>OX422210.1:182887618-185387618 GCA_949130495.1 Sambucus nigra
ATTGATGGAGGTTTTTCATAAGCTGTCACCACCTTCGGAAAACCCCTCCGCACCTAACGATTGAGGTTTGACTTGTTTGTAAGGATATTTTATCATGTCCAAAATGTTTCATTTTTATATGTCGTACGCCGGTTAAATTTGGCACGTCTCTACACGGTCTTTCATGACGCCCTCAATTCGAATTTCGGGAATCAAGCATTTATTATCTCCATCATGTGTCCCTCATCTGCCCCAATGACTTCACGTTCCATAATTTTAGGCTCGTAATGCAAGTGGTACACAAGAGAAGTCAAAGCAGTGATACAAGGCTTGATAGGGAAGTTCAAGGGCAATTTTGTAATTTTATAGCCATCGTCCGGAGGACCGTTCAACTGTAAAGTTAAATATCTTTCCACAACAAAGATACTAGAAAAAACGGCACCTCAATCCGATCTACGATGAACAAGTAATGGCCCGTTGAAAATGGAGATATTTCCAAGAAAAACCTTGGAATTTTTACTAAGTGTTGAAAGCCCATATTCCAGCGAGTTTCCCCGAACCCAGAACGAACTGGTTCGGGGGGCGAACCGATTCGCAGGGGACCCCGAACCGGTTCGGGTTCCCTGTACGCTAGCAGTGTTTTTTATTTTTGAAACTCTTCAATTATTTCCCTATAAATACGAACTTCGGGGGAGCTGTTTTGCAAGACTTTGATAGACGATTTTGAGAGTCCAAATACCTCAAGTCTTCACCTTTTTGAGTCCCAAAGCTCATGTTTTGATTCACACAACTTTGCCAAACCTTTGGGAATCCGTTTGCAACCCAAGAACACATCCGTGTGTCTGTCCATACCCTTGTGGAGAAGACCGTTCTTCTTCTTCTTCATTGCTGCCCTCCTGGAAAGGGAAACTTCCAGCCGCCGACTACAGATTCGACGCCTGCGGGTAATTCCATGTCACTGTATTTTCATTGTAATTCGAGAAATTGTATGTTACAATATTATAATGAAAATAAATGGTTTTGCCCCTTTGGGGGATTTTTCCTCACATATGTGTGTTCGAATGTTCTTGCATGAGTTATCATCTTACTCAATCACATATAGATGCATGTTTAGGATTTAATTGATAAAAACTGAGTTTAATTAAATAATATCTCTATTTGAACGCACGCGCACTCTTTCAAATTGGTATCAGAGCCAGTTACACAACTTTACCGTGTAATTTTCCGCAAAATTTTTCTAAGATATTAATTTTCTGAAAAATTGATTTTTGAAAACGAGTGTGTTGATAATGGAGAAATTATATAATAAAATGCCAGTTTTTGACGGGATAAACTATGCATATTGAAAAGCCCGCATGAGATCTGCATTAAAAGCCATTGATGAACGAGTCTGGATTTTGGTAGAAAGAGGGTGGACTCCTCCCTCCGCCACTGTTGAAAATGTGACTAATTTAAAACCTGTCACCTCACGGACTGAAGAAGAATTTAAATGGTCACCATTTAATTCTAAAGGGTTAAGTGACTTTTCCGGATCCATCACACCTGACGAGTTTCGACGTATAATGACGTGCACCACGTCAAAAGAGGCATGGGATATTTTGCAACTTACCCATGAAGGTACGAATGCTGTGAAAGAGTCTAAACTATAAAATTTAACAACTCAATTTGAGACCATCACCATGCATGAAACTTAATGTTTTGATGATTTTTATGCTAGGCTTTCTGACATTGTTAATACTAGCTTTAATCTTGGTGAACATATTCCTAATGCTAGAGTTGTTAAAAAGATTCTTCGTTCTCTGCCTAAGCGTTTTATCCCTAAAGTCACTTTTCTAAATTCTATGGGTAATTTAAATACGCTAAAATTGGAGGAACTTGTAGGAGACTTGCGAACATATGAAATTGATATGTTTCCTAAAACTGCTAAGACTAAAGATAAGGGAAATTCACTTAATGCCCAAGAGAGAAAGAGTGAGGGGTCGGCAAGAAAGAGGGGAGAGTCATCTAGAAAAAGAGAGACAGATACGTCAGATTCTGAGTGTGATTTTGATTTAGATGATTTGGCCCTGTTTGTAAAAGATTTCAAAAGAATTCTCAAATTCAAGAAAAATAAAAATTTCAAAGATAAAAAGATTTTTGAGAAAAATAAGTTTGAAAAGAAAGATGAAAAAGATTTTAAAGATCCTCCTAAGAAAGACAGTGAGAGATGCTATGAGTGCGACGGTAAGGGTCATAGAGCTTTTGAGTGTGCTACTAGGCTGAAAAGAGAAAAGGGCAAAGTTTTTCTTAATGCTACCCTTAGTGATGACAGTGAGGTCGAGTCGGTGGATTGTGGAGATGAGTCACCGCATGAGTGTAACTTCACCACATTCATGGCTAGTCATGTGAGTACCTCCAGTGCTTCTCACGACGATGAGGATGCTGCTTCACGAGGACACCTCGACAGTGAGAATGAAGAGAGTGAGGGGGAGCCACACCTCAAAATAATGGGGGATGGATTCCCCTCACTCAAGGTCAGATTCTATAATACCTGGCGAAGCCTTACCAAATTATCTCTACAACCTCAACATGCAGCTTGCGGGCTACTAACCTACATCGTAGTCATATCTCCGGCACTCCCGAAACCGCTATAGTCATGTATTCTTCTCTCTCATCTATCTTGTACACCCATTATGGCATTGTAAACTTGTACAACAACGATATGAATATAATGAGAGGGAGTCAGCAAAGTGGACGTAGGCTTTTTTATAGCCAAACCACTCTATATCTTGTTTTTAGTCTCTCTTACTTGCTCTATTTTCTTATTATGCACTTCACTCTTGATTTGCTGACACGAGAACGACAAGTGGATGATTTCTCGTATCATCAGTGGTTCTTATGGTTGGCAGACCATCTTATAAGGGAATAACAACTTCCATCCTATAGTGTAGAGTGAAAGGCATTTCCCAATAGGTCTTTTGGTTATAGTACGATATGCCCATAGAACGCGAGGATGCTCATCCACCCAAGCTCCTTTTGTTTTCTCCAATCTCTTCTTTATGCCATTGAGCATTGTTTAGTTGGAACCCTTTGCTTGCCCGTTGCTCTGAGGGTAGGCCATAGAACTGAAGTGATGCTTGATGCTATGGCTATCCAAAAACCTTAGAATGACCCACTTTCACATTGTGTGTTGTTATCTATGATGATCGCCCTAGGTATGCCAAAATATGTCACGATGTTCCTCCAGATGAACCTGATCATGTTAATATCACTAATGTTTGCTAATAGTTCTGCTTCAATACATTTTGTGAAGTAGTTTATATCGATCAAGATTTATTTGTGGTTCCCTAGTGCTGTTCATATTGGACCCACGATATCCAAATCCCATTGGGCGAACGACCTCAGACTAGTCAGTGACTTTAAGTCATGGGGGAGAACGTTTGGCATTTCTCACACTTCTTGACGTAGGAGGTTACATTTTTTTGCATATAAAACCACTAGTATCCTTCTTTGATTAGTCAAAAAGCCAAAGACCTCCCTTCAGCGTGGCTCCCACAAATTTCATCGTGGAGTTTATATAGGACTTGGTCGACGTCACTTGGATGTACACATTGGAGGTAGGGACCAACGTATAATCGTTTATAAAGTTTTCCTTCAGGTGCTAGATAAAATAGTGAAACTTTACCTCGACATGATGGGCTTTCTTTTTACCGGATGACAAGATGTCATTTTGTAGATATGTGATTAGTGGGTCTATCCAGCTGGGACTTTTTTGCACAGAGAGAATCTTTTAGGCATCCACGAGCTTGATGATACTGGGCTTGGTGAGGAATTATACTTCAATGGTTCTTCTAAGATCAGAGTCCACTATTTATCCCAAGGTTACTAACATATTAACATGGCTGTTATGCCCCAGGGGAATTGTTGAATGAGGACTTCCTCAAATTTAGTCGCCATTCGTTTATCCCTGGAGTTAAAATCTCATGTTACTTGATTCGATACTAGCTTTGAATCACAATAGATATCAAGATGGCTTGCCCCAAGTGAGTAAGCTTTGAGTAGTCCGGTGATGAGGGCCTCATACTTAGCCTAGTTGTGGGAAACTTTAAAGACAAGTATGATACCCTGCTCGATTATGGCATTCTATGGGATAATAACCACAAATCCTACTCCTGCCTCATTGAAGTTACATGAACCGTCCATGCAAAGAGTCCACTTTTTAGACTGAGCGATCTAATAACTTCTTAACTGATTGTCTATATCTTAATCGTTAGGTTCCTCTTCTCCTATAAATTCGATAATGAAATTTGCCAACACCTGAACCTTAATTACTGTTCTTGATTGATAGTGTATATCAGATTTACTAAGTCTGGCAGACCATTTGGACATCTGTCTAGATAGGTTGGCCTTTCGAAGAACGACTTTGAGGTAAAATAAAGTGATGACTATGATTGAGTGAGCTTCAAAGTAGTGCTTCAACTTGCGCGATGCGACGACCAAAAAAAAGGTCAATTCTTAAAGTGGGAGGTAGCGTTGCTCGACATCCCGGAGTGTTTTGCTGACTTAGTAAATAAGGGATTGACGTCCCTCTTCCTCGCATATTAAGGCTGAACAGACTGCATGTCTAGAAACTTAGGGATGGCAACGAGTCAGTTCGGGATCGGGTTTTAACTCCCCATCCCCATCCCCGTTAGAAATACCATTCCCCTCCCCCATCCCATTCCTCGTTATAATGAGTTCAGGGATCCCCGTCCCCATTTAAAACGGGTATCGGTTTCCTCGCGGGGAACCGTTTATTTTTTTTTAATATAAAACAATTAATTAATTTTATTTCAATATAAAAAAATCATTTCATCAAAATATTTTCCTTCTATCAACAAAAAAGATATCCTACCAAATACCAATTCAGATGTAAATATAGCATAGTAAACAATTAGTGGTGTTGATCCATGAGAAATATGATTCAGTCATGAGACACAACTGTGATTTTTTACTTTTAGTATGTTGGCAAAATCACAGTATTTTTCGTTTTATTCAGAGAATTCTGCCACATCAATCAGAAGAATAAAAGCCACAAGTGATCATGTTGAATATAATAATATATTAGAGAAAATTCTACACCATGTACTCTACATGAAAAACATTGGTGTAGCTACATTGAGAGAAAAGGGAGGCCATTGCCCTACATTTTATTAAAGTCTTTTCGCAATCTTGAGTGATTCTATCATTTTATCTTCACTACAAATTAATCATTATGTTTCGTACAATAGATATAATGCAGTGTGAAATATGAGACATATTAGATTTTAAAGTGATGTTGATTGTCTGACATCAAAAATGGAAAGAAAAAAAATCCTACAATTTGTAAATGCTAAACAAAATGTCTTTAATTGGATCATTCCCAATAATCCTCTTGACGTAACTCTAAAAAATACTTATTATTGAATACATAATTGGCTTTCCAATATGAGAGCTTTGATGGTATATCTATGAATAGGAAAGCCAGTTGTGATTTCTCTCTGAACTTGAAGCAAAATGTCCACGAAATCTTGGCCTTCCCTTTTAGTCTCTGCCTTGTCCACATGATCTTTAATTAAACCTTCAAGAAATTCATCAAATCCATTCGCAACTTTGTTCAATATACCACTCAAACCCCTGATACGATCCACCCACACAAGCCATGGGATATAATCCCCCACATAAAAAGCACCCAATAACTCAAAGAACTGATACAACATCTCCTTAAACCTCCTCCCACTTTCCCCTTCATTGTACTTCCTACCTAAGGCCACTCTTCAGAGTACCTATATCTCCAGCGTCACAGGTCATCGACGTAGGAGCGGAGACGTGGCGTGGGAGGCAGGTCACAGGCATGGAAGAGGAGGTAGGTAGGTCGTGGGAGGTTTTGAGGGGTATCAGGTATGTGGGTTTAGATTTTGGTTAGGGTTAATAACCTTGTATCTTATATATTTATTATAATATAAAAAAATATATTTTATTATATATTAATAATTCAGGTATCCCCCTAGAAACCCCAGGCTATACCCGAAATCGACCTGAACTTTTTCAGATTTTTTTTTCTCCCCGAACCCGCCCAGATGCCTGAATTTTTAGGGATTTTTTTGGGATTTTTTTTCCAGGTCCCGCGGGGACCCGAATTTTTGGGGAAAATTGCCATCCTTATAGAAACTACTAGGTGGAGATAAATAGGGTCTTTTGGATATGGAATAGACAACAGGGGGTTTGCTCAGGTAGGATTTGATTTCCCCAAGGGACTTTGAGCATTCCTCGTTCCAGGTGAGGCCTTTTTCCTTCTTCAACAGCTAAAAAATGGTCAGCATCTTCGGGAAGAATTTGAGATGAAACGGTTGAGGGCTGCTAACATCCTTGTTAACTTTTGAATCTCGCTCAGTGTATTTGGGGGCTGAACATTTTTTTATTAACTATCTGTTCATGGTTGGCCTTAATATCCCTTTTACTGACTAAATATTATGAGACCTTTCCAGACTGAACCCCAAAGGAGAATTTGGCTGCATTGAAATTCATTCGATAGTGCCTGAGGATCTCAAAAGTCTCTGCTAATCCCTTTAGATGGTCAATCTTGATGAGCATGTCGTCAATGTATACCTCTATTTTGTCTCCTAAATGTTGCTTGAACATCATTGTAACCAATCTTTGCTACGTGGCTTCTGTATTTTTAAGGCCAAAAGGCATAACCTTGTAACAATATAAGCCCATAGTGGTTATTGTTACACCCCGCCTAATTAAATATCGGGTGATCCGCCTTTATTAAATCAAAACAGGATTCCCATTTGGTTCATTCTTAGCATCACCGTCGAAAACTTTTTAAACATTTACTGACCACTTAGTATTCAAAAAGTTGATGCCAAATTTTATCTTTTTATTTAAACCAAAACAATAAGCGGAAACAAATATAATAACTAACCATCCATGCAATAAATGAATAAGTTGAACAATCATCTAAGCAACTGAAATAATATAACACCGAATAAATCATCGGTTCCCAAAACCAAATAAAAGTCCAACATAAATAAAATCCGAATACATAGTGTGACTGACATAAAGAAATAACTGAGGTCTAACACGCCCGAATGAAATACTGAACTGCAACCTACCCTAGGAGTGAAGTAACTGAAGCGTCTAAGTCCAAATCCTGCAAGCATCCACAAGTGCTGCAGCTACGCATCCCTGGAACAGATCATCCTACTTGGCGTCCCTGTGGCTGAACATCTAAAAGGTTTTGGAAAAAGGTTTTGCAAGTACCAGTCAAAGCCTAAGTAAAAATCAATTGAAAATATTTAGAAAATATTTAAATATTAATTTAAATGAACAGTTATTAGATACACATGTTAGGTTGCGAACACTCCCTTGAGTTTCCTCACCTCTCATCTATAGTGCGCACCTATCGTTTCCTACTCAACCCCACATAGTCATTCTACCCAATAGAGCTAGGCTACCAGTATCTAATAAAACTCAAATCAGTCTACCTCACCCGTACCACCCATACAGTTTGCTACTAAATACCCTTAATTACCATTAAGTCCCTAGTTACCATTCCATGTATGTTTTTGTTTAAACCTTACCATTTAAGTTTCTCTACTTAAACTTTATTTAGATATTCACTATCTATCTTCCTACTATTTACACATTAGTAAATTCGTCATTATATAAATCTATACTATCTAATCTCTCTACTATTTACTCTTTAGTAGATTAATCATTCTTTAGAAACATACTGTCTCATCTCACTACTATCATACATAAGTAGATTAATCTTTGATTAGATACACACTATCTAGTTTTCACTACTTATCACACATAAGTAGTATAATATATATATATATATATATATATATATATATATATATATATATATATATATATATATATATATATATAATATAGCATACATCGGACTAACCACCGTGATGCACATTCGCGTACTCTGCTATCAAGTCCAAGTACCTCACGTACCTAATCATGGACTATCGATTCGAAATGTCTCCTCGAATCATCAATCAAAACAATACATATTGGAGGCGAACATCATCCTCAGCCAAATGGGTCACGCATATACCTACGCTCCCATTCAACCGCCGAAAATATCATACTCTCAGATAGCACGTGTCCAAGGTCCTATGTTCTAGGTACAAGTCTCCCTCCCCCCCCCCAATGGGCTCATCAGGATAAGACTGTCCATGACGCCAAACCTCCCGTGATAGCAAGTAGCTTCGGTATGTCATACACATAATAAATCATACAAGTCAGTATAGGTATACACACAACCTATATCATATATTTATCCAATATAGGTACACACACCACCTATAATAATAGAACCGTATAGGTATACACTCAACTTATGATAAACACATGTACATAATATTTATCGCTCGAATACTCACCATAAAATTTATTCATAATATACTTCTCTACCGTATATTTTTTAATATTATTCTTTACCCGAAGAGCCCATTGTTACCTCTTATGTTAATTCAATAGTTAATTCATTAATATCCAACTGGTCTACATCACAATTTCCCTTACCCTCTCCACAATCCATTTTCATTCTCTCGAATTATAACGTTAACAATTAAACCCAACTAGCCTTAGCCTTAACTCTCGCATACATGACTAAGTCTCAAACCTATCAAATCCTACTGTCATCCAATATATCCCTCATTATATTATAAGGATGTCCCAAAAATGCCCCCGATAGTTATCCGCAAGTTCTGGGCTTAAAAAGGGGAAATTACCAAAATCTGGTAAACCGAATCGAGTCGTAAATTTTCTGGCAGATTAAACACCCTGTAGTAAAATGTCGATTACTCCCTCTAAATAACTCCGATTGACCCGATTCAAAGATAATTAGAAATCTAAGACATAGAAATTTCCAGAAATGTACCGCTCTCACTCTAATTCTAAGTACAGTTGAAATGGGATACATTTAAAGTTACGTCAAAAATTCTGGCAGATTACTATGCTCAGCCCATAGTAAAGTGTCGATTACTCCCTCTACAAAACTCCGATTGACCTGATTCAAATCTCATTAGAAAGATAAGACATATACCTTTCTATGAATGTATGTATATCACTCTAATTCGAAGTAAAATTGAAATGGCATATGTTTAAAGTTACGTTAAAAATTTTGGCAGATTGACATCTTGTGTTCATCAATTAAACTCTAAGTCATTCAAGATTCATGTTCTTCAACCAAGAGCCCATCAAGATTCAATCTTAATCATCAAATATATTCAAATGTAATTTTATCTTCACATAGGGATAATTTTCAATGAAAATTTTAAACAAAAACATCAAAGATTAAATCCAAAAATCAAATTCTCCTTTAATAAACATAAAACCCTAGTTTTCTCATGTTCATCATCTTTATTAATCAAGAACTCAGATTTCTCTCTTATTAATCAATCCAAATCCACTGATTTTGTATTATTATTATTAAGGAACATCTCTACATGCATTCCTATATCGATTCGTGTATTTATCCCACCCAAATGCATATGAATTCTTCCGAAAACATGATAATTACACGATACTCTACATGGGCATTATAACATGCCTAAAGAATTTGACATTTAAATACTTGAATCTCAATAGAAGGTTTGATTTTGTGGTTGATGATGGTGTGGTGGTTCTCCCCTCGCTCCGATCTCGATTCCGTCGCGTTCGGGGCGAAAAACTGTGTAGGAAGCTTTGGATTTCTTCTCCTATTACTTTCCTCTTGCCTATCTTCCATTGGCTTTGTGATAACCCTAGCCCCTCATCTCTAATGGCCAGATATAACTTGCAATTTTAGGAGTTCTCTAAACCTCAAACTCCCTAATGACCAAAATTCCCTTAAACAGTGTTAGGTTTGCCTAAAATCACCCCGGAACCCAATCTATACCCCCGGGTACAGTTTTTTGACTATTTCGACCCTTTTAGAACTAATCGTGACCTCAAAATCACCATCCGAATAACTTTATAAAAATATCTTATTTTCACCTAAAATTGCGGCAGCGTGAAATTAACTTAAACTGAATTAATTAAATCTAAATCATCTGAATTAAATAATTTATCCAAATTAAATAAAATTCAAACCCACTAATTTAATTAATTTTCATATTCTCCAAAATACGGCATGTTCCAGTTATGAATGACAATTTTCTTGGTCGGGGCTGAACAAAGGGATGTGATGATACTCTTAGTATGCGTCTAGAAAGCTCATTCGTTCATAGCTGGTTGTGGCATCGACCAACTGATCGATCTTAGGCAGAGGAAAATTGTCTTTGGGACAAACCTTGTTAAGATCGGTCAAGTCCACGCACACTCTTTAGTTACATTTACTCTTTTTTACCACCATTGCATTTAAGAGCCATTTTAGAAATTAAACTTCTCCGATGGACACTGCTTCTAAAAGTTTCCTTACCACCATTTCCACTGCCTTTGCTTTCTCCAGTGCAGTTCATCGAGCCTTTTGTGTGATCGGTGGATACGTGGGATCAACGTGAAGTTTATGGCACGCGACTTCAAGGTTGATCCCAGGCATATCATATGACTGATTTGCGAATACTTGTGTTCTAAAAAACACGCCTAGGCACGGGGTTTTTACAAATGCCAAGTTTTGGCCTGAGGCGTGTATTAAGGTGCGATCAACGATGGTCAACATTTTTTGGGGTAAGGCGTGAAAAACACACATTTTTCTGGGTAAAGCATGAGAAAATGCGTATTTTTTCTATTTTTTTGTATTTTAAAAATACGGTAGTTTAGTTTGCAAATATTCCGACATATTTTCAGGTATGTACCATTTTAGTATTTTAATAGCCATGTTATAGCTAAAAATGTTAAAATATATTAAAAAAGGCCTTCACGCCTGTTGATGCCGATAAGATACAAATAAAAATGAAGGTATGAAGATGATGATTGAAGATGAAACGGTGATCACATCAAACACATAAGAGACAAAAGTTTTTAAAGTGGTTCGGCTATAAATAAAGCCTACGTCCACTGTTATTTTATTCCCAGGGGTTTACAATAGCATAATATGGTGTAGAGAGAGAAAAAGTGTGTATCTTGTGTATGGTGTTTCTTAGTTATCTGTCCTTTTGGCTAAGGGAATACATGTATTTATAGTGATGAGAGTTAAAGAGATACAATGTCTTTATATATTCAGACATTTATATCTATATACAATGAATCTAACTGTTGGTCTTCTAGGATGGTTGATATTCCTTGAGTTGCTTAGTATGCTATGTGTTTGTTGGTATGCCGACCAACTCTCCTCGAGTGCCGACTAACTTTCCTCGAGTGATGAATAAGTATGAATATTACCACGTAGTATGATAGGTGTCCATTTCTGACTGGTCCTCGTAGATGGAGAATTTTTGTGTCAACAGAAGCCCCCAATGCTTCATGCTTGATGGTTTACTGAAAGGATGGAGCATTTATTCTGCAGTGTTGCTTGGTGTTCATGAAATTCTTGATCTTCCTTCTTGATTATTGAACATAAAGTGCACTATCTCCTAGATGACATATGATGCTGGCTGATCGATGATTGCTAATCTCTCTTTTGAGGAACTCTGTTCGTCAAGCGAACGTGTGCTATGTATCACCCCTGGGAATTTGGATGCAGCCATGTCGTAGTATGCAGCTTCTAGCTTGTCATAATCTTCAAGTATGTTGGTTGGTTGGCTAGCCGACCAACTGGCTTCTGTGCATAAGTATAACTTCTCCTTCAGTGAAGGTCGGGATATTAGTAGTAAAGATCTCAGTGTTGTAGATGCTGAATCTGTCTCCTGAACTTCAATAGCATGTGCGCAATAACTCCTGAATATGCTTCCTGAACTTCAACAGCAAAACTAACTCCTGAGCAAAAACAACTCCTGAATGATGATTGGTTAGGGCGCCGACCATGTAAGTTTGTGGAGTTGAATTTGATGCTCGACTGCATGATGTTATGAGAATATGCCACCAAATGAACAACTAAATCTATAATAGAAGCCCCCAAGTGTGGAATATGAACTTTGAATGCTTTCTTAGCCTTGAAGTATGTTGGTTTTGCTAGAAAAATAAGGCTGAGGAAATGTTCCCTGAAATGACTCCCTGAGATCTTTGCATGTTTGCATTTTCATTTTCCTGGAAATAATTTGTAAGATGCTTTCCTTGTTGTTTGTTTATGAATATATATATATGTATATATCTGTACAAGGACAAATTGTCCTGTTTTGCCTAGACAATGGAACTTGCTCCACCTGCTGTTTAATTATAGTGACTTGTCACTCTTTGGGCCTAAGCAATGGAATGATTTTCATCCCATGTTCCTGCTTAGTTGTAGTAATCTTACCAGGATTACCTTGTTGCCTAGACAGTGGATGCCCGGGAGGTCACCCATCTTCTTGTCTTGTTTAAGGTGTCCCTTGAGATCACCCGTGATGCCAACATTATTGGTTAAATTTATTAGTACCGACCAACCGAAGTTGGTGGTTGTTGCCGACCAACCGGAGTTGGTGGTTGCAGATATGACGACCAATCGGAGTTGGTGTTTGCTGAATATATATAGAGAAAAGAATTTTCCTGACCAATAGTCCGTTGGAGATAATATCATAACTGATGCAGATTTCCTTGGAGCTGAATATATGATAATAAATATTTTTCGAGCTCCATACTGAGATAAAAATAGAATATGCATCCGAATTGATATAAAGAATGATTCAGAATAATAATAAAGTGTCTCGTTGATCTGTCAAGGCAGAATTATATAATGCCGAACAAGAATAATATTTTCCAGAACATAAGAAAATGGCCGAGTACTTTACCGGGCCTAAATATAAATAAGAATGACCCAGACCAACCATCCGTTGGGGTGAAATATAATAAATGTTGTAGTTCTCCTCAGAGCTGAATAAGTATCTTATCGAGCTCCATGCTGAGATGAATATAGAATATGAATCCGAATGGATATATAGAATAATTCATGCTTGAGCAGATATCAGAGGAATAATAAAATGAATAGTGCCCCGCTGAGGTAAAGTTTCATAATACTGAGCAATGGTAATATTTTCCAGAAGTTTAAGATTATGACCGATCTTCCATCGGGATTGAATCTTGTACCTGTGGAATTTAATAAGTTGCTCGAACAGCTGCGTAGGCTAAATCAAATAGTCATTATCATGAGAATAATTTAGTCATCCAATCAATATATGATATGTATTTGCTCGGGCAATAAAGATATCAATTTCAAAATATGAAATAATATATGTCTGGCTGATCTGTCGAGGCAAAATTGCCTGATGTCGAGCAACAACAGTTTCCAGAAGTTTAAGATTGTGCCCGAGCTTTCGTCGGGATTGAATCTTGTACCTATGGAATTTCAATAAGCTTCCCGAATATCTGTTGAGACTAGATCAGATAGTTATTGTCATGAGAATAATTGTTCATCCAAACAATATATGATATGTATTAGCATACACAAGGCAATAAAAATTTCAACATATGAAACAATTAATATATTTTGTGCCAAATGTGTCATGTGAGCACATTTTTTATCAAATATGCAAGACATGAGGTTTGATTTGGACTTTTTGCAAAATAATTTTAATTTTAAGCAAATGCTCAAATTTATTTTATGGTAAAGCTTTGGGGTATATTTAATTTATCTTTATTTGATTAGAGGAGTGTGAGTTAAGAAATAGTAAGGGGTGAATTTATCTTTTTAACACCATGGTGATGATTTTGACTTTGTCGAAATCGATAATGTGAGCAAATAAAAGTACCACTTTTTCATTCAAGCACTTGTCTTAGCCGTCGATAACCGACATTTAGATAAATATTAGATTACTAAGAAGCCTTTGTTCTGGTTCTACCTTTGCTGTCGACTAGGTATACATGGTCTTTTACAAATTTAACTGGTGCCGACCATCAGTAGATGTTGACGACCAAGAGTAGGTTAGTGTTGGATGGTCACCGAACAACATTAGACGTCACTGACCAAAAGGCAGATGAGCGTTGACTATTTAGCTGGTGCCAATCAGCGTTGGCTAGTGCTTCCGACCAAAAAGACTTCTTGCCAACAGTAGCCGACCAAGAATAGATACATTTGAGTGGAAATAGTTTTCGTCGATCAGTAAAATAGGAGGTTGAAAACCTTCAAACTGCATAATACCGGTTAATAAATTTCTTACTGAAAATATTTGTTCTACTCATAAATTTTAGGTCGCCAATTACTGTTGTATGGTTGGAGACGCTATCAACAACGGGTGGTCAGGAAGCTTTCAGCATGTTCAAATGTTGTTCTGAGGAGATTTTAGTGATGTTTTCGACCAACAACACGGTATCGCAATCACGTCTTCGACCAATAATCCCTCGTATCCCTGTGGCACCGACCAACAATACCTGTGTAATACCTCATTTCAGAGAACCCTAAGAACGGCCGAGCAACAAAAATATCAAAATTTATATTGCCGACGAATAATCCCAATTAATCGAAATCCCTGCGCCCAACTATCAACACCATCTGGTATCAACTCATCGTCTATGTAGCCATCACTGATTTAAACAACAATTCCTAGTATCAACACCTGGTATAAAAATCATTACACCGACCAGCTTCCTATAACGCCGACCAACACATAGTAGGTCGAGAAGCTTTTCAACCTGTGAAACCTTGCTGCCGACCAACAAAAGAGGTCCGGTGCGTTTGCCAGCTAATTAATGGTCATCTCAGTGTGTTCAGGGACCACTAAGGCGGTTGCCGATGTGTGGCTCTGCTTTTTCCTGATCGCCAACTAGTTAAATGGGTACAGTTCGGAGGTGTGGTACATAGTAAAACCACTAACCGATCTAATGGTTGGCCTAAATTAATTTCGGTGTGCTGACGTTTACAATCGGTGGTAACCACCGACGATAATTTTTCAATAGAGGGGGAATAAAAATGATGTAGATCAGATTTAACTTGTACTGGATTTCAACTTCAACCTGTAATGGGTTCGGAATGGATCACCATCCCTGTCGTTGTGATTAGGGGTGGCAATTCGGGCTATTGGGTCGTGCTTGGGCCAGATCCGACACGACTTGATTTTGCCCAGCACGAACACGACACGACATCGTGTTTTTTTTCTAACACGAACACGACCCGTTAAAAACACGACACGACACGAATAGCACGATAAAAAAATTATACCAATTAGGCACGATTTGACATGACCCGACACGATAAAAAAATGTGTACAACAATAAAAAAAATCTGTAAAACCCAACAATCTAGACCAATTCGTGTGAATCGTGTATAAAAATTTGTAGAACAATATAAAAAATATATACCCAACCAACAATCTATACAAAAATATAGGTTGATTCTTATTTCCAATAATCTGTACAACAAAATATCCATTACATAACAAACTTCCAAGTGCTTACAAAAAACAATCTAACAATCTGTTTACACAAAACAAACAATCTAACAAATATTTACAATAAACAATTTGTACAACAATCTAACAAATGTTTCCCCAAAATAAAAATTCCAAATCTAATAACTAACAAATGTTCACACAAAATAAAATTTTCAGATCTGATAAAAATTTCAGATCTAACAAATGAGAGCAGTGCGTCCCAGATCAGTGCGTCCGACGCCGGTAGAAAGAAAGAGAGTGAGAGCAGTACCGGTGGTGGGGAGCTGCGGTGGAGGGAGAGAGCAGTGTCGGTGGAGGGGGAGTGCCGGTGGAGAGAGCAGTGCCGGTGGAGAACAGTGCCGGTGCATCCAAGATCGTGTGTCGTTGTGGTGGGGGGAGTGGTGTGGGGGGTGGCTGCCGAGAGGGGAGTCCGAGAGAGAAAAACAAACGGCCTTTGTTGGTGTTGTGGTTTTTGGAGGAGTGTTGATAATGTTAGGGTTTCTTTAAGTTAACTTTTATACCACATACTAGGTTTTTTATTTATTTTTAATGTTTTATCAAAAATCAAAAATCAAAAAAGTTATTGGTTCTTAATGGAATTAATAATGGGTCGATAATGGGTTTTTAATCGGGTCCATAACGGGTCTTAACGGGGTTATTATTGGGTCTTTAATGGGACTATTTCGGGTCAATTTCGTGGCCAAAATTAAACACGGACACAACACGACACGACAACGGGTCCAATAACCCAGACCCGAACACGACATGAACACGATAAGCCGTGTCAATTTTGTGTTAATTTCATTTCGTTTCGTGTTGTCGTGTCGTTTCTGAAATTTCCACCCCTAGTTGTGATCTGGAATGCAAATAAGACTTGGTGTTTCTACCATAATTGGATCATAATAATTTTTTTTTTATCAGAGATAGAATTTGGATTCTCATATGAACAGTTTCAATGATATTTTCATACAATTTTTAATAAAGAAAATTTGGAGATAGACAATCCCATTTTGTGTTCAACCATGGTTGTTTTAAGAATGATATTTCGGAGAGAGACGATTTGTATTCCTTCCCTCTTACAAAGATAAAAGTATGGTAAGCAATCATATATTCATATGAAAATCAATTAACGAAAATTATCTAAAATTGATATTATTGTAGTTGTAATTTCTGGAATCCTTAAAAATCTCTTGAAATTCTTCAAACTTGACACCATCGTGGAGATGGAAAGAGGAATAGCAGTGTTAGAAATTAATGGAACAAATCGTTCTACTATCGAGCCAAAAATTATGATTCTGAAATTCAATAATTTTCAGATTTCCAAATAAGAATTGGTCCAACAATTTAAGAATATAAAATCATGATTGAATCAAAAAACGTAAGTATAATTGATTATATGTAGAGAAAATCAAAACTTAGCTTTTGATGGAGAACAATGCTTGTAACACATTCCCACAGACGGCGCCAATCTGTTGATGACTAGAAATAGCATATGTGTTATCTTATCGGCATCAATAATAGATAAAAATGAAGGAATGAAGATGATGATTGAAGATGAAACGGTGATCACATCGAACACATAAGAGACAAAGGTTTTTAAAGTGGTTCGGCTAGGAATAAAGCCTACGCCCATTGTTATTTTATTCCCAGGGGTTTATAATAACACAATATGGTGTAGAGAGAGAAAGAGTGTGTATCTTGTGTATGGTGTTTCTTAGTTGTCCGTCCTTTCGGCTAAGGGAATACATGTATTTATAGTGATGGGAGTTAAAGAGATACAATGTCTTTATACATTCAGACATTTATATCTATATACAATGAATCTAACTGTTTGTCTTCTAGGATGGTTGATCTTCCTTGAGTTGTTTGGTTGCCATGTGTTGGTTGGTATGCCGACCAACTCTCCTCGAGTGCCGACTAACTCTCCTCGAGTGCCGAACAAGTATGAATATTGCCACGTAGTATGACAGGTGCCCATTTCTGATTGGCCCTCGTAGATGGAGAATTTTTGTGTCAACAATGCCTTTTTATGCCTAAGGCCCGTCTAGGCTTCTAAGGCTTAAGACTTGACCTCCACACCTCGATCACGCCCCACATTTTTTAGAACCTTGCTAAATACATATTGATTCTGTTTTAGAAGAAAAATCATTTCCACCCTCTCTTGCATGGACAATGTGGTACCAATCAAGAATCTTCTTTACGATCGAGTTTCCTCAATGACTACCTCTTCCATTTTCTCCATGACCCTATATGCGGGGTCAACTCTTTTTCTCCTGGTCTTTCGTGCCTTAGTTGCTATTTAGATGTTGTATCTCTGTCTTGAGACGTTTCAAGAATGATCTTCTTTTCTTTCTTCTTCTCTTGTTTAGTCCTGATCACAGAATAAAATGCTTCTAAGCAATGGCGTGATTGTCTCTGATTTTCATTATTCCACGATCTATGATGCACTTGAGTTTTTGGTGGCAAGTGGAGGGAACAACTTGCATGGCGTGCAACAATCCTCTCCCAAGAATGGCATGATAGGGCGAGTCAATGTCTACCACCAAGAACTCGATCCATTTTGAGATATTCCCGACCCTAATTGATAGGACCACCTTTCCCAATGACATTATCATTTTTCCAGCGAAGTCGGCCAGGGGGATGGTCGCTTCCTTAAGATCATCCAGCTTTAGTTTGAGCTTGTGAAAAAGTTTCAAGTACATGACTTCAGAGGAGATCCCTTAATCGACTAGTAGCTTATCCATATTCCAGTTTACAATTCTGAAGGTGATTACAAGAGCATCTTGGTGTGGGGTCCTCACTCCTATCAAATTGTCTCCTGTGAAGACCATATGCTTGTTGTAGTCTACATATTTTAGTTTCTTGCGCTGGATAGCTAGGATTTTTACAAGGTCAATATGAAAGGCCTCCATAATTGTAGTGGACTTCTTGAGCTCCATTCAAATATTGTTGCCTTGGATCTTCTTGGAACTCGAGGCACCGTGGATAACAAAAAACTCATGCCCCAATTTATCCTCCAAAACATTATTTTATTTTTGGTCGGTGCTGGGGGAGACCTTGTCACCTTTCTGTTCTATGTTCTCGTTTAAATGTCCACCTGGGCCAACTCCTCCAGATAGGATTTGACGGCCTTACGTTTCTCCATTTTATACCCATTTTCTTCCATGATAGGCACATCTGAGTGTTTACTTGGGTCTCCACCCATCTTCTTAGTCCAATTGAGGAAATGATGGTCTTTAATCTTACCTAAAATCTTATAAATCGATTGTTTGAAAATAGTTTTGATCACTTGAAAGACTTTGGACGGGTTTGCCTTGTCTTCATTCTTAGATTCTCCGTTCTCCTTTTTGCCCCTTGTTGGGAGGGATCTCTTTATCGTTCCCTTTGGCCGCCTTCATGCAACCATCATCACCTTAGTTGAGGGCGACCAAATTTCCACCTTGGCATACTTTTCTATACGTGATATAAGATCGTTGATGGTGTTTTCCTTTTTCTTCGAATTTTCCTTTTTCTTGGTAAGGGACTAGGCTAACGTGGAGCTGTAAGGCAGCCCTATCTTGAATGATTCTATGGAAACTTGCTCCTATCAATCTTCGACTTCATTGAAGGTTTTCCAATAGCATTTGGAAAAATCCCTCAAAGTCTTCTAGGCTTCCTTCATCATGGTAAGGACGTAAATCATTCTCCTTGGGTGATAACTTCTTGTAATAAAGAAACTATGAAGGCTTCCGTGAGTGACTAGAAGTTCTTGATCGACTTGTGTGGAAGCCTTTTAAACCACTTTTATGTGACATCTCTCGGGCTTGAGGGAAATATATGACACATGAGGGCATCATTGTAGTTCCACAAAGTCATTACTTGCCTATACTAATGCACGTGGTCTATAGGATCGGTCTTCCCGTCGTATATCTTAAACCTTGGGATTATAAACTTCTTCAATGGGCTCTTCCTCCTCAATTGTCCTCGATAAGGGGGACTGTATCTGAGTGATAAATGCCCTCATTGATAATTATTTGGTGGATCTAGCCTCGTGGTTTGTTGGTTGTTGATCCATCTCCCTTTGTACCAGACTTCGAATATCGTGTCTATAATGTCCTTCGTCCTCATTTTGCCTTATCAATCGACTCTCCTGTTCTGAATGCTCCTGCTCGCAGTGTGAAATCCTTCCTCGGTTACGAGTTTTATTCACCTAAGGTCCAAGCATCCAAATCCAGACATCTGACCATTACGATTGCGTTTATCTCCATGAAACTCTCACTTCATTTTTTCCAAGCGTCGTTAGAGACACACATTTTCCTCCATTTAGAGGCGTGTTGCCTCCTCTTGCTGATGGAATCATTCTTCATAAG
This sequence comes from Sambucus nigra, assembly GCA_949130495.1. Taxonomy (NCBI): domain Eukaryota; kingdom Viridiplantae; phylum Streptophyta; class Magnoliopsida; order Dipsacales; family Adoxaceae; genus Sambucus; species Sambucus nigra. The sequence continues at coordinate 182,907,333 of OX422210.1, forward strand.
CATCGACCACTCGCGAGATTTGAGTTGATCTGGATTACTCGTTGCTCTGCTCAGAAGTTGGCTCCTGTGGACGGTATCGTGGATGGCGGGAGGCATTAATCCTGTGCTGGTGGATTTCAAACCCGATTCTGTATAGTGATAGTCCTCCTTACTGATTGCCCCCAATAGGTGCTCTGTGAGGGTGAGACATCGCTAAACTTGCTGGATTTAATTTGGTTAGAAAAAAGAATCGTTTCCCATAGACGATGCCAATTCTGAGTGAAAAAAACCACAATGAATGAATCTAAGCAATCGAAACCAAACAAGGAATAAAATAATCTCACAACAAAAGGATTTACGTGGTTCAACGATTGCCTACGTCCACGGGGTGTTTTTATTTTTTATTACTTTTTTAAAATTCTTTATCAAGAAGTTCCATGTCCCTTTTCCCCAGGATGAGGGTTACATTTATAAAGATGGAGGCGGTCGAATCGTATTGGACTTCTCACATGTGTTGATTAAGTTGTTTTCTGATTTGCATTAATCTCCTCTGAAATCTTTGGTAGTTAGATTGAGCTCTTTATAATCATCTCCCGTGATGTTTATCATTTTAACTTCAGGTTGTCCTCTAATCTGAATCCAGACCATACTAGGGCCGCTACGTTTGGGTCGCTCGATTTGCAACCCACAGTATCTCATAATTAATCTTGAAAAAATCCTCCCCACAAAATTACAATTCTTTGCCCTCAAATAATAATAAACTCTCTCAAAATTTGCTCTCAATTTTTTTAGTGTAAAATGGTGAGTCCAAGGTTTTTTTTATAGGCTAGGAGGTGAGTTATTTCGTTTAAGGTGAAACTCTTTTTAATTGGTCGAAAAGTACTTTTCAGTCACCGAAAGAATTCTATTGAAACGGAACACTACACCTCCTTTGGTTTGGATCGAAATAAGGTACTATATTCCCCCCCCCCCCTGGGAACTCTTATTTTTTCTTACCGAACACGCTTCTTGAATTTCGTCCAATTGGGAGAATAAAAATTGCCAACTTTTTTTCTCGGTAAACTTTTTTCGAACGACTGTAAAAATCAAATTTTCACGCTTTTCTCCAGTTAATCTTCAATTTGCTTCAAAATTCCATCATTCCCCGGGCAAACTTTTTCACAAATTAGCTCAAGAAAATTATAAAATTATTAAAATTCCCCTTTTGTTTTTAAAATTATCGTTTTGAATCCAAATTTAATCATTCTTGCATTTTCCCCCTTAATTTAATTGAATGACCCTAAGAACTTATTAAATAAAATAAAATGGGACTAACAAAGTATAGACTTGGGTATAAAGTATTCAAAATAATGCGCTCATCACTGAACGTTTTATAGGGCTTGTTGTACCCTCTATACAACTAGAGTAATCATAATTTGACTTCGACGAGCACTAAACCAAATGAGCTTAATTATCTTACTTATGGTTAAATTTTTAGGTTGGAAATACCCAAAATGTTATGGTGCCGGCAAGGTGCATGTAATTGTTTAAGGTTTCAAAGCTGCCAATCCTAATAATAGTCGATAACCAATGATAATTATATTTATACACGTACAAATTGTTTAAGTAGTTTGAGTGGGTTCTATAATCAATGTATATTGCCTACCTCGATATCAAATTATCTATTTTATTATTAGCCATTAATATAGAATTCTTCTAATTTGTATAATATTATTAAATAGTTGTGAGATAATTCTAATACGAATTTGTTAATTGTATTTCAATAATCATTATAGTTGGCAGAAAAGATAACTAAAAATATATACATTTTAGTTCAATAATCATATTCTTCAACAAATTTAGTGTTATTTCTATACGAAACTCAAAATGAATTATAATTTACTTAGGAGTCCAAATACAATGAATTATCTAATTAACCATATAAATACAAATCCCACTTCTATCATATTCTTATCCATTCTTAGTTCATGCTAAAACTATAATTTAAAGATTCAATATTTATACGTGTGGATGTGTTTTACCTGAACCCAATAAAAAAATGCTTGAATTATTTTTACAGTAATTTCTGAAATGAGCAACCAATTACAAATCAAAATCTCCCAATGAAACACATAATATATCATGGGAGATTTCAAAATTGCATAGAATAAATAATAGAGTAGATAGAATGAGAAAATCCTCAATTATATAATTATTTTGTACAAAGCTTCAGTAATTCTCTTACTCTTGTTTGCTTATCCTCTCTTAATTTTTTTTATATGATTGATATGATAAATCGCCACCCCCTAATATATGAAGGCATTCTCGTATCATGTATTTTAATGCTTAGGATTAAGTAACAAAAAAATGCATGACTTCGGCACGTATTAAAAATTTCGCAGTAGCCAGAACTCCATGTTAAACTTAACATAAAATAAAATACAAATTAACACCTAGCAAAAGAAAAAAACACAGCATACAAAATAATATAGTAAGAATAAACACACTTGATTTGTATTAATTAAATTGGCATATAATAAACTACATTTAAACTCATATTCACATTAAAACTCACATTGCCTAATCTGAAATATCTTCCAAACAATAACTAACATAGAATTTTACTTATGTATGAGTAAACATGTTACTATAAGATCAATATAACAATAATGAACCTATGCTCCATATAGTTCAAGAGAAAAAACAAAATTAGTCAAGAGATATACCAAATCTCTGATACAGAAAGAAAGCTTTTAAATTAGAAAATGAACATCTAGCTTTTACTTCAGTTTCCCACCTAAATAATGAAGAATGAAAAGATCAAATAAAAATTATTTTCATTAAAAAATTGCAAAATGAATCAATGAAAAGAAAGGAAAAAAAAACAATATTCTTACTACCTTTATTTCCCATTGGTTGAACAATCATCATTATATTAAAAAAATATGGTAAGCAACGATTCCCAATTACACCAAACCCATCCATCACCCCAGTTGAAACAAACCATTCAATCAGCCCCTCAAACAAACCAAAAAACTTTATTTCCAATTACTCATTTTTTAGAAGGGGAAAAAGTGAAGAAAATGATAGAATAAAGGTTATGGGAGTGTTGTGTGGAGATGGGAGGTGGTAGGTAGAGAAGTTAGTAAACAAAAATTATAGGATAGAGGGGAGAACAAATATCATAGAGTGAAGTGGACGTGAGTTCAGATTATAAGATAAATGGTTATCATTTAAGAATGAATGGAAGTCCAAGGTCCATGTGTTATGTGAATAAAGAGACGGTGCATTAGAGAAAAAACAGATGAAGAGTTATTAGGAGTAGAAAAGTTAGACAGAAAAATTACGAGAGGGAAGTTTAATAAAATGTCAGTTGAGAGTGAAGCCTCAACATATTTACGAGAGAGCAAGATACCCATCATTTCAATTGTGCATAGAGAAAAAGATCAAGAAACCTCAAGAGACCACCATTTTAGAGGCATCAGTTTTCGAGTGATTTACTATTAAGAGTGATATTTATTAGAAAAGCCATGTAACAAAGCTAGAATTGGGGACAATATATATATATATATATATATATATATATATATATTAGATTATCATACCATCAAATTTATTATCTTAAAAATATCACAAGCTCATTGTTTCATTGCCCGTATGCGTAAGTTTTGACATTATGCATGATAATATGAAAGTAAATTATTTATGCCTTCCTCATTTATTATTATTGACCTCGTGTTTTATGCAAGTTTATGCACAGTGTAATATAGAAATTACATTAATAATTAACGTCATCGATATTGTTTAATATGACTTTTATGAAACATTTTAATTAACCGCAATGTGAAAATCAAACAATGAGGGGCTTGAATAAGACATTGCATCGATAGTATTAAATGAGTAAGACATAATTAATTTACTTCACCTCATCATACATACACTACACCAAATATGACGAATCATCACGATCATTAACATTGACAACTTCAACTTGTCAAGGTCAATGATCGTTACAATTCTGGGGGTGACAACTTTTATTATCACGAACTTATCACGATCAATGAACGTGACAAGTTCGTTAGAGTTATCACGGTCATGTCATGCTCCTTGACCTTGACAAGTTTGTCACGATTAAGGACCGTGACAAGCCCGTGACAATTGTTAAAAAATTATCACGGTCATTGACCGTGACAAGTCCGTGACAAAGAAACTTGTCACGGTTAATGACCGTGATAATTCTGGGCAGAATTGAAAAAAAAACTGTTGGGCAGTATGGCTATTGCCACTGCCCAGCAGTATATTTGTACCTTCTATAGCAATATTGTACCTGTTCAAACATCATATATCCAAATAAAATAGAGATAATGCAAATATACATTCAAAATAGAGGCAATATTCATCACGATATAATCCAAATATAATTCAAATGTAACAACTTAAAACAATTCAATTCAAATAATGTCACTAAATGTCTGGGGTAAAGTTAACTCTGAGGAGGTGAGTAGGCCACATGATATACGAATTGACACACCCACCAATATACATCGTGCTGCATTGTTCGCCCAACAACAATGGGGAGTTCTCCTTCCCGGTATCACATGCGTGACAAGCTCCTTGGACTCCATGTCTTGAAGCGAACGTCCATTAACTGGCATACCCTGAACGGTATTCGGGTCCCTCAACCCCCGTCCTATTCTCCGGCCATAAAATATGTCCAGTATGAACACGCTCGGCTAACCAAGTGGTGACATTTGTCGGTCGAAGGGAGCCAAATAGGGGAGTGGATCATCATAGTCTGCACATGTTGGCGATGAATCAGCGAGGTCCACATCCTCGTCATCCTGCACCTTGTCCTCCACCACCTTCTCCTTCCCTTTCCCCTTACTATTTCCTCCCAATGAACGCTTCAGGAATGAAAACATATCTTGGACTGTCGGCTCCAAACTGGACAGCTTCACGTCATGCGAGTCCATCGTTCGAGCCAACCCGATGTCGCTCATCTCCAATCCGATGATCATAGATTTGGCCACCTGCGAGCTCACCCCCTTGTCCTCCCCTTGCGATCAGTGCCAAGCACTTAGCTGAGTGCGTCTGTGGACAAAGATGCCTTGTCGGCATTATACTGCGACTCATGCACCTCCTTAAGCTTTGTCTGAAATGACAAAAAGCACATGATCAGTAAAATAAGTAAACAAAAAAATTATAACGTATAATTAACAAAAAATAAACTGTCGGATTACTTACAATCGTGGCCGCGATGCTCGGGGACACCTCCTTATCCTTCCCCTTCTTTGTCCGAATAGCCACGTAGGTATCGAGCCTATGTGGCCTACCCCCAGGGCCACTCCCTGCCCCCTGAAATAAAATAAAGTAAAATTAGTATTGTCCCCGCAAAGTAAAATAATGTAGAATAATATATTTCTGTAATTATAGAAAAATTAAATCTTAACATCATCCTATGCTCCACCTCGGCGTAAGACGTCTGGCTGGAGTAGTGCACATCCGTCTTTTTTGCCCAATTTTCCCTCCCCAATTGGCGAGATGCCAATTGTCGCTCTCGGATCTCATTGTCAATGAACTTTTACCATTGTGCCAATGAGATCGGCTCCTTCGGCGGAACGGATTCATGCATTTGGATAACGGACTCTCGTGTCTTCCCAAAGTACCGGGTCTGCATATTTTTCTTTCACGTCTTGTGTTGCTCCCTCAACTGCTCCAAGATGGAATCGCGTAGCTTTGGATTCAGGCTGAATTATTCCTGTCCAACAAATACAATGTTAGTTAAATATAAATATAAATATAAATATAAATATAAATATAAATATAAATATAAATATAAATATAAATATAAATGTAAATATAATATATAAATATAAAATGAAATGGAAATGGAAATCGAAATCGAAATTGAAATTGAAATATTCATATAAATATAAATATAAATATAAATACATTACCTGTAGTGCCACCCAAATAGCTAACTTGAGCTCATTTGGCACCTCCCTCCAACTAGTGTACCCTGGGCCGATGATCGTCTTTATCAGCTCGAGGGATCTCGCTAATAGCCCCGTCTTGTTCTCGATGGCCATTCCCAATTTGCCATACTTGGAGAGCCTAGGGGCCGAGGAGCCCTCGTCGCCTCTGCTACCACCGAGCCTAGACGACATCATAATAACCAGCATCATCATCCTCGCCTTAATACCTGAAGGAGACATTTGCTGTAAAAAAATGTTGTTATTAGTACAAATCAAAATGAATTAGAAGAAGACATGAAAATCTGTATAATTACTACAAATCCAAATGAATTGTTACTGTTTAACACCTCAATTTTGAATTCCAAAACAACAGCATCTAACTCATAATATGTACAATTACTAAAAATTCGAAACATCCCCACCCCCACCCCTACTGCCCACATACACGCACACTACACAAGAGTGAAAATGATAAAGTGAAAAACAATTAAAAGCATTAAAAATGGATTGATAAGGTACAAATTGGAATATTTATTACAAATTGAAAAATTATTTCAAATTCGGGTCATCATCCATCTCCTCTAAAGGGTGAGTAGTCCTATCCATTTCAAGACCGCATATTTCTGTAATATACTTAACAGCCCATGCACATTGTTATTATTTGAGAAAAATTCGACAGCATATCCCCATAGTTCTCTAAGTACAGGACGTAGATTGGAAAGTGTGAGTGTTATTTCAATTGAACAATTGAAATAACAGTCACACTTGTCAATCTAGTATGTACCCAGAGAACATTAGGATACGACTGCAGAACTTCCTCCAAAAGTAAGAACTTTAAGCCACTAAGAATATTACTATACAGAAATTATGCAGTCCCAAACTGTCCAAACGGGACAATTCGAGAGATCTCATTACAGGGGTAATGACTCTCGAATGGGTCTAAGGGCTATTGAATGCGTACACATAAAAACTAGAAGGCTAGTATCTATGCGCACTATATGTAATTTCAAGTACATATATATTGTTCGTTATACAAAGTAAATTTCGAAAAAAGTTGAAAAATCCCACTCCCATATGGGCGATAATCCAGTGGTCATGCCACTTTTAAAATTAACCAACCCAACATCGATCCACTATAATCCAACCGCAATGGCAACAACAAATGTGTATCCCGTACTCCTTCTAATTCATCTACTCAATTAATTCTTTTCATCAATTAAACAAAAATTAAAGTATTTAATTATTAATTTAGTAATTTACAATGAGGGGTAATCCTACTTTCATATATTAATTTACTAAAAAAATTAATAATCAATCAATTCGTTTACAAGGGACACTACATGCATATGAGGGAAAATATCTAATAAAGCAATCAAAATTTAATAAAAAAATTAACTAGCCCCACCCCCGCACCATTTCCCCTTGCCCCCCCATCCCCCCATCCCCACACACACGCGCGCGCACACACACACACACACACATGCAGCCCCACCCCCCGTTACACACCCCACATCATTTTCCCCTCCCGCACATACGCACAAACACGCACACTACACACATATATACACACACACACACAACCCCCCCAGCTCTACACCCTCCCCCCACCCTGCCCCACCCCCTCCCCACCCCCCACCACACACACACGCACACGCACATACACCCCCCTCCCCTCCACTCCCCTCCCCTCCTCTCCCCAGCCCCCAGCCCCTAGACCCCACCCACCACACACACACACATATATACACACACATGCATATATACAAATGGAAGAGAGAGAGAGAAAGTGGAGGGAAACAAAGCGGTGAGAAAAAAGAGGGGAAAGGGTTTTTTTCTTCTAAACTTGTCACGGACATGTCATTGTCTTTGACCGTGATAATATTATAATAATTGTCACGGTCATTGACCGTGACAAGTCCGTGGCAACTGTTCTTGTCACGATCATTGACCGTGACAATCCTTTGTCACAGACTTGTCACAGTCAATGAGCGTGACAAGTCTGGCCAGCTAAAGGGTGCCAATTTGCCTTTTTTGGTGTAGTGATAGTGTCAAAATTTATGCACATGGGTCAAAATACAAATAAAAGTACCCAAAATCCTTCAAGATTAAATTAACACACAACGTCATCATATGCAAGGGAACATTAAGTTTTTGATGTTTTCGCGACACTTAGTTTAGTGGCATGCTAATATATTTTATAAATCATGATATTTTGTGATTTATATCTTATAATTTAATAATCGTAAAAATATGTCACCCACTAATATTTATTTAATCATAATTACCAGACTTGTGGTATTTATGTGCATTGTACAATAATATTATTTATGATCGAGTGAATAAAAATAATACATGAATGATTTAATGATCATATACATAAGTCTAACAGTCAAAATTTGAGATTACAAGATGTATTTTGACATTTAATCCAACTTAATAATGGGCATTAAAGTTAAATTGAATCAGACATCTAATATACCCAAATATGAATTATAACTTGAATTTGGCATTTAATCCAACCTAAACATGAATATTAGTATTCAAAACTAAATTTTACACCTAATGTACACACATATGAATTATAGCCCGCATTTGGCATCAAATACAACCTCAGCATGAATATTAATGATAAAATCGAATCATAAATATAATATCCACACATATGAATTATAGTTTTTATTTTACATCTAATCCAACCTAAACAAAATATTAGTAATAAAATTGAATAATACACCTGATATGTATACATATGAAATACAGCCTACGTTTGCCATCTAATCCAACTTAAACATGAATATTAGTATTAAAGCTGAATCATACATCTAATATATACACATACCGATTATAAAATGTGTTTGCATTTAATTCTACCTAAACATGAATATTAGATACCACATGCACATACAAAACAACCAAAGTGGTAAAAAATACGTAATATTTAAAAAAATCATAATTTTTTACAAAAAGGAAAAGTAAAAATTTGAGTTAGCATCATGGGGTTATAAAGAATTACTCCCTGATCTCAGAATAGTTAACTGAATTTAAAAATAATTTTTCTTGTGTGAGATATGTATGTCGGCTTTATTACAAAAATGGGAAAATGCACATTTATGGGCTTAAACGATGTCAAATCGCTGAAATAAGGCAATGCTCATTGTACAAAATGGATTTTCTTTATTTCAACGTTTCCAATCGACCGTGTAAGTTTCATAAAATTGGGATCAATTTGAGAATTCTAAATTCTATCAATATGTATTAACGAAAGAAAAAGTCTCTAAAGGCCCCAGATTTATAGGATCATTTTTAAGTAGATTTAATGATATAAGTAGATCATTGCGAAAATCATCGCTAAAAGTTCCAACCATACGTAATCAATTTTATATAGATTTCATTATATGCAAATCTCTATCTCTAGTCTTTTGTACTTAAAAAGAGATAAAAAAAAACTTGGATGCAGCTAAATGTTCAAAACCCCCCACATAAAGTGTTTTTTACATGTATGCCCTCCATTATTTTCTCTTACCCCTACGATTTGTCTTTACCTCCCTACTCATCATCAATTTGGAGACACGGTCTCTATTTACCTACGTTTTCCACCCCTCCATTTTCCACCCATCTCCATAATCCCCCATATGCTCTTTATTTCCCAAAACTAAATCATATGTTGAAGTCAAAAGTCCCAATTGCCCCAATGGGAGATGAATCACCCCAACCCTAGATTCACAATTAATCACCATTTATTATACTCCATATCATCATCCCCTCATTTTTTTTACCCATTTGATGAGCCACGTGAATATTCTCAACCCCTTAGAAGAAGGATTTTTACCAGAGTTTTTGCAGTACCGCTGCTACATTTATAGGGATTCTAAGTGTCTCATTGTGCTTTGTCGAGGAGAATTTTTTTAGGATTGATTACGAGTTAATTTATAATATTTTGTGATAATTCGATGGATAATGATGTTTAGTTCACTCTTCTTACTATCTTATTATATATGTCTTAGGTTTATGTAATATATATCATATGTGTATGTTATGTATGATGAAATGTCCCATGATAAACTCCTACATGTTTCATGTTTGATATAAACTTAACTTCATAATTAATTTGTAATTTGGTGTATAGTTGTGTTATAAAGAAATAATATTTCTTAAGTATCTACTGTTGCCTTTTTTTTAAAGTTTAATGTTCTCTTTCAGATTTACACCTAACATGTTTAGTTAAATTCTTCAATGAAGTGGAATAAAATAAATTTTTTTGGGTTGCTATTTATTTAATATAGACACAATGATGTGAGAATTTTTTGTTTGAGAATTCACAATCTCAATTCTTTTGATTATTAGTGGTTCTATAATCTAATTTAATTCCAATTTCCTATGTGTTGGAATTTTTACACATGGTGTGGTTCAATGTATTCATTTTGGATCTATAAATTCATCTATTCTTCTTATTAAGTCTTACGTTGGTTCAGGTTGTAGCTCTCGAGGAACAGCCTAAAAATATAAATTTTAGTTTTTCTTAGGACATATGAAACATGCTTCATATGTTACAACCATACAGTATATGTTGTAAATGTTATAAAACTCTAACCACTAAACTTTCTCTATTTTCTCAAAAGAGACTGATTTCGAGTTCTAGTTGATTTTTTCAACTATAACATCACTCCTTAACTATTGAAAAATACTTTTACACCTTTACATTTTGTATACTTTTATATCTTTACATTTAAAGAGTTTAAAACATATATATATATACATGTTAGTACAAACATTTTTGTCCAACGATCACGAGTCAATCAAGTGGATTATGGATCCTTTGAATTGGTTAGGCTAGCGACCATTTTACCTTTTTATCTAGGTTTGTTACCATGAGGCCATTTCTGAACATTCTCACAAACTTGCTACAATAGGAATTGAATATTGGGTTCATAAGCAAAGAGGGAATGCATTAATTTTATACAAAAAATAAACAAACAATGGGTGGTTTCGGCTTCCAAAGCTTAACTTAAAATTTCTTCCCTTGAATTTTGATTTTTGATTTTCATATTGGTTGATGTTGTTAAACCATAGGACCATAATAAATTATTTGTTACGACTACAGAGTATGTGAATATTATGAACAACCTTGTGTTTCCAATGGGTGGTGGTATATTATACAATGATACATCATTTTGGGATCAAGATAATCTTAATTATGTACACTTTATTTCAGTGTATTCATGTTATTTGTCATATGTTTGATAAGCCAAGGGATTATGTAAACACTTATGCAACAACAATTTCCTTTACTTAATATTGAGTAATATATCAAACTAAATGGAACCCATTTTATCAATCCAAAAAGAATTGTCTCTCTCCCCCCACCCCACCCCCACCCCACCTTTATCTTATCTGGTGAAAATCATATGATGTTCATCTATTTATTATACTAATCGTGTTTCAATGTGTTTCATTTCAACTCGATTTCATTCTAGAATCTATGTCATATTGAAAACTAGTTAGGAATGCATTATTTCATAGGAAATAATCTATTTCAATAGTTGTATGTTCGGGTTTGTATAGCCTCTTCTGTGTATATCCTTTTTATATGTTGTTTATACGTGGGTTTAGGCCCCTCTTGCGATTTTTAACTACTACAAACTATATACTTATCAAAGTACACAACATATTATTGCGCCAACTATTTTTCATTTCATATTCAAAAGTTCATTTGATACATTATATGTAGCGAGAGACTAAGACCTGGGTACCAAGAAAAACTTAAGTGACTAAATTATGTTGGGGGAGACTTTAGTTTTTGGAGTTTAAGTTATAGTAAGACTTGGACTGTTGCTTCAACTCATTTTATCAAATAAATTTCACCTAAATTACACATAGAAACCCAAATTTAAGTTAGACTAAAGATTTAGACCCTTATTTGCATTCACTTTATCAAATGAATTTCGCCTAATTACACATAAAAACCCAAATCAGAGTTAGACTAAAGATCTCGGCCCTTGTTTGCACTCTTTTTTCCCCCAAAATTCATCCAAATTACACATAAAAACCCAAATCTATACAAACCATCTTGGCAACTCACTGAAATTAATTCTCTTTAACTCATCTAGAAGACTAGGAAACCTCCCAAGTGGAACTTATTCTCTATTAATTATTTTTTGGTAATTAAATGGCGGGGTGGAACCTATGAAGCGCTGATTCCTCAAAACACCCATTGAACCCACGCTCGTAATAAATCACCACACTTGTGCCTTATTTTGCAAAATTGCCAACTCCTTACAATGCACCTTCATCTGCACCCCTTCGCACCCCTCCACACCCATGATCGTTGTTGTTTATTACCATGAGGCCAATTTAGGTTTGTTACCATGAGGCAAATGTACTAAAGATATACATACAATAGTATCATAAAAATCATAACAACTAAAATTTGGAATGCAAAATGTTAAAGATAGTCTGATGTACTTATTCTCCCTCTACTACAGGAAAGTTTTGAATGTAATGTTGAAAATTAAACAAACGAGTTTGAATGTACATTGTAAACATCTCACCATAAAGGATAATAAGTTAATTTTCCATTGAATTTTATCTTTAATATAATTTTATCTTAACTTGTAAATGTTATAAGAGAATCACACATGAAGCATAGGTTAATCTACTAATTGTTTTAGTATGAGGTGCATTGTACAAGTTGTGTTTGTGATGCCTGCTTGGGTTTGTAATCAATTCATTAGTGATACATGTTAGTTTGACTTTCTTTGAACCCTCAAGGTTATTATTTAGCCCATAAATATTAGTTATTGATATCTGAATTGTGTATGGATTGAGGTTAAACTAATAAAATATTTATGGTGAACTCATATTTCTTTAAACTATTTGTTTTCACCATGTATTTAATGTTTTTATAATTCAAAATATAAGATAAATCTTAGAATAATTGTTTTTAATAGTCCCTTTCTCATACTCTCAATAGTGACATGACACACACAATGTGCTCAGTTTAAACTACATTTACATGGGAGCTATTGATGAATGGGTATTTTTTCGAGCTATAGAATGGTAAATCAAATTTATGATTTTGCTAATACACTTTTCGTTTGGTGCATTTATTTATATTACGATACACGAATTGTGTTCAGTCTAAACTGCATTTATATGAGAGTTATTGGTTAATGACCTTTTTTTTGGGTCTAGAATGGTCAAGAAAATATATCATCTTCCATTGTTTGCAACCTCCCCTTTTGTATAGCTAGAAATGATTTTTCATGATACTTTTTACCAACACGTGGGGGTATTAGCAAACTTGTCATAATACGGGAGATTATTTGCAACAATAAAAGTAATAGTTAAAAAGATTCCTTACATTCCACCTTTCCTTTTGCATTCAGACCACGCATGTACGTTATCTTTTGATTTATAAATCTTTCATTTATTTCATAACTTATTATAAACAATGGAAAATTAGTTTATTGTTTTATTCATGAAATTATGTGATTATTATTATGGCTTCCGAGATACTGAACTAAGTTCATTTTTACCTTTTTTTTATATAGAAATGGGATTTGGGGTTTCCTCGAGGTTAGGTTCTAATATGAAATATTATGATGGGTAAATTACAATCATACCCCTCATGTTTAACCTAATTGCAAACAGGTCCCCTATTATTTAAAATATTGGGTAGTGAACGAGACTTACTAAAATGTTCACAATAAAATAGATCTTTCATTAAATAAGTTCAGTGAAGTTGTAGAAATGGAAGACGCCTTCATCTTCCCTCCATCATTCTCCAAATTCATTCCATTCGAGGAGAACCATAAAAAGCCTAAAATGTCCCGGAACCCAAACTAAACCCCCGACTAGTGTTTTTTGACTATCTCGACCCTTACGGATACGTTGGTGCACTCAAAATGATCATACATATGACATAAAAATAAATTACTTTTAAATCCATTAAATTGGGTCCTGACACGACTGACACGCACATCCCAACTTAATTACTAAAACTGTCGTATTTTTAACTCATGACAATTTTAATAAATTCAATAATCACATATTACCATAAACACTCAGTAATATTCAACATTAACATCATAATCAAATACTAACTCTCGTATCGCTAGTTATTTAAATCCGAATTAATTTCCAATTAATTATCCCAAATTAATTTATTAAATCCCGTAATTAAAAGCAATTTCATTTAATAAATCTCACAATTAAAAGACGTAAAAATACGGGGTATTACATACTTCCCCCTAATAGTAGAATTTCATCCCGAAATTCGAAAAGGTAGGGGATAACTAGTAAAAACAAGTAACCTCCAGTACTCAAAACCACTTCAAAGTAAGGCTCGATCACTATAGCCCTCGCTTCAGAACAAGCTTATTTAACACTCTTGACACTTTAACAGTTATAGGGTCACACCTCAATAAAGGCACCTCACCTTGTGTTCTTACTAAACACCATTCGAATAAAATATTGATACATCATTGGCCGTATTATCTTAATATTATTGGGAGGCCGCACCTCACTTCGTAACAATACCTGTGTTTACCTAAACACAAAACTCCCATCCTGGGAGAAACCATATAAACATCTGATTACCCTTGTCCATTTTTCGAATTTCTATTCTAGGCAGTGTAACGTTTATGAAAGGCAAAATTCACCTAAGATAATTTGTGGTTATCCCTTCCCAGTCGTCAAACTCTAACTTTTGACTAATCAAAAACTCCGATATCCGCTCACCTCTAAACATCCAGAGGAAGGATAGTAAGTTTATCGACACAAAACCTCAATTAGCACCTTGTCCATGATAAATAGGTTCGTGTTTTCACACAACTCTACCATTAGGTAATATCCTCTCCTCATTACCGTATTAGAATTCACTTACTAGCTATACCCGTTGCGGAAATGAAATGATTGCAATGAGTCCAAAATTACTTTCATACATCTCCACCAGTCGTCAATCACCTTGCGCCTACTCCTCGGGCTATAGGTGATACCACCTGCTAAAAAAATGTTATCCTCACTACTTACTGAAATTTCATATTGGAGGTGGGGTTCAAGGATCTCATCCTAGTTCAGAACAATACTGGGTCACACTATTTAATAGCGTAAATCACTTAAAGGTATAACAATTACTTTCCTTTTGGTCGCCTTGTTCCACACATTCAAAGGAATTCTTGACTCATCTAGAGGTTGGCAACTCATCGAAGAAATTTACCAACTTGACTCTTCCATTACTGGAATCGTCGGCTTGATACAAAATTTTTCTGGCTGATCCTCTTACTCCAAACGATTTACTACTAACTATGCCCCACTCAATACCGACTTTCACTTATAATTCTTCCCATTAAGTGGTACTTAATAATCCTCTTCTTCCCTCGGCATATACCAAAAGTTTTAACCCGTGCACTTTTCGCCACGACGTGCACTTCTGGACTCTTTATACCTTATTGACATCACCATTCTATTTACATGCAAGTCACTTCTCAACATTCAATTGGGTAAAACTCCGCTCCATATTGTCCATAATAGATAAATATTTGTCTTCCCAAGGTACACCCCCTTTTAAATGGCTTCCCACTGCCTTTCAACCAAGTTCGGACGTGCTACTATGATTGCACATGAATATATGGATTCTCGTCCTTCTCTCACGACGCTTAATCCACTCTACCTTTTCCATTTTGTAATATTAGCCCTACAAACATAAATTTCACCCATGTATTCCCATGTCTCTTCTTTCGGCGATTCTAACACTAGCAAACCAAGGTGTCCATACCCCCTATAAACCGTGCATACGGCCTTAAACATCATATACGCTTCATACATACGCCTAATTTTTTTATATTTCTTGTATTCGCATCGCGGCTATACCACTTGGGCATTCTAAATCACCCCAGAATTTGAAATTATAAATCCTCCTTAACATCATTCCATCCTTCAACCCACCGTAATAAAACTGAATTTTAAGTACGACCTCACCACACAACTTGCTCTACTGGCCTTATATCATAATTTACGTTTTAAACTACAATTATAACTACATACCTCTATAACGATCGAGGTACCGAACTCATGGACAAATGGCCAAACATTTTCCTACTACCAACCTTACGCTAAGTTTCATGCGTGGGATGTCTCGCAAAGCGAAATCCAAACAAAGAACCCCCCCCCCCGATACACTACTACCTAGCATTGTCAGTCATCGAAATCCATTAAGCCCTCGGTCCAAAACATGTACCCCTATATTCCCGTCTCTTGACACAAAAGTTACGTCTCCTTCCGCAATTACACTTAAACAAAGAACTGCCTTCGAAATACACTGTCACTTTACATTGGTGGTAGTCACATTCCATAAACATTGTGCACATATGATCGGGGCTCTCGAAATCCTATCCCCAGATATACAACTATGAGTATTAACTTCCACGTCTCTAAAGGGTGATATAACAATGCGCTCTTCCTATTACCAAGTCCTGAGCGTTAAACATAATAACAAGCTAAATCTTTTCACTGAACAGTAAACCAAATACACTCCAAATCATATCAATAAAGTCCCTACACATACCGAGATCAAATATCCGAGACCATTATACCTTTCTAAGTCTCTATAATATATATATATATATATATATATATGTTTGTGTGTGTGTGTGTGTGTGTAAATCCGAGCTCATCCCTCTTGCAGGTGAGGTTTCTCCCTAAGAAAACATCCTACACTGAGGTAGTAACCCCGATAGACTTGCAATATCCACACACTATCGGTCTAATCATTTCTATAAAACCATAATCAGGATAATATTATGCTCGTATAACGCATCACTAAAATGAGTAATTTCAATAAAGTATATACCACTATCGATGCACCCATTCATCCTCCACGGATATCACTAAAGGTAACCCCGCTATACCAGGAAAAAATATTCACATAATAATAACGCTATCAATATACGCACTAAACTCGTCTCACATGCGAATCTAGCAATAATAAAAATGTAGTGACTCGTTCGTGTCACATACAATACGCCTCATCATCTGAGGGTAAAACTCATACTTCTACCTTGCCAATCGCCCTAGCTACTTAAATGGTTCTTGGACGTAACACGCATGTCCGAACTAAACCGAAAATTACATTAATTATTGCCCTTGCTAGGCACCATACCCTTATCCCTTTACTCACTTCGAGAATATTTTAACACATGGGGTTTTACTCTACCCAAAAAGCCTCTACACATAACCCATATTAGGGTTATCCTTCTCTCGGACTTTGGTAGTCTCGCCTCTGATGGCTACCTCCGTTGTTCCCTTAGCTTTGATGACCCTAAGGAACATGCTACTGATTTCAACATCCCTTAATGAATTCACCATCGCTCGGTAAAAATTCAGATATTCGAATCATTTAAATGGGCCCCCTGATGGGTCTCCCCCTTGTGGTGCTTCACCAACACCGTTTTCCCCGGTCTTACTCTCTGACTAAATTCTCCGATTCTTGTAGCTCCCCACACAAGGAAGTGTTAACATCCATATTGACAAAATGCGACATTGTTACCATCTGCATTGACCGTCCAAACAGAATTCCCTAGAAGTGCTAGCAATTTTTCTTGTAAGTTAATTCTCCCCTTTAAAGTCCTCTTCTCCATTGCACCTACTTCATCCGCTGCAAGGTTCGCTAATTGATTGAATTTTTTTTCACAGAGTGACCTCTGTCCGACCATCTTGTGTGAGTTCAGAACGTTCGCAACTTATCCTGAATATCTGATGAAGGAACTTATGGTTAAACCATACCTATGCACCTTCTCTTGACAGAACATTCTACTTCTAAGTGTGGTGGTTGCCTCTCACCATTGTAACTCTGCTCTTACGAGCCAAGAAAAATTTTACCCTAATTTTTCACTCCCAGTTAGCCACACTCCGACATATGCCCAAGCCTTTGGATATTTTACCTTTGTTCGCTAACACACGCCATTTCCACATTTCTAGAATTTCCACTGCTGGTTCTCTTCAATGTTTCGTCTGACTCTCTCCTAATCCAACTTTGCTGGGTGAGTCTAATTTTACCCCACTTCTACTATAGTGGTACCTAGAAGTCATATGTTATGCCTTGGCCATCTTTACCATCCTGGATTTCTATGCCATAATATGGGTCACCTCAACTATGGTCATCATTCTTGAATATACCCAATAACCTCAACTGAGCTTTGCCTCCTGTTGTCCGCCCTACTGCCCTTGCCTGACATACTGCATTGGTCGGCACACGAACACACCTGAATGAAAATAAGATTCACTAATACATG
Organism: Sambucus nigra; assembly: GCA_949130495.1. Classification (NCBI taxonomy): domain Eukaryota; kingdom Viridiplantae; phylum Streptophyta; class Magnoliopsida; order Dipsacales; family Adoxaceae; genus Sambucus; species Sambucus nigra. Next base: position 182,925,556 of record OX422210.1, read on the forward strand.
GATTATAGCAGGAGAACGAAATCTCACCAAAGAAATCAACAATTCTAAGCATAGGGCTCTATATAAAAAAAAAGCTACGCTGGAAGCATAATAAGCTGCACATATCCTAAAGGACACTAGAACCTGATGTTCTGATACCACCTGTGACACCCCGACTAATTAAATACTGGGTAGCTACTCCTTTATTAAACTAATACAGAATATCAAGTTGGTTCAGTCTTAGCATCACTGTTGAAAAATATTTAGTTACTTACTAGCCACCTAATATCTAAAATAGGGAGATGCCAAGTTTTATTAATTAAATTAACAATTAACCAAGTAATTAAATCATCATCCATCAATCTCATAAACAATTTCATATGAATAACCAACGTAATGAAAATAACTGAATCTGGAGTAAACACTCCAATGATAATAATACCAGAGTAAATAAAATCCAAATACAAGATTCTGAATAAATAAACCAACATCTGGAATAATGAAAGTCTATAACTACAATCTCTAAATAAAAATGGGCAACATGCCCTAACTGATATGAATGACTCTGAAGGAACCAAGGATAAATGTGGAGGCATCTAATACCGAGATCCTGTAGCTTCCACAGTAGCTACAACGCGTTTTCAGAATGGAACTCCTATGCTTGGCGTCCCTGTGGTTGGGCACCTAAAATGTTTTTACAAAATAAAATAGATTTGGAAGAAAACGGGACAGAGCCCGAGGAGAAAACAGTTTAAAAATAGCAAGTATTTAATTGCATTAAACAGTAAATATTATAAAAATGTTAGTTGCGTACTCTCATAAGAGTTTCTCACCTCTCAACTAATGTACACGCCAAGCGTATACCCTTAACCCATCCTAGTTATGCCACTATCTAACTAGTCCGTACTAACTCCTTCTTTTACATTCTAAAATAGGGTGCATGCTCGTATTACTTAAACAAGTCATATTTATATCTCACGTTTACATTAATCAATTTTCTTATCTCAAATTCTATTATAATTTTTCACTTTTTTAACCCATTTAAATATCTTAGTCATTCACATCTACTAAGCAACAGTGAACCAGTCTCAAGTACATATATAAACCACTCTCAGTACATATATACATATATTGCACCCCTAGGCTAAGTTGCGGTGCACGCATACTCTGCTATCAAATCTAAGTACACCACGTACATAAGGATCATGCATTCTGAATCACTCAGGAAGCGTCTCAATACAAATCACACATATTGGAGGTGAACATAGTTCACATACCCATAGGTCACGCACATACCTACGCTCCCATGGTCAGCTGACTTATCAACTCACAAATAAGTTATTCACAGTCCTATGTCCTTAAGGTACCAATCTAAATCCCCCCGAAGGCACACAAAGATAAGATACTCCTTTTCTAAAAATCAACCTCCCGTGATAGCAAGTATGGTAGGTATGTCATACACGCAATAATCCAGATACTAAGTAAACACACAACTTAGGTAATCATCACATTAATATAGGTATACACTATCCCTATATCTTAAGTATCATACGTATCATAGTTTCATCCCGAATATTCCACGTAATAGGTTTAGCACAACAACTCTCGTTGTATAATTCTGAATATTTAAACCTACCTCATAAGGTTACTAAGTCACCCACTAGTCTCTAAGGTTATCTCAGTAATCCCAACTCCCTCTTCTACTGGTCCTAACCTTAAATTAACATTCGTTCACTTTAAATCCCAATTTATATGAAACTTCTAACTGTACCTCACTCGGTAAACACTCGTAATTATTCCATTCAATCCCGTAATATATAACATAATATGGGGCACTATTTACGATCCTACTGACCTCAATCAAGTCCCACGATCTTTTACAAGTCATACTACGATTTCTTACAAGCTTGGGATTCGGCGAACCTTAAAGGGAACAATTTTACAAAAATCAGAAGGGGTTTATCGATCGATGGGAAGGGGTCGATCCATCGATCGATTGAACAAGTATCTGCCCAGAATTTTCATTAACAGTTACGGCTTCTCTATATTTTACACCCAAATGTTCCATTACAACACCCCAAACTCCGAACCAAGTATTATAATCATCAAACCAACATATATTCATAAACTTTAACGTATTAGAATCACTAAGTCAACAAGGATTAATAGTTTTTTGGGATCAAAATCACATATTTTTCATAAAAAAACCTATTTCTCCTATTTTCTTCAAGATCTTCATATAACACAATATAAATTCGTGATTCTTTACACCTGGATCATAATTTCATGGCTGCTATATTCCCAGAAGATAGACTACATGCAGAACCTACCCAGATTACGATTTTAAATTCCTCAAATCCATTCATTCATTATTTTTCAAGGTTATTCTTCAATTCTAAACCAACATGGATGGTATATGCACTGAATTATAGCAAGTTAGATCACTTGCCTGGTAATGAAGATTCTAATTCTTTGAAGTAGATGGTGTGGGAATTATTCTCTCTTTTCGATCTATCCGGTGGTGGTGACGGTGGTGCAAAAGCCTCTAAGGGTGGTTTCTCCTTTAGAAACTTTCGTCTCTTCCTCTCTAACTGCCATTGGTGGTTTTTGGTTGTGATAACCCTAAGAATTTTTGGTGTTGGCTGATAATTTAAGTCTAAACTTCGTGGGTCATATTTCCTCAAAAAGTCAAAATGACTAAAATACCCTCCCGGACTGCCGATTAGGCCTAAAATATCCTGGAACCCAAACTAAACCCCCGACTAGTGTTTTTTGACTATCTCGACCCTTACGGATACGCTAGTGCACTCAAAATGATCATACAGATGACATAAAAATAAATTACTTTTAAATTCATTAAATTGGGTCCTGACACGACTGGCACGCGCGTCCTAACTTAATTATCGAAATTGCCGTATTTTTAACTCACGATAATTTTAATAAATTCAATAATCACATATTACCATAATCACTCAATAATATTCAACATTATCATCATAATCAAATATTAACTCTCGTCTCGCTAGTTATTTAAATCCAAATTAATTTCCAATTAATTATCCCAAATTAATTTAATTAATCCCGTAATTAAAAGCAATTTCATTTAATAAATGTCACAATTAAAAGCCATAAAAACGGGGTATTACACATATTTCTTTGAAATTCGTCAATTCCATATTAACCCACCTTGTTAATGTCATTGTCTAAAAAATAGCATTTTTAACACACACCTGGTGTATGACAAGACTTATTTTTCTGTATACATCTTTCCAGTCCCATAACTTATTTAGGTTATTAGAACGCCCGATTACAATCTTAGTTATCGTGTTAACTCATTTTATTCGTCAATGCATTATACCATGGGTTTATCAATTATGTCAATCGCATAATTACCCATAATTCCTTTACACACCATTTAAATGCAAAATAACATATTCTTATATACTTATTAATCGTCTATCATTCCCAAAATTCAATAATTGCATATATTTATGTTCAATTACTTTTACTTTCTGGAGTTAACCTTATCCCATTTATGTTTACGGGCTTTCACCATCTGCCATAAATGCCCCAATCATTGCTTCCCTGGCCAATGGTTTTGGTAAGCCCAACTCACACCCTATGGATTTGGGCACTCCTTAACTTTCTCACTACTCCTTTGTAAAAACTATTTTAATTTTCATTAAGTTCATTTACTTACGGTCCAATCAACGTTTTTACATAAATACTCGACTTATTGTCGTTCCTTTTACTTGAATAATTATATCTTTTAGTTCGCAGTTCTCATTACGATAAATATTTAGCCCAAAGGCCATTTATTCTAAGGCAATCACAACCTTGTTATTTACCATTATTATAATATTGCATATGTTGGCTAGGAATCATCCCAGAGGTGGGGTGAATTGGGATAATTACAGTTATTTGGCATTTTGAAAATTAATGTTTCTTTCTCTCTTTTTATTGTTGTCTAGCATCCACACATATTAACATTCACATTCAAGAAATAAACGTATGAAGCATAGTAAAGTAAAGGATGAATGTAAGTATAATAAAGGAGGAAATAGGGCTTAAAGTAACTTTGCAGAGTGAGGTTTTAACTTGGTTTGGCCCTGCCTATGTCCACGCTCGAGACAAAACTCGAGAAACTTCCTATCTCCGGTTCACTAAGGCAGAACCAAAACCTCATAAGGATTTATCACACCTAGAAATCCGTAAATAATAAGATGTTAAATTTGTTCTTTTCCAAGCGGTACCCACACAAGATCCCAAGGTCTTTAAATGCCTTGACTCCTCGCAACAACGGCGCTATCGATCGAGAAGATACAATGAAGTTTACCGTAAGTATGAATATCAAGATTTGTAACCAAAACGTAAAGCAAAGTTGTTTTACTAAAATAATGGTGAAATGGGTTTACTTTATCTCTCTAGAAAAGTAAACAAAAAAGTGATTAGAAGTATGTTGCTCAAGTGGTATTTGAGTTTGGATCTTTGTCTTAGGATATTGGTGTTTTAATTTCTAGGTATATATGATGATTTCGGTATCTTGTTTCAAGAGTGATTTTGTGTTTAAATCACTTTTAAACACAATGGATTTTTTGATTTGCAACTTTGCCTATTTGAAATGAGCGTTGATTTCTCATTATAGAAATCTCAATGGTTTAATGTTGGGTTTTGTTTCTTGGTACAAGTGAAATGGTATTTGAATATTTTGCTCAAATGGGTTTTAGGTTTTGAATTTTCCTAACAAGAGTTTGGATCTTAAGGATTTGGTTCACATGGGTTTTGCGTTTGAAGCTTTGCTTCAATGGAGTTTTTTCTTCAATTGAGATTTGGGTTTGAATCTCACATCTATGGTGATGGGTTTAGGAACTTGGTTTCTCTTTCTAGAAATATCAAGTTATCTTGATGAATTGTAATGAATGTCTCTTTAAATGGTTAAGAAATAACTAGTTGTTGGAAGGTAACATGGTAAATTCTGGGGCTTTGAGAATTCAAAATTTGAAATCTATACATGGGAAATTCAAGTTTTTAAATAGTTTTTGTTACATAAACCCTTTTGACTCGAAAGGAAGATCGAGTTGGCTTGTTTTTGTTGCATCTGGCCAAAGGTTTAGTCGACTAAACCTTATTTTTAGTTGACTAAAACTACTTTTAATCGCCTAAAACTTCCTTGCTTGAGGCATTAGAAATTTAGGCTTTGGGTCCATCATTTTGGTAGGTTTGGGACGGTTTTAGTTAGGTTTTGGTAAGTTGTTTAGCATAAACAAGATCAAACAAGTCTAAATACCTTTGTATAATTATTCCTAAAGATCATCAAGAAATTGAGCAAGGTCTTATGCTCTATGATCATTCTTATGAACTCTTGAGACATGTGAAGTTTCTTCGTGATATGTTTTAGGGGCATACTTATTTGAACTTGAGATTCATAGGTCATGTAATGTTGAGATGATCATGAACATGTTTGTCTGAACTTGAAATTTACTTGATTTTATTATTTGATCTTTGTGGTTCGAGCTTCTGATGCTTGTGAGATGAATTTTGTAAGTATTATTGAATGCTTTGAATATTCATTATATTTCTTGGGATCTTCATTATAATGCTTGGGCATGTTTGCATGGTTACATGGATGGTGTATTCCTTGTAAAATATCTCATAATGTATTGATTTATTGTTTTAATCTTAAGTACACTAGAGAGAAGATAGTGAAGTGTTATCATGTATTAATTATGTTGTCTTCATACAAAATCCTTTTACTTGAAATAAATTTTTATTTACGATCTCCCCTTTTTTGATGATGAAAATACAATTGATATAGTTTGTGAAAATGTTTTGACGTCTCCCCCTTTCTTTGAGACTAGTTTTTTAAAACTATTTTTCTCCCCCTTTATTGTACACCTTTTTCTCATATCATTAATTCTCCCCCCTTGTCATTACCAAAAAGGGTGGGAGTTTTTCATGCACAGAGGTATAACAACTGCGTTGATAGTTAGTATGATAAGGTAATAGATAATACATATGCATTTAATTATATTCTAAACAATGTATTTTTTGTTTCTCATGCTTAGTTCGTGGAAGATGGTGCAAAAAGTATATTCGGGGCGAGGTTTGGTAAAATAATTTGCAAGGTTATTTGTTGTATAAATAAGGTGAGGTATTACATCCCATTTTTAGTAGATCATGATGGGTTTATTTATTTGAAGTAAAGTTTTTCCCCTTGTGGGTTCTTGGTTGTTCCTATGGAAACGGTTTTCATTATGATTTTGTATGAATTCTTAGAAGACACGGGTTTTTGTGTATATAGGTTTGACTATTTATGAGAACTCAAAAAATATTTGTTTGTTAGATTTAGGATTAGGTTAGTTAAAGTTTTTTTGACCATTTTGAATATAACATTTCTACCCATAAACTTTGATAAACCCAATGTGTTGTTTATTTCTTTTCCAAATTTTATAGGGGTTTACTTTACACGTTGCCATGTATGAAGAAGTCTTCATATCTTGTGCCACACAGGTATTCTAAAAATTTTGAGGGATAAATACGACATCAAGATATTTTCTTAAGTCATAGACAAGTGTAATAATATCAACGTATAACTCAAGAACTTAAGTATTAGGTTTGTTGGTGATTTAGTGGATAGTGTCGGATATAGTGATCTAATCGTTCAATGTAGTTAAACTAAGGTCATGTAAATGTCAATCAAGTTACAACATTATCAAGAGTTACATTTCCAGCATCATTTCTTTTAAAAATAATCATAAGTTGTGAATCAAGGTTTTGTGTTTGGTGTTGCATGGTGTGCAAATAGTGTATGTAAATTATGAATATGTAGATTTTCATTTTGAGGAAGTCATGTGGGATTAATTTGGTATTCTAATATCTTATTTTATTTCCAGTGTGTGTGGGGATTAGTGTGACAACTTGTCATGACTTTAATTGCTGTGATGATATCAAGTGTGTGCCATTTACTCTTATTTTATGTGTAGGTTATCATGAGATTCTTTTATGAAAATATATATTTCTATTGTGAGGGTGTTCATTATGTATATGAGTGTAAGAGTGATAGTTCATCAAGGTCAGATTTTGCAAAAATGTATGTGCACACAAAAATGCATTTTAGGTACTTAGTCTTTACATGCTTCCCTTTTTTTATCCGTTTTTGCCAAAGAATTGTCTTCATGAGGATAACTTCTTGAAAAATTATCACTTGACTTTGTATTTTATATCTTTGGTTTATATATAGCCTATCATCCTTCTTTTATTTATAATTTTACCTCTTGAACTTCAAGAGACCTATGATATACACTTGAAAACTTTTCATTAGTAGCATAAGCGTACGGAATTGTCAAGAATATCACATATGCACTTTGTAGATTCAAAATTATAGTCATAATTTATATATCTAGTAACATGCTTTTCATACACATATGATTATGTATAACTGTATTCTCATAACGTAATGGGATTTCCATCACTAATATATCTCACAAGCATTGCAATATACCATGTGTATATAAATGGGAATGTCATATTCTATCTTTTTAATTTAAACGCAAAGTCTTATGATGTTGGGATTGGCATCACTTTTCATCATAGCATGAATATCATGTGGGCTCAATTTTGTTCAACACTGATGGAATTGTCATCACATTTTAGACTAAGTGAGAATTTATATTTCATTGAAGTATGCTCTTCTAAGGGATTTCCTTCTTTATCACAAAGGTATTATTGCTACTAAAATATCATAGTTATAGGATGGATTTCCACCTTGATATCATGAGTGGGTTTGCCACTCAATTTTCACAATGATGGAAACGCCGTCAAATTTTAGATTATGTGAAAACGTTTAAGGTATGACTTGATTATAGATCCGGTGCCTAACTACTTATGACTTTTCATGAGTAATATATTCACATAAGAATTTCTTCATGTATGTGATTTTGAATCTCCAATGAGAGTATCGTCACGGGATTTTTAATTAACTAGGATAAACATGCAACAATGGAGAATGTTCTCCACTAATCATATGAGCAAGATCATATTGGTATGACATTAAGTTCATGTGAGGTGATCTATGTGAGGGTTATATCAAATGTATATCATTAAATTACTTCCAATAATTTTAAGGCGTCGATGACATAGAGTGATATCACTTCAACCGAGTTATAATAGAAATTATGGGAGAATTTGCTCTAATGCACTAATGAGCGACATCATCTATATGTGTAGAATTTCTCACGGATATTTCAATGGTGAGTGCAAACAAAAGGGCATGTATCATAAAAATGTATCTCCATATTTGAATCATGTGTGGTAATGTTTATAGAAGGCATTATGTGACATATCAAGATAAACACTCTTTGAATCACTTGTGAAAAACTCTTGTTATTGGCATGTTTTAAATATCATGTTATTTAGCATCATTAGTATGTGTGAAAACATCACGAACGAGTCAAGGGATCATATATGATTAGGCATGCAGAGCATCAATTTCACAAGTATTGTCACACTCATTTAATTATTGATTCCAAGGGTTTATTAATTATTTTTCAAATATCATGAGTATGAGTATCAAAACATCTTTAGATAAAAAAATTCAAAATTTCAAATCTCAATTATAAATTTATTCTTCCTCTTTTTACTTATCTCAACGTTTATATGCCTTAAATTTCTTGGTGAGGCAACTCAAAAAACTTTTTTTCATAAGCATTTTATAGTTTCAATATATCATCATGATATGTTTCTTTACCGCCAAATCAATTATGAGGCATACTTTTTTGAATAAGGATTCATGAACTCCAAGTTTCTTTTACTTAACTATTGGAAATTTATTTTTCGAAAGCTATGTGGGTTCTTATGTTCAAGTCACTATGACTTCTACGTGTGTGGTGATAATATGACAAGTTTGTGAAAAAACTCTTTGATTGTGATGTGTCCTAATGTAAAGGCTTTCACCATGTGCAAGAGTACGTGTGAATATTTAACAACTAATTTAAACTACCAAGTATGGAAGATGATATGGTTTAATATGTGTTCAAAAAGTCTTTGAAAGTGTAAGAGTTATAATGTAGTCACAAATCATCTTAAGTATGTAAATAACATGTGTGAGACATGAGAAAAATTATTGATAATCATACTAGAACAAGGAAGTCATATTTTCATATGAAGGTGAATGTTTACAGCAATAATTTTATAAAATCATTTGTACCCAAATCATTTTTCAAAACGGGTCTCACTTTTAAAGACCTTTGCTTTGTATCAAAGGTAATTTGTTTTTCGAACATAAGGATCTTCTCATTCTTCTTTTGCACATCAACCTCTCAAATTTTTTTCTCGTCCTCATTTTCCCTTTTTAAAAAAGATCCATCTCTTTCAACAAATTTATAAAAAATATCACTTTTCAAAAACCCCGTCTTTTGGATATGATCCTTAAATTCAAAATATACATTTTTTAAAACAAGTATCCATGAGCTAGGCTCTAGTATCAATGGTTGGCCCAAAATTATCCCAAGAGGGAGAGGGTGTGAACTGGGATTATTACATTTATTTGACTTTTTGCAAATTAATGTTTCCTTCTCTCTTTTCATTTTTGTCTAACATCCACACACATTCACACTCACATTCACATTCAAGCAATAAACCTATTAAGTATATTTAAGTAAAGCATGAATGTAAGTATAGTGAGGGGGAGAGAGGGATTTAAGGAACTTTACAAACCGAGACTTTAACGTGATCCGACTCTGCTTAGGTCCACACTCGAGATAATTCTCGAGAAACTTAACTATCTCCATTTCACTAAGACGGAACCAAAACTTCATAAGGATTTATCACACCTTGCAATTCGTAATCAATAAGATGCTAAACTTGTCCTTGTCCAAGCGGTACCCACGCAAGAGCGTAAAGTCTTTAAATAGCCCTCCACACCACCCCCGAGGCAACTCAGTCATTAAAACTATGAAAAGGCATCCCTCATACTTTATGTCACAACATTAAATGCCTGATGCACTAGTTGTCTCCACGTCATAAACATTAAATGCCAAGACATGCCTTTTGCCTAACCACTGTGTGTCAGGGGGCTGTTGTCGCAGAGGTGGCTCACCAATTGCCTGACAGCCCCAAATACCACGGTGGTTTACTCAAGTGTAGGTCTGACATTGTTTAGCTGGCTAGTGACATCACCTACAGTAGATGTGACATTAAGTAGAGGGCTACTTGGTCCATAACTTCATGCCCGATGGAACTTCAAGCTGCTCCGCTTGAGGTTCCACGGTCATGGTCCTTCGGTGTTTTACCAGGTCTATCTAAGATGGTCAGGACAAGCCCCAACGGTGCCTTACTTCTCAATCCTCCAAACCAAGTCCCTCTAAAGTTCCCACGGTGAGGTCATTCGATAGAGCATGAAAGCTCTCCCAGGCCCTGCCAAGCATGGTCTCTCGCAAGTACCGTTTGACCTCATACAAACTCTTTTGTTATTATCGTTACGTCATTACAACCGTTATAGCTTACAATCAATATAAACAAAGATACATTATGACTAATACAACAAGCTAAAATATGAGTTGCCACGCCGAGCTACCTTGCTGAGTTGCCACGCTTGAGCTACCTCGGTTGCATGATCTCAAAACTCTGTTGCCAACTGGGGACTTGTCCCTATTGTCAAGATTACCTGCAAGACCCCTCTACATTTGCCCCCTCGTGGAGAGATTTGTTGGAACAAGAAATGTCTACACGAAATGTCTCAAACCGATGGACCTTTCTTTGTGTGAAAATATTCAGGCCTTTTTCCTTTATATAGAACCGTTGGGACATCTTCTTCGTTGGGGCTTTAAGGGATAAGTCTGACAAGAAATTTTATTGGCGCCAAAACTCAAGCTTGTATAGGAAGGCAACGATTAGTGTTCCCCAGACGTCACTTCATTAATGAGGTGGCGCAGTCCTCTCAACTGTCAAAGCCCTTCCCAAGATGCCACGTGGTCATGTGAAATGATTATAGGCGGCCGTGCACGTGCGAGGGTTGGGAAATCTAAACGCCAAAACTTGAGATTTTCAAACAGCCATATTCAAAATACTTTGAACCTTCTCCTTTGTTTTTTTCTTACTCCGTTATTATCTTCTTCAGACTGGCGCTTCTTTTTTAGAAAGAGAGAGAGAGACTCCATTGTTGTAAGATCTTTATTCTTCATCTTCCATACCACCACTTGTCATCGTGCTTCTCCATTCTCTCTCTCAATCCCTTTTTTCTCGAAGCTTTCTCTGTTACGGTTACATTATTTGCCATGGCGTCTTCAAGCAAACCCATCGTGTCTGCCACCAGTGTTTCGTCTGCCACCACCACTGCTGCCTCCGCCCTGGGTGCTGCTCGCCAGGAACAGCTGAGGTTTTACCGTCGCTCTCCCATTTTTGGGGAGGGTGATGGCTTTGCTGTTGCCTGTAAGGCCGTTTGTTTTTCCTCCAAGTTTGACGCCCTCCTGTTGGGTGATGAGGACGAAGAATTATCTATGTGGGGATTTCTGCCCCCAGAAGGAACTCTCAGATTTCGCTTGGAGCGAGGGGACTTCCTATGGTCCCATATTAATTTCGAAGCACCCGGGGGATCCCCCGCGCACTTTGCTGCCTGGAACTCTCACATGCAGAGTTCTTATGCTGATGTCCTTACTAAGATCGGGCTACAACGGGCTAGATGGTTTGGTGAGTTTACTCTATCAAAGAACAACACTGCCCTTCCTGTCCTGGTCTCCCGATGGAACGTGGATACTCATACGTTCATCGCTGCGTGGGGTGAGTTTACCATAACTCTGGAGGACGTGTGTGAGCTCCTGGGCCTCGATGCAACAGGCCATGAGCCTTACACCGACGAGGATCTTGATGCTCAAGAGACTGCAGATCGTTTGGAGTTGGATCGCATATGCCGAAGCTGCATCGGTTCTTCCAACAAAGCCACTTTTTCTCCCTTAATCAATTATTTCTTCAAGAGTTCTAGTGAAGGCAGTTCTTCGTCAACTGCCCCTGGTCAAGGTACGCCGTTGGAGCTTCCCGCTTACATTCTTGTAATTCTATCCAGTTTCCTTTTGACGGGCAAGCCCAACAACCAGCCCCGAAGAGACCTTATCAACCTGTCCCTTCGCTTAGCTCGAGGCATAAAGCTTCCCCTGGCTACAATTGCCTTGGGGTCCCTGTACACCTGGTTGGATAGGGCTTTATTTGACATGGAACGCTCTATTGGTCGTTATAACTTGGCTAATTTTGCCAACAGCATTCTTCTGACCAGCTTTCTCTACTTCCGCTTTCCTGCCGTAGCGGCCAAGCCCAACAGTCCTCCTTCGGGTGAAACAATATTGCCTCCTCGGTCTTTCATTTATCATAAGAGACAAAGCCGAAAGGAGTTGATTTCTGTGATTGACCGTTTCGAGAATTTCGTTATGAGGCCCTATCAGGAAGAGGCCTTTTATCACACTTGTGAATTTTTTCATCATGATACCAGATTGATACAGGACCCTTCTCCCGACATTGAGGATCCTTCGCTTGCCGTGGTTCTTCTGCTTTCTCCTGGATATCTGCCCTCCTACACCGAGTGGGGATACACGAGCGAGAATTATAATCCAAACCGATGTAGTCGTCAGTTTGGGTTTGACCAGGGGGTGTTACGCCCAGTGTTTCAGTCGTCAAACCCCAAGGTATCCTTTGGCGAGGCATGCTCCTTGTTTTCTTCAACTGCTGCGTGGGGTATATGTTCAGCAATGGCTGGGCGTGTCACCATTCCCGGTATTACTAGACATGGGGATGTGACCCCTTTGTTTGCCACCAAGTATTGGCCGAAACAACTAGCTAAAATTGCTAAGTTCGTTGAGGGAGAGCCGGTGTACCCTCCTGTTTCTTCATTTTCTGCCCTGGAGTTGGGGCTAAAAGGCAACTCTATGCTCGGGATAGAATTCCTACTAAGTTCAACCCACAAAGCACCTCCTACCGAGCTTCCCCTACTTTGCCCCATGGTACCAGTTGCAACGCCAAGGCCGAGGACTCCTGCTGTTGCAAAGAAGGCTGCCCGCTCTACTGCAGCCACTACCCACGAGGGGGCTTCTCCACCACCTGCCAAGAGGGCAAAAACGGCCAAGAGTGGGTCATCCAAGCCGAAGTCCCAGAAACCCCAACCTCCCATGGCGGCTCTTCCCATAGCCTCCGTTCCACCCCCCATGCCTGCTGAGATGGTTGAGCGTGTAAGGAGGGAGGCCCAAGCAGAACTAGACCGAATAAATGTCGAGTTTCAATGGCATGCAGTCGTTATCCCTTCCTCCGTTACTTTCCCCACGGTGGTGGTGGATCCTTCAGAGCCAATGATCAGAATGAGGAAGAGCTCCAGGGTTCCTCAAGGGGTCAGTACTGGCGCAACAGGATCAAGGAAGAAGACTCTGGGCACCAAGTCCCAAAAGAAGCGGACTCCTGAGGTTCATTCCACTCCTGCCCCTTCTGTTGCTGTTATGCCTCCTTCTTTACCCGTGGCCGTGTCTTTTCGTTCTCCTTCTGAATCGGAGGTATGTATGCCTGATTTAGTTATTATTTCCCTTTTTCTTAAGGAGGACTGTCTTTACTTATACAAATATTTTCCTTCTTCTCTTTTTTTTTGACAACTGTGGTGCAGGGAGCTGAGGTTCAAAGTCCAGACCCCTCGAGCCCTCCCGTAAGCCCTTTTGTGGGGGGACGCTTCGGTTCACCTCGTACCGATGTGACTCCTCCCCGTTCCCCTATGACGGGGCTTACCTATTCTCGACGTGCTGGCAGTCAACGTGTAAGGGAGGTCGTTGGGGGAGGTGATTCCTCGCCTGAAGTGGTAACACCACCCCAAATAACACAACCCGAGATAACACCCTCGGCCCCTTCTGATCTTCAGGCCTCACCTGAGGTTCCTCTCCCCGTTGTTCTTGTTGGGGAGAGTGAGCCCGAGGTATGATTTCCTCTATAGTATATTTGTTGTAGTCTTTTCGGTCCCACTCCTTTCTTATTTGGCTTGCTGAGTTCTGATATGTTTCAGGTACCCCAGGTTGAAATATCTTCGTTGTTGGCGAGCGTTCTTCTTTTAACGACGTTGATGAGACCCCTGACTGCCATTCCTCTTTTTAGTATCATAACTGAGGTAAGTAACACGTAGGAGTATTTCTTCATATTTTCTGTGCCCATTCTTCTTTTCTAACACTTGGCTTTGTGCACAGTTTTCTCCTGATCTTGCACCAACTCCTGCAGTGAGGGCCCAGGTTGGTGCGTTTATACCCCCTCCTGATGTAGCTTTGTTTGAGGGCTCAGTGTCTTCGCATGATGAACCCCGTATGCTGGCCCTTGTGCCCTATACGGGTGATAGAGTTTTGCCAAGAGTTTTGCCAAGCGTGGAGGCTTCTGCGTCCAGGGACCCCGTTATGGCTTCTGGGGTAGTAATCTCTCCTCCAACGGTTCCTGTCCCTGTGGCTGCCTCATATGCTCCCGTTGTGACTGAGGTATATTTTCCTTGCTAACTTTTGTTAAGATTTCCATCTTATGATTTTTCATAAGATTTTTCTTAAACTTCACCTTATAACGATGACTTAACAATGAAAACACTTGTTAACTTTTTTCATAAACTCCACCTTATAACTGTGACTTAACAACGAAAACACTTGTTAAGTTTTTTCATAAACTCCACCTTATAACGGTGACTTAACAACGAAAGCGCTTGTTAAGTTTTTTCATAAACTCCACCTTATAACGGTGACTTAACAACGAAAACACTTGTTAAGTTTTTTCATAAACTCCACCTTATAATGGTGACTTAACAACGAAACCACTTGTTAAGTTTTTTCATAAACTCCACCTTATAACGGTGACTTAACAACGAACGCGCTTGTTAAGTTTTTTCATAAACTCCACCTTATAATGGTGACTTAACAATGAAGACACTTGTTAAGTTTTTTCATAAACTCCACCTTATAACGGTGACTTAACAACGAAAGCGCTTGTTAAGTTTTTTTTCATAAACTCCACCTTATAACGGTGACTTAACAACGAAAACACTTGTTAAGTTTTTGTTCATAATTTCATCATGTGGGCTACTTCTTTTCAGGTTGCTCGGGAAAATTCGCCCCCAGTTCTCTCACCGGTTGGCTCGCCTTTCTGAGAACCTGATGTTTTGAAAAATTCTATTCATGATGATCAAGGTTCTACGACTGGTGCTGCAGCCGAGAGCAAGTCTGGGTGCGAACTGCCTCTTCCCGACCTGGCTCCTCATGCGTTCTGGCTGATGGTGCTTCGGCAGTCTCCTCAAATGCCTGTCAACCATCGCTTGGTGATCGAGCAACTGGTGAATCGCCATCCTGAGACCTTCACACCAGATTGCCTGCGCTCCAATATTTATGTGATGAGTCACAGACTGCAAGGCATGGCGATCGTTGTTGCTGAAATTGCCAGTACCCCCACTACAAGTGTTACCAGATCCCTTCTTAACCAATTTCTGGGTTTTCTGAAGGAGTTGGGACGTGATGGTTTCCGTTTTGACTGGCTTATAACGTATCTGAATACTTTGAAGAACCAGCAACTGATCGTCCAGAGGGAAGTGTTACGAAAGCACCAGGAGGACCAGGAAGTTGAGGAAGCTAGGTTGGTCGCATTGGCACCCCTTTTGGAAGCAGTGGATCAAGAGGTAAAGGATGCCGAAGAAGCTTTGTGCCTGGTCAAACTGAAGCGTGAGAGACTCCTGATCGAACGTACCCAAGTGCAAACGAGGCTGGAGGTTTCTATTAACGCCCAACGGTCTTTCATAGCAGCTTCTTCGGGCCTTCCTGGAGATTTTTTCTCTTCCTCAGATTTATCTTTTCTTTTAGACTAGTTACTTCTTGTATACAGATCCTTTACTGCTTTTATCTATGTAATTCTTGGGCAATAGCTCCCAAAAGAAATTTTGTAATGCTCTATTGTTTATGAATGAAGAACATATACTTTTCAATCCCTTCGCGTGTTGTGACTGTTGTTGTGTGCTATAGAGTTTTGTATTTCTGCAATTCTTCCATTATGCTAAAATAAATGTCACCCAAAACTTGTATATTTATAACGATAGCTAGTCATAACATCAGTTCAAACTTGGTTGTTTACACATGATAAACCTTCAGCCACTTATTGTTAATCTTAAATGGCTTGTCTTCTTCCAACTTCGAAATTAAGCAATAACCTGAGTCATGAGCTTCCTTAACAATGAACGGTCCCTCCCAGTTGGATGCGAACTTTGGTAGAGGAAGTCCCCTGATGTGCTTCACTGCCGCTTTCAATACGAGGTCTCCTTCCACGAACTTCCTTGGTCTCACCAAGTTATCATATGCCTTGGAGAGTTGTTTCGTATATATTTGAAGTGTTGCATCGAGTTATCTCTGTGTTCATCCAACGCTTATTGCTGTACATGTTTACTATGAGGGAGCATGCTACTTCTCAAGGCATAACGAGCAGAGGGGACTTCCAATTCTACTGGGAGGATTGCCTCAGCCCCATAAATAAGAGAGAACGGCGTGTATCCTGTGGGTTTTCGCTTGGTTGTTCGATAGGCCCACAAGACAGCTGGTATCTTGTCATCCCACGCCCCTGGAAAGTTTTTCATCATTTTGGCCAAGATATTAATCAGGGTTTTGTTAGTTTCTCCGGCCTGACGATTTCCCTTTGGGTATGCCACCGTTGAAGTGTGATGAACAATGGAGTACTTGTCTGTGAGCATTGTTACTTCAGAATTGACGAAGGGGGTCCCATTATCCGAGATTATTACTTTTGGGATCCCAAAACGGCAAATGATGTATTCTCTGATGAAGTTGCTCACCACCCCAACCATTGCCCGTTTGAGTGGTATTGCCTCGACCCATTTTGTGAAACATTCTGTTGCTACTAGTATCCATATCTTGCCTCTCAAAGAGGGGTGTATTGCCCCCACTAGGTCGAACGCCCAAGTATGGAATGGATAGGGGGTTGATAGAGAGTGCAAGTCTACCGATGGGGCATGGATCATATTCCCATGAAGTTGGCAAGCCTTGCATTTTCGAACAAACTCCGCAGAGTCTTTCTCCATTGTTGGCCAATAATACCCCAATGTCATCAACTGATCATACAGCTTGGCTCCTCCTATATGTGCTGGATCGTGCGCTTATTTGAGGACCTCCACTGCTTCTTCCTTCGTGACACATCGCAAGGGCCTGTTAAAGTACCCCCTTCGATAAAGCTGCCCCTCCTGGACGTAGAACCTTGGAGCCCTTCGCCTCAGGCCCATTGCGTCTATTTTCTCCGTTGGGACAACCCCCTCCTGAATGAAGTCGATGTAGGGCTGCCTACAGTCCATTTGAGCTTCAATAAAATGGCACTCAACTGCTTCGAAGAATAACGGACACTTGTTGCATTTCCGTTGTAGCTCTGTCGCATCTTGCTTCATTCTGAGCCAGAAGTACCCCTCCCTTTGAATTCTCCTATATAGAGGTATCTCAGTCGTTTCGCAGTGCTCCTTATGCGTTTTCCTTAATATTTGATCTGCTTCCTCTGGGCTGACGCATCTTGACAACCATCCTCCTGTATTTTTGAAATAGAGATTTCCCTGGCATGTAAAATATTGGGCCAACTCTCCTAGCCGCATCGCCCCCTCACCAGACTCCAGTTGCTTCTTAATATCTCTTCTCCAGCCCACCTCTTCCTCCATCGGTAGTATTGACAGTACCACCGAAGGAGCTGCTCTTCGTTGGATCACAACTGTAGTCTCATTGGTTTTCATTATCATCTTCTGGGCAATGGTGGCATAGGCGTCTGGATGGCGGTTCATCGTTCTGGGATGTCTCCTGATCTTGGTCCGATGGAACTGGTTGAGGAGCCTTTGAATGATTGTTCTATAGGGCGCCAGGCTCATGTGTTTCAACGCATATTCTCCATTTACTAGCTGAATTACTAAGTTCGAGTCACCCTTAATGCAGAGTGAACGAATTCCCCTCCGAAGAGCCTCTAGAAGCCCTAGTAACAACGCCTCGTATTCTGCCTCGTTATTAGAGCAAGGGAAATCTAGTTTGTAGGAAAGGAAAATCTCTTCCATCCCTTTTGAAAGAATAACCCCTGCTCCTCCCTTCTTTTCTGCCGAAGATCCATCGAACTGCATCGTCCATTCCTCCTCGGTTGCATCCAGGTAATTGGTCTGTAAATCATCTCCTGGAATGTCTTCCCTAGGTGGCTCGAAGGTTCCTGAAGGGAAGATGGCCAATAGGTCGGCATACGTCTGGCTTTTGATTGTGCGAGGGACCACACATTTTAAGTCATATTCAGAGAGAATAAGGAACCATCTAGCTGCCCTGCCAATCAATATAGTCTTTGCGAGCAAATACCTAATTGGGTCGCATCTAGTTACAATATGAATGGTAAAAGACAACATATAATGCCTAAGTTTTTGTGCTACAAAGACCAAGGCTAAACAATGCCTTTCTAAGCTAGTATATCTAGTTTCTGGCCCATGTATAATTCTACTGAGGTAGTAAACCGACCGTTCTTACCCGTCTACTTCTTGTGCCAGCAGAGCTCCAACGGACCTCGTGGTGGATGTAAGGTATAGCTGCAACGAAGCTCCCGCCTGGGGAGGAACCATGATTTGTGGTGATACGAGCAGCTTCTTCAACCCAATAAGGGACTTCTGGTGAACCTCTTCCCATCTGAATTTCGTGTTCCTTCGCAGCAGCTGCATCAGTGGGTGTGTTATTTCGGCCAATCCAGGCACAAACCTCCTAAGGTAGGAGACTTTACCGAGAAAACTTTTCAACTCCTTTGCCGTTCTTGGACATGGCATCTCCAAGATGGCCCGCTGTTTATCCTGGTCCATATGTACCCCTTGTCGGTTAACCACGAAGCCTAAGAACTTACCACTTGTTACTCCGAAGACACACTTTAACGGGTTCATCCTTAACTTATACCTCCTGCACCGAGCAAACACCTTCCTTAAGTAGTTCAGATGGGACTCCTCCTTCTTTGATTTGATGACCAAGTCGTTGTGACACCCCGTCTAATTAAATACCGGGTAGCTACTCCTTTATTAAATTAATACAAAATGCCAAGTTGGTCTAGTTAATAGCATCACTGTCGAAAACATTTTAATGATTACTAACCACCTAGTATTTAAAAAGTAAGTTGCCAAATTTTAATTAAATCTGATTAACATGCAATAAAAGAATAATGGAAGAACAACATAATCCATTCACCATAACGAAGTAATGAAATAACCAACAAATAAATATAAGTCCAGAGGAAAACTCCTCACAATAGTCCCACAACTGAAAATAATAAGACAAGTCTGAATCCTAAATTAATTACATGCCAGAAGTCTGAAAAACTGAAATAAATGAAATGTCTCTAAAAGAAATGGGCGACATGCCCTACAACTGATAAATGCTGAATATAGAGTCAATATAGATGAAGCGTCTACAAGCAAGGTCCTGTAACTTCCACAAACAGCTACAGCTCGTCACCTGAATGAGGATCCTAAGCATGGTGTCCTTGTGGCTGGGCACCTAAAATGGTTTTTACAAAAATAGATTTGAAAGCAAATGGGTCAGAGCCCGAAAGTGGAAATCATTTTAAAAACAGCAAGTGTTTTAATAACATTAAAACATTAAATGCAAAATACATGTTAGGACGTGCACTCACATGAAATTCTCACCTCTCGACTACATGTGCACTCCTAACGTACCGTACCCATCTAAATAACATACATATCTAACCAAACTGTAATAAGTTCTACCCCTTACTACTCGATTCCCATATTACATTCTAGCGTTATCAATTAAATAGAGGGCTTTACTTAAACTCAGATTCTCAATTTGTAATACAATTCACTATCGGTCAACCCGCTATGTTTTCTCAAAACATTACCATATTTATATACACAATACCAACATGAAAGTTCTCATTAATTAAGTGTATATTATTCACGTCATAAATATACAATACAAGCACCCCGAGACTAAGCTGCGGTGCACACATACTCTGCTATCCATCCCGGTACATCACGTACATAAGGATCACGCATTCCGAATCTCTCAGGAATCGTTTTCAGATAACAACATCACAAATAATGGAGGCGAACACAGTCACATCACATGGGTCACGCACATACCTGCGCTCCCACGATCAGCAGACTTATTAACATCCCAATAAGTCCTTCTCTGACCTATGTTCATCGAGGTACCAGTCTAAATCCGGGCAACACAAGGATTAGAGGGCCCTAAGCGAACGCAAACCGTAGGTATGTCATACACATAAAATCAATACATATACTAAGTAAGCACACATCTTAGTAATCACCATAATTTATATGTGGTACACTTCTCATTCTCGTACCTACGTATAATGTTACACAATTTACATAATCCCGGTTGATACAATTATACAAGCCATTAATTGTTCTCACGTTGTAATAGACACTCACGTCCTAATCCATAATTTCCATTTGGTTCGAATCACACTTCTAGGTTTTACTCCTCTATATATCTCAAATGTCCCTACTATATCAATTTATCATCAAGGGAAGGTTATCTCCACCATTAAATAAGGTTACGGGACACGCGAAATCAAAACAGGCTAAAAAGCCTAAACTGTCAACTCGTTAGAAACCTCGTTCGAACGAGCGTTCGTTCGAACGAAGTGGGCCTTCTAACGAGATCTCGTTCGAACGAAAGTCATCGAACGAACATCCCTCTCGTTAGAAGTCAAACTATCAACTCGTTAGAAGCTCGTTCGAAACGAGCTCGTTCGAACGACCTGGGCAGGTCTTCTAACGAGAGGCCAGTTTCGAGCCCAGATTTTCCTTAACTCATTTTTCCAACTTTTCTTCACCTCTAAGCTCATCCAAACATTAATCCAACGATTGTTCAAAGCTACTAATCATCCCGAAACATATTTAGGTCATATACTAACGCATTTTGTGGGGTTAATTCATCCTAACCTCATTCAATTATCAAATCTCTTCATATTTCCCCCAATCTCAAGAACATGAACCCTAGAAGTTTATAAATCATCAAAGAGTCTAATTAAATCCGTTTTTCGTTTTATCCAAAATATATTATCCTTAGAATAATCATCTAAATACAAATCTACATGCGATTCCTCATCAAAATGTAAATTCTACATCCAATTTTAAATGGGGTTTTCATCAACTCCCAAGAACAATAAAATTAAACCACTTGCCTTATGTGTATCTCTGATTTTGATGTTGAAGATCGAATCGTTCTCTCCCTCTCTGCAGAATTTCTCCTCTCTCTCTCTCCAAGCTTTTCTTCTCCAAAGTGAATGGTGGCTAGGGTTTTTGCCTTAGGAACTTTTGGAACAATTCTAATAACCCCCGTAGCCCATTGAGTCCTAAGATGTGGTTAGTGGGTTTAGTGGGTAATTACCACGTCAGCTTTTTAATTCCCAATTTTCGTAGGTTTTAATTCTCAAAAATTCAAAATTACCAAATTACCCTTATACGTTGCCGGCATGGCCTAAAAATGCCCCGGGACCCAAACTAAACCCCCGGCTAGTGTTTCCTGACTATTTCGACCCTTTCGGACGCGTTGGCGCACTCAAAATGACCATACGGTTTATAGAAATAAAATTCACTTTTTAATTATCATAATTATATTCCATGACGCGACTGTCACACGCGTCTCAACAAGATTTCCAAATTGCCGTATTTCATCTCACGACAAATTTCATAATTCAATATTCATATATAATCATATATGCACATTATAATCAAATACCAACTCGTATCTCGTTAGTATCTTAATCCGGATTAATTTCCAATTAATACACATTTAATTCAATTAATCCCATAAATAAATATCACAAAAATACGGGGTATTACAGTCGTCTACGTAGAATTCCACAAATTTGTGAAAGAAGTCATGAAAAATGGCCATCATTGTTCTTTGGTACGTAGCCCCGGCGTTCTTGAGTCCAAACAGCATTACCTTGTACATGAAGTTACCCAACGGCGTTCTGAATGCTGTTTTCTCTGCGTCAGAGGGGTCCATCTTGATCTGGTTGTATCCCACATATCCATCCATGAAGCTATACATATCATGACCAGCCGTGGCATCTATCAAACTGTCGATGGAGGGTAGGGGAAACTCATCCTTGGGGCAAGCCCTATTTAAGTCTCTGAAGTCCACGTAGATCCTTATTTGGTTTTTGTCTTTCTTCCCCACTGGCACAATACTGGATAGCCAGAGGGGATGTTGTATGGGCTTGATAAATCCTGCTGGCAATAAGCGTTGGACCTCTTCTTTAATCTTTAAATCTACTTCCGGTTTGTAAGTTCTTGTTGCCTGCTTCACCGGAATAGCCGAAGGTATCACGTTCAACTTGTGGCAGCTCACTTCCTCATTTAGCCCTTCCATTTCAGTGTACTTCCATGCGAAGACATCTATGAATTCCCGAATCAGGTCCACCAAGGCTTCTCGTTTCTCCTTATCAAGATCTTTCGAGATAAAGATAGGCCTTGGATCCTCTCCTTCTCTTGCCAAGTTTAGCAGCTCCAACTCTTGTGCCTGGGGCCTTGGTTGGTCCGTCATGTAGTCTGGTTCTTCGGCGACATCTTCTACGAACTCTTGTATGTTGGAGTTGTCTATCACCATACACTGCCCCCGTTGATCTACTAAAAAACACTCATATATCGGGTCAACCTCATTGTTAGTCTTTTCGGCCTCCCGTTCACACCATTATAAGCGGTACACCACTTTTCCCTCTTCAGTGACAATTTTCTTGCATTGTCTGCTGGTAGCTGTTGCTACGGCCTTTCTCTTCCTTTCTCTGGAAGCCTCAGCGATTCTTTCCCCTGAAAAATGACTTAACACGCTTTGTCGTTGAACCTCATGGTCGCCTGGGTATGTCCTAGGCCTCATCTTTTCTTTGAGCTGCTTCGAGATGTTCTGGGGTCGAGGGACCGCCCGATACGTTTCTTTGGTCCTCCCCCCTTCGCCACCCTGATTTAAAGGTCCCATTCTTTCTCTAATCGAGGGGACCCATGCTCCCTCCATTCTTCTTGTTAGAACTCGCACGTCCTCTTCGAGCTCTGTATAAAAGGCTGCATCCACCAAGTGTGCTTCTTCGACAGCGAAAGGCCTCTTAGTTGCCCTAATACTTACTTTTATCCCCTTGATATTCGCCTTAGCACATTGATGGTACGTTGAGGGAACTAACCCTTGGTTGTGCATCCATACTCTTCCTATTAACAAATGATAGGAAGTTGCGCTTTCTATTACATGGAACTTGATATGGGAACTCAGATTTCCCATTACTATTTCCACGTTTACATACCCGATGGATTTGGAAGATTGATTATCGTAGCCCGAGATTACCAAGGGCATGGGAACCAACCTTTCTTCAGGAATATTGGCCGCGTGGAAGGAGTTGATTGGCATAATGTTGATGGAAGCACCCCCATCCATAAGAGTCCTTGCAAAGCTGACCCCGTTAACACTGGCGGTTACATACAGAGGCCTATTATGGGGGAACCTTACAGCTCTATCCGCATCGCTGAACGTTACCTCTGATAGGAACTTTTTTACCAGCCTAGCCATGGGTTTCTTCCATCTTATCGAGGGGACTGCATTTCTCCTTGCAATATCTAAGATCACCTGAGTTATCTCCATTCTGCTCTCTTTTGGGATCCCCACTTAGTCGAAGAACCAAGTGAACTTTGGAGACTTTGAAACCGCGCTATATTCTACCACTGGGTCCGTTTCCTCACCCTCCACGCTGTAGGCGTCCTCTACGTCCCTAGCACTTGCTTCATCATAAGCTAGAACTACGTGAAATAGCGTTGCTAAAGCCGTTTATTGAAAATAAACTATTTAAGCAACTCCGAAAAGTTTGTTGAAGAAACTCTTTACTTAAATCAAACTGATTTTGAACACAAGATGTGTTAACAAAATTATGTACGAGATTAGGACAAGATTTGATAACAAGTTTTAGTAAACAGTTTAAAATATTTTAAACTCGGTACACATCAGAATGGGATGAGAAGATGTAGAAATATCAATACTCAGGATTTTTAACGTGGTAAAACCTCACCCTTGAGGAAACATCCACGACTCCCTCTACGGAGTAACACAAAAAAATTCACTAAAACAAATATGTGAGTTACAATCTATTTAACTAACATGCACACAATAACAAATCTATACAAGTTCAGGATTGTACCCTCTGGCGTCCTTAAACTTTTCTGCAGATCTTGATTGTTGATGTAGTCTTCTCAGTTTGTCAACTCTTCCTTTGTTTCAGTACGTTACGTCGACTTATGTTCACCAAATCTTATAGCCAACACTTTCAGTGTATGTAGTGTGTTAAGTGTTTGTGTAGTGAATCCTATTCACATGCATGAACTCACACACACATAGATTTACAAACAGTCCTATACAAATTACATATAAAGTCTATATGCAGTGAGTTTGTTATTTTTCTTTCTTACAAAACCAGAAACCTTTTGACCTTTCAATATAACCCAGATTCCACGGAGATCTTGCTTAAGAAATCGGTCAAGACCTTTCTCAATCTCTTTTGAAAATATTTAGGAGATTGAAAACCCTCCAAGTGCGAATCCAACTAGGTCAGGTTAAGTTTTGTAAAAACAGAAACTATAAAACATTTATTGTTGATTCTGAAGTAATAAAATGTTTTAACAGAAAACAATCAACAATGTTCTTCTCAAGATGAGAAATAAAATGCAACTAAGTGTATTATGACAAGAAAAACTTCAGATCTATGATTTCTATTGAAACAGAAACAAGATCTAAGTAGGTGTCTAGGTTGGAAATAAGATTTTATGAACACAAGGTTACAGCAACCCAAGATCACTCAACTCGAACTCTCATAAACTCAAGAAACACTAAAGATGGTGTTTATTTGGTTATGGTGTTTTGGAGAGGTAAGTGGTTTAGGTTGGAGAAGTTTTAGACGAAGTTAGGGTTTCTAACTTGACTCTCTGGTTTCTCTCTCTCTCTTCTCTTTCTTCTCTCTCTCTCTCTATTCTTTTTTTGAGAATATTCAAAATGACAAAAGCTTTCGAAGTCTGAGATGAGAGTCCTTTAAATAGCAAGAGGAGAAGGTTCTAGACGTTCAATCAAAACAGACGACTGTGATTGAGTCAAGCTTCTTTGACTTCAATCCAAGGGCTCACAACAGGCGGTGGATTAAACAGGCTGTGATTGGCTTAGGGGATTACACGGGGATTCACCAAAACAACATGCAGGCCATCGATAACATTTGATCCAAGGGCTGATAACATTCTCAACTAATGTCTCTGTAAAGAAACACAAGCCAGGCCAATCAGGGAGCAGCAAGTGTTGGTGTAAGCGCAGTTGGATCCCCGGTGATTAATAATCTCAAATTAAATGAGTGTGATAATTAAACCCGATTTTATCTTGAATTAAACCTAAAGCATGCGTTCTAAATGATGAGCAAGATAAAATAATCAAAGTCACACAACACCGCGATGTACGAGGAAAAATCCACTAACGGGAAAAAACCTCGGGACGGCCCTAGCCTCAAATCCACTAAAAATGGTATTACAAAATACAAGACAAAAGACTTACTTCCTAAACTCGAACCCTCTCAAGCCGTGATGCTTCTTCTTGTATCAACCTCCAATTAGCGGATAACCAACGGAGCTCCACCGTGGTCTCGGAATACACCGATGGGACAATTAGGCACACCGTCACCCAAACATGGAGCCTTTCTCCAAACGGGTAGAAATGAAACGAACTTCTCTTCAAATCGGTGTAGAGAAAAACCGGTGCCAAAACAACCTCCAAGTAATTGATATTTATGTAGGAGAACTTGGACAAACAATTATTGGGTGTAAACTAGAGTGTGTGAATTTTTCTTTAAAAGATGACACTCAAAACATGAACCTTTTCCCTAAACAATTATGCTCTCAAACTCTCTTTATGAGATGGAAATGAGTTGGAAAAGTTAGAAGGAAAAACGTGTTTCCCGTCCCTCATAAAGCTGGAAAAAGTTGGTTAAAAAACAAGTGGGGATCATGGGAGAAAACTGCCAAAAAACTGCTCAAAACTGTTCCCGCCTGGCATTCTCGTTCGAACGACTTTGACTGTCGTTCGAACGAGGTTTCTAACGAGCGACCAGCCTGGGCTCGTTAGAACCTCGTTAGATACCTCGTTAGAACGAGAAAGTCGTTCGAACGACTTATCTAACGACTGACCAGTTAGGTTAGAAGGCAGTCTCGTTCGAACGAAGTTTGGTTCGAACGAAAAATCTCGTTCGAACGAAATTTCGAACGAGTTTCAGAAATTTTTGTTAAATTCTATTTTGGCCCAGAAACATTTATATATATTAATATAAAGTTCTTTTTAAATTATTTCTGAAATAAACATGGCTTTTATTAAACCTAACACCCAAATAAACATTGTTCCAAGCTCCTATATAAATATAATTACATTCATACCTTGGGAGCATGGAACCTAAGTAGATGACGTACAAACGAGGCACATAAACTACGGCATGTTGATGATGCTTTATACTCTTTGCCGCTACGTCTTCAACAAACACTTCATAGGTCTTGAATATTACAATTAAATAAAATCCTATGAATAAATGTTTTTGTCCGGAATTGAGCCAAAACTATATATGGACTCAATTGGAAATTTGTGTCCTTACAAATCTCCCCCTTTGGCTATTCCGGGACAAAAACCAAACAAAAATCCTAAAGGGCCGTCAAGCTCTACTAGACTCAAAACATACCCCGCCCAATCTTGACTCAACCCAAGGATCAAACGCTTTGCCATAGAAAGATGCCGCTTTAGAATAATTCCTGCACACTTAAGCAAACTCATCAAATGCATAGGGAATATCAAAATATTAAATGCAAGTAATTAATTACTCCCCCTAAATCAATTCTCCCTTTAAACACATGACCTACTTAGAAAGACGTCTCCCCCTAAGATAAATCTCCCCCAAACGAAGATACAATAATAATAGGATTAGATACCATTTCTCCCCCTATCATCATTCTCCCCCTTTTTGTTCGGGAATAGGCAAAGGATAAAAACTAATAAACCGCATGTGAAAGCTTAAAGTGTTAAGACATGAAAGCATATGGGCAATTTAAAAGCAAGGCAAAGATAAACGAATACCATATATATAGACATTAGAAATATACCAATATAGAACTTGCATATATATAGATATAAACACACACATGACACAAAATACAATAAGTTTGCACACTCGTATGGCAAAAATGTGTCATATCGAAACGAAAGTGTAGGGGTGTGAACTAGCAACAATTAAATTTAGACCCAAACACTTAAGAAACGTTCACGGAGTTCTCATTTGATTGCAAACTTCATCACAGTTAAATATAACCTCATGTGACAATATAAAGATTGAACTCAATGAACAAATATACACAATGCATACAAGCCTAGCATGATGATGATTCTACAAACCAAATAGAGTCATGACATTAAAGACAACTAGGATAAACGGACATTGTGCAAACCGTTGATATACCATCCAATTCTCCCTCAATGAGCATATATATTCTTTTGTTTTGAATGAATATATCATACAAACATAGGCCTTGGCAATTGCTTTCTGTTTAATGCCATATATTCTGTTTTTAGGCCTTTTGGATCACGTATTTCTTTTAGATCCAATCAACGGTGGCTTACTATCGCAAAGGATTTAAGTCATCCTTTCGGAGCCCTTCCCCGTGCATATATTAATTTATCATGTTTTCATTTTTCACACAAATCTCACATGCAACGGATTTTGACATGCACTAGTCCTCCTAGGTCATAGATATGTAGATGACTAGATTGATAGGAGAACACCTCAAAAAGCTCAAATATAACATGTGACATTAAGATTTCAAAAGAGCTCGTGCATGTGTGAATAGAGGCATATAGAAATAGAATCCATTTAATCAATACAAAATCCAACTACTCCATATAAAACATGGTAAAGAACATTTTAAGGATTGAAAATCTAAACCAAAAGTTCTAGCCACATGGAAGCGTAAACGATAGGATTCAAACACAAATATATGCCACATAAAGTGTGTCAAACAAAAATACACACAAAATAAAATCTTTTTGAGTTTTTAACATTTTTAATCAAAAATAAATATTTACTCAAAAGGACAATCAAAAATCATTTGTATTTTTCATTAAGCTTAAATGAAATAAATAAAACACAAATGATAAACAACAAATCTTTTTATATTATGCAGTCAATTCAAACACAAAATATAATACAAAAAGATAAACAAGTCATAATTACTAGCATGTGATTTGAAATAAGGCAATGACTAGAAAATGACTAAACAAGCATACATTTAGCATGTGAATATAGCATGAAGTACAAACGCTAAAGTATGCAAACACTAACACCTTCATCCATTAGATTTAGCAAGGGAGGAAGGATGTGAAAGTAAATGAGAATCAAAATCCCTATTTTGTAAGGTAACCAAGTCGGATTTCCTAACCCAAATTAATGAAGAATTACTATCTTGGGGTGTAGGAACATTAGCTATCGTGGTTAATTTACTATGGGATTTTCTAGGAATTCGTTTAAGATCTAAACAAAATTTCCTAAGATGACCTTGTCGACCACAAAGTGTACAAGTAAGAATATGTCGAAAAGATTTATCTAAGGAGTGATCATTAAATGCATTCCTAGAAGATTCTCCTAAAACATTGGTTTTGACTTTAGGGTTAAAATCATTACAAGAATTGAAGCCTAAACCAAAAGTGTCATTTTTAATTTGGACCGTTCCTAACATTTTATCTAGTTTTTCAGAACGACACTCCAAATCAAATTTGACATTACTAGAATCTTTTAATTTATTTTCCAAATCCAAAATTTTAGATTCTAGTAAAACATTTCGCTCTTCAAAAGCAAGAAGCTCCTTTTTCAAGGATTCCATTAAACCCCTAAGGCTATCTCTCTCGCCTTCTACATAGTTAAGCTTCTCTTGAAGAGTCCTCTCATGAGTCTTAAGGTCTTCTATTAAGGCACTTTCATCAATGACCTTGACACTCTCTCTTAAACTCGCTTCTAACTTCAAATTAGCTCTTTTCAATTTAATAGATTCTTTATATAATTCATGAAAAGCATTTTGAAGTTCACTCATATCAACCTCTTCTTCATTTTCACTCTCTTCTTCTTTTTCACTCTCACTATCATAAAAAATAAGAGAATCATGTACAATGACCTTGGAAGTGGCATGTGCTATAATTTCATCATCCGATGAGTTCTCATTATCACTCACATGTGCCATAAAAGCCACAAAATTTTTCTTAGTGGGGGATTCGGGCTTCTCTTCCTTTTCACTATCACTAAGGGTCGCATTATATGAAATAGGTCGTTTACCCTCTTTCCTTAGTTTAGTGGGGCACTCAAAAGCCCTATGGCCATAACCTTCACAACCAAAACATTTATTAGACTCGTCCCTATCAATATTTTCATTACTAGGTTTAAGGATCTTATCGGCTTTAGAAATCTTCTCGATTTTATCATGTTTAGAAGATTCAAATTTCTTAAAATCATTTTTAACTTTATCTTTGTTAAATTTAAGAAATTTTCTAAATTTACGAGCAAACAAAGCCATATCTTCCGAGTCACTATCACTATCGCTCTCCACTACTTGTTTAACCTCTTTGCGGGCTTTTAAAGCAACGCCCTTTTCAATTTTCTTTTCAGTTTTAGAGGTAAACATATCCAGTTCATAGGTTTGTAAATCACCTACAAGCTCTTCTAATTTCGTAGAGGCTAAAGTGGGTAAAGAATTTAAAACGGTCACTTTAGGAATAAATCTATCGGGTAGTGACCTCAAAATTTTCTTTACTACACGGTCGTCAGGTATTTTCTCTCCCAAGTTAAAGGATGAATTAACAATATCGGAAAGTCTAGCATAAAATTTGTCAAAAGTTTCTTTTTCATCCATTTTGATAGTTTCAAATTGAGTGGTGAGGTTTTGGAGCTTAGAAGCTTTAACGACACTCGTTCCTTCATGAGTTAATTGTAAAATATCCCAAGCTTCTTTAGCGGTCTCACACGTCATAATGCGTCGGAATTCATCCGGTGTGACAGCGCTAAACAAGGCATTTAAACCACGGGAATTAAAATTTGCAAGCTTAAACTCATTTTCGGTCCATCTATCGACGGGTTTGGGAACTTGTTCATTTTCAATTAAATGTGTTGGTGGAGTCCAACCGTTAACAACAGACATCCAAACACGTTCATCGATAGATTTAAGTGCCGATTTCATGCGCGCTTTCCAATACGCGTAGTTTGAACCATCAAAAATAGGAAATTTTGAAAATGGGGAAAAATCCATTTTAGCCAAAAATTAAAGGATCTTTAACGAAATAATTTATCGTTTTTGGCTCTGATACCAATTTGTAAGCGCAGTTGGATCCCCGGTGATTAATAATCTCAAATTAAATGAGTGTGATAATTAAACCCGATTTTATCTTGAATTAAACCTAAAGCATGCGTTCTAAATGATGAGCAAGATAAAATAATCAAAGTCACACAACACCGCGATGTACGAGGAAAAACCCACTAACGGGAAAAAACCTCGGGACGGCCCTAGCCTCAAATCCACTAAAAATGGTATTACAAAATACAAGACAAAAGACTTACTTCCTAAACTCGAACCCTCTCAAGCCGTGATGCTTCTTCTTGTATCAACCTCCAATTAGCGGATAACCAACGGAGCTCCACCGTGGTCTCGGAATACACCGATGGGACAATTAGGCACACCGTCACCCAAACATGGAGCCTTTCTCCAAACGGGTAGAAATGAAACGAACTTCTCTTCAAATCGGTGTAGAGAAAAACCGGTGCCAAAACAACCTCCAAGTAATTGATATTTATGTAGGAGAACTTGGACAAACAATTATTGGGTGTAAACTAGAGTGTGTGAATTTTTCTTTAAAAGATGACACTCAAAACATGAACCTTTTCCCTAAACAATTATGCTCTCAAACTCTCTTTATGAGATGGAAATGAGTTGGAAAAGTTAGAAGGAAAAACGTGTTTCCCGTCCCTCATAAAGCTGGAAAAAGTTGGTTAAAAAACAAGTGGGGATCATGGGAGAAAACTGCCAAAAAACTGCTCAAAACTGTTCCCGCCTGGCATTCTCGTTCGAACGACTTTGACTGTCGTTCGAACGAGGTTTCTAACGAGCGACCAGCCTGGGCTCGTTAGAACCTCGTTAGATACCTCGTTAGAACGAGAAAGTCGTTCGAACGACTTATCTAATGACTAACCAGTTAGGTTAGAAGGCAGTCTCGTTCGAACGAGTTTCAGAAATTTTTGTTAAATTCTATTGTGGCCCAGAAACATTTATATATATTAATATAAAGTTCTTTTTAAATTATTTCTGAAATAAACATGGCTTTTATTAAACCTAACACCCAAATAAACATTGTTCCAAGCTCCTATATAAATATAATTACAGTCATACCTTGGGAGCATGGAACCTAAGTAGATGACGTACAAACGAGGCACATAAACTACGGCATGTTGATGATGCTTTATACTCTTTTCCGCTACGTCTTCAACAAACACTTCATAGGTCTTGAATATTACAATTAAATAAAATCCTATGAATAAATGTTTTTGTCCGGAATTGAGCCAAAACTATATATGGACTCAATTGGAAATTTGTGTCCTTACAGTTGGCCATAGAACAAATACAAACGCGCGTCCAAAACTAATTACAAAGCCAACCCTGGAGTCTCTGGCGCTTTTGGTTTCTACCCAGAGTAACTTAAGGCCAAAAACCACAACAAAACATATTTAGATATTAACCCCAAAACTTCTTAAATCAAGTTTTAGTTTAATAAAACCTTAATTAAAAGATGTTTAAAATTCCCAAAAAAATAATAAAAATCAAATTGAGGGATTTAAACACACTCACCACATTAATACACATAAAGGTGCAATATGATATGCAAAAATTAAGTTCTAAGAGTGTGAGTGACGGCTATAGTCTCAGGATCATTACAAGATGAATAGGAGAAGAAGCAAAACAATCTCCGAGGCTCTTTGGTTTCTAGGATGGACAAAATTTTATCATAATTTCCAAACTAGATGAGCTCTTATACAGTCTATACTCAAATGAGTCAAAAGTATAAGGGCTTCAATCTCCCCCTTTGGAAATATGAGACAAAATCTCCTTTGAGTCATCTAGAACTCGTAGGGCGACAACAAATAAGAAAAACCTATTCCTAGAAAAGTTCTATCTACCCAAATCCTAGAAAGCAAAAATTACATAACTCAACTATATACAGTTTAACATCCTATTATTACAATAGAGAATGACTGTACAAGAAGAATACCTGCAAAGAATTACTAAGATCAAGCTGTTTAGTATATGCAGAGATAGACTCAAATTTCTCCCCCATTTTGTCTCAAATGGACAAAGGGAAGGAACTTGGAAAATATAACAGGTATTTACTCGACACAAACCATACCAATAGATTTACGTAAAGAAATGAATCTATTATAATCAAGAGGTTTGGTAAATAAATCTGCAAGTTGTAGATCAGTAGGAAGATAATTGATTTCTAATTCCTTGGTTTCAGCTAATTCACGAATAAAGTGATGTCTTATTTTAATGTGCTTAGTTCGCGAGTGTTGAACCGGGTTCTTAGAAATATTAATCGCGCTTTGATTATCACAATAGAGATGAAGTATGGGTTCTAGAATACCATAATCACTTAGCATTTGTTTAAGCCACAATAATTGGGCACAACAGCTACCAGCGGCTATGTATTCAGATTCAGCAGTCGAGAGAGATGTGCAGTTCTGTTTTTTACTACTCCATCCTACCAAGTTATTACCAATATAACAACATGCGCCTGAAGTGCTTTTACTATCATCAGTACAACCAGCCCAATCAGCATCAGTGTACCCAATAATAGTGCTCGGTGTGTCATTCGTGTACCAAATTCCTAAATTTAGAGTGCCTTTAACATATTTAATTATGCGTTTAACAGAGTTTAAATGGCTCTCTTTGGGGTTGTTTTGATAGCGCGCACAAACACACACAGCATACATGATATCAGGACGCGAGGCAGTCAGATAGAGTAATGTGCCAATCATACTACGATATAAAGTAGGATCTACAGATTTTCCATTTTCATCTTTTGACAATTTTTCTGTAGTACTCATAGGCGTTTTAGCACTTTTAGCACTCTCGA
Source organism: Sambucus nigra (assembly GCA_949130495.1). Classification (NCBI taxonomy): domain Eukaryota; kingdom Viridiplantae; phylum Streptophyta; class Magnoliopsida; order Dipsacales; family Adoxaceae; genus Sambucus; species Sambucus nigra. Next base: position 182,958,768 of record OX422210.1, read on the forward strand.
GGCCAAATTTCTTAACTATCTCTAATGCGTACTTAGTCTGCGAAAGAAACAATCCATCTGGTTGTTGTTTGACTTGGAGACCTAGGAAGAACTGTAACTCCCCCATAAGGGACATCTGAAATTCCTTACTCATAATTTCAGCAAAAGATTTTACTTCTGAGGTAGAAGTGGATCCAAATATGATATTGTCTACATAGACTTGAGCGATAGTAATGTGTTTGTCAAAATGTTTGACAAATAGGGTTTGGTCATTTCCACCTCTTCTGAAACCTTTATCCAGTAGAAAACTGGACACGCGCTCATACCAAGCTCTAGGAGCTTGCTTAAGACCATATAAAGCCTTTTTCAACCGAAATACATGATTAGGATAATTAGGGTCAATGAACCCTTTCGGTTGTTCTACATAGGTTTCCTCGGTAATTATTCCATTAAGGAATGCAGATTTAATAATTTTTCCTTCTTGACAGGGACCACAAACAATGTTATGAATAGGTTTAATTTTTGGTATTCCTCTAACTATTTGTTGAGAGGACAATTTACTCAAATTTTCGTAATTAATGTGACCCATTCTGTTATGCCATATCTCATTGTCATCCATTCTGGCAACATTACAGATTTCAGAACTAGTCATGACAGTATAACAATTGTCAGGAGTCCTGAATCCTGTAATTACGCATTCTCCCTTTTCATTTAAAATCTTGCAATTGTTCTTTGAAAATGTAACAGTATGGTTTGAGTCACAAAATTGCGATATGCTAAGTAAATTAGCCTTAAGACCTTTAACTAAGAGAACATTTTCAAGAAAAGTAAGTCCTTTTTCTTTAAGAGTTCCTTTGCCTATGATTTGGGATGATACTCCATCACCAAAAACAACTTTTCCACCATCAAAGTGGGTTTTATTTAAAAGTTTTGTATCATCACCTGTCATATGCTTGGAACATCCAGAATCCAAATACCAACCAGAAGATGTAAGTTCAGCTTTTAAGGCAGAAATAACAATATTACACTTCATCTGGGGTACTAGATCATCTTTTCTAACCCAAATTGCTCTGGTATTCTGTTTGCGCTTGTTTGCTCTCATTTGATAAAATTTGCGAGCATTAGATTTTTGTTGAAAAACATTTTGCGCATGCTTTTGAGTAAATTTAAACACCTGAGCATTTGATTTAGAAAAGTTTCTGGGATTCCTTCTAGTAAATGTCCTTTTAGGTTTAGTCTTTCTATTCCTATAGTTGGAGTTTTTGTCTGGTGGCCTGGGAAGGACATAATTGTTACGACTCCTCCTAGAATAGTTAAAGTTTTGATACATGGAAGTATTGTAGATAGGCTTAATCAGTCTCCTAGCATAGCAATCATCGAAAGAATGTCCGTATATATCACAATAGGAGCAATAAAGATTGCTCAGAATGGGGTTTACCTTAGGAAAGTCTCTAAACAAAGGTTTTGAGAAATTTTGAGGCTGAATTTTATTCCTAGGTAGCACAGGTTTGAAAGCAGGTTCACTTTTCCTAATTGGGGGGCAGACATATTTTTCTTTTGGTAAACTTTCATGCTTAGAGCAACTTGCATCTCCAGTGTTAGTGTTTTGATGATCAAACTCAGTTTTTAGTGAATGAAAGTCTGGACATGTTTCAATAGGTCTTTTGCCTCCTGACACAAATTTGATAGGTTCAACATGTTTTGTTTGTGTCTTCAAATTGGGGCAAAACCCTATACCAGTTCGATCATCAGAATTGGTTTTAGATTCAGCAACGAATTCCTCAAAACATTTAGAATTGTTTTCAAATTTTGTAAATTTTTTGAACACAGTTGCTGTCTTTTCTTTGGTTTGTTCCAATTCTAATAATGTCCCTTTGTATTTTTTCTCCAGAATTTCATTAGCTTCAGTCAAAGTTTTCAGTTTTTCATCAAACACTTTGATTTCACTTTCATGAGACATGCATTGAGTAGTATACTCTTCAGCATTCAGTTTTACCATCAGGCTTAGATCCTCTAGCTTTTTGGTAAGATCTTTCACAATCTTTTCTAGTCTAGTGCTTTTCTTTAGAGTTTTAGAATATAGAGTGTGTATATCTGGGAGATCTTCATTGTCTGAGTCACTAAGTGAGGTGTGTGAAGTGACCCCTAAGGTTTCATTTCTTAAACTCACGCACCCATTGACATCAGCAGTATCGATTCCCCTTTGACTCACACAACCCGAGGAAGAAGTATTAATGTTCTCAGTAAGTAAAGCATCTAAACCAGTTAAAGTATGATTCAAGGCAACAGAGCTAGAATTACTAGACTCATCCTCACTATCAAGCACAGGCATATCATCATTATATATGATTTTGGCAAAGAAGGATAAACAGGGATCAAAACCATCAGATGTCTCAGGTTCCTCATTTTCAGAGTCACTTGAGTCATCCCATGTTTTGCAGATGTTGGCTCTAAAGTGTTTGTTTTGGGTATTTAAATTAACTCTACGGTCTTGAGCAATGTGTCCTAGTTTACCACATCTATAGCATTCAGTCTTCTTGAGGTCTCTGTGAGGTCTTGTGTTATCCTTGTTCTATTTGTCATGAGGTTTCTCATGGGACTTGTGATTTGAAGGAGTTGAATAATTAGACTTGCCCTGTCTGTTTGCAATATTGTTTCTAAATTTAACAATTTTCTTAAATTGTTTTGACATTAGGGCAATCTGATTATCTAGACTTTCTAAGTCACAGTCCTCATCAGAATCATTACTATGAGTGTTTAACTCAGGCTTAATCATCTTAGAAGTAAAGCTAAGATTGGAATTGGTATGTTTCCTATGAGTGTGGGTCAATTGTTTCTTAAACTCTAATTCCATTTCCACAGTTCTTAATTTACTACTGAGTAATTCAGGAGTGAGATTTATATCACACATTTCCTCAATAGCATATCTTTTATTGTCAAATTTCTGTGGTAATGATCTCAGAATTTTAGACACAATTTCTTGTCTATCATAAGTTATACCATTAGCATGCAGTTTAGTGACAATATCAGTCAGGTTCATATAGAAGTCATCAAAAGACTCAGATTCAGACATGATTAAAGAATTATACTGTTGAATTAACATCTGAGTTTTAGCAGCCTTAACCCTAGAGTCTCCTTCATGGGCAGTAATCAAGGTATCCCATGCTTCCTTAGAAATGGTACAAGATGAGATTCTCTTGAACTCATGTTCATTTATAGACATAAATATGGCATTCTTTCCTTTATTATTATTGCGAGAAACTTGTTTCTCTTCTTGAGTAAACTCACTTAATATTTTCTTAACCCTCTCATTACTTCCTTCAGTGGCTGGTTTAGTAGGATAAGAGTATCCATTTTCAATAATGTCCCAGACATCATCTCCCAAAGTTCCTTGAATGAAAGCAATCATCCTTACTTTCCAGTAAGAAAAATTGGTTCCATCAAAGACTGGAGGTCTGGTCAAGTTACCATATCTTTCATTTTTCTCGTCCATGATTGATTTTGAGAAAACAGTTTCAGAAACTCAGGATCTTTTTGAAAAAAGTTCACCAATAGCTCTGATACCAATTGAAATAGCGTTGCTAAAGCCGTTTATTGAAAATAAACTATTTAAGCAACTCCGAAAAGTTTGTTGAAGAAACTCTTTACTTAAATCAAACTCATTTTGAACACAAGATGTGTTAACAAAATTATGTACGAGATTAGGACAAGATTTGATAACAAGTTTTAGTAAACAGTTTAAAATATTTTAAACTCAGCACACATCAGAATGGGATGAGAAGATGTAGAAATATTAATACTCAGGATTTTTAACGTGGTAAAACCTCACCCTTGAGGAAACATCCACGACTCCCTCTACGGAGTAACACAAAAAAATTCACTAAAACAAATATGTGAGTTACAATCTATTTAACTAACATGCACACAATAACAAATCTATACAAGTTCAGGATTGTACCCTCTGGCGTCCTTAAACTTTTCTGCAGATCTTGATTGTTGATGTAGTCTTCTCAGTTTGTCAACTCTTCCTTTGTTTCAGCACGTTACGTCGACTTATGTTCACAAAATCTTATAGCCAACACTTTCAGTGTATGTAGTGTGTTAAGTGTTTGTGTAGTGAATCCTATTCACATGCATGAACTCACACACACATAGATTTACAAATAGTCCTATACAAATTACATATAAAGTCTATATGCAGTGAGTTTGTTATTTTTCTTTCTTACAAAACCAAAAACCTTTTGACCTTTCAATATAACCCAGATTCCACGGAGATCTTGCTTAAGAAATCGGTCAAGACCTTTCTCAATCTCTTTTGAAAATATTTAGGAGATTGAAAACCCTCCAAGTGCGAATCCAACTAGGTCAGGTTAAGTTTTGTAAAAACAGAAACTATAAAACATTTATTGTTGATTCTGAAGTAATAAAATGTTTTAACAGAAAACAATCAACAATGTTCTTCTCAAGATGAGAAATAAAATGCAACTAAGTGTATTATGACATGAAAAACTTCAGATCTATGATTTTTATTGAAACAGAAACAAGATCTGAGTAGGTGTCTAAGTTGGAAATAAGATTTTATGAACACAAGGTTACAGCAACCCAAGATCACTCAACTCGAACTCTCATAAACTCAAGAAACACTAAAGATGGTGTTTATTTGGTTATGGTGTTTTGGAGAGGTAAGTGGTTTAGGTTGGAGAAGTTTTAGACGAAGTTAGGGTTTCTAACTTGACTCTCTGGTTTCTCTCTCCCTCTCTTCTCTTTCTTCTCTCTCTCTCTCTATTCTTTTTTTGAGAATATTCAAAATGACAAAAGCTTTCGAAGGCTGAGATGAGAGTCCTTTAAATAGAAAGAGGAGAAGGTTCCAGACGTTCAATCAAAACAGACTACTGTGATTGAGTCAAGCTTCTTTGACTTCAATCCAAGGGCTCACAACAGGCGGTGGATTAAACAGGCTGTGATTGGCTTAGGGGATTACACGGGGATTCACCAAAACAACATGCAGGCCATCGATAACATTTGATCCAAGGGCTGATAACATTCTCAACTAATGTCTCTGTAAAGAAACACAAGCCAGGCCAATCAGGGAGCAGCAAGTGTTGGCCATAGAACGAATACAAACGCGCGTCCAAAACTAATTACAAAGCCAACCCTGCAGTCTCTGGCGCTTTTGGTTTCTACCCAGAGTAACTTAAGGCCAAAAACCACAACAAAACATATTTAGATATTAACCCCAAAACTTCTTAAATCAAGTTTTAGTTTAATAAAACCTTAATTAAAAGATGTTTAAAATTCCCAAAAAATTAATAAAAATCAAATTAAGGGATTTAAACACACTCACCACATTAATACACATAAAGGTGCAATATGATATGTAAAAATTAAGTTCTAAGAGTGTGAGTGATGGCTATAGTCTCAGGATCATTACAAGATGAATAGGATAAGAAGCAAAACAATCTCTGAGGCTCTTTGGTTTCTAGGATGGACACAATTTTGTCACAATTTCCAAACTAGATGAGCTCTTATACAGTCTAGACTCAAATGAGTCAAAAGTATAAGGGCTTCACTACATTAGCCATTCCCCTGGTGCAATGCTCCAGTGCCTTATCGAACTCCATTGTTGCCCCTCCCCCCTCCCGTTCTGCCTCCTTATCGTAGGCCATTACAACATTGGCCCCATGTGCCGGGAGTGGGTTATTGTTAACGTTCTGCGGGGGAATTTGTAATGTTCCCGCCTTCATGTACTTGTCGATGATTCTTCGCAGCGTGAAGCAGCTTTTTGTTGGATGCTGGACCTTTCGATGAACCTGACAATATTTGGGATTGGCCCTAGTTGCCGCGTCGGGCTCTTCCGCCGTGACCCCCTTTGGTTCGTAAACCGTTCCGCCTTGGACCATTGCGTTATAGCAACTTTTAGCCTCCTCCACCGTACAAGGCAACGGCGGGTCTTCTCTATCTCTTCCGAACTTTCTTTTGTTGTCCTTCCTCTGGGCCTTGCCCCCATCTTCCCTCTCGATATATCCCACCCGTGGGGCCTGAGACCTTCCTCCAATGGGTTGTATCGGCTGTCTGAACACTATGGGAGCTACTATCAGGCTAGGTCGCACCACCAAAGATATATTTCTTGCGGATTTTAAGAACGCTGAAAATGTTCCCTCGCGCGTCTCATTGATTAGGTGACAGATATACTCAGGAAGTAATCCCTCAGCACAAATCTGTAGTAACCTGGCCTCCTTAGCTTCTTCCCTTACATCGAGGGACCTTTCCCTAAACCTTCGAATATAGGCCACTACCTCTTCTCCTGACCTTTGCCTTTCCCTGCCAAGCTGGGTTAGGGTGAACTCATCTTCTGCCAAGAAGAACTTTCGGACAAACAATACATTCATATCCTCCCACGTGGAGACACTATTAGGAGGCAGATGAGAGTACCAAGTGTATGCTTTATCATTCAGGGATTTGGAGAACTCCCTCAGTCTAAGCTTTTTGTCATTGCAGTGCGCTCCCAAGTGTTCAACGAAACGCTTAATGTGTTCCTTCGGGTTCCCACCCTTCCCTGAGTATTTTTCAAAGGTAGGGGGGATATAGTCCTTCGGGTAGGGTTCGTCGTTGTACTCCTGGGGTAAGGTGTTCGGAAGTCGTCGTAGACCGCTGCCACCTCGCCCACAGCCTGCGAGGAAGCCTGCATGAACTTCAGCATCTCCTTCTGCATTTCTTTTCTCATCTCTTCCAAAGGCGAGGCTACTGGGGCCACCTGCAACGGGGCCGACGGTTGAGCGCTCGTTGCAACCGGAGCAAACGTTATCGGTAGTGCCGTTGAACCTCCCGAGCCGCCCACAGTTGGGTTCACAACAGAGGGTACACTTGTTGGGACCGCTCCTGTAATACCTGCCCCTGGTGGGGCCCCTGGGGCTACTCCTGGTGTTACGAAGGCATTAGCCTCCAATCCTCCCAGCATAGTTGAAGCTACCGGGGTTTGCAAAAACTCATAAAATTTGCTCATGAGGAGCGCCATCTGGGCAGGTCCCAACCCCGCGCTCGTGGAAGGTTGTGTAGCCCCTGGGACGCCTATCGTTGTTGGAGCCTGCGGTACCTCTACTCGAGGAGCCCCATCTCTTAGGGCCTCCTGCTCCCTCGCAGCCTGTTCTTCATTATGCTGAATGTCATCGAAATTGAGCCTTCGAGTAGCATTATCTTGCGCCATACTCCTTATCTAGAAGGATGCCTCCCCAGCGGAGTCGCCAAATGTAGGAGGTTACTTTAGATTATATATGGAGGCGTTACCCCTATTGAGTATGGTAGTGACAAGTTAGTTGGCCAAAGCTTTGGATTAATGACAGAACACATAAACATGAGCCCAATGAAGATAGACTCAGCTTAAACTCACAAAGTCTCTCGTGTATAACTCAGGGAATAATAATGAACTTTGGAAGTAGCTTAGCTAGAGGGAGAGAGAAGTAAGCATCCTAGATATACCTTGTTAGGCAGGTAGAAACACACCAAAACACCCTTCAGAATCTCTGTCAAGTATTAAAAGCTCTATAATAAATGATAATGGTGAGTGAGTAAACTCTCTGGTTTTGCAATAACTTCTGAACTCTCCAAAAGTCTCTCTCTCCTCAAAGGTGGTTGGGGTCCTTAAATAGCCCTTCACACCACCCCCGAGGCAACTCAGTCATTAAAACTATGAAAAGGCATTCCTCATACTTTATGTCACAACATTAAATGCCTGATGCACTAGTTGTCTCCGTGTCATAAACATTAAATGCCAAGACATGCCTTTTGCCTAACCACTGTGTGTCAGGGGGCTGTTGTCGCAGAGGTGGCTCACCAACTGCCTGACAGCCCCAAATACCACGGTGGTTTACTCAAGTGTAGGTCTGACATTATTTAGCTGGCTAGTGACATCACCTACAGTAGATGTGACATTAAGTAGAGGGCTACTTGGTCCATAACTCCATGCCCGATGGAACTTCAAGCTGCTCCGCTTGAGGTTCCACGGTCATGGTCCTTCGGTGTTTTACCAGGTGTATCTAAGATGGCCAGGACAAGCCCCAACGGTGCCTTACTTCTCAATCCTCCAAACCAAGTCCCTCTAAAGTTCCCACGGTGAGGTCATTCGATAGAGCATGAAAGCTCTCCCAGGCCCTGCCAAGCATGGTCTCTCGCAAGTACCGTTTGACCTCATACAAACTCTTTTGTTATTATCGTTACCTCATTACAACCGTTATAGCTTACAGTCAATATAAACAAAGATACAATATGACTAATACAACAAGCTAAAATATGAGTTGCCACGCCGAGCTACCTTGCTGAGTTGCCACGCTTGAGCTACCTCGGTTGCATGATCTCAAAACTCTGTTGCCAACTGGGGACTTGTCCCTAATGTCAAGATTACCTTCAAGCCCCCTCTACAGGGTCCAAGAGTAATTTTTTGTTTAAATCACTTTAAAGCACAAGTAGTTTTTTAGGGTTGCAAATTTGCCATTTTGAAATGGGTATTGATTTCTCATTTTAGAATTATCAATGGTTTGATGTTAGGTTTTGTTTCTTGGGACAAGTGAATAGGGTACGAATCTTTATCTCAAATGGGTATTAAGTTTGTAATTTGGCTAAAGAGAGTTTGAATCTTGAGGATTCTATTCACATGGGTTTTGGGTTTGAAGCTTTGCTGAAACGGAGTTTTAATTTCAATGGAGATTTAGGTTTGAATCTTGCATATATGGAAATGGGTTTAGGATCTTGGTTTCTCTTTCTAGAAATCTTAAGTTATGATTACACAATCTTGTGTTTAGATTGGTGATTTGTAATCATAGTTTGAAGGTCTATTTATTCGGTTAAAAATAAACTAGTCGTTGGAGGGTAGTAAGGTAAATTTTGGATCTTTGGGGAATGTAAAATTTGAAAGCTAGACATTAAAATTTTGAGTTTTCAAATAGTTTTAGTTGCCTAAACCCTCTTGACTCGAAAGGCAGATCGAGTTGATTTATTTTAGTTGGGTCTAGCCAAAAGTTTAATCGACTAAACCTTGATTTTTTAGTCGACTAAAACCTCCTTGATTGAGGTACTAGAAAGTTGGGTTTTGGTCCATCATTTGGGTAGGTTTGGGATGTTTTTAGGTAGGTCTAGGGAAGTTAATTTTGAGCATATACGAGATCAAACAAGTTTATTTGCCTTTGTACAATAATTCCTAAAAATCACCAAGAAACTAAGCAAGGTCTTCTAGTCTTTGATCATTTTTTTAAATTGCGTGAGACATGTAGCATTGATTTGTGATATATTTTGGGAGCATGCTTGTTTGAACTTGAACTTTATAGGTCATGTCATGTTGAGATGATCATGAACATGTCTATTCGAACTTGAACTTCACTTGATAATGTTGTTTGATCTTTGTGGTTTGAGCTTTTGATGCTTCTGAGATAAATTTGCTAGGGTTTGTTGAATTATTTGAATTTTCATTGTATCGCTTGGTATCTTCATTCTAATGGTTGGGCATGGTTGCATGGATGGTATATTCCTTGTAGCATATCTCATAATGTATTCAGTGCTTGTTTTAATCTCAAGTACATTAGAAAGAAGATAGTGAAGTGTTATCATATATTAATTGTGTTGTCATCATACAAATTGATTTTACTTGAAATACATTTTGTTTCACAACATACTTTTAACACACCTATTCATTTAAGTCCTTTTAATTTCCAAAGTTACACACTTTGTTTACCATTTTCAATCTTTAGGTCCTTATTTTTTCGAGTATTACTGGCTCAATATCATTCCATCTTTCACGACTTTATTTTTATCATTTTATTCAAAATATACTATGTTTCAAGGGCCTTAATTAAATTCACATTAATTTAGGATCACACTACTTCAAGGTATTTTATGCAAAAAGTGTGACTTTTGGTACCATCTTGTAAGCTTTATAATTTCAATGGAAAAAATATATTCTTTATATTTTTAGGGATTTGCAAATAAATAACCTTAAGGGTTATTTTATAATTATATCAAAATTTGTTCAATATTTCAAGTTTAATACCTTAAACTGTTTTTTATGCTTTTTTCACATATACAAGGTATTTTAACCCAAACCCATTTACATGTACCACATATACACAAATGTACTATTTTAGAGTTTGAACATAAACTTTCTCTAAAATACTTTGCAATATTTTCTTTGAAATCATACACTTTAACATCATGAATATTCTACCCAAGATTTACTTTAACTAGTTAAATCATTTCCTCAAATGACAACCATTTTTGTCACATAATAATATGTATATTAAAATTATATATACATAAATAGATAACATGTTATATAAATATAAATATATACAATATTTACCCTTAGCATGCATCATTATTGATTTATGAAAAGTTACTTGAAAATAAACCCCACCTCAATGAAGAAATCCTCCAAAATATAATGTAGAAAAATGCTCCAAGACTCCAAGAAAATACTCCAAAAGAATGCTCACAAAGAATACCTATGAATGCTCCAAAAAATACCCTCGCAATACCCCCAACAACATCTCCCAAAATATTTATATTCACTAATAAAAATATTCACTCAAAATATAAGTGTGTAAGGCAAAAATGGTGACTTTTAGGGTAAAATGGTGTATTTTTTTCATTCTTGGCAGCAAGGTATTTGGTGGTTTTTGTATGTCCAAAATGAGATGAAACACTACGTCTAAAATTATAGTAATGGACGATTATAATATTTTTAATGGCTAGGGGATAAGGTTTTAAATGGATAAGAATCTATTCCGACCTGGGGCTCGACAGCACACCACACCAAACAAATTAACATTTGACAACAAAATGAGCAGTTGGCCGCATATTTTAGCTCAAGGGAATAAAGGACTCATTAGGATAAAGAGTTGTCCACTCAAAATGTGACACTCGAGGCTTAATCACAACCGTTATTGGAGCTTTAGCGCTCGGCCATGAATCCAACGGTTGAGTGTTTTTCATTATTGCTAGCTTGCAACATGGGCGATGCGCGAGCTCATTGATTTTTTTTATTACAATTCACTACATACATTTCATTACAAAATTATTCCACCATTACTTGAATCTCTATATATGTATTCAAATTAAAAAAATTATTAAAAATCAAAACAATAAGCAAGATATAGTGTTATATGGGTAACTCACTTTACTACAGTAAATAATCACAACTCAAACACAAAAACACAATCATGTATGCCAACATAAGATGGAGAAGATGAAAAGTAATTTGTATACGTATAAAACAAAATTGGAGTAGCCATATCCTAAGCCTAAGGAACAAACCTTTTTTGTGTGATAAATTTCTTTTGTTTCTTAAAGAATTTAGTTTTTAAATACATTTATTAACATACAGCCAATAAAATATGAAAACAAATCTAAATAATCATTTTTTCTCACAGTTAACACTTTAAGAAAATTTGAACATAAAAAAATAATAGAAAGCTTAGTCTATACACTAGCTTAGAGAGAGAGGCCGAGAAAGAAGTATACAGAGCTTTCACACTAACAAAATAAAATCACAGAACTCCAAATAATGCCCACAACAATCCAAAATAGAGAGAGGGAACAGGAGAGAGAGAGAGAGAGAGAGAGAGAGAGGGGGGGGGGGGGGGGATGTACGTACTTCAAATCTTCACAAGGAGGAGTATGTATACATACAAAACAAACATTAACACAAAAATAAATATAATTACATGGCCATGTCGGAGCTGTTGTTTATAATTAATAGGGTCGGTAGAAACCCAAGAAATAGGAGGTCATAGTTGTTTTTGGGAAGAGAGAGAAGTTTGTGAACATGTAACTTTACTTTGCCAAAGATATAAAATAGATATAAATGCTTCTGTATGAAATATTGGATAATAAATGGTGGAAGTTGAACCATTATACGTGGGAAATAAATAGATATAGGGGTTAAGAAGAGATAAGAGACGTTATGAAACACGAAGAATTTATTTAGGAAGGGGGGGAGGAAATGAATTGTTGTGCAGTGTGGGATAGGAGAGGGAGGGTCTGCAACAGTAAATTAGACGAGTGGATGAGAGAAAGGTTTAATTTTCAATGAATGAGACAGGGTTTAAAGAGTTGAATACGCTTGGGAGTAATACTTTTAATAGGGGGTTTATATCAGACTGCCACGTTGAGTGGCTAAATGGGTAGAGAAAGTAAATGCTATCGTCCGTTTTATAGTATCTAACAGATTTTGGCTTGGCTTGGCTTGCATGCACAACATAATTTCTTCCCTTTCTTTATTTTATTTTTTATTTTTATTTTGTCTCCTCTTCTTGTTTTGCCTAACGTCTCCTACTAGTAGTATACCTCTCCTTTTACTCTCAATACTTACTTATTTTATCTTTTATCCTTATACAGTTGGGATTCTTCCATTTTTCTTGTGTTACTTTCTATGATTCAGACGCACATGTGGTGACACCTCTCTTGCCTTATTTTATTTCTTATGTTGTTTAGTATAGCTACATGTATGAAAATTACTCTTTTATTTTGTCTTATTTGGCTAGCATGCCTTCATAAAAACATCACACTACACACACACACAGAGTCCATAACATAAACCTCTAATTCATACCCTAAAGTCTTTGACAAAATATAAGTTAATAAAATAGTATTTTCACCTCGTAAATAAAATACCCTAATCAACAAAAATCATACGACCATACACATTCTTGTAATACAATGTCTCAATTAAAAAATAAAATTTATCAAAATAATATTTGCAACCCAAATATAAAATAACAATTTTTCTGCACTATTATTTTTTAAATAAAATACCCAATTTATTTATGTGACTTCATAAAAGTTTCCCAGTAATTAGTGCATACTAAATAGTATACTATAAAAAGGCGTTCGGTGCAAAACTTTACATAAAATCTTCATTATTTTACGCAAGCAAACTCATACAAAATGCCATGTAACACCATGCAACATGAGGCAACACGTGTTTACTAGTAATATCCATGCAAATCCATGCTTTGATATTTCTCATAAAATTTCACGTGAAAAACATCGCATCGTGTCATGTAATAATATATTCAATAGTCAAGGTATTACATTCGTTAGGGCGCTAATATAGTCTCAACTAAATAGGCACAAAACATGCTAGAAATTGCCTAAAACTAGGCATAATCCACATACTAACCTAACCTGCTAAAATTCCACTAAAATAAGCTCAAATCGAATTTTCTAAACGCCATACGAACTTACTTGAAGGTTAACGTCTTTTACCAGTCAATCACCTTATTACGTTAATTTAATTATCTTATTAAATTAATTAATTAGCCAAAACGGTGCGCAAGTTAAATCTTAATTATTAATTAATTGATTGTGACTCGGTATTATAAGAACCTACTTCACAATCGTTGGAACCCGATGCCGAGGGAATAATTAAAACAAAAAAAACCCCGACACCTAAACCATGACCATTCCATAGATGCCCATAAAACTAAGTCACTAAATTATTTATCTTAATGAATTATTATGAGTCGCTAACATCTATAGCAATATAATAAATCACATGTAACTCAATTACGTGATCCAACATATGTGACATCTCAAAGTCAGATCTCAATCTACTAAATAATATATCGAAAGTCCAACCTCTCAACTCATGAAATGACACACCGCATGCCATATGCAAGTAAAATTCATTACAAACCAATAATCGATTTACCAATTAATTAAATGCTACCAAAATAAGAGGTATCACACTTCTATGGGAGAGTTCTTACTATGGTGATGGTTCAAATGGATTTCTTCTTCTTCTTCTTCTTCTTCTTCTTCTTCTTCTTCTTCTTCTTCTTCAAGGATGGAGATGATTATTTCTTAGATGGTATTTGGTTTTTTGTTTACTTCATCGATTGAGTGGCCGACAAGGGATATTATCCGCCTCGTTCCTATAGGTTGCTGAGTGGTGGCTTTTGGCTCGTGGTTTGGATGTGTTGTTGACTTTTACACGTGGAATCTTCATTTGTACACGCGTAGTGTTGTGTGTTGTTTATAGGTTGGTATGGGTTGAGTGTGTGTACAGTTTGGGCTTGGGTCCATTATTGTAGTCAACTGGTATGTTCCGGTTTAATGTTTCAAGCTTTGGGCTTTCTTGTTTGGATTGTTGGGCCTTGGCCTTTTGGTGGTATATTAATCTTACATTTCACCAAAAACATGGAAAAAATACCAGATGTATGTCTTTAATATTTCCCAAGTATAAATAAATACCATATTCCCCCTTGGCTCTTATAGATTTTTCAATAAACCCCACTAAAAAAAATTCCTAAATGATGCTTGATTGTAAATCGTTTTGGAAAGAAATTTAGAGGTGAATTTTTTTGGTAAAAATATGTGGTAGAAAGATCCTTTGAACATTAACCCTAAATTTAATATAAAAAATGATGCCATGGGAAGAATATTGGTTTGGTTTTGCTGCTATTTTGATAATTCTTTTTTGCTGAGTTAAGCACGATAGGTACCAAACATGATAGAAGAAATCTCAACGAAACATGTTCCATCAAATACCTCAAACAGAAGAACTCTCATCAAATCACCCTTTTAATAATGAGAAAAAAACGTATATTTAAGATTCAAACAATTACGTACTCCAATCTAACTAGCACTACATATATGCCAGTTAAACTCTTTATACAACGTGCGATTCGATTATATGGATTAACAGAAGATTAACTTACATTATTATCACCATAAGACACTTATTTATGCTTATAGAGTATGGCACTACCTAAAAAACTTTGCTATACATGAACCCCAATACTTGGTTGAGAAACAAGCTCACATCAAGATTGATTCATAGCCATCCGCCCTTTGGTTCCATCTTCGTTAAGTAACAACTGCAGCAGCAATAGCTATAGCCACTCCAAAAAACGCTCCGACCCAAACAATTTTGGGTATCATAGTATTTGCATGCATCTACAAAAACAAAGCACAAGTGAAATTAGCTCAGGAATATTTTCTGTTTGATTTAGGCTTGCAAAAATATTACCATATCAATCAATTTTTTCACAACTTTGGTACAGCACAACATACAGTTTAGATTCCCACCCCCACTCCTCTCTAAAAATAATAAATTAATTAGAATTGGAAATCATTTTTAAAACTCAGAAATTCTGACTTTTCAAATCCAATTACAAAGTTTTCCACAATTAGTACAATTTTTTTTATTTATACCTATCTGAATTATTCCTAAAATTTTCTAAAAATTTCTATCGATTTATTGGAACTGTTTCAGATTTTTCTCAATTTCAAATTTTCTAAAAGAAATTAGGGTTATTTGACCTTTGCCCCCTATTTGTTTTTCATATAGCGACTTTGACACCATTTTATAATATAGCTTTTGCACCAAAAATGTCCTAAAGACTAGACACTTTTTGATAATCTTTTATGACATTTATTTCTATTATTCGTGACACTTCTAGCTATCAAACCTATATAATATAACGCAAAACTTATTTTTAGTCGAAGTCCTAAGACACATAACAAATGGGGGTCAAAAGGACAAATAACCTAAAAGGCTAAAACATATAAACAATTTCGGGAAAAATTGAAACATAACGGAGGACAAAAATTGAAAAAATAAAAATAAAAAAATCTGAAAGTCTCATTTCCCATCCATATCCAGCCGACAATCAGGCCTTAATATGATGCTGCTAAACAAACTCAAGGAGTTCATGCGCTTGATGATCAATCTGTTTACAGTTATCAGACAAACTTTCCTTCGCCGCCATCATCATCTACTCCAATGGTCAATTCTTTGTTTTGCAGATCCATTTGAATCTTATACTTCTAAGTTCACAATATAACTATCACCTTATGTAACTCTAGAGATGAATTTAATAAATAAAACTGACAACGATAAGAAGAAGAAAAAGAAGAAGGAAAATCTTACTTCAACAGAAGAATGCAAAAAATAACTGGGTTTCGGTGAGGGTTCTGCAACAATGATGTAGAAGAGCCCCATAACTCCTGTATGCCTTTGGGAACTGCTATAATTAGACTCCAGAATTAATGTCTCCCTGTCAGATATCTTGATAGAGCCGGGTCTAGGATAACAGGTGGACATTCCTACAATGTAACCAGCCTCATTTCCTGCTTCACTTCCTTCCCCGTAAATTGGTATTGATGAGCATATAACTTGTCTATCCTAAATTGATTCACCCCGCGCACACAAAAAAAAATCATGAGCAATCCTGAAATTTATTCACGAGGCGAAAAATAATTGAAAGAGTGCATGTAAAATGGCTAATACAATTTAATTTAGGGGGTTTTGGGAAAAGGTCCTTATAATGCTCAAAGTGTATAAAAATAGGACACTCCATATAATTTTATAAATTTAGTCCCTGTACTAAAAATTCCATAAAAAATAGTGCCGCTGGCGCGGACCAAAAAAATAAATGCTATTGTACCCCAGGGACTAGATTTATAAACTTGAAAAGCATTGTCCTAAAAATCCAAATATAGGAAAGAACATGACCTTTACCTTAATTCTCTATTTAATCTATGATTAGAACTCGATGGAATCAATCTATCCAAAACAGTGTTTGCCTCCATCAAACTGCTCAAATTACTTTAAATCAAGTAAAGGTACTAAGAAGACAAAAATAGGAACTGCTAGCAGTGTGTCGGATAGAGGAGAAGATAGCACACGGATAGCTGAAAATTAACTATATCTTGGTGTAGACAATCCTTGCAATCAATTCTTGGATGAAATCTCAGTTTACGTTCAGAAATCACAGGCGCATACAAGGTTTACATCCTTTTTTTTATAACAAAAAAAAATTAGCAGACGGATACAACACTGACGTCCAAGAGTTGAAAAAAAAAATCTTGTTATTGCCTTGGGACGGAGAACTATTATATGCCCCCTTACATCTAGCTGTTTGAAATTCATATTTTTTTACTTCATAATAGACCAAAAACTGCTATACAACTTTTTTATTTTTTTGTTTTATTTTTTTTAACGCAAACTAGTTTGACGTTTAACATTTGCCTATATTTGACGAAATCCTAACAATGCCCTACCAGGACATCAGATAGTTCATTTTTAGGCTATCTTGCAAGTTGCTTTTATCCTCCCATCAGAGAAGCTCTAAAGTGGAAAAAATAACAATGATAAAATTTCCCTCCAATAATAATAAGAACACAAAAACGAAAGGAAATAAGAAGACGACAAAAATGACGAATAACTGTGTCCCTGCATCATTCCCCCAATCTTGAGAGAAGTCTATATATAAAGAAAAGTGAGCATAGATATCCGGATTGATGTGCTACAATGCGATCTCAGAATCCAGATGCTCTCGGCCACAGGTTGCCCAACCCAGCTAACCAGGTACTTCATCATCTGACCTGTCGGGCAGGTGAAAGTCTCAGTGTCCAAGATATCATCCACCCAATTGATATGGAAACGACTTGGCTGAAACATCTGTCAGGAATGGGATCAGTGGCATGTGGTGATCTCAAAATGGAGACAAGTCAGCGATGGTAAATGTACGGTGGATCCGAAACTCAGAGGAATATCGACCTCGTAAGTGTTCGTCCGATGACATCGGAGAATCAGGGCAAAATCTAAAGATGAAAATATAATATAACCTCCAATTAATAGCGTACACAAGGAAATAAAAAATCAACGAAAATTACGAATAATTATGCCTCTACAACACCAACAGAGCCATCACAGCCTTAAAAAATCTCACAAGTTTTATACCGTGATTTAATTATTCAGTATCTCTTTACAAATAGAACTGTTTAGTTATGGAATGCTTGGTTGTCCCTAAAAATTTAATCTTCAGTGTTTTTAATTTTTAAATTAGGCTTGAATCATGTTTTAGATGAATTTTTTAACCCTTCATGAATTCAAGTGATGCAAAGAATTATAGTTATAGTAAATCAAATTGTTTGATACATGACCTATTTTCGATTTTGCTGTTGGAAAAACAATCACTCTGCTTTTGGGTACAATCAAACATCCTATTAGTGTTTCAAAAATTGTCAGGTTTAAGGACACGGGAAAGCAGTGGCAGATCCACTATAGGCCCAAGTGGGGCGGTCGCCCCACTTGAGATTTGAAAAAGAAATAAAAAATTTAGGATTAGTCCAATCGATCATCTCCAAAGTTCAGGGTAGGTTTTGGTGATGGGGTCTTCATAAAGTTGTTTCTGTTTCATCAGGTGTTTCATCAGGTGTACTTGTACTTGGATTGAACCTTATTGGTGCTAGGTGAGTTAACTCATTTTTGTACTTCGTATTAAGCAAAATTCAATTGTTATCACTACTAAAATTTTGGTATTGTGAATATTTATTAAGCATTGTTTATTTCTTGAAATTAATTAGGTATCGTTAATAATGATTGAGAGTAGTTGTTTGGGCATTATAAAACTATACTTTGTCTAAACTCGAAATAATCCAAAAAATAATCGCCTCGGGGGCTCCCGCCCCCAACCCTCCATGACCACTCGAAACTTTCGCCCCACTTCACCTAAATTCCTGGATCCGCCACTGCGGGAAAGGAACATATATATTGACAAGTGATGCTTGCAAGAGCTATCACTGCATAATATGGTTCAAAAGTCGCGATATCGGTATATCACTCGAACACTCAATTCTTAACTCAGTATAGTGTCAGTCTCGGTATCAGACGATACGCAGCGATACACTATTTAGAGGACCCCAAAAAATTAATATATATGTATAATTTAGAAAAATAAGAATAATGACATGATCAATTAGACAAGTACAAAATCATCATTTAGCATCCATATCATTGTCTAATAATTGCTTATCCCAATGCTATGACACATTTGTCAACTCCAACATTCCATCATAGTGTATTTTATTGAGCTAATAATGAGAAGAAAAGTTACCAAAACAAATTTACATAGAATTTTACATAATATTTTATGAGAAGAAAAGTTTCAACTTATAATATATTATTCACATATTATATTTTTCACAAATATAATTATTAATTAAGTAGAGAATGATACTTAATCAATATATTTTCCATTCTTCAAAAATGCAATAATAGTACTTGTTATTAACTATGTAAATAACAATAATTAATTATTTTAACTGAATAATGATACATTTTTTTAAACATATTTAAAATAAATAAATACTGAAATATATCACCGATATAGGCCAATATTACCAAGATATCTCCGATATATCACCGATATGGCTTGATACTACTGAGATATCGCCATTATGGGTCAATAGTATTGAGATATCACCAATATGGGCCATTTCACAAAAAACATCTAAAAGTCAACTCACAACGAGTACTCCGATCAGTGGGTACCGATACCTAGTCCACTCAGCCGTATCATCTCTGTATCGGCCTTTATTGAGAACCATGCTGCATATTGCATCTCTATGTAAACTTAAAAGTCTAAGGAATCTCGGGTGAATCTATAACATACCAAAAAGAGATTTTAAAATGATATAAAGTGAGCCAAATATGATAACTGACAACAAACAGGAAATCAAGATCTGATAAAAAAAATCACCTCTCTATAAAGAGCTGAACCAATCCCGCCTGTATGCTGGTGTGCAACAGCATAGATGACATCACCACCAGTTGGAATACTCAGGCTTACCTTTTTGGTATCAGTACAACCATTACTAGCCACACCAGCAGCACAATAATCAACTTCATATTCAGTCTATAGCAAGACATTTCAACCAATTCAATATCCAGATCGATAACAAACATATAAAAAGGGCAAAGGTACCATACAACTATACGGTTTTCTTGATAGAGTTCAAATTATGCCTTCTAACGTTAGGATACTCACTAGTCTGTGCGATACCAAAAAAGACAAAATTTCAAACCAACCGAGCACTTTGGGTGTGTCTTATTGGTTTACTTGGACAAAAAAGTGTTTTACATGGAAAAGTTTTACCTTGAAACAATATCATTTACTTATGATCTTTACCACTATTTTTCAATTTAGGGTGCGTTTGATTGCAAACATGGAAAATGCGTGGAAAATAGTTCATTTGGATGAGAAGTTGGAAAATGAGTGGGAAAATATGAGTTTTTGGTCTTACTTTTTTTATTTTCCATGGAAATCAATTATTTGGTGGGTGGATAAGAAATATTTTTCACTAAAATGGGGTTTGAGATGGAGTACTTCTTATGTGAATGAGTGTTGTTCTTATATGAAGTATTCGTAATCAAGGTACTACCAAAGCAAAACAACTATTTTCCATGGAAAAAATTTCCATGTCAATCAAACACACCCTTAGTGTGTTTATTCTTAATGGTGGAAAATGATATGTTTATTAGGCTAAAAGAAAGTTATCTTTCCCTCAAAAATAAGAACATCAGATGGGAGTATTTTACAAGGAAAATAAGAAAAATAGGCATCACCAATTTGTACCTAAAAAACATTACCACGGAATGTACTCCCGCCATCATCTGTTTCCTTGTTGGTCCATACCAAATTAATAGCCCCATTGCTAAAAATAGTATATAAAACTAGATGAAATTACAAAGCTACCCCTCCCACCAATATTTATGGGAGAGCAATAATCCAAGTGCCTTTGTTATATTTCAACATCATTCGTTATTCTTAGGAGGATATAAGTAGAACGTGAAATATTTCATTAAAATATTTGACTTTCTATAGGGGGACTATTAATTTTTGGTGGATGGGGTATGTACTATCAAACACTATTAAAATGGGGAAAGTACTCTTAGGTCCCTCACAAATAAATTTTAAACACTAAAGGAATTTTGATAAATTTTAAACAGTTAGATCCACTAATTCTCTTCTCGTAGAAGTCCACGCTAGTGGTAGTGGCATAACAACTGGATCTAATTGTAAATTGTCCTTAAATGTTTAAAAATTGTTACCAAGGAACCTTATAGTAAATTGCACTATTAAAATTTGGAAAAATGACTGTTTTTCACCATTGTCCATGAAAATGCATGCTATCAGACACACCCTTAAATAATGTAAATTTTATGCAAGTATTGAGAGTTAAGACCTTATGTACTAAAATCTACCGAAAATTGATTGAGATGCCATTGTTTCACTCACTAACAAGGCATATCATTTAAGAGACGGTATCAGAACCTACAAAAGGAATTAGCTTGGGGTCTGCGATCTAATTTGAAAGGGGAAGGTCCAAATTTTATTATTATTTTTTTTTATACAGGGGAAGATTTTTATTTATAAAATTTCTACAGGGGAAGATTTTTATGTATAAAATTTCTAACGCACAATATAAGTGTGTTGTTAAAACTCAAATCTCTCTATATTCTTTTTCTCCAAGGAAATGAAGTCAAACCATTTCATGAAAAAAATATAATACATAGAAGGAAAAACCTCACTTACTTGGCAATCATGTCCTGTACTGTGTCCTGTAGAATCATCCAACCTTCTCCATTTATCTGTGACATCAAATATATATATTTTAACAGGTACAATTGAGTTATCCCAATCAACCCACTCCACCGTGTACTTCATATAGAGGCCTCTTCTATCACTCTCAATCCCATCTCTCACCCTACACCGCATCCCATCACGACAACACCTCAAGCCTCCTACATAATTGGGGTCCATAGGTCGACCATATTCATCCTTTGTAACATTATACAGATCACACCTGCACTCAGTGCACCCCAACCTATCTTCTGCACCTCGCGTATCGATTGCGTGTACATTTAGAAACCATTGCTCTTCAAACCCAATGGGAATTTCGGCCTTGTTACCAACTTCTATCCCATAAGGATCTGGAACATGTGTGGCAGTTCTTCGTGTTTCAGATCCGAGGCCAAAATATTGTAGAAGGCTGTGATCACATAAACCGGCATTTTTCACAATCATGAAGTCCGATTGGTGAAACCCAGAATCATTAGTATACTTTGGGACTTCAACACCTTCACGTTGATAGTACCTTACCATAGTCCAGTGGTGGAGATAGGTTTCATGAAGGGGGACGGCGTTCCCTGCTTCATCAACTACTTCGGCATTGAAATTCTTGATAGCAATATGACCTCTTGGAAATTCAACATCGTAATAGAATTTGCTCCCCACTGATCCTGGATCCAGTTCAAACTTAGGTGATAGAAATGTGGAGGATTTTACTCCATTTTCATCTACTATATGTGCCTGAGAATTTTGAGCACTTATCGTCAACAACAAAATCGCTAAAGACAGCAACCAAACTTGAGGAGCATGTGTCATTTTTTCAACCCTTTATTGCTAATTTATCTGATGAAGCAAAAATTTTAACAAATTTAGACATTTGCTCTTTAAGAGTAGGGACCGCAATCATTAATAAATAGTTAATATCAAATCATGTCAAACATAAAGTTTTGGTTCGGATGCTTCTTTCATAACTAAAATGTAGCTCAAAATATCAGTGTATCCCATTTATATGAATTGACAATAACAAAGTTCAGGTGAGAAATATCTCTTTTTTTAAGAAAAGATGCACAATAATCATTTATGTCAAAACTAAAAGCTTAGGTCCATCTCTCTAAACATAAAAATCAGATGCATAGTTTTCCAAAGACAAAATATACTACTTTTATAATAACAAACAAAATCTAATCAAACCAGCCCTTACTATAGAGATAAAACTATATTATTGGTTCTGAACAATAAGCATAGAGGGCTCCACTTCCACTGCTTCCTAATTCACCAAAAACAGTTTAATTCTAGAAGATGACCAACGTGTCGCAGATAAATTGCTCACATAGATACAAAACAAGAAACAACCCGACTGTATCTGTATCTGATGGTAAGCTGAAACTAATCATTAAGGAATATTAATGTTATACCTGTATAATCTCAGCAGAGAATAAGTTCTAAATAATCCAAGGGAATTAACAAATGTGCTCGGCTTCATCACCACAGGAGGTCGTCTCAATATTGGACTGATCGGCCTACCTATTTATTATAAGATTGGACACATATGTACTCCTGTGAGCACATACACACGAGATATACCTTATTAACCACGTGGGATTACAACCACCAAATTTGTTATCTCATGATTATCCGGACGCTCATCACCAAAGTTGTTCCGTACTTCAAGGTGTCCATATTATAATGATAAGCACGTATCAAGATGTAACTGCCCGACTTATAAGGGCACTCCATCTCTCCCTTTGTAAATATCTGCAAATCACATATAAATAGGATACGAATCGACGAAACTGGGGACACTTTTTGATACCTTCTCAAGCCTTGAGTTGTATCAGAAAACCCTAGATTGTAACTGTGTCAACAAGTGCAATACCAAGGCAGTACCACCGTGGATGTAGGTTTCCCCCAAGGGCCGAACCACGTAAAAATCATTGTGCTTTCACTGTCTCTCATCCCCATTCTTCATAATTCTTATTTCTCATAAATTGTCTCCACTTTTGGACGTCAACAAATTGGCGCCGTCTGTGGGAACGATTGTAACAAGCCATTGCAGTTCCTACCTAAACACCACTCATTCATATCCTTAACGAAGGCAGTTTCAAATGGCGGATAACCTCGAGAGCAGTCATAAGGGGGGAGTCCAGACACCACCTACCCCCACTGGGGCAGGCGACCTACACAGCATACTAATGAGTCTAGCCAAGGGGGCAAGAGGCGATGCAGGAGAGTGTCAGGCAATTGGCACATACCCTCCAGACCAAGCCAGTGCCATTCAACCCAGATAACATAACTCCTGGGCCCGAGGCCTCTAGGAATGGCGACAGGCGACTTCCTCCAGTGCCTCACAAAGAGAGGCAACATGAATACCGTAGGCGAGCAATGGAGATCCCAGGAGATTGAACTTGGGATCTTGCGCCTCCTGACGAACCGGCTCGCAGTGGGACCAGACGTACCGTCCCAGGGCTACCTCCTCCGCAACCACTTTGATGATCAATCGTATTCAGAGGAACGCCCCAGCGCGTTCGAAAGATTAAGCATAGGGTCAGCGTTTGATCGTTTGGGCCCATGTTGTAACCGCTGGCAAGTACCAGCAGCTTCACACGATTGTCCCCGAAGAAGCGTATCAGGTAGGTCCACCACTAGGATCTCCCGTTGCTCCGCTCGAACGTCGGCTGAAGCCGAGCAGACTTCTCAGGAAGAGAGTTCGGCCGAAAGCTGAGGACGAGCAGAAAAGTTGATCGAAGGTAGTACCCAAGGCGACATCCAGCCGTGAAAGGCTCCATCCAGCGCCTAGAAGACCACCTTGGCGAAATGGCCTAATCGAAGAACCCCCTCTAGCGTGATTTCACAAAAGGGTTACCCTCTGTCGTGGCATACCCCACTTGGGCGAAGTTCAAGCCACCAGTCATTACTCCAAATTATGATGGGAAGACAGACCCCATTCTGCATAGCGAACGATACCAAGCTGTTGCAGACATTTACTCCATCTCGGACGAAATGAGGTGCCGAGCATTCTCTAGCATCATAACCGGCTCTACCCAAATATGGTACAACAGTCTGCCTAAGGGGCTAATCAAGAATTTTCAGCAACTCGCCGAACTATATGTCAGTAATTTCTGCTTTGGCGCCAAGCTAGGAAAGCAAGTTACCCATCTGCTCGGCGTTCGCCAAAGGGCAGATGAGAGCACCCGCGGCTATATCATCCGGTTCAATGCTGAAAACCTAGAGGTAGTAGATTACTACGAGCCAACTGCCATCACAGCCTTGATGAGTGGGCTGCGACCGGGAAAGCTGTTCTGGGCATTAGCCAAGGAACCGCCCAAGACCATGACTGAACTGCAAGCAAAAGCGGAAAAAATCACGAACGCCGAAGAGGCGATGGCGGCCAAAGAATCCGACGGCTCGAAGCCCTCTGCTGGCAAGAGAAACGAGAAGCATGAGCAAAAGGACAAAAAGGGCGACAAGCCGAGAAAAAACGATGAGTACACGCCACTCACAGTTGGAGTCCACCACATCCTAGAGGAAATCCGTGAAAGCAAAGATCTCAGATGGACGAGAAATCTGAAAAACCGGCGAATAAGAGAGATAGAAGCAAGTATTGTGAATTTTACAAGGACCATGGCCACAATACATACCATATATAGCGCTGAAGAATGAGATTGAAGGTTTGATAAGGAGGGGCAAGCTGTCCAAATACGTAGATAGTGGTGGCCGATCAAATCCCGAAGAAGGCAAAGGCAGGAGCGGTCAGAATCACCCTGCCTGAGGGCGGCTGACAAGAAAAGGGCGAGGGACGATGACTCGGATGACGATCCGGATCTTCCTAAAAAACCCAAGGAGCCCATATGCGACGTTGGCATGATAGCTTTCGATTGTCATTTCATCGCCGGAGGTGGAGCCAGCGGAGAAGACCTTGCAGAAAGGAAAGCTTATCTCAACGAGGCCTAATCTTGCGAGCAAACATAGGTAAACCTGACGACGAGCCCAGAAAAGCGGACATGTAAGGTGAACAAAGACAAGTTAATCATCAGCTTCTCAAAGGATGACCTGCCGGGGGTATTATACCCCCACTACGACCCTCTGGTCGTCATAATGGTCATCCAAGAAGGACGAGTAGCCATGATCTTGGTAGACAACGGAAGCTCTGCAGACGTAATGTTCGACAGTTGTTACAAGAAGTTGAAGCTCGAAGACGTGGAACTCACACCCTATCATCAGCCTCTGATCAGATTTTCAGGAGAAAGGGTTTACCCCCTGGAAACGGTTTAACTGGAAGTTGGGGTCGGCGCCTAGCCGATCAGCCGAATAGAGAAAATACAATTCTTTGTCCTTGATAAGAACGTGCTTTCAGCCTATAATGTTATTTTTGGAAGGATCGGCCTGAAGAAATTCGAAGTCGTACCATCTACTATGCACCAATGCTTGAAGTTTCCAACTCACTTCGGAGTGGGCGTTGTCAAGGGCAATCAAAAGGTGGCGCGTGAATGCTATTTCATTTCAGCAGACCAGGAAGAATGGAAGAAGTTGACGACCACTTACCATATCGAGACCATCGATCCCCGAGATGAGGCAAAACTAGTTAAGGGACAGACTGCTGAAGAAATCGAGACTGTTCCACTTGACAACAGCCACCCAGAGAGTACGGTACAAATCGGGTCGTCATTAAATCCTCTTCTAAGGACAGAGCTTATTGGGTTTCTGCGACAGCATAAAACAATGTTCGCTTGGAGCCACGAGGACATGTCGGGGATAGATCCTGACTTCATGTGCCACAAATTGAATGTGATGAAGGGCACAAGGCTAGTCAAGCAGAAACAAAGGGTTTTCGATGCCGACAAAAACCTCGTTGTTCAGAAAGAAGTTCTCAAGCTGCAGAAAGCTAACTTCATCAACGAAGTCATGTACCCGGAATGGCTGGCTAACGTGGCTATGGTGCGAAAGAAAAACGAGTGAAGGATGTGCGTCGATTTCACTGACCTCAACAAAGCCGGCCGAAAGATTATTTCTCGCTATCGAGGATTGACCAGCTTGTCGACGCCAAAGCAGGCCATGAACTCCTCAGTTTCAGGACGCATTTTCCGGTTACAACTAGATCAGAATAAAGCCCTCTGACAAAGAAAAAACCTCCTTTATAACCCACCGAGGTACCTACTGTTATAATGTCATGTCGTTTGGCCTTAAAAATGCAGGCACCACCTACCAGAGGTTGGTAAACAAAGTTTTTGAGTACCAAATAGAGGTTAACATGGAGGTTTACGTGGACGACATTCTCACCAAAAGCAAGGTGGTCGTCGTCCACATTAAGGACCTCGGCCAGATCTTCAATAAATTGAAGAAGCACCAAATGAAGCTGAATCCCGCCAAGTGTGTCTTCAGAGTGAAGGAATGAATGTTCTTGGGTTTTATCATAAACCAACGAGGCACCGAAGCTAATCCTGACAAGCATGAAATCTCCGCGACGAAGAAGGAAGTACAAAGACTAATCGGGCGAGTGGCAGCACTAAGTTTCCAGAGCCATTGATAAGTGCTTACCTTTCTTCAAGGTGTTACGAAAGTCATTCGAATGGAACGAGGATGCGAAAACGAATTCGTAGAACTAAAACGCTACATGGGCTCCTAGCCCCTTTTGTCACGACCAGTTATAGGGGAAAAACTTTACTTGTAGCTCGTCGTATCCGAACAACCGTCAGTTCGACACTAGTAAGGCAAGAAGAAGGGGTTCAGAAACCAATTTATTATACCAACAGAGCCTATCTGGGGGCTGAAGTCCGGTATCCGCGAATGGAAAAGCTAGCGCTAGCACCGAGGGAAGCCTTACGAAGGATAAAGCCATACTTCCACGCCCACACCATAGTGATCTACACAGACTTGCCTCTACGGAAAATCCTGCACAAACCTGAAAAGTCTGGTCAGCTCATGGCGTGGGTAGTGGAACTGGGCGTGTATGACATTCGGTACGAACCGAGGACCGCAATAAAAGGGCAGGTGTTAGCAGACTTTATTGCGAAATTCACCTACAATGAGAAACCGTTCGAGCAAACTCCTCCGGGAGAGAGCTCTACCCCCAGTAGCGAACCACAACACTCGGAATAGGCCATGGGCCCAGGCAACACCGAGCGGACTCCTCAAGGAGAGAGCTTCCTCAAAGAAGATAAAGGAGAATATGATAAATCCCACTGCCAACTTTTTTAAGTTAGGCAAAATGGAAGAAGGCGACTTCACCCGAGATTGTCGAATCTGGAAATTATACATTGATGGATCATCCTGTTCGGCAGGAAGTGGTGCTGGCATCATACTCGCCACACCAGACGACATAGACGTGGAATACGCCCTGCGATTCCAATTTGAAGCATCCAATAATGAGGCAGAATACAAGGCCCTTATCCCTGGGCTCGCCCTAGCCTCATCTATGGGAGCCGAGCACATCGCAGCACACAGTGACTCCCAACTAGTCGTCAACCATATATTGGGAGTTTACGAAGCTAGGGAGGAGTCTATGGCAAGGTACCTGGCCATAGTTTGGCAAAGGTTAGACGGATTTGCGGAAGCAGAAGTATTGAGAATCCCCAGGTTGGAAAATGTACGAATAGAAGCCCTAGCCACGTTTGCTTCGGCAACCAAAACATCATTAAGAAGAACCATACCAATTGAAGTGCTTGCGCAGAGGAGCATTGAGGAAGAACCACATAAAGTAGTGGAGGTAAACCTAGGACCTTCCTGGATGGACCCCATACGCGCATACATTGAAGACCAAAAGTTTCCTGAAGACTCAAATGAAACCAGAAAGTTGCACTACAAGGCAGCCTAGTATGTCTTGGAAGCAGGAACACTGTACAGGCAAGGATACACCGTCTCACTTCTAAAATGTGTTCATCCAACAGAGGTCAACAAGCTCATTAAGGAGGTACACAAGAGATGCTATGGCGCACATTCAGCCAGAAGATTGTTGGTTAAGCAAATAGCGACCCAAGAGTACTACTGGTCGACCATGAAGGTTGATTGCACAGATTATGCAAGAAGATGTGATAAGTGTCAGATGTTTGCAAAGATCCACCGTTCCACAGGGGCCCCATTAACTCCGATTGTGTTACCCTGGCCATTCGCTATATGGGGAATAGACTTGGTCAGACCGTTGCCGAGAACGAAAGGACGATACAAGTACCTCGTAGTGGCGGTAAACTACTGTACCAAGTGGGTAGAAGTTGAGCCCTTAGTGGAGATGCCTTACGAAAGGGTATTTCAATTTATCTGGAAAATGATTATATGCCGCTATGGCATGCCCTTCGCATTTATCACTGATCACGGCACGCAGTTTGACAACCAAGATTTCGAAGACTATTGCACTAGATCCAAGATTCGGAAGCTACACTCCGCACCCGGGCACCCATAGTGCAACGACCAAACTGAGGTCACCAGTAGGACGATCTTAAACAGGATCAAAAAGAGACTTAATGATGCAAAGGGGAACTGGATCAATGAGCTCCATAGTGTACTCTGGGCATACCGAACCACCCCACAAATAGCCACCGAAGAAACGTTGTACATGCTTGCCTTCGGCACAAAAGTGGTTGTCCCACAGAAATAGGGCTCCCTAGTCACAGAGTCCTCAATTTTGATTCCCCAATAAGTGATTTGGCGAGAAGGCTGGACCTCGATCTAGTAGAGGAAGTTAGAGAGAATGTAGCGTTGCGCGTGGAAGTCTATCAGCAAAGAGTTGCACGCTACTACAATCGTCGGGTGAAGACGAGCATCTTGAAAAAGGAGGACTACGTTCTCAAGGAAGTAATACAAAAGAACAACAAGCTAGAACCAAACTGGCATGGGCCATACAGGGTAATTAGTGTCGTCCGGCCGGGGACTTACCGAATTGAAACTTTGGAGGGTGAACAATTCAAAAACCCCTGGAATTCAGAGCATCTTAGGAAGTATTATCAGTAGCCTGTTAGTTATTTTATTTATGTAGCAAGCACCATTTCAATTAATAAAACGATGTTTTATTCCCTTGTTTCATTCATTTTTCTATGCATACGATAAACGTATAAAAGTGGCGCTGCAAAAAATAATAGCGTCAAGATAAAGACGCCAGGTCGCCTGAATGACCTTATACGCCACGAACAGTCGAACTTGAACAAACTTGTTTCCACAAGTCTACCAAACCCTTGTATGACCTCACAGGTCACGAACGAGGTGGTAGGCCACATGTACGATCTCACAAGTCGAACAATGTGGTCGGCTAAAAAAGTTGTACAACCTCACGGGTCACGGACAGTTGAATGACTTGACTCCTCAAGTTTTACAAAACCTTGTATGACCTCATAGGTCACGAACGAGTTAGTTGGCTACGTTCGTTGTACGACCTCACAGGTCACCCGCAACGTGGTCGACTAATATATGTACGATCTCATGAGTCGCGAATAGTGATAATTGTATCAATTCACCATCATAGGTGCACTACCTGATGAAAGCTCTGTACAACCTCACGGGTTGCGAACAGAAGCACCAAATATTATCTCCAACAAAGCAATAAGATGCAAATAAACAAATCAACAAAGCCATATTTTAAAGGGCGGAACGCAATAAGGATGATATCATAAAAAGGATGTATAAAGTTACAGAAACATTTTTAAGCAAAAACATGAGTGACACAAAAATACAAAGAAGTTTATCAAATTCAAGAATCAGTTGGCGGACCATCACCCACTTCTCCAGCCAGGTTGGCAGCCTCCTCATCATCTCCTTGCCAACCGTTCACAGTTTCAGCGATATCAGGAAAGTGAGGGGCCATCCTCTTCTTAAGCTCTTCATATCCATCCAAGAAGTAGCCCAAGCATTTTGTGTTAAAGTCGGCCGAAGACTTGAAGGCTTCAAAAGCAGCAGTACCAGCATTGGCCAGAGCATCCCAATCAATCTGCAGCTCTGAAGAAAAAGTGGACTTCTCTCTTTCAAATTTCTCTCTTTCTGTTGCAAGGGCATCATTTAAGCGATGGATTTTGGCATCGTCGGTGTCGGATTTCTCTTTGAGAGCCACATTCTCTCCTTCCATCTTGCTTAGCCCCTCAGTCCTGGTCATCAATTGCCCGTCCCTTTCCTTCAACTCATTAGAAACCTTATCGTAACCAGCCTTCAGCGTCTTGTTTTCCTCGGCAAGTTTGTTATAGGCTACATGATTAACCAAGGATTTCTCTCGCAAGATAGTGCAAGCCATGGACGCCTAGACAGCAAACAGTGGAGCGTGGTCAAAGTATGACAACTAGACACTTAAAAACTACAACATGAAGATCGATAAGAAATACATACCACAGACAACCGATGTTGGGCCAAGGTCCACAAGGAATCCGGGTCCGAACTGCACAAAAACTCAAAGTCCTTCACGTGGCCCCAATAGCCAAGCAGATCCAAAGTGTTCTTGGCATGATAAAAGACAGAGTTTGGATCAGATTTCAAGTCTTTGTACGTAACCTTATGCTCATGGTCAAAGTCAAACTCCGGGACCTTCCCATAACGAGACGTGTGACCGGGACCCGACTCAACTCTGGGCTCAGACGTGCGACCAAGTCCCCTCAGAAGTTTGCGCAGGGGTTACCTATCTTCCTCATCTTCCCTCGGCCTTTTTTCCCCTATTGAAGGCTCCATGGGGGCTTTCCCATTAGCTTTAGCAGCAGCTGCAACTTCCTGATGATGAGCAATCTAGAAGGCTGCCCCAGAAATGGCAGCCTGCTTGGCTTCCACCTGCTTCTGGGTGGCCGACCCCAGCTCTTTTCTGACGAGCTTCAACTAACGTTTTACGGTTGATGAAACGAGGAGCCATACCCATGGTTTCTTCAAAAGGATGCTCTTCCCCACCTAACAAAACAGTAAACTCATACATTAATATATCGATCCATAGTGAATGAAACAGCTGAGTAAAGAGCCAGCACAATTTACCTGCTTCTAAATTACCTGGCCTACAAACAGACTGTTCACCAGTATCAAAATGGGTCTCCCTTGCCACCCAACCTTTTTGGGGAACTTCAAATTCCAAAGGGACCCTGCTACCAGGGGGAGTGTGGTACCCAGCAACAATGAATTTTTCCACATTAAATAATTCCTCAAACGTGGGAGGTTTCTTTTCAGTATAAGAGACGACCAGGTCAACCAATGATTTGGCATAGCTTGGGAGCTCGCTTCACTGAAGTACTGAAAAGCGGAACGACATTAACACAATAAAGTGGCTAGAATGAGAAAACAAAAGATAAAATAATTAGAAAAAGCGTTACCTATGTTAGTGGGCCCATTCCATTCTCTTAGGACCCTACACGACCTGTCCCGTTCATGGGCCCTAAACTCCCAATCTCCTTTTATAAAAACATAAAAGCCCTTCCAGCTGTGATTACTAGACTAAACCATCGTGACCATATTATACTGAGGTTTCCGAGCAGAAAAATAGTAATAATCGAGAGCTTTGGCATTATCTTTCAATCTGTACACATACCTAAAAATATCCCCAGTCAAGTCAAACCCAGTCCTAAGTTTCCAAATCATCATTGCCCCCAGTATAGTCCTATATGTGTTTGGAGGCAATTGAGTTACAGTCACGCTGTAACTTCTTAGAATGGAGCGGATAGTGGGATGAAGAGGATGCCTTAATCCTATTTGGAGGCCCACAAGGGGAGGCAAATCTCGTCTGAGTCTCGTACGAAATAACATCTCTTGAAACACTGGGCATTCTGGTCTGTATGGCTATAGGGAGGGCACATATCTCTCTTATCGCATCAAGCTCTTCCTCAGTTACAGTACATTGATACCAACGAGCATTTGTCTCAATTGGATTGTAATTACTGGAAGACCCACCAAGATCCTCTTCTTCTCCCTTTTCACTAGAAGTCTCAGCATGAGACTCCTCAGCAGAAAGGTGGGGACCCACACTTTCCGGTCCGTTATCTTCTACCCTGTCCGTGGCAGGCTCCTCAAAAAGGGAATCAGGATTTATGGGATCCAAAAAGACCGTATTCACCAACTCATCCTCACCAACTGAAGGAACATAGTAAGGAGTTTCTAAAATGGCGGAAGATATGTAGGGACCTGAGAAACCACAGCTAGAAGGAGTGTTAGGAGTGTCAAGAGGATGACCCGCCTCCTCCTCTGGTCTAATCACTTATAGAGGACGAGGAAACCTCCTCTTTGTGACTCTACGACGCTTTGGCTCTAAACTTCGAACGAATTCATAGACTCTCTAGACGTGAGGGGGAAAATTCATGCGTTTTCCAAATTTTTGGTTTTGCTAAACCTAGGCCAACCAGCTCAATGGTCCTCTAAACGATGCAACCACCAGATAACCAACCAATAAAGAATCAGAATGGAGAAAGCCTAACTAAAGCAAGAAGGGCGTACTTGATAAGGCAAGACAATTGCGAATTAAGCTATAGAGAACGAAGAAGGAGGCGCCGAAATATTTTGGCGGCAAAACAATAGAGCTCTAGCAGATAATGGAAACAACTCTTGAGATTTTCTCTCTTCAGCTCTGTGTAAATCTTCGAAGTAAAGAAAATAAGTGAAGTGGCGTTTATTTATACTCTTTGATGAAAGATTGAAGAGACACAGCAGACCAATCGTCAACAAATCTACAAAAATTGAAACGGCAGTACAGAGTATCAGTGCGCGTGACCGGTCGCCATCATTACACAACATACCCTTCGGTTGCCTGACACGTGTCTTTGATATATCATGGGAAAACTTGAAGGAAATCTGCTCGGATTCAGGCTGACTAAGGTGAGCTAACCACAAATGAGCCAGTACGAGCATCACATAACACATCTTCCACTCACTTAGCCTCAGATTGGGGAGTTCCTGCAAGAGGTCTTAGGGGCTTTCTGTTAAACCCTATATAATCTCAGCAGAAAATAAGTTCTAAATAATCCACGGGAATTAACAAATGTGCTCAGCTTCATCACCACAAGAGGTCGTTTCAATATTGGACTGCTCGGCCTACCTGTTTATTATAAGATTGGACACATATGCACTCCTGTGAGCACATACACACGAGATATACCTTATTAACCACATGGGATTACAACCGCCAAATTTGTTATCTCATGATTATCCGGACGATCATCACCAAAGTTGTTTCGTACTTCAAGGCGTCCATATTTATTATGATAAGCATGTATCAAGACGTAACTGCCCGACTTATAAGGGCACTCCATCTCTCCATTTGTAAATATCTGCAAATCACATATAAGAAGGATACGAATCGACGAAACTGGGTACACTTTTTGATACCTTCTCAATCCTCGAGGTGTATCAGAAAACCCTAGATTGTAACTTTGTCAACAAGTGCAATACCAAAGTGGTATACCGTGGATGTAGGTTTTTGGACGCCAACAATTAATAAACTATAGTGTTCTTTAACTATTCAATCCGTGGACAAAAATTCGAAACTAAATCATAAAGGCAAAACAATTCTTCTTTATTTATTCAAAAACCCCTAAAACAAGAACAGTATAATCAAACAACTATTGCAAAAAAGGAAGAGAAAAAGAATTACTTCCCCTTAAAACAAAAAGAATGATGAATCTCATATCTTGGATTCCACTCTAGGGAAGAAGAAAACGATATTAGTAATGGATGGGTAAATCTGAAGGTGTACACGTGTTCACGTGGTGTTTTGATGATGTCACTGCTTACAATATCGTCGCAGGATTTATGACTAATCGAAAACGTGAAAAGAATGGAGTAAGATATTCAGTTGTGGTGTGAAAAAGAAACCATCCAAACCGGCTGAGAGGGCTCATGCGTGACGTCAATGCTACAAAACGCTTCCCGGGAAAATGACAATAAAAGCTCATGTTAATTATTGATATCGTCGACATGCATTAATTTGAGAAACTATTGATGACAACAATGCCAAAGTATTTGATTGCATTTGGTGGGGTCATTAGTCTTATTTCCACAATCTCAGCCTTTCGTTCGTCTTCTTATGAGTAGCAATCTCGTTCACACAATCTTAAAGGGATTATTTCAGAGTTTTGATGAGAAAAGAAATGAAATGAAACTTTTATTACGAGAGAAAAGAAAAGAAAAGAAGAGAAGAGAAAGAAGTTTGGGAGAGAAAAGAAAACAACTTTTTTTCTTGTGTTTCGGAGTCGGGAGGAAAACATTTTTTAAGGAAAAAAGGTACAACTCATTAAAAAACTTTCCTTTCTCTCTATTTCTTTCCAATTTGGAAAGAAGTTTTGCAGAGAAAGGAAGATAAAGTTTTTTTAAATTTTATTTTCTTTTCTATCCTTTTAAACTCCCAAACGAGAGAAATACACTTTCTTTCCTATTTAAACTCACAAACGAAGGAAAAGAAATACACTTTCCATTCATTTCCTTTCTTTTCTTTCCAAAATAGAACTCACGAACAAGGCCTAAGTCTCAACCATTCGTGCGTATTTTGATCAATGCTCAAAGGTGGTCTAGACTTTGAAGTATGAGGTGCACACATTTTCCATTCTAGACACATCTCCGCATGTGATAGGAAAAATGTTTGCCGACACAATCATTTTGTCCCATTTGTAAATAAAATAAAAGATAATAATAATAATAATAATAATAATAATAATAATAATAATAATAATAATAATAATAATAATAATAATAATAATAATAATAATAATAGTTTACCTTTTATGGTGTGAATTGTTTGTGAATTTGTTGAAATCCTACAAATATGGTGTGTTGCAAATAAGGAGAGGAAAGAGAAGAATTTGTTGTAACCAAGAAATACAGTGTACTGCAAAGGAGGGGGGAGCAAAGAGGTGAGAATGAAAAGGAGGGAGTTGGAATGTGCTTGAGAATGGAGGCAAGGGAAGAAGAGGGATTGTGTGTGCGTGAGAAGAGAGGTATAGGCGGGAGTAGGAGCACTGTGGAGTCAAACACATTGACAAGTTCCTTTTGAGACTCATCATGTAGACTCACTACGGTCGCTCGATTAATTAAAAAAATTGTTGTCAATGATTTTTTTTTGTAGGATGATAGTGTGACTGAGAAGAACTAGAACGCAATGATTTTTTTTGTGTAGGAGGGTAGTGTGACTGGATCTGAGAAGAACTAGAACGGGTGAGGCGTGACACACTCCAATGGTCTCTGTCTTCAAGGTCCTCAATGTCTCACGAGCAGCTCGGGTAGAAAACCTTCATCTTCTGGTAAAAATGGAGTAAACACTATGACCTCTTCCTACAAGAAGATGAACTTCACAAATAATAAAGGTAAGTTGGAGAGAAAGATCTCCTGAGAATAATAGTTGTAATGAGGAGCATGTGTCATTTTTCCACCCTTTATTGCTAATTTATCTGATGAAGCAAAAAATTTAACAAATTTAGACATTTGCTATTTAAAGGTAGGGACCGCAATCATTAATAAATAATTAATATCAAATCATGTCAAACATAAAGTTTGGCTCGGATGTTTCTTTCAACACTAAAATGCAGCTCAAAACATCAGTGTATCACATTTATATGAACTGATAATTACAAACAAAGTTCATGTGAGATATGATGGAAATGAGCCATATTTTAGAGTTTTATTAGTCATTTTATTTTCTTTTGTATTTTCTTTATTTTTGTTATTTATATTTTCATTTGTTTGGCTTTAGTATTTAATGGTAAGGAGTAATAATAGCATTTTTGTAATTAGGGCCTTAACTTGTAGCCTAAGCTACTCGTCCCCGTTAAATACCCCCTTGTAGCTTCATTTGAGGTAGACTTGAATTTTGACAATTGAAAAGAGTGTTTCTCTCTCTAAATTGGTGTTTAGATAATTTTAGGAGCCTTTTGACGGGTGGTTTACGTCAAATTGGTATCAACAAATGGCCCAACTGCTAACCTAGGGCTAAAACCTAACCCTTCAACCCCATGGCTGCCCCAACCCAAAAAGAACCACAAACCCTAGTCCCCCCCCTCTAACCCTAACCCTAGCTTCCGCCCCGCTGCCTCAGCCTTACCCCTCCACCATCGGACCCCAAAAACCCTATACAACGCACTCCACCGTCCAAAAAAAAAACTTTGCCAGTCGCCTAGCTCCCGGCGACCAGCCCCAACCCCCGGTCCCAAGGAAAAAAAAACTCGCCCTGCTTTCGATCACACCAAACCCTCCCTTCTTCCCCGTGACCCAAACCCTAGGTCACCCGACCCAAAAAAAAGTTCCATCCCGACCCAACCGACCCAAACTTGGTCCCCTCCTGGCCGCCGACCACCCTTGATGGTCGCGCAGTACTCCCAGCCCCAAATTGATCCCGAAAACCTAGGGGTTTGCCCTAGATCTTCTCGGAAACCCCCTGGACTGCCCTACCCAACCTCAAAACCCTCTAACCGCTCCAAAACCATGGTTTTTGACCCGGGTGGAGACTTCTATGGCTGGTATGCAAGAGAAGAAGAAGAAGAAGAAGAAGAAGAAGAAGAAGAAGAAGAAGAAGAAGAAGAAATAAAGAAGAAAAATGTGGGATGTACACTCATCAAGTCTCAAAAATTATTTTTGGGTCCCCGCGATTTTTTTTGGCACAATGTTTTAAATTTCCTCACGAATTCCCAATTTTTTTGAACGCTCGAGGACGAGCTTGGTCTTAAGAGGGGGAGAGTGATGGAAACGGACCCTATTTTAGGGTTTTATTAGTCATTTTATTTTCTTTATTTTTGTTTTTTGTATTTTCATCTGTTTTGCTTTAGTATTTAATGGTAAGGAGTAGTAATGACATTTTTGTAATTAGGGCATTAGCTTGGAGCCTAAGCTACTCATCTCCTTTAAATACCCACTTTAGCCTCATTTGAGGTAAACTTGAATTTTGACAACAGAAAAGAGTTTCTCTCTCTAAATTGGTGTTCAGATATTTTTAGGTGTCTTTTAACGAATGGTTTACGTCAAGATATATCTATTTTTTAAAGAAAAGATGCATAATAATCATTTATGTCAAAACATAAATATTCCTTAATGATTAGTTTCAGCTTATCATCACATACAGTCGGGTTGTTTCTTGTTTTGCATCTCTGTGAGCAATTTATCTGCGACCCATTGGTCATCTTCTAGAATTAAACCAATTCAATCCGTGGACAAAAATTCGACACTAAATCATAAAGGCAAAACAATTCTTCTTTATGTATTCAAAAACCCCTAAAACAACAACAATATAATCAAACAACTATTGCAAAAAAGGAAGAGAAAAAGAATTGCATACCCTTAGGCCTCGTTTGCGAGTTCTATTTTTGGAGAGAAAAGAAAGGAAAGGAAGAGAAAATGTGTTTCCTTTCCTTCGTTTGGGAGTTTAAGTAGGAAAGAAAGTGACTTTCTCTCGTTTGGGAATTTAAAAGGAGAGAAAAGAAAGGAAAATTTTTAAAAAACTTTCTCTTCCTTTCTCTCCAAAACTTTCTTTCCAAATCGGAAAGAAATTGAGAGAAAGGAAAGTTTTTTAATGAATTGTTCCTTCTTCCCCTTAAAAAATTATTTTCCTTCCAAACTCCCAAACGCAAGAAAGAAAATTATTTTCTTTTCTCTCCCAAACTCCTTTCTCTTCTCTTCTTTTCTTTTCTCTCCTATTAACTTTCTTTTCTTTTCTTTTCTCTCCTAATAAAATTTTCCTTTCTTTTCTTTTCTCTCCCAAACTCCCAAACAAGGCCTTAGAATAAAAAGAATGACGATGATCGTATCTTGCATTCCACTATAGGGAAGAAGAATACGATATTATTAATGGATGGGTAAATCTGGAGGTATACACGTGTTGTTTTGATGATGTCACGCTGCAGGATTATGACTAATCGAAAACGTCAAAAGAATGGAGTTAGATATTCAGTAGTGGCGTGAAAAAGAAACTTGCCACGTCAACGCTATAAAACACTTCCTCGGAAAATGACAATAAATACTCTTGTTAATTATTGATGTCGTCGATTTGAGAAACTTGTTAATTATTGCATTTGGTGGGGTCAGTAGTGTTATTTCCACAATCTCAGCCATTCGTTTGTCTTATATCGAGCAATTTGATTCCTAAAACCTTTAAGTCTCAACCATTTGTGCGTATTTTGATCATCGCTCTAAACTTTCAACAATAATGAGTTCCACACGTTTTCCATTCTAGACACATATCCGCATGTGATAGGAAAAATGTTTGCCAACACAATCGTTTTGTCTCATTTGTAAAAAAAATAAAAAATAATAATAAATTTATTGCGATGTGAATCAATCATAAATTTATTGGAACCCTAGAAATATGGTGCGTTGAAGAGGGGGAGATGGAGGAAAAGAGAAAAGAAGTGAGAAAGAAAAGCAGGGAGTTGGAGTGTGCTTGAGAAGGGAGGAAATGGAAGAAGAGGGGTTGTGTGTGTGTGAGAGAAGAGAGAGGGAGAGGCGGGAGAAGGGATTGGGATTGAGATGGAGATGGAGATGCAGGATTGTGGAGTTTAATTGAAAAAACTCACCGCATAGACTCCTTACGGTCGTTCAATTAATTAAAAAAATTATTGCCAATGATTTTTTTTTTGTTGCTATTTAGTCCTATTGTAAAAACGGATAGAATTTGTCACATTTTGTGAAGAATTTTGTGAAGATTTTTGTATTAATATCATTATTCTTAAAAGAATATAAAAGAGAGTTAAAAATAACTTTTGGTGATTATAAGACTAAGTACGGATGATTATACTCACTCAAACAATTGAGGAGGGACTTACCTTAAATCACTAAAAATGTTTTATGGCGTTTTATAAATTAAGGATTGCAGTTTTTTATGGGTACGTATATATTTTGCTGACATACTAATGTGTCTTTAATATATTAGTTGATGTGTGAAATATTTATGACTAACAAAGTTTGACTCAGCATGTAATAATTCGTAATTTTAACAAATATTAATAATTACCTAAATAGAAGATAACTGGATTAATTAAATGGAACTCCAAACAAACTATAATTTAATTTGTGAATTAAAAGTTAAACGGATTAAAATAGAATTTTAGAGTTTATTTAGTAAGTTAATCGAGTTTTGTGGACTTTAGTTTAAGTATTATGAAGTTTAGGGTAACCCCTAATATGAGTACATATAAGCCTTGGATCGTTTAGAAGAGTCATCAAAACATAAAACTCTCTAGGTTAAGAAATAGGGCCAAAATAAAAATTCCGCTTCAGATAATTTGTCACAACTTTAAAGCGTGACTAACTATTTGTCACGGTTCTTGAGCGTGATTAACAGGCGAACTGTTTTAGTTTTAATAGGATTCTAATGCCACTTAAATTCTCTAATCTTTCTCCACTTAAATTAATACGGGGTTAAGACTTTTCAAACATATTTTCACAACTTCTAACAGTAGTAGACCCTTATAATTTTCATTTTCTTCCTCCTACAAACCCTAGCCCCAAAGTTGTCAAGTTTTAACCCTTGATTTGAAGGCTTATTTGGTGTTTTTTTGAGTTTGCGCTAGAACGAGTTTTTATTGTTTTCGCGCGAGGAACATAGTGGTGTGATCAAAATTTTGAGGCAGAATCTTATGAGTTTCTTGTGATGATTTTAAGGTACGGAGTTTACGCAATATGCTCATTAAATCTCTTGAGAGTAGTCGTTGTGTTCCTCATTTATTTGTACTCATATTGTTGATATCATGACATTTATTGGAATCTAAAATATTGATTCGATTTGAGATATTGTATTTGTTGATGGGAATAGTGTCATGAAATTTTTATATGATATGGAGAATGGTCACCCGCCAATAGTCCAAAAGTCCAATAGCCAG
The DNA here is from genome assembly GCA_949130495.1 of Sambucus nigra. Lineage (NCBI taxonomy): Eukaryota > Viridiplantae > Streptophyta > Magnoliopsida > Dipsacales > Adoxaceae > Sambucus > Sambucus nigra. The sequence continues at coordinate 182,998,885 of OX422210.1, forward strand.
GATGGGGCTTTATGAAGTTTAGGTGAGGTGAGGTGATGCTCGATGACCTATTGATGTGTTATTGAAAAATAAATTGGTATAATGCTCGGATGTCACATTGAATTTGAATTCAGATTCGTGCTGTTGCATTTATTCACCGTTATTATTTTGAGCATCTATTCTTGTCATATTGTGTACTTCCCCGTATTTTTCTTTTTTTGGTAGGTTAGCGTGGATTTGGACGCTGCGATTTTTTTGGAGGATTTTAGAGCGCGAAGTTTGAAGGAATTTATTTTTGTATAGATTGACTGTATAATTATTTGGAGAGCTTAGTATTATTTTTTAGTGAAATTTAATTGTAATTATTTTGAAAGTGTAAATTTTAGATTGAACGTTGTGTAATTTTGGATTCGTTATGTTTATTTTTGTGGAATATAGATACTCTATACTAATTGTTGAGGATTTAGTTTAGTTTTAATCGTTTTAGCGCCTCGTGTTTTACACGAGGTGTTCCAAGCTCGAACTGTAATTTTGGTAAATTGTAAACTAAATTGGGCGTGCAAGGAATATTGGTAAAACTCGAAGGGTGCGTTGGTCTTTTAGCCAATTATAGGAAGAGAATTTTAGTGTTTAAACGAATTCAAAAATGGGGAAATTAGTTGCCATACAATACCTATGTCGCGACTAAGATTGCGACCGCGGTCTTGACCACCATAGTCGCGGGGTACAAAGTCGCGCCCGCAGTTCTAATGTGGGTGAGTCGCAACTATGGCAGAGCGTTGTCATGACACTCTGTAAAATCCATAAATAAATTGATCAACCCTAATACAAAAATTACGGGAATAGAAAACATTTGGTAAAATTCTCAGCATAACGAAAAAAAACATCAAGTTAGTAAATACAATAAAAGATACTCTACTATTGAATCAAATAAAATATTTATAATACCAATCACTTTCATAAGAATCAAATCCAACTTTGAAATATAAAATTTCAATGGTACAATATTTATCTCAGAATACAAGTTTATCTCATATAGTCTCTGATTCGAGAAGAATCTGATATACATGCAACTACTTGAATTGAAAAACTAATAAATACAAAAATGTAAAGGAGTGACACTGCTCAATGCCTAAACCCTAGGAACGATGAATAGAATGTCGCTAGAGATACTCCTCCAACGAATAACCCAAGTCTACGGCATAAACAACAACTTACAACATGTGGAAAAGAGTACAATAACTAGTATAAACTCATAAAGTCTACAAAGACTAACAATATAATTGAAATTGGGCCACAATATCTTCATCACAGCATCGACACAGGGAAAATCACTATGCCTTCACACCAAACGTATGGGCTCCATACCTAAGGTTGTACGAGGAGATCCTCTTGTTAGTCCCACTCAAAATACGGGCACTTTCAGTATGCGGGATCGAGGTAAATAAGACCTAGGTAGAGCCCATCTCATCATTGAGAATACCATGCGCGGTTAACATCGCACGTGACCTATTAAATCCATTCTAGTACGTCTCATATAAACACACACACAACATCGGTATGATTGCACATAAATCATGTAAACAGGTACGATCTTACACAACTGGGCCAAATAAACATATACAAACCCTACTCAACTGGGTTACACATAAAGTTTCTTATTATTATTAGTAAATACGCACGTTAACTATAATAGGTTATATATAATATTGGTCCGAACTCCCAAGGCTCTCCAAATCTAGGCATCATCTCACACCTAACTTTTACAAGAATGATCTTGATATGAATACTACCTTATTCAGCGGGTCATAAAAACATTTTAAACTAACGTGTAAGCATCTACCATTCTAATAAAACATTCTAATACTCGGTACTATACTCAAGATCCTCAAGAAATTATACGAAAATCTCATCTACTAAAAGCGTCTTGTGTTATAGATTAATTATCTACGATTGATTAAGAACTAGCCACCAAAATTCATAAAAGTCGATCGAACAGAAAACCCAACACGTAGATCGAATCATCATCATGAAATCCAACTATGATTTTTTATAATCCCTCACTAACCATCGCCACACAAACATCTAACAAACTAGACTACCTCCCACAACCATGTGCACGGGGCTACTCACTGTCGTGCGCACAGACACTATAAATCTAAACTTCACAAAAGTCGAGTTTTTTCTTTCCTAAACCCGAAGTTAGGATCCTAAAAACCCTAGTACTCTATGGATGTCCCAACCTAAGGTCCAAACACCACAAAAATAACTTATTATGTTCCCGAAACACATTTGGATCAAAACCGAACATATACCATAAGTTTTAGATGATTTAAACAAGGATTTATGCACCAATTTCAAATTATGAATCTTAAAATCCTAGGTTCATAATTCTACTCAACTCATTTCAAATTTTGGTTCAATTTCAAATTAAACAAGAGGTCTTATATATATAAACATACATAATATGATTAAGAACATATCAATTTCATTCAGTTGTGAAGACAAATTCGTAAGATTATCATCAAACTATCCTAATTCATTAACAGGGGTTAAAGTTTAATTTACCAATTAAACTAATTACAAAAATTACTTTTTTGATGATTAGAAACAGATTACACAATTTTTAATCAAGATTTCTATCATAACACAATCCCAAATAAATTTTTAATCGATGTAAACTTGCATATGGATTGATTGATGAATTAGAGTCCCAAAACCTCTCAATTTCTCTTCAGCCTTATGTGCCTCTTCTCTCAAGATCTCTAGGTTTTATCTAATGTCTAAAAAGTGTTTTTTTAGGTTTGTGTAACTAACCTAATTATTAAGCTTCCCACGAATTAGGCTTAGGCTCAACATAAGCCTCAACACAATAAGCTCAAATAACACTCCAAATGGACCAAAACTCTACCAAAGTCATGTACTAACCCAATGGAATTAAATCCTACCATATTATGTCAAAAACGGACATTTTAAATTTCCCAAAAGTCAACTAGAAATAGAGCATATTTTAATAAATTAATTTCCTCAATAAGTTAATTTATTAAGCCGGTACGAATCAATTAAGTTAAAATTTAATTATTAAACTGTTACATGTGACCCGATATTATAAGAAACTACTTCATGATCAGTGGGACATAATACCGAGGGAATAGTCCAAATAAGAAAATCCTCGACACCTAGTTCGTGACCATTCCATAGTCCCCCATAATACTAAGTCACTTAAAATATCTAGTTAATGAATTACCGTGTATTATGTCAATTTTCAAAAGTGTGTTAAATCACATAACATATAAATGACCACATAAATGAATATCATAACAATATATAACAAATATAATGAGTGACATACCACATGTCACATATAAACAACAATTCATCACAATTAAATAATTAATTTAATAATTAATTAATTATTACGAAAATACGAGGTATTACCCTTGGTTTGTGTTTTATGAGTTATATGGTTTGCCTCATTTTAAAAAGATCAGGTCTTATTTTCACTCACCTTATTCACAAAGAAACCCTAAACTCTCTCTAAACCCTTCTCCCAAGCAATCCATTTCATAAATCAAATAAAAATGTTTTTTCAAGGCAATTTCAATTGAAAATTCGAGAGAAGATTCGAACCATCACAATCAAGTGTTCAAGTTGTTTCAAGAGGGGTTTCAAATGGATTTCATCTACCCCATGTAACTTAAACTTTATACCATTTAAAAATGCAAGTTACTAATATACTCCTCTCATTTTATATATACAATTGCTAATTTCACCTAAACCTTAATTGTAGGCTAAATATTGGTTAGTAACCCTTACAGTTTTGAGATTCCTTGTGTTATTTCCCTATTTTGATGAAATTAGATAATTTTTCATGGTTTAAATTAGAATACAATCTTAACTGATTCATAAATTGTGAAATTGAACCATTGGTTTGTAGACTTACATATTAGAGTTTGATATTAAAAAATGAACTTATGTTAATTAGATCTTAATGATGTATAATTAAGATTTAATTATTAATGAAAATACAAGGGCTAAATAGTGTTGTATATTTAGCTTAATCTGTAGTACCTTTACATAAAGATACCTAATTAATATGATTCTAGGCGATAGTTTATAATAAATAATAATCCGCCATCTAAATGTATAAAAAATAATAATAAATTTATTGCGGTGTGAATCAATCTTAAATTTATTAGAACCCTATAAATATGGTACGTTAAAGAGGAGGAGATAGAGGAGAAGAGCAAAGTGGTGAGAGAGAAAAGGAGGGAGTTGGAGTGTGCTTGAGAATGGAGGAAATGGAAGAAGAGGGGTTGTGTGTGCGTGAGAAGAGAGAGGGAGAGGCAGGAGAAGGGATTAGGATTGGGATTGAGATGGAGATGGAGATGGAGAAGGAGCATTGTGGAGTCTTGACTGAAAAAACTCACCGCATAGACTCCCTACGGTTGCTCGATTAATAGAAAAAATTATTACCAATGATTTTTTATTTTTACTGTTTAGTCCTATTATAAAAACTCATAGAATGTGTGTGTTCTTTAAAAGAATATAAAAGAGAATTAAGATTAACTTTTGGTGGTTATAAGACTAAGTACAAATGATTATACCCACTCAAACAATTGAGGAGGGACGGGAGCTTAAATCTCTAAAATGTTTTATGGTGTTTTATAAATTAAGGACTGTAGTTTTCCATGGGTACGTATATATTTTGCTCACATATTAATATGCCTTTAATATATTAGTTGATGTATGGGATATTTATGATTAACAGAGTTTGACTCAGCATGTAATACTCCATAATTTTAAAAATAATTATAATTACTTACGTAGAAGATAACTGGAATAATTAAATGGAACTCCAAATGAACTATAATTTAATTTGTGAATTAAAAGTTAAACGGATTAAAATAGAATTTTCAAGTTTATTTGGTAAGTTAATTGAGTTTTGTGGAGTTTAGTTTAAGTATTATGAAGTTTGGGGCTCAAACTGTAATTTTGGTAAATTGTAAACTAAATTGGGCGTATGAGGAATTTTGGAAAAACCTGAAGGATGAGTTGGTCTTTTAGCCAATTCTTGGAAGATAATTTTAGGGTTTAAACGAATTCAAAAACGGGGGAAAATTAGTAGCCATACATTACCTATGTCGCGACTAGGACCACGACCGCGGGCTTGACCACCAGAATCGCGGGATACAAAGTCGCGATCGCAGTTATAATGAGGGTGAGCTGCGGCTAAGGCAGATTGTTGTCGTGACATTACATAAAATCCATAAATAAATTGATCAGGTTTAATACAAAATTACGGGAATAAAAAATATATGGTAACATTCACAGCATTACGAAAAAAACACCAAGTAAGTAACTACAATACAAAATACTCTACTATTGAATCAAATAAAATATCTATGATACCAATCACTATCATAAGAATCAAATCCAACTTTGAAATATAAAATTTTGATGGTACAATACTTATCTCAGAATACAAGTTTATCTCATATAGTCTCTGTCTCGAGAAGCATCTGAAATACATGCAACTACTTGAATTGAAAAATAAATAAATACAAAAATGTAAAGGAGTGATACTGTTGAACACCTACACCCTAAGAATGATTAATAGAATGTCGCTAGAGAAACTCCTCCGACGGATAACCCAAGTCTACGCTAGAATCAACAACTTACGACATGTGGAAAAGAGTACAATCACGAGGATAAACTCATCAGTCTACAAAGAGTAAGAATATAACTGAAATTAAGCCACAATAATAATAACGCATCTTCATCACAGCATCGGTATAGGGAAAATCACTACGCCTTCACACCAAACGTATGGGGCCCAGACTTAAGGTTGTATGAGGAGATCCTCTCGTTAGTCCCACCCGATATATGGGCACTTTTAGCATATAGGATCATGGTAAATAGGAGCTAAGTAGAGCCCGTATCATCATTGAGAATACTATGCACGGTCAACATCGTGCTTGCCCTATCAAATCCCTTCTAGTACATCTTCTATAAACACACACACACATACAATCTCGATATGATTGCACATAAATTGAGTAAATAAGTACGACCCTACATAACTGGGCAAAATAAACATATACAAACCCTACTCAACTGGGTTACACATAAAGTTTCTTATTATTATTAGTTAATATGCGCGTTAACTATAATCGGTTATATATAGGCATCGTCTCACACCTAACCTTCATAAGAAATATCTTGATATAAATACTACCTTATTGAGTAGGTCATAAAAACATTTTAAATTAATGTGTGATTTACACAATCATCAAGCATCTATCGTTCTAATAAAACATCTCAATACTTAATCCTATACTCAATGTCCTCAAGCAACCATACAAAAATCTCATCTACTCACGGGTTCTTAAAAGTATCTTATGTTCTAGATTAATTCTCTACAATTGATTAAAAACTAGCCTCCAAAAATCAATAAAGTCGATCGAACATAAAATCCAACACGTTAGATCGAATCACCCTCATAAAATCCACCTACGATTTTTTATAAGCCCTCACTAACCATCGCCACACAGCCATCTAAAAAACTAGACTACCTCCCACAACAGTGTGCACAGGGCTAGTCATTGTCGTGCTCACAGACGCCACACGGACGCCATAAATCTGAACTTCACAAAAGTCGAGTTTCTTTTTCCCTAAACCCTAAGTTACGATCCTAAAAATTCTAGTCCTCCATGGATGACCCAACCTAAGGTCCAAACACCTCAAAAATAACTTATTATGATCCTTAAACACCTTTGGATCAAAAACCAACATATACCATAAGTTTTAGATGATTTAAACAAGGATTTCTACACCAATTTCAAATTATAAATTTTAAAACCTTAGGTTCATAATTCTACCCAATTCATTTCAAATTTGGTTCAATTTCAAATTTAAAATATATATATATATATATATATATATATATATATATATATATATATATATATACACTATGATTAAGAACACATATATTTCATTCAGATTTGAAGACTAATTCACAGGAGTATCACCTAATTGATTAACATGGGGTTAAAGTTTAATTTACCTATTAAACTAATTACAAAAATTAAGTTTTAGATGATTAGAAACAAATTACACAAGTTTTAATCTAAATTTCAATGACGACTATTTATCCCAAATAAATTCTTAATCGATGTACACTTACCTATGGACCGATTGATGAATTGAAGTCCCAAATCATCTCAATTTCTCTTCAGCCTTGTCTGCCTCTTCTCTCAAGATCTCTAGGGTTTATCCAATGTCTAAAAAGTGTTTTTTAGGTTTGTCTAAGCAACCTAATATTTAAACTTCCCATGAAATTAGTCTTAGGCTCAACATAAGCCTCAACATAATAAGCTCAAGTAACACTCCAAATGGACCAAAACTCTGCCAAAAGCATGAAGTAGCCCAATGGAATTAAATCTTACCATGTTATGTCAAAAACGGACATTTTAAATGTCCCAAAAGTCAACCCGAAATAGGACATATTTAATAAATTAATTTCATCAATAAGTTAATTCATTAAGCCGGTACGAATCAATTAAGTTAAAAATTAATTATTAAACTATTACATGTGACCCGATGTTATAAGAAACTACTTCATGATCGGTGGGACATAATACCAAGGGAATAGTCCAAACAAGAAAATCGTCGACACCTAATTCGCGACCATTCCACAATCGCCCATAATACTAAGTCACATAAAATATTTAGTTAATATATTACCGTGTATTATGTCAACTTCCAAAAGAGTGTTAAATCACATAACACATAAATGAGTCTCATAACAAAATGTAACAAATATAATGAGTGACATACCACATGTCACATACAAATAACAATTCATCACAATTAAATAATTAATTTAACAATTAATTAATTACTGCGAGAATACGAGGTATTACCCTTGGTTTCTGTTTTATGAGTTGTATGATTTGCCTCATTTTAAAATTTATCAGCTCTTATTTTCACTCACCTTCTTCAGAAAGAAACCCTAAACTCTCTCTAAACCCTTCTCCCAAGCAATCCATTTCATGAATCAAATCAAAATGTTTTTTCAAGGCAATTTCAATTGAAAATTTGTGAAAAGATTCGAAGCATCACAATCAAGTGTTCAAGATGTTTCAAGAGGGTTTTCAAGTTATTTTCAAAGGAGTTTCATCTACACCATTTAACTCAAACTTATATACCATTTTAAAAGGCGAGTTACTAATATACTTATCTCATTATATATATACAAGTGTTAATCTCACCTAAACCTTGATTGTAGGCTAAAAATTGGTTAGTAACCCTTAGAGTTTTGAGATTCCTTATGTTATTTCCCTATTTTGATGAAATTTGCATGGTCTAAATTAGAATACAATCTTAATTGATTCATAAATTGTGAAATTGAACCATTGGTTTGTAGACTTACATATTAGAGTTTGATATTGAAAAATGAACTAATGTTAATTAGATATTGATTATGGATAATTAAGATTTAATTATTAAAGAAAATACAAGTAATAAAGAAGGTTATACATTTGGCTTAATCTATAGTACCTTTACATAAAGATACCTAATTAATATGATTACATGCGATAGTTTATAATAAAATCTTAATCCGTCATCTAAATGTATAAATTGTGAATAAATCCATGTTTATAGTTTTGAATTTTAATTAGAATCTCTTTAATTGATTTATATTCTTGGAAATTGGAATTTGGACATAATTATATTTGAATTGGGATTTAGCCTTTACTAATCTCTTTTACGTTGTTAAAATTGAAATACCTGAGTAGCTGGATTAGAAGGAGTACGGGAATAATTTTATTGGTTTACGTTGAATTTTTGTTATTGATAGTTTATGGTGGGTGGTTGTAGTTGGATATGGATATTGGTGATTCAATTCATATAATCCTTAATTTATTCACCTTAATAATTTCATGATTAAATCTATTTGTCTTAACTAATAACCTATATCAATAAAAGTGTATCGGGGGATTCCTTATGTGGATTTGATTTATGAGATGTAGATAGGAAGGAGTGAGGAGTTTAACAATCCTTTAATTAACATATGTCTTTTATTATAATTTTTAAATAGTTGAGTAGTCCCATATTAGTGTGTTCTTGTGAGTAGTTCGAGAATTCCTTTAGAAGTTAATATAATAACGTAACGAGTGATTTAGAGACTAGTTTAGAATGGTGTGAGGCGTGAGGGTTAATAGAATATAATGATGTTATCATGAGTAGTGAGATAATTGAGGAAAATGTAATGGTAATTATTGAAGTAAAAAACTGGACTTGATCCAATTTCATAATCACAGATAAAATATATAATTGTAATGCTAAATAAAATAGAGACATAAGGTTTTTAAAGTGGTTCAGCTATGTAAGAAAGCCTACGTCCACTGTTATAGTATTGATTTCGGAGGTTACAGAAAGCTAGGCACTCTTGTCAATAAGAATATCCTAGAATCTATTCTACCTTGCCCTTGATGAGGGGGATACAATGTATTTATAATGACCCTAAGATTAAGGGTTGGAATATCAAGGGATGGAATGTCTTTATACATTTAAGCATTTACATCTGTACATAATGAATGTAACGATCGGTTGTATGAACCACTTGCGTTAAGACCCTTGGTATGGTGACGCTTCATTAGTATTGATGGTCAGCATTCTTTATGTTGGTCGGTATGCCCACCAAGCTACTATCTGCTGATTATAATTTTGGCCACGTAAGAGAACAAATGTTCATTTCGGATTGGTCCACGTAGGTGGATAATTTTTGGTATCAACAGAATCCCGCAATGATCCATGCTTGATGCTTGCGTGAAAGTATAGAACAGTCAATTCTGGAAGTAGGTTGGAGTATTTTCATGGTGCCTGGTCAGTAGCCGACCTCCCACACTTGTAAAATTTTAGCGATCCTGTTTGAAGATGACATTTTTATGAATAATTTTAATTTTAGAGAACCGCTAGAGGGTAAATAGTTATTTTACACCTTCTGAATCGCGAAGCCGTCGGAATGTTAATGTAATATCCCGTATTTTTATGCTATATTAATTTGGGGATTTATTAAATTTAATGTGAGTTATTAATTTAATATAAATCCAAAAATTAATTATTTTACAATTATTAACGTGATGAGAGTTAGTAATTATGGGAAATTTTTTGAATATTACTAATGAGCAAAGTAATATATAATATTGGTTCTATTAAATGTCATGAGTAAATAGAATGATAATTTTGGGAATTTAAGTCGGGACGCGCCTGTGTCGCGTCAGGAATAAATGTTAATTAATAAAAGTGAAATATTTTCAAGCTATCCATATGGTCGTTTTGAGTGTGCCAAAGTGTCCGGAAGGGGCGAGATAGTCAGAAAAGTGTACCCGGGGGTTTAGTTTGGGTCTCGGGGTGTTTTTAGGCTTAATTAGTACCCCGGGAGGGCATTTTGGACATTTTGGACATTTTATAATTTGGGGTAATTAAACACACGAAATTTCAAGGGTTATATAAGATGTCTAAGGTTTCCTTCTAGGGTTAACACAACCAAAGACAAGTGATGGCCATAGGAGAGGGAAGGAGAGAGCTTTCAAAGCAATTCTAGACCAAAAATTCATCCGGTTGCACCGCCACCACCACCAACGCGTAGATCGCGCGACGGGGAACGCAACAACACCAAATTCATCATCAAATCAGAACTTTGAAATTTCCAGGAAAGTGTTTATCTTGCTTATTTTCGTTAATGCATCACTCATGTTAGTCTAGGGTTGATTAGGATGAGTTTCATGGAAGAAAACCCAAGTTGGAGATAGGAAATTGCATGTAGTAACGATATAAATGGAAATCTGGAAATCACCCTGCATATGTAGAGGTTAAACCACGAAATTTTGATGTTTTAGAAGAAGAAAATTTTGGAAAATATTGATTAGAACAAGGTTAAAGAAATTCTAGGGTTCTTGAGATTAATATGAGTTTTTGGCCTATTAATCCATGGTTGTTGATGAAAATTTGCATGCTTTACGTAGAAGATGTATAATATGGGTTTATACTGTTAGTAGTACAAATTTTTGGGCGATTGGGAATGAAAAATCTGGATTTGGATGAGGTTGTGTGATAGAACCCGTAACTGGGTTCCTGCAGAATTCGCCATACCTGCTTGATCGATCGATCAAGCCAAGAGCTTCGATCGATCGAAGGTTCGATCGATCGAGCCCCAGACCTCGGTCGATCGACCCCTTCTGGCAGACTTAAATTTCCCTTTTAAAATTGTTGAATTAATTCTAAGTGAATAATACTCCTTAGACATCCTTATTAAAATAATTTGGAAGGTAAAGGAGACCAGTAGGACTTATTGATAATTATGAGACCTTTAATGTAAGACGAGATTCGCATTTTTGGGATGTTTACATATAAGGGACGATAAAATTACGTATTAAAGGGAGAGACGCGTAAGATAGTTACGTTGGAAATTAGGTGAATACCTACTGAAATTCTACACTTGGGAGGATAGAGTCCATGAGTGTTACGTAGTGAGTTGGAATAATCCCTCAAATTAAAGTAAGAGACGAACCATTATAAGCGATAATTAAATAATGAGAAATAAGGATAAATGTTATACTTATGGGTTATGAGATGAATCTAAATTTGATATGGTAAAAGTAGTATATTTATATGACTGTGTTTATGCATATATTATATACGTGTGAAAATCATGCCCGCGCTACTTGTTATCCCTGAGGTTACCGCGCTGGGACAATCTTATCTCGATGGGACCTTTATGAGGGATATTGACTCGTACCCTAGAAGATAGATATCCTTAGTACACTACATGCTATCCGATCGATGGTCAGACGGTCCTAAGAGACGTGAGGGTATGTACTGACCTCTTAGAGACTTGGAATCTATGCTTCGCCTCAATATTGTTTGTGTATGTGTTAATACAGTTCGAGAGTGATTCCGAACTTGTATTTCCCTTAGTACGAGTAATACGGGGATTGGATAGCAGAGTATGCCCGCATCATAATTTTATACGGGGTGCTGTTAGAATATATATTATATGAGTATTTAATATATATATGAATTTCTGAAATTTGGAACTCCCTACTGTGCTTATGGTAAGTAAGAAATGAATCATGACTTCAAATCGGATATACTTGTTTTGAAAAGTATAATGGGACACTGGGAAACTTTATTAGCAAATAAGGTTTAAATGAGAACTTTGCGTTCAAATGAAATTATCCTCTTAAACAATTAAATTGTTCAGTTTTAAATCTTACGAGTAACCTGAGATAAGTTAAACTGTTGGGAAGATTAGTGCGATAGGCGTGCACAATAGAAGAGAGGTGAGAATTTCTCAAGAGAGTGCCGCACTAAGATGTTTTTGCATTCGCCTGTAAACATTTTAAATACTTGCTAAACAAATTTTAAATCATTTACACTATCGGGCTCTGACCCGTTTCTATTTTCCTTTCTCTCTTGTATATACATGTATATATTACAGGTGCCCAGCCATAGGGGTGTCTTGCATAGGATCCTTTGGAAGGAACGCGCTGCAGCTTAGGTGGGAGTTGCAGGCCTCTTGCTTAGATGACTTCATTTATTTGATTCCACTCCTAGCATATTTATTCAGTTGGGCATGTGTCGCCCATTTCCATTATCCAGTTGTTTTATTGGACATTGTGATTCATTTATTTCTAGTATTGTCACTTTGGGATTTATTACTGTCTGGATGTTTTACTTTAAGTTTTAAATGTTGGGATTTAGTTGTTGAATGTTTAAATTATTTGGATTATATGTTCCAGGATAATTGTGGTGTGATTCTTTAATATTGAATTATGTAAAGATTTAAATCTTGGTTTATAAAATAAAAATTTGGAAAGTAAAGTTTAAAAATGGTTTTGACACTTAGCTTAATTAATTAGGGTGTTTAAATTGGAAAAGTTATTTTTACGACAGTGATGCTAAGAATGAACCAACTGTTCACCTTGATTTTAATTAAATAAAGGAGTGATCGCCCAGTATTTAATTAGGCGGGGTGTCACAGGTGGTATCAGAGCATCAGGTTCTAGTGTCTTTAGGATCTGTACGTCTTATTTCGCTTTTGAGCTTAACATTTTTGCTATAGAGCCCTATTTTAGGATTGTTGTATTCCTGCTTTTACGTTTACGTCTTCAGCTATTAGATATTTGATAATAACTGTAGACTAATAAATTTATTCACGTTTCAGATGCCTCTGAGACGTGCACCAAAGGATAGGCGTGCCCAAGCCGAGCAACCAACAGCTCTGGCACAGGGTACTATGAATGCTAATGAGGTAGCCGCTATTGTTGCTCAGGCGGTGAATGTTGCGCTAGCGGTGGTACAGCAGGCTCCACCCCAGATTCAGGCAGTGGCACCAGTACCTGCACAGCTTCCATCTGCATGGGAGCGGGTTAGGGATGCATTTCAGAAGGCGCATCCCCCTGAGTTCTCAGGTAGTTCTGATGTTGTCATAGTCAGCCAATGGAAGAAAGATATCCAGCGGCATCTTCGTATGTATGAGTGCACAGACGTGCAGAAAATGTTATTGGCTTCCTTCAAGTTAGTGGGGGCCGCTCTACAGTGGTGGGAATCCACCACCACATTGGAGGAGAGGGATATGATCCCGATTCACTCATTCTGGGAGCGGTTTGACCGCAAGTACTTTTCACCCATCGTGCAAACTGAGATGAGGCGGAAGTTACTGAACTTGAAGCAGGAAAATTCTACCGTTGCTGAGTATGAGGAGGAGTTCACGAGACTTCTCACCATAGTGCCAGATGAGTCACTTACTGAGGGTAAGAAGATAATGTTGTTTATGGACGGGTTAGCTTGGAGGATCCGTCAGCATCTTATAGGGAATTTGTCTCTGAGTACCTTTACAGATGTACTCAATGCTGCCTTACTACATTGCCAGGATCACCGCTTCCATCTGCAGGGAAGCACGCGAGCAGGAGAGTCCGGCCAGAAGGGGAGGACAGGGGGTAGTGGCGCTGGTGGAGCACCGACATCCCAGGGACAGACTCATCAGCATGAGCAGAGTTCCCATCAGGGGGACCCTGCTAAGCGCTTCCGATCAGGTGATTCCAGGAAGGGATTTGGCGGTTATAGGCAGTGTCAACAGGGCCAGCCTAATCAACAGGACCAATAAGGCCAACACCGACAGCAGCAGGGCCAACAGCGTTTTCATCTGGGCCAACAGGGCTAGTGGCGGGGTGGTAACGGTCAGTAGGGCCGTGGTCAGCAGGGTCAAAGGGGAGGTAACTTCAGAGGCCGATGTTTCGGGTGCGGCAAGAATGTCCATAGGCGCCAGTATTGTCCAGAGGGAGAGAGGTCCCCACAGCAGCAGGGTGCCCGTAATGAGCCACAGAGGCCACTTTTTCCAGCCGCCCTCCCAGCTCCACCTCAGGTACCAACCCTACCAGCCAGTGCAGCAGGGGCAGTTACAGTATGGACGTGTCTATAACATCCACCAGGAAGCAGCTCTGCAGGCACCACCCGCGATTGAGGGTACATTTCCTATCCATGGTACTATGGGTCGAGTTTTATTTGATACTGGGGCAACGCACTGTTTTATAGCTACGCAGTTTGCGAAGGCCTTAGGGTTGTTAGCCACAGTAGAGAGCACTGTGACATGTGTAGACTCACCACTGGGGAGTGGATCGCTCATTTTCTTTATATGCCGGAGTGTGGGGGTAGAGATTAGTAGCTTGGTATTACCAGCAGACATGTTAGTCTTAAATATGCATGAGCACGATATTATTATCGGTATGGATTGGCTCGCAGCTTACAGAGCCATGATTGATTGTTTCGGTGGGAGTATTATCTTTGCCATTCCGGGGCAAGAGATGTTTGTAGTGACGATGCCTCGCCCAGAGGGAGGCTCGACAGCTCATTTATATTACATAGAGAAGGATACCTCTAAGGAGGTTGTGATTCCGTTATATTCGATCCCAGTTATTCGTGAGTATTTCAATGTATTCCAGGAGATATCAGGCCTACCCCCCAGCCGTGAGATAGACTTTATCATAGATTTATTACTGGATACTAGACCGATAGCACGCGCTCCATACCGTATGGCTCTGACGGAGATGCGAGAGTTACGAGATCAGATAGAGCAGCTGTTAGGTCAGGGCTTCATTCGAAGGAGTACCTCACCTTGGGGCACTCTAGTTTTGTTTGTGAAAAAGAGAGATGGTTCACTGAGGCTATGTGTGGACTACCGGGAGTTGAACAAGGTCACGATACGGATGAAGTATTCGTTACCTCGAATCGATGATCTGTTCGACCAGCTGAGGGGAGCAACTTTCTTTTCGAAGATAGATCTGAGGTCGGGGTACTATCAACTACGTATTAGGGAGCAGGATGTTTCAAAGACTGCTTTCTTGACAAGATATGGGTCCTATGAGTTCAGGGTGATGCCATTCGGACTCACAAATGCTTCAGCCGTATTTATGGACTTGATGAACCGAGTGTTCAGAGAGTTCTTGGATCAGTTCGTCATTATTTTCATAGATGACATTCTGATATATTCACACTCCGAGGAGGAGCATGCCGAGCACTTGAGGCAGGTTCTTCAGACTCTGCAAGAGCATCAACTGTATGCTAAGTACGAGAAATGCGGGTTCTGGTTACGAGAAGTACAGTTCTTGGGACATGTTGTTTCTGAACAGGGGATAGCAGTTGACCCGAGTAAAGTGTCAGCGGTGAGGGAGTGGGGACAGCCCACGACACCGATGGAAGTGCGTAGTTTCTTGTGGTTAGCCGGATACTATAGGAGATTCATTCGAGGATTCTCCAAAATAGCGGGTCCGTTGACGAACCTGACTCGCAAGGGAGTACCATATGTTTGGGATGATGCTTGTGAATTGGCTTTCGACGAGCTGAAGGACAAGCTTACTTCAGCACCGGTCCTTGCTTTACCTAAACCGGGCGTGGAGTACCTGGTTTACACCGATGCCTCTTTACGGGGACTTGGGGGAGGACTTCAGCAGGAGGAGAAGGCTATATCTTTTGCCTCCCGCAAGCTTAAGCCGCATGAGAAGAATTACCCCAGCCACGACTTGGAGTTAGCAGCGGTCGTTTTTTCATTGAGGATATGGAGGCACTATTTATTGGGGGAGAAATTCTGCTTGTTCACAGACCACAAGTCACTGCAGTACCTGTTCACTCAGAGAGAGATGAATATGCGTCAGCGCAGATGGTTAGAGTTTGTGCAGGACTATCAGTTCGACATACAATACCATCCGGGGAAAGCCAATGTAGTTGCTGATGCGTTGATCCGTAGACCGGTAAACGATGTAGCGGACGTCTGGAAATCAAAGTGGAAGGAGTTGGGTCACCAGGACACAGTAGCCCCTTCCTTCATATCTGTTATGACAGTGACACCCGAGATTGTTACGAGGGTGATACAGGCACAGACCGCAGACCCGTTTTGCCAGGAGCAGATTGTACGACTTTTAGCTGAGGGTGCTGAGTCCTATTCTGTTAGTTCTGATGGGGGTTTGAGGTTTAATGGGAGATTAATGGTCCCAGAAGGATCAGAATTACGTCATGCAGTGATGACCCAGTCTCACGGGTCCCAATTTACGGTACATCCTGGAGGAGATAAGATGTACCAGGATATGAGGCGGCAATACTGGTGGAGTGGGATGAAGAAGGACATTGCTGAGTTCGTGTCCAAGTGTTATACTTGCCAGCTGGTAAAGGTGGACCATCAGAAACCGTCAGGGTTGCTTCAGCCATTGGAAATACCCGCGTGGAAGTGGGAGAGTATTTCCATGGATTTTATTACAGGGTTGCCTACATCACAGCGGGGTCACGACTCTATCTGTGTGATTGTAAACCGTTTGACCAAGGTGGCTCATTTTCTGCCGGTGTGGATAGACTATACCACGGGTCAGTATGCTCAGTTGTTCATTGCTGAGATTGTCAGATTACATGGGGTGCCCCTGAATATTGTGTCAGATAGAGACAAGATTTTTGTGTCGCGTTTCTGGGAGAGCTTTCAGGAGGCTATGGGTACTGAGTTCAGCTTATCACCCTCAGACAAATGGACAGACAGAGCGTACTAATCAGATGTTAGAGGATATGTTACACATGTGTGTCCTTGATTTCGGAAGAGGTTGGGAGCCACATCTTCCACTGGTAGAGTTTGCTTATAATAATTCTTATCAGTTCACGATTGGCATGGCTCCATTCGAGGCTTTGTACGGCAGACCTTGTCGTTCCCCAACTTGTTGGCTAGAGGTGTGGGATAACAAGTTGCTAGGACCATAGGTGATTCAGGAAACTTTCGCGAGGATTGAGATGATCAGGAGTCGCATTCGAGTAGCACAGGACAGGCAGAAAAGCTACGCCGATGCGAAACGGTTCTTCCGGGAGTTTAATGTGGGGGACCAAGTGTTACTACGTGTATCTCCTATGAAAGGAGTGATGAGATTCGGGAAGAAAGGGAAATTGGCCCCGAGGTACGTGGGACCATTTCCCATTATCGAGAGGATTGGGCCAGTAGCATACAGATTGGGACTGCCAGAGCATTTACATCGCATCCACAATGTATTCCACATCTCGTCGTTGAGACAATATCTTCGGGATGATATGGCCCATACTCACATCGCGATAGATGAGATAGACTTACATCCTGACAGCTCTTACGAGGAGAGACCGGTGGCTATCCTAGACATAGTGAGAGGAGATTGAGGTCGAAGGTAGTTCCACTTGTACAGGTCTAGTGAAAGCATCATAATGTGGAGGAATCCACTTGGGAGCGCGATGCAGATATGCGCGAGAGATACCCAGATTTATTCTTACCAGGTATGCCTTATATTTCAAATTTCGGGACGAAATTCCGTTATTAGGGGGAAGTATGTAATACCCCGTATTTTTATGCTATATTAATTTGGGGATTTATTAAATTTAATGTGAGTTATTAATTTAATATAAATCCGAAAATTAATTATTTTATAATTATTAACGTGATGAGAGTTAGTAATTATGGGAAATTTGTTGAATATTACTAATGAGCAAAGTAATATATAATATTGGTTTTATTAAATGTCATGAGTAAATAGAATGACAATTTTGGAAATTTAAGTCGGGACGCGCCTGTGTCGCGTCGGGAATAAATGTTGATTAATAAAAGTGAAATATTTTTAAGTTATCCGTATGGTCGTTTTGAGTGCGCCAAAGTGTCTGGAAGGGACGAGATAGTCAGAAAAGTGTACCCGGGGGTTTAGTTTGGGTCTCGGGGCGTTTTTAGGCTTAATTAGTACCCCGAGAGGGCATTTTGGACATTTTGAAATTTTGGGTAATTAAACCCACGAAATTTCAAGGGTTATATCAGATGTCTAAGGTTGCCTTCTAGGGTTAACACAACCAAAGACAAGTGACGGCCATAGGAGAGGGAAGGAGAGAGCTTTCAAAGCAATTCTAGACTGAAAATTCATCCGGTTGCACCGCCACCACCACCAATGCGTAGATCGCGCGACGGGGGACGCAACCACACCAAATTTGTCATCAAATCAGAACTTTGAAATTTCCAGGAAAGTGTTTATCTTGCTTATTTTCATTAATGCATCACTCATGTTAGTCTAGGGTTGATTAGGATGAGTTTTATGGAAGAAAACCCAAGTTGGAGATAGGAAATTGCATGTAGTAATGATATAAATGGAAATCTGGAAATCCCCCTGCATATGTAGAGGTTAAACCATGAAATTTTGATGTTTAGAAGAAGAAAATTCTGGAAAATATTGATTAGAGCAAGGTTAAAGAAATTCTAGGGTTCTTGAGATTAATATGAGTTTTTGGCCTATTAATCCATGGTTGTTGATGAAAATTTTCATGCTTTACGTAGAAGATGTATAATATGGGTTTATACTGTTAGTAGTATAAATTTTTGGGCGATTGAGAATGAAAAATCTGGATTTGGATGAGGTTGTGTGATAGAACCCGTAACTGGTTTCCTGCAGAATTCGCCATACCTGCTTGATCGATCGATCGAGCCAAGAGCTTCGATCGATCGAAGGTTCGATCGATCGAGCCCCAGACCTCGATCGATCGACCCCTTCTGCAGACTTAAATTCCCCTTTTAAAATTGTTGAATTAATTCTAAGTGAATAATACTCCCTAGACATCCTTATTAAAATAATTTGGAAGGTAAAGGAGACCAGTAGGACTTATTGATAATTATGAGACCTTTAATGTAAGATGAGATTCACATTTTTGGGATGTTTACATATAAGGGACGATAAAATTACGTATTAAAGGGAGAGACGCGTAAGATAGTTACGTTGGAAATTAGATGAATACCTACTGAAATTCTACACTTGGGAGGATAGAGTCCATGAGTGTTACGTAGTGAGTTGGAATAATCCCTCAAATTAAAGTAAGAGACGAACCATTTTAAGCGATAATTAAATAATGAGAAATAAGGATAAATGCTATACTTATGGGTTATGAGATGTATCTAAATTTGATATGGTAAAAGTAGTATATTTATATGATTGTGTTTATGCATATATTATATACGGGTGAAAATCAAGCGCGCGCTACTTGCTATCCCTGAGGTTACCGCGATGGGACAGTCTTATCTCGATGGGACATTTATGGGGGATATTGACTCGTACCCTAGAAGATAGATATCCTTAGTACACTACATGCTATCTGATCGATGGTCAGACGGTCCTAAGAGACGTGAGGGTATGTACTGACCTCTTAGAGACTTGGAATCTATGCTTCGCCTCAATATTGTTTGTGTATGTGTTAATACAGTTCGAGAGTGATTCCGAACTTGTATTTCCCTTAGTACGAGTAATACGGGGATTGGATAGCAGAGTATGCCCGCACCATGATTTTTATGCGGTGTGCTGTTAGAATATATATTATACGAGTATATAATATATATATATATATATATGAATTTCTGAAATTTGGAATTCCCTACTGTGCTTATGGTAACTAAGAAATGAATCATGACTTCAACTCGGATATACTTGTTTTGAAAAGTATAATGGGACACTGGGAAACTTTATTAGCAAATAAGGTTTAAATGAGAACTTTGCGTTCAAATGAAATTATCCTCTTAAACAATTAAATTGTTCAGTTTTAAATCTTACGAGTAACCTGAGATAAGTTAAACCGTTGGGAAGATTAGTGCGATAGGCGTGCATATTAGAAGAGGGGTGAGAATTTCTCAAGAGAGTGCCGCACTAAGATGTTGTTGCATTGGCCTGTAAACATTTTAAATACTTACTAAACAAATTTTAAATCATTTACACTATCGGGCTCTGACCCGTTTCTATTTTCCTTTCTCTCTTGTATATACACGTATATATTACAGGTGCCCAGCCACAGGGGTGTCTTGCATAGGATCCTTTGGAAGGAACGCGCTACAGCTTAGGTGGGAGTTGTAGGCCTTTTGATTAGACGACTTCATTTATTTGATTCCACTCCTAGCATATTTATTCAGTTGGGCATGTGTCGCCCATTTCCATTATCCAGTTATTTTATTGGACATTGTGATTCATTTATTTCTAGTATTGTCACTTTGGGATTTATTACTGTCTGGATGTTTTCCTTTAAGCTTTAAATGTTGGGATTTAGTTGTTGAATGTTTAAATTATTTGGATTATATGTTCCGGGATAATTGTGGTGTGATTCTCTAATATTGAATTATGTAAAGATTTAAATATTGGTTTATAAAATAAAAATTTGGAAAGTAATGTTTAAAAATGGTTTTGACACTTAGCTTAATTAATTAGGGTGTTTAAATTGAAAAAGTTATTTTTATGACAGTGATGCTAAGAATGAACCAACTAATCACCTTGATTTTAATTAAATAAAGGAGCGATCACCCGGTATTTAATTAGGCGGGATGTCACAGTCAATTGTTGGTACGTTTAATGATTACTTTTGCTATTTTTGACATAAGCTATAAAAAATAGGATATTTTTCCAAGTTTCTACCTTACCCCAAATCTTCGAACTGTAGAAGCTATTTCTGAGCTTTTGTTCGATCGTTTTTCGTCGTTCGTCCTTTCCTTCCATAGTTCTTGTTGAATCCTTAATCTTCTGTAAGAATTCTTTCTTTCTCTCTATTTTTCTTAATTTCGTTTCTTGTGGAGCCATGGTTCACATAGTTGATGATGATTCTCTAGAGGAATTTAGGATAAAAAATAAAAACCCCTCTTGGGTTGATTTAGAAATACCATATGGCTTTTTAGATGTATATTTTTTGGTTGAGGGTCATTAGATCCCAACCTTGTTTATAGCTGAGTGTGGTTTCACATTTCCACCAAGTACTTTTCTTCTTCATTTCTGCCAATATTTTGACATCGTTCTAGCAAGAGTAGGCCCTAACACCCGGAGGATCGCCAATATTTCTTGCAAAGGCTGTATAATCTGCCCTTATAGTCGGTTGTGACACCCCGTCTAATTAAACATCAGGTGATCAAGCATTTATCAAATTAAAACAGGTTTCTCATATGGTTCATTCTTAGCATCACTGTCAAAAAATAAATTAATTACTAACCACCTAAGTTAATTAAACCAGTGCCAAATTTTATCTTTCAAATAAAACATGATAATAACATAGTTTGAAAAATAAAACAACATACACAAGATACTAGAACCCAAACCAACACTAATATGCAAAAGCAACTAAGTCAAGCCGAATAACCGTCGGCAAAAACCCATAACCAAATAAC
Organism: Sambucus nigra; assembly: GCA_949130495.1. Lineage (NCBI taxonomy): Eukaryota > Viridiplantae > Streptophyta > Magnoliopsida > Dipsacales > Adoxaceae > Sambucus > Sambucus nigra. The sequence continues at coordinate 183,020,597 of OX422210.1, forward strand.
AATCCGCAAACCAATTACAAAGTAAAACTGATAAAAATATGGAACTGTAATGGAGTCAACTGACTACATGTCTACATAGGAAATATAAGAATGAGATCATATGCTATATCTGAATGAAAGAGTCAGCTACTCAATGATCCGGTCAGCATCCATAGTGCTACAGCTCCAAATCCCTGGAATGAACTCAAGTGAGGCGCTCTTGTAGTTGGACACCTAAAAGGTTTTGAAAACATTTTTTATAGCAAGAGTTAGTACACAAAACAGTTTGAAAACATTTAACAAGTAATCTATCGCAATTAAAATTGGTTATTAATTACACATGTTAGGTTCATGCACACTCCCTTGAGTCTCCTCACCCCTCATCTAATGTGCACACCTAACATCCTATACTTAGCCCACCTAACTATCATACCCAAGCTATCTCGACTAAAGTATATAACTGATCTCATCAATGGTCTACTCTCTCGCACCGCCCATACAACACGCTTTATTATTAACACCCTCGCGTATTTCAGTTTTCATATAACATTCATATGTTTTATAGTTAATCGTCATAATCAAGCCTCACTACCTAATTCATAAAGAATTTTCAATTTTATCTTTCGAATTCCATAATTAAGTTTCACTCCTTAATTTACAATAGATATTCCCAATCTATTTTTAATCTTAAAACTAATTTTCACTCTACTTAATTTTATCATTTAGATGTATATCTATATATATATCATCTACAAGTCTACTTTCGCACATAAGTAGAATATCATGAAGTATATATATTTCACGCAGTATACTATAAGGATTATTGGTCCGGCTAATCATCAACCCCAATCATCCTTTCATTTTCATTGGTTCGGATATCCCTCGACCCCAAAGTAAATGCTATGCATATGTATATTGGTCCGGATACTCATCGACTCCAATATCTTTCAACTTCGATTTGGTCCGGTTCATCATCGACCCCAAATCAAGTTTTCATGTATTGGACGGATAATCATCGACCCCAATACCGAATTAAGCATACTTTAGGTATTCACACAACTTAAGTATCAATATAATAGGTATTCACACAACCAAATTATTTATACTAGTACGTAATATTTTTCCCTCTAATATTCATCGTACTTTACCATTTATTTACGAGTTTACTACTTTTTTACTCCCCTCGTCGGCGTACTATAAAATAATATATCTCCCCAATATTATTTTCACAAGTGCATAAGTATGCCCCACCACGTCTATTTGGGAATACAAGAGAAAAGGGAGATTTAAAAAAAATTCATAGCACCGTATCGATCCGCTTCCTAGGACCGGACCAGTTCGTTTTATGTTAAGGCCGGACCGATCCACTTACCAGGACTGGACCGGTCCGTTTTTTCTGTAATTTCATACCATGTTTCGCAGCAGCGTTTTTACACCTTTTTGATATCGAAATCTCATAAATTCTTCACCATATTTACAATCGATTGTTCCTAACTATTCCTACTAGAGTTATCATGGTTTCTAACATTTCAAATACATTAAAACTTCACCGAAACAATCAAGAATGAATCAAACCCTTAAAACTCATTCATAAATTAGTTTTGTGTTCATCCATCCAATTCAATTCAAAACCCAGATTTAAATTCGTATTTTCAATCAAAACTTTTATGATTCACAATCCTCTACATGTATAAACCCTAACTACATCAAATTTTACCCAACATGAAATCAATTGGTACTCTTCATCAATGTTTTGAAATAAAAGTCAATCTTTTTATGAAATCCCTACACATGGGTAATATAACTTTAATTCAATTCAATTTGCAATAAACACTTGCCTTAGATTGATTGATCAGATTTCATGATTCTTAGTTGATGATCGATTGCTTCTTCTCTAATATTCTTTTCCAATTGTCTTGAGGTGCAAGAAACCCTTCATCACCTTCTCAATTCTCTCTTTAGGCTTTGGGAAAATGGACCTCTTTTTCATCTAATGGCCTCTCTAATGTATTGTATTATGAGCCCTAATCTCAACCCCTAAATATTAGATATATGTGACACCCCGCCTAATAAAATATCGGGTGATCAGTTCTATATAAAATTAAACAGGAATCTCATTTGGTTCATTCTTAGCATCACTGTCGAAAACTTTTTAAAACTTACTAACCACCTAGTATTCAAAAGATATGGTGCCAAATTTTATCTTTTTATTTAACATCCCAACAATAACATGCGAAAGAATATACAACTAACCATTCACACGAACACTGAAATGAATAATACTAGACAGGAATAAAATAATCCTTGCCAAGACAATCATCGGCGACAAAAACAAATAACGAAATGAATCACAAGAGTAATAACTGAATACATCAACTAGCTGAAATAAAATGGAACAACTAGGGCGACAGGCCCAAATGGGACACTGACTTCATCCTACTCTAGGAATGAAATGACTGAAGCGACTAAGTCAAAGTCCAACAACATCCACATATGTCGCACCTGCGTAAAACTAGAATATAACGATTCCGGCGTCCCTGTGACTGGACACCTAAAAGGTTTTGAAAATATTTTATAGCAAGGGTTAGAACCCAAAACATTTTGGAAATATTTAGCAAGTGAATTTAAATGTAGGAAATTAAAATGCATGAACGGTCTTCATATGTAAGTTTGTGTCGTACACTCTCTTGAGGACACCTCACCCCTCCACTAATGTGCACCCCTAACGTTCTATACATGACCCACCTAGCTAACCACCCCTTAACTATTCTTGTCACATATAATCCACAACTTCCCCACTACACTAACCCGAGTGAGTTTAGTAAACAATTTATAAGTTATTAATCACGCTAACTCAATTAATTCAATTCTCATTTGATACCATATAACCATTTCACAAGTTATATAATTAATATAATATTCAACTTATATTATCCCGTGTGTAATTATACCATATATACGTACTCATCCTAGACATTCACACATACAAGTCGTATATATATATACCATCCCCCGAGTAGGCACTCATCGGGTGTTCTCTAGATGCTATCATAACCAGGCATTCTCATCCACACGAAACCCTGAAACGGTTAGCTCCCTGTTTCAAAAAAATAAACAAACGATGTGGAGGAGGCTATAATTTCCCACGGTAGTGAGATCGAATCAGACACCATTCGTCGCACTCCTGAATCGAACGCTATGACATGGGGACTATACTCACCCTGCATTCACTAGCTAGGGGATTCACTCACATCGCACAACCTCCCTTGATAACTCTAGATTAGGTATTATTTACTATAAATATTATTCACACAAATATTTATAAGTCATATATATACTACACATCACCATATATATATATATATATATATATATATATATATATATATATATATATATATATATATATAATTATAGGCTATCGATGCACTATGTCCATACACAAGACTAAAACATGTAAGTCTATGGTCCGACTTCATTTAAATTAATTATACACTAATTAATTTCCATTATTTTGGTGTCACCCTACTAATTATACTCGGACGCTCTATCTCTCATCCTGTAGTTTAATTGTTTCAATCCGTCATTCAATTAAGTCTACCCACTTAATTAACAAGGTTAAAATTTCACTAAATCATGAACCTTACATCTTCAAATTCATTAATCCTCTAATTAATTCAAGGTTAAGTGCTCACAAATTACACCCTAAATCATACTCAAATTTCATAAATCAACTGAAGCAGAAACTGTGAATCTGAAACACATAGCAGGTCTGAATCAAAGGAAATCAGAAATCTGACAGACTTAGCAGGTCGTTCAAATGGTAAGCCCTGTCATTCGAACGACAATGGCTCTCGTTTGAACGAGATACCAGGTCGTTCGAACGACCCTGGTATCATCTTTTTCCCTCTCTTTTGCCCAGAGACCCAATTTGCCATTAACACGTTTTAAACCTTTATTCTATATAGATTTTTTCATCAAAACGTCCCCAGATTCATCCTAATACCATACTTGTTTCATATTAAATCTAACCCTAACAATTTCATCAATTAGGCATCAAATTCATCAAATCTTAACACCTCTACAGATTATAACTTCAAATCAAAGAAATTCTCAATTTCTAATGAACACAAACCCTAACATATTAATTGATTCCCACCTCCTTTAATATGAATAGGTAAATACAAATTAACAACTGCAAATTAAACCACTTGCCTTAATTTGTAGATCAAAGCCTTTAGATGAAGATGTTGGATTAAAATCAAGGATCTCCCCTTGTTCTTGAAGCAATCTTCCAAGATCCCCAAATTCTCTTCTAAGGGTTCTCCTCTTACTCTCCCCAATTTTAGTCTTCTAAAATGACTTTGAGTTGCCTCACCCTTACACAATTAGGGTTAAGAATTCAATTTCATTTTTTGGGACTCCTAAAAAGGGCTCAAACTCTTTATTTGGAGCTCAATTTTGTCTAATTAAGTCTCGAGACCCAATATATACATATGACCACTCATTTCCAACTATTTTGACCTATCCGGATTCAACCATGCACTCCGAATTTCTATTCGAATTAATTTATAACATCTTCCAAAATTAAGGCCTTAAAAGTCCAAAATATTTAATCCACAATTCGCCAAATTAATAAACTCCTAAAATTTAAAAATTTCCCAAGTCATGAATTTAATTCTTCAAATAAAATAAATTATTTTCCTCCCAAAATATTATTTAATTAAAGGTCCTTAAATTTACGGGGTGTTACATACTTTTCCCCTTTACAACAGAATTTCGTCCTCGAAATTGATATGCCTAGTACTTCCAGTATCGACTAGCTCCCAAGTCGCCTAACCTTAAGATCCTACACCCATCTCTCCCACTTCTAATCGTGATTTTTTTGTAACAATCAGATTAATTATCAAGGGCGCCCATACACCCTGTACCCGTGCTTAACCGCATGAAATGAAACCTGACATTTAGCCCTTAATCCGTAATATAACTTCAATCCCACAGTTATAACACTCCAAATACCATCCTCTCGGCATGAAAGTATACATATCCACTCTTATATAAAAATATAACCCATACTACCGCCCCCTTACTATCACTAGTTTCTTTGTGCGAAAATAAAACCCGAACTATATCTTCCCGCTCGACAATAAGTCCAACCACTCTGAATCACATCAGAAATGTCCTTACTCCCCGGGATTTTAATTTAACAATATTAGTACATTAACATGCCACACATTTAACATACATTATCGTATATATACGCTAGACCTTATCTCAGGTGAAACCTAGCAACGATATATCACACCCTGGTACCGCAAACACCCAGTTTTTCGTAACTATCCACTATAGCCCCAACTATAGCTACACAGTTGAAACTTGGAAAATATCCACGCTATTCCCATAATTCTCAGAAATAGGAATCTCTCGTATAATGCAACCATCCTCTTAGTGTAACCCCCCTCTCTCATGTGGCTAACACCAAGGTAGGCCTATAAACGGGTCGAAATTCAGACCGAATCAGGCCAATCCAAATTCGAGTCCGACGGATTATCTGTTAGGGTTCTGAATCCGTTAAGAATCCATTAATCCGATTCGTTTATCCGATCCGATCCGATTATTTATTTATTTTAATTATGATTTCATTAAAAAAATGTAATTTTAAGTTAAAATTCAGACTAAAAAAAATTCAGCACAAGATTAAACCAAGGTCTAGAAATTTCAGCACAAGATTTAACCCAAAATTGAGCACAACATTTCTGGCTTAAACCAACTGTAGAAAATTCAGCACAATATTTCTAGCACAAGATTTAACCCAAATTTTAGACTGCAAAAAATTTCAGCACAAGATTAAACCAAAATTTCAGCAAAAAATTTCAAATACAAGAACAAAAAATTAATAATATGTGTCATATGGGATAACAGAAATCAGTGTAAAAAATCTATTGAGCTCACACGGGCCCATGAAATAGTCTATTAGCTGAGTTTTTGTACCTCTACAGTAGCATGGAGGTTACATATCAATGGCAAATGGTCCATTAGATAACAGCAAAACACATACCTGTACACTATGCGTGTGGTTTAGATCGGAGGCGAGCATGACTCAGGAGGAGCGTGCGTGTGGTTTTGATCGAACGTGCGAGCAGGAGGAGAGGAGGAAGTGTGGAGAGGAGGGAGGAGAGGAGTAGGGAGAGAGAGAGAGGGCACTGCCGCCCTTGTGTGAGAGAGAGAGTTTTTTATTTAGGTTTAGTGTGTAGTGTGTACGTGTGGTTATTTTAGTGTGTTAGCCTTAGCCGTGTGCGTGTGTGTGGTTTTTTTAGTGTGTTAGGGTTAAGTTTAGTATAATATTATAAATAATTAATATAATATATATTTAAAGTATTAGAAAATTCAATATATATTAATTAAAAATATTATACATATATATATATATTATAAATATTAATCGGATCGGATTATTAACGGATCGGATCATATGAATCCAAATCCGCTCCATTTAATAAATGGATAATCGGGTAATTGGGTAATCGGGTTTCTTGCTTGATCCAAATCCGTATAAATGGATCGAATTCAGATTCGGATAAAATCCGATCCAATGACAGGCCTACACCAAGGAACCCCGCTATCCCACAATACTTATATATATATATATATATATATATATATATATATATATATATATATATATATATATATATATATATATTATGGCTATTACGGCCAACACATCCACTAATATCCATCTCACTCACAAATCCTAGTGATAGCAAATCTTAGGTTGTGATGCACTCATTGTCACTTCCAAACACACCCATGATTAATCATTCCATAATTCGGGGACAACTTATTCCCATTCCTTCGGAACACACCTAAAATCATTGCCTTTGCGTCTTCTCCCCGAATCTGCTAAGTATCTGCACATTAGAGGCTCTAGCTCCCCGAGGGGGATCATACACCTTATATCTCATGCATAATTGCACAAACCTCCAATCTTCCCTTACGTAACCCTATTTGTCTCAATTTTGGCCCCCGCATTCTCGACGGGGCAATAACCTTAAAATATTTTCGATGAACTTATTCATTGCCATTCAACTCTCCCTGATAATACCCCACGTTATTATCTATGTGAGATCCTCAAAATACCCCCTAGTCCCATACCTAAAGGTCCCTGCGATGGCAAAAGTGGCAAAAATAAATCACACAAAGCACATATCAATATGCACAACATAACATCTTGTGGTGCCAAAACTTCGCATTTTTTCTTTTGCAACACTTTCCGGCTCCACTAGCCCTATCTCGTAGTGGCTTTCTCCTCAATTTATTTCCTCCACCTGTTAATTAATTATCATTAAATCCGATGACCTTGGTTCCAATGACGTCTTCCCACTTTTGGCATTTTACCAAGGCTTATGCGTATAACACTTCCTAGCAAAGTCCAAAAGAACTTTTCCTAATGCATTATTCCTCAGCATTGTTGATAGGCAGGGTTTCACCGCGACGCGAGAGTCACTTACGCGCCGGTAATTTTATATTCGACTGACCAACTCTATACAAAAACCTAAACTTATAACTACACTCAACAGGTGAGTTTAGCGGCCAAGTACGGGTATCGAAAAATCCACAGAGACAAGTTGCTAGAATATTATTTGGTTTAATACTTCTAAATAAAAGCGTAAAAGGTAATTACAATAAAAAGGAAAATATGCGAAAAGGGAAAGATTAAACTAGGCGAGTGTATTCAAACTAGACTAATAAAAGTGGTAAAAAATATAGGTTGCGTCGAATATCCCTCACCCGAGTTAATTAGTATAAAATGGTTACATGGATCGACGAGTTATTAAGATTGCGTCTCGTTTCGATAGTTAATTAAATCAAGAGTTGTCACACCCTTAAATTCGCATAAAAGTCTAATAAGATTTTGGTGTCAACAAATACCCCGAAAATTACGCACGCAAGGTCGTAAGCACGAAGCATACATGATATACCCCGTAAAATCTCCTAGGCGTAATAACTAGGACAACGCACTCGAAATAGACCCGTAAAACTCCATCACCAAAGCAAAACAACACATCAATCCTAGGTGAGTTCAATCCGACACAACCTAGACTAACTTAGCTAGAAATCATGGTAAATAACATGTATTGAAAGAAAGCAAGTAAACCTAATTATGAAAGCAAGAAATAGCAAGAAATAAATATTAACCGGGCATGGAAATGAAAGGAAGCAAGTAAACAAAGCAATAATAAAATGAATGCGATAAAGAAAATGAAGCTTACATACATCAAAATCGGTAAAACACGCAAAGAAAATGGAGTAGGGAAAAATCTCCTTAAAAACCCTAAACCTAATGTAAAATCTAAGATAATGAAAATATAACCAAAATTGGTTTATATACTAAGTTACAAAAGAAATAAAGGAAAAAGAAAAGAAAAGGATCGACCTAATAAATATCAGGTATACGCGGTCGACCGCGTCCAGGGGGCCGATCAACCGCGCCCTTAAGTTGAAGCCCACTGTCTTCGAGCCAAGGCAAAATCCAAAATCGCGATCGATCGGCATCAGAAGCGCGGTCGATCGGGACTCTGTTTCTCAGCCTTGTTTGGTCCAACATGAGGGGAAAAGGTATGCAAACGGGATTGGCCATAACTTCACCATCCGGACTCCAAACGATGCGTCGTTTGTGTCCACGCGATGCTAACTCGATGAACTACATATCCGTGGAATCTCCATGAGTCGTAGATGAAATATGAATTGACTAAAATTCCCTTGAAGTAGCTTCCGGTGACGAAACTTCTTCGAAATGCAACGGATCCTCACTTTTAGCGTTCCAATACCTACAAAAGCACAATTAACCCCTACAAAGCATGTATATATCCAAACCCAAGGTTTTCTAGTTAATGAGCATAAATATAGGCATTATGGTTGCCCCTATACTCACAAGTCTATCATGGACTCCCTCGTCCCTAAAGGAGTCATATACTACTGCACTCGTACTATCACTAAGCCCTCATCGCTACATATTAATAACGAGTTAAATCTCTTCGCTCCACAGTAACCCTACATCCCTTGAATCTCAACGACAAGTGTCCTACGCACCGGTATCCAATATTCTAGGAAATTATACTCTCTGAAGTCTACTTCACAAGATATCTCCGCGATCTCGATCCTCTTTCGGGTGGGACATCACACAAACATACCTCCTGTCCTGGGGCAACGAACACGATGCCCTTACTATGGTCACCCACCTTTTCAAACCCGTCCATCCCCAAGACAAAAATATACCTCGAATATCACCTCTCAAAGGAGTTAGTCCTTAAGAAATACATCGTATCAATATACCCACCCATTCCCTTCAGGTGGAACCGAATAGTATCCCGCTACTCCATGGTAAGAATACACATACTAGTGATATTAACGATACCTCCACTGAATCCATTTCTCACGTGAATCTAGTACTAATACATTACTGTGACCCGCTTGCATCACATAAAACATATCCCAATCATCTTGAAATAAATCTTGCAGTTTTAGTTACTCATAACACTTCCAGCTCAACGGTTATCAGACATACCCTCGCGTCCTAACCAAACCAAACACTTCTCCAATAGATGCCCCTATTAGGCATCTAGGTATATTCCCCTGATTTTCTACGGACAAGACCCACCCATGTGTTTCTACTCTTTTACACGTAAGACACCTTTCTGTGTCATTCGCCTTTCTCCTTTCTCTTTCCCCACCATCCATGTTGGGGTTGTCCTTCTCACGGACCTGGTAGTCTTGACCCTGATTACTACCCCAATTGTCCCTTTGGATCCACCGATCCAATATACTGGTTTCTGGCCTTGACGACTCTAACTGAACACACCGTCACTTGGTAGAAATTGTATTGATATCAATCATTAATCTGGGTCCCCTAATGGGTAATCCTTCCCTTGGAACCTTACTAGCACTAAAAATCCAATCTTACTCTTCTAATAGATTTTTTAACTCCCTTAGATCCCCTCTCGAGAGAGCATTGATACTAATGTAAATGTACAACCTTGAGGATAACGACACCAGTCATACTAGTCAGATTTCCTATCCATTCTGGTACATTCTACTCACGGGTTTATTATTAATTTTTAACCCTACTTAATTCTTCGTATCCCTCTCATCGGTTACGAAGTTTGTGAATTTCATCAATTTTCCTTCCCATTCATCCACTGTCCGACCCTTTTGGAAGATTGCTGAAATTTTCCTTGCCTCTTTATTTAACCTCAAGTGAGAGGATTCATAATAATACGCACCCCAAATTCCTCGTTATTCGCAGTATCTCCCATAAATATGGTGATTGGCTCCCATAACCCCATACTGCTTCTAAGATCAAACTACTTTGCCCGAAATTTTAACTTGAGTGTCACTACGCTCCCCCCACATGTAATCCCAATTGAATGTTCTCTACCTACTGGTAAATCGCTCTTCCGCACCTCCCTTGAATACTAGTGTACTGTTATTCTAAAATAAAATTTCTTCGACCCTCACCCCTTGTCGTATACACTTGGGGTTTTAACTTTTCACTATCGTCCTTCCCGACGGTTCTTGGAGAAACTACTGCGCCCCAATGATTACTCCAACTTCAATTGTTCGAACAATTATCCTGGTGACTCCTATCGCATCACTGTTTCCAGAATACCCCATGGCTCCTATTGAGTCCGCCCTCCTATAATCCTTTTAACGCCCCACGTTGGTTGTTCAATAATGTTTGATCTACCATGCTCGACCAAAATCGTATATGAATCACATGAACTATACCCTATAGCAGTAGAACATAACTCGCATACATGAAGGAATACAACAATCCTATAATAAGGCTCTTTATCAAAGAACGCTACGCTGAAACGTGAAAAGTCGCACAGATCCTAAGGACACTAAAACTTGATGCTCTGATACCATCTGTGACACCCCGCCTAATAAAATATCGGGTTATCAGTTTTATCTCAAATTAAACAGGAATCTCATCTGGTTCATTCTTAGCATCACCGTCGAAAATATTTAAAACTTACTAACCACCAAGTATTCATAATACATGGTGCCAAATTTTATCTTTTTATTTAACATCCCAACAATAACATGTGAAAGAATATACAACTAACCATTCAGACGAACACTAAAATGAATAATACTAGACAGGAATAAAAATAATCCTTGCCGAGTCAACCATCCGCTATAAAAATAAATAACGAAATAATTCACAAGAGTAATAACTGAATACATCAACTAGCTTAAATAAAACGGAACAACTAGGGTGACATGGACAAATGGGACAATGACTCCATCCTACTTTAGGAGTGAAATAACTGAAGCGACTAATTCAAAGTCTTGCAACATCCACATGTGTCGCAGCTAGGGGTGGCAATTCGGGTCAACGGGTCGTGTTTCGGCCAGACACGACACGCCATGACAAGGTTTTTTCGGACACGAACACGAAACGACATGAATTCGTGTTTTTTAGTTGACACGAATAAAAAATAACACGACACGATAAGAATACAAGAATTTCTTAAATTTCACGCCTAAAAACACGATAACACGACACGACTCATAATTCAGACACGAACACGACACGACTTTGTGTAAAAAACACGACACAAACACGACATTTTGGGTCAATTTTGTGTCGTTCCGTGTCATTTTTTCGTGTCATTTCTAAAATTGCCACCCCTAGTCGGAGTTGCGTGAACCTAGAATAGAACGATTATGGCGTCCCTGTGGCTGGACACCTAAAAGGTTTTAAAATATTTTATAGCAAGGGTTAGAACCTAAAACGTTTTCGAAATATTTAGTAAGTGAATTTAAACGCAGTAAATTAAAATGCATGAACGCTCTTCATATTTAAGTTAGTGTTGCACACTCTCTTGAGGACACCTCACCCCTCCACTAATGTGCACGCCTAACGTTCTATACATGACCCACCTATCTAACCACCCCTTAACTAGTCTTGTCACATATAATCCACAACTTTCCCACTACACTAACCTGAGTGAGTTTAGTATACGATTTATAAGTTATTAATCACACTAACTTAATTAATTCAATTCTCATTGTGTCCATCCCGGGCGCGGCGTTCGGGGGGAGGGGAGGAGGATCCCTAAAAAAAGAACTGCGCCGCAATTTCACACCCCTCTTCGAAAGGTGCTTCGACCATCGTCGATGTGGGGTGAATGTAAAGAGATGGAGTCACCAGCCTATTTTGCACAAAACAAGTGAAAGAACATGTTGCCACTTCGAGAGAGAGAGGCATCAAGAACAAACTGATGCATACGAAATAAATAGATCGAAGGTCCGGGGGCTAAGTTACGGAATGGGAAGGTGTTAGGCACCCATGCCGCACTTTCAGTATCGTATGGAAAAACGTTAATATTTTCCTTTATCCCCGTGAAGTGTGTGTATGAGTTTATATAATGGACATTGGAATCATTCGACCCATACTATGGAAAAGATAGGGTGAGGTCATCCACAGGAATATTCTCAAAATAATAATAAATGTAGATGATAGAATATGAGCGTTCATCGCGATATTGATCGTTATTGGGAAACGATAATATATGTTGGACGAAACACAAATAAGCATGATATATGTATATGTATGATAACTATGAAAATGAGGGATTTTAGGAAATTTGGAAAATAAGAGAAATTGGAAAAATTGGAAAATTGGACTCGACTCTCAAATTTCAATCCGAGACACCTACGTAACCCATAAAGGCATCAAAGTCCACGTAGTTCGAATGTAGAATATGGGTTGGGTTTATCCCATATATTCGAACGAAATTTTATTATGTGTATACGTGTAGAAAATGTATTTTTGATTTTGGAAAAAATGTGATGGATAATTCCGTTCGGAATTTACGAGTGTAACCCTCTTCTATTTGTTTTTGGGATTTTTATGAAAAATAAAGTACGTGCAATATACTAATAAAAGCGTAGATGTTAATATGTATGAACTAGAGTGAAACTAGATTATGAATCTAATGTAACTTATGCAAAAAACAAGAGATTAAAAGAGAGGGAGAAGAAATTGGACCTTTATTGGAGCTTGAGCTTAGATCTTGGATGAACTCCTTTGAATGTTGATGAGAGAGAATGATATTTGAAAAATTGGGTGTGAAAAGGATGGGTATTTAGGCTTGAATGGAACTTCTCATATGGAACTTCGCTAATTTTGAGAGAATATTGTTGAGATCACTGATGCTGATGGGTTTATTCTCCTTTATTGGAATGAGTTCATGGCCTCTATTTATAGGGCCAAGAGGGGTTCCGATCGGACTACCCCACGGTGTGCCTATCCTTGAGACTATGCCGATAGGTAGGGTTTGAAACCTTCCAATTGGCAGTCTCGTGCGGATTTTTCGGGAAAAACTGTCGTAGCGCACAAACCGTTGATCCGAATCGTGCACGAGGAATACCACTAGAAAGGTACTTCAGAGACCTACGAGATTCCTTGGACCACTCCCGGGTCTGGGAGTTGACTTTGGGTCAAATGTTGCTCGAAAGCGCATGTCAGTCTTTTGAACGAGAGATCGTCAGATGGAAATGGATTGTTCGTTAGTATGGTAAGTCAGAATATCGCATGGGGTAGACCGTTGGAAAGTTTAGGAGATGTACTTTGACATTCCAAAGAGTTTCACTTGGTTTGGAAGGTTGACCTTGGTCAACAGGGGCCCAAAAGCGCCCGATAACCTCTCGGAGTAAAACTGATCGTTCGTCCGTATCGTAGGTCAGAATTGCGCACGGGGGGATAGTTAGAAATGGTATTCAGTTCCTTTAGGAGATTCATTCAGTCTCATTCGAGCTGAAGAGCTGACTTTGGTCAAACGGAGTCCGGGAGCACCCGGTGGCCTTCAGATCAATTTTCGAGGGAAAACTAATCGTTTGTCCAAACGATTATGATGTTTTGCGCACGGGGCAGACCGTTGAAAAGGGGTTTCAGTGACTTTAGAAGATTCAAAGAGCTTTTACCCTAATGGTGAAGTTGATTAGAGTCAACTCGGTGGGGGGGGGGGGAGCGTCCGATGGCCTATGAATCAATTTTCGGTAGTGAAATGGTCAGTTCTTCTGAACCGTTATGCCGATTGGTGCACGGGGCGGACCATTGGAAAGGGTATTCGAAGACCTTTAAAGATTCAAAGATATTTTTCTCTGACTATAGAGTTGTCCGGATTTAAATGGGGCCCGGGGGCATCCGATGGCCTCTAGATCGGTACTCGGAGTGCGACCTAGGTTTAAGGTAAAAAGGGGAAGTGCTATGAGTCTAAGGAGAGAATTAGGGGGTCCTAGAATGTGGTGTCTACACTCATTTGATACCATATAACCATTTCACAAGTTATGTAATTAATATAATTCTCATCTTATATTATCTCGTATGTAATTATACCATATATACGTACTCATCCTACGACATTCACACATACAAGTCGTATATATATATATATACACTATCCCCCGAGTAGGCACTCATCGGGTGTTCTCTAGATGATATCATAATTGGGTATTCTCATCTAGCTGAAACCCTGAAACGATTAGCTTCCCGTTTCAGAAAAATAAACAAACGTTGTGGAGGCGGCCATATTTTTCCACGATAGTGAGATCCAATCAGAAATCATTCGTCGTACTCCTGAACCGAATGCTATGACCTGGGGACTATACTCACCCTGCATTCACTAGCCAGGGGATTCATCCACAATGCGCAACCTCCCCTGATAGCACTAGAATATGTATTCTTTACTAAAAATATTATTCACACAAATATTTATATGTCATATATATACTACACATCACCGTATATATATATAGAGAGAGAAATCTAGGCTACCGGTGTACTATGTCCAAACACAAGCCTAAAACATGTAAGTCTATTGTCCGACTTCATTTAAATTAATTATACACTAATTAATTTTCATTATTTTCGTGTCACCCTACCAATTATACTCGGACTCTCTATCTCTCGTCCCGTAGTTTAATAGTTTCATTCCATCATTCAATTTCATTCAATTAAGTCTACCCACATAATTAACAAGGTTTAAATTTCACTAAATCATTACCTTACATCTTCAAATTCATTAATCCTTTAATTAATTCAAGGTTAAGTACTCATAAATTATACCCTAAACCATACTCAAATTTCATAAATCAACTGAAGCAGAAATTGTGAATCTGAAACACCTAACAGGTTTGAATCAGGGGAAACCAAAAATATGATAGACTTAGAAGGTCATTCAAACGGTAAGCCCTGTCATTCGAACGACAGTGGCTCTCGTTTGAGCGAGATACCAGGTCGTTCTAACCACCATGGTATCTTTTTCTTCCCTCTCTTCTGCCCAGAAACCCAATCTGCCATTAACACGTTTTAATCCTTTATTCTGTACAGATTTTTTCATCAAAACGTCCCCAGATTCATCCTAATTCCATACTTGTATCATATTCAATCTAACCCTCACAATTTCATCAATTAGGGCATCAAATTCATCAAATCTTAACACCTCTACAGATTTATAACTTCAAATCAAAAAATTCCTAATTTTTAATTAACACAAACCCTAACATATTAATTGATTCTCACCTCCTTTAATATGAATAGGTAAATACAAATTAACAACTGCAAATTAAACCACTTGCCTTAATTTTTAGATCAAAATCTTTGGATGAAGACGTTGGATTGAAATCAAGGATCTCCCCTTGTTCTTGAAGCAATCTCCCAAGATCCCCGAACTCTGTTCTAAGGGTTATCCTCTTACTCTCCCTACTTTTATTCTTCTAAAATGACTTTAAGTTGACTCACCTTTACACAATTACGTTTAAAAACTCAATTCCCATTTTTGGGCCTATGGGCCTCCTAAAAAGGACCCAAATTCTTTATTTGGAGCTCAGTTATGTCTAATTAAGTCCCGAGACCCAATATATACATATGATCACTCATTTCCAATTATTTTGATCCATCCGGATTCAATCGTGCACTCTGAATTGCTATCTGAATTAATTTATAACATTTTCCAAATTTAAGATCTCAAAAGTCCAAAATATTTAATCCTCAATTCGCCAAATTAATAAATTCCTCAAGTTTAAAAATTTCCCTAATCATGAATTTAATTCTTCAAATAAAATAAATTATTTTCCTCCCAAAATATTATTTAATTAAATGTCCATGAATTTACGGGGTGTTACAATATATGGCTCTAATTTTCGTAGGTCCCTTGACCTCTTTTAGAAAAATGACTGTAACGCTTTTAATAGGTGCCAGCTTGGTCCAAAATTGACCTGGGGCCCAAACTATACCCCTGAGTACACTATTCCGACTATTTCGACCCATCTGGAATAATTCGAGACCTCTAAATTTCTATCTGAGTCACTTAAAAATATATTTCTCATTCCTCACCTCAAAATAGTCTACACGCGACTCCGGGTGAGATAAACTAGAATACGCACATATCGCTCGCAATGCCGTATACTGATAATCATTTATCATTTACTATTCACGCTTAGTATATTTCACCAAAATATTGACCAGTATCTATCTCTCTATTAATATTTAATAATCACATTTATTAATTAAATCACATTAAATTACTTCACTCTTGTAATTTAAATTAAACGTATTTTCCTAATTAATTTTCGGATTAATTAATTTAAAATACGCAGAAATTCGGGGTGTTACATACTTCCCCCCTTATAAAGGAATTTCGTCCTCGAAATTAGGACTTACCTGCGATAAATAAGTCTGGATACTGCTCTCGCATGTCATCCTCCCGCTCCCAAGTCGACTCCTCAACATTGTGGTGACCCCACTGAACTCGCACCAAGGGCATCACCTTGGACCTTAGTTTATGCTCACCACGATCTAGAATACCCACGGGCCTCTGCTCATATGAGACATCTGGCTATAGGTCAATCTCCTCAAGTGGAACGTGCCAATAGGCCCTCTCGCTCCTCCTGTATTTCTTCAGTGATGACACATATAACACATTGTGTATCCACTGAAGATGCTCTGGGAGTCACAGTCTGTATGCTTCCGGTCCAACCCTCTCTATAATAGGGAACGACCCCACATACCTCGATACTAACTTCCCTCTCTTGCCAAATCTCATAATCCCCTTCATAGGAGATATTCGAACCAACACCTGATCACCAACCTCTAACTCCATGTTTTATTTTGATAAAATTTTTGAAAACGACAAAAAGAGTTTTGTATTTTTTTTCATCATATATGGATGAACATTTAAGATGAATGGATGACCCACGTTACTTTTTCGTAGTGCTTTGAGACATGACGTCATTTCTATAATGTGCTTAATAATGCGTGGAGTCATTACGTTTTTATTGGATGACTACTTTCTATATGTTTGACCCCTAATCACCTTTAATGCACACATGCATGAACTTGTTTGAACATTGCAGTTACTTGTCACATTGTCGAATACGATGTTCTCATCTCAATTTTGTTTTATAATGAACCAAATGTAAAAACGACATAAAAAGTAGTGCATATAAGAACCATTGTTCGGATTACCTTTATTTTTCTGAAAAATTTGCTAAATGCTAAGCAATGGAAAGGGGCTACGAAAGATCAAAGGTCTTTGTGTTAAAAGTCGCCATTTGCATAAAAGAGCCTAAAAAGATTAAAGGCACGATACTTCGCTACATATGAGCATTAATTTTTTCAAAAATAATTGAGAGTTTATTCTTAGTTATGTGAGATTTTTAGGGAGTTGTAGTCGAAGATCAATAGGTTTGCACAATCTAAAAATTTCTCGAAAAACATTACATAGTTTGGCATCATTGGTGTGAGAATTATTTATGTTCATGACATGTTGATTAAGTGGAGTCAATTTTTACACCGAAGGTAGACTTTGATATCTTTCGTTAGAAGTGTCTCAAAACTTCTTTCACACATGTTATGACTATATATGTTGATTAACCTATGGAAAATGTTCACACCCCTACAGTCCGCATTCATTTTTGGGTATTTTTGTGTTATTTCATAGTGTGTTGTATTTGTTCATTTTATACTTTATTTTTAAAAGAAAAATGAAAATTTTTCAAAAATAGTTGGTTGATCCACTGCCTTTTAAGATTATCATCACCTAAACTTCCTTGATTATTCTTGTGTTAATATCTTACTTCTTCGTGTGATGCTGTATAATTCATGTTTAGTTTCTACTCCTTTTCCTATTACGAATAAAAAGGGGGAGAACAATTGAGGGGGATTTTTTTTTAACTTTATGCGTCACGGTATCTCTTTGTTTCATATGTGTAGGCTCTTTTCATGATGATTCTATGAATCACCACCTCAATGATATGTGCATCTCAAAGTCTAGCTATGTTAACAATGGAGTAAATCACAGTAGCATATACATATACGTATAAAGAAGGGGATAAGAGAAATAGATGACATATGCATATAGGTGGTTCGGCTTGGGCCTACTCCACTGTGTAAGGTGATAGTGTTTTTGTATTTTTATAAGGCACTGAAGGCTATTGTTACATACACTTAAGCTTTATCTATCTAGGTTATAATTGTGAAAAGTTTTTAAAAGATTACCTATTGTTCTCTGCTAATGAAGAAGATGAAGCGGTCTTATATAGGCTTGGGAGTGCGCAGTGTCACCCCTAAACATGCACCTGGTATGCATGAGCTGGGATGTCCAATGGTAGAGAGCCACTTATTTTCTTCTTATGTTTATCATGATGATGAAATATTCCCACATGTGAGTTGTTGATCCCCTGTAATGGTATGATCCACGTGGCTTTGTGATGCATAAGACATATGTTATGTGTGAGGTACTGGGATCGTCAATTGATCTCATCCAGACCAAGACTATGGGAGTAGTCTACCAGGTGAGTAACCCCGAAACTATAGAATCATCTAGGGACTTTAAGAAGGTCTCGACCAGTCAGTGTCATCTAAGGTTGACACGTGGAGAAGTCGTGACAACGAAACTGTGTGTAGATCTCAGCATGTCAATATTGTTGGAGCCCGACATGTGTTGAGGCTGAAATATAAATTAGCTAAGATTATGGAGCAACCCTTCATGTGCGATTGTAACTGCTCCGAGGATGAGGTTTTGAAGGTCAAGTCTGGTTGACATGGGCCTCCGTGCTATGGGCCCATATGCTGATGAGTCTAACTGACGCTGGGGGAGAGGTCGTGGAACCGAGCCAAGTCTCACCCAGGATGAGGCCACACCCATGTATATCAATCACGCCTATACGTTAGTCTTCAATGTGAATGGGAGGTTGAGGGGTGTAGTCGTCCAACCCTTGTGATGATGTTACCCCTAGTGTTAGAGCCTTGGATAAGTGAACGGGTCTTGAGATGTCAAGAACATCCCTTTTGTATCCTAAGCAAACATAACATTCGAGTGTCCTTAACTGGACACAGGTTAGCAAATGGGTGGCTTGGCGTGTTTTCCAAGGAATGGCAGAAGCATGCCTTCTTGGGGGTCTCAATCTATAGCCTTGTCTAATAACTACATAGGACCCGATCCTCTCTTAAAAATAACCATTTAAAAAAAAGATATGATCATAATCTTCAAACCCCACAAAGGTACGTAGGCCGCCCATAAGACACCCATGGCCATAGTCCTTTATCTTTCACAAATGCTATTATTTTCTCCCTCTGAGAACGATAGTCTCCCTCATGATTTAAACGAACAAAAGGATTGTGTATGACTTAGCGATTGGTATAGATAGTTCAAATAAATAAATTCATTAAAGACACGACAAAATGCATTGAAATCATCATCATCTTCTATTAAAAAATTGAATATGGCAATTACTTGAAACATCAGTAACAAGAATGATAAACAACCAACATCTTACAAGTTTCACAAGACAAACACCTCAAAACCTACCCAATAAACCCACATATTACCAATACCCCCTCATATTTAAGACCTGCTTTCAGCTACTAGACGGACCCGCCTCATCATCATTTCCTATCCTTGAAGGATTCCAAGAATCCCAATCCTGGTTACGGTATTGTGTCCGCTTCATGAAGCGGCATGCCTTAATTATCTTGGACGAAACCATGGTACCTCCCTCCAAAGTGTCAAATATCATAAGCCATCTTTGTCTAATCTTTTCAGCATAAATCTATATAACCTTAACCACCCGCTTCCACAACCACTTCAAATGATCGTCGAATATAAACCCAATCTCCTCGATATATTGAGATGGATGGGTAGATGGTTGACGGTCTCAACGATTCATTCAGGTCCTCCGGCAGAAGGAAGTTGGTTATACACAGAGGAAGGATTTGTTCCCAACCCACTTGGCACAGAAACCGCCATGGAAAATAAAACGAAGTCAGGAGAAGTCCCAAAAACTGCACATATCGTTAATCATCCAATTGTTGGATAGGCCGTAGATTTCCCCACCACGGTACAGACCAACGAATACTCATGGCCCCATGTTCTATGAGCCAATTCACCTAATTCTCCATGGATAGGCTAAAACTGAAGAGAGATTGAAAAAAGAAATTGGGAACAACCGTCAGAGGGTACTCAAGAGGGGCCGTCGGGCGTAGTCTCTCAAATAACCACATTAACAGTATGACAGGGCTCCCCCATAAAATATCATCTCGACCTTCTTTCCAGGAATTGAGTCCATTCAAAGTCTCTATTAGTATGGCAACAACTAGATTACAGTGATAAGACATCCACAATACTATCGTGGCCACCTGAGGGTCAGTTGCCATGCTGTCAATCAATAAAATCAGCCTAGTACTCAATCCTAGGGTAAAAGCACTAGTAAAGCCAGTGTCAATATAATCTCTTCGGCAAAGTGAGTTCAACACCACCGGGAAAACAATACTTCCTTCATGCACCAATGGTCAGGAGGTCGAAGGCGATATGTGGAATAACTCGACTAATGATACCCTAGGGGAACAGGGCAAGTTCGGCATGGTTTTTGCAACACTTTGGTTAACACCGAATATCGCAGAAAACTCCTCATAAGTGGGGCATACTTCGTCCCGATCAAAGCGAAAAACATGTTCTTCTGGATACCAAAATTGCAGCTCCACTTCCAAGATATTCCAATCTAGATAACGGTTACGCCACAAGGAGACATGGAGTAATTTAAAGGGTTCTTAGTTGACATTGTAGAGGCACGTGGCCTCCCAACCTTTGAGATAGGCCTCAAATGTTTAAGTCGTGAAAAGCGCCATTTAAAAGGAAGAATAAAGTTACAAACAAGAGAATATTAAATTACAATGATGAAAAAAAAAACTCCACGACATTTTTTTTACCTAAAAGCACCCATAAAAAAAAGAAGTCAGACCTGCTGCCATGATCTCTGTTCCCAAGTACTCTTAAGTACAGAAGAAGTGCAATAAAAGCTAAGAAAGTAATTGGGACTTGACTTATATACCGATAGGCAGGCCAGGGGTATGCCGATCGGCACACCCTATTTTTAGAAATTTCCTACCTTCCTCTTTTGCATATAATATTCCAAAATGAATAATCTCCTTTGTAAAAAATCTAACTTATTGGTAAAAATATTTTTTGAGTATTTCTTCTATCTTATCTTGGCAACAAATAAAACCTCAACGAAAAATTAAGGTTCTTATAGACTAGGTCATTTAATCTAAGATAAATAAAAAAATGATGAAAAGTGCATCTTATATATACTTGCTCGAATGGTTACATTTTCCAGGTACAAAGATATCAAGAAAAATAAAGAAGAGAGAAAAAATCGTGATGAATTGGGATGCATCTCAAACCTCAATCAACTAAAAAACCTGCCTCAGGCACCTCGCTGAACACTTTTCCCTTGATAACGAGTGGTAGATCACCCACTCTAAGAACCGGAGCTTTCCTTAGAGGTTGTCGGTGGAACCATGCAAGACCTGGCTAATTTTCTCAAATAGTTGGACACCGACACCATCCAAACCCGAATGTACCATATCCATGATGTCTACACGAGAATAGTCTATAAAAGAACCCATCCACGAAAAGCAAGTAACTCAGTAATAAAAGGAGAAAAAGTCAGAACTAGAAATAGGAAAAAGGAAAAGAAGTCATACATCTCTCCGAAGAACCTCCTCAGGAAGACACAAAAAACTGTCTATCTCCACCTGAGGGCGATGAGGCACTGAGGCCATTTCCCCACTACCCACCCGAATATGGTAGTAAGGGATAGAAATGTGCGAAAAAGGAACCTCCTCTGCTATCGTTGCACCCCCCCATGTTATGGGCCGACACCACCGCCGCGTTGATACCTCTCCAAAGATCTTTTATCCATACCGAATCCAAAATTCCTTTATTTATCATTCTTTTATGTTCTTTCTTTTCTATAACATACCTTATGTCTGTCTTCCTTGTACAATCATCGGATGAAGTATCATCTGACCACCCGTTCGTTTCCATTAGTCACAAACCCCCAACAAACCAGGAAAGACTGCACTGCTTTGGGCCCAGGAAGCGAAGGGAATGAGCTCGGCTGCTTCTCCTCCAAACTTCTTTTTCTCCGTGCCCGTTCCGCATGCACTTCGCGCGCCATTGGCGCTTTTCTCTCCTCTTATTCTTCATTGGACGGTTCGGATGGACTTCGCCGTTCTTTCCCAACGAAAATAGAAAAGGCTGTATCACATCGAGATGTCGATTCGTTTTTTGCCCCCAATGAGATGGGGAATTTGTAACCCCCTATTCATACTTTTGGGCCCTTCATCTTTCTGAATCGAGACCCGGTCCGGCTCGCGTCGTTCCAACAATCGGCGGGGAGCACCTCAGTTGGTTGCACATCATAGATAGACGACGACATCAACCAACTGGTCGTGAATCCTTAATAATCGTAGTCTGTCATCTTATCCGTATAGAGCATATAGGGTTTTCCCTTTATCGCCACTACCCTCGCCCCGTCTGATATCTTCTTCACCTGCCTCGTGAACTCCGAGGGTGCTGACAGTGGGACCTCCACCTCACCCTCCATCACCTGCCTCAAAACCCTCTCCCCAAGGTACCAGACGTACCTGAATTCATATGCCAAAAACCTCTACATCTGGGCATACATGCCAGTAACCCCTGTAGCCTTCGAAGACAAATGCCAAGGATAGAATGTCACATGTTTCCCAAGCAAAGGTAGTCATCTACCAAGTGCAAACGAAGTATTAAACCCACAGAAAAGATAAAAACCAAAGCCTAACATAGTCGTTCGTAAAGGCGTTCAATGTCGCTCGCACATTCTTCAAAACCAAAGACCGATTTAATCTCCAGTTCGACTTCCTCCACATATACATCCTTAATAAATTTCACATCTCACTCGCCTTCAAGAATATCAATCCAAAATTGTGCCCAATAACCTCATAAAACCACGTTTGCAGAAAGCAAGACATGATGTTAAAAAGAATAAAAATGGAAGAACAATAAGAGAATAAGAGAACGATGAATCTAAAGATTAACTCTAGAAGATACGTGGGTCCCGTAAAAGTCTGTCAATAACACTGACTGAAAGCACCAAGTGAAGCGTAAAGGGATGCTAGCGTAAAGCTCCCCCATCATACAGATGACTCTCCGAGATGATCCTCAAGTAAGGAAGAAACCACAAATGGATGACGTCACCACTCGTCGCCACAACGAACCCCCATAGCAAAAGCAAAATAAGTAATCGAGATGCCTCCTTCACTTGTCGCCCCTTAGTCTCATTGATTTGCCTAGACAGTACGGTGTCCTTCAATACCGATATACGAATAAAATCCCCAAATACAATCCTCCCGATGTTTCCTAAGGAATCCCGAATTGTAACCTAAAAAATATACAAGTTACAGTCTACCACTATCTGCTGGCCCTCAAACTCTACCCTTGTCAATTGATGAACATCCAAGGGCGTAACATTCATCTCCCCAACTCAGTTGAAGCCATCGGGCAATTTCGATCACCATTTGAATTTGGTCAACTCTCCAACTCAGTCGAAGCTCATTGCACTCTCGTAGGGATCTGATGCTTCTGAGATGAATTTGCTAGGGTTTGCTGAATGCTTTGAATTTTCATTATATTGCTTGGTATCTTCATTGTAATGGTTGGGCATAGTTGCATGGATGGTATATTCCTTGTAACATATCTCATAATGTATTGAGTGCTTGTTTTAATCTCAACTACATTAAAGAGAAGATAGTAAAGTGTTATCATATATAAATTGTGTTGTCATCATACAAAATCCTTTTAATTGAAATACATTTTGTTTCACAACATACTTTTAACACACATATTCATTTAAGTCCTTTTAATTTCCAAATTTTCACGCTTTGTTTACCATTTTCAATCTTTAGGTCCTTATTTTTCGAGTATTACTGGAGTAATATCATTCCATCTTTCAAGGCTTTATTTTTATCATTTTATGCAAAATATACTAAGTTTCAAGGACATTAATTAAATTCACACTGATTTATGATCATAATACTTTGAGGTATTTTATGCAAAAATTGTGACTCTAAGTACCATCTTGTACGCTTTATAATTTCAATGGCAAAAATATAATTTTCAGATTTTTAGGGATTATTTTGCAAATAAATAACCTTAGGGGTTATTTTATAATTATATCAATATTTGTCCAATATTTCAAGATTAACACCTTAAACTATTTTTTTATGCTTTTTTGCACATATACAATGTGTTTTAACCCAAACCCATTTACATGTACCCCATAAACACAAATATACTATTTTAGAGTTTTAACATAAGCTTTTTCTAAAATACTAAGCAATATTTTCTTTGAAATCATACACTTTAACATCATGAATATCTGCCCAAAATTTACTTTAACTAATTAAATCATTTCCTCAAATGACATAACCATTTTTGTCACACACACACACACGCATATATATATATATATATATATATATATATATATATATATATATATATATATATAACATGTTAGATAAATATTAATAGATACAATATTTACCCTAAACATGCATCATTATTCATATAAAAAGTTACTTGAAAATAAATCCCATCTCAATGAAGAAATCCTCCAAATATAGTGTAGAAAAAATGCTCCATAACTCCAAGAAAGTACTCCAAAAGAATTCTCCCAAAGAGTACCAAAGAATGCTCCAAAAAATACACTCGCAATACCCCCAGCAGCATCTCCCAAAATATTGATATTCATTAATAAAAATATTCACTCAAAATTTAAGTGTGCAAGGCAAAATGGTGACTTTTAGGGTAAAAATGGTGTATTTTTTTCATTCTTGGCAGCAAGGTATTTGGTGTTTTTTGTATCTCCAAAATGAGAGGAAACATTACTTCCAAAATTATATAGATGGACGATTATAATATTTTTAATGGTTAGGGGATAAGGTTTTAAATGGATAAGAATCTACTCCAACCACTTGGGGCTTGACACCACACCACACCATACCAAACAAATGAACATTTGACAACAAAATGAGTAGTTGGCGGCATATTTTAGCTCAAGGAAATAAAGGATTCATTTGGATAAAGAGTTGTCCACTCAAAATGTGACACTCGAGGCTTAATCACTACCATTATTGGAGCTTTAGCGCTCGCCCATGAATCCAACTGTTGAGTGTTATTATTATTATTATTATTATTATTATTATTATTATTATTATTATTATTATTATTATTATTATTATTATTATTATTAACTTGAAACCCGTGAGATGTTGGGGCATTAATTTTTTTAATTACAATTCACTACATACATTTCATTACAAAATTATTCCACTATTACTTAAATATGTATATATGTATTCAAATTAAAAAATTATTGATAATCAAAACAATAAACAAGATATAATGTTATATGTGTTGCTCACTTTACTACAACATATAATCACAACTCAAACACAAAAACACAATCATGTATGCCAACATAAGATGGAGAAGATGAAAGGTAATTCATATACTTATGAAACAAAATTGGAGTAGCCATATCCTAAGCCTAAGCAACAAACCTTTCTTGTGTGATAAATTTCTTTTGATTATTAAAAAATTCAGTTTTTAAATACATTTATTAACATATATCCAATAAAACATGAAAACAAATCTAAATAATCATTTTCTTCTCACATTTAACACTTTAAAGAAATTTTAACAAAAAATAATAAAAAGCTTAATCGATACACTAGCTTAGAGAGAGAGAGAGAGAGAGAGAGAGAGATGTATACGGAGCTTTCCCACTAACAAAATAAAATCACAAAACTCCAGATAACGCCCACAATAATCCAAAATATAGAGAGGGAACATGAGAGAGAGAGAGAGAGAGAGAGAGAGAGAGAGAGAGAGAGAGAGAGAGAGAGAGAGAGGGTGGGGGGTGTACGTACTTTAAATCTTCTCAAGGAGGAGTGCATATACATATAAAACAAACATTAAAACAAAAATAAATATAACTGCATGGCCTTGTTGGAGGTGTGTTTATAATAGGGCTGGTAGAAACCTAAGAAATAGGAGGTCATAGTTGTTGTTCGAAAGAGAGAGAAGTCTGTGAACGTGTCACTTCACTTTGCCAGAGATATAAAATAGATATAGATGTTTCTTGTAGGAAATATTGGATAATAAATGGTGGAAGTTGAACCATTATACGTGGAAAATGAAAAGATATAGAGGTTAAGAAGAGATAAGAGACGTTAAGAAAATCGAAGAATTTATTTAGGAAGGGGGGAGGAAATGAATTGTTGTGCAGAGTGGGATAGGAGGAGTGTCTGCAACAATAAATGAGGCGAGTGGATAGAGAGAAATGTTTAGTTTTCAATGAATGAGACAGGGTTTAGAGTGTTGAATACGCATGGGAGTAAAACATTTAATAGGGGGTTTATTACAGACTGCCACGTTGAGTGGTTAAATGGGTAGAGAAAGTAAATGCTATCCTTCGTTTTATACTATCTAATAAACTAGCATGAATGGCACGCGATGCGTGATCAAATTTAGAAAAGCTTTATTATTTTGTTATTGTGTCTTTTTTCACATAATATATTTTATGAATGAAAGGAGATAGAATTTTAAATTAATATAGGATGTAGGCCACGCGATGCGTGGCGAATAATTTATAAATGATTATAATCATTTAAAAGAAGTAAATTTATTTATCTAATGACTGAAAAAATTATATGTTACCTTCAAAGTGAGCTCCAAAAATCGAGGGAAGCCAAGAGCATCCTTGGCTGCCTCAGCAGCCCCATGCGCCTTGACCATCATCTGCAGACCTGTATAGATGTATGCACCCAATTAATACGTGGAGTCTTTTCATTTCTAAAAAAAGAGTGAATCGAGGCAACATAAACTGGAACTACCAACATAAACTGTATACATAATAAATTATGAAAAACTCAATTCTTAAACCATGATTTACAATAAAAAAAATCCTTAAATCATATGAAAATGTATGAGTCATTGGGATCTAACGTATGGGAAAAAAATGAAACGAAATTTCAGATTTGTTGACACAAAAGTGCAAACAACATTCAACAGTCAAAATCATTAGGAAAAAAAAAATCAACGCTAACAACCTAGTTCCAAAAAAACAAAATAATATATTAAAACTTTCAAATTCATAAATTTTAATACCCTCACCTAAATATATAATTATAGGTTTTGAAACTCGATGAATTGCTTCCATTTCACTTCCTTCCAAAAAACATGACATAATTTAAAATCATCAAATACAAAATTAGATGAATATGTTTTGACGGGCTAGGACCACACGTACTTCGTGTGATGTCATTTTTCTTTGCTTGTTGTTTGAAGTTATTAATAATAAAAATCTACAATTTAATAATATATAGCAATTTTACATTAGCAGTTTTCGTTAGTGGTTAAAATCATCTGAAACATGGTGACTAAAAGAGAACATAAATAAAAGAGAAGAGAAAGTGTTGGATTATATTCCCTCTAAAACGGTGACAGTCTTCCAAGATACCACATGCTCCAATACAACCAAGTCAAAATAGAAGAAATGAAAAATAAAGATATGAGTTAGAGAAAGCAAATAAAGAGAATAAAGTATTGTCTTTTATTTTATTAGGCCAATTGCCCTTTGTTTTATTTAGCCGTGTTCCACCGTAGAGGTTTGACATCAACTCCCAAATTTGTGTTTAACCATCAGGAAGGGAATCTAATAGATGTAGGGGAGATAAATTAGATGTATATTTGAAGTACATGAATGTAGGCATATTTGTAAGTACATAATATTTGTAAGTACATGAATATAGGCATATTTGTAAGTACATAAATGTGAACAGTTAGATGAGTTGAAAATTGTGGAGCAGCGTAATCCGTGAAAGAGGGAGAAACAAACATTGATGATAAATGTTAGTAAGCCTTTATTACTTATTGCCATGTGTGAGCCTCATAAGATTTAGGCATTTATTACTGCCACGTGTCAGCCTCACACGAATTGGGTCTACAGTTTTTATTAGGGGTGGCAACGGGTCGTGTCGAGCCGGGTTCGTGTCGGGTGATAAATGAATCGTGTCAAAAATTCATCCACCCAAACACGATTCGTTTACTAAACGGGTGGAAAAATGAAATTCATACACGATTCGTTTACTTAACGAATGACACGACACGACCCGTTTACAGCCGTTAAATAAACGAATGGTTTTGACCCGGTTCACCCGTTTAACCCGATTAACTCATTTAACTCGGTTCACCCATTTAACCCGGTTCACTCGTTTAACACGATTCACCCGTTTAACCCGGTAACCAAGTTACTTAAAAAATCTAGAGAGGAAACAACTTACTTATACTTAGTCAAGAATGGAGAATTTTCATAACAAATCGATGTGGGATGCTTAGATTACGGGTTGTTAGTGGGTTAACGGGTTGTAAACGAGTTAACGGGTTACAAACGGGTCGCGGGTTGTAAACGGGTTGCGGTTTCTAAACGGGTGACGGGTTCTAAACGAATGAAGGGTTATAAACGGGTGACGGGTTGTAAACGGGTAGCGAGTCACACGGGTTCTAAGCGGGTGACGGGTCACTAACGGGTTTCGCGAATATACACGAACCCGATTCGTTTTCTTAACGAGTCTGGCGGGTCCACCCGTTTATGACCCGAACCCGTTAAGGCTATACCCAAACCCGCTTAAAGCGTGTCGATTTCGTATCGGGTTAACGGGTCGTGTCGCAAATTGTCACCCCTAGTTTTTATATAGTTATATAAATTTTGGCTTGGCTTGCATGCACAACATAATTTCTTCCATTTCTTTGTTTTATTTTTTTGTTTTTATTGTGTTTCCTCTTCTTGTTTTGCTTAACGCCTCCAACAAGTAGTATACATCTCCTTTTACTCTCATTCCTTCTTTTATCTTTTAGCCTTATACAGTTGAGATTCTTCTGTTCTTTTTTTTGTTTTACTTTCTATGATTCGGACGCACAGGTGGTGACGCCTCTCTTGCCTTATTTTATTTCTTATGTTGTTTAGTATAGCGCCGTGGGTCGGGCCTGGGCAGGCCCGGTCGGGCTCGGGCCGGGCTTGAAAAATTAAGTGTTATCCCAAGCCCGCTCGGGCCTAGATCGGGCCTTATTATGTAATCCCAAGCCCGCCCAGATTTGAAAGCTCTTTACCCAGGCCCACCCGATCGGGCCCTATTATGTTAATTAAAAGATTTTTTTTAAAATTAAAATACCTATTTTTTTATTTAAAGACCAATTTTTTTAATTAAAAATCTGTTTTAAACTCCATATATTACAAAGTCCATATATAAAGTTTGTCACTTTACATGAAAAGACTTGGTATACGTTTTTATATTTATATATTTCGGGCCTCGGGCCGGGCCGGGCCTCATTGGGCTTAAGAACTCATGCCCAAGCCCGCCCGAAAAAAAATCGGGCCTGTAAAATTTTGCCAACCCCGCTTTGCAGGCCTATTTACCTTACCCAAGCCCTATTTTTTTATTGGGCGGGCTTGGCGGGCCTCGGGCCTATGGCCACCCTTAGCTACATGTATGAAAATTACTCCTTTGTTTTGTCTTATTTGGCTAGCATGCCTTCATAAAAAATCACACTATATAGACACACACACATGCACAGTCCATAACATAAACCTTTAATTCACACCCTAAAGTCTACACCAAAATATAAGTTGATAAAATAGTATTTACACCTCATAAATAAAACACCCTAATCAACAATAACTATATGACCATACACATTCTTGTAAAATAATGCCTCAATTAGAAAAATGGAATTTATCAAAATAATATTTGTATCACAAATATAAAATAACAATTTTTCTGAACGATTATTTTTTAAATAAAATATCCAATTTATTTATGTGACTTTATAAAATTTTGCCAGTAATTAGTGCATACTAATTAGTATTCTATAAAATGAAGTTTCGTGCAAAACTTTACGTAAAATCTTCATTATTTTATGCATGCAACTCATACAAAATACCATGCAACGCACAACACGTGTTTACTACTTGTAATATCCATGCAGATCCATGCTTTGATATTTCTCATAAAATTTCACGTGAAAAATATCGCATCGTGTCATGTAATAATATATTCAAGAGTCGGGATATTACATTGGCTAGGGCACTAATATAGCCTTAACTAAAAAGGCACAAAACATGCTAGAAACGGCCTAAAATTTGACATAATCCATATACTAACCTAACAGGCTAAAATTCCACTAAAATAAGCTTAAATCGAACTTTCTAAACGTCATATGAACCTACTCGAAGGTTAATGTCTTTTACCAGTCAATTACCTTATTACGTTAATTTAATTATCTTATTAAATTAACTAGTTAGCCAAAATGGTAGCTTAAGTTAAATCTTAATTATTAATTAATTGATTGCGACTCGGTGTTATAAGAACCTACTTCACGATCGGTGGGACCCGATGCCGAGGGAATAATCAAAATAAGGAAATCCCGGACACCTAAACCCTGACCATTCCATAGGTGCCCATAATACTAAGTCACTAAGTTATTTATCTTAATGAATTATTATGAGCTCGATAACATCTATAGCAATACAATAAATCACATGCAACTCAATTACGTGATCCAACATATGTAACATCTCAAAGTCACATCTCAATCTACTAAATAATATATCGAAAGTCCAACCTCTCAACTCATGAAATGACACACCGCATGCCATATGCAACTAACAACTCATTACAAACCAATAATCAATTTACCGATTAATTAAATACTACAAAAATAAGAGGTATTACACTTCCATGGGAGAGTTCCTGTGGTGATGGTTCAAATGGGTTTCTTCTTCTTCTTCTTCTTCTTATTCTTCTTCTCTCTCTCTCTCTCTCTCTCTCTCTCCAAAGATGGAGATGATTATTTCTTAGATGGTATTTGGTTTTTTGTTTATTTCATCGATTGAGTGGTCGACAAGGGATAATATGCCTCGTTCCTATAGGTTGCCGAGTGGTGGCTTTTGGCGCGTGGTTTGGATGTGCTGCTGACTTTTACGCGTGGTATATTCATTTGTACACGCTTAGTGTTGTGTGTTGTTTGTAGGGCGTGTGTAGTTTGGGCTTGGGTCCATTATTGTAGTCAACCGGTGTGTTCCGATTTAATGTTTGAAGCTTTGGGGTTTCTTGTTTGGATTGTTGGGCCTTGGCCTTTTGTTGGTATATTAATCTTACATTTCACCAAAAACATGGAAAAAAGACAAGATGTATGCCTTTAATATTTCCCAAGTATAAATAAATACCATATTCCCCCTTGGCTCTTACAGATTTTTCAATAAAACCCACTAAAAAAAATTCCTAAATGATCCTTGATTGTAAATCATTTTGGAAGGAAATTTTTTGGTAAAAATATGTGGTAGAAAGATCCTTTGGACATTAACCCTAAATTTAATATAAAAAATGACGCCATGGGAAGAATATTGGTTTGGTTTTGCTGCTATTTTGATAATTCTTTTTTGCTGAGTTAAGCACAATAGGTACCAAACATGATAGAAGAAATCTCAACGAAACCTGTTCCATCAAATACCTCAAACGGAAGAACTCTCATCAAATCACCCTTTTAATAATGAGAAAAAAACGTATATTTAAGATTCAAACAATTGTGTACTCCAATCTAACTAGCACTAAATATATGTCAGTTAAACTCTTTATACAACAGCTCTAAAGTGCGATTCGATTATATGGATTAACAGAAGATAAACTCACATTATTACCACAATGAGACACTTAATTATGCTTATAGAGAGTATGGCACTACCCCAAAAAGCTTTACTATACATGAACCAATACTTGGTTGAGAAACAAGCTCACATCAAAATTGATTCATAGCCATCCGCCCTTTGGTTCCATCTTCGATAAGTAACAACTGCAGCAGCAATAGCGATAGCCACTCCAAAAAACATTCCGACCCAAACAAATTTTGGTATCATAGTATTTGCATGCATCTACAAAAACAAAGCACAAGTGAAATTAGCTCAGGAATATTTTCTGTTTGATTTAGGGTTGCAAAAATATTACCATATCAATCAATTTTTTCACAACTTTGGTACAGCACAACATACAGTTTACATTCCCACTTCCACTCCTCTCTAAAAATAATAAATTAATTAGAATTGGAAATCATTTTTAAAACTCAGAAATCCTGATTTTTCGAAGGATCAAATACCAAAAAGTCCCTCAAACATTTTTTGATACCCATTTAGTCCAAGCCTTTTATTTTGTACCAAAAAGTCCCTTATTCTCTTATCTTTAAAGGTCCGCGCCAGCAGCATGGTAAAGGACTTTTTGGTGCAAAATAAAAAGGCTTGGACTAAATGTCTATAAAAAAATGTTTGTGAGACTATTTGGTATATGCCACTTTTTCAAATCCAATTACAAAGTTTTCCACAATTAGTACATGAACAATTTTTTTGATCTATGCCTATCTGAAATATTCCCAAAATTTTCTAAAAATTTCTATCGATTTATTGGAACTGTTTCAGATTTTTCTCAATTTCAAATTTTCTAAAAGAATTTAGGGTTATTTGACCTTTGCCCTTAATTGTTTTTCATATAGTGACTTTGGCACCATTTAATAATATAGCTTTTGCACCAAAAATGTCCTAAAGACTAGACACTTTTTGATAATCTTTTATGACATTTTTTTCTATTATTCGTTACACTTCTAGCTATCAAACTTATATAATATAATGCAAAACTTAGGGTGCAAAGTCCTAAGACATAACAAATGGGGGTCAAAAGGACAAATAACCTAAAAGGCTAAAACATATAAACAATTTCGGGAAAAATTGAAACATAATGGAGGACAAAAATTGAAAAAATAAAAATAAAAATAATCTGAAAGTCTC
Organism: Sambucus nigra; assembly: GCA_949130495.1. Classification (NCBI taxonomy): domain Eukaryota; kingdom Viridiplantae; phylum Streptophyta; class Magnoliopsida; order Dipsacales; family Adoxaceae; genus Sambucus; species Sambucus nigra. The sequence goes on from OX422210.1 coordinate 183,053,864, forward strand.
ATTTCCCATCCATATCCAGCCAACAATCAGGCCTTAATATGCTGCTGCTAAACAAACTCAAGGAGTTCATGGGCTTGATGATCGATCTGTTTACAGTTATCAGACAAACTTTCCTTCGCCATCATCATCATCTACTCCAATGGTCAATTCTTTGTTTTGCAGATCCATTTGAATCTTATACTTCTAAGTTCACAATATAACTATCACCTTATGCAACTCTAGAGAAGAATTTAATAAATAAAACTGACAACGATAATAAGAAGAAAAAAAAGAAGGAAAATCTTACTTCAACAGAAGAATGCAAAAAAGAACTGGGTTTCGGTGAGGGTTCTGCAATCATGATGTAGAAGAGCCCCATAACTCCTGTATGTCTTTGGGAACTGCTATAATTAGACTCCAGAATTAATGTCTCCCTGTCAGCTATCTTGATAGAGCCTGGTCTAGGATAACAGGTGGACATTCCTACAATGTAACCAGCCTCATTTCCTGCTTCACTTCCTTCTCCGTAAATTGGTATTGATGAGCATATAACTTGTCTATCCTAAAATTGATTCACCCCGCAAAAAAAAAAAATCATGAGCAATCTTGAAATTTATTCATGAGGCGAAAAATAATTGAAAGAGTGCATGTAAAATGGCTAATACAACTTAATCTATGATTAGAACTCGATGGAATCAATCCATCCAAAACAGTAACTGCTAGCAGTGAAAAACAATCACATAAAGGTTCTGAGAGGACATAAAATAGGAACTGCTAGCAGTGTGTCGGATAGAGAAGAAGATAGTACACGGATGGCTAAAACTTAACTAAATCCTGGTGTAGACAATCCTTGCAATCAATTCTGTGATGAAATCTCAGTTTACGTTCAGAAATCACAGGCGCATACAAGGTTTACATCCTTTTTTTATAACGAAAAAAAATTAGCAGACGGATACAACATTGACATCCAAGAGTTGAAAAAAAAATCTTGTTATTGCCTTGGACAGAGAACTATTATATGCCCCCTTACATCTAGCTGTTTGAAATTCATCTTTTTTTACTTCATAATGGACCAAAAGCTTCTATACATCTTTTTTATTTATATATTTGTTTGTTTTAATTTTTTTTTAACGCAAACTAGTCTGATGTTTAACATTTGCCTATATTTGACGAAATCCTAAAAATGCCTACCAGGACATCAGATAGTTGATTTTTAGGCTATCTTGCGAGTTGATTTTATCCTCCCATTGGAGAAGCTCTAAAGTGAAAAATTTAATAATGATAAAATATCCCTCCCATAATAAGAACACAAAAACGAAAGGAAATTAGAAGACGACAAAAATGACGAATAACTATGTCCCTGCATCATTCCCCCAATCTTGAGAGAAGTCTCTATATATAGAAAAGTGAGCATAGATATCCGGATTGACGTGCCACAATGCAATCTCAGAATACAGATACTCTCGGCCACAGGTTGCCCAAACCAGCTAACCAGGTACTTCATCATCTGACCTGTCGGGCAGGTGAAAGTCTCAGTGTCCAAGATACCATCCACCCAATTGACTTGAAAACGATTGGCTGAAACATCTGTCGGCAATGGGATCAGTGGTATGTGGTGATCTCAAAATGGAGACAAGTCCGCGACGTTAAATGTGCGGTGGATCCGAAATTCAGGAATATCGACCTCAGAAGTGTTCGTCCGATGACATCGAAGAATCAGAACAGTTCAATATGCCTCCTTTGTAATTTGTACCCCTTTCCCAGCCGTAGCTCCTTACGGAGGTAAACCATCACCAAGTCATTGGTATGGAATACAACCTCACGCCAATGAAGGTCTACATACATCTTATAGGATCTGTAAGTGCGCCGCAAGCACTATTGAACATTACAAATTACAATATGTATAGATACCATCCAAGCTGAGAAATAAAAGGCTATTGCGTGTGGAAAGGAGCTCAACCAAATCAAGAGGCATCTGTAAGACTCCATGGAAGTGTGAGAGGTCGGTGTATCGTATAACGGTGTTGTTAAAGGAAAATTCAACATGGGCAACAACGACATCCCAATTCCTCGAGCTGCAATAATCAACGGAACTTTTCCGGAAAGCGACCAAACTTCACGCCAAACACCTAAATACCTACAAAAGTCCAATTATACCTCATCTAGCATGTTAACATATAAAACGGAGGTTGTTTGATTAACGAGCATATATATAGGAATTAAGGTACCCGAGGGGGCTAAAATGCATAAGTTCAAGGGTAATTAAATGCAATATTTGATGCGAATCACCATCCCCTACCTTTGATCGTATACAAACAAGTACTTTTTCTATAACTAATGAAACACACTATAAAGATAAATAAAGAAAGTGACAAAACAAAAGAGAGTCACAAAGATTTAACGTGGTTCACCAAATTGGCTACGTTCATAAGAGGATATGAGAAATCTTCACAATGAGAAATAAAGAACACAAATTTTTATACTCTCAATCTCTCATGTCTATCTCACTCTATAACCTTTCTCACCACATTCTCACTTTCTCTTGCATGCTCTCTATTCATATTTTAGAATGAATGAATGAAGCCAATTTATAGATATTTTGAATTATCAATATCCATTGGATCAAAATAATGTCGGATGATTGAGATCAAAGTTACTATACCAATCATAGTTACTTACCAAGTTACTATTTCAATTGTAGGCACCTACTATGAATACTAATATGATTTTGGCATCAACATATACCCCGGAAATTATGCACACAAGGTCGTAAATACGGAGCATACACGATATACCCCGTTAAATCTCCTAGGCGTAATAACTATGACAACCCAATCGAAATAAACGAGTAAAAACTCCATCACTAAAGCAAAGCAACCAAACCAATCCTAGGTGAGTTCAATCCAACACAACCTAATTTAAATTAGCTACAAAGCATATTAAATGACATTAATTAAATGCAAGAAAGTAAACATAATTAACGAAGCAATAAATGAAATCAAGATAAAGAAATCGTGTAAATAAAACAATAAATGAAGAAATACCAAAAATGAAAACTTGGGCACACAAAGCTTAAATAAGATAAAGACAATGAATATAAAGGAAAACTTACATTAACGATTAACGGTGTTGTTAAAGGAAAATTCAACATGGGCAACAACGACATCCCAATTCCTCGAGCTATCTATAGTGAAACATCAGAGGAGCTCACCAACCATACGATTGACGACCTCAGTTTAACTGTTCGTTGGGAAGGAAATCCATGGGGAACTGAAGAGAACCCCTCAAGAATTGTCGAAGTGCGCGCAAAGAATGTCCCGTGGAAATGACAATTCGATCAAACGTGATACTCCTAGATACGCCATGCAAGCGTACAACCTACTGAAAGTATAAAGTACCAAGTGGCCACACGAGAGGCATCAGAAGTCCAAGTGTAGAGGATGAAGTTGCCTGTCTTGGAAATATGGACTCATGACCATTAGGGAAGACCAACAATGAAATTAACATGATCCTCTTGCCCCGAAATGACCTTGTCCTTCAGGGAAATCCCAATTCATTGGGACTTTCAATACACTTAAATAGAAAGCCCCAAAGGCGCCACATTCTAGGATCCCAAACTATGTGATTGAATAAATCCTCCTCTATCTGTTGCGGATTGAGGGCTCCTTCTCCTTCTCCTTCCCCTTCGTCAAACTCCGATTCGTATTTTTCATAGAGAAATCTCATATCAAGTATAGAACCAGATCCATTTTGCATAATATCTAAGGGATTCCTTGGTTCGAGCCGAAGAAACAATGTCACTTGATCATTATCAAAAACCATGACCATACTAAACAATAAAACTGATGTGATTTAGATCCACTTTTAGTACATTTTTTAGATTTTGTCCAGTTTTGTTATTTCTCTATTTTTAATGTACTTCCTTTTTGTAGATATTTTGTACTTGAGTAGGGAGTTAAAGCTAGTAAGAGCATATTAGTAATTAAGACCTTTCTTGTAGCCCAACTCTAACACCTTCCTCCTACTCTTATAAATACCCATGTAAGCCACATTTTGAGAGGGACCTTCATTCTTGAATACAAGACATTTTTAAATTCTCTCTCTAAAATTTGTTATTCGTTTTGTTTTGGGCATTTGATGTGTAGTTTACGTCAAATTAGTATCAGAGCGAGGTGTCATTCCCCGATTGGTTATTGGTGTATTAATTATCAAAAAAATCGCACGCTACACTTTCGATGGCCCCGAAGAAATCAAATCGATATTAAGAGGAGATCAATGAAGAAATGAGGCAAAGATTTGATGAATTAGCACAACAATAAACCCTATTTTCCCAAGAAATCAACCAAAATTTGAAAATCTATTCCGCCTCTTCACCAAAATGCCACCACCTACCGCCACGCTTGAACCACTGGCCATCTTCCTAAAGACCCGAAAAAGAACCCGTCGGATTTCCCGAATCTCCCAACCGAAATTCTGTCAATCTTGGCCCTAACCAAATACCCGAACCCTTCGGTCGACTACATTTCACCTGAAAAACAGGTGACAACCCGTAACCCTCGAAATTCCCAGAAAAATCAAGAACTCCGGACTCCCACGGCGAAGTACCCGAACCCTTCGGCCCTGACCGAACACCTGATCCTCTCGTCGACGGCAGAATTACAGAACCTCTTGGCGGAATACTCGATCCCATCGGCCGATATTCCAAGTCAAACCCCAATCCCAAGCCCTTCGATCTTGGTGCCAAGTCCGAACCACTCGGAAACCCCAGGAATCTGGACACCCAAACCCATTGGCATTCCGAGCCCTACGACCGGGCCCCTCGAAAATTCCTTAGGACTTGACAGAAACCCTATTCTTCTCTGTAAAGACGCTCATCCCGAAACCCTCGATCCCCTGACCTGCGGCCTTCAACCTCGGGTCACCCGCCCACCACTATATATGCCGCCACCGCACCATGCACCTTCCCACCACGACCTATCTCTACTTTATACCAATTCTTCCTCATCCTCAGACGCTGGAGACACCCACTGCAGCGTCTTGGAGTGGATACCTCCCCCTCCACCCGATACTCCTTGCTTTATGCCTCTTCGGGAGCGCCATTGTCTCTATTGTGGTGAGTGAGGCCATTTGATTGGCACGTGTCCTCATTACCCCCACGGCCCTCCTGCACCTCCAGTTGCCCAGTATGTTCCTCTTCATCCACCACTTGTTCAGCTGCCACCCTACCTACTGATTATGCTACGCATGTGCCAAGTGATGTGATGGACTTTGATGCACATCGAGATGGAGACCCCTTATCTATGGCACTTCACCTACTTTCTCGGAGTCTCCACGGTGATATACGAATTGATGTCCCGACGTTCGATGGACGATTCTCACCCGACGCCATAATTAACTGGTTAAATGCTATGGAGACGGTCTTTGATTACAAGAGGGTTTAGGGTCGCTCTCGTGTTCTTCTTGCTGCCACCAACTTTCATGAATTCGTCCGAGTTTGGTAGAATGATTTGTGTTATCGTCGGACAGCAGCCGTCCCCCTATTCAGACATGGTCAAATCTGAAGGCCAACCCTACAGACCTCATTCATCCTATCGACATACGAGCGAGATCTTTTTGTTGCCATATAGTCTCTCCGTCAGGAGGAGTCTACAGTAATGGAGTATACCGAGCAGTTTCAACTTTTTTGCACCAGGGCTCATCTCCCTGAGACAGAGGATCGGCGGATCAGCGCTATATTTTGGGCCTCCAATCTAACATACTGTGTGATCTAGGATTGCGAGAGATGCCGAAATTTTTGAAGGCGGTCGAGTATGCAACTAAAGTAGAGGCTTACCACTTTGGACCGCCAACTCTACCTTCTTCCCGAGCTCCACCACCTTTGGTTCCAGCTAATACTCCTACTCCTATGTCTGCATCCACTACTACTACTCTAGTCACCTCTACTACCCCCGTAGCTATACCTCCGGGCCCCTACATTCAGACGCAACAATTGTGGCACTTTTAGGCATCGAGCTTCAAACTGCTCTCTTCCATGTCACCGTGCCCTTTCAGCGATGGAGCATCCTCCAGATTATCTCGATGAGTCTGAGGAGCACCCTCGCCATGCATTGATCACCATTTTGGAGCCTGACTCAGTGGGCATCCCTCTCTGAGTTCGTGAACAAACTCTTTTTGAGGGGGGGGGGGGGGGGATGTGATTTGGATCCACTTTTAGAACATTTTGTCCCGTTTCGTCATTTTTCTCTATTTTTGATGTACTTTTTCTGTAGATATTTTATACTTCAGTAAAGAGTTAAGGCTAGTAAGGGCATATTAGTAATTAAGACCTTTCTCATAGCCCAAGTCTAGAACCTTCTTCCTATTGTTATAAATACCCATGTAAGCCTCATTTGAGAGGACCTTCTGAAATTTGTTATTTGTTCTGTTTTCGGCATTTGACGTGTAGTTTACGTCAAAAGCCCACATACGACGAAGATTTTTTGTTATTGTCGGAAAAAAAAAGTCCCACTCCTATTAACAGAAATCGGAAGTGGAAGGAAAGCATATTGATATGTCTGTTCCATAAAAAAAGAAAAGTTTTTTATGGATAATTAATTGTTTCCGATTTACCGGATCTTACCTCTTTCAAAAGGAGTCAATAAAAAACGAAGAAATGCACACTTAAATAGAATTTTAGAAATTGTCTATTCTTTACTTATTTTGCGTCTTTCCAAAAGACTTCAAATATTCAAATCAAGAAGTTACAATTAGTAGAGCGAGGGGAGTGAGAAAAGGACATAAGAGTACGCAAAAGGAAGAGGCAGAATGTTCACCAGAATGGAAAGGTATTGAGGAGCACCGACAAAAAGGAGGGGAAGAGATATCCAGACTTTGAAATTATGCTCAAAGGGATAGAAGATGAAGTTATTGAACTGAAAGCACAACTGGAGATTCTTCAAACCAAGATCAAGATAGGCTAATGGACAAGATGATATTGTCCCTTTGTCCTCTGGTAAACATGGCGGCCCCTAATATAGACATTTGTATAACGCCCCAATAGTGGCCAAGAAGAATCTCTCATCGTACGAAAAAAGCGGCCATCCAGGTCATTGGGATGAACCATATATGATGATATTGAGGTAAGAATGTAAAGGGTTGTGCCATCGGAAAAAATCCATCTTGGGATCCCCAAACAAGCCCTAATGGTGCGTACACTCACTATCGATCTATCTCATTTATATAAATCACAAATCTCATCAAATCTGAAAAACGATCCTAGATTACAACCAAAACATGGAGATGCAACGCGCAGGTCCAAAGGAAACGGGACCCCTTAGCATATTTGATCTTCCTTTACCCGTCGACAAAACGAGTGCCTCATGGTTGGACTAAATAACAAACTCACGGTGGATAATGCACTCATGCCAATGTTGATCACCTGTATCACTGCATAAAACTCGATGTCGATGGCCGAATAATTTCAGACGAGCCCGGAGAGCTTACAGATGTAAAACTTAATCGGTCCTAGGTCTTGCAAGTATCACAAGATAACTTTAACAGTTGGGTAATATTCGAAAGAGCAAGGAAAGACGTTGTAGTCATACATGCTTTGATGAGCTTGAATCCCTCATCAGTCCAAGTCCAACTATACGCAGTGTTCGACATGCTCACGAGTGCAGTGATGGGAGCCCGTGGAAGCTACACATTATAGACATTGATGCAGGAATAGGCCAATCAACAATCATAGCAACTTGGCCTTGACTCCCTCTACGGACATAACGCACCCCCAAAAAGGAAGTTCATTAAAAAAACAAGCACACTTCCTAGAGCGAAGTAATGTCTACACAAGAGCCTAATGACCTAACGAACCTTCTCTAAGTGCTCCTCTAAGAAGTTGTAGATAAGAATGTCATCAAAGTATAGCACCACAAACTTGACCAAGAAGGGGCTCATGGTCTGAGTCATCACCCTCATAAACGTCAACACGGCATTGAACTAATCGAAGAGCATCACTGTCCATTTATACAAGTCGTCCTGAGGAAGGTTTTCCACTCGTCACTAGAATCTGATGGTAGCCACTATGTAATTTAGCTTGGAGAACACACACTCCCTGTTCAATTGGTCAAGCATGTCTTCTAGGTGCGGGATGAGAAATCACTACTTCACGAGGATTTTGTTGATGGTGTTTCATCCTTCGGAGTGAGAAGGAAGGGTAAGGTGAATAGCAACATACTCTCCAGCGATGACCCATGGACACACAAGCCAGATAACTCATCATGCTTAGACAAGAAAAAAGATAATTGGGAGGATTATGCAAGAGAGCATAGGGCAAAATTAATCGTGTGCTCTATATCACGGAGAGGGGCATGCCATCGGTCGACTGCAAGCTATGGAAAACTTATATAATTTTAGGGTAACTGTGCAATAGTTAAGAAATATGAGGTGAGGGTAACATATATAAAAAGTGAAAAGTTATACCACTCATTCTCTTAGCAAAGCAACAACACAAAAGCAACAACTTTCCCTATTCTACGAACCAAAGCAACACTTAACTTTAGTTTAGGTAAAAACTCTCACACCGTCAGCTCACTCACTCTCATCTCACAGGCGCAGCGATGCTGCTACCAGACGATCGGACTCTCTCTCATCATTCACTCAACTTTAGTTTAGGTAAATATTTTCTTTATTTTGTTTAAGAGTTTAATATGGTTAGTTTATTTTTTTATTGTTGTTTTTAGTTTATGGTTATTTTTTTTGGTTAAAAAAGTTTGATTTACTTTGATGTTGGTATTATTTTGTTTAGGGTTTATTTATTATGATTTGTTTGTTTTTTAGGGAATTGCTATTGAGGCATTTTTATTAACTCTTAAATTTTAATTCAACTTGCAATTTGTATGTTTGTTGAATTAAAATCTGTGCAAAATTTGAGAATATGAATAATTGACGAAGAAGGGTTTGACGAAGCTCGAGATGTATTAGTCAAACAGCAAATGGTCATTGTTGTGCGTTATGTGGACAAGTGGGTTTTGTGATGGAAAGATTTTTGGGCATGGTACAAGTTCCTGACACTACGGCTAACCTCACTAAAAGCTTCACTTAATCAATTTTTCAACAAGTATAACTTGAGTGTGAAAAGCTTGCACGGTCAAGATTATGTTCATCTTTTTTTTTTAATATTTTAGGGTTTTATTACTAACGTACTATTGTGTTTCGTGAATTTGTGCTATTGTATCTGAAGTTGTTTTATTTGAGTTATAATTGTCTCTAAAAATACAAATTATCAACTAAATATTTGTAAAAAAAATATATATATATATTTTTTTTTTGCCTCGGGGCCTCTCGCCCCCGACCCCCATTATTGGTTGGTGTTTTGTACACAATGCCCCACCCAGAATTTCCTGACTCCACCATTGACTGCAGTCATAACAATATCCATACTCTCGGGCCTCTAATTTTAGGGTTATTGCCGAAACAAGTATAACGGAGAAGAATGGGTCTTAATCCCTACATCGAAAGGAGCACAACATGCGTCCCCTCGAGCTGAAATGCATATATGTTTTATCGGCCATCATAAATGATACACCCGATTAAACTCTAAAGTTAGTCCAATAAGAGACGACCCGAGTATGATTCAGTCAAAAGGGCATACAAATCTACTTGGTTAAAACCAAAGGCGAGCCTCCACCTAGCCCCTCTATACTACAAGGTGTGGGGCTCAACTGGCAAGTGGAGTTCTGCACCCTCTCAGGTTATTAGTGGAACTCCCTTCAATGATCACGGTACACAATCAACTTCGGGACATGCACCTAGTGTATAATAGACTATGTCACCAATCGAAGCTATGTCGAAACCAATCCAACGAACCAACTGATGGGAAAGAGGTTGTAAAGAAGTGGTCAAACTCATCGTATGGTCTCAATAGGGTCGTGTCGGCTGTTTAGGGGGAAGCTATGCCACTAGTGAAGACGACAAATATATTGTTTGGTCAGAGTAAATTGTCTGCGGAGGACAGAGGCAGTAATGAAAGGGTGAATGTTTGGGGTATCGGTTCCAATCTAAGGTGGTATGTAAACGAAATGTCAAGGGAAGCACTCTCACTTGGCGTGGCTCAATGTGGGTTAGGTGAGCATCGTCACTGGGTGGTGAGGGTTTTGAAGGTCTTTTTTATGATGGTGTAAAGGGCGGAGGTCTCACCTCTTAGAGAATTAGTTCTCTGTTGCTGAGACAGGATCACGGGGTTTGATGGAAGGTGAGGGTAGGGATAGGCTAGGGCCACGATGGGTTTTGAGAGGAAGGGAGGCCTCACCAAGGCCCATGTGGATATGGATGAAATCAACAACAACGACGACTCAACTAGGTTTCGCGACGGCCTAAAGGTCGTCGGGCATTGGCGGAGTTGCCGATGATTAATATAAGTGAGATGTGATTTGGGATGGATCTCTTAAGTTGATTCAAATTTCATCCCCATCATTCCAAAGATTCTCCATAGACGATCAATTTAGGGTCAAAAGAGAAGAATCACGAGCGAACCACCCTCTAATACCAATGTTAATGTAAACGGACATAAGACCAAAACAACCACCACTACAATAAAGAAAATAGGGCCGAAATGCTCTTTACATCTCCTTCATACTCTCCAAAAAGTAATAATCTAATGCAAAGAGAAGGGGTTCTTTATATGCTTAAGGGCAAAAGCTAACAATGAAAATATAATATACCCTCCAATTAAAAGCGCACACAAGGAAATACAAAATCAACAAAACTAACGAATAATTATGCCTCTACATCACTAACAGAGCCATCACAGCCTTCAAAAATCTAACAAGTTTTATACCGTGATTTAATTATTCAGTATCTCTTTACAAATAGAACTGTTTAGTTATGGGATGCTTGGTTGTCCCTAAAAATTTAATCTTCAGTGTTTTTAATTTCTAAATTAGGCTTGAATCATGTTTTAGATGAATTTTTTGACCCTTCATGAATTCAAGTAATGCAAAGAATTATAGTTATAGTAAATCAAATTGTTTGATGCATGGCCTATTTTCGATCTTAATTTTGGAAAAACAATCACTGTGCTATTGGGTACAATCAAACATCCTATTAGTGTTTAAAAAATTATGAGGTTTAAGGACACGGGAAAGGAACATATATATCAATAAGTGACGCTTGCAAGAGCTATCATTGCATAATATGGCTCAAAGTCGCGGCATCGGTATATGACTTGAATGCTCAATTTTTTCGGTCTCGGTATCAGACGATACGCAACAATACACCATTTAGAGAACCCAAAATCATCATTTAGCATCGATATCATTGTCTAATTGCTCCCAAAGCTATGTTGCACTTGTCAACTCCAATATTCCATTATAGTTCAATATTGAGTTACCAAAACAAATTTACATAGAATTTTACATAATATTTTATGAGAAGAAAAGTTACAACTAATAATATATTATTCACATATTATATTTTTCATAAATGTAATTATTAATTAAGTAGAAAATGATACTTAAGAAATATATTTTCCATTCTTCAAAAATGGCAATAATAGTACTTGTTATTAACTATTTTAACCTAATAGTGATACATTTTTTTAAATATATTTAAAATAAATAAATACTGAGATATATCACCGATATGGGCCAATACTACCAAGATATCACTGATATATCACCAATATGGCTTGATACTACAGAGATATCGCCGTTATGGGTCAATAGTATTGAGATATCACCAATACAGGCCGAGTCACAAAAAACATCTAAAAGCCAACTCATAACGAGAAATCGGATCAGTGGGTACCGATACCTACTCCACTCAGCCGTATCATCTCAGTATCGGCCTTTGTTTTGAACCATGTTGCATATTTCATCTCTATGTAAACTTATAAGTCTAAGGAATCTCGGGTGAATCTATAACATACAAAAAGAGATTTTAAAATGATATACAGTGAGCCAAATCTGATAACTCACAACAAACAGGAAATCAAGATCTGATAAGAAAAAAATCACCTCTCCATAAAGAGCTGAACCAATCCCGCCTGTATGCTGGTGTGCAACAGCATAGATGACATCACCACCAGTTGGAATACTCAGGCTTACCTTTTTGGTATCAGTACAACCATTAATAGCCACACCAGCAGCACAAGAATCAACTTCATATTCAATCTATAGCAAGACATTTCAATCAATTCAGTATCCAGAAAGATAACAAACATATAAAAAGGGCAAAGGTACCATACAACTATACGATTTTCTCAATAGAGTTCAAATTATGCCTTCTAACGTTAGCATCTCACTAGTCTGTGCGATCCCGGGAAGGACAAAATTTCAAACCAACCGATCATTTTGGGTGTGTTTTATTGGTTTACTTGAAAAAAAAGTGTTTTACATGGAAAAGTTTTACCTTGAAACAATATCATTTATATATGATCTTTACCACTATTTTTCAGTTTAGTGTGTTTATTCTTAATGGTGGATAATGATGTGTTTATTAGGTTAAAAGACAGTTCTCTTACCCTCAAAAATAAAAACATCAGGAGGAGATGGGAGTATTTTACAAGGAATATAACAAAAATAGGCATCACCAAGTTGTACCTAAAAAAACATTACCATGGAATGTACTCCCTCCATTACCTGTTTCCTTTTTGGTCCATCCCAAATTAATAGCCCCAAATCTAAAAATAGTATATAAACTAGGTGAAATTACAAAGCTACCCATCCCACCAATACTTATGGGAGACCAATAATCCAAGTGCCTGTGTCATATTTCAAGATCATACGTTATTCTTAGGAGGATATATGTAGAACGTGAAATATCTCGTTAAAATATTGAGACATATACCAAATAGTCCCTCAAACATTTTTTAATACTCATTTAGTCCAAGCCTTTTTATTTTCCCTCAAAAAGTCCTTTGCCACATATTTTGGAAAGGGAGTGCCGCTGGCGCGGACCTCTAAAAATAAGAGAAGATTGAGTGCTTGAAGGACTAAATGGGTTAAACTAAAAATATGTGTCCTTTTTAAAAAATATATATTTATAGTAGGGACTATTAAATAATTGACCCTAAAATATTTGACTGTCTATAGGGGACTATTAATTTTTGGCAGCTGGAGTATGTACTATCAAACATATTAAAATTTGGAAAAATGACTGTTTTTCACCGTTGTCCATGAAAATGCATGCTATCAATCACACCCTTAAATAATGTAAATTTTATGCAGTATCGAGAGTAAAGACCTTAAGTAGTAACATCTACCAAAAATTGATTGAGATACCATTGTTTCACTCACTAACAAGGCATATCATTGAAGAGACGGTATCAGAACCTAAAAAAAGATTACGTTGGGTCTGCGATCTAAATTGAAAGGGGAAGCTCCTTATTTTATTATTATCTTTTTTATATACAGGTGAAGAAGATCTTTATGTATAAAATTTCTAACGCAGAACATAGTTCACATACCTATGGAGGCGAACATAGTGGAGGCAAACATAGTTCACATACCTATGAGGAAGCTCTATATTTTTCTCCAAGGAAATGAAGTCAAACAATTTCATGCGAAAAATATAATACATAGAAGATAAAACCTCACTTACTTGGCAATCATGTCTTGTACTGTGTCCTGTAGAATCATCCAACCTTCTCCATTTATCTGTGACATCAAATACATAAATTTTAACAGGTACAATTGAGTTATCCCAATCGACCCACTCCACTGTGTACTTCATATAGAGGCCTCTTCTAGCACTCTCAAGCCCGTCTCTCACCCTACACCGCATCCCATCATGACAACACCTCAAGCCTCCTACATAATTGGGGTCCATAGGTCGACCATATTCATCCTTCGTAACATTATACAGATCACACCTGCACTCAGTGCACCCCAACCTATCTTCTGCACCACGCGTATCGATTGCATGTACATTTAGCAGCCATTGCTCTTCAAACCCAATGGGAATTTCGGCCTTGTTACCAACTTCTATCCCATAAGGATCTGGAACATGTGTGGCTGTTCTTCGTGTTTCAGATCCAAGGCCAAAATATTGTGTAAGGCCGTGATCACATAAACCGGCGTTTTTCACAATCATGAAGTCCGATTGGTGGAACCCAAAATCGTTAGTATACTTTGGCACTTCAACACCTTCACGTTGATAGTACCTTATCATAAGCCAGTGGTGGAGATAGGTTTCATGAAGGGGGACGGCATTCCCTGCTTCATCAACTACTTCGGCATTGAAATTTTTGATAGCAATATGACCTCTTGGAAATTCAACATTGTAATAGAATTTGTTCACCACTGATCCTGGATCCAGCTCAAACTTAGGTGATAGAAATGTGGAGGACTTTACTCCATTTCCATCTACTCCTCGCGCTTGAGAATTTTGAGCACTTATCACCAACAACAAAATCGCTAAAGGGAGCAACCAAACTTGAGGAGCATGTGTCATTTTTTCCACCCTTTATTGCTAATTTTATCTGATGAAGCAAAAAATTTAACAAATTTAGACATTTTCTCTTTAAAGGTAGGGACCGCAATCATTAATAAATAATTAATATCAAATCATGTCAAACATAAAGTTTTGGCTCGGATGTTTCTTTCAACACTAAAATGCAGCTCAAAACATCAGTGTATCGCATTTATATGAACTGATAATAACAAACAAAGTTCAGGTGAGATATAATGGAAATGGGCCCTATTTTAGAATTTTATTAGTCATTTTATTTTCTTTTGTATTTTCTTTATTTTTGACGTAAACCACACGTCAATGGCTAGAAAGAAATATCAAATCCTAATTTTAGAGAGAGAATCAAAAGTTGTCTTAGATTTCAAGAATGGAAAAAGTAAGTACAAATGACATTACATGGGGTATTTATATGGGAAGGATTACTTGTTAATCAAGTAATTGGCTAAAATGACCAATTAAAAATAAAAGAATGCCTAATTAGTCCCAAACATGCTTAGAGACTAATTAAGGAAAGAAAAGGCTTAAAAAGAACTAAAAATCGAAAATAAAAATGAAAAAAAGAAAAGAAAATTAACAACGGATTCCCATCACTCTCCCCAGCTTCGAAAACCTCGTCCTCGAGCATAGGAGATGAACGGCCAAAAAGTAAGACAATCATCAAAGAGATCTCCACTAGAAAGAAGAATCGTCATCGGACACGTCCTTTGTACCGGCTTGCAATTAATCCAGGGAGAATAAGATCACCATCCAAACATGGCCGATCAACAAAATCTTGGCCCAAGATTCCCGTGATGAACCCCTTCAATGCTACGCCGCGAAAAACATCCACCAAGCATATGTCTAATGTCACAAAAAATGGGTCCACATACCCGTCATCAATCAAATCACCCAAGATCACCTCCTCTTCCCCGGTAGAGATAACCATCGATCCATCCTCATCAAAATCATCATCCCCATGATCAAAGATTGGGAAGAAATCTCCCAAATCAAATATTTCCGGCTCACGAAAGTGCGTACGAGTCATCCAACCACCCTCGACAAAAATGTCAAAAAAATCCTCAATACATAACCCAATTTCATCGTTTTGATCTTTCTTGCAATTAATTGGCTTGGGAGTTTTTTTTTTAATCTTTGATTAAACCTGATTGGATGAATGAGGGAGGAAGAATGATTGGGTGAAGCAACCAATCTTTAACAAGCTGCCGATAATCTTGAATTGAGCTTCGGGAGTTAATCGGGGCGGAAACGTAATTTTTTTTATGTTTGGGATTTGAAAAATGGTTGGTGGGTTGGAGGGTTCGGGGTGGTGGTGGAGGAATTTTGTAGGGTTGGAGGCTAGGGTTTGTAAATTGTGGATTGGGTTGTAAAATGGTAGGTGAAACCCTAGAAGTGGGTTGTCTTGGATCTTGAATTGAGGGTTTATGGAATGGATTTGGGTTTGGGGGGAAATTAGGGTTCAAGATTTGGGTTTTAGGGGTGGTGGATTTTATGGTGATGAGGCGGAAGTGAGAGTTAGCGTTCTTGATGAGATCTTTAATGTTTGTTCTCCATTCATGATCGCCTTTCTTCAATTTTTGAATCCCCCACTGTCGTTGTTTGGATTCTTTAAAGTCATCGAGAGAGTGGCTAACGATTTTGATAATCTAAACACACCGATACACACTAACACCAATGTTTGGAGCGACACCCTCTCTGATACCAATTTGATGTAAACTACACGTCAATGGTTAAAAAAAATACCTCACTAAAAAAAATACCAAACCCTAATTTTAGAGAGAGAATCAAAAGTTATCTTATATTTCAATAATGGAAAAAGTAAGTATATATGACATTATATGGGGTATGTATATGGGAAGGATTACTTGTTAATCAAGTAATTAGCTAAAATGACTAAAATATCCAATTAAAAATAAAAGAATGCCTAATTAGTCTCAAACATGCGTAGAGACTAATTAAGGAAAGAAAGGCCTAAAAAAAACTAAAAATAAAAAATAGAAAATAAAAACGAAAAAAATAAAAGAAAAATAACAATGGATTCCCATCAATTTTTGTTATTTGTATTTTCATTTGTTTTGTTATAGTATTTAAAGGTAAGGAGTAGTAATGACAATTTTGTAATTGGGACCTTAGCTTGGGGCCTAAGCTAGTCCTCTCCTTTAAATACCCCTTGTAGCCTCATTAGAGGTAAACTTGAATTTTGACAATAGAAAAGAGTGTTTCTCTCTCTAAATTGGTGTTTATATATTTTTATGAGCCTTTTGACGGGTGATTTACGTCAAATTGGTATCAACAAATGGCCCAACTCTTTGCTAACCTAGGGCTAAAACCTAACCCTTCAACCCCCATGGCTGCCCAACCCAAAAAAGAACCACAAATCCTAGTCCCCCTCCTTCTAACCCTAACCCTAGCTTCCGCCCCGCTGCCTCAGCCTTACCCCGCCACCATCGGACCCCAAAAACCCTATACAACCCACTCCACCGTCCAAAATAAACCCTCTGCCAGTCACCCAGCCCCAACCCCCGGCCCCAAGAAAAAAAAACCTCGCCCTGTTTCCGATCACACCAAACCCTCCCCTCTTCCCCGCCCCCCAAACCCTAGGTCACCCGACCCAAAAAAAAGTTTCATCCCGACCCAACCCGACCCAAACTTGGTCCCCTCCTGGCCGCCGACCACCCCTGATGGTCGCGCAGTCCTCCCAGCCTCAAATTGATCCCGAAAACCTAGGGGTTTGCCCTAGGTCTGCTCGAAAACCCCCTGGACTGCCCTACGCAACCTCGAAACCCTCTACCCGCTCCAAAACTATGGTTTTTGACTCGGGTGGAGACTTCTAGGGCTGGTATGCAAGAGAAGAAGAAGAAGAAGAAGAAGAAGTAGAAATAAAGAAGAAAAATGTGGGATGTACACTCATCAAGTCTCAAAAATTATTTTTGGGTCCCCACGATTTTTTTTTTGGCACAATTTTTGAAATTTCCTCACGAATTCCCAATTTTTTTTAACACTCGAGGACGAGCTTGGTCTTAAGAGGAGGAGAGTGATGGAAACGGGCCCTATTTTAGGGTTTTATTAGTCATTTTTTTTGTGTGTATTTTCTTTATTTTTGTTATTTGTATTTTCATTTGTTTTGCTTTAGTATCTAATGATAAGGAGTAGTAATGGCATTTTTGTAATTAGAGCATTAGCTTGGAGCCTAAGCTACTCCTCTCCTTTTAATACCCACTTTAGCCTCATTTGAGGTAGACTTTTTTGATAACCGAAAAGAGTGCCTCTCTCTAAATTGGTGTTTAGATATTTTTAGGAGCTTTTTAACGGATGGTTTACGTCAAGATATATCTATTTTTTTAAGAAAAGATGCACAATAATCATTTATGTCAAAACTAAAAGCTTAGGTCAATCTCTCAAAACATAAAAATCAGATACCCAGGGTGTGCATAGTTTTCCAAAGACAAAAGATACTACTTTTATAATAACAAAACAAATCCAACCAAAGCAGCCCTTACAATAGAGATAAAACTATATTATTGGTTCTGAACAATAAGCAGAGAGGGCTCCACTTCCACTGCTTACAAATTGGTTTAATTCTAGAAGATGACCAATGGGGCGCAGATATATTGCTCACATATATACAAAACAAGAAACAACCCGACTGTATGTGCTGATAAGCTGAAACTAATCATTAAGGAATATTAATAAACTATAGTGTTCTTTAACTATACAATCCGTGGACAAAAAATCGAAAATAAATCATCAAAGCAATACAATTCTTCTTTATTTATTGAAAAACCCCTAAAACAAAAAAGGCAGAGAAAAAGAATTGCTTACCCTTAAAAGAAAAAGAATGATGATTCTTGTATCTTGCATTCCACTGTAGGGAAGAAGAATACGATATTATTAATGGATGGGTAAATCTGAAGGTATACACGTGTTGTTTTGATGATGTCGCTGCTTACAATATGGCCGCAGGATCTATGACTAATCGAAAACGTCAAAAGAATAAAGTTAGATATTTGTTAGTCATAATTATTGATGTCGTCGACATACGTTGATTTGAGAAACTTGTGATGACAACAATGCCAAAGTATTTGATTGGATTTGGTGGGTCAGTAGTGTTATTTCCACGATCTCAGCCATTCGTTCGTCTTATACAGAGCAATTTGATTCATAAAATCTTTAAGCGTGGTTTGATACCCCGTATAAGATTTTGGATAGGATAAGAGAGACTAAGAGTCAGATTGAATATGATAAGGATGGATCGTATAAGATTTATTTTAATATTACATTTGGAATAATTCCGAATAAGAAGACGGGATGGGATATAATAATACAGTCATGTGTTTGAAATGCTCCAGATAGGATTAATTTATCTTCAATTTTTCAAAAATACCCTTATTCTGTATTTAATAATCAAAAAAATACAAAAATATATTGTTATCACATATATTAACTCAATAACATAATATTTAATTCTACGTGGGATGTTAAAAAAATAATATTATGAGATGAAAATATGTATTTGTATCTTTATTTATAATTTGTACACACTCAACCACTAGTAGTCACTTACACGCATACAAAAATCATCTGTACACAAACTAGCCGTTAGAAATAATGAGATAGTAAAACTGGTTGCTTACTATCTTCTCTTTCGATTCAAAACAAATCAGTTGCAGAAAATTGCTTGAAGTCACAACTGAATAACATCGATTTTACCCAAAATAGTCGCCGAAAACATACAGAAACAAATAAACTGAATTTTACATAGCTTTCAACTTGTCTAGCATATAGGTTAATAATAGATTAAAAAAATATGTGTAACAAACTGTTCTAAAAAACTCGCTTAGGCACGCCTAGGTTTAAGGCTTGGGAGAAACGTCCCGGCTTAAGTTTTTTGTAACACCCCGCCTAATTAAATACCGGGGGGTCAGTCCCATACCAAATTAAAACAGAATATACAGTTGGCTCATTCTTAGCATCACTGTCGAAAAACATTTACAACTCACCCAATACCCAATTAAGCTGGTGTTAAAAACTTTCCAAATTTTAATTCAACAAAATTCATTTCTAGTTTAAGAATAACACAACACATTTTATTCTACAACACGGATAACCAAATAGATAACATAAAAGAATTTAAAAGCATTTGGAATAAACATTCCCACATAATATTAATCCATTACAGTAATCCAAACAATGTTAAATGTATTAAAATGACACGAATACCATAGTATTTGACCCCGATAGAAAAGAGATAACTGAATCATTTGGGCGACATGCCCTAACTAAGAATACTGTGAATCAAAAAGATGATAGGCGTCTAAGCAAAACTCCATAAATCCATAGCCTGTCATAATCCGCTAAGGTTGGCGTCCCTGTTGCTGGACACCTGATATAGAAGACACAATAGAAAAGAAAATATGCAAGGAAACGGGTCAGAGCCCGAATGTGTAAATGATTTTTAAAACAACAAGTATTTAATAAGTGCAATAAATCTTTTATTATGTACATGTTAGACCCAACTCTCACTTGCTATTCTCACCTCTCAACTATAGTGCACACTTAACGTTTCCTATTAACCTCCTAGTTAATGGTTCCTCTTTTCTAGCCTCCATATTATAATTCCATTCCCATATCATAATCCCCGTATGTCCCATACCATACGTCACATTATTATTCATTTACATTTCTCATCGTTTCTCATTAACATGAATCATTTCTCATTAATATGAATTAAGTTTTTCAATAAACATTCATTAACTTAATTCAATTATCTTTCTCTAATCACCGTTATCTACAATTATCACACAGTAGATCATTTAGCCACAATAAATCCAATCATTCATTTAATCCATTATATATATATATATATATTCATATATAATACGGCACCCCGAGTCACAGCTGCGGTGCAATGCATTACTCTGTTATCATGTCCCAATATCGCTTGTCGCCGAATAAGGGACTAAAGGTTCGGTAAGGATTCCTCGAACCACAAACAACAACACAATCATTGGAGGCGAACATAGTTCTCATACCCATGGGTCACGCATATACCTACCTACCCATAGTCAGCGGACTTATCAACTCCCCGATAAGTCTTTCATAGACCTATGTTCTCGAGCGACAAATCAAAGATCCCATGGATTCATCAGGATATGACTGCCCTCACGCGCAAACCTCCCACCGATAGCAAGTAAGCTAGGTATGTCATACACATAAATCATCAATCAATCAAATAGGTATTATCATACCTATAATATAATATCAATAAGGTAATATCACTACCCTAAGATAATTCCCATACGTAGCATTATATCTCTTTTAAATTCCACGTATTAAAATATCATATCTTTACTTCATAATTTAATTATCCTCGCATCCTATAACATCATGCGCGGAGCGTCTCGCAAAGCGAAATCCAAACAAGGAACCCCTCCAATACACTACTACTTAACTTTGTCGATCGAGGAGGTCCGTCAACTTCAAATACGCGATCGGGATAACCTCATACCCTATTTCAACCAAATGTGTTCTAAACTCCCATCTCTATCTAGGAGCCATACTGCTAAGCGCTCGTATTACACTTAGTCCTTGCACAATCAATAATGAACTTAAACTCAGTCCTTGATGTTCATATTGTAATCCTAAGGCTACCCAGGTGTTACATTCAATCACCACTACTGGACCTATCCTTAATCCTCAAGCAAACCAATTATAATCCAACAAATGAATCTAGCAACCGAAATTTCTTTAATTTAATTATCATCATTCTAATCAATTTAAATCCCAATCAAATTAATTTAAATCTTATCAAGGGTCTACTGATATTTTCTAAGTCCCATAATATCCAATTAATAATCACCAAAGATCCACAAAAGTTTTGGGATAAGAACCAACATTAAAAAGAAACAACGTCATGAATTCTCATATTTTAAATACTCAGAAAAATCAGATCCAAAAATTATTCAAATCATCAATCCGACTTCAAAATTGTATTCTACACGAAAAATTGAGTCAGGTATGTGTTTTGAGTTTTTCTTAAATCTCATCCAAATGCACTCAAAAAGAAGATCTAAACATTCCAAATTGGCTCTTCTCATTCCACTCGTTTTTGCCTCTTTTTCCAGAAAATTATTAACATATTATCTTCAAGAACACAAAATTATTTTCAGAATTTCTTCCACAGATTGATGAATATATATTGGATTATTATCATCCTACAACATGAGTTTACTTCCTATATCATTTCAGTTTCTAGAAATCCATAAAACAACTCCATTATGTCTTCCAAACATGAAAAATCATCTCTTTTCATAATTATTCTAACATGGACAATATACGAACTTAAATTGCAAATATCAAACACTTGCCTCTAATGAAGATCTGATCCTTTGGAGTTGAATAACACAGGTGGTGATGGTGGTGGTGACCTTTGACATTTGGTTCTCCTCCTTCCCAAGCAAACTTCTCTTCCCAAGCAACCTTTCTCTCTCTCTAGGAAGATGACTTTTCAATTTTGTGTAGAAGAGATGAATGAACCCATATTCAACTAATCTCCAAATACTTATAATAAGACAAAACCCGAAATCACTATTCATCCCCCTTGTAAAAATAATCAAAATGCCCTTTTGGGTTGTCTCTTCATTTCCAAATGACCCGAGACTCAAAATTAACATCCAAATAGATTTTTCTGACTATTTCAACCCTTCCGGACGCAATGACGCAGTCGAAACGACTATAAGGTTGATGTAAAAATAAGTTTCCTTTTTAATTTAATAAATTAGTCCCGACACGTCCCATACCGCGTCTGACTAAAAATTCAAATTACCGAATTTATATCATACCATCATATCAATGACATCACATTCATATATTACCTAAATATCTTTAAGTAATATTCAGAATCATCCATTTTAATATCCACAATTAGGATAAAACCCAAATGAATTAATTAATAATAAAATCCAATTAATCCATTAATTTAAAATATAACCCATTTTAAAAGTCATTAAAATCACGGGGTATTACATTTTTTACGCATTATTCTTGGTAAAACCCTTAAGGTGCACTTTTTTCTAAAAACAACAATGCTTTAGTGAAACGATATCGCCTTTTAAAGAATTTTTTTACTAACCGGACCATTATCTCATCCAAAATAATCAAATAGTATTTTAATTTGCATATATTCAGACATATTTTTATGATATGTATAATTTTATTATTTTAATCGGCAATATATTAAGGGGGCCTAAACGCCTTTTCAAGTCTTTTTACACCTAAGGCCCGCGTAGGCTTCTAAGGCTTAACGCTTGGCCTCCATGCCACGATTACGCCCCGTATTTTTTAGAACCTTGCAAAATATTAGCGGTGAATTAGCAACACATAACTGTCAACTTTTCTAGTAGGGGAGTTAACATAATATTTGTATCGATTTAAACCAAAATAGTAGTTCATGATAAAGCAACAAATAGACAAAAATAGAAAAAAATAAAAATAAAAAATGGAGAGGTTACCTACCGTGATGAAAAATATGAAGGGAGAGTTATGTGAATCAAAAGGACCGCCGGTTGCTATCTAATACTTAAGATAGTGCAAGTTGCATGGTTTTTTTTGTAACTTAATAAGGGTAGAGTAGTAATTTTCAATCAAATTTTGACACCGTATAATTTTATACGACCTTGGAGGTGTGATTTTTTTATCCCACTCCTTGTGGGATAAGAAGCTCACATTGGATAACTTATTCCATCTCATATCCCATCATAAATTACACCAAACATTGGATAGGGATAATTTTATCCAATAAGAACCTCTTATACGGCGCATCAAACGAGGCCTTAGTCTCAACCATTCGTGCGTATTTTGATCAACGCTCTAAGAGCTCGTTTGGGACTTTTAGAGAGAAGAGAAAGGGGATGAAAATTTTATTAGGAGAGAAAAGAAAATAAAATAATTTTCTTTTTTGCGTTTGGGAGGAAAATAATTTTTTTAAGAGAAATAAGGAACAATTCATTAAAAACGTTCCTTTCTCTCCATTTCTTTCCGATTTGGAAAGAAAGTTTTGGAGAGAAAGGAAGATAAATTTTTTAAAAAAATTTCATTTATTTTCTCTCCTTTTAAACTTCCAAACGAGAAAAAGTTATTTTCTTTCCTACTTAAACTCCCAAGCGAAGGAAAGGAAACACACTTTCTCTTCCTTTCCTTTCTTTTCTCTCCAAAATAGAACACGCAAACGAGCCTTAAACTTTCACGAAGGATGAGGTTCACACGTTTTCCATTCTAGGCACATATCCGCATGTGATTGGAAAAATGTTTGCCAACACAATCATTTTGTGTCATTTGTAAAAAAAATAAGAAATAATAATAAATTTATTGTGGTGTGAATCAATCATAAATTTATTGGAACCCTAGAAATATGGTGCGTTGAAGAGGAGGAGATGGAGGAGAAGAGAAAAGAGGTGAGAAAGAAAAGGAGGGAGTTGGAGTGTGCTTGAGAATGGAGGAAAGGTAAGAAGAGAGGTTGTCGAGATTTTAATAGGTAGGTGAGAGAGTGGAATACACGTCAGATTTTGTAAAAAAATTTGTGAAGATTTTTGTACTCATATCATTATTCTTAAAAGAGGGGTTGTGTGTGCGTGAGAAGAGAGAGGGAGAGGCGGGAGAAGGGATTGGGATTGAGAGGTGTTACAAGCTCGAACTGTAATTTTGGTAAATTGTAAACTAAATTGGGTGTACGAGGAATATTGGAAAAAACCCGGAGGGTGAGTTGGTCTTTTAGCCAATTCTTGTAAAGGTTGAGCAGTGTCACTCTTTTACATTTTAGGGTTACTAACCTTTACATTTTAGATTCTCTTCCAAGAATTTTAGGGTTACTAACCAGTTTTGATGGTACAATATTTATCTCAAAATATAAGTTTATCTCATATAGTCTCTGACTCGAGAAGCATCTGAAATACGCACTACTTAAATTGAAAAATAAATAAATATAAAAATGTAAAGGAGTGATATTGTTCAACGCCTACACCCTAAGAATGATGAATAGAATGTCGCTAGAGATACTCCTCCGACGAATAACCCAAGTCTACGGCAGAAACAACAACTTACAGCATGTGGAAAAGTGTACAATAACTAGCATAAACTCATAAAGTCTACCAAGAGTAACAATATAACTGAAATTGGGCCACAATATTTCATCACAGCATCGGAACAGGGAAAATCACTACGCCTTCACACCAAACGTATGGGCTCCATACCTAAGGTTAAACAAGGAGATCCTCTCGTTAGTCCCACTCGGAATATGGGCACTTTCAGCATGCGAGATCGGGGTAAATATGACCTAGGTAGAGCCCGTCTCATCATTGAGAATACCATGCGCGATTAACATCGTACGTGCCCTATCAAATACATTATAGTACGTCTCATATAAACACACACACAACATCGGTATGATTGCACATAAATCAAGTAAACAAGTACGGTCTTACACAACTGGACCAAATAAACATATACAAACCCTACTCAATTGGGTTACACATAAAGTTTCTTATTATTATTAGTAAATACGCACGTTAACTATAATAGGTTATATATAAGATTGGTCCGAACTCCGAAGGCTCTCCAAATCTAGGCATCGCCTAACACCTAACTTTTACAAGAATTACCTTGATATCTATACTACCTTATTCAGCGGGTCATAAAAACAAATTAAACTAACGTGTAAGCATTTATCATTCTAATAAAAAAAAATTAATACTCGGTCCTATACTCAAGGTCCTCAAGCAATTATACAAAAATCTCATTTACTAAAAGTGTCTTATGTTCTAGATTAATTCTCTACGATTGATTAAGAACTAGCCTCCAAAATTCATAAATGTCGATCGAATAGAAAACCTAACACGTTAGATCGAATCATCATCATGAAATCCAACTATGATTTTTTATAAGCCTTCACTAACCATCGCCACACAAACATCTAACAAACTAGACTACCTCCCACAACCATGTGCACGGGGCTAGTCACTGTCGTGCGCACGGACACTATAAATCTGAACTTCACAAAAGTCAAGTTTCTTCTTTCCTAAACCCCAAGTTAGGATCCTAAAAACCCTAGTCCTCCATGGATTACCCAACCTAAGGTCCAAACACCTCAAAAATAACTTAATATGATCCTTAAACAGCTTTGGATCAAAACCAACATATACCATAAGTTTTAGATGATTTAAACAAGGATTTATGCACCAATTTCAAATTATGAATCTTAAAATTCTAGGTTCATAATTTTACTCAATTCATTTCAAATTTTGGTTCAATTTCAAATTAAACAAGAGGTTATATATATATATATATATATATATATATATATATATATATATATATACACACACACACACATACATACTATGATTAAGAACATATCAATTTCATTCAAGTTTGATGACTAATTCGTAGGATTATCATCAAACTATCCTAATTCATTAACACGGGGTTAAAGTTTAATTTACCAATTAAACTAATTACAAAAATTAATTTTTTGATGATTAGAAACATATTACACAAGTTTCAATCAAGATTTCAATGACGACTACTATCATAACACAATCCCAAATAAATTCTTAATCGATGTAAACTTGCATATGGACTGATTGATGAATTGGAGTCCCAAGACCTCTCAATTTCTCTTCAGCCTTATGTGCCTCTTCTTTCAATCTCTCTAGGTTTTATCCAATGTCGAAGAAGTGTTTTTTTAGGTTTGTCTACAAACCTAATAATTAAGCTTCCCACGAATTAGGCTTAGGCTCAACATAAGCCTCAACACAATAAGCTCAAATAATACTCAAAATGGACTAAAACTCTACCAAAGTCATGTACTAAACCAATGGAATTAAATCATACCATATTATGTCAAAAATGGACATTTCAAATTTTCCAAAAGTCAACCTAAAATAGAGCATATTTTAATAAATTAATTTCCTCAATAAGTTAATTTATTAAGCCAGTAGGAATCAATTAAGTTAAAATTTAATTATTAAACTGTTACATGTGACCCGATATTATCATAAACTCCTTCATGATTAGTGGGACATAATACCGAGGGAATAGTCCAAACAAGAAAATCCTCGACACCTAGTTCGTGACCATTCCATAGTCCCCCATAATACTAAGTCACTTATAATATTTAGTTAATGTATTACCGTATATTATGCCAACTTCCAAAAGTGTGTTAAATCACATAACATATAAATGACCACATAAATGAATATCATAACAATATATAACAAATATAATGAGTGACATACCACATGTCACATACAAATAACAATTCATCACAATTAAATAATTAATTTAATAATTAAATAATTACTACGAAAATACGAGGTATTACCCTTGGCTTGTGTTTTATGAGATATATGTTTTGCCTCATTTTAAAATCTACCAGCTCTTATTTTCACTCACCTTCTTCACAAAGAAACCCTAAACTCTCTCTAAACCCTTCTCCCAAGCAATCCATTTCATAAATCAAATCAAAATGTTTTTTCAAGGCAATTTCAATTGAAAATTCGAGAGAAGATTCGAAGCATCACAATCAAGTGTTCAAGATGTTTCAAGAGGGTTTTCAAAGGGGTTTTATCTACACCATGTAACTTAAACTTTTATACCATTTAAAAATGCAAGTTACTAATATACTCCTCTCATTTTATATATACAATTGTTAATTTCACCTAAACCTTAATTGTAGGCTAAAAATTGGTTAGTAACCCTTAGAGTTTTGAGATTCCTTGTGTTATTCCCCTATTTTGATGAAATTGGATAATTTTTCATGGTTTAAATTTGAATAGAATCTTAGTTTATTCATAAATTGTGAAATTGAACCATTTGTTTGTAGACTTACATATTAGAGTTTGATATTGAAAAATGAACTTATGTTAATTAGATCTTAATGATGTATAGTTAAGATTTAATTATTGATGAAAATACAAGGGCTAAAGAGTGTTGTATATTTAGCTTAATCTATAGTACCTTCACATAAAGATTCCTAATTAATATGATTCCATGCGATAGTTTATAATAAAATAATAATCCACCATCTAAATGTATAAAAAATAATAATACATTTATGGCGGTGTGAATCAATCCTAAATTTATTGGAACCCTATAAATATGGTGCGTTGAAGAGGAGGAGGTTGAGGAGAAGATCAAAGAGGTGAGAAAGAAAATGAGGGAGTTGGAGTGTGCTTGAGAATGGAGGAAATGGAAGAAGAGAGGTTGTGTGTGCGTGAGAAGAGAGAGGGAGAGGCGGGATTGGGATTGAGATGGAGATGGAGATGGAGAAGGAGCATTGTGGAGTCTTGATTGACAAAACTCACTGTATAAACTCCCTACGATCGCTCGATTAATAAAAAAAATTAATGCCAATGATTTTTTTTATTTTTTTGCTATTTAGTTCTATTATAAAAACTCATAGAATGTGTGTGTTCTTTAAAAGAATATAAAAGAGAGTTAAAATTAAATTTTGGTGGTTATAAGACTAAGTACAAATGATTATACCCACTCAAACAATTGAGGAGGGACGGGAGCTTAAATCTCTAAAAATGTTTTATGGTGTTTTATAAATTAAGGATTGTAGGTTTCCATTTTATTCACATATTAATATGCCTTTAATATATTAGTTGATGTGTGGGATATTTATGATTAACAAAGTTTGACTCAGCATGTAATACTCCATAATTTTAAAAATAATTATAATTACTTACATAGAAGATAACTGTATTAATTAAATGGAACTCCAAACTAACTATAATTTAATTTGTGAATTAAAAGTTAAACGGATTAAAATAGAATTTTAAAATTTATTTGGTAAGTTAATTGAGCTTTGTGGACTTTAGTTTAAGTATTATGAAGTTTGGGGATCAAACTGTAATTTTGGTAAATTATAAACTAAATTGGGCATATGAGGAATTTTGGAAAACCTGAAGGATAAGTTGGTCTTTTAGCCAATTCTTGGAAGAGAATTTTAGGGTTAAAACGAATTAAAAAACGGGGGAAAATTAGTTGCCATACATTACCTATGTCGCGACTAGGACCGCGACCGCGAGCTTGACCACCACAATCTCGAGATACAAAGTCGCGACCGAAGTTATAATGTGGGTGAGTTGCGGCTAAGGCAGAGTGTTGTCGCGACATTACATAAAATCCATAAATAAATTGATCAGGTTTAATATAAAGTTACAGGAATAAAAAAAAATTGGTAACATTAACAGCATTACGAAAAAAACACCAAGTAAGTAACTGCAATACAAAATACTCTACTATTAAATCAAATAAAATATCTATGATACCAATCACTGTCATAAGAATCAAATCTAACTTTGAAATATAAAATTTCGATGGTACAATATTTATCTCAAAATATAAGTTTATCTCATATAGTCTCTGACTCGAGAAGCATCTGAAATACGTGCAACTACTTGAATTGAAAAATACATAAATAAAAAATGTAAAGGAGTGATACTGTTCAACGCCTACACCCTAAGAATGATGAATAGAATGTCACTAGAGATACTCCTCCGACGGATAGCCCAAGTCTACGCCAGAATCAACAACTTATGACATGTGGAAAAGAGTACAATTACAAGGATAAACTCATCAAGTCTACAAAGAGTAAGAATATAATTGAAATTGAGACACAATAATAATAATGCATCTTCATCACAGGGGAAATCATTATGCCTTCACACCAAACGTATGGGCCCCATACTTAAGGTTGTATAAGGGGATCCTCTCGTTAGTCCCACTCGAGATATGGACACTTTTAGCATGCAGGATCAGGGTGAATAGGACCTAGGTAGAGCCCGTCTCATCATTGAGAATACTATGCGCGGTCAACATCGTACGTGCCGAATCAAATCCCTTTTAGTACATCTTCTATAAACACACACACAATCTCAATATGATTGCACATAAATCAAGTAAATAAGTACGACCCTACATAACTGGGCTAAATAAACATATACAAACCCTACTCAACTGGGTTACACATAAAGTTTCTAATTATTATTAGTTAATATGCGCATTAACTATAATCGATTATATATAACATTGGTCCGAACTCCCATGGCTCTCCAAAAATAGGCATCGTCTCATACGTAACTTTCATAAGAAATATCTTGATATAAATACTACCTTTTTTAGTGGGTCATAAAAACATTTTAAATTAGCGTGTGATTTATATAACCATCAAGCATCTATCGTTCTAATAAAGCATCTCAATACTTAATCCTATACCCAAGGTCCTCAAGCAATTATACAAAAATCTCATCTACTCACGGGTTCTTAAAAGTATCTTATGTTCTAGATTAATTCACTACGATTGATTAAGAACTAGCCTCCAAAATTTAATAAAGTCGATCGAACACAAAATCCAACACGTTTGATCGAATCACCCTCATAACATCCACATATGATTTTTTATAAGCCCTTACTAACCATCTCCACACAAATATTTAACAAACTAGACTACATCCCATAACTGTGTTTGATAAGCACCCAAAAGTGTCTATTTTATACCCCGAATTGATGCATTTTAGCCTCTCCTTTTAATTAAAATTGACCTTATGTCGTATTTTATTATTTTTCAGGCCAGTACGCAGTTGCAGTGTTAAATAATGCTAATTCCAGCCAATTACGACGCAAAAGAAGTTAAAAGCATGAAACGAAAAAATCAAAGAGACCGCGAAGTCAGAAGTCTCATTGAGCTTGCCCAGAAGAGTCCCGATGTCCCGAACCAGTACTGTAACTAAAATCTAAGCCAGACCAATCCCAGCCCAACACCCGAGCCTGTGTGTGTTGAGTTTGTACCTTTTTAAATTTTCTTAGATTTTTATTTTGAGTCGTTTTATTTTTAGGATTTATTTTGGAATTTTAAGAATTTATTTAGATATTTTATTTTTATTAGTGTATTTTTATTTTTATTAGTTTTTAATTTTTAATCTTAATTTTATTTTTTTAGGATTAGTTTTTAGAAATTTATTTTCTAGTTTTACTAGATTTTAATTTCTTTTAGTTTTTTTATTCGGATTATCGTTCTTTTAGTTTTAATAGAGTTTTATTTTTATTTTATTTTTAGTGTCCTTTAATTTTTATTTTGAGAGGTTATTTTTTTTAAGTTTATAGATTTTTATTTTACTTAGTTTTAGTTTTATTTTTTTTAGTGTCATTTTTTTAGGGGAACAAATTAAACACACACACTAACTATTCCAATACACACAAAATAACTCCTAAAACACACACCTACATTATACACCCTACTACACACAATCACCTCCCCCTCATCTTCAACCTCTCACCCTCATTCTCTCACCTCCCTCCATAACCAACCAAACCCAAACCCAAACCCAAACCCATATACACCAGCCAAGGTTCTAAAAAATGCGGGGCGTGATCAAGGCGTGGAGGCCAAGCCTTAAGCCTTAGAAACTTAGGCGGGACTTAGGCGTAAAAAGGCGTGAAAAGACGTTTAGGCCTTCTTAGTATAATTTAATATTTTTTAACCATAACAAGGCTATTAAAATACTAAAATTGAACATATCATAAAAATATGTCTGAATATATGCAAATTAAAATACTATTTGATTATTTTGGATGAGATAATGGTCCGGTTAGTAAAAAAAAATCTTTAAAAGGCGATATCGTTTCACTAAAGCATTGTTGTTTTTAGAAAAAAGTGCACCTTAAGGGTTTTACCAAGAATAAGGCGTGAAAAACTTAGGGCGGAACGTTTCTCCCAAGCCTTAAGCCTAGACGGATTTTTTAGAACAGTGACACCAAACAAACCCTCCACCCTTATCTCTCCACACCCGAGACCCCAAGCCAACCTCCATTTTTGAAACCCGGAACCAAACCAGACCCGATGCGGCCCACCTGCTGACCCAACCAAACCACGCCTCAGCCCCACCCCTGGCGCTTGAACCCGTGACCCGCCATCGTTCAAAAACCCAACCCGAGTTCGACCACTGTCGCAACCCGCGACCCAAACGGGTTTACCCGATTCCCTTTTCCAAACCCGATTCAGCCCTTACCCATGTCGAGACCCAAACTGAGTCAACCTCCACCCCTCCAAAATCGGACATAATCCCAAGCATAAACCAAAAATCCCACAAAATCTTCAACAAAAAACAAAAATCGTGGAACAAAAGAAAAGGGGGTGAAGCTCACTTTAAAAGGAGGACTCTCTTATCAGCAAAAGGGAAGAAGACACAGAGACGCGTAGAGAGAGACAAAAAAAGAAAAAAAAAGGGTAGAAAAATAGTCAGAAAAAAAGAAAAAAAATATAGTTTTAGGTCTAGAAAATTTGTAGGTTCACTTTTTATTTTCAATTTTGTAATCCAGTCAGATTTTATGACGAGTTTGGGACGCGTGTTCATGCACACAGTTGACACAAGAAATTATTGCGTATCATATTTCTTTCTCTTTCTCTTTAGTTTCTTGTTTGTTAATTGTGTTTGTGCTGAATTTTTAATCGTGTCTGGCTAAACACCCCATTCAAGGGGTCTGACCACTTGATTGGAGGACAGCGACTCTATCCTTGATTCCAGTAGACTTGCTTGAAGTCGCTTCTGATTCTTGATCTTTTCTTTCTTTCAATGGCAAGGTTGACTAATCTGAAATCGAAGTTTGAGATGATTGATAGTCTAGATTTTAGGGTGGGATGAAATGCGTATGTTGAATTTTTTTATTTGAATAATGGTTCGTTGATGTGTTCTAGGCTAATTAATTTGGGAAAAATTACACATTAATTTATGTAACGAGAGTTAATAAATTAATGGTGCAAATTAATATTTGATTTCTGGATTTCACTTAGAGATAAGTATTATTCTTAAATTAAAATATTAATTATGTGTATGCAATTCAAGGATTCGTACAAATTTTAATAAATTAATCTTAGTGGATATTTTATTCAAACGAGTGTGAATCTTATTTTTTTATGTTGTGACTATTCCCGATTTAATTGCTGAAAAAGATAAAATTGAATTTAGGATTGTAACGAGAGTTAAATTTTAAATTCAACATTATTTCGAACTATTCAATTGAATAATTAGGACATTAAATTGATTTGACTACGCGGTGTAATCCCACCTCTTGTTTCTTCTCATAAATTCTAAACTAGATTACTTTCTAAATTTTCATAGTCATTTGAGTTGGATAAATTTTCGTTTCCTCCCTTGAAAATTGTTTTTAAAATATAAAAAGAAAAAAAAAATTATATTGAATAAAATTTTAAAAACACAAAAAGATTTTTAATAAAAATTGGAATTGCAAGTTTTCACGATAACAGTTTCAACACTAGAAATTGGATTGATACCCGAATTTACCACAATACTAAATTTTTAACAAGTTTTGTAGGTAATTCCAAGAATTTTGATACTCGAAGTTTGACCACAGCGACATTCCAAATCCATATATGAAGGAATATAAATGAAGAGTTATCAAATGGCGCCGTTGTCGGTTTCTTGAAGATTGAAGCCTGTGAAGATTTGTAATTTTCATTTTTTTTTTTCTTTTTAGGAGTTATTCCTTCCTCTCCCTCCTTAGATTGGTTGTTTAGGGTTATTGAGGCCTTGTAATTAATTTGGGTGCATTTTGACATCGATTTATTTTTGTAATATTTATTCTAAAAACAAAAAGAAAGCGAAAAGGGAAACCGGACAAGGTAGAGAGAGGGCATCCAAAGGCGAGAATTTAGAAGCCTCTCTACTTTGGGTTGGTAGGACTCCCGGGGACGACTGAAGTAGGCGTACTTCCCCCCGGTCGACTCAACTCGATCTTCACCCTACGCGTGTAAAAATCGTGGGAGGTAAACTCTTTATCACTCGCGAATCTCCTGCAAGCGAGTCAATTTTTGTGTGCTACTTGCTCCTATATGCTTTTTATTTCTGTATCGCACTTAAATTGGATGGTTTGATGAATAAATTTACCTAAGACCTATACCCGGTCATTGCAACGAGTTGGGATTTCATCACCCACTCAATCACCTCTCCCTTTGCTTGTTACTTGTGCTCTCACTTAAATTAAAATCAATCAACTAGCAAGCCAGGTAGGAACGATGTTCATTAGGACCCTTTCGGAATGAGACCCTCGTAGGATACTCTAGTGAGTCCTTTCTACCTCTGTAAATGTTCATTCAACTATCTTAAGACTTTTGTCGAAGGAAACTGGGTTTTAAGTGAGGCCGCCCGGTAAAACGGGTTTGTGCTTTCCCCAGCGTGGTACCGGATAGTTGTGTGTTGTAGTAGATAGTGTGGTGAGCCTTAACTAGTAAGCCTCTTGTCTCTCGGGAAGAAATTAGGAGCACACTTTTACCGGAGAGGCCTAAGATTCCGTGATTTTCTCGCCCGCGGACTAATTCCAATTGACTACCCAATCACTTAACTTGAAGATATTAATTTGGCTATGTGCTCGTTCGTACTTGTTCCCTTTGTGTACGTGTCTAAATTGTCCCTTTAGGTAGTCCAATTTTTGTTCCAACTGTCAGTTTTTCCACCGTTAGTCCATCGCCCTTTTTTCTTGTATTTTTCTGCCTTTTGTTTAACAAAAACTAAAACTAAAAAAATATTTTCCTTTTTTTTCCGCCTCATTTTTTCTCACAAAAAACTCCAAAAATATTTTTCATTTTTCCTTCCTTATTTTCCAAAAAAAAAAAAAAAAAACCAAAAAGATTTTCTTCTTTTTCAAACAACCAAAAATCCCAAAACTATTTTTTCCTCGCTTTTATGCCACATTGGCAACACATTGATCATCGATTAACACATTCCCCTAGTGCTCCATCTCTAAATTCCCTCTTAGGTGATCGTGTTCCTATCGTTGCCTTTCCTCCTCATTTTCTGATCCGTGTTCTTCTTCATCGGAGAAGCCTAGTTCTCCCACTTCCCCGGGTTCTATTACCCCACCCATCATGGCAGACGAACGCGCTTTAAGGGACTACTTTGCCCCGATTACGGCCACTCCGCCTTCATGTATCGTCCTTCCGCCCACTTCGACCGTTCAATTTGAAATTTTCCCCGCGACTATTTCTATGTTGCCCAATTTTCATGGCCTTGAACGCGAGTCTCCTTATACTCACTTGCGTAAATTTCTCACTGTATGCGCTACTTTTAAAAATCAAAACTTAGACGAAGAGAATGTTCGTCTTCGGTTGTTTTCCTTTTCTCTTCACGATAATGCATCCATGTGGCTCCATTCCTTGCCCCGGATTCTATCCTAACTTGGGAACAACTTGTCAAGAAGTTCATGCCTAAATTCTATCCCATGAGCAAAACAAATGAAATGCGCCAAGAAATTCATGATTTTAGACAAAAGCCTACCGAATAGTTTTGTGAAGCATGGGGCCATTTTCAAGACTATATTAATAGTTGCCCACATCCCGGTATCGAGAAAATTCATTTAGTCCATAGTTTTTACAATGGTCTTATCCCTTCTTCTCGCACCATGATTGAATCCATGCATAAAGGGAAGTTCATACATTTGACTCCCACTGCCGCCTATAATTTTCTCCTTGAATTAGGCGATGACTCCCAAGATTGGGAGGGCACCAATGCATTTTTGAGATCCGATCCTCCACGTGTAGGGAACACTTCTGAGGTAAAAAATGATCCTGATTTTAAAACTTTGCTACACAGCTTACA
Source organism: Sambucus nigra (assembly GCA_949130495.1). Taxonomy (NCBI): domain Eukaryota; kingdom Viridiplantae; phylum Streptophyta; class Magnoliopsida; order Dipsacales; family Adoxaceae; genus Sambucus; species Sambucus nigra. The sequence continues at coordinate 183,088,957 of OX422210.1, forward strand.
CTCTTTGACTAAAATCGTTGACGCTCTCAGTTCTACTATGCAACAAAATGTTACACTTTTTAAACAAGCAATGACTGTCAACGATTCTAGTCCTTCATCTTACGGTGTCTGCTTAAGTTAAGATCATTTAGCTCATTTGTGCCCCCTCCTGCAAGATGATCCCGAACCCACCATGGCCCAAGCTTGTGCCTTTGATACCACTAGGAAACCCATTCCCCCCTCATTTACTTACAATCCTAACAATAGGAATCATCCCTATTTCTCTTATAAGTACGACCACCACTTTGCTCCTTCCCGACCACAACAACATGTTGGTGGTCCCCCTGGGTTTCCACACAACCCACAAAGGCAACCTCTCCCTCCTGTCCCGCATAAGTCTGCTCCTTACCATCAATCCCACTTTCCATCTTCCTTTGTCCCCCATGGTGAACATTCAAACAATAATAATCAGTTGGTTCATGTTCCCTCTCCTTCCTTTGAGTATTCACAACAGCTTAATTCTCAGCGCGAGTTGGTTCCCCAACCATCTTATGCCCCTCCGCCTAATTCCTCTACCTCTTCTCTCGAGAATCTCCTCACTTAGTTTATGACCACTCAGACTCAAGACCTCCAACGGCTTGAGCAGTGTTTCAACCAATTCGAGTCTGAGCGAGAGAAAAGTCATTTTCCCAGTCAACCTATTGCTAACCCTAAGGGGAATGGCAAAGACTCGACCTACGAGGTTGGTTCCACTTCCAATCCACCCAATTACCAAGCGGATATAAAAGCGATGTCTACTCTTCGCTCGGGAAAACAAGTTGATAATGGTGTTCATGATCCCACTGATGTCCCACACCCGACCCTCCCACCTTTAGCATCTATCCCTAAGATTATCCCACCATCTAAATCCCCAGCTCACACTGAGTCCAATCCTCCTGAGCCCACCTCTGTTTATGTGCCCAAAGCACCCTTCCCTCATCGATTGGCTCCCACTAAGAAAGCCCAATAATTTGATGAGATCAAGAAAGTCTTTCAGAATGTTCACATTAACATTACCTTCCTCACCGCGATTCAACAAGTCCCCTCGTATGCCAAATTTTTGAAGGACCTGTGCACTGTTAAGCGTAGGACCAATGTTCTGCGTGATGCTTTCCTCACTGAGTAAGCTACGCCCCTTCTCCATAATAACGGTGTTGTGAAGTATAAAGACCCTGGTCGTCCAACTGTCTCTTGCATGTTAGGCGACAAGTTCACTACTAGTGCGTTACTTGATCTTGGGGTTAGTGTTAATTTGTTACCTTACTCCTTCTACCTTGAGTTAGGTTTACAAAACATGAAACCTACACGAGTTACTCTTCAACTTGCTGATCATTCCGTGAAAGTACCTAAAGGAATCGTTGAAGACGTTTTGGTGAAAGTTTCAGACTTTTACTATCCTGTGGATTTCATCATCTTAGACACTCCTGCACCCGACCCAACCAATACTCCTATCATATTGGGTCGCCCCTTTCTGGTCACTGCCAATGCCATCATCAATTTTCGTGACGGGTCCATGAATCTCTCTTTTGGCAACATGACTGTAGAAGTCAATATATTCCACCTTATGTAAAAACTGGCTGATGTCGATTCTATTGATGAGGTGTGTGTAATTGACTCCTTAGTTAATAAAATGTTGGACCAAACTTACCCTACCGATCCTCTCCAACAATGTTTGGCTCATTTTGGATCCGACGTTGACATTGATTCCTCCATCTCTGAACTCAATGCCCTGCTAGATTCCACTCCATTGATGGACACTTCCTCTTGGGATCCTCCCTTCGAGCCCCTCTATGTTGATACTCTTCACTCTGTGGATCACCCCGTTCCACCTTCTGAACTCCCTTCCACATCAGATTCCTCCACTTTATGCACTGATAGTTCTCCGGACTCTATTTTTGCATCTGAGCCCGATGTCACTCATGCGCCACCTACTAGTTTGGATCTTAAGCCCTTACCTCCTGAGTTAAAATATACTTTCTTAGGCCCCAACCACCATCACCCTGTTATCATTTCTTTCGATGTGACCGCTGATCAAGAAGAGCAATTAGTCCACACTCTTACTCAGCATAACACTGCTATTGGTTGGACCATTTTCGATATTCACAGTGTGAACCCCAATGTTTGTAGTCATCGCATTCATTTGGAGGAGAACGCCAAGACTTCTCGTGAACCCCAACGTCGACTCAGCCCTGCTATGAAAGATGTCGTGCGCGCTGAGATTTTAAAATTGCTCGATGCTGGTATTATCTACCCTATCTCAGACAGTAAATGGGTCAGTCCTATTTATGTGGTACCGAAAAAGTCTGGTGTCACCGTCATAAAAAATAGTGACAATGAGCTTGTTCCCACCCGTATACAAACGGGTTGGCATATTTGCATTAACAATCGAAAGCTAAATGCTGTCACTCGTAAGGACCATTTTCCTCTTCCCTATATCGACCAAATGCTCGAACGTTTAGCTGGTCATACGTATTACTGCTTCCTTTACGGCTATTCAGGATACAACCAAATTCCAATTGCTCCTGAAGACCAAGAGAAAACTACCTTCATCTGTCCCTTTGGCACTTTTGCCTACTCTCGCATGCCCTTTGGCCTTTGCAATGCACCTGCAACTTTTTAACGGTGTATGATTAGCATTTTTAGCGACATGGTAGAACGTTTTCTCGAAATCTTTATGGATGATTTTTCTGTGTTTGGTTCTTCCTTCGAGCAATGCCTTTCTCACCTCACTATGGTCCTCAAACGTTGTCAAGAAAAGAAATTAGTCCTCAATTGGGAAAAATGTCATTTCATGGTAAAAAAGGGGATTGTTTTAGGTTACGTAGTCTCTCGCGACGGTATTGAAGTAGACAAAGAAAAAGTTGACATAATTTCCTCGCTTCTTATTCCTAAGTCTGTTAAGGACATTCGCTCCTTCTTAGGACATGCAGGCTTCTACCGTCGTTTCATCAAGGACTTTTCTAAAATTGCTCGCCCTTTAACATCCCTTTTATCCAAACATGTTCCCTTTGTTGTTGATGACGCCTGTGTTGTTTCTTTTAAGCGCCTTAAAGCCGATCTCACTTCTGCTCCTATCATTCAGCCTCATAATTGGTCTTTACCCTTTGAGCTCATGTGTGACGCATCTGATTTTTCTCTCGGTGCTGTACTTGGTCAGCGGGTTGACAAGTGCCAGTACGTCATTTATTATGCTAGTAGAACCCTCCATGATGCTCGACCTCATTACATGACCACCGAAAAGGAGTTACTCGCTGTGGTATTTACACTCGATAAGTTTAGGTCTTATTTCATTGGTTCACCTATCATCGTTTACACGGACCACGCCACCCTGAGGCACCTTCTTCAGAAGAAGGATTCTAAGCCACGTTTGATACGGTGGATTCTCTTGCTTCAAGAATTTGACCTAGAAATTCGCGATAAAAAGGGTGAGAAAATTTATTACAGGCCATCTCTCCCGCCTCACTGTTACGTCTACTTCTGATCCTGTCCCTATTTCTGAAACATTTCATGATGAGAAACTTTTTACTATCTCCACTTCACCTTGGTATGCTGATATTGTTAATTTCCTTGTTATCGACCAACTACCCAATCATTGGTCGAAACAAGAGCGTTCTAAGTTCATGGCCCAGGTGAAATTTTACTCTTAGGACGATCCCTTCCTTTTTAAGTATTACTCTGATCAAGTCATTCGCCGCTGTGTTCCTGACCATGAACAGTCAAGTATACTCTCCTTTTGTCACGATGGTGCCTGTGGTGGACATTTTAGCTCCAAGAAAACTGCCACCAAAATTTTACGGAGTGGTTTCTACTGGCCCACTCTTTTTCGAGATGCCCACCACTACTGCCAGGATTGTGCCAAATGCCAATAATCTGGGCGTATCTCTCATTGTCACATAATGCCCCTCACACCCATTCTCATCGTCGAAAGCTTCGATGTATGGGGCATTAATTTCATGGGTCCTTTTCCCTCATCTCATGGCTTCCAATATATACTGGTTGCAGTTGATTACGTTTCCAAATGGATTGAAGCCATAGCTTACCGCACCAATGACCATCGCATTGTGGTCACGTTTCTTAAGGAGTCTGTCTTCACACGTTTTGGAACTCCGAAAGCTATCATTAGTGATGGAGGTAAACATTTCTGTAATCGAGTCTTTGAACATCTCGTAAAAAAGTATGGTGTTATCCATAAAGTTGGTCTCTCTTACCACCCTCAAACTAGTGGTCAAGTTGAAGTTTCCGACCGCTAAATCAAGCAAATCTTAGAAAAAACAATTAATCCTAATAGGAAAGACTGGTCCTTACGCTTGAATGATGCAGTGTGGGCATACCGTACTGCTTTTAAGACTCCGATTAGCATGTCTCCTTATCACTTGGTCTTTGGTAAACCATGCCACTTACCTATCGAGCTTGAACATCATGCTTATTGGGCTGTCAAAGCCCTTAATTTTGATATCGACGAGGCTGGCATTCATTGCAAGCTCCAACTTAATGCATTAGAGGAGATACGGAATGATGCTTATGATTTGTCCAACAAGTACAAGGACAAAATAAAGTGGATCCATGACCAAAGCATCCTCCGCAAAGAATTCCACCCTGGTCAAAAAGTGTTGTTATATAACTCCCGTCTTCATCTATTTCCCGGGAAGTTAAAAACTCGTTGGTCTGGACCTTTTTTTGTTGAATCTGTTACTCCTTATGGTTCCATCACAGTTCAAAATCCTAAAGATGGTAGCCTATGTCAGGTCAACGGTCAACGATTAAAGCCTTTCTTAGAGCTCGACCCCTCTCACATTGAAGAAATTAACATTGTTGACCCCATTTATGAGGATTGACTGTTCAGTCTTGTTTGGGGGTGATACTTCACACCCCATTTTTCTGTCGCCCTGTGCTTTTCATAGTTCCTATCCTTAGGGTGAGATTGGTTCGGTCTGGCTGAAGACGTTAAACTTAGCGCTATCGGGAGGCAGCCCGTCGTTCATTGTTTCTGAGTATGAGTCTTATCCTTTTGGGGGGTGGTGTTTCACACCACCCAATGCTTTTCCCATGCTTTATAGACTTGTACGTCTTTTTGTATCACATATGTTCTTCAGGTTTCATCTATGCTCCAGAGTGCGATACATTTCACTAGTGGTTTATTATGGTGCTATCTTTCCTCCCTTGTGCTTTTCATTTTTATATATAGTTTTAAACATCGAGGATGATGTTCTCTTTTATTTGGGGGTGGGAAATTTATCAAAATTGTACCTCTTTTGAAAATTTTCAGAAACAAGTGATTTAAATTTTTTGTGCAGTTAAAAATAAAAATTTTATGACATGATTTGTCTATTACCCCTCTTTTAGAAATCTCGGAATACCCGTGTCCGAACCCAAAAATTACGCTTTTTAACCTTCAATTAATTAATACCTCTTAAAGCGTACTTGCACCATGAATTCCTAACTCGGCAATTTTACACTATCACGTTTACAATCAAAAGTTAAAGAGTAACGATATTCTCAAAAGAGACTTAAAAGATCACTAGTGGTGACTTAAACCCGTGAGATTTGAGCTATTCACCTTTTTGAGGGTTTTTACGTATATCCGAGTCATAAGTTAACTCAACTTTCTTGGGGTACTACATTTAGTCGTTGCATGGTCTCATTATTTTTAAATTTGGCTTAATCACTGAGAATGACATTACGTTCGAGTTATAAGAAACATGTGTCTTGTAGTTTGTCCCGAGCACTAAACCGATTTTGCCATACACTCATCTATTTCCCTATCATCCACTATCATTTTCCATATTACCCTTATATATTATCCGAAATAACATCCATCACTACCATAAAATTTTTGAGAAAAAGAGTGTTTGAATCTATCAATGTAAATTGTCTTCACTTACGTTATGAAAAGAAGAATGCATCGCAATAATAATAATAAAAAAAAAAGTAGAAAAAGAAGAAGAGAAAGAAAGAAAAATATAAAATAAAAGAAGAAAAAGAAAGATGCGATAATAAGTTCAAATAATGAAGACAATAGTCAATCAAAGTGTGTTTCACTCTTCTCAAAACACCCCATCGTCCATCTTCTTCATTTTTCCGGCATACCTTACATAAACCCCATTTTCACCCTTGGTAAAGAGTTCGGGCAAATGAGAAGTTTATATAGTGAATAACTCGACATTCTCGACATAGTGGTTAAGAAGTCCCGTAACTCAAATCTAAGCCAGACCAAGCCGAGTCCATCACCTGAGCCTGTGTGTGTTAAGGTTGTACCTTTTTAAATTTTCTTAGATTTTTATTTTGAGTCGTTTTATTTTTAGGATTTATTTTAGATTTATTTAGGATTTTGTAGAATTTATTTAGATATTTTATTTTTATTTTTTATTTTTTTTAGTTTTTAATTTTTAATCTTTATTTTATTTTTTTAGGATTAGTTTTTAGAAATTTATTTTCTAGTTTTATTAGATTTTAATTTCTTTTAGTTTTTTTATTCGGATTATCGTTCTTTTAGTTTTAATAGAGTTTTATTTTTATTTTTATTTTTAGTGTCCTTTAATTTTTATTTTGAGAGGTTATTTTTTTTAAGTTTATAGATTTTTATTTTACTTAGTTTTAGTTTTATTTTTTTTAATGTCATTTTTTTTAGGGGAACAAATTAAACACACACACTAACTATTCCAATACACACAAAATAACCCCTAAGACACACACCTACATCATACACCCTACTACACACAATCACCTCCCCCTCATCTTCAACCTCTCACCCTCATTCTCTCACCTCCCTCTATAACCAACCAAACCCAAACCCATATACACCAATCAAACCCTCCACCCTTATCTCTCCACACCCGAGACCCCAAGCCAACCTCCATTTCCGAAACTCGAAACCAAACTAGACCCGAGGTGGCCACCTGCTAACCCAACCAAACCGAGCCTCAGCCCCACCCCTGGCGCCTGAACCCGCGACCTGCCATCCTTCGAAAACCCAACCCGAGTTCGACCACTGTCGCAACCCGCGACCCAAATGAGTTTACCTGATTCCCTTTTCCAAACCCGATTCATCCCTTACCCATGTCGAGACCCAAACCGAGTCAACCTCCACCCCACCAAAATCGGACATAATCCCAATCATAAACCAAAAATCCCACAAAATCTTCAACAAAAAATAAAAATTGTGGAACAAAAGAAAAGGGGGTGAAGCTCACTTTAAAAGGAGGACTCTCTCATCAGCAAAAGGGAAGAAGACACAAAGACGCGTAGAGAGAGATAGAAAAAGAAAAAAAAAAGAGGGTAGAAAAATAGTCAGAAAAAAAGTATAGTTTTATGTCTAGAAAAATTTGTAGGTTCACTTTTTATTTTCAGTTTTGTAATCTAGTCAGATTTTGTGACGAGTTTGGGACGCGTGTTCATGCACACAGTTGACACAAGAAATTATTGCGTATCGTATTTCTTTCTCTTTCTCTTTAGTTTCTTGTTTGTTAATTGTGTTTGTGCTGAATTTTTAATCATGTCTGGCTAAACACCCCATTCATGGGGTGTGATGAAATGCGTATGTTGAATTTTTTTATTTGAATAATGGTTTGTTGATGTGTTTTAGGATAATTAATTTGAGAAAAATCGCACATTAATTTATGTAACGAGAGTTAATAAATTAATGGTGAAAATTAATATTTGATTTCTGGATTTCACTTAGAGATAAGTATTATTATTAAATTAAAATATTAATTCTGTGTATGCAATTCAAGGATTCGTACAAATTTTACTAAATTAATCTTAGCGGATATTTTATTGAAACGAGTGTGAATCTTATTTTTTTATGTTGTGACTATTCCCGATTTAATTGCTGAAAAAGATAAAATTGAATTTAGGATTGTAACGAGAGTTAAATTTTAAATTCAATATTATTTCGAACTATTCAATTGAATAATTAGGACATTAAATTAATTTGACTACGCGGTGTAATCCCACCTCTTGTTTCTTCTCATAAATTCTAAACTAGATTACTTTCTAAATTTTCATAGTCATTTGAGTTGGATAAATTTTCGTTTCCTCCCTTGAAAATTGTTTTTAAAATATAAAAAAAAAATTATATTGAATAAAATTTTAAAAACACAAAAAGATTTTTAATAAAAATTGGAATTGCAAGTTTTCACGATAACAGTTTCAACACTAGAAATTGGATTGATACCCGAATTTACCACGATACTAAATTTTTAACAAGTCTTGTAGGTAATTCCAGGAATTTTGATACTCGAAGTTTGACAACAACGACATTACAAATCCATATCTGAAGGAATACAAATTAAGAGGGGCTAGTCATTGTCGTGCCCACGGATGCCACACGGACCCCATAAATCTGAACTTTACAAAAGTCAAGTTTCTTCTTCCCTAAACCCTAAGTTACGATCCTAAAAACCCTAGTCCTCCATGGATGACCCAAACTAGGGTCCAAACACCTCAAAAAAACTTATTATGATCCTTAAAAACCTTTGGATCAAAATCCAACATATACCGTAAGTTTTAGATGATTTAAACAAGGATTTATACACCAATTTCATAATTCTACCCAATTCATTTCAAATTTGGTTCAATTTCAAATTAAACAATATATATATAATTACTATGATTAAGAACATATCTATTCCATTCAGATTTGAAGACTAATTCGTAAGAGTATCATCAAACTATCCTAATTCATTAAGATGGGGTTAAAGTTTAATTTACCAATTAAACTAATTACAAAATTTAAGTTTTAGATGATTAGAAACAAATTACAAAAGTTTTAATCTAAATTTCAATGACGACTACTTATCCCAAATAAATTCTTAATCGATGTAAACTTTCCTATGGACCCATTGATGAATTGAACTCCCAAAACATCTCAATTTCTCTTCAGCCTTATGTGCGTCTTCTCTCAAGCTCTCTAGGTTTATCCAATGTCTAAAAAGTGTTTTTTAGATTTGTCTAAGAAACCTAATATTTAAACTTCCCATGAAACTAGGCTTAGGCTCAACATAAGCCTTAACACAATAAGCTCAAATAACACTCCAAATGGACCAAAACTCTGCCAAAGTCATGTACTAGCCCAATGGAATTAAATCCTACCATGTTATGGCAAAAATGGACATTTTAAATGTCCCAAAAGTCCACCCAAAATAGAACATATGTAATAAATTAATTTCCTCAATAAGTTAATTTATTAAGCCGGTACGAATCAATTAAGTTAAAATTTAATTATTAAACTGTTACGTGTGACCCGAGGTTATAAGAAACTACTTCATGATCGGTGGGACATAATACCGAGGGAACAGTCCAAACAAGAAAAGCCTCGACACCTAATTCATGACCATTCCATAGTCGCCGATAATACCAAGTCACTTAAAATATTTAGTTAACATATTACCGTGTATTATGTCAACTTCCAAAAGAGTGTTAAATCACATAACACATAAATGAGTCTCATAACAACATGTAACAAATATAATGAGTGACATACCACATGTCACATACAAATAACAATTCATCACAATTAATTAATTACTGCGAGAATACGAGGTATTATCCTTGGTTTGTGTTTTATGAGTTATATGTTTTGCCTCATTTTAAAATATATTAGCTCTTATTTTCACTCACCTTCTTCACAAAGAAACCTTAAAATCTCTCTAAACCCTTCTCCCAATCAATCCATTTCATGAATCAAATCAAAATGTTTTTTCAAGACAATTTCAATTGAAAATTTGTTAGAGGATTCGAAGCAGCACAATCAAGTGTTCAAGATGTTTCAAGAGGGTTTTGAAGTTATTTTCAAAGGTGTTTCATCTACACCATTTAACACAAACTTTTATACCATTTTAAAGGTGAGATACTAATATACTCCCCTCATTTTATATATACAATTGTTAATCTCACCTAAACCTTAACTGTAGGCTAAAAATTGGTTAGTAACCCTAGAGTTTTGAGACTCCTTATGTTATTTCCCCATTTTGATGAAATTAGATAATTTTGCATGGTTTAAATTAGAATACAATCTTAATTGATTCATAAATTGTGAAATTGAACCATTGGTTTGTAGACTTACAAATAAGAGTTTGATATTGAAAAATGAACTAATGTTAATTATATATTGTTTATGGATAATTAAGATTTAATTATTAGTGAAAATACAAGTGATAAAGAAGGATATACGTTTGGATTAATCTATAGTACCTTTACATTAAGATACCTAATTAATATGATTACATGCGATAGTTTATAACAAAATCATAATCCGTTATCTAAATGTATAAATTGAGAATAAATCCATGTTTATAGTCTTGAATTTTAATTAGAATCTCTTTAATTGATTTATATTCTTGGAAATTGGAATTTGGACATAATTATATTTGAATTGGGATTTAGCCTTTACTAATCTCTTTTATGTTGTTGAAATTGAAATACCTGAGTAGTTGGATTAGAAGGAGTACGAGAATAATTTTATTGGCTTACGTTGAATTTTTGTTATTGATAGTTTATGGTGGGTGGTTATAGTTGGATATGGATATTGGTGATTCAATTCATATAATCCTTAATTAATTCACCTTAATAATTCCATGATTAAATCTATTTGTCTTAACGAATAACCTATATCAACAAAAGTGTATCGCGCGGGGTTCCTTGTTTGGATTTGATTTATGAGATGTAGATACGAAGGAGTGAGTACTTCAACAATCCTTTAATTAATATATGTCTTTTATTATAATGTTTAAATAATTGAGTAGTCCCATATTAGTGTGTTCTTGTGAGTAGTTCGAGAATTCCTTTAGAAGTTAATGAAATAGCGTAACGAGTGATTTAGAGACTAGTTTAGAATGGTGTGAAGCGTGAGGGTTAATAGAATATAATGACGTTATCATGAGTAGTGAGATAATTGAGGAAAATGGAATGTGAATTATTGAAGTAAAAAACTGGACTTGATCCAATTTTATAATCATAGATAAAATATATAATTGTAATGCTAAATAAAAGAGAGACACATGGTTTTTAAAGTGGTTCAGCTATGTAAGAAGGCATGCGTCCACTGTTATAGTATTGATTTCGGAGGTTATAGAAAGCTAGGTACTCTTGTCAATAAGAATATCCTAGAATACATTATACCTTGCCCTTGATGAGGGGGATACAATGTATTTATAATGACCCGAAGATTAAAGGATGGAATATCAAGGGATGTAATGCCTTTATACATTTAAGCATTTACACCCGTACATAATGCATGTGACGATTGGTTGTATGAACCACGTGCGGTAAGACCCTTGGTATGGTGACGATTCATTAGTATTGATGGTCGACATTCTTTATGTCTGTCGGCATGCTTGTCTAGCTACTATCTGCTGATTATAATTTTGGCCACGTAAGAGAACAAATCTTCATTTCTGATTGGTCCACATAGGTGGATAATTTTTTGTATCAACAGAAGCCCCCCATGCTTTATGCTTGATGCTTGCGTGAAAGTATAGAACATTCAATTCTGGAAGTATGTTGGAGTATTTTCATGGTGCCTGGTCAGTAGCCGACCTCCCACACTTGTAAAATTTTATCGATCCTGTTTGAAGATGGCATTTTTGTGAATAATTTGAATTTTAGAGAACTACCAGAGGGTAAATGGGTATTTTACACCTTCTGTATCGCGAAGCCGACTGAATGTCAATTGTTGGTGCATTTAATCATTACTTTTGTTATTTTCAAGATAAGCTATAAAAAGCAGGAGGTTTTTCCAAGTTTTCACCTTACCCCAAATCTTCGAACTGTAGCAGTTATTTCTGAGCTTTTATGCAATCGTTTGCCATCGTTCGTCTTTTCCTTCCATAGTTCTTGTTGAATCCTTAATCTTCTGTAAGAATTCTTTCTTTCTCTCTATTTTTATTCGTTTCCTTTATTTTGGAGCCACGGTTTACATAGTTGATGGTGATTCTCTAGAGGAATTTAGGGTAGAAAATAAAATCCCCTCTTGGGTTAATTTAGAAATACCCTGTGGCTTTTTAGATGTATATTCTTTGGTTGAGGGTCATTGGATCCCAACCTTGTTTAGAGCTGAGTGTGGTTTCACATTTTCACCAAGTCCTTTTCTTCTTCATTTCTGCCAATATTTTGACGTCGTTCTAATAAGAGTAGCCTGTAACACTCAGAGGATCCTTAATGGTGTGAATAGACTGAATGAAATCTATGGAAACCATATTGGGATTCCAAAGATTATGTTCTACTATAAATGGGCTATTACAGGGGAGGACACCTATTATCTAAAAACCAGACATGCCAATTGGGCTTTAGTGTTGAATTTGCCTGATTCCAATAAGGATTATTAGAATCATGGTTTAATAGTTAAGAATTGGCAACATGCTCCAGTTGAGAATGAATTGCCTACCATAGTCCCAAATGCACTGAGTCAGGGAGTGGGATAGGTTGTTATTTCAATTCTCGCCTTTCTTTACTGATTTCTTTTCTAATATGTGCTAACTGTTACTGCTTATTGCTCTGTTGTAGAAGAACATAAGAGAAAGTGCCCCTAACCGGGTGAAGTAAATTTGGAAGAACTCAAATTCTTATGGGGTCTTAACCAAAGAATAGGAAAAGATCATCCCCGATCAGGTTTCGTATTATTAGAGTATAAAAGTCCATCGCCTTTTTTATAGCTCTGCCAATAACTGTTGTGCCTTCAATCGTAATAGATTTAGAAAGGGATCCAGTGTCCACTTCCTCGGCTACTGAATCTGTTGGTGTTAGTGCTGAAGTTACTACCAACGGCACTTCTTTTTCTTTTGACTTTGATCTTCCCTTATCTGTTAGCATGGGAAAAAGGAAAATTCCCAATCTCTTGGAGGAGGATTCTACTGCTGGTGCCAAGAAACGAGTTGATACTAATGACCAAAAGAAGAAGGTTGATATTGGTAAGAAGCCCCCAGCCCCCAAAGGTGTGAGTCTCCTCTTAAGAGACTAAGGAGAGCTCTTACTGATAAGCAGGTTGAGAAGGTTGTTGATACCGATCAACTTGGATTGGTTGGTAAGATCCCATATGCTACTGGCTTATCTGTTGCCTTTAATCCTAGCTTGTCTAGGAAGTTGATCAAGGTTGGTACCCTTCCAGACCATAGAGCCGATGTTGGCTCTATGTCCCGATTAAAACTATCGAAGAAGGCTACTAAAAGTTTAGCCTTGGTAAGTTTTCATATTTGAATTTGGTCAGATATTATTCATGTTTTTTTTATTTGTACTAACTTGGTTCTTTTCTTACAGTTCCTGGTTGATTATAACCAAATGTTGGAGAAGGACAATCATCTACGTTCTTCTTCAGGAGAAGTAGAGGAGGCCTTTGAGGGTCTTAGGAAATCCTTAGAGGAGTCTAAGCATGCTTTGGAGACACATAAGAAGTCTTGGGAGGAAAATATCAAAGTGACCGAAGAAGCATGCCAAAAAGCCAATGATGCTCTGTCTGTGGCTACCTTGGCTTCTGCTCAAGCTGAGCGTAGGGCAAAGGATTCTTAAAGAGAAGGTAGTCAAGCTATCTGCTGAACTTTCTACTGAAAAGACCAAATAAAATAAAACCAGAGAGGATTCCTTTAACAAGGTTTGGTATAAGGCCATCTTTGCCACCTCGACTCAAATAGCGTACGCCAAGAGGAAATACTTTAAGGATGGTTAGTTGGCAGCTTTGAAGGAAGTTGGCACCGCTAAAGATTCAGAGCTATTTTTTAGGCATGATCCAGGCTCTCCTCCTAACCTTGATGATAAAATTGATGATGATGGAGATTCGGGGGAATCCTCTATGGCAATTGAGTTAATTGTTGTTGACTCAGCTGCCCCTCTTATCGACCAAGAGATAAACCCGGAGGTAGAGAAGGATAAGAAGAAGGTGTAGACTTATTTGGCCTCTAGTCTTTGTATTTTGCACCTTTCTTTTGTCTTGTTCTGATTTACTTTTTTGTAATATAGCCATTTATCAATGAAAGAACTATTTTCTTCAATTAACTTGTCACTTTTTAATGCTTAGCTGTTGCTCTATCTCTATCTCCTTTTATTGTTGACCAATTGTTACTTTATTTTTCTAGTTCATTGCCAAGATGGAATAAATTACTTCCACTGGTTTCGACCTACTCAAACGCTGTCATAATCTGTTTAAAGCTGGTCACTTAGACTTGATAGATGAAGAATTAACAGATTTGCTCGGTGCAGACGCTTCTGATCAAGCAAGGGATGCATGCACTTATCTCAAATTCCTTTTTGATCGGCCTGTGGCCAATAATTTTGCATACTCTGAGATGATTGAAGACTTACTGGCAGATTATAATGAAACCAAATATTTACTACATGCCGACTACGAATCCAAATACAAGGCATTGAGTGAAGGTCGGGGTTTTAAGAAAAAATTGAAAAAATATGCCTCTCTATATAGGAAAAAGGAGTTCTTGTTGAATCATGAACTTGATGAATCAAGAGGGATCATGCTCTTGGAGGTGGAGAATAATAAACTCCGAAATGAGTTGGGAACTTTGAAATAATCTTCTATTATAGGTGCCGATAAAGGTGCCTCTCTTTTGGAGAATGAGAATGCCAGACTGATAGAAGAACTTGAAATTGTGAAGAAACACAAACCTGTGCAATCTTCCAGACAACAAAAAATGAGCCGATCAGCTGTTGAGGAAGCTTAGACCAAGAAAACCTTAGCTGATCAGGTTTTTCAATTGAATTCGAAGAATCGGGCTATTATTAACTTGCCTACTAAGATGGAAGCTAAGGACAAAGCCCTTGTCGACTAGTCTATAGAGTTGAAGGTGAAGGATAATGTTTTGAATAAACTTCAATAACAAGTTGAAAAATTGACCTTTTAATTTCACAAACAACCCAGAGAGGTGTGGATGGAAGGTTACAATGAAGCTTTAGGTCATGTAGATAATCACCTTGCTCAGTCCCATCATGAAGGCTATAAATAGGGTTGAACTAACTATTTGACTTTGTTGAAGCATGGTCATAATAGGCATGTGTGATATTGGAACGAGCATAGTCTTTTAGATTGTGATAATCCCCCTTTCAAGTTGGACACTTCATGGATCCCTGTTGATGCTATTCCCCGATGCCTGATCACTAAATACTTAGGGGATTATGGTTTACATGATGTTCATGAGATTGTTCGTCCTCCTCACCTAATCAATGTGCCGAGCAGTAGCAACAGAAGAATGTCAAGGGATTTTAACTTCATTAATTCTCCCTATACTGTGGATGATCCTCCTGTTGGAATGGAATGAGTACAACCATCTCAGCCGACCTCCAAAGCTGAAGGAAAATGTCCTGTTGAATAATTCTATGTGTTATGTTATTCATTAGAATGTAATACAATTTTTATGAATGAAAATCCATATGTTTGTGTTGTTAACTTATGATTATTTTAATCAATCAGTCAACTTATGATTGTAATGCCATTGATTCTACTAATGCACTTAGATATATCAATCAAAATTTAGCATTAGTTATCAGTGGTGACCAAGTGTATGAGGAATATATGTTTGTATCCCAGTATTTTAGGAATATTTAAATGCCTTCCTACACTTAACTTAGTCAGGTAAAACTTGTTGTAAATATACGAAGTCTTACACTTCCTGTTCTTGACTTGTTTATACAAAATCATACATGAAGTGAATAACTTCTTGTTCTTGATTCGTTTTTACGAAGTTATACATGAAGTAAATTATTCTTGCCGACTAAGCATTTTAGGATTGTGTTCCTTTAACTTAGTGATAAGACTTATCATTCGCGACTTGTTTATATAAAGCCATACATGAAGTAATATTTACTTCTTATTCGTGACTTTTTTATACGAAGTCGTACATAAAGTTTGCATTTGAGCAAGCAATATGTGCTGTTGATCGGTAAGAGACATTCTGACTTGTTGTTTTTTATTTACTTTTGTGTGATGTTATATCGCCATACTTTGAAAAACAATCAAAAAATTGAAGGGACTGTAATCAATATTTTATTAAAACTTGACTCATAAAATGAAAAAAATATACAACAGTAACAATCCCTCGAATCATTAATAATACTTTTGGAGATGCTCAGCATTCCAGGGGTTCTTGAATTCTTCCCCTTCTAAAGTCTCAAGTCGATAGGTTCCAGGTCGGATAACAGCGAAAATGCGACATGGTCCATGCCAATTAGCCTAAAGCTTGTTATTCTTCTGTATCACCTTCTTAAGAACATAATCACCCTCTTTAAGGTTGGTCGACTTAACCCTTTTATTATGGAAGCGAGAAATTATGTGTTGGTCTGCAGCGTTTCTCAGGGCAGCATCTTTTAGGACTTCCTCCAACATATCGAGATCTAGTCGGTGCATCAAGTCACTAGTTGATTCGGCTGGTACCATGGCTTCAGTCCCAAACGCAAGCATGTAAGGTATTTCTCCAGGTACTCTTCTCGAACGTTGTTCTGTAAGCCCAAAGAACAGAATGTAACTCGTTAATCCAATTACCCTTTGCAGCATAAAGCCTCTTCTTCAACCCATTGAGTAAAGTCCTATTTGTTACTTCTATTTGACCATTACTTTGAGTATGGACTGGTGCAGAATGAAGCTTCAGGACCTTGGATTGGACACAATACGCTTCAAATTCATCGTTAATGAGTTGAGTTCCATGATCTGTAATGAAGGCTTATGTTAGCCCATATATGCATATGATAT
The DNA here is from genome assembly GCA_949130495.1 of Sambucus nigra. Taxonomy (NCBI): domain Eukaryota; kingdom Viridiplantae; phylum Streptophyta; class Magnoliopsida; order Dipsacales; family Adoxaceae; genus Sambucus; species Sambucus nigra. The sequence goes on from OX422210.1 coordinate 183,105,659, forward strand.
TCTTCCAAATGAACTGATACACCTTCTCATAAAGCATGTCTACTAATGGTTATGCCTCCACCCATTTAGTAAAGTAATCAAAAACAACGAACAAATATTTAAACCTTCCCTTGGTGTCGATAGTGGGCCGACCAAGTCAATTCCCTAAATAGCGAATGGACAAGGTGAAGTTATGGGTGTAAGAGTCGCATTGGGCTTTTTATAGATTGCAGATAACATCTGTTATTTGTCACACTTTCTTGCAAAGGCTGTACAATCTTCCCTTATAGTCAGTTGTGATACTCCATCTAATAAAACATCTGGTGATCAGGCCTTTATCAAATTAAAACAGGTTCTGATATGGTTCATTCTTGGTATCACTGTCAAAAAATAAATTAATTACTAACCACCTAAGTTAATTAAACCAGTGCCAAATTTTATCTTTCAAATAAAACATGAAGTTTGAAAACTAAAACAACTTACACAAGATATTAGAATCCAAACCAACACTAATATGTAAAAGCAACTAAGTCAAGTTGAATAACCATCGGCAAAAACCCACAACCAAGCAACAATCCCCAAACCAACTACAAAGTAAAACTGATACAAATCTGGAACTGTAATGGAGTTAACTGACAACATGTCTACATATGAAATATAAGAATGAGATCCTATGCTATATCTGAATGAAAGAGTCGTCTATTCAATGATCCCCGTGAAGTGTGTGTATGTGTTTATATAATGGATATTGGAATCGTTCGACCCATACCATGGAAAAGATAGGGTGAGGTCGTCCACAGGAATATTCCCAAAATAATAATAAATGTAGATGATAGAATATGAGAGTTCATCGAGATATTGGTCGTTATTGAGAAACGATAATATATGTTGGATGAAACGCAAATAAGCATGATATATGTATATGTATGATAATTATGAAAATGAGGGATTTTAGGAAATTTGGAAAATAAGAGAAATTAGAAAAACTGGAAAATTGGACTCGAGTCTCGGATTTTAATCCGAGATGCCTACGTAGCCTATAAAGGCATCAAAGTCCACGTAGTTCGAATGTAGAATAGGGGTGGGGTTTATCCCATAGATTCGAATAAAATTTTATTATGTGTGTACATGTAGAAAATGTATTTTTTGTTTTGGAAAGAATGTGATGAATAATTCCGTTTGGAATTTATGAGTGTAACCCTCTTTTATTTATTTTTCGGTTTTTTTATGAAAAATAAAGTATGTGAAATATACTAATAAAAGCGTAGATGTTAATATGTATGAACTAAAGTGAAACTAGATTATGAATCTAATGTAACTTATGCAAAAAAGAAAAGATTAAAAGAGAAGGAGAAGAAATTGGACCTTCCTTAGAGCTTGAGCTTAGATCTTGGATGAAATCCTTTGAATGTTGACGAATGTTGATGAGAGAGAAGGATATTTGCCAAATTGGGTGTAAAAAGGATGGGTATTTAGGCTTGAATGGAACTTCTCATATGGAACTTCGTTGATTTCGAGAGAATGTTGCTGAGATCACTGATGTTGATGGGTTTCTTCTCCTTTATCGGAGTGAGGTAATGGCCTATATTTATAGGGACAAGGGGGTACCGATCGGCCTACCCCAGGGTGTGCCTATCAACAAGTAACCCTTGACACTCTGCTAATAGGTAGGGTTCAAGACCTGCCAATTGGCAGTCTCGTGCGGACTTTTTGAGAAATATAGTCGTAGCGCACAAACCGTTGATTCGAATCATGCACGGGTCATACCGTTATAAAGGTACTTCAGAGACCTTAGAGAGTCCTTTGGACCACTCCCAGGTTCGGGAGTTAACTTTGGGTCACATGTGGCTCGGAAGCGCACGTCGGCCTTTTGGACGGGAGATCGTCGGATGGAAACGGATTGTTCTTGTTGTAAGTCAGAATATTGCATGGGATGGACCTTTGTAAATTTTAGGATATGTACTTAGACATTACAAAGAGGTTCTATTGGTTTTGAAGGTTGACCTTAGTCAATCGGGGCCTGAAAGCTCCCGGTGACCTCTCGGAGTAAAACGGATCGTTCGTTCGTATCGTAGGTCAGAAATGCACATGGGGGGATCATTAAAAAGGCTATTCAGTGCCCTTCAGAGATTCATTTAGTCTTGTTCGAGCTAAAGAGTTAACTTTGGTCAAACGGAGTTCGGGAGCGCACGACGGCCTTTAGATTGATTTTCGGGGGGAAACTGGTCGTTCGACCGAACGGTTATGCTATTTCGCGCACGAGGTAAATCGTTGGAAAGGGGTTTCAGTGTCCTTGGAAGATTCAAAGAGATTTTATCCTGATGGTGAAGTTGATTAAGGTAAACTCGGGGCTCAGGAGCGCCCGGTGGCCTATGAATCAATTTTTGGTAGTGAAATGGTCCGTTCTTCTGAACCGTTATGCCGATTTGTGCACGGGGCGGACCTTTGGAAAGGGTATTCAGATCCCTTCAAAGATTCAAAGAAATTTTTCACTGACTATAGACTTGACCGGAGTCAAATGGGTCCCAAGGGCGCCCGATGGCCTCTAGATCGGTATTCGGAGTGCGACTTTGGTTTACGGTAAAAAGGGAAGTGCTATGAGTATAAGGAGAGAATTAGGGGGTCCTAGAATGTGGTGTCTACACTCATTTGATACCATATGACCATTTCACAAGTTATGTAATTAATATAATTCTCATCTTATATTATCCCGTATGTAATTATACCATATATACGTACTCATCCTACGACATTGACACATAGAAGTAGTATATATATATATATATATATATATATACTATCCCCGAGTACGCACTCATCGGGTGTTCTCTAAATGCTATCATAACCGGGTATTCTCATCCACTCGAAATCCTGATACGGTTAGCTCCCCGTTTCAGAAAAATAAACAAACACTATGGAGGCGGCCATAGTTTCCCACGATAGTGAGATCGAATCAGAAACTATTCGTCGCACTCCTGAACCGAACGCTATGACCTGGGGACTATACTCACCCTGCATTCACTAGCCAGGGGATTCACCCACATCGCGCAACCTCCCCTGATAGCATTAAAATAGGTATTCTTTACCATAATTATTATTCACACAAATATTTATATGTCATATATATACTACACATCACCGTATATATATATAGGCTACCGGTGTACTATGTCCATACAGAAGCCTAAAACATGTAAGTCTATGGTCCGACTTCATTTCAATTGATTTATACTAATTAATTTTCATTATTTTGATGTCACCCTACCAATTATACCGAGACTCTCTATCTCGTGTCCCATAGTTTAATAGTTTCAATCCGTCATTCAATTTCATTCAATTAAGTCTACCCACTTAATTAACAAGGTTATAATTTCACTAAATTATTACCTTACATCTTCAAATTCATTAATCCTCTAATTATTCAAGATTAAGTACTCACAAATTAAACCCTAAATCATACTCAAATTTTAGAAATTAACTGAAGCAAAAACTGTGAATCTGAAACACCTAACAGGTTTGAATCAGGGGAAACCAAAAATATGATAGACTTAGAAGGTCATTCAAACGGTAAGCCCTGTCATTCGAACGACAGTGGCTCTCGTTTGAGCGAGATACCAGGTCGTTCTAACCACCATGGTATCTTTTTCTTCCCTCTCTTCTGCCCAGAAACCCAATCTGCCATTAACACGTTTTAATCCTTTATTCTGTACAGATTTTTTCATCAAAACGTCCCCAGATTCATCCTAATTCCATACTTGTATCATATTCAATCTAACCCTCACAATTTCATCAATTAGGGCATCAAATTCATTAAATCTTAACACCTCTACAGATTTATAACTTCAAATTAAAAAAATTTCCAATTTCTAATTAACACAAACCCTAACATATTAATTGATTCTCACCTCATTTAATATGAATAGGTAAATGCAAATTAACAACTGAAAATTAAATCACTTTCCTTAATTTGTAGATCAAAGTCTTTGGATGAAGATGTTGGATTAAAATCATGGATCCCCCCTTGTTCTTGAAGCAATCTCCCAAGATCCCCAAATTCTCTTCTAAGGGTTCTCCTCTTACTCTCCCCAATTTTAGTCTTCTCAAATGACTTTAAGTTCACTCTCCTTCACAAAATTAGGGTTAAAAACTCAATTCCCGTTTTTGGGCCTATGGGCTTCCTAAAAAGGGCACAAACTCTTTATTTGAAGCTCAATTATGTCTAATTAAGTCCCGAGACCCAATATATACATATGACCACTCATTTCCAACTATTTTGACCTATCCGGATTCAACCATTCAACCAATGGAAGGTATCACTCCCAACCTCCCCCGAAGTCCAGGATACACATTATCAACATATCCTCTAGCATCTGATTCACCCTCTCTGTCTGTCCGTCCGTCTGGGGGTGATATGCCGTACTCAATCTCAAGTCAGTACCCATAGCCTCTTGAAAGCTCTGCCAGAAATGTGACACAAATACTTTGTCTCTATCAGACACAATATTAATCGGGACTCCGTGTAGCTTAACAGTCTCTGAAATGAATAACTATGCATACTACATCGTGTCGTAGTCTGTGCGAACTGGTAAGAAGTGGGAAACCTTGATCAACCAATCCACTATCACCACGTTTGCCTTTCTAGTGTGATACTGTATATGGGGGAGTTTTTGCATTATGGGAGAAATATAATCAAATCTCCCCCCATAATGCAAATCTCCCCCATAATGAAAAAACTCCCCCATAACATGGTGGAACCGTGACCCCGCTGCGAAGTTGGTAGCCCAGTAATAAAATCCATCACGATGCTCTCCCATTTCCACACAGGGATCTCAAGTGGCTGTAGCATCCCTGAAGGTCTATGAGGGTCAACCTTAACCAGCTTACAAGTAACACACTTTGAGATAAACTCTGCTATGTCTCTCTTCATGTCGGCCCACCAGTACTTTCACCTTATATCCTGGTACATCTTATTCCCACCGGGATGTATCGCAAATCCAGAATCGTGGGACTCAGTCATCACTGCATATATCAAATCCTCATCCCCGGGTACTCCCAACCTCCCATTAAAGCACAAGCCTCCCTTAGAGTTAACTGAGTAGGCCTCTGCACCCTCAACTAATAACTATCGTACCCTATCCCGATAAAACTTATCCTCTGCCTGTGCCTTCACTACCCGCATAACAATCTCGGGAGTGATAGCCATCACTTCCATGTATACTCTGACAACCTCATCCTCCTGCTGGAGGTCACTCCAGTTTGCTTTCCACACCTCTGCTAAATCTATAATATGTCATCGGCTCAATGCGTTTGCCACCATGTTAGCCTTTACAGGATGATACTATATACCAAACCGGTAACCCTTCACGAATTCTAGCCATCGCCTCTGCCTCATGTTCAGATCCTTTTGTGTGAAGAGATACTGAAGTGACTTATGATCCGTGAATAATGTGAATTTCCCCCAATAGGCGTGTCTTTATATCCTCAACACAAAAACGATCGCTGCCAACTCTAGGTCATGGGTGGGGCAATTCTTCTCGTGGGGCTTTAGCTTTCGAGATGCATAAGCTATTGCCCTCTCTTCCTGCTGCAACACACCCCAAGTCCCTGTAAGGATGCATCCGTGTAGACCTGATACTCCATTCCACTCGTAGGTAATGCAAGTATGGGTGTTGAATTTAATCTATCCTTCAGCTCATCGAAGGCCAATTAGCATTGGTCGCTCCACACAAATAGTACTCCCTTACGAGTCAAGTTCGTCAAAGGCCCAACAATCTTTGAGAACCCCTTGATACAGCGACGGTACTATCTGGCTAACCCTAAGAAACTACGAATCTCGGTCGGTGTAGCGAGCTACCCCCACTCCCTCACCGTTGATACTTTACTTGGATCAATAGCTATGCCCCTGTCTGATACGATGTGGCCAAGAAACTGTACCTCCCGAAGCCAAAATACACATTTAATGAATTTGGCGTACAACTAATGGTCTCATAACGTTTGCAGAACCATCCTTAAATGCTCGGCATGCTCCTCCTTCGTCCGTGAGTAAACCAGGATGTCATCGATGAATACTATAACCAACTGATCCAAAAACTCCCAGAATACTCTGTTCATGAGATCCATGAGAATTGCAGGCACATTGGTGAGCCCAAATGGCATCATCCTGAACTCATAGGACCCGTACCGCGATAGAAAAGTGGTCTTAGGAATATCCTCCTCCCGAATACGTAACTGGTGATAGCCTGACCTCAAATCGATCTTGGATAAGTACGTATTCCCTTTTAACTGATCAAATAAGTCATCAATCCTAGGTAACGGATACTTATTCCGTATCCTCACCTTGTTCAACTCCCAGTAATCCACGCACAAGCGAAGTGAACCATCCCTTTTATTCACAAACAACACCGGAGCACCTCAAGGCGATGTACTCTGCCATATGAAACCCTGACCCAAGAGCTGCTGAATCTTCTCTCTCAGCTCCCGCATCTCTGAGGGGGCCATGCGATACAGTGCTTTGGCAATTGGTCTCATCCCCGGTGCTAAGTCGATGACAAACTCTATTTCTCTACTCGGTGGTAGTCCGAGTATCTCTTGAAACACATACTCAAAATCCCTCACTATGGGAATCGAAACTAATGGAATGACCACTTCCTGCGAGGTCTCCTCCTCGATGTAATATAAATGAGTGTGCGATCCTCCCTCGAGAAGAGATATCGCCACCAGGAACATCTCCTGTCCCGGAATAAAAAAACACAATCGTCCTCTCATAGCAATCTACCATCTCTCTGTATCCTGCTAACCAGTCCATACCTAGATTCACGTCATACCCCTCAATATCTAAAACTAGGAGGTCTACCGTTAAGCTCAGTCTCCCAATTATAATATCGACTCCTCTACAGATCGCATAAATCAATGAACCACTACCCATTGGTGACTTTACACACATAAGGAGACTGTCGGTTGTCTCTAATAAATCGACGGCTCGTGCAAATCTAGTCTTAATAAATGAGTGCTATGCTTCAGTATTAAATAGTACTCTACCTTCAAATCCATAGATATAAAATGTACCCGCTACTGTAAGTGGCGTCGGAGGTGCTGGAGGTATAGGCACATCCCGGACATTGAATACACTCCCTTAGTGCATCTAGACCTGCTGCTGGGGTGGGGCTGGAGCTAGTGATGGAGCCAGAGTCTACTTCCCCTGCTGGGCACCCTGACAGTGCGCCCCCATAAGCTGTGGACAATCCCTACTCTTGTGCCCCTATTGGCCACATGTGAAACACTGCCCCTCAAACTGCCTCTGACCTTGGCCCTGCTGGCCCTGATGTAGACCCTATCCCTGCTGGCCACTCCCTTGGTTCCCCTGATCCTGATGACTCTAAGGAACCTGCTACTGTCGGGGACCCTGCTGGCCCTGTCTATATGATCGGTACCCACCAAATCTAAACCTCTTGGTAGAGTTCCCTTGCCGGGAGTTCTGCCCCTGAATGTTCCCTATCTGCTGTTGCTAGGGTGGTGTCCCACTAACACTGCTCCCCTCAGTCTTTCCTTGCTGCATAGACTTTGCTCTCCTCTTACTTCCCTTTTCATGGAAATGGAAGTCCTGACAGTGCAAAAGTGTTGCGTTAATAACATCAGTATACATCATCAATGCGGGGTTACCAATCAAGTGTTGCCTGATCCTCCAGGCCAAGCCATCTATAAACTTTGCCTTCTTCCACTCTTCATTGCTCACCTCGTTCGGTATAAAATTTTCCAAGCGGGTGAAATCCTCCTCATAATCAGCAACTGAGCGGTCACCTTGACATACCTCACCAAACTTTTTCCTCATATCTGCCTCCGCTGTCGGCGGAAAGTACTTGTGGTCAAATCGCACCCAGAACTTCAAAATAGTCATCGAGTCTCTCTCCTCAGCTGTGATCACTGACTCCCACCACTGAAGGGCTGCCCCTGTTAGCCTAAAGGTGGCCAACATCTATCGTTGAACCTCACTGCAATCTAGCATGCTCAGGTGTCGCTGATTGTTCTTCTTCCAAAGACATGCCTCCACCACATCCACACCACCCTGAAACTCGGGCAGATGGCTATTCTGGAAGGTCTCCTTAATGCTATGCCAAGTGGGTGGGCCTTGTTGGGCCGGAATAGTTAGTGCAGCGGGTTGTGGGGCCCGAGGCTGAGGGAAGTGGGCTACCATGTCCCTCATAGCTGTCTCTACTGCCTGAGCCACTATCATTGCCACCTGAGTAGTAGAAATCATCTCTGGTGGTGGTGGCGGAACCTGCTGCTCCTGGGGATCCTCCCCCACCTTATCTCTGGTTGCGAACCTCTAAACTCGCCCTCTCCTTGGCGGAATCTGAAAAATAGATCGAACAGTATAAGAACACATATTATACAAAATTTAAAAGCATAAGCATGATATCTGAAGGCACGCAAAGATATAGGCAACAATCCTAATAATAGGGCTCTATGTCTAACAAACGATACGCTGAAACTTAGGAAGTCATACAGATCCTATGGACACTTGAACCTGATGCTTTGATACCATCTGTGACACCCCATCTAATTAAACATAGGGTGATCAGGCTTTTATAAAATTAAAACAGGTTTATCATATGGTTCATTCTTAGCATTACCGTCGAAAAATAAATAAATTACTGACCACCTAAGTTAATTAAACTAGTGCCAAATTTTATCTTTCAAATAAAATATGATAATATCATAGTTTGAAAACTAAAAGAACTTACACAAGATACTATAATCCAAGCCAACACTAATATGTAAAAGCAACTAAGTCAAGCCGAATAACCGTCGGCAATAACCCACAACCAAGCAACAATCCACAAACCAACTATAAAGTAAAGTTGATACAAATTTGGAACTGTAATGGAGTCAACTGTCAACATGTCTACATATGAAATATAAGAATGAGATCGTATGCTAGATCTGAATAAAAGAGTTGGCTACTCAATGATCAGATCAGCATCCACAGTACAACAACTTCGAATCCCTGGAATGAACTCAAGTAAGGCGCCCTTGTGGCTGGACACCTAAAAGGTTTTGAAACATTTTTTATAGCAAGAGTTAGTACTCAAAATAGTTCGTAAACATTTAACAAGTAATTTATGGCAATTAAACTCCGTTATTGATTACACATGTTAGGTTCACACACACTCCCTTGAGTCTCCTCACCTCTCATCTAATGTGCACACCCAACATCCTATACTTAGCCCACCTAGCTATCATACCCAAGCTATCTCGACTAAAGTATATAACCAATATCATCAATGGTCTACTCTCTCACACCGCCCAAACATCACGCTTTATTATTAACACCCTCGCGTATTTCAGTTTTCGTGTAACATTCACATATTTTATATGTAATCGTCATAATCAAGTCTCACTACTTAATTCATAAAGCATTTTCAATTTTATCTTTTGACCTCCACAGTTAAGTTTCACTACTTAATGTACTATATATATTCTCAATCTATTTTTAATCTTAGCATTAAGTTTCTCACTACTTAATTTTATCATTTAGATGTATATCTCTCTATATATCATCTAAAAGTCTACTTTCGCACATAAGTAGAATATCATGAAGTATATATATTTCACGCAATATACTATAAGGATTACTGGTCTGGCTAATCATCGACCCCTATCATCCTATCATTTACATTGGTCCGAATATCCCTCGAGCCCAAAGTAAATGTTATGCATATATATATTAGTCCGGATACTCATCGACCCCAATATCTTTTAACTTCGATTTGGTCTGGATCATCATCGACCCCAAATCAAGTTTTCATGTATTGGTTCGGATAATCATTGATCCCGATACCGAATTAAGCATACTTTAGGTATTCACACAACCTAAGTATTAATATAATACTTATTCACACAACCAAATTATTTATACTAGTACGTAATATTTTTCTCTCTAATATTCACCGTACTTTACTGTTTATTTACGAGTTTACTACTTTCGTACTCCCCTGGTAGGCCTAGTATAAAATAATATATCTCCCTAATGTTATTTTCACAAGTGCATAAGTATCCCCCACCACTTCCATTTAGGAATACAAGAGAAAAGGGAGATTTCAAAAAAATTCAGAGCACCGGACCGATCCGCTTACCAGGACCGAACCGGTCCGTTTTTTCTTCAATTTTGTACCCTGTTTCACAGCAACGTTTGTACACCTTTTTGATATCCAAATATCATAAATTATTCACCAAATTTACAATTGATTGTTCCTAACTATTCTTACTAGAGTTAGGATGATTTCTAACGTTTCAAATACATTAAAACTTCACCGAAACAATCAAGAATGAATCAAACCCTTAAAACTCATTCATAAACTAGTTTCGTGTTCATCCATCCAATTCAATTCAAAACCCAGAATTAAATTCGTATTATCAACCAAAACTCTTCTGATTCACAATCCTCTACATGTATAAGCCCTAACTACATGCAATTTTACCCAACATGAAATCAGTTGGTACTCTTCATCAAGGTTTTGAAATAAAAGTCAATCTATTCATGAAATCCCTACACATGGGTATTATAACTTCAATTGAATTTGTAATGAACACTTGCCTTAGATTGATTGATCTGATTTCGTGATTCTTAGTTGATGATTGATTTCTTCTTGTCCAATCTTCTTTTCCAATTATCTTGAGGTGCAAGAAACCCTTCACCACCTTCTCAATTCTCTCCTTAGGCTTTGGAAAAATGGTCCTCTCTTTTCTCAAATGGACTCTCTAATCTTTTTTGTTATGATCCCTAATCCCAATCCCTAAATATCAGATATATGGCTCTAATTTTCGTAGGTCCCTTGACCTCTTTTAGAAAAATGATCGTAACGACCTTAATAGGTGCCCGTTTTGTCCAAAATTGACCCGGGGCTCAAACTATACCCCCGGGTTCACTATTCATTCTATTTGACCCATCTGGAATCATTTGTGACCTCTAAATTCCCATCCGAGTCACTTAAAATATATTTCTCATTCCTCACCTCAAAATAGTCTACACGCGACTCCTGGTGAGATAAACTAGAATATGCACATATCACTCCCCATGCCGTATACTGATAATCATTTTTTATTTACTATTCACGCTTAGTAAATTTCATCAAAATATTAACCAGCATCTATCTCTCGATTTATATTTAATAATCACATTAAATTACTTCACTCGTGTAATTTAAATTCAATGTATTTTCCTAGTTAATTAATTTAAAATACGCATAAATACGGGGTGTTACATCGCCAGTAGTATCCCTGAATATTGATTCGCTAGAGCAGAGACCGACCAGCTGAGTGAGCTGTACAAGAACCTTCGTGCACTTCTTTGATTAAATCTTCCACTCTACTGGATGAGCACAGCATAGCAAGGAGATCGTTAATCCCCTTGTGTATAAAACTCATTTGTCTAACACATTTTGTAAGGACATAATTTTATAAATGCCCGTTATCAATTGAGTATGTCATATACCACTATAACTGTTGAAGAATTTTTCAAGATCATATGCAACAAGATGAATTTGAATATCAAGTTTTCGTCAACATTCAAGCCTCCATAAGTTTGACTTTGGTAAGGTTGTGTTTTAAGTCCTTAATAATTCACTAAGAGTGTTGGGATATTTTTCATCAAATATTTTCTAAGTGTTGGAGCGGAGTTTATAAGTTTTTCGTCAAAAATATTTTTCTAAGTGCAGAGGCGAATATTCCAAAATAAAAAGTGATTTTATTTTTCGCGCTGGCTCGTTCGAGCGATAATGGCTGTCGTTCAAGCGACATAGCCATGTTGTAGGAAGCTCGTTCAAGCAATGCGTGCCCTCATTCGAGCGAGAGCCCTATTTCGTTCGAGCGACATGCCGTCTTAGATTTTCTATAAAAAGGATTTTCCAACGTCATTTTTAATTAGAAGACCTGTGATTTTGAATAGAGACGAAACTTTTGGCAGAATTCTTTATCTTCTCACTTTTTGGGTTTTTAACCTTTTTGTTTTCAATTCACAAGATCCCAATAGTTTGTGTGAATCATTTTGGAACCCAACAATAAAACTTTATTATTATTCATCTTTGTGGAGTGCGTCTCTACACCTGAAGGCTGAAGTCATTAAGGTTTGCTGCGTGTGGATCATTTCTGAAAATTAGATTGCGGTTCATGTGGGTTCGTTGTATGGAGTCCATTGCTGAATCTAGACTACGTGTCTATGTAGGTTTGCTGAGGTAAACTTATTGCAGATTTCATTGTGATTGTAAATTGCGATTTAATTCATAGTGAAATAAAAGGTTTTGCCCTTCGGGGATTTTTCTTGAAATTTGTGAGTTGTTTATTTGTGTATGTTGGCTTGACACACACACACACACATAGTTGCTTGTTTAAGGGATGATTTTACTTGGTTCAAAATTGACTCTAATTTAATAAGTTCGTAAATGGAATTTGTGAATTTATTCGAATCTTTATCACACATAGTTACTTTTCAAATTGGTATCAGGGTGTGCAAAATCTAATACCTTCTCATGAACCCAAAACTGAAAAGGTACTAAACATGTAATATAAAACTTTTCTTCAAAATCTTCAACTCCAAAAACTTCAAATCTCAAAGCTTTTCTCATCAGGGTGTGAAAAATAATGATCTTCAATCTTTGTACCTACACACATGAGACAAAGCAAATACCTTCATGACGCATTGAGTTTGAAATGATATAAAAATAATTAATATCATCAAATCTCCCTTAGAATGCAAAAACTCCCCCATAATTCGTTCTCCTGCTTATCTGTTTCGGACAAATAAAAAGGGGGAGAACGAATTATGGGGGAGATTTAATTATATTGATTGTTTTTATATCATTTCAAACTCAATGCGTCATGAAGGTATTTGCATTGTCTCTTGTGTGTAGATACAAAGATTGAGGATCATTATTTTGCACATCATAATGAGAAAAGCTTTGAGATTTAAAATTTTTAGAGTTGAAGATTTTCAAGAAAAGTTTTATATTGCATGTTTAGTACCTTTTCAGTTTTGGATTCATGGGAGGGTATTAGATTTGTACAGGCATTATATTTTGATAATTCAGATATTTTTATTTTGTACCGACCTAGACATAGGGATTTGTAAGGACATAATTTTATAAATATCCGTTATTAATTGAGTATGTCATATACCGCTACAGCCGTTAAAGAATTGTTCAAGATCATATGCAACAAGATGGATTCGAATATCAAGTTTTCTTCAACATTCAAGCCTCCACAAGTTTAACTTTGGTTAGGTTGTGTTTTAAGTCCTTAATAATTCACTAAGTGTGTTGGGATATTTTTCATCAAATATTTTCTAAGTGTTGGAGCAGAGTTTTTAAGTTTTTCGTCAAAAAATATTTTTCTAAGTGCAGAGGAGAATTTTCAGAAATAAAAAATGATTTAATTTTTCGCATTGGCTCGTTCGAGCGACAGTGGCAGTCGTTCAAGCGACATATCCATGTCGCGCGAAGATCGTTTGAGCAAAGCATGTCCTCGTTCGAGTGAGAGTACTGTTTCGTTCGAGCAACGCGCCACCTCAGATTTTCTATAAAAAGGCTTTTCCAACTTCGTTTTTAATTATAAGACCTGCGATTTTGAAGAGAGACGAAAATGCTTTGGAAGAATTCGTTGTCTTCTCACTTTTAGGGTTTTAAACCTTTTTGCTTTCAATTTATAAGATCACAATAGCTTGTGTGACCCAAGAACAAAACTTTGTTATTGTTCATCTTTGTGGAGTGCGTCTCTACACCTGAAGTCTAAGGTCATTGACGTTTGCTGTGTGTGGATCTTTGCTGAAGATTGGACTGCGGTTCGTGTGGGTTCGCTGCGTGGAATCCATTGCTGACTTTAGACTGCGTGTCTATGTAGGTTTGCTGAGGTAAACTTATTGCAGATTTCATTGTAATTGTAAATTGCAATTTAATTCATAGTGAAAGAAAATGTTTCTCCCTTCGAGGATTTTCCCTAAAATCTGTGAGTTGGTTATTTGTGTTTATTGGTTTGACACGCACACACACACGAAGTTTCTTGTTTAAGGTCTGATTTTACTTGGTTTAAAATTAACTCTAATTAAATAAGTTTGTAATTGGAATTTGTAAATTTATACAAATCTTTAGCACACATAGTTACTTTTCACATATCTTACCGCTTTATATCGGAGATTCTTGGCTTCTTTGGGATCAGGTGGTAGGATGCCATCCTCAATATAGGCTTTAATTGGGTCCATCCAGGAAGTTCCCAAATCTACGATAATGAAATTAATCATCAAGTCCTCGTCAATGCTCCGATTAGCTAGGATATCTATTGGGATGGTGCGCCTGAGTTTAATTTTGGTTACTGATGCCAGCCGAGCAAGTGCATATGCTCGGGCATTCATTATTCTGGTAATCCTGTGCATTTGCATGACTGAGAGCTTGGAAATAACTTCCATGGTTTTAGAGAAGTATTTGCTCATCAACTCCCCCTTGACTCCATATAGCTGAAGCACTTGGTTAACCACTAATTGTGAATCATTGTGGGCCATTACTTGATCGGCGCCTAATGAATGGGCCAAATCTAGTCCAACTGTTAAATTTTTGTATTCTTCCTCATTGTTTGAGGCGTTAAATTGAAACCTAAGTGCATATTCAACATCTGGAAACAACACCACCCTTCAAGGTGTTCTTAAGCTCAATTCAATGTTAACAATGGTAGCATAAGGGTATATACACATATAGTAGAGGGAGGTGAGGAGAAGAGGATTTACACCGAAATATAAGTGGTTCAGCCAATCAAGTCTACGTCGTCGTCCACTGTGCACGTGTATGATATGTATCACTGTATGAGGGCTCTAATGGCCATGGGTACAACTCTCAAGCTTTCTCTCTCTACTGTGTATTTGAACATAGTTTCAGCTAGGGTTGCTAATTTCGGATCCCTCTCCAAGAAGGAGAAGATAACTATATATAGTATGTGGGGGGTGTAATACACCCCCTATGCATGCAATGAGCATGTGTCTTGATCTAGCCAATCTGATGAAGACATCTGTCACTGTCACATGTAGAGAATGATGATGAAATATTCCCCCCACGTGAGGGGAATGATTTGTTATAACTGATATGTGTACACATGTTCCCAGTCACACATATGCGAATAAAGGCTCGGCTATCTGTGATTGGTCCCAACCTCGGCCTGGAAAAGTATGAGGTTGGTGAAGTTTGGCTGTTGCCCAATCCGAGATTAATCATGGTGACCTCGGATCATGTGAAGTCGAGGTAAAGTAAGTGAAGTCATAAGGTCGGCCTGGGCCGAGGTTAAGCAGGTGTCAATTAGGAACATCGGGTGATTCTCTTTCGAGGTTGGTTGTGATAATGGTGTAGCTCTAGTGACCTCGGCCTAAACCCAACCGAGGTTATCAACTGTGGATGGACCGATGAATAGCTGCCCCCATGGACCATGAAGGCCTCGACTATTGCATGACTATGAGGCAAGTAGTAACGTCGGCCATGGCCGACCTTACTTAGGACGAGACTGCTGGTTGCCAATCTATGGCCCCTCTAACCTTGGCCATCTCCCTGGCCGAGGTTGATGTCTCTGAGCCATAGGGTTCATTTAGGGTATATCAATCACCCCCTAGCCCTTAGTTACATGTGGGAATAGGTGACTATGGGGTATACAGCTCCGAGGTCTTTTTGCTTCGTACTAATATTCCTTTGACACTTATCAATTGCTGAAGTGGGAAGCGTGCCTGTCAAGCGTGTGATGTCATCCGTCCTTTGGGCTACCAAGGCAATGATGGGCCTTGGGACGCGTGCATTAAGTTTTGAGGGTTATACACCTTCCTTTTTCTTTCTTCCCCACTTCTTTATTCCCTCGCCTGCAATTTTCTGTTTTGTCTCTCTCTCTCTCTCTACAAGAGCTGGTTTAGGTGCATTTGGTGGATTTTTCTTGCAATCCTCTTTCTTTCTTCTTCACGAACTCTCTCAGGTATCGTCTATCACTCATTTTTCTCCTTTTGTTGCATTTTTCTACCTTGTTCTTTAATTCGTTGCATTTTTCGGCGAGTTTATGCATTTTTCGGTGAGCCTAAGAGTTTTCCGATGAATTGTTCTTTAATCGTTCTTATTTAAAAATCCAGTTATATCCTTAGTAAAATTGCTAACTCTGTCTATTTAGAAGAGTCACAAGTATAGGGCCTGACACATATGCTCAGGCCCCTTTATCAACTCTTAGAGGAATTCCCCTCTCTTAGCGAGAAGACCTTAGATAAAATTAGGCAAATTGAAAGAGCCCAAGAGGAAGCTCGTAGGGCAGAGGCATTTCCCCTCAGACCTATCTTTCCACCCCCTCTGAAGGTCATATACCCTGAGCCAGCCGAACTAGTTACCCAAGTAGAGGTCCCAGTTGAACCTACTCCCATGTCTGAGTCTGAGTCATCCACCTCAGACCCTATGTCTATGGAATCCTTTTAAGAGGCCATGGACTTTTCCGTTCAGCAGGATCAGGTCCCTGATCAAGCAGAGGTTTCCAGTCGGGCCTCGTCCCACAAGAGTTCAAGAACATCGCACTCTTCCTCGGATGTTGAGATTGTAGGACCAAGCGTGGCTGTTCCACCTCCTATTGATGCAATCCCCCTGTCAGCTGCCACAGGGGCTGAGTTTACTCAGAGGTTTCCAAGTGGTGCCTAATCGTCTGCTCAGGCCGATGTTGAACCGGATGATGATGATGGTACTGAGAGCGATATTGACACCTCTGAGGCGAC
Source organism: Sambucus nigra (assembly GCA_949130495.1). Lineage (NCBI taxonomy): Eukaryota > Viridiplantae > Streptophyta > Magnoliopsida > Dipsacales > Adoxaceae > Sambucus > Sambucus nigra. The sequence continues at coordinate 183,122,400 of OX422210.1, forward strand.
CGAGATAGAGATCACTGTCAGTGAGATCGACCTTCTGGCCTTCAGACATCTATATTCTATAAGTCCCTCTATAAAACTCAGGAGACCTCTGAGGGAAGAGAGGGCTTTCGGCGGCCGGGATGGTGAGATATGCTTGTATGAGAAGATGTTCAAGTTAGGAGTTCGTCTGCCCATTCATCCCATCATCAGGGCTATATTATCGTACATAACTTATCTCCTTCCCAGTTGTCATCCAATGCTTGGAGGGTGATGATTGGAGCTATTGTCTTATGGAGGGCAGTTCATCATTCAGACCTTCCCGTTCAAGTCTTCACTGGGTGCTATGTCCCCTTATCTGCCAGGAATCATCCTAGCTATTACCATTTTTTTAGCTCGGAAGTTAAATAAAAAGATGTTGCAGGTTACCCAAACCTCGAACCATAACTGGAAACCACGCTACTTCTTTGCGTCAGGGACATGGGAATTTGGTCCCTGTGCCCCCTCCTCCTCCCTAGAGCCGAGAATACCCCTGAGATGGGGAAAGGTTATAATGACTGCTAGGGCCGACCCTAGGCTAAGCCAAAATAATCTTTAGAAGGTCAAAGACCTTCAGGATCTGGGGGAGCATGGTCTACTTGTCAAGTTCGAACACCTGATGACCCCCTACTATCTCTCTGAGATTGGGCTTGGGGGGAGTCCTCTGACAGAGCTCCGTAAGTGCTTTTTTATTTCAACAAGTTATACCTCTGAATTTTTGTATCTCTGATTTTATAACTCAGACAGTTCTGTTTTGTAGAGCGCCCAAAGGGGATATTTGACAAACTCTGGGAGATGGCATCCCCTAGTCTCACGATGCTCGTAAAGAAAGATGGTCTAAATGAGCCTCCTCCCCCTCCATCTACCTTAAGGGATGAGGCGTCCAAGAAGAGAAAACCTTACGACCCTGCCCCTGAGGGTCAAAGGCAGAAGAAAAACAAAAAAGGGGATCGTGCCATCCCCATTTCTTCTGAGGAAGCATTGATTGCTCGCCTTGAGAAACTGAAAATTGGTGACAGTCTCATCGGCCATAGTTCGAAGGCCTTGGATGCCATCGGCGATGCCATGACCGGCTCTGACAAGCGTTTCTGTCGCTCTCTGGATAGGCCTCTGTTGGCTGAGTTTTCTCTCCATCGTTCTATACAAGTAAGACCTAAACTTTTGCTTCTGAATTATATTTAGTGTAACATCGGTTTTGAACTACACCAAATCTTAGACTGACATCTTTGCACACGTTCTACATGGTCTCCTCACCATGCATCATTTTATTAACTGGACCTTGGGAAAGATTCCTCTGATTGAGAAGGGCCAGGTGGCCGAGAAGATCGAGTCCACTTTAAACGCTGAAGTGGATCATCTGAAGTCCTCTTTGAAGAAGTCTGAGTTCACCGTAAAGGGGTTGCAGAAAGACATGGACAAGCTGAGGGAAGATCATAGCACTGCCCTGAAGACTCAGGCTGACTCTCTTCAATATAAGGTCGATGTGGATGTGAAGGCTGCCTTGGATGATGCCTCCGAGAAGATCTTGGAGGAGTACAAGGTCTCGGATGAGTTTGTCAGCTTCGGCTTCGAATACCTGGAAAGGGGTGTAAAGGCCACTGGCAAATGGGCTGCTGTGAAGGAGAAGGAATCAGGGAGCCTCGTAGCTTCTAACTGTATTAGTTTGGGTTATGCCGACCCTCGGTTTGCTCAGGCCCTGCAGGAGGTCGAAGAGGAGGGAGGTACCGCACCTACTTAGATTGCCCCCCAAGATGACACTTTGACTGAAGATGTTGGTGCTCAAGAAGACGGGGTGGAAGTAGCCACCCTCGGCTAGGGAGATAGAGGCATGGCAACTAACCCAGAGGCTGCAAACGCTTGACTATTTCGTGAAGCTTTGATCAATTTTAATTTTTAATTTCTATGAAGAACTGTAACCTCTGATGATAAACTCTGTTACTTTGTATTTTGTAACTCCCATCTTTAATCTATATCAACCTCTGAGGAGGGCTTCATTTCTTCAATTGCTGAATGTTTATTGAATGATTTTCTATATCTGAAGTCTCAATTTAATCGTCTAAGGTCTGGGGTCATCCAAGTATGATGTCTTACCTCAGACCTTGTCACCAAATTATGATGTTATAAGGTCTGAGGTCATCCACTAAGATGTTATCCCCATAAAATATTTCACCAAATTAATGATGTCTAAGGTCTGAGGTCATCCAAGTAAGATGTTATCCTCATAAATAATTTCACCAAATTAATGATGTTAAGGGTTTGAGGTCATCCAAGCATGATGTCTTACCTCAGACCTTATCACCAGATTAATGATGTTATAAGGTCTGAGGTCATCAGCTAAATGTTAACCTCATAAATAATTTCACCAAATTAATGATGTTTAAGGTCTGAGGTCATCCAAGCATGATGTCTCACCTCAGACCTTGTCACCAAATTATGATGTTATAAGGTCTGAGGTCATCCAATCATGATGTTTTACCTCAGACTTTGTCACCAAATTAATGATGTTTATAAGTTCTGAGGTCATCAGCTAAGATGTTATCCTCATAAATAATTTCACCAAATTAATGATGTTTAAGGTCTGAGGTCATCCAAGCATGATGTCTCACCTCAGACCTTGTCACCAAATTAATGATGTTATAAGGTCTCAGGTCATCAGCTAAGATGTTATCCTCATAAATAATTTCACCAAATTAATGATGTTTAAGGTCTGAGGTCATCCAAGCATGATGTCTCACCTCAGACCATATCACCAAATTAAGGATGTCTAAGGTCTGAGGTTATCCAAGCATGATGTCTTACCTCAGACCTTGTCACCAAATTAATGATGTTATAAGGTCTGAGGTCATCAACTAAGATGTTATCCTCATAAATAATTTCACCAAATTCATGATGTTTAAGGTCTGAGGTCATCCAAGCATGATGTCTTACCTCAGACCTTATCACCAAATTATGATGTTATAAGGTCTGAGGTCATCAACTAAGATGTTATCCCCATAAATTCTACCACCAGAGCACAATGAACCAATAATTGACATGGAAACCGATCTTCTCATTAATAATCCCTTCATAAGATGATACATTTACAGAAAAACTCTTGCAACATCATATGTAATACTTTTTTAGATGATAAGCATTCCAAGGATTGGAGAAAGGTTCCCTTTCGAGGTTTTCTAGCCTCTAGGTCCCAGGTACAACCTCCTCAATCACTTTGTAAGGACCATGCCGATTTGGGTGAATCTTATTTTCCTTCTGCAAAGTCTTCTTCAGTACTAAGTCTCCCACGACTATGGGTCTTGATTTTACCCTTTGATTATAGAACTTTGTTGTTCTCTACTAGTAAGCTGCTTGCCTGATTTTTGCGTATTCCCTTCTCTCTTCAATTAAATCTAAGTCAAGTCGTCTTTCCTCCACATTCTTTTCAGGGTCATAGGTCTGAACCCTATGAGTAGGGAGTCCTACCTCTATTAGTATGACGGCCTCTGAGCCATGTGCTAGCATAAATGGGGTCTCCCCCATCGGGTGTCCAAGCGATCGTTCTGTAGGCCCATAACACAATATAGAACTCTTCAGTCCATCTTCCCTTTGCTTCTTCTAACCTCTTCTTGATTCCATTGAGGATTGTTCTGTTTGTGACTTCGGTCTGACCGTTTGCCTGAGGTCGGCCAGGAGAAGAGAAAAATCGCTTTATCCCTACTCTTTCGCAATATTTTTCTAAGGAAGAATTCTTGAACTGGGTTCCGTTGTTCTAGATGAGGGTGTTTGGGAGGCCATGTCTGCATATGATGTTCCTCCAAATAAATTGGAAGGTCTTCTGCTCTATAATCGTTATCATCGGCTTTGCCTCTACCCACTTGGAGAAGTAATCAATGGCGACTATCAGAAATTGGTAATACAGCTCTTGGCAGGGATCCCACTAAGTCAATTCCCCATACTGCGAATGGCTAAGGGGAAATGATTGACGTCATAGGCTAATGAAGTTGATGGGGAATAGTGGAGAATCTTTGACATTTATCGCACCTCTTCACGTAAGCTACAACATCTTTGGCCAAGGTTGGCCACCAGTACCCTTGCGTAATAATCCTCTTGGCCAAAGGTCTTCCTCCAATGTGACTGGAGCAAGAACCCTCATGCACCTCTTGCAGGATGCAGGGAACTTCCGTGGGATGAACACATCTGAGGAGAGGTATAAGAAATCCCTTCTTATATAGGACATCTCCTATCATGGAGAACTTTGCAGCTCTGTACCTTAATTTCCTCCTCTCTAGCTTTGATTTCGGAAGCTCTCCCTCTCTGATATATCTGATAAGGGGGTCCATCCATGAGTCCCCTAGGTTCAAATTGAGGCAAGGGTTAATGGTCGCCTTAGGCAGGACCTCGACTGGGACTTTCCTTCTGATGTCTGTCCTCGTTGTCGAAGCCACCCTTGCTAATACATTTGTGCGGCTGTTATTTTATTGAGGTACTCTCTTTATCTTTGCCTCTTCGAAACATTCCAATATCATTCTCACCCTCTTCAAGTATTTGTCCATCCTTTCGTCCTTGGCCTCATAAACCCCCAAGACTTGATTAACAATCAATCTTGAGTCACTATGAAGTAGAAGTCGTCTTACTCCCAAGGTCTTTGCCAATGAGAGACCTTCTATCATGGCCTCATATTCTGACTCGTTGTTTGATGCCTTGAAGTTAAACCTCAAGGCGTATTCAATATTGGTACCATCCAGAGCTGAAAGTATTAGCCCTGCACCGCTTCCACTGTCGCAAGAAGACCCGTCAACAAAGAGGTTCCAGATGTCTTTATCTGATGAGAAGCCCCTCTCTGACATGACTCCTTGTTTGAAGAGGTACCGGTCTTCCTCATTCTCCGTTATTCCATTTCTGATCCTCTTGGATACAACCTCTTCTGGATATCGGAAGACGTTTATGTTTGACCCCTCTACAGTCTTTAAGTTATCCTCAACCTCGGCCTCTTCCCATGTGAACTCAACAATGAAGTCCGCGAGCGCTTGCCCTTTGATGGACACCCTAGGTTGATAAGTAAGGTCATATTCTCCCAGCTCAATGGCCCATGTCATCAACCTTCATGACTTCTCAGGATTGTGGAGAACCTGTCTTAGTGGGGAGTCGGTGAGGATTACCATAGAATGGGCTTGAAAGTAAGGCTTCATCTTCCTAAAATCATGTATCAGGGCGTATGCCAGCTTTTCCATCTGAGGATAATTCTGTTCAGACCCTTGAAGGGCCTTACTATTGAAGTATACAGGCCTTTGGATCCCAACGTCTTCCCGTACTATGGCTGCACTTATAGCTAATTCAGAGACTGCTAGATAAACATAGAGCTTCTCTCCAACTATGGGCCGAGATAAGAGTAAGGGCGATCCGAGATAGAACTTGAGTTGATTGAAAGCCTCGTCGCACTCTTCATTCCATTCAAAGGCCTTTTTAAGCACTTTAAAGAACGGAAGACACTTATCCGTTGCTCTGGAAACAAATCTGTTGAGTGCGTCCACTCTTCCAGTGAGCCTCTGAACGTCCTTAATACTCCTTGGTGTCTTTATGTCGAGAAAAAGCCTTGATTTTCTCGGGTTTCGCCTCTATCCCCCTCTGATTGATAATGAATCCAAGGAACTTTCCAGCTCCTACCCTGAAGACACATTTCGTAGGGTTGAGTTTCATTCTGTATAGGTCCATGGTATTGAAGGTCTTTTCCAGTTGTGCCACATGAGTGCAGGATTTTAAGCTCTTCATCAACATATCGTCTACATACACCTCCATAATTTTACCTATTTGGTCTTCGACCATCTTATTCACAAGACGTTGATACGTTACCCCTACATTTTTCAGACCGAAGGGCATCACCTTGTAGCAATATATCCCTTTGTCAGTAATGAAGGGTGTCTTCTTTGAGTCTTCAGCATCCATGAAGATCTGATTGTAGCCTGAATACGCATCCATGAAGCTCATGAGCTCATGCCCTGCAGTAACATCTACCATATGATATATCCGAGGTAAGAGATAGCTGTATTTTGGACAAGACTTGTTCAGGTCAGTAAAATCTACGCACATTCTCCACTTTCCGTTGGCTTTGGGTACAATGACTGCGTTCGATAGCCACTACGGATATATGACTTCCCTGATAAATTCGGCCTCTTCCAACTTCCTGACTTCTTCCCGGATGACATCATACTTCTCCCTGGAGTAAACTCTTCGTCTTTATTTGATTGGCCTAGCATCCTTAGTCACGTTGAGTTTGTGACACGTGACCTCAGGGTTGATGCCAGACATGTCTGCATGACTCTAAGCGAAGAAACTCTGCCTCTTTCTCAAGAAGTTTATCATTTCTTCCTTGATCTCGACTTTTAAGGCTTTGCCGACCTGGACAGTTTTTTCTGGTTCGTCCTCATTGAGGACGATGGATTCTACCTCTTCCGCGGCCTCTCCTTTCTTCAACTTTGTTTCATCTCTAGGGTCAAGTGTGTCAATGTTATAAGTGGTAGTTTCTCTCTTATGGGCCTCTCTCTCTTCAGCCGAGTTGAAGTAGCATTCTCGTGCTATGGTCTGGTCACCCTGCACTTCCCCTACCCTATAGGGGGTTGGGAATTTTAGCATCTTGTGGACCATCGACGGCATGGCCTCTAACTCCTTAAGGGATACTCTTCCTATGATGAGGTTATAGGCCGAGAAGACATTTTTGTCCATAACGAAAAAATTGATCTTCTGGGTTAACCTCTTAGGCCACTCATCGCCCATTCGTACGCCCATCTCATACATGCCTAGCGGATGGACCTTTTCACCGCTGAAGCTCATTAACGGATGATAATAGGGTACCAGCCTAGCTCTGCTAAGGCCTAGGCTTTTGAAGTAGGGCCAGAACATCACATCTGCTGAACCTCCTCCATCTACGAGAATTCTTTGCACCTCACATCCATGAACTCTTGTTGTGATTACCAAAGGGTCATCATGTGGAGCTAGGATGCCTTTGAAGTCGAGTCGGGAGAACCCAACTATGAGAGTGTCCATGTCTACCTTCTTTCTCTTCTGCGTAGTCTCGGAAGACGTCAGGTTTACCACTTCAAGTTTGGCTACTGATTTGGCCTCTGCCACATGAGCTTTTCTATCAGCAACCTCAGAACCACCCCCTGCAAGTCCTCTGCATATGGTGTTAATACCAAAGGAGATCATACTAACCCTCTTCACTGGGGTGTTGTCATCTTTTGGCGGGAGGTCTGGATCGTCTTCGTCATCACCGTCTGAGTCACCATCTCTTCTTGTTGGGGTATCGTCACAACATCTGTCATTCCTCTTCTTTTTAGGGTCATCCCTTCCCCTTTTGGGAGCCTTGCCATCAATATACTTCCTCAACTTTCCAGACTTCAACATCTTTTCGATCTCATCCTTCAAGGAGAAGAACTTATCTGTAACATGGCCATAATCTAGGTGGAACTCGCACCACAAGTTCTTGTTCCTCTTATGCGGAGGAGCCTTTAATTTCTCCTGCCATCTTAGAGACCTGTTATTTTTTTATCTCATTAAGGATATGCTCGCAACTCACCGTTAGAGGGGTATAGTGTGCGAAATTATCGTCAACTGACCTTTTCTTTTCGTCCTTTTTCCTTTGGAACTTCCCGCTGCTATAGCCATTCTCATCCTCATATTTTTCTGCCATGGCCTCTTCATCATTCATAACCTTACCCGCAGTTGCCAACAGCTCCGCCATGGACTTGGGAGGGTCTTTCGCAAGTTTCCACAATAATTTCCCTTTCTGAAGACCTCCTATGAGGGCGGGCATGGCTATATTCTCTTCATAATCTTCCACCTCAAGTTTTTCTTTGTTGAACCTGGAAATGTAGTCCCTTAAGCTCTCATTCTTGCCTTGCTTGACGTATAATAGATGGGTGGTCTTCTTTTAAGGTCTTACCCCAAAACAGAAATTATGAATGAATCGTTCAACCATACCCTTAAAGTTCTCAATTGAATTCTTCGGAAGAGAAGTGAACCAGATGTGCGCTACTCCTGTCAAAGTCCTGGAGAAGGCCCTGCACTTCATCTCATCTGGTATTGAATAAATGTCCACCGCCGACTGGTACATCTCAATGTGATGTACATGATTGGTGCTACTGTCATACTTAGGAGACACCATGGGGGGTTTGAACTTAGCAGGGTTTGGAAAACTCACTATCCTAGCCACGAATGGTGAGCCTTTCGAGAAATCTTTTTGCAATGGGTCTCGGCTTTTAATGAGGTCTCCTATCTTTTCTTCAAGACGTTGGATGGAGTCATTCCATGGTCTTGCAACATAGGCTTGACCGAGGTTGTCCCCGGCCACCTCCACGGGGTGGACTGAGGGTTCCCAGCCGTAGCACAATGTCGGCTGTTGACCTCTTCCTGGTCTCTTCCTCGTCCTATATGGGGTCGGCCTTGATGGGGCCGACATTGACCATCTTCCCTTTGTGACCCGGCTGCGCTTCTCGACCTTGACAACCTCTGTCTTAGGTCATTTATTGGGCCTAACCTTTCAAAGGTCGACCCTCTGCTCAGTCGATCAAAAGCTGATCCTCTTTGTTGGGCTTCTTCACCTCCTCTGCCTCCACAACCTCGGCTCTGCTGGATAGGACGAACTGTGTTATTCGAAACCTCATATGGCTCCTAACACTCTTCTGGGACATCTTTCACCTCTAAGTCATCATACCTATCCTCGGGGCAAGGGTGTCCTTGCCTCCCAAGGCGTAAACGCCTAGGGTCAGCAACGTCCCTCCTCCGATGGGGTGTAGGATGGTCTTTGCATGGTGCCTGGGGTGGTCCCCTGCCTTCAGGAAGGGGCTGAACAGTCGCCGAAGTAACATCTCCGGTGAGACCCCAGGTGGTCTCATCATGTTTTGACTAAGTTGTGCGAATTGCTCCTTCATCGCTTGTTGCGTTGCATCCAAAGACTTCAAGGCTACTACCACCTCCTCCATTTTGAACTGAGGCGGTGCCTGGCTAGAACTAGGCCCCCCTTCACCAGGCAGCGACAGAGGTGGTGGTAATTCCAGTGCCATATGTTAACACAAAAGAGCTGGTGTAGTAGATGAGCTTAATACCTTAAAGGACCTCTTTTTAATGGTGAAACATCTCCACGCAAGGGGTGATGCCTGATTCACCACCAAAGTCTCCGGTGAGGTTAAGCAGAAAAAGAGGAAGAGATAGCTTCTCTCTTCCCACAGACGACGCCAAAATGATGATGCTGGAAACAGCACAACCCTTCAAGGTGTTCTTAAGCTCAATTCAATGTTAACAATGGTAGCATACGGGTATATACACATATAGTAGAGGGAGGTGAGGAGAAGAGGATTTACACCGAAATATAAGTGGTTCAGCCAACGAGGCCTACGTCCACTGTGCACCTGTATGATAAGTATCACTGTATGAGGGCTCTAATGGCCATAGGTACAATCGCTCAAGCTTTCTCTCTCTACTGTGTATTTGAACATAGTTTCAGCTAGGGTTGCTAATTTCGGATCCCTCTCCAAGAAGGAGAAGATAACTATATATAGTATGTGGGGGGTGTAATACACCCCCTATGCATGCAATGAGCATGTGTCTTGATCTAGCCAATCTGATGAAGACATCTGTCACTGTCACATGTAGAGAATGATGATGAAATATTCCCCCCACGTGAGGGGAATGATTTGTTATAACTAATTTGTGCACACATGTTCCCAGTCACACATATGCGAATAAAGGCTCGGCTATCTGTGATTGGTCCCAACCTCGTCCTGGAAAAGTACGAGGTTGGTGAAGTCTGGATGTTCCCCAATCCGAGATTAATCATGGTGACCTCGGCTCATGTGAAGTCGAGGTAAATTAAGTGAAGTCATAAGGTCGGCCTAGGCTGAGGTTAAGCAGGTGTCGATTAGGAACATCGGTTGATTCTCTTCCGAGGTTGGTTGTGATGATGGTGTAGCTCTTGTGACCTCGGCCTGAACCCAACCGAGGTTATCAACCATGGATGGCCTGATGAATAGCTGCCCCCATGGACCATGAAGGCCTCAACTATTGCATGACTATGAGGCAAGTAGTAACGTCGACCATGGCCGACCTTGCTTAGGACGAGACTACTGGTTGCCAATCTATGGCCCCTCTAACCTCGGCCATCTCCCTGATCGAGGTTGATGTATCTGAGCCATATGGTTCATTTAGGGTATATCAACTGTCATTAGGAGTTTTGAGTATTATACCTGCTCCACCTCCAGTTGCACATGAAGAGCCATCGACATATAACTTCCACAATAGGATATCATTATTAAAACTTTCTTCAGATAGAACTCCATGATGAAATATTTTCTTGCTCTCCTCTTCATATTTCTTGGTCATTTCTTGAGTTCTTGATGACTCAGGTTGATCGATAATGATTTTAGCTTGCTTTTGAGATGAAGTCTGCTTGGCAGGCAAGTTTTGCTAGTCGGGAACCTCTGGATAGGTGAATTCAGCAATAAAATTTTCCAAAGCTTGGCCTTTTAATAAAGATCGTGGTTCATTGATAATGTCATATTCTCCTAGCTCCACTACACAGTACATCAATATTCCTGACTTCTCAGGTTTGTGGAGTGCTTACCGAAGAGGCAGATCTGTATACATCACTATAGTATGTGCTTGAAAATAAGATTTTATGCGCCTAGAAGCCTCAATAAGTGCTAAAGCCAATTTTCCAAGCGTGGATACCTAATCTTGTCTCCACTAAATGTTTTGCTGGTGTAATAGACTAGTCTTTGGATCCCATTGTCCAGTCTAACCAAAGCCGAGTTAATCGCAGATTCAAAAATAACTAGGTACAAGTATAATTTCTCTCCCGAGATTGGTCGGGATAACAAAGGAGGTGATCCAAAATACTTCTTTAATTCCTGGAACGCTTCTTCACATTATGCATTCAACTCAAAAGTCTTTCTCAACACCTTAAAAATGGTAAGCACCTATCTGTTGCTCAGGAAATAAATCTGTTTAAAGCTGCTACTCTACCGGTGAGCCTTTGCACATTTTTTTGCAAGTCGGTGACTGCATTTTGATTAAAGCTTTATCTTTACTGGATTAGTTTCAATTCCCCTTTGATTAACTATGAAGCCGAGGAACATTCCTTCCTGTACCTTGAACACACACTTGGTCGAATTCAGCTTCATCTGATGCTTTTCCAACTGATCAAATGTCTGACTGAGATCGTTGATATGATCTGAGGCCTTTTTACTTTTTATTAACATATGATCCACACAAACCTCCATGTTCTTTCCTATATCCTCTTCAAAGAGCTTATTCATCAACCTTTTATACGTTGTTTCTACATTTTTTAGCCCAAAGGGAATTACATTATAGTAATAAGTTCCTCGGTTGGTGATAAAGGTTATACTTTCCCTATCTTTAGGTTTCATTTTTATCTAGTTGTACCCATAATAGGCATCCATTAAGCTTAAAAGCTCATGTGCCGGTGTAGCATCCACCAATCGATCAATTCTAGGAAAGGGAAAATGGTTTTTTGGTCAAGCTTTATTTAAATCGGTGAAATCCACGCAAATCCTCCACTTATCATTCTTCTTCTTGACCATTACAACATTAGCCAATCGGACTGGATACTTCACATCTTCAATAAATTGGGCTTTTTAAAGTTTCTCGACCTCTTCTTGGATATCTTGATTCTTCTTGGGATGAAAACCCTTCGTCTCTCACTACACCAAATATAAAAAATGGCCACGCAGAAGGGGTCACAACTGAAAGCCATGACCAGCTGGTCACGGACTAAAATCGTGACAACAGTCAAAATGGGCATGGCTAAATCCATGACTCTTTGTGGTCATGGGTGGTCTTGTGTGCGATCACGACTCTAGACCCTTACTACTTTGGGTCAAGACTTTAGACCCTGACCCAGCCGTGACCATTATGGCGCCAAGTTTCCCTCCAATGTTGGTTAGGGAAGGAGTCACGACCGTTAGTCGTAACCACAAAACTCATTACAAAGGGATATGGTCACGACTTAAGTCCGTGACCATATGAGTTTTGTGGTCACGGCTTTGGGTCGTGACCATGTCCTTATTTCCACGTTGATGTGTAAAAAATAAAGGGGTCACGTTATATGGTCACGACCCTAAGCCGTGACCATGGTCTTTATACTTAAAAAATGCAGAACAATTTTTCATTTCCCTGGAAAACTTCTAAACCCTTATTTTTCCCTCCCTCTCTCTGGCGATTTCGGCGGTATACCTTCTCTTAATATCAATATCAAAGGTAAATACTTATACTATAAATACGTGTGTGTGCATATTGTAAATACGTGTGTGTGTATGTGTGTAAATACGTATGTGTATATATGTGTGTGTATATATATGTATGTGTATATGTGTGCGTGTGTATATACGTTTGTGTATTGTGTATATATATGTAGTTGTGTATACATAGTCATTGTGTGTATTGTGTGTATATATGTAGCTGTGTATTTTGTAAATGTGTATATGTGTGTGTATTATAGAAAAAATATGACTAATGTTGGTTTAAGTTTCAAACTAGGGCAAATTTTAATGTAATGGATATTGTTGGTTTAAGTTTCAAACTAGGGCAAATTTTAATTTAATGGATATTGTTGGTTTAAGTTTCAAACTAGGGAACATTTTAATTTAATGGATATTGTTCATTTAAGTTTGGGGTTGAAATATAAAAATATACATCTCCATTAATATTGATGCTAAATTCGGGATTAATTTTAGGGATGAAATATAAAAATATATATCTCCATTAAAATTAAGTCCCAAAAATGCATAATCTATTAATTATAAGGGTAATGTTTGTAAGGGTTAATTTTAGGGTTGATTTTAGCGATTATTGGCTTAAATGACAAAAGTAGGTATTCAAAACCTAATAAATTAACGGTTGATGATTCATTAGAGCCATAATTTATAGGAATCATATTCACGCTTACTTAATAACTTGTTAATGATTCATTAGAGCCATGATTTATAGGAATTTTAATCACGTCGTCGTTCATTTTTCTTAGAAAAAATGAGTCACGGTGCTAATAAATGGCCACAAGAGTGGGAAAGGTTGCAATTGGACCGCACGCGTACATATTTCATTAGTGAGCCTCATAAAGTGGGTACTCCGGTTTATTGGTATGGCAATAGGAAGATCTTACAATTTAATTTCCTTGTAAATCATGGAGTTCATCTCCAGCAAGAGTACTTGTTCGATCGTATTCTATTTTCCCTGCCACAATGTTGGGATGAAGCTATACAATATATATATCGCGTACATAATTTCGATAGACTACTGACCTTGCTTATGCTATTAGAGAAGGCAGCAAAAAACTTACAAATAACATTGGCGAAGATTGTGATGTCTCATGGCATATGCACGTCAAACTCAATCTTGCCAATTGGCCGAAGAGGATGAGATTTCGAGTTCATGTTGCTGACATCTATGCATCCATTATAGATACACTTCCTCCTAATTTCTCACATGCAAAAATCCATAGGTTTTTGAAAATAAATACAAATGGACGGATATCAGACACATTGAACTTTTGTTAAAGTCTTACCATGAACAGGTAGATTATAATATATGGAAAAAAAATTATTTTGTTAGTTATATTTACATATTGAACTTTGAAATTATGCATCTATTATTATAGATACACATTTAACTTTTATTATTTTTGTAGATAATATCGAGTGGTAATGGAAGCAACGCTCCAACTAATAATGTGAACAACCACAAGGAGAATTCTCATCACCAATTAGTGAGCAATACTCAACTTCACAAACTGTTCACTCCCCTACTCCGAGTTGCGGGAGGCAAGGTACTCCCACTAATCCAACAGACACTCCCAACGCTTCTGAAACTTCCGGATCAGTTGAGAAGAAGCCTATTAGGTTTTCTTTATTGGGAAATAACCCCACGGGGGATAATAATCACATTCAATAGTTTAAAGCCCATTATTTGTCCTTGGCAAAAATGAATGTGGGAGTGGGAGGAGCTGACAATTGGAACCTTGTAGATAAATCTATTAAAGATGACATCTACGAGCAACTCAGCAAACGATTTTCATTTTCCTCCAAATCAAAAAATAAGGTTCTTTCTCGGGTTGCTGAACAACTACGAATATATCGAAGAAACCTTAGGCAGAATCATTTCCCTAAGGGAGCATCAAGCTCCGATATTTTGGCGCTCAAAGACAAAGTCCCTTCGAATGTTGAGATGTTAGTCTCTAAATTAAATGATTTTCAGGAGAATGAGGCGAAGGACTCCAAAATGCTGCAAAGGGAGAAAAACAAGCGGAATAGGGCCAAAAAAACTGATGTTCACCGGCTTGGCTCAAAATCTTATGAAATTTTAAAGAACAAGTGGACGACCATTACGAAAGGTAGCTCGGATGACGGAAAGACACCGAATAGGGGCAACTTGTACGTTCATGCTAGATGAGACAAAGATAATAAATTCCCTCCTCACTTGGTCAAGACTCTAGAATCAATAGAGTTTATCACTAGTTAGTCACATTCAAGCCCATTCGACTACATTGATAATGATGCCATCGCATAAACCTTTGGGAAAGACCACAGAGGGAGGACGAGAGGTTTGGGGTCGCATATGTCAGAAACAAGATTCAAACACACCGTACCTCTCATGAACGAGCTTTCTTCTGTTAATAAGCATTTCGCATCCAACGATGAACATTAATCTAAGAATAAAGGGGATATAATGGGTGTTGATGTAAAAAACTAGATCCTATCTAATTAATCAATCACAGATAAAAAATAGAATAAATAAGACAAAGGATTTTTAAAGTGGTTCGGCCTTATGAAAATGGCCTACGTCCACTATTTTGTATTGCTGACTGTTTGCCTTGAATCTCGATGATAGGTTCACAAAGAGATCCAAAGGTCCCCTTCTTATGACGAGGTTACAATGTATTTATAGTCTTGAGGCTGTACGTATGAAAAGGTAATAAGTTGTCATTTAGTAGACATATACAGCTGTACAACAATAATGCGCATTAAATCTGGCGTTCACTGAATGTGGAGTTGCCTTTTGGTTTTCTTGGTTGGATGCTCTGCACGCTAAGTAGCTTGGACCGCCTGAGTTGCTCGGTACGCTTGAGTAGCTTGGACCGCCTGAGTTGCTTGGTACGCTTGAGTAGCTCGGTAAAAGTATTTGTATTTACCTCGTAGGTTGACACGTGTCTTTATATGATTGGTTCACGTCAACTGACTAAATTTGGAAACAACAGAAGCCCCAATGTTTCACAGTTGAGGTTGAAGAAGAGTGTGGAACATTTTGCTTGAAAACTGCTCCAATTACTGGTCTTCAGAGATTTAGGAAAATTTTCCTTGTATATAATTCCTTTTGAGCGCATAATATCAAACTTCATAAATATTTTAAATTTTTTCACGATCACTTCGATATTTGTGCCTTTTTCCTCTTTTAGCCGCTGGAAACGCAAACGTCTTCCCTTGTAATAATTGCTTTTCTTTATTCTCGAGGTAAAGTATTTAAGTGTGACAGAAATCCTATCGTCTTCTACTTTTTAAATCTGTATTTCTGAATCCTTCATTTTATCTCTATCTTGTGCCTTCATTCTTTCTATCATTCATTGTCAACCAATCTCTCTTTCTTCTGTAAGATTTTCTTCCTTCTTCTTTATTTACTTTATTCACCATGGTTTATCTTGTTGAGTCGTTGGATAAATTTCGGTCTGATTTTTCAATCCCTTCATGGGTTATTTTAGAAGAACCTCCTTGTCCTTCTGATTTATTTTCTTTGGCGGAGGGACACTAGTTCCCAACTCTTTTTGTAGCTGAATGTGGCTTTTCTTTCCCGACAAATCCCCTGTGTTTGGAGTTTTGCCAATATTTCGATATTGTACCTACAAGAGTAGCTCCAAATACATGGAGGGTAGTTAATGGCGTATATAGGTTGAATCAACTTCATAGAACTCATTTGGAAATTCCAAAAATTATGTATTGCTATAGATGGGTTACCAGTGACACTACTTTCTATTTAAAAACTAGGTTTTCGAATAGAGGTTTTGTTGTCAACCTTCCCGATGCCAATAGGGAATATTTTGATCATGGGGTTGTGATGAAAAAATAGCAACACCTTCCATTAAATGGAAATGATGTGTACCAAGGTCCCAGGTGTCCACTGTATGGCAATGGGATATGTTGTTTTTATTTTTGAAATTTTGTTTTCTTTGTATTTGATGAAATGCATCACTGACATTAATTTTATTTGTTACAATTGATAGTAAAAGGAAATCTCCAAGGGAAACTGATATTAATTTAAATGACTTGAAACTTATCTGGAGTTTGCATCAGTCGATCATTGGAGAGCATGTGAGGTCCGCTTCATATTTGTTGAGATATAGAAGCTCCACTTCATCTTTCATTGCTCGTCCTGTGGTGGTTGATCTTAATCGGATACCAACTTCTGAAACCAGTGCGAAAGGATCTTCTTCTGACTTAAGTACTCCTTTTACTGATCTGATGAAGAAGAGGAAATCTCCCGCATTTTTTGACAAGTCTTCCTTTGCCACTGAAGAGGCAAAGAAGAACAAATATGATGCCCCAAATGAGGGGACAAAGAAGGTAGATGTACCCCTATCTACTGTTGCTAAGGAAACTGGAAAGGATCCCCCTGTGCCTCCAAAAGAGGCAGCAACTTCGAGTGAAACTGTTGTCGTTTCACAAGGAGAGACAGCACCTTTAATTGAAAGTGCTCCTCTGAGGAGATTGAAAAGAGGTCCTACTGAGAGACCTGTTGACTCTGTTTCTCAACCTTCAAATGCTAAGGGTAATGTTCCAGCTCTTATTCCTCTGAACTCTTATGTGGGCTTAATCAGATCTTGGACTATCCCAGAATTCCAAGGTATTGAAGACACCTTTTCTCGTGAGAGAATTACTACTTTGGTTGCTCAACACATTACATCAGTAAGTATCGCTAGCCAGAGTCCCTTATCTTCTAGTACTGTATTCATATATTAAATTAAACTTCTTTCTTTTTTCATCTCGTAACGTGTTTCAATAGTATTTTGAAGAAAGATGAAGCCATCAGGGCTTCCACTTCCTCGGGTGGAGTAGAGGAATATTTTGCTAGATTAACTCAATCTTTGAAAGAATCTTATCAGAAATACGAGGAAGAAAAAAATGCATGGGAGAAAAAACTCCAGTCTATTGAAATAAATCGAGATCAAGCTGTGAATGCCTCCAAATATTTGGAGAAGAAATTAAAGGATGCTGAACAACATAAAAAGGAGCTCGAAGGCAAGCTTCAAGATGCTGAACAACGTGAGAAAGAGGTAGAAGAAAAACTGAAATCTGCTGAAGAGCTCTTTAGGGAAAAGTCTTCCTTGGAGAGAGCAAAAAGAAAAGTTGCTGTTAAAAAATCTTTTAGTGCTAGTTGGGACAAGGGTTGGAATAAGGGCCTAGCTGTTATGTCTTCTCAGATGGAGTATGCCAGTGTTAAGTATTTTAGGGATGGATGGATAGCAGCTTTAAAGAAATTGAAGGTTGCAGAAAATTCTGAGTTATTCCTGGAGCATTCTCATGGCCCTCCTCCCTCTCCTGGAGAAGAAGAAGAAGATGAAGCTGCATCAGATGAGTCTTCTATGATGATAGGAGAATAAGTCCCTGTTGTTGTTGTTATTCAACCCTCCGAGCAAGTCCAATAAGCTAGCACATCTTCCGAGCAACTGGCATTATCCTTCGAGCAACCAACCCCTTCCTCCAAACCGTCCAAAGATGTTGTAGGAAATAAGGAAAAGGTGTAGAGTTGTTCGGTTCTTTTGTTGCGTTGCTTGTAGGATGTAACCCTGAAATGAATTTTCCTTTGTCGTGATGAATAAAAATGACCTTTTGTTGTTCGTCTTGAATTTTTCTCTTACTTCCTCTATTCGCATCATTGTTGATTTTGTTTTTTATTTTCTTCTTGCTAGTTTGTGGCCAGGATGGAACCCTTATCAGCTAATGATACAGAGTTAATGAAGAAATGCAATGATTATTTCAAAGCTGGTCATGCAGACTTTTCTGAGGCCCAAATAATTGACATCCTCGGCTCAGATGCCTCTGAAGGAGCAATTGATGCTTACCAGTACTTGAAGTGCCTACTTGATCGTGCTGTAGCCAACAATGTGGCTTATTAAGAAATGATTAAAGATCTTCAAGGAACGATCGAGTAACTTCAACAGCAGTATAGAGAATCCAATACACTTTTGCCTCAAGGTTATGAGAAAAAGTACCAATAATTGAGTGCTGACAGGGGATATGACAAGTACATTTCAGCCCATGAGAAAAAGGAAAGTGTGTTAAAGATTGAGATTAAAGAGCATAGACATATTGCCAAGCTGCTAGAGCAAGAGAATATCGCGTTGCAAGAGCAAATAAAACAGCTCAAATCTGCTACCTCCTCTTCTTCGGGAACCTTGGTCCCAATTAATGATGATGGTTTTTGCTTCTTAGAAATAGAAAATGCTAGCTTACGGGAAGAGTTAGAAACTTTGAAATGAACTGGACTTTCCACACCTGCTCGCGGCAGAGCAAGATCTTCCTCCCGTGGACGAGCAAGGGCTGGTCAAGTTAATATTGATGTGGCAAGAACTTAATTGGCCTTAGAAAATCAAGCCGTTCAATTGACGGCGAAGAATCAGGCTTTGGCAGAAATGTCTAAAAAAATTCAGAGTTTCACCGACCAACTCTCCAATCAGAGCTCTGCACTAAAAAGTAAAGAAATTCTGGTGAAAAAGCTCCACAAGAAACTTGATATATTGACTTATCAATTTCATAAGAAGCCCAGGGAATTTAGGATGGTTGGGTATAATGAAGCTCTGTATCATCTTGATGCTCGTTTGCAGCAGTCGAACAACGAAGGATATAAGTAGGGATGGTTGAATGCCCTATGTGTTATGAAACTGGATCAAGGTCATTTCTTATGGGATTATTATGAACCTGGAGTTCTCGATTTACCTGTGCCTCCCTTCAAACTTGACCTTAGCTAGATTCCTGCCCGTGATATTCCTCGGGTTTTGATCTCTAAGTCTCTCGGTGATTATAGTCTTCATTCGAATTTTGAGATATCTCGTCCAGAGCATTTTCTTGATCGACCATCCATAATTAATGTCAGAATGCGGAGAGATATGAACTTTATAAACTCTTGTTATGCATTAGATGATCCTCCAACTAGGGTGGAACCTGTTTCAAAAGCAGAGGGAAATAAACCCATAGAATAGGACATTTATATGTAATGAATCGAATTTCACGTCGTATGTAATCTGCTTGGTTTTAATAAAGAAAGATTTAGTTTCTGTGCAATTTCATTTTCTTGGAAATATTTTCTAGAATGTCTTTGTTATTCGTTGGTGAATATATATATATATATATATATATATTCACCAACGAATAACAAAGACATTCTAGAAAATATTTCCAAGAAAATGAAATTGCACAGAAACTAAATCTTTCTTTATTAAAACCAAGCAGATTATATATATATATATATATATATATATATAGAAGGACGAAATGTCCAGTTTTGTTTTTAGACAATGAAACTTTTCCCATTTGTCTGATTATAGTGACTTGTCACTCTTTGGGCCTAACCAATGGAATGATTTTCATCCCATGTTCCTGCTTAGTTGTAGTAATCTTGCCAGGATTACATTGTTGCCTAGACAGTGGATGCCCCGGGAGGTCACCCATCTTCTTGTCTAGTTTGGGGTGTCCTTTGAGACCACCCGTGATCAACCAGTCTTTTGCCTCGTATGATATTTATTTACCGACCAACCGGAGTTGGTGGTTATTGAATTGCCGACCAACCGGAGTTGGTGGTTATTGAATTGCCGACCAACTGGAGTTGGTGGTTGCTGCTCTGAATTTGTGTTTTTGTAGTGTGTAGCACTAATATTGCGGAAAAAAAATTTCAACAAGGGAGGAAATATGGGCGAAACATCATTTTATTCATATTGAAAGAAATGTGTTACATATGGATTTTAATTACTGATAGTACTTGCGCAGATGCTCTGCATTCCATGCATTCTTAAATTCTTCTCCCTCAAAAGTTTTAATTATATATGTCCCAGGACGAACAACTTCAGTTACTCTGTAAGGTCCATGCCAGTTGGCCTCCAATTTATTATGCTTCTGGATCACCTTCTTCAGCACATAATCTCCTTCTTTCAAATATCACTTTTTCACCCTTTTGTTATAGAACAAGGCTGTTCGTTATTGGTATGCTGCATTCCTAATTGTCGCTTCTTCCCTAACTTCTTCGAGCATATCCAGGTCTAAACGTCTCATCAAGTCGCCTACAGGAGAATTAAAATTAAGCACCCTATGTGTGGGTAGACCCAATTTAGCCGGTATGACAACCTCACTCCCAAAGGTCAACATATACGGAGACTCCCCAGTTGCTGTTCGTGGTGTATTGCGATAAGCCCATAACACCGAGTGTAGTTCAGTAATCTGGTTTCCCTTTGCATCATCCAGCAATTTTTTCAGGCCATTCAGTAGGGTTTTGTTTGTCACTTCAGTTTGCCATTGCTTTGGGGATGGCCTGGCATATAGTGGATCTTCTGAACATTGGATTGGTGACAATATGCAACGAACTCTTAATTGTCAAATTGGATTCCATGGTCAGTAATGATTACATGTGGGAGACCATACCTCCAAATAATACTTTTCCAAATAAATTGATTGACCCTTTCATACGTCATATCAATAAGAGGTTCAGGTTCCACCCATTTGGTAAAATAATCCACAGCAACTACGAGATATTTGAACCTCCCTTTGGTCGCTGGAAGTGGCCGGACCAAGTCTGTCCCCCACATGGCGAACGGCCAAGGGGATGTAATGGGTGTTAATAATGCTTGGGGAGTTCTTCGGATGGAAGAGAAATGTTGGCATTTATCGCACTTTTTAGCATAAGCTGCACAGTCAGCTCTCATCGTTGGCCAGTAATACCCCTGTGTTGTTATCCTTTGTAAAAGCGTCCGACCTGCTATATGGACCCCGCAGGATCCTTCGTAAACCTATTTAATCAAGTCTTTAACTTCGGAGGGATGGAAACATCTTTGTAGTCCTTCTATAACACCTCTTCTATACAAAATTCCACTGGTCAATACGTAACGAGCAACTTTAAACTTTAGTTTCTTGGTTACGAGTTTATCAGGTGGCACAGTCCCTTCTTGAATATAGGCTTTGATGGGATCCATCCAGGATGGTCCCAAGTCGAGGGCAATGAAGTTCATCATCAAGTCTTCATCTACGCTCTGATTTACCAAAATTTTTATGGGGATTGTTCTTCGTAGCTCGGTGCGTGTGGATGAGGCTAGCCGAGCTAGTGCGTCAGCTCTTGCATTTTTCAATCTGGATATTATGATCAACTGAACTGTGATAAAGGTCGAGATAACCTCCATAGCTTTTGCATGATACTTGGCCATTAGTTCTTCCTTTGCTGCATACGACCCGAGAATTTGATTTACGATTAATTGTGAATCACTGAATACAACGACCTGCTCTGCCTTCATGGTTTTGGCCAGACTTAGACCCACGATCATAGCTTCATATTCAGCCTCATTATTGGAAGCCTTAAATTGAAAACGTAAAGCATACTCCATATTAATTCCATCAGGACTATTTAAAACTATTCCTGCTCCACTGCCTGTTGTACACGAAGAGCCATCCACATATAGATTCCATACAGGTACTTCATTATCAAACTCTTGGTCAGACAGAGTTCCTCGGTGGAATATTTGATGCTTTCTTTTGTCTTCCCCCGACACTTCTCGCTGCTCGTGGATTATCTTCTCTTGATTGTTCGTGGAAGGAAGTTGGTCGGGTGTTATCTTCGGTGATCCCGTAACATCCACGGGTTGGTCTGTATTAAACTCCTGCTCTTCGGATGTATCAGACTGAGTAAACTCTACTATAAAATCTACTACTGCCTGCCCCTTAAGTGATGACCTAGGCTCATAAACTATATCATATTCACCAAGTTCTACTGCCCAGTACATCAATCTTCCTGATTTCTCCTGTTTATGCAAAGCTTGTCTTAATGGCATATCAGTGTATACTACTATAGTATGGGCTTGAAAGTATGGCCTCATCCTTCTGCTTGCTTTGATTAATGCTAGTGCTAACTTCTCTAGTCTTGGATATCTGATCTCAACTCCTTGAAAGGATTTGCTGGTGTAATAGACTGGTTTTTGCACTCCGTCCTCTACTATTATCAATGCTGAGCTAACTGCATTATCTGAAACCGCCATGTACAAATATAGCCTTTCTCCCATCACTGGTCTAGATAACACTGGAGGTGTCCATAGATATTTTTTTAACTCTTGAAAGGCCTCCTCGCATTCATCATTCCACTCAAAAGTTTTTCAAAGTATTTTGAAGAATGGGAGGCATCTATCTGTTGCTCGTGACACAAATATGTTAAGTGCTGCAACTCGCCCCGTGAGACTTTACACCTCCTTTTTCGTAGCTGGAGATCGCAGCTCCAATATGGCCTTGATCTTTTCAGGGTTCGCCTCGATACCTCGTTGGTTAACAATATATCCGAGAAACATACCTTCTCGTACTCCAAATATGCATTTGGTGGGATTCAACTTCAATTGATATTTCTCTAGTTGATCAAAAGTTTGGCCCGGGTCAACTAAATGATCAACATCTTTCTTGCTTTTCGTCAGCATATCGTCAACATAAAACTCCATGTTATGATCGATTTGCTCTGCAAACACCTTATTCATCAGCCTCTGGTATGTTGCACTTGCATTTTTAAGTCCTAAAGGCATAACATTATAGCAATAAGTTCCCTTTGGGGTGATAAAAGAGGTACTTTCCCTTTCCTCAGGTTTTATTTTAATCTGGTTGTAACCAGAGTAAGCATCCATGAAACTCAATAATTCATTCCCCGAGGTAGCATCCACCAGTTGGTCGATTTGGGGCAAAGGAAAATAATCCTTTGGGCAGGCTTTATTAAGGTCAGTGAAGTCCACACACATCCTCCAATTATTGTTTTTCTTCTTTACCATCACCATATTTTCTAGCCAATCAGGATACTTGATGTCCTCAATGAAAAAGGCCTTTTGTAGTTTCTCTACCTCTTCCTGTATAGCTTGGTTCTTTTCAGGGCTGAACACTCTTCTTCGCTGCTTCACTGGCTTGACTTCCTTGTTAATGTTGAGCTCGTGGCACAGGAAACTCGGGTTTATCCCTGGCATGTCTTCATGACTCCATGCAAAAGTCTATTTTCTGCGCCTTAAAAATACTACCAGTTCCTGTTTTATCAATACTTCCAATGACTCACCAATTTGGGTTGTTCGTTCTGGGTGTTCATCATCCAAAATGATATTTTCAGTAGCTTCCATGACCTGGCCCTTCACGAGTTGAGAATCGTCTCTAGGGTCTAATGTTTCAATCTCTGCTTCTTCTGTTCCATCCACTTGATGTGTAGTAGTCTTTTTCATGGATTCTTTTCGTTCTTCTTGTTCAGCAGATAAATAGTAGCATTCCCGAGCTACTTTCTGGTCGCCTTTCATAACTCCCACTCTGAATTTGGTTGGAAACTTTAAACATTGATGTACAGTGGATGGTACTGCCTCGAACTTCTTCAGACCTACCCTTCCCATAATGATGTTGTAGGCTGATTGGATATTTTTATCCATTACAAAAAAGCATACTCGTTCTGTTCGACAAGCAGGCTATGTACCAATAAGCATGTCCAACTTGATCATCCCAAGTGGAAAAACCTTTTTGCCAGTAAAACCAAAGAGGGGCCTATGATATGTCTCCAACTGGGCTAACTTCAGATTCAAACTGTCAAAGCATGGGTAGAACATAATATTTGTAGAGCTACCGTTATCCACCAGTACTCATGAAATCACCACCTCCTTCATTCTCATCTTGATCACCAATGGGTTGTTATGAGGATATAATACACTTGCCAAGTCGTTCTTAGAAAAGTCGATGACCAGTTTGTCCCTATTCAACTTCCTTGGGCGATCATCTTCAGCCAAGTTTATGCGCTGTATGTAAGAGCAAGCTTGGGCCTCATTGAGGTAAGCTTTTCTCTCCACAGTAAGATCTCCACCTCCTGCATCTCCACCTATAATGACATTACATTCAAATGATCCGAAATGAATTGAAAATACCTCGAGATCTGGCTGTCTTGGCCTTTTGGGGAGATCGGGGTCATCTTCTGGATCATCTTTGTGATATCTCTTCTTGTCATCTTTTGCTCGGTGAGGAGACTTAGATCTTTGCCTTCCTTTGTTGCTGGTTTTTCTGTCATTTTGGTGATCAACGTACTTAGTTAGTTTTCCTCGCCTGATAAGTGCTTCAATTTCATTCTGAAGGGCTATGCAACGTTTAGTCATGTGGACGCGATCTTTGTGGAATTCACAGTATTTGGACTTATCCCTTTTGTCAGGATCTGCCTTCATTTTCTCTGGCCAGGTTAGCTCCTCGCTGTTCTTGATCTCTTCCAGAATGTGATTTACATCTACCTTCAAGGGAGTATAATTTCCATATTTCCTCATCTGCTCCAGCGCTTGCTTACCTTTCGACTACTTATTGCCACCATTGTTCTTTTGATCCTTCTTCTGAGTTTTACTAGCCTCAACCCTAGTCTCCTTTGTGTCTGTATTCTTCTTTGCAGTCATGGCTTCCTCAGCGTTCATGATCTTGGCTGCCTTTGCCATTAGTTCTGCCATGGTCCTAGGCAGATCTTTGGCCAAAGTATAGTACGACTTGTCTGGTAACAGTCCACTCATAAGATCAGTAATTGCTGTCTTCTTCTTGTAATCAATTACCTCAAGTTTATCGTTATTAAAACGAGTAATATAGTCCCTGATGCTCTCCTCTATCTGCTGTCTAACGCTCAGTAAATGGGCTACTCTTTTAATTGGCTTTGCTCCAAAACATAAATTTCCTATGAAAAGTTCTGCTAGGTGATGGAAAGTTGCAATCTTCCCCCGAGGAAGTTTATTGTACCATATCTGAGCTGACCCAGTGAGAGTTCCTGAAAATGCCCTGCATCTCATCTCATCTGGAGCTGCATAGATATCGAAAGCAGCTTGGTATTGCTCTATATGGAGGACAGGATCAGTTTTCCATCATATTTGGGTGTCACCATAGGAGCTTTTAATTTTGAGGGTGTGGGAAAATCCACAATTGCCTGCATGAATGGTGTCCCTTGGAGAAAAGTTCTTTGTAGAGGATTCTTGGCCTTAGCCATTTCCCCTAACCTATCTTTCAACCTTTGAATAGAACCCTTTCATGCATCGTTTCCCACCCCGGGCCTATATGTCCGAACAACTGATTGCGCCGAGTTTTCCTCTTGGGACCTTTCGTTACGTATTGTCGGGTGTGATTGGGCAGAGCCTTCCCTTAAATTGGATGGATGTTGAGAGTTGCTCGACGCGATCCTAGGAGGGTTTCTATTCCTCCTGGGGCCCAATCGATCAAAAGGAGAGACTCTACTCAATCTTTCTAGAGCACTGGTCTGTTCTGGAGTTAGAGTGACATTCCATTGAGAATCTGTAGCTCGTACTGATGAAGTCTGGCCAGGTTGATACGAAGGATCACCAGGCCTCTAAGTACGATATGAGCCAGTACGTCTTGATTGGGAGACCTCCGGGAATAGCGTTCGTCTAGTTCTTGAAGATGGCAAATGGGTATTTCTCTGAACGCTACGTTTTCCGGATTGGGCAGGAACTCCATTTCGAACAGTTTGAATAAGGTGACGCATGGTTTCTTGCATGGTTGTTTTCCCTTGGGCTAAATGAGCCATTATGCCCGCCAGATCTTGAATGTTTGGCGGAGTAGAGGGGTTTGGTGGGACCCCAAAATTTTGATTACTGAATTCTAGAATCTCAGCCATCTATCATGAATTTTTGGTAAGAAACGCTAAGTATAGTCGTTTTCCACAGACGGTGCCAATCTGTTGATGTAAAAAACTTGATCCTATCTAATTAATCAATCACAGATAAAAAGTGGAATAAATAAGACAAAGGATTTTTAAAGTAGTTCGGCCTTATGAAAATGGCCTACGTCCACTGTTTTGTATTGCTGACTGTTTGCCTTGAATCTCGATGATAGGTTCACAAAGAGATCCAAAGGTCCCCTTCTTATGACGAGGTTACAATGTATTTATAGCCTTGAGGCTGTACATATGAAAAGGTAATAAGATGTCATTTAGTAGACATATACAACTGTACGACAATAATGCGTATTAAATCTGACGTTCACTAAATGTGGAGTTGCCTTTTGGTTTTCTCGGTTGGATGCTCTGCACGGTAAGCAACTCGGACCTCCTGAGTTGCTTGGTACGCTTGAGGAGCTCGGACCGCCCGAGTTACTCGGTACGCTTGAATAGCTCGGTGAAAGTATTTGTATTTGCCACGTAGGTTGACACGTGTCTTCATATGATTGGTTCACATTAGCTGACTAAATTTGGTATCAACAATGGGGATTCGAAATGAATTGGGAGGTGTGAATGATAAACTTGCACATATTGTGTCCCTTTTAACAGGTCATATGCCCCTACAGCCCCCAATGAATCCCGGTTTTCCTCCACAAATGCCAAGGATTCCTTAAAATTTTCCTCGTTCTCCATTCCCTCCACAGATTCCGATTCCTCCTTCAATATTCCCTTTCTCAGCGCCTTAGCATGGCACAGGTCTTGGATAATCGTCAATAACCCACGGTGACTATGGCGAGAAATACTATATACATGACCTGAGCGGTAAATTTGTCGTTGGGATCTGAACGCTCATGTCCACTGCCATAGGAACTTTAGTACATAATTGACTTTTGCAGCAGGGTGAGTGTCAGGTTGTGGTTGATACAGTATATGAGGGTTGTGAAACTATTCCAGCGCACATCAACAATGGATAAGGGAATTTTTTGAAAAATTATGTAGACTTTGTTACCATTTGGCTAGTTTATCGCTTAATGAAGATGTAGTAATATTTTTCTTATGTTGTAATAATATTAGTAGATAAATTTATTTAATTTGAGTTTAAGTGGTTGTGTTGTATCGTTGATTGGCGTGTTCTTGTATTTAAGTTATTGCATAGTTTGATTGATTGGTGCGTTGTTGACTATATTAATGCTTTGCTTTGATACTATATTAGTGCTTTACTATGGAATATGATAGACATTTATTTTATCATGTTAACACAGGATTGCAATTTGATTATTATTAAATGAATTTTCCACAATACAAAGAGTGGATGGGGGAGATTGACCGAATAGCTAATAGTTATGTTAAAGGCGTTCAAGAATTTATTAGATACGCTTTTAAGAACCTTAAAAGTGAGAAGATTCCGTGTCTGCGCACCCACTGTATAAACGGAAAATATAAATCTTTAGAATATGTTGAGTTACATTTAATAATGTGGGGGATTTGTCAAGATTATAAGAAGTGGACATACCATGGTGAAAAATATGTACTTTATGTTCCCAAAGAATTACCGGTAACTGACCACGTAACAGAACACCAACGAGTGGAAGTGGTAAATGATTCGCCAACACATTGTCCATTGACCGACCTAATTGACGATTCTTATAGAGTCCATAACGACCAAAACCACCAACCAGATAATGCGCACAATGAAGCATTTGATACTGAACTACCAGGAGATCGAGAATATATACCGTTGAAAGCCAATGTGGATAGACCGTTGTATAAAGATTGCAATGAAGATCATTCGGTATTATATGCAATGATTGGTTTGCATAATTTGAATAGTCAATTTGGCTCCCAGCCTAACCAGAATTCTTAAGCGGGTTAAAGAAATTCTCCCAAAAGAGAACACGCTACCAGACAATTATCCTACCACGAAGAAGAGCTTGAAGGGTTTGGGATTGAAATACAAATCTTTTCTTTCATGCAAGTATAATTGCATATTGTATCGCAAAGAACACAGAGAGCATGATGAATGTCCAGTATGTGGTGAGCCTAGATATGTCGTTGGTGAGAAGGTAAATAACAAACCTGCAAAATATCAAAAGATCTCGCAAGTCCCACAAAAGGTTTTGAAGTATTTTCCACTTGGGTTACGGTTAAAATGATTTTTTAATATACCGTGGATAGAGGAGGCCATGACATGGCACGCTCGATGCGAGGTGGGTGGGAATTTGATGTGTCATCCGGTTGATTCACTCGTCTGGCAGATTTTAAATGCATGACACCATGAATTTGCAAAAGAACTACACAACATTCGTCTTGCAATCTCAACTGATTGGTTTACCTTTTGGTAATTTAATTACTAGTCAAAGTTATTGGCCAGTTCTCATGGATCCTTTAAGTCTCCCCCTGACACTATGCTTGAGAAAGAAGTTCACATTATTATCCTTATTGATAACCAGTCTGAAGGCTTTCGGTGATGATATTGATATATTCACAGCCTCATTAATCGAAGAACTTAAAGAGTTG
Organism: Sambucus nigra; assembly: GCA_949130495.1. Taxonomy (NCBI): domain Eukaryota; kingdom Viridiplantae; phylum Streptophyta; class Magnoliopsida; order Dipsacales; family Adoxaceae; genus Sambucus; species Sambucus nigra. Next base: position 183,150,855 of record OX422210.1, read on the forward strand.
TGGGATAAAGGAGTGTCGGCGTTCGACTCTCACAAGGGTGAAGAGTTCACACGTAAAGCAATGGTGATGTGGGCGATCCACGACCTTCCTACTTATGGGACCTTGTCCGGTTGTAATGTTCATGGTTATTATGGATGTCCCATATGTGGGAGGAAAATGAAGCCATTTGGATACAACATAGTAGTAAGATAAGTTATACGGGTCATCGTAGATTTCTACCGACCAGTTACCTTTTTAGGAATGACAAGTCTAACTTTTATCCTCTTGGTCATGAGCACCGGATGCATGCTGCTCGACTTTCTGGTCAGCAGATCGAGGAGAAGGCAACTACTGTGACTGTGGGGAATAGGTACGTATGCAAACACCCCAAGTTTGTAAACCTGAAGCGTAAAGCAAGGGGAGATCCTAACGACCCTACTAAAGTAAAACCATGGTTCAGGCGATCAATATTTTTTTTTGTCGTATTGGAAAGATCATCGCACAAGTCATGTAATTGATGTGATGCACACAGAGAAGAATGTTGCAGAACATCTGATAGGAACATATCTGGGTGGATCTCATTCCAAAGATGGAAAGGGGGCCCGTCGATATCTACAGGATATGAAGCTAAAGAAAAAACTCTGGTTAAAAAATGATCCTACAACAGGAAGAATTTCTACCCCTCCGTCTTCTTTCATTTTGACTACTAGTGAGAAGAATACCCTCTTAGACACGTTGTTCAACTTGAAGACTCCAACTGTTTATTCTGGTAATTTATGTAAGGTCGTAAACTACCAAGCAAATGACTTAAAACAATGCAAGTCTCACGAATGGCATGTAATCATCCAATTAATCCCTATGTTATTTCGGCATTGGTTCTTTGAACACAAAGATTTTCGTCGAGTAATTATGCAAATCAGTTTGTGTTTTACCCTAGTTTGTGAAAAAGTGGTGAACATAAGGCACATTAGAGCTACAAAATTAACTTTAGCCGAGGCCGTTTGTGTATTAGAGAAATATTTTCCTGCATTGTTCTTCGATATCAGCATCCACTTGGTTGTGCATTTATGCGATGAAGCTTTATTATGTGGTCCTGTTAGGTATCGTTGGATGTATCCTTTTGAGTGCTTGATGAAAAGCTTTAAAAATTATGTAAAGAATACACGGTATATTGAAGGATCAATTGCTGAAGAATATGTAATTGTGGAATTATCGTTATACGCTAGGGAATATATACCAGAATAAGAGGTGAGGATGTTCATCCTCGTAGAGGAGTGATCGAGGAACCTGACGAGTTTGAGGATGAATTAACGTTTGGGAACCCTAAAAAGGTGAAACTCATAAATATACAATACGAGCAAGCAGCTCATTATGTCTTCGAATCGCAAGATGAAGTCGAAGAATGGAGAGTGTGAGTATCTATTGAATTCTTCTTCTTTAATTATATGTATTTTATATTTTACGATCTAAACTCTATAATTTACCCGTAGGAAGTACGAGAATGAAATTGCCCAAAATCAAAGGAGAAATTGCACGACAACTGATTTTAGGGCATGGGTCTCAAAAGAGGTAAATTTCATATCTTATGTGTGCGGTTATTTATTCTTGTGTGATGAAAACATGCCCTAATACAAATTCATTAATAAATACAGCTTCTAAAAAGAGGTGGTGTCTCTTCCAGGCTTGCATGCCTAGCAAACGACCCTAATTTTCGTGCGAAAGAGTTTAAGAAATTCCGCACCAACGGTTTTGATTTCATTTCATATCCATATGAGGAAAAAATTTTGACGCAAAATAGTGGAATATCAATTTCTTCCTTGACCACTTGTATCGTTAGCAAAAATGATAAAAATCTAAAGAATACAGTGCTAACCTATTATGGAATAGTCCAATAAATCGTAGAACTTGATTACTTAGATTTCACAGAAACTGTATTCTATTGTAATTGGGTAAGGGTGGAGGATACTACGAATGCTTGCAATGTTGATATTGACTCCAAACTTATTATGGTAGATTTATCAAAGCTGAAGAGTAAAGATCGCATAGTCGACGAGCCTTATATTTGTGCCTTTCAAAATGTAAAGAAGGTATTCTACTCGAAGTGCATAAACAATGGCAATTGGTCTATTGTTGTGCATGCACCAAAGGGTATGACTACTGAAGTGGATGCATTGAAGGTTCCAAAAGAGTTCCAGTCAGCTCTTGATGACAACCCTAATTTGAAGGATTTTTCAGTTGATTTAAAGGAAGATTGATTATCAAAATATTATGTTAACCTTGTCAATCTTATTTGTATCCTATTTTGATATTGAAATTGTATTAGCGATTTACTTTGATGTATGAATGTTTCGTTACTTTTACGAATGTTTAATGTGATTTATGTAAGTTAACTTTCGATAATGTGTTATGCTCAGTCGAATATATGGTTAACTTTTGATATTGACATTGTCTTAGCGCTTTAATTTGATGTATGAATATTGGATAATTATTGGTTGTTGAATTATTGTTGGATAATATGTTAGAAGGAATACGGGATAATTATTTGTTTTGTTTGATTTAGCTGTTGGATAATTATTGGTTGTTGGCTTGTTATTGGATAGGATGTTAGAAGGAGTACAGGATAATTATTAGTTTTGTTTGGTTTGGCTGTTGGATAATTATTAGTTGTTGGCTTGTTGTTGGATAGTATGTTAGAAGGAGTACGAGATAATGCTTTGGGTTTTCACCCTCTAACAGCATGTTTTTAAACTTAATTCTAGATATTTTAAAATTATCGTCATATTCTCAAACTGGGGGTCCCTTGACCATTCGGTAAGTTCTTGCGATTTACGTTGGTCCCGTATGAGGTGTTCAAACTTCTTTAGGGTTATAGGGTGGGCGCTAAGGGGTTTCCCCTCTAACGGCACGTTTTCAAGCCTAAGTGTGGATTTTCTCAAATTATTATCCTATTCTCAAATCGAGGGTCTCATGACCACGCGATCTGTTCCTGCGAGTTACTTTGGCCCCGCGCGTGGTGATCGCTCCCCTAAAGGGGTCGCTTGGGGGGATCTAAGGGGTTTCGCCCTCTAGCAACACGTTTTTAATCCTAAGTGTTGATTTTCTCAAATTATCATCATTTTCTCAAATCAGGGATTCTGTGACCACACGATCGGTTCCTGCGAGTTACATTGATCCCGTGCGAGGTGTTTGCACCCGTCACGGGGCCGTTTGGGAGGTGTTTTTTGTTTTTGCCCTCAAAAGGCATCTTTGGTAAGAAAATCTGCCTTTTCTGGCCTTGGCAAATACAACGTGTTATAGATCTCCTTGAAATTTTTTTGGAAAGGAGTCCCGGATAATATAATGCGTTTTCTCATTTGGAGTTTGATAGAGTATTCCAAATACGACTCCTCTCATTACGAGGAGTGTGGCCTTCATCAAGAACCACCAATATAGGACAATCTAGGAAACTCAAAGGTGTCCTCAAAGGTAACTCAACTTATGCTCAGGAGACAAAGGTTAGGAAGCAGTTTTTGCTGAGTTGGATCGATAATAGCCCCAACATTTTGAACAATTTATGGTAGCAGCCCGACCCCACCGTTATGAAAAAAAGAGGTGGCCTTACAGAAAGATTAAGAGCTTGACAACCCTCATTGAGGGTTGTCAAGCTGCTAATCTTCCTGTGAGGCCACCTTGTAATGTTAAGTTCACTGCATCCTAAAATTAATCCCTTACAGACATTACCGCTCACTCTACTCAACAAAATCGAACTCCACCATCTAAAATCAATAAAGGGAACACTTGCGATAGTTGTAGAAGCCAGGGATTCAATGCGGGAGAATACACTGCTTCGCTGGACTAGTCTTTGGACCCGTAAATCTTTTGGATAATCTTTGGACTAGCGAAGCCATGTAGTCTATCACGAGTGAATCCCTGACTTTTTACAACTACAACAAGTGTTCCCATAATTTATTTTATATGGTGGAGTTAGATTTTGTTGAGTAGAGTGAGCGATAATGTTTGTAAGGGATTAATTTCAGGATGCAGGGAACTCAACATTACAAGGTGGACTTACAAGAAGATTAATAGCTTGACAACCCTCAATGAGGGTTGTCAAGCTCTTAATCTTTCTGTGAGTCCACCTCCTTTATTTATAACGGTGGGGCTGGGTAGCTACTACAAAGTGTTCAAAACGTTGGGGCTGGGTAGCTACTACAAAGTGTTCAAAACGTTGGGGCTATTATTGAGCCATCTTAGCAGAAATTATTTCCCCATGGGTGGATCTAACACCTCGCACGGGTCCAACGTAGCCGGCACGAACTGATCGCGTGGTCACGGGACCCCCGGTTTGAGAGCACGACCCAAAACATATAATATCCACACTTAGGCTTGAAAACATATCGTCGGGGGGTGAAACCCTCAACACCCCCCAAACAACCCCGTGGGTATTGCCAACACCTTGCTCGGGACCAACATAGCTCGCACAAACCAACCACGTGGTCACGGGACCCCCGATTTGAAAGCACGGCGCAAAATAGAGAATATCCACACTTGGGCTTGAAAATGTGCCGTCGGTGGGTGAAACCCCTTAGCGCTCCCCAAACGGCCCGTGACTGGTGCCAACACCTCGAACGGGACTAATGTAACTCGTAGGAACAGACCGCGTGGTCAAGGGACCCCCGGTTTGAGAGCACGAACCAAAACAGAGAATATCCACACTTACACTTGAAAATGTGTCGTTGGGGTGTGAAACCTCTTATGTCCCCACAGGACCCCACGAGATGCTCCAACACCTTGTACGGGTCCAACGTAGCCCGCAAAAACCGACTTTGTGGTCACGGGACCCTCGATTTGAGAGCACGATCCGAAATAGAGGATATACACACTTAGGCTTGAAAACGTGCCGGCGGGGGGCGAAGCCCTGCAGCGCCCCCCAAATGGCCCCGTGGGCAGCGTCAACACCTAGTACGGGTTTAACGTAGCCTGCAAGAACCTTCCGCATAGTCACGGGAACCCCGATTTGAGAGCACGACCCAAAACATAGAATATCCACATTTAGGCTTGAAAACATGCCGTCGGGGGGCAAAACCTTGCAATGCACACCAAATGGCACTGTGGGTGGCGCCAACACCTCACAAGGGTCCAACATAGCCCGTACGAATCGACCTCATAGTCACGGGACCCCCGATTTGAGAGCACGACCCAAAACATAGAATATCCACACTTAGGCTTGAAAATGTGCTGTCAGGGGGCGAAACCCCGCAACGCCCCCCAAACAGCCCTGTGGGCGGTGCCAACACCTCACTCGGGACCAACGTAGCCCATACGAACCGACCGCATGGTCACGGGACCCCCGATTTGAGAGCATAACCCAAAGCAGAGAATATCCACACCTTAGCTCGAAAACGTGCCTTCGGGGGGGGGGGGGGCAAAACCCCGTAATGCCCCTCAAACGGCCCTGTGAGTGGTGCCAACACCTCGTACGGGACCAATGTAACTCGTAGAAACCGATTGCGTGGTCACGAGACACCCAATATGAGAGCACATCCCAAAATAGAGAATATCCACACTTAGGCTTGAAAACGTGCCGTAGGTAGGAAAAACCCTTTAGCGCCCCCAAATGGCTCCGTGAGCGTCGCCAACACCTCGAACAGGACCAATGTAACTCATAGGAACTAACCGTGCGTTTTGAGAGTACGACCCAAAATAGAGAATATCCACACTTACGCTTGAAAACGTGCCGTTGGGGTGCGAAACCCTTTAGTGCCCCCGTGGCCCCATGAGTGGCGCCAACACCTTGTATGGGTCCAATGTAGCCCGCACGAACTGACCGCATGGTCACGTGACCGCCGGTTTAAGAGAACGACCCAAAATAAAGAATATCGACAATTAGGCTTAAAAACATTCCATCGGGGAGTGAAACCCCGCAACGCCCTCCAAATGTCCCCGTGGGCAGCCCAACACTTCACACGGGTCCAATGTAGCCCGCACAAATCAATCGCGTGGTCACGGAACCCACGGTCTGAGAGCAAGGCCCAAAACAGAGAATATCCACACTTAGGCTTGAAAATGTGTCATCGAGTGGCGAAACCCTACAATTCCCCCCAAACGGCCCCATGGACTGTGCTAAGACCTCACTCAGGACCAACGTAGGCCACACGAATCGATCGCGTGGTCACGGGACCCCCGGTTTGAGAAAATGACTAAAAATAGAGAATATCCACACTTAGGCTTGAAAACGTTCCATCGGGGGGTGAAACCCCTTAGCGCCTCCCAAACGGCTCCGTGAGCGGTGCCAACACCTCGCACGGGACCAATGTAACTTGTAGGAATGGACCGCATGGTCACGAGATCCCCGATTTGAGACCACGACCCAAAACAGAGAATATCCACACTTATGCTTGAAAATGTACCATTGGGGTGCAAAACCCCTTGGTCCCCCCACGGCCTCGTGAGTGATGCCAACACCTCGTACGGGTCCAATGTAGTCCGCACGAACCGACCGAATGGTCACGTGACCCTCGATTTAAGAGCACGACCCAAAACAGAGAATATCCACAATTAGGCTTGAAAACATACCGTCGGGGGTGAAACCCCGCGACGCCCTCCAAACGGCCCTATGGGCGGTGCCAACACCTCACACGGGTCCAACATAGCCCGCACAAATTGATCGCATGGTCACGGGACCCCCGGTTTGAGAGCACGACCCAAAACAGAGAATATCCACACTTAGGCCTAAAAACGTGTCATTGAGTGGCGAAACCCTGCAACGCCTCCCAAACGGCCCCGTGGACAGCGCTAAGACCTCGCTCAGGACCAACGTAGGCCGCATGAATCAATCGTGTGGTCACGGGACCCCCGGTTTAAGAACACGACTAAAAATAGAGAATATCCACACTTAGGCTTGAAAACATTCCGTCAGGGGGCGAAACCCCTTAGCGCCCCCCCAAACGACCTCGTGAGCGGTGCCAACACCTCACACGGGACCAATGTAACTTGTAGGAATGGAACGCATGCTCATGGGACCCCCGATTTGAGACCACGACCCAAAACAGAGAATATCCACACTTAGGCTTGAAAACGTCCGTTGGAGTGCGAAACCCCTTAGTGCCCCCCCTCGCTGTGAGCGGTGCCAACTCCTCGCACGGGTCCAATGTATCCCGTATGAATCGACCGCGTGGTCACGGGACCCAAGGTTTGAGAGCATGACCCAAAATAGAGAATATCCACAATTAGGCTTAAAAACGTGTCGTCGGGGGACAAAACCCTGGAACACTACCTAAATGGCCCCGTGGGCGGTGCCAACAGCTCGATCGGGACCAATGTAACTAGTAAGAACCGACCGCGTGGTCACAAAACACTCGGATTGAGAGCACAACCCAAAATAGAGAAAATCCATACTTAGGATTAAAAATGTGCCGTTGGGGTGCGAAACCCCTTAGCGCCCCCACGGCCCTGTGAGAGGTGCTAACACCTCACACGAGTCCAATGTAGCTCGCACGAACTGACTGTGTAATCACGGGACCCTCGGTTTGAGAGCACAACTCAAAACAGAGAATATCCACACTTAGGCTTGAAAACGTGCCATTGGGGGGCAAAACCCCACAACTCCCCCAAACGGCCCCGTGGGTGGCGCTAATACCTTTCTCAGGACCAACGTAGCCTGCACGATCCCATCGCGTGGTCACGAGACCCCCAGTTTAAGAGCACAACCCTAATTTCAAAATGCCTACACGGGTCCCGTGTTCGCATGGTCACGAGACCCCTAATTTGAGAGCTCGGGACCCTCGCGAGGTCAACTAAGGAGGACTTGCCGCAACTCACCGATTATCCTCCTGATTTGAGGACTTTTTTATTATTATTTCAGCTCGTCATGGCCCAAAGTCATGACTAAGTTGATATCTACAGAAAATATAGTCACGGCCCAAAGTCGTGACTGACTTGATATCTATAGTAAACATAGTCACAATCTATAGTCGTGACGAATATATAATCATAATAATAATAGTTATGGATTTAAGCCGTGACTAAGTTTGATTGTACACAAAACAGAGTCACTGCTATGGGCCGTGACCACATTCTTTCTTAATCCGATGATGGTCATGGGTTTGGGCCATGACTAGGCTTGTGAAGGTGGTCAGGGCTATCGGCCGTGACGATATCCGTGACTATGATAAGTTCGTGACCAGTCTGTGGGTCAGGGGTTTGGGCCATGACCACATAAATTGGTCACGCTCGATTTTCTCATGAACCAAATCCGCGACCCACACCTCCTGGTCAGGGATATAGTCCGTGACCAATCGCCCAGTTTGGTGTAGTGTCTGCTTGATCGGTTTGGCATCCTTATTGATATTGAGATCATGACAAAGGAAGTTGGGATCAATCCCAGGCATATCCTTATGGCCCAAGTAAATACATTTATCCGTTACGAAGCATAATTAATTCCAGTTTAAGGATTGGATCTAGTGTTGAATCGATCTGCGTAGTTCTTTTTGGTTTGTCATCATTCTGGATAATACTTTCAGTAACTTCCGCAATCCGTCCTTTGACTAATTCTGTCTCATCTCGTGAATACTAAGTTTCAACTTTAGAATCACTGTTGGGCTCAGTATTATCCACCTGATAGGTGGTAGTCTTCTTCTTCTTCTTCAATATGATTAAATCCTCTTGCTCGACCGTGGAATAGTAACATTATCTGGCCACCTTTAGATCACCTTTTATGACACCTACACCAAAGTGAGTTGGAAACTTCAAGCATTGATGAACTGTTGATGGTAAAACTTCAAACTTCTTCAATCCTACCCTGCTGAGGATCATATTATGGGAAGATTGAACATCTTTATCCATCACAAAGAAGCGTGCATATTTTTTCCGTACGACTTGTCGGCCAAGTGTTGATTAACACTTTTAGCTTGACTGTCCCAAGTGGGTAAACCTTTTCACCAGAAAATCCTATTAATGTCCTATGTTAGGGTTCCAGTTGGATGAACTTCAAATCCAAACTCTGAAAGCAAGGGTAAAACATAATATCTATCGAGCTTCCATTATCAATCAAAATTCTAGCGATAACACTACCCTGGATCCTGAATTTGACAACCAATGGATCGTCATGGGGATAAAGCACTCTAGAGAGATCATTCTTTGAAAATTGATCACCAGTTTTTCTTTATTGACCTTCGTAGGCCGGTGTTCCTCGTTCATATTAATCCTCTGGATATAATAGCAAGCCTGGGCCTCATTCAAGTTAGGTTTTCTTTCAACAGTGTGATATCCTCTTCCGTCATCGCCGCCTGTAATGACATGATAATCAAATGAACCAAAACTGATCATAGCTACCTCACGTACTGGCTGCTTAGACTTCTTCGACAGATCGGGATCATCCTCATAATCATCTTTATGGTTTCTCTTCATTTCATCTCTGGGCTTGAATGGATATTTTAACCTTCCTCTTGCTTCTATGCTTTCACGTTGATTAATAAATTTACTGAGTTTTTCTCGGTGGATGACAGATTCTATCTCATTTTGCAAAGCAATGCAGTTATCTATTATATGCCCGTGATCCTTGTGGAATTCATAATATTTAGATACATCTCTCTTATTAGGAGGTGCTTTCAACCTTTTACGCCATCGCAAATCCGTATTGTTTTTAACCACCTCAAGGATATGGTGAATGCTAACACTCAATGGAGTGTAGGTTCCATATTTTTTGAGCTTATCCTCTTTTTTTGGCTTCTGCTCCTTCTGATCTTTCTTTTCAGTCTTTGTGTCAGGATTCTGCTTTATAACTATTGCTTCCTCGGCGTTCATTTTTCCTGCCTTAGCCGTGAGCTCGGTCATAGTTTTAGGAGGATATTTGGCCAGAGTATAGTATATATTATCGGGAAGCAATCCACTCATGGGATTAGTGATGTCTTTTTTTCCCTCGTAATCTACCACTTCTAATATCTCATTATTTAAATGAGTGATGTACTCCCTGGTCATTTCCCTTACTTGTTACCTTACGCTCAAGATATGGGCTACTTTTTCACCGGCTTGGCCTAAAAATAGAAATTGCTAATAAATAGTTCGACAAGCTAGTTAAATTTGGTAATTTGTCCTCGGGACAAGTTAGTATACCATATCTGGGCAGAACCTGTAATGGTGCTTGAGAATGCTCTACATCTCATCTCATCTCATCGGGGACCAAATAAATGTCATCGACAACTTGATATTATTTAATGTGCAGAATTGGAATAGTTTTCTCATCATATTTGGGGGTAACCACAGGTGCTTTAAACTTAGATGGAGTAGAAAAATCCACAATCTCTTGAACAAAAGGGTATCCTTTAACAAAACTCCACTGCAATGGATTCTTTGCTTTATCCATCTTTCATAGCTGATCTTCCGACCATGAAATTAATCCTTTCCTCGAAGGATTTCCTGCATCAAATTTATGCGAAGCAGCTTGGCTGCCCTAGCTATGTGTATGCACTGAAATCTCTTCCTGAGAAGTGTGCTCGACGTGTACAGATCGTCGGATGCTTGATATTGATCTGACCGTGGCTTCACGCTAGTCGACTAGATGTTAAGTGTTCCTGGATAATGCTTTAGGAGGGTTTTTGTTTGCTCGGGGTCTCAATCAATCGAAAGGTAAAGCTCGGCTCAATCTCTCTAAGACGCTTGGCCTTTCAGGGGTGAAAGAATGGTCATCATAAGACTCTGAGGCTCTGATTGAGGAACTGAATCCTGGTTGATAAGTCCTATCATGAGATGATCTGGAATAGCTGCATCGGCTATGCCTTGAAGGTGGGGGTGGTATTTCTCTATATGGTGATAAACCAGTCTACTGTCTCGGTAGGTCTGGAGATTTGTCTTGTAGCGACTGAGCCAATTGTATCATTGATTCTTGCATCACATTTTGACCCCTTGCAATACTGGCCGGAATCCCATTTAAATTGAATGCGATAGGCGGAGCAGATGGAATAGGCAGGTTGCCTTCGTTTCTGGCACTGGGCTCTAGATCATTCATTTTTCCTTGAATAAGGATATATAAAATTGAGAACGACGATTATACACACGTTCCCACAGACGATGTCAATCTGTTGATGTAAAAAATTGGACTTGATCTAATTTTATAATCACAGATAAAATATATAATTTTAATGCTAAATAAAATAGAGACACAAGATTTTTAAAGTGGTTAAGCTATGTAAGAAAGCCTACGTCCACTGTTATCGTATTAATTTTAGATGTTATAGAAAGCTAGGTACTTTTGTCAATAAGAATATCCTAGAATCCATTCTACCTTGCCCTTGATGAAGGGGATACAATGTATTTGTAATGACCCGAAGATTAAGGGTTGGAATACCGAGGGATGGAATGCCTTTATACATTTAAGCATTTACACCCGTACATAATTAATGTGACGATTGGTTATATGAACCACGTGTGGTAAGACCCTTGGTATAGTGACACTTCATTAGTATTGATGGTCTACATTCTTTATACTGGTTGGCATGCCTGTCGAGCTACTATCTGCTGATTAGAATTTTGACCACGTAAGAGAATAAATGTTCATTTCTGATTGGTCCACCTAAGTGGATAATTTTTGGTATCAACAGTAATAATATGACAATGATAAAGAATAAAATGATGTGGATAACACTATTACCTATTGCGTGCTGAGGGAGCATAACTTTATTTGTTTGTCACACTCGATGTTATTTTCCTAGACCACCCTATCACAAGGTGGTATCCGATCTGTGTGACGATATCTTGTTTTGTGAATCACATGGATTGTTCATGTGTATAGTTCCATACATGCGAGAGAAATGTGACGTCCAATTATATGATGGTATTTATTTGTGTGTCACACAAGTTATTTATGTTTATAGTTCTGGCTATGCTAGTAAATAGTGGGGTCCGATTGTGTGACGATATTTACTTATGAGCTTGAGATGGATGGAGAGAAGAGGCGCATGTTGGTTACGGTTGAAATAATTAATTATTGAAACTTATGAGTTGATTAAATTGGATTGTGAGTTTCTGTGAAATTTGGTTGGTTATTGTTCTAAGCTAGATAACTATAGAGTTATCACTTATATATATAGTTACCGTAGCTTTGGTAACTTATTAGGTTTTGACCCTTTTATAATTATGGAAATATTTTAGGTGTTAGGGTTGGACCTCGAGAGTAGATTCCTCCCTAGATAGCACAAATATTATCATCCCGCTAATCCAGTTATCATCATCATCATCATCATCATCATCATCATCATCATCATCATCATCATCATCATCATCATCATCATCATCATCATCATCATCATCATGCGTTTGACGTAGGTTTATCTCCTTGATGTATTATCTTCCATTTCACTCATGTGAGTTAAGCACTTTGGTTTTAGTTGGCTTATATATTGGTATGACAGTTTGACATGTATATATATTCATATTTTAGTTGAGTCGAGTTTGTGTTGTGAGACTGTGTAGTGGTGTAATTTAGTTGAGACTTATAGATGTGGTTGTAAAAATATTTATTATATTATTTTAGTTGAGTATTTGAGGTCTATCATATCGTGTGATATTATTTCATTTGATTTTATACATGCTAACAATGATATTTTAATTTGTGATCCACCCCAATGCTTATTATGGTTGGTATCAAAGGATGGTCTTAGGCCTCGAGAGTTATAGGTTCTCTTAGACTTCTGCTTAGTGTTCTTTGATACATGCCTTTCTTTATACTTTTATTTTTATCTCGTTGTTGATAGGACTTTATATTGAATTTCACATGTCACCGAAGAGAAGTGCAGGAGCAATTAGGGTATAAATGGGACCTTGCAATCCTACCTCAGCAGACCCCTATAGTGCTGGCACCAGATGTACAATGGGAATATTATTTTGGCCTCCAAGAGATAGTCGAGATCATCCACCACTTTATGGCAATAGGGATGATAGTGGTTCGCTAGGTGAGGGCCCAAGAGGTGGTTCATGAGCCGATGGTTCAGACTTTGACTTGGGATAAGGTGAAGGGTTCTTTCATGAAGAAAAAACCACCTACCTTTGTTGATTCCTTAAAAATGACAGTAGTACACTAGTGGCGCCAGGAAATAAAGTGTCAATTGAGGTTTTCGGACTGCACCAATTTACAAAATTAGGTACTTGAAACTTTTTGCCTTATTTGGGATGCACTCCAGTGGTGGGAGAGTGTGACTACTTCAGCTGAGAGAAAGAGTTTGTCCTATGAGAAATTCATGGCTAGGTTCCAGGAAAAGTACATCCCTTAGTTTTTTATGGGCTCAAAAGGAGAGGGGTTTCTTTTATATAATAGGTATTCGTACTGGGATCGAGTACAAGAGGGAGTTCACAGAACTCTATACGTTTGTGCCAGAATAGGTGAGCATAGAGAAGAGGAAGATAGAGTGTTTCATTCGGGGATTGACATGGCATATCAAGCATGTGACTATAGGGAATTCCACATATTCTACCCACATGGTGGATGCCACCTTAATGCGTTTTCAGGATCGCCGAGACCATAAGAGGAATCTATAGAAGATGTTCAGTCCAATGGGCTCAAGATAGAGCAACTCATGAGTAGATATGAGAGAATTTATGGGCATTTTAGGTCGGGGCAGCAGAGACCCTAAGAGAAGTTGTAGGGAACCCCTCAAATAAGATAGTGGCAGAACGATCTGAGGCATTGTGGGGATCCTTCATCCCCATTTATAATAGATTGCTTTAGGTGCGGTGTAAGTGACAAATTTTGAGTTTATCGAAGTGCGGGGACGCAAAGGTAATAGAGTCAAGGCTAGCTGTTGTGTTGTGGCCGTAAGTTGGTACTAGAGGGGGAGAAGGATATGAGTTATGTGTGTGTTAAAGGGAGGCATGGTACACCGATCCACATGTAGGCTTAGTGTGTGTTTCTTAATGGGATGCGAGAGTTCTTATCTCTTGGTCCGTCGTTTCTCCTGAGGTTAAATTTTTTGTGATTGTTCCCCTGAAAATTTTTCAACACCATATCGAGTTTTGTTGCACGCCCATATTTAGTCCTAACTATAATTCTTCATACGAGGGGCTGTCGATTTTTCAGATTCTCCAATTTATTTATATAAAAATAAGCGAAAATGGGTCAGGTTAGCCCTTTTGGTCTCCATAAGGCAGATTGAGGCCTGTGAATGATCTAGAGATTCTTAGTGTGGGTTTTGTAATTGGGTTATGAGTGGTGAAGGTATTATACACCCACTTGTTCTTTATGCTTCCTTATCTATATACTTATTATCTCACTTTTTACATTTATAATTAATTTTATTTTATTTTAGCACATGTTGAGAGACCTTAATTTGAGAATCAATGTATATTCATGCTTAGGTATAAAAATGGTATTGGCGAGAGGTGTAGTAACGTCACTAAATCGATGTAGGTACATAAGAGTGATTATGTATGAATATGTATTTGGGTAACGGGTGGTCATTAATATGTATTTTTACGAATGCAAGAAGTCGCGTCTTAAGATAGTTTGATATCTCGTTCGAGGTGTGAGAGAAAGATAAGAGATGAAAGCATTTATGTAGGGACAACATATCAATAAATATATTTTCCATAATTCTTCTCACGATAAGAACTCAATAATTCACCTACATACCCGTGTAGCCACAAGATTAAAGCCTACATAGTTCAGTTTATGTGGTAATCCTTACGAAAAGGTTCCAATGTGATGTGCGTGAAAGTGTGAGGACTTAACTTGGGAGGGAGGATAATGATTAGGATCTAGGATGTTGACTCCAATATGGGTTCAAAATGCGAATAGGACCAAATTCGTTGATAAAGACATTCATATATGTCAAGAAATCACTAATGTTAAGGTGTTATTAAACCTTCGAGTTAGTTTGTAAATATGAATGATGTAATGTTTTAGACATCTTTCACTGCCTCCTGGCATAGGGCTATAGAGGAGGGGGTTGCGTTAAGGATGTCATGTTCTAGATTCGAAAATTTTAATTCAGCATGACACTTTAGGATTGGAGTGGACCAAAAGTAACCGATAGAAATCCATGTATTCCTTATCAAAATTAATAAAATCCCAGAGGTGTTATAGGGCCTCGGGCTAATCCGAAGTGATAAAGATGACCACTTCATATGATAAAGAGGGTTTAGACTAGATATGGAGGCATACCCAAAGATAATACATCTAGAGACATATTATTAGGTTCGGTCTCATGACTACATCTCGGTATTGTGCCTATGTACCCGAGAGATTTCGAGATCAAAGTCAATATAGTTCCAACAATGGTGTTGGGATAGATATGGAGGCATACCTAAAGATAATACACTGAGAGACATATTATAAGGATTGGGCTCACCAATGTATCTCGTTATTGATCCTACCTACCCAAAAGGTCCTGGGATCAAAACCAATGTAATTTCAACAAAGGGGGCATATTTATGGGTGTAGGCTATGGGATATCGGGTATAAACTATTATGGTATTTATGGAGCCTAGTCCTTTTAATATCATTTTCATTATGAATTGGAGTATTATATTTGTATGTTAAAAATATGTAATCAAAGATAGCTATTTGATAAGTATTCTAGGAAAACAAAAATTCGTGGTGCCGCCATTGAGAAGGGAATGCTCCCTTGGAGAAGTGGTGAAGAGTATTCCGATTTTAAACTTTGGTCTTAGCAAAGGTTCAGAGTAACTCGGTTCACGAATATTTTACTGAGAAAGATTTTCAAAAGTATGTGTTTGTGTTTTACTTGTTTTGATTAGCATTATCTAACATACGAGTATGTTATATAGCTCAAAAAACAAAGGTGTTGGGTAAAATTAGGCTTTAAAATATAAATGTTTTAACATGCATACTTGGTAACCTGATAGGGGAAAACTAAGTTATTCAGTCATTTTACATTTCTCTATTAAAATATGTATTTATTATATTGCCCCGAGTTTTCTTTAGAGTTTTTACCATTGTAGCGTGAGCTGAGTTTTTCCCGAGAGAGTGCTGAGCGGAATGTTTTTCACTATTTAGTTGATGGATGTGGGTTAAGTTTAGGTGATTGGTGAGTTGGTAGATGCTTTGATGTGTATGCTTATAGTGACTCCTAACATCATTACGAGGGTAGTTTGAGAACAATAAGATGGCGTGGTATGTAAGGATAAGTTGGATGAGATTTTGACCAGTAGTGTACCTCTTTACACCATTGGTTTTGATGGTGGTTTACGATACAAAGGGAGGTTGGTGGTACCTTAAAATGAGGAGTTGCATAGAGAAGTCTTGAAGGAGGCCTTTGGATCACAGTATCTGGTGTATTCTAATGGGAATAAGATGTATTCGTGTATACGAAGGTAGTATTAGTTGGCTGGTATGAAGCGTGGCATTGTTATTTCTTGTCGTAGTGAAACACGTGTCAAATAGTGAAGGTGGCTCACCAACAACCATCGATTACACTTTAACCTTTACCCATGTGTGAGCAGAAGCGTGATATCATTTTGATTGACTTTATTATAAGCTAGTTATTGACACAAAGGCATCACAACTCCATTTAGGTTATAGTGGACCGCTTGACGAAGGTTTCACATTTATTTCTTATTCGCACGAATTTCACCGTAGAGTAATACGCATGGTTATATGTATCATAAATTATTCAGTTGCATGGGGTGACCTTATCGATTATCTCTAATAGGGATATGACTTTTGTATCTCGATTTTGGGGCAGCTTTCGAAGGTTATGGGGATAAGGTTCCACCTGAGTACGTCTTATCATCCTTAGATAGATGGGCATACAGAATGGCTAAACAATATTATGGAGGATTATTTATGAGCATGCATTTTGGGTTTCAAGGGTAGTAGGGAATTGAACTTGCCCTCGGTGGAGTTCGGCTGCAACAGTAAAATCAGGATTCGATCGGTATTGCACCTTATGAGGCATTTTATGGGCGACCTATATATCACTTGTATGTTAGTTGGACCTTGGGGGGTGATAATCACCCAAAAGTGTTTAATTCATGCCCCAAATAGATGCATTTTAGTCGCACGCTCTTGATAAAATTATCTTTATGTTCATATTTTGTTATTTTTCGGGTCAATAAGCAGTCGTAGTATCAAATTGTGCTAAATCAAGTCAATTATGATAAAGTAGCGGTCAAAAGCATGAAATATAAAAATCAAAGTGGTCGTGAAGCCAGAAGTCCCTTTTTGAGCTTGCCCCGATGAGTTTCGATGCCCTAAACCCAATTCTGTACCAAACCTAAGCCTAAACCGAGCTCAAATCATTACCCGAGCCTTGTGTGTGTTTAGTTTGTAATTTATTATTTTTTAGATATTTATTTGATTCGTATATAATTTTTAGAATTTTTATATTTGTGTGCTTATAGTTGTATATATTAGGGTTTGTGTATTGTGCGTTGAGTATTTTTATATTATTTATGTAAACATAATAGGTGTGCGTTTTATTAGATTTTTATTTATCTTATTTTATCTGTTTTTAGGTTTTTATTAATTTAGTTTTATTATTATTTTATTTGTTTTTAATTTTATTAGGTTATTATTATTATTATTATTTTATTTTTATTTTGAGTCTTGTAGTAATTTATAGGTTGGGAATTTAATTTTTCAGTTTTAGTAAATTTTATTTTTAGTTTAGATATCATTTTTGGTTGTAAATATTTTACTTTATTTTATCTTATTCTTGTTGTACAATCTAAATAAACACACTTTACGATACACACCCACACACACTGTCCCCACTCATACCTTTATCTCTCTTCACCCACAATACCCCACGAATTTACCCACCAAGTTTCCATAACCTCCCACCATCGACCTTATACTTCTGGCCACCCACATACCCATTTACACAAAAAGCCAACCCTTATGAACCAAAGAACGCGACCTATTTACCAGAAATCCATCTCCGTTCAGGAGTCATAAACGTTGGTCAACATCTCTGGTGCCCTCAAACCTCTTGCCGTATACCCCTTCCCAACCAAACACCTAACCCCTGCCATAACCCACAAATTCGACCCAGTTGCCAAACCCAATAGCCAACTCCACCCGGGACCCGATTCCAACCCGAAATCATAAACTCTGACCCACTTCAGCCAACAAATCGGAGCTGCCCCAAATTGGCTCACTAAACCCGGATCAAGCCTACCAACCTCAACCCATACCTATACCTGCCATATTTATTTCGAAATAGGAATAAAATCTAAGAAAAAAAAACCATGTGGCTCTCCCCTAAATTCCTTTGACTTAGCCAATTTTGAAATCCAACCAAATCTTCCAAACAAACAATTTGTGGATTATAAATAAGGCAGGAGGGCAGCTCAGAAGTGATCTCCATTTCAGTTTTAAGCTTGAGATAAATTCTTCTCCACCCATCTATAGAGAGTATTTGCATTTTTAGCAAATAGAGTGATATGGTAGAATTTATCTCTTTAGGATGAGTTCTTAGGTACAAATTTATAATGAAAGGATTTGTAATCTCATTCTTTAGTAGTGCATTAAGAATTCATCGATTGCACATATTGTAGTAATTTTGTTCTTTCATCTTTTGTAATATTTTTTTCCTTCTCATTGAGATTGTTACTTTTTGAGAGGAAATTTGTAAATATCAAATTTAGTTAGTTTACTTGTGAGCACAATTTAGTTTATCTCCTTTTTCTCTAATTAGCTTTTACATCTTTGTTAGTACCTTAAAAATTAGCATAGTTAGTTAATTAATAATCCCTTGAAAAATCATAAAAATTAACGAATAATATGAAAATGATTCTACACTTGTCTTCACATATGTTGTTCTTCACACATGAAAGGTGGATTGATACCCGTACTTATCCTATGCATATTTTTAGTGTGTTTGTAAGTTGAAGGGATTTTGGTTGGAAAAGGCTTTGGAACAACGATTACACTTAGAAGCGATTTTTTCCATCAAATGGCGTCGTTGCCGCTTTCTTAAAGTTGGAGGCTCGCGTGAAGACTTGTATATTTCATTTTTATTTCTGTAGTTGTAGTTATTATTTATTTTTATTCATTAGACTAGTTATATTAGGATTATTGAGGCATTGTAATTATTTGGGTGCATTTTTTACACCGTTTTATTTGTAATAATTATTCATAAAAAAAGTGAAAAGAAAAACGGGACAAAATAGAGAGAGAGCCCTTGGAGTGACATTTGAAGCCTCTATATTTTGGATCCGTAGGACTCCTGGGGATGACTAAGGCTAGGAGAACTTCCCCTCATTCGACTCAACTCGGTCTTCAGCCCACGTGTGTAAAAATTGTGGGAGGTATATTTCTTTATGACTCGCGAATCTCCCGCAAGCGAGTCCATTCTTTGTGTACTTATTTGCTCCTATGTGTTTTTTTATTATCGCATTGCATTTATTTACAATGGTCTGATGAATTATTGAACCTAAGACCTACATCCGGCCATTAAAATGAGTTCGGATTTCATCACTCACTCAATCACTTTATCCCATTTGCTTGTTACCCGTGCCATCACATAATTAAAATCAATCAACCAGCAAGCCAAGTAGGGGCACAATTTTCAAAGGCGACGTATAAGGCTCCGTGTTTTTCTCGCCCGCGGATTAATTAAAATTTGACTACCCCATTATCTAATTGAAGATAAAAAAAATTGGCTACGTGCTAATTAGGATTTCCTTTGCTTGTACGTGTCTAATTCATCATTTGGTAGTTGATTTTGAGTGCTCCGTCCGTTTGAGTTTCAACGAGAGTCCGTTATATCCCATTTTTCCAAAAAAAATCCAAAAATATTTTTCTTTTAAAAAAAAATTCCAAAATTTCAAAAACATTTTTTAACGCCTAATAGCTCCATATTGTCTAAAAATCCTAAAATAGTTTTCATTTTCTTTCCCCTTTTCTTTAAAAAAATTAATTCCTCCTTTTTTTTTTTAAAACCAAAAAAATCCCAAAACTCGAAAAATATTTTTTACTGTCTAATATCTCCATATTGTCCAAAAATATTTTTCATTTTTTTCGCACCTTAAAAACAAATTCCTTCTTTTTTTTTCCAAAAAAAATCGCAAAAACATTTTCCTTTTTTTTTCAAAATATTTTCCAAAAAATACAAAAATATTTCCTTTCTTTTTCAAAATATTGAAAAACCAAAAAAAATAAATTCTTTTCTCCCAACAACAAAAAAAAAACCACAAAAATATTTTTATTCTTTTAATGCACTTATTTCCCTCATATTTACGCTCATTAAGGCCCGCGACCAGTCCTTCTTCACCCTCATCCTTACCTTTCTTCCATATAACCTTCTCCCCACCCATCCTTGGTCCACCGATGAATTGCATTGTGTGAAGCACTTTGCCATACGAGTGTATTGATCTTGTCGCCTTTATCCAACAAGACTGATGTTTCAGTTTTGTTTGGGGGTAATTCCCATCATTCACTCCATTTCCGCCACCCCGATCTATCCTAGATTATATCTTATTTTTAGGCGAGTTTCGTTCGGTCTGGATGAAGACGTTAAACTTAGCGCTACCGAGAGGCAACTCGTCTCATATTATTTTTTAGTGTGAGTCTTATCCTGTTTAGGGGTGGTGTTCTATCCTCCCCCATTGATTTTCACATGCTTTATATACTTGTATATATTTTTGTGTCGCATTTTTTTTCAAGTTCTACCTCTGCTTCCATCATGCAGTCCACATTTCATTATCGATTGATTATAGTAACCCCTTTCCTATCTTGTGATGTCTATATAGTTTCAAACATCGAGGACGATGTTCTTTTTTGTTTGGGGGTGGAAAATTTATCAAACTGGTACCTCTTTTGAAAAAAATTCAGAAACAAATCATTTAAACCTTTTTGTGCAGTTCAAATCAAATTTTTTATGACATGAATTGTCTATCATTCCTCTTTTGGAAATCTCGAAATATCCTTGTTCGAACCTAAAACTACGCTTTTTACCATAAAACTAAATAATACCTCTTAAGGTGTACTTGCACTATGAATTTCTAGACTCGACAAATTTACAGTATCACGTTTTACATTCAAAAGTTGAAGAGTAACAACATTATCAAGAGAGCCTTAAAAAGATCGCTAGTGGAGGCTTAAAACCCATGAGATTTGAGTTTTTCACGTTTTTAAGGTTTTTACATAATCTTCGAGTCACAAGTTGACTCAACTTTCTTTGGGTGTCACACTTAGTCATTACATGGTCTCATTATTTTTCAATTTTGGTATAATCATCGAGAATGACATCACTTTCGAGTTGTAAGAAACATGTGTCTTTTAGTTTGTCCAGAACACTAAACTATTTCTGACCATACACTTCCAATTTTTACCCTTCATTTTACCCATTATCATTCCACATTTCCCTTGTCTATATATATTCTAGACACCATCCAAATATCACTTTCCATCACTACCACCATTTTGAGAAAAATGAGTGTTTGAAATTTTCAATGTAAATTGTCTACATTTGTGTTACAAAAAGAAAAATGCATCGCAATAAAAAAGAGAAAAACAAAATTTTTTTTGAAAAAATAAGCAGAGAAAAAGAAAGAAAGAAATAAAAAAAGGAAATAGAAAAGAAGAAAAGGAAAGTATGCGATCATGGATTTAGAAAAATGAAGATATTAGCTATTCAAATTATGTTCCACTATTCTCAAAAACACTACCATCATATTATTCATCTACTTCATTTTCCCATCATGCCTTTCATAAACCCCATTTTCACCTTTGGTGGCGTGTTCGGGCAAACGAGAAGTCTGTAGGGTGAATAACTTGACATTCTCAACATAGTGGTTAACATTCCTTCATGAGATAAATTTCTTTCATGTATCCGTCATTTCTTATAAGTGTGTGAGACGTTTGACCTTGTTTACATTTACTCACATCCTCACACACTAGAGAGATACATTTACCTGATTATGGGAAAGTTAAATTCGGAGAGCTATATCCAGTGAGGATTGAAGTCAAATCCTTGATTCTATAAAGGCGCTTTAAGAATTACTCCAATGATACTTAAGATTGTTTAACACCATATTTGATGAGTTTTAAAAAGGATTACGCTTTTGGTATTAAATAATTTTATGCTTCACTTCGATAGTTGAACGTGGTGTTCCTTAATGCCTTTTTAGTTGGGTTGTATAGCTTTTCATCGTCAAATAAGAGACTGCCTTTCAATAAATCATTTTCAATAATTTTTTTGAATTTTGTGAGTACATTCACTGCGAAACCTCATGAGATACCACTCATCCTGTAAGGCAACCTATAGGTTTAACGGCTTGTGGCACATGCTACGTGCACTCGCAAGTGCCTTTGAAAATGACACACTTTTGGTCACTTATCTCACTTTCTTTGTATTTTTGCTCGAGAACTAACAATGTTCTATTTAGGGTGGTGTGATAAGCACCCAAAAGTGTTTAATTTATGCCCCAAATAGATATATTTTAGTCGCTCGTTCTTAATAAAATTAGCCTTATGTTCGTATTTTATTATATCTCAGGTCAATCAACAGTCGCAGTATCAAATTGTGCTAAAAGGAGTCAATTGCGACAGAGTAGCGGTCAAAAGCATGAAATAAAGAAATTAAAAGCGACCGTGAAGTCAGAAGTCCCTTTTTGAGCTTACCCCAATGAGTTACAATGCCCTAAATCCAATTCCATACCAAACCTAAGCCTAAACCAAGCCCAAGTCGTCACCCAAGCCTCGTGTGTGTTTAGTTTCTAAATTTTTATTTTTATTTTTATTTTTATTTGAATCGTATATAATTTTTAGGATTTTTATATTTGTGTGCTTATAGTTGTATATATTAGGGCATGTGTATTGTGCGTTTAGTATTTTTATATTATTTATGTAAATATAATAGATGTGCATTTTATTAGATTTTTATTTATCTTATTTTATCCGTTCTTAATTTTTAGTTTAGTTTTATTATTATTTTTAATTTTATTAGATTATTATTATTATTATTATTATTATTATTATTATTATTATTATTATTATTATTATTATTATTATTATTATTATTATTATTTTGAGTCTTGTAGTAATTTAGAGGTTGAGAATTTAATTTTTTAGTTTTAGTAAATTTTCTTTTTAGTTTAGATTTCATTTTAGGTCGTAAATATTTTACTTTATTTTATCTTTATTCTTTTTGTACAATCTAAATACACACACTTCACACCCACACACACCATCCTTACTCTTACCTTTCTCTTTCCTCACCCATAATCCCCCATGACTTTACCCACCAAGCTTCCATAACCTCCCACCATCGACCTTATACCCCCGATCACCCACATACCCATTTACACCAAAAACCAACCCTTGTGAACCTAAGATCGCGACCCATTTACCCGAAACCCATATCTGACTAGGAATTATAAACGTCGGTCAACATATCTTGCGCCCTCAAACCTCCTGTCGTATACCCCTTTCCAACTAACCACCTAACCCCTTCCATAGCCCATAAATCTGACCCAGTTGCCAAACCCGGTAGCCAACTTCACCCGAGTCCCGATTCCAACCCAAAACTTTAAACTCTGACCCACTTCAGCCAATAAATCTGAGCTGACCTAAATCGTCTCACTAACCCCGGACCAAGCCTACCAACCTTAACCCATACCTATACCTGCCATATTTCCTTCAAAATAGGAATGAAGTCTAAGCAAAAAAAAAACACGTGGTTCCCTCCCAAATTCCTTTGACTTAGCCAATTATTGAAATCTAAACAAATCTTCCAAACAAACAACTCGTGGATTATAAATAAAGGAGGAGTACAGCTCAGAGGGGATTCCCATTTTAGTTTTAAGCTTTAGATAAATTCTTCTCCACCTCTGTATAGAGAGTATTTGTTGTTTTAGCAAATATCTCAATAAAAAGTGATGTGGTAGAATTTATCTCTTTAAAATGAGTTCTTAGGTACAAATTTATAATGAAAGGATTTGTAATTTTTAGCAAATTTCTCTCATTATTTATCAGTGCATTAAGAATTCATCCATTGCACATATTATATATAGTTTTTTTCTTTTTTCTTTTGTAATATTTTTTTCTTTCTCATTGAGGTTGTTACTTTTAAGAGAAGATTTGTAAATATCAAATTTAGTTAGTTTACTTGTTAACACAATTTTGTTTATCTCATTTTTCTCTAATTAGCTTTTACATCTTAGTTAGTACTTTAAAAATTAGAATAGTTAGTTAATTAATAACCCCTTGCAAAATCATAAAAAAAATGAATAATATGAAAATGATTCTATACTTGTCTTCACATATATTATTCTTCACATATGAAAGGTGGATTGATATCCATACTTATCCTATGCATATTTTTAGTGTGTTTGTAGGTTGAATGGATTTTGGTTGGAAAAGGCTTTGGAACCATGATTACACTTAGAAGTAATTTTTTTTCCATCAAGGGGGTAGCTTGTTGGGATTCGAATATGTTCAGAAGATGACTGAGAAGATCAAGATTATTCGGGATGGAGTTAAGAATGCCCATAGTAAGTATAAGAGTTATGCAGGTTTGGAGTGGACGTGCGTATAATTTCAAGTTGGGGATCAAGTGTTTCTCAAAGTGTCACCCATGAAAGGGGTGATGAGATTTGAAAAGAACGGGAATTTGGTCCCGAGATAAATTGGGTCATTTATGATCAAAGATCATATAGGGAAGCTTGCATATCATTTAGCACTTTGACATCATTTAGATCGGGTACATAATGCGTTCCATGTATTCATGCTTTGCCAATTCTTATGAGGTGAGGCCGCCTATCAACATATTGATTTAGGGGATATTCAGTTAGAAGTCGATGCTTCATATAATGATGAGTTAATGCGTATCTTAGATGGTAGAGTCCAAATATTGAGGTCAAAGGAGATACCCCTAATTCGTGATCAATAGAGTCACCAAAGTGCAGGTTCCACATAGAAGCATGAGGATACGATGAGGCAACCGTTTATGTAGTTATTTTGAGTCAGGTATGTGTTATTTTTTCGTAGAATTTTGAGGACTAAATTCTTTTTGTTAGGGGGAACAATGTATTACCCATAATTTTAACGGAATTCATATTTCTAAATAAAAAATAATTGGATTAATTAAATTGAAATTCGAAATAACTATAATTTAATTTTGGCTTTAAAGTTATGTGGGTACTTCGATTAAACATTTCGGCCCAGATAAGTAACCCGCTTCAGTCCGGCCCAAAGTCTGTAGGACACCCATTCAACCCCTAAAATCTCTCACGAAATATTCTAGGAGTTATGGGCTAACGTGGAGGAGTCCAACACCCCCACTCTCCGAGAAACAACATGTATATATTAAACCCTTAGCCCGGAGCAAAGGGCATGCAATTTGTAAACACTCCCCCAGAGTAAAGAGATATAAAATACTGAGAGCACCACCATGGACGTAGGCCTTCTTTTCCGAACCACGTATATCTTGTGTTGTGTGTGATTGCAACTCTTTCAAGTTCTTTATTTATTCCGGTGATTGTCTTTGCTTATTATTTTGTGTTGAGTTTAATTATTACCACAATTGGCACCGTATGTGGAAATGTTTATTTTCCTTTAAGAAAGCCTTCATTAATAAGAATTTGGAATGTCTGGTCATAGCAGCAGTGCCCCTCAAGCAGGGGATATTCAAGAGCAACCTGCCCCTCGCAGGATCAGATCTGAAGTTTGACGTTCAAATCCTAGGGCTCACCCAGAACGGCAAGCTTTAGAGGAAAGCCAAGGAGCATCCAGGTCCACACAGGTCTCCAGGATAATCGACACCTATGAGGCCAGGATCCAAGAGCAAGAGGAGGCGACTCACAAGAAAGAAGCTAAGAATGCTCGTCTCAAAAGAAGATGTGAGAAAATGGAGAAAGAACTCCACCGCAGCACCAGGCAACGTCAATATCGCACCCCTAGCCCTCAGGCGAGCAAGTCTCACAGCCGAGGAAGGAGACCTAGATGTGGATGTTAAAGATTTGAGGAACATAGGTCAAATGATTACTTGCTCGAGCAACAGCAACCAACTCACCGTTACAAGAGCCCAGCTCGAGGAAACGATAACATATGAAATTTGGTCCGGAGAGAAATGGACCAGCACCCAGTGCATCGGGGTGCCAGATCGACCAGAGAGCTAGCCAGGAGGGATATCAGGGCTCAGATGAAATCCCCTTTCTCAAGGGAGATAGAAGAATAAGAATCCCCCAAGAAGTTTGCGATTACCAGATTCAAGATCTACGACGAAAAGACTGATCCTATCGACCATGTTAGGCAGTACATGCAAGCTATGACCCTCTGGAACCATAAGGATGCACTAATGTGCTGGATCTTTCCATCGAGCTTGCACTATGTGGCCCAGAAGTGGTTCAAGAGACTCCCTCACAGATTCATCAGGAGCTTTAAGTCCCTGGCAGAGCTCTTCACAACTTGCTTCATTACCAGCAGCTCCCATCCAAAGAGGATGGATGCCTTATTGACAATGAAGAAATTGCCTCAAGAGAGCCTCAGAGACTATGCGAAAAGATATTAGGAGTTGTTCAACGAGGTCGAGGACTGCTCGGAGCAGGTCACTGTGGCATCCTTTAAGATTGGCCTACCTAACTCCTGCCTCTTACACTAGTCCCTCACTAAGTAGGAGGCCACGACCATTGATGACCTAATGGCTCATATTGAAAAATATGCCAAAGTTGAGTATGTGACCCGCCTCAGTGCAGGGGAGAATGGCCGCTCCAAGTCCGCTGGCAAGAGCAGCGAAAAAGCTGAGAACCAAAAGAAAGGAAGCAAAAATGGGGGCAAGAGTGGCTCCAAGAGCGGAAATAAAAATGACGCTTTAAAAGAATTTTAGGCAGTGAACACTGTCTTTAAAGAACCAATCTACAAGATTCTAGCAAAGATCAAGGACGAGCCATTCGTTAAGTAGCCCAGAAAGATGGGAGAAGACTCCTAAAAAAGAAACAACGCACTGAGATGTGCTTTCCATAAAGAGGGTCGACACAAAACCGAGCACTGCAAGGCTCTCAAGTCTCACCTTGAAGAATTAGCCCAAACTGCACATTTAAACGAATTTGTGGAGAAGAAGGCAGAGAAGGTCACTGCCAATGAAAACCCGAGGCCTGACAACGTGCTCGAGGAGGATGTTGGCCATGAGTTCACAGTGATTCATGGGGCATCAGATCTAAAGCAGATTCAAGGAAACTCAACTCGGATGGAAGTTAAAAAGCTTACACCAGTAATGCAAGTTTTTCAAATCGATCCAGCTACAATACAGGCAGGAAAGCGTAGGCAAGTAGATGACGCCGATTACAGCAAACACATTATGTTCACGGATAAAGACCTAGTGGGAGTAAGGACCCCACATCATGATGCTTTGATCATTACGCTCATGATAACTAACTACGATGTCGATAAGTTGCTCATCGACCAGGGTAGCTCATTCGAAGTAATGTATCTCGACCTATTCAGGAAGTTGAAGTTAGGCATTATTGACTTAAAGGAAGCCATCGTTCCTCTAATTGGATTCACCGGTAAAGTAACCATACATTTAGGAAAGATTGTACTTCCAGTAAGGGAAGGAGGTATCTCCAAAATAATCGAGTTTCTGGTGGTCGACATTAACTCACCCTACCAGGCCATCCTTGGTAGAGGGTGGCTACATGCGATGAAGGCTGTCCCCTCTACCTACCACCAGAAACTTAAATATGTGACTGAGAGATGAGTGATGGAGATCCATGGAGATCAGGTAATGGCGAGAAAGTGCTTTATAGCAGCCATCGGCCCAAAGCCGAAGAAAAAGGTCAGGAAAACCAAGGAGAAGGTTGAAGAACAGGAAGGTTTGGTACCTTCCAAATAACATCTAAAATATGGAAGACCTGGAGTGGTGGAGACCAGGCTCCTCCCCTATGAGCGGGTCATTGATAACCCAGAGGAAGTCACAGCCGGCGGCAACAAGAAAGATAGGATGTTCTTGATCGGAGCCTCTCTCACAGATTGAGAGAATAAGGGACTAACAATACTTTTACGGAATAACTTGGACATTTTCGCGTGGGAACCCTACGAGCTGCCTGGGATTGATCCTAGTGTGGTTTGTCATTGATTGCATGTTGACCCGACTTTCAAGATGATCGCACAAAAGGCACAACGAACTGCACTCGAGAAGGCCAAGGTTATAGAGAAGAAAGTGGAGAAGCTGCTGGATGCATGATCCACACGGGAAGTTCAATTCCCTAAGTGGCTATTTAATCCAGTAGTTATCCCAAAAAGCAATGGAAAATGGAGAGTCTGTATTGACTTCACCGAACTCAACAGAGTGTGCCCTAAAGATAGTTTTTCTCTCCCAAAGATTTACCAGTTGGTGGACGCCACAGCAGCTCATAAAAGAATGAGTTTCCTAGACGCCTACTCCGGGTATCACCAAATACCTCTACACGAGCTAGATCAAGACAAGACAACATCCATAACCACCGTCGGGTTATATTATTACAAGGTCATGCCCTTTGGGATAAAAAATACAGGAGCAACCTACCAGTGGTTGGTCACTAAAATGTTTAAGGACCAAATGGGAAACACCATGGAGGTCTACATCGATGATGTGCTCGTCAAGAGCAGGCATAAATAAGAACACCTCTCAGACCTATCAAGGACCTTCTAAATCCTCAGGAAATATCGAATGAAGCTTAACTCAAGTAAGTGTTCCTTCGATGTCCAGTCAGGAAAATTTCTCGAGTACTTAGTTAGCAAGAGAGGCATTGAATCCAACCAGGATGATATTGACGCCATCAATAGGGTCCAGCGCCCCCGTATGATAAGTGACGTGCAAAAACTCACCGGAATGCTCGATGCCCTAAACTGATTAATCACAAAATCATCGAAAAGGTGCCATTCGTTCTTCCAACTTTTGAAGAAAAGCAAAAAAGTAGAGTGGAATGAGGATTGCTTGAAGGAGCTAGAAGGACTCAAGGCTTACCTCAGTACACCACCGTTGCTTGTAATCCCTCATGAGAATGACTCCCTATACCTGTACCTCGTAGTTTCAAGTCATGCTGAAAGTTCTGCACTAGTATGCGAAAGAACAGGGAACCATCACCCAGTCTATTACATGAGAAAAACCCTCTTGGACGCCGAACAATGGTACCTACCCCTAGAATAGCTCGCCTTTGCACTAGTGGTAGCCTCGAGGAAATTAAAACATTACTTAGAGGCTCACTCCATCATCGTCCTTACATCTCACCCCCTTAAAGCAGTCAAGAGAAAAACAGATCTGTCCAGTAGACTATCAAAGTGGTCAATTGAGCTCGGGCAATTTAATATCCAGTTTTATCCAAGGAATACCATCAAGGGACAAGTCCTCGTCGACTTCATCGTAAAATTTATAGGAGAACATCCTTGCGACCAACTTTAACCTATTGGTCAAAGGGAAAACCCCTCGACGCATGGTGTTTGGCGAATGTTCGTTGATGGAGCCTCCAACTCCAAAGGGGCAGGAGTGGTCATCGTGCTGGTTACCCCCGAAGATACAATCCTCGAGCAAGGAATCAGGCTTGGATTTGAAGCCTCCAACAATGAAGCAGAGTATTAAGCACTGATAGCAGGCCTACAGAAGGCACATACGCTGGGGGCAAAGAAACTCCAGGTGTTCGGTGACTTACAGTTGATCTCCAACCAGATAAGTGGAGACTTCAACATGAAGGACGAGAGAATGGTGGCCTACCTCGCTGCAGTGAAGAAACTAATGTCTAACTTCAAACAAGTCAGTGTCGAAAGTTTCCCAGAGGATAAAACAACCATGCTAATGCCCTAGCGGCCTTGAGCTCAGCGATCAATTCTAACCTGAAGAGAACATTTTCGATTGACTTCCTTGCCCAACCAAGCATTACTTAGATCGAGAAACTGCTGAGGTCATGTTATCCAGATTGAATTAGGCCCCAGTTGGATGGACCCCTTAAGGGATTATTTGAAAGATGGTGCCCTACAGAAGATAACAAGGCCACTCATCAGATAAGAGTCAAAGCTGCTCGCTTTCACTTATCTCCTGAGGGCAATCTGTATAAGAGATGTTTCATCGGTCCTTACCTCCAATTAATTCACCCTAAGGACATCGAGCAAGTTCTGTATGAGCTCCATGAGGGAATCAGTGGGAGTCATATTGGGGGCAGGTCTCTAGCTTTTCAATCAATGAAGGAAGGCTACTGGTGGCCATACATGTAGAAGGATTCTGGGATATATGCTCGCAAGTGCGAAAAATGTCAACTTCACGCTCCTATGGTTCACCAATCGGCCAGCGACCTAAAGTCACTTACTAGTCCATGGCCTTTCGCCCAATGGGGAATAGACATCGTAGGCCCTCTCCCTACCGCTGTCGATAATCGCAAGTATTTGTTAGTCGCGACAGACTACTTCACCAAATGGATAGAGGTAGAGCCAATGGCGAACATCAGAGACGCAGATATGATAAGATTCATATGGAAGAACAGCACCACCCGCTTAGGGTTCCCCAGGACCATCATCACTGACAATGGAACCTAGTTAGAAAGTGGCCTCTTCCAGGGTTTCTATAACGATCATGGGACCAGGCACCATTTCAGCTCGGTGGCATACCCTTAGAGCAACGGACAAGCTGAAGCTTACAACAAAATAGTGATTGATGGATTGAAGAAGCGATTAGAGCGAGCCAAAGGGGCATGGGTGAGCAAGCTGCCACACATCCTATGGGCTTATCGCACTACCCCACAATAAACAACCGGGGAAACACCATTCTTACTGACATATGGTATGGAGGCAATCATTCCCTTGGAAGCTGGCCTCCCCACTATGAGGTCCACCCTAGTCGACCAAGGCCAGAACGATGCAGCATTGCTTGCTGAACTTGACCTAGCTAAGGAATAAAGAGAGCTGGCTCTAGTCAAACTAGCAGGCTATCAGTAATAACTATAAAGCACTACAACAAGAAGGTCAATCCAAGAGCATTCCAATTTGGGGACTACGTCCTAAGGAAAGTTCTTGGCAGCACAGTAAAACCATCATATGGCAAGCTAGGACCAAATTGGGAGGACCATTCAAGGTGATAAGGGGCAACCTACAAGGAGCCTATCACTTAGAAACGCCGGAGGGAAGGGAGATAACTCGATCTTGGAACACAGCTAATTTAAAGAAATTCTACTTCTAGTTTTCTGTGTTGATATTTTATTACAATGTTGAAATTTGCAATTCATTTCTGATTAATAAAAGATTATTTGGCAGTGGCATTCTACAAAGTGCTGATTTTTTCTTAAATACTTTATAATTTATTCACCTTTTCCAAGTTACAATCTCTCCTCTTAACATATAAAAGCAGGGTGTTACCCTCCTCAGGTTTTCGTTATGAAACACGAATAACCTCCTAGCATTGCCCCTGGCAATATATGAAGCCCTAGTACAGGGGAACCTTAGGTAGCTCGGCCAACTCAGGTTGGTCCCCAACCTATGTTTGGCTGAAAAAACTTGCTCGAATAGAACATCCAACACCAGGTGTGTCCCCGCCATTGACACACTTAGACCTAAGGGAGTGTGACGACATAACCTAAAAGGTAATGTGAGGTACAATGGTATCTTATAAGCATACTGGACTGAGGGGATACTCACTCAATAAAACAACTCTGCCTATATCAAATCTAGTCAGCTAAGAAGAGCCCAAGATAGTCGAATAAGAAATTGATGAAGTAAAAAATACATGTGTTTAGTCGGCGAATCGCCCAAAACATAATTATTTTATTACATCATTGCATATACAGAGTTACATGTGCTGAATGAAATAAATCCTAATGAGGATTAGGTCTCCGAGCAAGATAGTTAGCCACTTGCACTCTTTGGATATCATCTGGGTGAGGAGCTAATTCCTCGTTGACTTCATTTGAATCTGTTTCCAATAGCTACCTAGGGATAACATCTATGGGGACCACTGATCATCCCTCCTGAATGGGTTAGGTATCAAAGTTGAGGGGGAGATCTCATGACGATACCAGAGGACAGAGTTCCTAGGGACCTGCAACTCCCTAAGAGCACTTAACCATCCCCTAATAAAGGATAACTCTTCAACTTCCCCCAACTTCGTCAGAGCATTGGTCCAATTCTGATCGTAACCATTAGCCCACACTCGCCGAGGACCTTTCTTGAATAGATTCCTCAGCAGGGTAACATCCCTTTGAAGACCGACAGATATCACTTACACCTAAAAAACATCGCCTCGAAGCTCGATAATCTCCCTAGATGAACCTCTGTCGTCTATACCAACTCACGGTCCAGCCGATGAAGAGTAACCACGTAGAACTCGAGGAGCAATTATAGGCGCATTCTCCCTGAGTCACGAGACCTATCTCCTCATGGCATCATTCTCTTGCCGAAGTACCTCTCCAACCTGATTAACCTCGAAGGCATCCAGGAGTTTAGCCTTCAGAGCATCCTCCTCTTCTTGAACAAAAGCTGTAATTTCCTCCATCTGTTGGATTCTATCCTTCAGCTTGGCAATGAGCTCTGACTGATCTTTATACTCCCTATTCCTTGACTGAAGAGACTTGCAGATCCTTATTAAGGCTCTAAGAACTTGATTGCTCACATTAGGTCCAAGAATTTTTCTTAACTGAGAGGTAACAGGAATATAATCCTCAACGTCGATGAGCTACAAACCATATAAGCATTAAAAAAAACAAATAAATCAGTACGCGAAAAGGAACTGAATTTTATTTCATTTAAAGAAGGTTCAGAGTACATCAGGGAATATAAATAGTAACTAAAATACAAAAAATACAAAGAGCTCCCTAAAGAAGACTAGCTGAAAACCTCAGTCTGCTCTGAGGATGCTGGTTGCTTCTCCTTATCTGCCGTAGCTCCAGGCACACCTCCTTCAGACGGAGCAGTTGTTATCCCCTGGTGAAAGGGAGCATCAGCAGCGATGGTCAGAACAACAGGGGCACCTTTATTGGCAGCAGGGAGAGGCACCTCATCTACGATAGGCTTGGGACCAGGGTCGTCCTCGTCAAAGAGGGTGGAGTCAATATCTACCTCGGTAGCGAGTAAGTCCATATCCCAAACCTTCTTAAAGTTGAGATGGCCAATATAACCAATCTGGGCCTCAGCATCCTCATACGCTGTGACCTATCCAGCGTTGTACGAACTTTTTTTGAGGGTGGTTGCCTCAGATTCCACCTTCTTTACCTTCCCAGCAATCACCTTGTTCTCCTCTACCATAGCTAGCTTGCTCGCGCAGACCAAGTCACAGGATTGGCTCAGCTCTTCAAGATCCTTGGTCACCGCCTACTTCGCTTTGTTGGCTTGGGCCAAGGTGAGGTCAGAAGACTTTTGAGCAGAACTGGCAATTTTCAAGCTGGCCTCCAGCTCGGCATTTTTCCTTTCCAACTCAGTGTTCTTCCTAGCTAGCTCGTCATGGTTACGGTAGAGGACCATGAAATCAGACACAAACTGCAGAAAAAAAGATAACATAAGGAGAGAAAGTATTGAAAGAAGCATTGCAAGAGAAGAGAAGTGAAAACAGACTTACCAAGGCTAGCCCCTGACTCGCCTTCAGGGCTAACTGGTCGGTCCTTTCGTTTGATCTGGCGATCAGCTGGTAGCACTGCCTTCTCAAGCACCGTCGGAGCTAACTGAGGGGTAAGAGCAACAGAATCCCCCTTAGCCAGAGCAGACATAGGCACCAGAGACTGCCCCACCTTTGTCCTCACCTCTTCTCTTGTCCTCTCTTCTTTCTTCTCCTTTTTCTCATTCTCTATCCTCTTTCTCTCTTCTACCTTCTTTTTCTCCTCTTCCTTCTTTCTCTCACTCTCTCTCACCAGTTCCTCCTCTTTTTTCTTCCTCTCCTACTCGTGAGCAACATTATAGGAGCCAGTGGCAGCATCCCTGTTCCCATATTTTTTCTTCTTCAATTGGTGAGAAAGAAGCACGTTATCTTCATCATCATCTCGGATCAAATTCTTCCTAAGAGGATCCATATCTTCCTCGCTGGAGCTACTTGATTCCCTGAAGACTCTTGAGCCTCTAAACCCTTCTCTGAGCTAGAAGATTCTTTTCTACTTGAGCTCTCCTCACTGTAATCACCTGCAGCACCACCTCTGTTAGCCCCCTCGCTCTCTTCACCAGAGATGCTTTCCTTCTCATCCAATTGGATTGGGTCAACAGTAACCTCTTCTGTGATATCTAGTTGAGGAATGCTATCCACAGGTCGTGCGATGAAACTGGACCCAATGTTCTTGTATTCCAAAAGAAATGCCACTGATCGAGGATGCTCGCCGTCAGCTAAGATTTCCCTGATTTTCCAAGCCTTAACTAGCTCAGCAGCTTAAATCTCGCGAAGAGAGGGTTCTGAGTTCTGTCTTCGCTAAAAAAAGAAAGAGAGAAATATATGAGAAAGACCACACACTAATAGAGGATCAGTGAGCAGAACAAGAACTATGCCTACCTATCTATTCCTCCTCATAAAAGGTAATCATGAATCTCCCAGACCTCGACCCTTCAGTATGGGGAGGGAACTGGTAATTTCTGGCAATAAACCCCTCATGCCAGCTAACAATACCCTATTAGGACTCCTAACTTTGAGGTAAAGAAGACCAGAGCTTGTTCGATAAAAAGAATAGCAATAGCAGATTTCAGCAAGCCCTAGATTGGTGCCATAGAGCTGATTAATTCAATGCACACTATTGCCAATTTTCCAAACATTTGGCGAGTACTGTGCAGGAACTATATCGAAGTAACTAAAAAATTACAAAAATAAGCGATTTGGGGGAAAAGTAAGACCCCCGGGATAACAAAAGAACATGTATCCAGTGACCTTCCTCAATGTCTCTAACATTAACAAGGGCACATTCGATGTCTACCCAGTTTGGAATATTGTAGAATTTCCTAAACTCAGTTATCAACGTATTACCTATTTTCGTCATCAGAAAAAGAAACCCTAGTATCGAATGTGAAAAAATTCCTACAGAAAAAGAAAAAAGGAGTGAGAAGAACTTACGAAGTAAGAGTCAGCTTGAGACAATGCAAAGTCGTAAGTAGGGAAGATGGGAAGATAAGGAAGAAGCTTAAAGATGGAAGACGAGACCTGGAAGTGAGAAAGCAATAGTGAGAGGTTGGAGAAATCTAGAGAATGAAGAGAAATTTAAAGCGACATTAGAGAATGACCTCTCCAATCTGTTTTAAACCTTTCTAATCATAACGCACAGGAAACGAAGCAATCTGCCGCCTAAATCGACTCGAGAAAGGCACTTCACTTCCACGATGTCATGCGATTCACATAAATTCCACTATAGCTATTATTTAAAATTATTAAGCCCAAATTGTGACCCAAAAATTTTAGGGGCAATTGTGGGTACTTCAATTAAATATTCCGGCCCAGATAAGTAGCCCACTTCAGTCCGGCCCAAAGTCTGTAGGCCAGACGCATAACTAATTTAGTTATGACCCATTCAACCCCTAAAATCTCTCACAATATATTCTTGGAGTTATGGGCTAACGTGGAGGAGTCTAACACCCCCACTCTCCGATAAACAACATGTATATATTAAACCCTTAGCCCGAGGCAAATGGCATGCAATTTTTAAACACTCCCCCGGAGTAAAGAGAAATAAAATACTGAGAGAACCACCATGGACGTAGGCCTTCTTACCGAACCACGTATATCTTGTGTTGTGTGTGATTGAAGTTCTTTCAAGTTCTTTATTTATTCCGGTGATTGTCTTTTCTTGTTATTTTGTGTTGAGTTTTATTGTCACCATAAGTTAAAATTGATCTTTAAAATTGGTTGAACCGAATTACATTTGAATTGGAATTTGGCCCTTACTAATCTCCCTTATATTGTTGAAAATGAAATACTTGAGTAGTTGGATTAAAAAGAGTATGTGAAAAATGTCATTGGCTTATGCTGAATTGTTGTTTTTGTTGGTTTATGGTGGGTGGTTGTAGTTGGATATGGATATTGGCGATTCAATTAATTTAATCCTTAATTAATTCAACTTAATAATTTAATAATTAGATCTAGTTGTCTCAATGAATACATATCTAGACATAAGTGTATCGAGGAGGTTCCTTTTTTGGATTTCATTTATTAGACGTCCTATGCATGGAGTCTATAGATGGGTAGAAGTGAGTATTTTAAGAATACTTTAATCAACATATACTTTTTAGTATAACTCTTAAACTGTTGAGTAGTCCCATACTAGTAACATTCCTATGAGTAGTTCGAGAATTTCTTTTGAAGTTAATAAGACAATATAATGAGTGATTTAGAGACTGGTTTAGAGTAGTGCAAAGCGTGGGGTTAATGGAATATAATGATGTTATCATAAGTAGTGAGATAAATGAGGAATATGGAATGGTAATAAGATGGTAATGATATTAATTAAAATGATATGGATAGATGGATGTGGTTATGAGTGTGTGTTCAGACAAAACACTATTACTTGTTGCATACTGAGGGAGCATAATTTTATTTGTGCATCACGGTTGATGTTCTTTGTCTCCACCACGCTATCATGAGGTGGTGCTCGGTTTACATATTGATATAATGTTTTATGAATGACCCGAATTGTTCATGTTTATTATTTCGGACATGCGAGAGAAATGTGACGGCTGGTTGTGTGCTGGTATTAATTTGTGCATCATACAAATTATGTTTATAGTTCTGCTTGTGCTAGTGAATGGTAGCGTCCGGTTGTGTAACAGTCTTTATTTGTGCGTACCGCATGTTCTTTAGATGGCCTGGTAGAGGGGTCACATTTTGATTACGACTGAATTAATTAAGAGATTAATTAATTATTGAAACATATGAGTTAATTAAAATGGATTGTGAAGTTCCGTGGCATTTGGTTGGTGATCAATGTAGACTGAATAACTGCAGACTTATAACTTGTATATATAAATACTTTTAAGTTGCGTAGCTTTGGTAACTTGTTAGATTTTGACCCATTTATATTCGTGGAAACATTTTAGGTGTTAAGAGTGGAACTCGAGAGTAGATTCCTCCTCATATAACACATACATTATCTTCTCTCCCATCCAGTCATTATCACTAGCCAGAGTTTGATGTAGTTTTATATCCTTGATGTATAATCTTTCATTTCAGTTGCATTAGTTGAGTATTTTGGGTTTAGTTGGCTTATGTATTGGCAGAACAATCAGACCTGTATATTTAATATTTTAGTTGAGTTAGGTTTATGTTGTGAGACTATGTAGTGGTTTATTTTAGTTGAGACCTATAAACGTGGTTGTAAAAATATTTCTTTTATTGTTTTAGTTGCGTATTTAAGGTCATTATATCATATATAAATCTTGTCAAATTAGTTCATTTTATTCTGTACATGCTAAGAATTATATTTCAATCTATTTTGATGAGATGTACATTTTAATATTAGAAAATGAACAACCTTAACGTTAAAATATACGAGTTGTTAGAGGGAAAAACACTAAACACACATAAATGTTTGAGTAACAATGTGTCCCATAAAATTGATTCAATAACATATACTCACAAGAGATAAATGTAAGAGAATATATTTGTAATTTCTCATAACTTAGGCTTTATTTTATATTTTGGCATATCCCCTTACAAACCGACTCGTCGAATCGAACTCTGACATCTCCAAGATCGAAGACATCTCTACAACACATGAAGGTATAAATCTTTAGGTGTTCATAAATTTTCTAAATCAAGTTTAAAAAAAAAGATTGGCCTTGTTCAAACGAGACTCCATCTTGTTAGAACGAGAATGAGGTTTCATTATATCACTCTTCTAATGAACTTCGAACGAGGTTGGTTATACCTGACAGAACATTCTTGTTAGAAGCTCGTTTGATGTTGGCTTCGAACGACATTACTTTTTTGTTAAAATGAGATACTAACTCATTCGAACGGAACCCCGTTTTCATTCGAATGACCTCGAATTTAATTCAAATGAGTTGCACCGCGTTGAATTTTGCGTCAGCCCTAAAAACGCTTGTTTTGAACTCTTTTTTATAAGCTTTGGAACAAATCAAAACTGCATATCTATTCCAAAGGATTTTATATTTTATTTCAGAAAATATTTTTTAATTCACAATCATTTAATCCCCATATGATTTGTGAACTTTTTTGAAACCCTATAGTTTTAATATCAATCATATATCTTGTGGAATATATACTCTACTGCTGAGTTGTGAACCATGGGGTCACTGCTGAAGAAGGAAGAAAGATGATAAGTGTATAGTGAGGGTAGATCGCTACTTGTGGACGACTCTAGAGCTGAGTCATATCTGTTGACGTTTTGAAGACTTTGTGCGTATAACTTAGTGTAGCTAAGTGTTTTGTTAGTCGATTGTATTCAAACCTGTCCATAGTGCTGAATTAAAAGTTTTTCCTCTTTTAGGAATTTTTCCTCATTTACTGTGTTAATTGCATACATAGTTTATTAATTGTGATTGGAACACATCTTGTATACAAACCTATTGTGACCAAAGATTAAAATTTGGTAACAATTGGATTTGTGTGTGGAATTTAATTGTACAAAACAATCCACTAGTTCAAGTGCAGTCTCAAATTGGTATCAGAGTAGGTTACTCCAAAATATCGTGTGATCTTTTTTTTTGAATTTTTTTATATATCCTTTTTTTTGAAATTTTTTTGATTTTAAAAATCCAGAATTTAATGGACAATCTTTATAATTTAATGCTTTTTTTATGGTTCAAACTATGCATATTAGAAAGTTAGGATGACATCGGTTTTAAAAGCAATTAATGAACAAGTCTGGTTAGTTTGTAAAAGAGGGTGGATACCATCCACAATGATAGTCGATAATGTCGGAAGTCCTAAAACTTTTTCTTCATGGACTGAGGATGAATTTAAATGGTGTAATTACAACTCTCGTGGCTTAAGTGTTATTTTTTGTGCCGTCACCCCTGACGAATTCCTCTACATCATGACGTGAACTACGTCTAAAGAAGCTTGGAACACCCTCCAACTCACTCATGAGGTAACCGATGTTGTGAAAGCTTCTAAGCTACAAAACCTCACCACACAGTTTGAGACTATTACCATGCTAGAGTCTGAGTCTTTCGATGAGTTTTATTAACATTTATCGAACGTAGTTAATTATAGTTTTAATTTGGGTGAGAATATTCCTGAAATGAGAGTTGTGAATTTTTTTTTAGATCCTTGCCAGGCCATTTTATTCCTAAGTCTGTCATGCTAAATTCGTTAGGAATTTTAGACACTCTTATATTAGAAGAGCTCGTAGGAGACCTTCAGATGTATGATATAGATATGTTTCCCAAAAATGTTTTAACTTAAGGAAATTGGGATTTCTTTGAAATTTCAAACTAAGAAAAAGAAGGAAGAGAAAGTTGTGAGTTCGAGTCCGAATTTGATTTTGAGTTGGATGACTTAACTCTTTTTTCAAAAAATTTATCAAATTTTTCGAAGAAAATTCTTCCAAAGAAATGACTTGTGAGAAAAATAAAAATTAGAATGGTGGAGAGAAGGTTTGTGAGAAAGATGAGATAAAATACTATGAGTGTGAGGGAAAAGGGAATAAGTCACATGAGTGTCCCACTGGGCTTAAGAAACAAGGCAAAAAACTTACGAATAAGGCCACTGTTAGCGATAGTGACATCGAGTTGGTTAATTACAAGGGAGAATCACCACATGAACCATGCATGGCATTCATGGATAGTCATGTTATCACTTCTAGTTTGTCCCACACTGATGAGGGCATTTCTAAATCTGAGTGCCTTGATGATGTTTCTATTCATTCTGGAGAAAGTGGGAGTGAGGAAGAGAATTTGAGTGAGGGAGAAGGTAGACTCCAAAAATATTTTTGTGATCTTTACACCCACACTTTAAAAATGAAAAAGCTTAATAAAGATTTGTCTCATTTGGTGTGTGATTTAGAAATGGAGGTGAAAATTTTGAGAGAGTGTGAGGCG
The DNA here is from genome assembly GCA_949130495.1 of Sambucus nigra. NCBI lineage: Eukaryota > Viridiplantae > Streptophyta > Magnoliopsida > Dipsacales > Adoxaceae > Sambucus > Sambucus nigra. Next base: position 183,190,687 of record OX422210.1, read on the forward strand.
TCGATGAGTCAACCTAAGAAAGTAAAAATTTCTTTGTGTGAGCAGTTGATTATTTTAGAAAGGAAAAATACCGATTCGACCAACACCGTCGCTAGTCTTGCGAGAGATATTCAATGTTCAATCTTCATTGGTGACTCGTGAGAAACTTAAAGCCCGCTTGTCTTAACTCAAGAGTGATCTCGAACGTGCCCGGGAGGTCAAGGTCATTTTAGAGGATACATCTAAGAAGGTTGGAAAAATGCTCCTTGGTCCCGCACTAGGTAACATGGAGAGGAAAGGAATATATTATGGTGGTACATCCACTTCCAAAATCGTACCTCAGTCGGTTCTCGAGATTGTGATGGATCCTTATATCCCACAACCTAACCTGCCAAGGCGACCTAACCCACCTAAGAGAGCTTATCCTAGACATTTTGAGGAATATGGACCTAATCCCATTTATATTTGTACCCATTGCGAACAAAGAGGTCACCTTAGAGAGTTCTATTTTAAGTTAGGGGGAGTTTCTCATATGCTTGTTTCTCGGTATGCTTCCACACGAGTTCCTACACATGTTCCAACACGCACTCCCACATGTGTTACTCTACATGATCTTGCACATCACCATAGAGATTTCGAGAGTTTTTTTTAGAGAGAATAGAGTATTTAGTCAATACTTCACAAAATTAGAGGGAGGGATTTCTTAGGATACCATCTCCTTTTGATAATTCTTCCAGGCCTAATGATTGAGGTTGAGACTTGTGTCTAGAATATGATGATTATCATGTTTACATCTTATATTCCATTGCTAATTTGTATTATCATTCTGATATCATTATAGTTATATTTTTCATTTTGATATTTTTGAAAATACAAAAAGAGTTTTGTTTTTCTGAATTTTTTTGAAGAATACAAAAAGATTTTTAGTTTTTAAGAAAAAGGTGAAAAAGGCAAAAATATTTTATTCTGATGAAATCTTGGAAAAATATAAAAAGAGTTTTGTATTTTTTTCACCATATATGGATGAACATTTAAGATGTCCGGATCATCCATTCATTCCATATTTCCACGTTACTTTTTCGTAGTGTTTTGAAACATGACGTCATTCCTACAGTGTTCTTAGTAATGTGTGGAGTCATTACATTACTATTTGATGACTACTTTCTATATGTTTGACTCCTAGTCACATTTAATGCACACGTGAAATAACTTGTTTAAACATTGCACTTACTTGTCACACTATCGAATACAATGTTCTCATCTCAATTATGCTTTATAACGAAACAAATGTAAAAACGAGATAAAAATTTGTGCATATAAGAACATTGTCCGGATTATCTTTATTTTTTTGAAAAATTTGCTAAATACTAAGCAATGGAAAAGGGCTACAAAAGATCAAAGGTATTTGCGTTAAAAGCCAATGTTTGCATAAAAGAGCCTAAAAATATTAAAGGCACATTGCTTCGCTACATATGAGCATTAATTTTTTTTTAAATAAGTGAGAGTTTATTATTAGTTATGTGAGATTTTGAAGGAGTTGTAGTTCATGATCAATGGTTTTGCACAATCTAAAAATTTCTCGAAAAACATTACATAGTTTGACATCATTGGTGTGAGAATCATTTATGTTCATGACATGTTCATTAAGTTGAGTCAATTTTTACACGTAAGGAGAAGGTAGACTTTGATATCTTTCATTAGAAGTGTCTCAAAACTAAGTGCACACATGTTATGACTATATATGCTGATTAACCTATGGAAAATGTTCACACCCCTACGTTCTGCATACATGTTTCGGGTATTTTTGTGTTATTTCATGGTGTGTTGTATTTGTTCATTTTATACTTTATTTTTAAAAGAAAAATGAAAATTTTCAAAAATAGTTGGTTGATACACTGCCTTTTGATATTATCATCACCTAAGCTTCCTTGATTATTCTTGTATTGATATCTTATTTCTTCGTGTGATGTTTTATAATTCATGTTTAGTTTTTACTCCTTTGTCTAGTACGGATAAAAAGGGGGAGAATAAATTGTGGGGGATTTTGTTTTTTAAACTATATGCATCACGGTATCTCTTTGTTTCATTTGTGTAGGTTCCTTTCGTGATGATGCTATGAATCACCACCTCAATGATATGTGCAACTCAAAGTCTAGCTATGTTAACAATGGAGTAAATCACAATAGCATATACATATACGTATAAAGAAGGGGGTGAGAGAAATAGATGACACATGCATATAAGTGATTTGGCCTGGGCCTACTCCACAGTGCAAGATGATAGTGTTTTTGTATTTTTATAAGGCAATGAAGGCCATTGTTACATACACTCAAGCTTTTTCTCTCTAGATTATAATTGGGAAAAGTTTTTATTAGATTCCCTATTGTTCTCCCCTAATGAAGAAGATGAAGCGGCCTTATATAGGCTTGGGGTGCGCAGTGTCACCCCCAAGCATGCACCTAGTATGCACGAGCTGGGATGTCTAATGGTAGAGTGCCACCAATTTTCTTCGTATGTGTATCATGATGATGAAATATTCCCTCCCGTGAGTTGTTGATCCCCTGTAACGGTATGGTCCACGTGGCTTGGTGATCCACAAGACACATGCTATGTGTGGGGTATTAGGGTGGTCTCAATTGATCTCGTCGAGGGTGAGACTATGGGAGTGGTCTTCTAGGTGAGTAACTCCGAGACTATAGAACTTGTCCATGAACTTCAAGAAGGTCTTGACCTACCAGTGTCATATGAGGTAGACACATAGCAAAGCTGTGACTACAAAATCGTCATGGAATTGTGTGTAGATCTCAGCATGTCAGTATCGTCTGAGCCCGACATGTGTTGAGGCCAAGACATAAATTATCTAAGATCGTGGAGCAAACCTTCATGTGCAATTGCAACTGCTCCGAGGATGAGGTATCGAAGGTCGAGTCTAGTTGACATGGGCTGAAAAACCTCACTACGTTATTTTAACAAGAGTTAAAAAGTTTTAATGAGTTCTAAATATAATTTTTGAAGAAATTCTATAATAATATTAATAAGAACACAAGATGTGCTTTTAAGGACAAAATTTCCAATTAAGTCCATTATAATTATTTGACTTATTCTCGGAACAAAACATGTTTTTAAGTCATAGATAGATTTTTTTACTAACACGAACCCACATAGTCTATGACATAAATTTTATTGAAGACATTGCGGCAGAGCTTCATAGAATTATCAAGCTGAGATTAATTTTGTGCACGTTTCACGTCTGCATTTAATTCCGATCTCTCAGGTATGAATGGGTAATGTTTATGGGGCTCGGAAAATGTTTTTAGAATTTTATTTTACATATAAATATTTTTAAATTGTTAAAAATTATTTTAAGCAGTTTAAACTTCGTTTATTCTGAGATAAGGATTGTTGAGAGTCGTACGGAACCTTCCCTTGTGTTTAGATGGTTCAAATGATGTTCACAGTCGTTCAAATGACATCTGGAGGTCGTTCAAATGACACGTTATCTCATTCGAACGACATCCTCATCTCGCTCGAACAATGTGCCGACTCAACTTTTCCATTTGAGGCGTGTTTCACCCAGAATTTCGTAGGTTGCAGAACCAGAAAAATATTTTACATATAGTACGTTTTCTGCACAAGTTTTCTAAGGTTTTCAAAGTTTAAAAACATCCTTAGAGTTTCAAGATTCGAGCTTTCATACTCTTATACTATAGAGATCTTGGTTTGCACCATTGGAATGTGTTCATCACTTGAACATTTGTTTCGTTGCGTTTTTCGATGAAGAAATGATGGAGTTTGCGTTAAACATCGTAGATGTTGCCAAGGTGCATCGGTGGACACCGAGGCATTTATAGACGCGTGTGTTGTGGATAAGTATCATAGAAAGACTTTTGCGTGGGCACTATAGAGGAGTGGTTGAAGGATCAACAGAGCGTCAAGCCTTGTGGGGGATCGAGTCGTTGAGTAAGTCTATCGTCTGTACTTTGTAATACCACATCATAGTGATTGTCTGACTTGGGCCGTTCGAGATTTTTTCCCTTAGTGGTTTTCTCGTACATCCGGCGTCGCCTTTGTGAACTTATTTATTTTACTTGCTTTAATCACCCAGATGCATGTTTAGGATTAAATAAGATAAACTTGGGATTAACTAAAATTGGTTCACATTCTTGGTGCGTATAAAATTTGGAAAAGTTTTTTTTTTCAAAAGAAAGTTGTTTTTAACTTCCTTAAAAACACATTCGAAAGAAAAAGGGACCTACAAATTGGTATCAGAGCTAGAATTTTTTTTTTGTGTTGATCCCTTGTGTTTTTAAGGGTGAATTTCGAAAGTTATGATAGTTTTAGAACTCCTGTTTATGGAACAAATTATGCTTATTGAAAAATGTGAATGAGAAGTGCTTTAAAATCAATTGATAAGCGTGTTTGGTTAGAGGTTGAAAAAGGCTGGACACCACCGGTCACACGAGAGGGTGAGGTTACAAGTTTAAAACCCGTTGAGTCATGGACCAAAACTGAACATAGACTTGCACTTTACAATTCCAAAGGTCTTCACGTTATTTACTCACATGTCACACTGGATGAATATAATAGAATTATGACATGTGAAACTTCAAAAGAGGCTTGGGATATTCTTGCACTTACTCACGAGGCACTAACAAGGTTAGGGCGTCTAAACTTCAAAATCTCGCTACATAATTTGAGATGATTAAGATGTTAGAGAGTGAGTCGTTTGATGAGTTATATGCTAGATTGTTGAATATTGTCAACTCTTCATTAAGTTGGGTTAGAAAATACCTGATGGTCATGTCATAAAGAAAAGCTTAAGGTCATTGCCTAGTAGATTTGGTTAAAAAATGACCATTGTAAACTTCTTAGGTATGCTGGATTCGAAGAAACTTGAAGAGATTGTAGGTGACTTACAAACATATGAACTCGATATGTTTACCTCCAAGAAAGTGCCAAAGAAAGAAAAGGGCATTGCTTTGAAGGCCCGAAAGGAGGAGGCCTAAGTTTCGGATAATGATTCCGATTCCTATTTGAGGATGTAGCCTTAATGGCAAAGAAGTTCAAAAAGTTTATCAACTTCCAAAAGCAATCGAAATAGTCCAAAAGACTTGAGAAATTCAAGAACAGCAAGGTCGATAGCATCCCTAAAAATAAGAGTGAGAGTTTTAAAAGGGATGAGTCAGATATGTGTTTTTTCTATGAGGGTTATGGTCACGAGGTAACAGAGTGTCCCACTAGACTTAAGAAGAAGGGCAAGAAACCGAAAGCATATAACGCCACCTTAAGTGATAGTGAACCGTAAGAAGGAGAGAGTTCCCCCTTTGAGTGCAAATGTGTAACGTTCATGGCATGTCATGTCAGCGATGATGATAAATCTTCTCTTAAAGATTCTCACGTGCATGACACTTTCGAGGCCGTTGAGTGTGAATCACAAGTGAGTGAGGGTGAAGAGAGTAAGGATACGGAGAATGATGTAGGAGAGTTACAAGTTGCCTTTAGTGAATTATATTTCGAAGCGGTAAAGGTGAAGAAGGCAAACTTGAAATTGCAAGCTAAGTTGAATGAGAGTGACATAGAGAATAATAATGATTTGATTAAGGATATTTGGGCATAGGAGAAGAATCTTAGGGAGAAGAAAGAATATGTTAAGAGAGAGATAGTCTTCATGGTTTAATGGACGTTTTGAATAAGGAGATTTTAGAGTTTGAGTAATCTAGGCTTGTGCTTGAGTCTAGGGTTAGTGAGATAGATGAAATATTGAGAGACTTGTGTAAAGTGAAGTTTGATTTAGAGGCTATGTCGGAGAAGTTGGATAGGATGTTAGGCACTGTCCAAATCAAGGGAGATAGGTTTGGTATAGGCTACGATGATAGTGTTGTTCCCATTCTCAAAACCAATACTAATCGTGTGAGAGAGCCGACTAGGAACGGGGGGAGAGGTCAACATTTTGGTAATCATTCCCCCTGTATTAACACTTGTTCTCATTACGGTAGGAAGGGTCACCTTAGGCATTTTTGTTATGACCTTATGAATGCTCCTATGAAGTTAAGGAATAAAGTCGTTTCGGTTCCCAAAATCCCCATGTGTCATTTAACACCTACTTGGGTTAGGAAATTGGACTTAGAGGCTTTAGGAATTAAATTTCATGGTTCTTGTTTGGTTGCACTTGATTCTACCCATGATAAATCGAAATGATGATTGTGTTGCCATGATTGTCATACGCTAGTCTTTGCATCATGATATATATCCTGCTAGTGTTATGACTTGTGTATCTCTTTGTATTATATTTTTTATTTGAGTCTTATTTGAAAAATACAAAAACATTTTATTTTGATAATTTTTTTGAAAAGTACAAAAATATTTTTGGTTTTAAATATTTTTTGAAAAATACAAAAAGATTTTATTTCAGGGTAAAAAATACTTTTAAAAAAAACACAAAAAGATTTTTGACTTATTTTTGTATCGTGAGTTTTCATGTTTGATATGGCTATTGGAGTGCTTGGACCCCCGTCATTTCGTTATCCATGTGGCTAGGACATTTGGTCATAATTTTTTATGCGTTGAATGATCTTAACCATTATTTATACGGGGTTGTTTCGAAGTTGATATGCATTTGAATTCGACTTTTTATATATGCCATCTTTACACACATGCATGGGTTTATATGAATGTTTGACATCTCATGCATATTTGAGTTTGGTGAGACGTTCTTATCTTGATTTTGTTATCTATGCGTAATAAGACATAGGAGGAGGTGTGCATGTAAGAACCTTTTACCGTGAGGATTGATATTTCATAAATTGAAAAAATGACGACTGTATACAGGAAAGGGCTGGGAGTGACTAATAATCACACCGTGAAATCCACCATTTAAAAGAGCCCAATAAAAAATTATGGAAATGTAATACCCCGTATTTTTATGGCTCTTAAATTCAGGGATTAATTAAATTTAATTGAGATAAATTAACTTAATATTAATCCGAAAATTTATTTTAAATATTTACTAACTTGACGAGAGTTAGTAATTATTGGGAAGTTGTCAAATATTACTAAATGAGTAAAGTAATATATATAATATTGATTTTATAAAAATTGTCACGAGTGAATAAAATGACGATTATGAAAATTTAAGTCAAGACGCCCCCGTGTCGTGTCAGGGCTCAATTATTATTATTAAAAGTGAATAAATTATAAGTCACCCGTATGGTTATTTCGAGTGCACCAATGTGTCCGGAAGGGTCGAGATAGTTAGAAAAGTATACCCGGGAGTTTAGTTTGGGTCTCGTGGCATTTTTGGGCCTAATTGACATCCCGGGAGGGTATATTAGACATTTCATATTTTTGGGTAAATAAACCCACGAATTTTCAATAGTTATATCAGCCATTGGGAGTTGACTTTTAGGGTTTACAAGCACAGAACCTTAGAACGACCATTAGAGAAGAATATAGGAAGCTTTCCAAGCAATCCAAAGACAAGAACTCATTCGTTTGCACCGCCACCACCATCAAAACGTAGATCACACGACGAGGAACGCAACCATGCCTTTTTCACCCACAAATCAGAACCTTAAATTTCAGGCAAGTATCTATCTTGCTTTGTTTTTAGTTAATGTCCTCCCATGTTAGTCTAGGATTACCAAGAACATGGTTTATGAAAGAAATTGATAATTTAGAGACTCTAAATCGCATGTTTAGAGAAATTTAATATATTCTGGACATACCCATCACATGTAGAGGATTACCCACGAATTAGTATGAATTTAGTAACAAGAAATCCGGGAAATAATTAGGAGAATGTATGTTTCCTCCAAAATTAGGGTTCTTGAGGATTTTGTCAATTTTACCCCATTAATTTGATATCGTTGATGAATTTGAACTTGTTTCATGTAGGAAATCATGTAGTTAGGTCTATAGTACCAGTAGTAATGTTGTTTGGGAGTTTGGGCGAAATTGATAGAGGTTTTGAGGACTTTTGGTGATGAAACCCGTAGGATGATATATGCAGAATCTGGGAAATATTTGGGCGATCAATCGATCGACCTTGAATGTCGATCGATCGATTGTGTCGATCGATCGATTGTATCGATCGATTGACCCCCTACCTTTGATCGATCGACCTCTTCTGAATTTTGAAGCTAGTTCTTTATTCTTAATGATTAACCCTGTTCCACTTTGTGGGAACCCTCAAACATACTTTATTTACCATAATGGGACTTGAGAAAGACTAGAAAGGTGGCACGTAAGGTTCGGGGGATACGATTCCTATGTGATTTAACCATGGGGTTTCAGGAATATAATTTAGAGGGAAATCGTGCGTACGGTATGGTATATCTTGTGAGGATTAAGTAAGACTTAGACCAGTAGAGTAGTGAGGGTAGACCTACTAATTTGATATTATTTCGAGAGGATCCACTTTGAGAGTCGAGATGTACGTAAGGATTTGTTAAACTCAATAAAAAAAGAGATTTACTTATACGTAAAACTCGATCGTGATATGTTACGCATGGCTAGAATAATATTATGGGTCGTGGGCGCACTTAATTTAGTAATGTGAATATTTATATATATATATATATATATATATGACCGTGTGATTGTACATATTATATATTTGTGTAAAAATCATACCCGGGTTACTTGCTATCACGGGGGTTTCCGCGCCGGGACAATCTTATCTCGATTGGACCTTTATGGGGAATATTGACTCGTACCTTAGAAGATAGTATCCTCGATACAGGCTATCTTAAAATGATAGTCATATGTTCTAAGAGACGTGAGGGTATGTGCTGACCTCTTAGAACCTGGAATTATGCTTCGCCTCCATTTATTTGTGTATTATGTTAATACAGTTCGAGAGTGATTTCGGACTAGTATTTCCCTTAGTTTGTGTGATACGGGGACTTGATAGCAGGGTATGCCAGCACCATAGGTTTTATGTGGGGTGCCGTTAGTATATATATTATATGTGTGACTAATAAATATACATATATCTATATGGGAACTTTCTACCGTGCGTATAAGTAGATAAGTAATGAATAAATGCTTTAATTTTATTATAAGTGTTCGGGAACTTTATAAGGGAAATGAGTTGTTCTAAATAACGTAAGAAATCTTAAAGAGAATGATTTCCTAAAGTAAATATCATAACCTCGATTTCACCTGATAAAACCTTATGAAGAATAAGTTAGAGAAAATTATGAGATTTATTAGTACGTTAGGCGTGCACACTAGATGAGATGTGAGAATTCTCAAAAGAGTGTCGCATACTAACATGGTTGTTGCATTAGCCGGTAATCATTTTAAATACTTGCTAAACTAAATTTTAAAACTGTTTTACACTCGGGCTCTGACCCGCTTCTTATTTTTCTCTCTCTCTTGTATATATATATGTATGTATTACAGGTTCCCAGCCACAGGGACATCATGCTTAGATTCCTTGTAATGGACGCGCTGCAGCTTATGTGGGAGTTACATGCCATTATTTAGAAGACCTCGTTGTTGACTCTACTCTTAATTTCATTCTGATTAGTCAGGGCATGTGTCACCAGTTTCCCTATTCAGTTGGATTTGTCAAAGATTTATGTTCATTTATTTTCAGTATTTGGTACTCTTTGGAATGTAATTCGTGTCAGGATGATTTCATTTGTAGTTTTTGAACTTGGCATTGGTTTATCTGAATGGTTAAATTCTTGGGTGTTTATTACCATTCTTCATATTTATGTGATTCTTCAACTGTTATTTATTAAAAGGGTTTTTAAAACTAGATTTAAATAAAATGGAAATAAGGTTTTAAATTGTTTTGACACTTAGCTTAATTATTTAAGGTGTTTAAATTGGAAATTTATTTTTGCGATAATGATGCTAAGAATGAACCAATCGTTCACCTTGATTTTTAATTTAATAAAGGACTGATCACCCGATATTTAATTAGGCGGGGTGTTACATGTGGTATCAGATAATCAGGTTCTAGTGTCCTTTAGGATATGTACGGCTTATTTCGTTTCCAGCTTAGTGTCTTTGATTTAGAGCCCTAATATTAGGAATGTTGTATTCATCTTTATGCGTTGTTAATTCGTGCTTCTGCGATTTGTTTATGTGAATGATGAACTCATCCAAATTATTTAAATTTTCAGATGGATCGTCAAGAAGAACAAGCTAATGCCGTTAGGGAGTCAATGAGCAAGGTTAGTTCACACATCACGTGTCTCGAGAGAGGGTATCAACCGCCGAGTTAGCACGTATTGTGTCACATGTAGTTTCCACTGCGGTCTTATAGTATCAAGAACGCAGCACACTGATTATAGGGGCAAAAGATCTAGAGAGTATAGTCAATATGTCATAACTAGAAATAACAAGTGTGCGAAGACACTAAAATCACAACAACATGCTCCTCAAGATCGTAAAATCCACGAAGGTAACAAATGGTGCAGGGAAACCCAAAAGCGTTAGGGCCAACGAAGCCGGGGTCATAGTGAAATCACAAAGAGGTGTTTCAAATGTGGAATGGACGGTCATGAACGTCAAACTTGTCCGGATTAGACTAGAGAGGAACTCCAACCCCACCAGCAAGAACTTTCAGGACTCTGCTATAAGTGTGTACAAATGGGTCATAAGTGGAGGGATTGTCCTCAACCAGATGTCATTTTTCATCAAGATGCTCAACAAGGCCAACGAGGCCAAGTAAAAAGTGGAACTGTACAACCGGACCAAAACCAACAGAGCCACAAAATGAAACAGTTTAGAGGTAGATGTTTCAATTACGGCAAGATGGGTCACCGGAGGCAGGATTCCCCAGATAAGAGTAAGATACCCCAGCATCAGGGGCAAAAACAGCACGAATGTGTGTACGACAACCAACATACTGAAATTCAGCAGCCATCATCGGCCATTAATGGTACGTTCCTTCCTTCTAATACTATTGGACACATCTTATTCAATACTGGGGCGTCATACTGTTTCATAGATACTCACTTTGCACGGACCTTAGGATTTTTAGACACTACTGAGAGTACGGTGTCATGCGTAGACTCATCGTTGGGAAAGGGTCTTTAATTTTCTTTATACGCTGGGGTGTAGGTATATAGTTTGGTAGTTTGATTTTACCTGCAGGCATACTAGTTTTAGTCATACGTGAGCATGATGTCATTATTAGCATGGATTGGCTCGCTACGTACAGAGCTATGTTAAATTGTTTCGATAGGAATTTTATCTTTTCCATTGCGGGGCAGGAGATGTTTTGGTGGCGATGCCTCGCCCAGAGGAAGTATCTTCCACCCAATTGTATTATATAAAGGAGGATACCCCTAAGGAGATTGTAATTCTCCTGGATTCGATTCCATACATTCGTGAGTTTCTAAATGTATTTCAGGAGATAAGTGAGTTATGTGTTGAAATATTTTGTGGCGAGTAAAATCACATGAGTTAAAAAATTTCGAAGCGAGAATAAGGGCAAGGGTATGGTGCTTATCGGGGGAAATGGTTAATATAATTTCCGATTTGGTTCAGGCAAATGCGTTATGTCCGGAATACCATTAAGTAGCCAAGGCTATTGGCAAGGTAGAAGTATGAGATTTATCCTCGGAGGATGAAGAGTGTTTTATGTGACACGAGTGAGTCATTATATTTTTGTTTATTGCTAGATTCGCATGCGAGAAGAAATTTAGTGCGTATAGCTATATCGTTATTATTATGTGTATATTTTCCCTAGTAAAGTGGGAATGTCTTTAGTGTTCTCCACGGAGGAGAAATGGGTGCACTGTTACTGATTTATATTCTTTGTTGAGAATTCTCGTATTAGTGATGTGATAAGCAATAGTGGGCAATGATTTTAAGGCTATCGAAGTGGTTGCATTAGTGCAATATGTTTTGTTTTGATGAGGCCTCACCCGCGAGAGGGCCAGACTCGCACTTATATTATCTATTTTAGAGATTTCGGAGGGGATAGTGGTCCCGAGATATTCGATCCCGGTGTGTGTAGGGACTTTGTTATGATGATTCAGTATGTATTGGGCCTACTGTTAAGCGAAAAGATTTAACTCATTATTATGTTTAGCGCTTAGGACTTGGTGTTAGGAGGAGCGCATTGATATATCTATCCTTTTGAGACGTGAGAGTTAAGAGTTGTACCCATATGTTTGGGGACAGGATTTTGAGAACCCCGATTGTATGTATTTAAGGTTTATGGAACGTGATTACCACCAACACTGAACGATTGTACAATTGGCGAAATGTTCTTTATCAAGCGTAATTACGGGAGGAGATGTAACTTTTTCTGTCAAGGGATGGAATAAAGGAGTACATGTTATGGACGAAGGGCCTAACGGATTTTGATAACCGATAATGCTAGGTAGTAGTGTATCGGGGGGTTCCTTATTTGGATTTCTTTTTGCGAGACATCCCACGCATGAAAATTAACGTAAGGTTGGAAGTAAGAAGATGTTTGGTCATTAGTCTATGAGTTTGGTACCTCGGTCATAGTAGGAACATGTAATTATATCTGTAAATTGAAAGTTGAATTATGAATTATGGCCAGTGGATCCGGTTATGTGGAAAGAAAGCATTGAAAGTTTTGTCTTATCACCACGAGTTGAGGGGTGGAATGATGATAAGGAGGATTTAAATTTTCAAATTCTAGGTTGATTGAGAGTACCCAAGTATTGTAATCACGTTGTGAGCATAAGGAAAATAAAGAATCGGGTGTTATGTGTGAAGCGTAAGTGATGCTTACGCTAGTATGCACGATTTATAGGGTGTGGGCATCCTGGTTAGCTGATGTTAAAATCGTTCGAGTTGAAGGGACGTGGGAATAGACGTGTGGAATATATGTTTGTGGGACTAACATAATGAGGTGTAAGTGGTAGAGGGGATTAAGCGTCGTGTGAAGAACAATGATCCATATATACGTGCGCGATTAGAGTAACACACCCGAATTTGGTTAGAAGGCTGTGGGAAGCCATTTATAAAGGGGGAATTCCTTGAGAAGGGTAGAATTTAATTATTATGGAGAACACTCGTAGCGGAGTTGTAATTAGTCAAATGTTGAGAACGACTGACGCGTACAAAGAGTGAAGATTTTAGTATGGTATAAAAGGTCCAGAAGTGCACATCGTGGAGAAAAGTGCATGAGTCAAAACTTTCAGTATGCGTAAAGGAAAGAAGGGGAGTAGTAAGTGTCACTTACTGTGAGACATTACGAGTAGAAGTCGATGTCGAGCGAGACATAGTGAGTAGTCTCCGCGGGCACTACTCATAAATAGATATCGATTGGAACAAGAGGATCAACCAGAGAATTTTGTGGCTATCTACAATTCCTATAGTGGAAGAGGTCGGTAAAGTTTCTTGGATGAGTTGCCAACCTCAAGGTAAAATCAAGAGTTCCTTCGAACGTGTGGAACAAGATGGCCAAGAAGGAAGTGATTGACATTCCTTTGGGGTGATTTACAATATTAGCTAGTATGCCCCAGTCTTCCTTTGAAAGGAAGGATCGCGCCGGTATGTGGTCCTATATGGTATTTTTCTGAATTAGGATGAGATTTTTAAATCCCACCTTCAATACAGGATTTCAGGAAGCAGCGGGGATATCGTTCATTTTAAGCAGGTTGTATCACCCATAATTTGGGGAGTAGGTGAGCGGTCATTAACCATTAGTGAACAGTGAGAAAGTAATTTTGGATTCATTGTGATCGTTACTTTTTCCACAAATGGCTATAGCTAGCAAGTGGAGTATAACATGGTATTTGGGGGAGGATAATACCTAATGGTAGGGTTCCGTGGGAGCACTCGTACCTGTTATTGTGAACAAGATGCTTAGTGAGGTTTTGGTGTGGAAAAACCTTAACTTCTCTCACTCTGAATATTATGAGATGGGCGGATAATCAGAATTTTGGATTGGTTGAGTTAGAGTCTGATGACTATGGTGGAATTCCACAACTGTTTTAGGCAAACAAGAGTGGTCAAATGTCCGATTGATTTCTCTCAGAATGGGAGTTTTGTGTTTAGAAAAATCCGAGTAGTTGTCATGTAGTGAGGTGCGACCTCCCAATAATATTGAAATAATAGGAGTCAATGAGGTATAGGCTCGTCTTACGCGAATGTTGTCGGATATGAGCATATTGTGAAGTGTCGTTAATGAGAGAGTTTAACAAGCTTGTTTTGTGACGGGGGCTATAGTGATTGAGCGCCTTACTATGTAGATAGTTTGCGTACTAATAAAGTACCCAGAATTATTTTTCTAGGTAGGCCTTATTTTCCGAATTTCGAGATGAAATTCCGTTATTAGGGGGGAAGTAGTATGTAATACCCCGTATTTTTATGGCTCTTAAATTCAGGGATTTATAAAATTTAATTGAGATAAATTAACTTAATATTAATCCGAAAATTTGTTTTAAATATTTACTAGCGTGACGAGAGTTAATCATTATTGGGAAGTTGTCGAATATTACTAAATGAGTAAAGTAATATATATAATATTGATTTTATAAAAAATGTCACGAGTGAATAAAATGGCGATTATGGAAATTTAAGTCGGGACGCGCCCGTGTCGTGTCAGAACTCAATTATTATTATTAAAAGTGAATAAATTATAAGTTGCCTGTATGGTCATTTCGAGTGCACCATTGTGTCCGGAAGGGTCAAGATAGTCAGAAAAGTATACCCAGGGGTTCAGTTTGGGTCTCGAGGCTTTTTAGGCCAAATTGACATCCCGGGAGGGTATATTAGACATTTTATATTTTTGGGTAAATAAACCCATGAATTTTCAATAGTTACATCAGCCATTGGGAGTTTCCTTTTAGGATTAACAAGCACAGAACCTTAGACGACCATTAGAGAAGAAGATAGGAAGCTTTCCAAGCAATCCAAGGCCAAGAACACATCCGTTTGTACCGCCACCACCATCAAAACGTAGATCGCACGATGAGGAACGCAACCATGCCTTTTTCATCCACAAATCAGAACCTTAAATTCCAGGCAAGTATCTATCTTGCTTTGTTTTTAGTTAATGTCTCTCCCATGTTAGTCTAGGATTATCAAGAACATGGTTTATGAAAGAAATTGATAATTTAGAGACTTCAAATTGCATGTTTAGAGAAATTTAATATATTCTGGATATACCCATCACATGTAGAGGATTACCCACGAATTAGTATGAATTTAGTAACAAGAAATGTGGGAAATAATTAGGAGAATGTATGTTTCCTCCAAAATTAGGGTTCTTGAGAATTTTGTCAATTTTACCCCATTAATTCGATATCGTTGATGAATTTTTTGAACATGTTTCACGTAGGAAATCAGGTAGTTAGGTATATAGTACCAGTAGTAATGTTGTTTGGGAGTTTGGGCGAAATTGATAGAGGTTTTGAGGACTTTTGGTAATGAAACCCGTAGGATGATATATGCAGAATCTAGGAAATATCTGGGTGAACGATTGATCGACCTTGAATATCGATTGATCGATTGTATCGATCGATCGACTCCCTACCTTCGATCGATCGACCTCTTCTGAATTTTGAATCTTGTTCTTTATTCTTAATGATTAACCCAGTGCCACTTTGTGGGAACCCTCAAACATATTTTATTTACCATAATGGGACTTGGTAAAGACCAGAAGGGTGGTAGGCGAGGTTCGGGGGATACTATTCATATGTGATTTAATCGTGGGGTTTCGGGAATATAATTTAGCGGGAAATCGTGTGTACGGTATGGTATATCTTGAGAGGATTAAGTAAGACTTAGACCAGTAGAGTAGTGAGGGTCGACCTACTAATTTGATATTATTTCGAGAGGATCAACTTTGAGAGTCGAGATGTACGTAAGGATTTGTTAAACTCAATAAAAAAAGAGATTTACTTATACGTAAAACTCGATCGTGATATGTTACGCATGGCTAGAATAATATTATGGGTCGTGGGCGCACTTAATTTAGTAATGTGAATATTTGTATATATATATATGACCGTGTGATTGTACATATTATATATTTGTGTAAAAATCATACCCGGGCTACTTGCTATCACGGGGGTTTCCGCGCCGGGACAATCTTATCTCGATTGGACCTTTATGGGGAATATTGACTCGTACCCTAGAAGATAGTATCCTCTATACAGGCTATCTGAAAATGATAGTCAGATGTTTTAAGATACATGAGGGTATGTGCTGACCTCTTAGAACCTGTAACTATGCTTCGCCTCCATTTATTTGTGTATTATGTTAATATAGTTCGAGAGTGATTCCGGACTAGTATTTCCCTTAGTTTGTGTGATCCGGGGGCTTGATAGCAGGGTATGCCAGCACCATAGGTTTTATGTGGGGTGCCGTATATTATATGTGTGACTAATATATATACGTATATCTATATGGGAACTTTCTACTGTGCGTATAAGTAGATAAGTAATGAATAAATGCTTCAATTTTATTATAAGTGTCGGCAACTTTATAAGGGAAATGAGTTGTTCTAAATAACGTAAGAAATCTTAAAGATAATGATTTCCTAAAGTAAATATCATAACCTTGTTTTTCACCTGATAAAACCTTATGGAGAATAAGTTAGAGAAAATTATGATATTTATTACTACGGTAGGCGTGCACACTAGATGAGAGGTGAGAATTCTCAAAAGAGTGTCGCATACTAACATGGTTGTTGCATTAGCCGGTAATCATTTTAAATACTTGCTAAACTAAATTTTTAAAACTGTTTTACACTCGGGCTCTGACCCGCTTCCTATTTTTTTCTCTCTCTTGTATATATATATATATATATATATATGTATTACAGGTTCCTAGCCACAGGGACATCATGCTTAGATTCCTTGGAATGGACGCCCTGCAACTTATGTGGGAGTTGCAGGCCATTATTTAGAAGACCTCGTTGTTGACTCTACTCTTAATTTCGTTCTGATTAGTCAGGGCATGTGCCACCCGTTTCCCTATTCAGTTGGATTTGTCAGAGATTTGTGTTCATTTATTTTCAGTATTTGGTACTCTTTGGAATGTAATTCGTGTCAGGATGATTTCATTTGTAGTTTTTGAACTTGGCATTAGTTTATCTGAATGGTTAAATTCTTGGGTGTTTATTACCATTCTTCATATTTATGTGATTCTTCAACTGCTAATTATTAAAAGGGTTTTTAAAACTGGATTTAAATAAAATGGAAATAAGGTTTTAAATTGTTTTGACACTTAGCTTAATTATTTAGGGTGTTTAAATTGGAAATTTATTTTTGCGACAGTGATGCTAAAAATGAACCAACGGTTCACCTTGATTTTTAATTTAATAAAGGACTGATCACCTGGTATTTAATTAGGCGGGGTGTTACAGGAAATACAAAGATTCACATGTCAAATAGAGGGCCAATAGGATTTATCTAAGTTGAGAAAAATAAAAACCTCAAAAGAGCTTGAAAAAGAATATATATATATATATATATATATTTTTGAAGGAGTTTGGTTGGAAATTTTAAACGGGTTTGCACCACGAATCCTTATGTTGAAAAATCGTATCATGACGCTATTGTTTGTGGAATAGCCAAAATTTTGGATTTCTGTGTGTGTTGATTGTTTAGTTCATTTAGCTAAATATATTAAAAATCACTTATGGTTGAAACTATGTTTGATGACATTTGGCTATCATTTAGAGCTTATTGACCGTTTCAATTTGTTGGAGTTGTGATTCATTTGTTGTAGTTCACGCCCATTCCCTCCATATCCATATTTGAGCACATTGATACTATGTTGACATGAAACTCACATTGGTTTACTTGTCTTATTTTTTCAATTTTGAGTCTGTTTTGCCGCTGTTTACGATTTTCAGTTACTGTTTTCACGATTTTTAGAACTGGAATTGAGAATTTTTTATGTCATTTGAACGACATCTAGAATGCGTTCGAGCGACAAGTCCAGGTCGGCACGATGAATTGATCTCGCGAGCTTCAAGCGAGATGGTGAAAAGTGTCAGGTATAGGCCGTGAGATAGTCGCGTGATGGGTCACGAGAAGGGGTTTTCGCGCGAGAGCCTACTAGTTTGGAGTTTCTTTAGTCGCTTGATGGCTGGTTCAAATGACATGCAAAGTCGTTCAAACGACCTAGTATTGTCATTCGAGAGACCTGAGGAATTTTTTAGGATTAATTATGTTTCGTATATGCTTCATTTTATTGATGATATCATACTATTTTTGGTACTTCCATACAGTTTATATGCAATGTATGATGATTACTCATGATGGATTTTATTGATTTATTCGTTTAGTTACATCAGTCCTGATTTTGATGATTCATATTTTGTGACTTCTGTTTACTAGCTACGATTTGGAATTTTTCTGATCATTATTAGCTGGCGTTCCTTGTTTATCTAGAAATGCTTCATTGATTTTTTCATTCTAGATATTTGGTTTTTGTTTATCTTTTTCACTTATTATCTATTCGAGACAAAAAGGGGGGAGAGATGTACGTGATGTAGGGGGAGATTGAGCACATAATTTATTGTTGCATTACAAATTGATATGATATTCCTTCATGCTTATATATTGGTATTAATTAGTTTGCACAAATTGATATCCTGATTTCAATGATTGTTTTCAAATTGGTATCAAAATTATTTGTTTTTATATATTAGTATTTTTATATCATTTGTTCCTCCATACTTCACTGGGTATTTCTTTATTTCTTGCGTGTAGGTATTCTTCAGCGATCAAGATTTCAAGACTACATCACGTTCAGACATCTTATGCTTGTCGGACTAACATTTACTAGTCTTGTCCTCTAATTTTTAATTTTGGATTTATGGGATGTGATTTAGGTGTCATACGGCTTGGCAGACCGACTTAGACATTTCACTATTTGAGTTTTGTCCCAGAATAGTCAAAGGGGGATATTTGTACGGATAAGATTTCCAATTGAGTCCATTGTAAGTATTTGACTTATTCTCGGAACAGAACATGTCTTTGAGTCATAGACATATGTTTTATTGTCACGGTCCCACACAGTCTATGACATAAAGTTTATTGAAGACTTTGAGACCAAGCTTCAAAGAATTATCATGCCGAGATTAATTTGGTGCACATTTCACGTCTTCATTGCATTCCGGTCTCTCAGGTATGGATGCATAATGTTTATGGGACCTAAAAAATGTTTTTAGGATGTTATTTTACATATAAATATTTTTACAATATTAAAAATGATTTTAAAGAGTTTTAACTTCATTTATTCTGAGATAAGGATTGTTGGCAGTCGTATAGAACCTTCCCTTATGTTTAGATGGTTCAAACGATGTTCACAGTCATTCAAATGTCATGGCTTTATCGTTCAAACTACATGGTATCTCGTTCGAACGACATCCTCGTCTCGCACGAACGACGCGCCGACTTAAATTTTCTATTTAAGGCATGTTTCACTCATAATTTCGTAGGTTACAGAACCAGAAAAATAGTTTACATACATTACGTTTTCTGCACAAGTTTTCCAAGGTTTTCAAAGTCTAAAAACATCATTAGAGTTTCAAGATTCGAGCTTTCATACTCTTATGCTATAGAGATCTTGGTTTGCACCATTGGAGTATGTTCATCACTTGAAAATTTGTTTCATTGGGTTTTACGATGAAGAAACGAAGGAGCTCATGCTCAACATCGTAGACATTTCCAAGATGTGTCGGTGGACACCGAGGCATTCGTGGACGCGCATGCTGTGGACAGGTATCATAGAGGAACTTCTGCATGGGTGCTATGGAGGAGTGGTTGAAGGATTAGAAGAGCGTCAAGACTTGTAGGGGATCAAGTCATTGAGTAAATCTATCGTCTGTACTTTGTAATACCACATCATACTGATTGTCTGGCTTGGGTCGTCCGAAGTTTTTTCCCTTAGTGGTTTCCTCGTACATCCGGCGTCGCCTTTGTGAACTTATTTATTTTACTTGCTTTAATCACCTAGATGCAAGTTTAGGATTAACCAAGATAAAATTGGGAGTAACTAAAATTGGTTCACATTCTTGGTGCGTATAAAATTTGGAAAAGTTTTTTTTAAAAGAAAGTTGTCTTTGACATCCTTAAAAACACATTCAAAAGAAAAAAGGGACATACAGTGTTAAAACAGTTTGTTTGAACAAATTAGTTAAGTTTCTTGGAAATAGGTTTTTAGAATAAACCTAAGTCTATGTAGCAGAATGTAGTAATGGAGAATTAAAAAGCACACACATTAGACAATAATTTTTACGTGGTAAAACCCCACCCAATCGGGGAAACATTCACGGTGGTCTCCACACCACAAAATCAAAACCCACTATAAAAAGTTAAGGTTATAAGCATACAACAAATCATACAAATAGATCCTATTCTTATTCCTCAAATATACCTACTCCTTCACGGTATTCTTTCTGACTTCTTTAAGGCTCCGAATTTGTCCTTTTTTTGTTCCTTGCTCTGCTTCCTTTCTCCGTTTTCCACAAGGTCAACTCAATAGTAAAAATCTCTCAACCAATAACACACTTTTGTGTTTGTGGGTGATTATGTTGTGAGTTGAGTGCCTAAAATTCCATGCATGTACTCACACACACTTAATTACCGACAATTCCTATGAATTACAGCAAATCAATGTATGAGATCTTTTTCACACTTCTAAAATGTAGACTTGATCTTTTTGACAAATATTTCAAAATTTGATTTTCTTGAGGATCTTTAAAACACAAATCCTAATAATTATTTATACACATAATTTTTCAAAATGAAAATTTTTCACAAATCTAAAACATGCAAGTCATGATTTTAGTATTGTAAAAATGAGAGATGTTGGATAATGAGGATTTTAAAATAGTTTACAAACAATGTCCAACAAGAGGAAATGATTTCTCAAACTAAGAAATCACAACAACCTATAAATCTAAGTGAAAATGTATCGCTGTTTCAGATCTACAAGTTTCTACAAATAAATGAGATCTGAAACTATGAGGTTGTTGAAAGAGAGATTTAGACTACGAGGAAATCAGAATCCCTAACTCTCAAAATAATTTTATGAAATAATTTTGCAAGAGCTTTTGTACGAAATTTATTTTCTCTTTTCTCTCTTTTTTTTCTCTGAAATGACAAAGTTGCCAAAGTCTTCAAATAGGGACCCAAACACATCTATTTATACTTGGCTTGGAGAGGTCTGGAAGGTCGAAGGCAAATCAACGGATGAGATTAATGCAACTGTTAGAATTCAAATCTATGGGTTGTAAATGAACCACAAAAATTTATTCTCTCATTGTTTAAAACGTTATGCACATGGATTATCTCAGAATGCATGCAGACTATTGATAATTTTGATCGAACGGTTAAGCTGGGATGCAAATGTTGTGAGTATAAAGAAACACAATTCTGGCCAATCAGACTCAACCATGTGCCAACCTCTGATCAAACCTCAAACACGTGTTTTAGAGTTTTTCAAAAATCCAACTTTGAACCATAATAGTTTATGGAAGTTATGGATTATACCCAAGATAACTTTTAGGAACTTTGAAAATGCAAATTTTATCCCCAAACAATTTAAAATCCTAATTTTAATTCTTTTAAAAATATATTTTAATTATTTTAAAATTCCTAAAAATTCCCAAAAAATTATTAAAAATTCATTTTAATTAAGTTCAACACGCACTAATCAAATATAAGATGAAATATGCAATCCTATGTGTTGAGTGTGTTGGTTTTCTACCCATTTGACTTTGAAATTTACTGATGATGATGATGTACTTGAAGAGGCAATGATATACTGAAGGAGGGACTCAATTTTGTTTATCTTTCCAAACTAATTGAGGCTCCTATATAGTGAAAACTCAAGTGAATCAACTATATAGTGTGATTCAATCTCCCCCTTTTAAATTGAGAGACAAAATCTCCTTTGTGTCATCTAGGAAACCTAGGGATACAAAAAATAAGAAAAAACTATTCCTATACAAAAATTCTAACTACCCCATTTCCT
Organism: Sambucus nigra; assembly: GCA_949130495.1. Lineage (NCBI taxonomy): Eukaryota > Viridiplantae > Streptophyta > Magnoliopsida > Dipsacales > Adoxaceae > Sambucus > Sambucus nigra. The sequence continues at coordinate 183,212,608 of OX422210.1, forward strand.
AGAAATCGAAAGGTACATAACTGAACTATGAACATACAAATACCCTTATTATATTTGAAGGTATTGATTTCTGAAAAACAAAACAACAACTTACGGCAAAGTTCAAGATTTAGTCAAATTTTTACAATAAATATCCTGATAGACTCAAATATCTCTTCCCCATATTGTCTCAATTGGATAAAGGGAAAAAATATAAAGTGAACATAATAAACATTTTATCAACCTAAATTAATCAACGGGGCTCATAAACGGCCTCCTACATAAAATAGAGATAGGAGGCGTGTTTTTTTATTTATCAAACAACCGTGCCCTATATTCTCAAAGACCAATTATAAGCATGAAAGTAACCGGAGGATATTATAAGTGATAGATATTTTTTCTAGCATAATCATAACGGTTGGTTTTATTAAAGATTCGAAATGTAAATTATCCAAAGTTTTGGTGAATAAGTCAGCTAGTTGATGTTCAATGGGAAAATAATCAATCTCTAATTCTTTAGACTCAACAAGTTCATGTATAAAATGATGTCTTAATTTAATATGTTTAGTACTCGAGTGTTGAACAGGATTCTTAGAGATATTAATTGCACTTTTGTTACTGTAATATAGATTTAGCTTTCATTAATGTCGTAGTCACTAAACATTTATCTAATCTATAATAATTGAGTGCAACAACTTCCTACCGCTACATATTCTGATTCGATTGTGGAAAGTGATATGCAATTTTGTTTTTTACTTCTCTACCCTATTAAGTTGTTACCTATGTAATAAAAAGCACCATAAGTGCTTTTGCTATCATCTGAGAGCCGACCCAGTCAGCATCAGTCTATCCTACAATCGTGCTTGTGGTGTCTTTGGTATACCATATACCTAGGTTTATTATTCCCTTACACATTTGATTATTCGTTTAACACAAATAAGGTGACTTTCCTTAGGTACACTTTGGTAGCGAGCGTAAACACAAATACATGATATCGGGTCGAGAAGCTGTAAGGTGTAATAAACTGCCTATCATACTTTTATATAGCGTAGGATCTACAGGTTTCCCAATCTCATCTTTGGATAATTTCGTAGAGGTGCTCATGGGAGTCCTAACAAGTTTAACATAATCTAAACTGATTTTTTTTAGTAACGCTATTGGGTATTTAGATCGTGATATGAATAACCCATCATCGTTTTTCTTGACTTGAAGACCTAAAAAATATTAAAGCTCCCTGATAAGCGACATTTGGAATTCCCCATGCATAATTTTTGAGAATTCTTTAACTTCAGGTGGGGAAGTTAAATTAAATATAATGTCGTCAACGTATACCTGAGCAATTAAGACCTATTTGTTAAAATGTTTAACAAATAATGTTTGGTCATTTCCGCCACGTCAAAAACTTTTATTTATTAAAAATACCGATAGATGCTCGTACCAGGATCGAGGGGCTTGCTTTAAACCTTATAATGCCTTTTTCAATCTATACATATGGTTTGGGTAATGGGGGTCAATAAAGCCTTTTGGCTGTTCAATATAGATCTCCTCCATCAAAATACCATTTAAAAAAGAGGATTTTACATCCATTTGATAAAGGCTAAATTGTAAGTGACAAGCTATAACCAAGAGTAAGCGAACAAACGCGAGGAGAGTGATCGGGGCAAAGGTCTCCTCAAAATCTATTCCTTCAAATTGAGAGTAGCTCTAGGAAACAATCTAGCTTTATTTCTAACTATCATCCCAGATTCATCTGTTTTGTTTTTAAAAATCCAACGAGTGCTAATAACCCTTTTATTTTCTCGCCTAGGCACAAGATTCCACATATCATGACTTTTAAATTGGACGAGCTCTTCCTCTATAGAACCTATCCCAAATGAGTCATTAAGTGACTCATTCACATTTTTTGGTTCTACTAGAGAAACAAAGCACGCAAAGTGGGAAACATCATGTAATTGGGATCTTGTACACACTGGCTCATCAGGGTTACCAACAACATTATCAATGGAATGATATTTAGAAACCCAGTTAGGTACTTAAGAGGTCTTAGTTGGTAAAGGCTCAATTATCTCCGGAGAGTCATAAGTAAAATAGTTTTCAGATTCTTCCGCGATAATTGGTCCTTATTTTTTACTCTCGACATTAGTGTCACTCACTATCACATTTATCGATTCCATGATTACTTTGGTACGCAAATTATAAATGCGATTAGACCTACTGTTAGGGTTGCAACCCAAAAATATGTCTTTGTTGCAAAAGGTTTCAAACTTAGATATGTGTTATTTGTCTTTGCAAACATAGCAAGTACTCCCCAAAGTTAAAAAATATATCAGATTGGGTTTTTTACCATACCAAAGTTCATAGGATATTTGTTTGGTATTTTTTCGAAGATAGACCCGGTTGATGATATGACATGCTGTTTGACCTGCCTCAACCCAAATGTATTTTGGCAAGTTCTTAGCATGTATCATTACCCTGGCCATCTCCTAGATTGTGCAATTTTTACGCTCGACAACACCATTCTGTTGGGGTGTTTTTGGAGCACTAAAATCATGACGATAACCATTACAATTACAATACTCTGTTACACCTCAATCCTTGAATTCACCTCCTCTATCGCTACATATTCAATTAACTTGGGTATCTTTTTCATTCTCTATTCTTAAAAGGATTTTCAAAAATTCTTGGAATGTATCAGATTTTTGTTTTAAAAATTCTACCCAAGTAAATCGAGTAAAATCATCCACAATGACTAAAATGTAGCTGTTACCACAAAAGTTCATAGTTCGCGAAGGACTCATAAGATCCATGTGGATTAGGTCTAGAGGTTTAGTTGTTAAAATTTCTTTAACTTTCTCGTGAGTGGACTTAATTATTTTTCCTTCCTGACACGTCCCACAAACAACATTTGAAATTGGTTTTATTTTTGGTAAACCTCTAACTCTATCCTGAGACCTCAATTTTCCAATATTATCATAATTAATGTGACCCAAATGATTATGCCAGATTTCATTGTCATCCAGTCTGGATAACCTACAAGTCTCATTTCTCGGATATATAGTGTAATAGTTATGTGGGGTCCTGTGACCTATAAGGATACAATCACCATTATCATTTAAAATTTTGCAATTAGTTTTTGAGAATGTGACAGTGTGATTGGAGTCACAAAATTGAGATATTCTCAACAAATTATCTTTAAGACCTTTTACTAATAGGACATCTTTGAGAGTGGGGAGTCCTTTTTCTTGGAGTTTTCCTTTACCTATGATCTAAGCCGATACTCCCTCCTCAAACAAAACATTCCCTCCTAAGAAGTTAGTCTTGTCGATTAATTAAGCATCATCTCCGATCATATACTTTGAGCATACAGAGTCCGAGTACCAACCAGATGTAGTGTTTTCAGCTTTTAAATGCACTAATAACAACGTTACACTTCAGCTGGGGTATTAGATCGTCCTTTCTAACCCCAATAGATCTGGTTTTAAAATGTTTATAAGCATGCGCTTTTGGTTTAGAAATAGATCTAGGACACTTTGATAGAGAAAAAAATTGCGTGTCTTGTGTAAGTGTCGTTGTTGTAACTTCTTTTTCATCAAAATTCCCTTGACCCTGTAAATAAACTCAAAATATGCATATGGGGTAAGTAAGAGAGTCAATCCAAATTTAAGGATGAAACACAAAATAAGTGAAGAAATGTGTAAATTCATTTGCATATTATTATTTTTTGTGATTTTTCTATTTTTGCTTTTTTTATTTTTTTTATGGATTTTTCAAGGGATTATTAATTAAGTGACTAAACTAATTTTTGAGGTACTAACTCTAAAAAGAATGAGATAAATAAAATTGTGGCTTCAAAATTCATCCCATGAATGGTAGATTTGCCCTCATTAATCATCATCCAAAAATAACAGTAAACAATAAGAGCATGTGAGGACTAAATCAAGAGAAATTAAAGAGGAATAGATCAAACCCATTTGTACTTGAATTGGAGCAACTCTTCAATTATACACCAAAATTCTCTCAATCACAAGCCCTCACTAATGTATTTATTGATTTTAAAACGAAAACTACAAAATAAACAAATAAAACCTAATTACAATATATAAAATGGATGAAATTATAGTGGACTCTTAAATAATAAAAGAGATTTGCTAAAAATGCAAATCCTCAAATTATAAAATTGTACATTAGAACATCATCCAAGGGAATAAATTTTTCTTCATCACTTTATGTTGAGATATTTGCTAAAAATGTAAATACTCACCATAAAGGAATGGATTAGAATTTATTTCCCAAGGGATGAATTCATCCACGTCACTCGATTTTCGGATAGTTGCTAAAAATGCAGAAACTCACCATAGAGAGGTGGAGTAGAATTCATCCAAGAGATAAATTTCACCACACACCTCTATATTGAGATATTTTCTAAAAATGCAAATTCTCTTCTATAGAGGAGTGGAGAGAAATTTATCACACAAAGTTTAAAAACTAAGTTGGAGATCCTCCTCAAATGACACCAAGTCTTCGATTTATACATTGCAAACATGGAGCTAGGGGAAAATTAGGTAAGGTAATTGTGCATGAGGGGTGAGAGGGTAATTTGGGGAGTTTTAAAGGTGCATGTGGATGAGGTAGTAAGGGTGTTAGTTGAGAATGAAAAATGGGTTTAATAAGGTGTTGGGGTATTTTTGGAATAAGTGTTAAGTTGGTTTAAACACATGTGGGGTTTTAATTGTTTTATTTGGCTTTGGTTTTGTGCAGGTAGAAAATCGTGTATGGCTTGGAAGATGGGTTTGGGTCATGGGTTAAAGGTAAATGGGTTTGGAAGGGGTTGAGGGTAAATGGGTTTAGGGGCTGCCGAGGCTCGAGTATCAAGTGGACAACTCGGGTTGAGATTATGGGGACGGGTTTGAATGGTTCTGGGCTGCTATGGATCCTGTTTGACCCGAATTAATGGTTCAGGGGGTTTTGGGTCTGAGGCAGGATCGCACAGGTCTCTAGTTTGGTATGGGTATAAACCCTAATTTTTACAGGTGGTTGATGGGGTTTTTAATCGGGTTGTGGTCCGATTTTGGTTGGAGGTGGATTTGTTTGGCAGGTATGGGTCCAGATTGGCTGGGGTCGGAGGTCGGGATGTCGCGGGTTGGGTGGTTGGGTTGAGATTATGGTGGATGAGGGAGAACAGAGTATGGTGGTGATGGAGGTTGAAGATGATGATGGGGTAGGATTAGGTGTGTGTGAGGTGTAGGATAGTGTGTGTGGGTGTGTGAGTTATTTTTGGGAGTAGTAAGGTGTATGTGAGTGTAGTATAGTATGGTGTGTGTGTGTGTGTCATTTGCACCCAACTAAAAAAATAAACTATCTAAAAATAAAAACAACAAAACGAAACAAAAAAAAAATCCTTACTCAAAAATAAATAAAAATCAAACTAAAAGCAAATAAAATAAAAACAATAAACCTATTAAACTAAAAAGACTCTAAATAAAATAAAAAGAAATAAAAATTAAAAATATAAAACTAAATTCCTAAAAAACTCTAATAAAACTAAAAATAAATTTCTATAAAAACTTATCCTAAAAAAAACAAAATAAAATAAAAATTAAAACTAAAAATAACTTCCTAAAAAAACTAGTCCTAATAAAATCTAAAATAAAATAAAATAAATATAAAGATAAAAAACACTAAAAAGTAAAAAAATCAGAATAAAATTATACTAATTAAAAAGAAATAATAAAAATAGCAAATAAATCCTAAAATTCCTATATAAATCTAAAATAAATTCTAAAAAATAAAAAAGAATAAAAATCTAAAAATTAGTAAAAGTACAAACTCAACACACATCGGATTCGGGGTAGGTTTAGGCCAGGTCTGAGCTAGGTTAGGGTTACGGGACTAGGCTCGGTCTGGGGTAGGCTCAAAAGTGGTCTCGAACTTCACAGTCGCTTTGATTTCTTCGTTTAACGCATTTGACTGGGACTATATCACAATTACACCGAATTAACACGACTTGAAGCCGCGACTTCATATTGACCTACGATATAGATAAATCCCAACATAAGGCCAATTTTATTGAGATTGAGCAACTAAAATGCACATATTCGGGGTAAAAAATTGACACTTTTGGGTGTTAATCACTCTTTTTCTTAGATTTCTTCTTAGCACGAGATCTTTTCTTCTTATTCCTGTAGTTAGAGTTTTTATTAGGCTATTTAGGAAGTGCATAATTATTCCTGCTCTGCCTAGAATAGTTAATTTTTTTGTAAAGTGGTGAATTATAGACAGATTTATACAATCGTTTTTAAAAACATTCAGCAAGACAGTGTCCATAACATCACAATATGAATAGTATTGGTGGCTAGATAGTTTGTTGACATTTTGAAAACCTTTGAAAAGAGATTTATCCATTTTTTGGACTTTGGACTTATGTCTAACTGCAATAGGTTTGAATGAGGAATCTCCTTGCCTAATAGGGGAAAACATTTTTAGCCTTAGGTTCAACAGTTAGCTTAGGACAATTTTCCATCAGGTTATCTGACCTCTTTTGCTTATTTTCAAAATATTTCCTTAAGGCTTGAAAATCAGGACATATGTCATTTGGTCTTTTTCTAGAAAAAACAAATTGCACATGTTGAAAAGTTTTAATCTGTGACTTAGTTTTCTGATCAAATCCTAAACCAAGTTTATCTTCAGAATTGATTTTGCTTGATGCAACACAGTCTTCAAAACAGTTCGAATTATTTTTAAATTTAGAAAATTTCTTGAAGACAGTTGAAACCTTTTGTTTTGATTCTTCCAATTCGATCAATTTAGCCTTATATTTCTTTTCCCAAATCTCATTTGATTCAGAAAGCTCTATAATTTTTTCAATAAAATCTTTCGTTTTTAGTTCATAGGATAGACATTGATTGATTTTTATAGTCCTCTGCATTCTGTTTCACCAATAGGCTTAAGGATCTATCTTTTTAGTTAAATCCTTGAGTGTTTTTGCAAGTTTAGTTCTCCTCTTAAGAGTCTTAGTGTATAGTGTGTGAATGTCAGGGAGATCATCGTTATCAGACTCATTATGTTCAGTGTGTGAGTTGTACCCTAACGCTTCATTTGTCGAACTCACACACCCATTCAATTCATTATTAATTCAAACACTTTGACTCACACACATCGTCGAAGAGATATTACTAGCAATATCAATAACATTTGTATTATCTAAGCAAAGAGCAAATAAACTAGAAGTAGGAAAAACATCATCACACATAACAGTACTAGGCATGATAGCATCAATCTCAGCATTGTTTACAGACATATCATCAGAATAGACAATTTTCGCAAAGGACAAGCAAGGGTTAAAAGAGTTGGAAGATTCAGGCGCATGTTCTATAGAGTCACTTGAATCATCCTAAGTCTTACTGAATTTGGTTTTAATATAGTTATTCAGTTTAACCCTACAATTAGAGGCAATATGACCTTTTTCACCACATCTAAAGCATTGAGTGTTCCTAAAGTCTTTTTCAAGCCTACTACTATTCTCAGTGTTATGTTTATCATGGTTTCTCTCATGAGGTCTGTTATTATAGTTGTTTTCATATCCAGCCTTCCTTTATTTAGACGCAACAATGTTTCTAAACTTTAAAATTTTCTTGAATTGTTTAGATATAAGGACTATCTAGTTATCTAGACTCTCTAAATCATAGTCTTCATCAGAGTCCAAGTCTATATTTGGTAGGAGTAACTGAGATGAGGTCATTTTAGATTAAAAAAATATATTAGAACCAGACGTTACTTTCTGGTTATTAGAAAGATGCTTCTTAAATTCAAGTTCCATTTCTACAGTCCTAAGTTTTCTACTGAGGAGTTCCAGGATACAAAATGGATCATTTATATCCTCAATTACATACCTTTTGCTATTAAGCTTAAGGGGAAGGGACCTTAGAATTTTTGACACTATTTTCTTTCCTATTATACATGATACCATTTGCATGCAGTTTTATAATAATGTCAGTCAACCTAATATATAATTCATCAAAGGTCTCAGTCTCATGCATAAGCAGTATGTTAAACTGTTGTATTAACATCTGTGTTTTGGCTACCTTAACATGTTCATCACCTTCGTGGGCAGTGACTAAAGTGTCGCAGAATTCCTTATATGTAGAGAAAATAGATATGCGTTCGAATTCTTACTCATTAATAGACATGAATATAATATTCCCCCTTTATTATTACTTACGGAGGCAAGTTTTTCCTCCTCAGTAAACTCATTGAGGAGCTTTTTTAACCCTTTCAGTACTACCCTTTGCAATAAGCTTAGTTGGATAGGAATATCCATTTTCAATTGCTTCCTAGACATCATCTCCCAATGTCCCTCGGATAAAAGCAATCATCCTTACTTTCCAGTAAGGAAAATTGGTTCCATTAAAGAGGGGAGGTCTAGACAAATTTCCAAGATGCTCAAACTTTGCATCCATAATAGATTTTTAGAACAATTCAAAGTACAAGATCAAAAGTTTTGAAAAGTACTCAGCTCTAATACCAATTGAAAAATCTCACTATGTTATTTTAACAAAAGTTTCCGAAAATACTTTTTGAAGAAATTCTTATAAAAATCTTGACAAGAACACAAGATGTGTTAAAACAGTTTGTTTGAACAAATTAGTTAAGTTTATTGGAAATAGGTTTTTAGAATAAACCTAAGTCTGTATAGCAGAATGTAGTAATGGAGAATTAAAAAGCACACACATGAGACAATAATTTTTTACGTGGTAAAACCCCACCCAATTGGGGAAACATCCACGGTGGTCTCTACACCACAAAATCAAAATCCACTAAAAATTTTTAACGTTACAAGTATATACAAATCATACAAATAGATCCTATTTTAAGTTTAGAAATATACATACTCCTTCACGGTATTATTTCTGACTTCTTTAAGGCTCTGAATTTGTCCTTTCTCAGTTCCTTGCTCTGTTTCCTTTCTCCATTTTCCACAAGGTCGACTCAATAGTTAAAATCTCTCAACCAACAACACACTTTTGTATTGTGGTTGACTATGTTGTGAGTGAAGTGCCTAAAATGCCATGTACGTACTCACACACACACACACACACATAATTATAAACAATTACTATGAATTACAACAAATCTATATATGAGGTATTTTTCACACTACTGAAATTTAGACTTGATCTTATTGAAAAATATTTCAAGATCTGATTTTCTTGAGGATCTTTAAAACACAAATCCTGAGAAATTATTTATACACAATTTTTTGAAATAAAAAAATTTCTCAGATCTGAAACATGAAAGTCATGATTTCAGTTTTGACTTTAAAATAGTTTACAAATAATGTCAAACACGGGAAAACGATTTATCAGCTAAGAAATCAAAACAACCTATAAATCTAAGTGAAAATGTATTATTGTTTTAGATCTACTAGTTTCTACAAAGAAACGAGATCTAAAATGAGGAAATCAAAAACCCTAACTCTCAAAATAATTTTCAGAAATAATTTTGCAAGAGCTTTTATATGAAATTTATTTTCTCTATTCTCTCTCTCTCTCTCCTCTCTTTTTTTCTCTCAAATGACGAAGTTGCCAAAGTCTTCAAATGTGGATCCAAACACATCTATTTATACTTGGCTTGGAAGGTTCTGGAAGGTCGAAGGCAAATCAACGGATGAGATTAATGCAATAGTTAGAATTCAAATCCAAGAATTGTAAATGGACTGCATAAATTTATTCTATGATTGGTTAGAACATTATGCACATGGATTATCTCAGAATGCATTCAGGATATTGATAATTTTAATCGAACGATTAAGATGGTTTGCAAATGTTGTCACTGCACCAAATCATGCGAATGGTCACGCTCAGTGGGTCATGGCCCAAGTCCGCGACCAGCTAATCGCGGACTTGGGTCGTGACCCACTCAATATTTGGCGTGACCATATTTATTATCACACTAAATTATCGATGCTCTACAAGTGGTTACAGCCCAAGTCCGTGACCAGGTCGTGACCATCTTAGTGCCAAACTCGTGCCAAAATTCCCTCCATGCTTAGTCGCGGATTGGTCACGGCCCAAGTCCATGACCCATGGCATGACGAAGAAGAGAGGACACACATTAAGGGTCACGACTTAGGGCCGTGACCATTTCTGGGTGTGGGTCACGGCTATAAGCTGTGACCATCCCTCATTCAAGCACTAGGGTTGATGAGAAGGGTCGCGCATCACAGATTAAAGGTCACGGCTATGGGATGTGACCATTTATTGGCATGGGTCACGGCTATTGGCTGTGACCATACCTCAATCAAGCATGGAAAAGGGTCTCGCATGGTGGGTCACGGCTCTAGGCCGTGACCAGGTCTGGAGAACCCAATTAGTTTTAAGGGTCGCGCGTATGGAGTCAAGGCTCTGGGCCGTGACCAGTTCCAGGTCTTAAAAAAAAAAGTCCCACCGCTGCTTTCATTTATTTCATTTGAAGGTTGAGTTGGTCGCTGCTTTCCTTTACTTTATTTGGCGAGTTTGACGATTTTGACGATTTTGGTGATTTCATTTGGAGGTTGAGGTATGTATTGATTTCATTTGGATTTCGTGATTTCTATCTAAAGCCCTAATTTGTGTATGTATGTGTAGATTTACGTTTGTATGTGTGCGTATGTATAGATTTATGTTTATATGTGTGTGTGTGTATAGATTTATATGTATATGTATGTTTATGTCAATAAACCCTATATTGTATGTGTGTGTATGTATAGATTGTATGTGTGTAAACCCTAAATAGTATGTGTGTGTATGTATAGATTGTATGTGTGTAAACCCTAAATAATATTAGGGTTTAATAAACCCTAAATAGTATGTGATTGTATGTATATATTATGTCAATAAACCCTAGATTGCATGTGTGTGTTTGTATAGATTATGCCAATAAACCTAGATTGTATGTGTGTGTATTTTTTTTGACAAAATATAATTAAATGGATTTTTAATGAGTAACATCCACCTTGTCGTGATTTTATTGGGGGTTATATGCGTGCCATCATATTATATTAGGGGTTATATGCATGTCGTGATTTTTTGCACTACAATATGTGTGTAAGTACTACAATATTTTTTATAAACAATTACGGCGGGTTGTTGTTGGGATTTCACATATACTTATAAACTCTCATAACTTTCAAACCCAAACCTTAATAGCAAGACTCGTATTCATGCCATCGTATACTTTTCTCAGGAAAAATGAGGCATGGTGATAATTACTGTCAACAAGAGTGGGAGAGGTTGAAATTAGACCGCACACATAACTCTTTTATTAGCGTGCGTCATATAGAGGGTACTCCTATTTATAGGTATGGAAATAAAAAGATCGAACAATTTAACTACCTTGTAAATCGTGGATTTGATATCCAACAAGATTACTTGTTCGATCGTATTCTATTTTCTCTACCAGAAAATTGGGATGACGTTATACAAAATATATTTCACACACATAATCCCGACACAGCCCTGACCTTGGTTACGTTGTTGGAGAAGGCGGAAAAAAAATCCACCCGTTATGGATACAACTGCGTACAGAGAGCATTGACATAGACTGTGATGTCTCGCTCCACATGCATGTAAAATTAAATCTTGCCAACAAGTTGAGAAATAGGGGATTCTGAGTTCATGTCACTGACATCTACACATCAATCATAGATACCATTCCTCCTAGTTGGCCACGTGCAAAAATTAATAGGTTTTTAAAAACTAATACCGAATGGATGGAGATCAGACACATTGAACTTATTCTAAAGTCTTACTTTGAAAAGGTATCTATCTATCTGTCTATATATATATAAGTAATTAAGCTTGATTAATTAGTTATGATTTCATACTACTATAATTATTTAGTCACTTATATTTTTTAATTGTTGTAGATAATGGCGAGAGGAAACAACCCAAGGGTACCAAGTGCCGAGGTGACACCACAACGAGGTTCACCATCTTGTGCAGAACCCGGATTCTCAACACCAATGGCTGAGAAATTCACAACTCCACCAATGGTTCACTCCTCACCAAGTCCAACTCCAAGTGCTCTTACGTCCCAATATAACACTCCCGTTGCTTTAACGCCCCCATCTAGCACTCCTGATGCCTCCCGCTCAAATGAAAAGAATCCTATTGGCTTCTCCCTTCTCGGTAATAACCCGACGGGTGATAGGAATGACGTGATGAACTTTAAAGCCCGGTGCTTGTCACTGGGAAAAATGAACGTGGGAGTCGGTGGACCAAAAAATTGGAACCTTGTTGATCAAGCTGTCAAAGATGACATACATGACCAACTTTGCAAGCATTTCTCATTTTCTGACCGTTCCAAGAATAAGGTTCTATCTTGGGTTGCTGAAGGATTGAGGACATACAGGAGAAACCTTCGGAAGAAACATTTCCCGAAAGAGGCAGCGAGCTCAGATATTTTGGCTTTGAAAGAGAGAGTGCTTCCCAATGTTGAAATGCCGTTGGATCAGTGGAATAAGTTTTTGGAGAATGAGGCAAAGGAAAAAAAGTTGGACCAGAGGGATCAAAACAAAAAAAATAGGGCACAAAAAACTGATATCAATAGGCTGGGATCCAAATCATATGAGGATTTGAAGAATGAATGGGAGATTAGGACAAAATATGGTCCAGATGCCTGTAAAAACCCAAATCGATCCAACTTATTCCTTTATGCTCGACGGGACAAAGATAATAAATTCCCTCCGCACTTGGATAAGACACTCGAATCAATAGAGGCCATCATCAGTCAATCCGATTCGAGCCCTACTGATGACTTTGACCTTGAAAATGATGCCCTGACACAGACCTTTGGAAAGGACAAAAGGGGGAGGACGAGAGGTGTTGGCTCACATATGCCAAAAATAAAACTTCAACACATTGCACCTCTTGTGGACGAGCTTTCTTCGATCAAGAATTTTATCTCATCCCAAAAAGAGCACCAGTTGAAGACTGATGGGGATGTCCATGAGATTACAAAAACCCTGGGATTATTGACAAATCAAATTGGGAAACTTGTGAACTTTTTTGAAAGTTATAGGACCCCAATGCCTCCTCAAGGTTACCCTTACCCTAATCCTACTCAAGGTTTCACACATCCTTCCCCTCCAACATTCCCCTCTCAAATGCCTCATCCTTCAACATTCCCCTCCCTTGCACCTCCGCCAATCACGGGGCTCTAATTATCGTCAACAACTCATAGTGACTATGGAGAAGAGTACTATATCAAGGAGACATGAGCAATTTGAGGTTTGTTGGCGTGTGCATACTCATCTCCATGGTTCCTGGAACTCTAGTACATCGCCGACCTTTGGTGAAGGGTGAGGCTAAAATAATTATTGATGAAATATACAACGGCTGCGGAGATGTACCTGTGTACGTTACCAGCGGGGATGGGATGGAATTGAGGAATCATGCAAAATCTTTTATTACTTGGCCAGTTTATCTGTTGGCCAAGATTTAATAATATTTTCTTTCGTTTCAGTTGTAATAATTTTTTTTTTGTTTTAGATGTAAGAATATTGGTTTTGCTTCAGTTGGAATAATATTTTTTTTGTTTCAGTTGTAAGAATATTGGTTTTGTTTCGTTTGTAATGATATTTTTTTTGTTTCAGTCGTAAGAATATTCTTTTTGTTCCAGTTGTAATAATATTTTTTAACCTATTACCACAGGACTGAAATTTGAAGATTATTACATGGATTTCCCACAATATAAAGAGTGGATGGGAGAGACTAACCGGATATCAAATAATCATGTAAAGGGCGTTTATGAATTTGTTAAATACGCTTACAAAAATCTTAAAAGTGAGAAGATTCCATGTCCGTGCACTCATTGTATTAACGAAAAATATAAGTCATTGGAAGTTGTTGAGTTGCATTTACTAAAGTGGGGAATCTGTCAAGACTATATAATATGGACATACCATGGTGAAAAAGTTGTACCTTATGTTCCAGAAGAATTACCGGCACCCGACCGTGTAATGGAACCCCAAGGAGTAGAAGTGGTACATGATTCACCAACACATCGTCCATTGACCGACTTAATTGATGATGCTTACGGACTCCATAACCAACAAAACCACCAACCCATGGATACAAATAATGCGCATTATGACCAAGTAAATGAACAAATTGATGCTGAACTATTAGGAGATCGGGAATACATACGGTTGAAAGCCGATACGGCTAGACCGTTGTATAAAGATTGCGATGAAGATCACTCGGTATTATATGCAATGATTGGTTTGCATAATTTGAAGAGTTAATTTGGTTTGTCTGGAAACAGCGTAATAGAAATTCTTAAGTGGGTTAAAGAAATTCTCCCAAAAGAGAACATGTTACCAGAGAATTATCCTATCATGAAGAAGAGTTTTAAGAGTTTAGGTTTGAAATACAAATCTATTCATGCTTGCAAGTATGATTTCATATTGTACCGGAACGAGCACGAAGAGAAGGATGAATGTCCTGTATGCAGTGAGCCTGGATATATGGTTTGTGAGAATGGAAATGATAAACATGCAAAAAATCGCAAGTGCTCGCAAGTCCCACAAAAGGTTTTGAAGTATTTTCCACTTGGGCCACGGTTAAAACATTTTTTTACTGTGCCGTGGATAGCGAAGGCCATGACATGGCATGCTCGATGCGAGGTGGGTGGGAATTTGATGCGTCATCCGGTTGATTCACTCCTCGGGTAAATTTCAAATGCACAACACCATGAATTTGTAAAGGAACCGCGCAACGTTCATCTTACAATCTCAACCGATGGGTTTAACCCTTTCGGTAATTTAAGTACTAGTGAGAGTTATTGGCCAGTTCATATGGCGCCTTTAAGTCTTCCTCCGACATTATGCATGAGAAAGGAGTTCAGATTGTTATCTTTGTTGATACCCGAGCCGAAGGCTCCCAGTGATGATATTGATATATTCTTAGAACCATTAATCGAAGAACTTATAGGAACTGACTGCGCATCTGCGAGGCTCCCGGTTTGAGAATACGATGGTAATTTGGATATTTCTAGACTCAAGCAAAACATGGCGTTAGAGGGTGAAAACTCGAAACAACCCCCAGACGTCCCCGTGGGTGGCACCAACACATCCCATGGGACCAAGGTAACTCGTAGGAACTGACCACGCAACCGCGGGACTCCCGGTTTGAGAATACGATGATAATTTACATAATTCTAGACTTAGGCTTAAAAACATGGCGTTAGAGGGTGAAAACTCGAAACAGCCCCTGAACGTCCCCGTGGGTGGCACCAACACCTCCCACGAGACCAATGTAACTCGTGGGAACTGACCATGCAATCGCGGGACTCCCAGTTTGAGAATACAACGGTAATTTGCATATTTCTAGACTTAAGCAAAACATGGCGTTAGAGGGAGAAAACTCGAAACAACCCCTGAACGGCCCCGTGGGTGGCACAAACACCTCCCATGGGACCAATGTAACTCGTAGGAATTGAACCCGCAACCGCGGGTCTCCCGGTTTGAGAATACGATGAAAATTTACATATTTCTAGACTTAGGCTTAAAAACATGGCGTTAGAGGGTGCAAACTCGAAACAACCCCCTAACGCCCCCGTAGGTGGCACCAACACCTCCCACGGGACCAATGTAACTCGTAGGAACTGACCCCGTAGCCGCGGGTCTTTCGGTTTGAGAATACGATGGTAATTTGCATATTTCTAGACTTAGGCTTAAAAATATGGTGTTAGAGGGTGAAAACTCGAAACCACCCCCGAATGTCCCCGTGGGTGGCACCAACACCTCCCATGAACCAATGTAACTCGTAGGAACTGAACTCGTATCCGCGGGTCTCCCGATTTGAGAATACGATGGTAATTTGCATATTTCTAGACTTAGGCTTAAAAACATGGCGTTAGAGGGTGAAAACAAAAAAATAGCCCCCGAACATCCCCGTGGGTGGCACCAAAACCTCCCACGGGACCAATGTAACTCTTAAGAACTGACCACAGCTCCCGGTTTGATAATACGATGATAATTTGCATATTTCTAGAGTTAGGCTTAAAAACATGGCGTTGGAGGATGAAAACACAAAACAGCCCCCGAACGGCCCCGTGGGTGGCACCAACACCTCCCACGGGACCAATGTAACTCATAGGAACTGACCGCGCAGCCGCGAGGCTCCCAATTTGAGAATACGATGGTAATTTGGATATTTCTAGACTTAAGCAAAACACGGCGTTAGAGGGTGAAAACTCGAAACAACCCCCGAACGTCCATGTGGGTGGCACCAACACCTCCCACGGGACCAATGTAACTTGTAGGAACTGACCATGCAGCCGCGGGACTCCCGGTTTGAGAATACGACGATAATTTGCATATTTCTAGACTTAGGATTAAAAACATGGCGTTAGAGGGTGAAAACCCAAAATAACCCCCGAACGTCCCCGTGGGTGGCGCCAACACCTCCCACGGGACCAATGTAACTCATAGGAACTGACCGCGTAGCCGCGAAACTCCGAGTTTGAGAATACGACGGTAATTTGCTTATTTTTAGACTTAAGCAAAACATGGCCAGTTAGAGTTATTGCATATTTTCATCTTACAATCTCAACCGATGGGTTTAACCCTTTTGGTAATTTAAGTACTAGTCAGAGTTATTGGCCAGTTCATATGGCGCCTTTAAGTCTTCCTCCGATATTATGCATGAGAAAGGAGTTCACATTGTTATCTTTGTTGATACCCGAGCCGAAGGCTCCCAGTGATGATATTGATATATTATTAGAACCATTAATCGAAGAACTTAAAGAGTTGTGGGATAAAGGCGTGACGACGTTCGATTCTCATAAGGGTGAAGAGTTCACACTTAAGGCAATGGTGATGTGGGTGATCCACGATCTTCCTGCTTATGGGACCTTGTTCGGTTGTAATGTTCATGGTTAATATGGACGGACCCGTGGGTGGCACCAACACCTCCCACAGGACCAATGTAACTCGTAGGAACTGACCGCGTAGCCGTGGGACTCACGATTTAAGAATACGACGATAATTTGCATATTTCTAGACTCAAGCAAAACATGGCGTTAAAGGGTGAAAACTCGAAACAACCCCCGAACATCCCCGTGGGTGGCACCAACACCTCCCACGGGACCAATGTAATTCGTAGGAACTGACCCCGCAACCGCGGGTCTCCCAGTTTCAGAAGACGACGATAATTTACATATTTCTAGACTTAGACTTAAAAACATGTCGTTAGAGGGTAAAAACTCGAAACAACCCCCGAACGTCCCTGTGGGTGGCACCAACACCTCCCACAGGAGCAATGTAACTCGTAGGAACTGACCTTGCAGCCGCGGGTCTCCCGGTTTGAGAATACTATGCTAATTTACAGATTTCTAGACTTAGGCTTAAAAACATGGCGTTTCAGGGTGAAAACCCAAAACAACCCCCGAACGTCCCCGTGGGTGGCACTAACACCTCCCAGGGGATCAATGTAACTCGTAGGAACTGACCACGCTGCCGCGGGACTCCCAGTTTGAGAATAGGACAATATTTTGTATATTTCTAGACTTAGGCTTAAAAACATGGCGTTAGAGGGTGAAAACTCGAAACAGCCCTCGAACGTCCTCGTGGGTGGCACCAATACCTCTCACGGGATTAATGTAACTCGTAGAAACTGACCACGCAGCCGCGGGACTCCCGATTTGAGAATACGACGATAATTTGCATATTTCTAGACTTAGGCTTAAAAACATGGCGTTAGAGGATGAACTCGAAACAACCCTTGAACGTCCGCGTGGGTGGCCCCAACACCTCCCACGGGACCAATGTAACTCGTAGGAATTGACCATGTAATCGCGGGACTCCCGGTTTGAGAATGTGACTGTAATTTGCATATTTCTAGACTTAAGCAAAACATGGCGTTAGAGGGTGAAAACTCAAAACAACCCTCGAACGGCCCCGTGGGTGGCACCTACACCTCCCATGGGACGAATGTAACTCGTAGGAATTGACCCCGCAACCGCGGGTCTCCCGGTTTGAGAATACCACGATAATTTACATATTTCTAGACTTAGGCTTAAAAACATGGCGTTAGAGGGTGAAAACTCGAAACAACTCCCGAACGGCCCCATAGGTGGCACCAACACCTCCCACGGGACCAATGCAACACGTAGGAACTGACCCCGCAGCCGCGGGTCTTCCGATTTGAGAATACGATAGAAATTTGCATATTTCTAGACTTAGACTTAAAAACATGACGTTAGAGGATGAAAACTTGAAACAACCCCCGAATGTCCTTGTGGGTGGCACCAACACCTCCCATGGGACCAATGTAACTCATAGGAACTGACCCCGTAGCCGCGGGTCTCCCGGTTTGATAATATGACGGTAATTTGTATATTTCTAGACTTAGGCTTAAAAACAGGGCGTTAGAGGGTAAAAACGAAAAACAGCCCCCGAACGTCCCTGTGGGTGGCACCAACACCTCCCACTGGACAAATGTAACTCGTAGGAACTGACCACGCAGCTGCGGGACTCCCGGTTTGAGAATACGATGGTAATTTGTATATTTCTAGACTTAGGATTAAAAACATGGCGTTAGAGGGTGAAAACCCAAAACAGCCCCTCAACTGCCCCGTGGGTGGCGCTAACACCTCCCATCGGACTAATGTAACTCATAGGAATTGACCGCATAGCCACGAAACTCCGAGTTTGAGAAATACGACGGTAATTTGCATATTTTTAGACTTAAGCGAAACATGGCGTTAGAGGGTGAAACTCGAAACAACCCCCGAACGTCCCCATGGGTGGCACCAACACCTCCCACGAGACCAATGTAACTCGTAGGAGCTGACCCCGCAACTGCGGGTCTCCCGATTTGAGAATACGATGATAATTTACATATTTCTAGACTTAGGCTTAAAACAAGGCGTTAGAGGGTGAAAACTCGAAACAACCCCCGAACGTCCCCGTGGGTGGCACCAACACCTCCCACGGGACCAATGTAACTCGTAGGAACTGACCCCGCAGCTGCAGGTCTCCCGGTTTGATAATGCGACTCTAATTTGCATATATCTAGACTTAGGCTTAAAAACATGGCGTTTGAGGGTGAAAACCCAAAACAACCCCCGAACATCGCCATGGGAGGCACCAACACCTCCCACGGGTTCAATGTAACTCGTAGGAACTGACCACGCAGTCACGGGACTCCCGATTTGATAATACGATGGTATTTTGCATATTTCTAGATTTAGGCTTAAAAACATGGCGTTAGAGGGTGAAAACTCGAAACAGCTCTCGAACGTCCCCGTGGGTGGCACCAATACCTCCCACGGGACCAATGTAACTCGTAGGAACTGACCCCGTAGCCGCGGGACTCCCGGTTTGAGAATACGACGGTAATTTAAATATTTCAAGGCTTAAGCAAAATATGGCGTTAGAGAGTGAAAACTCGAAACAACCCCCGAATGTCCCCGTGGGTGGCACCAATACCTCCCACGGGACCAATGTAACTCGTAGGAATTGACCCCGTAGCCGCGGGTCTCCCAGTTTGAGAATACGATGGTAATTTTCATATTTCTAGACAGGCTTAAAAACATGGCGTTAAAGGGTGAAAACTCGAAACATCCCCCGAACGTCCCCGTGGGTGGCACCAACACCTCCCACGGGACCAATGTAACTCGTAGGAACTGACCACGCAGCCGTGGGACTCCTGATTTGAGAATACGGCGGTAATTTACATATTTCTAGACTTAAGCCAAACATGGCGTTAGAGGGTGAAAACTCTAAACAACCCCCGAACGTCCCCGTGGGTGGCACCAACACCTCCCACGGGATCAATGTAACTTGTAGGAACTGACCCCACAGCCGCGGGTCTCCCGGTTTGAGAATATGATGATAATTTACATATTTCTAGACTTAGGCTTAAAAACATGGCGTTAGAGGGTGAAAACTCGAAACAACCCCCGAACGGCCCCGTGGGTGGCACCAACACCTCCCAAATGACCAATGTAACTCGTAGGAATTGACCTCGCCGCCATGGGACTCCCGATTTGAGAATACGATGGTAATTTGCATATTTCTAGACTTAAGCAAAACATGGCGTTAGAGGGTGAAAACTCGAAACAACCCCCGAACGTCCCCGTGGGTGGCACCAACACCTCCTACAGGACCAATGTAACTCGTAGGAACTGTCTCCGTAGCCGCGGGTCTCCCGGTTTGAGAATATGATGTAATTTACAAATTTCTAGGCTTTGGCTTAAAAACATGGCGTTAGAGGGTGAAAACTCGAAACAGCCCCCGAACCTCCCCGTGGGTGGTCCCAACACCTCCCATGGGACCTATGTAACTCGTAGGAACTAACCACGCAGCCGCGGGACTCCCGGTTTGAGAATACGACAGTAGTTTGCATATTTCTAGACTTAGGCTTAAAAATATTGATATGTTGATAATTTTAACTCATATATGTAATTTTTCAGCTTGATTAAATTTTTTGTAAAACTAATTGGTTACTGATATTTTTTTATTTATTTATCCTATCATTTGTATGATTTTTGCACGCGGAACAAATGAAGGAGGCAATGGTTTATAACATGAAGATTGTTTATATGTTGTGGACATTCAGGATTTTGTTTTTTGTGTTACAGCCGTGCGGGCTTTTATTGTTTAGTTTTATGGCCGTGCGGGCTTTTATAATTTGATTATTGAATTTTATGGCCGTGCGGGCTATATAATAAGCAGGTTTTACATTTACAGGCTTTGGAATGTCAAGAAAATATAGGAAACTCTGCCTAATTTTTTTTTTGGTCTGTGAATTATTAAGACGTGTAATATTTTTAAGTTTGTATATATATTTGTTTATTAACAACGTTCTCGATTCGCAATTTGTGATTTTTTTTATTTTTTTGCCAATAATAAATATTTGTAACACCTTGTACGCATTAAACGTTACACGTAGCAACCGATGGTGCACTCACAGGACCCCCAATTTTAGGATTGGACCAAAAAAACAATTTGTTTTTTAAATTATAGTTAAATATGGTCATGGACAGTCCATGACCATTTTTATTTTTTTCTTCACGGTTGTGGGTCACGGACTTGGGCCGTGACTATTTTTTTTTGTCACGACTGTGGGTCACGGACTTGGTCCGCGACCATTTTTTTTTATTTTTTTGTCATGGTTGTGGGCCACGGACTTGGGCCGCGACCAATTTTTTTTATTTGTTTGTCACGGTCGTGGGTCGCGAACTTTGGCCGGGACCAATTTGTCATGGTTGTGGGTCACGGATGAGGGTCGCGACCAATTTTTTTGTCACGGTCGTGGGTCGCGGACTTTGGCCGCTACTAATTTATCACGGTTGTGGGTCATGGATGAGGTACGGGACCCGTCACGGCATGGGTCACGGCCCAAATCCGCGACCATTTGCCGTGACCCCTCTCGGCCGTGACAATTTTCGGTCACGGACTTGGGCCGCGACCCACGAAAATGGTCACGACCCAAGTTCGCGACCCACAACTTTGGTCAGGGATTTTGGCCGTGACCAATCACCAGTTTTGGTGTAGTGTGTGAGTATAAAGAAACACAATTCTGGCCAATCAAACTCAACCACGTGGCAGCCACAGATCAAACCTCAAACGCATATTTTAGAGTTTTTAAAACGTCAAACTTTGAACCACAATAGTTTATGCCGATTTTTGATTCTACCCACGATAACTTTTTGGAACTTTGAAAATGCAAATTTTATCCCCAAACAATTTAAAACACTAATTTTAATTCTTTTAAAATATATTCTAATTATTTTAAAATTCCTAAAAATTCTTAAAAATTGTAAAAATTCAATTCAACATATACGAATCAAACATGAGATGAAATATACAATACTATGTGTTAAGTGTGTTGGTTTTCTACTTGTTTGACTTTGAACTTTACTGATGATGATGATGTACTTGAAGAGGCAATGATGTATTGAAGGAGGAACTCAATTTTGATTATCTTTCCAAACTAGTTGAGGCTCCTATATAGTGCAGAATCAAGTGAGTTAACTATATAGTATGCTTCATGGGCCTTCGTGCTATGGGCCCATATATTCTGGTGAGTCTGACTGACATTAGGCGGGAGGTTATGGAATCGGGTCGAGTCTTGTCCAGAATGAGTCCACACTCATGTATATCAATCAGCCCCTACACCTTAGTCCTCAGTTTTAATGGAAAGTTGAGGGTTATAGTCGTCCAAACCTCTTGTGATTATGTGACGTCTAGTGTCAGAGGATCCCTTGGATACGTGAACAAGTCTTAAGATGTGACGAACGTCACTTCCACATCCTAAGTAGACATAACGTTCAAGTGTTCTAAACTGGACACATGCTAGCAAATGGGTGGCTTGGCGTGTTTGTCAAGGAGTGGCGAAAGCATGCCTGCTTGGGGTCATGTGCCTAATGATGTGAGTCTTGAAAATTGCACATAATCATTGCCATTATTAATTACCAAAAATTTAACATTGTTCTCTTTCTTCTCTAAAAAACCATATTCTCCTGCTTTCTGCAAAAAATCGATACCTCCATTCTCTCCCTCTTCAAACCACTCTATTTCAAGCGAACTTTGGTCTTCTTTTTCATCCAACGATCTTCTCCAGTTCTCAAAATAACCCTCTTTCCTTCTTTACTTCATTCGCTCTACTTTTTTTCGTATCTTTTCTGCTTTGATCATTTTTTCGACGAGGTTTGTGTTTTTCAGCCACCATTTGTGGTTGTTTTAGGGTTTACTCAGGGATCTTGGGGTGTTTTTTAGGTAGTAGAGGGTTAAGAGAAGTTAGTTTAGGTGAGAAGTCACTTTAGCTATCGTCAGTTTGATTTTTTGGTGTTCCTCCGGTTTTCTTCTCTAGTGGTATCCATATTTGTTCTTGACTGGTTTATTTTGAAAATGGCTGAAATTCTTCCTTTTGATCTTTTAGTCAACTTAGGTCAAACCTATTGTTGTTTAAATGTAAAGTAGTTGTACATATTACGTGAGCAATACTCATATTTGAGGGAGAGGATACTTAGGGAGATTCACTGCTGAGGTTGAGGCTAGACATAGAGCTAAGGACAAACCTAGGCTTCCACTTCAACCAACCCCTTTATCTGTAGTATGTCCTCCACCACTTTTTACATACATCCACAACCAAGCCTAGTATCATTACTATCAGTAGTGACACCATATCAGGCCCCGTTTTTAGGGGGTCTCAATCTATAACCTTGTCTAAAGGCTGTAGTCCCTCCTTATCGAAGGAGTCTGATAATGCCGGCTCATTCGAAGAGGCTATGCAAGTCCCAAGGTTTCATATGGAAGATCATGATGTTGCTGAGTCCAGCTCTCGGTGAAACCCAAAGACACCCTAGGCCTAGGAGATCTCGGATGACAATGAGCTGAGAGTAGAGGTTTATTTTAAACAACCTCCAATGGTTGTTCATTTGTCGTCCATGACTGGTGCCAAGTTAACCACAAGGTTCCCTGGTAGTGTAACTGCATTCGATTCGAGGATGAGATCGATGATGAGGAAAAACCTCCTGAAACTTCGTATGCTGAGAGCTTTCCCAGCACTAACCCAGAGACATATCTGATTATGTCAAGACATCTCTATGTAATAAAATCTTTCATCAATATGAGAGTACCATCTGAAAAAGAGAGAGCCTTCAATAACAAAGAGGGTGAAGTCGTTATTTATGAACAAATTTTAGGACCGACTTCAGATTATCGATTCATCTCAATGTAAGAGTCATACTTTCTATCATGGGACTTTCCCTAGCTCAAGTTTCTCCTAATTCTTGGAGAATTATTCTCGGCTTCATTCAGATGTGGAGATTATCTTTGCAAATTGATCATCCAGTTAGCATTTTTAGAGATTGTTATACCATGTCGATAACGAAGTTTCAACCTTGATACTTTCATCTCGTAGCCAGGAAATCTGACAAAAATGTTTTGATCATAAATCAGACCTCAAATCATAATTGGAAACCCCAATACTTCTTTATGTCAAGATCCTGGGAGTTTGACATCGACGCTCTATGCAGTGCAAATAAACTAAGGTTACCCTAAAAATGGGGCAATATGTCGATGTCGATAAGACTTTTTTTGGCCTAAGCAAAGACAATCGAGAAAATATTGACCATTTAAGGTCTTATGGAAAGAAGGGAGGCTAAGTTGAGTTTGAGAAATTGACGACCCCAGAACTTTTGGCTGAGACTAAATTGGGGATTGACCCCCTCACCGAGATGTGTAAGTTATAAATTTTTATAATTGTACTATCATCTTTCATTTAAATAATGATATTGATCATCGCCTTTGTTTACAGGTCATCTATCTAATAATCTTGAAGAAATTTGGAGAATGGTCGCCCCAAATCTATCCAACATCCTTGCCAAGTTATCGATGAAGAAGGATGCTCCATCAGTCCTGATGGAAAAGATGATAATTGTGGGGCCAAGCCGAGGGTAGCAAAAAAAGAAAGTCTGAGGATGTCCCTCCTCCAATAACCAAGAAGACAAATAAGGACCTCCCATTCAAAATTGCCACCGACGAGGATATCCCTATCTTTAGTTACGTCACACTTACTTCCCGACTAGCTCAGCTGAAAATCTCAATCGACTCTCTATTTCGCTGTAAGAATAGAGCCAATGATGTTGTCGGATCCATTTTAGCCAAGTCTGATAGAAAGTTTTTTCAGGCTATGGACCTGTCTCGACATAGATATTTTACTGTTCATAATCCCCTCAGGTAATATTTTGAGTTACCCTTTATCATTTATATAAAGTGTTGTCTCGTCTTTTACCAACTCTAATTCCTTTGCATTGCAATCTCTGTTGGCCCTTCACCAACTAAGCCAATGGATTCAGAACAACATTCCTATAGTTTAACAGACGACTGAGGCCATCAAGGCCAACAAGCCAATGGGTTCATCAAAAGTCGATTGTTCAATCAAACATCTAAAATGATTTTTAACTTTTGTGTTAACCATTTAAGTGATAATACCACATTGTTACTCCCTTTCGGCGTTAATGGGAGGGTATAAAGGAGACGAGACTCCTTATACACTCTCAAATCGCCGAGAGAGTTGTTATGATCTTTAATTCACCATAAGCTGATGTTTACGCAACCATATAAAATGATTTTTAATTTTTGTTTTTCACCACCTAAGTGATGTTATAACACATTGATCCTCCCTCTTGGCGTTACGAAGAGGATGAGACTCCTCATACACTATCATATTGCCGAGAGAGTTATTATAATCTTCAATTCACCATAAGCTGATGTACAAGCAACTATATAATATGGTTTTTTATTTTTATTTTTCACCACATAAGTGATGTTATAACACTGATCCCCCTCTCAGTGTTATTAGGAGGGCATGGAGGAGACGATACTCCCTATACACTCTTGTATCACCGAGATTGAGTTATAAATTAATTCACTATAAAATTGATGTTCTTTAGTTTAATATAATTCAAACCATGCAGCAATTAATGACAATACGTTGAATAAATATGAGTCAACACTTGAATTTTTTTTCATTGATCACATTGTCGTACAGATGAAACTAAAATTAAAATACACGGATTTAAGAAGCTACACTTTGTACAAAATACCTATTGATAGTATCTCTTCAAGTGGTCAATATTCCAAGGGTTGTAGAAGGGCTCTCCTTCTGAGTTTTCCAGCCTAAAAGTTCTCGGTATGACCTTTTTAATTACTCTGTATGGTCTGTGACAATTAGGATGAAGTTAGGCTTTTTCCAGGCCTTCTTCAAGAATAAATGACCCACAACTATCGACCTAGCCTTAACTCTCTTATTATAGAACCTTGCAGTTTCGATAGGCTGACCGTGTGACCTATGCATCCTCTCTTCTGTCTTCAATCAAATCTAGGTCCAATCTTTTTTCTTTCGTATTAGTCTCTGGGTTATAGGTCTGGACTCTGTGACTGGGAAGTCCAATCTTGCTAGGCATAATGGTATCAGACCCATATGCCAACATAAATGGCGTCTCGCGTATCGGCATCCTCCCAGTCATCCTATAAGCCTATAGGACCCCATGTAACTCTTTAGTCCACATGCTCTTGGCATCTTCTAATTTCTTCTTGATCCTATCATGTATCGTCCTATTAGTGACCTCCGTCTGACCACTAGCTTGGGGTCTGCCAAGAGTAGAGTATAATTATTTTATGCCGACCTTTGTGAAATAGGCTTCGAGTGACTAATTTTTGAACTTTTTATCATTATCCGATATCAATGTGTGGGTTAAGCCATATAGGAAGACGATGTTCCTCCAAATAAACTTGAATGTTTTGACTTCTATAATGGATATTATAGCTTCATCTTCCACCTATTTTGAGAAATAATCAATCGTTACCATCAGATATTGTAATTGCACCTTGCCTTTGGAAGACAACTAATCAAATTGATCCCCCAAACTATAAATGGCCATGACATTGTGATGGATGATATGGGTTGATGAGGCTGATGAAGGTTGGTCGCGAATATCTGACACTTATCACATTTTTTCATATACTCGACCGTGTCCTTGATAAGTGTCGATCAGAAAAAACCTTGGGTGATGATTCTCTTACCGAGGGATCGACCACTAATGTAACTTGTTCAAGAACCTTTATGGACGTCTCTGAGGACATTGCCTGTCTTAGTGGTGTGAATGCATCTGAGAAATGAGAGTAAAAATCCTCTATCGTATAGCACATCACCAATGATGGTTAACTTCGTTTCACGGTGTCAGAGCTTCTTCCTCTCGGCTTTAGATTTTGGAAACTCACCGTCTCGGATGTACTTAATAAAAAAATCCATCTAAGACTCCCCTAAATTTAGATACTGATAGAACTCTAGGATATTATCTTCTTCTTCAATACTCGGTGTATACAATATTTCTACAGGTACTAATCACTTGATTTCCATCCTCGTAGTTGATGTTAATCTAGCTCGAGCGTCAGCTCAGCTATGTTCTAATATGGGGATCCTCTTGACCTTGAATTCTTTAAAGTTTTCCATCATCTTTTTTACTCTGGCCAAGTATCTATCCATCTCCTTATCTTGAGCTCCATAAATAAACAAAATATGGTTGATTACAAGCTGTGAATCACTGTAGGCAATCACTCGGATGGCGTTCAGTGCTTTGGCGAGAGAGGCTTGCCAACAGGGCCTCGTACTCTAACTCATTATTTGATGCCTTGAAGTTGAATCTCAAGTCATACTCATTATCCATTCCATCCAGGGTCAATAGTATCAACCCCGCGTTATACCCGTTGTCACAAGATGATCCTTATACAAACAAACTCCAGATTGATCCACCCTCTGAGAAAGGATATTTACCTAAACATCCACTATTGAACAAGAAATCTTTTTCAGCAACATCAGCTTTCACAACTTCGGCCGGTGCAGGGCCTGCAATAACTTCCTTTATTATTGTTGTTGGCATTTTTGCCTTTTCAACAAGATTATCAAGATTAGACCATGTAAACTCAACTACAAAGTTTGCTAAAGCTTGCCTTTTGATTGCATTCCTGGGTTGGTAGATGATGTCAAACTCACCAAGCTCGACTACCCAAGCCATTAACCTACCCGATTTCTTGGGCTTATAAATGATCCACCTTTAAGGATTATCGAAGAGCACCACCATCGCATGAGCTTAAAAATACGACTTTATAGTTCTGGAGGCATCAATCAACGTATAGGAAAATTTCTTCATCTTCGGGTATTTGAGCTTGGCCCCTCTAAAAGCCTTGCTATTAAAAGACACTAGTTTCTAAACCCTTTCATCGCCTCGAATGATAGCTGCGCTGATTGCCGATTTCGACACTGCTAGATACAAAAACAATTCTGAGACAACATCATAGGAGACTCCAAACATGTTTTCAATTCTTGAAAGGCTCTCTCACACTTTTCGTCCTAGACGAAGGCTTTTCTCAATATTTTAAAGAATGGCAAACGCTTATTTATCGCACGAGAGACGAAATGGTTGAGAGTTGCGACTCGTCCAGTAAGCCTCTGAACATCTTTTATGGTTTTCAGTGTCTGCATGTCAATCAGTGGTTCGATTTTAGTGGAATTAGCCTCTATCACCCTTAGATTTATAATGAAGCCGACAAACTTTCCAATACCGACACCAAACACTCACTTTGATGGATTCAATTTTATCTTATATTTATCCATTGTGTCGAAAGTGCACTTAAGATCGGTCACATGATCCTTGGTCTTCAAACTCTAGCTTAACATGTCTTTTACATAGACTTCTATTGTCTTCCGGGTCTGGTCTTCAAACATCTTATTTTTCAGCCTCTGATAGGTTGCCCCTGCATTCTTTAAGCCAAATGGCATTACCTTATAGCAGTAAGTTCCTATATCCATGATGAAGGAAGTTTTCTCAGTGCCGGCCTCATGCATAAAAATCTGATTATAACCCGAATATGCATCCATAAAACTCCGAAATTCTTGTCCGGCCGTAGCATCGACCATCTGATCAATTCTGGATAGAGGAAAGTTATCTTTGGGACAAGATTTATTCAGGTCGGTGAAGTCGACACACATCCTCCACTTTCCATTAGCCTTTGGCACTATAATAACGTTAGAAATCCAGTCTGGATCGAATGAACTCAACTGTCTATAGATTTTTAACCTCATCTTGAATGACCTCGTATCATTCTCTCATGAAAGTTCTACATCTTTGTTTTACGAGCTTCATTTTTTCATCAATTTTAAGAATATGGTAGTTAATATCGGGGTCAATCCCCGACATGTCTCCATAGCTCCAGGCGAAGATACACAGTCTTATTTTCAACAGCTTCACTAATTCTTCCCTGATTCCAGCTTCAGGGATGAACTGACTTGGATGGTTTTTTTTGGCTCGTCCTTATTGAGGATAATGGATTCTACCTCCTTTGTAGGCTCCCCCTTTTTAGCTTTTTCTCATCTCTTGGGTCGAGATGTCAATTTTGTACGAGGCGGTTGCTCTTTTATAGGCCTCTTTCTCCTCGGTCGAAGTGAAGTAACATTCATGAGCCTTCACCTGGTCACCGTATACTTTCCCTACTCCATAGGGAGTCAGGAATTTAATCATCTGGTGAACCATGGAAGGAACTAACTCAAACTCCTTGAGGGATACCCTTCCCAGAATTATATTATAAGCCGAGAATAAGTGCTCATCCATGATAAAAAAAAACTAACCTTCTTGGTGAGGCACCTTGACCAGGTGCCTATGAAAAATTCCATCTCAAATACCCCCAATGGGTGGACTTTCTCTCCACTGAAGGTGATCAACGGCTAGTGATAAGTTACAAGTCTCTTCTTACTTAACTTCAATCCTAACATTCATAAAAAATTACATCTGCTAAACTTACCTCATCGATGAGGATACGAGAAACATCGTATCTGTGAACTCTCATACTAATGGCCAAGGGGTCACTATATGGAGATAGGATTCCTTTAAAGCCTATTCTTGTAAATTCGACAATCAGCATGTCCATATCAACCTTCTTTAATTTCTTCGATTTTGCCTTGGTCTCGGATTAATTAACCTCTAACCTTTTTGGGGCTGCTTTTACTTCTATCACATGCACTTTTCTGTCGGCCAGCTCTGTACCGACACCTGCTAGGCCACCATAAATCATCTTCACATAAAAGGAGATTATATGTAAATGACCCTTTGCACTGCGGATCTTTGCTGGGAGGTCAGGGACATCTCCCCCACTATCAGACTCACCGTCATTCTTATTTTCCTGGGCCTCTCATCTCGACTTTTCATCATTCCTCCCATTGTGCTTTTTTTCTGGACTCATCCTTGTCGCCACTTTTATATACTTATTTTTTCAATTTACGTTGTTTTAATAATTTCTCGATCTCGTCCTTCAGGGAAAATTACTTATCTGTCATGTGCCCATGATCGTAATAAAATTCACACCACTTACTCATGTCCCTGTTATGAGGAGCGGACTTGAGTTTTTTTGCCATCTAAGTTTCTGTCATCCTTAATTTCATTAAGAATCAAGTTTGGTCTGACTATCAGCAGAGTGTACTTGGCAAATTTATCCTCATTAGACCCCTTCTTTCCCTCTTTGTTTTTAGTCTGAGCGAAGTTAGTACCACCAGTCTCCTTTGTGTCTCCCTCCTTGCCCGTCATGGTCTCCTCCGCATTCATGGTTCTCCCAGCCACGACCAGGAGTTTTGTCATGGTTTTGGGAGGATCTTCGAAGAGTTTCTAAAGGAGCCTTCCCTTTTGCACACCACTAATGAGCATTCTCATTACTATACTTTCATCATAATCCTCTACCTCTAACCTTTCCTTATTAAAATGAGAGGTGTAGTTTATCAAGTTTTCATTCTTTCTTGCTTGATATTGAGGAGATGGGTTACCTTCTTCGGCGGCTTCATGTCGAAGAAGAATTTATGAATGAACTTCTTAGCTAACTGCTTAAAATTCTCAATAGAACCTCCCGACAGGATGGTGTACCACATGAGAGCCGTACCAGTGAGAGTGCTAAAGAAGGCTCAGCATCTCATCTCATCAGGCATCAAATATATGTCAGCGACCGACTGATACATATCTCTATGGTGGAACGAATTTGTACTACCACATACCTCGATGTCACACTAGGGGTTTTGAATTTTGCAGGGGTAGCATAACTTACAATCCTTGGCACAAACGAAGACCCTTCCATGTCATTCAGTGGCTAAGGTCTCGGTTCTTGATCAAGTTACCGATCTTTTCTTCCAGCCTTTGTATAGAACTATTCCTCGGCTTATCTTCTTCTATTACATTATCATCTTCATACTCTATTGGAAAAACTACTGGTGATGGTTCTCGGCCAGCAGTCCTCTATCAGCTGTTTAACTCTCTTTAGTCACCTCTGTTATGGATCTGTCTTGGTCTTTCATCACAACATATTCCATTTCTTATGGATCCACTAACGCGGCGAGATTGAGAGTGTCTGTCTCTTTCACCTTCTCCTTTGGGTCAAAATGATCAAAGGTAGACCCCTAATTAATTTTTTAAATGTTGAAGCTCTTTGTCAGCTTTTGGGAGTGTGCTAAGTGATTTTCACCTGATAAGTTGGGGCAAGTGTTCCTCTGGGGCAGACGGTGTCGCCCAAAATTTCATACGGTTCATCACAGTCTTGATCGTCTGGGTATCCATGAATCTACTTTCCTATGTGAAAACGCCTAGGATCAGTGACATCACTTTGCATGTGACGGTGTTTTACCTCTTTGAGTGGGGGCAACGTTGGTCCCGTATCCCCGAATTCACTACTTCTCCGACAGTCGGAGTTATCACCTCAGCCGCCGAGTCTCCAGGAGCTCTCCCAAGTACACTTTGGCTAAATGCCATAAAAGGCTCTTGCATCTTTTGCTAGCTGGCCACCAAGGATCGTAGCGTCGCCTCCACATCAACCATTTATGACCGAGGTAGTAGTTGGATAGATCTTGGCCCAGCATTGGGAGGTAAATTAGATGCCATATCCAATGAGATTTACTAATAAGTGGAGAGAGAAAAGTAACGAAAGCTATAAATGAGCTATGAGCAAGAGGAAGCCTGAAGAACACTCTCCCAAGCTCTTTCAACGATGATTCGAGTCCAATAATAGTGGAGCTGGATCACCACCAGAGGCAAAAGGAAAGAGTCTGAGCTATGAAAATGAAGAGGAAAAAAATATCTTCTCACTCATGATGCAAGAATGATGATGCTACGAATCAATACCTCAATGATATATGTTGTTCAAGGTCTAGCTATGTAAATAATGGAGTAAATTACAATGGCATATACATATACGTATAAAGAAGGGGATTAGAGAAACAAATAACACAGACATATAGTGGTTAGGCCTGGGCCTACTCCACTGTGCAAAGTGATAATGTTTGTGTATTTCTATAAGGCACTGAAGGCCATTATTACATACACTCAAGCTTTCTCTCTCTAGGTTACAACTGGGAAAAGTTTTTTAGGATTGTTTATTGTTCTACCCTAATGAAGAAGATGAGGCGGCCTTATATAGGCTTGGGGGTATGCAATGTCACCCCCAAGCATGCACCTGGTGTGCACGAGATGGGATGTCTAATGGTAGAGTGCCACCTATTTTCATCATATGTGTATCATGATGATGAAATATTCCCTCACGTGAGTCATTGATTTCCTATAACGATATGTTCCACGTGTCTTGGTGATGCACAGATCACATATTTTGTGTGAGGTACTGGGGTGGTCTCTATTGATCTACTCCAGGCCGAGACTATGGGAGTGGTCTTCAAAGTGAGTAACTCAAAGGCTACAGAACTCATCCAGGGACTGCCAGAAGGTCTCGGCTAGTCAGTGTCATCTGAGGCTGACACATGGCAAAGTTGTGACTACGGAACCGTCATCGAACTGTGTAGATCTCGACTTATCAGTATCGCCTGAGCCCAACACGTGTTGAGGCCGAGATGTAAGTCAGTTAAGATCATTAAGTAACCCTTCACGTACGATTACAACTGCTCTGAGTATGAGGTCTCAGAGGCCAAGATTGATTGACAAAGGCCTCCGTGTTGTGGGACGAAATATTGATTAGTCTGAATGAAGTTGGGCAGGAGGATGTGGAACCGGGCCAAATCTTGTCCAGGGCGAGGCCACACTTATTTATATCATTTCACATTAATGATGAATTCTTAGACTACACCTCATGAAGATAAAGTGTCCCACTGGAAGAACAATTTGAGTTTGAAGACAAAGTTTCTCGTATGGCATTCCGTTTCTAGGGTTTGGGAGGGCATCATGAATTTTTGTCTTAGAGGGTTTTTATTAAAATTTGGGTACCGGTTTTATTTTGTACCAAAATAGCGAAAGGGAGAGACTTATAAGAGCAAATATTTATAATTGCTTATAACTTAGTCTTTATTATCTATTTTGTGATATCCCGTTACAAACCGACTCCTCGAACCGAACTATGACATCTCCAAGATCAAAGACATCCCTACAACGCATGAACGTATAAATCTTGGGGTGTTTATAAATTTTCTAATCAATATTTGGGATGTTAGTTTTATAAAATAGAGGTTCTTTTTTAAAAATATTTTTTTGGCCTCGTTATAATGAGAATGAGGTTTCGTTAGATTCCTCTTCAAACGAACTTCGAACGAGGTTCATTTTGCTTGACATAACATTATCGTTAGAAGCTCGTTTGATGTTGGCTTTGAACGACATTACCTTTTCGTTAGAATGAGATACTGACCCGTTTGAACGAAACCCTATTTTCATTTGAATGACTTGGAATTTTTTTGAATGAGTTGCACCACCTCGAATTTTGTGTCTGGCCTATAAATACCTATTTCGAACTATTTTTTCACGGGACTTTGGAAAAAATAAAAATTGCATATCTATTCCAAAGATTTTCATATTTTATTTCACAAAACAATTTTTGATTCACAATCCTTTCATCCCCATATGATTTGTGAACTTTTGTGAAACCCTAAAGTTTGAATATCATTCATATATCCTATGGAGTCTATATTCTACTGCTAACTTGTGAATAGGGGGTTCACTGCTGAAGAAGGAAGAAGGTTGATCGGTGGATACCGAGGGTAGATCGCTACCTGTGGACGACTTTGGAGCTGAGTCGTATCTGTTGACGTTTTGAAGACTCCACACGTCGAACTTAGTGTAGCTAATTGTTTTGTAAGTCGATTGTACTTAAAACTGTCAATAGTGTTGAATTAAAGGTTTTGGCCTTTTTAGGGATTTTTCCTCATTTACTGTGTTGATTACAGACATAGTTTATTAATTGTGACTGGAACACATCTTGTATGCAAAGCTAATTTAGTCAATGATTAAAATTTGGTAACGATTGGATTTATATGTGGAATTAATTATACAAATCAATCCATTAGTTTAAGTGCACTCTAAATAGAGGTGGACATACTATAACCCGCCAAGCGTGAAAGGCCTACGAACTACTTTATAGGGCTTTGTCAAGATAAATAAGCCCACAGACTGGACTTGGGCATAAACAATCAGGCCCACTAGGTCAATCCTGACTAGTGGTTATATGTACGTGTACACACATACACACACACATACACACACGTGTGTGTGTGTGTGTGTGCGTGGTGTGTGTATAAGATTTATAACATAAAATAAAATGTTTAAAAATTTAAAATTAATATATTTTACTAAATATGCGAGTGGGAATGGGCGTCTTGGGTTTCATGGATTTATTAGCATTCGGATTTAGGTTGACACATTCAAGTGCGATGTAGGCCTGCGAAAGGAGCATACCCTTATTATATAGTGTAAGCCCTGTCTGAACCCAATCATGACCAACCCATAGCCACCCTTAACAAGAAGTATCTATATTCCAATCGTTATGGTAAAGATACTCTTATCGCGATAATTCAAGTTGTGTGTTATTCAAGTTTCTCAAACTATAGGTTATGCGTGTTATTCTTAAAAAAATGTATATATGCCTTAAAAATTGTTTAAAAATAATTTATGCAAAATGTATTGGTAATTACACTGAATAATTTATTGCATAAATATCATGATCCAAAAAAACATATTAAACTTCGAGAATAAATAATGTATAGAGCACATATGAAAATATGATTGAGACACGAGCATAATATTTTGTCTTTGAGACTATATTAATCCTGCTATGATGCTTCACGAACTCTTGACAGCATCTCCCATTATACAATAATTTTTATCTCACAATAGTTGCACTCCAAATTACAAGACCAAATAACAATAACAATGGCATAACTCTTATTCGAATAAGACAAACATAGTGGCTTATGAAAAATACCAAAAGAAAAATTTTACTCTGATTTTCCACACTACAAAAAATGAACTCAGCCTAACATATAAATATGATCCATAACAATGGTTATAATAATTACACATGTTAGAATGGGTGGATAATTAACAGTTAAATAGTTAGTTAATTATCTAAACAGCCCATTAAGACAGGTAAGACAAAAATGGGTGGATCGCACAGTCCAATAAATAATAACAATCCAATATTGAATTTGTAAGGGCAACATCCAATTAAATTTGGTTAAAAATATGTGTTTCAGTTAAAGCCAAAGTCCAAGAGCCACGGCCATGCCCGAGTTAGGCCAAATCAGGACGGATGGTCCTCAGTGCAACCATATGGGCTTCAAAGAAAAACCCACACCATGTATGTCCTCTATCCTTTAAAGGTTT
The DNA here is from genome assembly GCA_949130495.1 of Sambucus nigra. NCBI lineage: Eukaryota > Viridiplantae > Streptophyta > Magnoliopsida > Dipsacales > Adoxaceae > Sambucus > Sambucus nigra. The sequence goes on from OX422210.1 coordinate 183,247,768, forward strand.
GGGAAACCCTAAATGCTCCAAATACTTAAGCCATCGTGAGTGTATATGAACACTATCCACTTCACATTATTTTCCAACGTGGGACAATTTTTTAATCAAGTTTTTAAGTTACAAGTGCGTACTTCATATGACAACTTATCCTTCAATAATTCATGGATATGAACATTTGAGTATAAATCGTGTATTAATTCGCAAAGAACACATTCCGTTCCAAAAACATCTTGAGATATGCATGGTTCCCATATAAAATAGCTTCAAAGTTGACTACATACATTTGTTTAACCCAAAAATCCTAACAGCCACCCAAATACATGGAAATTAGTTGGATAAATATGAAAATGACTATACACACACAATCTATTTTTATTAAATATCTTGTATTAGGAGAAATGTCTTTTGTCTTTGGATCCTCCCTAATGAAAATGTATCGAATTTACTTCATGATCAGTGAATGCAATGTCTTAAACTATTCAACATTTTATGAAAACCAGGGCAAGAGATTTCACATTGTAATTCTCCAAAAACTTGTTGGTTTTTTCGATTGTGTTTATTTTGGCACTATAAAATTCCTTGATTAGTAAGTGCTACGGAGAATTAATATTTTAAATTATCACAGAAACAGACTCTTGACACCACACTTGTGACTTCCCATTAAGAGTATTGTGTTATACCCCCTTGGATTTCCATGATATGAGAGTTATTAAAAACTATTGGAAACATTGATTCATCATATGGAAGGATATGCGTTTCAAACTCATGAGTGCTCATTTCTAGAGTCTTTCGATATTTAATTATCCCCTTGAATCCATATCATGGGATATCTAGTCAACTGAATTAGGTTTTCCATAAAAAAAAACTCTTTATACAATATAATTTAATCTTACCCCATTGATGAGTAGCATAATTGATCCCTTTTTTTAAACCTTTTGTTAGTGGATTCGTGTGATTGTCCTTAAACTTTATATAATCAATAGTGACTACTCGAACTAAGAGAAACTGGCTTATGTATTATGTCTTTGACGTATATGTCAAAACTTACTATTATACATATTGCTTGTGCCCTTCCAATAGTTGATTGGAAATCATTGTCATGCAAATCTTATCCAAGAGTTTTTGCCACATTTCGAGTTTCTCTAAGAAGTATCAGAGCCACTTTTCATCCTCTCCAAATTTATATACACGTATAAATTCAAATTCTATCATTGCTCTAACAATATATGTTTATTTTAAGAATTTATATGACACATTTGAACCTCCTTGGGTAAAGACATTTATACTCAAAGATTTTGAGTCCTACAAATCTGATATCCAATTAGCATAAGTGAATCACTAAAGTTTAGATAGATATTGAGTGTAGTGTATCCTATGATTAAGGATAACTTTTCATACACACAAGTAGTCTTTTATGATATCATTTTAGAGATGGCTATTTCTTTTGTTTGTTTTGAGTAACATATACCAGCGACTCTGATCTCTTTACATTCACACACCTCACATTATTGATGGTGACTGCTTTTATACCACCACCACCCCCCCCCCATCTTGAGGGAAGCCCACACGACGCCCTTTGATAAGGGAGAAGTGCGATGAAGAGGCCGGGATGGACACATATATTCTATCTTGTTATTCTGGTTTACATGCATCAAATGATATATAATCGTTTGATATTCATATTCTCGATATTTAAAATTAACCACCTTAAAAATGGAAATGAGGGTTGCCATAATCGGAAGTCTTTAATAAAGTTCTTAAAAATATTTAATAAGATATGGGCTCGGAGACTACATTACAGAATGGGAAGGTGTTAAGAACACATTTCCCCCTTTCGGTATCTCATGGGTAACAATAATTTTCTCCTTCTCCTAAAGTGTGCGTACATGTGTATAAAGTATGAAATGTGTCATGTGCGCAAAGTGTTCAAGGTTCGGATTTAGGTTGACACATTCAAGTGCGATGTAGGCCTGCGAAAGGAGCATACCCTTATTATATAGTGTAAGCCCTGTCTGAACCCAATCATGACCAACCCATAGCCACCCTTAACAAGAAGTATCTATATTCCAATCGTTATGGTAAAGATACTCTTATCGCGATAATTCAAGTTGTGTGTTATTCAAGTTTCTCAAACTATAGGTTATGCGTGTTATTCTTAAAAAAATGTATATATGCCTTAAAAATTGTTTAAAAATAATTTATGCAAAATGTATTGGTAATTACACTGAATAATTTATTGCATAAATATCATGATCCAAAAAAACATATTAAACTTCGAGAATAAATAATGTATAGAGCACATATGAAAATATGATTGAGACACGAGCATAATATTTTGTCTTTGAGACTATATTAATCCTGCTATGATGCTTCACGAACTCTTGACAGCATCTCCCATTATACAATAATTTTTATCTCACAATAGTTGCACTCCAAATTACAAGACCAAATAACAATAACAATGGCATAACTCTTATTCGAATAAGACAAACATAGTGGCTTATGAAAAATACCAAAAGAAAAATTTTACTCTGATTTTCCACACTACAAAAAATGAACTCAGCCTAACATATAAATATGATCCATAACAATGGTTATAATAATTACACATGTTAGAATGGGTGGATAATTAACAGTTAAATAGTTAGTTAATTATCTAAACAGCCCATTAAGACAGGTAAGACAAAAATGGGTGGATCGCACAGTCCAATAAATAATAACAATCCAATATTGAATTTGTAAGGGCAACATCCAATTAAATTTGGTTAAAAATATGTGTTTCAGTTAAAGCCAAAGTCCAAGGGCCACGGCCATGCCCGAGTTAGGCCAAATCAGGACGGATGGTCCTCAGTGCAACCATATGGGCTTCAAAGAAAAACCCACACCATGTATGTCCTCTATCCTTTAAAGGTTTGGGAAACCCTAAATGCTCCAAATACTTAAGCCATCGTGAGTGTATATGAACACTATCCACTTCACATTATTTTCCAACGTGGGACAATTTTTTAATCAAGTTTTTAAGTTACAAGTGCGTACTTCATATGACAACTTATCCTTCAATAATTCATGGATATGAACATTTGAGTATAAATCGTGTATTAATTCGCAAAGAACACATTCCGTTCCAAAAACATCTTGAGATATGCATGGTTCCCATATAAAATAGCTTCAAAGTTGACTACATACATTTGTTTAACCCAAAAATCCTAACAGCCACCCAAATACATGGAAATTAGTTGGATAAATATGAAAATGACTATACACACACAATCTATTTTTATTAAATATCTTGTATTAGGAGAAATGTCTTTTGTCTTTGGATCCTCCCTAATGAAAATGTATCGAATTTACTTCATGATCAGTGAATGCAATGTCTTAAACTATTCAACATTTTATGAAAACCAGGGCAAGAGATTTCACATTGTAATTCTCCAAAAACTTGTTGGTTTTTTCGATTGTGTTTATTTTGGCACTATAAAATTCCTTGCTTAGTAAGTGCTACGGAGAATTAATATTTTAAATTATCACAGAAACAGACTCTTGACACCACACTTGTGACTTCCCATTAAGAGTATTGTGTTATACCCCCTTGGATTTCCATGATATGAGAGTTATTAAAAACTATTGGAAACATTGATTCATCATATGGAAGGATATGCGTTTCAAACTCATGAGTGCTCATTTCTAGAGTCTTTCGATATTTAATTATCCCCTTGAATCCATATCATGGGATATCTAGTCAACTGAATTAGGTTTTCCATAAAAAAAAACTCTTTATACAATATAATTTAATCTTACCCCATTGATGAGTAGCATAATTGATCCCTTTTTTTAAACCTTTTGTTAGTGGATTCGTGTGATTGTCCTTAAACTTTATATAATCAATAGTGACTACTCGAACTAAGAGAAACTGGCTTATGTATTATGTCTTTGACGTATATGTCAAAACTTACTATTATACATATTGCTTGTGCCCTTCCAATAGTTGATTGGAAATCATTGTCATGCAAATCTTATCCAAGAGTTTTTGCCACATTTCGAGTTTCTCTAAGAAGTATCAGAGCCACTTTTCATCCTCTCCAAATTTATATACACGTATAAATTCAAATTCTATCATTGCTCTAACAATATATGTTTATTTTAAGAATTTATATGACACATTTGAACCTCCTTGGGTAAAGACATTTATACTCAAAGATTTTGAGTCCTACAAATCTGATATCCAATTAGCATAAGTGAATCACTAAAGTTTAGATAGATATTGAGTGTAGTGCATCCTATGATTAAGGATAACTTTTCATACACACAAGTAGTCTTTTATGATATCATTTTAGAGATGGCTATTTCTTTTGTTTGTTTTGAGTAACATATACCAGCGACTCTGATCTCTTTACATTCACACACCTCACATTATTGATGGTGACTGCTTTTATACCACCCCCCCCCCCCCCCCCCATCTTGAGGGAAGCCCACACGACGCCCTTTGATAAGGGAGAAGTGCGATGAAGAGGCCGGGATGGACACATATATTCTATCTTGTTATTCTGGTTTACATGCATCAAATGATATATAATCGTTTGATATTCATATTCTCGATATTTAAAATTAACCACCTTAAAAATGGAAATGAGGGTTGCCATAATCGGAAGTCTTTAATAAAGTTCTTAAAAATATTTAATAAGATATGGGCTCGGAGACTACATTACAGAATGGGAAGGTGTTAAGAATACATTTCCCCCTTTCGGTATCTCATGGGTAACAACAATTTTCTCCTTCTCCTAAAGTGTGCGTACATGTGTATAAAGTATGAAATGTGTCATGTGCGCAAAGTGTTCAAGGTAAAAAATGTGCATATATGGGAAAACATGTGAAGAGAGAAATCATCATATCTACATCATGGAAAAGGTAGGAACAAGTCATTATAAGGAGATAAAATACAAAAAGTTTGGGAAGATTGAATTGTGAGTGTAGAAACCCCATCCTAGTACCATCTAAATACCTCCTTAGGTCCCTAACACTTCTCCTCCCACCAAAAGATCCTAGGTCTTACCCCAAACCCTGATCTAAAAGCCATCGGGTGCTCCCGAACCCTATTTGACTTTGTCAACTCTTGAAATGGAGAAAATCTCATTGCACTCACATAGGTCTCTAAATCCCTTTTCTAACGGTCCATACCGTGCGCGGATCGGCCTTACGGTTCGCGCGTACACACCTCTTTACTTCAAACCTTGGTACAGAGGCCACTGAATGCTCCCAAGTCCTGTTTGACTTTGGTCAACTCTCCAACTCGATCAAATCTCATTGCACTCTCATAGAACACTAAATCCACTTTCCAATGATCCATAGTGTGCACGAATTGGCCTCACGGTTCCTGCGTACTCACCTTTTTACTCCAAACGAAGATCTAGAGGCCACCGGGCGCTCCCGATCCCCATTTGAATTTGATCAACTCTCTAAATAGAGTGAAGAATATTTCACTTTCATAGGTCTCTGAATCCCCTTTCCAAATATCCATACCGTGCACGAATCGACCTCACGATACGCTCGTACTCACCATTTTACTCTGAGAACCCCCGTCTAGAGACCACTGGGTGCTTTTGAACCCTGTTTGACTTTAGTCAACTATCTAACTAGGGAGTGGATCAATGGAATTTTATAGGGCTATGAATACCCTTTTCAACGCTCCTGTCCATGTGCGATTTGGACTTACGACTTGCTTTTTATGGGCATTTAAAAAAAATCCTTTTTCGACTCCCTAGAGGCACCCTAGAACCCCTTCCTACTTCTCCATCAAGTTATGGGTATGCCAATCGGCAGCCAGGGCCTATGTTGATCGGCACCCCCTTGAATCCGTAAGTTTTTACTATTTAAAGAAACCATGACCCCATTCCCAATTCCCTCAAAATCAGTGCGCCATCATTCCAAACATCCAATTTTTCAACATTTCTTTCATCTTTCTTACCACACTTTCACATCATCTTTGTCCACTCACCTCACCCCTACTTCACTACCATTCCACCACCATAAAACTAGCCTACTCTCCTCCAAAAGTCAATAGCAAATTCACGTAGGAGGTCTACCCTTACTCTTTTCTAATTCATTTATTTAGTATTGATTACTTACTTTGTCTCCATTTTTGATATATTTTAGTCTTACTCCATTATCTAATGTCAACCAATATCCTTTTTTATTATTAGTATTCACATAATATATTTTTATAAAATAAAAAAAATAAAAAAAAGGGTTTACTTATAAACTCCAAAAGTAGGATTTCCTCACTTTTCAACACTTGATCACGTTTCCTTCAAAAATAATTAAAGAGAAGTCCTAAATTTGGGGTTATAAGTAAAATCCTACCCTTGTGATATATCGAACTACGTGGATTTTGATGCCTATTATGGCTACGTAGGGGTCCTGAGTCATTATCGGGATTCGAGTCATATTTCATTCATTACGCTACTTTTTTCATATCTCATATCTATTATTATTGTGTGCATTCTCGTGCTTACATATTAATATTCCCACCTGACATGCATATTCACTTTTCATAGTGAATTGTGATTCGGTAGGAACTAACATCATATTTTCTATTATTTTCGTTTCTTTCGTGTACTTCTTCAGATGACTCTTCTTCGTCCTTCCCATGATGTGAGTAGGATCATTCCTCTTTATCGTTCATTTTCACATCTTGGATAAAAAGGGAGAACATTATTATAGCTCATGAGAAATCGAAAGGGTGACTAACACCTTCCCATTTCGAAACTTAGTCTGCAAACCCTCAACTCTTTTGGTTTCGTATTCATCAGTTTGTCTTTTGATGTCGTTATTTCGGGGACGGCTACATTTTTTTTTATATAAATAAAATAGGTTGGCGATTCCATTTTTTACATTTTTCTCCTCTTTAATGATGGTCGATTTATATTTGTGGAAGTTCGCGAAGATCGCTCGAGTGGCGAAAGGAGGATTCCTATCCTCGAATCCCAACATGCGGTGAGACAGATATTTCTCCATTTTCTCTCCATCCAATTTCGGGGCTAGACCATGCGGGAGGAATCTGCCTCGGATAGACACAATGGTGACTACATTAGGGAGTATCTTTTTAGAGGACTAGAGTCTATTTCAGCTTCATTTTATCTCATTTATTACTACTTTTCTACAAGTCTACATATTCCTCCACTTGCATATTCTTCTTACTTTCTTACTTACATGTATACATGCCTTGTTCATATCATGATGTTTATATCCCTCTCTCTACTATGCTTTTTTATCATCATATGTATATACTATCTTTTGATCACATGCTTTACGCTTTACTCACTTATATATAGTCACCATGCTTCACACCACTTACTCATACTTGCATATAACCCACATCACTTATAGATATCCATGCTTAGTCACACTAGCACAAAATCTCACTTTATTCTCACTCGTATATAGCTCACGCTTACTCACATGTTTTACGCATCACTTTTAGATATCCATGCTTAGTCACATTAGCTCAAACTTCCACATTTCTCTCACTTGTATATATCCACATACTTTCTTCACTCCCACATATTCACATGACACTCTCACCTTGCACTTATTTCCTATTCACTTGTGTATACTCACATGTCTCAACATTTTGTATCTATCACAATGCTTTGTCTAGTCTCTATCCTTCATGTACATACTTTTTAGTTTTACTCCCCATGTTTATTCCCTTATCACATGCTATTGGAATATTTTGTGCTCTCCCTCATAGTGGTAGTATTTCTCTACCTTAGCCTATATAAAACTCTCCATAAAATTCAAATGAAGACTCGGGCAGTATTACACACTACGTCACTTGAGCATTATAATATTGGCCAAAATTTTATCCCGTACTGGGGGTCACTTCATGATAGTGCCGGTCCTGTGGGGCGCAATTAACCTAAGCAATTGATTCCCACCTTCCATTAGCCTAGTACCTTTGACGTATATCGAACGGTCCCCCCCCCCCCCCCCCCCCGCATTGTACTGCTTAATCGAGCTCACGACGGGAGGTATATAGTAGGAAACTCATTCATGTACATCGAGTATATCAAGTTCTCTCTCACATGTACCGTCCCTATGAGGTATATCGTGAGGTGATTCACCCACGCTCAAGTATATCAAATGGCTTGTCTACATGTACCGATGAATGATTTACCTTATAGACAAGAGTTATATCATGGAATTCATGCCAAAGGGGGAACCTTTCTAATAACCCACCAATGCATCAACCTCATATAGTTGTCTGCCATAGAACACTCATACCTAGTCTACCGGTTTCAATGCGAAACTCAGTTGAAATTCTGGATCGCCTTACCATCCAAATTTTCGTACTATTTTGCCCGTTTTTAAAATAGGACTCTGTCCGTGAGTCTGGAAATAAGTCAAAGTGTGTCTTACATTGTATACCCTATCTTTTCCCCAGACTCGTCTCTTATTCGATATTTTTCTTGCACCCTATGTAGAACATAACATAAGGGGAACCTAATAATAATAACCATGATGAGGATTTTGCTTCATCTCTTTTTTAAAAATACCAAAAACATATTCTACCTTTTTTTTTTAAAAAGCAAAAAAAACAAATATACCAAAAATATTCCTCTTACCCTAAAAATAAATGCAAACATCATTTTTTTCCTCTCAAGTGTGATTGCATATCCTAATCTTAGCTTGGTTCCATATGGGCTCAGGACTTCAATAAAGACACCCTGAAGTTCAACTGGTTCATCTCCTTATTCAATAGAATTTGAGCAATCCCTCCAAAGGTTGTTCATAGAGAACATTGACTAGAATGCAAATGACCTGCCAGATTTGATGGCAGTCCTTGCCCAGCTCAGTCCCAAAATCGACAACCTTTAGGCAGAACTTCAGGAAATTCAACGACACAGGGTTCAGACTTTCGAGCCTCCTGAGCCCGAAATCCTCTTTACTCGTGCTATGGGTCCACTAGTTCCAGAACTAGTATGGATTCCTAAAGAGTACCAGCATGCCCGGCCTGCTCAGCTGATAATTCCAAATCTTGTCGAGTTTGGGGGTAATCGAAGAGTGCTAATTGATCAAAAGAAAGAAGAATTGAACAAAGTCAAAGAAGACCTTAGATTATTGTCTAAAATTTTCGATTGGGTTAAGATATTAGGGAAGTATATGGGATACACCCACATATCTCCCTATCCTAAAGCCTCACTATTGTAGAAGTTCAAAATGCTAAACATCAAGAAGTATGGAGGCAATAAACCTCTAATTATGCACCTACATAGCTACCATCGCACTATGACTCTCCTCGGGCTGTCAGAAGAGATAATGGCACAAATGTTTCAATAAACTCTCAAAAAAGGTTCCCTCCGATGGTTCTTGTATCTCAAAGAATCTAGAATCCGTAGTTGGGAAGATGTAGCTCGAGAATTCAGAACTCAACACAAATATAATGAAGAAATGGAAGTTACCCATCAAGACTTGGAACTACTCAAACAAAACCTGACTTAATCAGATATCAGCTTTATTAAAAGGTGGAGAGAGAAAGCAACTATTGTGACAAACTTACTATCAGAGGAAAAACAGGTAGGCATCGTGAAGAAGAACTCGTTGCCCCATATTCGAGCATCAATGGGAGGCCAATTATACCTTATTTTAGATTCCTTCGAGAGGTTGGGGTAGAAATTGAAGAAGGGGTCGTAAATCAGAAATATGAACCTGAACCGAAAAGGTTGATCGGGAAATTCGCACCTCAGAAGTATAATAAGCTAGCCAATAACTTAGTCTTAACCATTAATTACATCTTCCAACCTTCTACCTCTTGAACACTCGAGAGTCGTCCTAATCCATTCAAAAAGGAATATACCGAACTTCAGGCCCCTTTATTAAAAGTTTATCAATACTTTCTTGCTCGAAACCTCATCAAACCTTTGGAACCTTGTCTATTTCCAAATTATCTTCCCCAAAATTTCAAGCATGACGCCCATTGTAACTTCCACCAAATTGCCGAACACACCACTGATCGGTGTTTCCATCAAAAGAATGTTATCCAAAGCCTCATAGACAAGGGGATTATTGCCCCATCAGCCAACCCAAAGCCCAATACCACTCAGAATCCTCTCCTAGCACACCGAATCGAAATGAATGCCATCCTCTCAAAAGAAAACCAAGAATTTGATCCTTGAATAGAATCAAGCCCATTAAAACACCTAGTCCAGCTACTATCTCAACTAAACCCCTTAAAACATATCCATCCTTTCTCCTATATCCTAAGAATCCTGTCAACTAAGATTTGTCATTCCTTACTAAGGCACGTATTACCATTCGTACCCGTTAATAAGGGGGGTGCATGGAACTAATCGCAATTTTAAATCAGCTTTAGAAAATTTGGGATGAAATTACCCTCAGAAATGACCATCAATCGTGAAAAGATCAACACATTAATCATGGAAGCTCAAAAATGGGCTTGGAAATTCGATGAATGGTTCGTACTCGTGGAAGAGTTAGATTTACACATTATTATGTAGGTTGTGTGTGATGAATTTATCAAGAAGCGAGATGTATGCACCGTGTCTGAACTACTCATAGTTTTAAAACTCCAAGGGCATCTAGTCCCTTCCTCTTAATACTTCCATGCCAAATGGGGAGATCTGTGTGACGAAGATATAGAGGTTGTGGAATGCATCGACTTTTCATGGAAAGATGACATGGTTGCCACTGGATAGGGTGACGACATTGACTGCTCAAGCAGTGAATCAGAGGGTGAGGACTTCCCCTATTGCGAATTCCTTGAACTAATGTACTACCCCATGGAGAAAAAGATGAAATCGGGGCTGAATATCTTCTTTGAAGATGAAGTCACTTGGGATAAAGGGCAGAAGAATGAGGCAGAGCCTCTAACAATCAAAGCTGTGGAAAGCATCAAGAACTTCGAGGTCAGTGATACTGATGAATCATTTGACCTACCAATATACACTAGGTCTAGATCTCTGAATGATCCACTTGAAAGCCGAACCATCTGACCTGTCCAAAAAGATCACCACTATTGATGCACCACTCCTCAACTGGCATTCCATCCATGTCAAGAATGCACAAGTTAACCTAGTTCATCCCTCCAAGAAACACTTGAATTTAATATTTTTTCTTCTATTTCTAATGTAATTTTGAACGAGGCCTCCTTTGATGAGGTTCTCACCACTGTATTTTCGAAAATAATTTCAGTAAAATGAATGATGATTTTGAGTATCTTGTTATTACATACATTAATTGCCTTGATTCTAATCAAACGATCGATGAGGATGATCTAATAAATGAACAATTATTAACTGATCTTAATAAGGAAAAACTAAACGACATGATCGTGTTCAAACTAATGATGATGGAGTATTGTTATCAATCTCGATTTTAGTAACCATCCGCATGAGATTAGGATAGGGCCCACCTTCAATGAGCATGAGAGGTCATAATTTGAAGAGCTATTGAAAGAGTTTATGGACGTCTTTGCATGGTCTTACGAAGACATGCCTGGCATTGACCTAAAAATAGCACAGCACGAGATCCCAATCTTTCTAGAAATAAAACCTGTCAAGCAAAAATTGAGAAAGCTCTAGATAGAGTGGTCCCTCAAGGTCAAAGACTAAGTGGTGAAATAATTAAATCTAGGCTTCATTCGTGTGGTCAAATATACTATATGGCTTGCAAACATCATCCCCGTCCTGAAATCGGGAGGAAAAATCCCCATGTGCATCGACTTTTGAGATTTGAACAAAGCATCCCTGAAGGATGATTATCCTCTGCATAACATCGACATGATCATCGATAACACTACCAGTCATACCCTCAAGTCTCTTGTCTATGGTTTCACTGGGTATAGTCAGATTAAGATACATCCTGACCATCAAGAAAAGACTGCCTTCATTACCCCGTGGGGAACCTTATGCTACATAGTCATACCATTCGATCTTAAGAACAGTGGGGCTACCTACCAAAGGGATCTTATCCATAAGGAAGTCAAAGTCAATGCCAACAATATGATCATCAAGTCCAATACTAGGGAATATCACATTCCTGTCCTGAGGAAATTCTTCGAGAGACTACAATAATACTAGATTCGCCTCAACCCATAAAAATGCATCTTCCGTGCCACAAGGGGAAAACTCCTCGGATTCATAGCCAGTGAAAAAGGTATTGAGGCAGACCCTGTTAAACTAAAATCAATACTTGAGATTCCGCCACCCCGGATGGAGAAAGAGTGCATGGATTTCTAGGTATGCTCCAACATCAATCGGTTCATCAGCCAACTAACATCTATCTGCGAGCCCATTTTTAAACTTCTCCGAAAGGATTAAACTAAAGTTTGAACGAAGCATATCAGGAAGCCTTCGATCAGATCAAACAATACCTCCCTCGACCTTCTATGCAATGTTAACCCAAAACATCAAAGAATTCTGTAAGGGTAGAGCCATCTACTATGCTAGTCGAAATCTGGCAAAGCATGAGGCAAACTACACTGCATTATTAAAGGCGTGTGTCACCCTAGTCTGGGTCACGCAGAAGCTCCATCACTATATGCTTGGATTTTTTACCAAACTGGTGTCACGAATGGATATAATAAAATACTTATTAGAGAATCCCACCTTATCTATCCACATGCCCCCTGGATGAATTTAACATCATATATGTCAAGCATAAGGCTATGAAGAGAAGAGCCATTTTCAATTACCTTGTCGACAATCCCATGGAAGGAACTGAGGTTCGGATTTTTCAATTCCCAGACGAACGCATCCTCTGCACCTTTCATGAGGATCTCATATGGTAGATGTTCTTCGATGGTGCCACTAATAAGAAAGGATATGGTATTGGGATACTTTTGATAGCCCCCGATGGTTCTCACACTCCCATTGCCATCAAATTAGATTTCTCTTGCACCAATAACATGATGGAATATGAAGCTTTTACCTTGTGGCTCAAGATCACCCTCAAGAGAGGAATTAAATGCAAGGATGTCTATGGAGACTCAATCCTCATCGTGGGGAAGATCCTCAGGAAATGGAAAATCAAAGACAAGAAGTTATGCTATCTTAGATGTCCTCTTTATTCTAGAAGGAAGAAATTATGCTATTTCAATCCAAGTTCTTGGGATGGAAAACTAGATACCTTTATACTTCTAGAAGGTTAACTCTTATCAAGCATGTTATCTCTTCAATTCCAATCTTTACTCTAGCTGCTTTAAATCCCCCAAAAGAAATTATCAATCGAATTCATTCAATGTTTAGCAAATTCTTTTGGGGGTCTGATGGTATTAGAGGAAATAAAAGAAGACGAGAATCTCCTACCCTTCCACACTCATCTGGAAGAGCTCGCTTCCAAATTCAAAGATATCACCTTCCACTACCTTCCTCATTTAAGGAAAAACTTATCTGACACACTAGATACTTTGGCCTTTATGGTCGATATGCCCGTTGGGATAAAAATGGCCCCCTTTCTAGTCCAGAAATAGGCAACACTTACTCATTGCTACCACATTGAGCTCGTTATAGAAGAAAATTTAGACCTGACAGGATTGTGGTATTGTGGTATTTGGAACTTCCTCAAACATAGTTGGTATCCTTGAAACGCTAAAAAGAAAGACTACGCGACCCTTTACAGGTTATCTGCTCAGTAAATCATTTATGACAATGCACTCTTCCAAAGAAATTTTGATGGCACCCACTTGTATTGCATAGCAGGGGCTAGATCGTAGATGTGATGTAAAAGATCCACAGTGGGTAATGTGGGCTCCACATGAACGGTCATGCGCTTACTAAGAAGATCATTAGTTAAGGATATTTCTAGACCACCATGGTTCAAGACTGCTTTGCTTACATTAGAAGATGCCTAAAAATGCTAGCAGTTTGGCAACCTTCAGCATTTGCCTCCTCGAGAATTGTATAACATGACATCTCCCAGGACCTTCACCACCTAGGGCACAAACATCATTGGGAAAATCACTCATAAGGCTTCCAATGGGCATGAATTTATCCTGATCACCCTTGATTGCATCACGAAATGGGTCAAAACTGAGTCATATACGGTGTTGAATGCAAATAAAGTATCCAGATTCACTCGAAAGAACATTATTTGCCTCTATGGAGTTCTCCACAAGCTAATGTCAGACAATGGGATCCATTTTCAAAACTGAGGTCACAGAAATAGTTGATAATTTTGAAATCCAAAGGCACAAGTCTCTCCTTAACGACCACAAACTAATGGGTCTATCCAAGCCCCCAATAAAATCATAAGACCATCATTAGCAAGATGACCGAGATCTGCAGAGACTGGGGAGACCAGATCCCATATGCCCTCTGGGGCTATTGTACCTCCATCAAAACACCCACCGGGGCTACTCCTTAATCTCTGATATATGGCATGGAGGCAATCCTACCCGTAAAAATTGAAATATCTTCCCTACGCATTGTTCTCGAAAGTTAAGTCAGTGAAACGGATTGGCAGTAAAAACGCCATGAAAAACTTGTGCTCTTAGATGAAAGGAGGTTAAAAGCCCTATATCATATACAAGGGTACCATTGTCGTATTGTGCAATCATTCAATAAAAAAATTAAGTATCGCGGTATTCAAGAAGGAGATCTTGGCCTCAAGGAAATCATAGAACCCATCTGGGATCCAAGAGGAAAGTTCAAGCCCAACTGGAATGACCCCTATATCGTAAAGAAAATCCTGTCAATGTAGCGCCTCTATGCTCACAAACCTCGATGGAGAAGAAATGGCGCATCCAGTTAATTTGGACCATCTTATGAAATTTTACCCCAAGTCCGAACTCTCATAGCGCTACGACTCTTCTCACCTCGCCGCTATTCATAAAAAAATCTTTCCCCTCCCCCTCTACTCATAACTACGTAGGACCTGATCCTCTCTTAAAAATCACCATTTTCAAAAAAGAGAAGCTCATAATTTTCAAACCCCGCATAAGTACGTAGGCTGCCCATAAGACACCCATGGGCATGGTCCTTTCTCTTTCACAAAATGCTTTTCTTTTCTCCCTTCGAGAATGATAGTCTCCCTCATCATTTGAACGAACAAAAGGATTATGTATACCTTAGAGATTGGTATAGATAGTTGAAATAAGAAAATTCATCAAAGACACGATAAAATGCATTAAAATCTCATCATCTTCTATTAAAATACAGAATATGGCAATTACATGAAACATCAACAACAAGAATGATAATCAACCAACATCTTATAATTTTCACAATCCAAACACCTCAAAACCTACCAAATAAACCCATATATTACCAGTACCCCCTCACATTCAAGACCTGCTTTCAGCTACTAGACGGACCCACCTAATCATCATTTCTTATCCTCGGATTATCCCAAGAATCCCAATCCTGGTTACGATTTCGTATCCGCTCCATGAAGTGGCATGCCTTAATTAGCATGGACGAAACCACGATACCTCCGGACAAAGTGTCTAACATCACAAGCCACGTTTGTCCAGTCTTTTCAGCAAAAATATTTTTAACCACCCGCTTCCATAACCACTTCAAATAATCCTCAAATATAAACCCAGTCTCCCTCGACAAATTGAGACAGACGGGTAGACGGTCGACGGTGCTGCTACAAAGGCCCCAAAATCATTCTCAGTGACTCATTTAGGTCCTCGGACAGAAGGAAGTTGGTTATACATGGAGGAAGGATATGCTCTGAACCCACTTGGCACAGTAGCCACCATGGAAAATAAAAAGAAGTCTGGAAAAGGCCCATAAAATGCACATACCGGTAATCACCCAATTGCTGGATAGGCCACAGATATCCCCACCATGGTACGTACCAGTGAAGATTCCTGGCCATATGCTCTATGATACCATTAACCTAATTTTCCATGGATGGGCTAAAACTAAAGAAATATTGAGAAAAAAAATTTAGGAACGATCGTTAGAGGGTACTCAGGAAGGGCTGCCAGGCACAGTCTCTTAGATAACCTCATTAATAGTATCACAGGGCTCCCCCATAAAAAATTATCTCGGCCTTCGTTCCAGGCATCCAGTCCATTAAAAGTCTTTGCCAATATATCAACAGCTAGATTACAGTTATAATACATCCACAATACTATCGTGTCCACCTAAGGATCAGTCGCCATGTTTTCGGTCAATAAAATCAGTTTGGTAGTTAATCTTAGGGTAAAAGCACTAATAAAGCCAATGTCAATATAATATCTTCGGCACACTGAGTTCAACACCGTCAAGAGAACAATACTTCCTTCATGCCCCAATGGTCAGGAGATCGAAGGAGAGATGTGGAACAACTCGACTAATAATACCCTAGGGGAAAGGGACAAGTTCGGAATAGTTGTCACAACACTTTGGTTAACACCGAATATCATAAAAAAACTCCTCATAAATGGATCATACTTTATTCAGATCAAAGAGAAAAACATGCTCTTTGGGATACCAAATTTGTAGCTCCACTTCTAAGAGATTCTAATCTGGATGACGGTTACGCCACAAGGAGACATGGCATAATTTAAAGGCTTCGTAGTTGACATTGTAGAGGCACATGGCCTCCCAACCTTCGAGATAAGTCGCAAATGTTTCAATTATGAAAAGCGTCATTTCAAAGGAAGAAGAAAGTTACAAAAAAGAGAAGATTAAATTACAGTGACGAAAAAAACCTCCAAGCACTTTTTTATACCCAAAAGCACCCATAAAAAATAAGAAGCCCGGCATGCTGCCATGATACCTGTTCCTAAGTACTCTTAAGTATAGAAGAAGTGAAATAAAATCTAGGAAAGTTATTTGGACTTGACCTATATACCGATAGGCAGGCCAAGGGGTATGCCGATCGACACACCCCATTTTTAGAAATTTCCTACCTTCCACTTTTGCATATATTATTCCAAAATAAATAATCTCCTTTGTAAAAAATATAACTTGTTGGTAAAAAGCTTTTTTGAGTATTTATTCTATCTTATCTTGGCAATTGATAAAACCTCGACGAAAAATTAAAGTGTATATAGACTAGGTCATTTAATCCAAGATAAATAAAAAATGATGAAAAGTGCTTCTTATATATACTTATCAGAATGGTTACATTTTCCAGGTACAAAGATATCAAGAAAAGCAAAGAAGCGAGAAAAAAATCATGATGAATTAGGATGCATTCCTGACCTCGGCCTCAACCAACTAAAAAACCTGCCTTAGGAATCTCGATGAATACGTTCCCTTGACGATGAGTGGTAGATCACCCCCTCCAAGAACCAGAGCTTTCCTTAGAGGTGGCCAATTTGGACACCGACGCTATCCAAACCCGAATATCCCATACCCATGATGTCGACACGAGAACAATATACAAAATAACCCATCCACCAAAAGCAAGAAAGTCAGTAATAAAAGGAGAAAAAGTCAGAACTAGAAATAAGAAATAGGAAAATAAGTCATACATCTCTCTGGAGAACCTCCTCAAGAAGACCCAAAAAACTGTCTATTTCCGCCTGAGGGAGACAAGACACTGAGACCACCTCCCCACCACCCACTAAAATATGGTAGGAAGGGATAGAAATGTGCAGAAAAAGAACCTCCTCCGCTATCCCTGCACCACCCCCGTGTTATGGGCCTACACCACCGACGCGTTGGTACCTCTCCTCGATCCCACTATTGGTTGCACATCATAGATAGACGACGACATCGACCAACTGGTCGTGAAGTCTTAATAATCGTAGCCTGTCGTCGTGTCCTTATAGAGCATATAGGATTTTCCCTCTATTGTCGCTACCCTCGCACGTCTAATATCTTCTTCACCCACCTCCTGAAATCCAAGGGTGCTAACGGTGGGACCTACCTCAAAACTCTTTCCCCCAGGTACCAGACATACCCGAACTCATGTGCCAAAAACCCCCCGCATCTGGGCATGCATGCTAATAATCCCTATAACCTTCGAAGACAAACGCCAAGGATATAATGTCACCTATTTCTTAAGCAAAGATAGTCGTTTACTAAGTGAAAATGAAGTATTAAACCCACAAAAAAGACGGAAACCAAAGCCTAACCTGGTCGCTCGTCAAGGCGTTCAACGCCGCATACACATTCTTCAATACCAAAGACTGGTTCGATCTCCAGTTCGATTTCATCCACCTATACATCCTTGATAAATTTCACATCTAACTCGCCTTCAAGAATATCAATCCAAAATTTTGCCCAATAACCTCATAAAACAATGTCTACAGAAAGCAATACATGATGTTAAAAAGAATAAAAATGGAAGAACAATATGAAAACAAGAGAAAGATGAATCTAAAGATTAACTCTAGAAGATACGCGGGTCTCGTAAAAGTATGTCGATAACACTGATTGAAAGAATCAAGAGAATCATAACAGGATGCAAGCGTAAAGCTCCCCCAGTCATACAAATGAGTCTTCGAGATGATCCTCAAGTAAGGAAGAAATCATAAATGGATGACATCACCACTCGTAGCCACAATGAACCCTCTTAACAAAAGCAAAATAAATAAGTAAGATGCCCGCCTCACCTGCCGCCCCTTAGTCTCATCGATTTTCCTAGATAGTAAGGTGTCCTTCAACATTGATATATGTATAAAATCCCCAGATACAATCCTCTCGATGTCTCCTAAGGCAGCCTGAATTGTAACCTCAAAAACACATAAGTTACGGTCTACCACTATCTGATGACCCTCAAACTATAGCCTTGTCAACTAATGAACATCCAGGGGCGTAACCGTCATCTCCCTAACACTTAAATGGAATTTATGGGTGGTGTCCCCTATCTCTCATCCAGATCACACAATACTTCTTTAGAATGTAACGTCTCATCCAAAGCCCTCGCCAGAGGGCCAAACCCGATAGACTCTACCATTTACTTCACCATTGAGGTAAGTTCTTCCCACACTTTATTGATCCCTGTCGAACCATGGGAGTGAATACTCGACGAAGCAATGCCGACTTGCATGAAATCAACAATACCTTTCAACATCCTAAGAATAAGAATAAAAAGAAGACGGGATGGATGAAAAAGAAATAAAGCACTTATATAGCCATTTGGGTTCTTTGCCCTCATAGATCAGTGGTTCACCGGGTCCCATAAAAGAATCCGATCATCAAGAATGGGCTCAAATATATCGTAGGCATTCTCGCTCCTTAGTAACAGTGCATCTGTCTCATGCCATTCCAAACCTTCCCAGTCATCAGTGACCATCTAGGCTTTGTCTGTTGCACCCTCTATAAGTTCTTTCAAAGAAATAGGCTTAAAACTGATTGTTAGAGAGAGAAAAGAAAAGATTCACTTGAATGAAGATGTGGAAAAAAAAGGAGGGTCGCCCCCTTTTTATAAGGGACTAGGGGGTATGCTGATCGGTAGTCCCCTTGACCTGTCTACAGGAAGTAACCCTTCACCTCCCCCCCAAAGCCCAAGAGTCCGTGCCCTATGACGATAAGCACCATTTAGGCTATGCCTATTGGCAGTCCCTTTAAAATTCCATCATAAAAATTCCAGAAAAATCTAAAAAAATTCCAAGAAAATTCACAAAAATTCTCGAAAAATCCCGCAAGGTTGAATGCATCATGGCACTGAGAAAACTCATTAAAAAGCATGAAATTACTTATAAAACCCTCACCACCAACATACTTCCCAGCATAATCAAAACCAAAGTGCGCCATCACCTGCAATACCAACACCCTCCTCAGCGGAGTCATAATGGAATAACTCCCCGATCATGAACTCTTTTGGTTCGCCGAATTGACCTCGATCATCTCAACTTTTTAGGTACACAGAATGAACCTAGGCCGACAAAATCTACCTCTACCCTCTAAATCGGTCATCTCAACTATTTAGGTCTACAGAATTAACCTAGGTCCACAGAATTGACCTCGATCCTCTGAATCGGTCATCTCAAGTCTTTAGGTCCACAAAATTAACTTAGGTTCGCAGAATCGACCACAACCCTCTGAATTTATCATCACAACTCTTTAGGTCCACAAAATCGATCTACACCATCTAAATCGATCATCTCAACTCTTTAAGTCTATATAATTGACCTCAGTTCTTATAATCAACCTCAACCCTATGAATCGATCACCTTAACTCTTTAGGTTCGCAAAATCAACTATAACCCCTTAAATCGGCCACCGTCAAATTCCCAATATGGTCCTCGACCATCTAAAATCGTTAAACGTCGATGAGGTGGCTATTGATGACCTTTGCTTATTCCAAGATCGCCCACTGAGGGGCTCTATATACACCCCATCCTAATACCATCAAAATACCTCCTTAGGTCCCTAACACTTCTCCCACCATAAGACCCTAGATCCTACCCCAAACTCTAATTCAAAAGTCACTGGGTGCTCTCGAGCCCCGTTTGACGTTGGTTAACTTTCCAACTCGAGCGAAGATGATTGTACTTCCATAGGACTCTTAATCCCCTTTTTAACGATCCATACCATGCGCAAATTGGCCTCATGGTTCGTGCGTACTCACCTTTTTACTCTAAACCCTGGTCCAGAAGCCATCGGGCACTTTCGAGCCCAATTTAAATTTGGTTAACTCTCCAACTCGATCGAAGCTCATTGAACTCTCGTAAGGATCTGATGCTTCTGAGATGAATTTGTTAGGGTTTGTTGAATGCTTTGAATGTTCATTTTATTTCTTGGTATCTTCATTGTAATGGTTGGACATAGTTGCATGGATGGTAAATTCCTTGTAACATATCTCATAATGTATTGAGTGCTTGTTTTAATCTCAAGTACATTAGATAGAAGATAGTGAAGTGTTATCATATATTAATTGTGTTGTCATCATACAAAATCCTTTTACTTGAAATACATTTTGTTTCACACATACTTTTAACACACCTATTCATTTAAGTCCTTTTAATTTCCAAAGTCTCACGCTTTGTTTACCATTTTCAATCTTTAAGTCCTTATTTTTCGAGTATTACTGGCTTAATATCATTCCATCTTTCAAGACTTTATTTTTATCATTTTATGCAAAATATACTAAGTTTCAAGGACCTTAATTAAATTCACACTAATTTAGGATCACAATACTTTAAGGTATTTTATGCAAAACGTGTGACTCTTGGTACCATCTTGTAAGCTTTATAATTTCAATGGCCAAAATATAATTTTTATATTTTTAGGGATTATTTTTCAAATAAATAATCTTAGAGGTTATTTTAAAATTATATCAACATTTGTCCAATATTTCAAGTTTAACACCTTAAACTAATTTTTTTATGCTTTTTTGCACATATACAAGGGGTTTTAACCTAAACCCATTTACATGTACGGCATATACACAAATATACTATTTTAGAGTTTTAACATAAACTTTTTCTAAAATACTTAGTAATATTTTCTTTGAATCATACACTTAAATATCATGCATATTCTGCCCAAAATTTACTTTAACTAACTAAATCATTTCCTCAAATGACATAGCCATTTTTTGTCACATAATACATAAATAGATAACATGTTATATAAATATAAATACATATAATATATACCCTAAACATGCATCATTATTCATATGAAAGCTTACTTAAAAATAAATACCACCTCAATGAAGAAATCCTCCAAACTAGAAGAAAATACTCCAAAAGAATGCTCCCAAAGTGTACCCAAGAATGCTCCAAAAAATACCCTCGCAATACCCCCAACAACATTAATAAGCACCTAAAAGTGTTATATTTAGACCTCAAATAAACGCATTTTACTTGCTAGTTCTAAATAAAATCGGACTTATATTGGTATTTGTTTGTTCAATAAGCATTTACGGTGTCAAACAAGCTTAATTTGAGGCAAATGCATGTTGAAAAGTGGCTAAACCCAATTTTCGTATCAATTACCCAAGTCATCACTTTAGCCTTGTGTGTGTTTAGTTTGTGTTTTTATATTTTTAGATTGTTAGTTGAGTCATGAATAATTTTTTTAGGATTTTTACATTTTATTTGTGTGCGTATAGTGTAGATATTGGGTCATTTACTGTGTGTCGAGTATTTTTCTATTTTTATGTAAATATTATAGACGTGTTTATTTTAGTAGATTTTTCTTTATTTTATTAGTTTTAATTTTATTAGTATTATTTTAGTTTGAGTCTTTTTTTTAGGAATAGAAATTTATTTTTTCAGTTTTAATAGAATTTATATTGTTTAGTTTTATTTTATAGATTTGTAAATAGGTTAGGTTTTGATTTTTATAGACTTTAATTTTAGTTTTATTTTTTTTTAGTCTTAGATTTTATTTTTAATTTGTAAATATTTTATTTTTATTTTTTGTTTTATTTTCAAACTAAACTCACACACTCACACCCTACACTACCGTACACCTCACCACACCCTAATACCCCTCTTCATCTTCAACCTCTCACCCCCACCACCCACTATCTCTCTCTCTCTCTCTCTCTGTCTCTCCTAATCCACACCATAACACCACACTCACATACACCCTATTCCCATACACCTCACCTACACCCAAACTAAACCCCATCATCTTCAACCTCTCACCCAATCAATTCTCTCTCACCTCCCTCCATTAACAAAGAAACCCACTACCATATCTACACCACCATAACCCCAACCATGAAACCACTACTAAAATCGGACCCTTGTAACCCGACCCCAACCAAACTCGATAGCTACTCGAACCAAATCTAGCCCAACCCAACCTCTAGTCGTCGGACATACCTGCTTCTACCTGGATCATCCACAACCCGAAATCCTGTAAAACCCGAGCATAAACCCGCTCCCACCAAACCCCATATCTCCGACCCAATCAAGTCAACCCGGAACCCAAAACCCGATTCCTAATACCCGCGACCTTTCAACCCTTGCTGCCTCATCATCAACTCGAAAACCCTCTGACACCTCTGTCCCAAATCTTTCCCAATCCGACAAAAACCAAATACCTCTGAAACCCAAATAGCTGCAAATTTTCCATAAATAAAAGTCACGTGTTATCTTTTACCCCATTTTTCCTAAACTACCCTCATCCATTACATCTTCTAATATTACCCTAGCCCCTTATAATCTCTTATAAAATAAGACTTCATTTCAGACAGAAAAAAGAATAGTGAAAGTATGAGAGGGAGAAATACATTTTAGTGTACTTTTTAGAGTATGATTTATTTTTATTTTCTGTTTTTTTATTTTATTTTTTTTAGTGACTTCAGTTTTAGGTAGAGTATATTTGTAACATACAAATTGTGAGTCGAGCGACATATTTTTGCAGTGTCGTAAAATTCAGTTTTAGAAAATGTTTAAATCTAATTTTGTGAGTATGTGAAATTTAAATATTAATCTTCTAAAAGGACTCTATGTAGCATTACATTTGCAACGAGAGTTGATTTGTGAATTTATATATGCTTTAGGGTATTTCAAATAGACAAACTAATTAATGAAAATAAATAGGTTAAGTGGTGAAGTTTAGTCCCTTGAATTATCTCATAATTATTTTCTCCTCATATTTAGCTCACGTTATCATTTTCTTTATTTATTTGTGTAGTTTTAGTTTTAGTTCATAATTAATAGTATAAATATCCCTTCAAAAAAATCATACTTGCCTTCACTTTGCTCTTGTCCACATTAAGGAGCGCAGATTGACCCATACTTGCCAATATACAATTTTAGTGTGTTTGTAGGTACCAAAAGGGATTTTTGAATTACCGTCTTTACTCTACAACGACATATACACAAAAGGCGAGTTATCAAATGGCGTCGTTACCGACTTTTTAAGTGTTGGACTTTGCTTAAACTATAGCGATTGACTTTTCACGATGTGTCGTTGTCGACTTTTCGCGTTGAGGAGTGTTTTGAAGACTTGTACATTTGTTCATTTGTATATATTCTTTACTTTATATATATTGTTTGCATTAGGATATTGAGGATTTGTACATTTATTCGGGGTGCTTTGGACACCAATTATTTGTAATAATTAATCACAAAAAAGCGAAAAGGGAAACGGGAAAAGGAAGAGAGAGCTCCCTTGGAGTGGAGTTTTGAAGCCTCTCTACATTGGGTCTGTAAGACTCCTGGGGACGACTGAAGTTAGGCGAACTTCCTCCGGTCAACTCAACTCGGTCTTCACCCTGCATGTGTAAAAGCCGTAGGAGGTACATTTCTTTATCCCTCACGCATCTCCTGTTAGCGAGTCCATTTATTCTTTGACTATATGCTCTTATGTGACTTTATTTTTTGCATAGTCTTACTTTGAATGGTTTCATGAATTAATTGGATTTAATACCTAAACCCGATCATTGAAACGAGAAGGGATTTCATCATCCAACTCAATCACTTAATTCCACTTTCTTGTTAACCCGTGCTATCATATAATTAAAATTAACCAACTAGGAAGCCAAGTAGGAACGCATTTTCCAAAGGCGACATATAAGATTCCGTGAGTTCTCGCTCACGGATTAATTAAAAATTTGACTACCTAATCAATTAGTTGAAGATAAAAATTGGCTACGTGCCAGTTACGATTTTTCTTTGCTTGTACGTTTCTAATTCTAATCCCTTGGTAATCGATTTTTGTTTGCTCCGTTAGTATGTGTTTCATACTGAGTTCACTTTTATCCCTTTTCAAAAATTCAAAAAATATTTTTTATCCTTTTTCTTATTTTCAAAACAAAAACCCCAAAATATTTACCTTCTTTTTCAAAAAATTCAAAAACCCAAAGGGATTTTCTTCTTTTTAAAATAAAAAATAAAGCCAAAAATATATTTGGAGAAACCTTTTTCTCCCCTGTCCATACTGTCATGGCCGAAGAACATCCCTTACGGGACGACTTTAGTCATTTCCCATATTCATCATGCACCTATTGTTATCATTCCAATCACTTGTCCCATGAGTGATCGCACCTTCCTTATCCATTCGAACCCACCATGGAACATGTGTATCCATATGACACTGTTTCGAAACCCACTTCGGCTTATTATCCTAACATATCTAATACCAAGTGCTGTGAGAAACCAAATTATTCGTGACGGATTGATCACCCTCCCATGCAATACAAATTCCAACCCCTTGTTGTGGATCCTCACGAGTTCTAACAGTTGTCTTAGCAACCTAGTGCACCCCATCCCGAACACTCCCCTCGCTATGCTATCCATGATTATCAACCTTTTGTCTCTCACGAAGTCCATCCTCTCGTGTATGATGAAGTCGACCCCGCTCCCCACACTTCCTATGAGTATTCTCCATTTAGTTATAATACTAGTGTGTTTTGTCCACTTCACCCATCTACCATTGTCCCACCACCAACCATCACTTCCCCATCATCATCCACCTCCACTCTTGAAAGCCTTTTGCAACAGTTCGTCCTCGATCAAGAGCAAGCTACTCAAATTCAAAGGCTTGAGTAATGCTTAAATGAATTTTAGTGTGCGAGAGAGCCGAATTTCACCCTAAGTCAACCCATTATTGCACTTATGTGGAGTGATGATGAGTCCTCTTATGACACCAATTTTGAGTGTGACCAACCCTACCACCCCGAGAATCTCTAAGTTGCGACCACCCCGTGGTCCAAGCCCCAAGTTGATAATTGTGTTGACTTATCCATAAAACGTGAGACTGATCGATGCCCTAATAATACAAAAGAACCTAACGCCGAGGTTCGCCTTTCCCTGCCACATCCAAATGAGCCCACATTTGAGGTTCCCCCACTCGTTATATCCAAAAACACGCCCAAGTTTATACATATTGTACCCATTGAGTGTGTCCTCGAGACGCCCATTCCTTATGAGTTAGCTTTAGCTCCGGCTACGAGTGCTTCCCCATGCACAACAATTGAATCGGAGATGGTTCCCACCTCCCTTTCTATGGATCCTCTCTAGAGATGTTTGGATCACTTATAGTCTAATATTGATGTTGATTCATATATCTCGGATCTTAATGCCTTGTTAGACCCTTTCACCATATCGGATGGTGACACATTGGTGGATAAGTTGATATCTCCCTCATTTTATACCACACTCCCTCTTCAGGAGGACCTTGAGGACTATTTTGACCCTCAAGATGAGTGTGTATCCCCTACTCTCGATTTAGATCATCTTCCTCCACACATTGTCCCTCCTGAACCACCCAGTGTCCCACCCAACCCTCCACCATGTTTGGACCTAGTCACCGTACCTCTCCCATTTCCAAATATCTCTTTAGGTCCTTACTTGCACCCACCTTCCATATTTTAACGCCACGAACCATCTCATGAGTTCTTCATCCACCCCACTATCCGTGAGAGTATTTATGGTGCTACTCACCACTTACGTGACACCGAGCTTATTCCCTCACGTGCACCATTTGCCTGTTGTGGTTCTTGTTACTATTGTCAGCTCATCGATGTGTCACGGCATGACCATTATCATCGCCCATTTACAGAACGATCACATGATACCCATGAGCTCTATCACATCCAAATTCCCACACCTTTTCGCCTTCCTCACCAAATTGAGCACCATGCTTATAGGGCCCTTGTTGCTCTAACCTTTAAGCTCAATAAGGCCCGTGGTCGGTGCCTCTTCACTATCCGCCTTTCCATACTTTCATATCCCTTCCTTCCCATCCACCCGTGGTCCACCGATGCTTTGCATCGCGTGAGTCACTTTGCCATACAAGTGCATTGATCCGGGTAGCCTATGTCCAAACAAAATACTTTTTCAGTCTTGTGTGGGGGTGACTGTCTTAACCCATCCTTCTGCCACCCTGTGTTATCATAGTTCATATCTTTATGAGTGAGTATGCTTACGTCTGGCTGAAGACGTTAAACTTAGCGCTACCGGGAGGCATCCCGTCGTTTCTTATTTTTGAGTACGAGTCTTATCCTATTTTGGGGTGGTGCTTCTCACCACCCAATACTTTAACATATTTGTAGACTTGTACACATTTTTGTCTCATCACTTAATCAGGTTTCATGTCGGATACATGCAGTGCCACTTCATTATCGTTCGATTTTGGTATATTCTTTCACTCCCTGTGCTTTAAAAAGTTCAAAATATGTTTTTAAACATCGAGAACGATGCTCTTCTTTATTTGGGGGTAGGGTATTTCTCAAAATCGTACCTATTTTGAAAAATTTTGCCAGAAACAAGTTATATTTTACACGTTTTTCTTATCTTTGACGTGATTTATCTATCATCCACCATTAAAAGTCTAGAATACTCCATGTTGAGTCTGAAGTTGATTTTCAAATTTATAAGCTTAAGTAATACTTCATAAGGCATATTGCACCATGAATTCCTAGGCTCAACATTTCTTGCACACTTATCACGTCACTACGGTTTAGAGTTGAAAAGTACTACAATTCTCAAGAAAACCTTAAAAATCATTTGTGGAAGCTTAAAACCCGTGAGATTTGAGCTTTTCATTATTTTTGAGATTTTTTATGCAATCTCTGAGTCATAAGTTGACTCAACTTCCTTTGGATACCGTACTTTAAGTCGTTTCATGATCTCATTATTCTTCAAATTTTGGCATAATCACTGAGGATGACATCACTTTCGAGTTATAAGAAATATGTGTCTTCTAGTTTGTCCCGAACACTAATCATTTACCCCATTTTCCATTTTCCACCATCCATTTTCCATATTACCACATCATTCATACCATCCATATATCATTATTCAATCATCACCCTTGGTTTTTGAGAAAAAGAGTGTTTGAAATTATATATATAAAATGTCTTCATTCGTTCTTTAAAAGACAAATTGTATCGTATAAAAAATCATCTAAAAAAAATAGCGGTAAATCGAAAAAAGAAAAGCATGCGATCAAAATTTTGTGAAATGGAGACATTAATAGTTCAAGTTGTCCACTCTTCTCAAAATCCCAAAAATCATTATATCATCCATATTACCCATATCATTCCCTCTCATCCCTTAACATCCATTTAACGTCGGTGAATTGTTTGGGCAAATAAAAAGTCTACGTGCTAAATAACTCGACATTCTCGGTATAGTGATATGCATTCCTTCCTTGAGATCAAATTCATTCTTGCATCCATTCTATCTTATATGTGTGTGAGACGTTTGAACTTGTTTAAATTTACTCACATCATCACACACAACAGATATACACTTACCCAAATCTCGTGAGATCATTTTAGAGCGATATATCCGGTGAGATTTGAAAGTCAAAGCATTGATTTTAAAAGGTGATTTACAAATTACTCTTATGATACTTAAAATCGTTTTAAGTGATTCACACTACGCACGTTGAGTTCTAGATAGGATTTTTCTTGGGTATTATGTGAGTTTACTTTATTATACTTCATAGTTCATTTCTTATATTTCTTAAATGATGGATTGTATGATATTTCTTTGTCTAAGGATGATATTAACTTCCTTTTTCCATTAAAGAATTTAGTGGGTATATTTCCTGCAAACCCTCACGAGATAAAACTCATCCTCTAGGGCAACCTAGAGGTTTAACGGCTTGTTGCACATGCTAAGTGCAATCGCAAGTGCCCGCGAAAGTGGTACACTTTTGGTTTCTTATCTTTCTTTCTTTCTATTTTTGATCGAGGACTAGCAATGTTCTGTTTGGGGGTGGTGGGATAAGCACCCAAAAGTGTTATATTTATGCCTTAAATAGACGCATTTTACTTCCTAATTCTCGATAAAATCGGACTTGTATTGGTATTTGTTTGTTTTGTAAGTCAATAAGCATTTGCAGAGTCAAACAAGCTTAATTTGAGGCAAATGCGTGTTGAAAAGTGGTTAAACCCAATTTTCGTATCAATTACCCAAGCCTAAACCGAACCCAAGCCATCGCCTTAGCCATGTGTGTGTTTAGTTTGTGTTTTTATATTTTTAGATTATTAGTTGAGTCATGAAATTTTTTTTTAGGATTTTTACATTTTATTTGTGTGCGTATAGTATAAATATTAGGGTCATTTACTGTGTGTCGAGTATTTTTCTATTTTTATGTAAATATTATAGACGTGCTTATTTTAGTAGATTTTTCTTTATTTTATTAGTTTTAATTTTATTAGTATTATTTTAGTTTGAGTCTTTTATTTTTAGGATTAGAAATTTATTTTTTTAGTTTTAATAGAATTTATATTGTTTAGTTTTATTTTATAGATTTGTAAATAGGTTAAGTTTTAATTTTTATAGACTTTAATTTTAGTTTTATTAGTTTTATTTTATTTAGTCTTAGATTTTTTTTTTAGGTTGTAAATATTTTATTTTTATTTTTTGTTTTATTTGCAAACTAATCTCACACACTCACACCCTAATACCCCTCTTCATCTTCAACCTCTCACCCCTACCACCCACACACACTTTTTCTCTCCTAATCCACACCATAACACCACACTCACATACATCCTATTCCCATACACCTCACCTACACCCAAACTAAACCCCATCATCTTCAACCTCCCACCCAATCAATTCTCTCTCACCTCCCTCCATTAACAAAGAAACCCACCGCCAAATCTACACCACTATAACCCCAACCATGAATCCACTACCAAAATCGGACCCTCATAACTCAACCCCAACCAAACCCCATAGCTGCCCAAACCAAATCTAGCCAAATCCGACCTCTAGTTGTCGGACATACCTGCTTCAACCCGCATCATCCACAAATCAAAATCCTGTAAAACCCGAGCATAAACCCGCTCCCACCAAACCCCATATCTCCGACCCAATCAAGCCAACTCGGAACCCAAAACCCGATTCCTAAGACCTGCGACCTTTCAACCCTTGCTGCCTCATCATCAACTCGTAAACCCTCTGACTCCTCTGTCCCAAATCTTTCCCAATCCGACAAAAATCAAATACCGACGAAACCCAAATAGCTGTAAATTTTCCATAAATAAAAGTCACATGTTATCCTTTACCCCATTTTCCCTAAACTACCATCATCCATTACATCTTCCAATATTACCCTAGCTCCTTGTAATCTCTTATAAAAGAAGACTTCATTTCAGACAGAAAAAAGAATAGTGTAAGTATGAGAGGGAGAAACACATTTTAGTGTACTTTTTAGAGTATGATTTGTTTTTATTTTCTGTTTTTTTTAATGACTTGAGTGTGAGGTAGAGTATATTTGTAAGATACAAATTGTGAGTTGAGTGACATTTTTTTGCAGTGATGTAAAACTCTGATTTGTGGATCACTATTCATATCAAGTTTGGGAAGTTAATATCAAACTCAAGGAGACTTGGTTTATTTATTTATTCTTATTCTATCTTACTTATTATGCCTCTTATTGTGTCATTATTACATCTTATATGTAATAATACCAAAATGTGAGGCTAAATACCCCATTCATGGGGTGAGATGGAACCCTTAACTTAGTTATTTTTAATATGTTTATTTATTATTCCCCTTTGAATATTAATATTAAAATTTTACAATTTATATTTACACCTCGAGAGAGGGTGAATTATTTTCGAGAGAAAATCGTAAATTCATATTATAATATTTATTCATTAATTAAACTAAAGATAGGCAATTTTTTGAATGATATTGTAGTTTGAATTTCTCAACTCTAAAACTTATTTTTAATGATTTAAAATACTTCTAGTAAATTTTCCTCAGCAGGTGATTTATTAGAAAATGTTTAAATCTAATTTTTGTGAGTATCTGAAATTTAAATAATAATCTCTCTAAAAAGGACTATATACAGCTTTACATTTGCAACGGAAGTTGATTTTTGAATTTATATATGTTTTGGGGTATTTCAAATAGACAAACTAATTAATGAAAATAAATAGGTTAAGTGGTGAAGTTTTGTCCCTTGAATTATCTCATAGTTATTTTCTCCTCATATTTAGCTCACATTATCATTTTCTTTATTTATTTGTGTAGTTTTAATTTTAGTTCATAATTAGTAGTACAAATATCCCTTCAAAACTATTTAAAAAAAAACATACTTGCCTTCACTTTACTCTTGTCCACATTAAGGAGTGCGGATTGACCCCTTACTTGCCTATATATAATTTTAGTGTGTTTGTAGGTACCAAAATTGATTTTTGATTAACCGTCTTTACTCTACAACGACATATACACAAAAGGCGAGTTATCAAGCATCTCCCAAAATATTTATTTTCACCAACAAAAAGATTCACTCAAAATATAAGCGTGTAAGGCAAAAATGGTGACTTTTAGGGTAAAAATGGTATTTTTTTTTTCATTCTTGGCAGAAAGGTATTCAGTGGTTTTGTATCTCCAAAATGAGAGGAAACACTAATTCTAAAATTATAGTGATGGATGATTATAATATTTTTAATGGTCAAGGGATAATGTTTTAAATGGATATGAATCTACTCCAACCACTTGGGGCTTGACTCCACACCACATCATACCAAACAAATCAACATTTGACAACAAAATGAGCAGTTGACCGCATATTTTAGCTCAAGGAAATAAAGGACTCATTTGGAAAAAGAGTTGTCCACTCAAAATGTGACACTCAAGGCTTAATCACAACCGTTATTGGAGCTTTAACGCTCGGCCATGGATCCAACTGTTTATTATTATTATTATTATTATTATTATTATTATTATTATTATTATTATTATTACTACTAGCTTGAAACTCGCGTGATGTGGGGGCATTAATTTTTTTTTATTACAATTCACTACATACATTTCATTACAAAATTATCCCACTATTACTTGAATCTCTATATATGTATTCAAATCAAAAAATTATTAAAAATCAAAACAATAAACAAGATAGTGTTATATGGGTTGCTCACTTTACTACAGTACATAATCACAACTCAAACACAAAAACACAATCATGTATGCCAATATAAGATGGAGAAGATGAAAGGTAATTCGTATACATATGAAACAAAATTAGAGTAGCCCTATCTTAAGCCTAAGGAACAAACCTTTCTCGTGTGATAAATTTCTTTTGATTATTAAAGAATTCAGTTTTTAAATACATTTATTAGCATACATCCAATAAAATATGAAAACAAATCTAAATAATCATTTTTTTTCTCATAATTAACACTTTAAAGAAATTTGAACATAAAAAACAATAAAAGATTAGTCGATACACTAGCTTAGAGAGACAAGGCGAGAGAGATGTATACAGAGCTTTCCCACTAACAAAATAAAATTACAAAACTCTAGATAACGCCCACAATAATCCAATATATATATATATATATATATATATATATATATATATATATATACAGTCCTGCTCTTGTGCGAACTAGTCCGCATTTTAAGAATGCGGACCGGACATGTGTCACCTGGCGGTGAGCCCAGAAAAGAGAGAGGGTGTGCCTATAATTTAGGCGATAATTTCTAGGCGCACCGTTAGGTGACACATGTTCGGTCCGCATTCTTAAAATGCGGACTAGTCCGCACAGGAGCATTATATATATATATATATATATATATATATAGAGAGAGAGAGAGAGAGAGAGAGAGAGAGAGGATGCACGTACTTCAAATATTCTTAAAGAGGAGTGTATATACATAAAAAACAAACATTAAAACAAAAATAAATATAACTACATGGCCATGTCAGAGGTGTTTTTTTATAATAGGGCCGGTAGAAAGCTAAGAAATAGGAGGACATAGTTGTTGTTGGGAAGAGAGAGAGGTTCGTGAACGTGTAACTTCACTTTGCCAAAGATATAAAATAGATTTAGATGCTTCTTGTAGGAAATATTGGATAATAAATGGTGGAAGTTGAACCATTTTACGTGGAAAATGAAAAGATATAGAGGTACATGGAAGATACAGGGGTTAAGAAAAGATAAGAGGCGTTAAGAAACTCGAAGAATTTATTTAGGAGGGGGGGTGAATTGCTATGCAGAGTAGGATAGGAGAAGGTGCGTCTGCAACAATAAATGAGGCGAGTGGATAGAGAAAAAGGTTTAGTTTTCAATGAATGAGACACGGTTTAGAGAGTTGAATATGCATGAGACTAAAACATTTAATAGGGGGTTTATAATTATCTAATAGATTTTGGCTTGGTTTGCATGCACAACGTAATTTCTTCCCTTTCTCTATTTTATTTTTTACCTCTTCTCGTTTTGCCTAATGTCTCGTACAAGTAGTATACCTCTCCTTTTACCCTCATTTCTTACTTCTTTTATCTTTTAGCCTTATACGGCTGAGATTCTTCCATTCTTTTTTTTTGTTTTACTTTCTATGATTCGGACGCACAGGTCGTGACACCTCTCTTGACATATTTTTATTTTCTTATGTTGTTTAGTATGTATGAAAATGACTCATTTGTTTTGTCTTATTTGACAAGCATGCCTTCATAAAAAATCACACTATAAACACACACACACACCCACACACACACACACACACACACACATTCATACCCTAAAGTCTATGCCAAAGTATAGTATTTACACCTCATAAATAAAATACCCTAATCAACAAAAATCATATGACCATACACATTCTAGTAAAATAATGTCTCAATTAAAAAATAGAATTCATCAAAATAATATTTGCATCCCAAATATAAAATAACAATTTTTCTAAACGATTATTTTTTTAATAAAATATCCAATTTATTTATGTGACTTTATAAAAATTTCCCATTAATTAGTGCATACTAATTAGTATTCTATAAAAGGACGTACGGTGCAAAACTTTACATAAAATCTTAATTATTTTACGCATGCAGACTCGTACAAAATACCATGCAACGCCGGGCAACACGTGTTTACTACTTGTAATATCCATGCAAATCCAAGCTTTGATATTTCTCATAAAATTTCACGTGAAAAATATCGCATCGTGTCATGTAATAATATTTTTAAGAGTCGGGGTATTACATTGGCTAGGGCGCTAATATAGCCTCAACTAAAAAGGCACAAAACATGCTAGAAATGGCATAAAACAAGTCATAATCCATATACTAACCTAATAGGATAAAATTTCACTAAAATAAGCTCAAATCGAACTTTCTAAACATCATATGAACTTACTCGAAGGTTAACGTCTTTTACGAGTCGATCACCTTATTACGT
The DNA here is from genome assembly GCA_949130495.1 of Sambucus nigra. NCBI lineage: Eukaryota > Viridiplantae > Streptophyta > Magnoliopsida > Dipsacales > Adoxaceae > Sambucus > Sambucus nigra. The sequence continues at coordinate 183,281,722 of OX422210.1, forward strand.
TAATTTAATATCTAATTAAATTAATTAGTTAACCAAAACAGTAGCTTAAGTTAAATCTTAATAATTAATTAATTGATTGCGACTCGATATTATAAGAACCTACTTCGATCGATGGGCTTGATGTCGAGGGAATAATCCAAACAAGGAAATCCCTGACACCTAAACCCTGACCATTCCATAGATGCCCATAATACTAAGTCACTAAATTATTTATCTTAATGAATTATTATGAGTTCGCTAACATCTATAGCAATACAATAAATCACATGTAACTCAATTACGTGATCCAACATATGTGACATCTCAAAGTCACATCTCAATCTACTAAATAACATATCGAAAGTCCAACCTCTCAACTCATGAAATGACACACCGCATGCCATATGCAACAAAAACTCATTACAAACCAATAATTAATTTACCAATTAATTAAATACTACAAAAATAAAAGTTATCACACTTCCATGGGAGAGTTCTTGCTATGGTGATGGTTCAAATGGGTTTCTTCTTCTTCTTCAAGGATGGAGATGATTTTTTCTTAGATGGTATTTGTTGTTTTGTTTATTTCATCGATTGAGTAGCGGAGAAGGGGTATCATCTGCCTCGTTCCTGTAGGTTGCTGAGTGGTGTCTTTTGGCGCGTGGTTTGGATGTGTTGCTGAGTTTTACACGTGGTATCTTCATTTGTACACACGCAGTGTTATGTGCGTTGTTTATAAGTTGGTATGGGTTGATCTTGTGTGCATGTAGTTTGGGCTTGGATCCATTATTGTAGTCAACCGGTCTGTTCAGGTTTAATGTTTGAAACTTTGGGCTTTTATGATTGGATTGTTGGGCCTTGGCCTTTTGTTGGTATATTAATCTTGCGTTTCACCAAAAACATGAAAAAACAGACAAGTTGTATGCCTTTGGTATTTCCCAAGTATAAATATATACCATATTCCCCCTTGGCTCTTATAGATTGTTCAATAAAACGCACTAAAAAAATTTCCTAAATGATCCTTGATTGTAAATCATATTGGAAAGAAATTTAGAGGTGAATTTTTTTGGTAAAAATATGTCGTAGAAAGATCGTTCGAAACATTAACCCTAAATTTAATATAAAAAATGATGCCTTGGGAAGAATATTGGTTTGGTTTTGCTGCTATTTTGATAATTCTTTTTCGCTAAGTTAAGTACAAGAGGTACCAAACATGATAGAAGAAACCTCAACGAAACCTGTCTGTTCCATCAAATACCTCAAACACAAGAACTCTCATCAAATCACCCTTTTAATAATATATAAAAAAAAAACGTATATTTAAGATTCAAACAATTGCGTAGTACTCCAATCTAACTAGCACTACATATATGCCAGTTAAACTCTTTATACAGCAGCTCTAAAGTGCGATTGGATTATATGGATTAACAGAAGATTAACTTACATTATGACCAATACTTGGTTGAGAAACAACTGCAGCAGAATTGGTTGTATAAACAACTGCAGCTCTAAAGTGAGACACTTACTTATGCTTATAGAGTATGGCACTACCTAAAAAAGCTTTGCTATACATGAACCAATACTTGGTTGAGAAACAAGCTCACATCAAAATTGATTCATAGTTGATTCATAGCCATCCGCCCTTTGGTTCCATCTTCGATAAGTAACAACTGCAGCAGCAATAGCTATAGCCACTCCAAAAAACGTTCCGACCCAAACAATTTTGGGTATCATAGTATTTGCATGCATCTACAACAACAAAGCACAAGTGAAATTAGCTTAGGAATATTTTCTGTTTGATTTAGGCTTGCAAAAATATTACCATATCAATCAATTTTTTCACAACTTTGGTACAGCACAACATACAGTTTAGATTCCCACCCCCACTCCTCTCTAAAAATAATAAATTAACTAGAATTGGAAATCATTTTTAAATCTCAGAAATCCTAATTTTTCAAATCCAATTACACAGTTTTCCACAATTAGTACATGAACAATTTTTTTGATTCATGCCTATCTGAAATATTTCCTAAAAGAAATTAGGGTTATTTGACCTTTGCCCCCTATTTGTTTTTCATATAGCTACTTTGGCACCATTTCATAGTATAGCTTTTGCACCAAAAATGTCCTAAAGACTAGACACTTTTTGATAATCTTTTATGACATTTTTTTCTAGTATTCATGACACTTGTAGCTATCAAACCTATATAATATAACGCAAAACTTAGGGTGCCAGTCCTAAGACACATAACAAATGGGAGTCAAAAGGACAAATAACCTAATAGGCTAAAACATATAAACAATTCCGGGGAAAATTGAAAAAATAAAAATAAAAATAATCTGAAAGTCTACTTTTTATCCATATCGAGCCGACAATCAGGCCTTAGTATGATGCTGCTAAACAAACTCAAGGAGTTCATGGGCTTAATGATCAATCTGTTTACAATTATCAGACAAACTTTCCTTCGCCATCATCTGCTCCAATAGTCAATTCTTTGTTTTGCAGATTCATTTGAATCTTGTACTTAACACTGGCAAAATTATGGGTTGGGCCTAATTTGGGCGGGTCAAATATGGGTTGGGCTAAATGTGGGTTGTGCCAAATATGGGTTGAGTTAAATGTGGGCCGAGCCAAATATGGATGGACCAAATATGGGTTGGGCCAACCCATTATTTTTCTACTAAAGTAAGTATTACAATTCGAGGTATATGTAAAAAAAACTCATTTTTTACTCGCAACTTTTAAAAATGAGTATTATATTTGATTTGTATCTTTTAAAATTGGGCTCTATATTTGATTCCTAACTTTCAAATATGGGCCCATATTTAACTCATAGCTTTTAAATATGGGCCCCATATTTAAATGAGTGGGCTAATATGAGTTGTTTTATTATTTGGGCCGCATTTTGCCACTACTACTTGTACTTTTAAGTTCACAATATAACTATCACCTTATGTAACTCTAGAGAAGAATTTAATAAATAAAACTGACAATGAAAAGAAGAAGAAAAAAAAGAAGGAAAATCTTACTTCAACAGAAAGCAAAAAAGAACCGGGTTTGGGTGAGGGTTCTGCAATCATGATGTAGAAGAGCCCCATAACTCCTGTATGTCTTTGGGAACTGCTATAATTAGACTCCAGAATTAATGTCTCCCTGTCAGATATCTTGATAGAGCCTGGTCTAGGATAACAGGTGGACATTCCTACAATGTAACCATCCTCATTTCCTGCTTCACTTCCTTCTCCATAAATTGGTATTGATGAGCATATAACTTGTCTATCCTAAATTGATTCACCACACAAAAAAAATCATGAGCCTATATACCCCACATCCTGAAATTTATTCATCAGGCAAAAAATAATCGAAAGATTGCATGTAAAATGGCTAATACAATTTAATCTATGATTAGAATTCGATGGAATCAATCTATCCAAAACAAAGTGTTTGACTCCATCAAACTGCTCAAATTACTTTAAATCACATAAAGGTACTAAGAAATAAAAATGGGAACTGCTAGCAGTGTTTCGGATAGAGGAGAAGATAGTACCCGGATAGCTAAAACTTAACTAAATCTTGGTGTAGACAATCTTTGCAATCAATTCTGCGCGTGTTTTTTAATATATCCGTGTGACACGCGTGTTTGTTGCCGTTGGCGCGTGTCACACACGTGTCCATTACCGCTGGTGCTGACCAATTACAACATAGGAATTAAAATTGATTGGGTGTTAAGGTATTTTTTGTTAAGGTTCATTAAAATGTTCATCTTTTATGTTCACTTCTGAACCTCTCCCTATATATATATATATATATATATATATATATATATATATATATATATATATATATATATCACTGTTCTAAGGCTTGGAAGAAACGCCCCGCCTTAAGTTTTTTACGCCTTATTCTTGGTAAAACCCTTAAGTCGCATTTTTTTCTAAAAACAACAATGCTTTAGTGAAATGATATCGTCTTTTATAGAATTTTTTTACTAACCGATTATCTCATCCAAAATAATCAAATAATATTTTAATTTGCATATATTCAGACATATTTTTATGATATGTACAATTTTAGTATTTTAATACCCTTGTTATGGTTAAAAAATCTTAAAATATAGTAAGAAGGCATAAACACCATTTCACGCCTTTAGCCCGCCTAGGCTTCTAACGTTTAAGGCTTGGCCTCCACGCATCAATCACACCCCGCGTTTTTTAGAACCTTAATATATATATATATATATATATATATATATATATATATATATATATAGAGAGAGAGAGAGAGAGAGAGAGAGAGAGAGGATCAAGTGAGGTCCCAGTTTGAGGATTCTGAATGAGGTCCATTTTTTTAAAATAGTAAAAAAAATATTTTGGAGTTGATTTTTTTTCTATGGTTTTTAAACATTTCAGTAGGATTATAAAAAAATAATCAACTCAAAATGAATTTTTTTACTATTTTTAAAAAATCGAATTAGCAAAAAAATTCATTTTGAGTTGATTATTTTTTTATGATCCTACTAAAATGTTTAAAAACCATAAAAAAAAAAAAATCAACCCAAAAATATTTTTTTTACTATTTTAAAAAATTGGACTTCATTCAAGGTCCTCAAACTGGGACCTCACTTGATCCTTTCCCTATATATATATATATAATTTAGAAAAATAAGAATAATGACATGATCAATTAGATAAGTACAAAATAATCATCAATATCATTGTCTAATTGCTTATCCCCACGCTATGTCGCATTTATCAACTCCAATATTCCATTATAGTTCAATATTGAGTTACCAAAACAAATTTACATAGAATTTTACATAACATTTCATGAGAAGCAAAGTTACAACTTATAACATATTATATTTTTCATAAATGTAATTATTAATTAAGTAGAGAATGATACTTAATCAATATATATTCCATTCTTCAAAAATGCAATAATAGTACTTGTTATTAACCATGTAAATAACAATAATTAATTATTTTAACTGAATAATGACACATTTTTTTAAACATATTTAAAATAAATAAATACTGAGATATATCACCGATATGGGCCAATACTACAAAGATATCACCGATATGGCTTGATACTACAAAGATATCACCAATATGGCTTGATACTACAAATATATCGTCGTTATGGGTCAATAGTATTGAAATATCGCCAATATGGGCCGAATCACAAAAAAATCTAAACTTCAACTCGTAATGAGGAATCTAATCAGTAGGGGTGGCCGTGGGCCGGGTTTGAAAAATTAAGTGTTATCCCAAGCCCGCTCGTTCTAGATCGGGCCTTATTATGTAATCCCAAGCCCGTCTAGATTTGAAAGCTCTTTACCTAGGCCCTATTATGTTAATTAAAAGATTTTTTTTTAAAATTAAAATACCTATTTTTTATTTAAAGACCAATTTTTTTAATTAAAAATCTGTTTTAAACTCCATATATTACAAAGTCCATTTATAAAGTTTCTCACTTTACATGAAAAGACTTGGTATACGTTTTTATATTTATAGAAGTCCCCCCCCCCCCATATATATATATATATTTCGGGCCTCGGGCCGGGCCGGGCCTCATCGGGCTTAAGAACTCATCCCAAGCCCGCCCGAAAAAAAATCGGGCCTATAAAATTTTGCCAAGCCCGCTTTGCGGGCTATTTACCTTACCCAAACCCTATTTTTTTATTGGGCGGGTTGGGCGGGCTTGGCGGGCCTCGGGCCTATGGGCACCCCTACTAATCAGTGGGTACCGATACCGAGTCCACTCAGCCGTATCATCTCGATATCGGCCTTTATTTTGAACCATGTTGCATATTGCATCTCTGTATAAACTTATAAGTCTAAGGAATCTCGGGTGAATCTATAACATACCAAAAGTGATTTTAAAATGATATAAAGTGAGCCAAATACGATAACTGACAATAAACAGGAAATCAAGATCTGATAAAAAAAATCACCTCTCTATAAAGAGCTGAACCAATCCCGCCTGTATGTTGGTGTGCAACAGCATAGATGACATCACCACCCGTTGGAATACTCAGGCTTACCGTTTTGGTATCAGTACAACCATTACTAGCCACACCAGCAGCACAAGATTCAACTTCATATTCAATCTATAGAAAGACATTTCAACCAATTCAGGATAGAGTTCAAATTATGCCTTCTAATATTAGGATACTCACTAGTCTATGCGATCCCAGGAAAGACAAAATTTCAAACCAACCGAGCACTTTGGGTGTGTTTTGTTGGTTTACTTGGAAAAAAAAGTGTTTGGAAAAGTTTTACCTTGATACAATATCATTTGGATATGATCTTTACCACTATTTTTCAATTTAGTGTGTTTAATTCTTAATGGTGGAAAATGATGTGTTTATTAGGCTTAAAGAAAGTTCTCTTTCCCTCAAAAATTAAGACGTCAGGAGGAGGCGATGGGAGTATTTTACAAGGAAGATACGAAAAATAGACATCACCAATTTGTACCTAAAAAACATTACCATGGAATGTACTCCCTCCATTTACCTGTTTCCCTTTTTGGTCCATCCCAAATTAATAGCCCCATTGCTAAAAATAGCATATAAAACTAGGTGAAATTACAAAGCTACCCATCCCACCAATACTTATGGGAGAGCAATAATCCAAGTGCCTGTGTCATATTTCAAGAGCATTTGATATTCTTAGGAGGATATATGCAGAACGTGAAATATTTCATTAAAATATTTGACTTTCTATAGGGGACTATTAATTTTTGGTGGACTGAGTATGTACTATCAAACACTATTAAAATTTGGAAAAATGACTTTTTTTCACCATTGTCCATGAAAATGCATGCTATCAAACACACCCTTAAATAATCTAAATTTTATGCTAGTATTCAGAGTTAAGACCTTAACTTAAGTAGTAAAATCTACCAAAAATTGATTGAGATACCATTGTTTCACTCAGTAACAGGCATATCATTTAAGAGATGGTATCTGAACCTAAAAAAGAATTAGCTTGGTGTTTGCGATCTAATTTGAAAGGGGAAGCTCCTTATTTTATTATTATTTTTTTTTACACAGGGGAAGATCTTTATGTATAAAACTTCTAACGCAGAATATAAGTGCGTGTGTTTTTAAAAGTCAAATCTCCCTATATTTTTTTCTAGAGGGAAATGAAGTCGAACAATTTCATGCGAAAAATGAGTAAAATACCCCCATGGCCCCTAAACTATCCCAACTTGACCAATTTAATCCCTCAACTTATAATTTGGCCAATTTAGCCCTTCCGTTAAGTTTTCCGTTAAACTTCACTGCACCAATAGTTTAGGGGATCTGTTTTTTTTGTTAATTAATTTTAAAACTGTTTTGATGCTTTTTATTTAAAGTTGAAAAATTCCTTTTTTGTTCTAAATAAAAGGTAAAACCTATGAAACTAACCCCAAATCGTAAAAAACTTGATTTCTTTTAAACTGGAATAAAACAACTGTTTTTTCTCAAAGTTACAACACCCCATTTATTGGGATAAAACTAGAACAAAATTGGGATTAATTTTCCTTTCATTTTGTTTATTAAAAAACAATCAAGTGGGTTTTATAAAATCTCCAAACAATTTTTTTTTCTATTTACAGTTTTCTATTTAAAAAATATTTTTATAATAATAGAAAAACTAAAAACATTTTCCAAAACAATTTTTTATTATCTCATTTATAGTTTTCTATTAAAGAAAAGAACAACATTAAAAAAAATTATAATGCCATGTTGTTCTATTATTTTGGAGGTGAAATTTGTTGACATTATATATTTTTATTTTGGGCAGCCTTTTTTTTGGGGGGGGGGGGGGGGGGGGGGGGGGTGATACGATATCTTCTTTTTTTGTATGTCAGAAATTGTTTCAAGGTGCATATTTGGATAACAATGAGCATATTAGCTAGGGTGATAATTTTAGAAACGACAAGAATTGACACGAAAATGACACGTTATATCATGTTCGTGTCGTTTCGTTTTGTTTTTTTAAACAAAGTATTGTGGCGTCTCTTGGTTTTAAAAATACGATTAACATGATAAGATGACTCATAATTTTTATACCAGCACGACACAACACTACATCTACAACGTAAACATTGACATGTTATGTCATTTCGTGCTGGTATCAAAATTATGAGTCATCTTATCATGTTAATGATGTTTTTGACACCAGCACGACAATACATCATCTAAAAAAATGAAAGAGCACTTCTACACTGACCGAACAAATGACCGAATTTTTGGGGACAAAATGATGTGGCAGTCTCATATTGGTTGGTTTTGGGGTCCCACTGGCGTGGACCCGCAAAACTAACCAATAATAGCTTGACTCAGTGTGTCTAGAATTTTTATGTCAAAAATTCAGTCCAAATAGCATTTTTGAAAATGAAATGACAGGAACACGATATAGCGTTTCAACTTCGAGTCAAATTAATGTCGTTTCTAAAATTGTCCTCCTAGCTAATGCTCATTGTTATCCAAATATGCACCTTGAAACAATTTCTTACACAAACAAAAGATATCATATCACAAAAAAACTACTAAAATAAAAATACATCATAACAAATTTCACCTCCACAATAATAGAACGACATATCATTATAATTTTTTTAATGTTGTTCTTTTTAATGAGATAATAAAAAAGCGTTTTAGAAAATGTTTATAGTTTTTCTATTATTAAAAAAAAAATTAATAGAAAAACGGTAAATAGAAGAAAAAATTGTTTGGGAATTTTACAACACCCACTTGATTGTTTTTTAATAAACAAATAAAAAGAAAATTAATCCCAATTTTATTCTAGTATTATCTAAATAAATTGGGTGTTATAAATTTGAAAAAATAAAACAGCTTTTTTATCCCATTTAAAAAAAAAAAATCAAGTTTTTAACTATTTGGGGTTAGTTTCACGGGTGTTACCTTTTATTTAGAAAAAAATAAATTTTCAACTTTGAAAACAAAAGCTTTAAAACAGTTTTTAAATTAATTAACCAAAAGCAGATTTTTTTCAACCCTATAGCCCCCAAACTATTAGTGCAGTTAAGTTTAACGGAAAACTTAACGGAATGACTAAATTGACCAAATTATAAGTTTAGGGACTAAATTGATCAATTTGAAATAGTTTAAGGGCCATGGGGGTATTTTACTGGCGAAAAATATAATACATAGAAGGAAAAACCCCACTTACTTGGCAATCATGTCTTGTACTGTGTCCTGTAGAATCGTCCAACCTTCTCCATTTATCTGTGACATCAAATATATAAATTTTAACAGGTACAATTGAGTTATCCCAATCAACCCACTCCACTGTGTACTTCATATAGAGGCCTCTTCTAGCACTCTCAAACCCATCTCTCACCCTACACCGCATCCCATCATGACAACACCTCAAGCCTCCTACATAATTGGGGTCCATAGGTCGACCATATTCATCCTTTGTAACATTATACAGATCACACCTGCACTCAGTGCACCCCAACCTATCTTCTGCACCACGCGTATCGATTGCGTGTACATTTAGCAACCATTGCTCTTCAAACCCAATGGGAATTTCAGCCTTGTTACCAACTTCTATCCCATAAGGATCTGGAACATGTGTGGCTGTTCTTCGTGTTTCAGATCCGAGACCAAAATATTGTGGAAGGCCGTGATCACATAAACCGGCGTTTTTCACAATCATGAAGTCCGATTGGTGGAACCCTAAATCATTAGTATACTTTGGGATTTCAATACCTTCACGTTGATAGTACCTTATCATAATCCAGTGGTGGAGATAGGTCTCATGAAGGGGGACGGCATTCCCTGCTTCATCAACTACTTCGGCATTGAAATTCTTGATAGCAATATGACCTCTTGGAAATTCAACATTGTAATAGTATTTATTCGCCACTGATCCTGGATCCAGCTCAAACTTAGGTGATAGAAATGTGGAGGATTTTACTCCATTTCGATCTACTATACGTGCTTGAGAATTTTGAGCACTTATCGCCAACAACAAAATTGCTAAAGAGAGAAACCAAACTTGTGCCATTTTTTCCACCTTTTATTGCTAATTTATCTGATGAAGCAAAAAATTTAACAAATTTAGACATTTGCTCTTTAAAGGTAGGGACCACTATAATTAATATCAAATCATGTCAAACATAAAGTTTTGGCTCGGATGCTTCTTTCAACACTAAAATGCAGCTCAAAACATCAGTGTATCGCATTTATATGAATTGAAAATAACAAACAAAGTTCAGGTGAGATATATCAATTCTTTTAAGAAAAGACGCACAATAATCATTTATGTCAAAACTAAAAGCTTAGGTCTATCTCTCTAAACATAAAAATCAGATACTCCAGGGTGTGCATAGTTTTCCAAAGACAAAAGATACTACTATTTTAATAACAAAACAAATCCAACCAAACCAGCCCTTACTATCAGGGGCGGGGCCTTGTCCCCAGTTCAATTTTTGAAAAAAAAAAATATATATATATATATATATATATATATATATATATGGTTTTTTGGTAAAATTTATAACTCTAAATATATTTAAAACTGAGAGTGTAAGATTGTAATTAATTAAAAATCTAAACCTTGTCAAATTTCTGTAATTTGTGTCCCAAACATATATACCCAAAAAAAACTCGAAAAATATAATTTGTAGTCAATTTGGATGAACTATAACTTGTATAAAACTCGAAATAAAGTTATAATTTGTATAAAACTCGAAATAATCCAAACAAAAATCGTCTCGGGGGCTCCCGCCCCCAAACCCCCGTACCACTTAAAACTTTGGGCCCGGTGACCAAAAATCCTGAATCCGCCACTACTTAGTATTGAGATAAAACTATATTATTGGTTCTGAACAATAGCTCCACTTCCACTGCTTACAAATTGGTTTAATTCTAGAAGATGACCAATGGGGGGGCGCAGATAAATTGCTCACAGAGATGCAAAACAAGAAACAACCCGACTGTATGTGATGGTAAGCTGAAACTAATCATTAAGGAATATTAATAAACTATAGTGTTCTTTAACTATTCAATCCGTGGACAAAAATTCGACACTAAATCATAAAGGCAAAACAATTCTTCTTTATTTATTCAAAAACCCCTAAAACAACAACAGTATAATCAAACAACTATTGCAAAAAAGGAAGAGAAAAAGAATTGCATACCCTTAGAATAAAAAGAATGACGATGCTCGTATCTTGCATTCCACTCTAGGGAAGAAGAATACGATATTATTAATGGATGGGTAAATCTGGAGGTGTAACGTGTTAACGTGTTGTTTTGATGATGTCACTGCTTACAATATCGCCGCAGGAATTATGACTAATCGAAAACGTTAGAAGAATGACAATAAAAGATATTCAGTTGTCGTGTGAAAAAGAAACTGGTCAAACAGGCTGAGAGGGCTCATGCATGACGTCAACCCTATAAAACACTTCCCGGGAAAATGACAATAAAAGATCTTGTTAACGATTGATATCGTCGACATACATTGATTTGATAAACCGGTGATTACAACAATGCCAAAGTATATGATTGCATTTGCTGAGAGGGCTCATGCATTAAAAAAAAGGTCTTTGATTTAAACGTTTTCCATTCGGCATGCGATTGGAAAAATGTTTGCCAACACAACCATTTTGTCTAACCTATAAAAAAATATAAAAAATAATAATATTATTAATTTACCCCTTGCCATGTGAATCAGTCGTAAAGTTGTTGGACCCTAAAAATAATAATATTTTTTGTTTGTGATTATTTTTATGGAGCATGTTTATTTTCATAGTAATATATGTGTCTTTCACTCTCTAAGTAGTGTCAGAGCATTTTTACTTTTTACAATTCATATGTAGTTTAAGCTCTAGCTTAGTTAACAATGGAGTAATATATGAGTGCACGAATGTAAATAACAAGAAAGAAATGAGAGAATAGAGAAGACACAGAGATATAAGTGGTTCAGCCAATTAACTTACTCCACTGTGCAAGATTGTGTGGTGTATGTATTTACTAAAGGGCACTAATGGTCATGAATACAATCTCTCAAGCTTTCTCTCTCCTATTTACAGTTTAACAGAGTTTTAGCTGGGGTTGCTAAATCTCGATCCTTATAAATGAAGAAGAAGGCTCATATAAGCTTGGGGGTGTACAGTGCGCCCCCCAAGCATGCAACATGTGTGCATAAGGTAAGTGACCCAATGAAAGATCAACACATGTCTAGCACATGTATAGTCCATGATGACAAAATATTCTCCCATGTGGGTTGAAGATCTGTTATAACAGTATGGTCCACGTGGACTGATGATGCCCAAATCACATGTGTCGTGTGAAATGTTGATAACGACTCGGATGGTCTCGATCGAGCCGATATTAAGAAGGCGATCCAAAGAAGTAGGAAACTACGAGACTGAGAAGATCTCCTCAAGACACTTGACATGGTCTCGACTTGTGGTGTGGTACGAGGCCAACACATGGTAAGGCCGAGATGTAAGAGATAATGATGGGCTAGGTAGCGAGCCTGGCTACGTGACCGTAAATGCTAAGGAAGAGGTCTCGAAGGCCGAGACTGCGGGGGAGGGGCCTAGGCTGTGTTGGCCCATGAGCAGGTGAAATTGACGGATGCTAAACCGGACTGATGAGCTAGGCCGAGTTTGATCTTAGATGAGACCATACTTATGTATATTAACAAGACTAAGTATTACCTATATAGAAGATTAAGGGATTAATTAAATGGAACTCGGGACTAACTATATTTTAATTTGTGAATTAAAAGTTAAACAAATTAAATTAGAATTTTAAAGTTTATTTGGTAAGTTAATCGAGGTTTGTGGACTTTAGTTTAATAATTATGAAGTTTGGGGATTGAACTGTAATTTTGGTAAATTATAAACTGAGTTGGGCGTACGAGGAATTTTAGGGAAACTCGAAGGGTGTGTTGGTCATTTAGCCAATTCTTGGAAGAGAAATTTAGGGTTTAAAGGAATTCAAACATGGGGAAATTAGTCGCCGTACATTATCTATGTCGCGACTAGGCCCATGACCGTGAGCTTGACCATCACAATTGTGGGGTACCAAGTTGCGATCGCAGCTAAAACGTGGACGAGCCATAGCTAAGGCAAAGCCTTGTTGTGATACCCTATAAAATCCATAAATAGATTGATCAGGTCCAATACAAAAATCACGGGAATAATAAACATTTGGTAACATTCTTAGCATAACGAAATAAAAAAATGAAGTAAGTAACTGCAATATAATATACTAAACTACTGAATCAAATGAAACATATATAGTACCAATCACTGTCTTAAGAATCAAATCCAACTTTGAAATATAAAATTTCAATGGTACAATATTTATCTTAGAATATAAGTACATTTTATACAATATCTGACTCGAGAAAAATCTGAAATACATGCAACTACCTGAATTGAAAAATAAATAAATACAAAAATGTAGAGGAGTGACATTGCTTGATTCCTACACCCTAAGAATGATGAATAAAATGTTGCTAGAGATATTTCTCCAACGAATAACCCAAGTATATGATATAAATAACGACTTACGACATATGGAAAAGAATATAACAACGAGGATTAAACTCATTAAGTCTACAAAGAGTAATAATATACTTGAAATTTGGCCACAATAATAATAATAATGCATCATCATCACAGTATTATCACAGGAGAAATCACTATGACTTCACACAAAATGTATGGGCTTTATACCCAATGTTGTACAAGGAGATCTGCACGTTAATCCGACTCGGGATACGGGCACTTTCAGCATATAGGATCGGGTAAATAGGACCTAGGCAGAGCCCGTCTCATCATCGGGAATATCATGCGCAATCAATGTCGTACGCGCCCCATAAAATCCCTTTTAGTACATCTCCCACAAACACACGCATAGTCTCAGAATGATTGCACATAAATCAAGTAAATAAGTACGACCCTGCACAACTGGGCCTAATATGTATATAAAAAATCGACTCAACTGGGTTACACATAAAGTTTCTTATTATTAGTTAACATGCATGTTAATTATATTCAGTTATATATAACATTGGCCTGAACTCCCAAGGCTTTCCAAATATAGGCGTCGTTTCACACCTAACTTTTACAATACTTATCTTAATATAATCAGTACCTTATTCAATGGTTCATAAAAACATTTTAAATGAACGTGTGATTTACACAATCATTAAGCATCAATAGATATAATAAAGCATCCTAATACTCGATCCTATACTCAAGGTCCTCAAGCAATTATATGAAAATCTCATTTACTCATGAGTTGCTAAAAGTGTCTTATCCTCTAGATTAATTCTCTACTATTAATTAAGAACTAACCAATAATCGTGCACGGGGTTAATCACTGTCGTGCGCACGGACGTTGCAAATCTGAACTTCACAAAAATCGAGTTTCTTCTTTCCCAAACCCTAAATTATGATCCTAAAACCCTAGTCCTCCATGGATGACCCAACCTAATGTCCAAATACCTCAAGAACAACTGATTATGATCCTCAAACACCTTTGGATCAAAACCTAACATATACTACAAGTTTTAGATGATTTGAATAAGGATTTATGCACCAATTTCAAATTATGAATCTTAAAACCCTAGGTTCATAATTCTACCCAATTCATCTAAAAATTTAGTTTAATCTATGATTAAACAAAAGGACCTATATATATACACACACACACACACACAAATATATATACATACATACATACATACATACATATATATATATATATATATATATATATATATATATATATATATCATTACTATGATTGAGAACATATAAATTTCATTAAGATTTGAAGACTAAATCGTAGGAATATCATCAAACTATCATAATTCATTAACATGGGATTAAAGTTTAATTTACTAATTAAACCAATTACAAAAATTAAGTTTTAGATGATTAAAAACAGATTACACAGGTTTTAATCTAGATTTCAATGATTACTACTATCATAACACAATCCCAAATAAATTCTTAATCGATGTAAACTTGCATATAGACTGATAGGTGAATTGAAGCCCCAAAACCTCCCATTTCTCTGCAGCCTTATGTGCCTCTTTTTTCAAGCTCTCTAGGGTTTCTCCAATGTCTAAAAAGTGTTTTTAGATTTGTTTAAGTAACCTAATAATTAAGCTTCCTATGAAATTAGGCTTAGGCTCAACATAAGCATCAACCCAATGAGTTCAAATAACACTCCAAATGGATCAAAATTGTACCAAAGTCATGTACTAATCCAATGGAATTAAATCCTAACATATTAAGTAAAAAACGGACATTTTAAATGTCCAAAAAGACAACCTGAAATAGAATATATTTTAATAAAATACTTTATTAAGCCTGTACGAAATAATTAATTTAAAATTTAATTATTAAACTGTTGCGTGTCACCCGATATTATAAGAAACTACTTCACGATCGATGGGACATAATACCAAGGGAATAGTCCAAACAAGGAAATCCTTGATACCTAGTTCATGACCATTCCATAGTTGCCCATTATACTAAGTCACTTGAAATATTTAATTAATGTATTACCGTGTATTATGTCAACTTTCAATAGAGTGCTAAATCACAAAACACGTAAATGACAGCATAAATGAATCTCAAAACAGCATATACCAAATATAATGGGTGACATACCACATGTCACATACAAATAATAATTCATCACAATTAAACACTCAATTTTAACAATTAATTAATTACTACAAAAATACGAGGCATTACACTTGGTTTATGTTTTAGGAGTTATATGTTTTACCTCATTTTAATATCTATCAGCTCTTATTTTCACTCACCTTCTTCACAAAGAAACCCTAAACTCTCTATAAACCCTTCCCGTAAGCAACATATTTCATAAATCAAATCTAAGTGTTTTTTCAAGGCAATTTTAAATAAAAATTTGAGAAAAGATTCGAAGCATCACAATCAAGTGTTAAAGATGTTTCGAGAAGGGTTTCAAGAGGGGTTTCTAGTTGTTTTCAAAGAGGTTTCATCTACACCATTTAAATCAAGCTTTTATACCATTTTAAAAGGCAAGTGACTAGTCTACTCCCCTCATTTTATATATACAATTTTTAATTTCACTAAAACCTTAATTGTAGGCTAAAAATTAGTTAGTAACCCTTACAATTTTGAGATTCCAAAAGTTATTGACCTATTTTGATGAAACTGGATAATTTCACATGGTTTAAATTAGAATAAAATATTAGTGGATTCATAAATTGTGAAATTGAACCATTGGTTTGTACACTTACATATTAGAGTTTGATATTGAAAAATGAACTTATGTTAAGTAGAACTTAATGATGGATAGTTAAGATTTCATTATTAATAAAAATATATGCTCTAAAGAGATTTGTACATTTAGCTTAATCGAGAGTACCTTTACGTGAAGATACCTAATTATTATGATTCCATGTGATAGTTTATAATAAAATCATAAACCCTCATCTAAATGTATAAATTGAGAACAAACCCATATTTATAGTCTTGAATTTTTATTATAATCTCTTTAATTGATTTATGTTCTTGGAAAATGGAATTTGGACATGATTATATTTGAATTAGAATTTGTCCCTTTCTAATCTCTTTATGTTGTTGAAATTGAAATACTTGAGTAGTTGGATTAGAAGGAGTACGAGAATAAATTTATTGGCTTACGTTGGATTTTTGTTATTGTTAGTTTATGGTAGGTGGTTGTAGTTGAATATGGATATTGATGATTCACTTTATTTGATCCTTAATTAATTCACCTTAATAACTTCATAATTAAATCTAGTTGTCTTAACGAATAACATATGTCAACAAAAGTGTATCGGGGGTTCCTTGTCTAGATTTGATTTATGAGATGTCCCACGCATAGAGTTTAGAGATAGGTAAGAGTGAGGACTTTAAGAATCCTTTAATGAACATATGTATTTTATAATAATGTTTAAATCGTTGACTTGTCCCATACTAGTATGTTCTTATGATTAGTTCGAGAATTCCTTTAGAAGTAAATAAAATAACGTAACGAGTGATTTAGAGATTAGTTTAGAATGGTGCGAAGCGTGCGGGTTAATAGAATATAATGATATTATCATAAGTAATGAGCTAATTGAGGAATATGCAATGGTAAGAATAGGACAATAATATTGATTAAAATGATATGGATAAAACTATTACTTATTGCGTGCTGAGGGAGAAATTTTTTATTTGTTTGTCATGCCTGATGTTGTTTGTCTGGACATGTTATCTCAAGGGGGTGTCCAATCTTTGTGACAGTATCCTGCTTTATGAGTCACACGAATTATTCATGTTTATAGTTCTGTACATGCGCAAGAAATGTGGCGCACAATTATATGATGGTATTTAATTGGGTGTCACACAAATTATTTATGTGTTCTGGACATGCTAGTAAATGGTGGCGTTCGATTGTGTGACGATATTTACTTGTGTGTACTGCGTGTTCTTAAGATGGTAGGGGAGATGAGGCGCATGTTGGTTACAATTAAATTAATTGAGAGGTTAATTAATTATTGAAACTTACGAGTTAACTAAAATGGATTGTGAAGTTCCGTGAAATTTGATTGGTTATCACTATAAGCTAGATAATTACAGAGTTATCACTTATATATAGTTGCCTTTGAGTTGGGTAACTTTGGTAACTTATTAGGTTTTGATCCATTTATAATTGTTGAAATATTTCAAGTGTTAGAGCTAGACCTCAAGGGTAGATTCCTCCCCATATAGCATAAACATTATCGTACCTCCCATCCAATCATCATTATCATCACGAGTTTGACATAGGTTTATATCCTTGATGTGTTATCTTCCATTTTAGTTGCGTGAGTTAAGTACTTTGGGTTTAGTTGACTTATATATTGGTACAACAATTTGGCATGTATATATTCATATTTTAGTTGAGTTGGGTTTGTGTTGTAAGACTGTGTAGTGGTGTAATTTAGTGGAGACTTATGGATATGGTTGTAGAAATATTTATTATATTATTTTAGTTGATTATTTAAGGTTTATCATATCGTGTAACATTATTTCATTTGATTTTATACCTTCTAAAAATGATATTTTAATTTGTGGTCAATCCCAATGTTTGTTATGGTTGGTATCAGAGCATGGTCTTAGGCCTTGAGGGTTATAGGTGCTCCTAGACTTATATGTAGAGTTCTTTGTTATGCCTTTCTTTGTACTCTTATTTTTGTCTTGTTGTTAATAGGACTTTATCTGTAATTTCATACATCACCAAAGATAAGTACAGGAGAAATTATGGCATAAATGGGACTAGCCGACCTCATAGACCTACGTCACTGAGACTAGTAGTGTTGGGCCAGATGCACAGTAGGAGTATTATTTTGCCACCGAGAGCTAGCTGATCTCATACACCAATTTATGGGGACTTGGACATATTCTAATTATGCCCACATGGTGGATTTCACCTTAATGCATTATCGAGATTGTTGAGAGCATAAGAGGAATGGAAAGAAGACGGGTCAGTCCAATTGGCTTAAGACAAAGAAAAACTCAGGAGGAAATAAGAGAGGATTTTAGGGCCATGGATATTGGAGGCATTTTAGGTTGGGGATACAGAGACCTTGGGAGCAATTGTAGGGACTCCCTCAAATAAGATAGTGGCAGCAAGAACCAAGGAATTATGGGGATCCTTCACCCCCACTTATAGTATTTTGGTTCAGGTGCAGTGTAGGGGACATAGATACAGAATTTGTCGAAGTGCGGGGATGCGGGGATAGTAGAGTCAAGGCCAGTTGTTGTGTTATGGACCTCAGTTGGTACTTGAGGGGGAGAGGGATGGGAGTTATGAGTGTGTTCAATGGAGGTGTGGGGTACCAATCCACATGCGAGTTTAGCGTGTGTTTCCTAATGGGATGCGAGAGTGCTTATCTTTCGGTCCATTATTTCTCCGGAGGTCAGGTTTGTTGTGATTATGCCTCTGAAAGTTATTCAACAACATATCCAGTTTTGCTGCACACCCATATTTATTCCTAAGTCTAATTTTTAATGTTCGGGGATGTCGACTATTCAGATTCACCAGTTTATGTATATGAAAATAAACAAAATTGGGTCGGGTTAGCCCCTTTGGTCTCCATAAGGCAAATTGAGGCCTGCGAATGATCTATAGATTCTTAGCGTGGGTTTAAAAACTATGTTACGAGTGGGGAAGGTATTAGGCACCTCGCTTGTTCTTTATGATTCCTCTATTTACTTATTATCTCACTTTTTACATTTATGATTAATTTTTGTTTATTTTAGCATATGTTGAGAAACCTTAATTTGAGAATCCCTTAAAACGTATATTTATGCTTAGGCATAAAATTGGCATTAGTGAGAGGTGTTGTAGACACCCCATTCTGTAACCCCTTAAACTCTCCTTAGGTCCTTAGAACCTCCCTTCATCACTACAAACCCAAGTCATACCCTGAGTACTGACCTAGAAGCCATCGGGAACTCCCAGACTCCGTTTGAACAAAAGTCAAAGTCTTCAGCTCAATCGAGACTGAATGAATTTTTGAAGGGCCCTGAAACCCCTTTCCAACGGTCTGCCCCGTGCGCGATTTTAACTTACCATGCGGACGAACGACCCATTTTCCCCGAAACCTGATCTAGAGGTCACCGGACGCTCCTAGGCTCCGTTTGACCTAATTCAACTCTTCATCTCGATCGAGACTGAATGAATCTTAAAAGGGCACAAAAACCCCTTTCCAACGGTCTGCTCCATGCACGATTCTGACTTACGGTACAGACGAACGATCCATTTTACTCTGAGAGGTCACCAAATGCTTCCAGGGCCTGATTGACCAAAGCTAACTCCCCAACGGTCTACCCCGTGCGTGATTCAGACTTACTATGCGGATGAACGATCCGTTTGAGTCAGAAGTTTTCCCGTCCAATGGACCGATGAGCGCTTCCGAGTAACATTTGACACAAAGTTAACTCCCGAACCAGGGAGCGATCCAAGGACTTTCAAAGGTCTCTGAATTACCTTTCCAACGGTCTATCCCATACACGATTCTGATCAACAGTTTGCATTATGCGGCCAATTTGCCGAAAAGGCCTGAAAGACACTGCCAAACGCAGGTCCCAGACCCTACCTATCGACAGTGTGCCTAAACACACCTGCCGATTAGCAGGAACAGGGCTATGCTGATCGGCAATGCCCTAGGCCTATAAAAAATATCCCTTGGCCTCATTGCAAAGGGGGCCCAGATCAGAAAGATATCACTCTCAGCAAATCCAAAAAACCTTTCTCGAAGTCGGCGCGATTTCCACATCAAAATCCCTTTCCAACCTTCATTTTTCCTCATCCTTTTCATCAAAATTGGTGAATTAACCACTCTCCATCATCATCCAAGTGCAAGGGTTGCTCTCCAACATTCAAGATCAAGCTCAAGATCTTCAAGAAGGTCCAATTTTCTCAATTCTCCCCTTAAATTCTCATAAATTTGCATTAACTTTTTTTATTACTTAGCACTTTTATTATCTCATCTCACATATCCTAATATACTTTTTATTTAGTATTATTGCACATCTCTTATTTTCATACAAATAAAAAATCAAAAAACAAGAAAAAAAGGGTTTGCTCTTAAATTCCAAACGGGAATTCTCACACTTTTCTTACACTTTTCTCACAACTAAAACACTCTTTCTACACACACACACACACACACACACACACACACACACACAAATAAGAGAAGTCCCCAGTTGGATTTATGGGATAAACCCCACCCCTCATTTTGCATGCGAACTACGTGGACTTTGATGCCTCTTTAGGCTACGTAGGCGTCTCGGGGTAAAATTCTAGATTCGAGTCCTATTTTTACTTTTTCTTTCATCTCCTATTTTCTCTAAATTCAATTCCCTAGATTACATATATATACATATATTTGTTCTTAGTGGCATATTATTCCACATGCGTTGTCGTTCCATCGTAACGACCAACGTAAGGATAATCGCGTAAATCTTATTTTCTAATATTTTTATACCTTCCTATGGATGACTCGCTTTACCTCTTCCGTGGTAAAAGTCGATAATTCCTATCTCCATTTTATATACAAATGCACAAATATCACGGGGAAAATAAAAGAAAATAGCAAAAACCCATGAGAGACCGTAAGGGAGGAATAGGTGCCTTACACCTTCCCATTTCGTAACTTAGCCTCCGGACTCTTTTCGAATCATTTTTGGTTTCGTATACATCAGTATGTCTTTGGATGCTGTCCTTCGGGATGGCTCCCTTTCTTTTGTCTATTTGAGTAAAATAGACTGGCGACTCTATCTCTCTATATTTTTCACCTCACCCAAATGACGCTGACCGAAGCGCTCCCAAGAGGTACACGCGGGACCTAGGATCCTTTATCACACGCTCGCTCGCTGCAAGGATCGGAAATGGCCACCGTGGCGACTCTGCTGGGGATGTATGAGGGCTAGACTCTATTTACATGGGTGTTATGTTTGCTTATATTTTCCCCTATTTGCATGTTCCCCTTTATTACTCATGTGTACCCCATGCTTATGCTTCTATTCACACACTTGTAGAAAATTCTCCATGTACACTTCGCACCACGTACACCTAGGATCACATATATCCTCATGTTGCACGCATCACCCATACTTGGTATACCATTGGTACTCATACTTTGCTCCCCGTTGGGCATGATAAAGAAAGATAATCTCATCATAAGATACTAATAAGATAATCATGCATGATTCACACGACCTCACCAAAGAGCATTGTGATTGACCAAATTTTACCCAGTAACTGGAGGGTCACTTTGTGATGGGCGGTGGCCTGGCAGGGCGCAGTTAGCCTAAGCGATATGATTCTCACCATCCATTGGCTAAGTACCTTCTACGTATATCTAACGGTTCCCCCGCATCGTACCGCTTGACCGAAGTCATGACGGGAGGTATATCGTAGGGAACTCGTTCACGTACGCCGAGTATATCGAATTCGCTCTCACATGTACCGTCTCCACGAGGTATATAGTGAGGCAATTCACGTACACTCAGGTATATCAAATGGCTCGTCCACACGTACCGATTGCCCGCAAGAGCAAGACGTATATCGTGGAAGTCACGCCAAAGGGGGGAACCCTTTTCGATTCCCCCAACCTACTGCATACCCGCATATAGGTGTCAAGTCTAGGACACACATGTTAGATTGTCGGTTTTTACCCAAAACTTTGCCGAAATTCTGGGTCGGTCTGTCACCCGAATTTTTGCGCATTTTTAAAACGGG
Organism: Sambucus nigra; assembly: GCA_949130495.1. Lineage (NCBI taxonomy): Eukaryota > Viridiplantae > Streptophyta > Magnoliopsida > Dipsacales > Adoxaceae > Sambucus > Sambucus nigra. The sequence goes on from OX422210.1 coordinate 183,303,987, forward strand.
ACCCTATCCGTGAGTCTGGTCACAAGTCTAGCCATAGCTTTGCATATATTACAAACCCAATTTTTCTAGGCTCGGGTCCCGTTCGGCATTTTATTTTGCATTTAGGAGAATTTAATACAAGTGAGAACATAATAATTATAATAATCATAATAATCATGCTGAGGTCCGTCTCCCGAAAAAAAATCCAAAAACATTTCTCCTTTATTTATAAAAAAAAATCCAAAAACATTTCCCCCTTATTTATAAAAAAAAAAATCCAAAAACATTTCTCCTCTCTTTATCAAAAATCCAAAAATTTTGTTTTTTCATTTTAAAAAGATTTTTTTTCCCCGTTTTCTCAAAAAAAATCCCATTTTTGCGCCTTCTAAGGTTGATCGCAAGCCCTTGGCCTGGCTCCTTATTGGCTTCGATCTTCAGTCAAATCACCCCGGAGTTCTGTCCGTTCCCCCATTACTTCTTTCGAGTCCGGAATCCATTCGCTTTCCATGGAGAACACAGATCAAGTACCCGCTGTGCAGCCGGATCTGACTGTAGTCCTAGCTCAGCTTGTGCCCAAGATTGATAACCTCCAGACTGAGGTCCGAGAGATGCAACGAAACCAGGTTCTTATTCCTCAAGAGCCCGAGGCCCTATTCCATCATGTTATGGATCCACCCGAGCCTATCTGGGTTCCCTGAGAATATCAGCACGCTCTACGTGCCCCTCCTGCTAATGGGCCGTCGCCTGCCCAGCTTTTGATGCCGAATCTTGCCCAATATGGAGCTAACTTGCTTATGATCATTGATCCGAAGGAAGAAGAACTGAACAAAGTCAAAGAGGACCTCAAGATGCTCACCAAGAATTTTGACCAAGTCAGAATCTCGGGGAGTTACATGGACTACACCCACATGTCTCCTTATCCTAAAGAGAGGTTACCTGAGAAGTTCAAGATGCCAAATATCGAGAAATTTGGAGGAAGTGGACCCCCGATTGTTCATCTCCGCGGTTATCACCATTCTATGACTTTACTAGGGGATTTTGAAGAAGTGATGTCCCAATTATTTCAGCAAACTTTGAAGGATAGCGCCCTCCGATGGTTTTTGTCTCTCGAAGAGTCTAGAATCCGTAGCTGGGAGGATGTAGCTCGGGAATTCATGTCATAGTACAAATACAACGAAGAGCTTGAGGTCACCCGCCATGATTTAGAGCTGCTCAAATAGAACTCTGGGGAATCAGTTAGTAACTTCATACCCCGATGGAGGGAAAAAGTAGCTACCATGACCAATCAGCCATCCGAGGAAGAACAAGTCAGCATAGTGAAGAAGAACTTCTTGCCCCATGTCCGAGCAACGATGGGAGGATAATATTATCCCCATTTTCTAGCTCTTAGGGAAGAAGGAGTAGAAATTGAGGAAGGTCTTGCTAAAACAGATGTCGAACCAAAGAAGGTGTCCGGAAAGTTCACCCCCAGGAAATATGACAAACCTGCCAGTGCTACAGTCTCAACCATCAACAACATCTCTCAACCAACCACATCATGGGCACCAAAAAGCCACCTTGTCCTAGTACAAAAAGAATACATCGAGCTCTATGCTCCCCTCTCCAAAGTTTATCAAGCCCTGCTAAGCCGAAACCTTATCAAACCCTTGGATCCTAGTCCATTGCCAAATCCACTCCCAATAAACTTCAAAGAAGATGCCCATTGCGCTTTCCACCAAACAGCTGGCTATACCACCGACCAATGCTTTCACCTTCGAAACGTAATCCAAGGTCTAATTGACCAGGGTACCATTGCCCACCAGCCAATCCTAAGACAAACACTACTCACAACCCACTTCCAAATAATACCAATGCCATCTTCTTAGAAGAGAACCCAGGATTCAATTCCTCAACTCAAATCACACTTATATACTCTCCTAAACCTCTCCAAATTTTGCCCATATTTCCTCCTACATCCTGTTAGCCTCGCTGATCAGGCAATGTCACTCCTTACCAGAGCATGCATCGTCGTCCGTACCCGTTCCAAAAATGGAAGTATGGAATTATCAGAGTTGTTAAAGCAACTCCTAGAGTTCGAGCTGAAATTGCCCTCACAAATGATCATTGATTGCCAAAGATTCAGTATGCTGTTCTTAGAAGCACGAAAATGGGCCCGAGAGTCATATAGTTGGGTAGTACCGACCACTGAGGTCAACCTAGATGATGTCATCCAGATCATGGCAGAATTATTCAAGCAAACTAATACCATTTGTAGTATGATCGAGGTACTTGATGCTCTGAAGCTACAGGGACGCCCGGTCCCTTCACCCTTACACATCCCCATAGAATGGGATGACCTATATGAAGAAGCCGTTGAAGTTATGTAATGCATCGACTTTACATGGAAAGACAAAATTGTTGCCACCGGATGGGAGGAAGAATTCAGATATTCAAATGAAGAACAATCTTTAGAGAAAACTGGCCCAGTAGCCGACATGTGTGGGATGATTTCATTCGAAGAACTCCTCGGAGAAATAAACAAGGTAGCAGAACAATCCGAAATTGATGAGGAAACGGGATTCATGTTCTTCCCTTCTTCAGTAAATCACATGACCATATCAGGGAGGCATTACCAGATCCCAAACTCGCTACCAGCCAATGACAAGGGGAAGGGCATGAAAGACCTTCCTATGCCAGAGTTGACCCTCGAGGAGAGCAAGATCCTCGATCAACTAAAGAAAACTCAAGCTAACATAACTTTATGAGGGTTTTTCATATCTTCTTAGTTGCACATAAATGCTTTGATCAAGTTTCTCACTAGACCCACAGTTCCCCCTTCTACCACACCAAAAGAAGCAGTAAATTTAGTCGGATCTTTGGCCTCTACCTGAATGCTATCCTTTTTCGAAGAAGAAATCCCCAAGATTGGGCTAAACCACAATCATGCACTCAACATCTCCATCAAATTTATGGGGAAGGTCGTACCACTCTCTCTTGTCGATAATGGATCCACCTTAAATGTTTGCCCACTAAGAACCTTCAAATGTTTAGGACTGAAAGAAAGTGACCTCACTCCAACCTCCGCTGCTGTGCATGCCTACGATAATACCCGTCGGGAGGTGATGGGATCCATAAAGCTTGTAATAGGGGTTGTCCCTATAAACCCTATTATTGAATTCCAAGTTATTGACATCCCAGCTTATTTTAATCTGTTACTCAGACGACCTTAGCTTCACAGTATCAAGGGTGTGTCTTCCTCACTCCATAAGAAGTTGAAGTTCTTCACCGACGGACGGGTCATCACTATTTTAGGCGATGATAATAATGCCGAGGGTGCAAGTACCAGCAGTCCAATTCTTGAGATAAATCACGGGTCCAATGATATGCTCCTATTAGGATTCTTAGTTGAACCACTTCTACTCCCAGCAGGGGACGACTTTAAAGAAAGGGTTTGTCCAGAATACGACCCTCATGGCAACGTCAATGTAATTCAGATGTTCAGAAACATGCACTTCATGCCTAGGCTGGGGCTAGGACAAAGACAACAAGGGATACTCGAGCCGATTAAACTAAAGAAAGCTTTCCCTCCTTGTGGTCTGGGGTATCAACCGTCAGAACAAGAGCTCAGAATGATCCGCCAGTCTCGACCAAAGACTAAATTGCATCCAGACTATCCCAGGTGACTCCTTGAATGGATGATTCATCAAAGAAGGCGAAGACTTCCCCTTTTGCAGCTTTTTTGAACCATGGTATGACCATACAGATAAGAAGATAAAGCCTGGAATGGAAATCTTTTTCCAAGACAGCTACTCATGGGCTGAGAGTTCAGAACACCATGTACAACCGCTCATTAAAGATATCGAGGAGACTAAGGAAAGTGACTCTGAAGATTCCTTCAACTTACAGACACTGGGGCTAACACTCTGTATAGTTCACTCAGGCACTACAACACCGGATCCGTCCCAACTAATTACAGTTGCTGATACACCTCTCCTCAACTGGCATGCTGTGCCAGTTCTACCTGCTGAAATCTCCCCTAATCCCAATATTTACCCCATTTCTTCTTATGTTTTCTATCCTTGTTCAAATGTAATCGAGTCCTCCTTTGATGAGGTTCTTAATGCTGTTTTTCCTATCAATAAAATAAACGAAGATTTTGAGTATCTTGTTGTGCCTTACATTAACTGTTTAGATTCTAATCAAAATTTTGATGACGATGATTTTGCAAATGAACAATTCTTAACTGATCTAAATAAGGTTAATAATAAACAACGTAACCGCGTTCAAGTTAATGAAGAAGAGACCGTGTTATTAACCTCGGTTCTAGTAGCCAAGTGTGCGAGATTAGAATAGGGGCCACCCTTGACGAGCATGAGCGTGCACAACTCGAAGAATTACTAAAGGAATTCGTGGATGTCTTTGCATGGTCCTATGACGATATGCCCGACATTTATCCTAAAATAGCTCAGCATGAGATCCCCACTCTCCCAGATTACATGCCGATTAAATAAAAGTTGAGAAAGCTTCGCACCGAATGGTCGCTCAAGGTCAAAAAAGAGGTGGTAAAACAGTTGAACGTAGGTTTCATTCGTGTGATCGAATATCCGACATGGCTAGCCAACATAGTGCTCGTGCCGAAATTAGGAGGAAAAGTTCTGATGTGTATAGACTACCGGGACTTGAATAAAGCCTCTCCAAAGGATGATTATCCGTTACCCAATATCGACATGATCGTAGACAACACAGCCAATCATGATCTCAAGTCATTCATCGACGGGTTTGTCGGATACAACCAAATCAAAATTCACCCAGACCACCAAGAAAAAGCCGCATTCATCACCCCATAAGGAACCTTTTGCTACACTGTTATGCCATTTGCTCTCAAGAATGCTGGGACTACCTACTAGAGGGATGCCACAACCATCCTACACGATCTGATTCATAAAGAGGTTGAGGTCTATGTGGATGATATGATTATCAAATCCAAGACTAGGGAAGGTCATGTTCCCGCTCTCCGAAAGTTCTTTGAATGACTGTGACAATATCAGATGAGACTCAATCCGTAGAAATGCGTCTTCGGCATTACAAAGGGAAAACTCTTGGGATTCATGGTCAGTGAGAAAGGGATAGAAGCAGATCCTGCCAAGCTGACAGCCATACTTGATATGCCACCTCCCCAAACAGAGAAAGAAGTTCGAGGTTTCCTTGGGAAATTATAATACATCAGTCGATTCATCATCCAGTTAACCTCCATCTGCGAACCTATCTTCAAACTCCTCTGAAAGGATTCAACCAAGATTTGGAATGAGGCTTGCCAATAAGATTTTGAACGAATCAAACAATATCTGACCCAACCCCCGTTACTCATGCCACCATAGCCTGGTCTCACCTTGCTCCTATACCTATACCTAACCATAACCAACACTACATCTGGGGCTTTGCTAGCCCAATACCCTAAAGATTCCAGCAAAGAAAGAGCCATCCATTATGCCAGCCGCAAATTGGCCAGATACGAGGTCAACTACACTGCTTTGGAAAAGGCGTGTGTCGCGCTTGTCTGGATCATCCAAAATTTGCATCATTATATGCTCTCCTTCCCCATCAAACTTGTATCCCGAATGGACCCCATCAAGTACCTACTTGAGAAATCCGCTTTGTCCAGCCGAATGGCCCAATGGTTGATGCTCCTAGCCGAGTTCGATATCATGTACGTCACATAAAAATCCATGAAAGGAATAGCCATCTCTGACTACCTCGTTGATTACCCCATAGATGAGACCGATGTCTGGATCTCCGAATTCCCAGATGAAAACATCCTCTACACGGTCCAGGATAGTCTCCGATGGTAAATGTTTTTTGACGGTGCTGCCAATAAAAAGGGATATGGTATTAGGATGCTTCTGATCGCCCCAGATGACTCTCACACTCCCATCGCCATCAAATCGGATTTCCCCTGTACCGATAACATGACTGAGTACGAGGCATGCACGATATTACTCAAAGTTGCTCTCAAGAAAAGTATTCAATGCCTAGACGTCTACGGGGATTCTGCCCTCATCATCGATTAAGTGCTCAGAAAATGGAAAGTCAAGGACGAGAAGCTCCAACCCTTCCATGCCCACTTAGAAGAGCTAGCCTCCCAATTCGAAGACATCACCTTCCACTACCTGCCTCGAACAAAGAATAACCTAACCGATGCCCTTGCTGCCCTGGACTCCATGGTCGACATGCCCGAAGGAATAATAATGACCCCCTTCCAGATTCAAAAGCAAGACAAACCAACCCACTACTACCACATCGAGCTCATCACTACGGAAGATCTCGAGATAGCCAATTATTGGTACTATGATATTTGGCACCTCTTTAAGCACGTTAAGTATCCCGAGGGTTCCAATAAGAAAGATCGAGCAACCCTTCGAAGAATGGCTGCCCAGTACATCATCTGTCATAAAGCACTGCTCAAAAGGGACTTTGATGGAACTCATCTGCACTGTATCGCAGGGGCTGACATTGAAAAGATAATACAAAAGATCCACAGCGGGGAATGCGGACCCCACATGAACGGTCACATGCTTGCCAAGAAGATCATCCGACAAGGTTACTACTGGACCACTATGACCCAAGATTGCATCGCCTATGTCTAGAGATGCCTCAAATGCCAACAATTCTCCAACCTTCAGCATCTGCCTCCGCGTGAATTATACAACATGACTTCTCCCTGGCCGTTCTCCACCTGGGGCATCGATATCATAGGGAAGGTTACATTGAAGGCTTCCAACGAATATGAGTTCATCCTAGTTGCCATTGACTACTTCACCAAATGGGTCGAAGCTGAGTCATACGCAATGCTGAATGCCAAGAAAGTGGCCAAATTCATCAAGAAAAACAACATCTACCGATATGGGGTCCCACACGAGCTGGTGTCAGATAACGGTTTGCATTTTGAGGCAGAAGTTACAGAGGTGGTTAACGAATATGGGATTCAGAGACACAAATCTTCTCCCTACCGACCTCAGACCAACGATGCAGTTGAAGCTGCCAATAAGAACCTCAAAGCCATCATCAGCAAAATAACTGAAAGTTATCGAAATTGGGCCGACCGGATCCCGTGCGCCCTCTGGGGATACCCAACCTCAATCCGAACCTCTACTGGGGCTACCCCTTACTCTCTAGTCTATGTCATGGAAACCATCCTACTAGTCGAGTTGGAAATACCCTCATTGCTCGTCATGCTTGAGAGCAAGGTCAGCGAGGAAGAGTGGTGCCAAAGCCATCTTGACAAGCTGACCCTCTTAGACGAAAGGAGATTAAAATCACTATACCACATACAAGGGTACCATCGCCGGATAGCGCGATCATTCAATAAGAGATTCAAGGATCACGATGTTTGAGAATGGGATTTAGTGCTCAAAGAGATAATAGAACCCATCTGGGACCCCAAAGGGAAATTCAAGTCCAATTGGAGAGGACCCTACATTGTTAAGAAGATCTTGTCTGGTGGTACTGCCATACTCACTGATTTAGATGGGGAAGAGATGGTTCGTCCAATCAACCTGAACCGTCTTAAGAAGTTCTACCCCTAGTTCGGAATCTCGACGCGCTACAACTCTTCTCATCCCCCTTTTATTCTAAAAAAAATCTATTCATTTCCCTTTACCCAGAACTACGTGGGCCTGATCCTCTACAAAAACCATTTTCAAGCAAATAAAAACTTTTCAAAAACCCCATACGTACGTAGGTAGCTCATACACCTTACATGAGCGCGGCCCTTTCTTTTTCACAAAATACTTTTCTTTTCTTATCTCCGAGAACGACAGTCCAATCTAACATATCCTTGAACAAAAGGATTATGTATGACTTAGCGATCGATATAGATAATTCAAACAACACAAAACTCACCTAAACGCACAACTGGATGATCAAAAACTTGTTTATTTCATTAATAAGAAATTGCAGTGAAATTACACGAGAAAAGGAATGGATAACTCCCTTCTCCCTACCTTCCTAAAAAAAATCCCCACATTTACTCCCCATTACAAAATAAACTCTCCAAGAGTCCTATCCGCAGCTACCAGAGGAGCCCGCTCCATCATCATCGTCTACATCCTGGGGTCCCCAAACTTTCCCTGCCTAAATGGAGTGCCGCAGACGCTCCAGGGACCGATAAGCTCGAACCAGCTTCGAAAAAACTACCACACCTCCCTCCATGGTATCAGACAAAACAAGCCACTTTTGTCCAGTCTCCACTGCCAACATCTTGCTGACTACCCTCCTCCACAACCACTTCATATAATGCCCAGGGACATGCCAAACTCTCCCAATAGTCTGAGAAGGACGGGTCGATGGATGCCGATTCTCCCACATAGAGCCAAGCCGCAGGCGCAAACGCTCAGTCAAATCTTCTATAAAAAAAAAGTCTAGTGTCTGAGGTGGCACGACCTGCTCCCAGCCAAATTGACGTAGAAGCTGCCAAGGGAAAATAAAAAGAGGTATGTCTGAGACCAACGAGCCGACATACGAGTATTCCCCCAGCTCCAGAATAGGCAGTAATTATCCCTACCAAGACACTGACCAGCATAAATTTAGAGCCCCGTGCTCCACAAACTAGTTCTCCTAGCTCTCGGTATCCAAGCCAACACTCATGAAGTGGCACGAAAAGAAGTTGGGCACAATCGACAAAGGATACTCTGGAGTAGTCACCAGGCGAAGTCTGTCAGACAACCACATAAACAGCATCATGGGGCTATCCCTCAGGAAGTCAAAACGACCTTCTCGCCAGGCATCCAGGCCATTCAAGTTCTCCGCCAGTATCACTGCCACCAGATTGCGACGGTATGACATCCAGGAAATAATAGCTACAAGTTGTGGGTCCACCAACAGTTCTCTAGTCACCAGCAGCAATTTTGATACTAAGCCCAGAATAATGGCTCTGGCATATCCAGCATCTCCACCCTCCTGCCAATGCACGGACTATAACACCGCCGAAAGGGAGATCATTCCTCCAGTAACTTATGGTCTGGTCGCCGAAGGCGAAATGCGAAGAAGCCCGACCAATAAATCCCTGGGAGAATGGGAAAATTTGGGTAAATCCGTGGCAACACTAGGATTTATCCCCAGCATGGCAGGAAATTCCTCGTAGGTAGAACAAACTTCATCCAACCCAAAGCGGAATACATGATTTTCGGGTACCAAAATTGTACCGTTGCCATCAGCATGTTCCACTAAATGGGCCGGTTGCGCCACAAGGAGACTCGACGCATGTTGAAAGCATCATAGTCGACATTATAGGAGCACATTGCTTCCAAGGCTTCAAGGTAGTTTGCAAACTTAATGCTTCCACCGAGAGAGAGATCTTGCAAAACTAAAAAATAGTAGACAAGTGAAGGTGTGATAAAAACACTCCACCCTTACCCCTTTTTATACCTGAAAACCCTCACAAAGGACATGACCCCTGTAGAAATCGGAGGGAATCCTACCCCACAAAGTACAAGAGGTTGAAGAGGGCATTAATCAAATCTTTGAATTGATGGGATTAGACTTGATTGTCGATAGGCAGGATAAGGGTCTCGTCGATTGACAACCCCTTATCTTTTGAAAGTTTCCTTTTTTCTCTTTTGTCAAAATCAGAAGCTCAATAAAAAATAAATTGATATTCTCAATAGAATTTCAAAAATCCCCTTCCACCCTTGTATAATTTCTCATTTTTAAAACTTTCCTTCTAAATCCCAAAAATAGCTCTTTTTACGGTCTCAGCAGCAAAGTAAAAGCGCATGTGCATGCATTCACCATTAACAAAAGATAATAATAATAATAATAATAATAATAAAAAAGACATTGCATTGCATATATATATCTTTCTGTGTTACATCAAATTTTACAGGAAATAAAAGAAAAGCAAAAACAACGGGACTCAGCCCGAACCCACATTCTCTCTCTCTCCCTCTCTCTAAGAGCTTCCACCCCTGTGACATGCTCTCTTTCCCCTACGGCGAGACGACACACCACCACCTCCTCCTCAGTAATCTACCGAACCACCCGCTCCTCAAGATACCAAGAATGGTCGGACTCATACGCCAGCAATCTCCTCATCTACACATTCACCCTAGTCGCCCCCGTATCCTGAATGGCTATCCCCCAAGGGTAAAAGGTCACCTAAAAATCCCCAGCAGGCATAAATCAATACAGAATCAGAGTGTGCAAAAATCAAGGCTGAAAGGAAAGACTCTTACTCTACCACTGGTTAGGCCATTCAAGACCTGACACACCACCTCCAGAGAAAGAGATCCCTTCGACTGCCGATTAGCCTTGCGCCATCGATACAATTGGCAAAAGTCCCCAACAGTCTCGTCCTTCAGCGGGGTATTGCACCCAATCACCTCATGAAACCACGTCTGCCAAAGACAAGAATTCACAATAAAAAAGAGACGCATAAGGAAAATGTGAATGCATGAAAAGAGAATGCACAAATTAAAGAATACCTCAAGAAGATACGTGGCTCCAGTAAAAGTTTACTAGCAGCACTGGCTAAATGCGTCCAAAGAAAAATAGAGGGTCGCCAAAGTTAGTCTCCCCTAATAATAGAGAGGGATGTTCGAAAACATCCTTAAATAAAACAAGAACCATAAATGGACGAAGTCGCCGCTCGACGGCACCTTGAAACCTCCCAGCTCCAACAATATGAACAACTGGGCCATCTGCCTCACCTGTAGCCCGTCCTCCAAATCAACCACCCTACTCAGCAAAACATCCTTCAGTAAGGATGCTATATGGAACCCCAAAAACTATCCTCCCTACATCGCCGAGCGTCGCCTGCACCGCCACCGGCCTCACCCACAGAGAACGATCCACCTCTATCTGCTCTCTGTCATAATTCAGCCCCAGCAGCTGCTGCACATCTATAGGAGTCACGGTCATCTCCCCAAAGCCAAAATGGAAGGTATGGGTAATATCCCACCACCTCTCCCCTAAAGCGCACATGATCGATATCGAACGAGGCGTCTCATCCAGCTTCGATGCCAACCTCCTAAAACTAACTGAGGGTACCACCCAACGCACCACAGGTGGAAGATGCTCCCAGACATCCTTAAGCCCCGTCGTCCCACGGGCACGTATGTTCTTCAAAGAGATATCAGACTGTCCAAAGAAAGAACCTTGTCAAAAATTCAAGAAGGAAGGAAAAATCACTAATAAAAAAGAGAAGAATGCCAAAAGTCTTTACTTACATAAGCGTCGAGGCTCACCACCCTCGAAGAACGATGACGCGACGGCTCCCACAGCAAGGTTCGCTCATCCGTAACCGGCTCGAATGAGTCAAAGGAGTTCTCACCCCAAAAGCAGGAGACACCCTGGCCCTCCACTCCACGTTCGTCCAGTCATCAACAGCCAACCACTTCCTATACGCTGCATGCTCACAAAGGCGGCCATTTCTTAAAGATCGGAATGCTAGAATGATTTGCAAAGGAAAATCGCAGAAAGAAAGAATGCAAGAAGCTGTGAAAAATGAAGGGAATTTGGACCTTTAAATATGATGCCAAGGTTCACGCCGATCGGCATTGACCCCCCACCCACCGATCGACACTAACCCTTTACCTTCCTGAGGCAGTCCAAAAGTCCGTGCCACTGCCGAATGGCACCCTCTGTATCATGCCGACCGGTACCCCCTTAAAATTTCGTACAAAAATTCCCAAAAAATACCGGAAAGCCTTGAAAAATTCTCAGAAAATTCCTAAAAATCCCAGAAAGGATTTAGAATATTTTCACCAAGAAAATTTCACACTCCCTCAAGCAGAACCCCTATTTTCCTAGCATAACTCCCAAAAACCAAGTAAAACTCCTCCAGACAATGTCCCGGAGATCTCTAAAGATCACCCCCTATGCCCCAAAGGTCTCAATTTTCCCCAAGCAATACATCCAAACCCTGGGCCACCTAATCACCTCCCTAGTGGAATTTTGGTTATTCCTTCAAAGGATGCAAAAGATTTCCCCAGGCAATCGGCTCCCTAGCCCAAAACGAAACCTCAAGATAAATCTCCCCGGCAGAGTTCCCCAAGAACGTCTCAACTTAAGCCCGCGGAATTGGCTTCGACCCACAGAATTGGTCATCCCCACTTAAGCTCGCAGAATTGTCTTCGACCCGCAGAATTGGTCACCTCATCTTAAGCCCACTGAATTGGCTTCGACCCGCATAATTGGTCATCTCTACTTAAGCCCGCAGAATTAGATTTAACCCGTAGAATTGGTCACCTCATCTTAAGCCCGCAGAATTGGTCATCTCCACTTAAGCCCGCAGAATTGGCTTCGACCCCCAGAATTGGTCATCTCACCTTAAGCCCGCAAAATTGGCTTCAACCCACAGAATTGGTCACCTCATCTTAAACCCACAGAATTGGTCACCTCATCTTAAGCCCGCAGAATTGGCTTCAACCCGCAGAATTGGTCATCTCCACTTAGGCCCGCAGAATTGGCTTTGACCCGTAGAATTGGTCATCTCACCTTAAGCCCGCAGAATTGTCTTCGACACGCTGAATTATTCATATCCACTTAAGCCTGCAGAATTGGCCATCTCACCTTAAGCTTGCAGAATTGGCTTCGACCCGCAGAATTGGTCATCTCACCTTAGGCCCGCAGAATCGGCTTCTACCCGTAAAATTGGCTATCCCAGCACAATCCGTAGGTCCTCAAAATCGGCCTCGACCCTCTAAATTGGTCATCCTTACCCCCTTAGGTCCTCAGAATTGACCTCGACCCCTTATTTGGTCATCCTATTTCAAAGCATCATGTGGTGTCTATTCGACGACTATCGTTTGTTTAAAACTCACCCGTCGAGGGGCTATGTAGATACCCCATTCTATAACCCCTTAAACTCTCCTTAGGTCCTTAGCACCTCCCTTCATCACTATAGATCCAGGTCATACCCCGAGTACTGACCTAGAAGCCATCGGGCACTCCCAGGCTCCGTTTGACCAAAAGTTAAATTCTTCATCTCGATCGAGACTGAATGAATCATTGAAGGGCTCTGAAACCCCTTTTTAATGGTCCATCCCGTGCACAATTCTGACTTACCATGCAGACGAACGACCCATTTTTCCTGAAACTTGATCTAGAGGCCACCGGACGCTCCTAGGCTCCGTTTGACATAAGTTAACTGTTCATCTCAATCGAGAATGAATGAATATTCAAAGGGCCCTAAAACCCCTTTCCAACGGTCTGCGCCGTGCACTATTTTGACTTACGGTACGGACGAACGATCCGTTTTACTCCGAGAGGTCACCAAATGCTTTCAGGGCTCGGTTGACCAAAGTCAACTCCCCAAAACGGTTCAAACTCTTTGGAATGTCTAAGTACATCTCTTAACCTTACCAATGGTCCACCCTTTGCGTGGTTCGGACTTACCATGCGGACAAACGATCCGTTTGCGCCCTAAGTTTTCCCGTCTAATAGACCGATGAGCGCTTCCAAGCAACATTTACCCAAATTCAACTCCCAAACCTGGGAGCGATCCAAAGGACTTTCAAAGGTATCTGAATTAACTTTCAAATGGTCCACCCCGTACATGATTCTGATCAACGGTTTGCGTTATGCGACCGATTTTCTGGAAAGGCCTGAAAGACACTGTCAAATGGCAGGTCCCAGACCCTGCCTATCGACAGTGTGCCTAAACACACCTGCCGATTAGCAGGAACAGGGCTATGCCGATCGGCAATGCCCTAGGCCTATAAAAAGGAGACCTTGTCCTCATTGCAAAGGGGGCCCAAATCGGAAAGATATCACTCTCAACAAATCTAGAAAACCTCTCTCGAAGTCAGCTCGATTTCCACATCAAAATCCCCTTCCAACCTTCATGTTTCCTCATCCTTTTCATCAAACTTGGTGAATTAACCACTCTCCATCATCATCCAAGTGCAAGGGATACTCTCCAACATTCAAGATCAAGCTCAAGATCTCAAGAAGGTCCAATTTTCTCAATTCTCTCCTTTAATTCTCATAAGTTCTCATTAACTTGTTTTATTACTTAGCAATTTTATTCTCTCATCTCACATATCCTAATATACTTTTTATTTAGTATTATTTCACATCTCTTATTTTCAAACAAATAAAAAACCAAAAAACAAGAAAAAGAGGGTTAGCTCTTAAATTCCAAACGGGAATTCTCACACTTTTCTTACACTTTTCTCACAACTAAAACACTCTTTCTACACACACACACACAAACACAAATAAGAGAAGTCATCGGTTAGATTTATGGGATAAACCCCGCCCCTCGTTTTGCATGCGAACTATGTGGACTTTGATGCCTCTGTAGGCTACGTAGGCGTCTCGGGGTAAAATTCGAGATTCGAGTCATATTTTTACTTTTTCTTTCATCTCCTATTCTCTCTAAATTCAATTCTCCTAGATTACATATATATACATATATTTGTTCTTAGTGGCGTATTATTCCACATGCATTGTCGTTCCATCATAACCACCAACGTAAGGATAATCGCGTAAATCCTATTTTCTAATATTTTTATACCTTCCTATGGATGACTCGCTTTACCTCTTCCACGGTACAAGTCGATTATTTCTATATCCATTATATATACACATACACACATATCATGGGGAAAATATAGGAAAATATTAAAAACCCATGAGAGGGTGTAATGGCCGAATGGGTGCCTAACATCTTCCCATTTCGTAACTTAGCCTCCGGACCCTTTTCGAATCATTTTTGGTTTCGTATGCATCAGTATGTCTTTGGATGTTGTCCTTCGGGATGGCTCCCTTTCTTTTGTCTGTTTTGAGTAAAATAGACTGGCAACTCTATCTCTCTACATTTTTCACCTCACCGAAATGACACCGACCGAAGCGCTCCCGAGAGGGATGCGCGGGACCTAGGATCCTCCATCACGCTCCCGCTCACCGCGAGGATTGGGGATGGCCACATGTGTATTAATGTCACTAAATTGATATAGGTACATAAGAGTGATTATGTATGAATATGTATTCGGGTAACGGGTGGTCATTATTATGTATTTCCACGAGTGGGAGAAGACCCGACTTGTGCAAAGGGATACCGTTAATGTATATTAGTATGCGTCAGAAGTCGCGGCCTGAGATAGTTTGATATCTCATTTGAGGTGTGAGATAAATATGAGAGATGAAAGAATTTATGTAGGGACAACATATCAAGAGATATATTATCCAGAATTGTTCTCACGAGGAGGACTCGGTAATGCACTTATGTACCCATGTATCCATGAGATTAAAGCCTACGTAGCTCAGTTTCTGTAGTAAGCATTATGGAAAGGTTCCAACGTGATGTGTGTGAAAGTTTGAGGAATTAACTTGGGAGGGAAAATGATGTTTAGGAGCAAGGAGGTTGACTCTAACATGGGTTCAGAATGGGAATGGACCCAAAGTCGTTGATAAAGATATTCATGTATATTGGGAAATCGCTAACTGTAACGTGTTATTAAACCTTCGGATTGGTTTGCAAATATGAAGGATGTATTGTTTTAGATATGTTTCACTACCTATGGGCATAGGGATATAGAGGAGGGGGTTGCATTAAGGATGTGATGTTCTAGATCCAAAAGGTGTACTTTAGCTTGATACTTTAGGATTGGAGTGGACCAGAAGTCATCGGTAAAGATCTATGTATCCCTTATCAAAATGGATAAAATCCTAGAGGTGTTGTAGGGCCTCAAGCAGATCTGAATTGATAGAGATGATAATTTTATATGAGAAAGAGGGTTTGGACTAGATATGGATGCATCCCCAAAGATAATACATCTAGAGACATATTATGAGGCTTTGTCTCACGAGTGCATCTCGGTATTATGCCTATATACCTGAGATATTTTGAGATCACAATCAACGTAGTTTCAATAGTGGGGTTGGACTAAAGATGGAGACATCCCTAAGTATAATGCACTAAGAGACTTATTATAAGTCTTTGGCTCACGAGTGTAGCTCGGTATTGCACCTACGTATCTAAAAAGTCCTGAAATCGAAGCTAATGTAATTCCAATAAAGATGGAATATTTGCGAGTGAAGGCTATGGGATACTGAGTATAAACTATACAATAATATGTATTTATGGAGCCTAGTTCTTTTTATAGCATTTTCGTTATGAGCTGGAGTATTATACTCGTATGTTTAAAATATGTAATCAAAATAGCTATTTGATAAGTATTCCAGGAAAACAAAAATTCGTATTTCCGTTAAGATAAGAATGTTCACTCAGAGAAGTGGTGAAGAGTATTTCAATTTTAAACTTTGGTTTTAGAAAAGGTTCAGAGTAACTCGATTCACGGATACTTTACAAAGAATAATTTTCAAAATTATGTTTTTGTACTGTACTTTTTTACCAGTTTTGATTAGCATTATCTAACATATGAGTATGTTATATAACTCAAGAAATAAAGGTGATGGGTAAAAAACAAGCTTTAAAATATAAACATTTTAAAATGTATACTAAGTTTTTTAGGCATATATGTACGTTTCTACATCAAAATATGTATTTATGATATTGGCCTGAATTTTCTTCAGAGTTTTTACCCTTGCCGAGAGACAAGTTTTTGCCGGAAGAGTTTTGAACATATATTTTTTTACTCTTTAGTTAATGGATGTGGGTTCACTATAGGTGATTGGTGAGTTGGTCGATGCTTTCATGGGTATGCTCACAGTGGCTCCTAGCATCATTATGAGGGTAGTGTGAGCACAATCAGATGATGTGGTATATAAGGAGAAGTTGGATAAGATTTTGACTACTAGTGTACGTCTTTAAACCATTAGTTTTGATGGTGGTTTACAGTACAGTAGGAGGTTGGTGGTCCCCTAAGATGAGGAATTGCGTAGGGCAGTCATGCAAGTACGCATTTATTTCATTTAGGTTAGAGTGGACCGTTTGACAAAGGTTGCACATTTATTTCCTGTTTTCACTGACATTTATTTCCTTTTTGTATGGATTTCACCGTAGAGAAGTACGCATGGTTAAATGCATTAGAAGTTGTTTAGTTGCATAGGTTACCCTTGCCGATTATCATAGATTGGGATACAAATTTTGTATCTTGGTTTTGGGGTAACTTTAAGAGGTTATGGGGATAAGGTTACACCTACGTATTTCTTATCATCCTCGGACAGATGGGCATATGGAATGGGTGAACTAGATTATAAAGGATATGTTATAAGTGTGAGTTTTGGGTTTCAAGGGAAGTTGGGAAGTGGACTTGCCCTTGGTGGAGTTCGGCTACAATAATAAAAAATCAGGATTTGATCGGTATTGCATCGTATGAGGAATTTTATAGATGACCTTTATATCACTCATTTGTTGGTTGGACCTTGGGGAGAGTATCTTGTTAGGATCCGAATATGTTTAGGAGACAATTGAGAGGTGAAGATAACCCATAATAGATGTAAGAGTTTTGCATATTTGGAGAGGAAGGGTGTATAATTTCAAGTGGGGGATCGAATGTTTCTCAAATTGTCACCCATCAGAAGGTTGATGAGATTTGGAAAGAATGGGAAGTTTGGTCCGAGGTAAATTGGGACATTTATGATCACAGATCAGATAGGGAAGCTTGCGTATCATTTAGCACTTTGACTTTTTTTAGATCGGGTACATAATGTGTTCTATGTATTCATGCTTTGTCAACTCTTATGGGGTGAGTATGCCTATCAAAATATTGATTTAGGGGATATTCAGTTAGAGGTCGATGCTTCATATAGTGAAGAGCCAACGCATATCTTATAATTCAGAGTCCAGATATTGAGGTCAAAGGAGATACCCCTGGTTCTTATTAAATAGAGTTACGTTTATCATATCCTCGGAATCTTCCAATAAATAACGTACTTTAACAGGCTCCACACCGCCGGTGATGCCACCATCTACTCTGGCCAGTGGTTTTGGGTCTTTCACCCCAAGGCTCCGGGCTTCCTTAATTATTCCGGTGTCATCTGAGTTATTTTATGTGTTTAAACATTTTAAAATGTAAACATCATTCCTTCTTTCCCATTTTACTCGGCCGAAGCCAAACCCGAGGTTTCACCCCAACTCGTTTTACCACCATTTGAAGTCTTTGAGGTGGGAAAAATTCATTTTTAGTGTTTAAGACTCTATTTGCATTCCTAGTAGTCTTGTTGTTTGATTGCATGAATAGTATGCACATGAATAAATAATGGTTTCTAGTAGATTAATATCAAAAAATTATAGGAAATACAAATTTTAGTAAAATGTTATATTGTTAGGAAATGAAGGATGAGTAAATATTTCTAAGTTTTGTAAGATTGAAGTTGTAATTTGTGAAAATGGCGTGTTTTCTAGAAATTTGATGCTAAACATTTCATAGAATAAAATGTTTGAAAAATAATGTTGATTTTGGTAAATGTTTGTGAAATAAAGTTTCTTGCAAAAAATGGAGATTTTAGAACAAAGGACATTTGCTAAGTTTTAAGAAATTAATAATGTTTTTATGTCTTGTAAAGCATAATTTTACAAGTATAGTGAATTTCTAGAATGAAATATATGTTTAACCCATTTAATAGGATTGTAGGATTTAAAATCCATCTTCTCATGCATATAAACTTGTAGTATTTTGATAATAACTATGTGAACAAGTTTAAAGGAGGTTTGTTGGGTTTAAACAAGAAATAAGGAAAGTAAAAATTTTAATCAAAAAAGTGTGTGAAAAAGGGGTCAAAGGTGTGATGAATATAAGGTTGTAAGACTACATGAATTGATAAAAGGGAAATGGTATTTTCTTATAAAAGTAGTCTTTAAGTGTAATTAGATTTCTTGGATAAAGAAGTAAATAAATTTCTAATTTGAAAATATGTTTAGTAAAGGTGTTGGATAAGTGTTAATGGTTAATTATTGGGAAGTTGGTGTGTGTAACTTAATAATGTTTTGAAAGATTAAAACTTATGAATTTAAAAAGGAAATAATGGAATAAAAAAATTTCCAATTGAAAAAGAAGTTACTCCAAAAAGGGTTAAAAGGTGTTTAAAAATACTTAGAAAGTTAGAATGGGTAAGTTAATGGTGTTTTGGGAAATTAACACGTGTGAAATGGAGTAAAAGGTGAGTTTGAAAGCAAACGAGTAAAATGGTAATTTTACTTAAAGTGGAATATTTTTATGAAATAAAAATGTTGGAAAGGGTGTTATACAAATTGTTCCTAAATGAGTATGATTTTTTAATATAAATTAAATTTAAAGTGTAAAGGGCATGAAATGATAATTTCAAATTGTAACATGACTTGGGGTGAAATCCCGTGTTTGGCTTCGGTCGGGTAAAATGGGATAAAGGAATGACATGGACATTGTAAAATGTTTGAACACATAAAAGGAACTCGAATGACACTAGGATAATTAAGGAGGTCCCGAAGACCTGGGTAAAAGACCCAAAACCACTGACCAGAGTATATGGTGGTGTCACCGACGGTGTGGAGCCCGTTAAAGTATGCAGTTTATTATAAGAGTCCGAGAATAAGATATAGGAATAAGGGACATGTCAAGAAACGAGTTGTGTTGTAAAGTGTATTAAGACAACCTAACTTGAATGAATTAATGAATGTTTCGGTAAACGATAAAGTGGACAAGGAGCGTGTAAATCGATTAGTGTCCACAAGGTGAATGAAAGAGAAACTGTAATGGTCAATGGGCAAGTTAAGCAACCTAAGAATGTGTAACCCGTGATTTAACACAAGGGTGTGTTGTGAAAAGTATTTTCAAAGGTTAAAAAACTATTGTCTAATACAGTGTTCGCGTGTATTGAAAGAGGTTCTTTTCAATGAAATACTATTGTGTATTATTTTAAGCGGAAAGGGTAATTTCAGTAAAGAAATGAATTATGTTAAATAGAGTGTAGTGGTTTCAAGTATTTAACCTGATGCGTTAAATAAAGGGATAAATGTCAAGTTAAGAAATAAGGAGTCTTTTATGAGATTAAATTAAATTAAATTAAATTAATCGGGATAAATAATGTTTTCAAAAGTAAAATGGTTTCATGTATATGTATATATATGTACAAGGTAGTTGCATATGCACGTAGGTATAACGTGTTAGAGTCTTCCTTTTGCTATTTGTTTCTATACAACATTCGTATATTCCCACTGGGCATTGGCTCACACCCTCGTCCTTGTTACGATAGGTTGGGTGCGGGTTCGTCTGTTGAGAGTGTATACAGGTAAGTACTTTATTTAATTTTATGTTAGTATCTCTGTATGCTTGGACTCCGGGGGTGCTTTCCACGGGACCCCCATGTAGTTTGACTTGAAATTGGAATCACATGCTAAACAAGTGAAACATTAATTTAAAAAAAAACTGGACTAGCAACATTATATAAGTTGTTTTATTGGACTTCACACCTAAAGTTCGGGTCGAATTGGGTTGACTATGGGTAATCCATAAATTCGGATTGGGGCGTTATAAATGGTATCGAAGCTCTAGGTTTAGGGTTCCTTCAGGAGTGATATGGTGAGGTCGGTAGTGGATTTTTCGACGTCAGTGTTGGTTTTGGGACGGTTAAGTTGGTTTTGATGACGGTTTAGCTCGTGTCCTCGATAATAAAGTCAAAGAGTTTAGCATGACAAGTAAGTTAGTGTCAAGTGGCACATGATCGAACTGATAATTATTAAATCGCTTTCGCAATTTTGATTAGATGTTAGTAATTTATGGCTGTCATTGCAAGACAATAGTTGTGACAAAGTGGTTATTTGTATAAGGTGCTTGTGTTTAATCCTTAATGACATAGAATCTTTGAGATGTCAATAGAACGAGATGACGTCCATTGGGAAAGTGGCACGTATTGTGTACGGTCCATGATAAGGGTTGACAGTTAGGGTGTCGTGACTAAGCAATGAAAATTGATGATTAAAATGTACATAACCCCTAGGTGTGGTGTTTAAGTGTGGTTAACGCCCATAATGTAGTTTGGCAAAATTCAAATCCTTGGGATAATACCGTAATCGGTGGATAGTCGATGAGCATGTAAATTTATATGGGTTGAAGTTTGAGGTTAGGTACATTTAGTCTTAGTTGATAAGATGCTATCCTTGTGGGTGAGTAGTTAGTAGGCGTGATGAGCCGTGTTGGACAATACTTATAATATGTACTCATTCTAAGTCGATAAGATAGCATCCTTATGAGTACATGCCCTGGTTATTCTTGATTAAAAGTTGTTCCTTGTAGGGTATGATGAAAGTTAAGGGAAAATTACAATAATTATAATATGTATGCAATAATGATGGCTTAGGAGACTTAGGAGTGAACTATAGGTAGTTTTCTATGATGAGGTTTTAGAAAATGCAACGTGATTTCAAGGAGTAGGATCTTTAGTGATGTCGGTGATGCAGACCTAGAGGTTATAGGTTGAAGGTGACGTCCTGTATCCTGCCATAATCCTTAAGTAGCATTATTTGTGTGTTGGTTCGTAGCTTATGGACATAGCCGTTTAAATAAACGACAAGATCATTGTCTAAGTATAGAGGCTCATTGTAGCCATCAAAGTAATGGCTAGGTTCAAGGTAATCCTAGTGTGAGAGAAGTTTATAGACATTTTGGGGTGCCCATATGATTAATTATGTGTGGCATCATTGGAAACAGAAGTTATCGTGTTGCCACGATCGGAGGTGTTCTATAGTCAAGGCGCTCCACATGTGGAAGCTCATGGATTAGTGTTTTTGCGAGCACCAAGCAATCGCGATGTGGGTGTTAAAAGGTTTTTTGAGCGCACCTACAATGATAAAGGTATGGATAATGAAATCTTATTGGGTCTTAAGCACTATTACATAGAATGTGTTTGGTGTCCTTAGGAGACAAGTTAAAGTTCGATATGAATGAGCATTAGCGTCCTAGTAATAATCTCAGATTGTTGGTCAGGATTTAGAAGAGTCGTATAGTGTACATGCCGGGTGTGGCTTCCTAAATCGGCACTGATGGGTGAGTCCAATCCCTAAGGTAAGATGATAGCTTGTGTTGTTATAGGCATGATGCTTGAATGTCATGAAATAACTAGTATTGGTGTTGTGATACCTGGTTTCGAGGTGTAGTTGGAAATGTATTCGCGATTTAGGTTAATTTCGTCGGTGGAGATTTGAAATGGCAACCAAGCTGGGTGATATTAAAGCATGATAAAATATTGTCGTATGTCAACGGTATATTTTAGGATAGTCTTAGTAAGGCATGGATTATTTCTTGGAACGTCCTGCCAAGACTGTTTGGATTAGAAGGCGTATCCCTGTGTGGTACTTAGTACCCTTAGAATGCCAATGGCGATCGGTGTGGTCGCCACGTAAAATCAGTTTGTGTAGAACCTGAAAGTAGGATTGGAGGCAATCTCGCATGGTTAAAGGACATGTTAAGGTGAATGTATCTCTTTAATTGAGTAATGCCTGTGAAAATTTGGGATTTTAATCACGACATGAGAAGGCAGACAATAACCTAGGTGTATTAGGTTGGTGATGTCATCATCGGTAAGTGAATTAGGTTAATATAGGTGAGGGTACAAGGCATCCACCAATCGAAGTGGTTTATGTGTGCTAAGGATACGAAGGGTATGTCCTAACTCCCAAGGAGGGAAGTTGGGATTTGATTCCATAGAGAATTAAAAGTTCGTATATTGCTTTTGTGTTACGAGAATGAATAGTTATGATTTGATTCATCATGGTTAGTGACCCAAGCCAGGGTATGTGTCTAGGGTTAGTACCCGGTGAGAACGTTAGGAATGAGTGACATGACCTCTAGTATACGGCGTAGGTCCTCTTTCGTAAATCATAGTCGAATGCTTATGAGTGAAATTTCTCGAGATGGTTGCTTGTTCCCTCAAACTCTCGCGTGTCCCTATCGGTTTCAGTAGTCGGGGATTGATATTCTCACATATGTGATAACTCAGATTAGTTCCATGTCATGGTACGATGTGTTGGGCCTAATAGAGTGCGGTGGATTGGGTATGGTCAACACAACTCGGTAAATGGGTGCACCTTATCTGAGGTATTCTTGCTATTTCATAAAGTTCTGTGTACGGGTCGTTGCACTTTCATCCACACGATTTGCTTGTAGTATTGGCTTTTCTTAGGATTATTGGCCTTACGACTGGCTGACACGGCATTCAGTGGATCTGGTTGAAAAGAGCGGGATGGTGACTTGAGGATATTATTAGAAATCAAGGAAAACTTAGCATACGTTATTTCTTTACAATGACGAGTGGATTAGAGCAAGGCTCTTTCGATTGCTCAAAAGTGAGATGCCTAGAGTAGTACTAGGGTCATCAGAGTGACACAGCAGAAGGTGTACGGTGATGACTTGGTAAGAATATTACTTCTTGGAGTGAGAAATTAGCATAGTATGGTTATTGTTAAGCTCATGCGAGTTGTGTACTCAGAATATCCTGAAGAGTTATGGGACGCAAGATGTGCAGTCCTATGATGGGATTGACCTTGGAGATGAATACGGTGATTGGTTGTATTACGGTTCACATTGGGTGAGTAATGATCGCTAGAGAAAGTGGCCCGTGGAGGCATTGGCATGTCTTGGGTACTAGCATAGGTAGTGCTAGAAATTGTTTGGACATGATCATTACGTGAGCGAAGACTCAGAGTCGATTATGCGACGTTCATGGTTAACAAGATGGAGAGTGTTAGAACATGTCTTATATTGGTTATTTAGTGATAGAAACCATGTGAGGGCACGTAGTGTGACCTTAATATTGAGAACTTCGATAATTTTATCTTAGAGGATTTTTATGGCTTAGAATAGAAGTTGGTGAACCCCGTAAGCTTAAGGATTGATGAATCGAGAATTTCGGGATGAAATTCCCCAATGAGGGAAATTTGTAAAACCCTGCCCTAATTTTTCATTTAAATTTTTTATAAATTGTAATTAAGTCAGGTAATTATTGGAGGTTGTGGGTCAAAATTTAAGGAAATAAAAGAGTTAGTAGAAAGGGGTTGTTCAAACAGCATAGGGTGTCGTTAGAAGTGAGAATCGATGTCGCGCGAAGGTCACTTGAAGCAGAGGTTTAAACGAACTTCGAGTGAGATCTCACTGCCTTATAGTCCTAGGTCTCCTAAATGTTGTGTGAAGCCATATATCAAACGAGATGGACATGTCATTCGAACGAGGCTCATGTTGTTCGAACTACGCGATTCAAAAATGTAAAATCAGACTTGCCCTTGTGCGCTATCACATTTTTAGCCCTTGGATCTTTGAGTTGTAGAAATTTGGCAATCCCAAATGGGAAAAAATGTGATTTTTGGTGTCTTTATGGTTTTTAAAAAGGATAGTTTGGGTCATTGAGTCATGGGAGATGATGGAAAAGGGAGAGAGAATGTGGTGAAGTTTTCCTCTATTGTTGGCTTCTCTCCACCATCCCACGACCATTTCACCACCATAAACAACCACTTTCTTTTAGTATTCCATCACATTCAAGCTTACCACACCCATTTCCACCATTGTTTAAGTTTATGTAAGAATTATGGAGAAGTGTTGGGGGAATTTTTGAGAAGATGGTGGAAGCTTTCATGGAGTTTGAAGGGGTATTTGGCTTAGAAGCTTAAATGGAGGACATATGGAGCATTTTGGAGGATGTATTTGGTAATCCATTGAGGCCACCTTTGTAGGTGGGGGTTTTTCCTCCAACACCAACCTTCTTACCACCATTTGAAGTCTTTGAGGTGGGAAACATCTATCCTTAGTGTTTAAGACTCTATTTGCATTTCTAATAGTCTTGTTATTAGATTGCATGAGTAGGATGCATATGAATAAATAATGGTTTCTAGTAGATTAATATTAAACATTTTTATGGAATAAAAATATTGGTAAAATATTATTTTGTTAGGAAATAAAAGATGAGTAAATATTTCAAAGTTTTGGACGATTAGAGTTGGTATTTTATAAATATGGTGTGTTTTTTAGAAATTTGATGCTAAACATTTCATAAAATAAAATGTTTGAAAAATATTGTTGATTTTGGTAAATGTTTCTGAAATAAAGTTTCTTACAAAAAATGGAGATTTTAGAATAAAGGACATTTTCTAAGTTTGAAGAAATTAATAATGTCTTTATGTCTTGTAAAGCATAATTTTACAAGTATAGTGAATTTCTAGAATGAAATGTATGTTTAACCCATTTAATAGGATTTTAGGATTTAAAAGAGATTATTTTCAAAGGTTAAAGAAGTATTGTCTAATACAGTATTCGTGTCTGTTGAAAGAGGTTATTTTCAATTAACTAGTATTGTGTATTTTTTAAGTGGAAAGGATAATTTAGGTAAAGAAATTACTTATGTTAAACATAGTGTAGTGGTTTCAAGTATTTAACAACATGCGTTAAATAGAGGGATAAATTTCAAGTTAAGAAAGAAGGAGTATTTTATGAGATTAAGATAAATTAATCGGGGTAGATGACGTTTTTAAAAGTAAAACTGTTTCATATATATACATACTAGGGTGTACCCGTGCCGATGGCACGGGAATAAATTTCTTCCCATGATATTTTGTACTTGTGCCAATGACATGGCGATAAATTTATTCCCGTAATAAATTTGTTCTAGTACAAAAATAAATATTATTGGTTATCCCATGGTACACTTACTCATCATGCCTAAGTATAACTCGTGTCGATGGTACAATTATCATATTAATCCAATGCTTGAACCATGGTTATGATTTTAATACGGTGCATTTGTGTCTTAAGAACATCCAGTTTAGATTTGCAGTTAGTATGAAAAAAATAATTTCGCCATAGAAATAGTATATTTTTAATCTTAAAAGCACTTAAAAATACATGGTAACAAAATAAAGTTTCCAAGAAGAAAGAACTAATGAAAGAAACATATATGAAATCCCTAAATATAACCGTGTTGATGGCACAATCAAGAATTTAAAAATTGTTTACAAAATGATAAATTATGATTTTATTCACTTTTCATGTACCGATTCTAATAACACTATCTAATAGACAGAGTAATTTTACATCTCCAAATGCTATTTTTATTTTACATGGATCCATTTTAGGTGATAAATATTTGTAATTATTTTGTACCGATTCTAATAACACTCGGTGATAAATATTTGTAATTATTGCACATTCATACCCATGTCGATGTCATAGTGATAAATTTGCTCCCAAGTGTTTATGATTGTCGAACACTCACACTCCCATGTATACGTCACTTTCAGAAAAAAATTAAAAATACTAACTAAATTTCATCCAAGTATAATTATATGTAAAACCAAAAAACAAATATGTAAACCCAAAATAAATAGAGAATGAGAGTAATGCAAACACCACTTAGGTATATGCATAGATCAAAATCTAATTAAAAAAAGATTATGCACTTTTAGGACTTAAAATAATATTAATTATGGATATAGGATAACAAACATTTCATTTTCATTTTTAATCCATTTTTTCAAATTATCCACTGACGTGATATGCTGTGATTGGTTGACGTTTTATGGATATGGGTTCCCGCCAGCGACTTTATTTAAAAATAGTGACTAAAATTATAAATAAAATATTTGTTGTCATATTTTTAGAATACATATTAAAATAAATCCTAAATTTACAAAGTCGTAAAAAAAATATTATCACTTGAGTTAGCTGTACAATAAAAATTACAATATATAAAAAAAAAAATTACAAAACAGTAAAATTTATACCGAGAGAGAGAAAAACGCCATAAGCTACACGCATAAAAAAACTCGTCAATAATTTCACTACCTGAACCGTGAAAAACCCCATCAAAAAGATACATGAACCAAAATCCATTCTCTGGTATCATAAAAATCGGCCTTACAACTATTTTATTCGGCGTTAAAAAATCCGGCGAAACAAACTCTCCTCTCCGACGTAACTTTCGCTCAGAGTTACAATTTTTTTATTGGAAGTAAAATGGGTTCCTCCTTTTCTTTTAAGACCATCTAACGGGAGCTGATAATAGTGAATCACCTTGGAACCAAAAGGATGAATCTCAAATGGGTGCAAACTGAATCACCACAGCTGGTAAATATGAATTCAACCCACGATCGGGTGATCTCGTTCCGATACAATATGGTGATAATCACGCATGACGGATACCGTTTCACTCTTACATCTGCAGATCTGCCGCATCATCCCTTATCCTCAAATTAAAGTATCATACTTCCATCTGCAGATCGTCACATTGAAAATGTTTAAAATCCAAGTAAATAAACACTAAAACAGTCTTGAACAAAAAAATCTAAACCCAAGAATAATAAACTCCAAAAAATAAATTGGAGAGAAATAAAATAGTCCTTCAACCGATTACAGAGTAAGAGAGACTTATCCGATGTTATTTGAAATGTTGAAGGTACTCTATCACCGAAGATGATTTTTCTGTTGGATTGAACTTCAAGAAGATGACTTTTCTGTTGGATCAAACTTCGAATCCGGAGACACAGTGGCGGATGCGAACCCAGATAGAGAGGCGGAGGCGGAGCGTGCGTAAGAGAGAGACAGGCGTAGGTTGCTGGGTTTGGATTGGCGAGGTCAAGGTGTGGGGCAACGGGTTTGGATTCATGGTTGGGTCGGAATGGAGCTCGAGTTGTGGATATGAGGGATTGAGCAGGTAATTAGTTTGGGGTTTTGTTGATGGAGGTGAGAGAAGAGAGGTTTTGGTGTGGGGGCTTCGTCGGAGGCATGGGGGTTATAAGGTGGCAGGTGGTCTGTCCAGAGGTTTGACCGGAGGTGGCAGGTGGTCTGTCCAGAGGTTTGACCGGAGGTGGCAGGTGGTAGATGGTCTACCCGGATTTTGGTTTGTGTGGGTTCACATCGGGTGGAGATCGCCGGCGGTTTCGGATTTTGGATATTGGTCTTGTCGAGTTTTCAATGGAGGTTGGGAAAATCGGGGTAGGAAGATGGAGGTCGCCGGGTTGGGTTTAGGCTGGATATAGTGTTAGGTAAAATGTGAATAAAAGTTGGTAGTGATAAAGTAGTGGGAGAGAGAAAAAGATGTAGTGGGTAGTGATAATATTTGTGTACCATATCTTAGGTTAGGTACCCCTTCCACTCTACTCTGGTGGCTGTGAGTCCCAATAAAAAAGTTCTTTGTCCAAAGGTTTATTAAATTGTCCAATGGAATATTCGTAAATGCTCAAAGCTTCCAAACGATGGCCAGAATAATTCAGAAGCTTACAACTCTCTGAGATTGTGTGGAGCTGTTTGAGATTGTGTACACAGCTATCTCTGTTGTACTCCAGCCACTTTATTTTGTTAGTTCGAATGAGAAGGCTCATAACCAAAGAATTTTAAAGATGTAGTGGGTATTACAGTGTTCAGCCGAAAATGAGAGTACATGTAATTAAGGTTGTCCAGGTGGGTGGTGCATTGTTCAGCTGAAAATAAGATTACTATCCTTCTTTGTCATGTCATGAGTTTTATATGATGTGGCATGAACCTTCCCTCCTTTGTTGCATGACATGGCATGAATAGTGAAAACACCCTCCTGATTTATTATAAATATATATATATATATATATATATGTGTGTGTGTGTGTGTATGTGTGTGTGTGCAAGGTAGTTTCATGTGCACGTAGGTATAACGTGTTAGACTCTTCTTTCTACCGTTCGTTTCTTTACTGTATTCATATATTCCCACTCGGGCTTTAGCTTACACCCTCGTCTTTGTTAAGGAATTTCAGGTGCGGGTTTGTATATGGAGAGCATTACACAGTTAAGTATTTTATTTAATTTTACGTTAGTAGTTCTGTATGTTTGAACTTCGGGGGTGCTTCCCACGGGTCCCTCACGTACTTTGACTTGAAATTGGAGTCGCATGCTAAACAAGTGAAACATTAATTAAAAAAATAAAACTGGACTAGCAACATTATATAAGTTGTCACATTGGACTTCACACCTAACGCTCGGATCGGACCGGATTGACTATAAGTAACCCATAAATTCGAGTCGGGGCGTTTTATTGAGGGGGAGCGAGATAACCTTCTAGGAATGATTGAAAATTTGATGAATGAGTCCCTAAAACTTAAAAAGTCAAATTCTTTGCTTGTGTTTCAAATTTTGATGTTAAAAGATGATTGAAAAGAATCGAGTAGTGTTAGTAGTGATGATACTAGCTTTTATGATTCTAATACTTTCGTTGCCAAAGCCAAGACTGTTGTTTTCTTTAGATGGTCAACCACATCCAAGGATATTAGAAACGGTCAACCCATAGGTAACATTCCTCTCTTTTACACATGTTTGGATTGTGGTAGGAAAGGTCACCTTAAAGCGTTTTGTTACAATCTTAGCGGTCCTAGGATAGTGGTCCTAGAAAGTTGAAGTCTTGGTTCTCGAATCGTGACGCGTTAAGTATACGTCAATTTGGGTTGGGAAATCTATTTTAGAGGCGCTAAATGTTTGACGGCTTGATTCTCGGATGCTTGCACATGGCTCTCAGATGCTATGTCTTATGGGTGGTTGCTTGCATATTTTTTTGTCATACTCTAGTTATGCTTCATGATATATAATTATTAATGTTATGACATGTGATCTTTTTTATTATATTTTTCTTTTATTGGGCCATAATGAAAAATAAAAAAAGTTTTTTTTGTCTTTTGAGTTAGAGTTCATTTTCAAAAATTGAAAAAATGGTATTTTCTTTTGAAACATTTTATCAAAAAGATTTTTAGTTTTGTGTATTTTAGTTTTACACATTTGCATGGCATATTGGTATGTTTGAATCCAATTCATTCCGTACTTTTCATGTGGCTAGGATATTTGGTTTTGATTGTATATGCTTAGATTGTTCTTAATCATTCTTGCTCGGAGTTTTTTCAAACTTGGTTTGCTTAATGGATTCAAATTTATATATGCCTTCGCACACACACGCACGAGCTTTTTAAACATTAACTTGACATATATATTTGAGCTTTGTAAAATGTTCTCCCGTTAATTTTTTCATCTATATGTTTTGTGACCATGAATGATTTGTGCATGTAAGAACCATGGCCCATGAGCTTTATTTTTATTAGTATTGAAAAATATGAGGGTGCATGGGAAAGATCTATAAAAGGAGCAAATCTCCTTTGCAAAAAAATCACTGTTGGCAAGATCCTAATAAAAAGATTAATGGAAATAAAATAGAAAAATTGCCAAAGGCCAACAAAGTTCAATTTGTTTGATCTTTCAAAAGAAATAGCTTCAAAAGTATTGAGAAAAGAAAAGAAAAGAAAATATGATATATGTTCATCTTTTAAGGGTGTTTAGTTGAAGATCAATGGGTTTTCACAATTAATCCTAGTTATGCTTATTTTGTCATGACGCTATTGATTTGTAGAATCATTAATATTCTAGGCTTGTGTGCATTGTGCTTATTTGTTCACTAAGTTAAATTTTACTTGTCATTTGAGGCTACATCTTAGTTTGATAAAGTTTTGTGATCAGTTTGAACTTCTTTAACATATTTGAATGTTGGGTCATAATTCATTTGTATCTAGTTCACGTCAATTAATTCCATCCCACATGTTTAGACACATCGATACTATGCTAGTATGTAAAGCTTATATGTTTTGTGTCAAGTTTTGGGGTCATTTGTACGTATATTTATGTGTTAAATTTTCTTTGATATATTTTGAATATATTATATATGGTATCGTACTTTGACTCTTAGTGGTTTAGATTTAATCCATGGTTGTCACATACTTGATCATAATTTGGATTATTTGTGCTTGAGTTATCGTGTTGTATTTGTTACATTTATACTTGATAAAAATTTGAAAATTTTCAAAAATAGTTAGTTGAGATTTGCCTTTGAGACTATCACTACATATGTGTTGTTTACATATCTTTGTGATGATATCTTACTTATTGTATGTGATGCTTCATATTTCATGTTTAGATTATATTCCTTTGTCAATTTCAGACAAAAAGGGGGAGAACAAATTAAGGGGAAAATTTGATGATGTATTTTATTTATGGGGGAGAATGCATTATGAGTTTTGTTTTTATTTTCTGTTTCAAACTCTATGCATCACGGTTATTTTCTTTACTTAATGTGTGTAGGTATTCAAAGGAAAAATATATTGCACCGAATGAAGACAAAGTTGCCTAAGGCAAGAACAAGATGAGATTGAAGACAGGTTTTCTCTATGTCATTTCTAGGGGTTGGAAAGGGTATTAGGATGATTTGTTATATAAGGGCTTCTATATAATTTTGTTTTTGATTTAGGTTTGTTTAGTTTTGTACCAGAATAACCAAAGGGGGAGATTTGTAAGGACAAATATTTTAGCTTAATTTTTTTATTTGTATTTATTTGCACTTTGGTACGCTTAGCGTATCCCGTTACAAACCGTCACACACTGACACGTCGAACAGAACTCCAACATCTCCAAGTTCAAGACTCCTCTACATATCGTAAAGGTATAAAACTTTTAAGAGTTAATAATTATTCATATTTATTTTGGGGATGTATTTTTTATCAAAAAAATTGTGGTCGGATTTTTAAGTTTTAAAAACATTTTTTTTTGCTTCGTTCAAACGAATTTGAATCTCATTCGAATGAAATTTCCATTTCATTTAAAGGTCGTTACATATATAATTCGAACAAACATCTAATATTTACTTTGAACGAACATCTAACGAGGTTGATCTACTTTACAGTGACTTCTCGTTCAAAGCTTGTTAGATATACATATCGAATGAAATGTCTTTGTCATTTAAACGACCTGGTGTTCTCGTTCGAACGAAATATCTTTCTCGTTCGAACGACCCTTATTTTCGTTCGAATAAGTCGTCACCATGAATTTTATGGCAATTCTATAAATACATGTTTTAAAACCTTTTTTCATGGGAATTTGGAAAAAAAGTGAACAGAAATTCTAAACTAAAGTTTTTCCATTTTTTAGGTTTTCAAACACTTTTGATTCACAAACTTTACATCTCTAAATATTTTTTGAATCCTTTTCAAACCCTAGAAATTTTTTGCATCTTGCATACACCTTATGGAGGGGATTCTCTATGACTGAACTTGTGACCCGAGGGATCACGGCTAAAAGAAGAAGGAAGAAGGCAGATCGATGGATACCGAGGGTAGAATGCTAAGGTTTTGAAGACACTACGCATTGTACTTACTCGATCTAAGTAGTCTGTAAGTCGATAGTCTTTTGAAACATTCTAAAGTGCTGAATATATGTTTTGCCCTTGAAAGGAATTTTTCCTCATCTCTTTGTGTTTGCATGCTTGGTTTGATATTATCATTATATATTTAGAACACATATTTGCACGCACACATAATTTAATCAAAGTTTAATATTTGACTAAAATCGGATTTGTGTGTGTTTGGATTTAAATTGGAAAAATACAAAAATAAATTTTTTGATTATCACCATACTTATCGTCCGTGTCCATGCGCTTACAAGTGGTATCAGAGCATCCATGTGACACCCCGTCTAATTAAATATCGGGTAGCTACTTCTTTATTAAATTAATATAGAATATCGAGTTGGTTTGGTCTTAGCATCACTGTCAAAAAATATTTAATTAATTACTAGCCACCTAATAATTAAGAAGAGGGATGTAAAATTTTATTAATCAAGTTATCAAATGACCAAGAATTAAATCATTAACCATCAATCGCATAAAAAATCTCATATGAACAACCAACGAAATGAAATCAACAGAGTCTGGAGTAAGCACTCCAATAATAATAATGCCAGAGTAAATAAAGTCCCAATACAAGAGTTTGAATAAATAAACCAATAGGCGAAATAATGATAGACTGTAACTAAAACCTCTAAATAAGAATGGGCTACATGCCCTAACTGATACAAATGATTATGAAGGAACCAAATATAAATATGAAGGCGTCTAATACCAAGATCCTGTAGCTTCCACAACAGCTACAACACGTCATCAGAACGGAACTCCTATGCTTGGCGTCCTTGTGGCTGGGCACCTAAACATATTTTTACAAAACAAAATAAATTTGGAGGAAAACGGGTCAGAGCCCGAGGTGAAAACCATTTTAAAACTTTAGCAAGTGTTTAAATTACAATTAAACAACACATATTATAAACATGTTAGTTGCGTATTCTCACATGAGTTTCTCACCTCTTAACTAATGTGCAAGCCTAACGTATGACCTTAACCCATCCTAGTTATGTCACTAACTAACTAGTCTGTACCTCTTCCGCTTCCGCATTCTACCCTAGGATGTCTACTCTTAGTACCCAAAACAGTTATATTCGTAACCCATATTCGCATTCGTTAAAATTACTTATCTCAAGTGTCAATTAAATTCTCATTCTTAGCCCATTCAAATATCTTAGTTATTCACATCTACTAAGCAACAATAAACT
Source organism: Sambucus nigra (assembly GCA_949130495.1). NCBI lineage: Eukaryota > Viridiplantae > Streptophyta > Magnoliopsida > Dipsacales > Adoxaceae > Sambucus > Sambucus nigra. The sequence continues at coordinate 183,337,247 of OX422210.1, forward strand.
AGTCACAAGTATATAAGTATATCACTCTCAGTACATAAATACATATATGGCACCCCTAGGCTAAGTTGCGGTGCACGCATACTCTGCTATCGAATCTCGGTACATCACGTACATAGGGACTACGAGTTCCGAATCTCTCAAGAACCGTTTCAATAAGAAAAATCACACATATTTGAGGCGAACATAGTTCACATACCCATGGGTCAGAGCCCGAGGTGAAAACATTTTAAAACTTTAGCAAGTGTTTAAATTACAATTAAACAACACATATTATAAACATGTTAGTTGCGTACTCTCACATGAGTTTCTCACCTCTTAACTAATGTGCAAGCCTAACGTATGACCTTAACCCATCCTAGTTATGTCACTAACTAACTAGTCTGTACCTCTTCCGCTTCCGCATTCTACCCTAGGATGTCTACTCTTAGTACCCAAAACAGTTATATTCGTAATCCATATTCGCATTCGTTAAAATTACTTATCTCAAGCCCATTCAAATATCTTAGTTATTCACATCTACTAAGAAACAATAAACTAGTCACAAGTACATAAGTATATCACTCTCAGTACATAAATACATATATGGCACCCCTAGGCTAAGCTGCGGTGCACGCATACTCTGTTGTCGAATCCCGGTACATCACGTACATAGGGACTACGAGTTCCTAATCTCTCAAGAATCGTTTCAATAAGCAAAATCACACGTATTGGAGGCGGACATAGTTCACATACCCATGGGTCACGCACATACCTACGCTTCCATGGTCAGCTGACTTATCAATTCACACTTAAGTCATTCACAGTCCTATGCCCTTAAGGTACCAGTCTAAATCCCCCCGAAGGCACACAAGGATAAGAGTGTCCTTTACAAAAAAAAAAACTAACCTCCCGTGATAGCAAGTATGGTAGGTATGTCATACACATAAGAAATCCGTTCACTAGGCATTCATACATCCTTAGTAATCATATTTCAATATAGATATTCACATTCCATCTAGTAAGTCTCATGCGTAGTAAGATTATCCCGAACATCATACGTAATTATATATTTAACTTGATAACTTTCTCTCGTCGTGTCAATTTGAGTACCTAAACCTACCCCAAAAGGTTACTAGGCCTCGTATTAGTTTAAATGTTATCTCAGTAACTTAAATCCCCTCTATTACTGTTCTTATCCTCACCTCAGCGTTTATTCCCATTATAGTTTCAATTTGAATGATTTCTAACTGCAACTCACTCGGTAGTCCCTCGTAAGCAATAGTATTCAAATCCCTAAGGTAATCCATTTTTCCGGGCTTCAACTAAAACCCTATTAAGCTTAACTAAGTCCCAAAATATCAATTTAAACTTCCTAAGAACCATCATCGCCCTTGAGATTTTTTTTAAGCCTTAAGGGAAAACAATTGCCAAAAATCAGAAGGGGTTGATCGATCGAAGAAAAGAGGTCGATCGATCGATCCTCGATCGATCGATATTCTTCAGTCGATCGATCGATCAAGCAGGTATCAACCCAGATTTTCTTAAACAGTTACGGGTTTTCCTCTTTCTACACCTCTAATTATTCATTACAATGTTTTAAACTCCAAACCAAGTATAGTAATTATCATACCAACATGTTTGCATCATTTCCCACGTTTTAGAATCATCAAATCAAAGTAGAACATCAAATTCTTGGATCAATTTACCTAATTTTTCATATAAAAACCCTAGTTTTCCTATTTCTTCAAGAACACTATATAATTCAATAAAATTTCATAATTCTCTACCCATAAATAATAATTTTGTGGCTGCTATTATCTCCAACATTAAACTCCATGCAAAACCTACCCAAATTATGATTTAAATTCTTAAAATCCATTCAATTTTCATTATTTAAAGTTATTCTTCAATTCTAACCTAACCTGAATGATATATGCGCTAAATTATTGCAAGTTAAATCGCTTGCCTGGTAATGACGATTCTGATCCGATGAAGTAGACGATACGTGGATGATTCTTGCTTTTCTATCTATCCGGTGATGGTGACGGTGGTGCAAAAGCCTCTAATTGGTGGTTCTCCTTTGGAAACTCCATTTTCTTCCACTTTAATGGCCGTTCATGATTTTTGGTTGAGAAACCCTAAGGGACTCAACTGTTGGATGATATTAACTGTGTAAAATTCGTGGGTCACTATTCACCCAAAAATAAAAATGACTAAAATACCCTCCCGAGATGCCGGTTATTCCTAATAATGCCCCGGGACCCAAACTAAACTCCCGGCTAGTGTTTTATGACTATCTCAAACCTTTCGGACACGTTGGTGCACTCAAAATGCTCATACGGATGACATGAAAATAAAATACTTTTAAATCCATTAAATTGGGTCCTGACACGACTGACACGCGCGTCTCATCTTAATTACCGAAACTGCTGTATTTTTAACTCACGATAATTTTAATAAATTCAATAATCACATATTATCATAATCACTCAGTAATATTCAGCAACATTATAATAATCAAATACTAACTCTCGTCTCGCTAGCATTTAAATTTGGATTATTTTTCAATTAATTATCCCAAATTAATTTTAATAAATCTCATAATTAAAAGCCATAAAAATACGGGGTATTACAATCCACTCTTACACGAAGCGTGGGATTAATGGAATATAATGATGTTATCATAGGTAGTGATATAAATGAGAAATATGGAATGTAATAAAATTGTAATGATATTGATTAAAATGAGATGGATAAATGGATGTGGTTATGGGTATGTGCTGAGAGAAAACACTCTTACTTGTTGCATACTAAGGGAGCACAATTTTATTATGTGTCACGCCTAATGTTGTTTATCTCGCCCATGCTATCCCGAGGCCGTTCTAATTTTACGTAATGATATATTGTTTTGTGAATCACCCGAATTGTTCATGTTTATTATTCTGTACATGCGAGAGAAATTCGGCACCTGGTTGTGTTCTGGTATTAATTTGTGCATCGTACGAAATGTTTATATTTATAGTTTCATTCATTTACTGAATGGTGACATCCAATTGTGTGACGGTATTTATATGTGCGTACCGCGTGTTCTTTAGATGACCGGTTAGAGGAGGCACATGTTGGTTATGATTGAATTAATTAAGAGATTAATTTATTAATTATTGAAACTTATGAGTTATTAGAATGGATTGTGAGGTTCCGTGGCATTTGGTTGGTTATTAGTGTAGGCTGGATAATTGGGGACTTATAACTTGTACATATACATGCTTTTGAGTAGCGTAGCTTTGGTAAATTGTTAGGTTTGGCCCCATTTATATTCGTGGAAACATTTCAGGTGTTAAGGGTGGACCTCGCGAGTAGATTCCTCCTCTTATAGCACATACATTATCTTCTCTCCCATCCAGTCATCATCATTAGTAGGAGTTTGATGTAGGTTTATATCCTTGATGTATTAACTTCCACTTCAATTGCGTGAGCTGAGTACTTTGGGTTTAGTTGTCTTGTATATTAGCATGAAAATTTGACGTGTATATTTAATATTTTAGTTGAGTTGGGATTGTGTTATGATACTGTGTAGTGGTGTATATTTGTTGAGACTTATAAATGTGGTTGTAAAAAGATTTCTAATATTATTTTAGTTGAGTATTTAAGGCTATTATATCGTATTCAAATCTTGTCAAATTTTTTCATTTTATTTCGTACATGCTAATGATGATATTTCAAAATTGTTTGACAAGATTTACATTTTAATATTAGGAAGTGAACAACCCTGACGTTAAAATATACGAGTTGTTAGAGGAAAAAACACCGAACACACATAAATGTTTGAGTATCAATGTGTCAATGAAGTGTGTACCATAAAATTATTTCAATAACATACACTCACAAAAGATAGAGGTTGACATAATATAACCCACCAACCGCGAAAGGCCTACCAGCTACTTTATAGGGCTTTGTCAAGATAAATAAGCCTGCAGACGAGACTTGGGAAAAAACATTCAGGCCCGGCTTGGCCAATCCAAACCAGAGGTTTATATATATATATAGTGCAAGGACCATACCCTTATTATATAGTGAAAGCTCGGTCCGAACCCAATCAGGACCAACCCATTGCCACCCTTAACACGAAGTATTTATATTCCAACCATGTTTGGTAAATATACTTTTATCGCGATAATTCAAGTTGTGCGTTATTTAAGTGTCGCGGACTATAAGTTATGCCTTCTATTCTTAATATATATATATATATATATATATATATATATATATATACCCTAAAAATTGTTTGAAAATATTTTATGCAAAATGTATCGGTAACTAAACTGAATAATTTATTACATGAATATCATGATCCAAATAACATAGTGTAACACCCCGCTTAAAATAATAACGGGTGTCCAACCCTATACTACATTAAATCAGGAATCTCAGATGGCTCAGTCTCAACATCGACAGACTATAATAACAGATAAGGCTAACTACCCGAAATCATATAAGCGAGATGCCAAAATTAAATAAAACATGCCACGGACAACAAACCAACAATATAGAATCTACTATCAAAGGGTAAATGTACACATGAACCATGATAAAAGAAGTGCTAAAATAAAATGAAATGAGTATCTACAAGGAAAATATACCCGAATAAGCTGTCGGGTCACAAACAGTACAACAACATAAAGAGGAAATATAAACAACTACATAAATAACTCTTGGGTGTAGACCCGATGTATAACATGAACCCTATCTAGATTTATGCAGGAATAGGAAGCGACTACAAACTAGATCCCGCAACAGTCCGCATCTGCTACGGCTCCCAAGACTTTGGATAGAAAAGCATCCGGTATCCATGCGGTAGGACACCTATAGTACAATATATATAACAAAAGAGAAATATAAACGGGTCAAAGCCCTAGGTGTAGAAATGTTTAGTAAGTGTGTAAACCGTTCATAATAAATACAAATGCACTATTTCATAGTTAAAGTGGAGTCGCACTCTCGTGGAACCCCAAACTCACCTCTCGTCTACAACGCGCACCTATTCACGCCCTGGAGTCTTAATTAAGTTACCCCACCCATAAGGACAATCTACCTTTCAATAGGCCCGACCTATACCCACAAGACCTGCCATCCTAACATAACCCAAGAATCCTTCCAATTATAATCATACTTAATTATATTTACACATATATGCCTCACTAGGCTTTATTGATTTAAATTATTAGCTTACACCAGTTATAAGTCTTAATACGTTGCACATTAATATTAGGCTTCAATATAAGAATTTATTCTCTAAATAACAAGCATACAATTTAATAAGGACAAAACTTCTCTCCACTCTCAACATTGTACTACGTTTCGTGCGTGGGGCGTCTCGCAAAGCGAAATCCAATCGAGGAACCCCCCCGATACACTACTCCTTGACAATGTCGATCGTAGGGATCCATTATGTCATCCGTACCAATCATACTACTTCTACATACAAGTACAAAGGACAAATCTTCTATCCACTCTCAACATTGCACTACATTTCGTGCGTGGGGCGTCTCGCAAAGCGAAATCCAAACAAGGAACCCCCCGATACATTACTCTTTGACAATGTCGATCGTAGGTATCCATTATGTCATCCACACCAATCATACTACTGCTACATACAAGTACAAAGGGTAAAACTTCTCTCCACTTTCAAAATTGCACTACGTTTCGTGCGTGGGGCGTCTCGTAAAGCAAAATCCAAACAAGGAACCCCCCTGATACACTACTCCTTAACAATGTCGATCGTAGGGATCCATTATGTCCACACAAATACCACTACTACAACTATCTAAATACTCCATATAATCTCTATTGAAATCATTGGGTCGACATAACCGCGATTGTCTCTAAATACGATCCTTCAACCCCAATGAAATAGTACACCAAAATCACCCAAGATATACATCATTGAAACTCCATATCCTTTTCACCAATAGGATATATACAACGATATATATATTTAGTCTAAGTATATATATATATATATATGCAATCATTCATTCCCATAACCAAGTATACATATCACATATAATGTACACTATGCATTTAACATAACATAATCGGCTATAGAATGCCGAAATACTGCACCATGCTATCATCTTCCAGGGCATCACTCATATACTATCCTGGGGACCACCGGTGGGACTAAATGACACCCACTTCGTGGTCAAACAACCAAATCACAACGCATGGTAAACGTTCATAGTTCCTAACCAGCAGGTGAGAATGACCCATACCCAAGACTTCTCACCCCCAAAATATGAAATCATACAAATAAATAAAATGGACGACTATGACCTGGGGACTATCGACACCCTGCTCCTCGAGCCAGGGTGCTCACCCTCATCGTGCAACTTCCCATGATAGCATGTTCCTGATATGCTTTACACCACAAGTATATATATCATTCACATACACAATATATATACATCCATATGATTACATCATATAATTAAACCATCACACACGGTTTAGATATTCACGCTATGAGTACACACATATCAACATATCTACATTGATATATACACATACATATATACATACCATCTCTCGTTCGTATGTATGAAACTCATAAACTCGACTATTAGTATACATAATCCTTAATATACTCCCCGTTGCTCCATTCACATTAATTTAATTAGTTATATAAATGCGATCACTCACTTGCAGCATATTAATCCATTACCCCTATGATATGAATAGTCTTCCAATATTCAACATCAAGGTTATCACCCCAAAGTTTAATGTATATAACAATCTCTACACATCCCATCAATATCCGAAATGCACATCGATACATCCAATAACAATCCTGACTATCGGTATACACATAACTAATAGTCCACAAGTCTCAAGCTTAAACTTAAATTCATTTTAATGACCCCATCATCTTTTGGGATGCCCAACGTTGATTAAGCATAGATATGTAGTAACTACCCCGAATACCGTTTGACCCAATCTTATTCTAGTCATTTGAGTATCCCAATCATTCTCAAATTTGCCTACTATTCAATTTCTCCTATGAACCGTTAATATTATTGCATTTACAATCTATTCCTTAAGTTAAACATTACTAAGGATACACGACCACTCTCTCTCGTCGGTCCCCAATCATATCTTAAGTATAATCGTATCACTATAAGGATTCGACACCAAAGTCGGCTTACAATTTCCACGCCATTCCCTCATAACTCTCTCAGAAGGTCCTTCACCTACATCCTAGGTTCACTCAGTTTTTAAACTCCGAATGGTACTCCCATCCCAAATGAAACTTCCCCACTATATCGATACTACAAACTCCAATACATAAACACGTTCCCCAAACTAATTCGATACGTCCCCACGATTATAATAAGTGAGAAACTCTCAATAAATCCCCACAACATATCTCTAGAATCATATATAAAAGTTCTAAATCGATAAACCCAACCGAAATGGAGAAAAACTCACTCTAGGAAAACTCCTCAAAACTGCCGTGTTTTCGAATCGATTCGGCCCCTTCGAATCGATTCGGTCCTAATTAGCGAATCGATTCGGCCCTAAAGACCTGATGCTTCTGCAACATAGCGAATCGATTCACTAGGGGCGAATCGATTCGGCTTGTGTAGCAAGCCACAAAATGGGGGATGGGGGAATTTCTCCAAAATCCAAACTTTCAAAAATCCAATTTATACAACTTCCAACCATCAAACTCTAACCCAATCAAGTTCCCAACACCAAAATCCATCCTATATCTATTCTCATCAATTTATACACCCTTAATCCCAAGTATAAACATCAATTTCAAGACTTAGATACCCAAAATTTAGGTTTTGATATAAAAACCCAAAATCCAATTTTATTATCCACAAATTATGAAATGAAATACACAAATGAATTATTTAGCAAGATTAAATACTTGCCTCAAAATCATAGTGGTTGAATTATCCCCGAGATAGCGTACGGGACGAAAATCTCCAATCTTCCTCCTCTCTCTCTCTTCCTTTCTTCTTCTTTCTCTCTTTCTTTCTCTTTCTCTCTTTCTCATAAATGAGAATGGCTTGATCCGTAAGCCTATTAAACCTTTAAAACATAAATCCCAGTTTTAAATGATAATACATAGTTTAAATGACTCGTTTACTCCAATTCGAGTCAAACTAACTTAAAAATATTCCGGAACCAAAATAAAACTCAATGATAGTTATTTTGGCTATCTCGATCCATCCGAAATCAATGGCGCACTCAGAATTGTCATCCAGAATACTTTGTAACGTCTTCAATTTTTGGACCTCAATTTCCAAATTTAAAATCCTCTAATTTAAATAAAATTTATTTCTCCCAAAAATTTAATTTCTCAGTCCCAAAGTCACGGGGTATTACATAATTCCCCCCTTACAAGAATTTCGTCCGCGAAATTTAAGATATGCCTAGGACTTCGAATCTCATCTAGTCCTTACATCTACCCTTAACATCGCTATACTTATTTCACCCAGTTATCACATCGAACCATATAGATTTAAAAAAATAAAAATAGCTACCCAGGGCGCCCATACACCCTATACCCGAGCTCAACTCGTAAAATAATAACCCAACTCCACTAGCCTCAAATCGTAATATAACTCTCAACAAATTTATCTACAATAGCATATTAAGTATATATAGAAGTTTAAAATTCTCAATGGTTGAACTCTTCTCAATTCCTGACATAAGCTACCTTCATGCGGGGGAGGTCTCTCTAGCAAAATCCAAATAAGGAACCCTCCCAATACACTACTGTGTAGCTATGTCGGGGATTGAGATCAGTTGAACCTAGGTTAAAGTTCTATAAAAGATTTTCGAGTTTTAGATATTGCCCGAAGGCCTATGCAACAATATAATATAAAATAATTCCGTGTCTTTCGACACGCCAAGCAAACACCTTATGCTTAGAACACAAGGCCTCAACAAATACAATACTCTCACCAATACCTAGTTATTAAAACTAGCACAACCCTGAGGTAAATTCTCCGCTCAATAATGAATATACTAAACTCTGAATCTTCTCAGTTATACAAATTCTTTACATCACGTCAAAGAATTGTCACAAGATAAGTCCTTCCCTCATTGGAATACTACCCTTACCTTCCCTAGCCAAACTATGAAACAATAACCTTAACAATCCGCATTTCCACAAATCAATAGCACCGCTCTCTACTATCTTTTCACGAGATAGTCTATTATCCCAAAAAAATGTCATACAAAGACCACATTTACTCACTCCTCAAAGAAATATCCTCCCCATAAATCCTTCCTAACCATCCTGAAGGATAAGGCGCTATTGTGACCCCCGACAACTCCTTTAGTCCTACTTAACAAACCAAGTCTCCAAATTACTTACTCCTTCCAAGAAGGCGATACTCCTACCATTTGCAAAAATGCCTCATACCTCCCAATGGCTTCAATATTCGCTTAACCTCAATACTTACTTTATTGATCACAAAATTCTCCATCTCACTCGACTACCATCAAATCACCTGGAATCGCCGCTAGAAATCTCCTCCTAAGTCACGAAAAGAAAATATCTCTGGTCAAAGCGTACCCAAAATCTGTTATGGGTATTGCATCTATCCTCTAGTCAAAGCGACGTCTGATACGAAAGCAATTGTGTCAGAACGTCATTCAAGTGAGTAAACCACATAGAAGAAGATAAATGTAGTGAACACAATAATCCTACTAGTAGGGCTTTACATCAAGAACGTTAATAGAAGAACTTAGAAAACTCGCACCGATCCTAAAGACACTAGAACCTGATGCTCTGATACCATCTGTGACACCCCGCTTCAAATAATAACCGGTGGCCAACCCTATATTACAATAAATTAGGAATCTCAGATGGCTCAGTCTCAACATCGACAGACTATAATAACAGATAAGGCTAACTACATGAAATCATATAAGCGAGATGCCAAAATTAAATAAATCATGCCACGGACAACAAACCAACAATATAGAATCTACTATCAAAGGGTAAATGTACACATGAACCATGATAAAAGAAGTGCTAATATAAAATGAAATGAGTATCTACAAGGAAAATATAGCCGAATAAGTTGTCGGGTCACAGACAATACAACAACCATAAAGAGGAAATATAAACAACACAATAAATAACTCTTGGGTGTAGACCCGATGTACAACATGAAACCTATCTAGATTTATGCAGGAATAGGAAGCGACTACAGACTAGATCCCGCAACAGTCCGCATTTTCTACGGCTCCCAAGACTTTGGATAGAAAAGCATCCGGTATCCATGCGGTAGGACACCTGTAGTACAATATATATATATATATATATATATATATATAGCAAAAGAGAAATATAAACGGGTCAGAGCCCGAGGTGTAAAAATGTTTAGCAAGTGTGTTAACCGTGCATAATAAATACAAATGCACTATTTCATAATTAAAGTGGAGTCGCACTCTCGTTAAACCCCAAACTCACCTCTCGTCTACAGCGCGCACCTATTCACGTCCTGGAGTCTTAATTAAGTTACCCCACCCATAAGGACAATCTACCTATCAATGGGCCCGGCCTATACCCACAAGACCTTCCATCCTAACATAACCCAAGAATCCTTACCATTCTAATCACACTTAATTATATTTACACATATATGCCTTACTAGGCTTTATAGATTTCAATTATTAGCTTACACCAGTTATTAGTCTTAATACGTTGCACATTAACATTAGGCTTCAATATAAGAATTTATTCTCTAAATAACAAGCATACAATTTAATAAGGACAAAACTTCTCTCCACTCTCAACATTGCACTATGTTTCGTGCGTGGGGCGTCTCGCAAAGCGAAATCCAAACAAGGAACTCCCCAGATACACTACTCCTTGACAATTTCGATCGTAGGGATCCATTATGTCATCCACACCAATCATACTACAGCTACATACAAGTAAAAAGGACAAAACTTCTCTCCACCCTCAACATTGCACTACGTTTTGTGCGTGGGGCGTCTCGCAAAGAGAAATCCAAATAAGGAACCCCCCGATACACTAATCCATGACAATGTCGATCGTAGGGATCCATTATGTCATCCACTCTAATCATACTACTGCTACATACAAGTACAAAGGACAAAACTTCTCTCCACTATCAACATTGCACTACGTTTCGTGCGTGGGGCATCTCGCAAAGCGAAATCCAAATAAGGACCCCCCGATACACTAATCCTTGACAATGTCGATCGTAGGGATCCATTATGTCCACACAAATACTACTACTACAACTATCTAAATACTCAATATAATCTCTATTGAAATCCTTGTGTCGGCATAACCGCGATTGTCTTTAAATATGATCCTTCGACCCCAATGAAATAGTACACCAAAATCACCCAAGATGTACATCATCAAAACTCCATATCCTTTTCACCTATAGGATATATACAATGATATATATATTTAGTCTAAGTATATATATATATATATATATATACAATCATTCATTCCCATAACCAAGTATACATATCACATATAATGTACACTATGTAATTCACATAACATAACCGGCTATAGGATGCCAAAATACTGCACCATGCTATCATCTTCCAGGGCATCACTCATATACCATCCTGGGGACCACCGGTGGGAATAAATGACACCCACTTCGTGGTCAAACAACCAAATCACAACGCATGGGAAGCGATCATAGTTCCTAATCGACAGGTGAGAACGACCCATACCCAAGACTTCTCACCCCCAAAATATGAAATCATACAAATAAATAAAATGGACAACTATGACATGGGGACTATCGACACCCTGCTCCTTGAGCTAGGGTTCTCACCCTCATCGCGCAACTTCCCATGTTAGCATGTGCCTGGTATGCTTTACACCACAAGTATATATATCATTCACTTACACAATATATATACATCCATATGATTACATCATATAATTAAGCCATCACACACGGTTTAGATATTCATGCCATGAATATACACATATATACATATCTACATAGATATATATATACATACATATATACATACCATCTCTCTTTCGTATGTGTGAAACTTATAAACTCGACTATTAGTATACATAATCCTTAATATACTAGCCGTTGCTCTAATCATATTAATTTAATTCGTTACATAAATACGATCCTTCACTTGCAGCATATTCATCCATTACCCCAATGATATGAATAGTCTTCCAATATTCAACATCAAGGTCATCACTCCAAAGTTAAATGTATATAACAATCGCTACACATCCCATCAATATCCGAAATGCACATCGATACATCCAATAACAATCCCGACTATCGGTATACACATAACTAATAGTCCACAAGTCTTAAGATAAAACTTAAATTCATTTTGATGATCCCATCATCTTTTGGGATGCCCAACGTTAATCACGCATAGATATGTAGTAACTACCCCAACTATCGTTTGACCCAATCTTGTTCTAGTTATTTGAGTATCCCAATCATTCTCAAATTTGCCTACTATTCAATTTCTCATAGGAACCCTTAATCTTATTGCGTTTACAATCTATTCCTTAAGTTAAACATTACTAAGGATACACGACCACTCTCTCTCGTCGGTCCCCAATCATATCTTAAGTAGAATCCTATCACTATAAGGATTCGACACCAAAGTCGGCTTACAATTTCCACACCATGCCCTCACAACTCTCTCAGAAGGTCCTTCTCCTACATCCTAGGTTAACTCACTTTTTAAACTCCAAATGGTACTCCCATCCCAAATGAAACTTCCCCACTATATCCATACTATAAACTCCAATACGTAAAAACGTTCCCCAAACTAATTCGATACGTCTCCACAATTATAATAAGTGATAAACTCTCAATAAATCCCCACAAAATATCTCTCGCATCATATATAAAAGTTCTAAATCGATAAACCCAATCGAAATGGAGAAAAATTCACTCTAGGAAAACTCCTCAAAACTGCCCTGTTTCTGAATCAATTCGACCCCTTCAAATCGATTCGGTCCCAATTAGAGAATCTATTCGGCCCTAGAGAATCGATTCAGCCCTAAAGACCCGATGCTTCTGCAACATAGCGAATCGATTCGCTAGGGGCGAATCGATTCGGCTTATGCAACAAGCCACGAAATGGGGGATGGGGGAATTTCTCCAAAACCCAAACTTTCCAAAATCCAATTTATAAAACTTCCAACCATCAAACTCTAACCCAATCAAGTTACCAACACCAAAATCCATCCTATATCTATTATCATCAAATTATACACCCTTAGGCCCAAGTATAAACATCAATTTCAAGACTTAGATACCCAAAATTTTGGTTTTGATATAAAAACCCAAAATCCAATTTTCTTATCCACAAATTATGAAATGAAATACACAAATGAATTATTTAGCAAGATTAAACACTTGCCTCAAAATCCTAGTGGTTGAATCGTCTCCGAGATAGCGTACGGACCGGAAATCTCCAAGCTTCCTCCTCTCTCTCTCTTCCTTTTTTCTTCTTTCTCTCTTCCTTTCTCTTTCTCTCTTTCTCACAAATGAGAATGGCTTGATCCGTAAGCCTCTTAAACCTTTAAAAAATAAATCCCAGTTTTAGATGATAATACACACTTTAAATGACTCATTTACTCCAATTCGAGTCAACTTAACTTAAAAATATTCTGGAACCGAAATAAAACTCAATGACAGTCATTTTGACTATCTCGACCCATCCGAAATCAATGGCGCAGTCAAAATTATCATCTGGAATACTTTTTAACGTCTTCAATATTTTGACCTCAATTTCCAAATTTAAAATCCTCCAATTTAAATAAATTTTATTTCTCCCAAAAATTTAATTTATCAGTCCCAAAGTCGCGGGGTATTACATATAACTAACTTTAAGAATGGATAATGTAAAGAGCACATATGAAAATTTGATTGAGACGGGAGAATAATATTTTGTCCTTGAGATTATATTCACCCCCCTATGATGCTTCACAACTCTTGAAATCACCTCCTATTATACAATAATTTTTATCTTGCAATAATTGCACTATAAATTACAAGACCAATGAATAATAACAGTGACACAACTCTCCCTCGAATAAGAAAAACATAATCGCTTATGAAAGATGCCAAAAGAAAATTTTGACTCTGATTTTCCACACCCCAAAAAATGAACTCAATCCAACATATAAATATGATCCAAAACAACATTTATAGCAATTACACTTGTTAGAATGGGTGGATAATTAATAGTTAATTAGTTAGTTAATTATCAAAACAACCCATTAAGATGGGTAAAACAAAATTGGGTTATAGAGTTCAATAAATAATAACAATCCAATATTTAATTTGTAAGAGAAACCGTCCAATTAAATTTGGTTAAAAATATATGTTTCAATTAAATCTAAAATTCAAGGGCCACGACCATGCTCGAGTTGGGACAAATCAAGATAGATGGCCTAAGCGCACCCATATGGGCTTTAAAGAAAAACCCGCACCATGTTGGTCTTTTATCATTTAAAGGTTTGGGAAATCCCAAATGTTCCAAATTCGTACGCATTGTGGGTGTATATGAACACTATCCATTTCACACATTTTTCCAACGCGGGATAATTTTTTAATCAAGTTTTTAAGTTACAAGTGGGTACTTCATATGATAACTTATCCTTTATTAATTCATGGATATGAACATTTGAGTATATCTCGTGTATTAACTCACAAAGAAGAACACATTCCGACCTGGAACCATCATGAGATATGCATGCTTCGCACATAAAATAGCTTCAAAGTTAACCACATACATTTGTTTAACCCATAAATCCTAATAGCCACCCACATACATGGACATTAGTTGGATAAACATGAAAATGGCTATGTACACACAATATATATATTTATGAAATATCTTTTATTAGTTTAAACGGCTTTTGTCTTTGAATCCCCCTTAATGAAAATATATCGAATCTACTCCCTGACCAGTGAATGCAATGTCTTAAACTACTCAGGATTTTGTGAGAACTGGGACAAGGGAATTCACATTGTAATTCTTCAAAAACTTGTTGGTTTTTTCAATTGTGTTTATTTTGGCCCTATAAAATTCCTTGTTTTGTAAGTGCTATGGAGAATTAATATTTTAAAATTATCATAGAAGCAGACCAATCCTTAACACCACATAGGTGACTTCCCATTAAGAGTATCGTGTTGTACCCCTTTGGATTCCCAAGATATAAGAGTTATCAAAAAATATAGGCAACATTGATTCACAATATGGAAGGATATGCATTTCAAACTCACTAGTGCTCATTTTTAGAGTCTGTCAAGATTTAATTGTCCCTTTGAAGCAATATCATGGGATATCTAGTCAACCAAATTAGGTTTTCCATTAAGACAACTCGCTATAAAATATAGTTTAATCTTTCCCCCTTGATGAGTAGCATAATTGATCTATTCTTTTAAAAAATTTATTAGTAGATCCATGTGATTGTCCTTAAACTTCATGTAATCAATAGAGACTACTCCAACTGAGAGAAACTAGCTTACGAATTATGTCTTCGATTATATATATAGCTTCGTGCCCTTCCAATAGTTTATTGGAAATCATTATTATGAAAATCTTATGCATGATTTTTTTCCACATTTCGACATCCTCTAAGAAGTATCAGAGCCACTTTACATCCTCTCCAAATTTATATACACGTATAAATTCAGATTCTTTTATTGATCTAACAATACAAGTTTATTTTAAGGATTTATATGACACTATTGCACCTCCTCGGGTAAAGACATGTCCATTTATAGATTCTGAGTCCTAAAAATCTAATATCCAATTAGCATAAGTACATCGCTCAAGTTTAGCTAGATATTGAGTGTAGTGCATCCCATGAATAAGGATTTTTTTCATACGCATAATATACCGGCGACATTGATCTCTATACATTCACACACCTCACATTATTGATGGTGAGCGCTTTTATAGTCCCCCCATCTCGAGGGAATCTCATACGATGCCCTTCGATGCTAGAGAATCACGACGAAGGGTTCGTGTGTACACATATATTTTGTCTTGTTATTTTAGTTTAAATGCATCAAATCATATATAATCATTGGATATTCATATTCTTGATATTTAAAATTGACCACTTTAAATATGGAAAATGAGGGTTGCCACAATTGGAGGTCTTTAATAAAGTTCTTAGAAAATTTAATAAGATATGGGCTCAGAGACTACATTACAGAATGGGAAGGTATTAGGCACCCATTTCTCCCTTTCGGCCTTTTATGAGTAACAAAAGTTTTCTCCTTCTCCTAAAGTGTGCGTACATGTGTATAAAGTATGAAATGTTTCATATGTGCAAAGTGTGCATGGTAAAAAAATGCACATATATGTGAAAACATGTGAAGAGAGAAACCATTATATTTGTATCAGGGAAACAACAAAACTACTAAAAGTTTGCGAAGTCATTCTAAGGAGATAAACTACTAAAAGTTTGCGAAGACTTAAATATGAGGGTAGAAACCCTATCCTAGTACCATCTAAATACCTCATTAGGTCCCTAACACTTCTCCCCTCGCCATAATACCCTAGGTCTTACCCCAAAACCTGATCCAGAGGCCACCGAGCATTTTCGAGATCGGCTTGATTTTGGTCAACTCTCTAACTTGAGCGAAGCTCATTGCAAACTGAAAGCCTTTGGTGTAATGAACTGCAAGCCCTTTAAAAAGAAATTTGTAATAGAAAAGGCTTGGTTATGATAATCTATAGGTGTTTGAATACTATTTCTAATGATCCATACCGTGCATAAATTAGCCTCACGGTTCGTGCGTACTCACCTTTTTACTCCAAACCTTGATCCAGAGGCCACAGGGCACTCCCTAGCATCATTTAACTTTGGTCAATTCTTCAACTCGAGCAAAAATGATTTCACTCTCATAGGGCACTGAATTACCTTTTTAAAGGTCCATATTGTGTGCGAATCAGCCTCAAGGTTCACTCGTACTCACATTTTTACTCCCAACACTGATCCAAAGGCCATCGGGCTTTCCCGAGCCCTGTTAAAATTTGATCAAATCTCTAAACCGAGCAAAGCATATTGCACTCTCATAAGGCTCTTAATCCCTTTTTTAACAGAACATACCATGCACAAATAGGCCTCACAATTCACGTACTCACATTTTTACTTCGAGAGCCCCCGTTTAGATACCATCAGGCGTTTTCGAGTCCCGATTGACTTTAATAAACTCTCAAACTTGGGAGTGTCTCATTGGATTTTTATAGGAATCTGAATACCCTTTTTAATGGTCCTGGTTATGTGCAATTTGGACTTAAAGTTTGCATTTTATGTCTATTTTTCTTTAAAAAATCCTTTTTGGATTGCCTATAGGCAACCCAGACCCCATGCCTATAGGCAAGGGTGCACTTTACGTCGTCACAAGTCAGGGGTATACTGATAGGAAGGACAAGGTCTATGTCAATTGGAATTAACTTAAAACCCTATTTTTTACTATTTAAACAGGCCAAGATCTCATTCCCAAGGACCCGCTTTTCAACAATAAAAAAATTCCTTCGAAATTAGTGCGTCGTCATTCCAAAAAATTTAATTTTTCAACATTCCTTTCATCTTTCTTACCTCACGTTCACACCACCTTTGGCACTCACCTCACCCATACTTCACCACCATTCCACCACCATAAAACTAGTCTACTCTCCTCCAAAAGTCAATAGCAAATTTACTTAGGAGATCTACCCTTACTCTTTTTCAATTCACTTAATTAGTATTGGTTACTTACTTTATCTACATTTTTTAAATATATTTTAGTCTTACTTCATTATCTCATTATTTTGCTTTCTTTTATGTACTCCTTAGGATGACTCCTCTCCCTCCTTCCCATGACGTGAATAGGATGATTCCTCTCTCTCGCCCATTTTCACATCACACACATGAGTCACATATTGAAGAAAAAAGGAGAACATTATTATAGCCCATGAGAGACCAAAAGGGCAGAATGGGTGCCTAACACCTTCCTATTTTGCAACATAGTCTCCTAACCCTTGACTAATTTAGTTTCGTATTCATCAGTTTGTCTTTTGATGTCATTGTTTCGGAGACGACTACATTCTTTTGCCTATTTTGAATACAATAGGTTGCCAAGTCCATTTTCTACATTTTTCTCCCCTTTGATGACGACCGATTTATATATGTGGAAGCCTGAGAAGATCGCACGACTGGAGAAAAGATGATTCTTATTCTCGAATCCTCACATGCGCGAAGATAGAGATTTATCTAGTTTCTCTCCTTCCAATTTTGGGGCCAACCCATGCTAGAGGAATTTGCCCCGGATGGCCACAATGGTGACTCCACTGGGGAGTATCTTTTCAGAGGACTTGACTCTATTTCTCATGGGGTTTCCTTCCTTTTTATCTCATTTCTCATTAATTTTCTTCTACATGTCTACATATGCCTCCACTCGTATATTCTTCTTACTCTCATGCTTACATGTTGTATATATGCCTTGTTCATATCATGATGTTTATATCCCTCTCTCAACTATGTTTTTTTTCTCATCACATCTATATACCGTCTTCCTATCACATGCTTTACGCTTTACTCACTTATATATAGTCACCATGCTTCACTCCATTTACTCACACTTGCATGTGATCCACATAACTTGTAGATATTCATGCTTAGTCACACTATCACACACTCTCATATTCTTCTCATCCGTATATATCTTCATGCTTACTCACATGTTTCATGCATCACTCATAGATATCCATGCTTAGTCACATTGGCACAAACTTACACATTTCTCTCACTTGTATATATCCATATACTTTCTTCAATCACACATATTCACATAACACTCTCACCTTTCACATATTTCCTATTTACTTGTGTATACTCACGTGTCTCACATTTTGTACCTACCACCATGCTTTGTCTAGTGTCTATGCTTCATGTACATACTTGCTAGTTTTACTCCCCATGTTTATCCCCATTATCCTATGTTACTGGTACATTTTATACTCGCCCTCATAATGGTAGTATTTCTCTCACTTAACATACATAAAACTCTGCATAAAACACATGTAACACCTCATATTTTTTGGAAAATTTAAATTACACTTGTAACCATGATTTAATTAAATTGAGAAAAAAGTGCGTGTAACAGTAATTTAATTAAATTGAGAAATAAAGTGAATGGAATAAATATTGATTGGCTAGTATTCGATTAATATTTATAGGTTGTTAAATTTACTTATGTGATAATTAAATGAAATTGTATTATTTTATGTTACGTCGTATATGGGTAAAAGTGACAGTTTGACAGGATCTTATTTGGGTTGCGTGTGTGGGGATGTGTTGGGAATAAAGTTGTAAATTTATGATATGTGACTTTGATGTTGATACAAATGATTCGTAATGGGCCGAGATAGTCAGAATTAGGTACTCAGGGGTTATAATTGGGTTCAGGGACTTTTTAAGCTAAATGGGACTTGAACGGGGGTATTCGGGTCATTTTAATATTACAATTTAACCTAATTTTGGGATTAATGGAAGATTGAGGGTTATTAGATGAGGGAGACATCCATATACTCATTATAAATCACCTAGGCTTGAGAGAGAGGCAAAAAGAAAGGGGAATTTAAGCGAAAACTCTAGAACACCATTCCTGGAGGAGATTTAATAATTCCGGGGCTTGGATCATTGCATATAGAGGATCTCAAGTAGAATATTCATAATTCTCTACGATTTGAGGTAAGTGTTTAACTTGCTTTAATATTATATGTTTTGTTTTACTTCATATTATAGTTTGTGAAAAAAATATGATTTTGGGTGGGATTCACATGACAAAAATGGAATTTTTGGGATGAATCCATGGAAAGAAAAGTGATCATTTATCTCATATGAAATATGAGTTCAGTTCATATATGAATGGTGAAATCTTGAGGAAAATCAAATATTTAATCAAGATATAAATATGTGTTCTCGAATGTTAAAATTTAAGAATTTGATTAGAATTAAGATGAATTAATTTTGGGAAATTTGATGTTGGATACCATGATGCAGATAGCTATTTGGATCAATTGATAGGTAAAAACATGTATATTGATTTTTAAGAATGTTAGGGAGATTATATTTTGGGTTTATATGAAATTTGGAACCCATATGGGGAAAGAAAGAGATTAAAAACTCATAAGAAACCATAGCAACCTTCCTAGGACAGCAACCAGGGGGAACTGGATACCCCCTTAGCCGAACCGATTTGGATGCCCTGTTTAGCCCAGGTCGGGTGTTTTGATGTATTATTGATTCGGTTACGATTCGGGTTATTTTGAGAAGTCCGTACAAGGTGTTTAGGACTTCTGGTATTTTTGGAATATAGTATTACCTTGAGGTTAATTGGGAATAAAATCGGTGTATAGATTTATAGGTATTTAAGATGAACAATACTCGAAAATGTATTAGTGGATTTAAATGGGAACTTCGGATAGACTGGTATATGGGCTGAATTGAGATAGGCTTAGTCTTCGGAATAAAATATAATCATGATATATAAATAAGTAAGCGATTACTTATAGAATTGGGAGTCGAATTTAGACTCGAAGAATATAGGCTAGAGCTAACATGCACGGTTAGTCGGTTTTTATTTTGTATATATACGGTTATAGAGACTATATATATATATATATATATATATATGCGTGTGTGTGTGTGTACGTGAATATATCTATTTGTGATTAATATATGTGAAACATACCTACTCTAGGGGATGCTATCGATGGAAGTTGTGCGTAGTGGGTGATCTATCCTGGCGATTCCCAATAGGTGTAGTATCGATCCCTAGGGTCATAGGTATGTGCACAACCACTCTATATGAGTTTGGAGTCCACGTGGAGTAATGTGGTATGGTTATGACCCACTGACTTAAGACTATGATTGCCTCTGGTTTTACTTTTACGCTTTAGGTTCAGTAGTGTGATTCCGACCCGGTGGCCCAGGTTGAGGGGTATATCCCTAGAGCCTGATAGCATGCTAGAGATTTGCATCTGCGAGGTAATGCTCTAGGGATTCGGTTATACATATATAGCGGGCGATAAATATGTATGTCTATGAGATGTAATATGTTTATACGTGTGTGTATATATATATATATATATGTGTGTGTGTGTGTGTGTGTGTGTGTGTGTGTGTGTGTGTGTGTGTGTGTAAATATATATACGAGAAAATTAAAGGATATTACGAATAGTAAATTTATATGCCTCCGAGAGGAATAACTCGGGGATACTATGTGAAAACACATATATAAGCGTGATATAAATATATACAGGTGCATGACATTAATGTGTGAACATCGAATTAATAATTAACATGAAGTTATGTGAAATGAATTGATAAGATTATAAATGAGGTTTATAATGGATAAGCAAATGCGAAAGCTTAATGTGAATTCTAAGTTAACTAAAAGGTATACATGTGGCATAAGGTAGCATATGAGACTAGGATTAGCAAAGGTATTAGCTAGGCTGGTTAGCATAACTAGGGTGTTTAAAGTACACGCGTTAGGTGTGCACTATAAATGAGGGGCGAGGGGTATCTCATGGGAGATTGACATTACAGAACATATTTATTAATGTATTTTAAACATTTGCAAAATATTTTCAAAAAGTTTTGGTCTCTGACATGTATCAAAATATTTTCAAAACTTTTAGGTGTTCAGCCTGAAGGACGCCTAACTTAACCATTCTACTAGTCAGACGATGGTGCAACAGCTGTGGATGCCTGCATGGATTTATTAGATGCTTCAATCCTTAAGATCTAGATAGAAGGTACTTCAGAGTTATTTCGAGCATGTTGCCCAGTTAGTTGGTATTTACTTTATTAAGATGTTTTCGTTTCAGTTAGTTGGATTATTGTATTGTGACTTTTTACCGAGAGTTATTGGTTAATTATTTACACCAGTGAGTATGATTTTCATTATTTTCATGGTTGGTTATGTGAATGGGAATTTTATGTAAGCGAGTTAATAAGTTTTAAAATTTGACACCAGGCCTAATAGAGTATTAGTAATTAAAATGTCTTCGACAGTGATGCTAAGGACTCGTTTGGTTCTTTATTTAGAAAACTCGATTTAAACGTTGTTTTTAAATACAGTTTTAAAATTCAATTTTTTGTGTTTATAATTATTGGCGCACGTTTGGTAAACTTATTTTTAAATACAGTTTTTTGAAAATTTGACAAAATTGGCAAACATGTATATTTATATTATACACATATATATAAATGTATGTGTGTGTGTGTGTGTGTCTATATATATATATATATTTATGAACATATATGAAACTTTCTTACATGAATGTATACATACATACATACATACATACATACATACATAAATTATATACATGTAACTTTCTTACATGAATGTATACATACATACATACATACATTAATACATACATAAATTATATACATGTACATTTAATATCATGTATTTTTATGTATTTTTATTGAGATATGTTGGGGAGTTTAACTCTCTCTCTCTCTCTCTCTCTATATATATATATATATATATATATATTGTAAGATGTGGGTTGGAATACGGTTAGTATCAAGTGAGGCGTAACCCCTTATCAAGATCGGGATCAACACCGTGCGGTATTAAATATTGACGATGAACACAGGTGAATAGGAGACCAAGGGATTCAATGTCCAGACTTGTATTAAATGATATATTATCACAATAAATACACAACATGCATAATAAATAGGTGGTACCATCAGGTAACGTGGTGGGAGGGAGAAAGAACAAGCACTCTCGGCACAATAAAGGCAAGGCAGGAACTTCAAGCTCAGTTAATGCTCAATGATATGGGAATTCAATAGATATGGAAAGTTATGTTCTCACAATGGCTCTTGTGTGTAGGGAAAGTTGGGTAGCAATTCTAGGTTCAGAATGCCTCTCCTGTTAAACTGTTTGTATTATGTATTTATATGAGGGGTCAGTTATTCGAGCGAACTTCCACGCGTTCAATATGATCATCTGCTTTAAATGCATAAGTACCTCTCATTAATGTAGGAGATATTTCATTAAATGCATGGGATCTCATAATTTGTTGGCTTGAGGTACGGTGGTCATTAATGAGGGACGTGACATGGCATCTTGGAGTTTACCTCAGGATGACTAGAGGGTCAGGTTTGGTGAACTAGACCTACTGTGCTAGGGATAAGCTCACTTGAGTACCGTAACTTCGAGTCCCTAAATGTCAGATGTTATGACGTTAGAAAGTGGGTAAATAGTGACTCTGTTAGGTATATGGTCCCATCAGTCAGGCGGGATGGTGTATGCTTTTAAGGTTACTCGGTTGGTAGGTAGCCAGAGTGTTTTGTTCTCTGTTTATTGGTTAATAACTATCTTAGAACCAAGATTAAAGATTGAGGTATCTCGAGAAAGTTCCCTCAAACATGTAAGAGTTGAGGTGTCTCGGCTGCAGTGGCTCGAGCAACCGTATGTGCTAAGTGAAGTTTTGCCCAAGTGTGCCAAAAGGGTTGTTAATCGTATTCCTAATGTTTCCTTGCTGTTAATCCTCCAAACCATATCCCTGCGAGGTTCCCAAGAGGAGGTTTCTTGATAGAGCATGTTAGATCTCCCATGCCCTACCAAGCATAGTCCCTCGTGGGTACCAAACAACCTCACTCAACATATATTTATAAGATAAAGTACATGACACAGATCATTCTATTTTTTCTTTCAAACTATCGTCATTCAAGTGACTTTGATCTATAAATTGGATCCTTCGAACCAGGTCTCTTGGAGAATCTTAGAGATAGGTCCTTCGAGCAACCTCTGTGGAGAATCTCCGAGGTGGGTCCTTCGAGCCATTTCTTTGGAGCCTCTTCGAGGTAACTTGCTAAGGTCGGCCTTCTTTCTCCTTCTTCGTGAGTCGTTTAATCTGCTTGACTAAGTTAATCACTCTTTGGGGGGACTCCCCCTATATATATATATATATATATATATATATATATATATATATAATGATATTGGATGTATAATTCACTAGAAAATTATATACATACATGAATTGATAATATTTGTTTAATACATATGTACTATATGTATATTTTATATTATTCCATACATAATAATACACTATATATAAGTATCGTGTATCCATTGATAATTTTATTTAACTTTATATTATTTCATACGTAAATTTGTGTACATGTACATATATATTTTTTATTTATAAGAATTACACACATATTAATATATTATGAATGTATATTATATATCAAGGTATAAATGCATTAAAATATTAATAATGAATAATTCTGAGTTAAAAAATAAAAAAACATAAGTTATAAAACACCCTTAACCTGTTTTCTGAAAAACTTGATTATATTATAATTCAGTGTTTAAAAACAGGTTGCCAAACAAATATTTTTATCAGAATTGTATTTAAACACAGAAAACAGAATTATAGTTGCAAACCAAATAGGCCCAAGAATTAGATAGATGAGATTCCTTTTTTATTTTATTAAAGGACAGATCACCCGTTATTAAAATGGGCGGGGTGTCATAGATGATATCAAAGCATTAGGTTCTAGTGTCCTTATGATCTGTGTGAACTTACTACGTTTTTAGCATTTCTTTTCTTTGATGTAGGGCCCTATGCTTAGGACTGTCAATTCATATTGTGATTTACGTTCTCCTTCTATTATATATAATTGAAGTAAGTCTTGTACGATTTCGATTGGGTTTCGTATGCCGAATAGTAGAGGATGACCAGTGAGGGTCGTTAGGAGGACCTCATAACGAGTGGCTTATATGGAGTCACAGACTATTCAGGGTACGGGGATCGCAGTAGGGGTCGCCACTATTGTTACTCAAGTAGTGAATGCTTCAATGACCACTAGGGAACAGTAGTTTCCCCAACCACCGCCACAGTAGATGATGGCACCAATTCAGACTCACTCGGGGTAGTCAAAATAGGAGAGAGTCAGAGGGGTCCTTCGGAGGGCCATTCATTGGAGTTTTCGAGAAATGCGAACATTGTATTAGTTAGCCAATAGAAGGAGGACATCAAAAGGAATTTTCATATGGTTGATTCTAGTGACACTCATAATAAATTTTGTCAACTTTTAAGCTCGTAGGAGCAGGGTTACAGTGATAAGAGTCAGTCATTATATTTGAGGAGAGGAAAACTTTTAAAAAATCGAGGAATTTTGGGTGCGGTTTGAATGCAAGTCCGTTCATCTATTGTACAAACATAGATACGAAGGAGGTTTATGGATTTATCATAGGAGGGACGGACGGTGGTCGAGTTTAAGGAAAAATTTACTTTTATGGCAAACTTTGTACTCGAGGCAAATACAGAGGAAAAAAAGGGTCCTTAAGTTTGATAATAGACTCACAGGGAGAATTCACCCGCTCTGAGAGAGTTGGAGAGTCTAACCAACAAGGCAAGACTGGATATATCGGTGCTAGTAAGGGAACATAGTTGGAATACCCGACAGAAGGACCCATTTAAAAGATTCAAATCAAAGAAATCTGACCGAGTGATAATGGATTTAAATAAGGCTATTAGGGCCAGTAGTGGGTTCCACAGGGCCAGTGAAGCCAAGGGAGGGTAGCCATCAGGGTTAGAGAGTGAGGCAGCCCCGACATGGCCCCTAGGTCCAGAGATAGGGGTATCACACATGGATGTGTTTTATGTGTGGAGAGTAGGTCCACATGCGTCGATTTTGTCTGTAACAAGTTAGGGGACAAGAGCAGGGTGCCTAGTAGGGCAAGAATTACAATAGTTTCAGTTTAGACTTGTGTATTATGTCATGAATCATTTGAATAGCCAGTGAGATTGGAAATTGATGTATGAGTTTTATCCATGGGTAAATGGGGTAAGTTTTATGTGACACGAGTGCATCACAGTATTTTGTTAACACTAGATTCGAGTCTGATTTGAGTTAGTAGATGTATCATTAGTATTACTACTGTGTGTATATATTTACTGTTAGGTAGTGGGGCTCTCTTGTGTTACATCTGCAGGGGATCAGATGTGGACACTGGGATGATATGTTTTTGTGGATATACTCCTTTTATAAATATATAATATATGAGTATGATGTTATCCAAGGTATGGACTGGTTAGTGATGATTTAAGCGATGGTGGACTGTTACAGTAAGGCTATCATGTTCGTTATTTTGGGACATGATATGTTATTTTTGCGATGTCTCACTTGAAAGAGGGTCGAGCCCGCGTATAGATATTACAATGTAGAGGAGACTTCTAAGAGTATAATTATCTCGTTATATTCAATCCTGGTGTGAAGGGATCTTACTGATGTGGTTCAAGGGATATCGAGTTTATCGCCAAGCGAAGAGATTGAGCTCATTATTGATTTAGCACTGAGGACTTAGTGTTAGTATGAGCGTCATATTATATGACTACTTGGAGATGTAGAAGTTAAATATTAGACTTATAAGTCCGGGGACAGGATTTTTAGTGCCCCGGTTATGTTCTTTGGGCCAAAGGATCTCGATGACTGGCGATGTTAGGTGATGGTGCATCAGGGGAGTCCTTGTTGGGAGATATTATTGGATGCTAGGGCATCAATTTTGAACATTAATCATTGTACGTGTGGAGAAAATACTTTGAGCTGAGAGTTAGTACATGGTATAAGGCCAGTGGATTTGGTTAGTGTTGTGTGGGAAGCACTGGGGAACATTAACACCATTAGTTGATAGTTGGGGAAATCTTGAGGATAATTATGTTGTGATTAGTAGGACAATCGAGCATACCATTATTATGTAGCCACGCGAGCTTGCAAAGACGATTTTGAGATAAATATGTTACGTTTGTGATGTATGTGAAGATATGCACGTGATATAGGGTGTATGGGCACCCTGGTTAGATTGATTTTTAGAATCGTCTGAGATAAGGGGATGTGGTAATGAATGTGTTGAATCGTATGTCTATGGGGAAGGTAGAAGAAGAATTATAAAATTAAGATGGACTAAACTTTTTTTGAGAAAGAAGATAGTCCGAATATGTATACATCAATGAGAACTATCACACCCCGAGAGGGATTGAAAGACTGTGGAGACATATGTAAAAGATATTTCTTGATAGAGGAGGATCCAATAGTTTTGGGGAGTAGAAAGGAGTCTTACACAGTCAATTCTAATGATGGATTGCACATTAATAGGATGTTGATTTCACCAGGCGAAAAAGACCGAGGAAGTGCGGAGTTTTGAGAGCAGACACATGGGTCACGGGTTTTGGTGTACCCCGGGAAGGGAAGTAAGCGATACCACGTGATGTGGGATATGAAGTGCATATATCGGTGTGGAGTGAGACATAGTGAAGTCATGTCCATGTTCACCACTCGTAGATGAGTAAAGGTCGGTCCGAGCGATCAACAAGAATTTTGCAATAATTGGTGTTTCTAGGGACGGAATGGGTAGGCAAACAGATTGAGTTCATTGTTGTGTTACAAACATTGCAAAAAGGTAAAAAATTCCCTTTGGACTTATATGGAATTCATTGATCGAGTTGGAGAAGTTATTATTAATTTTAGTTATTTATACTAACAGGTAGTGTGCCCAATATTTCATTAAAGGAAAGGGAGCAGTAGACACAAGGTGCCCCATAATATTGTAATGGATCAGGATGAGATCCTTAGGTCCCATCTCGGATAGGTAATATCATGAGGCAATGAGGAAAAAGTTGCATTTTGAGCAAGACTTATTACCCATAGATCGAGGAGTAGACATGAAAGGTGACTAAAATGTAAGAGAGTGCAAGGAATGCGTATTCTGGATTTTAGGGTAATTGGGAGGATTAATAATCGTTGGTGGAGTTATATGTAATAACTCACACCAGTTTATTATTGGCTTGGCGCCTTTTGAGGCTTTGTGCAAGAGACCTTATCGTCCACCCTCTAGTTGGTTAAAATTGGAGGAATAACAAAATTTTCGAGCCGAACGTGATTCAGAATCCATCGACAAAGATTGGGTTATTTAAAAATTACTTTGTGTAGTTCTGTAACGTCATCAAAGTTACGTTGTCGTGAACCAAATAATTTAAAGACTGACATGAGCGGTCTATCACTATTGCGGGTGTCTCCCATGAAGGGAGTTATGTGATTCGGCAAGAAGGGAAGTTGTTATTTAGAGATGTGGAGCCTTTTCCCCAGTATTGACATGATAAAGCCAGAGTTGTATAGGCTTGTCTGATTGGAGCATTTTAACAGGTTCGCGATAGTTTTGCGCATCATTATCAAGGCGAAACTTTAAGAATGATGGAGTATATCTGTATAAAATGATTTGAATAGACTTGTCGTTAAACTAGAGCCGTGGTGATTAGGAATTTAGACAGGATAGTACCACTAGTTGTTGTATAGTGGAGGCACCATAATGTTATCATGATTTGATTTGGGGTTAAGTATTTAAAGTTCTAGTACCAGGCATATCCGAATTTTGGGGATAAAATTTCTTTGTAAGGGGAAAGTATGTAACACACCGTATTTGGGGGAATATTTAAATTACACGTGTAACAGTAATTTAATTAAATTAAGAAATAAAGTGCGTGTAACAGTAATTTAATTAAATTGAGAAAGAAAGTGCATGTAATAGTAATTTAATTAAATTGAGAAATAAAGTGAATGGA
The DNA here is from genome assembly GCA_949130495.1 of Sambucus nigra. Lineage (NCBI taxonomy): Eukaryota > Viridiplantae > Streptophyta > Magnoliopsida > Dipsacales > Adoxaceae > Sambucus > Sambucus nigra. The sequence goes on from OX422210.1 coordinate 183,365,912, forward strand.
ATGAATGTTGTTTAGAGAGTATTGGATTAATATTTATATCTTATTATATTTACTTGTGTTATAAGTAAATGAAATTTTATTATTTTATATTACATCGTATGTGGGAAAAGCAATGGGCAGACATGATCTTATTTGGGATACGCGTGTGGAGTCCGATTGGGAATAAGATGGTAAATTGATGATAGGTGACTCAGATGGTGATTTTGAGTGCACGGATGATCCAAAATTGGCCGAGATGGTCAGAATTAGGTATCGGGGGGTATAATCGGGTCCCATGGACTTTTAAGTTAAACGGGACCCATATGGGGGTATTCAGGTAATTTTAATATTATAATCTAACCTAATTTCGGGATTAGGGAGAGATTGAGAGTTATTAGATGAAGGAGGCAGACTTATACTCATTCTAAATCACTTAGCTTGAGAGAGAGATAGAAAGAGATGAAATATTCAAGAGAAAACTCAAGAACACCATTTTGGAAGGGGATTTAACAATTTCGGGTTTCTATGGTTTAAAGAAAGTGTTTAGCTTACTTTGATATTATATGTTATGTTTTGATTCATATTATAATTGGTGAAAAAATATGATTTGGGGTGGGATTCACCTGACAAAAATGGTATTTGGGGGGATGAATCCACAATAACAAAAGTGATTATTTATCTGATATAAAATCTGAGCGTAGTTTATATATGGAAGGTGAAATCTTGAGAAAAATTTAAGATTTAATCATGATATAAAGATATGTTCTTGAATCTTAAAATTTAAGAATTTGATTAGAATTACATTGAGTTAATTCTGGGAAATTTGATGTTTGATCCCATGTTGTAGATGGTTATTTGGATCAATTGATAGGTTAAAACATGTATATTAATGTTTAAGAATGTTAGGGAGATTGTACTCCGGGTTTGGATGAAATTTGGAACCCATATGGGGGAATAAAGAGGATGAAAACTCGTAAGAAACCATAGCAGGCCGCCTAGGCCAGCAACCAGGGGTGAACCGATTCAACCCATATCCAAATCGATTCAGATGCCCTGTTCAGCCCAGGTCGGGTGTTTTGATGTATTGTTGAATTGGTTGGGATACGGGTCATTTTGGAAGGATTATAGAGGGAGTTTAGGTCTTCTGCTATTTTTTAAATATAGTATTACCTTGAGGTTAGTTGGGAAAAAAATCAAGGTATGGATTTAGGAGTGTTTAGGATGAACGATACTCGAAAATATACTAATGAATTTGAATGGGAACTTCGGATGGAATTTGGACACATGATGGATTGATATAGGCTTAGTATCCATAATAAAATATAATCGCGATATATAAATAAGTAAGAAACTACTTATCGATTTAGGATTCAGATTTAGACTCCGAGAATATAAGCTAGTGCTACGAGTGACATGCACGGTTAGCTGATTTTTGTTTTATATATATAAAAGTATAGAGATAGTATATATATGTATGAATATATCTGTGTGTGATTGATACATGTGAAATATACCTACTCTAGGGGATGCTATCGGTGGAGGTTGTGCGGAGTGGGAGATCTATCTTGGTGAATCCCAACAGGTATAATTACGATCCCCAAGGTCATAGGTCTGTGCACGACCACCCTATGTGAGTTTGGAGTCCAAGTGGAGTAATATGGTATGATTATTACCCGTTGACTCAAGACTATAATCTCCTTCGATTTTACGTTTATGTCTTGGGTTATATGGTGTGATTCCAACCCGGTGGCCCAGGTTAAGGTGTGTATCCGTGGAACCTGATAGCACATTAAAGATTTGCATTCGCGAGATAATGCTTTGGGGATTGCGGTTATAATTATATGGCGATAAATATTTACTTATGTGTACAAGAAGTGATATATATATATATATATATATCTATGTGTGTGTGTGTGTGTGTATGTGTAAATATATATACAAGGAAGTTAAAAGATATTATGAATAGTAAATGTATATGCCAAAGGAGAGGAGCAACTCAAGGATGTTATGTGGAAATACATATATAAGTGTGATACAAATGTATACGGGTGCATGACACTAATGCCTGAACATCGAATTAATAACAAGCGTGAAGTTATGTGAAATGATTTAATAATATTATAAATGAGGTTTATAATGAAAAATCATATGAAAAAGCTTAATGTGAATTTGAAGTTAAATAAAAGGTATATGTGGGGCATAAGGCAGCGTATGGGACTAAGATTAGCATAGGTACTAGTTAGGCTGGGCAGCATAACTAGAGTATTTAAAATACATGCATTAGGTGTGCAATATAGATGTGGGGCGAGGGGTATGGGTGTGCAAAAAAATCGATCGGCCCGAAAATCGAACCGAAATCGACGGTTTTTTTTGCCCGATTAGGTCTGTGGTTTAAGGATTTAAAAAATCGACCATGTCAGTGCGGTTTGCGGTGTAGACATAAAAAAACCGATTTAAACCGACCCGACCCGACATTAATATTTCTATTAAAAGCCCTTAAATAATTTCTATTTTCATATCCAAAAACCATTAACGAATCTTAAAAAGCCGACCAAAATAAAAAATCGGCCTGAAAAAACCGCCCCAAACTGAAAATCGATCAAAATCGAACCGAAACCGAACCGAATCGAAACCGATGTGAATCGAAATCGGCGGTTTTTTCCATCATTGGTTCGGTTTCGGTCTGACATTTTCCAAAACCAAATCGATCGGTTCGGCTTGAATTGCGGTCCGAAATCGAACCAAACCGACTGTGCACACCCCTAGCGAGGGGTATCTCATGGGAGTATGACACCAGTTTAATTATAAAAGATTGCACGATATATTTATTAATGTATTTTAAAAACATAAAAAATATTTTCAAAAGGTTTTGGGCTCTGACCCATATCAAAATATTTTCAAAACTTTTAAGTGTTCAGCCATAGGGATGCCTGGCTTAACCATCCTTCTAGTCAGACGATGCTAGAGTAGCTATGGATGCTTGCAGGGATTGATTAGACACTTCTATCCTTAAGATCAAGATATGAGGCACTTTATAGTTATTTTGGGCATGTCACCCCATTAGTTGATGTTTATTTTATTCAGATTTTTTCTTTCAATTAGTTGGATTATTGTATTGTGACTTTTTACCAAGAGTTGTCGGTTAATTTATATATGCCAATGAGTGCGAGTTTCATTATTTGAATGGTTGGTTATGTGAATGGGAATTTTGTGTAAGAAAGTTAATAAGTTTTAAAATTTGGCATCAGGCCTAATAGGGTATTAGTAATTAAAATATTTTTGGCAGTGATGCTAATAATGAACTAAATGAAATTCCTGTTTTATTTTAATAAAGGACCATTATTAGAATGGGCGGGGTGTAACAACAACAATTAACACCCTGCATTTGTGTACACTACATTACTTTTGAATTACAATATTGATAAAAAATTTATCCCATACTGAGGGTTCACTTCGTGATGGGTGTCGGTCTTATGGGGCGTGATTACTCTAAGCGATATGATTTCCACCTTCCATTAGTGTAATACCTTCGACGTATATCGAATTGTACCCCGCATCATACCGCTTGACTGAACTCGCGACGTGAGGTATATAGCAGGGAACTCGTTCACGTACATCGAGTATATCGAATTCTCTCTCATATGTACCGTCTCCATGAGGTATATCGTGAGGCGATTCACGTACAGTCATGTATGTCAAATGTCTTGTCCACACAAACCGACGAATGATTGCCCTTATAAGCAAGAGGTATTTCATGAAAGTCATGCCAAAGGGGGGAACCTTTCAACTCACCCACTAATGAATCAACCTCACATAGGCGTCTGCCCTAGAACACTCCTATCTAGTTTGCCAATTTCACTGCGAAACTCTTTCGAACTTTTGAATCGCGTTACCCCCCAAATTTTTGTGTTATTTCGCCCGTTTTTAAAATAAGACCATGTCCATGAGTCTAGAAACAATTCAAACCATGTCTGGCATCGTATACCCTATCTTTTCCCCAGACTTGGGTCATGTCCGACATTTTTCTTGCACCCTTGATAAAATATAATACAAGTGGAACCTAATAATTATAACCATGTTGAGGATTTTTCTTTTGCCCCTTTCAAAAATACCAAAAATATGTTCTCCCGTATTTTAAAAAAACATATACAAAAACGATTCCTCTTTACCTCAAAATAAATGCAAAAATCATTTTTTCCTCTAAGGTGCGATTGTATACCTCAATCTTGGCCTGGCTCCCTATTGGCTCAGGATTTCTATGACACCCGGTGAAGATCCACTTATTCCTATGTCTCTTCTATAGAATTCGAGAAATACCTCTGAAGGTTATTCATGGAGAACTTTGACCAGATTGTAAATGCCTAGCTAGATCTAATGAAAGTCCTTTCCCAGATCAATGCCAAGATCGATAACCTTCAGGCAGAAGTTTAGGAAATGAAATGACACCAAGTTCAGAATCTCTAGGCTCCTGAGACCAAAATCCTCTTTACTCATGCTATGGGTCCACCATCTCTTGAAACAGTATGGGCTCTTAAAGAGTACAAGTGTGCCCCACCTGCGAATGGGCTGCTACCAGCTCGGCTGCTAATACCATATCTTGCCCAGCTAGGAGGTAATCTACCAGTGCCAATTAATCCCAAGGAAGAAGAATTTAACAAAGTAAAAGAAGACCTTAGATTGCTATTTAAAAGTTTTGACCAGGTAAAGATCTCTAGGAACTATATGGACTATACTCACATGTCTACTTATCCTAAAGCTCGACTATCGGAGAAGTTCAAAATGCCGAACATCGAGAAGTTCAGAGGCAGTGGACCACCAATTATGCACCTATGCGGATACTATCATGCCATGACTCTCCTCGGAGAGTCAGAAGAGATAATGGCTCAAATGTTCCAACGAACTCTCAAATAAGGTTCCCTTCGATGGTTCTTGTCCCTCGAAGAATTTAAAATCCATAGTTGGGAAGATATAGTCGAGAATTTTCGACTCAGTATAAATATAGTGAAGATATGGAAATTACTCATCGAGACTTGGAACTACTCGATTAAAACCCTAGTGAATCGATTAGAAGCATTATTGGAAGGTGGATAGAGAAAGAGGCTACTATGACAAACCTAACATCAGAGGAAGAGTAGATAAGCATTATGAAGAAGAACTTCTCGCCCCATATCTGAGCTTCAATTGAAGGCCCGTACTACTTTCATTTCATATCTCTCCGAGATACTGGGGTAGAAATTGAAGAAGGGGTCGCAAATCATAAAGTTGAATCTGAACCGAAAGGCTGATTGGGCAGTTTTCTCCTCAAACATATAATAAGGCAGCCCACGCCTCACTCTCAACCATCAACAACATCTCCCAACCTTCTACCTATTTGACACCCAAGAGTCATCCTAATCCAGTCAAAAAGGAATATATCGAACTTATTTCCACTTTATCAAAATTTTATCAAGCCTTTCTTGCTCAAAACCTCATCAAATAATTGGATCCCGACCATTGCCAAATCCTCTTTATCAAAATTTCAATCATGAAGCCCATTGTGACTTTCACCAACTTGAAAGACACACCATTGATCAGTGTTTCCCTCTAAGGAATGTTATCCAAAGCCTTATAGACAGGGGGATCATTGCCCCACCAGCCAATCAAAATCCCAATACCACTCAGAATCTTCTCCTAGCACACTGGGGATGAATGCCATCCTCTTAAAAGAAAACCCCTTCCAATAGAATAAAGCCCATTGAAACACCCAGTCCACCTACTATCTCACCTAAATCCCTCAAAATATGTCCTTCCTTTATCTTACATACTGAGAATCTTGTCGACCAAGATCTATCACTCCTTGTCAGGGCCTGTATTTTCTTTCACACCCGTTCAGAAGGGGGAGTTATGGAACTACCTGTGGTTTTATATCAACTTCAGTAATTTGGGATGAAATTTCATTTAGAAATGACCATCGACTGTGAAAAGATCAACATTTTTTTCGTGGATTCCTAGAAGTGGGCTCGATAATTAGATGAATGGTTCATACCTGCGAAAGAGTTTGATTTTTACAAGATTATAAAGGTTGTGTCTAATGTATTTGACAAGAAGTGAGAAGTATGCAATGTCTCCAAACTGCTCACAATTTTACAACTCCATGGGTGTCTTGCCCCTTCCTCTTAATACTTTTGTGTCAAATGGGGAGTTCTGTATAACGAAGCCATAGAGGTTGTAGAATGCATCAACTTCTCATGGAAAGACGAAAATGTTGTCACCGAATGGGGTGATTACTTTGATAGCTCAACTAGTGAACTAGAGGGTGAGGACTTCCCCTTTTGCAAATTCCTCGAACCGTGGTGCAACCCGATGCAGAAAAAAATGAAACTGGGGATGGTGATCTTCTTTGAAGATGAAGTCGGTTAGGATGAATGGCAGAAGCATGAGGTGGAGCCCATAACAATCAAAGTTGTGTAAAGCATCGAGAACTTTGAGAGCAGCGATACCAATGAATCATTTGACCTGAATATAATGGGGCTAGATCTCTATAAGATTCACATGAAACTCGAACGGCGTGACTCTTCCAAAAAGATCACCACTGCTGATGCACCACTCCTTAACTAGCATGCCATCCCTCTCAAGCCTACACAAGTCAACTTGAATCTTGTTATTCATCCCTCCAGAAACACCTAAATGTACTACTTTTTCTTCAATTTCTAATGTAATTGTGAACAAGGCCTCCTTTGACAAGGTTCTCACCACTGTATTTCCTTAAAATGTTTTCAGTGAAATGAATGATGATTTTGAGTATCTTATAGTTCCTTACATTAATTGTCTTGATTCTAATCAAACGATTGATGAAAATGATTTAATAAATGTATAATTCTTAAGTGATCTGAATAGGGGAAAAAATAAACAACCTAACTATGTTCAAACTAATGTCGATGAGACTATTGTTATCAATATCGATTCTAGTAGCCATTCGCAAGAGATTAGGATAGGTTCAATCCTCAATGACAATGAGCTGTTATAATTTGAAGAGCTACTGAAAGAGTTTGTGGACGTCTTCGCGTGGTCCTATAAAACCATGCCTGAAATTGACCCATATATATAATAACACGATATCCCCACCATCCAAGAAAGAAAACCTGTCAAGTAAAACTTGAGAAAGCTCTGGACAGAGCGGTCCCTCAAATTCAAAGGCAAAGCGATGAAACAATTAAACATAGGCTTCATTCGCGTGGTCGAAGATCCTACATGGCTTGAAAACATCGTTCCTGTGCCAAAATCGGGAAGAAAAGTCCACATGTACGTCGACTATCAAAATTTAAACAAAGCATCCCAGAAGGATGATTATCCTCCATCTAACATTGATATAATCATCGATAACACTGCCAATCATTCCCTTAAGTCGCTTGTCGATAATTTTTTTGGGTATAATCAGATCAAGATGCATCCTGGCCATCAAGAAATGATCACCTTCATCACCCCTGTGGGGAACATTTTGGTACACAGTTATATCGTTTAGTCTTAAGAACGTTGGGGATACCTACTAAAGGGCTATTACAACCATTTTGCATGATCTTATCCATAAGTAAGCCGAAGTCTATATCGAATATATGATCATCAAGTCCAAGACTAGGGAATGTCACATTCCTGCCTTGAGAAAATTCTTCGAGCGGCTTCAAAAATACTAGATGTGCATCAACCTACAAAAATGCATCTTCATTGTCACAATGGGAAAACTCCTTAAATTCATAGTCAACAAAAAGGAGATTAAGGCAAACCCTACCAAACTAAAAGGAATACTCGAGATGCCAACACTACGAATGGAGAAAAAAGTGTGTGGATTTTTAGGTAAGCTCCAATACATCAGTCGGTTCCTCAGCCACCTGACGTCTACCTTTAAGCCCATTTTTAAACTTCAACGAATGGATTCAACTAAAGTTTGGAACAAAGCATGTTAGGAAGCCTTTGATCAGATCAAATAATACCTCACCCGACCTCTAATACTCATGCCTTCGCAGCAAGATATCACCCTCCTCCTAACCTCACTCTCTCTGACATTGCAGCGGGGGCTATGCTAGCCTAATACATCGAATAATCATGAAAGGAGAGGGATATCTACCATTCTTATTGAAATCTAGTAGAGCATGAGGTGAACTAGACTGCTTTATGGGTCATGTAGAAGTTTCATCACTACATAATTGTATTTTCTCTCAAACTGGTGTTTCAAATGGATCCAATGAATTACATGTTAGAGAAGCCCTCCTTATTTAGTTGCATAGCCCACAGGCTAATATTACTGGTTGAATTTAACATCACATATGTCACGCAAAAGGCTATGATGCGAAGAGATAATTCTGATTACTAGTCAATAATCCCATGGAAGGAACTGAGGTTTGGAATTTTGAATTAATAGATGAAGGCATCCACTTCACCTATCACGAGGATCTCAGATAGAAGATATTCTTCGACGGTGTCACTAACAAAAAGGATAAGGTATTGGGATAATTCTAATCACCCTAGACAATTCTCACACTCCCACTACCATCAAATTTGATTTCCCTTGCACCAACAACATGACGAAATACGAAGCTTGTATCGTAGGTCTCAAGATCACCCTCAAGAGAGGGATCAAATGCATAAATGTCTATGGAGACCATCACTCATCGTGGGGTAGATCCTGAGGAAATGGAAAGATATAGATGAGAAACACCTATCCTTCCACGCTCATCTGGAATAGCTCGCCTCCCAATTAGAAGATGTCGCCTTCCACTAACTTCCTTATTCAAGGAACAGCCTAGCTGACGCACTGGCAACCTTAGCCTCTATGGTCGATATGACCATTAGGATAACAATGGCCCCCTTTTCTAATCCAAAATCGGGAAGTAACCACTCACTGCTTTAACATTGATCTCGTTACAGAAAAATATCTTACTATGGTAGGATTTTAGTATTATGAAATTTGGCCCCTCTTAAAACATGACAGGTATCCTCAAGACGCTGATAAGAAACACTATGCGACTCTTCGCAGGTTGTCTACTGAGTATATTATCTATGATAAGGCACTCTTCAAAAGGAATTTCGATGGAATCCACTTACATTACATATAATGGGTTGGGATCGAAGAAGTGAAGTAAAAGATCCAAAATAGGGAATAAGGGCCCCACATAAACGTTCATATGCTTTCCGAAAAGATGATCAGTCAAGGATATTACTAGACCACCATGGTTCAAGACTGCTCTGTTTACGTCATAAGATGCCTAAAATGTCAGCAGTTTGGTAACCTTTAGCATTTTCCTCCTTAGAAATTATATAACAAGACTTCTCTCTGGCCCGCCCTTTACCACCTAGGGTATAAATATCATCAGGAAAAGTCACTCCCAAGGCTTCAAACATGCATGAATTTATCCTAGTCATTGTTGACTACTTCACAAATTGGGTCGAAGATGAGTCATACGGGGTGTGGAATGCAAAAAAGTAGCTAAATTCATTAGATAGAACATTATCTATCGCTATGGAGTTCCTCACGGGATGGTGTCAGACAATGGGCTCCATTTTGAAGCTGAGGTCACATAACTAGTTGACGAGTACAGAATCCAAAGACACAAGTCCTCTCCTCACCGACCAAAAACTAATGGGGTTGTCTAAGTCTCCAACAAAATCCTTAAGACCATTATTAGCGAGATAACCGAAAGTTACTGATATTGGGCTGAACGGTTCCCATATGCCCTCCGAGGCTACTACATTGGAACACCCACCAGGACTATTCCCTATTATCTGGTATATGGGATAAAGGCGGTCCTACATATCAAACTTTAAATACCTTCCTTACGAGTTATGTTCAAAAGTCAAGTAAGTGAAAAGGATTGGCAGCAAAACCATTTTTACGAACTTGTACTCTTAGACAAAAGTATGTTAAAATCCCAATATGATATACAAGGGTACCGAAGTTATATTACGTGATCATTTAATAATAAAGTGAAGGACCTCTATATTCAAGAAGGAGATCTTTCCCTCAAGGAAATCATTGAACCTATCTCGGATCCAACAAGACCAACTAGGGTGGCCCCTACATGGTAAATAAAATCCTGTAAGGTGGCGTCGCTATGCTCACAGACCTATATGGAGAAGAAATAATGCATCCAGTCAATTTGTATGCTCTTAAGAAATTTTAACCCTATGTCAAACTCTCATCGTGCTATGACTCTTCTCACCTCCTTTTGATTCTTAAAATAAAATCTCTCTCCTCCCCCCTTTACTCAGAACTACGTAGGATATGTTCCTCTCTTAAAAACCACCCCTTTAAAAAAAGTGAAGCTCATAATTTTAAAACCCCACATAGGTATATAGGCATACCATAAGACACCCAGTGGCACAGTACTTTCTCTTTCACAAAAATCTATTCTTTATCCCCTTGAGAACAATAATCTCCCTCACTATTTAAACGAACAAAAGGATTATGTATGTCTTAGCGATCGGTGTAGATAGTTCAAGTAAAATAATTCATCAAAGACACGACAAAATGTATTTGAAATCATCATCATCTTTTATTGATAACATAATATGGCAATTATATGAAACATCAACAACAAGAATTAAAAACAACCAACACTCTTACAAGTTTCACAAGTCAAACACCTTAAAACCTACACAACAAAACCACATATTACCAACACCCCCTCATACTCAAGACCTGCTTTTAGCTACTAGATGAACCATCCTCGTCATCATTTCTTATCCCTGAAGGATCCCAAGAATCCTAATTCTTGTTATGATTCTGCGTTCTCTCCATGCAGCGGTATGCCTTAATCAGCTTGGACTAAACCACGACAAATCCCTCAAAAGTGTAAAACATCACAAGCCTCCTTTGTATAGTCTCTTAACTTAAATATTCATAACCACCCGCTTTCACAACCACTTCAAAGAAAATTCTCGAATATGAACCCAACCTCCCAACATACTGAGACAGATAGGTAGATAGCAGACGATGCTGCCACAAAGGCCCCAAAATATTCTCAATGACTCAGTCAGGTCCTCCACGAGAAAGAACTTGGTTATACACATATTAACGATCTGCTCCCAGTCCACTTAGCATAGAAGCCGTTGTGGAAAATATAAATAAGTCTAGAAAAGGCCCATCAATCGCATATACCGGTAATCACCCAATTACAGGATAGGCTACAGATTGCCCCACCACGGTATTGACTAGTGAAGACTCATGGCCCCATGCTCTACAAGTCAATTCACCTTATTCTCCAAGGATGGGACAAAATTAAAGAAACATCGAGAAAATAAATTGGGAATGCCTGCCAGAGTGTACTCGGGAGGGGTGACCAGGCACAGTCTCTCAGATAACCACATGAACAACATCACAAGGCTCCCCTACAAAATAATATCCCGACCTTATTTCTAAGCATCATGTCAATTCAAAGTCTCTACCAATATGACAACAGTTGGATTACAGTGACAAGACATCCAAAATACTATCGTGGCCAACTGAGGGTCATCCATTATGTCACCGATCTGTAACAATAGCCTGCCAGTCAATCCCAGAGTAACATCACTAGTAAAGCCATTAGCAATATAATCTCTTTGGCACACCGAGTTTAACACCGCCAGGAGATTAATACCTTCTTCGTGAACCGGTGGTCGGGCGGTCTAAGGAGAGTTATGGAGCAACTCGGTTAATGATACCTTAGGGGAACGGGAGCATGGTTGTCATAACATTTGGGTTGACACCCAACATCACAGAAAACTCCTCATAAGTGGGGCATACTTCGTCCAAACCAAAGCGAAAAACATTCTCTTTGGGATACCAAAATTTCAGCTCCAATTCTAAGAGATTCCAATATAGAGGATAATTATGCCACAAGGAGAAATGGCGCAAGTTAAAAGTTTCATTGTTGATATTGTAGAGGCACATGGCATCCAAACCTTGGAGATAAGCCGCGGATGTTTCAGTAATGGAAATCGTCATTTCAAATGAAGAGAAAAGTTACAAAAGGGGGAAGATTGATTTGTGGTGATGAAGAAACCCCCCTTCTAGGCCCTTTTTTATACCTAAAAGCACCCATAAAAAATAAGAAGCACGGCGTGCTACCATGATCCCTGTTCCTAAGTACTCTTAAGTACAAAAGAAGTGTAATAAAATATAGGAAAGTGATTTTGACTTAACCTATATGTCGATAAGCAGGTCAAGAGGTATACCAATCGACACACCTCATTTTTATAACTTTCCTACCTTCTTCTTTTGCATATATCATTCCAAAGTAAAAACTCTCCTTTGTAAAAAATCAACTTATTGCTAAAAAGATTTTTCGAGTATTTCTTATATTTATTTTGTCTTATCTTGGAAAAAAATAAAACCTTAGCGGGAAATTTAAATGCATGTATACTAGATCATTTAATCCAAGATAAATAAAAAATGATGAAAAGTGCATCTTATATGTAAGGTTAAATTTTTCATTATTACCCCTAGCATCTAGGACTTGTCCATAGAGTCTAGTTTACATTTAGTATAGCGTATCACGTTACAACCGTCAACACATTTCAAGTTTAGAAAGTTCAAGAAAGACGGATTCGATTATCAAGCAACTTCAACATCTCCACGACTTGATGTAATATTGGTATGGATTTTATTTTGTGTTTCGTGGATTTTTTTGCAAGTATTGGGATATTTTTCTAAACTGATTTTCATCAAAACGAGGCATTTTCAAACAATTTTTCGAACAACATTTTAAACTTAGAAAATAATTTTTGCTTGCAGGCGTTAGAACGACATGCACAAATCGTTCGAACGGCATGCCTATGTCGTTTGATATGTCATTTGATGACCTATTTCTATTATGGTTCAAACGAGGGCGTACTGTTTTAATTTTTAAAGGTCATTTGATAGGTCGTTAAATGGTCGCTTCTAGAACGATTTACAACTCATTCGAACGACTTGTCTAACTCGTTTAAATGACTTTTTTTTGCCTTGAAATTTGTGTCCGCCTATAAATACCTGCTTTCGTGAAGAAATTTTCTAAGACTTTTGATTTACGAAAACTACAGACTTGCTGCAAATACTCTTAATAGGGCAAAACACTTTTTGATTCACACAAATAATCCTAAATACTTTTTTAAATCATCATTAAAACCCAAAGCACATCTCTATAGAAGTCACTCTTGCAGAGAAGGAGTCTCTACTGATGATCTTGTGATTCTTGCGGGATTCATAGCTGACGACTGCGGTCATTGTGGGTTCTCAAGGGAATTCATTGCTGAAGGAAGATTGTGATCTTTGTGGTTCTCGAGGGAACCATTGTTTTATTTCTCTATTGTATTGTAAGTCACGATTTGCAAACTTTAGTGAAATAAAAGGTTTTTTCCTGCGGGGATTTTTCTTGAAATTGTGTTTTCTTTATATGCTAAATATTTGAATCACATAGTTGCATGTTATAGATTTAATAAAAAATAAAATTTATTTGGAGATTGACATTTTAATTAAATAAGTTTGAGCCATCAGAATAGCGCACTCTCTCAAATTGGTATCAGAGCCGGTTTCACCAAATTTTCGTGAAATCCTTTTTTCGCAAAAAAATTCTGAGATATTTATTGTTTTGAAAAAATTAATTTTGAAAAATTGTAAAATTTATGATGGAGAACTTATATAATAAGATGCCAATTTTCGATGCATCTAATTATGCCTATTGGAAAGCCCGTATGAGATCCACTTTAAAGGCAATTGATGAAAGTGTATAGCTTGTGTGTGAAAGTGGATGGATTCCTCCCACTATCACTGTGAATAATGTCACGAATCCCAAACCCATTTCTGATTGGACTGATGACGACTTTAAGTGGAGTACTGACAACTTAGTGCTATTTCTAGGGCCGTCACCCCTGATGAGTTCCACATCATCATGACATTCACTACGTCTAAGGAAGCACGCGATATCATCCAATTGACACATGAGGGTACCAACGTTGTCAAGGCGTCTAAGCTTTAAAATTTTACCACCCAGTTTGAGACTATCACTATGTTAGAGATTAAAAATTTCAATGAGTTTTATGCTAGGTTGTCGGACGTTTTTAACATGAATTTTAATTTGAGTGAGAGAATTGAGGAGTCGAGAGTTATGAAAAAGATTTTGAGGTCACTCCCTTCCCGATTTAATCCTATGGTCACCGTGCTTAACTCTTTAGGGGTCTTAGATACTCTTAGGTTAGAAGAAATCGTAGGAGACTTTTAAACTTATGAGATCAACATGTTTCCAAAAATCGTTAGGCCTAAGGATAGAGGGATAACTTTAAAGACTCAAATTAAGAAAGAGAAAAAGGAGAAAGTTTATGAGTCTAAATCTGAGGGTGGGGTTGATTTCGATGACTTGGACTTGTTTGTGATTTTTTTTAAAAAGTTTCTCAAAATTTCCAAAAATAATTCTTCCAATAAAAAGATTTTTGCGAAAAATAAAAAGAAAGATGAGGTCAAAGATAGCAGTGAGAAAGATAAAGATATAAGATGTTTTGAGCGCGAGGGCAAAGGTCACAAGGCTTTTGAGTGTTCGACTATGCTAAAGAGAAAGGGCAAAGTGATTGCTAACAAAGCCACTCTTAGCCATAGTCACATCGAGTTGGATGATTAAAGGGGAGAATCACCAGATGAAAAGTGCATTTCTTTCATGGAAAGTCAGGTGAGCACATCTAGTTTATCCCACGATGATGAGAACACTTGTAAACGTGAGAGACTCGATGATGTTTCAAGCCATTCAAGTGAGTGTGAGGATGAGATTGGAAGTGAGGGAGAAGGCAATCTCCAAAAGGCTTTTAGTGATTTGTAAACAGAGACTTTGAAGACGAAAAAGATTAATAAGGAGTTGTCTCTTAGGGTAATAGATTTGTAGAGAGATTTATAAGTTTTGAGGGTGTGTAAGGTGTCAGCGAGTGAACTCGATAAGGTGAGAGTTTCTTCATTTGAGCAGTTGATCGTCTTAGGCTAGGAATAGAGTGAATTGACCAACATTGTGGAAGTCTTATGGGAGATCTTAAATCTTCATTGGAAACTCGTGAGAAACTTGAAGCCCGTGTATCCCAACTTAATAGAGCTCTAGAATATGCCCTGGAGATCAAGGTCACTTTAGAGGACAAATCTAAGAAGGCTAGAAAGATGCTCCTCGTCCCCGCTTTGGGTAATGTTGAGAGACTAGGAATAGGTTATGATGGTTAGTCCACTTCTCATGATGTACCCGAGCGGGTTCTCGAGTTTGTGATAGATCCATATGGCTCTCATCCTAACCCACCTAGGAGTCCGTTTTCCAATTAGAGAGCGCGTCCTAGACGTTTTGATAGAGATGTTCCTAAGCCCGTTTATGTTTGTTCCCATTGCTAGCAAAGAGGATGCTTTAAGGAATTTTTCTTTAAGTTGGGTAGTGTGTATCATAGATATGTTCCACGATATGCATCTACACGTGTTCCCACGTTCACTCCCACACATCTTACCCCGCATGCTCCTGCACATCACATGAGAGATTTTGAGCGATTTCGGGAGCAAGTTGAGTATTTGGTCCAAACTTCACACGATTTGATGGGTGTTTTTCATTGGATCCCTCCTCCATTGGAGAACACCTCCGTACCTAATGATTGAGGTTTAGACTTGTTTGCTATCATAGGATGATTTTCATGCTAATATCATTCATGCATATTGCTTGTATGTACTACCATTGTTTTTATCTTTTTCCATTTTGTTATATTTTTTTAAAAATCCAAAAAGAGTTTTGTTTTTCTTAAAAAAATAAAAAGAATACAAAGATTTTCTATTTTTTAGAAAAAGTGAAAAAGCTAAAAAGATTTTATTTTTAATAAAAATTTTGAAAAATTCAAAAATATTTTTGTATTTCCTTTTACACCTTATATGGATCGACGTTTAGGATGACCAAGTCAAAATATCATTCCATTATCCACGTGACTTTTTGATAATGTTTCGAGACACAACATCATTTCGTTTTTGTGCTTTATAATGTTTGGAGTCATTGAGATGTGATTAGCGATTACTTTCTACATGTTTGACTCATCGTTTCCTTTAATACACACATGCACGAATTTATTTGAGTATTATACTTGTCTATCACATGTTGCTAAAAATGTTTTCATCTCAATCCTACCTTTAAAATGAATCATATGCGATACAACGAGATAATGAAAGTAGAGCTTGTAAGAACCATTGCCCGAATTGAAAAAATTGAAAATTTATATCTCCATTAAATGTGTTAATTTAAATGTAATGGTTCGGGTTGCGAAAGTAAAAATATCTTTGCGTAGATAGCCACCATTTGCAAAACAAAAGAGCCTAAAAGATTAAAATCACTCAAAAGAAAAAATATAAAGTGTTAGGCCAAATTCAAAGAACATTGATGCTTCGTTATATATGAGCAGCGATTCCTTCAAAATAAAAGAGTTGAGTGAAATATTCTATATGTGAGTTTTGAGGGAGTTTAGTCGAAGATCAATGGGTTCGCATGTCCTGAAAACGTCTCATAAAAGAATTACATATTTTGAGAGTTATTGGTGTGAAAATCATTTTAGACTTGATTTGTTAATTAGATTGATTCGATATCATATGAATTCAACATTTTTACACCTAAGGACGATTTGAGTTCATTTGTTAGGAGTATTCAAAATTTATCGTGAATAAATGTTATGATTATTTGAGTTGATTTTCCAATTGAATTTGTTTACACCCATCGACTCCATTTCATGATTTGGTTATCTTAATGTTAGTTCATGGTGTGTTATTTTTGTTAATTTTATTTTCTCTTGAAAAATATATGAAAAATAAAAAACAGTTGGTTTTGCTTAGTTTATCATTACTTGATTTGTATTGCATTATATTTGTGATGATATTCTATGTTTGATGTGACACACACCGGTTTATTATTTTTTATTCTTTTTCTTATCTATTTCGGACAAATAAAAATTGGGAGAACGAATTATGGGGGAGTGAGAGTTTGAACTACGGGGGAGAATTAAATTGATTTGATTTGATTTATGAGTTTTATTTTATTTTAAACTCGATATGTCACGAAGGTATTTTCCTTGTCTATTGTGTGTAGGTAAACTTTGTAGAGCATATGAAAAGTACACATTTGACAAAGCCCTGAAATATAAGATCAAGAGAAAGCAAAGAAATTTGAAGATTTGGAAAGTTAAAGATTTTTAAAGACTTGTACATATTTAGTATCCTTTCATTTTTGGGTTTTTGGGAGGGTATTGAATTTGTTGGATAACTCGGATTTTTTTTGTACCGGAATAACCATAGGGAGAGATTTGTATGTACAAAGTTTCCATCATTGCCCCTAACATCTTGGACTTATCCATAGAGTCTAGTTTACATTGGTTATCGCGTATCCCGTTACAACCATCAAGACAATTCAAGTTCACAAGTTCACAAGTTCAAGAAAGACGGATCCGATTATCAAGCAGCTTCAACATCTCCATGAGTTAACGTTATATTAGTATGGATATTGTTTTGTGTTTCGTGGATTTTTAGCTTAGAATTGGGATATTTTACCAAGCTGATTTTTTTTCAAAACGAGGCATTTTCAAATAGTTTTTCGAGAAGCATTTTAAACTTAAACAATAATTTCCCCCCGCAGTCGTTAGAACGACGTGCACAAATTGTTCAAATGACATGCCTATATCGTGTGATGACCTACTTCTAATATGGTTTAAACGAGGGCATACTGTTTTAGTTTTTGAAGGTCATTTGATAAGTCATTATATGGTTACTTCTAGCGAGATTCACATCTCGTTCAAACGACATGTCTAACTCATGCGAACAACTTTCCATCGCCTCGAAATTTATGTTCTCCTATAAATACTTACTTTCATGAAGAAATTTTTTTAAACTTATGATTTATGAAAACTTCAGACCTGCTGTAAATAGTCTTAACTTTTTAACAAGGAAAAACACTTTTTGATTCACACAAATAATCCCAAATACTTTTGTGAATCATCTTTGAAACCTAAATCACTTCTATATTGAAGTCACTCTTGTAGAGAAGGAGTCTCTACTGTTGATCTTATGATTCTTGCGGGAATCATTATTGTCAACTGCGGTGATCGTGGGTTCTCGAGGGAATTCATTGCTGAAGGAAGATTGTGAACGCTGTGGTTCTCGAGGGAATCATTGTTGTATTTATCTATTGTATTACAAGTTGTTATTTGAAAACTTTAATGAAATAAAAGGTTTTGGCCTGCGGGTATTTTTCTTGAAATTTTATTTTCTTTACAACTTGATTTGAATGAAAATTAATATTTGTTTGGATATTGATAACCAATTAAATAAGTTTGATCCATCAGAATAACGCACTCTGTCATTATATATACTTGCCATAATGGTTACATTTTCCTAGGTACAAAGATATCAAGAAAAACAAAGAAGAAGGAAAGAAATCGTGATGAATTAAAATGTAGACTGAAACTCCTAAGAACTTCAACAAACTAAAAACCCCACCTCAGCCACCTCGACGGATGCATTTCCCTCGATGATGAGTAGTAGATCCCCCACTCCAGAAACTAAAGCTAGCCTCAGATGTGGCTGGTAGCACCATGTAAGACTTGGCCCATTTCCTCACATAGTCGGACACCGTGCCATCTATACTGAATGTCCCACAACCAAGATGTCGACACGTGAATAGTCTATAAAAGAACACATCCACCAAACGCAAGCAAGTTACTAATAAAAGAGGAAAAGTTAGAATAAGAAATAGGAAATAGGAAAAGAAGTCATACATATCTCTGGAGATCCTCTTCAGGAAGACGCGCAAAATCATCTATCTCCATCTAAGGGAGATGAGGCGCTGAGACCACCTGACCACCACCCACCCGAATATGGTAAGAAGGGGAAGAAATATGCTGAAAAGGAACCTCCTCCCCTAGCATTGTATTTCCACCGTGTTATGGGCTAATGCCACCAACGCACTGGTACCTCTCCCAGATCTTGTTGGTGGTGGACGCATGAGAGTGCAGCTACAGCGGAAATATTGCGACTTCTCAAATAAAATCCAGTTATTAATTAAACCCAAATTTTAGTTAAACCCTAAACATGCAACTAGGTGTGAGTGAAACAATATGAAATCATGCAAGAATTATTCAACACACAAAGTTAAGGAAAAATCCCCCACAGGGGCAAAACCATTTGTATATCACTATAATTTGTAAAAGACGGTTTACAATCGGATTACAATGAAATACAGGTTGACTAAGAATTACCCTCAGGTATCGGATTCTGTAGTCGCGGCTGGAATATCCCTTTCCAGTAGGGTTGGCGGCTGGAACTGTCCCTGTCCAGTAGGGCTGCAATGAAGAGGAAGAAGCAATCCACTTCACAAAGGGTTGAACAACATCAATGGTGTTCTTGGGTTACAAAACTTTGATTCACATAGATATGGAAGATGTGTGAATCTAAAAACCTAGAATCATAGGACTCAATAGGTGAAGACTTTAGGGTTGATATGCTCTGGAAATCGTTGAAAAGTCTTAAAAAAATAACTCTCCCGAAGTTGGTATAAATAAGAAAACCAAGGAAAGAGTTTTCAAATACTGGGACTGCTCGTAATTATCCCAGGCGGACCGGTCCGGTTGATGGGCGGATCGGTCCGGTATACCGGATCGGTTCTTTTAATTCCAGGCGGATCGGTCCGGTTGACATCGGATCGGTTTGGCTTTTTATCTTCATCGGTTCGCTATGGATCCGGGGTATACTGGCCTCACTTTAGCAGGCGGACCGGTCCGGTCTCTTTAGGCGGATCGGTCCGATCCTCAGGAACCAGATTCCTTCAAGGAATTCTCTCCATCTTCAAAGGGCCATATCTTCTTCACCGTAGCTCGGAATGAGATGCCGTTTCCTCCAGTATCTTTGTTGTGGCAAGCTCTTCAACTTTCCAGTTGACCTATCCTCCGGACGGTGGATGTACAATTACCAAATTTCCCTTGAACTTCCATATCGTGACTTCTTTCATTGATTTGACTTCTCTTGCATACCACTAGCATATAGATCCTAAAATCATGGTATGTGAAGTTGTTGAGGACGATGTGGGACACATGATGGAGATGTTGGATGCTTGATTCCCAAAATTCGGATAGAGGCCGTCATGTGAGATCGTGAGGTGACGTGCCAAATGTAGCGGCGTACGACATACATAAATGTAAAATGTTGGACATGAGAAAAATGTCCTTACAAATCTCCTCCTATGTCTATGCCGGTACATACATAAAAATCCGAATTATCAAATAAGAAATGGCCTAAACAAATCTACCCTTCCATGAACCCAAAACTGAAAGAGTACAAGTGAATAAGACTGCATCGTTTGATCTTCAAATCTTCGGGAATCTCAACGCTTTTCTCATCAGGGTGTGCAATTCAATGATCATCAAAGTAGTACCTACACACATGAGATAAAGAAAAATACCAAGTGACATATCGAGTTTGAGATAAATATAGATATAGATACCAATTTATGAGCAAACTCAAAACTCCCCCAAAATTCAAACTCCCCCAGAATAAGATAATTCTTTCTCCCCCTTTTTATGATGTCCCCAAATAGACAAATAAGAAGAATGAATCAAACAAGCAAAATCGGGGTGTCACGGTATTCAAAAGCAAAGCATCAATCAATATGGTAAACTTTCTCTATCAAGGAGATGCCAAAAAAAACTTTCACAAACTATTTTTGATTTTTCAATTTTGTTGAACGAAAAAAATTGATACCATTTGAAAAAAAATGATACAGAAATCACACCATGGATTTAGACTCAAACAACCAAGTCATGAAAATGGAATGAATGGGTGTGAACACGGTCGATAGGTAAATCAACTCAATCAATCATATGTGCACGATGCATATGTGTACCCCTATCGAATGAACATCAAAGGTATCCTTAGGTGAAAAGATTGTTGAATTTAGATGACATCGTCTTATGCAAATCAAATCAAAGTCAAAGTGATTTCCACACCAATAACGTCCAAAACTATGTAGCGCATTTTCAAGAATTTCAAGGACGTGCAAACCCGTTTTATATTCTCCAACCAAACTCCCTCATATATATTTTCTTTTAGAGGTAATCGAAATTCTCAAACTTTGGAGAATTGGTGCAAAAACCTAAATGGCCCATATTTTGGCATGAATATCTTTTTATTGCCTTTTAATTTTTTTTTCGGGCTCTTTTAACCTCTTTGGACCTCGGATAATAAAATTCCTCCATTTTTTAGGTCCAATTTAACGGTGGCTTAGTATTCGCAAAGGCAAAATGAACCTTTCGCAGCCCTTCCCCATTTTAAAA
This sequence comes from Sambucus nigra, assembly GCA_949130495.1. Taxonomy (NCBI): domain Eukaryota; kingdom Viridiplantae; phylum Streptophyta; class Magnoliopsida; order Dipsacales; family Adoxaceae; genus Sambucus; species Sambucus nigra. The sequence goes on from OX422210.1 coordinate 183,387,188, forward strand.
TAAAGCACACAAACTCCCAAAACGTTTTTTTTATATGCACACTTTCCTTATCAAAAATTTATCGCGCTTGGTTCGTTTTAAGTACAGAATTGAAGTGAAAACACCCAACCAACATGTGATAAGACAAGCACAATAATCAATCAAATCCGTGCATGTGTGCAATAAAGGAAACATGAGTCAAACATGTAGGAAGTAACACTTAATTACATCTTAATGACTCCAAACATTATAAAGAACATGGATGAATTGACCTATTGTCTCAAAACACTACCAAATAGTCACATGTAAAAAATGGAATGATGTTGTGACTCGGTCATCCAAAGTGTTCATCCATAAACGGTGCAAACAGAAAAAAACAAAAATCTTTTTGGATTTTTCAAAAATTTTATCAAAATAAAATCTTTTTGTATTTTTCAAAAACAAAATTCAAAAACAAGAATTTATACAAAAAGTACAAGTCATTACACTAGTAAAAATATATCATGAAACCACAACTAGTGTATGACAAACATGCAACCACAATCAACCAAAAGATTTCACATGGGGTGAATAACGTGCAAGCAAATGAGAATTGTGGACAAATAAACCATAAGCCTCTAAATCCGATTTTCTAACCCAAATAGATTTGTAACGAAGTGTGGGGGTTTTGGGAATCGAATTTATTCTTTTAACCTTCCTAGGTCCATTTAAAAGCTTATAACAAAATCGCCTAAGATGACCTTGCCTACCGCAATGTGTGCAAGTGTAAATCGGGCGGTGTGTGTTACCTAAAGGTGGCCCACTCCTCAAATTCCTAGGTGGCGCTTTCTGAATTTGCTTAGGTGGATCTCTCCTAATGATCCTAGGAGGTTCTCTCACGATGTTCCTATGGGGCGCCTTTTTAACAAACTTAGGTGCCTCTTTCTTAACAATCCTAGGGGGCTCTCTCGCACGTGTGGGAATGGGTGCAACATTTTTTTCAAGACCAATCCCACCACTATCAGTTTTGATCTCGACTGTGCCTAAAATCTTATCAAGTTTTTCAGACCTAGACTCCAAATCAAATTTCACTTTACTTGAATCTTTCAATTTCACCTCAAGTTAACCTATCCTAGATTCAAGTACTCGTTTAGAATCCTCAAACTCTAAAAGCTCCTTTTTCATAGTCTCCATCAACACTCTAAGACTATCTCTATCACCCTCGACGTACTCAAGCTTTTCTTTCAAAATTTTCACATGATCCCTAAGTTCTTTAACTAAAAAATCATTATTTTTTATAACACACTCTTTCAACTGAGCTTTTAATTTCAAATTTTCTTTCTTTGTTTTCAAAGTTTCAGCATAAAGTTCATTGAAAGTAGTTTGCAAGTCATGCTCATCTACACTTTCCTCCTCACATTCATTCACACTCCCATCACCTTCACTATCATCACTAATCACATGGATGGGAAACTCTCGCCTAGAAGTATAAAAAACTTCTTCTTCCGAATCACAATTACTAAGGGTAGAAACATGAGAAATCGGTTTATTCAATTTCATCTTTAAATTTGTGGTACACTCATGTAACGTGTGACCAACACCCTCACAACAAGGACACCTCTCATATTCGTTTTCAACAAAAGATTTAAAACAAGAGTTCGTGTGAATTTTCCAATTAATTTTTTCAAAAATTTGACATCGAAGATCATCAAAACCATCAAAATCCATTGAAAAATTGCGAATATTCACAAAACTGATTTTAAAAAATCAACATCACACGATTTTGCGGAAAATAGGAATACGCAATAAATTAGCGTAACCTGCTCTGATACCAATTTGAAGAGTGGTGATCGCTTAAATAAGCTCTGATACCAATTTGAGAGAGTAGCTACAGCGGAAATATTGCGACTTCTCAAATAAAATCCAGTTATTAATTAAACCCAAATTTTAGTTAAACCCTAAACATGCAACTAGGTGTGAGTGAAACAATATGAAATCATGCAAGAATTATTCAACACACAAAGTTAAGGAAAAATCCCCCACAGGGGCAAAACCATTTGTATATCACTATAATTTGTAAAAGACGGTTTACAATCGGATTACAATGAAATACAGGTTGACTAAGAATTACCCTCAGGTATCGGATTCTGTAGTCGCGGCTGGAATATCCCTTTCCAGTAGGGTTGGCGGCTGGAACTGTCCCTGTCCAGTAGGGCTGCAATGAAGAGGAAGAAGCGGTCCACTTCACAAAGGGTTGAACAACATCAATGGTGTTCTTGGGTTACAAAACTTTGATTCACATAGATATGGAAGATGTGTGAATCTAAAAACCTAGAATCATAGGACTCAATAGGTGAAGACTTTAGGGTTGATATGCTCTGGAAATCGTTGAAAAGTCTTAAAAAAATAACTCTCCCGAAGTTGGTATAAATAAGAAAACCAAGGAAAGAGTTTTCAAACACTGGGACTGCTCGTAATTATCCCAGGCGGACCGGTCCGGTTGATGGGCGGATCGGTCCGGTATACCGGATCGGTTCTTTTAATTCCAGGCGGATCGGTCCGGTTGACATCGGATCGGTTCGGCTTTTTATCTTCATCGGTTCGCTATGGATCCGGGGTATACTGGCCTCACTTTAGCAGGCGGACCGGTCCGGTCTCTTTAGGCGGATCGGTCCGATCCTCAGGAACCAGATTCCTTCAAGGAATTCTCTCCATCTTCAAAGGGCCATATCTTCTTCACCGTAGCTCGGAATGAGATGCCGTTTCCTCCAGTATCTTTTTTGTGGCAAGCTCTTCAACTTTCCAGTTGACCTATCCTCCGGACGGTGGATGTACAATTACCAAATTGCCCTTGAACTTCCATATCGTGACTTCTTTCATTGATTTGACTTCTCTTGCATACCACTAGCATATAGATCCTAAAAGCATGGTATGTGAAGTTGTTGAGGACGATGTGGGACACATGATGGAGATGTTGGATGCTTGATTCCCGGAATTCGGATAAAGGCCGTCATGTGAGATCGTGAGATGACGTGCCAAATGTAGCGGCGTACGACATACATAAATGTAAAATGTTGGACATGAGAAAAATGTCCTTACAACGCATATTGTCAACTTCATAAATAGACGACGACATCAACCAACTGGTTCTGAAGTCTTGATAATCGTGTCCTATCGTCGTGTCCATATAGAACATATAGGGTTTTCCTTCCATCGCCATTATCCTCGCCTCATTCGAAAGCTTCCTCACCTGGCTCATGAACTCCGTGGGTGTTGATGGTAGGACCTTCACCTCACCCTCCATCACCTACCTCAAAACCTCTCCCCCAAGTACCATACGTTTCTGAAGTCATGCGCCAATAACCTCCATAATTGGGCATACGTGCACGTAATCCCTGCAGCCCTCGAAGAGAAATTCTAAGGGTAGAATGGCACATATTTCTTAAGCAAAGGTTTTTCATCTACCAAATTTAAAATGAACTGTTAAACCCACATAAAATATGAAAACCAAATCCTTACATGGTCGCTCATCAAGGCATTCAATGCTACCCACACATCCTTTAAAACCAAATACTGGTTCTGTGACAACCCGAATATAATTATGATTAATTATGCTTAAATCATGCCTAGCTTATGTGATATGATTAGTGTGTTATTAATATATGTGATATTAATTTATTATGTTTAGTCTAATACTACCTTCAAAAAGCATGAAATGTCGAATTAGTTACAAATACAAAATTTTGAAGGTTTCGATAGGAATGTTCATGTTTAAGGCTAGTTTTGACCTTTATGACATAACAATTGACTTGAGGTGAAAACTATATAGTTGTATACAAGTGAGTTATGGTTGTAACACAACAAACGGTGTGTGAAACGGAGGTTCGAGTGAGAAGTTATACCAAAATTTCGAAACAAGGGCAAAATAGTCCATCCGTTAAGTAGTATTTTGTCTTATTATGGCAACAAATGTTTTATTCTCATTGGTTGGGAAGGGTGGTGGCTTTGGCCGACCTTAAACCCTTAGAATTACCTCTTTATTCATCCAAAATGCAGTCATGAGAGATTTTAAGCTTAAGGAAAGAGAAGTAGGAAGTTAGGAAGAAAAAGTGAGGAGAAAATTGAAGAAAATTCATAGAAAATTACGTAAAAGCCCCGAAGGTAATTCTAACTGCAAATCTTATTGTTTTTATTATATTTATGTTTTAGATGATAGAAACCATCATTTGTTTACTGAACTTTCAGCCCTTGATATATATGTTTGGTTAGATGAAAGTTTAAGTTATGTTGAATGTACAAAACCCTAAAATTGCTTTGTTTAGAAACTTTGTTTATTCAAACTTCCATATATTTTTGTATACTTACTGGAATTGATTGATTCCAATTGGAGATTAACCTGGATGTATGACATATCCAAAAATCATGTGAAAATACCAAGAAATGAGTCTTTGGTGAGAGTTTGAAATTCGGGTATGAAATCTGCCCTAAGGGTGAAAATATGCCCGCCATATGTTCGGTGTTTTGCTTGACATAGCAAACGAACCTTAAAAATTATGAAACTTTAATTTTGTATTTTTCAATATGTTTACTGATGTTGGGTGAAATATCATATAAATTTATGATGTATAAAAATTATGGAAATTCGTGGAAGTTGAATGAACGATAAGAGGGCCTATAGGGCAGATTTGCCATGTGGTAAAGAAATGAGCATATATTGCTCTACGAGACCTAAAATGATGTACCATATTTTGTATTGGAATACTAATATGACAAGGATTGAATTTCCAAGAATAAATGAATTTATATTTGGTCTATGATTTGGATATGTTAAATATACTAGCATGGATTTGGATGGAACTTCACTTGTGATAAATGATTTGAATGGAATCATATGATGCTTATGGGTTGAGTTATGTTTAATTCGTTCTTTGGATTATTGATATTATTATGATGATACTAATATTTTAAGAATGATAGGAAGGGAAGAAGATCTGATTGAACAAGTACTTGATAAAGGCAAGGGCAAAGCCAGTTAAACTGCCAAGGTGAGTGTACTTATGATTTGTTTCATATATAAATATGAATATAGCTCTAAGAGCGGATTTGTTTGAATACTTCGGTATTCAGGATTTGTTTGGATATTAAAATATCCAGGATTTGTTTGGGTCTTATGATCCAGGATTGGTTTAAATACTTCGGTATTCAGGATTTGTTTAGATATTAAAATATCCAGGATTTGTTTGGGTCTTATGATCCAGGATTGGAATTGGACAAAGATCCAATGATTTGTTGGAACTAATGTTCCAGGATTTGTTATTGCCAATGGGCAGAATTGTTTGGATCTTATGATCCAGGATTTGTTATTGCCAATGGGCAGGATTGTTCGGATTTTATATCTACATATTCCATATAGAATTGTTATTCTATTGCAGGTAAGGAGTACCTCACTAAGCTTAATGCTTACGGTTTATATTTTAACAATTTCAGGTTCATACGCTGCCAGCTAGGATACCATATGACCGGTAGCTTTGAGAGTTGCACCGTTGGAGAGAGCTGGGGTTTAAAAATGGGATTTTATCGTTGTCACACTGAATATTTTAATATACTCACACATTGTATATATTGATTTAGTATGGATTGAGTTGATCATAGTTAATCACGGTATTGTATGTTCGCTTAATTATGACTCTGATATTGAATTTTATGATATAAGAATAATATTATGTTCATTATGCACATTATGTAGGAAAATATTGATGAATGATTAATATTTCCAATGGGCTCAAGATTATGATCTAATTATTCCAATAACAAATGATTAGTATGGATATTGGGTTTTGGGGTGTGACAATTAGTGGTATCAGAGCGTGGTTATTAATTCTGGACGTGTGTGACGGTTAGATGGCAGTATTTAGTTGATTTGATATTTATGAATTGTTTATGTACTAACCAATAGTTTAGTAGTAGAAACTATTTATATTGGTTGTTAGAACTTTATTGTATTACAGATAATTCCAGATGGAACCTGAGGATGGACAACATCGAGAAGAGGGAGTAGCTTCTCGTATAGACAATACTGAAGAAGAGAAGAGCGTTGCTGGAAGGGCCAGAGAGAATGAAAAACCTACAGAGATTCAGATGATGGTGCAGGCAATGATGAGGATGGCAGAGAAATAAGAATGAAATATGGCGCAAATGGCAGAGCAACGGGCTAGATATCTGGAATCAAAGACTGTGGCCAGAATTGAGAGAGAGGCAAGGAAGGAAATGAAAGATTCCATGCATGAGAAGTTTTTGAAGCTGAATCCTCCAGAATATTCAGGGTCGGTGGAACCTACAGAAGCTGAGATGTGGGTCAGAGATATAGAGACCATCTTTGTAGTTATGAAAGTTCCAGATGACCAGAAAGTGAATCAAGCTGTGTTTAAGCTGAAAGGAGAGGCCAAATATTGGTGGGAAGCCAGCAACCATTTGGTGCCCAGAATGGAAGGTACTAGTGTTATTACATGGGATGAGTTTATTAAAGCTTTGTACGTTAAGTATTTCCCTAAGGTTTATAGGAGGGAGAAGGTGAGGGAAGTTATAAATTTGACCCAGGGGAAAATGTTCGTGAGGGAGTATGATGCTAAATTTACTTCTATGTCTAGATTTGCTACTAAGTATGTGCAGGATGAAAGAGATAAATGTAGTAAGTTCCAAGATGGATTGATTTGGCCTATTCAAAATAGAGTGGCCACTTATGAGTTAGAAGATTATGCTTCTCTGGTAAACAAAGCCACGATAGCAGAAAGGCAAATGAACCAAGGTATTGCGAGCCGAGAGAGTTGTAAGAAAAGCAGATTCGACGCATCTCAGTCTAGGGGAGGTGAGGGTGGAAGTGTTAAGGTGGAACCTCATAAATTTCAGAGAGGTGATGGATATAGTGGTAGAGGCCAAGGGAGATTTGGCAGAGATACTAGGGGTGGGGAATCTTCTAATCTTGTTAGGAGGTCAGGAAAGGGTGAGGCACCGACAAGAATTGTTACATGTTTCTTTTGTAAAGAGGAGGGTCATTATAAATCCGAGTGTCCTAAGCTTAAAGAAGTGGAATGCTGCCATTGTCATCAAGTGGGGCATGTTAGGAAGAATTGTCCGCAGTTGGCAGAGACTACAGCAGCACCTAGCGAAGCAACAAGTAGAGTGTTATCCTCAGGCAGTGCAATGAAAAGTATGGGCAGAGGATAAGCCAGTGGTTCTAGGCCAGGTGGATGAGTCTTTACGATGAAAGAGGCTTATATTACCCCGGATGTGGTGACAGGTACACTTTCTGTTACTGATAGAAGTGCTTATGTTTTAATTCATCCTGGTTCCACCCATTCTTTTGTGTCCTATGCTTTTGCCATATACCTGAATAGACCGTGTACTCATTTAGATGTGGGGTTGGGTATTTATATGCCTATAGGGGATATGGTTGTAGCTGAATATGTTTTTCATGATTGTGTTTTGACTGTGGGGTCTAGAGATACAGTTATAGATCTACTTCCGTTGGATATTTCTGATTTTGATATAATTCTGGGAATGGATTGGTTATCTAAATATCATGCATCTATGGATTGTTTCTGTAAGGAAGTTGTTTTTAATATGCCTGGTAAGCCTGAATTTAAATTTGTGGGGGAAAGGAAAATTGTTCCCAGTTGCATCATTTCTACTATTCAGACGAGGAAATTATTGAGTAAGGGTTGTGAGGGTTTTGTTTCATACGTTCTTGACACTAGGAAGGGGGCTTTACAATTAGTCGATGTTCCTATTGTACGGGATTTTCCTGAAGTGTTTCCTAGTGAGTTGCCAGGGTTACCTCCAGAAAGAGAAGTTGAATTTAGTATCGAATTAGCATTGGGGACAACCCCTATTTTTATGTCACCGTATAGAATAACACCTGCTGAGTTGAAAGAACTCAAGATTCAGTTGCAAGATTTACTTGATAGGGGGTTCATACACCCTAGTGTATCTCCATGGGGTGCGCCTACTTTATTTGTGAGGAAGAAAGATGGTACCATGCGTTTGTGTATTGATTATAGGCAACTGAATAAAGATACAATTAAGAACAAATACCCTTTACCTCGTATAGATGATTTGTTTGATCATTTACAGAGTGCTAAAGTGTTTTCAAAAATAGACTTACGATCGAGTTATCATCAGTTGAGGGTCAAGGAGTGTGATATTTCTAAAACCGCTTTTCGTACTCGGTTCGGTCATTTTGAATTTCTGGTGATGCCTTTTGGGGTGACTAATGCTCCAGCTGTATTTATGGATCTTATGAATCGGGTACTTCATCCTTTTGTTGATTCATTTGTGATAGTTTTTATTGATGATATTCGGATTTATTCACGTGATATGGTTGAACATGAAAAGCATCTCACAACTATTTTGAATCTGTTGAAAGATAAGAAATTGTATGCCAAGTTTAGCAAGTGTGAATTTTGGCTATCACAAGTTGCATTTTTAGGCCATGTTGTTTCGGGAGATGGTATATGTGTTGATCCTAAAAAGGTAGAGGCTATTGTAAAATGGGAGAGGCCCAATAACGTGACTGAGGTGAGGAGTTTTCTTGGTTTATCTGGGTATTATAGGAGGTTTATAAAGGGATTTTCTTCAATTGCCTTGCCGATGACTAAACTAACCCGGAAAGATGTTAAGTTTGAATGGAATTCTGATTGTGAAAATAGTTTTGATGAATTGAAAAAGAGGTTGGTAATTGCCCCTGTTCTTACTATTCCACATGGTGGAGATGGTTTTGTTATTTATAATAATGCTTCACACCAGGGGTTGGGTTGTGTTTTTATGCAGCATGGTAGAGTTATTGCTTATGCTTCTAGGCAGTTGCGTACACATGAACGTAATTATCCTACACATGATTTGGAACTTGCTGCTATTGTGTTTGCTTTGAAATTATGGCGTCATTATCTATATGGTGAGGTATGTGAAATTTTTACTGACCATCAAAGCCTTAAGTATTTATTTACTCAGAAGGAGTTGAATTTGAGACAGAGGCGGTGGATGGAGCTAATTAAAGATTATGATTGTACAATTCACTACCACCCAGGAAAGGCAAAATGTAGTTACAGATGCTTTGAGTAGAAAGGCTTCAGGCAGGTTATCTTGTATTCGATGTTCTAGAGTTGCTCATATTATGGAGTTGAGAATGATGGGAGTAGAATTGCAGCTAGTAGATGGGGGTAGATTCTTTGCTCATGTAAGCATAAGGCCTTTGTTAGCTACCCTTATTCGTGATTTGCAAAGCCAAGATCCTTTTCTTGAGAAGAAATGGCAAGATGTTCGAGATGGTAAGTCTGAAGATTTTTGTATTGTGAATGATGACTCTTTATCGTATAAGCAACGATTATGTGTGCCTAATGTGGGTGGATTGAAAGAGGAAATTTTAGATGAGGCTCATAATTCCATTTATTCTATGCATCCCGGTAGTACTAAAATGTACAGGGATTTAAAGGAGCATTATTGGTGGAATTATATGAAGAAGGAAATAGATGATTTTGTTGCTAGGTGCCTTATATGTCAGCAAGTGAAAGTGGAGAATTAGAAACCTACTGGTCTGCTTCAGCCATTGCCAATACCGGAATGGAAATGGGATCATGTAATGATGGATTTTGTGGTTGGGCTTCCTCGATCTCAGAAAGGGTCAGATTCGATTTGGGTAGTGGTGGATAGATTGACGAAGTCCGCTCATTTTAAGCGTCAAGACTACGTATACAGTTGATAGGTATGCTAGATTGTATGTTAATGAAATTATTCGATTGCATGGAGCACCTGTTTCTATTGTTTCAGATAGGGACCCTACTTTTACATCCAGATTTTGGGATAGCTTGCAGTATGCTATGGGTACCAACTTAAAGTTTAGTACGGCTTTTCATCCTCAGACAGATGGGCAGTCTGAAAGGACAATACAGATTTTGGAAGATATGCTTAGATATTGTGTGCTTGATTTTAAAGGAAATTGGGATGAATATTTTCCTTTGATAGAATTTGCATATAATAATAGTTTTCATTCTACTATTGGTATGGCTCCATATGAAGCATTGTACAGTAGACGATGTCGTACACCGATATGTTGGAGTGAAGTTGGTGAAAGGAAGATAGAGGGTCCAGAATTAATTGAAGTCACCACTGAAAAAGTGAAGATTATTCAAGATAGAATGAGAATAGCTCAAAGCAGACAGAAAAGTTATGCGGATAAACGACGAAAAGATTTGGAATTCCAGAAAGGGGATTATGTGTTTCTTCGAATATCGCCATGGAAAGGAGTTATGAGGTTTGGAAGGAAAGGGAAATTAATTCCATGCTACATTGGACCTTATGAAATCCTTGAGAAAGTCGGGATGGTTGCCTACAAGTTAGCATTACCACCAGAGTTATCTCGGTTACATGATGTTTTCCATGTTTCTATGTTGAGAAAGTATGTAGCGGACCCTTCACATGTATTGGTGGAACAACCTATTGAGTTGAAGGAAGATTTGAGCTACGTGGAAGAACCGCTTACTATCGTCGATAGGAAAGAACAAATATTGAGATCAAAGGTGATCCCACTTGTGAAAGTTGTGTGGAGAAGGCATTCCATGGAAGAAGCTACATGGGAGAGTGAGGATAGCATGAAAATGCGTTATCCGTGTTTGTTTGATTCAGACAACCAAGGTATGTCAATTTCGAGGACGAAATTTCCTAACAGGGGGAGAATTGTGACAACCCGAATATAATTATGATTAATTATGCTTAAATCATGCCTAGATTATGTGATATGATTAGTGTGTTATTAATATATGTGATGTTAATTTATTATGTTTAGTCTAATCCTACCTTCAAAAAGCATGAAATGTCGAATTAGTTACAAATACAAAATTTTGAAGGTTTCGATAGGAATGTTCATGTTTAAGGCTAGTTTTGACCTTTATGACATAACAATTGACTTGAGGTGAAAACTATATAGTTGTATACAAGTGAGTTATGGTTGTAACACAACAAACGGTGTGTGAAACGGAGGTTCGAGTGAGAAGTTATACCAAAATTTCGAAACAAGGGCAAAATAGTCCATCCGTTAAGTAGTATTTTGTCTTATTATGGCAACAAATGTTTTATTCTCATTGGTTGGGAAGGGTGGTGGCTTTGGCCGACCTTAAACCCTTAGAATTACCTCTTTATTCATCCAAAATGCAGCCATGAGAGATTTTAAGCTTAAGGAAAGAGAAGTAGGAAGTTAGGAAGAAAAAGTGAGGAGAAAATTGAAGAAAATTCATAGAAAATTACGTAAAAGCCCCGAAGGTAATTCTAACTGCAAATCTTATTGTTTTTATTATATTTATGTTTTAGATGATAGAAACCATCATTTGTTTACTGAACTTTCAGCCCTTGATATATATGTTTGGTTAGATGAAAGTTTAAGTTATGTTGAATGTACAAAACCCTAAAATTGCTTTGTTTAGAAACTTTGTTTATTCAAACTTCCATATATTTTTGTATACTTACTGGAATTGATTGATTCCAATTGGAGATTAACTTGGATGTATGACATATCCGAAAATCATGTGAAAATACCAAGAAATGAGTCTTTGGTGAGAGTTTGAAATTCGGGTATGAAATCTGCCCTAAGGGTGAAAATATGCCCGCCATATGTTCGGTGTTTTGCTTGACATAGCAAACGAACCTTAAAAATTATGAAACTTTTAATTTTGTATTTTTCAATATGTTTACTGATGTTGGGTGAAATATCATATAAATTTATGATGTATAAAAATTATGGAAATTCGTGGAAGTTGAATGAACGATAAGAGGGCCTATAGGGCAGATTTGCCATGTGGTAAAGAAATGAGCATATCTTGCTCTACGAGACCTAAAATGATGTACCATATTTTGTATTGGAATACTAATATGACAAGGATTGAATTTCCAAGAATAAATGAATTTATATTTGGTCTAAGATTTGTATATGTTAAATATACTAGCATGGATTTGGATGGAACTTCACTTGTGATAAATGATTTGAATGGAATCATATGATGCTTATGGGTTGAATTATGTTTAATTCGTTCTTTGGATTATTGATATTATTATGATGATACTAATATTTTAAGAATGATAGGAAGGGAAGAAGAGCTGATTGAACAAGTACTTGATAAAGGCAAGGGCAAAGCTAGTTAAACTGCCAAGGTGAGTGTACTTATGATTTGTTTCATATATAAATATGAATATAGCTCTAAGAGCGGATTTGTTTGAATACTTCGGTATTCAGGATTTGTTTGGATATTAAAATATCCAGGATTTGTTTGGGTCTTATGATCCAGGATTGGTTTGAATACTTCGGTATTGAGGATTTGTTTGGATATTAAAATTTCCAGGATTTGTTTGGGTCTTATGATCCAGGATTGGAATTGGACAAAGATCCAATGATTTGTTGGAACCACTGTTCTAAAAAACCCGCCTAAGCTCCGCCTAGGCACGCCTAGGCTTAAGGCTTGGGAGAAACGCCCCGCCTTAAGATTTTGACGCCTTATGCTTGGTAAAACCCTTAAGGCGTACGTTTTCTCTAAAAACAACAATTCTTTAGTGAATCGATATCGCCTTTTAAAGATCTTTTTGCAAATCGGACCATTATCTCATTCAAAATAATCAAATAGTATTTTTATTTGCAAATATTCAGACATATTTTTATGATATGTACAATTTTAGTATTTTAATAGCCTTGTTATGGTTAAAAAATATTAAAATATATTAAAAAGACCTAAACGCCTTTTCACGCCTTTTTACGCCAAGGCCCGCCTAGGCTTCTAAGGCTTAAGGCTTGGCCTCCACGCCTCGATCACGCCCCGCGTTTTTTAGAACCTTGGTTGGAACTAATGTTCCAGGATTTGTTATTGCCAATGGGAAGAATTGTTTGGATCTTATGATCCAGGATTTGTTATTGCCAATGGGCCGAATTATTTGGATCTTATGATCCATGATTTGTTATTGCCAATGGGCAGGATTGTTCGAATTTTATATCTACATATTCGATATAGAATTGTTATTCTATTGCAGGTAAGGAGTAACTCACTAAGCTTAATGCTTACGGTTTATATTTTAACTATTTCAGGTTCATACGCTGCTAGCTAGGATACCATATGACCGGTAGCTTTGAGAGTTGCATCGTTGGAGAGTGCTGGGGTTTAAAAATGGGATTTTATCGTTGTCACACTGAATATTTTAATATACTCACACATTGTATATATTGATTTAGTATGGATTGTGTTGATCATAGTTAATCACGGTATTGTATGTTCGCTTAATTATGACTCTGATATTGAATTTTATGATATAAGAATAATATTATGTTCATTATGCACATTATGTAGGAAAATATTGATGAATGATTAATATTTCCAATGGGCTCAAGCTTATGATCTAATTATTCCAATAACAAATGATTACTATGGATATTGGGTTTTGGGGTGTGACAGGTTCGATTTCCTATGTGACTTCCTCCACCTATACATCCATGAGAAATTTCGCATCTCACTTGAATTCAAGAATATCAATCCAACATTGCGCATAATAACCTCATAAAAACACATCCACATAAAGTAATATAGGATGTCAAAAAGAATAAAAATGGAAGAAGAATAAGAAAATAAGAGAAAGATGAATCTAAAGATTAAATCCAGATGATACATGGGCCCCATAAAACTCTTTCAGTAACACTGACTGAAAGCTTAAGAGAATCATAAAGGGATGCCAGCATAAAGCTCCCCCAATCATAAAGAAGAATATACGGGATGATCATCAAGTAAGAAAGAAACCACAAATGGATGACATCACCAATTGTCACCAGAATGAACCCTCCTAACAAAAGAAAAATAAACAAATGAGATGCCTGCATCACATGACACCCGTCAGTCTCATCGATCTTCTAATATAGTAAGGTGGCCTTTAACACTTATATGCGGATAGAATCCTTAGATATAATCCTCTTGATGTCTCCTAAGGCAACCCGAATTCCAATCTCAAAACACAAAAGGTATGGTCTACCACTATTAGTTAGCCCTCACACTCTAGCCCTGCTAACTGATGACCATACGGAGGCATAACCGTCATCTCCCCAACACCCAAATGGAATTTTTGGGTGGTATCCAACTATCTCTGGCCCAGAGCACACAGTACCATTATATAACGTGACGTCTCATCCAAAGCCCCTCCAGAGGGCCAAACCCGATAGCCTCTACCATAAACTTCATCGCTGAGAATAGTTTTACCCAGGTTTTATTGATCCCTATCGTACTACGGGAGCGAATATTCGACGAAGCAACGCCAACCTGAACAAAATCAATAAAACCTTCTTGGATCCCAAGGATTAGAACAAAAATAAGACAGAAGGAATATAAATAGAAATAAAGAACTTATATGGCCATTTGGATCTTCACTCTCGTAGAGCAGTGATTCGTCGACTCCCGCAATGGAACCCTATCATCAAGAACATGCTCAAAGATATTGTAGCCATTCTCGCTCCATAGTAAGCGCGCCTCCACCTCACACCATTCCAAACCAATCCGCTCATAAGTGGCCATGAGGCATTGATTTTTGTAACCTCCATAAATTCTTTTAAAAAATAGGCTCGAAACTGATTGATAGAGAGAAAAAAGAAGAAATTGACCCGAATAAAGGTGTGGAAAAATAAGGAGGGTCGCCTTTTTTTATAAGGGACTAAGGGGTATGTCTATCGAGAGTCCCCCACACCTGTTTATCGACAATGACCCTCAGGCACCCCTTTGGATATGCCTACTGATAGTCCCTTTAAAATTCCATCTTAAAAATTCTAGAGAAATCTGAAAATTCACAAAAATTTGCAAAAAAATCCCCACAAGGTTGAATGCATCATGGCTCCAAAAAAACTCATTAAAAATCAAAAAATTACTTATATAACCCTCATAACCAATATATTCCTCAGTGAAATAAAAATCAATGTGCGCCAGAACCCGTAATACCAACACCCTCCTTAGCAGAGTAATAATTAAAGAACGCCCACGATCATTAACTCTTTAAGTCTGAAGAATTAACCTCGACCTTCTGAATCGGTCATCTAAACTCTTTAGTCCCGTGGAATTGACTTGGGCCCAATTAATCGTTTATCCCAACTATTTTGGTCTGTAGAATTGGCATAGGCCGGCACAATCGATCTCGACCCTATGAATTAGTCATCTCAACTCTTTAGGTTCGTAGAATTGACCAAGGTCTGTAGAATCAACCTTGACCCTATGAATTGGTCATCATAACTCTTTAGGTCTGCATAATTGACCTAGGTTCGCAGAATTTATCCCCTAACTCTTTAGGTCTACAGAATCGACCTCAACCCTTTAAATCGGCCACCTTCAAATCTCTTCTAGGGTTCTTGACCATCTAAAACCCTTAAACATATATGAGGCTTCTATCTTTCGATGACCTCCACTTCTTCCAAGTTCTCCCACTGAGGGGCTCTATAGACACCCCATCCTAGTACAATATAAGCACCTCATTAGGTCCTTAACACTTCTCCTCCCCCCATAAGACCCTAGGTCTTATGCTACCGGGTGATATCAAGCCCCGTTTGACTTTTTCTAATTCTCCAAATCGAGCAAAACTCATTACACTTTCATATGGATCTAAATCCTCTTTCCAACGGTCTATATTATGCACAAATTGGAATCCCAGATCACACGTACTCACTTTTTTACTATAAACCATGTTCTAAAGTCAAACGGGCGCTCCCGAACCCTATTTCACTCTATTCAACTCTCTAACATTAAATATTCTCATTTCACGATCATAGGGATCGAAATTCCCTTTCTAACGGTCCATACCGTGCATGAATCGACCTCACGATTCGTACATACTCACCTTTTTACACCACACCTCGATCTAGAGGCCACAGGCACTCCGGATCCCTGTTTGACTTTGGTCAACTCTCTCAATCGATTGAAGATAATTTCACTCATATATGGATTTAATTACCCTTTCCAACGGTCCATACCATGCGTGAATCGACACCACGGTTCGCGCATACTCACCTTTTTACTCCATGAACCCTCGTCTAGAGACCATCGACACTTCCAAGCCTTATTTTACTTCAGTCGACTCTATAAATCTGGAGTGTCTCAATGTATTTTTATAGGTATCTGAATACCCTTTCCAACGGTCCCGACTGTGCGTGATTCGGATTTACAGTTTGGATTTTATGCCCGTTTTAAAAAAAAAGTCCTTTTTGGACTATCTATAGGCACCTCAGACCCCTTGCCTATAGGTAGGGGTGTACTTTACTTCGCCAACAAGCTAGGAGTATGTCGATAGAAAATTAAAGGTATCTGTCTATCGGCACCCCCCTAAAACCTTAATTTTTTACTATTTAAAGAGGCCATGAACACAAACCCAAAGGTCCCTTTTCAGTAATCAGAAACATTCCCTCGAAATCAATGCTCCATAATTCTAAAAAATCCAACTTTCCAACATTCCTTTCATCTTTCCTATCTCACTTTCATACCACCTTTATCCACTCACCTCAGCCCTACTTCACCACCATTCCACCACCATGAAACTAACTTATTCTCCTCTAAAAGTCAGTTGCAAATTCACCTAGGAGGTATACCTTTACTTTTTTTCAAATTCATTTATTTAGTGTTGGTTACTTACTTTTGTCTTCATTTTTGATATCTTTAGTCTTACTCCATTATCTCACATCAACTAATATCCTTTTTTATTATTAGTATTCACATAATATATTTTCATAAAATCAAAAAGACAAAAAAAGGGTTTACTTATAAACTCCAAAAGTAGGATTTTCTCACTTTTCTACACTTTTACACTTAAGCTCATTTTCTTCAAAAACCATTAAAGATTAGTCCTAGATTTGCGTTTATGGGTTATACTCCACCCTTGTGATATATCGAACTACATGGACTTTGACTGCTATTATGTCTACGTAGGCATCCTAAGTCATTATTAGGATTCGAGTCCTATTTTGTTCATTGCACTACTTTGTTTATATATCATATTTAGTATTATTGTGCGCATTCTCGTTCCTACATATTAGTGTTCCCACCTGGCATGCATATTCACTTTCTCATAGTGAATTGTGATTCGGTTGGAACTAACATCACATTTTCTATTCTTTTCTTTTCTTTTGTGTACTCCTTAGGATGATTCCTCTCCGTCGTTCCCATGACATAAGTAGGATCATTCCTTTTTCTCCCTCATTTTCACATCACACACATGATTCAAATTTTGGAGAAAAAAATGATAACATTATTATAGCCCATAAGAGATCAAAAGGGCAAAATTAGTGCTTAATAGCTTCCTATTTCGTAATTTTGCACCCGGACCCTCGACTCATTTGGTGTCGTATGCATCAGTTTCTATTTGGATACCGTTCTTTTATAAAAAAACATTTGAGGCTATATATAATAAAATGGTGAGATTAGTGATAAGAGAAATAAAATTTCACTAATAATATGCGAGAACTAACAAAATAGGTGAAATGGAAAGTAGTTAGCAAAAATGGAATCAAAAGGATTTTGACCTTCAAAGCTACTTGAATTCTATTTTTTTGAGACTTTTACAATCTGATTTTTGAGTGTAGGTAGTGGTGGTAGATTGGTGGATATTGGTGAAGCAAGGGTGATGTAGTATAATGTGCAGAGAATGGTATGAAAGTGATGTAATGAATGGTTTTGCACTGCTTTCGGTGTTAAAGGTTCTAAATAATGAGGTCAGGGTTTCCTTAAATGCAAAACCCTGAAGGAGAAAAAAGACCGAGCTGACCTAGGGAGGCTACCATCCAGTATATGGGTTGCCTGCCTGCCTGCCGGCAAAGTGGCCAATAAAGCTCTTACCTCTCTGTAGGTAGGTGAGGTGTTGTGTCAATAGGTAGACATTATTGGGTTTTTAGCCATAAAATGCAAATCGTAAGTCATATTCACACACATCTAGGACCATTCAAAAGAGGATTCAAATATCTATAAAAGTGTGTTGAGATACTCCGACGTTTGAGAGTTGACCAAAGTCAAATGAGGCTCAAAAAGCACATGGTTGTTCTTTGATTAAGTTTTGAAGGAGGATCGGGGGTCCCAGACTTGAAAGAACTTGGTTTGGACCATGCGGAAAAGTGTGGGGGTATTAGAATGGGGTGTCTATAGAGCCCCTCAGTGGAAAGCTTAGGATAAGTGGAAGGGTGTTGAAAGATGGACACCTGGTGGAGGTTGTGCATGTTTAGTACCTATGTGTCAAAACTATGGTGGGGATATGAAGTTGGGTCATTTGTAGATAACCTAATGTGAGTTTTGATCGTGTTAAGGAATGTATTCTCCCAATACGGAGATTATTGTCGATTCTGAGGGCTAAAGTAAATTATGAGTAACCTAAAGAGAGTACACGTCCAATACAGGGATCGGGTTCGATTCTTAGGGCCCATGTTAATTCTGAGAACCTAAGGTGTGTGTACAACCAATACGAGTATCGCGATCGATTCATAGTGCCGATGTTAATTTTGAAGACCTAACGGGTGTATGCGACCATTATGAGGATCATGGCCGATTTTGAGGGTCAAGGTTACTAGGGATCTAAAAGGTATATGTGACCATTATTAGGATCATGGTCAATTCTCAAGACCAAGGTCAATGATGAGCACCTAAAGGGTGTATGCAACCTTTACGAGGACAACATACAATTCTGAGGACCTAAAGAGCATATGTGGCCAATATGGGGATCGCAGTCGATTATGAGGGCCAAGGTCAATTTTTAGGACCAAAGAAGTATGTACGATCAATATAGGGATTGCAATTGATTCTGAGTGCCAAGGTCAATTTTGAATACCTAAGGAGTAATGGATAGCCTTAGGAAGGATATTTAATGATATGAGAGTTTTCTAGAAGGTACCGAATTTTTTCAAGAGGTTTTGTGATTTTTGAATACCTATGTAATTTTTTTATTTTGATGGTTTTTATAAAAAATGTGCGTTTTCACAAAATTTGATATTTTATGATTTGGGATTTTTTTTATTTTTGTGGAATTTCTTAAACATTTTCTAAAATTTTGTAATGAAATTTGAAGGGGGTGCTTGACGATAAGTGGCACGGAGTTTATTAGTTTCGCAGGTTCCCAAGGGTTACCTAGCAGTTGGCAGACACGTGGGGGTACCGATCAGTAGGCCCCTTACCCCTATATAAAGGGGGTTGGGGCAACCCTCATTTCTCACTTCAATTAAAACTCTCTCTCTCTCTCTCTCTCTCTCTCTCTCTCTATATATATATATATATATATATATATATATATTTGCAAGTGTTTTTTAAAGAAAATGGAGAATATTGTGAACGTTAACAATTGAGCCAATATCGAGTGAGCCTATTCCGAGGGGGATGCCCATGGGGATGGAGAACGTTTATCGTGGTACCAAAATGGTGGTGTACGAGTGGGTCTTATTTAGGGAGCCTCGCGCTCATCGCTCGGCTATAGTGAAGAGACCTAGTTTTGGATTGAATTATTTAATTTATTATTTATTATTCTCTAAGTTTTCTTTTTTGAGAAACTTATTAGGTATATGTATTATGCAATGGGACATATCTTTGAAGAGGATTAGTTCCTAGGGGGTCGACTGGGGTGAAGGCGGTTTAGGATATTCTTCCTGATGAGGTGAAGAACCTGGTGCACATTACGGGGTTCAGTGCTTTTATGGGTACTTTAAACGAGACGTCTTGATCTACGACGGTGATGGTGGGACACCACCCACACCTTCCATTTTTGTGTGGGTGAGATGACATTGAACTGGGGGATGTCCACCAGATCCTCGGGCTATCGTGCGAGGGGACACTGATCACGATGAACCGGTCACTCCACCTGACTGATGTGACGATTAGGGAGAATTTGGGGTCGATAGTGCGAGTAGGCTTGATAGAATTTGTGAAGGTGTCCTTGCTAAAGGACCCTGCTAAGGAGAGTGATTAATGTGACCAATATTCGAAAGATGTGACATGCTACGCGCCTTTTCATTCTAAATCTACTGGGGAATACGTTGGTAGGTAACTGCAGTGATGACATCCGTATTTGTTTCCTCCCTTATCTTAAGGATTTAATGCTTATAGGTACTTATGACTGGTGGAGTCTAACGTTGGCGACATTGTATTCTTCTCTAGATGCCTTCAACCGATGTTATCAGCCGACCGTTACAGGAGCACAATAGTTCTTGGAGGTACTTTTAGGCATTTTTATGTTATTATTGTAATATTTTTTTTGATAGTTTTCTAAGTATTTTTGAAATTTTCTTTAATTCTTTCAGGTATTGTTCTATGAGGTGATTGGGTGAAACACCTAACTGATGACTTTGGTATAGGAGGAGGCCAATGCGCAACCTAGGATGAGAAGGTGAAGGAAGGAGAACAAGGCCTCCAAGAACCTGTCGATTCTTAGGGATGTAAGAGGTGTCCTGAACTCTCTAACGAGCATCTAGATTAGCGTTTATTTTTTATATTTGTGGATTTTTTTAATTCTTATTTTCTTTTGGATTACGTGTTTAATGACTGAATTTATTTGGATAAGTGGCGTATTATCCCTAGAATCGTCCCTCTAAGGAGATGGGGATCACTAGCCTTTACTCTTAGATGCGTTTGTTATTGTCACATGAGTTAGGGTACAATTGTTTCTTGGGACAGTGGGTAGCGAAAAGACATGGAGAGAGATGGAGTAGTACCTCTGACAAATCCTCTATCTTTCATGTGAGATCCGGAAAAAATGTCGAGGGGGAGTTGGCAGTTTCTATGAGAGGGTAGAATTACTCCACCTACATAGATATGAAGGAGATGCATGACTCAATGGATTTTATGACCATTCGGTTAATTTTGGAATGTATCTATGATGTGGAGGGAGCTCTGCCTCTAGCGACAGAGGCAAGAGGTAGTTGTGCACCGTTTTTTGCTCAGACATTGGGGAGTGGAACAGGGACTATGAGGGTCCTCTGCTTCAATAATACGCACTACCTTCTTACTATATATGGTATAAGAGGTCGAGGCAGTTAATATTCCTCACCATCCATATTATGTTCTAGTGGGTCTTCCCCCAATACTCGTAGATGACTTTAAGTTGGGGTCAAATCTCATTTATTTCTCAATTCATTTATGCATTATGATTTATGTACTTCCTCTCAATACTGAATTTGATTTTCTTCCTTCACAAATTTTATATATTCAGACCATATGGTTGTTCACCTTAGTGACTAGATAGATTCTACAACCGAGAAGATTTAGACAATGGCTCGGGCCTATTTTGCACCTCTAGCAACCGATGATGATCATGTCCCATCTTCGAGTTTCAGGAGTGGGGCCTCCGCCTATTTCCATTAAGGTAAGCATCCTCATTATGGTCATTGAGTTTATTGGGTAGTGTAGTCTAGGTTTAGGAGCAAGTTCGGGCTACGCCCCGATAATTTTATTTCTATTTGTTTTTTTTCTGTTTCTCCGATGTACCTGAAGAATTAAAAATATATAAAATGATGCCTCTTGCTTAAAATTATCTTAATTAAGTCGTTTATTCTACATGCACTTTAATTTTTCACGGAGGATTTTATTGAGAAAAGTATGAAAATGTATTTTTGAATGTCTAAGTAAAGAAATGCTAGGGAAACTTTATTAAAAACGTTATTTTTGAAAAGAGATTATTTGGAAATTAAAAATACTATGAGGCCGTGAAAATGGTAGAGGCCATGGCCAAGAGTAAGATCAGAAAGATGAGGTCCACGACCTAGGAATGAAAATCTCTTAGAAGGGTATAGAAGGCCACAATCGGGGTATTCCCCACGGCCAGCCAAAAGTTAGGCAAGAGGCCGCAACAAGGGAGATGGAAGGCCATGGATATTAGGCATGGCCACGATCCGAGGGAAACAGACAGTGACCAGTAGTGACCCGAGCCCAATAAAATTTAGCACGTGGAGTGATGATGTGGCCTCATCAGGTAATGACTTGAGAAAAATTATTGGGAGGCTCTTGAAGCTTTTTTGATGGAGTATTTAGGTAAAAGTGACATCTTGAGGAGAAACCCAAGGTTCCATAGTGAACCCTATAAATAAAATCCCTTGTTAGCATTCGCATAGTTGCTAATAACCCCAAATCCCACTTTAGAGAGAGAAAGTGAGATTTTGAGAGGAAAATGAGGAGCTTCTAAGGAAGAGGCCGCGGACAGGCACTTATCATAGGTGGAGTAGAGGTGCTAGAGGCAGGGAGTTAGTTGCGATTTGTCAGACTTAGGTCTACCAAGGTAAGGAGTATGTCCGCATCTTCTTCTTCCTTGATTAAAACCTTAGTTTCCATGTTTTATATTGAATCATATGAGCCTTTGTGTATACTTCTGAGTTAGGCCATGTGATTTGGGGTTTCGAAGCCATGGTTTCTTGCCGACCACAACCTTTCTGGGTTTTATAAGTTATTTTGGGGATAATACTTTATTTTAGAAGTTTCCAATAAAGGTTCTATATGAGGGAGCTTGTGAATATTTTGAGTATGTTCTTGTTCAACCATACGAGGATCTATCTAAAGTTTTACCCTTGATCTTTGAGGTTTAGAGTTATGAGGTAATTAGGATTTAAAATCAATGTTTTATAAGAATGACCCTTGATGATTTATTGATCATGAGTTCTAACTGCTTCATTTAGGCCTATACCTATTAGTATAGGTCATGAAGTTGAGTGGCAGTCTATATAGTGTGTGGATAAAATTGAAATGGGATTCAATATTGAGGCCGCGACACTATTTAACCAGATCGAGATGTTATTGTCTATTTGAGGGTCTCCTACTTAGTGCTTAAGGTCAAGATGGTTAATTCTAAGGATATTGAGATTAGGGCTAACTATGGGGCTTACACATTGGCAGAGCTTGGCCTAGGTATGGAGTTAGCAGTAGATCGGGAATCATCCATCTTGGTATTGGGCAGAAGGGGAAGTCGTGACCTGTGGATTGACTAGGTCAAAGATACCAAGGATAAGGTCGCGGAGATTGAGATTTCCAAGGTCATAAATTAAAGGTCGCGAACTATGAGGGAAACCCATGAGAGATTTAGTCATGGGGAGCTGAGGTGAACTAAGGGAGATATATCCTTGGATGGAGATGTGGTACTATGATCTAAGGGAGTTTGAGCCTTGGTTTATTGGGGTAATCTCAGAGGTTAGGAAACTTATATTCTTTTCTATCCTATTTGTTTAATGTATTGATACTTTTATATTTAATTTGTTAATATATATTATATTTGTTAAATATTAACGTTTGCAGGTGGGCTGAGAACTTGATTTAACCCTTACTGAGCTATTTGAGCTCATCCGTTCCATATTCCTTATTTTCCTCATGATAGAGGTCGCGGAGTGTACTATGATCTAAGGGAGTTTGAGCCTTGGTTTATTGGGGTAATCTCAGGGGTTGGGAAACTTATATTCTTTTCTTTCCTATTTGTTTAATGTATTGATACTTTTATATTTAATTTGTTAATATATATTATATTTGTTAAATATTAACGTTTGCAGGTGGGCTGAGAACTTGATTTAACCCTTACTGAGCTATTTGAGCTCATCCGTTCCATATTCCTTATTTTCCTCATGATAGAGGTCGCGGAGTGTTAGAGACCGCGGTCGTGACCGGTTAATATGGGCCGCAGATAGTTTGTCATTTGGGAGATTATTGGGAGAATTTTAAATACTTATGACTTCCCTAAATTGGAATCTTTTAAGATTCTATATTAAGGAATCGTCAGACCAGAAACAAGGTTGGGTTACGTTTTAAGACTTATATTTAAAGGCTCTTGCAATTATTAATGAAAGTAGTATTCACGTGTAATATTTTTATGGATACTTATAACAAGTGTATTGATGAGTATATTCCACTAACTCTAGTGATGACGCTAAGGCCTTATTAAAAGGTCGCGACAGTGTAAGAATTGCCCTAAATATAATTGAGAAAATTTTAAATTGCGAGCAGAAAGTGGCATAACGAAGGCAACTAGATAGGGCAGGTTGCGGGACATTTCAGTTTGCATTAGATCGTTTGACCTAAGAACAATAGGAGTGTTAGAAATAGTTTAATTTAAGTTATTTGGATATCTAGATATAAGATTTGTAATCTCATAAATGTGCAAAAATACTTAAGAAAATATGGTCAGAAGAAGGAGAGTTGGAAGAGCCGCGGTTAATATTATGACCATGGAACCTGCCATTCCCAATATTATACCAGAGGTGGTAGTTGGGTTTTCATAATCCCTATCTCAGGAAATGGATGTGAGTGCATATGAGGCAAGTCCTGTTGGCTTCATTGTTGAAAATTTTAGGAAGTTAGGACCCGAGCCTTTTAAAGGAGAGGCTGACCCTTTAAAGTTCGATGCTTAGATTCAGAAGATAAAGAAGATTTTTGTCGTGCTAAATTGCACCGAGGAGCAAAAGGTGTCCTTTTCCTCCTTCATGTTTGAGTTTGAGGTAGAACATTTGTGGTCTATGATCAAATGGACTTAATTGGGGGAATAGGCTACAATTATGGGTTGGACCAGATTTAAAGATTTTTTTTAGAAAAGTACTTTCGTTCCGCGACTATGGAGAAACTAGAGGTAAAATTCATGGATCTAACTCAATGAATAATGTCTGTGGACCAATATGAGACCAAGTTTGTGAAATTATCACACTTTTCCCCCTATCTTTAAAACACCAAGGGAAAAAGGGAAAATAATTTGAGAGATGTTTAAATAGGGGCCTCCGCAGCCTAGTGTTGGGAATCAGACTATAAACTTGCATAGAGATGGTTGAGATGGCCCAAATCATGGAATAGGATTTTGAGGATGGATTGAAGGAAAAAGGGGAAGAGAGAAAAGATCCAGATGAGGGGCCAATGAAAGAGGATAATCCACGACAACAGGCTTAGAAACCGTAAAACCATCAGGGGACTGTTGAAAGGAAGGTGGACACCTCAAGCAATGTGTGCTTCAATTGTGGCACTATAGGGAATTTTGCTGGGGATTTCCCACTAGGAATTAATTTTTACAATTTTGAAAAACCTGGTCACAAAGTTAAAGACGACATACTGCTAAAGAAGGATGCAAACAAGATGCGAGCTCCTACTAGAGTCTTTGCCCTCAATGCCAACGAGGTAGAGAAAGCCAAATACGTAATAGCAGGCACCATTACTATAGATGAAATAAATTCTTATGTTATTTTTTATTTCGGGGACACATACTCCTTTGTATCTATTACTTTTGCAAAAAAATTTAAGCAGGGCCCAGACCCTAAACCCACCGTTAGTGATTGATACCACCGTAATAGCGGCTGCGATCATGTATGAGAATTGTGACGCGTAGATAGGAGGTCAACATTTCAGATTTTGTTTGTTTCCCTTAGAAATGGAGTACTTTTATGGGATCTTAGGCATCGATTGGTTATACACACATTTTTTGGGATAGAATATGCTAGTACGAATGTTACCTTGTGTTGTCCTAGAAAATATATAGTGAGTTTTAAGAATGCTAAACCTAGTCAAAACCTTTATTGATATCATCCTTGAGAGCTAGAAAAATTTTAAAAGGTTATCGTCGCATCTACCTTGCGTATGTGTGAGATCTAGAGATTGTTGCAGCCACGTTAGAAAATGCACTTGTATCCACATAGTTTAGGGACGTTTCCCAGAAGAGTTACCGAGGTTGCCCCCAAATTGAGAAATTAAGTTTACCATCGAACTTGTATCTGAGGCCGTTCCCAATTTGATGGCATCTTATAGGATGGATCTTGCGGAGTTAAATTGGAGTACTTGTTAGGTTGTGTCTTTATAAGGCCTATTTTAGACACCACATTCTAGGACCCTCTAAGTCTCTCCTTAGGTCCCTAGCACCTCCCCATTTCACTACAAACCCTAGGTCATACTCCTAGTACCGATCTAGAGGCCATCAGGCGCTCCTGAGCCCCATATAACTCCGATCAACTCTATCGTTAGAGAGAAATCTCATTGAATATTTGAAGGTCTCTTAATCCAATTTTCAATGATCCGCCCCGTGCGCGAATAGGCATAAAGGTTCTGACGAATGGACCATTTTACCATTAAAAATCAATTTGGAGACCACTAGGTGCTCCCGAGCCCCCCGATTTGACCCTAATAAACTTCATCATCAGAGCAAAGGATATTTTAATCTTCAAAAGGCACTAAAACCCCTTTTCAACGGTCTTCCCCGTGCGTTAAATTACATAACCATTCGAACGAATGGCCCATTTTCTCTCAAAAATTGATTCGGAGGCCACCGAGCGCTCCCGGGCTATGTTTGATCAAGGTCACTCTTCAGGTCAAATGATACTGAATGAATCTTTGAAGGGCACTGAATACCCTTTCCAACGGTCCATCCCGTGCATAAATCAACCTTATAATATAGACGAATGACCCATTTTACTTTGAAAGGTCACCGAGCTATTTCGAGCCCTAGTTGACCAAAGTCAACTTTCTGAACCAAGAGAATATCTTTGGAATGTCAAAGTACCTTGCATAACCTTTCCAACGGTCTTCCACGTGGGCGATTCTGACTTACGGTTTGGACGAATGATTCATTTCCATCCGACGATCTCTCGTCCTAAGGACCGAAGAGGGCTTTCGAGCCTCGTTTGACCCAAAGTCAACTCTCAGACTTAGAAGTGGACCAAAGGAATCTTAAAGGTCTCTGACCTTTTATAACGGTATGCCCCGTGCATTATTTGGATAAATGGATTGCGTTCTACGACCATTTTTTTGGAATAATCTACACGAGGCTCCGAATTGATAGGTTCATTTCCCTGCCTATCCGCAGTGTGTATAGGGTTGCCTGTTGATTAGTAGGACTAGGGCTATGCTGATCGGTACCCAATAAATAGAGGTCATAACCTCACCCTTAAGGCAGACCTCAGATCCATCAATATCAGTGATCTCAACAACTTTCTCCTCCAATCAACGAAGTTTCCTTGTGTGAATTTCCTTTCCATCTTTTATTCTTATATTTTTCGTACCTAAATTTGGAAAACTCTCATTCTTTCTCATCCAACATTCATCTCAACATTCAAGGAAACTCCTTAAGGATCAAGATCAAGCCTCAATTCTCTAAAGAAGGTCCAAAAATGTATATATCTTTAAATTCTCTATTTTTGCATTAGTTACATAAATTCTTAATTTAGATTTTACTTTAGTTCATACACTTTAATACCTCATACTTTATTAATTATATTTCACATATTTTATTTTCTATAAAAACTCCAAAACAAAGAAAATGATGGTTATACCTATAAATTCCAACAGGCTTATCCACCACAATTTCTCAAAACTAAAATATATTTTCTACACACACACATATAATAAACTCCCATTGGAATCTATGGGATAAACCTCATCCTTATGCCGCATGCGAACTACGTGGATTTTGATACCTTTATAGGCTACGTAGGCGTTTCGGATTAAAACTCGAGACTCAAGTCCAATTTCTCTAATTTTCCAATTTTCCCATTTTTGTATTTGCATCCTTTTTATCTATACATTATTTTTCAATATATTATATTTGTGATCCTTATTAGCATTTTATTCAACATATATTATCATTTCATCATAACGATCAATAGCTCGATAAACGCTTACATCATATTTTTTAGATATTATTTTAGAAACATTCCTATGGATGACCCCACTCTGTCTTGTCCATGATATGAGTCGGGCGATTCCGATCTCCATTTATATATACACGCACACACACTTCATGGATAAATTAAGTAAAATAGTAACACAAGCCCATGAGAGACCGAAAGGGCGGGATGAGTGCTTAACACCTTCCCATTCCGTAACTTATCCCTCGAACCTCTGAACTATTAGTTTCGTAAGCATCAGTTTATCTTTAATTTCATTCTCTCAAGGCGGAGACATGTTCTTTTGCCTCTTTTGTGAAAAATAGGTTGGCGACTCCATCTCTTTACATTTACCCCACACAGACGACTACCGAAGCGCTCCCAGAGGAAGAGGGCGCGAGACCTTCTCTCTCCCATTCTTCCAACCTTATCTCTTCTTTTTCCCCTCCCACCGGGAGGAAAAGGGAGAAATTCCAGAATGGACACACCTATAAATTCCCCTTGATGTGACCCGACACTTTTTATTAATAAGAAGGATGAGTCTATGAAAATGTGCATAGACTATAGATAATTGAATAAAATAATGGCGAAGAGTAAATATCATTTGCCTAGGATCGATGATCTTTTTGACCAATTGAAGGATGCTAGATGTTTATCTAAAATTGATTTGAGGTCTTGTTATCACTAACTTAAGATAAGAGATGCGAACATTCAAAAGATAGCCTTTAGAAATAGGTATGGTCATTATGAATTTGTAGTAATGCCCTTTGGGCTGACCAATGGCCCGACTGCGTTTATGAATTTGATGAATAGGGTGTTTATGCCCTTCCTCGATAAATTTGTGATTATTTTCATCAATGATATATTATTTTATTCAAAGATCGCAGAGTAGCATACGGACTACCTCCATGTAGTGTTCGAGGTTCTTAAGAGAGAGATAAGCTTAATGCCAAATTTTCTAAATGAGAATTCTTACTTGAAGAGATAGACTTCCTCGGCCATTTAGTAAACAAAGATGGTTTGGTCGTGGACCTTGAAAGGTTGATTCCATTGTTGATTGGGAGAGAACGATGACTATAATCGAGGTTAGAAGATTCCTCAACCTAGAAGGTTATTATAAGAGGTTTGTAGAAGTATTTTTTAAGATTTTCGTGCCCTTGACCTAGTTGACTCATGAGGATAAGAAATTTATATGGTCCACGAAGTGTGAGGAGATCTTTCAAAAGCTAAAGGAAAAGCTGGTGGTCGTGCCTATTTTAGCTAACCCAAGGAGAGTGGAGGCTATGTGATATGTAGACATAGGATGTGTACTGATGAAAAATGGTAAGGTTGTTGCTTATGCCTCTAGGCAACTGAGGGCTCATGAGACAAACTACCCTACCTATGACGTAGAGCTTGTAGTAGCATTCTTTGCCTTGAAGATTAGGAGACATTACTTACTTGGAAGGAGTTATGAGATATACATTGACCATAAGAGTTTAACCTACATTTTCACCCAAAGATATTTGAATATGTCTTCCCTAAATTGTAATATTTTAAGTTTATGTAGTAAGAAATTGTATAAACAAAAACAATGTTGTATTATGTTTCAAGGCTTATATTTTGAGACTCTTGCTATAATTGATGAAAGTTGTATTCACTTGTAATCTTTTTATGGAGGTTTATACTAAGTATATTTATGAGTATATTTTTCTAACTCTGGTGATAAGGTTGAGGCCTTATTAGAACTTCGTGGTAGTATAATAACTGCCCTAAATATAATTGATTAAATTATAAATTTCAATCCCCTTGGTCTTTCTGTCATCATGTCAGTCCAGGTACTTAGCTTTTGAGCCTTTTGTACTCTCTTTCTACGCCCCTAGTATTTTTATTATTGCATTTGTGTTGGGGGGGCCCAACAACTTCAATGTTTTATGGAGAAATCTTGCTATAAAAGGGGGTCTAAGGGGAGTATTTTTAATCATTCAAAAATCTTCTCTTCTCTATTATATATCAATATTCATTATTTTTTATGGCCATTCCTATGACCAAAACATTCGTTGCTTATCTCGAGGGTTTTGAATCTATGAACTTTTATAGTGTTAACTATAAGGCTTTTAACTTGTTCTCGGTGTAATCATTCGATAAAATGGAGTCTGTTAGAAGTGGCCCTTCAATTCTGGTACCCTAGGGATCATATGCTCTACTTTGAGTTAAACGATATTTGGCCAACCTATGAGGATTTTTCTACTATATTGAGTTTTCAGTCTTAAGTTCATGCTACCATCCCTGAATTTTCACGTTCTCCTAGGGAAGTTTTGGCCAAGTTTTTACTCATTTCTCCATATGCAATCGGATCATTGCTGTGGGGGGAGCCATTTTTCTACCTGTAGTGCTTGAATTCATATGTTAGAGGGATTTCATAAATAATGGGTTTGCTGAAGTTATGGCCCTAGAATTTTAACTGTAAGAATGCTTTTAATGATGAGTATCATGAATGTGGATATTCAATAGCCATCATTGTATTATGGATTAACTATCACTGTAACCCTGCTTCCACTATCTTCGTGGTGGCGCTGAACAATATAAATTATTGGAAAGAGAATTCCTTTAATTTTCTTATTGTAGCCCCGTAATGTTATACATATGGCTAGTAGAGAGACTTATTTTGGTTGCATCTCCTCAGTATCCTCTAACAAGTGTCCCAAATTTTTCCTCCGGCCTTACATGGAATTTGGTTCGTTTATGGATGAATGGGCTAACTGACTGATGACAAGTGGAGCTAGTCACCTCCGCTGGTCTGTGCCTTGGTGAGATGAATTGAAGCATGTTCTGAAACTATAATATTATCGATATATCCAGATTGTAGGCCTACACCATACTTCCTTCAACCTCTCTTGAAGGCTTTTATGCCAAGTAAGTTAAATGAAAATTATGCCTCCCTGAATAAGTATTTTTTCCCAATGGAGGATTTAACTGAATCTATGAGTATGTCTCTAGCGAGATTGTGGCAGTGTCGCAGACCATTTCATCATCTGAACCTATCTATGGGGGAAGCTTCGGTAATGTCAGGGGACTATTTTAAATGGTTATTGAAACATTGATTCTTGAATATTTATGTTGAGGAATCTGGACAATGGTGGCTCATGGAGGCAGAGGTTATGGAGTAGGGATACATAGTTCCATCAAAGCTTTTCAAGGTGTATAGTTGCATTGAGCGTATGTGGGTACATACCTAGGTGGAGACTATTGGGGACCTCCGAAAGGAAATGGTGTTAATGTTTATGATGATGATAATGCAGGACCTTCTGGCAGTTGAGGAAGGTTTATGTGCAGCTTTTGGGAGAATAGTTGGATTAAGTGTTCGTTTCTAGTAGGTTAGTTTAATGTATCTTTTTGTTTGTTTTGAGTGAAGGATTGTTGTCTATTTGGTGTATCTTTGGGTATTTGTCGATTTAGATATGGTTATGGGCATTGGTAACTGTTTGAAAAAATTATTGTTGACGGTTTATGTAAAAGGTTGTATTTTAATAAAAGTGTTTGAAATAAATGTTAATTTTACCATATATTGTTATGACTTTGTGGAAGAGTTATTTATGTTTGAACTGTCTATAACGATATCTAAGGCATGCATAATCCTTTTGCCTAACAAAAATGATGAGAGAGACCTTATGCATCTTGATTGGGGGGGGGGGGGGGGGGGGGGAAGAAAAGCATTTTGTGAAAGAGAAAGGGTCGCACCAAGGTTATTTTATGTTGCTTACATACCTCGATGGGGAATGAAAAATTTGTAACGTTTGAAAATATTTAAGAGCATCAAGTCCTATATGGTTCATGAGAAGAGAGAATGGAAAAGTCTTTTTTAGAATACAATGGATATGAGAATTGAGTAACATGGCGATATTCAGATTAAGGATAAAAAATTGAAACGATCTAAGTTTATTGGGCATGTCATCTCTTATTCGTCAAGATCGGTGAGCATAGACGTGACACTTGATAATAATTTCTTCACAAGGTATGTCCCCCTTCAATTATGCTTGAATTTTCCTCTAGGGACCAAATAGGTTTCAGAATTTCTTTCACAGGGAGCTCGCCTTCTCGCACACCACAGTCTCTGATTTTCTTGTTGAATGATCATGAAATACGATGATGATACCCTTGTATGTGGCATAAATCCTTAAGTTTATTTTTATCCAAGAGTACTAGCTCGTCAGAATGGATTTAGTGCTAATCAACTTCTCTTACCTAGATTTCGAGCATGACTCGTCGAGAAGGTATTTCAAGTTTGACGGGCAAGACTGCTTCCATTCCATAAAATAGGGAGTAGGTAGTATCCCCAGTGGGTGTTCTGATAGATGTGCAGTAGACCCAGAGGGCATAAAGAATCATGTCGGCCCAATCCCTGCACTTTTTTGTCATCTTGTTGATTATGGATTATATGCTCTTATTATATGCTTCATGTAAGAGCAAGTTTTATAATTGCTCATTTTATTTTTATTTGGCTAATCCCGATACACCGCACTGTACCTTCATGACTACTATCACTTATTTGAAAAGAAGAAGTTGATGACATTTGGAAAATTGAAGATCATTCATCAGAGCAACATTAACAAGAGTTATGAGGCGATTTGGTAAAGATTTTAATTATCCAAGGGTTATTTTTAAAGAGTTTGCATTTGAAAGTTTTCAAAATGTTTTTAAAATAATTTTTTATTTCTTTTAAAAAACTTGCTAACTCGTCAGAATGGGATTGGTATGTCCTTCGAACGAGTTTCATAGGGTCGTTAGAATGAGATTTTCATGTTCGAACAAGTGCTGGAACCTCCCCTTTTGGGTACGCTCTGGAATGTCGTTCGATATTTTATTGGAAACCATTCCAAGGAGAAAGGGTATATTGTTCAAATGAGTACACGTGTTTTTATTTTTTTAAACATATCTTTTCAGATCTTTTGCGCACATCTCTTTGCAATAACTTTCCTTATAAATAGAGATGGGGGATTAGCCTTTTAAATACGCCTTTTTAGAGTCCTTTTGGTGATTAAAGTCTATAATTTTTCAATCCAAACCACTTGGGCCTTTGAAGATCACTTTTCCAAATCAAGAAGAACAACTTCAAAGTTCAAAAGCCCTTGTAGAGATATTCTCCACTGCTAAATTATGGACCCGAGGCTCTACTGCTGAAGAAAAAAGAAATTGAATATTCTTGACGCTGATCAGTGGATACCGAGGCAAGAGTTGTTTGTTGTGGGCGGTGCTGGGTTGTACCGATTTATGTTTAAGAATTGAAGACTCTACTACATCATACTTATTGGATCTCTACTTAGTTTGTAAGTCATCAAGTGCATGTCTTTTCTTAAACAGTGTTGAAATTAAAGGTTTTGCCCGAAAGGGATTTTTTCCTCAAATTCTTCTTTTGCGTTTTTTGGTTTGGAATTTGTCTTCATAACTTTATTGCATATTTACTAAATTAAATCAAGTTGAAATTTGCTAAAAAGTGAACTTGTGCGTTTGGCCTAGAATACAAGTGTATCCGTATAACCCATCTTTTCTCAAATTGGTATCAGTACTGGTTATACTAATTTATTATGTGATCTATAATTTTACGATTATTTGGATAATTTGTATAATATGCTACCTATTTTTTATGGGTCAAATTATACATATTGGAAAGCTAGAATGAGGTTTTATTTAAAATCAATTGATGAAAAGGTTTGTCTTGCGTGTGAAAGAGGGTGGAGACCACCCACTATGACTAATTGAGATGCCATAAGTCCTAAACCCATCATATCTTGGATGGGTGAAGAATTTCAATGGTGCAATTTTAACTCTCGCTGCTTAAGTGATAGTTTTGGATCCGTCACCCCTGATGAGTTTTTTCGCTTCATGACGTGCCCCATGTCTAAGGAAGCATGGGATATCCTCCAACTCACTCATGAGGGTGCCATGTTGTGAAAGCTTCTAAGTTTCAAAACCTCATCACATAGCTTGAGACCATTACTATGCTAGAGAATGAGACGTTTGATGAGTTTTATGCACGATTCTCTAATATCGTTAAGTCTAGTTTTAATTTGAATGAGATAGTTCTTAAGACGCGCATTATGAAAAATATTTTGAGATCCCTTCCGTCCCATTTCTCCCTAAGGTTAGTGTCCTTAATTGGTTGGGAATTTTAGATACGCTTAGGTTAGAAGAACTCGTAGGAGACGTTCAAACTTATGTTCCCTAAAATAAAAAAATGAAAGATAAATGGATGACTTTGAAAGCTCAATCTGAAAAGAAAGTGGAGGCCTCTTGTGACACCCCGACTAATTAAATACCGGGTAGCTACTCCTTTATTAAATTAATACAAAATGCCAAGTTGGTTCAGTTAATAGCATCACTGTCGAAAACATTTTTATAATTTCTAACCACCTAGTATTTAAAAAGTAAGTTGTCAAATTTTAAATTAAATCTGATTAACATGCAATAAAAGAATTATGAAAGAATAACATAACCATTCACAATAAAGTCCCAATAGTGTAATCAACAAGTAATAAAGAGTCTAGAGAAATACTCCTCACAACAATCCCAATATGGAAATAAATAAAACAAGTCTGCATCCTGAATTAATTACAAACCAAAGTCTGAAAAACTGAAATATAAAATGTCTCTAAAGAAATGGGCGACATGCCCTACAATGATGAAACTGAATATGGAGTCAAGACAAGAAAAGGAGGCGTCTACTGTCAATGCCCTGTAACTTCCACAACAGCTACAGCTCGTCACATGTATAGAATTCCTATGCATGGTGTCCTTGTGGTTGGGCACCTAATATGGTTTTTACAAAAAGATAGATTTTAAAGCAAACGGGTCAGAGCCCGAATGTGGAGAGTATTTTAAAAACAGCAAGTGCTTTAATAACATTTAAAACAATGAATGCAAGATACATGTTAGGACGTGCTCTCACATGAAATACTCACCTCTCGTCTAACTGTGCACTCCTAACGTTCCTGTACCCATTCATGTGTTATTTATATCTAACTAAACCATCATAAGTTCTAACCCAACTACTCGATTCACAATATGAATTCCCAATGTTATAACTTAAATAGATAGCTATACTTGAACTCGGATTCTCAATTATTAGCATTACCGTTTACTGGAGGTTATCCCCTTATTTAATCTTCTCAAGGAGTTACTATAAATGATTCTCATAAATAAACATAACAATTCCTTTTCATTTAACCGTATATTATTCACATCATAAATATACAATATAAGCACCCCGAGGCTAATCTGCGGTGCACACATACTCTGTTATCCATCCCGTTACATCACGTACATAAGGATTACAAATTCCGAATCTCTCAGGAATTGTTAGAATAAGCACAACACACAAAAATGGAGGCGAACATAATTCAACATATCCATGGGTCACGTACATACCTACGCTCCATAGTCAGTTGACTTATTAACTCACAAATAAGTCATTCTAGTATTATTTGCTTAAGGTACTAATCTAAATCCGGGCACACAAAGATTAGATGGCCCTAAGCGAACGTAAACCTCCCGTGATAGCAAGTATGGTAGGTATGTCATACACATAAGTAATATACTAAGCATTCACACGTCTTAGATATCTTAATATTAATAAAGGTATATCCTACATCCCTATACCATTATTCCAATTTTATACATTTTACGTCTTCCGATAATATAAAATGTAGACTGTCGA
The DNA here is from genome assembly GCA_949130495.1 of Sambucus nigra. Taxonomy (NCBI): domain Eukaryota; kingdom Viridiplantae; phylum Streptophyta; class Magnoliopsida; order Dipsacales; family Adoxaceae; genus Sambucus; species Sambucus nigra. The sequence goes on from OX422210.1 coordinate 183,422,461, forward strand.
CACATCTCAAGTCATAGTTTCTTGTACTTAAAACCTATCTCAAAGGGATTATTAAGTTTCCTATTATTCCCACATATAACATCATTATTCTTAAGGTCCTTACTTCTGCCCCAAACCTCATTTCATCAATTTATTCAAATTTACTCTTTTAACCCTAATATTATCTCACTCATCGAGTTTCATTAGCTTTTAGAATAATTCCTCAAATTGAATTCTAATTAAGGTCCAAACTTTATAACCATACCTACTGGTCTTCCTTAAGTCTAAGGATATTCATGAAGTCTCCAATAATATTCTCTAAGGGTTAACATCATTAAAATTTAACTAGGGAAATTTTACTCATTCTGGGAAGGTCGATCGATCGACCTTGAACCTCGACCGATCGATGGTGGTCGATCGATCGACTGATGAATGCCGATCGATCGATCGCACCAGGTAGGCTACGGACTGCTTCATTTTGCAGTCCTCAAAACGTCCCAAAACTCCATTATAAAGCATGAAACTCTAATATAACGTTATAATATCATCATACAACCATCCTACGACATTGTTAACGTTCTAAAACCAATAATTCATCAACCAAGGGCTTTGTTTGGATCAAAACTTCATCAAGAACCTTAGTTTTCTATTTCTCTCAAGAACATTAATAAATCTCTTCTTAAATCCGTTTTTTAGATCATCAAGGGTCATATTTTGAATTCATAATTCGTCCAGAATATGTCTACATGCAATTCCTAACATAGTTCATAGTTTTAATCTTCAAATTCATGGGTCTATATCAATCTTCCAAGATAAATTCGATAATTTCCCTAAACATGGAAAAGCATAACATTGAATCAATTGTAATTAAATCACTTGCCTTATGTTCCAGATTTGTTGTTGGTTGAAGATGGTTGAATTCCTCTCTCTCTCTGCATAATTCTCCTCTCTCTCTCTCTCTCTACAAGCTCTTCTCACAAGATGACAATGGAGGTTTAGAGGTTGCCTTAGGAACTTCTTAAAATTTCTTCCAATAACTCCCGTAGCCCATTAAGTCATTTAGTGTTGTTAGTGGGTTTAGTGGATAAAGAATAAGTCAGATTTTACTTCTAATTTTCGTGAGTTTTAATTCCCAAAATTCCGAAATTACCAAACTACCCTTTTGGGTTGCCGGTATGGCCTAAAAATGTCCCGGGACCCAAACTAAACCTCTGGCTAGTGTTTTCTGACTATCTCGACCCTTCCGGACACGTTGGCGCACTCAAAATGACTATTTGGTTAAAAGAAAAATAATTTATTTTTAAATCTCATAAATTCTTTCTCGACGCGACTGACACGCGCATTCCAAAATTGCCGTATTTCAGCCTCGCGACAATTTCAATATTTTCAATATTCATATATTGCCATATATACACATTATAATCAAATACCAACTCACATCTCGTTAGTATTTTTTATTCGGATCAATTCTCAATTAATTTAATTAATCCCATAAATAAATATCGATAAACATGTGGGGTATTACATACTTCTCCCCTAATAACAGAATTTTGTCCCGAAATTAGAAACTAGAAAGTACTTGGTAAAAATAACTCTGGATAATGTTTGCGCATCTCATCCTCGCGCTCCCATGTGGATTCCTCAACATTATGATGCCGCCACTGAACACGTACTAACGGAACTATCTTTGATCGCAGTTTCTGCTCACTTCGGTCCAAAATAGCAATCGGCCCCTCCTCGTAAGAGCTATCGGGCTGGAGATCGATGTCCTCCAAAGCAATGTGAGAATTAACCAAATCATCTCTAAGATATTTCCTTAGCGAGGAAATATGAAACACGTCATGAATCCTGTGCAAATGCTCCGGTAACCCAAGTCTATACGCAACAGACCCAATCCTCTCGATGATAGGAAATGGCCCCACATATCTCGGTGCCAACTTCCCCTTATTCCGAAATTGCATAATCCCCTTCATAGGAGATACTCTGAGTAAAACTTGGTCCCCCACTTGGAACTCCCTGAAGAATCTCTTCGCATCGGCGTAGCTCTTCTACCGATCCAGAGCTACCCGAATGCGGCTCCGTATCAATTCTATCCTCGTCGAAGTATCCTGAATCACTTCCAGCCCAAGTAGTTTGTTGTCCCCCACCTTCAACCAACATGCTGGGGAACGACAAGGTCTACCGTACAACGCCTCAAATGGAGCCATGCCAATGGTGAACTGGTAGGAGTTGTTGTAAGCAAACTCCACCAGTGGAAGATACTGCTCCCATCCACCCCCGAAGTCAATGATGCACATCCGCCACATGTCTTCCAACATCTGATTTGTACGCTCGGTTTAACCATAGGTCTGCGGATGATAAGCCATACTCAACCGCAATTCCGCGCCCATGGCCTCCTGAAAACTCTCCCAAAACCGTGAAACAAATATCTTGTCTCGGTCAGACACGATATTTAGGGGCACACCATGAAGTCTCACTATTTCTGCAATAAAAAGTTGGGCATACTGTCCCGTAGTGTAGTCGGTCCTTGCAGGTAGAAAATGAGCGACTTTGGTCAACCTGTCCACAAATACCCAAATGGAGTCGTGACCTCTCTGTGACGTAGGAAATCCCGTGATAAAGTCCATGGAGATGCTCTCCCACATCCACATCGGGACCTCTAATGGATTTAGAAGTCCTGCCGGTCTTTGATGGTTCACTTTTACCAGCTGACAAGTGGTGCATTTAGAAACAAACACGGCAATATCTCTCTTCATCCCGCTCCACCAATACTGACGTCTCAAATCTTAGTACATTTTGTCCCCACCGGGATGTACCGCGAACCGTGATCCGTGCGACTCTGCCATCACCTCGTGTCACAATTCCTCCCCTTCCGGAACTACCAGTCTCCCATTGAAGCGTAATCCCCCGTCTGAACTGACGGTATAGGACTCGGCTCCCTCTGCTAGTAATCGAACTATTTGCTCCTGACAGAACGAGTCATCTGCTTGTGCCTTTATCACTCTCGTGACAATCTGCGGTGTAACAGTCATCACTGACATAAATGATCGGGCCACTGCATCCTGGTGTCCTAACTCCTTCCACTTAGCCTTCCACACCCCTGCCACCTCATCTACTGGCCTACGACTCAACGCGTCTGCTACCACGTTAGCCTTCCCCGGGTGATATTAGATATCAAACTGATAGTCCTTCACAAATTCAAGCCACCTCCGTTGCCGCATATTCAACTCCTTCTGCGTGAATAGGTACTGTAGGGACTTGTGGTCTGTGAACAATCGAAACTTCTCCCCCAAAAGGTAATGTCTCCAAATACAACTGGCGCTAACTCCAAATCATGAGTGGGTTAATTCTTCTCGTGAGGCTTATGCTTACGGGAAGCATAAGCTATGGCCTGACTCTCCTGCTGCAATACACCTCCAAGTCCTTGTAAGGACGCATCGGTGTAAACTAGATACTCAACTCCCGGTCTCGGCAATGCTAACACAGGTGCTGAGGTCAACTTGTCCTTCAACTTATCGAATGCCAACTGACAGGCATCACTCCAAATGAACGGCACACCTTTACGAGTCAGATGTGTCAAAGATCTTTGAGAAACCCCGAATAAACCTCCTGTAGTACCCTACTAAGCCCAAGAAACTACGGATCTCAGTCGGTGTCGTGGGTTGTCCCCACTCCCTCACCGCGGATACCTTCCCTGGATCAACAGATATTCCCCGGTCGGAAATAATATGCCCCAAAAACTGAACCTCCTTCAGCCAAAACCCGCACTTTTCATACTTTGCATACAGCTCGTTCTGACATAGCGTCTGCAAAACCTGCCTCAAATGCTCGGCGTGCTCCTCCTCTGTCTGGGAGTAAACCAGAATGTCATCAATGAAGACAATGACGAACTGGTCCAGGAACTCTCTGAACACCCTATTCATCAAGTCCATAAACACGGCTGGAGCGTTGGTTAAACCGAAAGGCATAACCCGAAACTCGTAGGAACCATATCTCATTATGAAAGCAGTCTTCGAGACGTCCTCTTCCCTGATAAGCAACTGATGGTATCCCGATCGCAAATCAATCTTTGAGAACAAAAGAAGCTCCTCTCAACTGGTCGAATAAGTCATCGATTTGGGGCAACGGATACTTATTCCGTATCGTGACCTTATTCAACTCCTGGTAATCCACACACAATCTCAACGATCCATCCCTCTTATTTACAAATAACACAGGGGCACCCCACGGCGAAGTACTCCTCCGAATAAACCCCTGACCCAATAACTGCTCAATCTGATCCCGTAAATCTCTCATCTTAGCTGGAGCCATACGGTAAGGTGCGCGGGAAATAGGCCGAGTGCCCGGCGTCAAATCAATCACAAAATCTATCTCTCTACTCGGAGGTGATCCAGGTATATCCTGAAATACATCGGCAAACTCTTGAACAACCGGAATCGAATAAAGTGGTTTCACCACTTCCTTAGAGGTCTCCTCCTCTATGTAGTACAAATGAGTGGACGATCCTCCCTCAGGGCGAGGCATCGCCACTAAAAACATATCTTGCCCGGAAATGGCAAAGATAATACTCCTACTAAAACAGTCAATCATGGATCGGTACGCTACTAGCCAATCCATACCAATAATGGCATCATACTCGGTCATCTCTAACACTAACATGTCAGCGGGTAAAGTAAACCTCCCGATCTCTATACCCACACCTCTACATATAAGCGAAATCATGGAGCCCCTACTCAACGGTGAGTCTACACAAGTAACGGTGCTCTCTGCGGTGTCTAATAACCCAATAGTGCGTACAAATCTCATAGCAATAAAATAGTGTGTAGCCCCCGTGTCAAATAAAATGCGCCTCAGAGTCCCCTGAATAGAGAACATACCCTCAATGGCTGGTGGATCCTGTGGGGCTGCGACCTGCTGGAGCTGATACACTCTCCCATACTGAAGCTGTCCCTGCTGAACTGGGACTGCTGGAATGGGTGGTAATGCTGCCATCTGCGGTGGTGCTGGGAGGGCGGCGGGAAACATAGGCCTCTGCGACTCGTGTCGAGCACCCTGCTGCTGCTGCTGTGGGGCCCTACCCTTATCAGGACAATCCTGACGTTTGTGGCCAATCTTACCACAAATGAAACACTTCCCCTGGAAGTTTCCCCCTCGCTGTCCCTGCTGCCCTCGGCCCTGGTGGCCGTTACCATTCCTCCCCTGGCCCTGTTGGCCCGGCTGAAACTGCTGTTGACCATTCTGACCCTGCTGGCCCTGATGGCCGTTCGGACCCTGATGGCCCAGCATAAAACCTCCCTGTCCGTGCCTGAAATTTCTAGATCTAAACCTCTTATGATCCCCCTGCTGGGAACCCTAGTCACCCTGCCTCTGCCCCTGAATAGATTGTGCCCCACTGGCACCGTTTCCCCCAGTCCTGCCCTGATGGCTGGACTCTCCTGATCTCTTGCTCTCAATCATGTGAAAGCGGTGATCCTGACAGTGTAGCAGTGCAACATTAACCACATCAGAGTAAGTGGCTAAAGAGAGATTCCCTAACAAATGCTGACGGATCCTCCAAGTCAATCCATCTGTGAACTTCTGAATCTTCTTCTCTTCCGTCGGTATCTCATCCGAAACAATGTTCAGTAAGTTAGTGAATTCGGCCTCATACTCGGCCACAGTCTTTCCCTCCTGCTTGAGGCTCATCAACTTCCTTCTCATCTCCGTGTGAACAGCTGACGAAAAATATTTACGGTCGAACCGCACCCAGAACTCCTGTATCGTGAGAGTATCTCTCTCCTCTGCGGTGGTAATAGACTCCCACCACTGCAATGCAGCTCCCACTAGCTTGAAAGTAGCTAGTATCTTCCTCTGAACATCGGTGCACTAATACATCCTCAAGTGCCTCTAAATATCTTTCCTCCACTGACTAGATACCACAACATCGGAGCTACCTGCGAACTCCGGAGGGTGTGCTTTCTGAAAAGCATCTCGAACACGTTCCCAAGAGGACGGGAATGCATGTGCCTGAACTGGCGTGGCTACCGGCGCCTGGGGTAGTGCCTGCTGTACAACGTCTAGGGTGGCATTTACCGCTTGGGCTACAATAGAGGCAACCTCGGCGACATTCATGGTGCCCTGTACTGGTGCTGGCTATGGCTTGGGCTGTGCATTCCTAGGAACCCGTGGTGCACGTCGTGGAGGCATCTGAAATAAGAGTAAAGTTTATAAGTTCGCAGTTATAAACTTAAAATAGCTGAAGAGCGAAGCATACATAAAAGAATACAACAGTCCTAAAATATAGGGCTCTATATCAAAGAAAGCTCAGCGGAAACATAATAAGCCGTACAGATCCTAAAGGACACTAGAACCTGATGCTCTAATACCACCTGTGACACCCCGACTAATTAAATACCGGGTAGCTACTCCTTTATTAAATTAATACAAAATGCCAAGTTGGTTCAGTTAATAGCATCACTGTCGAAAACATTTTTATGATTTCTAACCACCTAGTATTTAAAAAGTAAGTTGTCAAATTTTAAATTAAATCTGATTAACATGCAATAAAAGAATTATGAAAGAATAACATAACCATTCACAATAAAGTCCCAATAGTGTAATCAACAAGTAATAAAGAGTCTAGAGGAAATACTCCTCACAACAATCCCAATATGGAAATAAATAAAACAAGTCTGCATCCTGAATTAATTACAAACCAAAGTCTGAAAAATTGAAATATAAAATGTCTCTAAAGAAATGGTCGACATGCCCTACAATGATGAAACTGAATATGGAGTCAAGACAAGAAAAGGAGGCGTCTACTGTCAGCGCCCTGTAACTTCCACAACAGCTACAGCTCGTCACATGTATAGAATTCCTATGCATGGTGTCCTTGTGGCTGGGCACCTAAAATGGTTTTTACAAAAAGATAGATTCGAAAGCAAACGGGTCAGAGCCCGAATGTGGAGAGTATTTTAAAAACAGCAAGTGCTTTAATAACATTTAAAACAATGAATGCAAGATACATGTTAGGACGTGCTCTCACATGAAATACTCACCTCTCGTCTAACTGTGCACTCCTAACGTTCCTGTACCCATTCATGTGTTATTTATATCTAACTAAACCATCATAAGTTCTAACCCAACTACTCGATTCAAAATATGAATTCCCAAAGTTATGACTTAAATAGATAGCTTTACTTGAACTCGGATTCTCAATTATTAGCATTACCGTTTACTGGAGGTTATCCCCTTATTTAATCTTCTCAAGGAGTTACTATAAATGATTCTCATAAATAAACATAACAATTCCTTTTCATTTAACCGTATATTATTCACAACATAAATATACAATATAAGCACCCCGAGGCTAAGCTGCGGTGCACACATACTCTACTATCCATCCCGGTACATCACGTACATAAGGATTACAAATTCCGAATCTCTCAGGAATTGTTAGAATAAGCACAACACACAAAAATGGAGGCGAACATAATTCAACATATCCATGGGTCACGTACATACCTACGCTCCATAGTCAGCTGACTTATTTACTCACAAATAAGTCATTCTAGTATTATGTTCTTAAGGTACTAATCTAAATCCGGGCACACAAAGATTAGATGGCCCTAAGCGAACGTAAACCTCCCGTGATAGCAAGTATGGTAGGTATGTCATACACATAAGTAATATACTAAGCATTCACACATCTTAGATATCTTAATATTAATAAAGGTATATCCTACATCCCTATACCATTATTCCAATTTTATACATTTTACGTCTTTCGATAATATAAAATGTAGACTGTCGACACATCTCACGTCATAGTTTCTTGTACTTAAAACCTATCTCAAAGGGATTATTAAGTTTCCTATTATTCCCACATATAACATCATTATTCTTAAGGTCCTTACTTCTGCCCCAAACCTCATTTCATCAATTTATTCAAATTTACTCTTTTAACCCTAATATTATCTCACTCATCGAGTTTCATTAGCTTTTAGAATAATTCCTCAAATTGAATTCTAATTAAGGTCCAAACTTTATAACCATACCTACTGGTCTTCCTTAAGTCTAAGGATATTCATGAAGTCTCCAATAATATTCTCTAAGGGTTAACATCATTAAAATTTAACTAGGGAAATTTTACTCATTCTGGGAAGGTCGATTGATCGACCTTGAACCTCGATCGATCGATGGTGGTCGATCGATCGACTGATGAATGTCGATCGATCGATCGCACCAGGTAGGCTACAGACTGCTTCGTTTTGCAGTCCTCAAAACGTCCCAAAACTCCATTATAAAGCATGAAACTCTAATATAACGTTATAATATCATCATACAACCATCCTACAACATTGTTAACGTTCTAAAACCAATAATTCATTAACCAAGGGCTTTGTTTGGATCAAAACTTCATCAAGAACCTTAGTTTTCTATTTCTCTCAAGAACATTAATAAATCTCTTCTTAAATCCGTTTTTTAGATCATCAAGGGTCATATTTTGAATTCATAATTCGTCCAGAATATGTCTACATGCAATTCCTAACATAGTTCATAGTTTTAATCTTCAAATTCATGGGTCTATATCAATCTTCCAAGATAAATTCGATAATTTCCCCAAACATGGAAAAGCATAACATTGAATCAATTGTAATTAAATCACTTGCCTTATGTTCCAGATTTGTTGTTGGTTGAAGATGGTTGAATTCCTCTCTCTCTCTGCAGAATTCTCCTCTCTCTCTCTCTCTCTCTCTCTCTCTACAAGCTCTTCTCACAAGATGACAAGGGAGGTTTAGAGGTTGCCTTAAGAACTTCTTAAAATTTCTGCCAATAACTCCCGTAGCCCATTAAGTCATTTAGTGTTGTTAGTGGGTTTAGTGGATAAATAATAAGTCAGATTTTACTTCTAATTTTCGTGGGTTTTAATTCCCAAAATTCCGAAATTACCAAACTACCCTTTTATGTTGCCGGTATGGCCTAAAAATGTCCCGGGACCCAAACTAAACCTCCGGCTAGTGTTTTTTGACTATCTCGACCCTTCCGGACACGTTGGCGCACTCAAAATGACTATTTGGTCAAAAGAAAAATAATTTATTTTTAAATCTCATAAATTCTTTCTCGACGCGACTGACACGCGCGTTCCAAAATTGCCGTATTTCAGCCTCACGACAATTTCAATATTTTCAATATTCATATATTGCCATATATACACATTATAATCAAATACCAACTCACATCTCGTTTGTATTTTTTATCTGGATCAATTCTCAATTAATTCACATTTAATTTAATTAATCCCATAAATAAATATCGATAAAAATGTGGGGTATTACACCTCTTCTGACTCCGAATTTGATTTCGATCTTGACCTTTTTATGAAAAAAGTTTAAAAAAATTCTCAAGCTGAGAAAAGAAAATTCTTCCAAAAAATATATATTTTAAGATAAATAAATATTTTAAATCGTTTTGAAAAAACGAGAGGAGAGTACCTTAAGAAAGATGAGTAGAGATGCTATGAGTGTGAGGGTAAAGGTTACAAATCTCACGAGTGTTCTACGAGGTTAAATAGATAGGGCAAAGTCAAAGCCACCTACAATGCCACTCTTAGCGATAACGAAGTCGAGTCATTGGATTCTAGGGAGAAATCACCACATGTATGTAACTTTACCGTGTTCATGGCCAGCCATGTTAGTTAATCCAGTACACCTCACACCAATGAGGAAGTTGCTAAACATAATGACCTCGATAGCGTGTCTATTTATTCTGGGGAGAGTAAGGGAAATGACGATTTGAGTGAGGGAGAAAGTGGCCTTCATCGAGCCTATGCCAAGCTTTATGCCGAGTCTTTTAAAATGAAAAACAAAATAAAAATTTAGCACTTAGGGTGTGAGATTTAGAGAAGGAGTTGAGAGAGTCTAGAGAGAGAAAGGGAGTTATCGCTAAGAGTCTCTTTGGGAGATAGAGTCATTTAGTGAAGAGGTAGAGTGATGACATGACCAACAAAGTGGCTAGTCTTACTAGAGATTTTCAGGCTTCATTGGAGAATCATGAGAAACCTGAAGCCCTTATATCCCAACTTGTGAAAGATCTCAAATGTTCCTAGGAGGTCAAGGTTACTATAGATCATAAGTAAAAGAAGGTAGGAAAGATGTTCCTCAATCCCGCTTTAGGTTTTAGGGAGAGCAAGTAATGGGTTATGATGGTGTATCCCCTTATCATGCCGCACCAGAACTGATTCCTAAATTCATTGTAGATCCTTATGGGCCTTGACCTGAACCATATAAGAAAGTTCAACCTAAACTAGAAAATTAAGGTAGACCCAAACAAGTCTATGTTTGCACCTATTGTAAAGGAAAGGTTGCCTTAGGGAAAATTACAACATGCTAAGGAGAACTAAACGTACACATACTCTCGTGCACCACAATATCAACTTTGTTAGTCTCAGAGAGCAAGCTAAGTTCCTAATCATAACTTCTCAAAGCTTAATGGAAGAATTTTAAAGATGTCTATGCCTTTTGAGAACGATCCCAATCTTACGACTAGAACCAATAACGACAAAGGCAAACAAAAGGTTATCTCTACTTGGGTACCTAAGCAAGATGACAAAGACCTTATTGTTCATGTTGATGTCAAGGTTCAATGGTGTTTTAATAATGGATGCTCTAGGCACACGACCAGTGATAAGTCGTATTTTACCTACCTCATGATTCACAAGGAAGGCAAAGTCACCTTTGGACATAGGAGTAGGTATAGTATTTTAGGACATGGTTACCCGAATTTCCTAAACTAGACAATGTGTATATGTCTAAGGGTTGAAAGAGAACTTGATTAGCATAAGCCAAATTTGAAATGCAAACTTTATGGAAACGTTCGACCAGTTCAAGTGTAACGTATATGATCAATCCAATAAACTATTACTACAAGGATGAAGACCGATAATAATTTCTATGGGATCATTCCCAAGTTCTTCTTTGTGTACAATAATGCCATGGTATCCTCTATGGAACTTTGGCATCAACGATTAGTTCATGTGAACATTAGATATCTTGAGACATTGGTGAAGAAAGACCTAAGCTAACTTCCAAAGTTTGTGGTAGTTGCCAACAAGTAATATAAATCAAGAGTCCCTATAAAAAATTGAATACCATTACCAACTCTCGTATGTTGGAGTTGATGCATATGGATGTTATGGTTCCTAAACGTACGTAGAGCATAAGTGGCAATAGATATATTCTCGTGATGGTTGATGACTTTTTGTGATACTCTATCATGGGGTTTCTTAGAGAAAAGTATGATGAAGTTGAATTCCTAACAACCAAGTGTCGTGTCCTATAAAACCAACACAATGTCACTATTGGTCAGATGTGTAGTGACAATGGCATTGAATTTAAGAAGCTGGATTCGATAGTTGTTGTGATAGAGAGGGCATCAAACACGAGTTTTTGACTGTTCATACTCCTCAACAAAATGCTATCATTGAGAGGAAGAATCGAATGACTCAAGAAATGGCTAGATCCATGCTTCTTAAGAGAAACATGCCTAGACATTTTTAGGTAGAGGCAGTTAATACCACATGCTATACGGTGAATAGGGCGTATCTTCGTCCATACATGTTACAAATGCTATATGAGTTGTGGATAGGGAAGAAACCTAACCTATCGTATTTTCATGTCTTTGGGAGTCCTTGATACATTTTGAGAGACATAAAGAACTTATGAAAGTTTGACTCTCGAAGCAATTTGGGGATATTTTAGGTTATTCATCATCGAGTAGGGATCATAGGGTATTTAACCTTACAAGCTCTAAGGTTATGGAGTCAATAAATGTCATGATTATAGATGATGAATCGTCGATGTTTATTGACCCTGACCTCGAGTGTGAAAATAATGCACCCCCAGTGGCGATCCCATTGTTCCTTATACTACTCGGTGGTCCCCGCTCTTGATTTAAAGGATCCTCCCTCTTGGGTTTGAAAAAGTCATGACCTTTACACTATACTTGGTGATCCCACATTAGGTATCAAGACTCACTCTCAACTTGATAATGTGGTTAGTAACTTTTGCTACACCTCCTTAGTAAAGCCTAAGAATGTGAAAGAAGCACTCAAGGACAAGCATTGGATATCGTCTATGCAAGATAAGTTGCTTTAGTTTCGCAAAAATGATATGTGGGAGTTAGTCCTCCGGCCTAGTGAGACTAAAATGATAGGTAGTAAGTGGATTTACAAGAATAATATGGATGATAATGGAACCATAGTTCACAATAAGGCTAGGTTGGTGATTCAAGGCTATATATAGATTGGGGATGTAGACTTCGATGAAACATTCGCTCCTATTTCTATACTTGCATCCATCCTCTTTTTACTCGCCATATCATGTCATCTACGCATCAAGTTATATCAAATGGATGTCAAGAGTGCCTTGTTTAATAGCATTCTGTAAGAGTAAGTGTACATAGAACAATCCAAATATGCTAGGGACCTAGTGAAGAAGTTTGGGTTAGAATCTGCTAAATAATCACGCACCCCTATGAGTACGTTGACTAAGCTTAGCAAAGACACCTTAGTCAAGTACGTAGACAAAACCCTTTATAGGAGCATGATAGGTAGTCTTCTCCACTTGATCGCTATTCAACCCGACATTGATTTTAGCATTGGAGTTTTTGCATGATACCAAGCGTCCCCAAAAGAGTCTCACTTGATCTCACTTAGACATATTATCAAATACATGAGTGTTACTCTTTCCTACGGTATTTGTTATTCCTTTGATACCGATGACCATTTGTTCACCTATTCAGATGCCGATTGGGCCGTGATATTAATGTTCGTAGGAGCATGTCGAGTGTTTTTTTTTAATTTGGGAGTGCTCTTGTCTCTTAGTTGATCAAGAAGAAAAACTCCGTATCTTTGTCCACGACGAAGGCTGAGTATATATATGTCGAGAGTTGTTTCACATAACTCTTATTGATGAAGTAAATTTTAGAAGATTATGGGATTTCCCAAGGCACAATGACTATTTAATGTGATAATACGAGTGCAATTCATATATCCCGTAATTCGGTCCAATATTTTTGTATCAAGAATATTAGGAGACATGAGCATTTTATTCGTGATCTCATTGAGGAGAAGGTCATGTCCTTGAGTTTTATGAGCACCGAATGCCAATTAGCCTATATTTTCATGAAACCTTTTGATGCACTTATATTAGAGAAACTTAAGAAGTCTTTGGGTATTAATTATGTTGATTGAGTTTGGGTGCTTTATCTGGTGTAGGGTGATTATCATGTTCATATCCTTTATCCCCATTTGTAGATTGTATTTATATGCTTTTTCTTGTGATATATTTTGAAAAATCCAAAAAGATTTTCGATTTTTAAGAAAAAGTTTGAAAAATTCCAAAAAGATTTTATTTTTGATAAAAATTTTGAAGAAGACAAAAAGATTTTTGTATCTTCGTTTTTCACCATATACGGATATGCATTTAAGATGTTCGAATCAACCATACATTTCATCCATTCATGTGACTTTTTCATCGTGTTTTGTGACATGGCTTCATTTCTTTAGTGTTCTTAATTATGTGTGTTTAGCATTTCGTTGTTCATTAATGATTACTTTCTTCATGCTATAATTTTTATCACCTTTATTGCATAAATACACGAACTTAGTAAACATTGTACTTGTTTATCTTACATCAGATACGTTGTTCTCATCTCAATAGTATTTAATTACGAACTAAATGTACTAGATATAAGTTTTGTGTGTAAGAACTGTTGCCCGAATTTCGTTTTTCGAAAAATCTATTATATGTTAAGTAATATAAAGGAGCTATGAAAGAGCAAACTTCTCTTTGCATAAAAAGACGCCATTTATCAAAAAGAGCCTAAAATATTAACGAAACATAAAAACAGAAGTGCCAAGTCCATTTTATCTCATTTATGCTTCTCTACATATGAGCATTGTGATATCTTCAAAATTTGAGAGTAAATTCTTATGTATGTGAGATTTTGAGGGTGTTATAAAGTAGAAGATCAATGAATTTGCACAAAGGACTCTCTTGAAAACATTAAAGAGATAGGCGCTATTGATTTGAGAATCATTTATATTCATGGCTTGTTGCATAAGACGAGTCAATTCCATTTATGTTCAGCATTCTTAATCCTAAGGTTGAAATTGAATTCATTCTTTAGAATCATCTTATTGACTTCGTGCAGTTATGCTATGAAGGCTTATGTTGATTTACCTTCGAAAAAATGTTCACAACATTACATTTCGCTTTCATGATTCTAATATTTTCGTGTTATTCCATGGTGTGATGTATTTTGTACCTACATGTACTTTCTATACATATACTTGTTTTAATACTTGAAAAAAATTCAAAAATAGTTGGTTTTCGTCTTTGAAATTTCATAGCATGTTCTTTGTTGATTATCTTTATGATGATTATTTCTTTTGTATTTATGTGATGATAACATTTCAAGATTAGTTTCGAACCCTTTGTCTCTTACAAACAAAAAGGGGGAGAATAAATTGAGGGGGAGATTATTTATTTTTAAAATTTTTACACATCACGGTTTTTCTTTTATCTCACGTGTGCAAGTCATTCTGCCTTGATGATGATTTTATTGACCACACAAGATGAAGACTTTGCGTTACTTGATTTGGGGATGAGTTATTTGTATTAGTCTTAGGATTCAATTTGGATTCGGTTTGTGTTTTGTATCGGAATATCCAAACGGGGAGATTTGTAAGATCAAGCTTTATAATTACTTGTTTTATTTTTATTTGGATTATTCCGTTATACCCCACCACACCTTCATGAATAGTTTCACGTATTCGAAGAAAAGAAACTGATGGCATTTGTAAGATGAAAGATCATTCATCACAATAACATTCAGAAGAGTTATGAGATGATTTGGTAAAGACTTTAATATCCAAGGGTTATTTTAAAAGAGTTGGCATTTAAAAAAATTCAAAATGTTTTTAAAACGATTTTAATAGTATTTTTGAAAAACTCGCCAACTCGTTTGGACGAGACTTATATGTCATTCGAACGACTTGCATAGGGTCGTTAGAAAGGAGTTTCTCAGGTCTGATCGAGATCTAGAATGTCTCCTTTTGGGTACGCTCTGGAATGTCGTTCGAAGTTTCGTTGGAAATTATTCGAATGAGAAAGGGTACATCGTTCGAACGAGGTGGTAGTTCGTTCAAACGAGTTCGCGTTGTAATATCCCATACTTATATGAGTATTTAATTTCCATGTGTGCATCAGTTCATTAATTTAATTGGGAAAATTAAATTTGTTTCGGAAAATTTTAATTAGCGAGTTAACGGTTAATATTTATTATTATTATTATTATTTACTTGCATGTGATAAGTAAATAGAGATGTGATTTATTATATGTCGTTCATGAGTAAAAAGCGAGGGTTTATTGTGTTATGTCGATAGAGTTGCATCAGTGGTTTTTTATATTTTATAGGCGATGCGTATGGTGCCCGCATGCCGGGTTCGGTAAATGAGATATGGGCGTATTTGTAGTTAGGTGACTCGGATGATCTTTGGAGTGAACAGGTGATCCAAAATGGGTAAAAAAATAGTCAATAATAGGTGTAGACACCAGATTTTAGACCCCCCTCCCAAGTCTCTCCTTAGGTCCCTAGCACCTCACCATTTAACACAAACCCTAGGTCATACTCCGGGTACCGATCTAGAGGCCATCAGGCGCTCTCAGTCCCCGTTTGACTCTGATCAACTTCATCATCAGAGTGAAATCACAATGAATCTTCTAAGGGATCTGGATCCATTTTCGAACGGTCCTCCTCATGCATAAAATGACATAACGGTTTGGACGAACGGTCCATTTTACTACCGAAAACCGATATGGAGGCCACTGGGCACTCTTAGGTCCTGATTTGACCCCAATCCACTTCATCGACAAAGCAAAAGCTCAATGAATTTTCAAAGTACACTGAAACAACTTTCCAACTATTTGCCCCGTGAGCGAAATGGCATAACCGTTCGGACAAATGATCCATTTTCCCTATAAAACTGATCCGGAGGCCACCGAGTGCTCCCAAACTCCATTTGATCAAAATCAAATCTTTCGCTCTAATGAGACTAAATTTATCTTCAAAGGTCACTGAGTACCCTTTCCAATAGTCTACTCCATGCGAATCAGCCTTACGGGTTGTACGAAAGATCCGTTTTACTCCGAAAGGTCACCGAATGCTTCTGGGCCCCGATTGACCAAATTTAACTCTCCAAATCGGATGAAGATATTTGGAACATTGAAGTTCCTCACATAACCTTTCCAATGGTCCACCCCGTGGGCGATTCAGACATACGATTTGGCCGAACAATCCATCGTCGTCTAACGATCTCTTGTCCAGAGGATCGACGGGCGCTTTCGAGCCCTGTTTGACCTAGAGTCAACTCCAAAACCTGGGATCGGCCCAAAGTATTCTCAAAGGTCTGATAATTACCTCTCTAACGGTATGCCCCATACACGATTTAGATTTAGAAATTGTGTTCTACGATTGTTTTTTGAGAAAAATCTGCACGAGACTGTCAATTGACAGATCCATTTTCTGCCTATCGGTAGTGTGTCTAGGGTCACCTACCAATTGCCAAGGAATGATAGTATCGATCAATAGTCCCCTACACTATATAAGGAGATCATGATCTCACTCCGAAGGAACTGGAGAACCATCAACTTTAGTGATCTCAACAACATTCTTCCCAAGTCAACGAAGTTTTTTTATGTGAAATTCTTCTCGACCTTTCATTCCCATCACTTTCATAACTAATTTAGCCAAACTAACCTTCTTTCTCATCCTACATTCATCCAACTTGCAAGGAAGCTCATCAAGGATCAAGGTCAACCTTTAAGTCTCCAAAGAAGGTCCAACCACTCTTCCCTCTTTTTAAATTCCTTCATCTTTGCATTAGTTACATAAATTCTTAATTTGGCTTATATTTTAGACCATACGCATATTAATCTTCAATCGTTTATTATTAATATCACACATAACTTATTTTCTTTAAAAAAAATAAGAAAAAGGGGTTATACCTATAAATTTTGATGGAATTCTTCATCACATTTTCTCAAGACTAAAAATATCATTTCTACAAACACACATATAATAAACTCTCGATTGTATCTATGGAATAAACCCCACCCTTATTCCACATGCGAACTACGTGGACTTTGATGCCTTTAAGGCTACGTAAGTATTTTGGGCTAAAACTCTAGGCTTGAGTCCTATTTTCACATTTTTATTTTTTGAATTTTATCCATATATTATTCATATATATCATACTTGTGTTTCATACTTATGTCTTATCTAACACATATTATCATTTCATCATAACGATCAATATCTCGATAAGCGCACACAATATATTTTTCTAATTATTATTTTAGGAACATTCCTATGGATGACCTAACTCCATCTTTTCCATGATACGAGTCGAGCGATTTTGATATCCCCTTATATATACATGCACACACACCTCAAGAAGAAATTAAGGAAAATAATAACATAAACCCATGAGTGACTGAAAGGGTGGGATGGGTGCCTAACACCTTCATATTCTAAAACTTAGCCCTCGAACCTCTAAACTATTGGTTTCACAAGCATCAGTTTGTCTTTGGTGCGGCTCTCTCGAGGCGACGACTTGTTCTTTTGCCTAATTTGTGTAAAATAAGCTGGCGACTCTATCTCTTTACATCACCCCCCAAAACAATGACGGTCAAAGTGCCCCCTCAATGTTTCCAGGGGCGCGGACCTTTATCCTCCCCTCTTTTCCTCCCCGAAACAAGCCCGGGGAGATAGGGGGATGAATCTCAGGGTTTTCCATAATGGCGACTCTACTGGGGAATGACTTGTCATAAGAGGGCTAGACGCTATTTGCATGGGTGCTATCATTTTCTGCTTGTGTGCATATTCACCTACATGTATGAGCCCTATTTTCTCCTCTATTACTTCTTGTATATATCTACCTCAAGTTTATGTCATTTCTCAATCACTTTTCACTTCACACACTTGAAAATAATCTCCATGTACACCTCACACTACATAAACTTGTATCTAGGTTCAGTTATTTCCACATGTTATACACATCACTTAAAATATCCATACTTAGGTGTGAATAGAACACACCTCCACTTACCACACGTGTCCACATTCACTTGCGCATATCACATGCTACTTGTAATTGATCCATGCTTAGGTTCTCTACCACACACTCACTTGTAGATATTCACACATCACACACTCACACGTATCCATGCTTAGTGTAATCTTCATGCTCTATGCTATATTTACTTTCCATGATACTTGTACATTCTTCCTTATTAGTATAGTGACCATCATACCAAAATAAAATACTCTCTCCATAATATACTAATAAAGAATCATGCATTTTGCACACTACATCACCAAGATCATGGATATTGACAAAAAATTATACCGTACTGGGGGTTCACTTTGTGATGGGCGCTAGTCCGACAGGTCACAGTTAGGTTAAGCAATATGACTTTCACCTTCCATTAGTTAAGTACCTTCGACGTATATTAAACGGTTCCCCCTGCATCGTACCGCTTGACCAAAGTCATGACAGGAGGTATATAGCAGGTAGCTCGTTCACATACGTTGAGTAGATCGAATTCTCTCTCACACGTATTGTCCCTATAAGGTATATCGTGAGACAATGCATGTACGCTCAGGTATATCAATTGGCTTATCCACACATACCGATTGCCCTTAAAAGAAAGACGTAAATCGTGGAAGTCACGCCAAAAGGGGGAACTTTTCCACTAACCCAATAACTGCATACCCTCATATTGGCAACAAATCTAGGGCACTCATATTTAGTTTGCCTATTACTACCAAAAAATCTACCGAAATGCTGGGTCGGCATGCCACACAAATTTTTCCACAATTTCGTCTTTTCCAAAACGAGACCCCCTCCACGAGCCTTGAAATAATACAAACCATGTTTTACATATTTTTCAAACCCAATTTTCCCATTCTCGGGTCCCATCCGCCATTTCTTTTTGCATTTAGGTAAACCTAATACAAGTGAAAAGATAATAAATAATAATCATGTCGAGACCATTCCTTCGTCTTTCCTACTTCTTTATCAAAAGTGTCAAAAATATTTTCCCCTTTCTTTTATAAAAATACCAAAAACATTTTTCTTCCTATTGTCATAAATGTCAAAAACATTTTTCCTCCTTTTATCCAAAAAAAATATACGAAAATATTTTGTCCTTCCCTTTCCAAAAAAATGTCAAAAACATTTTCTCCTTTATTAATAATAAAAGATTCTCCCCCTTCTCTTACAAAAATAAATTCGAATCATTTTCCTTCTCTGGTCGATCATATACTCGACCCTTGGCCTGGTTCCCAACTACCCTGAAGCTCCATTAGTTCTCTCGCTACTTCCTTCGAGTCCAGAATTCACCTTCGCCCACTCTTCATGGAGAATGTAGACCAAGTACCAAATATGAAACCTGATTTGATGACGGTCCTAGTCAATCTTATCGCCAAGATTGACAACCTTCAAACCAAGGTTCATGAGATGCAATGAAATAGAGTCCCCATTCCTTACGAGCCCGAGGTCCTCTTCCCTCATGCTATGGGTTCGCCCGCACCTGAGCCTTTTTGGGTCCTAAAAAGTTTATCATCATGCTCTATATGCCCCGTCTACCAATGAGCCACCTCCTCAGTTCACTATGCCAAATCTTGCTCAGCTAGGGGAAAATTGGTCAGTACCCGTCGATCCGAAGGAAAAAGAGTTGAACAAGGTCAAGGAGGACCTTAATCTATTAACCAAGAAGTTTTACCAAGTCAAAATCTCTGTAAACTACAAGGATTACACCCATATGTCTCCCTACACTAAAGCAATGTTACTAGCAAAATTCAAGATGCCTAACATTGAGAAGTTAGGGTGTAGCGGGTCCCTAATTATTCATCTTCGACGCTACCACAGAGCCATGACTCTCCTAGGTTCCTCTAAGGAAATAATGGCCCAGATGTTCCAGCAAAATTTTAAGGACAACGCTCTTCATTGGTTCCTATCCCTCAAGGAATCTAGAATTCAAAGTTGGGAGGATGTTTCCCGTGAATTCATGTTGGAGTACAAATACAAAGAGGAGTTGGAGGTTATTTTTCATGATTTAGAACTTCTCAAGCAGAACCCTAGAAAATCGTCAATAATTTCATAGCAAGGTGGAGGGAGAAAGCGACCACCATGACCAATTGACCTGCCGAAGAGGGTAAGAAAATAATACACCGTGCTTCATGCTCCCCTCTCCAAAGTGTACCAAGCCCTATTGAGCTGAAATCTCATCAAGCCATTGGACCCTTGTCCGTTACCAAAACCACTTCGTAAAGATTTCAAACTCGAGTTCCATTGTGATTTTCACCAAATTGTCGGCCATACCATTGATTAGTGTTTCCACCTTCAGAATGTAATCCAAGGTCTGATCGACTGCGGTGTCATCTCCCCACTAACTAAGCCCAAACCCACCACCACTCACAATCCACTCCCAAATCATGCAAATGCCATCTTCCTAGAAAATGATCCAGAATTTGACCCATCTACCCAAATTGTACATAGTAAATCACCCATTATACCCGTATCTTCACCTAAACACCTGAACGTTTGACCATATTTTCTTTTACACCCTTTACCTGTTTTGTCGACCAATCCCCATCTCTTCTTACAAGAGCATGCATTATCGTTCGTACTCATTTCGAGGGGAAAGATATGAAATTGCCAGCAGTATTGAACCAGCTACTAGAGTTTGGGCTGAAATTATCCTCGAGAATGACCATTGATTGTCAGAAGTTTAGCACACTGTTCATAAAATCCCGAAAGTGGGTTCGCGGGTGAGATAATTGGGTGGTACCCATCAACGAAGGCAGTTTGGACAATGAAATTCAGATCATGGCTGGATTTTTTCGACAGACCAATGAGATTTGCAGTATGTATGAGTTATTCGATGCCTTAAAGCTACAAGGGTGATGGGCCCCTTCACTTTTTCATCTCCTCGTTGAGTGGGAGGATCAATATAAAAAAGTCGTGGAAGTTGTGAAATACATTGACTTCTCATGGAAAGACGCCATTATTTCTAAAGGATGGGAGGACGAGTTTTATATCTCAGACAAAGAACCAAGATAAGAAAATGTTAGTTCGGTGATCAATATGTGTGGGATGATATCTTTTAAATATCTGTTAGGAGAAATCAATAAAGTGGTCATACAACCCGAAATAGATGAAGAAACGGGGTTTTTATTCTTCCCCCCCCCCCCTCCGTGAACCATATGACAAGGTATGAGAGACACTACCAGAGTCTGAATCCTTAATCAGTAGGGACAGATAAAGGAAAGGGAGTTGTCGGGGAACTCCCCATGACAGAAATGGCCATCGAAGAGAGCAAGATCCTCGACTAATTGAAGAAAACTCAAGATAACATCACTTTTTGGGGGCTTTTAATGTCTTCCCAACTGCACCGAAATGCCTTGATAAAATTTCTTACTAGGCCCACAGTCCATCCTTCCTCCGCTCCGAAAGAAGCCGTGAATCTGGTTGGGTCTCTAACCTCCACAAGATTACTCTCCTTTTTATGAAGAAGGAATCATAAATTTCAATCATTATCATAATTATGCCCTCAACATCTCCATTGAGGTAATGGGGAAGAGAGTTACGCTCTCACTCGTCGATAACAAATCAACACTAAATGTTTTCCCATTAAGAACCTTCAATTGCATGGGTTTGGAAGTAAGCGACCTTACTCCAACTTTCGCTGCAGTGTGCGCCTATGGAAAATACTCGTCTAGAGGTGATGGGTCCATAAATATTACAATAGGGGTTAACCCTATCAATCCTGATACTAAGTTCTAAGCTATAGACATACCTCCTTATTTCAGCCTATTGCTTGGTTAACCGTGGCTTCACAGCATATAGGGATATCTTCCTATCTCCATAAAAAACTGAAGTTCTTCTCCAAGGGGCAGGTCATCACCATCTTGGGAGACGATGATAATATCAAGAATGAAAGCCCCAGTAACTCGGTACTAGAGATTTAAAATGGGGTGAATGGCATGCTTTTGTATGGATTTTGAGTCGAACCAATGCCACTTCCAACAGGGGATGATTTCAAAGATCGAGTCTTCCCAGAGCACAACCCTCATGGAAATGTCAATATGACATAAATGTTTAAAAATATGCACTTCATGCCAGAACTGGGGTTAAGACGATGACAACAACAGGGGATACTAGAACCCATAGTACTGAAGAAGGCCTTTCCTCCATATGCTTGGGTTATCAACCATCATCAGAGGGACTCAAAATGCTCCGCCAACCACAGCTAAAGAGAAATTTAGAAAGTGGCAAGTTTATTTCGAGAGATTCCTTTGACAGAAGATTCATAAAAAAGGTGAAGATTTTTCCTTTTGTGGCTTTCCCGAACCATGATATGATTATGTGGACAAGAAGATGAAGCCAGGGGTGGAGATTTTCTTCCAAGACATTTACTTTTGGGTTGAAAGTTCCCAGCATCATGTACAACCTCTCATTGAGAAGACTATAGCTATTATCGAGGTTTTCGAAGGAAGTGACTCCGAGGACTCATTTAATCTGCAGACACTGGGGATGATGCTATGCATGATCCATTCAACCACTATATCATCGGATCCATCCATTCTGATCAAAGCTGCTGATGAACCCTTCCTTAACTGGAATGTTATACCAGTTTGATGATATGCAACCCAACCCAGATGTTTATCATATTTCCTCCTCTCTTTTTATTCCACCATTCTCTGATAACAATGTAATTGAGACCTCCTTTGATGAGGTTCTCAACGCTATTTTTCCTGCGAATGAAATAAAAGAAGATTTTGAGTATCTTATTGTGCCTTACATTAATTATCTTGATTATAATCAAATTCTTAATGAGGATGATTTTGCAAAGGAGCAATTATTAATTGATCATAATAAGGTTAATAACAAATAACATAACTGCGTTCAAATTACTGAGGATATAACTGTTTTTATCAATCTCGATCCTAGTAGACAACTGTACGAGATTAGGATAAGGTCCACCCTTGACGAGCATGAGTACACGTAACTCGCAGAATTATTAAAAGACTTTATGGACGTGTTCACATGATCCTACGAGGACATGCCTAGCATCGATACTAAGATAGCCTAGCTCAAGATCCAACTCTTCCAGAATGCAAATCGGTTAAATAGAAATTATAGAAGCTCCGCACCGAATGGTCACTCTAGGTTAAAGAGGATGTGGTCAAACAGTTGAATAAAATATGCATTCGGGTGATCTAATATCCAAGATGGCTATGTTACATTGTACCCGTACCGAAATCAGGAGGAAAAGTCCACATGTGAGTTGATTACTGGGATTTGAACAAAGCATCTCCGAGAGACAATTACCCATTACCTAACATCAGTATGATCGTGGACAACCCGAACAATAACGCTCTCAAGTCATTCGCTGATGGGTTTGATGGATACGATCAGATTAAGATGCACCCTGATCATTAAGAAAAAATTTCATTCATCAGTACTTGGGGAACTTTCTGTTATATAGTTATGCCGTTCGGTCTTAAAAATACAGGGTCTTCCTACCAAAGGGCTGCCACAATCATCTTGCAGTATCTATTACACAAAGAGGTCGAGGTCTATGTTGATGATATGTTCATTAAGTCTAAGGCTTGGGAAGGTCATGTTCTCTCCCTTCAAAAGTTCTCTGAACAAGGATACCAGATGCCACTTAACCCGTATAAATGCATTTTTGGCATCACCAAAGGAAAACTTTTGGGATTTATGGTTAGCGAGAAGGGAATTGAAGCAGACCTAGCCAAATTGAAATCCATACTCGAAATGCTACCACCTCAAATGGAGAAGAAAGTTCAGGGATTCTTGGGAAAATTATAGTTTATCATTCGGTTCATCAGCCAGTTGACTTCAATTTGTGAACCCATCTTCAAACTCCTCCGAAAGGATTTCACCAAAGTTTGGAATGAATCTTGTCAGGAAAACTTTGACGTAATAAAATAATATCTTACCCGACCTCCGATACTCATGCGGTTGCAACCTGGTCTCCCTTATACTCCTATAATTGACCGTAAAAGACACCACAATAGGGACTTTATTAGCCCAATAATTTCAATAATCTCAGAAAGATAAATCCATCTACTACGCCAATCGCAAATTGGCTGGGTATGAAGTTAACTACACTGCCTTGGAGAAAGCATGTGTCGCCTTTATTTGGGTCACTCAAAAATTACAGTACTACATGCTCGCTTTCCTATCAAACTTGCGTCCCGAATGGATCCTATCAAATACCTGCACGAGAAACCCACCTTGTCTAACTGAATGGCCTGATGGTTGATCCTGCTAGTCGAGTTCGATATTGTGTATGTCATGCAGAAAGCCATGAAAGGAAGATCCATCTCTAACTACCTTGTTGACTACCCCATTGAAGAAGCCGGCATTTGGTTTTCCAAATTCCCGAATGAAGATATCCTTTGCACCTCTCAGGAAGACCTTCGATGGCAAATGTTCTTTGACGGCACGACCAACAAAAAAGGATACGGTATTAGGATACTCCTAATCTACCCTGATGATTCTCACACTCCCATTGCCATCAAGCTAGATTTTCCCTGCACTAATAACATGAAAAAATACGAGGCATGCACCGTAAGCCTCAAATTCGCTCTCAAGAAAGGAATCTAGTGCCAAGATGTCTACGGGTATTCTGCTCTCATTATCGGTCAGGTCCTTAGAAGATGGAAACTCAAAGACGAGAAGCTCCTACCCTTTCACGCCTACCTAGAAGAGCTGGCCTCCCAGCTATGAGATATAACTTTCCACTACTGGTCCCGAGCAAGGAATAGCTTGGCTGATGCCCTTTATACCTTAGCCTCCATGGTTGACATGCCCGAGGGAATAACGATGGGCCCTTTCTTAATCCAAAAATAAGTTAAACCAACCCACTGCTACCACATTGGGCTCATCACAAAAGAGTATTCCGATATAGTCGAGTGCTGGTACTATAATATTTGGCATATCCTCAAGCACGGTAGGTACCTTCAAGATGCTAACAAGAAAGATCGATCAACCCTCCACAAACTATCTTCTTAGAACATTGCACTGTTTAAGAGAAACTTCGTTGGAACCAACTTACATTGCATTGAAGGGTCTGACATTGAAGAAATGATGCAGAAAATCCACAACGGAGAATACGGACCCCACATGAATGGCCATATGATTATTTAACAGGGTTATTGGACCAACATGGTTCATTACTGCATCGCCTATGTCCGAAGATGCCTAAATGCCAATAATTTTCCTATCTCCAGCACTTACCTCCACGAGAGTTGTATAATATGACTTCTCCCTGACCGTTCTCCACATGGGGCATCGATATCATAGGAAAAGTTACACCCAAAGATTCCAATGAGCATGAGTTCATCCTTGCCGCTATTGATTACTTCACCAAATGTGGGTCGAAGCTGAGTCATATGTAGTGTTGAATGCCATAAAGGTAGCCAAGTTCGTACGAAAGAACATCATCTACCGATGCGGGGTTCCACATGACCTAGTGTTAGATAACGGGTTACATTTCGAGGCAGAAGTCACAAAATTAGTGGACGAGTATGGGATTCGAAGACACAAGTCTTCTCCCTACCACAAGCAATTAACGATGCTAATAATAACCTCAAATGAATTATCAATAACATGACCGAGAGTTATCGAGATTGGACCGATCGAATCCCTTACGCCCTCTGGGGCAATCGTACTATAGTTCGAACATCTACTAGGGCTACCCCTTACTCTCTGGTATACGACATGAAAGCAGTCCTACCCATTGAGCTAGTTATTCTTGAAAGCAAAGTCAACGAAGAAGACTGGCATCAAAGCCGTCTTGACGAGTTGTCGCTCTTAGACGAAAGGAGGCTAAAAGCTCTATATCATGTATAGGGGGACCAGTTTCGAATATCGCAATCATTCAACAGGACAGTCAAGGACCATGGTGTCTGAGAATGGGATTTATCCATAAAATAAATTATAGAACCTGTCTAGGGCCCCATAGGGAAATTCAAGCCAAACCGGAGTGTTCCCTATAACGTGAAGAAGATTCTATCTCGTGGAGCCTCTATGCTCACTAACCTTGAGGGAGAAGAGATGGAGCGTCCAGTCAATCTGGACCATCTCAAGAAACTCTACCCCTTATCCAAAATTTCAACGTACTACGACTACTATCATCCCCCTTCTATTCTAAAAAAAATATTCATTTCCCTCTACTCAGAACTACGTGGGGCTTGATCCACTAAAAATCCTTTTTCCTTCAAAATGAAACCCAGAAATTTTTTAAAACCCCTAGAGGAGCGTAAGCAACTCATATTCTTTATATAAGCACAATCCCTTGTTTTTTCACAAAAGGCCACTCTAATCTTACCTTCGAGAATGACAATCCATTTTATCATTTACATGAACAAAAGGATTATGTATGCCTTAGCGATTAGTATAGATAATTCAAATGTAAAACTCATCAAGAGGCACAACAATATAATTAAAATACTTTTTTATTCCATAAAAGGGAAAATTCGGCACAATTACTCGAAATATCAGTGTATAGAGTCATAAAACTACCCTTACCAACCAAACTACCCCTAAAAACAAACTACCTAAACCTTCCCAATTTATTCCCACAAAATAAAAACAACCAAACACATCCCAGTCATACAAAAGGTTCACAAATAAACACCGACTTCACAAAAGACCCTATTCGCAACTGTTGGAAGACCCAACCCCATAATCACCTTTTCTTTGATGACCTCAAACTTCCCGTACTTGGATGGTATACCGAAGACGCTCCATGGAACGATAATCCCAGACCAGCCTGGAGAAAATCGCTACGCCCCCTTCATAGTGTCAAACATGATGAACCATCTTCGTTCGGTCCAAGATCTTTGCAACCACCCGCTTCCACAGCCATTTCATATAGTCTCCAAAAACATGCCAAACCCTACCAACGGATTGAGAAGGACGGGTTGACGGCCGAAGATTCTCCCACAGAGAGTCCAGTCGCATACACAAGCCTTCAGTCAAATCCTCTATAGGAAAGAAATCCAGGGTACGGGAAGGCACAATCTATTTCCATCCCACTTCACATAGGAACCACCAGGGGAAATAGAATGTTGTCTGCTGGAGACCAACTAATCGAATGTACCTATATTGCCCCAGTTCTAGAATGGGCTGCAACTCCCCCCACCTGGGCACCGACCATCACAAACATTGAGCTTCATGCTCCACAAACCCATTTTCCCAGTTCTCTATGGATGGCCCAAAGTTGATGAAATGACGGGTGAATAAATTCGACACAACTGCCAAAGGATATTCAAGGGGATCGCCAAACGAAATCTCTCAGCCAAACACATGAACAACATTATCGGGCTTCCTCTCAGAAAATTAGAACGACCTTTTCGCCAAGTATCTAGATCGTTCAGGGTCTCTATTAGTATCACTGTAGTAGGATTACGATGATATGACATCCATGCTATAATATCAGCCAATTAAGGGTCCACCATCAGGTCCCCGATCACCAGTAGTATCTTTGAAGTTAAGCCTAGGGCAACTGCTCTAGTAATACCAGCATCAGTACATCCTCTTCAACATAACAGATTTAGAATGATCCAAGAAATGCGGCAAACTCCACTTCACAACCAAGCTTTTCATCCCCTCATTATACTAACCTAGCCTCCAAGGCCTTCCTCTATTAAAAAATTCCAACAAACTCGTTTCTTATATTGTCTCAAAATAAATCCCTTTAAAAGAGAAAATCTTTTTCAGCCAAGCCTTCGAGACCAGCTTCAACTCAAATATGTTCAAAAATTTTCAAGAAACACATTTTTCCTACTCTTTCTCAAAATTAATACTCAGCAACAAGTTAAAGTGTATGTAGAGAAAGCCACTAAATCAAGATAATCAAAATATGCATCTCTTTTTGACTTTTTTAATCTATTTTCAGGTGTAATGTCGCTACATCAAACATGCAATATGGTTAAATGCCAAGCTCCCACTATCAGTGAGGAATCTATAAGTAAATCTCGAAGAGCCAAACCCAAAGGGTAAAAGGTCACCTACATTCTCAATAAAGATTCAACAATCCTACCCAACGCCTCTCGCTCCACCTCCTGCATCACCCTTATCATATGATCCACCTCTATCTAATGACCCTCGCAATCAATCCCCAGCAGCTGTTGAATCCCTTCATATACCGGTCAACACTATCTCTTCCCCTTCCCTAGGCTATCCATAAGACCGTGCCACTGTTGGTTGGCAATTCCTACTACCCTATGATTGGTAGTACCCCTGAAATTTTGTATAAAAAAAACCTAGAAAATGCCAGAAAATTCTGAAAATTTCTCAAAAAATTCCTAAAATTACCAAGCAAATATCGAAACATTTCTTCACCAAGAAACCATATTTCAAGCTTCCAAATCCCCATTCGGATTAATATCACATTTTATCCCTGGCTTAAACCCTAAAAATCAATGCACCCGCATCCTAAAGCCCACTATAACTCCCCAGCGGGATCTCAAAATCCCCAATAAAAATCAAATGCTTCCCTAGTAGGGCAATGTAATATCCTATTATTTCCCAGCAGGAATTCCCTAATTAAAACTTTCTCCTAGAAAAATTACAATTTCCCCAAGCGGAGCTATAAGCCCTAACCAGACATCTCTCCCCAGTGGCATTTCCAAGAAACACATTTCCCTACGGAATCCTAAAACCTCAAGTCATCAACTGTTTCCAGAGCAAAATTTCCAGACTAAGAATTTTAACTCTGCTATTAAAACTATTTCTTCTTAAAAAGACATAATCCCCAAATAGATGGCTCTTCCCCAGTAGAGTCTCAAAAAGGTAAATTTAAAATCCCTCAGAAGAGCTACTCTCCATGTTGTAACATAAGGTCCTCAGAGTTGACTTCGACCCTCAGAATTGGTCGCATCAACTTAAGATCCTCATAATTGACCTCGATCCTAAGAATTGGTCGTCTCTACTTAAGGTCCTCAGAATTGACCTCGTTCGTCAGAATCGATCGCTCTACTTAAGGTCCTTAGAATTATACTCGACCTTTAGAATTGGTCTCCTCTACTTAGGTCTTCAGAATTGACATCGACCTTCAAAATTGATCACCTCTACTTAGGTCTTCAGAATTGACCTCGACCCTAAAAATTGGTCGCGCCTACTTCGGTCCTCAGAATTGACCTCGACTCTCAGAATTGGTCGCCCTGACTTAAGGTCCTCAGAATTGAACTCGACCTTCAAAATTGGTCTTCTCTACTTAAGGTCCTCAGAATTGGTCTCCTCCACTTAAGGTCCTTATAATTGACCTCTACTTATTTCCTTAGAATTGACCTCGACCCTCAGAATTAGTCGCCTCCACTTAAGGTCCTCAGAATTGACCTCGACCCTCATAATTGGTCGCCCCTACTTAAGGTCCTCAAAATTAATCTCGACCCTCAGAATTGGTCACCAAACTTTAGGTCATCAGAATTGATCTTGACCCGCAAAATTAACCTCGACCCATAAAAATCGGTCGATAAAACCTTAGGTTCTGAGAATTGACCTCAAATCACAGAATTGATCGACACAACATTAGGTCCTCAGAATTAACCTCGACCCATCGAATCATCCATCCTCATCATTACCTTAGGTCCTCAGAATCGACCTCAGCCCTTTGAATCGGTCATCCTCAACCTTTTTGGTCCTCAGAATCGACCTCTTTCCCCTAAACATCATGCAGTGACTATTCGACGGCTTTCACTTGTTATAAGCTCACCCGTCGAGGGGTTCTGTAGGCATCACATTTTAGTACAGCCCTAAGTCTCTCCTTAATTCTCTAGAACCAACCCATTCAACACAAACCCTAAGCCATATTCCGAGTATCGATCTAGCGGCCATCTGGCGCTCCTGAACTTCGTTTAACTCCGATCAACTTCATCGTTAGAGAGAAAACTCAATGAATCTTTGAAGGGCTCTGAATCCCCTTTCAAATAGTTCACCCTTGCACGAAACGACATAACAGTTCGAATGAACGGTCCATTTTATCACTGAAAACTGATCTAGAGGCCACCGGGTGCTCCTGGGTCCTAATTTGACCCCAATCAACTTCAGCGTCAGCGCAAAACATCAATATATCTTTTAAGGTCACTGAAAACCCTTTAAAGTGATCCACCCCATGCATAAAATGTCATAACCGTTTAGATAAAGGATTTGTTTTCCCCAAAAATTAATTCTGAGGCCACCGGGTGATCCCGAACTCCATTTGACCAAAGTCAACTCTTCAGCTCGAATGATACTGAATGAATCTTCGAAGGGCACTGGATCCCTTTCCAACGGTTTTCTCCCTATGCGAATCAACCTTACAGTATAAACAAATAATCCGTTTTACAAATGAACAATCCGTTTTACTCCAAAAGGTCATTGGAAACTTCAGGGCCCGATTGACCAAAGTTAACTCTCCAAATTGAGAAAAGTTCTTTATAACATCGAAGTGCTTCACATAACCTTTCTTATGATCTATCCCATGCCTGATTTGGACTTACAGTTTGGACAAATGATCCATCGTCGTCCGATGATCTCCTATCCAAAGGATCGACGGGGTCTCTCAAGCCCCGTTTGACCCAAAATCAACTCCAGAACCTGGGAGCATCCCAAAGGATTATCAAAGTTATCTGAATTACTTTTATAACTGTATGCCCTATGCATGATTTGGATTTATGGATTGAGTTCTATGACCATTTTTCTAGAAAAATCTTCATAAGACTGCCAATTGGCAGGTCCATTTCCCTGCCTATCAGTAGTTTGTCTAGGGTCACCTGTTGATTGGCAGGGAAAGGGCAGTGCCAATAGATTGTCCCCTACCATATATATGGAGAGCATGAACTCACTCCCAAGGCACCGGAGAACCATCAACTTCGGTGGTCTCTGCAACATTCTTCCCAAGTCAGCGAAGTTTTCTTGTGTGAAATTCTTCTCCACCTTTCATTACCCTTACTCTTATACCTAATTTAGAAAAAAATCCCCTTCTATCTCATCATACATTTATCTAAACTTGCAAGGAATGTCATCAAGGATCAAGGTCAAGCTTCAAGTCTCCAAAGAAGGTCCAAACACTCTTCCCTCTTTTTAAATTCCTTTATTTGCGCATTAGTTACATAAATTCTTAATTTTGCTTTTATTTTAGATCATACGCATATTAATCTTCAATCATTTATTAGTAATATTGCACATAACCTATTTTCTGTAAAAAAAAATAAGAAAAGGAGGGTTACACCTATAAATTTCAACGGGATTCTTCATCACATTTCCTAAAACTAAAACTATCTTTTCTACATGCACATATATAATAAACTCCTATTTTAATCTATGGGATAAACCCCACCCTCATTCCGCATGCAAACTACAGGGACTTTGGTGCCTTTATAGGCTATGTAGGCATTTCAGGCTAAAACTCGAGACTAGAGTCCTATTTTCATATTTTTCATATTTTATCCGTATATTTTTCATATATATCATACTTATTCTTCATAATTGCGTCTTATCTAACACATATTATCGTCATCATAACGATCAATATCTTGATAAGTGCACACATCATATTTTTCTAATTATTATTTTGGGAACATTCCTATGGATGACCTCACTCCATCTTTTCGAATATGCGATTTCGATCTCCACTTATATATACACGCACACACACTTTATGGAGAAATTAAGGAAAATAGTAACATAAATCCATGAGAGACCGAAGGGCGGTATGGGGGACTAACACCTTCCCATTCAGTAACTTAGCCCTCGAACCTCTAAACTATTGGTTTCACAAGCATCAAATTTGTCTTTGATGCCGCTCTCTCGAGGCGGCGACGTTTTATTTTGCATGTATTGTCAAAAATAGGTTGGCAACTCTATCTCTTTACATCACCCCAAAATCGACAACGACTTAAACACCCCTCAATATAGTAAGTGGCACGGGACCTTTATCCTTCCCTTTTCCCCCCGAAGCAGGCTGGGGGAGAGGGAGGGAAGAATCTCAGGGATGGCCACAATAGGTACCCAGGTGTTATGATTGGCTTTCGGGGGATTTTTAGACATAGCAGGACCCATATATTGGTACACTGGTATTTTTACAGTTAGGTTTTAATGAAAATGGGATTAGGGTTATGAGGTATTTAAGGATTGAGGAGGTGGATGAGAGATAACATTTTAATCTCTATATAATTGAGCTTCAAAGATTAAGAGGAGAGAAAAAGGAAGAAATGGGGAGAGAAGAACTTGGAGAAGAGAGAAGAAGAACATATCTGGAATCAAGTAACATGACTTCGGATTTAGATCCTTAAATTCAAGTATTTACTTGCTTTAAATTGCATTTATGTAGTTAATTATATTCATAATTGATTAGAACAAAAATCTGAGATTTTAAGATCGAAATTTTAAGAATTAAAATGAAGAGATTCAATTTTTGTAACTTCTGATTTGTAATGGATATTAATTGATGATGAACATATAAGAATTTATTAATTTAATTATGGGTTTAGAAGTATGAACATGTAAAACACTGATAGGGTGTTTAAATCAATGGAAATGCAAGTTTAATTAATTTTGGGTTTGGTTGAATCGATTAATGATTAGGAATCCTTGTGTTTAGATGACGGATTCGGGTTTAATTTGATGTCATAATACTTATGGGATGATATTATATTGATCTGGGGTATTAATTTTATGTTTAGAAGGCTTGGGACCTTCATTCAAGGGTTTTAGAGTTGAAAACTCGAGGAAGAAGACAATTGGTAGCCCAATAAATCGAATCGATTCGCTGGGGGGAGGGAATAAAATCGATTGACTGAATCGGTTCGGTCTGCAAAGCATACCGAATCAGTTTGCTGCCCTGCCCAGATTTGTTTTACACGTTGACACTGTGTTGACCCGTTAGAGATTGGGAAATGAGCTTAGGGTCTTCCGGGGTACAATGGTACAACTAGGGAATATTTTCAGGGTTATACGTGTGTTAAGTCAACGGATAGATGTGTTTGGGTGAGGTGAATCTAGAATTCAAGTGAGTGAACACTTATATGTATGATTGAAAAATTGGTTTAAAATTCAAGATTGGTAGACCAGTGCGTTGTGGAATTTGCGTACGAGGTCAATATTATATATAAACCTATTAGGGTTACTTATATGTGTGTGTGTGTGTGTGTGTGTGTGTGTGTGTGTGTGTGTGTGTATATGTATGTATGTGTGCATGTGTGTCTATGTTTGTGTATGTGATTGTTATTTATTTGTATTGAACATACCAACTCAGTAGTGCTATTGTTAGTAGGTTATGTGTAGTGGGTAGTCCACCCTAGCATTGACCAGTAGGTGTTGGATTGATTCCCTAGGTCATAGTACTATTGCATGGTCACTATCCATGTGTGAGAATAGGTGTTGGTTTGCAGACCAGTTGGGTTCAATGCTGTATGGTTGCAAACCCCAGACGTATGTTTATGACCGCCTCCGTTGTTTGTGTATACGTTTTGGGTTAATTGGTGAGACTTCAACCAGGTGGCTCAGTGTGATGCATGATATACCTGGATCCTAATCGCACAAGAAGGATGAATTCATGATATCTTTGCTTTGGGTATGTGGTTATATATGTATAGCGAGTGATGTAAATGTATGTGTACGAGATGTGATGTATATATCTATTTATAGCGAGGGTGTAGCTATGATATCATACTGTGTGAATATATATTTATAACACGAGTGTAGTTATGTGATTGTAGCATGTGTGTCTCTATTTATAGCAAGTTTGTAGTTATGTTATCATTTAAAATTGTATACTTGCGGAGGGTAGCATATGGTTAGCTAATAGTGACTATTAGCGGGATTGGGCTTGATAGCGGTTATTGCCCTAGCTAGTTTGGGTAGTATACTTAGGATAATAAAATGAATGCATTAGGTGCACACTATAAATGAGGGGTGAAGTATTTATCTCACGTGAGTGCGACCGGTATATTAATTGTCAAAAAAATACACTAAGTGTTTTAGTTATTTAAAGAACCTAAATACTTGCAAAATATTTTCAAACATTTTCGGGCTTTAACCCGTGGGAAAATCTCTTTTCTTGTTTTTGCTTTAAAACCCTAAGCATGAAGTGGCAGCAGTAGGAACAATAGGGTTAGTTCTTTCATGTCATTGCAAGCAGTAGCTATGGATGCTACGAGTTAATTCAGCTGCCTCAGTTCAATTCTATCTAATTAGGATGCATTTTCATTTCAGTATTTTCCTTTTAGGCATATTGCCTATAGTTGGATAGAATTTTATTTCATATCAGAGATGTTATTTATTTATAGGCAGTTAGTTACGTTGGATGGTTAATTGCAGTGGCCGATGGTTTATTAGGTTCACATTATTTATTTATTTATGCATATCAATTTACTCTGTCAGTTTATTGTATGTATGGCTTTCTTTTGTTCTATAATTTTTACTTGTTGCGACAGTGATGATAAAAATGAAATCATACTGGATTCCTATTTTATTTTGATAATTTATTGATCACCCGGTAGTATAATAGGTGAGGTGTCATAGTTGGTATCAGAGCATTAGGTTCTAGTGTCCTTAGGATGTGTGTGAACTTGCACTCTGCCAGCATTGCATTTTTTTTTATAGACAACATTATGATTAGGACTGTTGTTTCATATTGTTCATTTACGTTCTTATGCTCTTGTATATGTTTAAAGTGTTTCTCATATGATTTCTATCTAGTTTTAGATGCCAAACAGTAGAAGAGGAAGACTAGCACGCGTAGCGAAGTAGTCTGCAGAAGGGGAACATCAATCGGAGTCGCAGGCTGCTTAAGGGTCTGTGACCGTAGTAGATATGACAACCATTATAGCACAGGGAGTTGATACTTCCACAACTTCCATGGCATATTACTTTCCCCAGGTACAGCCATAACCACTAGTGGCAGTACCAGTAAATACTCACCCAATGTTGTCGGTGTAGAAGAGAGTCAAGGAGGCCTTTTAAAAGGGTCATCCGCCTGAGTTTCAGGGGAGTGCGGATATTCAGAGTCATTTTTTTATGGTTAAGTGCAACGACACTTAAATTTAGGTACTATCTGCATTCATGCTAGTCAGGGCAACTATGAGTCAGTTTCTACGCTAGAAGAGAGAGATATGATGATGATTCAGGAGTTTCGGGTGCAGTTTGACCCCAAGTCCTTTTCGTCAGCCATGCATACAAAAATGAATAAAATATTTTTGGATGTCACGCATGAGGGTCGAACAGTGGCCGAGTATGAGTAAGATTTCACTCGCCAGGTGAAATTTGTACTAGATAAGGTGAACACTGATGAGAAGAGGATTTTCAAGTTCATGGACGGGATTACTTGGAGGTTCCGTCAGTATTTCTTGAGGAATCTGGCATTGAGGATGTATATTGATGTCGTTAACGTCTCATTGCTCCACTTCCAGCACCATCACTTCCATTTGAGGGGAGAGAAGAGGACGGGAGAATTGAGCTAACAGGGCCAGATTCAGGGAAATAGTGCTATCGGGGCACCGCATCATCAGACTAGGTGGTAGAAGCGGGGTTCCGAACAAGGGGAATCGACTAAGAGGTTCTGGATGGGTAATTGTATCTATACGCAGGGCTAACAACATGCTCCTCAGGGCCAAGGGAACCAGACTGGAGGCCAGCTTGGCCAGCGACAAGGGTAGCCTCATCAGGGCGAGCAGGTCCAAAGGCAAGTAGATTTTACGTAGAGATGTTTCATATGTGGGGTGAAGTTCCACCTGCGGAATTAATGATTTAGTAGGTTATAGACTCAGCAGTAGGATGCCTAGTCATGGAAGCAGTTATATCAGCTTCCAACCCATCAGTAGTTCTGGTATTATCGCCTTTATAGAGGTAGTTGTATTTTAGATGTGTGTATAACGTTCGCGGACCAGTTTTGCCGCCAGCGTCGTTAGTGATTAAGTATATCTTTTTATCCATGGGCACATGGGGTGTGTATTGTGTGACATAAGTGAGCTATATTATTTTATTGGCACTAGATTAGCGTGTGAGGTGGGTTTAATGAGTATAGCATCAAATATTATTATGACCGTAGATTTATCGTTAGGTAATATGGCTCTCATTCATTCATTCCATCTGCATGGGAGTGGGTGTGGACATTGGGAGGTTATGCTTATTAATGGATTTACTCATTTTATATATGTACGGGTATGATTTTATCCTAGGTATAGACTAATTAGCGACGTGTAGAGTGATGTTGGACTGTTACAGTAACGCTATCATGTTCGCTATTTCAGGTCAGTATATGTTTCTTGTGGCGATTCTTTGTATAGAGGAATAGTCAAGCACACATTTATATTATATCTAGGAGGATACTTTGGAGAGTATAATATTCTCGTTAGATTCGATCTAAGTGCTTAAGAACTTTGTTGATATGATTCGAGAGATACCGGGGTTCCCACCGAGTTAAGAGATTGAGTTTGTGAATGACTTAACATTAGGGACTAGGTGATAATGTGAGCATCGTATTATATGACTCTTTTATGGATGCGAGAGTTGAAGGATTATATTTAACAGCTTTTTGGGCAGAGTTTTATTCATAGGAGTGCATTACCTTGGGGTGTCCTAGTACGGTGTCTTGGGCCAACAGATTTTGATAATTGATTGAACTATGAGATAGTGTATCAGGAGGGTTCCTTTTTTGGATTTTTCTTGAGAGACGTCCCATGCATGAGGATTAGCAAGTGTCAAGAATTGAGATATGATTGGGCTCTAGGATGGTGGTTTAATACATTAGGCATTACATATGTGAAAATATGACTCATAGATAAGCGAGCTATTATATGACTTAAGGCCAACGGAGCCATAGAGTGCAACGTCGAGAGCACTCGGGGATATTTTCACCACTACGTGAATAAGTAGGGAAATCTTAATAATATTTGAGTGGTGATTAATGGGTTAATTGAGAATACTTTTACTGTATGGTCACTGTAAACATCCCATTCTAACACCCCCTTAATCTCTCCTTAGGTCCCTAGCACCTCCCTGCATCACTACGAACCTAGGTCATACCTCGTGTACTGACCTAGAGGCCACCGGGTACTCCCAAGATCCGTTTGACAAAAAATCAAAATATTCAGCTCGACCGAGACTGAATGAATGTTCAAAGGGCGCTAAAACTCTTTTTAACGGTCCACCCCGTGCACGATTTTGACTTACATTGCAGACGAACAACCCATTTTCCCCCTGAAACTTGATCAAAAGGCCACCAGACGCTCCCAAGCTCCTTTTGACCAAAGTCAATTCTTCAGCTCGATCAAGACTGAATGAATCTTCAAAGGGCACTGAAACCCCTTTCCAACGGTCCGCTCTGGGCCCAATTCTGACTTATAATACGGACGAATGATCTGTTTTACTCCGAAAGATCATCGAACGCCTCCAGGCCCCGGTTGACCAAAATCAACTCCCCAAACTGGGTCAAACTCTTTGGAATGTCTATGTTCATCTCCTAACCTTTCCAACGGTCCTCCCCGTGCGCGATTCTGATTTACCATGAGGACAAACGATCCGTTTGCATCCAACAATCCCCCGTCCAAAGGACCGACAAGCGCTTTCGAGCCATATTTGTCCCAAAGTCAACTCCCAAACTAGGGAGAAGTCCAAATACTTTCAAAGGTCTCTGAAGTACCTTTCCATTGGTATGCCCCGTGCACGATTCGGATCAATGGATTGAGTCTTACGTCTATTTTTTCGAAGGAACCTGAACGAGACTGCCAAACGGCAGGTTCAGAATCCGGCCTATCGGCACTGTGCCTAAAGACACCTCCCGATTGGTAGGACCAAACCTATGCCGATCGGCAATACCCTAGGCCTGTAAAAAGGAGGGTCTGACCTCATTGCAAAAGACCCCAAGATCAGAGATTCATCACTCTCAGCGAACTCAGAAAACCTCCCTCGAAGTCAGTGTGACTTCTACATCCAAATCCCATTCCAACCCTCACTTTTCATCACCTTTTTCACCAAACTTGGTGAATTAACTACCCATCATCATCATCATCCAAGTGCAAGGGCTTATCTCCATCATTCAAGATCAAGCCCAAGATCGTCAAGAACGTCCAATTTTCTTAACTCTCTCTTTAAATTCTCCTAATTTCGCATTAACTTGTTTTATTACTTAGCACTTTTTCTCCCCATCTCACACATACTAATATACTTTTTTATTTTAGTATTATTGCACATCTCTTATTTTTCATATAAAATGATCCAAAAAACAAGAAAAAAAAGGGTTTGCTCATAAATTCCAACGGGAATTCTCACATTTTTCTCACAATTAAAACACCTTTTTACACGCGCGCACACACATAAGAGAAGTCCCGATTGGATTTATGGGATAAAGCTTTATCTCTTCCATGATATAAGTCGATGATTCCTATCTCCACTACATATACACATGCACACATATCACAGGGGAAATAAAGGAAAATAACAATAATCCATGAGAGACCGCAAGGGCGTAATGGGTACCTAACACCTTCCCATTCCGTAACTTAGCCTTCAAACCCTCCTCGAATCATTTTTGGCTTCGTATGTATTAGTATGTCTTTAATGCTGTCCTTCGGGAAGGATCTACCAACTTTTATTTGTTTTGAGTAAAATAGACTGGCGACTCCATCTCTCTACATTTTTCACCTCATACATCACCGACGACGGTCGAAGCGCTCCCGAGAGGGATGCACGGGACCAAGATCCTCTCACTATACCCCCATTTCTCTCTATCAATCTCCGCGAGGATAAGAGGATATGGGGATGGTCGCTGTTCCACGAGGATTGGGGATAGCCACAGTGGCGACTCCGTTGGGGATTTTCTGAGGGCTAGACTCTATTTACATGGGTGTTTTAAATTGTATATTCCCCTATTTTCATGTTCCCCTTTTTACTATTCATGTGTACCTCATGCTGATGCTTCTATTCACATACTTGTAGAATATTCTTCATGTACACTTCACACCACATGCACCTAGGATCACGTGTATCCGTATGTTGCATGCATCACTTATCCATGTTTGGTATACTATTGGTACTTGAACTTTGCTCCCTGTTTGGTATAATCCAGAAAGAAACTCTCATCATATGATACTAATAAGATAATCATGCATGATTCACACGACATCACCAAAGAGCATTGTGATTTACCAAATTTTGTCCAGTAACTGGAGGGTCACTTCGTGATGGGCGCTGGTCCGGCAGGGCGCAGTTAGCCTAAGCGATATGACTCTCACCTTCCATTGACCAAATACCTTCAACGTATATCGAACGGTTCCCCCGTATCGTACCACTTGACCAAAGTCATGACGTGATGTATATCGTAGGGAATTCGTTCACATACGTCGAGTATATCGAATTCGCTCTTACACATACCATCCCCATGAGGTATATGGTGAGGCAATTCACGTACACTCAGGTATATCAAATGGCTTGTCCACACGTATCGATTGCCCTAAAAAGCAAGACGTATATCGTGGAAGTCGCGCCAAAGGGAGGAAGCCTTTCCAATTCACCCAACGAACTGCATACCCACATATAGGTGTCAAGTCTAGGACACAAATGTTAGATTATCGGTTTCGACCCAAAACTCTGCCGAAATTTTGGGTCGGCCTGTCGCCCAAATATTCCCGCATTTTTAAAACGGGACCCTGCCCGTGATCCTGGTTACAAGTCCAACCATAGCTTTGCATGTGTTGCAAACCCCAACTTTTCCAGGCTCGGGTCCCGTCTATCATTTCATTTTTCATTTAGGAGAATTTAATACAAGTGAGAACATAATAATTATAATAATCATGCTGAGACCCGTCTCCCAAAAAAATTTCTCCTTTCTTTATCAAAAATTTCAAAACATTTCTCCTTTCTTTATCAAAAATCCAAAAATAATTTTCTTTTCTTTATCAAAAATCAAAAAACATTTCTCCTCTCTTTATCAAAAATCCAAAAAAATATTTTGTCTTTCAATCTAAAAAAATAAAAAAATTGTCAAAAATATTTTCATTTTTTTTAAAATCCCATTTTACGCCTTCTCAGGTCGATTGCACGTCCTTGGCCTGACTCCTTATTGGCTTCGATCTTCAGTCAAATCACCTCGAAATTCCGTCCG
This sequence comes from Sambucus nigra, assembly GCA_949130495.1. Lineage (NCBI taxonomy): Eukaryota > Viridiplantae > Streptophyta > Magnoliopsida > Dipsacales > Adoxaceae > Sambucus > Sambucus nigra. The sequence goes on from OX422210.1 coordinate 183,462,670, forward strand.
TTCCTCGTCTACTTCTTTCGAGTCAGGAATCCACCTGCTTTCCATGGAGAACACAGATCAAGTACCAGTTGTGTAGCGAGATCTGATGGCAGTCTTAGCTCAGCTTGTATCCAAGATTGACAACTTCCAAACTGAAGTTCGCGAGATTAAACGAAACCAAGTTCCTGTTACTCAAGAGCCCGAGGCCCTATTCCCCCACACTATGGGTCCACCTGAGCCTATCTGGGTTCCTGAAGAATATCATCACGCTCCATGTGCCTCTCCTGCTAATGGGCTGCCGCCTGACCAGCTTCCTATGACGAACCTTGCCCACCCTGGGGCTAACCTGCCTATGATCATGGATCCAAAAGAAGAAGAGTTTAACAAGGTCAAAGAAGATCTCAAGATTATAACTAAGAAGTTCGACCAGGTCAGAATCTTTGGGAATTACATGGACTGCACCCACATGTCTCCTTATCCTAAAGCGAGGTTACCCGAGAAATTCAAGATGCCAAATATCGAGAAATTCGGAGGGAGTGGACCTCCGATTTTTCATCTTCTCAGTTATCACCATTCTAGGACTCTCATAGGGGCTTCTGAAGAAGTGATGGACCAATTATTTCAGCAAACTTTGAATGATAGCACCCTCCGATGGTTTTTATCTCTCGAGGAGTCCAGAATCCGTAGCTGGGAGGATACAACCCGATAATTCATGTCCCAGTACAAATACAACGAAGAGCTTGAGGTTATCTCTCGTGATTTAGAGCTTCTCAAACAGAACTTTGGGGAATCAGTCAGTAACTTCATAGATCGATGGAGGGAAAAAGTAGCCACCATGACCAATTGGCCATCCGAGGAAGAACAAGTCAGCATAGTGAAGAAGAACTTCTTACCCCATGTCCGAGCAACAATGGGAGGACAATACTGTCCCCACTTTCGAGCTCTCAGAGAAGCAGGAGTAGAAATCGAGGAAGGTCTTGCTAAACTAGAAATCAAACCAAAGAAAGTGTACGGATAGTTCACTCCTAGAAAATATGATAAGCCTGTCAGTGCTGCAGTCTCAACCATCAATTACATCTCTCAACCAACCATCTCATGGGCACCAGAAAGTCGCCCTGTCCCAGTCCAAAAGGAATACACCGAGCTCCATGCTCCCCTTTCCAAAGTTTATCAGGCCCTATTAAGCCGAAACCTTATCAAACCCTTGGACCCCCGTCCATTGCCAAACCCACTTCCAAAAACCTTCAAGGCAGGTGCCCATTGCGCCTTTCACCAAACTGCTGGCCATACCACCGACCAATGTTTCCACCTTCGAAACATAATCCAAAGTCTGATTGACCCGGGTGCCATTGCCCCACCCACCATTCCTAAGCCAAACACTACTCACAATCCACTCCCAAATCATGCCAATGCCATCTTACTAGAAGAGAAATCAGAATTTGATCCCTCAACTCAAATCACACCCATATACTCTCCCAAACCTCTTCAAACTTGCTATATTTCCTCCTACACCCTCTAGCCTCACTGATCAGGCACTGTCATTCCTTACCAGAGCATGCATCGCTGTCCGTACCCATTCTGAAAATGGAAATGTGGAATTATTATAAGTATTAAACTAACTCCTAGAGTTCGGGTTAAAACTTCGCTCACAAATAATCATTGATTGCTAGAGGTTTAGTACACTGTTCTTGGAAGCACAAAAATGGGCTTGAGAGTCATACAGTTGCGTGGTACCAACCGACGAAGTCAACCTAGATGACGTTGTCCAGATCATGGCAGAATTATTCAGGCAAACTAATAATATTTGTAGTATGATTGAGTTACTTGATACTCTGAAGTTACAAGGACACCTTTTCCCTTCACCCTTAAATCCCCTCGCAGAATGGGAGGACATGTACGAAGAAGTCATTGAAGTTATAGAATGCATTGATTTTACTAGGAAAGAAAAAATTATTACCACCGAATGGGGGAGGATTCGAAGATTCAAATGAAGAGCAAGCTTCAAAGAAGACTGGCCCGGTGGCCGACATGTGTGGGATGATATCATTTGAATTACTCCTCGGAGAAATAAAAAAGATAGCAGAACAACCCGAGATCGACGAGGAAATAAGGTTCATATTCTTCCATTCTTCAATAAATCACATAACCAGATCAGGGAGGCATTACTATATCCCAAGCTCACTACCAGCCAATGACAAAGGGAAGAGTGTTGAAAACCTTCATATGCCAGAGATGACCCTCGAGGAAAGCAAGATCCTCGATCAACTGAGGAAAACTCAAGCTAACATCACTCTATGAGTACTTTTTATGTCTTCTTAACTGCACAGAAATGCTTTGATCAAGATGCTCATTGGACCCATAGTTCCTCCTTCTACCACACCAAAAGAAGTGATAAATTTAGTCAGATCCTTAACCTCTACCCGAATGCTACCTTTTTCCGAAGAAAAAATCCACAGAATTGGGCCAAACCACAATCATGCCCTTAACATCTCCGTCGAAGTTATGGGAAAGATCATACCACTCTCTCTTGTTGATAATGGATACGCCTTGAATGTCTGCCTATTAAGAACCTTCAAATGCTTAGGACTGAAGGAAAATGACCTCATTCCAACCTTCGCTGTTGTATGTGCCTACGCTAATACTCGTCGGGAAGTGATGGGATACATAAAACTTATAATAGGGGCTAACCCTATAAACCCTGTCATCGAGTTCCAAGTTATTAACATCCCATCTTATTTCAACCTCTTGCTTGGACGACCTTGGCTCCATAGTATCAAGGGTGTGTCTTCCTCGCTCCATCAAAAATTAAAGTTCTTCATTGACGGACGAGTTATCACCATTTTGGGCGATGATGATAATGCCGAGGGTGTAACTACCAACAATCCAATCCTTGAGATACAGCACGGGTCAAATGATATGCTCCTATCAGGATTTCGTGTTGAGCCACTTCTACTCCTAACAAGGGAAGATTCAAGAGAAAGGGTTAGTCCAAAATACAACCCTGATGGCAACGTCAATGTGATTCAAATGTTCAGAAACATGAACTTTACGCCCGGACTAGGGCTAGGATAAAGATAGCAGGGGATAATTGATCCCATTGTACTGAAAAAAGCTTTCCCTCCTTGTGCTTTGGGGTATTAACCATCAGAATAAGAGCTCAGAATGATCCACCAGTCTTGGCCAAAGAGAAGATTAGACTGCATCCAGACTATCCCAGGTGACTCCTTGAATGGATGATTCATTAAAGGGGGCGAATACTTCCCCTTTTGCGGCTTTTCGAAACCATGGTATGGCCATACAGACAAGAAGATAAAGCCTGGAATGGAGATCTTTTTTCAAGACAGCTACCCATGGGCCGAAAGTTCCCAACACCATGTACAATCGATCATCAAAAATACCAAAGATTCTAAGGGAAGTGACTCCGAGGATTTATTTAACTTACAAACACTAGGGCTGACACTCTGCATGGTTCATTCAAGCACTACATCACTGGATCCATCCCACCTGATTAAAGTTGTTGATACACCTCTCCTCAATTGGCATGCTATGCCAGTTCTACCTGCTAAAATCCCACCTAATCCCAATGTTTACCCCATCTCTTCTTTTATTGTCTATCCTTGATCTAATGTAATCGAGACCTCCTTTGATGAGGTTCTCAATGCTATTTTTCCTATCAATTAAATGAATGAAGATTTTGAGTATCTTGTTGTGCCTTACATTAATTGTTTAGATTCTAATCAAACTTTTGATGATGATGATTTTACAAATGAATAATTCTTAACTGGTCTAAATAAGGTTAATAACAAACAACATAACCGCGTTCAAGTTAATAAAGATGAAATTATTAGTATTAACCTGAGTTCTAGTAGCCAACTGCGCAAGATTAGGATAGGGGTTACCGTTAACGAGCACGAGCACGAGCATGCACAACTCGAAGAATTACTAAAGGAATTGGTGGATATCTTCGCGTGGTCCTATGACGATATGACCGTCATTGATCCTGAAATAGATCAACATGAGATCCCCACTCTTCCAGATTACAAGACGATTAAACAAAAGTTGAGAAAGCTCCGCACCGAATGGTCACTCAAACTCAAAGAAGAAGTGGTCAAATAGCTGAACGTAGGATTCATTCTTGTGATCAAATATCTCACATGGCTAGCAAACATAGTGCCTGTACCGAAATGAGGAGGGAAAGTTAGGATGTGTGTAGACTACCAGGACATGAACAAAGCCTCTCCAAAGGATGATTATTCGTTACCCAATATCGACATGATCGTGGACAAAATAACCAGTCATGCTCACAAGTCATTCGTCGACGGGTTTACTGGATACAACCAAATCAAAATTCACCGAGATCACCAAGAAAAAATTACGTTCATCACACCATGGGGAACCTTTTGCTACACTATTATGCCATTTGGTCTCAAGAATGTTGCGGCTACCTACCAGAGGGCTGCCAAAACCATCATGCACGATCTGATCCACAAAGAAGTCGAGGTATATATGGATGATATGATTATCAAATCCAAAACTAGAGAAGGTCATGTTCCCGCTCTCCAAAAGTTCTTCGAATGACTATGACGGTATCAGACGAGACTCAATCCACAGAAATGTGTCTTCGACGTTACAAAGGGAAAACTCTTGGGATTCATGGTCAGTGAGAATGGGATAAAAGCATATCTTGTCAATTTAAAAGCCATACTTGAGATGCCACCTCCCCGAACGGAGAAAGAAGTCTGTGGATTCCTTGGGAAATTGTAATACATCAGTCGGTTCATCAGCTAGCTAACCTCCATCTGCGAACCTATTTTCAAACTCCTCCAAAAGGATTCAACCAAGGTTTGGAATGAGGCCTGCCAAGAAGCCTTTGATCTAATCAAACAATATCTGACCCAACCTTTGGTACTCATGGCACCACAGCCTGGTCTCCCCTTACTCCTATACTTAACCATAACTGACACTGCAGCTGGGGCTTTTCTAGACCAATACCTTGAAGAATTCGGCAAAGAAAGAACCATATATTATGCCAATATTATGCCAATCGAAAATTGATCGGATATGTAGTCAACTACACTGCTTTAGAAAAGGCATATACCGCGCTTGTTTGGGTCACACAAAAGTTGCGACATTACATGCTCACCTTCCCCATCAAACTTATATCCCGAATCATCAAGTACCTTCTTGAGAAACTCGCTTTATCTAACTGAATGGCCCGATGGTTGATGCTCCTGGATGAGTTTGATATCGTGTACGTCATTCAGAAAACCATGAAAGGAAGATCCATCTCTGACTACCTCGCTGACTACCCCATAGAAGAAGATGATGTTTGGATCTCCAAATTCCAAGATAAAAACATCCTTTACGTCGCTCAAGACAACTTTCGATGGAAAATGTTCTCTGACGGCGTAGCCAACAAAAAGGAATATGGAATTGGGATACTTCTAATCGCCCCAGATGACTGCCACACTCCCATCGCTATCAAATTGGATTTCTCATGCACCAATAACATGACTAAATATGAGGCATGTACAGTAGGCCTCAAGATCTCTCTTTAGAAAGGTATCCAATGCCTAGATGTCTATGGGGATTCTGCCCTCATCATCAGTCAAGTGCTCAGAAAATGGAAGGTCAAGGACGAGAAACTCCAACCCTTCTATGCCGACTTAGAATAACTAGCCTCCCAATTCCAAGATATCACCTTCCACTACCTACCTCGAGCAAGGAATAACCTAGCCGATGCCTTTGCTACCTTAGCCTCTATGGTCGACATGCTTGAAGGAATAATAATGGACCCCTTCCTAGTTCAAAAGCTAGATAAACCAGCCCACTGCTACCACACTGAGCTCATCACCAAAGAAGATCCCGAGTTAGCCAATTGCTGGTACTATGATATTTTGCACCTCCTCAAGCATGGTAGGTATCCCGAAGTTTCCAATAAGAAAGATCGAGTAACCCTCCGAAGACTGGTCGCCCAGTACATCATCTGTCACAAAGCACTGTTCAAAAGAAACTTTGATGGAACCTATCTACACTGCATTGCAAGGGATGACATTGAAGAGATAATGCAGAAAATTCGCAGCTAGGAATGCGAGCCCCACATGAACGGTCATATTCTAACCAAGAAGATCGTTCGACAAGGCTACTACTGGACCACCATGGTCCAGGATTGCACCGCCTATGTCCGGAGATGCCTCAAATGCTAATAATTTTCCCACCTTTAGAACCTGCCTCTGTGAGAATTATACAACATGACTTCTCCCTAACCGTTCTCCACCTGGGGCTTCGACATCATAGAGAAGGTTACACCCAAGGCTTCTTATGGGCATGAATTTATCCTAGTTGCCATTGATTAATTCACTAAATGGGTTGAAGCTGAGTCATACGCAATTTTAAACGCCAAGAAAGTGGCCAAATTCGCCAGGAAGAACATCATCTGCCGATATGGGGTCCCGCACGAACTAATGTCAGACAACGGGTTGCACTTCGAGGCAGAAGTCGCAGAAGTGGTCAATGAGTGTGGGATTCAGATACACAAATCTTCTCCCTACCGACCTCAGACCAATGGTGCAGTCGAAGACGCCAATAAAAATTTGAAAGCCATCATTAGTAAGATAATCGAAAGTTGTCGAGATTCTGTCGATCGAATTCCTTACACCCTCTGGGGCTACCGAATCTCGATCCGAACTTCTACTGGGGATACCCCTTACTCTCTGGTTTACGGCATGGAAGCAGTCCTACCCGTTGAGCTAGAAATCCCTTCACTTTGTGTCATTCTCGAAAGCCAAGTCAGTGTGGAGGACTGGCATCAAAGCCGTCTTAATGAGATTTCACTCTTGGACTAAAGGAGAATGAAAGCGTTGTATCACATATAAGGGTACCATCGCCGAATAGCGCATTCATTCAACAAGAGAGTCAAGGACCGTGGTGTCCGAGAAGGGGACTTAGCCCTTAAGGAAATCATAGAACCCATTTGGGACACCAGAGGGAAGTTCAAGCATAATTGGAGTGGCCCCTACATTGTAAAAAAGATATTTTTAATAGGTTCCGCCATGCTCACCGACCTTGATGGATAAGAGATGGCTCGTCCAGTCAACCTAGACCGTCTCAAGAAATTCTACCCCTAGTCCGAAATCTTGGCGCGCTACGACTCATCTCATCTCCTTTTTGTTCTAAAAAAATAAAAAAATCTTCATTCCCTTTACCCAGAACTATATGGGCCTGATCCTCTACAAAAACCATTTGCCTTCAGAAAAATTAAAACTTTTCAAAAAACCCCAGAGGTACGTAGGCAGCTCATACATCCTACATGAGCACGACCCCTTATTTTTCACAAAAAAACTATTTTTTTCTTATATGAGAGAACGATAGTTCACTCTAACATATACTTGAACAAAAAGATTATACATGCTTTAGCAATCGATATAGATAATTTAAAATACAAAGTTCATTAAAGGCACAACTGGATGATCGAAAACTTGTTTATTTCACTAATAAGAAATTACAGTACAATTACATAAGAAAAGGGACGGGTAACACTCCCCCTACCTTCCTAAAAGCCAAATAAACTTCCAAAGTTATTCCTCATTACAAAACAAACACCCAAGAGTCCTACCCATAGCTACCAGAGGAGCCCGATCCATCATCATCTACATCCTGAGGTCCCCGAGCTTCCCCTTCCTGAATAGAGTGCCGCAGATGCTCCATAGACCGATAAGCTCGAAATAGCCTTGGAAAAACCACAACACCAACCTCAGGATAAGGCAAACCACATTTGTTTAGTCCCCAAGCCCAAAATAATAGCTCCGGTAGCCAGCATCACCAACCTTATCAGGTGATTTGCCTTATCAGGTGCTGCAATCTGTGCATTTGCAGGAGGTTGGTGGTTTGCCTTATCAGGTGGTTTGCCTTATCGGTCTATGAAGTGTCTGCGACACTCTATTCAGGCAGGGGAAGCTTGGATCTATGAATTCCCAGATGAAAACATCATTTGCGCCGCTCAAGACGACCTTCGATGGCAGATGTTCTTTGACAGTGCTGCCAACAAAAAGGGATGTGGCATTGGGATACTTATGATTGCCCTAGCTGACTTCCACACTTCCATCGCTATCGAATTGGATTTCCCATGCACCAATAACATGAATGAATATAATGCATGTACGATAGGCCTCAAGATCGCTCTCAAGAAAAGTATCCAATGTCTAGATGTCTACGGGGATTCTGCCCTCATCATCAGTCAAATGCTCAGAAAATGGAAGGTCAAGGACGAGAAACTCCAACCCTTCCATACCCACTTTAAAGAACTAGCCTACCAATTCTAAGATATCACCTTACCCTACCTACATCGAGCAAGGAATAACCTAGCCGATGCCTTTGCTACCTTAGCCTCCACGGTCGACATGCCCAAAGGAATAATAATGGCCCCCTTCCTAGTTAAAAAGAAGATAAAACAACCCACTGCTACCACATTGAGCTCATCACCAAAGAAGATCCCGAGTTCGCCAATTACTGGCACTATGATATTTTTCACCTCCTCAAGCATGGTAGGTATCCCGAAGGTTCTAACAAGAAAGACCGAGCAACCCTCCGAAGACTGGTCGCCCAATACATCATCTGTCACAAAGCACTATTCAAAAAAAAAACTTTGATGGAACCTATCTATACTACATCGCAATCTATGACATTGAAGAGATAATGCAGAAAATACACAGCGAGGAATGCGGGTCCCATATGAACGATCACACACTTGCCAAGAAGATCGTTCGACAAGGCTACTACTGGACCACCATGGTCTAGGATTGCACCGCCTATATCCGAAGATGCCTCAAATGCCAATAATTTTCCAACCTTTAACACCTGCCTCCGCGAGAATTGTACAACATGACTTCTCCCTGGTCGTTCTCCACTTGGGGTATCGACATCATAGGGAAGGTTACACCCAAGGCTTTCGACGGGCATGAATTCAACCTAGGTGCCATTGATTACTTCACCAAATGGGTCAAAGATGAGTTAGACGCAGTTGTGAATGCCAAGAAAGTGACCAAATTCATCAGGAAGAACATCATCTTTCGATATGGGGTCCCGCACCAACTAGTGTCAGAAAATGGGTTGCACTTCGAGGCAGAAGTCACAGAAGTGGTCAACGAGTGTGGGATTCAGAGATACAAATCTTCTCCCTACCGACCTCAGACCAATGGTGCAGTCAAAGCCGCCAATAAAAACCTCAAAGCCATCATCAGTAAGATGATTGAAAGCTATCGAGATTGGGCCGACCGAATCCCTTACACCCTCTGGGGCTATCAAACCTCGATCCGAACTTCTACTGGTGCTACCCCTTACTCTCTGGTCTACGACATGAGAGCAGTCCTACTTGTTGAGCTCGAAAGCCAAGTTAGTGAGGAGGACTGGCATCAAATCCATCTCAACGATTTGTCACTCTTGGAATAAAGGAGATTGAATGTGTTGTATCACATACAAGGGTACCATCGCCGAATAGCGCATTCATTCAACAAGAGAGTCACGGACCGCAGTGTCCAAGAAGGGGACTTAGCCCTTAAGAAAACCATAGAACCCCTTTGGGACCCCAAATGGAAGTTCAAGCCTAATTGGAGTGGCCCCTACATTATAAAAAGATCTTGTCAGGAGGTGCCGCCATGCTCACCGACCTTGATGGATAAAAGATGGCTCATCCAGTTAACTTGGACCGTCTCAAGAAATTCTACCCCTAGTCCGAAATCTTGGCACGCTACGACTCTTCTCATCTCCTTTTTGTTCTAAAAAAAATAAAAAAATATGCATTTCCCTTTACCCAGAACTACGTGATCCTGATCCTCTACAAAAACCATTTGCCTTCAGAAAAATTTAAACTTTTCAAAAAAAAACCCAGAGGTACGTAGGCAGCTCATACATCCTACATGAGCACGACCCCTTCTTTTTTATAAAAAAACTATTCTTTTCTTATATCCGATAACGACAGTTCACTTTAACATATACTTCAACAAAAGGATTATGCATGCCTTAGAGATCGGTATAGATAATTCAAAATACAAAGTTCATTAAAGTCACAACTAGATGATCGAAAACTTATTTATTTCACTAATAAGAAATTACAGTACAATTACGTAAGAAAAGGGACGGGTAACCCTCCCCCTACCTTCCTAAAAGCCAAATAAACTTCCAAAGTTATTCCCCATTACAAAACAAACTCCCCAAGAGTCCTACCCACAGCTACTAGAGGATCTCACTCCATCATTATCTACATCTTGAGGTCCCCAAGCTTCCCCTGCCTGAATAGAGTACCGCAGATGCTCCATAGATCGATAAGGCAAACCACCTGATAAGGCAAACCACAAACCTCTTGCAAATGCACAGACCGCAGCACCGTCAGACGAGAAATAATTCCTCTAATAACCAAATGTCTACCCATCGAGGGCAAAACGTGGAGAAGTCCAGCCAACAACTCTCGAGGAGACAGGGAAAACTCAGGCATAGCAGTCGCCACACTAGGATTTACCCCCAATATGGCAAAAAATTCCTCATAAGTTGGACAGACTTCTTCCAAACCAAAGCGGAATACATGGTCTTTGGGGTACCAAAATTGTACCGCCGCCATTAGCATGTTTCACTCTATGGGTCGATTACTCCATAAAGATACTCAATGCATGTTGAAAGCATCGTAGTCGACGTTATAGGATCACATCGCCTCCAAAGTCTCGAGGTAGTCTGCAAACTCAACACTACCACGGAGAGCCATTTCACAGAATAAGAAAATAAGAATGTGAAGGTGTGAGGAAAATACTCCACCCTTGTCCCTTTTTATACTTGAACACCCTCATAAAAGACACAACCCTTGTAGAAATCGGAGGGAACCCTGCCCCACAAGGTACTAAAAGCTGACGAGGATACCAATAAAGGCCTTGGATTGATGGGACTGGACTGGCCTGTCGATAGGCAGGACAAAGGGCTTGTCGATCGGTAGCTTCCTATTTTAGAAATTTCCCTTTTCCCTTTTTTTGTCAAAATAAAAAAACTCAATAAAAATAAATCGATATTCTTAACAGAATTTCAAAATCCCCTTCCATCTTTACATAATTTCTCATTTATTGAATAAAACTTTTCTTCAAATCCCAAAAATATTTCTTTTTACGGTCTCAGTAGCAAAGTAAAAAGCGCATATGCATTATTCATTCATTACTAACATAAGACAAAAAAAACTCCATTACATTGCATAGATATTTTCTACGTTACATCAGTTTTGCAGGAATGAAAGAAAAAGAGAAAAAAACAACGGGACTCCGCCCGAACCCACATTCCCTCTCTCTCTCACCTGCCCTTCCCTCTCTAAGAGAATACATCCCTACGACGTGCTCTCTTTCCCCTGTGGTGAGATGACGCACCATCGCTAACTGGACCAGACTCCTCCCCGAATGAGGCAGACGACACCAAGCAAGAAGGAACAGGAACTGCATCCCGAATATGGGCAGTCGTCGAAGATATCCAGTCCCTAATGTCCCTCAGCCAAGTGGTGGACACTCGGACTTGCTGCAAGAAAAGGCAGAATCAGTATCAAACAAAGAAGACCAAAAAAATAAAAAGGTATACCACGGGATGAAGGACCTCCTCTGTCAAGCCCAACTCCTCCGGGTCCATCGCATGAGGACGATGCAACATAGGAACCATCCCTCCATCAGCCTGCCGAATGTTGTAGGAAGGGGTATGCAACCGTACAAAGGGAACCTCCGAAATCACCGCTGCTGCAGATGTCGAAGGAACACCACCATTGTGGGAGGACCCCACTGTCCGACTAGAACCCGCATGAGGGAAAGGCAGTTCATTATATATACTAGGCGCCATCAGCCAACTCGTCATGAAGTCCATATAATTATACGACACAAATGTGTCGGTGTACAACAAATAAGACTCGCCAATCATCGCCGCAATCCTTGCATCCTCTAGCAACATACGCTCTCAACTCATATACATAGGGGGCCTTACAGGTAGCACCACCACCTCCTCCTAAGCAATCTTTCAGACCACCCTCTCCCTGAGATACCAGGAATGGCCAAACTCATGCACCAGTAAATGCCTCATTTGCGCATTCACCCCAGTCGACCCCGTGTCTTGAATAGCCATCCCCCAAGGGTAAAAGGTCACCTAAAAAGTCCCCAGCAGATACAAGTCAATATGGAATCAGAGCACACAAAGACCAAGACTGAAGAGGAAAAAGATCTTACCCTATCACTGGTCAGGCTATTCAAGACCTGACGCACCGCCTACAGAGAAAGAGACTTCCTCAATTGTCGATTGGCCTTCCGCCATCGGTACAACTGGAAAAAGTCCCCAACGATCTCGTCCTTCAAATCAATCAGTTGGGTATTACACCCAATGACCTCATATAACAACGCCTACCAAAGACTAGAATCCACGATAAAAAAGAGACGCACAAGGAAAATGCAAATGTATGAAAGGAAAATGCGCAAACTAAATAATACCTCAAGAAGATATGTGGCTCCAGTAAAAGTCTTCCGACAACACCGGCTAAGTGCATCCAGAGAAAAATAAAGGGTCGCCAAAGTCAATCTCCCCCAATCATATAGACAAATGGATGGAGTCCCCAGATACTATCGTCCCCACATCACCTAGCGTCGCCTGCTCCACCTCCGGCCTCATCCACAAAGAGAGATCCACCTCTATCTGCACTCCATCATAATCCATCCCTAGTAGCTGCTGAACATCTATGGGAGTCACAGTCATCTCCCCAAATCCAAAATGGAAGGTGTGGGTAGTGTCCCACCACTGTCCCCCAGACCGCATAAGACCGCCGTCGAACGAGGCGTCTCATCCAGCACAGACGCCAGCCTCCCAAAGTCTGCTGATGATACCACCCTACACACCACAAGTGGAAGGTACTACCAGACATCCTTAAGCCCCGTCATCTCGCGGGCACGCATAGTCGACAAAGAAACATCGAACTGTCAAAGAAACCTTGTCAAAATCCAAGTAAAAAGGAAATCACCAAAAAAGAATGCCAAAAGTCATTATGTACTTAGATAACCACCAGGGTTCACCACCCTAGAAGAGCGATGACACGACAACTCCTACAGTAAAGTCCTCTCATCTACGACCGGCTCAAACGTATCAAAAGAGTTCTCACTCCCCAATGCAAGAGGCGCCCTGGCCCTCCACTCCACATTCGCCCAGTCATCAACAAGCTAACCACTACCTGTGTGTCGTAGTGCTCACAAAAGCGACCATTTTTTAGGCTTCAGAACGATAAGACGATTTGCAGAAGAAAATCATAGGGAGAGAGAAGGCAAGAAGCTGTGAAAAATGAGGGGAACTTGCCCCTTTTTATAGGAAGCCAAGGGTCATGTCGATCGGCACTGCACCCCCACCTATCGATCGGCATTGACCTTCCACCTTCTCAAGGCAGTCCAAAAGTCTGTGCCACTACCGAATGGAACCCTCCAAGCCATGCCGACCAGCACCCCCCTTAAATTTTCGTACAAAAACTACCAAAAAATACCAGAATACCCTGAAAAATCCTCAGAAAATTCCTAAAAATACCGGGGAAGATGTAGAACATTTTCACCAAGAAAATTTATTTTCTCTCACACTCCCTCAAGGTGACCCCCTACTTCCCCAGCGGAACCCTCAAAAGCCAAGTGTATCTCTCCCCAGCAACGTCCCTAGAGGACCCCTAAAGTATCCCAAACTTCAGGATATCTCCTATCCCCCAGTGGGATACTTAAAAACCATTATGACAAAGGTCTCAAATTTCCTTGAGCAAAACATCCAAAACCCTGGAAATCACAGCTATTACCTGCAAAGTCTCTAGAAGATAGGAGAGTTTCCCCAGCGACCATCTCCCCAGCTCAAATCAAAATCACGAGGTAATTTACCCGACAGTGTTCCCCAAGAACATCTCAACCTAATCCCTCAGAATTGGCTTCGGCCTGCAGAATTGGTCATCTCAATTTAAGCCCTCGGAATTGTCTTCGACCCTCAAAATTGTTCATCCCAATTTAAGCCCTCATAATTGGCTTCAACCCTCAAAATTGGTCATCTCAATTTAAGCCCTTAGAATTGGCTTCGATCCGTAGAATAGGTCATCTCAATTTAAGCCCTCATAATTGGCTTCTACTCGCAGAATTGGTCATCCCAATTTAAGCCCTCAGAATTAGCTTCGACCCGTAGAAATGTTCATCTCAATTTAAGCCCTCAAAATTAGCTTTGACCCGCAGAATCGGTCATCTCAATTTAAGCCCTCAAAATTGGCTTTGACCAGTAAAATTGGTCATCCCAATTTAAGCCCTCGAAATTGGCTTCGACTCGTAGAATTGGTCATCTTAATTTAAGCCCTCGAAATTCTCTTTGACCCACATAATTGGTCATTTTAATTTAAGCCCTCAGAATTGGCTTTGACCTGCATAATTGGTCATCTCAATTTAAGCCCTCAGAATTGGCTTCGACCCGGAGAATTGGTCATTTCAACCTAAGCCCTCAGAAGTGGCTTCAACTCGTAGAATTGGTCATCTTAATTTAATCCCTTAGAATTGGTTTCGACCCGCAGAATTGGTCATCCCAATTTAAGCCCTCGGAATTGGCTTCGACCCGCAGAATTGGTCATCTCAATTGAAGCCCTCAAAATTGGCTTCGACCCGCAGAATTGGTCATCTCAACCTAAGCCCTCAGAATTAGATTCGAACCGTAGAATTGTTCATCCCAATTTAATCCCTCATAATTGGCTTCAACCCGCAGAATTGGTCATCATAATTTAAGCCCTCAGAATTGGCTTCGACCCGCAGAATTAGTCATCACAACCTAAGCCCTCAGAATTGGCTTCAACCCTCAGAATTGGTCATCCCCAACATTGCTTTAGGTCCTCATAATTGACCTCAATCTTTGGTCAACACTTCCTTTGGACCATCCCTAGTATCCCACGTAGGTCCTCAGAATAGACCTCGACCCTCTAAATTGGTCATCCTCATTTCCTTAGGTCCGCCGAATCGACCTCTTTCAAAGGCATCATGCGGTGTCTATTCGACGGCTATCGTTTGTTCTAAAATCACCCTTCGAGGGACTCTATAGACACCCCATTCTAGTACCCCCTTAATCTCTCCTTTGGTCCCTAGCACCTCCCTGCATCACTACGAACTTAGGTCATACCCCGAGTACTGACCTAGAGGCCATCAGGTACTCCTAGGCTCCGTTTGATCAACAGTCAAAATCTTTAGCTCGATCAAGACTGAATGAATCTTCAAAGGGTGCTTAAACCCCTTTTCAACGGTCCACCCTGTGCGCGATTCTGACTTACGATGCAGACGAACGACCCGTTTTCCCTTGAAACTTGATCAAGAGGCCACCGGATGCTCCCGGGCTCCATTTGACCAAAGTCAAATCTTCATCTCGATCGAGATTGAATGAATTTTCAAAGGGCGGTGAAACCCCTTTCTAATAGTTTGCTCCGAGGCCCAATTCTGACTTACGGTACAAACGAATGATTCGTTTTACTCCAAAAGGTCATCGAATGCTTCCGGACCCTGGTTGACCAAATCTAACTCCCCAAACTGGGTCAAACTCTTTGGAATGTCGAAGTTCATCTCCTGACCTTTCTAACGGTCCACCTCGTGTGTGATTCTGACTTACTATGTGGATGAATGATCTTTTTGTGTTCGATAATCCCCCATCCAAAGGACCGAGAAGCGCTTTCGAGCCACATTTATCCCAAAGTCAACTCTCGGACCCATGAGAATTCCAATGTACTTTCAAAGGTCTCTGAAGTACCTTTTTAGTGGTACACCCCGTGCGCGATTCGGATCAACGGATTGCGTTTTACATCCATTTTTTTGAAGGAACCTGAACGAGACTGCCAAACGACAGGTTCAGAATCTTGCCTATCGGCAGTGTGCCTAAAGACACATGCCGATTGGCAGGACCAGACCTATGTCGATCGATAATACCCTAGGCCTAAAAAAAAGAGGTCCTGAACTCATTGCAAAAGGACCCCAAGATCTGAGATTCATTACTCTCAGCGAACTCATAAAACCTCCCTCGAAGTCAGCGTGATTTCTATATCCAAATACCTTTCCAACCCTCACTTTTCATTACCTTTTTCACCAAACTTGGTGAATTAACTACTCATCATCATCATCCAAGTGCAAGGACTTCTCTCCAACATTCAAGATCAAGTCCAAGATCTTCAAGAAGGTCCAATTTTCTTAACTCTCTCTTTAAATTCTCCTAAATTCGCATTAACTTGTTTTATTACTTAGCACTTTTTCTCCCCGTCTCATACATACTAATATACTTTTTTATTTTAGTATTATTGCACATCTCTTATTTTTCATATAAAAAGACCCAAAAAAATAAGAAAAAGAGGGTTTTCTCATAAATTTCAACGGGAATTCTCACACTTTTCTCATAACTAAAACCATTTTACACGTGCGCGCACACATAAGAGAAGTCCCCGATTGGATTTATGGGATAAACCCCACCCCTCGTTTTGCATGCGAACTATGTGGACTTTGATGCCTCTATAGGCTACGTAGGCGTCTCAGGGTAAAACCCGAGACTCGAGTCCTATTTTTTCCAATTTTTTATTTTTCTAACTCTTTAACTTAAACTCTTAGATTCTATATATTTACATATACATATTTTTGTTCTTATTTGCATATTATTCCATATGTGTTATCGTTCCGTTATAATGATCAACACAAGGATAATCGCGTAAATCATATTTTTAATATTACTTTTAGGAACATTCCTATGGATGAATCGCATTATCTCTTCAATGATAGAAGTTGATGATTCCAATCACCACTACATATACACATGAACACATATCACGGGGAAATAGAGGAAAATAACAATAATCCATGAGAGACCGCAAGGGCGGAATAGGTGCCTAACACCTTCCCATTTTGTAACTTAGCCTCCGAACCCTCCTCGAATCATTTTTAGTTTCGTATGTATCAGTATGTCTTTGATGTTGTCCTTCGGGATGGATCCACCTTCTTTTGTCTGTTTTGAGTAAAATATACTGGCGACTCCATCTCTCTACATTTTTCACCTCATACATCACCGACGACGCCCGAAGCGCTCCCGAGAGGGATGCGCGGGACCAAGATCCTCTCACTATACCCCCATTTCTTTCTCTATCTTCGCGAGGATAAAAGGATAAGGGGATGGCCACTGTTCCACGAGGATCGTGGATGGCCATAGTCACACATGGTATGTGTGGTTAATTTTTGGGATGCATGTGAGTTGCATAAGTGATAATTGTGCTTGTGTACATGTGTTATAGGTGTGTGGGCACCCTATTCAGTTCGATATTCAATATCATTCAGGAGAGTCTAATGTGGTTGTAGAAGCATTGATTTGTATACCAATAGGGCAGTTGGCAGGAGTGTGGAAGGCGAAGTGGGGTGAGCATTGTCATAAAAACGAGGTAGTCCGGACTTATATAGGAGTGATGACTGTCACGTACGAGTTTGTTTTGAGGATTATAAGAGATAGGCAGGGGATCCTTTTGTCTATGAGAGGATACATCAATTATTATCAAATGGAGTGGAGTCTTACTCAATCAGTTCTGAGGGTGGCTTATGCTTCAATGGCAGGACGATCGTCCTAAACAACGAAGACTTACGATATGCAGTTATGGAGTAGCCGCATATGACATAGTTTTAGGTGAATTTTATACGGGAAAAAATGTACCAAGATATGAGGAGACAATATTTATGTGCCGGTATGAATCGAGCGGTAATAGAGTTTGTATCCAGGTGCACCACTTGCAGATGTTAAGGTTGATTATAGGAGAACAACCGGGGTTTTGCATCTATTGGAAATTCTGGCGTGGAAATTGAAGAATACGTCAATAAACTTCATTACGGGATTACCAACAGTATAGAGGGTGCACGATTACATCTAGGTTGTTAGGTATGGGTTGACATATGTGGCGCAATTCTTACCAGTTCGAGTGGATTACACAGTAGGGCAGTATACCTAACTTTTCAGTACAGTGATAGTGAGATTGCACAGGGTATCACTTAACATTATTTTAGATTGGGACAAGATCTTTGTATCCCAATTCTTACAGAGTTTTCAGGAGGCGATAGGGACGGAGTTGAATTTGAGCACGCGTATAACCCACAGACCAATGGGCTGATGGAGAGGTGAATCAGATATTGAAGGATATGCTAAGGAGATATTCTAGATTTTAAGGATAGTCGGCAACAATATTTGTTATTGGTAGAGTTTACGTATAATAACTCATACCAGTCTACAATTGGCTTGGTGTCATTTGAGTCTTTGTACAGGTGTAAGGTCTTTCGGGGTAGAGTGGGACTACTGGGGAATGTTTTAGGATTTGGTATGTGTATTAGGATAATTTATATATGGGTTCGGATGAGACGAATCGAGAATTCAAGTGAATGAACACTTATATGTATTATCGGGAAGTAGATTTGGACTTCGGGATCGATAGACCAATACACTGTGGGATTTGCGTACGAGGTCAGTATTATATATACGTATTGGGTAGACTTGTATACATATATATGTGGGTGTGGGTGTGGGTGTGGGTGGGTGTGTGTGTGTGGGTGATTGTTACTTGTTTGTATTAAACATAACTATTTGGTAGTGCTATCGTTAGGAGGCTGAGCGTAGTGGGCAATCCACTCTAGCATTGACCAATAGGTATTGGATTGATTCCTTAGGTAATTGTAATATTTCATGGCCACTCTCTATGTGTGATGATAAATGTTAATTTGGAGACCCGTTGGGTGCGATATGGCATGGTTGTGACCCCCGGATGTATGTTTATGACCACCTCAGTTGTTTGTATATACGTTTTGGGTTTGGTGGTGAGATTCTGACCCGGTGGCTCAATGTGATGCATCATATGCCTGGAGCCTGATAGCACATGAGGGATCTATCCGCGAGGTCTTATCTCTGAGGATGCGGTTATACGTATACAGCGAGTGATCTATCTATCTATATACCTATCTATCTATCTATCTATATGGGGGGAGATATGATGTATGTATCTATTTATTTATAGCGAGGGTGTAGCTATGTTATCATATTGTGTGAATATCTATTTATAACACAAATATAGCTATGTGATTGTAGTGTGTGTGTCTCTATTTATAGCAAGTGTGTAGCTGTGTTATTATTTACGATGGTATACCTAGGGCAGATAACTCATAATTAGTTAATGGTTGACTATTAGCGAGATTAGGCTTGGATATCGGTTATTATCCTAGTTAGTTTAGGAAGCATAATTAGGATAATAAAATGCATGAGTTAGGTGTGTATTGTAGATGAGAGGTGAGGTGTTTTTCTCGTGTGAATACAAGTAGTAAATTAATTGTGAAAGTAAAACACTACGTGTTTTAATTATTTAAAGAACTTTGATACTTACAAAATATTTTCAAATGTTTTAGGGCTTGGACCTGCAGGAAAATCTCTTCTCTTGTTTTTCTTTTAAAACCCCAGGTATGCAGCAACATGGACAATATATGTAGATCTTTTATGTCATTGCAGGCAGTAGTTATGGATGCTACGAGTTGATCTATCCACCTTAGTTCGATTCTATCTAGATAGGATGAAGTTTCATTTCAGTATTTTCCTTTTGGGCGTGTTGCTCGTAGTTGGATAGGATTTTATTTCATATTAGAGATGTTATTTATGTATCGTTAGTCAGGTACGTTAAATGGTTAATTACAGTGGACGATGGTTTATACGCTTCACATTAATTATTTATGCATATCAGTTTACTCTGTCTGTCAGTTTATTATATGTATGGTTTTATTTTGTTCAATGATTTTTACTTGTTGTGATAGTGATGCTGAGAATAAAATCATACTGGATTCCTATTTTATTTTGATAAAGGATTAATCACTTTATATTATAGTAGGCAGAGTGTCACACAAGTGTTTTTATTTTTTAAAGAATATCTTTCCAAATCATTATTCCCTATCTCTTTGCAACAACTTTCCTTATATATAGAGATGCGAGATTAGAATTTTAAAGAAGCCTTTTTAGAGTCATTCTGGTGACAAACTCTATAATTTTTTATCCAAACTCCTTGTACCCTTTAAGTTCACTTTTCCAAATTAAGAAAAACAAATTCAAAGTTTAAGAAAATTTGTAGAGATTTTCTCTACTGGTGAATTATGGACTCGAGGCTCTACTGGTGAATAAGAAAAGAATTTAATATTCTTGAGGCTGATCGGTGGATACCGAGGCAAGAGTTTCTTGTTGTGGCTGTTGGATTGTACCGATTTCTATTTAAGAATTGAAAACTCTATCGCATCATAATTAGTGGATCTTTAAGTATTATGTCGGTCATCAAGTGTTTGTTTTTCCTTAAAAAGTGCTGAAATTAAAGGTTTTTCCTTAGAGGGATTTTCTCCTAAAATTCTTCTTCTGCATCGTTTAGTTTGGAATTTGTCTTCATAACTTTACTGCATGTTCACTAAATTAAATCAACATTATAGGGGGGATTGAATATAATCTTTGAATTAGATAAATCTTTCCCAGTTAATAAAAGAAACTCAAGGGAGAGAAGCAGCATGAAGGCTGTGAGACAGCTTAGCAAGGCAGCTCAGCGAGAAATCCCAGTGTCACAGCCCAGCAAGGAGATTGGCTGAGAGAGCTCATTTTTATCTTCTTCTTACTTACTTAAATTTTACCCTTAAGTAACATTGATTGTAATGCTGTAACGATTTTGTTATTGAGTGTGAGGTCAAACGGTACTCGTGAGAGGCCAGACCTGACAGGGCCTAGGAGAGCTTACATGCTCTATAGAATGACATCGGCATGTGAACTTCAGAAGGACTTGGTTTGGAGGATTGAGAAGTGAGGCAGTGTTAGGACTTATCCTAACCATCTTAGATACACCTGGTAAAACACCGAGTGACCTTTTCACCTTGGAAGTTCGTGTAGGGAAACCTTGAGTTCCATCGTATATTAAGCCTTGAACCAAACAATCCCCTACCAAATGTCACATCTACTTTAAGTGATGTCACCAGCCAGCTAAACATCGTCAAATCCAAAATCGAGTACATCACTGTGGTATTGGGGCTGTCAGACAGTCTGGTGAGCCACCTCTATTGTGGAAATCCTCTCACGCACAGTGGTTAGGGAAAAGGCATGTCTTGGCATTTAATGTTTATGACGTAGGACAGGCTGACCCATTCTGCATTTAATGTTTATGACGTAAAGTGTGATAGGGAGGTATTTTCACATGCAGATTAATTGCGACATCTCGAGAAGGGATGTGGGGCTATTTATGGGCCTCAACCACTTATGAGATGAGAGAGTTCTTTCTAGAGATTTATTGCTAGAGAGAGAATATATTAGGGAGAAGTTATTGCAAACCAAAGTTCTTACTCACCCACTATTGTCATTTATTATGAAGCTTTTAATATCTAAACCAAATATCCTTTAGAGGTTGGTGGTGTGTTGGCTTCCTGCCAAATTGTATCTAGGATGCTTACTTCTCTCTCCTTTTGAATGAGTTGCTTTTGAGTTTCCTTTTATTATTATTTGAGTTATACACGAGAGATTTATGAGTTCAATCTGAGTGTTGATTATATACAATATTGTGTGTTTATTTGTATTTATTAAAAAGCTCTTGGGTTATCGTTTATCACCATATCTATAAGGGTTACACCTCAACTAGTATTACTATACTCACAGGCTTTAAGGGGACTACCCTCTTATATTTGGCGACTCTGTTGGGGAGGTATTATTATAAAGGCATGGTGCAAGATAATGTTAATTGTATCATAGATTTTGATGTTATCTAACATAACGAGGAAGAAGATGCGAGGGAATTTTGAGGCTTCCAGGGATGGGGTTCCTCGGGTGGAGGTTCCCCTTATTAAAACGGTGATAGGAGCCCCAACGATGACACAAGCTTCCAATAATGCCGTGTTGGGACAAGCACATATGGCCGTTCTAGTGAAAAAGTTATTTGAGTTCTTACAGACTCACGTAGATTCAACGGCTCTGGGAGAAGGATTTGACCCCATCTCCTTCGTAAAACCAATGGTGGGTTCGATAATCCCATCAATCTTATCTCCAATGGGAGTTAGTCCCACGAACACAGTACCTACCCCTATCCCAACGATGGGTATCCCAGGTTTGGAAAGTATTCTACCTATGGTAAGTACCCCAGGTGTGGCGGGTATTCCACATGTGGTCCCTCATCCCATTGCTCTAGTGGCTAAGAAAACACCTACATCTTCCTTGGAAGAAATAAGGAAGGAGATGCATAAGGAGGTGTTAAAGATGATAGCAGCTTCCTTGCAGTCAGACAAGAAGGTAGCATCAGTGTACGCTGATTTTCGTACTCCTTACCCTCAAGGATAAAACGATGAACCTTACCCAAAGGACTACATTCCTCCCATATTTAATAAGTACATAGGAAAGGGAGGAAACTCGAAAGAACACATCATGCGCTTCATTGATCATCTGGGGGACCATTGCAATAATAAGAAGCTAAATTGAGGGAGTCTTCCAAATCCCTAACCAATAAGTCTTACACCTGGTACTCTTTCTTGACCCCAAAGTGTCTTATCGTGGGAGGAAATGCATGTTCTGTTTGCTTAGAATTTATTTTTGGCAGAAAATGAGTTCACGCTGACATAACTAGGCAGGGAGAACCAATGACCAGGGGAAGAAGTGGTAGCATACGTTCGAAGGTTCAGGTAAAGGTCTCTCGACATAAGAGAAGAGGCCAAGGAGTCCAAATTATTTCAGATTTGTGATGAAGGTTTGCTCAAGGAGTACATCTGTCACTGATGATACGTGAAATCGCCCATAATTCATTCTCATATCAGCAAATCAAGTATAATGTGAATAATAAATAAATAAAATGAGTAAATAGAGAGAAGAAAAGATATAGAGTGGTTCAACCTCTAAAATAGGCTTACGTACACTATGTTGCTCCATTCTCATTATATGCATTACATTATACAATATAATCCTGCCCAAAGAGGCATACAAATATGAGAATAAATGAGAGTACATGGTAGTATTGAGGATTTCGATGTGCCGAAGAGGTGGATGGGATGTAGATGTGCAGCCCCCAAGTCGTATGTTGAGGTTGTGTAGAGCGAATTTGGCAAGGCTTCATCGGGTATTGTAGGATCTGACCCGGGGGATCTCCCTTCCTCAAGGTATGGACCTCTATTTATAGGATGCACTATTATTACTGTAATGGGTTGGGGCTGCGGCCTGTTATTGAATAGAATAGGGTTGCATCCTCTAATATGTAAAGGGGGTCGTATCCCATGACAGTAGGGCTACGACAGTGGTCTAATGGTGGCCAGAGCTATGGGTGTTGCACCTTATGTTGTAGGTGACGCACCATATGCTGTAGTAGACTGTGGCCTGTTAGTGTGGCTATGGATATGGGTGCCGCACACCGTGTATGAAGGATGACTTATAAGTGCCGGACCCTGTGGTGATTGGGTATGTGACCTATAAACTTAAGTACTTGCCATTGTACACGTTCTGTGGAGAGGTACTATATTTGTACTATCAATAAGCTCCCAAGTCATAGTGCCAAGAGATTAAGATTAGGGTTGCGACTGAGTAGTCGTCTTCTAAAGTTTCTGTGGTATCTCCAAGGCGACGCTTCATCTTCCCGCGCCCTCTTATATAAATTGTTCCAGCCGTGGACTTCATTACATTTCCAAAAACCTTAAGATCAAATCGAAAGTTGAACTCTATCTGTTTCTTCCCCTTACTTTTTTCGACGACTTTCGAAAGCTGTGTGTGGTGGTTCCAAGGTGTTTCGAGGTGGTTTGAGGCTGAGCACCATCAGTTTCTTCCTTTCCAGGTAATTTTCTCGACTACCAACCACTTCGATAGCCTTTTCAGTTCATAATTCACAATTCATCCTCTGAACTTCTTAATTTCTGCATTTACCTTGAACTGAATTTCTTCAATATCTTTGAATTGAACTTGAATCATTTTTTCTATATTTGAACTTATATTAGATTTTCCTGGGTTATATTCGTTTCTGCCAGTTTCCAAGAATTGAACACATCCGAATGATAAATGATGGTAATTATTGCCACATTGTTCTTTGAATCAATCTTCATATGTTGAAATGAATCCTTAATCTTCTATTACCTGGATAATATGGCATGTATTTGTGTTGAATCGGATTGAATCATATAACTGTTCTTGTTGTTCTTGAATAAACCATTCACATTATGAGTCTTAAATCTTTAAATGAATAAGTATTAGATACTAAACTGTTTGAGTGAGAGGTCCAGGCATGTAAAATACCCCTTCAGTAATCTAGGGCTTCCCTTTATCCATGAAACATTCCAATATTTGGTTTAAGCCCTAGCCGCGGCCTGTGGCAAGAGATGGTTACGGTTTGTAGCCTCTTTCTAGGGTAATTCCTTAGATTCTTAGATTTAGACTCTGCAAAATTTTAGCCCATAGTAACTACGACATGTAAGAAGATGATACCTTCCATCAAATCAATATGCCGTGGCGACAATTATCTTTTAGGGCCTTAGAACCCAACATTTGGTGCACTTAGCCTATTTGGCGAAATATTTCTTGTTCGTCCTAAACTTGATATAACATTACACCTATCGTGGCCTCTGAGAGGCCTTAATACCATACTGGCTGAGGCACCTAACTGTGGATTATGCCTTTCAGGTACTGCTGCAGCCATATGAACTTTGACACAGACGAATTTTTGAGAGGCTTTTGGGCAAAACATTTTGGAGCCTTTCCTCCCGAACTCCCTTTTGTGCCTCCTTTGAAGTCAATAGGGCCTTGCCAACTAAAAGATTTCCCAAACTGCATAGTACTAGACTCAGATACCGCGAATTCTGCCTATAGAAAGGATTTTGAGACTACGCCAATGGAAGAGGAAGTTAACTCAAGCAATCAGCCAATGGACATAGATGATAATGCCGCGGCAGGGAGTGCAACTAATGTTAGGGATGAACCAACTGGCCCATCTGAGAGGGCTGAGAGGACTCCTGCTTCACTTGACATCCACAACATTATGACCCAAGAATGGGTTGATCAAGTAGCTCAGGCCTTCGAGTTTCCTGAGGGCTTGATGTGCTCAGCTCCTGCTGCGGAACAAATACCCTGCACGAATCTTGCTGATGAAGGGGTCTGTTTCCCTTTGCACACCTTTATTTACGGTTTGCGAATTCCCATCCCTGTTCCCATCAGAAGAATTTTTCAAATAATAAAATTAGCCCCAACCCAATTAGATCCCAATAGTTAGAGGGCCATTCTTGCAGCCGTCGTGCTATGGGAGAATCAATTCAAAAAAGATATTACTCCCGCGGAGTTTTTCCACTTCTACCGCCCGAAGGAAAACTTTGTAAAGTTTATTGGGAATTACTGCCTCTCCATCCACGGTAGGGATGAGACCCTTTACACTGGAAGTCCCACTAGTGTAAAGAACTAGAAGGGAAAATACTTCCACATCTCTAGAGAAGTGTGGGAGATTCACCCTCAGGAGAGAGAGAGGGAGAGATCATTTAGGATGCCGTGGCAATGGGGGTGTCCCTCCAAGCTAGGTATTTTAATTATAGTCGTGTCCCCTCTTTATAATTGCCTATTATTCTCCACTGTTTCGGTACTAACCTTTGTATTTTTTCTACAGCTCTTAACAATTTGCAATTGAGCAAAAGGCAAGAGAAAAGAGTTGCCAAGGCCACGGCCGTTCCTGCCGAGGAGAAGAAATTTAATATACTTGTAACTTCTGCCACTGTATTTGAAGCAGGCTATTTCCCCTGCAAATACATACCAAAAGAGATGGCCACAGAAGGTAATAACTGCCACAATTAATTCCACGGTAATTAAACTTAAAACTTATTTATTATTACATTTTTTTCTTTCATGTGAGGAGGTTGATAGGGAGCTTTTGACTGCCCAACTGACAGAGATGGATGAGGATGCAACTGTCCTCAATAAAACTTCTAGGCATAGGAAGAGGAAGAGGTCCAAGACCAAGGCTCTAGCCGCAGTCCCTTAGAGTGACCAGAATCCACCTGTCGCGACCCAAGATCAAGCCGCGGAATCAACTATCCCTGCCGCACCCCAACTCCGAGTTGAGGGTTCTCACGAGAAGCCAGAAGGTACCTTTGATGACGACATCGGGGCTAATTTAGCCGCGACAGGGCTAATGTCAACATCTAATGCTTCCATCCATTCCTATTCTCCCCCACCACCATTAATTGTTGCAATAAATGCCAACCTGGCGCCTCCTCAGTGTCGTACCAGCGTTAGTTTTGACTGTCGTCCGCGGCCACAGCTAAGGCCGCCCAACCCTGAATCCTCTTAGGACACGACTGCGAGGGCTGCCCGCAAGATGAAGAGGGTCCCCGATGCCGCGGACCTTGATTGACTAGTGGTTGAAGATCATGACGACCTGGATGACTATGGTCTCCACAGTGTTTTGAGGGTAAGTTCAAATACTCTCAACCCTATTTCTACATTCCATACTTCGCTCCTAACTCATTCTCTTTTCAAGCCGCGAATGTCATGATTTCTCAAAAGAGGAAGTATGAGGCCTTGTACAAGTTGAAAGAGGTCGCGAAGAGGGTACATGTCGCTGACTTGGAGAGGGAAAGGAACTCTTCATTTGAAGCTGGAAAGAAGTGGTCTTTCGCGGCACTCTAGATAACTCATATGGACCTCGAATCTGCTGTCAAAGCCAAGGGGGAAGCGGAGGAAAATTTTAATCAGCCTGTTGAGTCCCTCAAGGTTTCTCAAAGGCAGACTGCGGAAGATACGAAGGCCGCGAAGTTTGCCAATAGCAAACGTTAACTTCTATAAAAGAAGTATAAGGAATTGGAAGCCAAGGCTGCTAAGGATGCTGAAGCCCATGCTGTGGTGGTCAAGAAAATGGGAGAGGATCATGATTATGCCCTTTAATTGGCTATTGATAGCACGGTTGAATCATTCAAGGGGTCTAGAGACTTTTTCCTTATCAATAACAGGGCCTACCTCCGCGGCAACCAAGAGCTCAGGCATAGAGTTATAAAAAAATTCCCAAACTCTAAAGAGATAATTCTTGTCTGGGGTCTTGGTGATGCTGAACAACAGGAATGTGTGGTCGAGATCAAGGCCACAACAGAGGAAAGCACCAGGCTGAGGCAACGACAACTGATGAGGAGACCCTGACGGTTGCGGAGGGGGAAGATGGAGATGAAGTTGATGGTGCTGAATATTAGGGCTGTGTCCCTCTTTATCTTTTTGGTGCCTCATCTTTTTGTTACCTGTAATCTTAACATTAATATTTGTCTAGTTTTGGCTCCCAACTTTATTATCAAGGTTGCGGCCACTTTTACTGTTGACCATTTTTGCCTCCATTTTTTAATATCTTTTTTATTCTTCTGCTTTGCTTCAATACTTGAATGAATGTTTCTTATGCATATTTTTTATTGCTTGAACATACAATTTCTTTTTGACAAAAATGAACTTAAATATCCAATCACGGGTTTTAAAGCTACGGTACCTAAGCACAGTGTTGATGTAAAAAATTAGATCACTCTAATAATTCAATCACAGATAAATAAATGAGACAAAAGATTTTTAAAGTGGTTCAGCCTTATATGAATGGCCTACGTCCACTGTTGTTTTATTGCTGAGTGTTTGGGAATTCTCGATTACAAGAAATTGCGTTTTGGATCCCAAAGTTTGGATTCGGAATCCCCTCCCTACAATGAGGATTGTACAACGTATTTATAGCCTTGAGGTTGTAATATGAAAGGGTGATACATTAAATGATATACATATGAAAGGGTAATACATTTAATGCCTTTTAAGCGTGTGCGTCTAAATGATAAGCATTTAATGAACCAGTTGAACTGTTGGTTATTCATCAATTAATGCTTTATTCGAGATGCAGCTCAAACCGCCTGAGTAGCTCGGACCGCCTAAGCTTTCTGATATTCAAGAGTTCCTTGGAGAGGTCTGTTCCTCGGAGCGTATGAGTTCCTCGGAGAGGTCTGTTCCTCGGAGGGTATGAGTTCCTCGGAGTAACATGGTTCCTCGAAGAGTGTGATTATCTCGGAAGTGCATGTCGTCGCCATGTAGATAGCCACGTGTCTTCATATGATTGATCCAAGTCAGTAGATTAAATTTGGTATCAACAGAAGCCCCCAATGTTTCGTAGTTCGAAATTTGAGGAATATGGAACATTCTTTCTCGGAATACGGTAGCTTTAAATAGTTCTTCCTGATTTTGAGGATCATCTCCCTTGTATTTATTTCTCCATCTCAATTCGTAGAATCATGCTTTTTGGACTTTTCTGCTCGCTTCGTTTCCCGCGTCACTTTTTGCCTTTTTAGCCGTTGTTGTTCACTTTGATTCCCGCGCCAATATTTAATGCCTTTTTAGTCACCGGTAACGTAATCGTCCTTTTTATAATCATTACTTCGCCAGTTCCCAAGGCAAGGTATTTAAACTTCACAGAGACTTCCATCGTCTTCTATCATTTCAAATTTTCATCTTAGAGTTTTTCATCGTCTTCTACTCTCTTGTGTATTCATCTCTTCCATCGTCTGTCGTCATCAGCTCTACTCTTTTCCTGTAAGATCTTCTTCCTTCATCTTTATTTCTTTATTCACCATGGTTTATCCTGTTGAGTCTCTTGAGAAATTTCGTTCTGATTTGTCCATTCCCTCTTGGGTCGTCTTGGAAAAAGCTTTCTGAGCCTTCCAACTATTTCAATTTGGCTGAGGGACATTGGTTCCCCAGTCTCTTTTTTGCTGAGTGTGGATTTTCTTTTCCACCAAATCCTCTGTGTCTGGAATTTTGCCAGTACTTTGATGTTGTTCCTGCACGAATAGCCCCCAATACATGGAGAATAGTTAATGGGGTGCATAAATTAAATCAAGTGCATAGAACTCGTATAGGAATTCCAGAAATCATGTACTGTTATAGATGGGCAGTTAATGATAATATTTATTATTTGAAAACTAGATTTATAAATAGGGCCTTAGTAGTCAATCTCCTTGATGCCAACAGGGATTATTTTGAACATGGGGTTGTTGTAAAAAATTGGCAACATCCTCCTTTAACCGTAGATGAGGATTACCAGGGTCCCAGATGCCCTCCTTATGGCAATGGGATAGGTTATACTTATTTTATTTTATTTATCTTGAAATCATGTTTGTTTCATGTTTGATAAAATGTGTTACTGATAACAATATATGTTTATTTGCAGTTGATAGCAAGAGAAAGTGCCCAAAAGAAACAGATGTCAATATAAGGCATTTGGGACTTATCTGGGGTCTACATCAAAGGGTTGCTGACGAGCACATTCGATCATCCTCCTATCTTCTCCAATACAAGATCTATACAACTTCTTTCACTGCTCGTCCAGTGATCAGTGAAGCAGAGCCAGTACCACCCTCTACAAGTTCTTCGCCAGAATCTCACGTTCCGTTGAGCGAAAGGATGAAGAAGAGAATGACTCTTTCTCTGTTTGAGAAAACTGCCTCCGGCTCTGGGGAGGTAAAAAGGATTAAGATTGATGTCCCAAAGGAGGGGACAAAGAAGACTGGTGCAGATCCTCCAGCTGCTCCTGCTAAAATCTCCGAGAAGGTTGCTGATAAGCCCGCAGTGGCTTCGAGTAGCTCTGCTGCTCCTGGAAAGGTGATTATGATATCACCGACCAAGGATTCTTCCTTGGTTGTACCTGTTCCCCCGAGGAGGCTGAAGAAGAGCTCCTCGGTCAACTTGGCTGACACCACCATTCAGCCCCCTGCTGCTGGGACTAAGGTTCCTACATCTTTTCCCTGAGCTCTGACATGAGCTCGGTAAAGTCCTTGACCATTCCCGAGGTGCAAGGTAATGAAGATAACCTTACTCGGGATATGGTTACTTCTTTGGTTGCTCATCATCTTGCTTCAGTAAGTACCTTTACATTAAACTTTTCATATTTTCCTTTGTTATTTCTCATTTTTATTTCTGACTTTGCTTTCTCTTTCTGTTTACAATTGACGAGTTGCCTCAACATAATCCTTAAGAAGGATGAAGCAATCAAAGCTTCTTGCTCCTCGTCCAGTATGGAGGGAGCTCTGGAAGAAGCTACCAAGTCCTTGGAGGAATCTCGCCAGAGGTACGAAACTGATAAAGCAGTCTGGGAGAAGAAACTTGCTTCCTCCGAGCAGGAGAAAACTCGGGTTGCTGAGGCCTCCAGGGATTTGGAGAGGAAAGTGAATGCCTTGGAGAAGGCTAATAAAGAGCTCGATGTGAAGCTCAAGACTGCTGGGGAATTTGAAAATAAACTCAAGGCTGTTGAGGAGAGGTTGGTCCAACTCCAGGAAATAACTCGACAGAAGGAGGAAGCTGAAGAAAAACTAAAGGCTGCTGACGTTTTGCTGTCCGAGAAGCTTGCCTTGGAGAAGGCCAAAAGAAAAGCTGCCGTGAAGAAGTCCTTCAGCTCTGGCTGGGACAAAGGTTGGGATAAGGGATGTGCTGCCATGGTCTCTCAAGTGGATTATGGCAGTGTAAAGTATTTCAGGGACGGATGGGTTGCTGCCCTTCAGGAATTGAAGGTCGACGAGTCATCCGAGCTCTTCCAGAGACACATCCCTGGTCCCCCTCCTACTCCAGAAGAATTAGAAGAGGACGAAGCTACCTCTGAGGAGTCTTCAATGGTGGTGGGAGAACATGCCCTAACCAGGCAACATGTTGCCGAGCAAGGAGTTTCTTCTTCCGAGCAGCAGCTGGTGCTCTCCGAGCAAGTCACAGTTCCCTCCAAGCAACCTGCCTCCTCTTCCCAACCTCCCGAGAAGGTTTTGGGAGATAAGGAAAAGGTGTAGTGTTGTTCGGTTTTCTCTTTCTATTTTTCTTTTTGCTTGTCAAATGTAACTCAAAACTTGTAACTTCAAATTTCATGATCTAATAAAACTTGAGTTCTTTTCTTCCATACGATTGTCTCTTTTCTGTTTGTACTCTGTCTTGATCTTATTTTTGATGATTACTTTTTCTTTCTCTTCTAGTTTCTGGCCAGGATGGATCTGCTATCTGCCAATGATACAAAGATGATGCAGCAATGTAATGAATATTATAAGGCTGGTCACACGGACCTGAGTGCATCAGAAGTTGCCGACATCCTTGGTTATGATGCTTTAGAGCAGGCAGTCGAAGCTTATCAGTACCTGAAGTGCTTACTTGACCGAGCTGTGGCCAATAATGTGGATTACTATGAAATGATCGAGGATCTTCAATGTACCCTAGAAGACCTTCAGAATCAGTACAAGGAATCAACTGCCCTGTTGCATGAAGGGTATGAGAAAAGCTATCAGCAGCTTTCTGTCGAGAAGGGCTACGAGAAGATCCTTGCTGGGTACGATGTCAGGGAGATAACCCTAAGGGGTGAAGTTGAAGCATGTAGACAGCTTGTCGATCTGTTGGAGCAAGAGAATAACAATTTGCAGAAAGAGCTAGCACAGTTGAAGTCTGCAGCCTCTTCTTCAACAGCTATAATCCCAGTGACTGACGAGGGATTTTCATTTTTAGAGGTTGAGAATGCCAAATTAAGGGAAGAGTTGGACACCATGAGGAGGTCGGGCACTTCCACATCTCCTCGGGGATGAGCAAGAGCTCCTCGGGGTCGAGGAAGAGCAGTTCAGGTTCTTGTCGAGGAACAGAGGACATCATCTGCCTTAGAGAACCAGGCCTTCCAACTAAAGGGGAAGAACCAGGCGTTATCTGATATGTCAAAGAAGATTCGAGACCTGGAAAAACAACTCTCTGCAAAGATATCAGTGTTGGATACTAATGAGCTTTTTGTCAATAGTCTCCACGAGAAGCTTGAAAGGCTAACATATCAATTCCACAAATAGCCCAGGGAGTTCTGGATGGCTGGATACAACGAAGCACTATTCCATTTGGATGATCGTATCCAAAATGCCAATAATGAGGGCTACAAAAAAGGTTGACTGAATGCCTTAGGCGTGATGAAGCTCGAGCAAGGACACTATCTGTGGGACTATTATGATCCCGGGTTGCTTGACTTGCCTGTGCCACCATACAATCTGGACATGGAATGGATCCCAGCTCGTGTCATTCCTCGGAGCTTAATTGCGAAATACCTCGGTGACTATAATTTACATTCTCAATTTGAGGTATCTCATCCCGAGCATCTTCTAGATCGACCTTCTGTGATGAACGTCAGGATGCTGAAGGATCTGAACTTCATCAATTATCCTCTGTCTTTAAATGATCCGCCTGCTGGCAAGGAACCTGTATCGAAAGCTGAGGGGAAAAGACCAATAGAATAGGAGTTTTTAATGTAACAGTTATTATACATATCAATGTAACTTTCCTTTTATCATCAATGTAATTTATTTCGAATTTAATGAAAAACTTTCATTTCTGTTTGCAAATCTTGATTGCTATTTGTCTTGTAAATATTAACACTTTACATTTATGCATATCTGTTAGAAAGATAATAATATTATGTTGTTCATCGACCAACTTAGTAATAAAAAGTTACAAGTATCAGTAATATTGCGCGATCACTTAATAATAAAGTAATGAGTATAAAAATGTTTAAAATTTTTCCAACTAACCAAGGTTGTTAAATTGTGCTCGTCGATCAATTACAATTAGTGAGAGTTTATCCCCCACTAACCATACTTGGTAAATTTTTGTCTTTTTCATAAAATGTGTCCGACCAACCAAGGTCGATAAATTCTCCTCGTCGACCAACTACAGTTGGTGGATTTTTATCCCCGACCAACCATACTTGGTACAGTTTGGAATATTTCGTTTCCTAGCCAAACAAGTTGGCATTTTTAGGAATATTTCTCCTCGTCGACCAACTAAGTTGGTACAGTTTGGAATATTTTCTCCTCGTCGACCAACTAAGTTGTTACAGTTTGGAATATTTTCTCCTCGTCGATCAACTAAGTTGGTACAGTTTGGAATATTTCGTTTCCTAGCCAAACAGGTTGGCATTTTTAGGAATATTTCTCCTCGTCGACTAACTATGTTGGTACAGTTTGGAATATTTTCTCCTCGTCGACCAACTAAGTTGGTACAGTTTGGAATATTTCGTTTCCTAGCCAAACAGGTTGGCATTTTTAGGAATATTTCTCCTCGTCGACCAACTAAGTTGGTACAGTTTGGAATATTTTCTCTGAGTAGTCTGCCGAGCTTTGCCGAGTAGTGCATAGCACTAGTATTCCCCGAAATTTTTTCAATAAACAGAGAGACTTGCAGAATATTTTCATTTTATTCATACTGATGGAAACTGTGTTACATATACATCACTGATAATACTTGCGCAGGTGCTTTGCATTCCAGGCATTCTTAAACTCCTCGCCTTCTAAAGTGTCTATTCGATAAGTTCCTAGTCGAACAACTTCTGTAACTCGGTATGGTCCATGCCAGTTTGCCTCCAATTTATTATGCTTTTGAATTAGTTTCTTCAGCACATAGTCTCCTTCTTTCAGGTCGCACTTCTTTACTCTCTTGTTGTAAAACAAAGCTGTTCGCTGCTGGTAAGCAGCATTTCTGATGGCTGCTTCTTCTCTGACTTCCTCGAGCATGTTTAAATCTAGTCTTCTCATTAAGTCGCTGACAGGGGAATTGAAATTCAATACCCTGTGTGTTGGGAGACCCAACTCGGCAGGTATGACAGCTTCACTTCCAAATGCCAGCATGTATGGTAATTCTCCAGTTGCTACTCGGGGAGTAGTTCTGTAAGTCCAAAGTACTGATTGTAGCTCGTTTATCCAGTTTGCTTTTGCATCGTCCAATCATTTCTTCAAACCATTTAGCAGCGTTCTGTTTGTCACTTCAGTTTGTCCATTGCTTTGAGGATGGCCCGGTGCTGAATGAACCTTTAAAATGTTTGACTCCTGACAATAGGCGGCAAACTCCTCATTATCAAATTGTGTTCCATGGTCTGTGATGAAGGCATGAGAGAGACCATATCGGCAAATGATGTTCTTCCAAACAAATTGGTAAACCTTCTCGTACGTCATATCAATAAATGGCTCAGCTTCTACCCACTTAGTAAAATAATCCACTGCGACGACGAGGTACCTGAACCTTCCTCGGGTCGTTGGAAGTGGTCCAACCAAATCAATCCCCCACATGGCAAATGCCCAAGGGGAAGTTATGGGTGTCAACAATGCTTGTGGAGTTCTTAGGATGGAGGAAAAGCGCTGACGCTTGTCACATTTCTTGTCATAGGCTATACAATCTGCCCTCATCGTCGGCCAGTAGTATCCCTGCGTCATCACCCTTTGTAAAAGTGTCCGACCTGCTACATGTGCTCCACAAGATCCTTCATGGATCTCTTCAATCAAATCTTTCACCTCGGTGGGACGTACACATCTTTGCAAACCTGCCATAATTCCTCGTCTATATAAAACACCATTAGTTAGTACATACCGAGCAGCTTTAAACTTCAATTTCTTGGCTGCAATCTTGTTAGTTGGCAACTTTCCTTCCTCGATATATACCCTGATGGGATCCATCCAAGATGGTCCTAAATCAAGGGTGATAAAGTTCATCGTCAGATCTTCATCTATACTCCGACCAGTCAATACTTCAATGGGGATTATTCATCGTAGCTCGGTGCGAGTAGCCGATGCTAGTCGAGCCAGGGCGTCTGCTCTTGCATTCTCCATTCTTGGTATTCTGACCAGCTGAATAGCGGTAAATTCTGATAGCAGCTCCTTTGCCTTTGCATGATATCTGATCATTAATTCTCCTCTAACTGCATATACCCCCATCATTTGGTTTACAATCAGTTGAGAGTCACTGAAGATCATAACTTGCTGTGCCTCCATAACTTTTGCCAAATTAAGTCCTGCAATCATGGCCTCATATTCAGCCTCATTGTTGGAAGCTTTGAATTGTAAACGCAAAGCGTATTCCATGTCGACCTCGTCTGGAGTGCTCAAAACTATCCCCGCGCCACATCTGGCAGTGCAAGATGAGCCATCTACATATAACCTCCATATAGGTAACTCGTCTTCAAATTTCTGATCAGTCAGGGCTCCTCGGTGAAATATTTTCTGTTTCTTTTCATCCTCCCCTGATTTTTCTCGCTCCTCGTCGATAATTTTTTCTTGCCCTTTTACCAACCGAGGTTGGTCTGAGCTCGAATTTAATGATCCTGTAACTACTTGCCCTTTTACCAATTGGAGTCGGTCTGAGCCAGTGTTTGTTGATCCTGTAACATCCACAGGTTGATCAGCGAGAAGCTCTTGTTCCTCGTCCAGAGTTCTCCCAATTACCTCTGCATCACATCCTGTAACATCCACACGCCCTTTTACCAATCGGAATTGGTCTGGGCTTGTGTTTGTTGATCCTGTAACATCCACAGGTTGATTAGCGAGCAAATTTTGCTCTTCGGGGGTATCAGGATAGGTGAACTCCGCTATGAAATCTGCTATAGCCTGCCCTTTTAGTGATGACCTGGGTTCATAAATTATATCATATTCTCCGAGCTCTATTCCCCAGTACATCAATCTCCCTGATTTTTCTAGCTTGTGAAGGGCTTGTCTCAATGGCATATCGGTATATACTACTATGGTATGAGCCTGGAAATATGGCCTCATTCTCCTACTCGCCTCAATCAGCGCCAGTGCCAATTTCTCCAGCCTTGGATATCTGATCTCTGCTCCTCGAAAGGCCTTACTTGTGTAGTAAATTGGCTTTTATACTCCATTCTCCACTCTGATCAACGCTGAGCTAACTACATTCTCGGATACTACAAGGTATAAATACAATTTTTCTCCCATCACCGGCCTGGACAACAATGGAGGTGCTCCCAAGTATTTCTTCAAGTCTTGAAAAGCCTTCTCGCATTCATCATTCCATTCAAAAGTATTTCTAAGTATCTAGAAGAATGGGAGACATCTATCAGTTGCTCGTGACACAAATCTGTTGAGTGCCGCTACTCATCCTGTGAGACTTTTTACTTCCTTCTTCGTTATTGGAGATCGCAGCCCTAATAGAGCTTTGATCTTTTCAGGATTTGCTTCAATGCCTCGTTGATTAACAATGTACCCGAGAAACATGCCTTCTCGTACTCCAAAGATGCACTTCGTCGGGTTCAGCTTCTTTGATATTTATCTAGTTGATCAAAAGTTTGACTTAAGTCAACTAGATGATCGGCAGCTTTCTTGCTTTTTGTCAGCATGTCGTCAATATAGACTTCCATGTTGTCACTGATTTGTTCATCAAAGACCTTGTTCATCAGCCTCTGATATGTTGCACCTGCATTTTTTAAACCAAAAGGCATAACATTATAACAATAAGTTCCCCTAGGGGTAATAAAAGAAGTACTTTCCCTGTCCTCAGGTTTCATTTTAATTTGATTGTAGCCAGAATAAGCATCCATGAAGCTCAGCAACTCGTGTCCCGAGGTAGCGTCCACCAGTTGATCGATTCGGGGCAATGGAAAGTGATCCTTTGGGCATGCTTTGTTGAGGTCGGTGAAGTCCACACACATCCTTCATTTGTTGTTTTTCTTCTTTACCATCACCACATTGGCTAACCAATCTGGATATTTAACATCTTCAATAAAGAAAGCTTTCTAGAGCTTCTCGACTTCCTCCTGTATGGCTTGATTCTTCTCGGGACTGAATACTCTTCTTCTCTGTTTCACAGGTTTGATCCCCTTATTCACATTGAGCTCGTGACATAAGAAGTTTGGGTCTATCCAAGGCATATCTTCATGACTCCATGCAAAAGTTTGTCTTCTGCTTCTAAGGAAAGTTATCAATTCTTGTTTTAATGAGGCTTCCAACGATGAACCTATTTGAGTAGTTCGCTCAGGGTGCTCGTCGTCCAAAATGATGTTTTCAGTAGCTTCCACCACTTAACCCTTTACGAGTTGCGATTCATCTCGAGGATCCAAAGTTTCAATTTCTGCACCTTCATCCACTTGATAGGTAGTAGTCTTTTTCTTTGATTCTTCCAGTTCTTCTTGCTCGGCGGATGAATAATAGCATTCCCGAGCTACCTTCTGATCACCTTTCACAACTCCTACTCCAAAGTTTGTTGGAAATTTTAGACACTGATGCACTGTAGATGGTACAGCCTCAAACTTCTTCAATCCTACCCTTCCCATGATGATATTGTACGATGACTGTACATTCTTATCCATCACGAAGAATCGTATTCTTTTTGTCCGACAAGCAGGCCATGTACCAATGAATATATCCAACTTGATCGTCCCAAGTGGAAATACTTTCTCGCCAGCAAAACCAATGAGGGGTCTGTGGTAAGGCTCCAATTGAGATAGCTTTAAATTTAAACTATCGAAACACGAGTAGAACATGATGTCTGCCGATCTACCATTATAGACAAGCACTCTTGAAATCATTACCTCCTTCATTCTCATTTTGATCACTAGTGGGTCGTCATGAGGATACAGAAATCCTGCAAGATCATTCTTTGAAAACCCAATGACCAATTTTTCTTTGTTCACCTTTCTCGGGCGATCTGCCTCAGCTAAATTTATTCACTGAATGTACGAGCAAGCTTGAGCCTCTCTGAGGTAAGATTTTCTTTCTGCAGTAAGGTCTCCTCCTCCTGCATCTCCTCATGTAATAACATTACAATCAAATGACCCAAAGTGTATTGAAAATACCTCTCGTTCTGGCTGCCTTGGTTTCTTGGGAAGATCGGGGTCATCATCTGGATCATCTTCATGGTTTCTCTTCTTTTTCTCCTATGCTCGACGAGGAGATCTAGACCTCTCTCTAGTTCGGTCGTTGTTTCTTCTTTCGCCTCCCCGATCAACATACTTTGCTAGCTTTCCTCGTCGGATGAGTGTTTCAATCTCGTTCTGAAGAGCTATGCAATTTTTGGTCATATGGCCATGATCCTTATGGAACTCGCAATATTTCTCCCTATTCCTCGTGTCAGGGTCTGACTTCATTTTCTTTGGCCAGTTTAACTCCTCGTTGTTCTTAATTTCTTCCAGGACGTGGTTAATACTTGCCTTCAAAGGCGTGTAATTATCAAATTTCTTTAAGACCTCCCATGACGACCTACTTTTGGAATATTTGTCACCACCATTATTCTTATGCTCTCTCTTCTTAACTTTATCACCTTCCACCTTGGTTTCTTTGGCATCCATATTCTTCTTCACAGACATAGCCTCTTCGGCATTCATAATCTTGGATGCTTTTCCCATCAGGTCCGACATGGTTCGAGGTGGATCTTTGGCCAAAGTGTAGTACAACTTGTTCGGCAGTAGTCCACTCATCAAAGCAGTAATAGCCGTCTTCTCCTCGTAATCAATGACTTCAAGTTTCTCATTATTAAAACGAGTTATATAATCTCTGATACTCTCACCAGCCTTTTGTCTAACACTTAACAAATGTGCTACTCATTTAACTGGCTTTGCTCCAAAGCAGAAATTCCCAATGAATAACTCGGCCAATTGAAGAAAAGTTGAAATCTTACCCCGAGGAAGATTATTATACCATATCTGAGCAGATCCGGTAAGAGTTCCCGAGAATGCCCTGCATCTCATCTCGTCTGGGACAGCATAGATGTCGGCAGCAGCTTGATATTGTTCAATATGAAGGACAGGGTCAGTCTTCCCATCGTACTTGGGAGTCACAACAGGTTCTTTAAACTTTGATGGTGTTGGAAAATCAATAATGTCCTGGACAAAAGGTGTTCCTCGAACAAAGGTTCGTTGTAGAGGGTTCTTGGCCTTAGCTATTTCCCCTAATCTATCCTCCAACCTCTGAATAGATCCTTTCCATACATCATTTCCTTCCTCGGGCCTATTGGTTCGATCAATTGATCGCGTTGAAATGGCTTCCTGGGATTTATCTCGATGAGCAGCTGGTCGGTCATAGGATCCATCTTGACGAGAAGCTGGTCGCAACTAGGCAGATCCTTCCCTTAAATCTGATGGTCGTCGAAAACTCCTCGACGCTGCATTAAGAGGACTTTTATTCCTCCTAGGGCCTAATCGATCGAAAGGAGAGGCCCTACTTAATCTTTCCAAAGCGCTGGCCCTTTCTGGGGAAAGGGTAACATGTTGTTCAGCATCTGTGGCTCGCAAAGACGAAGTTCGTCCAGGTTGATAAGAAAAATCTTGAGATTCATCATTGCGATATGAATCATTACTCCTAGTACGCAAAGAAAGCGCACGGGTATTTCTTTGAATGTTTCGTGATCCGGAATGGGCTGGCGCACCGCCATGGAGGGTTTGGATGAGTTGTCTCATCGTTTCTTGCATGACGGTCTGGCCCTGAGCCAGATTCGCCATCATTCCAGTCAGATCTAGGATAATTGGTGGAGCAGATGGATTTGGAGGGGTTCCAGTGTTTCGATTACTGGATTCAAGTATATCAGCCAATCGTAATGGATTGTTTTTTATGAGAAAATGATTTTACCAGTTGATTCCCACAGACGGCGCCAATCTGTTGACGTAAAAAATTAGATCACTCTAATAATTCAATCACAGATAAATAAATCAGATAAAAGATTTTAAAGTGGTTCAGTCTTATATGAATGGCCTAGGTCCACTGTTGTTTTATTGCTGAGTGTTTGGGAATTCTCGATTACAAGAAATTACGTTCTGGATCCCAAAGTTTGGATTCAGAATCCCCTCCCTACAATGAGGATTGTACAACGTATTTATAGCCTTGAGGCTGTCATATGAAAGGGTGATACATTAAATGATATACATATGAAAGGGTAATACATTTAATGCCTTTTAAGCGTGTGCGTCTAAATGATAAGCATTTAATGAACCAGTTGAACTGTTGGTTATTCATCAATTAATGCTTTGTTCGAGATGCAGCTCGGACCGCCTGAGTAGCTCGGACCGCCTAAGCTTTCTGATATTCAAGAGTTCCTCGGAGAGGTCTGTTCCTCGGAGCGTATGAGTTCCTCGGAGAGGTCTGTTCCTCGGAGGGTATGAGTTCCTCGGAGTAACATGGTTCCTCGGAGAGTGTGATTATCTCGGAAGTGCATGTCGTCGCCATGTAGATAGCCACGTGTCTTCATATGATTGATCCAAGTCAGTAGATTAAATTTGGTATCAACACACAAGATTTTTCCACACAGGCTGCAGCCTGTTCTCTTCACCTTGTGTTTGATGGCGGCTGCAGTCTCTTCCTGAACAGGGTCGCGACACCTTTGAGTGTTATCCCCTCTGTTGTAGCTTTATGATTGTAGCTTTTCCTGAACATGGCCACGGCAGGCTAATAATCTTGCCTACCTTTATCTGTCGTGCTTTCTGAATGAATCCTCTTAGTGGTTGCATCCATACTAATAAGGCTGCGACACCTTTCTCCATCCTTTTGTAGATTTGATTGCCTTTCATGGCTTTCCTTTAGTCACTTTGATTGGGTTATTATCAAGCCCCCCCGGGATAGGTATTATGAAGCTTCCCAAGCTTATGTTGATATATATAAAGCCTTTACAGGCTATAATAG
This sequence comes from Sambucus nigra, assembly GCA_949130495.1. Lineage (NCBI taxonomy): Eukaryota > Viridiplantae > Streptophyta > Magnoliopsida > Dipsacales > Adoxaceae > Sambucus > Sambucus nigra. The sequence continues at coordinate 183,503,100 of OX422210.1, forward strand.
AGTTACCCACAGACAATTAAGTCTTTGGTCCCTTCAGATATAGGATTATCCATAGACAATTAAGTTTCCAGCCCTTGTGGATTACTTTCAGGCCTTCCCGGGCTAGGTATTATGAAGCTTCCCCAAGCTAATATGAGATCACCAAGTTAATGATGTTTAGTCTCATATCCACCAAGTTAATGATGTTTATCAGGGGAGTAACCTCCCCAGGCTAATGACGCATACCGAAAGCTAAAAACGGGCATTGGAAGCCCTTACTGCCAAATGATGCATCTTGACAGATGTTTTCAAGAATGTAATCATTGTACGCTGAGATATAATCTCCATATGTGGCTTTATAAGTTAATTCCTCTGCCACTCTCAATAGTTGTTTTCGTTATTTCAAGTTACCATTTGAATCCATATAATCAGGCGTCATTACGGGCGTTGTGAGCCTATTTGAATATAATTATTCCTGATATAATTCGATATCTCCATATAAATTTGTTTAAGACAAGAAGTCTTTCATAAGATATCATTTAATGGAATCGAGAAATTGAAGTATTATATTCATTAATTCTCATAAGCATGGACATAAAAAGTCAGAATGAAATAAAAGATAATGTTCACTATGAATATAAATAGAAGGAGATATAAACTAAATCATAAATATAAGGGAAGTATGACCCATCAGTCTAGGTTGCATCCCCTAAGAGTCTATGAGGAATCTATGCAGCATTCCTTGCCCAATCAGCCTTTTAATTTCATCCTTCAGAGCATAGCATTGCTCGTGTCATGATCATGGTCCCGATGGAATCTGCACCAAGTAGCTTTGTTCCTCTTGTGGGGTGGAGCTCTCAGCTTTTCTGGCAACCTCAACTGCTTGTCCTCTTTGATGAACTCGAATATGTCTTCAATCGGGAAGGCCAACAGAGTGTAGGCCTCAGATCTCCTCTCTGCCTTCTCCATTCTCCTCTTTAAGGCCCTGATTGTGACCTTGCCTTCTGCGGCCAATGCTTTTAGCTGGGACACTTCCTCGAATGGAACTTCTGGAACTGTGGCAGTAATGATCCTGGGTGCAGCACCTACATTGGGTGAGGCTGCGGCCTCAAGCATGAGGAACCTTTGAGTCAAATAGTTGACTTGGGTTTGGAGTGAGGCATGACTAACATAGAGGTGGTTGAGGTGATTGTAGAGCTGCATAATCTCATCTCTGAATTTTGTGCTCTGGATGGATTCTCCTTCCATTTTCTGCTTTGTTAGTCTTTACAAAGTATATATAATTTGAGACAAAACTAAAAAAAGTGAGTAATCTCAGAAATATTGGAGTAACCAAGTAGGAAATGGGGATGCAGCGTTTGCACTACTGCATGATACTACTATTGAGGTCGCAGCCAGTAAGGCACACAAGTGTACTGTCATAGCCTTTGTATGACATTCACTAGGGTTGAGTGGGAGACCATCTGAGTATGTTCCCTAATGTTTGGAAGCTTCTGTAATGCATTCATGCTAGTAAAGGCCGTGGCCGCAAAGGCATTTGAATTGCCCGACCGCATCCCCTCCTAGGAAGCGAAGGGAGCAATCCCAAAATTTTAAGCCCAAAAACTGATTTTTTTTTCTCTCATAACACGTGGACAACACACCTACTAGGGTCTATTAATGAGAGGGTAACCTCACGGTGCACAAAATGGTACGGTTTCAATGATAAACCCTAGATCATGGGTAGAGAACAGGAAAAATAGGAGTAAATACAATCTTTCCCTAACCATTCACCTTTTGGGGGCTAAAGACCATCATGCCTTTCAGCACTATCTTAGATGAAATGATGCCACTGGGGTATGTAAAATAGATCTAAGGTCATAAAATGAAGACCCAAGAACAGATCTGAATATATGAAATACCCATTCAAGGGTGTAAATATAAGGTAGAGCTCCACAACCAAAATTTAATCATGAGATGATGACCCAGAGGATCCCCGTGAATAAAATAAGGTGTTTAAGAACTCAAAAAATATAGAGAAACAAGATTGAAATATATAGTTTCCCACAGACGGTGCCAAAATGATGATACGAGAAATCGCCCATAAGTCGTTCTCATAACAGCAAATCAAGTATAACGTGCATAATAAACAAATAAAACGAGTGAATAGAGAGAAGACAAGATATAAAGTGGTTCAGCCTTTAAAATAGGCCTACGTCCACTATGTTGCTTCGTTCTCATTATATGCATTGTATTGTCCAATATAATCATGCCTAAAATGACGTACAAGTATGAGAATAAAGGAGAGTACATGGTAGTATTGAGGATTTCGGTGTGCCGGAGAGGTGGTTGCGATGTAGATGTGCAGCCCCCAAATCTATGTTGAGGTTGTGTAGAGATAATTTGACAAGGCTTCATCGGGTATTGTAAGATCTGACCCGGGGGATCTCCCTTCATCGAGGTGTGAACCTTTATTTATAGGAGGATCATGCACTGTTATTACTGTAATGGATTGATGTTGTAGCCTATTATTGAATAGAATAGGGTCGCATCCTCTAATATGTAAAAGGGGTCACATCCCATGACTGTAGGGCTACAGCAGTGGTCTAATGGTGGCCAGAGTTGTGGGTGCCGCACCTGAAAGAGGTAGCACGTGCGTTCAAATTAAGAAATTATATAATTAAACATAGTTTAACCCAAATAAACTCTAAACATGAAACTAGGTTTGATTGAACAATATGTAAATCATTCAAGAGAATTCAGACACACACATGTGAGGAAAAATCCCCCAAAGGGGAAAAATCATTTATTTTCATTATAATGTTGTAACATATAATTTCGGATTAAAATGAAAAATACAGTGACAAAGAATTACCCGCAGGCGTCGGATCTGTAGTCGGCGGCTGGAAGTTTCCCTTCCCAGGATGGCAGCAATGAAGAAGAATAACGGCCTTCTCCACAAGGGTATGAACAAAACAGTTTTTGTGTTCTAGGGTTTCAAAATGATTCACAAATGATTTGGAAATTTGTGTGAATCAAAACATGAGTTTTGGTAACTCACAAAGGTGAAGACTTAGGGTTTTGGAGCTCTGAAAATCGTGTATCGAAGTCTTGCTAAACAAATCCCCGAAGTGGTTTTAAATAGAAATCTTTCAGCCTAAAAAATCTGAACATGATCTGATTGGAGTTATCCCAGGCGGACTGGTCCGGGTCTGAGGCGGATCGTTCCGAGGGGGGCGGATCGGTTCTTTTTAATTTTGGATTTATCGGTTCGCTATCGGTCCGGGGTCTACTAGATCTTCAGCAAGCGGATCGATCCGGTTGAGGGGCGAACCGGTCCGGGGTCGAATCGGTTCTTTTAATCTGGGCGGACCGGTCCGGCTGAGCAGGGAAAAAAATCCTTTCTTCTTTTGAAATTCGGATCCGTTGATGACGATACGATCTTGATGTTCTTCAACGATGTAACGGCTTTTGACATACAAATTGATAATGGACAAAAATATCCTTACAAATCTCCCCCTATGTCTATGCCAGTACATACATAAAAACAAACATTCGAAATATTAAATAACAAAACTGCCTATACAAATCTACCCTTCCATGAACCCAAAATTGGAAAGATACATATGAATAAGACTTCATCGTTTGGTCTTCAACTCTCAATGCTTTTCTCATTAGGGTGTGCAATCCAATGATAATCCATATAGTACCTACACACATGAGACAAAGCAAATACCACGTGACATATCGAGTTTGAAATGAGATAAACATATATAGCAATGTTATGAGAAAACTCAAAATTTCAAAACTCCCCCATAGTAAGATAATTCTTTCTCCCCCTTTTTATGATGTCCCCAAATAGACAAATGAGAGAAATAAATCAAAAAGCAAGGCCGGGGTGTCACAATAACTAAATCACACCATGAATGAACATAAAACAACCAAGTCCATGATAGCGTAAATGAATGGGTGTGATCAAATTCGATAGGAAAATCAATGCATACAATCATGACAAATGTGCACGATGAATATCTGATACTCCTAACGAATGAACTCAAATGCTTCCTTTTGGTGTAAGAAACAAAATGGAACGAGACATTGACTTAATCAAATCAACAAATCAAAGATCAAAGTGATTTCCACACCAATAATGTCCAAAACGATTTCATGCTTTTTCAGGACTTTCAAGGAAGTGCAAACCCGTTTAAACATTCTCCAACCAAACTCCCTCAGATTTATATTTTTAATAGAGGCTTTCTAAATTCTCAAACTTTGGAGAATTGATGGTGAAACCTAATGGCCCATAATTGGCATGAATTGCTTTTTATTGCCTTTACAATTTTTTTTGGGCTCTTTTAACCTCTTTGGACCTCAGATAATAAAATTCCTCCATTTTTTAGGTCCTTTTGAACGGTGGCATTTGCTCAAAGAATAGATAATTACCTTTCGCAGCCCCTCCCCGTTCTTAAACAAACACTCAGTCTCACAAAAATGGTTTTTACATGCAGTCCAATCTTGTCAAGTTTTATCGCATATTGAACGTTGTATAGACAGAATTGAGATGGAAACACTCAAGCCAATATGAGATAGACAAGTACAATAATAAAGCAAAGGTGTGCACGTGTGCAATAAAGGATATACGAGTCAAACATGTAGGAAAATATCACTAATTACATCTCAATGACTCCAAACAGTGTAAAGCACATGGATAAAATGATGTAGCGTCTCAAATCTCTATCAAACAGTCACATGGATATATGAAGTGAAGTTGTGACTAGGCTATCTTAAATGCTCATCCATAAAAGGTGCAAAACAAAGATATTTTTGTATTTTTCAAAAATTGTATCAAAATAAAATCTTTTTGTGCTTTTCTCAAAAATTTTCTAAAAGAAAATCTTTTTGTATTTTTTTTAAAGAAATATAAAAAGTAAAAAGAATAAATACACTAGTGATACAATCTAGCAATAGGAATCAAAGGATATGATAATGGCAATGCATCCTATGCTAGACACAGACCAACCCCTCAGTCGACTGTGCAAATCCCCAAAGACTTCCTAAGACTCTCAAATCAAAGGGAATCTAAAGGTTTCGTGAAAATATCGGCTAACTGACGGTCGGTAGGAACGAAACTCAGGAATACGACCTTCTCCTCAACTAACTGACGTAGGAAGTGCTCGCGTAACCTAATGTGCTTTGTGCGCGAATATTGGACGGGATTGCAGGATATGTGAATCGCGCTTGTGTTATCACAGGAAATGATCATGGTGTCCTGTGAAATCCTGTAATCCTCTAATATTTGCTTCATCCATAAGAATTGCGTGCAACAACTCCCGGCGACGATGTACTCAGCCTCCGCAGTGGACAAAGAGATGGAGTTTTGCTTCTTGCTCAACCAAGTGACAAGAGTAGAACTAAAATAGAAACTCCCAACAGAAGTGCTCCTACATCCATCTGCATCTCCGGCCCAATCGGCATCCGAAGAGGTGGGCAAATGATCATTGGTATCAATGGAATACCAAATACCGTATGAGAGAGTCCCACTCACGTATTTGATAATACTTTTTAGAGTAAGTAAGTGTGACTCTTTCGGAGATGCCTGATACCGCGCACATACTCCAACGCTAAAGGCTATGTCGGGACGACTGGCAGTCAAGTAGAGAAGACTACCTATCATACTCCGATACAAGGTTTGCTCTATGTCCTTGCCTGAAGTGTCCTTACTAAGCTTGATAGAAGTACTCATAGGTGTACGTGCCTGCTTAGCGGAGTCTAAACCAAATTTCTTCACTAGGTCTCTAGTATACTTGGATTGAGAGATGAACATACCATCCTCTAGCTGACGAACCTGTAGACCGAGGAAGAAAGTAAGCTCATCTACCATGCTCATCTCAAATTCACTTTTCATCTCTTCCTCAAAGTGGTGAGCATGCTGGGAGCATGTGGATCCAAAGACTATGTCGTCCACATAGATCTGGGCAACCAAATTAGCACCGTCATCTCTCCTGACGAACAACGTCATATCAACTCCCCCTATCTTAAAGCCACGGGCTAAGAGAGGAAGTAAGCCTTTCGTACCAAGCACGAGGTGCTTGCTTCAAACCATACAAGGCTTTTCTTAGATAATAGACGTGCTCGGGGTGCTTAGGGTCTTCAAACCCTTTTGGTTATTCCACATAAACCTCCTCCTGTAGAATGACATTCAGAAAGGCACTCTTGACATCCATCCGATATCACTTGAAGCGCAGATGACATGCGATGGCGAGAAGTAAGCGGACAGACTCAAGCCTCGCAACAGGAGCAAATGTCTCTCCAAAGTCTATACCCTCTATCTGTGTGTAGCCTTGGGCGACCAACCTAGCCTTGTTTCTGATTATGGTACCATTTTCATCCATTTTATTCTTAAAATCCACCGGGTACCGATCACATTAGTATCACTAGGTCGGGGGACAAGTTCCCAGACATTGTTCTTTTTAAACTGAAAGTAACTCATCTTGCATGGCAGATATCCAGTGTTCATCCTTGAGTGCTTCTTTGTGATTCTTGGGCTTGACTTTGGACGTGTAGTAAAGATGGCTAACAACGTTCTCTAGCTGAGCACGAGTCATGACCCCTAGAGTGGGATCGCCAACAATGGCAGAAGGGTCATGACTCTTGCAAACCCAAGCAGGTGCGTCCCCTAACACAGGAGTGGGGTCCACAGAGTGTGAGTGAGGGACAAGAAGGTCACTCCCAGAAAAGTCCTCATCCTCACACTGAAGGTTAGAATCAATAGCCGTCGGAGGTTCGTCATCTTGCACGGTGACGTTTATTGATTCCATAACCTTAGAGATCTTCAGGTTAAAAACCCGATACGCTCTACTATTCGATGAATATCCTAGAATTATTCCCTCGTCGCTCCGGGAGTCAAACTTTCCTAATTTCTCTCTATCCCGTAGGATGTAGCATTTACTCCCAAAAACACGAAAATATGCCAGGTTGGGTTTCTTGCCAGTCCACAATTCATAAGGCGTCTTAAGTGTGTGTGGACGTAAGTAAACCCTATTCAGCGTGTGGCATGCAGTAGAAACTGCCTCTACCCAAAATCTCCTAGAAACTTTGTGACCTAGAAGCATAGATCTAGCCATCTCTTGGACCGTTCTATTATTTCTCTCAACAATCCCATTTTGCTGAGGAGTCTTCACAACAGAAAACTCATGTTTGATCCCAAGGCTATCACAATAAAAATTTACCTTTGCTTCCTTAAATTCAGTGTCGTTGTCACTACGTATCCTGTTAATAGTGACTCCGTGTTGATTTTGCAGAACACAACACTTGGTCGTTAAATACTCTATAGCATCGGATTTCTCTCTCAGAAAACTTACAATGGAGTATCTGGAGAAATTATCTACCATCACGAGGATATACCTATTACCACCCAAACTCTCAGTACGAGTAGGACCCATAAGATCCATGTGAATAGCTCAAGTACTCGGGAGGTGGTAATGGAATGCAACTTCCTATGAGGGATCCGAATTTTCTTTCCCAACTGACAGGGTCCACAAACCGTGGAAGTTGACTTTCCAAGAGATGGTAAGCCACGTACTAGGTCATTTTTGACTAAACGAGTCAAATCTCTAACGTTCACATGACCTAGACATTGGTGCCACAAATCCATAGGAGTGATCGTGGCGCTGTTGCAGACAAGTGAGGATGTGGGCTTAGTCCCATAGCACTTATACTTTGTCCTCACCCCTTGCACTAAAAGTTTACCGGTTTGATTATAGACCTTACAACGGTCCCGGTCAAACTTTACGACAAAGTCAGCGTCGCACAGCTGGCTAATGCTGAGAAGGTTTGCTTTCAAACCTTTGACATACAAAACATTTTCTAGCTTAAGAAATCCAGGTAACTCGACAGTACCACGTCCTATAATGCTAGACTTGCTCCCATCTCCAAAGGTGACTCTGCCATCCTGATAATCCTCAAGAGATGTAAAAAATGAGGCATCACCTGTCATATATCTGGAGCATCCACTGTCAAAATACCATCGTGAGGTATTACGTGCTTTGAGAGCGACATGAACAACAAAGGCCTTTTTATCTTTCTTAGGTACCCAAGAAGTGGTGACCTTTTGTTTGCCTTTGGTGTTGTTGGTTTTAGCTGGAATGTGAGAAGCATTCACTGACGGCAAAGACATCCTTCGGAATTCCTTCATCAAACACTAAGATGTGGCAGTTAAAAACTCAACACGCTCTCTCAGACTGGAAAAATCATCAGAATGATGTGGTGGAGCAGTAGTACGTCGAGTCCGAGCCAAACTATAGCAAAACTCCCTGAGGTGGCTTTTCTTTTGCAATAAGTACAAAAGAACACAGTCAAAGGCAGACCTTGGTTTGCTTTTCTTGATCGAACTCTCCTTCGAGGTTTTTGACGATGACCATAAGGAGTCGTAGTAAACTCAGGAACTTATCCGGGTGCAATTTGGGACATGGAGGCACCATCATAACCTATTCTCTGCCAATCACCAAAACCTAAAGAGGGTCGAGGAGCATCTTTCCCATTTTCCCAGATATGTCCTCGATTTGTACCTTGACTTCCCGTGCTCTCTCAAGGTCATGAGTAAGCTGGGCAACAAGGGCTTGAAGTTTCTTTCGAGTCTCCAGGGAGGTGTGGAGCTCACTCGTAAGACCAGCCACTTGTTTAGTCAAGTCCCCTTTCTCTTTCTCAAAACAACTCTCTCTCTCTCTAAACAAACTTTCTTTCTCAAAATAAGTAGACTCTCTCTCTCTCTCATGGCGGTGCAGGTGGAGGACTCTCTCTCTCTCATTTCTTCTAACTCTTCTTCTAACGCGGTGATTCTTAGAACTAACGCTTTATTACATTTTTTAGTTTTAAATGACTCATTATATAACTCGGCGTAGGCGCATTGAAGATTACTTTCGCTATCACTTGCATCATCCTCCCCCTCACTCACATCGCTCTCACTGTCGAGGTGTCCCTGTGAAGTAGCATCCTTATCGTCGTGGGGTGCTCTAGGAGTACTCACATGACTAGCCATGAATGCGGTGAAGTTACACTCATGCGGTGACTCATCTCCCGAGTCCACCGACTTGACCTCACTATCGTCACTAAGGGTAGCATTAAGGACAGCTTTGCCCTTTTCTCTATTCAGACGTATAGCACACTCAAAATATCTATGTCCCCTACCGTCGCACTCATAACATCTCTCACTGTCTTTCTTAGGAGGGTTTTTAACATCTTTTTCATTTTTCTTTTCAAACTTATTTTTTTGAAAATTCTTCTTATCTTTAAAATTTCCACTTTTCTTAAATTTGAGAATTTTCTTTAAGTTTTTAGCAAATAGAGCCAAATCATCTAAGTCAAAATCACACTCAGAATCATAAGTTTCACTATCTTTCTTTCTATATGACTCTACTCTCTTTCTTGCCGTCCCCTCACTTTTTCTCTCTTGGGCATTAAGTGCAATTCCCTTATCTTTAGGCTTCACAGAATTAGGAAACATGTCTATTTCATATGTTTGCAAGTCTCCTACAAGTTCTTCCAATTTTAGCGTATTTAAATTACCCATAGAATTTAGCACAATGACTTTAGGGATAAAATGCTTAGGCAAAGATCGAAGAATCTTTTTCACAACTCTTGCATTAGGAATATGTTCACCAAGATTAAAGCTAGTATTAACAATATCAAATAGCCTAGAATAAAAATCATCAAAACATTCAGTTTCAAGCATGGTGATGGTCTCAAATTGAGTTGTTAAATTTTGCAATTTAGATTCTTTCACAGCATTCGTTCCTTAATGGGTAAGTTGCAAAACATCCCATGACTCTTTTGACGTGGTGCACGTCATGATACGTCGAAACTCATCAGGAGTGATGGATCCGGAAATAGCACTCAAACCCTTAGAATTAAAAGAAGACCATTTAAATTCATCTTCGGTCCAAGAAGTAACAGGTTTTAAACTGGTCACATTTTCAACGGTGACAGAGGGAGATGTCCACCCTCTTTCAACAAGAATCCAAACACGTTCATCTATGGCTTTTAAAGCAGACCTCAAGCGGGCTTTCCAATATGCATAGTTAGTTCCGTCAAAAACTGGCTTTTTATTATATGATTTCTCCATTGAACACGCTCTTTTTCAAAAATTAATTTTTCAAAAAATTGATATCTAAGAATTTTTTTGCTGAAACTAGGAATACGCGATAGATTAGCGTAACCTGCTCTGATACCAATTTGAAAGAGGTAGCGCGTGCGTTCAAATTAAGAAATTATATAATTAAACACAGTTTAACCCAAATAAACTCTAAACATGCAACTAGGTTTGATTGAACAAGATGTAAATCATGCAAGAGAATTCAAACACACACATGTGAGGAAAAATCCCCCAAAGGGGTAAAACCATTTATTTTCATTATAATATCGTAACATACAATTTCGGATTACAATGAAAAATACAGTGACACAGAATTACCCGCAGGCGTCGGATCTGTAGTCGGCGGCTGGAAGTTTCCCTTTCCAGGAGGGCAGCAATGAAGAAGAATAACGATCTTCTCCACAAGGGTATGAACAAAACAGTGTTTATGTTATAGGGTTTCAAAACGATTCACAAATGATTTGGAAATTTGTGTGAATCAAAACATGAGTTTTGGTAACTCACAAAGGGGAAGGCTTAGGGTTTTGGAGCTCTGAAAATTGAATATCGAAGTCTTGCTAAACAAATCCCCGAAGTGGGTTTAAATAGAAATCTTTCAGCCTAAAAAATCTGAACACGATCTGATTGAAGTTATCCCAGGCAGACCGGTCCGGGTCTGAGGCGGATCGGTTCGAGGGGGCGGATCGGTTCTTTTTAATTTTGGCTTTATCGGTTCGTTACCGGTCCGGGGTCTACTGGATCTTCAGCAAGCGGATCGATTCGGTTGAGGGGCGGACCCATCCAGGGTCGGATCGGTTCTTTTAATCTGGGCGGACCGGTCCGGCTGAGCAGGGAAAAAAATCCTTCATTCTTTTGAAATTCGGATCCGTTGATGACTATAAGATCTTGATGTTCTTCAACGATGTAACAGCTTTTGACATACAAATTGATAATGGATAAAAATGTCCTTACAGCACCCTATGTTGTAGGTGCCTTACCCTATGCTGTAGTAGATTGCGGCCTGTTAGTGTGGCTATGGATATGGGTGCTGCACACCATGTATGAAGGATGACTTATAAGTGCTGCACCCTGTGGTGATTGGGTCTGCGGCCTATAAATTTCTGTACTTTCCATTATATACGTTCCGCGGCGAGGTACTATATCTGTATTATCAATCACCTTATTAACAAAACGTGCGAAGGGACTTTTGTTATTTTTCTAAAGGCAAGAAGGAACAAATCGTTGGTCGTACAACCAAACCCAGTCGTGGTGCCTGTGATGTTCAGGCAGCCGATACAGCCTGTTGTGATATGGGACCAGCCCCTACAAGTGGGGTACGCCAACAGAGGAGAGGGAGATAAACAACCAAAAAAGGACAATAAAAGAAAGTTCGATATAGATAGAGAGGATCCACCACCACTGCCTTGTATTTTTTTAGGAGGCTGTCAGTTGTTACAACACCATGGTCCAAGGGGGACGGTGTATGAACCCAAGGGTATTCTAGCAGTGGAGCCAGATGCAGAGACAAGAGTTGATCCCAAATATTTCCAGATCCATCGAAAGGTGAGTCATCCAACGAAAACCTATTTTACACTGAGGAAGATCATAAGAAAACATGTGAAAATAAGGACTCTGCAGATCCCTCGGGAGAATGTCAACAAAAACCCCCTGCCAACACATGGAGTTAATTTGATAGTTGCTTATAATGAAGGGGCTGAATAGGAGGTAAGGGTGCTGGAGATCAAACGGGAAGAGTTTGAGGAAGCATTGGAGGACTGCACGAGGGGAATGGCCAATGTAGTGATAGGTTATAATGAAGCTAGTGTGAGAGATATGGAAGATGTGAACAATCTGGTTAATAAAGAGATAGACCAGGGGGTGGAATAACATGTTGTATCTTAGTCACCCAAGTTCTCATGGTTCTTCGACAAAGTGGGGATGCCAAAGAAAAGCTGGCTAGAGATAACACAAGCGATCTTGGACATTACATGAAAGAATTTAATGCCATCGCATAGGTGGAGGAGGCCCATGGCTAGGTTGGTAAGAAAATTTTTATTCGAAGTAACTTTTACTAATGCCGATAGGGTTGTAAGATTCCAACACAATAGGCCCTTATATGTCACGGCTAGTATTAATAGTGTAAGTTTTGCAAGGGACTTGATGGATGGGGGAGCATCGATAAACATCATGCCCATCAGTTCCTTCCATGCATCCAATATTCCTGAGGCAAGGTTGATACCAATGCCTTTGGTGATTTTTGGTTATGACAACCAGTTCTCAAAGTCAATTGGGTTTGTGAATGTTGGAATTTTCATGGGGAACCTCACTTCATACATTAAATTTCATATGATTGAGAGTGATACTTCTTACCACCTTCTGATAGGAAGCGTATGGATGCACAATCACGATTTAGTCCTTTCGACATATCACCAAGGCGCAAAGGCAAACGTAAAAGGGACAAAAATCGCTATACGTGTGATGAAGAAACCCTTTACCACCGAAGAGGCTCACCTGGCGGATGTAACATTATACACAGAGCTAGAGGAAGATGCCAGGGTACTAACGAGAAGAATAGAAGGAGCAAGAGTTCCCTCTATCAGAGAACATATGGGGCCTATGAATGGTCAGAGAAGCAATGGAGCAGGAAGAAAAGAAATAGCTAAGGAGGTTCATCATGCTGATACTAAACCTTGGAATATCTTGAAATAACTCAGAGATCGAATGAGGCCCGTGATGGACCCATTAGAGCACGAAGCTCAATGACAGAGCGTGCTGAGTAGGTTTTTGTGGAATAGATTGGCAGAAGCTTCGAGATAAAAATAATGGAAGGCAGTTGTAACGGCCAGTAGACAGTGCAAGAAGAAGATAATAGAGGATATGAGGCTAATTTATCTCTTTTGAAGGTGTGAGCAAGCGGTCGAAGGAGTTGTTCTAGAAGTTGACAAAAAGGCTGACCCAATGTATGAGTGTTTTTTAGTGGACCAGTAGGGGCAATTCATGGTCACAGATAATTCTAAGATATAAGAGTTCATGGAAAAAGTGACTAAAGAGCCAAAGTACATGATGGATCATCTGAAGCCACAAGTGCAAGAGCTGGAACAATTGGATTTAGCGAAAGAAGGAGAAGACCCAAGGTCCATCTTCATTTTAAAAAACCTCAGTAAGAAGAAAAGAATGGCCCTGGTTAAGCTAATTCGGGAGTACATAGACATTTTTACATGGAAATACAAAGCGATGGAGGGCTATATAAAGAAGTAAGTTACCACAAGCCTAATGTTATGCCTTCAGCCACATCGCTGAAGCAAGCCATAAGAACTTACAAGCCTAAGTTGGATCTGAAAATCAAAGAGGAGGTGCAACGATTTCTAGTAGCGGGGTTCATCAAATCGATACAACACCCACTTTGGTTGTTAAGCATCATCCCAGTAAAAAAAAAGGATAGGAATCAGATAAGGATATGTATGGACTTAAAGTATTTAAATAGAGTTTTCCTAAAGGATGAGTTTCCTCTGCCCTCCTTTGACAGCTTGATTGATGCAACTGATGGGTATAAAATGTACAGCTTTATGGATGGGTATGTGGGATACAACCAGATGAAGATGGATCCAACTTATGCAGATAAGACAGCATTCAGAACCTCGTTAGGCAATTTCATGTATGCCTTTTGGGTTGAAGAATGATGGGGAAACCTATCAGAGAATGATGATGGCCATTTTCCATGACTTATTTCATAAGTTCTTAAAATTTTATATGGATGATTTGTTCATCAAGTTAAAGAAGGAGGAGTCCCATCTAGAAAACCTGAGTAAGGTGTTCATTCTATGCAAAAAGTACAAACTGAAGATGAGCCCGCTGAAGTGTGCCTTCGGAGTTACAAGTGAAAAGTTCATTAGTTTGTGTAGATCAACAGGGAGTGCAGATGGACCCGGACAAGCAACGAGCAATTCTGAAGATACCATGTCCAAGAACAATGAAGGAGCTTAGGATTTTCCTTAAAAAAGTCTCCTATATTAGAATATTTATGTCGGGGTTAACCAAGATAACTCATCCACTAATGGAGTTATTGCAAAAAATCATAAAGTTCAAATGGGAGGAAGCTCACCAGGAATATTTGACTAAGTTCCAGAAGCTTCTCACTTCTCTACAAATGATGATTCCTCCTAGGGCAAGGATACTGTTGCAACTTTACCTCATATCTACTACATGGTTCGTTGGAGCTCTCTTAGAGTGGGAAATCGATGGGTAAGAAGGACTAGTCTACTACCTGTGCAGGATCATACATGGACTAGAAGCAATAGTGTAGAAATACATTATTTGTCCTTGTTATTTGTACACACAAACTTAGACATTATATGCTATCTTTCACAATTCATATTGTGACAAGATGTGATCCCATTAAATTTTTATTGGCAAGAACTATTTTGATTAGAAGAGCAGCTAGGTGGTTCCTCATCCTTTCAGAATATGACTTGAAATGTGTAATCCCTCGCTCAATTAAAAGCCAAGCATATGCAAAACTATTAGAGATTTTCCCATCTGGGGTATTTGAGCCATTCCGATAGATCATTCCAGGGGATGAATTGCAAGCTAATTTTTTAGATGCCAATCTTAAAGAATGGAGTATGCAATTCGATGATTCTTTGGCAGAAAAGAAGGGAGGAGCAGGGGTTATCCATTCTAAAGGGAAGGAAGAATTTTGCCTTTCCTACAAGTTTGATTTCCCTTGCTCCAATAATGAAGCTGAATATGAGGCGTTAGTACTTGGGTTGCTAGAGGTCCTCGAAAGGGGCATACGTACTCTCTGCATCAAATGTGATTCGAACTTAGTGGTTCAGCAAATGAATAGGGAATATGCATTGAAGCACCCTTGTCTGGCACCCTATAGAACAATTATCCAATGCCTGATCAACCAGTTTCATCAGTTCAAGAAAAGAAATCATCCTAGGATGATGAATAGGCATGTCGGTGCTTATGTCACCATTGCTCAGAAAGTGGCTATGAAAATTGATACAACTACTATGGGGATACAACGAAGAACAACTCTCCCGATAGTGCAGTCGATCTTACCAATGGAAGGTGATTCAGATTAGAGAGGTGAGATTAGGAAGCAATTGGAGTCTGGGGAAGGCAAGATGGAACTAAAAGATCTAGCACGGTACTTTGCCAATCAAGGAAATCTCTACTTTAGAAATGTGGGAGGATGGATGTCAAGATGCATCGGTCCAGAAAAAGTTGAGCAAAAGTTGAAGAAGACTCATGATGAACATTACGAAATAACTATCCCCCTGTATAGAAGAATTCAGAGAGGTGAGTACTTATGGCCAGCGATGAAGAAGGATGCAACGGAGTTACAACTAAGGTGCGATAAATGTCAACTTTTTTTAGGTAGATAAATGTCACTTCGTTGAAACTCAGATGGACTGGAGGCAGCCTTACATTGATTTTATCAAAGATAAGTTGTTTCTTTAGAAAAAATTAATGCGATGGGACTCAAGTGAAGGGCCCCACGATTCTATGTTTAAGAGGAGCATCTCTATCATAGAGGATAGTTCAACAGGCCATTATGATGCATCACGAAGGAGGAGGCAATGGAAGTTTTGAAGTAAGCTCACGATCCAGCTCATATTGAGGGGGAAAGTTATATAACCAGTTAATGACCTTGGGTTATTATTGTCCAACTATAGAGAAGGATTATGTTGAGTTTATTTAAAAATTCAAGGCATACCAGGTACATGAAAGCATGATCCATGATCCTTCGATGGACTTACACTCTTTGGCCACTCCTTACCCATTCCACACTTAGGCATTTGACCTGGTAGGGGAAATACATCCATTTTCGAAGGGAGAGCTTTATGAACTGGGCTGAGGCAATACCACCCAAAAGAGCAATAATTAGTGCGGTGGCCAACTTCATTAGAGAGTACATTATTTGAAGGTTTGGGATTTCAAAGGTTATCCTTTCTGATAACGGGAACCCATTTGTCAATAAATAAGTAATGATTCTTATGGACATATACTCCATCATACCTCAATGGTGGAATATCCTAAGGGAAATGGTCAAGCCAAATAAACTAATAAGACCTTGGTCAACATCTTGTCTAAGATGATGGAAGACTTACCAGGATTATGGGATGACAAGATTCTATCAGCTTTGTTGGCCTATCAAATGACAGAGAAAGCCTACAGGATATACGTCGTTCCCTCTTGTGTTTGGAACCAAAGAAATTCTGTCAGTAGAGCTAGAAGTTCCTTCGACATGATATGCCTTGTAAAGTAGCATGCTCCCTCAAAGCAGACATGTACAGTTGGAAGAATTGTATAAACACAAAGATAATGCGATGCAACACTTCCAAATGTAAACAAAGCAACTCTCTAGAGCATATGACAACTTGGTGAGGCCAAGAAAATTTTTAGAAGCGGATTTGGTTTTGAAGGTAGCAGTGAAGCACATTCGATGGCTCCCATTGCCTAAATTTGTTGTAAATTGGGAGGGACCTTTCATTGTAAAGGAGGATTGTGATTCAAGTTACTGCTTAATCTCTAAGATGGAAGAGGATAAACCTTTCAATATAAACAACAACTAGTTGAAAGTCTATCATGTTTAAGTGAGTATCCTCAATTGAAAATTTATTTTCTTTTTGTGATAGTTATGTTGCGATTCGTTGTATGAGTTATTTCTTTTATAATGAGATAAAAAGAAAGTTTTCTTATAAATTATAAGAGTTTGAACTTTATAATAAATAGAAACATTGCAACAAAGTAGTACATGATAACTAAAATAATATTTTTTCATTGATATACTCAAAAGCATTGCAAAATTAGGAACTACAGCCTAAGAATTACATCTGATAAAATAAAGAAAAAATTACAACACAAAACAAGGGACTTAAACCCAGAAGGAAACACAAGTCAGGTTGGGAGAAGAAGTCTCCAAGAAGACCCAAATAAGCCTCCAAGCACATTCTCTGGGCAGTGATGCAGCCTTCAAGCCTGGTCTGCACTTGATCCCATTCAATCAACAGGGCTTCACGTTCTTGCTTAGCCTTTGATATAGCTTTTGCGGCAACCCTAACTTTATCATCAGTTTCTACTAATAGAGGGGCCAACTCTGATAGCCTTTTCTCCTCAGCCCATTGGCCCTCTACATGATTCAGATAAAGGTCCCTCTATCTCTCCAACTATTGGATCTTTAGAAGTTTCAAGTGGAAAATCAGTCAGTTTAGTTGGAAACCGTCCTTGCCCATCTCCCTCAAGCAGCCCATGAACCAATTGATGAGGGGCCTGATAAGGTTGGATGAATGAGTAGTAACCACCTTAGAAATAATGGTTGCCAAAACCAATGATAGTTTGAGGAACCTGGGGGTCTTAGAGGGATATGGAGGAGTTAAACCTGGAGAGGGATACACACAATAACAAAGTGTTAAGCATGAGTAACACAACATAGAAAAGATGCTAAAAGAACAAGGAGTGACCTTACCTCAGTAATATTCATGAAAGGAGAAAACATAATTACAGGCCTCACTAGAGGGAACTGAAGAAGTGACCCATCAAGAAATGTGGCCAGGTCAGGAGTAATTATAACCTGAAGGCCAAAGAAAATTCTAAGTACACAATCAACAGGGGGAAAAGATAACTAAATGATAATCAACTATTACCTCTGGAGGGATAAAAGGGACTGGAACAACGTTCAGAGGAACCATTAGAAGAGGAGTTTACTCTAACTAAGGGGAGGATATAATGGATTCCCCAGAGGTATCATCCCTCCTGGAAGCCTCCTCTACACGTAGGGGAGCAGAGTAGTGAGAATAGAACATACCATACATGGTATAATAGGGAGGAGATGCATCGATCAAGGTATTCTCAAAGCATCTTCCCATGAAGGGGCTCACAGGGAGAGAAGGCCTTTCTCTTTTGATCTCCTGTATAAACAAAACAAATTTTAGCCATGTTTTAGAAAATATATCTCACTAAGCTTGAAATGGCTAAGTGTGGGAAAACATACCTCTTGCTCTGGTGAAGAGTGGGATGATATGACCATAGGCGAAGCAGGAGAAGAAGGAACTAGAGAAGCTCTTTTAGTGGGAGCATGCTCAGCATCAGGACTATCTTCAAGGGTAATAGCCTCAACGAGAGATGGAGAAGGAGAGGCCCTAGGAACAGAAGCATCAAGTTGCACTTTATAAGCACATTTCCTTTGATTTTTTGTACCTAGAGTCTTCTTCCTAGCACCAGAGCCACCAGCAACAGAGGGGACTCTAGAAGTTTTTATTCTTTTTTATACTCCCTCATATGGATCTACAATTATGGTGGGAAATACAACAGCATGAGGAATGGGGGGAGTGTGTTGTTCAAACGTGCATTGTACCCGTTCCAACAAGGCTTGGCACTTGGCTCTTATCTCCTCACTCAAATCTGCATACATTTCTAGGGGAACAGAGGCTATAGGAAATGCATACATGGGAGTTTGAGACTTAGTCTAGGACTTAGATTTTGAAGAAGTCCCACCCTTGGAGGTCTTAGTTTATTTGGAATGAGGTTTTGAAGGCCCCTCGCTAGAAGCACTTTCGGCAATGATAGTTTGTTTGGGCGTGGGTGCTTTCTTAGCCATGGGTGTGACAGTGGGATCATAGAGCAATAGGTAGGTAGCTCGTTCAAGGGATCCTTGGAAGTGCTGCTCAAAGGGAACTCAACACCAAGAACAGAATTACCTTTGAGGCCCAGTTTCGAAGTAGGGAAAGAAAGAATTAGGGGATACACTGGTGGGCTTTGAATAAACTCAATAATTTTGGCCAGCTGCATCGTCCAGTACTTGGTTGCAAATAGAGAAGTCACATCCCCCTTCCTTGTAAGTATCTTGTCGAGGCATAATTGCGAAATGCCGAATAAGAATAATATTTTCCAGAACATAAGAATATGGCCGAGAACTTTGATGGGCCTGCATATAAATAAGAATTACCCCGACCAACAATCCGTTGGGGGTGAAATATAATAAATGTTATAGTTCTCCTCAGAGCTGAATATGATAATAAGTATCTCGCCGAGCTCCATATTGAGATGAATATAGAATATGAATCCCAAGGGATATATAGAATAATTTGTGCTTGAGCCAATATATATGGGCATGAATATAAATAAGAATGACCCCGACCAACTATCCGTTGGGGGTGAAATATAATAAATGTTGTAGCTTTTCCTTCAGAACTGAATAAGTATCTCGTTGAGCTCCATGATGAGATGAATATATAATATGCATCCGAATGGATGTGCTTCAGCATTCGTCGGCATTGAATCTTGTGCCTGTAAAAATTAATATTTTGCTCTACCATATGTGTAGGCTGAATTGATTAGTCATGAGAATAATTTACTCATCCAATCAATATATGATATGTATCAGCATAAAAATTTCAAAATATGAAATAATATTTTTGTGCCACACGTGTGTGAGATGTACAAATTTTTATCAGATATGCATCATAAATAAGATGTAAAGTTTTTTTGTAAATTTATTTAATCTCCAACAACTAATCAGGTATAAGTTGCTGTTTGAAAATTATTTATCACATGGTTTTAAAAATATTTTTGGGGTGATCACAAGTTAAAAAGACTTAAGCCCCCCTGTTTGTCCCCAAGCTGAACTCATGTTTAAAGAAATATCTGGGGTGCTTCGCATTTTTTAATACCCCAATATTCTACTGCTGCCGACAAACGACATGGATGTTGCCGACCAACATTTAAGGATATCTCAAATTATAGAATATATGGTTGGATGACTAGAATATCTCGAATCTTTAGATCAAAAATAACATTCAATGTAAAATTTAAGCCTTGAGACTGTTAATTAAATGAATAAATATATAACCCACTAGATCGTGTGATTTCGTCAAAGAAACCTTGTGATGTGATGAACGAGGGGCCAACATATCAAATTTGTGCCCAAAGTCTTGATATGGTCATGATTGTTTTACTGATCCTCTTTTACAAGAGGTGAGTAATGATTTTTCAGGTGAGAGAAAATTATTTTTTTATATTGATCCCTTCCTATTCCCAATTTGGAGAGATAAAAATATGGTGAATGATCGAAATTATTACCAAATTTATATAAAAAATCAATCAATTTGACTTTATTGACATAGATGGAAGATGAACCAAATTAAGTATATAATTCATAAAAGTGAATACAAAGAGACTTAAACTTGTGAATGCAAAGAGACTCAAACTTGAAGAGAGAAAAAATAGATCTGGGTCATGATTTCCATGAGAAGACTTTTCATTGTCTTTAACCTTTTCCCATTCTTTTATTAAAAATATGATGGGAATTTGAATAGACATCAAAGATCTTACAAAATTTATAATGAAAATTATCAAATCTTACCACCGTCGTATATATTGGTATATGTAATCATTTAAAATATTTATTCCATGATATAAAATAGAAACTTGAGAATCAAGCAAAAAATTATGATTTATGAAATCTACTATTTTTCAGATTTCTAAATAAGGATGAATCTAATAGTTATGATTTAAAAATCATGAGATGCAACATTTTGCAGATAAAAATTGGACAATTAATTTATGTATATAAACATAAAAATCACGATTCAATCAAAAGATGTATGTATAATTGATTATACGTAGAGAAAATAAAAACTTAGCTTTTGGTGGAGAACAACGCTTCTAACACGTTCCCACAGACGGCGCCAATCTGTTGAAGACAGAAAATGGCCACAGTCATTTTAGTGGCGTCAACAGCAGATAAATGATGAGGATGAGATTGAAGATGAAGATAAACATTCACATCAAACATATAAGAGACAAAGGTTTTTAAAGTGGTTCGGCTAGGAATAAAGCCTACGTCCACTGTTATGTTATTGCTGAGTGTTTGCAGAATTCTTGATTACAAGTTCTCTCAAGAAATTCCGGTCCCCTTGAATGAGGATGATACAAGGTATTTATAGCCTTTAGGCTGTACATGAAAGGTCCAATACATTAAATGATATACATATGAAAGGGTAATACATTTAATGCAGCGTGTGCGTCAAGAATATAATGAATAGTTGAACAGTTGTCCGTCTGGTAATTAATGATACGGCCGAGATGCAGTTCGGACCGCCTTAGTTGCTCGTTGATCAAGAGTTCCTCGGAGTGCTTAGAGTATCTCGGGATGATAGAGTTCCTCGGGGTGTCCTCCTCGTTGCTCGGAGAGAACATGATTTGGTCGGGGGAAATAAACTTCCTCGTTGTTATTGTGCCATGTAGATTGACACGTGTCTTCTTATTATTGGTCCACATCAGCAGATTAAATTTGGTATCAACACACCTAGTGATTATTGAGCTAATGGACCAAGCGACAGAAGAGGTATATAAAGAACACCTCAATAAAGCTGACCTTAGGATGGGACATCTGGAAAATGGGCGAGGAGCTCCTTGGTCGAAACTAAATTGACGACTACACCGATTGGAGTTTAGTGCTATGAAGTACATCCTCACTTAGTATAAGAAGGTAAATACCCTAGAGAGAACATAATCACAACAACCAGCGAAGGATCTTCAACAATAAGGTCCACAATAGTTGGTTGGACCATTCTTGATTCGTGTTGGAAAAAACCCAAGTGTGGAGGAAACTTTATTCACAATAAGGACTCATGAAAAAACTGTCAGGCTTGTCAAAAATGGGCAGTATATCCTTATGGATTTAGTTTTTGTGGTGACAGTATAAGAGATGGTGCTTGATGGATTCCCCAGTGGGGAGGTGGATGGAGTTGGCTGTTATCGCGGGGAAACGGGTATAGAGGAAACACGTTAGGAGTATGGTGTTGGCGAAGCTGGCAAGGTTATAACGTCCAAGGGACTGTTCCATGTCCAGATGGGTCATGTCTAAGAAGGAGTAGAGAGACCTTAAGGTCATGGCTGCTAAAGGAAGCTTGACATCTCTGGCTAAACGGATGAAAATGTTGATGAGGTCCCTTTGGGGTTGGTCATTTAGTTTCCTAGGCAGCACAAAATGGTAAAGAATGAGAAGTATGTAAGCTGGCAGCTCCAGAGATATACCATGGCCCTTACCAGCAGTAGAAAAACCATCCTTCTTAGAGGTATCTTAGAAAAAATAGATGATGAGAGGGGTAAAGCTAGCTTTGTTCGAAGTCCTGATACACCTTCGGCATCTCTTATGTAACTCAGCATGAGAAGTAGCTTCTTCGAAGTCTAAGGACTTATTAGAATAAGGAAACGCACCTCTGGGCTCAAGCACCAGCAGTTCATAAACATCCTCCAGCGTTATGGTAAACTTACCCCACGCAGCCATAAAAGTGTGGGTGGTAACATTCCAACGAGAGACCAAGACTTGGAGCACAAAGTTTTGCTTGGAAAGAGTAAACTCCCCTAAACCACTCTGCCCAATGGAGCCTAATCTCGATGAGTGAATCAACATAAGTTTTTTTCATATACGTGTTCCAAATAGCAAAGTTTTTTGGGGAACCTCCCGCTCCTTCAAAATTGATTTGTAAATAAGGGAAGTTGCCACTGTCAAGATGAAAATGCATAGTCTCCTCCCAATAGTCAGCATTGTCATCTTTCTCACCAAGTGTCAAGGAATCACACTTAGCGTTGAGAATAATGGTTTTGCACATAGCTGAGTAATAATCACCCTTGCCAAAAATAGGAGAATGGTGATAGAAGCGCATTTGCTCTTGACGAGCTGCTAGTAGGGTGGTGGCATCCAAAATAGGGCAGGAGTGGTGGTGATGGCAGGCGAAGCAATGATGGTGGGATCAACAGGTACGTCTGGGGCACTAGAATAAGACGACAGGGAGGAGTGTGGGGCGAAAATCTTGAAGGAAGAGAGAGTGGACTGGAAATGATGGAGTAATAGAGGTTGAAGACAACAAAGGAAGAAAGAAATAAAAGAAAAGCTTGACAACAATGGCGGGTAGAACTTTGTAACACCCCACGTAATTATGGCATCGATTGCCACCAAAACTATGTCAGGTGTCACTAAATTAAATATCATTCTTAGCCTGTGACAGACACGAGACATATAAAATTCATTCCACGAGATAATAATTCAAAATTAATCCAATCAGTAATAACCACTCATGCTATACTAAAACCCATCGCCATGCTAATATCTAATTTGATCCAATCTCCAATATATATAACTGAATGAAATCCAACTGTGAATATCTGAATAAAATCGTAACAACTGTGGAATCTAAGGGGCCCACCAAATCTGTAAACTGAGTCTCAATATAAAATGGGAAGGAATGGAAACTAATCTAAACTACTAAGCATAAAATAAATAACTCCACCTGCACCTTCAAGATATATCTCCAAACTCCTATGCAGCTACTCCACTACTAACACCAGAAAAAGTTAGTCAACACACAGGGTCAGAGCCCCGAGCATGAATACACACTACTACCCTCAATTAAGGTCCGTGAACCCAGACAGTGGCATTATACATGATAA
The DNA here is from genome assembly GCA_949130495.1 of Sambucus nigra. Lineage (NCBI taxonomy): Eukaryota > Viridiplantae > Streptophyta > Magnoliopsida > Dipsacales > Adoxaceae > Sambucus > Sambucus nigra. The sequence continues at coordinate 183,526,651 of OX422210.1, forward strand.
ATATCACAATAGAATATTATAAATTAAACGAGATAAATTAACACGCTATAGAAATAAATCAATATCTACCCACAACAAAGTCTATCAAAATCCCAAGTTTAATTATTTAATTTACAATGACTCCACTTCTATTTATTAAATCAATTTACTCAAATTTAGCATTTTTCTCAATTGATTATTATTAGTTGCGGTGCTCCCGCATATAAATTTTACATTATCTCAGTTGTGGGACTCCCACTAGATTCTCATCACTTCAGTGCGGGACTCCCGCTAAAGTTTTACGTCATATTCAGTTGTGGGACTCCCATATGTTATACACCATACCCATTCCCCTCGTAATAGCTAGCTAGTCTGTATTCTGTCAACCCTGCACTTATTGACGAGGTTCTACACACGACACGTCATAATAGCCAGCCAGCGTATTTAAGTGTCGACCCTGCACTTATTAGGCCGTCACACACCCAGACCGCAATAGCCATCAAACCTGTTTAACTGTCAGTCCCACACTTATTAACGGCGCCAATATATTTTAATATTCTTTTTATTATCTTAGTTATTAATTCTCAATTTCTCATCTTTCTCATTATTATAAACTTATTCAGCCCACCCTTATTATCTACGTGAGATCCTCAAAACACCCTTCGTCTCATACTTAAAGGTCTCCAAAACATAATTACGACATACCCTATGATATAGGATGGATTTCTATCAATAATCTCCCCTAGTATTAATCTTAGGCTAGCGAATCGACGACACGACATAGAAATCAGCCCCACCCTGGAATATCCCATCCGTAAAAATCTACACTAACTAATCCCATACCTAGAAAGTACAAATTGCAACTAAGGCCTACCAAATAGTCCCATGCCTAGAAAGCATCCTAAAATATAGGTGAAAGCATACTACCAAAGATCCCGTCGTCCCCGTGATGGAAAATATGAATAATGATTATTTTACACAATCCAAAAACATATGTAAACAATATTGCAATTTACTCATAATGGCACAATTTAATTTAATTTAATTAATACCATCGTCGCCATTCTTAACAAAATTATTTCCATCTAATAATTTTAGATGAATCAACATGCAAGTTTATAAAACACACAATAATCGTCCACTTTTATTGACTACATAATTTTTATGAGTGTGTACGCCCCATTGCCATTTAAATAAATTCTATAAAATTATACATGCGAACCTACACCCCTAATAACCAAAACCCAATACTCTATCCTACACACTTAAGGGTTTCCAATCTTATTTCATATTAAAAAAAATCATGAAAATAGTAACAAATTTGTTCTCACTTTTTCTAATTAAAGTTGCTAATTTATTTTAAGAGAAACATGTAATTAATTGTTTAGGTGACACTTAAGACGCATAATACTAAAGGAAAAAAAATATAGTATCCAACCTGATAAAAATTCGAATGAGAAATATGATTAAACTGTTGTAATCCTCGCGAAAAATTAACAAAGTATGGTTATTGTATGATCTTGAGAAAACACCATTTGAGTCTTCAAATCTTGAGATAAAACTTATAACTTTGGGGCTAGGGTTTGTAGGAGGAAGATGATGAAAATAAAATACGTCTTCTGCTTTTTGAGTTTGTAAAATTATTGTTTAAAAGTCCTAATATATAAAAAGTTAGAGGAATTTAAGTGATATTATAATCTTAAAACTAAAACTGTTCGCCCGTTAATCACGGTTCAAAAACGTGCCAAACGTTTTTTTAGAGTTTTATGTTATAAGGACTCTTCTAAACGGCCCAACACTTATATATACTCATATTAGGAGTCTTTTAAGCTAGCTTTTCAAATTCCTAATTAATTTAAGTAATTACCGGATAAAATTACGAGTTATTACATACTTCCCCACTAGCACAGGAATTTCGTCCTCGAAATTCGACGAAGCATAAATGCACAGAATAAAATAAGGCTCAGATATGCCTACTCCTAAAATGCCATGATTGGACATCCATATACCCAATCTTACACGCACTTAACCGATGAACAAACATATAATATATATCATAGTTATATAAATAGGAATACCTATGAAAATAACGGCGTACCACGTTCTCCCATGAATCATCACTCATATCTATCTCCAAAAGTCATCGTAAGCCCACAAGTCAATTCATATCACTAAAATCGATACTTACGGTACATAACTTCAGTCCTAACAATCTCTAAAATAACTCTCGCCTCAAAAAATCAATCTAAAGGTACTCATATCAATACTACTAGTTCTAACTCCAATTCTTACAATGTCCTTACCATAAAACTCCATATCTCCGAGAAACACAACTAACACGTATGCTAGACCCAATTCCTTAGGGAGTACGAGTCAACAAAGTGGATCAAATATTGACAACCCGGAAGCTAAACAGACTCACAACCTACGAGACCTAAAACCTGGCTCTGATACCATCTGTAACACCCCGCGTAATTCTGGCGTCGGTCGCCACCAAAACTATGTCGGGCGTCACTAAATTAAATATCATTCTTAGCATGTGACAGATATGGGACATACAAAATTCATTCCACGGGATAATAATATAAATTTATCCAATGAGTGATAACCATTCATGCTATACTAAAATCCATCACCATGTTAATCTCTAATTTAATCTAATCTCCAATTTATATAACTGAATAAAATCCAATTGTGAATATTTGAATAAAATCGTAACAACTGTGGAACCGAATAGCCCACCAAATCCATAAACTGAGTCTCAATATATATGAGAAGTAATGGAAACTAATGTAAACTACTAAGCATAAAATAAATAACTCCAGCAGCACCTCCAAGTTATATCTCCAAACTCCTATGCAGCTACTCCAGTACTAACACCTGAAAAACTTAGTCAACGCATAGGATCAGACCCCTGAGCATGAATACACACTACTACCCTCAATTAGGGTCCGTGAACTCAAACATTAGCATTATACATGATAAATATCATAATAGAATATTTTAAATTAAAAGAGATAAATTAACATGCTATAGAAATAAATCACAATCTACCCACAACAAAGCCTATCAAAAATCTAAGTTCAATTATTTAATTTCCAATAACTCCATTTCTATTTATTTAATTAATTTACTCAAATTCAGCATTTTTCTCAATTGACTATTATCAGTTGCGGTGCTCCCGCATATAAATCTTACACTATCTCAGTTGTGGGACTCCCACTAGACTCTCATCATTTTAGTGCAGGACTCCCGCTAAAGTTTTACGTCATATATAGCTGTGGGACAACCACATGTTCTACACCACACTCATTCCCCTCATAATATCCAGACAGTCTGTATTCTGTCAACCCTACACTTATTGACGAGGTTCCACACACGACACATTATAATAGCCAGCCAGCCAGCCCATTTAATTGTTAGCCCTGCACTTATTACGTCGTCACACACCCCATACCGCAGTAGCCAGCCAACCTGTTTAACTGTCAGTCCTGCACTTATTAACGGTGCCAATATATTTTAATACCCGTTTTTATTATCTTAGGTATTAATTCTCAATTTCTCATCTTTCTCATTATTATAAACTTATTCACCCCACACTTATTATCGACGTGTGATCCTCAAAACACCCTTAGTCCCATATGTAAAGGTCTCCAAAACACAATTATTTCCTACCCTATGATATAGGATGAATTTCTATCAATAATCTCCCACTAATCTTAATCTTAGGCTAGCGAATCAACGGCATGGCATAGAAATCAGACCCACCATGGAATATCCCATCCGTAAAAATCTACACTAACTAGTTCCATACCTAGAAAGTACAAATTGCAACTAAGGCCTACCCACTAGTCCTATGCCTAGCAAGCATCCTAAAATATAGGTGAGAGTATACTACCAAAGATCCTGTCGTCCCCGCGATGGCAAATATGAATAATGATTATTTACACAATCCAAAAGCATATATGAACAATATTGCAATTTACTCATAATGGCGCAATTTAATTTAATTTAATTAATAACACCATCGCTATTCTTAACACAATTATTTTCATCTAATAATTTTAGATTAATTAACATGCAAGTTTATGTAACACACAATAATCGTCCACTTTTATTCTCTACATAATTTTTATGAGTGTGTACGTGCCCCATTTCCATTTAAATAAACTCTATACAATTCTACATGTGAAACCTACACCCATAATAACCAAAATCCAATACTCTTTCCTACGCACCTAAGGGTTTCCAATCTTATTTCATATTAAAAATTTCATGAAAACAGTACCAAATTAGTTCTCACTTTTTCTAATTAAAGTTGCTAGTTTATTTTAAGAGAAACATGTAATTAATTGTTTAGGCGACACTTAAGACGCATAATACTAAAGGAAAAGAATATAGTATTCATGATTGATAAAAATTCGAATGAGAAATCTGATTAGATGGTTGTAATCCTCTCGAAAAATTAACAAAGTATGGTTCTTGTACGATCTTAAGAAAACACCATTTGAGTCTTCAAATCTTGAGTGAAAACTTGATAACTTTAGAGCTAGGGTTTGTAGGAGGGAGATGATGAAAATAAAATAGGTCTTCTACTTAAGAGTTTGTAAGATTGTTGTTTAAAAGTCCTAATCCCATATTATATATTTATATAAAGTTAAAGGAATTTAAGTTGCATTAGAATCCTATTAAAACTAAAACAGTTCGCCCATTAGTCACGGTCCATAACCGTGACAAACGTTTTTCTAAAGAGTTTTATGTTATAAGGACTATTCTAAATTACCCAAGACTTATATATACTCATATTATGAGTATTTTAATCTAGCTTTTCTAGTTTCGAATTAATTTAATTAATTATCGGATAAAATTCCGAGTTGTTATATACTTTCTCTCTCTAAAAGCTCTCTAAGTATGGAGGCAAGCAAAAAGACGAAGAAGAAAAAAATGACTAAGTGTTAAGCATAAGGCAGTTGAAAATCAAGCGGACATTTGAGTTTCCCACAGAGGCACGTGCCAAGCCATTAAAATGATTGCAAGTGGACACGTGGCGATTCGGGGCACGCTTTGACAGTTGAAAAGACAGGCTCACGTCATTAATGAGGTGACGCTTGGGAAAATGTGTATTGCTTTCAAGAGAACTTAAGTTTTGGCGCTAAATTTTTTGAACTATATAGAGTCCTCATGCTGACAACCCAAACTAGGATAAAACGGGTTGAAGAGGCATCGGGGAGAATATCAACTTTTGAAGAAAGGGTTCCTCCCAGCACAATTTAAAAAATTCATGATGTCCCCTCGCCATAAGCCCGATCAAAGTTAATTCTCGCTTAGCTACATCGGGTAGAATTTTACTTTTTGAACAAGTTAAAATGGGGAATGACACGGTTAAGCGAAAATGACGAGAACTCTTTCCACCAGAGGCAGTCCTAACGATAAGGTCCCCTTATTAAAGGTTCGCTTAGTGGGGGAACAGAATGAAAAGACTGGGGAGAATTTAAAGTTCAACAATGACTTTGAGAGAATTTTACAAGTTCAAGTGCTAGGAATTTTTAGTGGGGAGAATTCATACTACTAGGGGCAATCTTAAAAAAAATCACCACTTACTACAAATTCACTACATGGCAAAAAGGAATAATGTACATAGGGGAAAATTTAACTTTTGAATAGCCAGAACGGGTGATTGATAGTTCCCTTAGATATTTTAGGAGAATTCCAACCACCAGTGAATAAGACAGAACGGCTGGGATATAACAACAGAAAAAAGTTACGATGTCCCCTCGCCATTCGCCAAGAATTTCTAGATCTTTGGTTCAGGTACATCGGGGAGAATTTAACTGTTTTCTAGCAGAGATAACGGCATAAGTTGCAGTGAATACAGAGATGGAAGAATTTTTGCTCACAAGTGGACGGTCCTCAGATTGAGAAGTTTTTTGTGCAGACATTTCTTGTTATCACAATAAATCTCTACACGGAGAAACAAAAGTAAGGGGGCTCGAAGAAAATCTATGAATTAGAGAAAGTCTTCCAAGTTAATAGAAGAGACTCAAGGGAAGGAAAAAGTATGAAGGCAGTGAGACAGCTCAGTAAGGTAGCTCAGCGTGGCAGCTCAGCGAGAAAGCCCAATGACATAGCCCAGCGAGGAAATTGGCCGAGAGAGATCATTATTCATCTTCTTTTTCTTACTTAGTTAAATTGTACCCTTAAGTAACATTGATTGTAATGATGTAACAATTGTGGTATTGATTGTGAGGTCAAATGGTACTCGCGAGAGACCAGGCCTGGGAGAGCTTTCTATCGAATGACCTTATCGTGGAAACTTCAGAGGGGCTTGTTTTGGAGGATTGAGGACTGAGGTAGCGTTAGGACTTGTCCTGACGATCTTAGATACACCTGGTAAAACATCGAGTGACCTTTTCACCGTGGAAGCTCGTGTAGAGCAACCTTGAGTTCCATCGTATATTGAGCCTTGAGCCAAACAGTCCCCTACCAAATGTCACATCTACTTTAGGTGATGTCACCATCCAGATAAATACTCTTCAATCCAAACTCAAGTAAAAAACTGTGGTATTGGGGTCGTCAGAAATTTTGGTGAGCCACATCTATTGTGATAGTCCTCTGACGCACAGTAGTTAGGCAAAAGGCTTGTCTTGGCATTTAATGTTTATGATGTAGGATAGGTTGTCCTATTTTGAATTTAATGTTTGTAACATAAAGTTTGATAGGGAGGTATTTTCACGTGCAGATAAATTGAGACATCTCGAGAAGGGATGTGGGGATATTTATGGGCCGCAACCACTTCTGAGATGAGAGAGTTCTTTCTATAGATTTATTGCTAGTGTAGGAGATGAGTTCTTGAATGATATTAATGTAAAGGGGGGCATAACCCCTTATAAAGATGGTAATTATGGCTTTAGAACAATCAATGACAAAAATAAATGCAAGTTTCAAGCCGGAACATTCAATATAGAAAACTCTTGTATTAAATGTGTTCTTTCAACATAAATGCTATAGCAAAACAATCAATGAGGGAGATCCCACAATTGAGGTGGTTGGAGGGATTGGAAACAAGAACCTTTAGGGAACTAAAGGCAAGGCAGTAACCTTAGACACAAGCAGAGTAAATGGGGGTGGTCTCTCAATAAATGTCCTCATGATAAACTCTCTTGTACGGGAGTATTTTGGCAGCTATTCTAGGCCAAAAAAGTGCTATCCCCAAATAATATAAATTTGGCAGTATTTATAGGGGAGCAATATCATTCAAGTGACCTTCCTATAGTAAATTCGGTTGACCCCTCTCGATGTTAATAATCTTGTGCATTTAATGCCAAAGATATTTCATTAAATGAGCCAGACATGATATTTTGGCGGGAACATTGTTTAGACTCTTAGAGTTGTGAACGCATTAAAAAGGACGTGATGTGTCAGCTATGGAACTACCATCCTAGGAATATCTTCACTTGAGTGTTATTTTATCGAGTTTCTAAACGTCGACATGCTGATATCAAAGAGTTGGTAAACAGTAACCTGCGAGGGATGTCCCGTCACATCACTCAAAAAGGTAGTTCATTGAATTAAAGATTATTCGACTAACGACTGTTTAAACAACTTGTGGTGTGTGTAAAATTTAGAGGTTGACCCTTGAATGGGTTCCCAGAGATGGTATCTCGAGATACTACTAGTCCATGTTGTGTATAAACCAAGGTTTTGCCTAAATACCCTAAAGGGGTTGGTCTCTTCCAACGTTTCCTTGCACCCAATCCTCCAAACCAAATCCCTGTGAGATACCCAGAATGAGGTTGCTCGATAGAGCATGTAAGATCACCCATGTACTGCCAAACATGGTCCCTCAAGGATACCGAGCAACCTCAAAGCTTTATAAAGTAATCTTTATATGTACAAAGAGGGCTAAATATAAGTACATCAAACTTCCTATTATAATTTATGTTTTCCAAGTTTATCTCCTAGTCTTTGTATTTGTGGGAGATCCTCGAGCATCTTGTCTTTGTGAGAGCAACCTTCTTTAAATGATCGCTCGAGCAACTTGTCTTTGTGTGAGCCACCATATTTACTTGATCATTCGAGCAATTTAGGCTTTGTGAGAGCAATCATCCCTAATCTTTCGTGTGAATTGTTGGCGTTGTTTTAATCAACTTTAATCCTAGACACCCCTCTACATTTTACCCTTCGTAGAGATATTTGTTTGTTTGAATAAATATCTATACAAAAAAATGAGTTCATTTCCTCTCTCGATTAATCTGCACATGTATTTGTTAGAAGTAAAAAGAATTCTCATATTTGTATATTTACACAGCAAAAAAATAAAATTATGGGTAACTTTAGCTTGTGTTCAAGTTACTTAAAAATTCTTCCTTCTCGCATGGTATTACCCCTCCCACTACTTCTGTTTCTCAGTCTTTTATCTTAGGGAATTACAATGGTTTTGTATAAAATTTTCCCCAAAACCATTTATTTTCCCAAATGTCAAAAAGGCATAAAATTTCACCCCAAACGCCTCTTGAATTTCCCCCTAAAGTTAATCATTACTGCGTCTCTTCATTTTAAATGCATCTGACAGCATTTTCCACAGTTGTACACGTGTCGGTTGATGGCCCGCGCATGTAATCCATGCGATCCAGTTGAGCCGGTGAAAATTTCTTTGTGATGATTACATTTCCCGTGCGTGTCTTTTCGTATCAGTCACGTCTTTTTCCAAAATAATACGTCCCCTTATAAAAGGGTTTCCTCTGATACCCAAACCTTTTTACCTTTGGGTTTTTGAGCGAAGTGTTTCCTTGACTTTTGAGAGCAAAAATATTCTCTGATTCCCAAGATTTCTTCTTTTCCTTTCTTTTCTATGATTTTTTACTTTTTGTCATGGCACCAGTTGTGAAAAGAACCCCCTTAGTCGCAGGTATTGCCACCGGAGAAACTTCTTCCGATGTTGCTGACCGTCGTCTACAGTGGGTAAAATACCACTGTGCTCCTTATTTTAGCATTGTAGACAAGTTATGGGTGTCCACCAAAGCTTTTCTTGGCTCCCAAATTTCTAAGGCGGAGGGCTTGAACTTGTTGGTTGGTAAAGACAGTGTGATAGAGAATTACGCCTATGTCCCTGGTTCCACTATTACCCAGTTCAGAGTTGAAAGGGGAAACTATCCCTACTCAAATGTTGAGTTTGAATCAGCTAGTGGATCTTGTGAATGGATAGGTGCCTTGACTGATTACATCCATGGAAAGTGTGTTGTGGAGTTGCTGATAATTGCTTTATCCTATACCAAATGGTTTGGCAATGTAACTTTGGCCAAAAATAACAATACATTGAGAATCCCGGTTTCTCGCTGGAGTCATAGGACCCACACCTTAGTTGCTGTCTGGGGTGAATTCACCATCACCCTGGAAGATGTGTGAGAGCTCCTTAGTTTGGAAAGTGCTGGTATTGATACCTACTTTGAGGAAGCTACTATGAAGAAAGAATCTTCCAAGTGTAAGGAATTAAAGGGTGTGATAAATAGGTGTATAAATACCTATAATGAGTGCACTTATTCAGAGATTATCAGGTATTTCTTCTACATGAAGGATAGAGTGAGTTCCCTTGCTCGCTAGTAGGCCAAGAAAGACCCAAAGGACAAAAATGTTATGGAAATGCCTCCCGCTAGAGAAGGATATGAGAGAATGATTGAGCTCGTTGGGTACATTTGGATCATCCTTTCAAGGCTCTATTTTCCTGGGAAACCCCACAACTGCCCAAGAAGGGATCTCATAAATCTAGTATTCGCTTTGCCTATGGGGTGAAAGTCCCTTTAGCTATTATGATTCTCGATTCACTTTAAACCTGGCTTGATAGAGTTCAAATTCATTATACCTAGTCTCTTGGCCGTTTTGATTATCGAATTATGCCAACCACATACATCTCACAACGTTCATCTATACCCGATTTCCTGAATATGCCCCAATAGACTTACTTCCTACCGCTCATGAGGTTGAGGTCCATTGAATCCTCTCTTGGAACCACAAGAAATCCAGGAAGTCTTTCCATTATTTTATTGACAGTGTCAAACGTTTTAACTTTCATCCTTATTTTGTCACACACCAATTCTTTACCAATGCTTTTTTTGAGGATGTTCTTCCACTAGTCCAGACGGTCTATCAATCTTTTACTCTCAATTTCCCTTCTTCTGATGTTATGTTGGTTCTTACTCCCTCATACTTTCCATCATGTATAGAATCGTCGAACTACAGCATAAATTATTCACCCCATAGGGTAGACCTATAGTTTGGCTTTGATTAAGGGGTGCCCCTTCTCAATCACTATACTACCAAAAGACCTTCAGACTTCTCAAAGGCGTGCACCTATTTCCTAACTGAGATAGCAACCACTCTTTTTATCCAGTTCTAAGGCCAATTTATTATCCATACTCGGCGTACATGAGGTAGTAGGTCCATTTCCTTAAGGTTATTGAATGAGAACCCATATACCCTGTTGTTGAACATTTTCCCCCTCTGAGTTGGTATTGCATACTTGTACTATCAATCGAGCCTAATTTCCTCAAAGTAAAACCAATACCAACACCCTCAAAGAACTTACACCTTTGGCACCTCTAAGTGAAGCTATTTTAAAGAAGAATAAAGGGAGGCTATAAATCCTACTACTACCTCTCAACCTGTTGTTGAAGAGGAAACTCCCATTGATGTTTCAAGTGTTGTTGTGGTGAAGGCTAAGAAAAGAACCCCCAGTAAAAAGATAAATATTTCCCCTTCTACCCCCTTCTCAACATCTCAATCTCACTCTTCTCCAGACACACAGTTGGTTGATAAATTATGGAGTTACTTGATAGTTTGTTAAGGCAGTTTGATCAAGGATCGGTAGACACACGATCTATTTTAGCCAAGAAGATGGTTGAAAAAGGTATCTCTTCCACTCCCCCTACCCTTATTATTGGTCGTAAGAGGATGTGATCTAGTCTCTAGGTGTAACTTCCTCTTGACGATACTGAGGATGAATTTCATCCTAAAAGGATATAAAGGCGGAGGATAAGGAAAACAAGGAGTAGAAGGAGGACTCCCCTTTAGTTATACCTTCTCGGAGGCTTCGTCAAATATATTCTACTACGAAGCCTAGTTCTATTCCCATGGATTATACAATCCTTGATGATTATAGTGATGACCCGGAGCATGATAAGTTCAAGGCAACGCCTAGTGTTAAAGGCCATTCATCTCAATATACTCCTAATGTTGATCCTTATTCATCGTCCCCTCAGTGTGAATAAAATATGCCCCTTATCTTAGAGTGCATTCCATCTTTAGTAGCGTTTCTCAGGCTAAAGAGGTGGTTGAAGTTGCATTCACAATAGCTATTGGTCCTATACCTATGGTAAGTGTGTACTGATTTTTTGCACTTTGTGTATCTCATTTATGTGTACGTTACACTTACATTTCGCAATGCCTTTCGCAGGTTGCCCCCATCAAAGGGGTTAACACCAACACTTGTCGGGATCTTGTGACTGTTCCCCCTAAAACCACTATCACTAACCAATTTCTAGTGGGGTTTTTTAGTCCTTCTATAATAAAAGGTAAAGCAGCCATGCCTGAGGAAGGGCAAGTTGGAGCAGAAGCCAAATTCTTGGACAAGACAGTTATTGCCCCTACTGGGGTTTCTGAGGTTGCCCGTGATCCAGTGGATATTAAAGAGGTATTCCCGCTCTCAATTTCTTTCGTGTGAGTAAAATCTGGATTTTTTGTAAGCAGCAAGTAGTTCACCTAGTCGAGCAACCCCATGGGTGCTTTAGGTAAACTGAGGCTTGAAGATGCCTAGTCCTACTTAGTCGAGCAATCATAAAGGTTCTTTAAGTAAAACTAGGGTTTTGAAGCAATAACAGTTTACCTAGTCGAGCAACCATAAAGGTGCTTTAAGTAAACTTCGGCTTAAGAATGGAAAATCTTACTTAGTCGAGAACTATAGGTGATTTAAGTAAAATTGGGACTTTTAAAGCTATAACAGTTTACCTAGTCGAGCAACCATAAAGGTGCTTTAAGTAAACTGCAGCTGAAGAATGCCAAATATTACTTAGTCAAGCAACCATAGAGGTGATTTAAGTAAAAATGGGACTTTTGAAGCGACAACAGTTTACCTAGTTGAGCAACCATAAATGTGCTTTAAGTAAACTACGTCTTAAGAATTACCAATCTTACTTAGTCGAGCAACCATAAAGGTGATTTAAGTAAACTGCTGCTTAAGAATGCCCAATCTTACTTAGTAGAGAAACCATAAAGGTGCTTTAAGTAAAACTGGGAGTTTTGAAATGACAACAGTTTACCTAGTCGAGTAACCATAAACGTTCTTTAAATAAACTGCGGCTTAAGAATGCCCAATCTTACTTAGTCGAGAAACCATAAAGGTGATTTAAGTAAAACTAGGACTTTTGAGGTGACAACAGTTTACTTAGTCAAACAACCATAAAGGTACTTCAAGTAAACTACGGCTTAAGAACATTTATTGTGCCCATACTCTGTTTTCTTCCCATTGGCTTATTCCTCATTCTCTCAGGTGGAAGTTAACTAGTAAATGACTTTGGAAGGGATGTTGTTACCCCTACTGAGCAAGTACCTCTCGAGAATGTTCCTCTAGGATCTGTTGGGAATTTTGTTGAGCCCAGCACTGTTCCTCAGACAGCCCAAAACGTAGAGGGAGGGGAATGAGACACAACTCTAGTTTTGCAAGAAGATAAAAGGGCTTCAAACACTGTATTTCCCTTTGCCAGTGATAGTGCCTTCAGTATCTATCCTCTAGAATTGGATCTTGTTAAGTTTGTGAGGCGTTCTTTGAAGGACTTTGCCTATATTACAACTCCACCTTATAGTGACCTGATCGAGCGACTGGTAGAACGACATCCATGCACTTTTACATCTCATTGCATTCAAGTCATCCCTATTATGATGGCTTACAATTTATTAGGATTTTCCACCGTATTGTTTGATGTATTGCACGCACCTCTGCCTTCTTTAAGATCAAAGAAATGATGGGGAAAATCAATATCCTTATAGGCGAGGGTTTTTCCCTAAAATCTCTCATTGATCTTCTCAATTCCTTCAAGAAAGCTGGCTTTCCCTCCTATCATGCAAAAATCCAGGCCACTACCTGTTCGCATAATGCATTAGCTGAGAATATGGCTAATTTGAATTCTGAACTTGCCAAAGTTGAGGAACAGGTTATTGATTCCAAGGAGTCTTTGGCTAAGGCTAAGATGAAGGTTATTGAGCTTCAGTAGGAGATGGACCATTATCAGCAGGAGATGGCAGACTTGTCCAATGAGGAGGTTTCTTTGGCCTCCCTACCACGTCATCATCACCATTGTATTTTGGACTCTTCTAGCTTGTGGTTTATTGTAGACAACCCCAGTTATTATTATAAAGACTTTTGAGGTACAGATAGTGATAAACTAATGTACTGTCCTATTTTATTTTTTCATGTATCTCGAGGCAGTAGATCCTTTTTTATTTCTCAATTGAACTTTGGAATTTTGGAATGCGTAAGATTGAATTGCCTTTTACTTTCATGAGAATTGTCTATGAGAATATAAAAACAAACTTGTAGTTGGATCAACATTACCCCCATGCTTTCTATATAATTCGTAAAAAAAGTATTTTAACAAGTTGTGAGAGCATTCTCTCTTTCCATCTTACTTGTACCTATAACTTACACCCCCCCCCCCCCCCCAAAAAAAAATGCTAAGATAAGTTAACAACTTAAGAAAAATAAATTTTGAGCCATTTGTTGTTGAGTTTAAAAGTCTCTTCATCCTTAACCTTCGAGATTTCACAATATCCTAAATTATGGGCCTTTAGAATAACATAAGATCCTTCCCAATTTCCCTCAAACTTAGGCAGTGAGAGACCCCGTATGTGTCTTGTACAAGCCTTCAAAACTAGATCACCTTCTAGGAATTTTCTTGGCCTTACCATTTGGTCATAAGATCTGGATAGCTGCTTTCTGTACATATCAAAATGCCTTTTCGCGTTATCTCTGTGCTCTTACCATGATTAGGAAATCGTCTAATATCTATGAAAGGATATTTACCCGAGTCTTGTTTGTGGCTCCAGCTTGTCCATTGCACTTAGGGTAGGCAACTGTTGACTTGTGGTGAATAATGGATTATTTTTATGTTAGAATTAGCACATCACTATTAACAAATGGGGTCCCATTATTCGACAGGAATACCTTCGGGATACTAAATCTATAAATAATGTACTCCTTCATAAAGCGTTCCACTACCCCAATCATATCTTTCTTCAATGGTATGACCTATGTCCATTTGGTGAAGCACTCGGTACCCACCGGTATCCAGATCTTTCCCCTTGAGGAGGGGTTGATTGCCCCTACTATATCGAATGCCCATGTATGAAATAGAAAAGGAGTGGAAAGGGAAAGTTGGTACATTGAGGGAGCATGAATCATATTCCTGTGGAGTTGGCATGCCTTTCACTTTCGAACAAATTTCATTGAATCTTTCTCCATGGTTGGCCAAAAATACCCCAACGTCATTAATTGGTCATAAATTTTTACTCCTCCAATGTTCCCTGGCTCATGTGATTGCTTTAGTACCTCGTATGCTTCCTCCAGTCTAATTCATCTTAGGGGCCTATCATGGTAACCTTTTTTGTAAAGCTTACCCTCCTGGATGTAATACCTGGGCACTCGTCGTCTCAGTCTTGTGGCATCATCTATATCTATAGGAACAATTAACTAACATGTATAGGTATGGCTACCTCCAATCTGATGGTTGATCTATGAAGTTACATTTTGTAACTGGGTAATATAGTAGGCATTTCGCACAATCTCTTTGTAGTAATGCAGCGTCTTCTTTCATTGTTGGACAAAAGTACCTTGCCCTCTGAATTCTTCAATACAAAGAGATTTCTTTTGTCTCACAAATTTTGTCATGTATCTCTAGGTCTCATGACCAAGATATCCATCCCCTTTGTTTTAAAAGTACATATTTCCCTAGGTGGTAAAGTATTGTGCCAGCTCGACCAATGTTAGTGGTCCTTGTCCCGTTTCTAGTTGTTTCCCTATTTCCCCCCTCCAGTCATTGATATCATTAGAAGACAACATTTGTAATATAGTTGATGTTGATGTTATTTTTATGATTCAAAGAACAGTCGACTCTTCGTCAAAGGAAATTTTTGGGCTATCTTGGCGTAAGCATCTGCATGTTTGTTCACGATTATTGGATGTCTCTTGATCTTCATTTTATAGAATTGGCTAAGAAACCTCTGTATAATTATTCAATAAGGTTATAAGGTCATGTGCTTGAGATCATACTCATCATTCACCTATTGCACTACCAAATTGGAATCCCCTTTTATTGTCAGCACCTGTATGCCTCTTCGTAGAGCCTCTAACAACCCCAACACTAAAGCCTCATAATCAGCTTCGTTGTTTGGACATTTGAAATATAGCTTGAAGGACAATTGGACTTCTTCTTCCACTTGACGTAAAATCACTCCTACCCCTCTTGTATTTCAGTCGAAGAGCTATCAAACTTCATGCTCCATTCTTCTAGATTTTCTTCGAGATAGTTGGCTTAGAGATCATTTCCCGGTAGCTTCTCAATAGGTGGATCGAATGTTCTCGAACGGAATATGGCCAGCATATCTCCATAAGCTTGACTTTTGATCGCTCTAAGAACCACGCACTTAAGATCATACTTCGAAAGAATCAAGAACCATCAAGCAACCCTGCCTATTAACACAGTTCTAGCTAGTAAAAATTTTATGGGGTCATATCTAGTAATGATGTGAACCGTGAATGCTAACATATAATGCCTAAGCTTTTGAGCAATAAACACTAGAGCTAAATAATGTCTCTCAATGCTTATATATCTAGCCTCGGGCCCATATATGATTCGTCTTAGGTAATACACCAATTTTTTCACGCCCTCCACTTCTTAAGCCAACAATGCCCCTATTGATCTTTTAGTGGATGTGAGGTAGAGATGTAAAGGAATACCTGCTCAAAGGGAAACCATCGTTTGGGGATACGTCAATAACTTCTTCAACTGGTCCAAAGTTGCCTCGTGTGACTTATCACATATGAACTTTTCCTTTGCTCGTAGAAGCTCCATCAGTGGGTAAGTGACTTAGGCCAGCCTAGGCATGAATCTCCACAAGTAAGAAACTTTCCCCAGAAAACTCTTTAACTCTTTAGTATTCTTTGGTCTTGGAATATTGAGGATACCTTCTCTCTTGTCTATATCCATTTAATCCCCTTCTATGTTCACTACAAATCCCAGAAACTTGTCGTTAGTTACTTTAAATGCACACTTCAAGGGATTCATCTTTAACTTGTACTTCCTGCACCTATGGAACACTCTCTTCAAATCTGCTAAGTGGGTGGCCTCTACCTTGGACTTTATCACCAAATCATCCACATAAAACTCTACAATCTCGTGAAGATATCATGGAATATGGCCATCAAGGTCCTTTGGTAGGTAGCCCCTGCATTCTATAGACTAAAAGGAATAATAGTATACATAAAGTTACCTAATGGGGTGTGAAAAGTTGTCTTTTTAGCGTCTTCTGGGTCTATTTTAATCATGTTGTATCCCACGTATCCATCCATAAAGTTAAAATCTTGTGCCCTGTTGTTGCATCTATGAGACTATCAATGGAATGTAAGGGGAACTCATCTTTCAGACAGGCTCAATTCAAGTCTCTAAAGTCCACACAAATCCATATTTGGTTCTTGTCCTTCTTCCCTATAGGCACAATACTGTACAACTAAATGGGGTGCTGGATGGGAGTAATAAAACCTATCCAAGTAACCTCTGGACCTCTTCCATTATATTCAAGTCTAGCATCGACTTATACGTTCGAGTGGCCTCCTTTATTGGTATCGTTGATGGTATAACATTTAATTTATGTTATCTTACCTCTTGGTCTACCCCGGGCATCTCAGTATATTTCCACAAGAACACATCCTTGAATTCCCTCAGCAGCTCCACTAGCGCTCCTTTGGCAACGGTATCAAGATCTTTCGAGATAAACATTGGTCTCGGGTCATCCCTTTCATCAGCTAAGTTTATCCGCTCTAGCTCTTGGACTTGGGATCTTGGATTATCCTTCATGCACTCTGACTCTTCCTCAACCTCCTCCACAAATTCTTGAATGTTGGAGTTTTCAATCCCCAAGCATTGACCTAAATAATCCACCAAAAAGCATTCATAGACCGAGTTAGCCTCATCATCCAGGCCTTCAACTGCCCGATCACACCTTCAAAGTTTGTAAATAATCATGCCATTTTCCAAAACCACTCTTTTGCATTGGCGTGGTTTCTCCTCCTGGAGAGGTCTTTTGTGCTCATTCTCTTATAACTCCCTCGTTGAAACTCTACTGAGCACACTTTGCTATTATAATTGAGGTTCGATTTGATCAATTCATGGCATTATCCAGTCACGAAGATATCTCAAAAGGCTGGGAGGCCTAACTGTCTCGTGCGCCCTTTATTGCTCCTTATAAGCCACTACCGGGAGAGGAGGTGCACGTACCCTTTCCCTAGTACTTTGGATCTTAATCCCCCCTATGTATCGAGTGAGCACAGTAGATTTTGTAGCTAACTCTGTATAGAAGGCTGCATCCACCAAGTGAGCTTCCTCCCTTACGAAAGGCTTTTTGGATGCTCGAATGACTACTTCCTTTCCTTTGGCATTGTCCTTTGCACAGTGATGATATGTTGAAGGCACCAAATGATGGCTATACATCCATACCCTCCCCAAAACCAACTGGTAGGACGGATCACAATCATTGAGGTGTAATATAATATGGGAAGTGATGTTCCCCATTGTGATCCCCACGTTCACATAAACTATCAACTTGATTCACTGGTTATCATATCCTGCTAATGGACAATGGACTTTACACAATATACTTGTCTCAAAAATATTACAGGCATAGAATGACACCATAAGCATAATGTTGATATATGATCCCCCATCCATCAAGACATGATTAAAGCTACACCCATTCACTCTCTTCGTCACATAAAGTGGCCTGCTATGGGGATATCTAACCAATCGATCTACCTTCAAAAACGTAACCTCTAAAAGGAATTTCTTTAATAGCTTGGCCATTGGCCCTTTACATCGCAAGTTTTGGGCCATGTTTTTCTTGGCAATTTCTAAGATTGCTCGAGTAACCTCTAGTCGGGAATCCACCAACAGTCTGACTTAGTCAAAAACCAACTAAATTTCTACGATCTTGCTAATGCATTGTATTCCACCCAAGGGTCAGCTTGCTCCTTTTCTAGCTCGTAGACCTCCTCCAAATCTCTGTAAGCTGATTCGTCGTATGCTATCTCCACATTTACTCCCCCTAAGGAACAAGCCTCCATTTGTCTGCTCAAATCATCGATCAGACTCCCTCGTCTTCTATTTCCTCTTCTAGTGTAAAACAAGACATTTGGAATAAACACTCTTCCAGAGAATCTACAAAATCTTCCTTAAAAAATAATTCTCCACCTTCATCCGTTCTGCCTCCTCATCAAAAGCACTGGCCATGTTTGCACCCTGTGTTGGCAAAGGATTATTGTTGATGCTGGCTTGTGGCATCTCGATATCTCCTCTCTTGACATGTATGTCTATTATCTTCCTGAGAGAAAAACACTTGCTCGTTGGATGTCCCACCCTATTGTGTACCACGCAAAACTTTGGGCCCTCTCTTTCTTCTCGAGTGATGGGTGTTGTATCGGCCAAAATAGACCAATATATGTAATCTCGAATCACGAGATCATAGGTTTCAATAACCTATTCCACTAAGCAAGGCAACTATGGGGGTCATCCTTTTCAAACTTCCTCTTGCTTCCCCTTCCGCTTTGGCAACGATTTCCTCCCTCGGGTTTTCCACCTTCATTATTGGCATAGTTCACATGAGGGGGTAGCCCTCTCCCCGAGCTACCTGAGGGCTTCAGTAATAATATTGACAAGGTTGGCGAAGGTGTTAGCAGTGGCTTCACCACCAAGGCAATCTTCCTCATAGATTTAAAAAACGAAGCAAATGTAACCTCGCAAGTTTCATTTATCAAATGGCATATATACTCAGGCAACAAACCTTATACATAAACTTGCAAGAGCTTAGTTTCTCTTTTCTCCTTTCTCACGTCCAGAGAGCACTCTCGAAATCTACTGATGTACGTCACTACATCCTCATTGGGATTCTGTTTCTCGAGCCAGTTGTGTAAGAGTAAATTCATCTTCATCCAAGAAGAATTTCTGTATGAACTGAACATGAAGATCCTCCCATGTGGCCATACTTCCTAGAGTTAGATGGGAGTACCACGTGTAAGCTTTCTCAGTTAGAGACTTAGAAAATTCTCTCAACCTTAGCGTATTGTTATTACAGTGGGCACCAAGTTCTCCATAAACCTTTTAATGTGCTCCTTGGGATTCCCCCTTTTCATGTATACTTCTCAAAGATAGGGTGAATATACCCCATTGGGTAGGGTTCGTTATTGTATTCCTCTGGATACGGAATACGAAAATCATCATATACCAAAGAAGCTTCTTTTCCCACCTTAGAGGCCACCATCATTTTCAAAAGATCATTTTTCATCTCCTACATCGTAGGTGAAGTTGAGTTGTGCTGCGCAGGGATCATCATTACTGGGTTTACTTTTGGTAGCACGATCGGTGTGCCATTTCCTGGATATGCAGCCAGGGGGAAAGTTGGCATAGTAGGGCTACGTATTCCTCCCCTAAAGTGAAGGGAGAATTCAAAGGTGTTGTTGGTGGAGCTGTACTATCGGTAGTTACCTGAGCCACTCCCCATGAGATAAAGGGAGCTTGTAAAGTCATCGTTGGGGTCATGAATGAACTGGGACCCGCTGTAGCCCCTAACACCGCCTGAGTTGTCGGAGTTTTGATGAACTCAGCAAACAAGCTCATTAGACCTTCCATCTACGCAGAACCTGCATTGGTCGTCGGACTAACAGTGGACACAGTAGTCTTCGTTCGCCCTACTCGCCCTCTGTCTGGTAAGTTGGTGAGATTCGCTTCTTCCTCACACTGTATAACATCGAAATCAATGTTCCTTGCCACATCGTCATTAGCCATCTCTCAAAAGAGAATACCTCCCCAGCAGAGTCGCCAAATGTAGGAGATGAGTTCTTGAAATGATATTAATGTCAAGGGAGGAGTAACCCTTTATAAAGATGGTAATTATGGCCTTAGAACAATCAATGACAATAATAAATGAAAGTTTTAAGCCAGAACATTCAATATACAAAACTCATGTATTAAATGTGTTCTTTCAACATAAATGTTATAGAAAAACAATCAATGGGGAGATCCCACAGTTGAATTGGTCGAAGGGAGTGGGCACAAGCACCTTTAGGGCACTACATGCAAGGCAGTAACATTAAACACAAGCAGAGTAAATGGGGTTGGTCTCTTAATAAATGTCCTCACGATAAACTCTCTTGTATGGGAGTATTTTGGCAGCAATTCTCGGCTAGAAAAGTGCGATTCCCAAATAGTATAACTTTAGCAGTATTTATAGGAGAACAAGATCATTCGAGTGACCTTCCTTTAATAAATGCATTTTACGCCTAGTGTTGTTAATTTTGTGCATTTAATGCCAAAGATATTGCATTAAATGAGCCAGACATGATATTTTGGCGGGAACATTATTTAGACTCTTAGAGGTATGAACGTATTAAATAGGACGTGATGTGTCAGTTATAGACCTACCATCCTAGGAATATCTTCACTTAAGTGTTCTTTTATCGAGTTCCTGAATGTCAGACATGCTGACGTCAAAGAGTTAGTAAACATTAACCTGCGGGGGATGTACTGTCACATCAATCAAAAAGGTAGTTCATTGAATTGAAGGTTGTTCGACTAACAACTGTTCGAACAACTTGTGGTGTAATTTAGAGGATAATCTTTTGGACAACTGTTTAGGATGAAGGACCCTTGAATGGGTTCCTAGAGATGGTATCTCGAGATACTGTTGGGCCATGTTGTGTATAAACTAAGGTTTTTCCTAAATACCCTAAATGGGTTTCCAACGTTGCCTTGCACCCAATCCTCCAAACTAAATCCCTATAAGATACCCAGAATGAAGTTGCTCGATAGAGCATGTAAGCTCTCGCATGTACTTCCAGACATGGTCCCCTGAGGATACCGATCAACCTCAAAGGTTTATATAGTAATATTTATATGTACAAAGAGGGATAAATATATGTACATCAAACTTCCTATTATAATTTGTGTTTTCAAAGTTCATCTTCTAGTCTTGGTATTTGTGGGAGATCCTTCGAGTAACTTATCTTTGTGCGAGCAACCTTCTTTAAATGATCGCTCGAGCAACTTGTCTTTGTGCGAGCCACCTTATTTACATGATCGCTCGAGCAACTTCAGCATTGTGAGAGAAGCCATCCCTAATCTTTCTTGTGAAGTGTTGTCACTATTTTAATCAACTTTAAGCCTGGACCTCCCTCTACAGCTGGAGAGAAAATATATCAGGGAGAAGTTATTACAAACCAGAGTTCTTACTCACCCACCATTGTCATTTATTGTGAATCTTTTAATAGCTAAACTAGAGATCCTTCAGAGGTTGTTGGTGTGTTGGTTTTCTGCCAAGGTGTATCTAGGATGCTTACTTATCTCTCCCTTTGAACGAGTTGCTTCCGAGTTTATTTTTATTATCATTTGAGTTATACATGAGATACTTGTGAGTTTAATCTGAGTGTTGATTATATACAATATTGTGCGTTCATTTGTATTTATTGAAGAGCTCTTGGGTTATCGTTTATCACGATATTTGTAGGGTTTACACCTTAACTAGTACTACCATATTCCCAGGCTTCAAGAGGACTACCCTCTTACAAAGATAAAATTTGCTAAAAATTAAATTTATGCATTTGGCCTAAGATATAAGTATATCCATATAACCCCTGATTTCTCACTTCAACAACCCCATTGGTCTGCGACCGATAAGGAGAAGACTTGTGTCTTTGAATCCCATATGCTTTAATCACTTCTATAATTTCAACTTAAAAATAGAGACCCTTATCTAATACGAGGTCATGGGAGACCCCGTAATAGCAGATGATATTCTTTTGAATGAATTTGGCCACCTTCTTAGTGTTCAACACCGCGTATGACTCAAAGTCAGCCCATTTAGTGAAATCGTTAATAGTGACTAAAATGAACACATGCCTATTACATTCCTTAGGAGTAATTTTCCCAATGATGTCGATGTCCTAAGTTGATAAGAGCCAGGGGAGGCCATGTTGTATAACTCTTAAGGAGGTAGGTGTTTGAGATTGGCAACTTGTTGGCATTTTATACACCTATTGACTTAGGATGTAGTGTTAGACCATGGTAGTCCAATAGTATACTTGTCGGATGATCCTCTCATCAAGAATATGGACATTCATATTGGTTTCATACTCCCCACCATGGATTTTTGAATAATTTCTTCAGTGTCATCCCCTACTATTATGATAGCCCCAACCATTTCTCCCATTCGTGGTTGGCAATGCATAATCACCACCGCGTAGGATTTTTGGTCATCTCTTTAGAAAATGACAGAAGAATGGAAATGGAGTTGTTGGTCTATTTTACACAAAACAGACAAAATAATGGGTTAGGCCTCCGTGGAGGCTAATTGATGGCCAGAAATCTATGTGTTAACTAGAGAGTCTAAGGACCGAAAATTGGGTTACGTATTGGGAATGTGTTGAGTATCCGCTCGGCCCTTTTAGTCCCAAATGTAGACATAAAATATGTATTTTAGCATGTTATAATGTATGAATAAATAATAAATTGAAAATATTTATTATGTAACTATATGGTGCGGTGCACTATAGATGTGTGTGTAAATAATATAGTCTAAGGATAAATATATACAAGATTGGACTTGTTTACTCGGATGGAAAACTAAGTGATCCTACATACTCGCACGAATCAATTCAAAGTCCATATAGTTTATGAAGAAACAAGAGAAATTTTACCTCTTATAGAGGCTCGGTGTAAGAGATCTAGACTTTCTTTAGTTTTTCAAGACGTTTTTAGTGAAATAAGTTTGGATTCGAAGGTATAAATGATCTATGTTCATGAACGAACTTGAAATGAGATTGATTCACCTATAAAGTCACTTTAATGATGAGAGAATGACTATACGTCTAACATTAAGAACAAAATAATAGATAAAATCCTCGAATTTAGTGATCCTCTACCCTATATGAGAGCATCCCATGGTTTTGAAGCTTTTTTTATTTTTAAGGCATTTTATAAGAAAAAAGTAAAAAAATATGAATGTGTACAAGATTTGACGTGAGTTTGAGATATCAGGCTTCTCTAATATGCCTACGTATCCAACATAGGCGGAATTTAAGTCAACGTAGTTCGAAAATGATTTTTAAAGATAGATCATGTTTAGAAGAATAGAGAAACACAACAAAGAGTAACTTGGGGTGGTGTTGCAGGCCACCATTTTTTATATTAAGATTTTAAAATAAGTGAGTGACAATAACATAACTAAGGGTTACAGACATTCCTTCTTATTTTGGTATTGATTTACGTGTTAACTAGAGAGTCTAAGATTTGGGGACTAGGTTACGAATTTAAAAGGTGTTAGGAACTCGCTCCTATGTTATAGTGTAAGAGGAAATAATAAATTAAGAACAGTTATTATGTAAGAATATTGTGCAGTGCAATATAGATATGTGTATAAATAATATAGTCCAAGGGTAAATATATAGAAGATTATACTTGTTCACTCCGACAACAGTGATCCTACGTACTCGCCTGGAGTGATTCGAAGTTCATCTAGTTTGTGAAAAAATAAGAGAGACTTTTACTTCTTATAGAGGCTCGATGTATGAGATCTAGACTTTCTTTGATCTTTCAAGGTGTTTTAGAGTGAAATAATGTTGGATCTAAAGGTATAAATGATATATGTTCGTGAATGAACTTAGATGAGATTGATTCACTCATAAAGTCACTTTAATGATGAAAAACTTACTAAACTTCCAACATTAAGAACAAAATAGTAGATAAAATCCTGGGATATAGCAATCTTCTACCCTATATGAGAGTATCCCTTGGTTTTGAAGTTTTTTGATTGATTTTTGAGACATTTTATAGAAAAAAAAGAATAAAAACACATGAATATGTAAAAGATTTAAAATAAGTTTTAAAGATCGGGCTTATCTAATATGCCTACATATCCATCGGAGGCAGAATCAAAGTCAACATAGTTTGGATATGACCTTTAGAGACAGATTAAGTCTAGAATAATAGAGAAACTTAGAAAAGAGTAAGTTAGGGTGGTGGTGTAGCACAACACCGCCCTTTTTTATATTATGACTACATAATAAGTGAGTGAGAACAATGTACCTTCAAGGTTACACGTGTTCCTTTTCATTTCGGTGGCATTCATCTTTGAATCGGGCTTTTTGGGATGGATCCAAGGTTACTTGATATATAAATTACCTTTAAAGAAAAAAAGTAATAAAAAGAAAAAAATGGGTTTCTTAGTTTCTGTGGGTTTAAATGAGAAAGTTTAAGTTAAGGCTTTGGGTAAAAACATTAGATTTAGGCTTTGATGGGGTTCTTGGGTTCTTAAGGAAAATGAAAAGAGTTTTGAGATAATTTGGAGAAGAAAATGATTTTGGACTGAAATCTAGCATTTAAGTCCTGAGTTAATGCCTTCCAAATGGTATGTGAGGGCCCCCTTTATAGTCAAACTGCCTAGGGCAAGTGGCCGATATGTTAAAGGTACTATACACCCATGATCGATCGGTCAAGCTTATTTTACCTTGGCCTTTGGGATAGCTTGACTTATTTGGGTAATTTATTTATGGGCTTCTTAATCTTTTAGACCTTTTGGGAGGCATCCTTAAGTTTTGAATTCCATTTGGGCCTTTGGGAGATCGTGATATCTTTATAGTGAAGAATGGGGTTTCTACAGAGCCCCTCGACAATGGAGTTCATTTAGGGCGAATGTCATTGTAAAGAAAGACAAATAAAATATGACTTTTGGTGAAATTTCTTCTTTTACTAGGCAACTCGGGACTCCCTTGGATGGTTCATTCTTTTGATTACGACAATAGATTATGATGCTCGTTCGACCGTTTTCATGATATAGCAGGTATCTGTAATGTCCGTGGGAGATGATGGTGTATTACGTTATGGCCTATTAATGTTTATCGGCCGAGTGGGACAAGGTGAACTTTGGATTGTTCGAAAATTATCAGTATGAGATGAGGTATTTGTCAATATACCATATCAGTATGGAAAACGTCCACAAGAGACAGGGTGTTTATCAATCCACCAGATCCTTTGGGAAACCATTCGCATGACACGGGTTATTTTTGGATACACTAGGTCATTTAGGAAATCGTATGCATAATAGGTGGTGTTTCTCAATACTCCAGATCATTTTGGAATCCATCCACATGAGATGGGGTGTTTGTCGATACACCAGATCATTTTGGGACTACCCACATGAGACGATGTGTTTGTCGATACACCAGATCCTTTTGGAAACCATTCACATGAGACGAATTTTGACAAAGGGGTGATTGAAAATAAAGAATTTTTTATTTAATTTTAATAAGGATTTTTTATTTTTGACTTTCACTCAGGCAGGAAATAATTTGGATTTAATTGAGGATTGGATTTTCAACATTTTGAACCAATTTTTTGAATTTGTGATTTTTTAGGGAAGGAGTAATGAATTTTATAACTTTGATAATTTTATTTATTTTCTAGGAAATGGAGAGTTATTATTTGAATTTCGAAAAATTTGTGTTTTTTTAAGAAAGGGATGGTAGATTTTAGAATTTTGAGAATTTTTTATTTCTTGAGGAAAGGAATGGTGAATTTTTTAATTTCGACAATTTTTTACTGATTCAGGGTAGGGCTGCAAATAAACCAAGTTGTTCGTGAGAAGCTCTAGCTCAGCTCCATCAAAGATCGAGCTCGAATCTTTTGTTAAGTAGACAAACCGAGCTTGAACACGATTTTGAGCTCGTTTAAAAAATTTTGATCATTGGGCTCGGCTCGAACTCAGCTCGTGCTTGGGTTTGAAGGCATAAATGAGATCGATTAGACTTCTTAAATTCGAGTTGATCAAGTTTGGCTCATGTTCGACTCGTTTAAAGCTCATGTTCGGCTCTTTTATTTAGTAAATGAATCGATCTCGGACGTAATTTTAAGCTCATTTAAACGAGCTTAGCTAAGCTTGACTAGAACTCGGCTCTGGTCGATTTGTTTGTAGTCCTAATTCAGTGGGAAAGACCGATCGGTCAAGTGTTGGGTGCATTTGAACAATAAGTAAAGAGCTCTCTTGACCGGTTATGCACTTGTCCCCCTTGTAAAAG
Source organism: Sambucus nigra (assembly GCA_949130495.1). Taxonomy (NCBI): domain Eukaryota; kingdom Viridiplantae; phylum Streptophyta; class Magnoliopsida; order Dipsacales; family Adoxaceae; genus Sambucus; species Sambucus nigra. Next base: position 183,553,010 of record OX422210.1, read on the forward strand.
GGTGATTTTCATCTTTTTTCCTTATTTCTCACTTTTCACTTTGTCTCTAGATTCTCGAGAGGCTGGGAAGCTAGATGACTGGGAGGATATAGATATCCCTATGGAGTTGGTGGCGAGGGATTTGGGTGTGTACCACCATGTACTTTGACCTGGGGATCAAGCTATCTTGCTACGAGAACATGCCACTTATCTCTCCACTGATGTATGCAATGGTCCAGTGTGTCTGATTATTATTTTTTATGCCATTTTATCCGTGTATTGGTACGTATTACTACAACTTTATTTTTATTTATTTATTTATTTTCATTATTTACATGATAGCTTCCTGAGGATAGTGCCACCCACCTCTGATTTAAGGGTTTCCCTAAGTGGATGTTATCTTTACGGACTCATGGACATTTCCCTGCCATTGTTTGGGAGAGAGTGCAGGATTTGGGCTTTGGGCCTTTGCTTGATTCTCTGGTGACACTCAGTGGCACCTCAGTGATTTCGGCATTAGTAGTGAGGTGGTGGGACAAAACTTCTACCTTCCACCTCCTAATGGGTGAGATGGCACCCAACCCACTAGATTTACATGTCTTGATCAGTCTGTCGTCTGGTTCATTCCCGGTGATGATTCCCCACCACATTCGGTTATTAGTGGATGTTATTAGGGTGGCTATAGGATTCATCTTGTATCTTTGCTCGAGGAGCGATACTTTTACTCACTAATCCTAATACCCACATGAGGGTGCATTGGAGGCATCTAAGGATGGATGAGGTTCTGATTCGTCAGTTCATGTGGACCTTTCTTCTCTTCATACTCGGCCACACCATTTATTTTTCTCATGTTGAGGCGGTTGATGAGGATTTTCTCTTCCCTCCTTAATACTTCAAATGTATTCATCAGTATAACTGGGGCAGTTCTGCATTGGGGTTGCTTTATGCTAGCATGAGCTCTCTTTGTAGACGGGTGGCTGAGAGTTCCGTCAGTTACATGATAGTTTGGCAGGTAAGCCTTTCTTGCTTTTTCCTTTTTACCTTTTTTATTGTATTAGTTTTATTGCGATACTAATATTTCGCACCTTATTTTCATGCAGTTATGGGACTTCATGGTCTTTGGAGTTCACAGGTGTTCTTGAGAGCTGGGGAGGAGGATGTTTGGCCCCGACAGAGGATATGGCGGAAGAATAAGCGGTAGGGGCATTTAGGTGTACTCTCATGGTGTGATATGCACTTTCTAAATCGGTTGACCACAGGCAGGGTATGTTATTTACTCTTCTACCTTTTTATATTCCAACATTTTCTTTCATTTCCTCATTATTCTTGCTCTATTTGTATGTTACCTTATTCCCTTAGGTTGTATCCCAAAAACGCTGGTTATGGATTAGATGGATAATCAGACTACGTTTTGACTCCTCATCGGCATTGATGGGGTTACAAACTGCTACTTGAGAGAGAGGGTAATCCATAAATGGACCTACCATGCCCATTGATTACTGATGTGGCTCCATATGGGATGAAGGCTCCACATTTTCTTCCTCCCTTTGATTTCGAGGCATATACTTAAGGAGTCCCAGTGGAGGGTCCCCACCTTGACTACACCATCCCATATACTGACTTTATTGAAAAGAGACTGATGCTTGCGGTCTTATATGCTGGAGAGGGTCAGGGCTCGAGGGAGGCGCCCTCAGCTACTACGTATGTTCCTCATTTTGAGGGGTCGGCTATAGTAACTATCGTAACATTGTGAGTCCTAAGTTTTTCCATCCAATACATCGAGCATGATCGCATGCAATATAAGGCATCATCTTTTCCTTTTCACCCTCATTTCTTTGTGTCTGAGGGAATAGAGGTACGTGTATTTAATTTATTTCTTCTTTGTTGTCTTTATTCATTTTTGAGGTTATGATGCATCAATCTTTTATTGTAGGCTTTCACCATCCGTCGAATGTTGTGGAGAATATGTCCCAGGCGATAGGCTCGTACTTGTCCTACATCTGGAGGAAAATGAGGAAATTGGGTAAGGGTCGTCGAGTGATCGAAGATGTTTCAGGTTCCTTTCTTTGTAGTGATCAGGGTGATCGTGCTCCGAATATTCCCAAGTCTTCCTATAAGGTAAGCCATAGGTGTTGAGGGACTACCTCTCATGTACCTTCTCGAGGAGATTTAATAATCTTAGATGTTATTGTGACACGAGTGGTTGTTTTTTATTCCAATGAGGAGAAGGATGACGACTCCTCTTTTGGTGGGTCTCTAGACCACTTTTCATTTTTTTGTATTTTTGTATTTTTTATATTTTGTATTTTTATATTTTGATGATTGTCCTTTATTCCTAAACATTATGTACGAAAAATGTTTTAATATAAGAAATTCCTTTTATTTTTGAGTTATTTTATGTTAACGATGACATGAACATGGCATAGATATGTAGAAGATTTGGCTAGGATACCAAAATGGAAAAAATACCATTTCTAAGTTTTAAAATCTATTATAGCTTCCATTCTCGTAATAGGTCTTTTCAAATGGTTTTTCAATCAACATGTCTGTAGAGAATGACTGCATATTATGATTTTGAGATAAGGACTGATCGGTCTATGGGCGAAATGATTAGTCGACTCGTTATCCTTATAACTAGGAGGAGTTTTGTCTTGGAAACTCACACCTTCTGCCTTCTTCTCTCATAGTTTAGACATTCCAGTGTTTCTTTAACTTATTTGAGATGGCCCTTCTGTACTCCGACTATCAAGATACTCTGAACTATCAAATAGACTTATTTATTCCTATATTTGATGATTGGTACCTTTTCGGGCAAGACCATTACGATTTGGTCCTTTTGTTATCTAAGAGGTTCATATCCATTGATTAGGCTTTCTTACAAGCAGCTTCTCACTTCTGGTACATGGAGGATCACCTTTTTCCTTTCGCGTTAGAGGAAGTATGTTCTAATTTTGAGTATTAATGCTTCTTGATAGGATACGACACAAACCAACCCATTGAAGATACGTATCTTTATCAAGGGGGAATTTCCTCTATTATTGTACTATTGGAGGTAGACCACCCTACTGCTTGTGAATTACTCATTAAATAAGGAATCAATTTGATGGTGATTGTTTCTTTCTTCGAGTATGACATCTCCAAAAGAGTACACATAGGAGGTCGAAGAGGTTACTTCTCTTTGGCACTAGTGTCCCAGCATTCTCTAATTATCGACACTACTTACATTGACATTCGTCCAGCGAACCTGGTTCTGCATATAAATGAGGGTAAGAACCCAATACCCCTGATTTTGGGTACCCTTAACAACCTTTTTGCATTATGTCCTCGTGAATGACCTTATCTTTGGGTAATCATTGTGATCATGTATTTGGGGCTTTTATAGAGGCTCTTCTTAATTGGGGACCCTCTGTCTCTTCCCTATCAACCGGTTGAGTATATCTGTTGTGATCCACTTATTCATATAAGGGACACTAAAGGATAATGGGTCTATTGTCTATTTGAATAATGACACTTTTATTTTCGTTGGCATTATCATTAAAGGTCGATTGTGGATCCACGTATGTCCATGGAGCCGTTACACTCTATTCGCTTGTGTGCTCTGCATTTTTACTCTTTTTATTTACCTTGGTGAGTGGCGTACAAATGCGGGAGAAGACAGGAGATTCCTCCTTCTTTGGGTTAGATGCATCCGGTTGAGCCTATATACTTGTACTTGGTAAATATGATTTCTGATCTCTAGAGGAATGAAGTTTTGTTGTTCCTCCCTATTCTTCCTGCTTCATTCGGGGGCATGACGATGATTTTGTATAAGGAGTATTTACTTTGGTGCTAGGAGAAGGTGAGGGATGCAGAAATGCTAGTCTTCCCTGGCTTTTAGGGTTAACTCTTTTCGGATCCGATAAAGTTCACGGGATTACCTCGTTGGAAGATAGTGAGTCCTTTGATGACATGTTGATGAATAGTGGTTCTCGGTCTATGAGTATATCCAAGGAGGAGATGGATGGTTCTGAATCATTTGATAGAGTAGGCAGTATTTCACTTTGAGTAGCCTTATGTAATATTATGTTTTCTGATGAAGATAAATGTATACATTGTAATGAAATATTTATGTTCTAATGAAAAATGAGTCCCCCTACGGACTTCAAACCTTTATTTGTTATCCTACTGACTCTACAATCTATTTTTTAGGAATCTAAAATATGAGAAATGGAAATAGAAATACCTCACCCCTTGGAGGTTGTGGTTTGGATGACTAAACCCCTAAGGGTTGCCTACGTACCTCCACCATATGGTGGAATTAATTTGATGATGATTTCAATGAGTTATTTTTTTACTTATTGAGTCAAAGGTCTTACGTATTTCTTGTTGGTTATATAAAGTCTTTTTTTCATACATAGTATTTCTTGAGATGATCTAGATTAGTCGGTTTGGCCAATTATGTTCAGTTAAGATCGACTAGGAGAGTCATGTCTGCAGGTAGAATCTTCTTTACCACATATGGTCTCGTCAAATTGCCTTGGGGATACCATATGGGTTCGATGACTTTTTTCAGTACTAGTTTCCCTTCTTTGACACCTTAGTGTTTTACTTTCATGTTGAATACCCTCGGGACTAGCTTGTGATGCCCCTACATATGATAACGTGCTAATAATATTTATTCATGTAACAATGTAAGATCCTCATATCTACTATTCATCCCATCTTCCTTAGAGAATTCATTTTCCAGCGGTACCCTCAAAGATAGGATTTCCAACTCGATTAGTAACATAGCTTTAATCCCATTCATGAGTGAAGGAAAAACGTGGCTCCAGGCATTTTAACAGTAGTCAAATATTCCCACATTGCGTATGTAATACCATTAGCCTAGTCTCGCCATCCATCAATAATTTTACTCAATATTACTTTCATGTTCTTGTTCGATGATTTTATGGTGCCATTGGTCTATGAACAATACGTGGATAACTTGTGTTTCTAGATTCTGTATTCTTTAACAAGTTCTATAACTTCTTCCTAGAAATAAATCCCACTATCATATATCAGCTCAAACGGTACACTATAACTGTAGATAATGTTCTTTCGTCTAAATTGAGCCATTTTTTCATGTTCAGCGTGGCATACATTTCTGCCTCAACCCATTTAGTGAAGTAATCTATAGAAACCAAGACGAATTTATGGTCATTTCGTGCTTCTGGTGATACTTTCTCCAAAATATCGACTTCCCATGTTAAAAAGTACCATGGTGATGTTATGGTGTACAATGACCTCGGAAGCAGATGCTACCAGTTGAGAATCGTTAGCATTTCAAACACCTTTGGACATATTTGTTTCAATCATATTAAATGGTGCTCTAGTAATACCATTGGCGAATGATATTTTTGGTTATCTTGTGGCCATTCATATGAGGACCACATTCTCCTCTATGGATTTCTTCCATCATCTTATTTGTTTTATTCCTCACAAGACATTGTAAATAAGTGCTATTATAATGTCTTTTTTATAGATGTCCGGCACACATAATGAATTGAGTGGCCCATCATTCAAGTGTCATCTTGTCTTTATTGTTGGATTCGGAAGTATATTTTCTCTTATGAATAATCTCATTTATGTCTTGGTAACAAGGTCCTTCGTATATGACTTCGGTCATGCAGATTTCATACATGAATCCAGGTCTCTCTTGCTTGCATACATCTACTTGTACCTTATCCATATATTCTAGGATTTACAACATAGCGGCTAGAGTAGCCAATGGGTCAACGAAACTATTCTGAGTTATTAGGAGATAGAAGAATTGAGCATCATTGAACAAAGAAGTGATTTTATGCAGGTATCCCGTCCATGGCCGACGGTGCGAATTCACCACCCCGATGGGTTTTTAGCCCTCTCTTTTGGAAATGAATGAAGAATGGAAATGGACTCGCGGGTATATTTTACACAAAACAGATATAAGAATAGGGCAAGCCTCCATGGAGATCTATTAATCGCAACTGATTTATGTGTTAACCATAGAGTCTAAGGTTCAAGGACTGGGTTATGAATTGGGGATGTGTTAGGCACCTGCTCCTATGTTATAGTGTAAGAATCTATAATAAATTGAAAATAGTCATTATGTAAGCATATTGTGCAACACAATATATCTATGTGTATAAATAATATAGTCCAATGATAAATATATACAATATTGGACTTGTTCACTCGGACGACAGTCCCAGTGATCCTACATACTCGCTCGGAGTGATTCGAAGTTCATGCAGTTTGTGAAGAAATAAGATAGATTTTACCTCTTATACGGGCTCGATGTAAGAGATCTAGACTTACTTTGATCTTTAAAGGTGTTTTAAAGTGAAATAATATTGGATATGAATATATAAATGATATAATTTCATGAAAGAACTTGGATGAGATTGATTCAGTCATAAAATCACTTTGGTGATGAGAGAACGACTATAATTCCAACATTAAGAACAAAATAATAGATAAAATTCGTGGATCTAGTGATCCTCTACCCTATATGAGAGTATCCCTTGGTTTTGAAGCTTTTTTTATTTTTGAAGCATTTAACAAGAAAAAAGTAAAAACATATGAATATGTACAAGATTTGACTTGAGTTTTAGAGAGCAGTCTTGTTTAATATGCCTATGTATCCAGTGTAGGAGAAATCAAACTCAACGTAGTTCGGACACGACCTTTAGAGACAGATCAAGTATAGAAGAATGGAGAAACACAAAAAATAGTAAGTTGGGGTGGTATTTCAGACTGCCCTTTTTTTCTATTAAGACTTCAAAATAAGTGAGTGACAAGAACGTACCTACAAGGTTACAAGTGTTCCTTTTCATTTCGGTAGACTTTAGGCTTGGATCAACTTTTTTCGGGTTGAATTTAAGGTTAATTTGAATACAAAATACCTTTACAGAAAAATAAAGTAAGATAGAGAAAAAATAGTGTAGACACCATATTCTAGAACCCTCCTAAGTCCCTAGCTCCTCCCCATGCAACACAAACCTTAGGTCATACTCCGAGTACCAATCTGGAGGCCATCGAGCGCTCCCAGGTCATGTTTGACTCCGATCAACTCTATCATCAGAGCAAAAGATCAATGATTCTTTGAAGGTCTCTGAATCCCCTTTCCAACGGTCTCTTCGTGCACAAATCGGCATAACGGTTCGAACGAATGGACCATTTTACTATCAAAAACTGATCTGGAGGCCACTAGGTGCTATCGGGCCTCGATTTGACCCTAATCAACTTCATCGTTTGAGAGAAAGCTCAATGGATCTTCAAAGGGCACCAAAACCCCCTTTTAACGGTCTGCCTTATGCACGAAACGGCATAACCGTTTGGACGAACGATCCATTTTCCCATAAAAATTGATTCGGAGGCCACGGAACGCTCTCGGGCTCCGTTTGACCACGGTCAACTCTTCAGCTCGAATGATACTAAATGAATCTTTGAAGGGCACTGAATACCCTTTCCAACGGTCCACCTCGTACGCGAATCAACCTTACGGTACGGACGAACGACTCATTTTACTCCAAAAGGTCACCAGCGCTTTCGAGCCCCGTCTGACCAAAGTCAACTCTCCAAATCAAGAGAATATCTATGGAATGTTGAAGTGACTCGCATAACCTTTCCAATGGTCCTCCCTGTGCGCGATTATAACTTACGATTTGGGGGAGCGATCCATTATCGTCCGATGATCTCCCGTCCAAAGGACCAATGGGTGCTTCTGAGTCCCATTTGACCCAAAGTTAACTCCTGGACCCAAGAGCAACCCAAATGACTCTTAAAGGTATCTAAATTACCTTAATAACAGTATGATCCGTGCATGATTTGGATTTATGGATTGCATTCTATGACCATTTTTTCAAAAAAATCTATACGAGACTACTGATTGGCAGGTCCATTTCCCTGCCTATCGGCAGTGTCCCTAGGGTCACATATCGATTGGCAGGGTTGGGGGTATGCCTATCGGCAGTTTCCCTACCCTATAAAAGGAGGGCATGAGCTCACTTCCAGATACACTTCAGATCCATCAATATCAGTGATCTCAGCAATATTCTCTTGCAATCAGCGAAGTTTCCTTATGTGAAATTCCTTTCCATATTTCATTCCCATCATTTTCATACCCAATTTGGAAAAATATCCTTCTCTCTCATCCAACATTCATCCCAACATTCAAGGGAGCTCATCAAAGATAAAGATCAAACCTCAATTCTCCAAAGAAGGTCCAAATATTTTTCTCTCTTTAAATTCTTTATTTTTCCATTAGTTACATAAATTCTTAATTGAGCTTTTACTTTAGTTCATACACATTAACATCTCATCCTTTATTAACTATATTGCACATACTTTATTTTTCTATAAAAAAAACCACTGTTCTAAAAAACCCGCCTAGGCTCCACCTAGGCTTAAGGCTTGGGAGAAACGCCTCGCCTTACGCTTTTCACGCCTTATTCTTGGAAAAACCCTTAAGGCGCACTTTTTTCTAAAAACAACAATGATTTAGTGAAACGATGTCGCCTTTTAAAGAATTTGTTTACAAACCGGACCATTATCTCATCCAAAATAATCAAATAGTATTTTAATTTGCATATATTCAGACATATTTTTATGATCTGTGCAATTTTTGTATTTTAATAGCCTTGTTATGGTTAAAAAATATTAAAATATATTAAGAAAGCCTAAACGCCTTTTCACGCCTTTTTACGCCTAGGCCCGCCTAGGCTTCTAAGGCTTGGCCTCCACGCCTCAATCACGCCCTGCGTTTTTTAGAACCTTGAACAAAACAAAGAAAAATAGGGTTACACCTATAATTTCCAACGGGATTATTCACCACATCTTCTCAAAACTAAAATACTTTTTCTACACATACACATATAACAAATTTCCATTTGAATATATGGGATAAACACATCTCTTATGCTGCATATGAACTATGTGGACTTAGATGCATTTATAGTCTACGTAGGCGTCTCGGGTTAAAACCCGAGATTTGAGTCCACTTTTTATATTTTCATCCTTTTCCCATTTAATCCATATATTATCCATAAATATCATACTTATAATTCATATGTGCGCCTCTTATTTAACACACGTTGTTGTTTCATCATAACAATGAATATCTCTATAGACGCATACATCGTATTCTCTAGATATTATTTTGGGAACATTCTTATGGATGACCTCACTCTATCCTTTCCATGATATGAGTCAGGAGATTCCAATCTCCACTTATATATACAAGCACGCACACTTCATGGAGAAATTAAGGAAAATCGTAACATAAGCCCATGAGAGGCGAAAATGTCAGGGTGTTTGCCTAACACCTGCCTCTGAACCTCTGAACTATTCTTTTCGTAAGCATAAGTTTGTCTTTGATGTCGCTCTCTCGAGATGACGACAAGTTCTTTTGCCTTCTTTGTGCAAAATAGGCTGGCGACTCCATCTCTTCACATCACCCCACACGGACGAACGACGGCCGAAGCGCTCCTAGATGAAGAGGGCGCGAGACCTTTACTCCCCCCCGGGTGGGGAGGAAAAGAAATGGGTGGACACGGTGGTGACTCTGCAGGAGGGGGTCATTCATAAGAGGGATAAACTATGTTTGCATGGACGTTATCATTTTTTGCTTGTGTGTGTATGTACCCACATGTATATTCCCTTTTTCTCCTCTATTATTTCTTATCTACCTCATGCTTTTGTCACTCACACACTTATAGATGCTCTTTATTTACACTTCGCATTACTTACCCATAGGATCACTTGTATCGACATCTTGCACACACCACTTAAAATATCCATGTTTAGGTGTCACTCACACACACCTCCACTTATCACACTTGTATATATCCATGATCACTCACACTTATCACACACCACTTGTAGATGATCCATGCTTAAATTCACTACCACACACTCACTTGTAGATATTCATACATCACTCACTCTCACGCATCCATGCTTAGTATAATCTCCATGCTAGATTTACTTTTTCATACGTGTAAAATCTTCCTTATTAGTATAGTGCTCATCACCAAAGAGTATTCATTATGCACACTACATCACCAAAGAGCGTGTCTATTGACCAAATTTTGTCTCATAACTGGGGGGTCACATTGTGATGGGCGTTGGTCCGGCAGGTCGCAGTTAGCCTAAGCAATATGACTCTTACCTTCCATTGGCCAAGTACCTTCGATGTATATCGAACGGTTCCCCCGCATCATATGCTTGACCAAAGTCATGAAGGGAGGTATATAGTAGAGAACTCATTCACGTACATCGAGTATATCAAATTCACTCTCACACGTACTATCCCCACGAGGTATATAGTGAGACAATTCACATACGCTCGGGTATATCAAATGGCTTATCCACACGTATCGATTGCCCTCAAAAGAAATATGTATATCGTGGAAGTCATACTAAGGGGGGAAACTTTCCACTAACCCAACAACTACATACCTTCATATAGGCATCAAACCTAAGGCACTCATATTTAGTTTGTCGGTTAATACCCGAAACTTTGCCGAAATATTGGGTCGACATACTGCCCAAATTTTCGCGCGATTTTGTTTTTTTCAAAACGGGACCCTGTCAATGAGCCTGCAACAAGTCAAACCGTGTTTTACATATTTTTAAAACTAATTTTCATAGGCTCGGGTCACGTCCGACATTTCTTTATATTTAGGTAAACCTAATATGAATGAAAACCTAATAATAATAATAATAATCATGTGACCTTTTTCTCCTTTTTCCTCCTTCCTTACCAAAAGTGTCAAAAACATTTTGTCCCCTCCTTTATCAAAATACCAAAAATATGTTTCCTCCTTTTATTGAAATACCCAAAAACATTTTTTCCTCCTTTTTTCCAAAAATGTCAAAAACATTGTCTTCCTATAATAAAAAAATTTCCTCCCTTCTCTTTCAAAAATAAATTCGAATCATTTTCCCTTCTCAGGTCGATCGCATACCCGAACCTTGGCCTGGCTCCCTATTGGATTCAGTCTTCCATCGAACCACTCCAAAGCACCATCAGGTCTACCGCTACTTCCTCTGAGTATGGAATCCCCTTTCACCCATTTTCCATGGAGAATTCAGACCAAGTACCGAATGTGCAGCCTGATTTGATGACGGTTATAGCCTAACTTACCGCCAAGACTGACAACCTTTAAACCAAGGTTCATGAGATACAGCAAAACTGGGTCCCTGTTCCTGAAGATCCCCAGGTCCTCTTCCCTCGCACTATGGGTCCACCCGCACCTGAGCCTATTTGGGTCCTGGAAGAAACTCATCATACTCCACGTGTCCCTCCTGCTAATGGGCCACCGCCAGCTTCTTATGTCGAATCTTGCCCAACCAGGGGCTAACCTTCCAGTGCATGTCGAACCAAAGGAAGAAGATTTGAACAAGGTCAAGGAGGACCTTAAGCTATTGACCAAGAAGTTTGACCAGGTTCGAATCTCCATGAACGACATGGATTAAACACATGTCTCCCTACCCTAATGAGAGTCTATCGAAAAAGTTCAAGATGCCTAACATTGAGAAGTTCGGAGGTAGGGGGCCCTAATTATTCATCTCCAAAGTTACCATCGAGTCATGACTCTACTAGGTGCCTCAGAGGAAATAATAACCCAGATGTTCCAACAGACTTTGAAGGACAACGCTCTTCATTAATTCCTATCTCTCGAGGAATCCAGAATTCGCAGTTAGGAGGATGTTGCCCATGAATTCATATCACAGTACAAGTACAACAAGGAGTTGAAGGTTACCGATCGTGATTTAGAACTTCTTAAATAGAATCTCAGGGAAACTTTCAGTAATTTCATAGCAAGATAGAGAGAGAAAGCAGCCACCATGACCAACCAGCTTCTCGAGGAGGAACAAGTCAGTATTGTGAAGAAGAACTTCTTACCCCATAGCGGAGCAAGATCACTTCGAGAAGCAGTAGTAGAGATCAAACAAAGTCTTGCGAAGACAGAAGTTGAGCCAAAGAAAGTATCCAGACAGTTCACTCCAAAAAAAATATGAGAAGCCTGCCAATATTACAATTTCAGCCATCAATAACATCTCTCAGCCTGCCACTTTATGGGCACTAGAAAGTTTCCCTAACCTAGTAAAAAAAGAATACAACGAGCTTTATGCTCCCCTATCTAAAGTCTACCAATCCCTTTTGAGCTGAAATCTTATCAAGCCATTAGACCCTCATTCATTACCAAACCCACTTCCTAGAAATTTCAAACCCGATGCCCATGGTGATTATCATCAAACTGCAAGTCATACCATTGATCAATGCTTCCATCTCCGGAATATAATCCAAGCTCTGATTGAAGGGGGATAATTGCCTTACTAGAAAATCATAATCCAAAAACTACCCACAATCCACTCCTAAATCATACAAATGCCATCTTCTTTGAAGAAGACCCAAAATTTGACTCATCTACCCAGATTGTACCCGATAAATCACCCATCATAAGTTTGCACATATTTTCTCCTACACCCTACCTAATCTGCCGATCAAGCCTTATCACTTCTTCCATGATCATGCATTGTCGTTCGTATTCATTCCGAAGGAAAAGATATGGAATTGTCAATAGTATTAAACCAGCTCATAGAGTTCGGGGTGAAATATCCCCGGAAAATGACCATTGACTGCCAGAAGATCAGCACACTATTCTTGGAAGCCCATAAATGGTATCGAGAGTCGGATAATTGGGTGGTACCTATCGATGAAGTTAGATTAGATGATATCATCCAGATTATGGAAGACTTGTTCCCACAAATCGGTGAAATTTTCAGTAGCTTTGAGATACTCTATGCTTTAAAACTACAAGGGTTCTTTATTCCTTCACTTCTACATCTCCCCGTTGAGTGGGAGGTTCTATACGAAGAGGTCGTTAAGGTTGTAGAATGCATTGGCTTCAGATAAAGAGCAAAGCCTAGAAAAGACTAGTTCGACAATCAGTGTATGTGGGATGATATCGTTCGAATATATGCTAAGAGAGAGAATCAGAGTGGCCAAATAACCCGAGATAGATGAAAAAATAGGGTTTCTATTTTTCCCCTCTTCTGTGAGCTATATGACAAGGTCCGGGAGGCACTACTAGGTTTTGAACCTTCAATCAGCAACAACAGATAAGAAAAAAGGTGTTGAGAAACTCCCTATGTCGAAAATAACCCTCAGGGAGAGCAAGATCCTCGATCAGTTGAAGAAAACTCAAGCTAACATCACTCTGTCGGGACTCTTTATGTCTTCCCAGCTGCACCAAAATTCCTTGATTAAACTACTTATCGGGCCCACAGTCCTTCCTTCCACCATACCAGAAGAAGCAGTGAATCTTGTCGGATCTCTAACCTCTACTAGAATGCTTTCTTTCTTCGAAGAGAAAATTCCTAAGTTTGGTCCAAATCATAACTATGCTCTCAATATCTTTATCGAGTTCATGGGAAAAACTGCTCCGCTTTCACTTGTCGATAATGGATCAGTTCTTAATGTTTGCCCGTTAAGAACTCTCAACTACTTGGTACTGAAAGTAAGCGACCTTGATCCAACTTCTGTCATGGTGTGTGCTTATGACAATACTCATTGGGTAGTGATGGGATCCATAAAGTTTATAATAGGGGTTACTAAATTCTAAGTCATCGATATACCGACTTATTTCAACTTGTTACTCGGTCGACCTTGGCTCCATAGTATCAATGGTGTGTCTTCCTCACTCCATCAGAAACTAAGATTATTCGCAAATGGTCAGGTCATCACCATCCTGGGCGACGATTATAACACTGAGAATGCAAGTACCAGTAATACAGTACTAGAGATACATCACGGGGTGAATGATATGCTTTTGTTTGGCTTTCGAATGGAATCACTCTCGATCCCAGCAGGGGATGATTTCAAAGATAGAGTTTGTTCAAAACACATCCCTCATGAAAACGTCAATATGATATAAATGTTCAAAAACATGCACTTCATGGCAAAACTAGGGCTGGGACGACGACAACAGGGAATATAGGAGCCCATAGTATTGAAGAAGGCCTTTCCACCTTATAGCTTGGGTTATCAACCATCATCAGAAGAACCCAGAATGCTCCCTCAAACTTGGTTGAAGAGAAAGCTATAAAATTCCAAGACTATCTCAAAGGATTCCTTGAATGAAAGATTCATCAAAGTGAGTGAAGATTTCCCCTTTTGTGGTTTTCCCGAATCATGGTATGATCATGTGGACAAGAAGATGAAGCCAGGAATGGAGATTTTCTTATAAGATAACTACTTATGGGTCGAAAGTTCCCATTATCATTTACAACAACTCATTATTATCGAGAATTTTGAGGGAAGTGACTCCGAGGATTCATTCAATTTACAAACATTGGGGTTGACACTCTGCATGGTCCACTCAGGCGCTACATCATCGGATCCATCCATCCTGATCAAAGTTGTTGATGCACCTCTCCTCAACTAGAATGTTATACCAGTTCCACTCGGTGAAATACAACCCAACCCAGATGTTTATCCCATTTCCTCTTCTTTTGTTGTTCCTCCCTATTCTGATCACAATGTAATCGATACTTCCTTTGATGAGGTTTTCAATGTTGTATTTCACAATAATGAAATGAACGAGGATTTTGAGCATCTTGTTGTGCCTTACATTAATTGTCCTAATTATAATCAAACTTTTGATGATGATGATTTTACAAATGATCAATTCTTAACTGATCTAAATAAGCTTAATAATAAACAACACAACTGCGTTCAAATTAATGAAGATGAAACTATTGTTATTAATCTTGGTTCTAGTAGCTAACTACACGATATTAGGATAGGGTACACCCTTGATGAGTAGCATGCGCAACTTGAAGAGCTGCTGAAGGAATTTATGGACGTTTTTGCATAGTCCTACGACGACATGCCCGACATCGATCCCAAAATAGCTCAGCACAACATTCTAACTCTCTTGGAATGCAAACCGATCAAACAGAAATAGACAAAAGCTCTGTGCCGAATGGTCGCTCAAGTTAAGGAAGATGTGGTCAAACAATTGAATGTAGGCTTCATCTGAGTGATTGAATATCCCACATGGCTAGCCAACATCGTATCCGTGCCGAAATTAGGAGGAAAGGTTCGCATGTTCTTTAATTATCGAGATTTGAACAAGGCCTCTTTGAAGGATGATTATCCGTTGCCCAATATCGACATGATTGTAGACAATACGACCAGCCACGCTTTCAAGTCATTCATTAATAGTTTTTTCGGATACAATCAGATCATGATGCACCCCAACTATTAAGAAAAAAATGCATTCATCACCCCTTGGGGAACCTTCTGTTACACATTTATGCCATTTGGTCTAAAAAATGCAGGGGCTACCTACCATGGGGATGCCATAACCATCATGCTTGATTTGATACATAAAGAGGTCAAGGTTTACGTGAACGGTATGATTATCAAGTCTAAGACCCAAAAAGTTCATGTTCATGCTCTCCGAAAGTTCTTCGAGCGACTACGACGATACCAAATGCGACTTAAGCCACAAAAATGTGTCTTTAGGGTTACCAAAGGGAATATTTTACGATTCATGGTTAACAAAAAGGGGATTGAAGAGGATATTGACAAATTGAAAGCCATACTCAAAATTCCACCACCCTGAACGGATAAGGAAGTCCAGGGATTCCTTGGAAAGTTATAATATATCAGTCGGTTCTTTATCTAGTTGACTTCCATTTGTGAACCCATTTTCAAACTCCTCTGGAAGGATTAAACTAAGGTCTGGAATGAATCTTTTTAGGAAGCCTTTGACCGAATCAAACAATATCTAACCTGACCTCCGGTACTCATGCCATCGCAGCCTGTTCTCCCTCTACTACTATACTTAATCATAATAGACACCGCATCTGGGGATTAACTACCCCAATTCCTTAAAGAAATCCGTAAAGAAAGGTCCATCTACTATGACAGATGCAAGTTGGTTGGGTATGAAGTCAACTACACTGCCTTAGATAAAGCATGCGTCACCTTGTCTAGGTCACTCAAAAATTATTTCACTACATGCTCGCTTTTCCCATTAGACTCGTATCCCAAATGGATCCTATTAAATACCTTCTAGAGAAACCTGCCTTATCTAGCCGAATGGCCCGATGGTTAATATTGTTGGTCGAGTTCAATATTGTGTATATCACGCAGAAAGTCATGAAGGAAGAGCCATCTCTGACCACCTTGCTGACACCCCTATGGAAAAAGCCAATATTTGTATTTTCGAGTTCCCAGATAAAGATATCCTTTGTGACTCCCGATAAAGCCTCCGATGGAAAATGTTCTTTAAAGGTGCTGCCAATAAAAAAGGATATGGCATTAGGACACTCCTAATCACCCCGGATGACTCTCACACTCCCATTGCCATTAAGCTAGATTTTCCTCGCACTAACATGACCGAATAGGAGGCATGCACAGTAATCCTCAAGATCACTCTCAAGAAAGGAATTTGATGCCTAGATGATTATGGGGATTCAGTCCTCATCATCGGTCAGGTCCTTAAAAGATAAAAAGTCAAAGATGAGAAACTCTTACCCTTCCACGCCCACCTAGAAGCGTTGTCTTCCCAATTTTAAAATATCACCTTCCACTACTTGCCCTGAATAAAATATCACCTTCCACTACTTATTTAATTTCCAGCACTATCCGGTGGCGCCACTATGATCACCGACTTAGGGAAAAAATGGCACATCCAGTCAACCTGGACCATCTCAAGAAATTCTACCCTTAGTCCAAAATCTCGGTGAGCTACGATTTTTCCCATCCCCCTTTTATTCTAAAAAAAATCTTCATTTCCCTCTACTTAGACCTACGTCGGGCCTGATCCTCTAAAGATCCTTTTTTTTCTTTCAAAAATGAAACTTAGAAAGTTTTCAAAACCCCTTGAGGTACGTAGGCATCTTATACACTTCACATGGGCACAACCCCCACTCTCTTTCATGAATTGTTATTCTTTTCTTACCTCTGAGAACGATAGGTCATTTTATCATTTACATAAACAAAAGGATTATGTATGCCTCAGCGATTGGTATAGATAATTGAAATGCAAAACTCATCAAGTGGCACAACTAGATGATCAAAAATGTTTTTATTCCATTTTGGGAAAATTCAGCACAATTACATGAAATATCAGCGTAGGGAGTCAAATAACTTCCCCCGCTAACCTCACTGTCCTAAAAATAAAATTAAACCAAACCAAACTACTCCTAAACAACCTTCCCAAAATTTATTCCTAAACAAGCTCAAAATGACCAAATACATAACCAAACACATAAAATCTTCATAAATGACACCAACTTCACAAAAGGCCCTACCCATAGCTTCCAGAAGAACTAGCCCCATCATCATCCATATCTTGGGGTCCCCAAACTTCCCTTGTTTGGATGGAATACTAAAGGCACTGAATGGAACAATAAGCCCAAACCAGCTTGGGAAAAATCATTACGCCTCCCTCTATGGTGTCAAATATGGAAAACCACCTCTGCCCGGTCTCCTTGGCCAATATCTTAGCCACTACTCTCCTCCACATCCATTTCATGTAGTCTACAGAAACATGCCAAACTCTGCCAACAGATTAGGATGGACGGGTCGACGACCGACGATTCTCCCACAAAGAACCCATTCGCATGTGCATGCTTTCGTCAAATCCTCTACAGGGAAGAAGTCCAGAATACGGGAAGGTACCATCTGCTCCCATCCTACTTGACATAAGAGCCGTCAAGGAAAGTGGAAAGAGGTCTGCAGGAGTCCAACCAACCGAACATACTATTATTCCCCCAGTTATAGAATGGGTTGCAACTCTCCCTCCAGGGTACCAACTAGCGCGGACATCGAGCCCCATGCTCCACAAACCAGTTTACCCAGTTCTTAATGTCCGGGCCAAAGTTTATGAAATAACGTGTGAAGACATTCAGCACATTTTCCAAGGTACATTCAGGGGGACTACCAAATGAAATTTGTCAGACAGATGAACAACATAGCTGGGCTACCTCTAAAAACGTCGGAATGGCCTTCCCACCATGCATCTAGACCGTTCAGGGTCTTTACCAGTATGACCACTATAGTATTGCAATGATATGATATCCACACAATGATGGCAAAAATTTAAGGATCCGCCATCAAGTCCCCAGTCACCAATAGTAACTTTAAAGTTAAACTAAAGTCAACAGCTCCGGTATAGCCTGCAACATTGACATCTAGCAGACGCACAGAATACAACACAGACGGGGGGGAGATCATTCCTCCAGTAACAAATGACCAAAGTCGTCGAGGGTGAGATATGGATAAATTACGCCAACAATGCCCAAGAAGACCGAGATAATTTAGGCATGGCCGCCACCACACTAGGATTTACCCCAGTATAGCACAAAACTCCTCGTAAGTCCGACATACCTCGTCTAATCCAAAGATAAAGACATTATCCTAGGGGTACCAGAATATACCGCCATCATTAACATGTTCCAGTCAAGGGGCTGATTGCACCATGAGGAAACCCGACGCAGGTTGAAGGCATCGTAGTCTACATTGTACAAGTAAATAGCCTTTAAATTCTCAAGGTAAGAAGCAAATTCAACACTTACTGTAAGAGCCATGTTTGAAATGACAAGACAATAAGCAATAAATTAAAAAGAAAGTAAATTTGGATAGATGAAGAAAACACTCCACAGTACCCCTTTTATACTTGAAAAACTTGGCTAAAAACAAGGGTCATGTAGAATCCGAATGAAACCCTACCCCATCAAGGACAAAGTAGTTGAAGAAAGTGCAATCAAAGCCTTGGGGTGATTGGATTGGACTAACCTATCGATAGGCAGGACAATGGGTATGCCGATCGTCATCCCCCTATTTTGAGAAAATACCCTTTTTCCTTTTTTGTCAAAATAAAAAAACTCAATAAAAATAATTTTTATCCTAAGGAATTCAAAATTTCCTTCACCCTATAGTTTTACTCATTTTGTTTTGATTAAAATTTTCCTTTGATTTATTTTAATCCTTTTTATAGTCTCAGCAAACAAAGTAAAAAGTGCATGTAAATTAAGTCATTTAAAGAAAAGATAAATAAAAGACCCATTCATTGCATATATATATTGTTGTCATTACATCTCTTTTGCACAAAAAATAAATAAAACAACGGGACTCAACCCGATCCCCCACACTTTCTTTCTCTACCATTATATCTCTCACACATTCTCTCCCCCCCCCCCCCCACCCCCCCCCATGATCCACCATCCCGGTGACGCATCTGTTTCCCCCCGCGACGAGATGAGGGGCCTCCTCTACCCGATCCAGACCCATCCTCAAATGAAATAGATGGCACCAAATAGGAAGGAACTGGGATCGACTCCCGAATATGAGCGGTCGCATAAGTCACCCAATCCTGAATATCCCTCAGCCAAGTAGTCAACATCTGGACATGCTACAAGAAAAACAAAAAGAAAAGAGAAAATCAGTCAGTCTGAGGCAAAGAAGAAATCAGAAAAGCAAAAGACAAAGGCCAAAGATATACATTTGGCTGGAGGACATCATCCGTAAGCCCTAACACCTTCGGGTCCATCGCACTAGGGAGATGCAGCATACTCACCGACCCTCCCCCAGTCAGTCTGATGTTGTAAGAGGGAGGAGCAAGCCGAAGAAACAGAACCTCAGACTTCGGTGTCATTGATAACACCAGCAGATTGACAATGTCCCTTCCCTTTCCCTAGGCAGTCCAAAAGACCGTGCCACTGTCATTTCCCACCACTTGTCGGTCGTCACCTTCCTGAATTTCATACAAAAATCCTAAAAAATGCCTGAAAATTCCAAACCTTAAATTCTCAAATGAATTTTAGAAACATTTTTTTTCAACCAAGAAATAATTTTTCAAGTTCCCAAAATCTCAGCGGGATTAATACCACATTTTACCCCTAGCTTAAAACTCTAAAAATTGGCGCATCCGTTACCTAGAAGAATCCCAAAACCTCGTATGCAGCAGAAATCAAATATCCCTACAGTAGAGTTACCCATTTCCCCAGCAGAAATTCCTTAATTAAACTTTTCCCCATAAAATTCCAAATTTCCCCAAGCAGAGTTAGAAGCCTTAATCGGGAATTTCTCCCCAACAACACATCTCCCCAGCAGAGCCCCAAAAACCTCACATGATCAATTGTCTCCCCAAATGAAATTCCTAGACTAAGATTTTCACTCCTTCTCAAAAGGACATAATCCTCATATGGATATCTTCTCCCCAGTAGAGTCCCAAAAAAATTCAAAATTCACTAGGAGAGATATTCCCCACACTCCAACCTAAAGTCCTTAGAATTGACCTCGACCCTCAAAATTGGTCGCTCCCCACTTAAGGTCCTCAGAATTGACCTTAATCCACATAATTGGTCTCTCCAGCTTAAGGTCCTCAGAATTGACATCAACCCTCAGAATTGGTCTCTCCAATTTAAGATCCTCAGAATTGACCTCGACCCTCAGAATTAGTCGCTCCAACTTAAGGTCCTAAGAATTAATCTCGACCTGCAGAATTGGTCGCCTCATAACTTAAGTTCCTCATAATTGACCTCGACCTCAGAATTAGTCGCTCTAACTTAAGGTCTTTAGAATTGACCTCGACCCTCAGAATTCCTCGCCCCCTAATTAAAGTCCTCATAATTGACCTCGTCCCTTAAAATTGGTTGCTCCCCACTTAAGGTCCTCAGAATTGACCTCAACCCTCAGAATTGGTTGCTCCAGCTTAAGGTCCTAAGAATTGACCTCAACCCTCAAAATTGGTCGCTCCTACTTAAGGTCATCAGAAATAACCTAGACCCTCATAATTGTTCGCTCTCCACTTAAGGTCCTCAAAATTAACCTCGACCCTCAGAATTGGTCGCTCTTACTTAAGGTCCTCAGAATTAACCTCGGCCCTCGGAATTGGTCGCTCCTACTTAAGGTCCTCAAAATTGACCTCGATCCACATAATTGGCCACTCTCCACTTAAGGTTCTCATAATCGACCTCAACCCTCAAAATTGATCACTCCTATCTTAGGTCCTCAGAATCATCTTAGAATTTATCGTTCCACTTAAGGTCCTCAGAATTAACCTCGACCTACAAAATTGATCGCCTCAAATTTAAGGTCCTCATAATTGACCTCGACCCTCAGAATTGGTTTCCCCACTTAAGGTCCTCAAAATTAACCTCAACTCGCGAAATTGGTTCCTCATAACTTAAGTTCTGCTGAATTGACCTCAACCCACAGAATTTTTTGCCTCAAACTTAAGGTCCTCATAATTGACCTCGACCTGCAGAATTGGTCGCTCCCTACTTAAGGTTCTCAAAATTGACCTCGACCCTCAGAATTGGTCGCTCCCTACTTAAGGTCATCAAAATTTACCTCGGCCTTCAGAATTGGTCGCTCCCTACTTAAGGTCCTCAGAATTAATCTCGACCAACAAAATTGGTCGCTCTCTACTTAAGGTCGTCAGAATTGACCTCAACCCACAGAATTATCCATACTTAGCATTACCTTAGGTCCTCAGAATCAACCTTGACCCTCTTAATTGGTCATCCTCATCCCTTTAGGTCCGTAGAATCGACCCATTTCCTAAATATCATGTGGTGTCTATTTCGATGACTTTCGCTTATTCCAAGCGCACCCGTCGAGGGGATCTGTAGGCACCATATTTTAGGGCCCTATTAAGTATCTCCTTAGGTCCCTAGCTCATCCCCATGCAACACAAATAGTAGGTCATACTCTGACTACCGATCTAGATACCATCGAGAACTCCCAGGCCCTGTTTGACTGCGGTAAATTCTATTATCAGAGAAAAAGCTCAATAAATCTTCAAAGGTCTCTGAATCCCCTGTCCAATGGTCTGGCCTATACGTAAATTGACATAACGATTTTAACGAACGGACCGTTTTACTACCAAAAATCAATTTGGAGGCCATCGGGCACTACCGGGCACCGATTTTACCCCAATCAACTTCATCATTAGGGTGAAATCTTAATGTATATACAATGGGCACTGAAAACACTTTCTAACGGTCTCCCCCATACATAAAATGGCATAACCATTCGGATAAATGATCCCTTTTCCCTAAAAAATTAATTCAGAGACCACAAGGCGCTCCCGGGCTCCATTTGACCAAGGTCAACTCTTTATATTTAATGAGACTGAATGAATCTTTAAAGGTCACTGAATACCCTTTCTAATAGCCTACCCCATGCACAAATCAGCCTTACAATATGGATGAATGACCCATTTTTCTTTGAAAGGTCATCGAGTGCTTTCGGGCCTCATTTGACCAAAGACAACTCTCTGAACTGAGCAAAACTCTTTGTAATGTCGAAGTGCCTCATATTAACTTTCAAACGGTCTACCCCATGCATGATTCTGACTTATGGTTTGGACGAATGATCCATTACCTTCCGGTGATCTCCTATCTAAAGGACTAAGGGATATTTTTTAGCCCCGTTTGACCCAAAGTAAACTCTTGGGCCCGGGAGTGACCCAAAGGAGTATTGAAGGTATATGAATTACCTTTCTAACAATATGACCCATGCACGATTTGGATTTATAGATTGCATTCTACGACCATTTTTTTAAAAAAAAATTGCACGAGACTGTTGATTGGCAGGTCCATTTCCTTGCCTATCAGCAGTGTACCTAGGGTCAATTACCGGTTGGTAGGGCTAGGTGTATTCTAATTGGAAGTCCCCCTACCTTATAAAAGGAGTGCTTGAGCTCACTTCCAGACGCACCTCAGATCCATCAATATCAGTAATCTCAACAACATTCTCCCAGTGAAGTTTCCTTATGTGAAATTCCTTTCAATATTTCATTCCAATCATTTTCATACCCAATTTGGAAAAATATCCTTCTCTCTCATCCGACATTCATCCCAACATTCAAGGGAGATCATCAAAGATCAAGATCAAGCCTCAATTCTCTAAAGAAGGTCCAAATATCTTTCTCTCTCTTTAAATTCTTTATTTTCGTATTAGTTACATAAATTCTTAATTTAGATTTTACTTTAGTTCATGCACATTAAGGTATCATCCTTTGTTTATTATATTTCACATACTTTATTTTTCTATTAAAAAATCCAAAACAAAGAAAAAGAGGGTTACACCTATAAATTCCAATGGGATCATTCACCACATTTTCTCAAAACTAAAATATTTTTTTCACACAAACACATATAATAAATTCCCATTTGAATCTATGGGATAAACCCCACCCTTATGCCGCATACGAACTATGGGGACTTTGATGCCTTTATAGGCTACGTAGGCGTCTCGGATTAAAACCCGATATTCGAGTTCAATTTTCATATTTTCATATTTTCATCATTTTCCCATTTTATCCATATATTATCCATAAATATCATACTTATAATTCATACTTGCGTATATTATCTAAAACATGTTGTCGTTTCATCATAACGATCAATATCTCAATAGACGCATACATCGTATTTTCTAGATATTATTTTGGGAACATTTATATGGCTGATATCACTCTATCCTTTCCATGATATTAGTCGGGCGATTCTGATCTCCACTTATATATACATGCACACACACATCATGGAAAAATTAAGGAAAACAGTAACATAAGTCCATGAGAGACCGAAAGGTCGAGGTGGGTGCATAACACCTTCCCATTTCGCAACTTAGCCCCCGAACCTATAAACGATTGGCTTCTTAAGCATCAGTTTGTCATTTATTCCTCTCTCTCGAGGCGGTGACATGTTCTTTTGCCCATTTTGTGCAAAATAGGCTAGCGACTCCATCTATTCACATCACCCCGCACCAACGACGGTCGAAGAGCTCCTAGAGGAAGAGGGCGCGAGACCTTGGTGGAAGGAAAAGAAAAGTATGGCCACAAATGGGTTTTTTGGTTTCTTTTGGTTTATATAAGAAAGTTAAAGTTAAGGCTTTGGGTCAGAACACTAGATTTAGGATTGGATAGGGGTTTGAAGGCAAATGAAGAGAGATTTGAGGCTTTTTTTTTATAAGAAAGAAACTGATTCTGAATAGAAAACTAGCATTTAAGGCTGAAGTTAATGCCTTCAAAATGGTAGGTGAGGGCCCCTTTTTATAGGTAAACTTCCCGGAGCAAAGGACCGATCGGTCAAAGGTACTGTACACCCAGGACCAATCAATCGAACGTGTTTTCCTTAGCCTTTGAGCTAATTTTAGGCTAGCTTAACTTATTGGGGTAATTTATTTGTGGTCTTATTAGTCTTTTGGCCCTTTAGGGATCCATCCCTGAGTTTTAAATTCCATTTGGTCCTTTGGGAGACCATGATAAGATTGATATCTTTATGAAGCAAAATGGGGTGTCTGTATTAATGCATTGTAAATGGGTGTCATCAAGTTCCTTTTGAATATGGCATTATTATAGATTATATACTGGGATGAAAGCTTTCGGAGGTCATACGATATTTCTTATTAGCCTCTTGAGGGTATCGGCTATGTTTTAGGAAGAACCAAATATCATAATACCACAATCCAACCTTGTCTAAGTCTTCTTTCGTAGCAATCTCGATATGGTAGTAGTGAATTGGAAGGGATTATTTCTGAACTTGGAAGGGACAATCATTATTCCCTCTAGCATGTTAACAATATAGGCCAAAGTTGCGAATGCAACAACCAAACTCTTTATTAAATGAAAGAGGTAATGGTAGGTGACATATTTGAATTGGGAAGCAAACTCTTCAAGATGAGCATGGAAGGGTAGTGACTTCCCATCTTTGATTTTTCATTTTTGAAAGACTTTTCCTACGATTAGGGTCGAATACCCATAAAAATCAATGCTTTGAATTCACTTTTCAAGGG
This sequence comes from Sambucus nigra, assembly GCA_949130495.1. Classification (NCBI taxonomy): domain Eukaryota; kingdom Viridiplantae; phylum Streptophyta; class Magnoliopsida; order Dipsacales; family Adoxaceae; genus Sambucus; species Sambucus nigra. The sequence continues at coordinate 183,577,821 of OX422210.1, forward strand.
CAACCTTGAGGCCCAAAGTGCATGCCTTATATTCTGCCATATTGTTGGTGCAAAGGAAGTCAAGCTTATAGCGATGGCAGTATGCCAACCATTGAGCAAGATTAAGAGTATCCCAATACCATGACTTTTTTATTGGCATCTCTATCAAAGAACATGTGCCCCTGGATCTCTTCACGAGTAGCACATATAATTTCTTCATTCAGGAATTCAAATATCCACACATCAACTTCTTTCATGGGATGATCGGTAAGGTAATCAACAATGGCCCATTATTTGATGGCTTTTTATGAGACGTAAGTGATGTCGAACTCGTCTAACAAGAGCAACCATCGGGACATCTGGCTTGATAAAGCAAGTTTATCTAGCTAGTGCTTCATGGGATCCATTCGGGACACTAGGTTAATAGGGAACACGAGCGTATAGTGTCAAAGTTTTTGAGTAATCCAAACTAAAGTGACACACTCCTTTTCTAATGTTGTGTAATTGACTTCATACCTAGCACATTTTTGGCTGACGCAATAGATGGATCTCTCATTTAATAACTCAATAATGTATTGGGATAATATAGCCCTATCTACGGTGTCAGTGACAGTTAAGTACTAAAGGAAGGGTAAACTAGGCTACAACGAGGGTTGAGTAAGGTACTACTTGATTTTTTCGACGCTTCTTGACATGCCTCATTTCAAAATTTGGTTGAATCCTTTCGGATGAGTTTGAAAATGGGTTTGCAAATGGAAGTGAGCTAACTAATGAATTTATTCATGTATTAGAGAACCCCTGTACTTTCTTTCTCAATATGAGGTGGTGACATTTCGAGGATTGCCTTGAGCTTAGAAAGGTCTACTTTTACTCCCCTATCACTGACTATAAAGCCTAATAGTTTCCTTTTATGACATTAAAAACACACTTTTACAGATTGAGGCACATTTAATAATGGCATAGCAGCTCGAAGAATTTCCTCAAGGCATGGATGTGACCTTATCGAGTTTTGGATTTGTTGATCATAGCATCAATATAGACTTCATCCTCTTCATGGATAAAATCATGCAGGATAGTCATGGTTTCCCTTTGATATGTAGCCATGGCATCCTTGAGACTAAAAGGCATAAAGTTTAGAAGTAGGTCCCCACATGGCAATAAAAATAGTCTTCTTTTGGTGATCGGGTTCCATATTGATCTGATTATAAGCTTCGAATAAATTTGTGAATGACTTTAGTTCATGATTACTACTATTGTCGATGATCATGTCAATATTGGGTAGAGTGCAATCATATTTTGGACAATCATTTTTCAAATCCAGATAGTCGTGCACTTGCGGACTTTTCTTCCTGATTTTGGCACAAGAACTATATTGGCAATTAAAGTCGGATATTTAACTATGCGAATGAACCCCATATTCAATCTGTTGAATACTTCATCCTTAGCTTTGAGGGACCATTATGTTCGAAGATTTCTCAACTTTTACTTGACAAGCTTGTATACAAGATATATAGGGATCTCGTATTGTATAATTTTTGGGTCAATGCTAGGCCTGTCGTTGTAAGACTATGAGAAGACGTCCACAAACTCTTTCAGAATCTCTTCAAATTATGATCGCTCATGCTCGTCAAGGGTTGATCCTATCCAAATCTTGAGCGGAGGCTACTAGACTCAAGATTAATGACAATAGTCTCCTCATTATTAGTTTGAGTGCGGTTATGGTGTTTTATTTTTTCCTTACATAGATCAGTTAAGAATTATTTATTTATTAATTCATCTTCGTCAATTGTTTAATTTTTAGAATCAATGCAATTAATATAAGTCACAATAAGATACTAAAAATAGTCATTCATTTCATTGATAATATTTTCAGAAAAAACAACATTGATGACTCATTTTCATTTCAATCAGAAATAGTAGAAGTAAAAATAGGTTCATTCTCTAGGTCATACACAATGGAGTTTTGGGCTAGTAGGGTCAGACTGGACTAGACACTCCACCAGTTAAGGAGAGGCTTGACTGTAGGAGATATTATCTTTGTGGGATCAAATGCTTCAGATTTGGCATAGATCATACAGAGGTCCATTCCAAGTTTAGCAAAACCGAACAGTTCGTCACTGTCAACACTTTTGAGCTTTCCATATTAAAAGAGCTTGAATCAGACGACTTAATTAACACACCCTAACCCAGTTACTTATAATCAAGTGTGAAAGTCAAAGTGAGCCAAACCATAATTAATTGAACCAAACCATAAACACGAGTTTTAAATTTCAGAGTCATCATTGTAAAACCATATAACTGAAAGCCTTTCTACAACATCAGAGTAGTCATATCCATAAAATATTTCTTGAAGGATAAGATAACTTAATTACATTATTTAAATTTGCACAAAATCATTGTTTCTCCCATTCCTGGCGAACCCAACCCGACCTCCTAGATTTGGCAGTGACATCGCGTTACCTGAAAAATGTGAACATAGGAATCGTGAGCAAAATAGCCCAGTGAATGCATCACTATTATGCTACTGCATGAATTTAAATGCAATAGATCATGCCCATATAATTATGTATTAAATTATCCAGCTCATTCATAATGAATGACCAAATTTTCCAAATCATGATTCACATATCCTGTCTAAATAGACAATTCTCCCCCATTCCTGGTCGAGGAGTAACCCCTTGTCATTAATAGACAAATCTCCCCCATTACGGGTCGGGGAGTAACCTCCCATTTCGGTAAACAGAAATGAACAATTTCATATTCATTATATTCTAATCATATCAACAACACGATACAAATATCTCTTTTCAGTGAGTACACTCACCTTGGGTTGTCAACTATGTATTTATGTTTCCTTTGGGTGGAGCTGAACTGGGTTGATTAGACCTTACACCTGTCCATCCAACTAAATCAATACTGAATCTCAATAATAAGTATTATTCTAACATAATTATGTAACTTTCAATGACAATACAACAATAATATAATTCCACTTCAGCCCCATTCCATGAAATATGAGTAAAGACAAAACAATGGTACACATGTTGATAAAGTTATGAACATTCAACTATAGGAAATACTTCATAAGGAATTTATAACCAAAGCCAAGTAAACACGAAATTATACTTCTCAATGTATATACACATGAAACATGTACTCAAAGTACCCTTTGTAAGGACGAAATACAAACATTCATTCAAGGGGTATCCAGTATGGTCTGAAATTATTGTCCTAGATACTTAACCATCCTATATTCCTAAATTGTATAAACACATGGGTCCAACCTTATCTATATGACACATATGAATATACTATCAAGTACAAGTGACGGTGTAATTTTTCAAGCTTCCTAGGGCAAGTTATGACCATTTCTCTACAACACAAGAAATCTACCCTACAAGCTCCTCTATTGTTCCTTCGAATTCCCAGAATTTTCATAATTTTTCTACAGCATAACTTTCCATAATTTTCAACCCATTTTCAGTACACATACTTAATAGTACATAATTAAAGTTTCATAATTTTTTTACTTCATTTTCTATCTCAAAAGCTCGACTAAACTTAGGGCATACTGAAATCAAGTATACAAACAGCAACCATGTACCAACTTGAAATCATCATTACGGCCTAACCACAAGGAGATAAATTCTAATTTTCGGATATGATATGAATATATGAGTATAATTTCATATCCAATTAGAATTTATCAATTACAGTAAGCACACAAAGAGATGTGCAAGTTTGAATGCAAGGGGTTTCAGTACAAAGCAATTTTAAGGGTTTCCACATTCAACTTAACATAAACTTGAATCTAACCATACATACATATAAAGGTCTGAAACTTCAGTAAACCTATGATGATTTATATCATATAAATCAGTAATATAAGATAAATGATAAGATTGTCAATTAGGATTACCTTCGGGACTTTTACGTAATTTCCACGGATTTTTCTACACCTTTTCTCCTCACTTTTCCTTCCTAAACTCCCTAATTCTCTTTCCTCAAGGTGAAACCCTTTAATGGATGATTTTGGCTTAAGGATAAAGCTATTTCAAGGGTATAAGGTCGTCCAAGGCTGCCTCCCAATCCAACCAATCAAATTAAACCATTTGGTTTAATAAAAGACAAATTACCACTTAAAGGGAATGGACAGCTTTGCCCTTTGTTCGTAAATTCGGTATAACTCTTTACTCGGGCATCCATTTGATGATACGTTTGTTGTGTTACAACCCTAACTCACATGTCTACAACTATCTAGTTTTCACCTCAAGTCATTTATAATGTTATAAAGGTCAAAACTAGTCTCTAACAGGAACATTTCTACCGAAAACAACAAAATTTTGTGTTTGTAAATAATTCGACCTTTCGTGATTTATGAAAGTAGGATTATAATAAACATAATCACTTAACATTAGACATACTAATAGCACATTATTCATATCACATAATATAAGCATGATTTAAATATAATTTATCATAGTTAAATACGGGTTGTCACAACTTCCCCCCTTAGAAAATTTCGTCCCCGAAATTTAATATGAAGTTCACTTACCAAACAAATGGGGATATTGTTTATTCATTGTATCCTCTGTTTCCCAAGTTGCTTCTTTAACTCCATGGATCATCCACGTAACTTTAACTAAGTGAATAACTTTATTCCTCAATACATGCTCCTTACGATCAATAATTTCCAATGGTTCCTCGATGTACGACAAGTCTTCCTTCAGTTCAATTGGTTGAGTTTTCAACTGATGAGATGGATCCGCCAAATACTTACGAAGCATCGATACATGAAACACATCATGAAAACGGGATAAATTTGGAGGTAATGTTAATCTATAAGCCAGGGTCCCAATTCTTTCCAACACCTCGTATGGTCCAATGTATCTTGGACTTAGTTTCCCCTTTTTCGCAAATCTCATAACGCCTTTCCACGGTGAAATACGCAGGAATACAAAATCTCCCTTCTGAAATTCCAATGGATACTTCCTCTTATCTGCATAAAATTTCTGCCTACTTTGTGCTATCTTTATCCGTTCCCGAATAATTTTGATCTTTTCAGTCGTCACATCTATTAATTCAGGACCCAATATTTTCCTTTCACCCACTTCATCCCAACACAAAGGCGTTCTACATCTCCTCCCATATAAAGCTTCATAAGGAGCCATACCAATAGTCGACTAATAATTATTATTATATGAAAATTCCATCAATGGCAAATGATCATCCCAACTACCTTTGAAGTCAAATACACAGGCTCGTAACATGTCTTATAATATTTGAATCTTCCTTTCTGATTCCCCATCAGTTTGTGGATGAAACGCAGTGCTGAACTTCAAACTTGTGCCCATGGCATTCTGAAGACGAGACCAAAACTTAGAAGTGAACATTGGATCTCTATCGGATACAATTGACACTGGTGCCCCATGTAGACGGATAATCTCATCAACGTACATACGTGCATACTTTTCAACAGTGTAGGTGGTCTTAACTGGAAGAAAATGAGTTGACTTCATCAATCGGTCTACAATCACCCAAATAGAATCATGCCTATTTGGTGACCGGGGTAATCCTGTAACAAAGTCCATCGTTATATGCTCCCACTTCCATTCTGGAATAGGCAAAGACTGCAATAATCCTGTCGGCTTCTGATGCTCTGCTTTCACATGCTGGCATACTAAACATTTAGCTACGAACTCTGTAATCTCACGTTTCATATTGTTCCACCAGTAATATTCTTTCAAATCTCTGTACATTTTGGTACCTCTCGGATGCATAGAGTAAATAGAACTATGTGCCTCTTCTAATATACCTTTCTTTAAGGGTGGATCATTTGGTACACAAATCCTATTTTTATAACACAATGATTCATCATGCTTAATTTCAAAGTCACTTTCTTTACCATCCAGGACATCTTGTTTCTTCTTCTCAAGGAATGGATCACTGGTCTGCAAATTTCGTATGCGTTCGGCCAATAAAGGTCTCACTGTGACATGTGCTAATAATCCTCTGCTTTTTGAAAACTTCAATTCAATCCCCATCGATGCCAAGTCAGTAATATTTCCAACACAGGCACACTGTATGCAACCAAGAATCCCTGATGATTTTTTACTCAAAGCATCTGCTACTACATTGGCCTTCCCAGGATGATGATGAATGGTACACTCATAGTCTTTAATCAGCTCTATCCAACGTCGATGTCTCAAATTCAGTTCTTTCTATGTAAACAAGTATTTTAAACTTTGATGATCCGTAAATATCTCACAAGTTTCTCCATACAAGTAATGTCGCCACAACTTTAAAGCAAAAGCAATGGCCGCTAGCTCCAAATCGTGTGTAGGGTAATTTCGTTCATGCGTATGCTATTACCTTCCCATTCTGCATAAGAACACATCCTAACCCTTGAAATGAAGCGTCTGTATAGATCACAAAAGACTCATTCCCACATGGAATAGTAAGTATAGGGGATGGAACCAACCAATTCTTTAATTCTTTAAAACTCCTCTCGCATTCTTCATCCCATACAAACATCACTTCTTTACGAGTCAACTTTGTCAATGGTAATGCTATTGATGAAAACCCTTTAGTAAATCTGCGATAGTAGCCTGCCAATCCTAGGAAACTCCTAATTTTTGTCACATTCTTTGGACTCTCCCATTCAACAATTGCTTCCACCTTCTTTGGATCAATATATATCCCATTTCCCGAGATAACGTGCCCTAAAAACACAATTTCATTCAACCAAAACTCACACTTACTGAATTTAGCAAACAATTTCTTCTCTCTCAAAATCTGCAATACAAGTCTCAAATGCTTCTCATGTTCCTCCATGCTACGCGAGTGAATCAACACATCGTCTATGAATACAATCACAAATGAATCAATGAAAGGGTGGAATACCCGATTCATCAAATCCATAAAAACTGCTGGAGCATTAGTTAATCCAAATGGCATCACCAAAAACTCATAGTACCCATATCGAGTCCGAAAAGCTATTTTGGAAATATCACTATCCTTCACTTTCAGTTGGTGGTAACCCGATCTCAAATCAATCTTCGAAAATACAGTGGCCCCCTGTAATTGGTCAAACAAGTAATCGATACGAGGTAGAGGGTACTTGTTTCTAATGGTCACCTTATTCAATTGCCGATAATCAATACATAATCGCATTGTCCCATCTTTCTTTTTCACAAATAACATCGGGGCTCCCCATGTTGAAACACTAGGGCGAATGAAACCTTTGCTTATCAGATCTTGTAATTGCACTTTTAATTCCTTCAACTCCGGTGGTGCCATTCTATATGGAGCAAGAGAAATTGGACGAGTACCTGGAATTAATTCAATAGAAAACTCTACTTCCCTATCGGGTGGCAATCCTGGCAATTCCTCTGGGAAGACATCAGAAAACTCTCTAACTACTGGTATATCTTGAATTTTAACTGTCTCTTTACTAGTATCAACAACATAAGCCAAATACCCTGTACAACCTTCACTCAATAACTTTCTGCTCTTAATTGGATAAGACAATTAGGGACAACATTCCTTTCTCCTGTAAACTGGAACTCAGGTTCACCAGGCAAATGAAATGTAACTTCTTTGCGAAAACAATCAATGGAAGCATGATACGATGATAATCAATCCATCCCCAATATAATATCAAAATCCCGAATGGCCAATGGTATCAAATCAACATAGAAATCTTGCTCACCCATTCGTAAGACACAATCTTTATAAACATGCTCCACCAGAATTACACATTCCATTGGGGTAGAAATATATAAGGCAGAATTGAGAAATGAACATGGTCTACCCAAATATGAAACAACATGCAATGCTACGAATGAATGCGTAGATCCAGGATTAATGAGTGCATATAGATCTTTATTTGCAATAGAAAGTTTACCTGTAACCACTTCTAGTGTAGCATGGGCATCTTGCAATGTCATCGCAAAGACTCTTCCTCATGCCTTCGATCCACTTGCTTGTCCTGTATCCCTTCCCCTGGTTGCATTCCCTGGAGATGATCCTTTATGAGGCCCCACACTACTAACTGAAACTTCTCTAGATAGCATAGGACAATTCTCTCAGATGGCCCTTCTGATGACAGTTAAAACATTCTATATTCAGTAACTTTGGGCAATTTCTTTTTATATGGCCCGATGTACACAAAAGCAACAAACATTCGAATCTCCTTGTGCTGAAGTTCCTGAACCTCTTCCACTACTAGCCTCACCCTTCTGCGACCCACCTCCCATACCTCTATTATGCTGAAATTTCTGCCCTCCAAGTCTTGAATACTCTGTATCACTACCTTTTTGATAACTTGGAATGAATATGCTTCTCTTTACACCTCGTTCTCGATTCCCTCTTGCTTCATTCACGTCATTTTCTACCAACAGGGCTTTATTCACTAAGGCTGAATAGCTAGAAGTCTCTAAAGCTGACAATCTAGATTTAATGACTAACTCAAGCCCATCGAGAAATCGACTGCACATATCTTCCTCATTCTGTATAAACCTCGAAGCAAATCGAGATAATGTTGTAAGTTTATCTTCGTATTCTCTGACTGTCATACTCCCCTGATTCAACATGAAATATTCCTTCTCCTTTTGTTTTCGATACATTGGGGGAAAATACTTATCATACAAAGCTTTGACAAAAGCATCCCATGAGATCACATTCCCACCTTCTGGAGTAATCAATAAATGTTTTGTGGCATCCCACTAATATTTAGCTTCTCCTTTAAGCATATACTTCGCCAAGGTCACTCGTTGATTTTTAGGCATCCTCATTACCCCAAAGATAAGTTCAATCTCTTTAACCCAGACTTCTGCCTCTGCGGGATCAACTACTCCTTCGAACGATGGTGGGTTCATCTTAATAAATTTCTCATGTGAAGTACTTCTTTCTTCTCGATGTATCACCTCCTCAGCCCGATCCAATGCATGTGCCTCCAGTTTCCTGGCCTGTTGTTCTTCTATCTGAGTTATAAATCTAGCTTGCTGCTCTGCCATTATAGTCATAGCACGTGCTATTTTTTGCATGTCTGTCAATTATTCTGGGTCAGGTTCTACATTTCCATGAATAGGTTGCTCAACCTCCGCCTCTGCTGCCATATTTGAAACCTCATCTTCGATTCTCACATTTACATTCCCTCGTTTCATTCTCTTATATCTGAAATGAATCAAAGATATAACAACATGCGGATATACATATCTTTCCTAACATAATCGTTAGTATCAAATAAAATATACTTCTAACATTCACTGCCAAATCTAGACTCTTCTCACTCCAGAACCCCTAAAAACCTAGGCTCTAATACCAAAAGCTGACACACCCCAACCCAGTTACTTATAATTAAGTATGAAAGTCAAAGTGAGTCAAACCATAGTTAATTGAACCAAACCATAAACACGAGTTTTAAATTTCAGAGTCATCATTGTAAAACCATATAACTGAAAGCCTTTTTACAACATCAGAGTAGTCATGTCCATAAAATATTTCTTGAAGGATAAGATAACTTAATTACATAATTTACATTTGCACAAAATCATTGTTTCTCCCATTCCTGGCTAACCCAACCCGACCTCTTAGATTTGGCAGTGACATCGTGTTACCTGAAAAATGTGAACATAGGAATCGTGACCAAAATAGCCCAGTGAATGCATCACTACTATACTACTGCATGAATTTAACTGCAATAGATCATGCCCATATAATTATGTATTAACTTATCCAGCTCATTCATAATGAATGACCAACTTTTCCGAATCATGATTCACATATTCTGTCTAAATAGACAATTCTCCCCCATTCCTGGTCGAGGAGGAACCCCTTATCATTAATAGACAAATCTCCCCCATTACGGGTCGGGGAGTAACCTCCCATTTCGGTAAACCGAAATGAGCAATTTCATATTCATTATATTCTGATCATATCAACAACACGATACAAATATCTCTTTTCAGTGAGTACACTCACCTTGGGTTGTCAACTATGTATTTATGTTTCCTTCGGGTGGAGCTGAACTGGGTTGATTAGACCTTACACCTGTCCATCCAACTAAATCAATACTGAATCTCAATCATAAGTATTATTCTAACATAATTATGTAACTTTCCATGACTATACAATAATAATATAATTCCACTTCAGTCCCATTCCATAAAATATGAGTAAAGACAAAACAATGGTACACGTGTTGATAAAGTTATGAACATTCAACTATAGGAAATACCTCATAAGGAATTTATAACCAAAGCCAAGTAAACACAAAATTATACTTCTCAATTTATATACACATGAAACATGTACTCAAAGTACCCTTTGTAAGGACGAAATACAAACATTCATTCAAGGGGTATCCAGTATGGTCTGAAATTATTGTCCTACATACTTAACCATCCTATATTCCTAAATTGTATAAATATAGGGGTACAACCTTATCAATATGAAAAAATATATGAATATACTATCCAGTACAAGTGACGGTGTAATTTTTCAAGCTTCCTAGGGCAAGTTATGACCATTTCTCTACAACACAAGAAATTTGCCCTACAAGCTCCTCTATTGTTCCTTCGAATTCCCAGAATTTTCATAATTTTTCTACAGTATAACTTTCTATAATTTTCAACCCATTTTCAGTACACATACTTAATAGTACAGAATTAAAGTTTCATAATTTTTTGACTTCATTTGCTATCTCAAAAGCTCGACTAAAATTAGGGCATACCGAAATCAAGTATACGAACAGCAACCATGTACCAACTTGAAATCATCATTACGACCTAACCACAAGGAGATAAATTCTAATTTTTGGATATGATATGAATATATGAGTCTACTTCCATATCCAATTTTAATTTCTCAATTCCAGTAATCACACAAAAAGATATGCAAGTTTGAATGCAAGGGGTTTCAGTACAAAGCAATTTTAAGGGTTTCCACATTCAACTTAACATAAACTTGCATCTAACCATACATACATATAAAGGGATGAAACTTTCGTAAACCTATGATGATTTATATCATATAAATCAGTAATATAAGATAAATTATAAGATTTGCAATTAGGATTACCTTCGGAATTTTTACGTAATTTCCACGGATTTTTCTACACCTTTTCTCCTCACTTTTCCTTCCTAAACTTTCTAATTCTCTTTCCTCAAGGTGAAACCCTTTCATGGCTGATTTTGGCTGAAGGATAAATCTATTTCAAGGGTATAAGGTCGGTCAAGGCTTCCTCCCAATCCAACTAATCAAATTAAACCATTTGGTTTAATAAAAGACAAATTACCACTTAAAGGGAATGGACAGCTTTGCCCTTTGTTCGTAAATTCGGTATAACTCTTTACTCGGGAATCTATTTGATGATACGTTTGTTGTGTTACAACCCTAACTCACATGTATACAACTATCTAGTTTTCACCTCAAGTCATTTATAATGTTATAAAGGTCAAAACTACTCTCTAACAGGAACATTTCTACCGAAAATAAAATTTTGTGTTTGTAAATAATTCGACCTTTCATGATTTATGAAAGTAGGATTATCATAAACATAATCACTTAACATTAGACATACTAATAGCACATTATTCATATCACATAAGATAAGCATGATTTAAATATAATTTATCATAGTTATATACGGGTTGTCACATTAATGGTTAGTGATGTGACACATAATATGTGTAATATGCGTGTACTTACAGGTCAAGTGTAAGTCGGTCGCTCAAGTAATAATTTCGGTAAGTCGGGGTCGAATCCTCAGGGAATAGCACATGTAACGTTTTAATGACAATAATAAGGTCGGCCTCTAAAATCTATGTATTGACTCATGAAATAAAGATAAGGTGATTGAGTGTGGAAAATTTCTACTTCACTAAGAAAACCTAAGCAGCAAGTGCAAGTAAAACTAAGAAAGTAAGAAACTGAAATTTCGAATTTTTGAAAAACTATTTGGAAAAGTAGAATCAGGATCCGATCCTCGGAATCGTAGGTATCTTCGTTAAATATAAATTCTTAATAGTTACATATTTAATTAAAAGAAAACGTTAACTAATTCTAAGTACTAAATATATAAGGGTGTCAATCCGCACAATAATTAGTCAAAAATTTAATTAAAGTGAATGATAAGATTATTAACACATATATTGCATTTTCAAACACTATGTTTGCCTATGCTAAACTGAGTTAAGAGATAAAAAATATTAGTTTCAATTAAAATATCAAACTCTAATAATGAAACATATAATTATGTCGAATTGTATATCTACCATCAAAAACCTAGGTTGGATTCATGTTCCCCAACTCTCTATGAATCCAGTCGGACATGCTTGTATTAACTATGTAAGAATCCATTAACAATCATGTAAACATAATGAAACTATAATAAAAATGCTAGAATTTAAGGTTACCAAAGTTGAAGAACGTGAACATGCAAGAAGAAATCAAAGCTTGAAGAAACCGGAAAAGCTATCGAATTGAAGGTGAAAAACATGTAAAATATTCTCCTAGATGTTCCTCTTTGATAAGTAGCTTTACAATGAAATAAAAATATGCTAAAAGATCCCTACTTACTAAATATATAGGTTAGAAGTCGTTTAGAAGAGTCCCTAAACTCAAAAAAATCTTTTGACTAAAAGATTAGTCCAAACTAAAAATTTCGCTTCAAGATTTGTCACGGTTCTATACTAATAGCTAGTGTGTTACTAATAGATAATCCTAAACCATTCCCCCAGGCAAATCGGTTTGCCCCAGGATTTTGTCCAAGTGCTTTGTTTTGGTCGATTTTCTTCTTACTTTATTTTTGCCCCTAGATTTTCATCTCAAATTCAATTGCTCATAACTTCTTCACAGTAGCTTGGATTGAGGTGTCGTTTAATATGTGCTTGTAACTTAAATCTCTTTATTTTAGGAAAAGGTAAGAAGCCCTAAATTATTAATATTAATTGGATAAATAACCTCTCCAAGGTGGCCTTATAAGAAAAAGCAAATTTAAGAAAATTACAAAATTCTAACATTTGGCATTCCCCATCTATCTAAATTCATCAAACCCCTTATCATCTTTGGCATCTCACTGAATTTTTCAAAATTTCGTGCTTCTTTTGAAGAAGAGGCTATATTAGCTAAACTATCTGCAACATAATTATTCTACCTCCAAGTATGATGGATAATAAATTTTTGAGAAGAAATGAACCCTCTAATTTCATTAACCAATTCTTTTAAGAGCCAAGGGACCTTCCATCTATCTTGAATCATATTCAGAGATGATAAAGAATCACTTTCAATAATAAGCTTATTGAAAACTAATCCTCTAAAACTTTTGATTCCATGTAGAATAGCTGATAATTCTTCTTCTAAACTTGATGATATGCCAATATATACTTGTTGTGCTTGAATCAAATCTCCATAAAGACATCTAACAATAATTTTAATCCCATTTTCACCTGGATTTCCTTTACTTGATCCATTAACATTCAGCTTCATTTCAAATCTGGGAGGAGTTAACCATCTAGTGATAATAAAGTAAGGTTGCTTTGGGTTCACCTTAATATTGAAGATATGAATCAAATTATGATGATCAATATTACTTTCAAAATTGAGAAGAGAAGCTTGTTGAGAAACCACTGCAACAATATTTCTGATTATAGAATGAACTTGCATAGCAACTCCTTCATAATATGATTTGCATCTATCTTTCCATAGCTCCCACAAAACATTCATATGGATAATTTTTATGAAAAATTTCAAGTAATCTTTCATTGGAACAATTATCCACCAGGACATTTAGAGGAGATAGAATAAGAAGAAATATTAACATCAAACATATTAGAAAAGTGCTTCCAAACTTGAGATGGAATAGGACCTTGACAAAAGAGATGATTAGCATTTTCTTCATGAACCAGACAGCATTGACATATTGAAACCAAAGGAATCTGGAGATCTTCAATATTAGAATCCACTGGAACAGCATTATGGATCATCTTCCATGAGAATAGAGAGATTTTAGGAGAGACCTTTTTAGACCACAAATTAGAAGTTATAAAGCTTTTAAAATTTGGAGGAGAGCAGAACTGATAAAAAGATTTTAGAGAAAACTTTCCTGAGGTTGTAGGCTTTTAAATGAGCTCATTTGCAACAACAATAGAATTCTCTTGAATCATGCTTTCAGCCTTCTTAATCCTTTTAAATATCATTGATCCATTCAATCTTTATAAGGATTTATATTTTTTTCTCATGAATTCATCCCAAATCCCTTTTGAATTAAAAAACCTCCAACCAATCTTCAAGTCAAAGGCTGCACTGATTGACTCCATATTTTGAACACCAAGGCCTCCCTCATCAGAAGGTTTACAGATATCATACCACTTAACCACTGATGTTTAAATCCTCCAAGATCATTAGAACCCCCAAAAAATCTACTGAAAATCATATTGATTCTTTGAAAGATAGTTTTTGTAGGTTTTAATGAAGCTGGAGTAAAAATGGGAATTAAGTATAGAACATACTTTATGAGGCACAATCTACCAGCAGCTAATAGGAATCTAATCTTCCACCCTTTCAACTTAGATCTGACAGTGGCCAGCAACTCTTCAAAGTCTCTAATTCTACATCTACTTGTATACAAAGGGCATCCCAAATATTTAATAGGAAGGTCCTTGTATGGCAGATCGAAGGATTGAGCAATTTATGATCTCTTTGACAATCGAGCTTTTGGATTAATTGAAAAGGAGCTTTTACTTCTATTGATCTGTTGACCCGAAGCATTTTCATAGGAAGCTAAGAACTGCATTAGAACTTTGAGACAACTTCTATTTCCGTTAGTAAATAGAAAAGTATCATCTGCAAAACAGAGGCTAGAAATAAGGGGACTATTAGGGGGATGAGAAAAGGAAAACTTTTTGTTAGTCTCCATTAACTTTTGAATTCCTCTGCTCAAAGCTTAAGCCATAAGGACAAAAAGAGAAGGAGAGATTGGATCTCCTTACTTTAGACCCTTTTTAGAAGAAAAGAAACCAGCAGCATTCCATTTATACTGATAGAGAACCAATTTGAAGATATTATTCTCCAAATAATATCTATAAACATTTTATAGAAACCAAACTGCCTAAGCACTTTGATAAGGAACAGCTAGTCCACTCTGTCAGATGCTTGAGCCATATCCAATTTAATGAGCACATTAGATCCATGACACTTTTTATTTAGCATACAAGCCATCTCATGAGCCAGAAGAATATTATCTTGAATACTCATTCCTCTAATAAATCCACTCTGAGTAGGATAAACCAAATTAGGGAGAAATTTAGCAAGTCTATCATTTAACACCTTTGAAATAATCTTGACATTAAAATTACTTAAACTGATATGTCTCAAATGCGAGCAAAAACTTGGATTAGACAGTTTAAGAATCAAAACCATTGTAGTGCTAGTCCAACATTTAGGAATTTGGGTTCACGAAAAAAAGGAATGAATAGCATCACATAGATCTTTTTTAATATTGTCCCAATATTTCACATAGAAGCAACCTTCAAAACCATCAGGACCTGGACTACTATCTGGATTCAAATCATTTACAGCATTGAAGATTTCATTTTCATCCAGAACTTTACTAAGATACTCATTCATCTCTTGAGAAACTAGATTAGGGATCACCTGAATCAAATCATCTTGGTTAGAAGTGGTAGCATCCTGCCATCTCTCCATGAAATGGTCTACAAAGATCTTCTCAAAGTCTTCTTTATCAGTTTTAAATATACCATCCTTATCTTTAATCTTGGATATAGCAGATCTTGCAACCTTGAACTTCACAGCAGGATGAAAAAACCTTGTATTTCTATCTCCCTCCTTCATCCACTTAATATTGGCCTTTTGCTTCCAATATATTTCTTCAATATCTAAAGCTTTTTCAAGCTTTGATTTAGTCATCTGCAACTCCATACAATTAGCTACTGAAGGAATCCTCTTAAACTCATATTCAAGCTTAAGAACACCATCCTCAAGATCCATAACATTTTAAAAAATGTTTTTAAAAGTTTCTTTATTCCAATTCTTCAAAACTTCTTTGATAACCTTCAATTTAAGGGAGAAATTTCTCATAGGAGAAGCTTGATTAGAAGAACACCAATTATTAGACATAGTTTCAAGGAAAGAAGAGTGAGATAACCACATCTTTTAAAATTTGAAAGGTTTAGGACAAGCATCAAAGGAAGAAAGAATTGAGAGAAGAAGGGGGGCATGATCACTACAGGTCTTGGGCAAGTGAGTAATATTAGAATTAGGATAGTAAGATTTCCAAGCAAGATTGCATAGAGCCCTGTCAAATCTAGCATTAATGGCACCTTACTCAGTTCTATAATCTAACCATCTAAAACGAGATCCACTAAATCCCAAATCAACTAGATCAAACTGTTGAATAGTTTCATTAAAATCCTCCATAGATTGATGGTCAATATAATTACCTCCTATCTTCTCATCTTGAGTAGCTACCACATTATAATCTCCAATGAATAGATGAGGAATATCTTCATTATTAGACAGATCCTCTAATCCCCTCAAAAGCTCCAATCTTTCATCCCTGGTGCATTTAGCATATATAATACTAATAATCAATTTAATAGGCAGACCAGGATGAGACACCTTCAATGTTAAACTTTGGTCCCCATCATGAATAAGATCTACAGAGATTCCAAACCTCCACATGAACCAAATTTTATTAGAATAATTTGAAATGCACTCATTAAAATTCAATTTTCTCAGAATGAACTTCATTTTTTTAAGCTTAGACGTAGGTTCAAGAATTGCCAAAGCTGGTAGCTAGTATTTTTTTGAAATATTTTTTATTCTTCTACAAGTTGGTGAATTCAAAATTCCTTTAGCATTCCAAGTGATAAAATTTAACATTTAGAACTAGAGGGAACAGATTTAGTGAAAACCTTTGAGGAGGCTCTTGTAATTCTCTTAAACATTGGATTAAATTTATATGTGGAAGCTATCTTTTTAGAGTCAATAGCAGGCAAAGGAGCAGATGGGGTATGTTCTTCATTTTTCCTGCATCTAATTTCCTTCATCTTCAATATAGAATTCCATTTTTTATCAAATAATGTAGCAAAACTGGATAAATCTTCAGGTAATATGGAGTTATATTTAATCTTATCCTTCTTCTTTTTAATATTTGACAAATACCATTTGTTATTCGCATGGTTACAGTCATAGTTTGGAAGTTCAGATCCTCTAGGGGAGAGCATTTGATGATCAACTACAAAAGCTTCTGTTGCTAAAATCTCACAATGATGAATTTTAATTATGTACTCCTGAACAACATTAGTAGGAACAACATCCTTCATGACTTTATTAATCATCCTTGGTAAAATACTTAAATGATTCTCTGATTGCACATTATTGTGACAAGCTTTCTTGGATGCAAGATCTTCTTCCTCAATTTCTTGATTATCTACCACATGATCCCTAGCTTCTTGACCTTCCATATCTACTAAAACCTCTTCTTCACCTTCTTTATATAGCCTCTCAAGATTTATCACATTATAATTCTTCTTTTTCCACACATTTGATTGTTTATTGACTTTATTTTTAACGATAGCCAATTGTTTTGAGTCATTTAGGAACATACACGAATCTACATTATGGCCTTTCTTGAGGCAGTGATTACAATACTTAGGCTTATCTTCGACATGGACCTCCTGCCAGAACCCTTTTCTACCTCATCCAATCTATACTCGTCTTGGAATCTTCATTTGTAGATCAGCTTCCACACAGACACGAGCCATACTTGGCATATTTATCTCAATCGTGGATGTATCTAATTTCCAAGGCTTTCCAATTAATTGGGCTATTGAATAGAGGGTTGATTTGGAGAAAAAATGCACAGATCGATTTATAAAAGTAATCCAAATAGGAGCTATGCTACTTTTAATTTCAGGCCTAAATTGAGGTGACCACTAGAAGATTCTCATAGGAAAACCACTAACAAACTAAGTATCTCGCATCCACATCCTTGTGTAATCCTCTCCAGAATTCAAACGAATGAGAATATGTTTATGACCAATCAAATCAACATTGACTACAGTTTTAAGAGAGAATGTTTGAAAAACTTTTCTAATACCTTCCATTGATGGTCTACCATGTGAAAATTTCTCAACCAAAGCATACTTAAAGGGTTGTAATAGAATCTTAATATCATTATGAAAGAATAGGACTGTTGGTTCACCTTTGAAAGATGATGGAGGTTTGAGGTCAAGATCATGATGTTGAGAGGACGTTTCTGCAACTACAGATGCAAATGATCTAGTCCATGCATTCTTAATATCTGGGGGTTTAAGATCAATGTGAAATTGATTAGAGGTTTCCATACAAACCCTGATTAGGGTTATTGACAGCTAGGGGGGAGAGAGAGAGAGAGAGCGAGCGAGAGAGAGAGAGAGAGAGAGGGAATTTATAAAGACATGTATACTGGTTTGCACCAATAACTCCTTTCTTGGATTTCTTTCCCTTCTTTCTCTTTGAACAATCTCACTGATTGGGGACAAGGGAGGGAACTCTGTAGGTAGCTCAATGTTGGTGGTGTTTAGCTTAACTTAAATCTCTTCAACGTTCCTATTGACTCATCCTCTGTGTCTTGGTTGAAAATTTACGAAAATGCCCTTGTCCTAACTTTCTTTTGATTCTTTTACCATTTTGATTTTTCTCTCGTATCCACTTGTACGAAATACCTACAAAATAAGAGAGAAACACACAAAATATGAAATAATTGTCAAAAGGGGGTTTGTAGCATAAATATGGAATAAATTCGGGCTAAATGCACTGTATAAGATCACAAAAATACTGAAATTAAGGGGATAAATATGGAATATTTATGTCTAATCAAATGCCCCTAACTTATAACGTTGATCGTCTCAAGCAATGTAAAATAATAAGAGCATGAGTTTGAAGGGACTTCTAAACATCTAATAGGATAAGATACCTCTTTCGCTAGCAAGCGATTTCTTTTAGCGTATGCAACAAGGCGTTAGGCCCCTAAGTTATCCGAGTAGGACGAGTGGTGTCTCGTGAGGGTTTGTAGTGAATTTATCATCAAAATTCATTTTTGGACGGCTCTAAGAAAATATCAAAATAATTAAAAACTGAACAATTTAAATTAAAAAAAAAATAATCACTTCAATTTTTTATTCCATAAATCTCAATTCATAGTGTATGTGTAGGCGGTTGTGTGGGTGTGTACGAAGTCGAAAATTAAACCGCGAACCTCCACCAATTGATCATTATGTTACTTTCAAAAATTCGCTTTGATTCAATTTCTCACGTAATACACTCACAAACGTATCTCTCTGATTATGGCTACTATCTCTTGGCGTGCGTGATATTAGGAGTAAATGTAACAAAACACGAATTCACGCATATAAATTGAAAGACGAAATATTTAGGGCGAAAGGATCTCATGAATGGGTTACGATCATTAGAAAACGAAAAAACACCATTCTTTATTCGCACTAATTTGTCTATTTGTTATCTTTTTGTATTTTAACTCTCCACGCGGTAATTAAATTTGTTATTCAGACTCGATTATGACTTTTTCGGGTTAGGTGTTTTGGGTAATAATAGGAATTGTTGAGAATTTTTGGAGTTGAAAATTTTTCTTTCGATGTCCGTTGGCACTTTTCTGGGCATTTTGCTCATTTTCTCTTTTTCTTTTTCCTCCTTCTCCTTCTATTTTTCTTATTTTTCTATTTTTTATCTTTCTATTTTGTTTTTTTCATTTCTATTTTTGTTTAAGCATTTTTCTATTTTTCTTGCCCCTTTTATATACCAGACGGACTGAATGGATGAATTTTCGATTCTCACAACTTCGGGTTAATTGGATTTTTCGAGCTAAGAAACAAAAAGGGTATAATATTTGGGGGCTCAAATTGACTTCCAAAAAGGATAAAAAAAAATCATGACTTTTATGGATAATATATTTGAGTAAACAAATGATGGCCTAACTTCATTTATCCGAACTACTAATCACATTACCATATGCGTCTCCAAATTAATTTTAATTTTGAGACATTTTTAACGCATTTTCAAAATAGCATTTCACTCGTTTTTCATAGTTGATCAAGCAATGATTTAGAGATCATCAATGGCGTTTTAATCACTGAAAAGGACTTTGAGTTAATTTTTAACTTGGATTGATTTAATTACTTAGAAAAAATGATTGGCTCAAAAATGTCACCGGGTTAAATAATTTCACACTTATTCGTTAAATCGTCAATTTCTCTCAATTTTCATTTATAGTCAATTTCGGCTTACTGCATTGAGTTTTTACAAATTGAGACTTCAAACAAAATTTAGGGATATATTTCAAGATTTTAAATTCCAATTTTTATTGATTTTGAAAAAAAATATTTTTGGCCTTTTCGAAATTTTCCAATTTTTTTAAAAATATATATTTTATTAAAAATTTTGACATTTTTCAATTTTTTGGGGTATTTTGAATTATGTGAAGTTTTGAAAGACTCACTTGTACCCCTCCCCCCCCCCCCCCCCCCCACACACACACTTAGACTTTTTTATTGTCCTCAAGTAAAAGGACTAAAATCTAAATAACAATAAAAGAGTGCTAAAATAAAATGAACAAATATTAAAATGCAATAATGTCATATAACACCAACACACAACTCAAAAATACAACCAAAAAATCACCCCGTACGCGTCGGGAGTTCGACGACCTCTTTCCTAAAACTTACTCAACCCCGTGTACGGGGTCTTTGAGATCATAAATCAAAAGTCTGAACAATTGCAAGTCAATCCAATAGAGTAAGTATACATATGGAGGCACATTATAAATGCGGTGAGTGAAGTTACACTACATCAAATCCTGTGAATGGTCACGCGACTTGGGCCGTGACCCATTCAATATTTGGCGTGACCATATTTATTATCACACTAAATTATTGATGCTCGGGAAGTGGTCACGGGCCAAGGCCGTGACCACAGTGGTCGCGGACTTGGGCCGTGACCAGGTCGTGACCATATTGGCGCCAAACATGCGCCGAAATTCCCTCCAAGCTTGGTCACGGGTGGGTCACGGCCCAAGTCCGTGACCCATGGCATGACGAAGAAGAGAGTACACATATTGGGGGTCATGGCTTAGGGCCATGACCATTTTTTGGTGTGGGTCGCGACTAAAGGCCATGACCATACCTCATTCAAGCACTAGGGTTGATGAAAAGGGTCGCGCATCACTGATCGAGGGTCACGGCTACGGGCCGTGACTATTTCTTGGTGTGGTTCCGGCTATAAGCCGTGACCATGCCCCATTCAAGCACTAAGTGTGGATGGAAATGTCTCCAGCGTGGTGGGTCACGGCTCTAGGCTGTGACCAGTTTGAAGAAGCCAGAATACCTCATCTGCAATTTGTTGGTCGCGCACATGGTGGGTCACGGCTCTAGGCCGTGACCAGGTCGAAGAAGCCAGTCATCTGCATTTTATTGTTCGCGTCCATGGGGTCACGGCTCTTAGCCGTGATGAGGTTAAGGTATTAAAAATTAAAATTACCCCTGCTTCTAATTTCCTATGTGCGGTTTGTAAGGTTGTTAGGGCTAAGAGATTCAGGTGCGATTTCTTTTGGATTTCAGTTGGATTTGCAAACATAAATCTACCCTGGTATGTATTGATTCATTTAGATTCATTTGGATGTCGTTATTTCTGTTTAAAGCCCTAATTTATGTGTATGTATGTGTAGATTTATGTTTGTATCTGTGTGTATGTATAGATTTATGTTTATATCTGTGTATATGTATAGATTTATGTGTATATATTTGTTTTTGTGTGTAACTATGAACAAATAAATTGTTTTTTTTAATCAATAAACCCTATATTGTATGTGTGTGTATGTATAGATTTATGTCAAAAAAAATTTAGGGTTTAATAAACGCTAAATAGTATGTGTGTGTATGTATATATTATGTCAATAAACCCTAGGTTGTATGTGTGTGTTTTTATAGATTATGCCAATAAACCTAGATTGTATGTGTGTGTATTTTTTTTTGACAAAATATAATTAAATGGATTTTCAATGAGTAAAAAAATTTACATCCACCTTGTCGTGATTTTATTGGGGGTTATATGCGTGCCACCCTAAATAGTATGCGGTGGAGACGGGTGGAGTCCGGGTTGGGGGTTAGAAGCAACAAATAGTCCCTTAAGAATTATGTAAGTGCTAATTTTGTTCTTGGCCTTGGTATTTTCAATTTGGTTTTAGATTTATCCTTGTGAAAAAAAAGGAATAGATATATACCTGGTTTAATTAGATTGGTGTTGGTTATATTATGATATACCCGTTATGCCATTTTATATTATTGTTGAAATTGAATAAGTATTGGTTTTTGAAATGTAATCAAAATCAACTGTAATCTTCTCCATATGTGTGCATCTAATTTTTTTCTCAGTAGTAATCCTTAATTTTTTTCTCAATTCAAACAAGTTTACTACGAGTCAAGTTGGGACAGTGAGTGACGAAAGAACTAGCCCTGTTTTTCTTCCTTTGGTTTTGAATTTGTTTTTTGGTTCTACCATTTTTTTAATTGAACATAACTGTTTGCAAAAAATTCATTATTTTTTCACTGTCATAAGATACATTGATGTTGGGGTCAAACTACTATCAAACATAATCTGAACTTGCATCGCTGTTGGAATAGAGAAGGTTCGGATTGGCGTTGGGTGTAACAACATATCCAGGTAATGGATAGACCTATGATGAACTTTATTTTAAGGTTAAATATTCATTGATTCAATTTTTTAATTATTTTGGGTTTGGATCCTATTTATGTCTAAACCCCATAATTTTAATTTTTTGTGCCCCTTATAGCTTGGGTATTGTTGGCGCATTTGTTTCTTGTCACTTCCAGTGGGGGGGGGGGGGGAGAACATAACTTTTGAACAAAGAATAGTTAGGGTGAACACTAGAAAAAGAAGGCATTATCCAACGGATTGCCACTTTCTAGGTTTAAGGCGTGTCAATTTCTCTGCAATGGTTCACATTAAACTAATTGGTAACCATTTGTTTATTAGCTTAAAGATATTCTTGATTAGTCCGAGATGAATAGGAGAGATGTGAAAATGGGAATAAAAATTAGTCATGGTTTGAAAGTTATTCTTGGGTTTGCAATTTGTGACCGCTCATCTTATTCACTTGTCGAGCGGGACCAATGTGACTCGTAGGAACCGGTCGCGTAGTCACGGGCTCTCGGTTTGAGTATACGACGCAAATTTCCAAAAAATTAGACTTGAGCATAAAAACACGTCATCGAAGGGTGAAAACATAAAATAACCACAAAACGGTCCGGTGAGAGTCACGAACACCTCGCACGGGACCAATGTGACTCGTAGGAACCGATCGGGTAGTCACAGGGATCCCGGTATGAGTGTACGACGTAAATTTGCAAAAAGTTAGACTTGAGAATAAAAAAGATGCCATCGAAGGGTGAAAACGTAAATCAGCCATAAAAAGGTCCCGTGAGAGTCACGAACATCTCGCACGGGACCAATGTAAGTCGTAGGAACTGACCGTGTAGTCACGGCGCTCCCGGTTTGATTGTACGACGTAAATTTACAAAAAAAATATACTTAAGCATAAAAACATGCCATCGAATGGTGAAAACGTAAAATAGCCACAAAATAATCCTGTAAGAGTCACGAACACCTCGCACGGGACCAATGTAAATTGCAGGAGCAGATTGTGTAGTCACGGGGCTCCCAGTTTGAGTGTACGACGTAAATTTCCAAAAAGTTAAACTTAAGCATAAAAACATGCCATCGAAGGACGAAAACCTAAAACAAACACCATACCGTCCCGTAAGAGTCATGAAAATGTCACACGAGACCAATGCGACTCATAGGAACCGACCGCGTAGTCACGAGACTCCCGATTTGAGTGTACGATGTAAATTTTCAAAAAATAAGACTTGAGCATAAAAACTTGCAATCGAAGGGTGAAAACGTAAAATAACCACAAAAAGGTCCCGTAAGAGTCACGAAACCTCGCACGGGACCAATGCGACTCATAGGAACCGACCGCGTAGTCACGGGGCTCCCGATTTGAGAATACTTTCAAAATTTGCACAAAGTTCGACCTGAGCATAAAAAGATGCCATCGAAGCTTGAAAACGTAAAATAAGCACAAAACGGTCCCGTAAGAGTCACGAACACCTCACACGGGACCCATGTGACTCGTAAGAACCGACCACGTAGTCACGGGACTCCCGATTTGAGTGTACGACGTAAATTTGTAAAAAAATAAACTTAAGCATAAAAGCATGCCATCGAAGGGTGAAAACATAAAATAGCCTTAAAACGGTCCCGTAAGAGTCATGAACCCTCGCACGGGACTAATGTGACTCGTAGGAACCGACTGCGTAGTCACGGGGCTCCCGATTTGAGTGTACGATGTAAATTTGTAAAATAAATAAACTTAAGCATAAAAACATGCCATCGAAGGGTGAAAATGTAAAACAGCCTTAAAACGGTCCCTAAGAGTCACGAACCCCTCGCACGGGACTAATGTGACTCGTAGGAACCGACTGCGTAGTCGCTCCCGGTTTGAGTGTATGACGTAAATTTGTAAAAAGTTAGACTTATGCATTAAAACATGCCATCGAAGGGTGAAAACGTAAAATAGCCATAAAACGGTCCGGTAAGAGTCACGAACACCTCGCACAGGATTAATGTAACTCATAGAAACCGACCGCGTAGTCACGGGGCTCCCGATTAGAGTGTACGACGTAAATTTGCAAAAAAAATAGACTTGAGCATAAAAACATGCCATCGAAGGGTGAAAACGTACAACAAGCACAAAACGGTCCCGTAAGAGTCACGAACACCTCGCACGGGACCAATGTGACTCGTAGGAACCGACCGCGTAGTAACGGGGCTTTCGGGTTGAGTGTACAACGTAAATTTCTAAAAAGTTAGACTTGCATGCCATCGAAGGGTGAAAACGTAAAACAACCTTAAAATGGTCCCGTAAGAGTCACGAACACCTCGCACGGGACTAATGTAACTCGTAGGAATCGACCGCGTAGTCACGGCGCTCCCGATTGGAGTGTACGACATAAATTTACAAAAAATTAGACTTAAGAATAAAAGCATGCCATCGAAGGGTGAAAACGTAAAAAAGACACAAAACGGTACCGTAAGAGTCACGAACACCTCGCACGGGACCAATGTTAATAGTAGGAACCAAACGGGTAGTCACAGGGATCCCGGTTTGAGTATACGGTGTAAATTTACAAAAAGTTAGACTTGAGAATAAAAAAGATGCCATTGAAGGGTGAAAACGTAAAACACCCACAAAACGGTTCCGAAAGAGTCACGAACATCTCGCACGGGACCAATGTAAGTCGTAGGAACCAACCGTGTAGTCACGGCGCTCCCGGCTTGTGTGTGTGCGTGTGTGCATGTTTGTGTGTGTGTGCGTGTG
This sequence comes from Sambucus nigra, assembly GCA_949130495.1. Lineage (NCBI taxonomy): Eukaryota > Viridiplantae > Streptophyta > Magnoliopsida > Dipsacales > Adoxaceae > Sambucus > Sambucus nigra. The sequence goes on from OX422210.1 coordinate 183,603,280, forward strand.
CGTGTGAGTGGGAAAGGGGGGAGGGGATGGGCAGGGGGCGCATGTGTGCATGTTTGTGTGTGTGCGAGTGGGGAAGGGGGGAGGGGACGGACAGGGGGCACGTGTGTGTTTGTGTGTGTGTGTGTGTGCATGTGTGTGTGTGTGTGTGAGTGGGGAAGGGGGAGGGGACGGGGCATGTATGCATGTATGCAGATATGCAATCTGCATATATGCATATGCATATATATAGTGAGAGTGTGTGCATGTGTGCGTGCGTGTGTTTGTGTGCGCATGTGAGTGTGTGCATATTGATGATAAAACCCAAAATAAAATAGAGAGTATACCTGATCTAGGGTGAATCCAAGAGTGGGATCTATAAAACAAACCTCCTGACACTCATATTCAGTCATCTGATCCGTTACGGTTGCGTCCGGTTTCGGTATCACGTAGGACTTTAAATAATTGTCACCTGAAAGAGAAATAACATATCAGAATTACATAATTATTAATATGAAACTAAATGAGAGATTTAGAAATAAAGCATACCATATGCTCAGTGCATCCTACTTATCAGGCCATCCATTACAACAGTGATGAGAACTTTACTTTTCTTAATAAAAATGTCATCCCAAACAAATCACACTAATTGTTCTTATGAAACTCAGTGCATTCTAACATGAAAATTGGGGATTTAAACTCAGTGCTTCCAGTATGATTTATCAATGCCATATATTAATGCCTATTAATGTTTCCCTATCAATGCTCATATGGAATCATATATCAATGCTCATATCTAAACTCTCATAGGGAATGATATATCAGTGCACATAGTTGCTTCTCACAACACTACAGCTATGAGAGTACTTGAATGAAATTAGAAATGCATCAAAAGGGAAAAGTAGATGGACAAACTAATAAATGTTGAATCAAATTAGAAATGCACATCTTAGATGGAATCAAATTAAGAAAAAAAAAAGATATGCTTCAAACTTGGGGCTTCAAGACATATCAAAAACCATAAACACATTTATCTAATCCATCCAAGTCTGACTTCTGCTCGATGTCAGACAACTAAGTTCCTGTCCATCCATCTGCCTCAAACCTATGATGAAAAAAGTAATGGAATTGAATTCCCACAAATGGAGGAAATTAACTGTTATCTCAATGTAACTAAGCCATAAAGTATTAAGAGGCATGTGTTAGGCAAACAAATACAAAAGAAAAAAAATAAATAGACAATTAAAAATCAGAACTCAGTTAATCCGGTAAGAAGAAAATCACGGGGAAAATCACGAGGACATCTTGTAGCAGCATCTTGAGGTTCCATTGATAAATCACGGGGAAAAGTGAAAACAGAGAAGCTTCACAGTGATAAATCATACTTTCTGAAACAAGAGATCCAATAAAAATATATTAAAACAAATTCGTGAGGTATACCTCGTTTTTGGCAGCAACGTGAAACCCCCAATCCAAAAACTTAACAGATATGCCAGTGTATACATGTTTGTGTGTGTGTTTGTGTGCGCGTGTGTGCGTGTGTGAGTGGGGAAGGGGGGATGGGACGGGGCAGGGGGCGGGGAGGAGCAGTATTGCATATATATGCAGTTGCATCTGCATATATATGCAACTACTGCATAGATATGCAGGCATATATATATGTAACTGCTGCATATATACAATGCATATATATGCAACTACAGCATATATATGCAACTACAGCATATATATGCAACTGCTTCATATATATGCAGTGCATATATATGCAACATATGCATATATATGTAGATGCCGCTTACAATCCACTTTTGATGAAGGTTTGCCTGCGTATAGAACGCAAGTTCGCGTGCTAGGTCATCATTCATGTCCACCTCTTGCTCTTGGTCAATGTTAACAGAAAGGTTGTGTATCCAATCCACATTATCAGTAGACCATCCTTGTTGTATAGATCTAATAAATATTTATAATGTGCCTACCTCTATTCAAACTGTCTGAAATTGCACCCTTGTTGTTGTGACAAAGAAATCCACATTGACCGGGGGCTTTATCCTCCACATTTGCCTCCGTGGGTACATAATATCCCTCCTACCAATAAGCACCGAGGGTACGCCTATTTAAAGTAATGAAAATTAATTATTTGTCACTGAATCGAAATACCTAGAAAATAAAACCAAACAATCATGTCAAGTTTGCAATGGGTTTGAAATCCTAAATGTTTTCGAGACTATCCAATATCCTAACCATCTGCAATAATTAAGGCTCTAAATCAATCAACCATCCATAACAGTTAAGGGACTTGGTTTTTAAACTATGCAAAAAAATGCTATGGTGTCATATAAGTATTGCCCGAGTAGTATTTTTTATACTAACGACACATACACACTAATCAAAAGATGAACATAACATAACAAATAAAAAGAAACCAAAGAGAGAGGCATACTACTTTATTTACCTTTTGTACTTTTCGGCATAGAGTATTGAATAGCAAGTAGGAGGGTCATCCATTGACATTGGTTACTGCAGGTTCCACCATCGACATTGTAAGGGCCTGCTGTAGCAGGGTCATCCACAACTGCTTTTGACATATCTGTGTCTTTTTAGCAGTTGCCTCCTGTCTCGCCCTCTCTTTTTCCATTGAGACACAATGAGGAAGAGACAACTCAGGATCGAATGTCAAAATATCTTTCACTTTTTATCGAATAATTATATACTCCACAAAAACTTCCAATGTCAATAGATTCATTGTAATTGAAATCGTTAAAATAAAGAAAAAATTATTGGTAATCCAATGAAAAATAGTTGCCTCACTCCTAACGAATCAACCAACGCTATTCGAATTAGGATTTGTCAAAAATAGAAACATTTAGACAACATCTTACTTAGTCAGGGAATGATGCAACATCTATGCAAGCCTTTTCATTTTAGCCTCAGAAGCTTTAAATAGAGGTAATTGACATATTTCTAGACTTAAGCAAAACATGACGTTAGAGGGTAAAAACTCGAAACAGCCCCCGAACGGCCCCGTGGGCGGCACCAACACCTCCCACGGGACTAATGTAACTCGTAGGAACTGACCCCACAGCCGCGGGTCTCCCATTTTGAGATTACGACGGTGATTTGAATATTTCTAGACTTAGGCTTAAAAACATGACATTAGATGGTGAAAACTCGAAACAGCCCCCGAACGTCATCGTGGGTGGCACCAACACCTCCCACGGGACCAATGTGTAACTCGTAGGAACTGACCCCATAGCTGCGGGACTCCCGGTTTGAGAATACGATGATAATTTGCATATTTCTTGACTTAGGCTTAAAAACATGGCGTTAGAGGGTGAAAACTCGAAAGAGCCCCCGAACGTCCCCGTGGGTAGCACCAACGCCTCCCATGGGACCAATGTAACTCGTAGTAACTAACCCGAAAACTCGAAACAGCCCCCAAACGTCCCCGTGGGTAGCACCAACACCTCCCACGGGACCAATGTAACTTGTAGGAACTGACCCCCACAGTCGCGGATCTCCCAGTTTGAGAGTACAACGGTAATTTACATATTTCTTCACTTGGGCTTAAAAACATGGCGTTAGAGGGTGAAAACTCGAAATAGCCCCCGAACGTCCCCGTGGGTGGTACCAACTCCTCCCACGGGACCAATGTAACTCGTAGGAACTGACCACACAGCCGCGGGTCTCCCGGTTTGAGAGTACGATGGTAATTTACATATTTCTAGACTTAGGCTTAAAAACATGACGTTAGAGGGTGAAAACTCGAAACAGCCCCCGATCGGCCCCGTGGGTGGCACCAACACCTCCCACGGGACTAACGTAACTCGTAGTAACTGACCCCGCAACCGCGGGTCTCCCGATTTGAGAATATGATGGTAATTGGCATATTTCTAGGCTTAAGCAAAACATGGCGCTAGAGGGTGAAAACTCGAAACAGCCCCCGAACGGCCAGGTGGGTGGCACCAACACCTCCCACGGGACCATTGTAACTCGTAGGAACTGACCCCACAGCCGCGGGTCTCCCGATTTGAGATTACGACGGTAATTTGTATATTTCTAGACTTAGGCTTAAAAATATGACGTTAGAGCGTGAAAACTCGAAACAGCCCCCGAACATTCCCGTGGGTGGCACCAACACTTCCCACGGGACCAATGTAACTCGTAGGATCTGACCCCACAGCTGCGGGACTCTCGGTTTAACAATACGACGATAATTTGAATATTTCTTGACTTAGGCTTAAAAACATGGCGTTAGAGGGTGAAAACTTGAAACAGCCCCCGAACGTCCCCGTGGGTAGCACCAACACCTCCCACGGGACCAATGTAACTTGTAGGAAGTGACCCCACAGCCGCGGGTCTCCCGATTTGAGAGTACTACGGTAATTTGCATATTTCTAGATTTAGGCTTAAAAACATGACGTTAGAGGGTGAAAACTCGAAACAGCCCCCGAATGGCCCCGTGGGTGGCACCAACACCTCCCACGGGACCAATGTAACTCATAGGAGCTGACCCCGCAGCCACGGGTCTCCCGGTTTGAGAATACGAAGATAATTTGCATATTTATAGACTTAAGCAAAACATGGCGTTGGAGGGTGGAAACTCGAAACAGCCCCCGAACGGCTAGGTGGGTGGCACCAACACCTCCCACGGGACCAACGTAACTCGTAGGAACTGACCCCGTCGTCAAGGGACTCCCGGTTTGAGAATACGACGATAATTTGTATATTTCTTGACTTAGACTTAAAGACATGGCGTTTGAGGGTGAAAACTCGAAACAGCCCCCAAACGGCTCCGTGGGTGGCACCAACACCTCCAACGGGACCAACGTAACTCGTAAGAACTGACCCCGCAGCCACGGGTCTCCCGGTTTGAGAATACGATGGTAATTTGCGTATTTCTAAACTTAAGCAAAACATGGCATTATAGGGTGAAAACTCGAAACAGCCCCCGAACGGCCCCGTGGGTGGCACCCATACCTCCAACGGGACCAACGTAACTCGTAGGAACTGATCCCGCAGCCGCGGGACTCTCGGTTTGAGAATACAATGATAATTTGCATATTTCTTGACTTAGGCTTAAAACATGGCGTTAGAGGGTGAAAACTCGAAACAGCCCCCGAACGGCCCCGTGGGTGGTACCAACACCTCCCACGGGACCAATGTAACTCGTAGGAACTGACCCCACAGCCGCGGGTCTCCCGGTTTGAGAATACGACGATAATTTGCATATTTCTTGACTTAGGCTTAAAAACATGGCGTTAGATGGTGAAAACTCGAAACTGCCCCCGAACGTCCCCGTAGGTGGCACTAACACCTCCCACGGGATCAATGTAACTCGTAGGAACTAATCCCACAGCCGCGGGTCTCCCGATTTGAGAATACGACGGTAATTTGCATATTTCTTGACTTAGGCTTAAAAACATGACGTTAGAGGGTGAAAACTCAAAACAGCCCCCGAACGTCCCCGTGGGTGGCACCAACACCTCCCACGGGACCAATGTAACTCGTAGGAACTGACCCCACAGTCGCGGGACTCCCGGTTTGAGAATACAATGATAATTTACATATTTCTTGACTTAGGCTTAAAAACATGGCATTAGAGAGTGAAAACTCGAAACAGCCCCCGAACGTCCCCGTGGGTGGCACCAACACCTCCCACGGGACCAATGTAACTCGTAGGAATTGACCCCGCAGCCGCGGGTCTCAAAATGATGGTAATTTTCATATTTCTACATGGTTACTGATAATTTTAACTCATATATGCAATTTTTCAGCTTGATTAATTTTTTTGTAAAACTACTTGGTTACTGATAATTTTTTTTATGTATCCTATCATTTGTAGGATTTTTGCACCCGAAACAAACGAAGAAGGCAATGGTCTACAGCATGAGGATTGTTTATATGTTGTGGACATTCAGGATTTTGTTTTTTGTGTTACAGCCGTGCAGGCTTTTATTGTTTAGTTTTATGGCCATGCGGGCTTTTATAATTTGATTGATGAATTTTATGCCCGTGCGGGCTTTATAATAAGTAGGTTTTACATTTACAGGTTTTGGAATGTCAAGAAAATATAGGAAACTCTGCTCAATTTTTTTTTTTGGTCTGTGAATTATTAAGAGGTGTACTATTTATAAGTTATTATATATATTTGTTTATTAACAACGTTCTCGATTCGAAGTTTGTGATTGGACCCCCAATTTTAGGTGCACTCACAGGACCCCCAATTTTAGGATTGGACAAAAAAAATACATTTTTTTTTTTTGAATTATAGTTAAATATGGTCATGGACTTTGTCCATGACCATTTTTTTTTCGTCACGCATAAAAATGGTCACGGACTTGGGCCGCGACCATTTTTTTTTTTATATTGGTCACGGTTATGGGTCACGATCCGCGTTCGAGACCATTTTTTTCCTTTTTTTCGTCACGGACTTGGACCGTGACCATTTTTTTTATTTTTTTTTTCACGGTTGTAGGTCGCGGACTTTGGCCGCGACCAATTTGTCACGGTTGGGGTCACGGATGAGGACTGCGACCAATTTTTTTTTATTTTTTGTCACGGTCGTCGGTCGCATACTTTGGCCGTGAACAATTTGTCACGATTGTGGGTCACGGATGAGGACCGCGACCCGTCACGGCATGGGTCACAGTCTAAGTCCGCGACCATCTGCCGTGACCCCTCTTGGCCGTGACCATTTTTTGGTCATGGACTTGGGCCACGACCCACGAAAATGGTCACGCCCGAAATGGTCACAACTATAGTCCGCGACCCACAGTTTTGGTCAGGGATTTTGGCCGTGACCAATCGCCAGTTTTGGTGTAGTGTTATCGACATGCACAACCACATCATAACTTTAATGGTCAGACTTGAAGATTCTATCATGCTGAAATTTTGACTGACACGCTAAGCCTAGATATTCCTCTAACCCGAGAATGGATAAATCGGGCTTCAAATAGATCGATACTCTAGTTATGTCCTCGGTCTCATCCAAGAACTCAAATGGAACGGGCAAACATGGTGAAAAATGACAATGCGGTATGGCAAACCATGCGTCACCAGGTGGAAACGCTCAAATTATTCTCTCAATCTCGTATCTAATAGATAAAACCTTACATTTCAGTATACTTTCAAAAGGCTTTGGTGCACGTTCATAAAGAAGGAATTTGTATATTCTGTCATTCCAGTCGCATTCATCTAGGCGACCAATTGAATATAATAATGATAGGACTTCAAGAGTGAGTCCCTCATCCACCAGGCTGAATTCTTTCTCAAAATTATCAAGACTTATATCTAAAGGCAATTCGGTTGTGTCATTATCCTGTGGTGTTCTCAGGACTCATATTTTATTTTTCTGATTTTTTTGGATATTTTTGGAAAAAATATTTTTTTTATTTTTGGGATTTATAATTTTTTGGCTTTTTAAGATTTAGATTCAAATTCTTAAATTCATTCAACCTAAACTAATGTGTCTACCTAATCCCCGGTAATGGCACCAATAACGTGATGCGACGCAGAATGTGTGTGCTATGCGTGTGTACCTACAGCTCAAATGCAAGTCGGTCGCTCAAGTAATAATTCCGGTAAGTAGCGGTGAATCCTCAGGGAATAGTACATGTGACATTTTGATGACAACAATAAAATCGGCTTCCAAAATCAATGTATCGACTCACGAAATAAAGAAAAGGTGATTGAGTGTGGAAATTTCTACTTCACTAGGACAACCTAATTAGCAAGTGCAAGTAAATTTAAGAAAGCAAGAAACTGAAATTTTGAATTTTTGAAAAACTATTTGGAAACGTAGAGTCGGGATCCAATCCCCCGAACCATAGGTATCTCCGTTAAATATAAATTCTTGACAGCTATATATTTAATTAGAAGGAAATGTTAACTAATTCGTAGCATTAAATATATGGAGGTGTCAATATGTACGATAATTAGTCAACAAATTAAGAGCATGTTTGGTTGTCCCTAAAATTATAAATTAGTCCATTTAAAATGGACTCATTCATGAATTACGTTACTATTAGTGTTTGGTTACAAGAATGAAAAAATTCAAATATAGACCAATTCATATTGATTCGCAAAAACTTAAATTAGTCCTTTTCGCCGAAAAAGCTTGAAATTGAACGATTTATAATTATAACATGAATTTTAAGTGCACCACTCCCATAGAGTACTCTTGTCATACTACTCTCTCTCTCTATACACACACACACACACACACACACACGCACACACACACACACACACATATATATATATATATATATATATATATATATATCAAAACTAAATAATCCATTTTTTCAAACACACCACAAATTATATTTAAACCCATTTAAAATGAATACATTTACAATCTATTCAATGTAAATTGATCAATTTATAAAATTAAATAATTTACGCAACTAAATGGGCCCTAATTAAAGTGAATGACAGAATTATTAACACTCATATTGCATTCTCAATTACACCAGTTGCCTACGATAAATTGAGTTAAGAGATTTACAATATTAGTTTCAATAAAAATATCAAACTCTAGTAATAAAACATACAATTATGTCGAATTTTATATCCACCGTAAAAAACCTAGGTTGGGTTCATGTTCCCCATCTCTTTATGAATCTAATCGGATATACTTGTATTAACTATGTAAGAATCCATTAAGAATCACGTAAACATAATGAAACAATAATAAAAGTGTTGGAATTTAAGCTTACCAAGGTTAGAGAACATGATCATGCAATAGGAAATCAAAGCTTGAAGAAAAATTGAAAAAGTTATTGAATTGAAGGTGCAAAACATTTAATTATTCTCCTAGATATTCCTCATTTATTAGTAGATTTACAAGGAATTAAAACCATGTTAAAAGATCCCTAGTGACTAAATATATAGGTAAGAAGTCGTTTAAAAGAGTCTCTAAACTCAAAAACTTTTTTAGCTAAAAAAAATAAGTCCAAATTAAAAATATCGCTTCAGGATTTGTCGCGATTCTAGACCGTGACAATATATGTCACCGTCTAGTCCATTACTAACAGCCATGTCGAACCCATTCTCCCAAGAAAACTGGTTTGCCCCAGGCTTCTGTTCAAGTGCCTTGTTTTGGTTGATTTCTTCTTACTTGCACTTTTGCCCCTTGATTTTAATCTCAACTTCAATTGCTCATAACTTTTTCACTGTAGCCCGGATTGAGGTGCCATTTTTTTCAATGTACTCATAATTTCAAGATCTTCAACTTTCCTGTTGGATCCTCCGTCGTTCCAATTGAAAAATTAAAAAAATGCCTTTGTCTTTCCTTTCTTTCGATTCTTTCACCGTTTCGGTTTTCCTCTCGTATCCACTTGCACAAAATACCTGTAAAATAAAAGAGAAATAGGGGGACCTACCCCATCCCTAATGGGGTCGGCTGCACCCATGCCTTTTGCTATGGATTTTATAAAAAAAATAGACCTTGATATGCCAGAATATACCCTCGTCCCAGCCGAAAGTATACTCGGCCTATAATGAGGGTACAATTAAGCCAGACTACCTCATTTCGGGGGGGTCATCCTTGAGATCACCATCGGCCTCGGCCTCAAGGATAAATCGACCTCAAACTTTATATTAGCTGATGTTTGGGCCCTCAACCTGGCCTAAAGCCTCGGGTCGACCTCAAGTAAATGCAAGATTGCGGCCGACCCTCTTTAGACTTTACATCTCCTGATACAAGCAACTCCTTGAATAACAAGCCTTGGCCTCGGCTCAGACATGTGGGACGAGGGTGACCTTATTATAGCGTGTGGTTTGGGAGATGCGTGGATCAGTGCGCGTTGGGCACATACTCCACGTGGGTGAAACCGTTATAACCGGATCATTCCCTCACGTGAGGGAATATTTGGTCATCATGATCTACATGTGTCACAGCCAGGTGTCTCCACTAGATAGGCTAAGAGCAACGCATTCATGCATATTACATGCTTGGGGGGGGGACACTATACCCCCTAACACTATATAAACCTTTCATCTTCTACATTGTAAAGGATCTCATTTGAGTATGTTATTTTTGTTCAGTATAATAGTTAAATTTTTTTCAATATGTTAGTTAATTTTAATTAGTTTAGTTGTTAGTGTGCTAAAATTGGTGAAATTTTTATTAGTTTACTTGTTGAAATTGTTTGTTATTGCTGAAATTGGTTTAGTTATTGTTAGTTATTACTGAAATTCGTTTAGTTATTGTTAGTTATTGCTGAAATTGGTAGTTATTGCTAAAATTATAATTTTAATTAGTTTACTTGTAGCTGAAATTCTTAGTTATTGCTAAAATTTTAATTTGTTATCTTGTTGCTAAAATTGGTTGTATTACTGAAATTCTAATTTGTCCAAAAAACTTGTTGTTCTCAAAATTTGTATGAAATTATTTTTATTGTTGAAAATTTGTCCCCAAAATTAGTTGTTGATACTGAAATATGTATTAAACTTTAATTTTAATTAGTAGTTGTTGTTAAAAAAGGTTGATTTATTACGTAGGGGCCAAAAGTTAGTGAATATTAATCACAAGTTTTTTAGGGTTAGAAATTGCAAAACAAGTCAAACTAACCCAAAAAAATCGCCTTAGGGGCTCCTGCCCCAGAACACCCAACATTTGCAAAAAAAAACCACACACACAGTCCAAAAGACCTGGTTCCACCACCAAAGAGAAATACCAAAAGTATGAAATAATTGATAAACATGATTTGTTTTATAAATATGGGATAAAATCAGGTCTAAATGCACTTTACGGGACCGTAAAAGTACCAAAATTAAGGAGATAAATATGGAATATTTATGACTAATCAGTTAATGACTTCACCTCATGCTTGGATACCTCGGTCGAGGTGAATTTATCCTCTAAGAATATTTCAAATCCTAGTTTAATCTTATTTTACACCACATTGTGTAATGGCTCTAGGAAGCTGCAATAGGGGAAATCTTCACCTTCCATGATAAAGTGCCCATTCAAAGATTCTCCATAAATGATTTCATTTTGTTTTGTACGAGTGAGATTTTATGATTACTCATAGCTTATTTATTTTGGCGTATCCTATTATAAACCGAACATACCACAACCACATATGCTTCCATGATCATTGAAGACAAGTTAGTGATCGAGCGACATTTCAAAGTTCGTGCAGTTAGAATCGTTAGACACTATTTGGAGGTATATGGTATTTAGGTTTTTGATTTAAACTTATTTCAAGTTATTCTCGGATGTATTGTTTACTCTCGACATTTTTTTATAAAAATAATTTTCAAAAAGATTATTTTTATGTTTTTAAGAAAAGTGCACCTCGTTAGAATAAGGTTGCCTTATCATTAGAATGAAGAATATACTTGGTTCGAATGAAGCTCCATTTTCGTTGGGACGAAGTTCTATAGTTCGTTAGAACAAAGTTCTAACGATCATTAAACGGGGTCTCTCTGTTTGATAGAGCTGCACCCGTTGGAAGTTCATTGGAAGCTGGTTCGAATGAACTAAGCCTTTTATTCGAATGAAAGTCAACCTCGTGAAAATGAAACTGTTATTTTTGTTCAAAGGAACTGGCAATTTCGTTCAAACAAATCTTGCCACCTCAAAAATCATGTTTTTCTGTAAAAAGGACTTTTATGGTCTTAGTTTTTAAGAACTTTTAGCGAAAATGAATTTATATACTCATTCTAAAAGCTCCACACCTTTTGTTTCATAAAAACACTCTTATTATTCAAGTCTTATTCATACCTAAAATGGTTGTTGAGTTCAAACCCTATTTTAATATACTACATCAAACCCTTGTAGAGTGTTTTCTACTACTGAACTTTGTAGAGGCTTGTTCTCTACTGCTGAAGAATAAAGGAATTCAAAACATAAGGCTGATCGGTGGATACCGATAGAAGTCTGTGGACAGTACTAGATTGTGTCGTATCTGTTGTAGACTTGAAGACCTTTATCATGTTATAGTTACTGGATCTCTAAGTAATATGTAAGTAATTACGTGTCTATTAATTCTTAAACAGTGTTGATATAAAAGGTTTTGCTCACAAGGGATTTTTCCTCAAACTTCTTCTTCTATTTTGGTTTGGCATCTTTTACCTTTGGACTTTATCTTGCATATTCACTTAAATTTAATCAAGAAAAAATTTGGTAAAAAATGAATCTTTATGTGTGTGACCTAATATAAAAGTGAATCCATATAAGCCTGCATTTTTAAATTGGTATCAGAGCGGGTTACACTAAGTTATCGTGTAGATCTTTATTTTATTATTTTTATCCCTCTATATTTCGTGTTTTTGTTTGTTTGTTTGTTCTCTCGATGAGTCATCATAGTGATAAGTTGTCCGATGCGTTTAGCTATGATGATGACTTTGATATATGAGATGAGTTTAATAAGCTCCATAACTGTGATGAAAATTTTGCTCTTATAAATTTGAAGTTTGCAAAAAGAAATAAAATTCATGAAAAAGAAAATTTTCGTTTTAAAGTTGACCTCATAGAGAATTACTATGTGACAACCTCAGGGACGTGAACCGTAATTTTAAAATTTTATAAGTTTCCACGAAAGAGAGTGAGGATAGAGTTCGATTTTAAAAGAAATAATTAGAAAACTCTAAATTTTCCAGGATTATTGAACGTGCCATTGAGGATAATGATAAATTGATTAATGACTTAAGGGCAGGTGAGAAGGATCTTAGGGATAAGTTCGCTTGTACTGAGGGGAAGCAAGATAACCATTGAAGAATGATTAAAAATTTGAAGAAGGAATCCATAATGCTTGAAGAGTTTAATTCTTTGCTTGAGTCTATAATTTTGAAGTTAAAAGATAATCTAAGAGATGCACGTAGTGTTGGAAGAGACGGTATTGACTTTCTTGATTCTAATGCTTCCGTTGCTAAAGCCAAGACCATTATCGTTTTAGAGTGTCAACCTCATCCCAAGGTATTATAAAATTTTAACCCAAAGGTCATGTTCCTCATCGTGTCTACACATACACACACTATTGTAGGAAAGGTCACCTTAGGCACTTTTTCTATGATCTTAAAAAAGCCCCTAGGAAGTCGAAGTATAGTATCCCCATGATTCTCAGAACCCGATGGGTTAAGAGTTCATCTATTCGGGTTAGGAAATCGATTTTGGAGGCGCTAAATGCTAGAAGTGTTGATTATCATGCACGTGTGTAATACCCCGTAATTTTATTGATATTTATTTAAGGGATTAATTGAATTAAATGATAATTAATTAGAAATTAATCCAGGTATAAATACTAACGAGATGTGAGTTTATATTTGATTAAGATGTTAAAAATTTATTATTTCCGAGTATGTATGGTAATACGTGAGTATTGATGAGGTCTAAATTGTCACGAGGTAGATATACGACAATTTGGAAAATTTATTTGGGACACGCGTGTCAGTCGCGTCAGGAACGTAATTAATTGAATTAAAAAGTGAATTTTATTTTTATCAACCGAATGGTCATTTTGAGTGCACCAACGTGTCCGGAAGGGTCGAAATAGTCAGAAAACACTAGCCGAGAGTTTAGTTTGGGTCCCGAGGCATTTTTAGGCCACATCGGCAACCCAAAAGGGTAGTTTGGTAATTTTAAAAATATGGGAATTAAAATCCACGAATTTTAGAGGTTATTTTTATATTAGAAAAGAACCCACTAAGCCATTATCAGCATTTGGGAAGTTAGAGGGCTACGGGAGTTATAGGGGGGAGTTGGAAGAAGTTCCAAAAAGGAAACCCTAGCCACCATCACCATCTTTGGAAGAAATTTGTAGAGAGAGGGAGGAGAATCAACATTCAATTCTTCAACATCAAATCAGAACATCGAAGGCAAGTGGTTTAATTACATTATTTTCAAGCGAATGTTTCTTCCATGCTTAGAATTGAAGGTATGTCTTATATTGAAAGTTTGATGAAAAACCCATTAAATTTGAGGTAGAATTCATAATATGATATAGGGATTGCATGTAGAATGTTATCGGATGAATTTCATATATGAAATGTATCTTTTGTAAGGACATTCTTCTCATGTCCAACATGTTACATTTATGTATGTCGTACGCCGCTACATTTGGCACATCACCTCAAGATGTCACTCGACAGCCTCAATCCGAATTTCGGGAATCAAGCATTCAACATCTCCATTAATATGTCCCACATCTGCCTCAACGACTTCACGGTCCACGATTTTAGGGACTTAATGCAAGTGGTACGCAAGGGAAGTCAAAACAGTGAAAAAAGGCACGATAGGAGTGTTCAAGGGCATTTTTGTAATTTCACATCCATAGTTCGGAGGTCTGGTCAACTAGAAAGTTGAAGAGCTCGCCGCAACGAAGATACTGGAAAAAACGGCACCTCAATCCGAGCTACGGTGAAGGAGTTATGACCTTTTGAAGATAGAGAAAATTCCTTAAAGAATGCTATTTTTTTTGTACGCTGGATAGAATTTTAGAGTTTTAAGAACATGGGAGTCTTCATATTTTTTTCTATAAATACCAACTTCGGGGGAGTTGTTCTGCAAGACTTTAGAAGACGTTTTTTTTAGTCAAATACCTCTACTCTTCATATTTTTTGAGTCCCAAGACTCATGTTTTGATTCACACAATTGCCAATCCTTTGTGAATCTTTTTGATAACCCAAGAACACAACTTTTTAGTTAGTTCAAACCTTTGTAGAGAGATCTTTGCAACCGAGGGATGCGTATCTTTGCTGAGGGAGTCTCTACAAAGTTTTATGGCTGCGTGTCATTGAGGAGTGCTGCGGTTCTTCCTTTGTTGATTGGACTGAGGTTCATGTGGGTTCGCTGCGTGTGGATTCATTGCTGACGACACCGACCGACGCCTGCGGGTATTCGTGTGTCACTGTATTTCATTGTAATCCGTTTAAGTTGCGATTTACTTATTATAGTGAAATAAAAGGTTTTGCCCTGCGAGGAATTTTTCCTTAAACTTGTTTCGCATACTTTATTTGTTTATGGGTTGACACACGCACCGTAGATGGATGTTTAGGGGCTGAATTTATTTGATTTAAAAGTAGACTCTAATTAAATAAGGGTTACTTGAAAACTTGCGAGTTATTTTTTAATCGGTATCACACAGTCGCATACGACGTTTTCATCTTTTAATGATGTAAAAACGGATTTATATGGAGTAATTGTAGACATTAATTCTGGGTCCATATTTATAGGGTTTGGGACAAGATTTGGGAAATTTTGATGATTATATGTTAATTTAGGAAGCATTGACCCCATATATATGTTAAAGATTGACCTAGGAGGACTTAGAGTAGTTTAATGACGTTAAAATACTATTGGGATGATCTTAGGATGAGTTTAGAGAAGAGAAAAATTGAGAAAAACGAAGTAGAGAATTTCTGGGCTCAAACTGCCATCTCGTTAGAAGACCTGCCTAGGACGTTCGAACGAACTTCTAATGAGATGACAGTGTCCCTTCTAACGAGTTGGTAGTTCGTTCGAAGACTTTCGTTCGAACGAACTCGTTCGAACGACCTCGTTCGAATGAGACTTCTAACGAGTTGACAGAATGGCCTTTTTGGCCTGATTTCATTTCAAACGTTCCGTAGACTTATTTAATTGGAGTATTAACCTTTCCTTATTGATTAGTGGGTATAATTGTGAGAATTGGGGTACGTTGAGGAGTAGAACATAGAATCTTATAATAAAATCGGATGTAAATTGTGGAGTAGGAAACGAGTACCTAATTATGACGTGAGAAGTGTTGATAATGTTAATATACAAATCGGGTACTTGTGGTCGTATAACATTAAATGGCGGTATAAGAAAGAGAAGTATACCTATATTAATAATACGAGATATCTAAGATGTGCGAATTCTTAGTATATGTGGTTTTATGTGTATAACATACCTACCGTACTTGCTATCATGGGAGGTTTGCGTTCGATTACGGCCATCGAATCTTCGTGTGCCTACAGGGGGATTTAGATTGGTACCTCGAGGACATATGTCAGAGACGGACTTATTGAGAAGTTAATAAGTCTGTTGATCATGGGAGCGTAGGTATGTGCGTGACCCATGTGATGTGAACTATGTTCGCCTCCATTATTTATGATTGCTATTATTTGAGAACGATTCCTGAGAGATTCGAAATGCGTGGTCCTTATGTACTTGATGTACCGGGATTTGATAGCAGAGTATGTGTGCACCGCAGCTTAGCCTCGGGGTGCTAATATTGTATATTTATGATAAGAATAATATACGGTGAAATTGAAATGCTCAGTCATGTATAAATGCGAATGTGATTAATAGCAACGTTTTTATAAAAATAAAAGTGGAAATCTCCTAGTATATTGTATTACTAACATGGGAACCGAGAATAAATGTAAAGCTTGTTGTTTCAATGAAGATGTCGGAATTATAGCGTGAATCGTATAGTAATGTTAGGTATTATGATTGGACTAGTTAGATATGGGAATAACTATAAATGGGTACGGGTACGTTAGGAGTGCACAAATTGTCGAGAGGTGAGTATTTCATGTGAGCGCACGTGCTAACATGTATTTAGCATTCATTGTTTTAATGTCATTAAAACACTTTCTATATTTTAAAATATTTTTCACTATCGGGCTCTGACCCGTTTGCTTTCAAATATATTTTCTTGTAAAAACCTTTTAGGTACCCAGCCACAAGGACACCAAGCATAGGAGTTCCATTCAGGTGACGTACTGTAGCTGCTGTGGAAGTTACAGGATCTTGGCAGTAGACGCCTCCACTTTCGATCTTGACTCTATGTTACTAGATTTTCCTCATCTGTTGGGCATGTCGCCCATTTCTTTTAGACACTTTATTTATCCAGTTATATCAGATTTTTGGGTTGTAATTAATTTGGTGATGCAGACTTAGTATTTGTTTATTCCTGTATTTGGATTGTTGTGAGGAGTATCCCTCCAGACTCATTACTATTTTATGGTTATTCCATTTTCTTTATGTTGTGGTAGTTATGTTAGCATTTCATAATTTAATTATTGCATGTTAATCGGATTTAATTAAAATTGACAACTCACTTTTTAAATATTAGGTGGCTAGTAATTGTTAAAAATGTTTTCGACAGTGATGCTATGAACTGAACCGACTTGGCATTTTGTATTAATTTAATAAAGGAGTAGCTACCCGGTATTTAATTAGTCGGGGTGTCACAACGTGTTCCTACACGAGCCCCCACATGTGTTACTACACATGCTCCCACACACGATCATAAATATTTTGCTAGTTTTCGAGTGCAAGTAGAGTTTTGGGTCAAAACTTGTCAATGTTTAATAGAAGAATTTCAAAGGATGTCTACTCCTTTTGAGAACTCCTCTCAGACTAATGATTGAGGTATTACTTTTATCTAGTATAGGATGATTATCGTAGTGCTATCTTTTATCCCTATTACTAGATTGTACTTATATATTATTATTTTGAAAAATCAAAAAAGATTTTCAATTTTTAAGAAAAAATTTGAAAATTTTAAAAAAAGATTTTTTAATAAAAAGTTTAAAAAAGACAATATATTTTTCTACTTTGTTATTCACCATATATGGATGTGTTCGAATCACAACTTCATTTAATCCGTTCATCACGTGACTTTTTCATGGTGTTTTAATATATGGCTTTGTTTTTTTAGCGTGCTAGAATTTTGTTGTTCATTGATCACTTTCTTCATGCTAAACATTTTATCACCTTTATTGCGCATATGCATACACTTTTTTTAACATTGTACTTACTTGTCATATGTCGAATATGGTGTTCTCATCTCAATAATTTTTAATAACGAAACAAATTTATTAGAGATAAGTTGTGCTTGTAAGAACGATTGCCCGAATTTTTTTCTCGAGAATTGATTTTATTTTAAGTAATGAAAAGGGGAAACGAAAGAGAAAATTTTCTTTTCATTAAAAGCCAGCATTGGCAAGAGCCTAAAAGATTAACGACACATAAAAATAGAAGGGCCAAGGCCAATTTTATAGAGATGCTTCGCTACACATGAGCATCAGGATATCTTCAAAATTTTGAAAGAGAATTCTTAAATATGTGAGATTTTGAGGGTGTTATAAAGTTGAAGATCAATGGGTTTGCATAATAAACTCTCTTAAAAAATATTAAATAGTTTGGCGATGTTTTTTTGATAAGCATTTCATTTCATGGCATGTTGCATAAGTCGAGTCAATTTTATTTTGTTCAAGATTCTTACACCTAGGGTTTAAATTAAGTTCTTTCTTTAAAAGTATCTCATTGAATTCGTTTAGCTTTATTACGTATGCATGTGTTAATTTTTTGTGGATCGTGTTCACACACTTACATTCTGCTTTCATGATTTGTATATTTTGTTATTCCGTGGTGTAATATATTTGTACTTATATATAACTTTTATGCATATACTTTTTTATAATTGAAAAAATAAAAAAAATAAAAAAATATTTGGTTGTCTTTTTAAAATTCAGTGCATGTGCTTTATTAATTATCTTTGTGATATTATTTCATTTGGAATCGGGTGATGCTACTAATTCAAGCTTATTGTCTTACCCTTTGTCTATTACAGATAAAAAAAGGGAGAACAAATTGAGGGGGAATTTTTTATTTTCTTTAGACTTTCGTATGCATCACGGTATTTTTTGGCTTCATGTGTTTAGGTATTTTCCGAATTGATGATGATCTCATGGACTACACAAGATGAAGAATTTCAATTGAAGATAGTCTCCAATGTCTTTTCATTTTTTGGGTTTGGGAGGGAATTAGTATTATATTATCTTATGGGTTTAATTTGGATTGGTTTTTTTTTGTACCGAAATAGCCAAAAGGCCGAATTTATAAAAGCAAGATTTTATAACTCCTCATAGTTTAGTTATTTCGCTGCATCTTGTTACACACCAAAAAAATCACATCCACATATGCTTCCATGATCGTTCAAGACAAGTTAGTGACTAAGAAACATTCTAAAGTTCGAGTCGTTGAAACCGTCATGACACTATTTGGACGTACACGGTATTTAGATTTTTTATTAAAACTTATTCAAATTTATTCTCGGATGTGTTTTTTACTCGAGGCATTTTTTTATAAAAAGAATTTTTTTTGTTTCTATGGTTATTAGAACAAAAAGTGCACCTCGTTAGAACGAGGTTGTCTTCTCGTTAGAACGAAGATTGTAGTTGGTCCAAACCAACATTCCTTTTCATTCAAACGAAGTCCTTTAGTTTGTTAAAATGAACCTTTAATGAGCTTCATATAGGGTCTCTCATTTTTACAGAGTTACACCCATTGGAAGTATATTAGAAGCTGATTCGAACGAACTAAGCCTTTCATTTGAACGAAAGTCTTACTCGTTAGAATGAAAGTGTTATTTTCATTCGAAAGAAGTGGCAATTTCATTTTAAACGAATCTCGTAGCCTCGAAAATCGTGTTTCTTTATAAAAAAAAGGACTCTTGTGGTCTTATTTTTAAGAATTTTTAGAGAAAACGAATTTCTATACCCGTTCTAAAAGTTCCACACCTTTTGTTTTATAGAAACACTTTTATTTTCAAACTCTTCTTCATACCTATAATGACTTGTTGAGTTTCTTAAACCCTAGTTTCATATGCTACATCAAACCCTTGTAGAATGTTCTTTACTACTGAACTTTGTAGAGACTTGTTATCTACTACTGAATAAGAAAATAGTCCATATCTTGAGGTTGATCAGTGGATACCGAGGAAATAGTTGCTTCCTGTAGATGGTGTTGGATTGTGACTTATCTGTTCAAGTCTTGAATACTTTTATTGCGTTATACTTAATGGATTTGTAAATAGTATGCAAGTCATTACGTGTCTATCAATCTTAAACAACAATGATATAAAAGGTTTTGCCCACGAGGGATTTTTTTCTCAAACTTCTTCTTCTGTTTTGGTTTAGTTTTGGTTTGGCATCTTATAGCTTTGGACTTTATCTTGCGTGTTTAGTGAAATCTAATCAAGATAAAATTTGATAAAAAGTGAATCTTTGTGTATGTGACCTAATATGAAAGTGAATCCACATAACCATGTGTTTAACTTTTAAACACTCTCTTTCTTACACGATTGGCGAAGAGCCATAAGTTGAGTTGGGGATAGATGATTTCCCAAACCACATGGTGTATAAGCTGTCTTCAGGGCGGTTGGCTCGAGGATCCCATGGTGACTAATGCCCAGTCCTATTCAAGGCATAAAATGTATATAGTAAAACACGTGGATCAGCTTGTTATCGTTTGAGTTATGTTCGTGAATCACCATATCCTTGAAATTATCTCCATCCTAGAGAGGGAGTGGATCGATCCTGAAACCTCAAAGGAACATGTCATTAATATTGTGCTCGATTTTAAGAATTGAGTTGCTAGTGTGGACACAATCTGAAACCCCGATGATAGTAATGATCGAATTGTGTGCAAATAATTTTAATTTTTGATGAGGGGAAAAAGCAACACCTCTGATGTTGTGAATCCACCAGCAACCAAGAAGCAAATTTAAGCATGCAGAGATGTCAATGAATTGGAATTTTTTTGAGGGAAAATCAGACTAGCCCCTAGTGTGAGGAGAATAGACCCCATAACTTCTTGACGGGTATTATCATAAGCTCGTACGGCAGCGGATGAGGAGTGAGATCATCGACTTATAGCCCAAGAAACCAGAGCGTTCGGAGCGGGCATACGTTTAAGGTGAAACCCTTATCAACAAGAACCAATGGCACCATCTTTTATAGAACCCCAATTGAGATATTAAGGGCATAATTGTGATCAAGGCCAAACTTAGGAATTTATTCATCAGAAAAAAAAATGAGTGTCTTTTCGGTCAGAGTTATAACTATATGAATGGCTTCATCATGAAAGATTGAAGGAGGAACTGCACCTTGAGTGAGCAATTTAATAAGAGAAATCATGTGAAGTTAGAGGACATAAAAAGTCCCCATAGAGTTATTCGGGATTCAATTTTCTTCAAATGTTTAGAATATTACTTTCCTCGATCGTCATTTCAAGCATCCGTTCTTCTTCAACGACTCTCTTCCCCTTATTTGCTAGCGTATTTTCTGCGAGAAAGATTGGGTCTTTATAATACCGGCCTGACCAGGTTACATGGTTCATTGATGACGGGAAGAAAAGAAAATCAATTTCTTCATCTATATCAGGGGAAACAAAAACCTCATTCTTCTCTAATAGATATTCTTCGAAGGAAATCATTTCATAAAAAGATAGTAATATTGGGGGTTTCATTATTGGGCTCTCCAAATAAATCCTCTGAGGATTTAGAGTCATCACCACATCATGTGGTAATTATTTGGTTATTCCAGGATAAATCTATGCATTCAATTACTTCAAGAGCCTCATAGTATAAATCTTCCTATGTTGTAGATAAATGATTGTACAAGGGACCAAGTATCCTCTTAGCTTCACGGTAGCCGGTAGATTGGGAGCTTCATAGATTTTCCTCTTGTTGATACTTTTCTCAATTACTATTTGGATGATGCTTTCAAAGCTGAATTCTTTGGGAGATATAAACCAATTATGGGATTGTCGGACCCATTTTCGGGCTTCCATGTAAAGATCTCTCACTTTTGCATAATATTTTTCTTCGCGTGTCAGCTTTTGGTGGAAATTTCATTCCAAACTCTCTCAATTGTTAAGGATGGAAGGTAGATCCATAATCTATGTTTCTAATCTGTTTCGGGTAACAATACAAGCTCTTGTCATCAAGGAGAGGGATCAATCATGGGAATTTTTAGGATATAATAGGAAGGAATAATAAATTAGGAGATGAACTGGGGATTTATTTGTATTAATGGATGAGGTGGGATTGTTTATGGGTTTAATTATGGTTGAGATCAAAACCAGGGTCTTCATCAGTAAGAATGGTGTTCACACCGGCTTGATGCATTGGTATAGGATTTTGGGTAGTTTGGCCATCTCTAGGGTTTTTTCAGGGGGTCCAAGGGGGTTTATCTCCCGAGGTGGATCCTTTCTTCCTTCCCCTTTTTACGGCGTGCGCACGAGAATAGATCCTTTCTCGGGGCGCTCGACCATCTTCGATGTGGGGTAACATATAGAAATAGAGCCGCCAGAAAAATAGGCAAAAAAAATGATGTGTCCTCGACAGAACGACATAAAGGATAATATTGATGCTTGCAAACTCAAGTAGTTCAAGGGTCCGAGGACGAAGTTACGGAATGGGAAGATGTTGGGCACCCATCCCGCCCTTTCAGTCTCTTATGGGAATATGTTAATATTCTTATGTGAAACGTCGTGATGTATGTGCTTATGTGCATAATATAAATGGAGGAAGGAATCGCTCACCTCGCCTCGTGGATAAAAGCGGAGTGCGGTCATCCTTAGGAGTGTTCCCAAAATAATAATTAAAAATATGATGGAAGTATTTGCCGATTCACAAGTCGTTATAGAAGAAAGTTTACGTATATCAGACAAGACACAAGAAAGAAAGCATATAAAATATATATTAAGAATGTATGCAAAGAACAAAGTAATAAATGTATATGGTAGCACTCGAGTCTAATGATTTACCCAAGATGCCTACATAGCCCTAGGGGCATCAAAGTCCACGTAGTTCGAAGATAATACGAGGTGGGGTTTAACCCATAAATCCAATCGGGGACTTCGATTATATGTGAGTGTGTGTGTGTGTGTGTGTGTAGAGAGAGAGAAAGGTGTTTTAGTATGAGAAAATGTAATGAGAAATTCCCGTTTAGAATTTACAAGTAAACCTGCTTTTTCTTATTTTTGGATTTTTCAATGAAAATAATGTATGTGCGAATACTAACAATAAAAAGTTTCAAATTAAAATATGTGATGTAATAAAGTAAAGTACTAAAGTAAAAATGAAGTAACTAATACAAAAATAAGATAATTTAAAGACAAAGGGAAGAATTAGTCCTCCTTATGAAGACTTGAATGGATCTTGATTATAGATGCGTTGATCTCATGATGAGATGGTGGTGGTTTTAGGACATGGGTGGGAATTTACTCAAAAGAGTATGAAAATGATGGATGAAATGTGATAAATGGGCCTTTAAGGAAGGAACAACTCTACATTTGAGAGAATTCTCTCGAAATTACTGAGAGGGATGTTCACGGGTGTTTTTCAAAATGCGATTATGATCAATATTTATAGGTCTAAAGGGGTGCCGATTGGCATGGTCCTAAACCTATCTATCGGCATAGATACAAAGACACACTATCGATAGCTTGGGTCCTGGGGGTTCCATTCGACAGACTGAAGTAGGTTTTTTCAAAAAAACGGTCGTAAAATTCTATCATAAGTCAGAATCGTGCACAAAATGGACTGTCAGAAAGGGTATTCAGAGCCCTTTAAGAATCAATGAGCCACTCTTGGTTCGAGAGTTAACCAAAGTAAAACGGGGATCGAAAATGCCCGTTGGTCACTAGATAAAAAATTCCTAAAGAAAAACGGATCGTCCGTCAAACCCGTAAGGTGAATTCGGGCATGGGACGGACACTTGGAAATAGTTTTTCAGTTACCTTCAATATTTCATTCAAATTTATTCGGTTAAAAGAGTTGACCAAGGACAAATGGGGATTGGAAGCATCCAGTGACCCGTCGAAGTAAAATGGATCGTTCGTTCGTACCGTAAGGCTGATTCGTGCACGGGATGGACCATTGGAAAGGGTATTCAGAGCCCTTCAAAGATTCATTAGGGATGGAAATTTGTGTTTTGGGGCCATGTTTCGGGCCGACATAACACGATAAGGGTTTTTTGAACACGAACATAACACTACACGAATTCATATTTTTTTTAGTTGACACAAATACGACCCAAATAAAGATGACACAACATGACACGACACGAATAACACAATTTCTTTAATTTCACATTAAATTAAATATAAATAGACACGATAACCAAATAAAAACACGATTAAGACGGCAAGACATGATAACACGACTCATAATTTTGACACGAACATGACACGACACGACTTCATGTCAAGAAACCCAACACGAATATGACATATCATGTCAATTTTAGGACAATTTTGTGTCGTTTCGTGTCATTTTTTCGTGTCATTTAAAAAATTTCCAGCCCTAAGATTCATTCATCTTCACTCAAGCTGAAGAGTTGATCGGGGTCAAACCGGGACCGAGAGCGCTCGGTGGCCTGCAGATCAGTTCTGAAGGTGAAATTGACTGTTTGTCTGAACCTAAAGGCCAATTCGTGCACGGGGTGGACCGTTAGGAAGTTGATTTAGAGACCTTCAAAGAATATTTAAGCTTTTTCTCTAATGAGAAAGTTAATCGGGGTCAAACGGGTCAAGGGAGAGCACCTGTGGCTTTTAGATTAGTTTTTAATAGTAAAACGGGTCGTTCGTTCGAATCGTAAGGCCGATTCGTGCATGAGGCAAACCATTAGAAAGGGTATCTAGAGCCCTTCAAAGATTCATTGAGATTTTCCTCAGGCGATAAAGTTTGCCAGAGTCAAACGAGGCTCGAGAGAGCCTAATGGCCTTTAGATCAGTACTTAGAGTAAGACCTAGGTTTTGTGATGAATGAGTGAGTGTTAGGGACTTAAGGAGGTGATTAGGGGATCATAGGATAAGGTATCTACATAGCGGCCCTTGACAGGCAAGCTTGAAACAAGTGAAGACCGTCGAATGATTGATACCACATCGACGTTGGAAAAGAGGATTTTAGGTCAATTTTGTGGACCTAGAAGGTGGGATCGATCGATTTGAATGGTTGAGGTCAGTTATGAGGACCTAAAGAAATGAAGGTGATCAATTCAACGGGTTGAGGTCGATCCTGAGGACCTATAGAGATGAGGGTGATCGGTTTTCCAGGTCGTGGTCAATTTTGAGGACCTTGGGAGATAAGGATAACCGATTCAGTGGGTCGAGGATGTGTTACTATTAGTTTTTAAGGGGATATAGAGACCAATTCGATAGGTTGAGGTCAATTATGGGGACCTAAGGAGACGAGGATGAGTTTAACTCTCAAGTTATGGCGGGGATGACAGATTCAGCTGGTCGAGGCCAATTTTGAGGACCTTAAGTTAGAATGACCAATTATGAGGTCCGGGGTCAAGTATGAAGGCCTTAAATTGTGACGACCAATTCTGAGAGACGAGGTCAATTCTGAGGACCTTAAGTTGTGATGATCAATTCTGAGGGCTGAGGTCAATCCTGAGGACCTTAAGTTATGACGACTAATTCTGATATTCGATCTCAATTATGAGGACCTAAAGTTGTAATAACCAATTATGAGGGTCGAGGTCAATTCTAAGGACCTTAAGTTGTGATGACTAATTCTGAGGGTCGAGGTCAATTCTAAGGATCTTAAGTTTTCACAACCAATTCTGATGGTCGAGGTAAATTTTGAGGTCTTTAAGTTATGGCGATCAATTCTGAGGGTCATGGTTAATTTTGAGGCCTAAAGTTGTAACAACCAATTCTGAGGGCCAAGGTCAATTCTGAGGACATAAAGTTGTAGCGACCAATTCTGAGGGCCGAGGTCAATTCTGAGGACCTTAAATTATGACGATCAATTCTGCGAGTCGAGGTTAATTCTTAGGACCTTAAGTTACGATGACCACTTCTGAGGGTCGATGTCAATTCTAAGGATCTAAAGTTGTAGTGACCAATTCTGAGGGTCGAGGTTAATTCTAAGGACCTTAAGTTGTGACGACCAATTATAAAGGCGGAGGTTAATTCTGAGGACTTTGAGGTAAGATGACCAATTCTGAGGGTCGAGGTCAATTATGAGGACATTAAGTTATAGCACGAGAGATTCTCTGTTGGGGAATTTAAGTTTACATGCACTTCCATTAATGATTGTGTTGTTCTAAGACTCCACTAGGAGATATTTGAGCTGGGGAATTATAGTAGACTCGGATGCCGGTGCAAAGTTGGTACTGCTCGTGAAATATGCTAAGGATATATGTGTAAGACTAATTCAGTTATAGATTCTGTTGGGACAAGCGCATAAGATTAATTTGGCTGGGGATTTTGAGAGTTTATAAGGGGTTTAGTGCTCCGAAAAGTGATTTTCTTGAGCAAATTGAGGTTCCATATTTTTTAGGGATTAGGGGGAATTTTTTGAAATTTTCTGGATTTTTTTGGCATTTTTTAAACAAAATTTAAAAGGGGTGCCGATAGGCAGTATTGGGAGGGTGCCAATCGATAAGGGGGTGGAATCTTGGGCTTCTTTGAAAAGAGGAAAAGACGATTGTCGATCAGTATGGTCAAGGGGTTGTCCAACTTTGCTTCTGGGTGGATTATTAAATCTTTATTGGGGATGTAAGTGACCTTCTTCCCTTGGAGTTTTCCTTTAAAGGCCGCAGGGGATAGAGGCATGCAGGTGTATATAATGGCGAATGGGATGACGTTTGGGTTAACGAGGCTTATAAATGAGTTGACATTCATTCCTGGTTCTTTCCTTTTGGGATTTTCTTACGGATCTATCACTCTGACTAAAGGAGCTTGGTGTTGACCATGTTGTATGCTTGATTTATAGAGTTTGTACTTGAAAAGAGATAAAAATAAGGCAAAACGATATGCACCTTTTTTGTTTGATTATCTTATTTAGTTTCTTACTCTACATGCCCTTTAGTTTGTGGGTGAGGTTTTATTTTGAGAAAAAGAATGAAAATTGTGTTTTTTGGAAATTTTTAGTAGAGGAAAGTCTTGGAGGCTTGGTTGCAAAAAGTTTCCCTTCGAGGGGACTTATTTTGGGAAAAATGTTTTTTTGGAAATTTTTGGATAGAGGAAGGCCTTAGAGGCTTGGTTGTTATATGGATGAGGAGATAGAAATCTTTATGTAAAGTGGAGCTAGTCGCCTTTGTTGGATTATGTTGATTCTAGTGTGTCGGAGAGACTGTACTTGTGATGACTTTGCTGGAACTGTTGACCAGCGACAGAATGGTTCTGGTAACCTGAGGACCATGTTTTTCATTTTGGCCTGGACGAGTTTTGTCCCACCTATGAGGAGTTATCGGCCATGTTTGGGGTCAGTCCTAGTATAGCGGCGGCTATGCCTATTTTTTCCTATTATCCCCGGGTATTCCTATTGAAATTGCTTCACATTTCTCCCTTGGTGGCTCGATCATTGGTTACGGGAGGGGCTATTTCTCTTCAGGCCATTATGTATTCAGTGCGCTTGATGGGTTTAGAGGATGTTGACTTTGTCGGAGCTCTCGCCTTTGTCCTAATTATGAGGCTTTTACTAGTGATGGGGTACTTGTGGATCCCTAGGTGGTTGAGATAATGGCATAGATGTCTTATCGCCATAATCATGCGGCGGTGGAGCTGGCCAAAATCTTAAACAGTACGGATGCTTGGAAAGAAGGTCGTTCTGAATTTCTGAGGGGCATCCCAATAATGTTGTTCATGTGGCTTACAGAGACTTTTGTCTGGCGGCGCCTCCTGAGTATCCCTTGGCGGTTGTGCCCAATTTATTTATCTGGCCTTTCTTCAGCTTCAGCCCATCTGTAGAGAGTTGGATTAACTGGATTGTAGAGTATGGAGCCCAATGTGTTAGTTGGTCAGTTCCATGGTGTAGGGACTTACTTCCCATCTTGCATCTTAGAGAGTATCGGTATGTACAATTGGTGGGATTTTGGAAAACTTCCTCTTATTTCCCTTAACGACTTATGCACCAAGTTCAGAAGTGATTATGGAAGCGGGTTATAGAGAAAATTATGGTGGAAGAGGTCGGTTAAAGGTGGTATATTGCTTCCTTCACCATGGAAGACGGTGTTATGGTTTTATCGAGGCTTATCAAGGGTTACCGATCCATGGAGCGCATTCAAAATGTCAATCGGGAGTGAGAAACTTAAGGATCTTTGAGGGCTGATGACGATGACAAAGCGGGGCCATCGAGCAGTTGAAGGTAATGTTTTGTGAAGATTGGGTGATTTTTGTGAAGCTATGGTAATTTCTGTATTTTGTGTTTTGGGGGGCGGAATAATTTTTGTGTAGCTTAGTAAGGGTTAGATTTGTTTAGGAATCGTTTAGTCAGTTAAAGGGGGTGGTGGTTTATTTAACTCCTTTCGCTAATACTTAATGTAACAGCGTTTTATTCCTTATTAGAAATAAAAATTGATTTCAATCACATTTTATTGTGCCTCTTGTTGAGCATTGCATTTAAATAATCTATACGAATCGCTAAGGCATACATAATCCTTTTGTTCTTGAAAATGATAAAATGGACCGCTGTTATGGGAGGTTAGAAAAAAATAGCATTTAGTGAAAAGGAAGGGGACCGAACCATGCATGGCATATGGGCTACCTACGTACCTCTGGGGGTTTTAAAAATTCTCATGAGTTTTATTGTGAAAAGAAAAGATTTTTAAGAGGATCAGGACCCACGTAGTTATTGGTAAGGGAAATGAAGATTTTGTTAAGAATATAAGGGGTATGATAAGAGTAATAGCGCGTCGAGATTTCAGACTAAGGGTAAAAAAATTGAGACGATTTAGGTTGACTAGACGTGCCATCTCTTCTTCATCGAGGTCGGTGATCATAGCGGTGCCTTCTGAGAAAATTTTCTTCATGATGTAGGAGCCACTCCATTTCTATTTGAATTTCCCTCTAGGATCCCAGATGGGATCTATGATCTCTTTGAGGACAAGGCCTCCTTAGTGGACACTGCAGTCTTTAAATTTTCGAATGATTGCGTTTTTCGATGATGGTACCCTTGTATATGATATAGAACCTTCAGTCTCTTTTCATATAAGAATGATAATTCATCAAAGAAGCTTTGATGCCATTATTTTTCTCCAACTTTACTTTTTAGTAGGATGCCGAGGGAAGATATTTCTAGATCAACGAGTAGGACTGCTTCTATGTTCTATAATAGAGAGTAGGGTTAGCCCTAGTAGACATTTTGATTAAAGTGCAGTAGCCCAGATGGCGTAAGGGATCTGATCGTCCCAGTCTCTGTAACTCTCAATCATCTTGTTGATTACGGTTTTGAAGCTTTTATCAGCAGCTTCGACAACACCATTAGTTTGGGGTCAATAAGGAGAAGATTTATGTCTCTGAATCCCAAACTCATCGAATAGTTTCGTAACCTCATCTTTGAAATGGAGCCCATTATCTGACACTAACTCGTGGGGAACATCATATCGGTATATGATGTTCTTTTTGATAAACTTTGACACTTTCTTGGCATTCAGCACAGTGTATGACTCGACTTTGACCTGTTTAGTGAAGTAATCAATGGCGACCAGGATAAATTCATGATCGTTTAAAGCTTTGGGAGTAACCTTCCCTATGATATCAATGGCCCAGGTGTACAAGGGAAAAAGAGAGGTCATATCAATGACCCAGACCAGGGCTCTACATGCTTGCTTCCCTATGATATCAATGACCCAGACCAGCCTAACATCCGAGTACTTGATAAAAAAGCCAGGGCGACACATGCTTTCTCTAAAGCAATGTAATTGACTTCATACTCGGACAATTTCGGTGTACGTAATATATGGCTCTTTCCTTACAGGACTTTTTAATGTATTAGGCTAGCAAAGCCCCTACTGCAGTATCTGTCACGATCAAGTATAATAGGAGGGGGAGACCTAGATGCAAAGGCATAAGCACCTGATATTGAGTGAGATATCATTTGATTCAGTCAAAGACTTCTTGGCAGGCCTCATTCCACAATTTAGTTGAATCCTTCCAGAGAAGTTTAAAAATGGGTTCGCAGATAGAAGTCAGCTGGCTAATAAACTAATTGATGTACTGTAAATTACCCAGGAATCCTTGAACTTCTTTCTCCGTCTATGGTGGTGGCATCTCAAGTATGTCCTTAAGCTTACTGGGGTCTGCTTCGATTCCCTTCTCACCGACCATGAATCCCAAGAGTTTTCTTTCGTTAAGCCGAAAATGCATTTTTGTGGGTGCCACATCTGATGTTGCCTTATACGCTCGAAAAACTTTCGGAGGGAAGGAATATGACCTTCCCGAGTATTAGACCTGATGATCAATTTATCTACATAGGCCTCGTCCTCTTTGTGAATAAGTTCGTGGAGGATGGTTGTGGCAGCCCTTTGGTAGGTAGCCTCGATGTTCTTGGGTTTTAATGGCATGATAGTGTAGCAAAAAGTTTCACATGCGGGATGAAGGCGGTTTTCTCCGATGGTCAGGGTGCATCTTGATCTAGTTATATCCAGAAAATCCACTAACAAATGACTTGAGGTCGTGAGTGGATGTGTTGTCCATGATCATGTCTATATTGAGTAACGTGTAATTGTCCTTTAGGGATGCTTTATTCAAATCCCGATAGTCGACGCACATGCAAACTTTCCTCCTGATTTCGGTATAGGGACAATATTGGCTAGCCACATAGGATATTCAAATACGGTAATGAAACCCACGTTTAATTGGTTGACCAACTCTTCATTGACTTTTAGTAACCATTCGGTGCAGAGCTTCCTTAGCTTTTGTTTGACCGGTTTGCATTCTGGAAATGTTGGGATCTTGTGCTGAGCTATTTCTGGGTCAATGTCGGGCATGTCATCATAGTGGTCACTAGAGTGCTTTGAGTGCTTTTGGTGAGGATTGGTAACCCAGGCCACATAGGGAAAGGCCTCCTTCTGAACAATGGGCTTAAGGGTACCTTATTAGTGTTGCCCTAGCCTTATTCCGGGCATGAAGTTCATGTTCTTGAACATCTGAATCATATTGACATTGCCATGTGGGTTGTGTTCCAGACAGACTCAGTCTTTGAAATTATCTCTGGTGGAAGGGGAAGTGGATCAACTCTGAAGTCACTGAGGAGCATGTCATTCATTCCATGCTGTATTTCCAATACCGGATTACTAATGCTGGCATTATCTGTACTGTCATCATCCCCCAAGATAGTGATAACCTAGACTTTTGTAAAGAATTTCAATTTTTGATGAAGGGAAGAAGATAACCCTCGGATAATGTGGAACCATAGATGGCCAAGGATAATATTAAAGCATGCAAGTATGTTGATAACTTGGAACTTGGTAACAGGATTGGTTGGGATATCCCATGTTGTGAGTTTTATGCACCCCATTACCTCTCATGAGTATTGTCATAAGCACGCACAACGGTAGAAGTGGGAGTGGATCATAGACTTTTAATCCTAAATAATTGAAGGTTTTGAGAGAACTAACATTGAGGGCAAATCTGTTAGCAATAAGTGAGACTGGGATTGTTTTTCCAAAATACTTCAACAGAGATATTGAAAGAATAATTGTGGTTAGGGACGATCTTTGGTATCTATACTTCAGAAAGGGATAGGATTCTGGAAGAGGTCAAGCACCCAACCATGTTTACGGATTCTTCGGGAGTGGTGAAAGGAGGGACTGTAGGCTTGATGATGAGTTTTATCAGAGCATTCCAGTACAACTAGGAGGATATGAAAAGCCCCCGTAGGGTGATGTTGTCTTGGGTCTTCTTGAGTTGGTAAATGACTTTACTTTCTTCGACGGTCATTTCTGCCATGGAAAGTTTTTCGACAACTCCCTTTCCTTTATTTATCTCAGTTACATGAGGAATCGAATCTTTATAGTGTTTCTCTGACCTGGTTATGTGATTTATTGAGGCAAGGAAGAATAGAAATACTGTGTCTTCATCTACCACTGGCTGAATGGTCACCTTGTTGATCCCTCCCAATATATCTCTGAATGATATCATTTCGCACATACTGACTACTAGGTTGGTTTCTCCCCCACTAAATTCATCATTAGAGCTGTCAAAGTTATCCCCCCATCTGGTGGCGACTATTTCTCTTACTAAGAGAAATCAATACATTCAATAACCCCAATGACTTAATCATACAAATCTTCCCACTAGGTGGGGAGGTGTAAGAGTGAAGGTACCAACCCTCCCTAAAGCTTCAAAGCGGTGAGTAACTCAGAAATGTTACAAATTTTGCTTATTTGGCGAAATGCATCGGACATTATCTATACCACATTATTTAGATTGACTTCTTCAACATATACCACCCATTAATCAGATTCTCGAGCCCATTTCCTATCTTCCATGAACAAGCCACTAAATTTACGACAATCAACAATCATCTCAGCAGGCAATTTCATCCTAAACTCCAAGAGTTAGTTTGACACGACTAGTAATTCCACATATTTCCCTTCAGACTAGGTATGAACGGTAATGCAGGACCTTGTAAGGAGTGATAAAGCTTGATTGGTGAAGTATGTAGGGTGTAGGATAAAGTATGGGGAAACTTTGAGTGGTTTAGGTGAGATTATAATTTGATGGGTGCTTTGCTAGGCACGATTTGGGCAGACGGATCAAATTTTAGGCCACTCTCTAGAAAGAGGGCATTTTCATGGGTTAGAAGTGGGTTATGCGTGAAATTAGGCTTAGGATTGGCTGCTGGGGCGATAGTACCTCGATTAATTAGGCATTGGATCACATTTCGAAGGTGGAAACATTGTTCGGTATTATGGCCAGTGGACTGGTGGAAATCACAATGGGCATCAGCTTTGAAGTTTTTAGGGAGCGAATTCATTACTGGACGAGGTTAACAGGGCCTGGTAGACTTTGGACAGGGTAGCATGGAGATCAATGTACTCCTTCTTGGTAGGATTATGGCAATTATCTGGTGCCCAAGAGGTAGTAGGTTGGGAGATGTTATTGATGGTTAATATTGTAGCATTAGCGGGCTTTTCATACTTCCAATGAGTGAATTATCACACTTTCTTGGGCTCAGATTCTACTATGGTAACGCCTTCCTCAATTTCTACACCAGCCTCTCGAATGGCTCAAAAGTGTTGGTAATACTGTCCTCCCATGGACACTCGGATATGAGGCAAGAAGTTCTTCTTCACAATACTGACTTATTCCTTCTCGGATGGTCTACTGGTCACGGTATCATCTTTCTCTCTCCACCGTCCTATGAAGCTACTGACTGTTTCCCCAGGGTTCTTCTTAAGAAGCTCTAGATCCCGGTATGTAACCTCTATCTCCCCATAGTGCTTATACTGAGACATGAATTCTTGGGCCACATCTTCCTAACTACAGAAACCAACGAAGGGTGCTTTTTTTCAAGGTCTACTGGAACATCTAGGCCACTATCTCTTTGGAGGCACCAAGGAGGATCATGGCTCGATGATAGCTTCAGAAATGAATAATTGGGAGTCCTCTTCCCTCGAAATTCTCAATTTCTGGCATCTTGAACTTCTCTAGTAGTCTGACTTTAGGATAGGGAGACATATGGGTGTAGTCCATGTAGTTCTCAGATATCTTGACTTGGTCGAACTTCTTTGACAGCATTCTTAGATCTTCTTTGACCTTGTTCAGTTCTTCCTCCTTAGGATCCGTGGGTACAGGTAGGTTAGCCCCTGGTTGGGCAAGGCTCAAAATAGGTAGTTGAGTTGGTGGCGGCTCATCGACAGGAGGGCCACGTATGGCATGTTGATAATATTTGGGACCCAAACAGGCTCAAAAGCGTGTGGTCCCATGACACGAGTAATGCGAACCTCGGGTCCTTTGAAAATATGAGCCTGGTGACGCTACATATCATTGACCTAAGTTTGAAGGTTGTTAATCTTGGCACTGAAATAGGCTAAGACAGTCATCATATCGGGATACACATTCGGTGCTCGATTTGTGTTCTCCATAAAGAGATCGGGAAGGTAAATCCAAAACTCGAATGAGGTAGCAAAAGAACTGGAAAAGCATTGGGGCGATTTGATAAAAGACCGAAGTCAATAGGGAACCACGCTAAAATCGCGTATGCGATCGACCTAAGAGGAAAAACGGTTCGAAATTGTTTTTGAAATGAGGAGGGAGAACATTTGGGTATTTTGGAATGAGGAGAAAAATATTTTTTATGTTTTTGAAAAAAGGAGGGAAAAAGGATCAGAATCTCAGCATACTTATTATTAATGTTATTACTAGGTTTCCATTTGTATTAGGCTTACCTAATTCAAAAAAAATGTGGGAAGGACCCAAGCTTGGGAAAATAGGGTTTGGAAGTATGTAAGATACAACTTGACTTGTTTTTAGGCTCACGGACGAGGTCCTATTTTAAAAAAAAAATGGCAAAATCATGCTAAAATTCAGTCGGTATGTCGAACCAAAATTTCGGTGGAGTTTTGCACGGTAATCAAAAAATTAAATATGAGTGTCCTAGATTTGACACCCATATGAGGTTTATGCAATTGTTGGGTTAGTGGAAAGGTTCCCCCTTTTGCATGACTTACACAATATAACTCCTGCCTATAAGGGCAGTCATTCATCGATATGTGTGGACAAGTCATTTGATATACCTGAGTGTACGTGAATTACCTCACTATATACCTCGTGGGGACAATACGTGTGAGAGAAATTCGATATACTCAATATACATGAACGAGTTCCCTGCTATATAGTATATACCTCCCGTCGTGAGTTCGATTAAGCAGTTTGATACGGGGGGAACCGTTCGATATACGTCAAAGGTACGAGGCCAATAGAATGTGAGATTCATATCGCTTAGGTTAACTGTGACCTGCAGGACCAGCGCCCATCATAAAGTGACACCCTCCCCAACCCCGCACCAAGTACGAGAGAAAATTTTGGTCAATATAGCCATGCTCTTGGTGATGTAGCGGGCAAAATGCATGTCATAATTAACATATTACGAAGAAAGAGTATTTTTTATCATTTTTCATTGACATTATGAGTAAAGCGAAAACTACACTAATAGGGAGCATATACAAGTATTATGAAAAGTAAATCTAGTATGAAGACTATACTATGCATGAATACATGTGAGTGAGTAAGTGACATGGGAATACATACAAGTGAGTGTGTGTGGTAAAAGGCAAAGGTCCTTCCTAATCTATCTTGGGGGGAAGAAATTTTTAAAAGAGATCTTAAAGAATTAAATTTTAATGATAATGTTGCTTATAATATATTAGAATGGAAAAGGAGAATCCATGTGGCCGACCCCATGTGATCGGATTAAGGCAAGGATGATGATGAGTGTGTGTGGTAGTGAGACTATACATGTATCAACTACAAGTGTTGTGTGATATGTGTAAGTCAAGTGTAGGAAGTGTGGTTGTGTGCTAGTGAATCCTAAACATGAATATTCTAATTGGTGTGTGAAGCATGTGAGCAAAAGTGAAGCTAAGTGTAGATGTGTGAAGTATGCATGGAGAGAATATACAAGTGTGTGAAGTGTATAAGTGAGTGGAAAGTGATATATACATTAGAGAGACATACAAAAAGGTAAATAAAGGAGAAAAGGAAACATAGAAGTAGGTTCATATGAACACATGATGAAAGAGTAACACCCATGAAGGAATAGAGTCTATTACTATTAAAAACATCCCCAGCAGAGTCGCCACTATGGTCATCCGGAGGATTTTTTTGAGGGTTTTATCTCCCAAGGTGGATCCCTCCTTCCTTCCCCTTTTTGCGACGTGGTCACGATATTGCGTCCTTTCTCGGGGCGCTTAGCCATCATAGATGTGGGGTGATATGTAGAGATAGAGTTGCTTATTTTGAATAAAATAGGCAAAAGAAATGTTGCCTCCACGAGAGAACGGCATCAAGGATAATACCAATGCTTGAGAAACCAAGTAGTTCAAGGGTTCGGGGACTAAGTTACGGAATGGGAAGATGTTAGGCACCCATCCCTCCCTTTCGGTCTCCTATGGACATGTGTTAGTCTTCTCCTATAAAACTCTCTTATGTGTATGCATATGTGCATAATATAAATGGAGTATGGAATCGCTCGACTCGCGTCATGGATAAAGGCGGAGCGAGGTCATCCTTAGGAGTGTTCCCAAAATAATAATTAAAAATATGATGTAAGTGTTTGTCGATTCACAAGTCGTTATAGAAGAACGATTGCGTATATCGGGCAAGACACAAG
Source organism: Sambucus nigra (assembly GCA_949130495.1). Taxonomy (NCBI): domain Eukaryota; kingdom Viridiplantae; phylum Streptophyta; class Magnoliopsida; order Dipsacales; family Adoxaceae; genus Sambucus; species Sambucus nigra. The sequence goes on from OX422210.1 coordinate 183,639,099, forward strand.
CAAGCAAGCATATAAAATATATATTAAGAGTGTATGATAAGAACAAAGTAATAAATTCATGTGGGAGGGCTCAAGTCTAGGGATTTACCCAAGATGCTTAGGTATCACGAGGGGGCATCAAAGTTCACGTAGTTTGAAGACAATACGAGGTGGTGTTTAACCCATAAATCCAATTGAGGACTTTGATTATATATGTGTGTATTTGTGTGTGTGTGTGTGTGTGTGTGTAGAGAAGGTGTTTAAGTGTGAGAAAATGTGATGAGAAATCCCCATTTCGAATTTACAAGTAAACCCTATTTTTCTTATTTATGGGTTTTTCTATGAAAATAAAGTATGTGCGAATACTAACAATAAAAAGTTTAAAATTAAGATATGTGATGTAATGAAGTAACGTACTAAAGTGAAAATGAAGTAACTAATGCAAAACTAAGAGAATTTAAAGACAAAGGGGAAGAATTAGATCTCCTTATGAAGACTTGAAGTGGATCTTGATTGTAGATGTGCTGATCTCACGATGAGATGAGGGTGGTTTAAGGAGATGGGTGAGAATTTACTCAAAAGAGTATGAAAATAATGGAAGGAATATGGGAAATGGGATTTTAATTCTCTTCGAATTGTTGAGAGGGATGTTCAGGGATGCTTTTCAAAGTGAGGTCATGGACTCTATTTATACGGCCAAAAGGGTGCCGATCAGCATGGTACTAGACCTGCCTATCGGCATAGAACCCCGAACACACGGCCGATAGGCGGGGTCCTGGGGTGCCATTCGGCAGTTTGAGGCAAGTTTTTCAAAAAAATGTATGTGAAATGTGAATCGTAAGTCAGAATCGCACACTGGGTGGACCATTAGAAAGGTATTCGGAGCCCTTTTAGAATCCATTGATCCAATCCTGGGTTCAGGATTTGACCGAAGTCAAATGGGACTCGGATGAAAATGAACTGTTCGTCTGAACCGTAAGGTTGATTCACGCATGAGATGGAACATTGAAAAGGCTATTCAGTGCCCTTCGATATTTCATTCAACTTTCTTCGGTTCGGAGAGCTGACCTAGGTCAAAGGGGGCCTGGAAGCGACTCGTGGATTTTCGGACTAAAATGGTTCATTCGTCTGTATCGTAAGCCTGATTCACGCATGAGGTGGACCGTTGGAAATGGTATTTAGAGCCATTCGAATATTCATACAGCTTCATTCAAGCTGAAGAGTTGATCAGGTCAAACGGGGCTTGGGACCACCAGATTGCTTCTAGATCAATTTTCAGAGTAAAACAAATAGTTTATTTGAACCGTAAGGTCAATTCATGCACGGGTTGGACTATTCGAAAGGGGATTCAAAGCCCTTCGAAGATTGTTTGAAATTTTGCTCAGATGAGAAAGTTTATCGAGGTTAAATGGGGCCCAGGAGCGTCCTGTGGCCTCCATATCGGTTTTCGATAGTAAAATGGACAATTCATTCGAACTATAGGGCTGATTTATGCATGGGATAAACCTTTGGAATGGGGATTCAGATCCCTTTGAAGATTCATTGAGCTTTCGCTCAGGCAAGGAAGTTAACCGAACTCAAACGGGGCCTGTGAGCACCCGATGGCCTCCAAATCAGTACTCGGAGTATGACCTAGGTCTTATTGTGAATGAGTGAGTGTTAGGGACTTAAGAAGGTTCTTAGGGGGTCTTATGATGGGGTGTCTCCAGGTATTATTTGGTTTTGGGCCTACAAGAGGAGCAAAAACGTCCTTATCAATGAGGATTTATACAACACTCTTTAGGTGGTGACATTGGCCGGTGGTGTGCCCCACGATTTGATGAAAGTATCAATGAATATCATGTTTGAATTACTTGGCAAGAGGGTCATGTAGTGAACGAGATTCCAGTGGTTTGATGTTATTATAGGACAAAAGGGCTTAACATACTTTAGATAGAGGAGCGTGGAGTTTAATGTACTCTTTTCTGTAGACCTGTCAATGGGTCGTGCCCAGTCGTGTTCTTGTCAATTTTATTGTGTTTGGGTCTTATCGGGTTCTTGTCTAAACGAGTGAACTTTTTATTGTGTGAAAACAATATATTCAGACCCAACCCATTACATTAACTTGTCGTGTCGTGTTCACCCATTATTGCTCATGAAGAAAATGAATTATTTTGAATTGTATCTAGGTTGACACTTTAGAACATTATTAATGATATTTATCCCCATTAACTCATTGACATTACTAAATCTTTCATAGTAAAATTCGTTATTATTAAATTAACATTAAGCTACATAAACTCTTTAGAAGTGCCAATAATATATATCTTATTTACTTAAATTGATGGGTGCTAACGGGTCTTAACGGCTTGTAAAGGGTAAAGAGAGTCAACACTAACGATATTTGTTAACTACCCTATCCTATTAGGATGGAACAGATATGATCCAAAATCATTAATGTTCAACCCATTAACTTATAACTTCATGACGGTTCGTGTCATGTTATCGTGACATGTGTTATTTTTCCATGTCTACTTTTCTGGTGATAATAAGGTGAGCTTCTGGTGTGACCATGAAGTGATCTGTTGAGAGTAAATGTTATTGATGGAAGCAACAATAGAGGAGAAAACTAATTGACTGCTTTTTTGGCCTCCTATTATGTTTTCTGACTAGCGACATTTTCTTCAAACTCTACCCCAACCTCCAAGAGGGCCTAAAAAGGGGGTAATATCCAATACCCATAGTATTTTGAATGTACGATAAAAAAATCTTCTTTACTGTGCTAACTTGATCTTTTTTAAATGGATGGTTGGACATTGTGGAAGCTTTCTCTTTCCACCTGGTTATGAGATTCTCAACAGACTCCCCAGATCCCTGTTTAAGTGGCTTAATGTATTAACAGGTTACTCACGACTCCTTATTTTACTTGTACTGATCCATAAATTCTCTAGAAACATCATCCCAACTTCATATTTTTTGTAGTGAAAACAGAGGGCACCCTCTTTGAGGGTTTGCTGAAATATCTAGGTCATGATTTCTTCCACAGCCCCAAATAGACTCATGGTGCAATAATAGTTTCGTAGACGCACGACGAGAGCCCCACTTACTTTTAATTTGTTAATGTCGTTTATCTTTAATTTCTCGGGCCATCGATCATTTGGATAAAGAGACTTATGGTTGTAGACCACATAGTTTCTCGAAAGCTTCACTTGATCAAATTTTTTAGAGAGTATCTTGAGATCTTCCTTCACCCTATTGAGTTGCTCTTCTTTAAGATCGGTAAGACTAGGCATGGTCAATTTATCCCCTGAATGAGCAAGATTTGGTATAAGCAGATGAGTTTGAGGTGGCTTATTGATGGGCAGCATGCATTCATGCATTACATCATAGGGGCACGTTGGCATTCTTCTAGGGTTCATGTTCAGGCATATGTGGTCTCATGACATGGGGGAGAATAACATTTGGATTGGGCATTATCTTTGGTTTAGGCATCTTTGGGCTCTGAGACTTATTTATTTGCTTCTCATGAACATTAGGTTGTAGGTTGTCGATCTTTACAGTGAGCTGGTCAAGTACGGTCGCTGGTATGTCTGATGATTTGATGAAAGTCACTATATACATCATGTTTGAATTACTTGGCAAGATAGTCAAGCAATAGATGAGAGTACAGTAGTTTGATGAGATTAAAGTACAAAAGCGCTTGATACACTTTAGAGAGAGTACCATGGAGTTTAATGTACTCTTTTTTCTAGACATGTCAACGGGTCGTGTCGAGTTATGTTCATGTCAATTTTTATCCTGTTCGGGTCATATCGGGTTCTTATCGTAACGAGTGACTTTTATATTATGTGAAAAACATATATTCATATCCGACACATTACCTTAACGTGTCATGTCATGATCACCCGTTATTGCCCATTAAGATAATGAATCATTTTGAATCGTATTTGTAACCATCCCGGGCGGCGTTAGGGGGAGATCCCTCTAAGAGACTGCACCGCGATCTCGTACCCCTCTCTGAAAGGTGCTTAGATCGTCGTCGGTGTGGGGGGTAAACGTGAAGAGATGGAGTCGCCGGCCTATTTTGCACAAAACAGGCAAAAGAACATGTTGCCACTTAGAGAGAATGGCATCAAGGACAAGCTGATGCATACGAAACCAATGTTTTGAAGATTCGGAGGCTAAGTTACGGAATGGGAGGGTGTTACGCACCCATCCCGCCCTTTTGGTCTCTCATGGGCTAGTGTTATTATTTTTCTTTATATCCCCGTGAAGTGTGTATGCGTGTTTATATAATGGAGATTGAAATCATTCAACTCATACCATGGACAAGGTAGAGTGAGGTCATCCACAGGAATGTTCCCAAAATGACATATATAAAAAATATGATATGTGCGTTTATCACGATATTGATCGTTATTAGGAAACGAAAATATGAAAATTGGAGATTTTAGAAAATTAGGGAATTTGGAAAATTGAGAAAATTGGAAAATTGGAAAGTTGGACTCGAGTCTCGAATTTTAATTCGAGATGCTTACGTAGCCTATAACGGCATCAAAGTCCACGTAGTTCGAATGTAGCATCGGGGTGGGGTTTATCCCATAGATTCGAATGAATTTTTATTATATTTGTATGTGTAGAAAAAGTGTTTTCTGGCTTTGAAAAAAATGTGATGGATAATTCCGTTCGGAATTTATGGGTATAACCCTTTTTTATTTGTTTTTATGATTTTTGTAGAAATTAAAGTATGTGCAATATACTAATAAAAGTGTAGATATTAATGTGTATGAACTAAAGTTAAAACTAGATTATGAATCTAATGTATATTATGCAAAACAAGGAATTTAAAGAGAGAGGGGAGGAATTGGACCTTCTTTGAAGCTTGATATTTGATCTTGGATGAATTCTCTTGAGTGTTGATGAAAGAGAAGGATATTTTGCCAAATTGGGTATGAAAAGGATGGGAATGTAAGCTTGAATGGAACTTCACATGAGGAACTTCGCTAATTTTAAGGGAATTTTACTGAGATCACCGATGTTGATGGATCTCCTTTATTGTTTCTCTTAGAGTGAGGTCATGGACTCCTTTTATAGGGACCATGGGGGTACCAATCAGCCTACCCCATGGGGTGCCTATCGACAGGTCATCCTTGACACTGTGCCGATAGGCAGGGATCTGGACCTGTCAATTAGTAGTCTTGTGCAGATTTTTCTTGAAAAATGGTCGTAGAATATAAACCATTGATCCGAATCGTGCACATGGCATACCATTATAAAGTTACCTCAGAGACCTTCAAGAGTCTTTTGGACCTCTCCCGGGTCCGGGAGTTGACTTTGGGTCAAATGTGGCTCGAAAGTGCACATCGATCTTTAAGAAGGGAGATTGTCGGACGGAAATGGATCGTTCGTCCGCATGGTAAGTCAAAATTATGCACAGAGCGGACCATTGGAAAGGTTAGGAGATGTACTTTGATATTCCAAAGAGTTTTGATCGATTCAAAAGGTTGACCTTAGTCAACCGAGGCTCGCAAGCGCCCGGGGACCTCTCAGAGTAAAATGGATCGTTCATTCGTACCGTAGGTCAGAATTGCGCATGGGGTGGACCGTTGGAAAAGGTATTTAGTTCCATTCGAAGATTCATTCAGTATCATTCAAGCTGAAGAGTTGACTTTAGTCAAACGGAGCCCGGGAGCACCCAATGGCCTTCAAATCGATTTTCGGGGTAAAACTAATCGTTCGTCCGAACGGTTATGCCATTTTACGCACGGGGTGGACCGTTAGAAAGGGGTTTTAGTTACTTTTAAATATTCAAAGAGCTTTTGCTCTTAAGGTGAAGTTGATTTGCGTCAATTCGGGGCCCGGGAGTGCCCGATAGCCTCCGAATCGATTTTTGGTAGTAAAATGGTTCGTTCGTCCAAACCGTTATGCCGATTCATGCACGGGGTAGACCATTGGAAAGGGTATTCAGATTCCTTCAAATATTCAAAGAGATTTTTCTCTGATGATATAGTTTACCGTAGTCATACGGGGCCCGGGGCACCTGATGGCCTCTAGATCGGTACTCGGAGTGCGACCTAGGGTTTACAGTTATATGGGGAGGTTCTAAGACCTAAGGGGAGACTTAGGGGGGCTTATAATGTGGTGTCTATACATCCCCCTAAAGGCTGAGATTGGAACAAGTGATAGCCATCGAATATACACCACATGATAGAGGTCGATTTTATGGACCTAAGGGATGAGGATAACCGATTTAGAGGGTCGATGTCGATGTTGAGGACCTAAGGTGATGTTGGGGTGGCCTATTATGAGGAAATAAAGGAGGTGATGAGTAGGGAGGTGACCAATTCTGCAGGTTGGGGTTAGTTCTGAGGATCTAAATCATAGCGACCAGTTATGTGGGCCAAAGCCAATTATGTGGGCTTAGAATAGAGAGGACCAATTATGTGGGCTTAAGTAAAAACGACCAATTTTGAGGGTCGAAGTCAATTCTGAGGGATTATTTGGGGGTGATCAATTCTGCGGGTCAAAGCCAATTCTGCGGGCTTAAGGTAGAGAAGTGACCAATTCTGAGGGTTAAAGCCAATTTTGAGGGATTATTTGGGGTGACCAATTCTAAATTTCAAAGCCAATTATGAGGTCTTATTTAAGGAGACCAATTCTTCGAGTCAAAGCCAAGTCTGAGGGCTTATTTGGGGTGACCACTTTTGAGGGTTAAAGGAAATTCTGCGGGCTTAAGTTAGGAGTGACCAATTTTGAGGGTCAAAACCAATTCTGATGGCTTATTTGGGGTGACCAATTCTTAGGGTCAAAGCCAATTCTGCGGGCTTAAGTAGAAGCGACCAATTTTGAGGGTCAAAGCCAATTTTGTGGGCTTAAGGTAGAGATGACCAATTCTGCAGGTTAAAGCCAATTCTGCGGGCTTAAGTAGAAACGACCAATTCTGAGAGTCAAAGTCAGTTATGTGGGCTTAAGGTAGAGATGACCAATTCTGCGGGCTTAAGATAGGGATGACCAATTCTTCGGGTCAAAAGAAATTCTGCGAGCTTAAGTTAGGGTGACCAATTCTGAGGGTCAAAGACAATTCTGAGGGCTTAAGATAGGGATGACCAATTCTAAGGGCTTATTTAGGGTGACCAATTCTGAGGGTCGAAGCCAATTCTGAGGGCTTAAGTAGGAGCGACCAATTTTGAGGGTCCAAGCCAATTCTGCAGACTTAAGGTAGAGATGACCAATTTTACGGGTCAAAGCCAATTCTGCGGTCTTAAGATAGGGGTGACCAATTCTGAGGGTCGAAGCCAATTCTGCGGGTTTAAGGTAGAGTTAGCCAATTTTACGGGTCAAAGCCAATTCTGCGGGTTTATGTTTCCTATGGGAAGCTTGAGGACTCCACTGGGATGTGTAATCTTTCTCTGGGGATTTGGTGAAGCATTTTATTTTAGGTTTCGCTGGGAAAGAGGGAATGATCCGAGGGTTTTTTTAGCTGGGAATTTTTTGGAATTTTAAAGTGTCCTCTAGAGATGTTGCTAGGAAGAATTATTTTCTGGAATTTCTCTAGGGATGTAAAAAAAATGTTATTTTTGGCGAAAAAGGTTCTAAAATTAATTTGGTAATTTTAGGGATTTTTCGAGATTTCGGGTATTTTTTGGACTTTTTGTACGAAATTTTAAAAGGGGTGTCAACCGGCATAGATGGAGGGGTACCAAACGGAATTAGCAAGGTATTTTGGGTTACCTCGAGTAGATGGAGAGTCAGTGTCGATCGGTAGGTGGCAGTGAGATGCCGATCGGCATGCCTTTTAGCCTCCTATAAAAAAGGGGAGGGTTCTCCTCATTTTTCGCAACTTTCTGACTTCCCTTCTTCTGCAGTTAACTTCTGTAAATCATTCTAACATCTGAAATGACCTATTTCTTAAGCAGCGCTACTCACATGGCTTGGCTTAATGCTGACGATCGGGCAGGGTTGGAGTGGAGAGCTAGGGCGCCCCTTGCACTAGGCAGCGAGAACTCATTCGACTCATTCGAGCCGGTGGTATATGATCAGACTCTTTTGTATGAGCCTTCGCATCATCGTTCTTCTAGGGTGGTGAACCCTGGCAGCTATGTAAGTATTGAATGACCTTTGGTATTCTTTTCCTTTTTTCATGACGAGATTATTTTATTTCTTGTATTTGACAATGGTTTTCTTTATTTCTTCGATAGTTTGATGTCTCCATATCGACTATACGTGCTCAAGGGACGATGGGGCTTAGGGATGTTTAGGAGAACCTTCCACCTGTGGTGCGCTGGATTGTGTCATCAGCCGGCTTTGAGAGGGTGGCGTCTGTTTTGGATAAGACGCTCCGCTCCACTGATGTTATGTGTGCTATGGGGGAGAGGAGGTGGGACACTACCCACACCTTGCATTTTGGCTTCGGGAAGATGACGGTGACTCCCATTGATGTGCAACAGCTGCTGAAGATGGACTGCGATGGTTTGCATATTGAAGTGGATAGGACGCTGAGGGTGACGCCAGAGGCGATAACGGCAGAATTAGGTGATGTGGAGAGGGTGGTTTCTTGGGACTATCTCCGTTTGTCTTTGTTGAGGGAGATGTTGTTGAGGAGGAGGATCGATGAGAGCGATGGGCAGCAGGTACGTTAGATGGCCCGCTTGTTTATTCTGTTGGTGTTGGGAGGTTTTCTAGTGGCGACGTCATGCACTTGTGGTTTTTGCCATTTTTTGGGGTGTTTTTGAACACCTGTCTTTATGATTGGGGGATCCTGACTTTGGCGACCCTTTATTATTCCCTTGATGCATTCAGCTAGCACTGCCGGTAGACTTTTACTATAGCCACGTATCTTCTGGAGGCATTCTTTATTTTTTTGTATTTTTCCTTTATGCATTCGCATTTTCCTTCATGCTCTTTATTCTTTATTTCTTCAATATTATCCTTCGCATACGTGGTTTTATGAGGTGATTGGGTTAAACAACCAGTTGATAGCTTTGAAGGATGAGTCTGTTGGGGACTTCTGTCGGATGTAACGGTGGCAGAAGTCCAATCGACCGTCGAAGAAGTCCCTCTCTTTGGAGACGGTGCGTCAGGTCTTGAATGGCCTGACGAGCGAGCAAGTAAGCCTTACTTTATCTTGAGGTTGTCCTTTCTTTTAATGATCTTTTATTGTTATTGATCTTTTGCTCTTACTGGGGATTTTTAGGTGACCTTTTATCCCTGGGGGTGTCCATTCAGCACATTGGGGTGACTGGGGAACATGCGCAGATGCGGCGTCTGATGGCGCACGAGTTTGGTTACTCTTGGTACCTTGGGGAGAGGATAGTTCGACAGATCATGGAGGACGAGGTTGCGATGCCGTCGGTGAAGCCCCTTATGTTCATGAGGCGAGTGCGGGAGATATCAGAGGATGCTCGGGTGGCGGCAATAATGGGTGAGCCTTAGTCGTCGTATACCGACACGACCGTGATGTATGACTATATGAACTTCGTGTCGAGCTGACTGATGCCTCCCGATATATACGTTGTGATGCCTCTTCCTCACACGGGCTCAAGTCGGTAGGTGGGGTCCTCCCACAATGCAGGGGGTGTGACGACATCAGCATCGACGACGTCTTCGGAGACTCCCTTTGTACGACTGTTCTCGCCTGGTAATAATATTTGGCAAGAAGATGGAGGCTCGGTGCGTATACTACACCGTCATAATGCGATGGACCCGGAGGAGTTGGGCTTGATAGAGGAGGTCCTTCGACCTGCGGTATACCTTGTGTTTCTTTGTCTTTTGATTTCCTAATTCCTTTCTTTTTCTCTCAGACTTGACTGATTTGATCTTTCTTTTTTCTTTTGCAGCACATCTGGGTCTCCACCACTTGGCTGAAGGATATTAGGGATTGGATATCTTCGGCGACTTCCCATATTAAGGATGCAATTATGATTCCTTCTTGTCTGGTGTCGTCTACCTTCTTTGGGGAAGGGTCAAGCTCTAAAAGTGGTGGCACATCATTTCACCGCAGGGGAAAAAGGGCGCGTCGTAGGGATGGGAAGAGAGAGGGAGAAATAGTTTGTAGGTGGAGAGTGAGGTGGAGAGAGAGAGAGAATGTGGGTGAGAGAGAGAGAGAGAGAGAGAGAATTGGGTTCAGGCTGAGTCGCATTGTTTTTCTATTTTTTTAGCAAGATATCAATGTAACATAGAAAAATATATGCAAATAAAAATAAATTTTTATTAATTTTTGTTTTAGTGATTAATACATATGATCTTTTTACTTTGTTGCTGAGACCGTAAAAAGAATTTGAAAATTGATTTGAGAAGGATTTTATTTCAAAATGGGATAAGTAAAAGCATAAGGAAATTCGAAATTCCCTTAAGATAAAAATTATCTTTATTGGGTTTTTTAATTTTGACAAAAAAGGAAAAAGAGAAATTTCCCAAAATACGGGTTGCCGATTGGCATGACTCTTGTCCTGCCTATCGACATATTAGTTCAGTCCAATCAACCCAAGGATTTGATTGCACCTTCTTCAATTTCTTGGTACTTGGTGGGGCAAGTTTTCCTCCGATTTCTGCAAGGTTTTGTCTTTGCTTGAGAGTCTTCAAGTATAAATAGGGGTGTGGATGGGGCTTTTCTCCTCACACTTTCATTTCCTTTCTTTCTCACATTCTTACTTGCTTATTATCTCTTTGTTTTGCACGATGGCTCTCCCTGGTAGTATGGAGTTCGCCAACCTCGAAGCGTTAGAGGCGATGTGTTCTTACACTGTTGATTATGACGCTTTCCACATGCGGTGAGTCTCTTTGTGGCGTAACTGGTCCAGTGAGTGGAATGTGTTGATAGCGACGATTGAGTTCTGGTATCCTAAGGATCATGTCTTTCTCTTAGAGTTTGATGAAATTTGTCCTACCTACGAGGAATTTTCTGCCATGCTGGGGATAAATCCCAGCGTTGTTGCGGCTTTGCCTAAGTTTTCCCGCTCTACTAGGGAATTGTTGGATGGACTTCTCCATATCTCGCCTTCGTCAGCCAGGACGTTGGTTACGAGAGGCATGATTTCTCTTTCGACGGTGATGCGGTTCGTACATTCGCAGGATGTGGGCGATGCCGGCTATGCTGGGGCCATTATTCTGGGCCTGATTTCAAAAGTGTTATTGATGATTGGGTAAGTACTGGTGGATAACCAGCTTGCAGTTATTATTTCTTGTATGTCGTACCATCGCAATCTTGCGACGGTGATACTGGTAGAGACTTTGAATGGTTTGGATGCCTGGTGGTAAAATCATTCTGACTTTTTGAGGGGTAGCCCTATAATGTTATTCATGTGGTTGTGTGAGAGATTCCGGATGTGGTCCCACCTAAGTATTCTTTGTCGGTGGTGCCAAACTTCTTCTCATGTTATTTTATTAGTGTAGGCCTGGACATTGAGAGCTGGGAGAATTGTTCATAGAGCATGGGGCTCGAGGCCTGCGCTGGTTAGTGCCTTAGTGGGGGAAGCTTCGGCCCATTCTGGAACTCGGGGAGTACCAATATTTCCGGTTAGTAGGCCTCAGGCAGACCTCTTTCTACTTTCCCAAGCGGTTGCTGTGCCAATTTGGTTTGGAACAAATTGTGCCACTGCAGACACTGAACTTCTTTCTTATGAAGGACATGGCGGAGCGTATGCGCATGCGGCTTGGATCTTTGTGGAGAATCGTCGTTCGTTGACCCATCCTTCTAAGTCTATTGGGAGAGTCTGGCCTATCGCCGGGGACTACATAAAGTGGTTGTGGAAGAAGGTAGTGGTCAAGATATTGGCCACGGAGAGTGGGCAAAGGTGGTTTGCCATATCTGACACCACGGAGGGAGGCGTTGTGGTTTTCCCCGAGCTAGTCCTGGCTTATCGCTCTATGGAGCGTCTGCGACACTCCATTCAGGTAAGAGAAGTATGGGGACCCCAGGATGTGGGTGATGATGGGGCTGGTTCCTCTGGTAGCTGCGTGTAGAATTTTGTGATGCTTTTTGTATGATGTTTATTTATTTTGTAAGAATAATTTTGGAGGCGTTGTTTTAGGAATAGTGGGGCTTGGTTTTATCTTGGTTTTAGGAAGGTAGGAGTAGGCTGACAAGGGAAGTTATTTGACTCCCTATACCGATGTAATTTGTACTGAATTTTTAAATAATGAAATAAATAAGTTATTGATTATCTAGTTGTGCTTCTTGATGACTTTTACATTTTGAATTATCTATACCAATCATTAAGGCACACATAATCCTTTTGTTCATGTATATGTTAAAATGAACTGTCATTCTTAGGGATAAGAAAAGAATAGCATTTTACGAAGAAAAAAAAGGGGCTCGTGTTCATATAAACAGTTAAGCTGCCTACATACCTCTGAGGGTTTTGAAAAAAAAATTGAAAAATATTTTTAGAGGATCAGGCCCCGCGTAGTTATGATTAGGGGAAATGAAGATTGATTTTTTTTTAGAAATAGAAGGGAGATGAGAAGAGTCGTAGCGCAGCAAGATTTTGGACTAGGGGTAGAATTTCTTGAGATGGTCCAGGTTAACTGGATGCGCTATTTATTATCCATCAAGGTCGGTGAGCATAGTGGCACCGCCTGACAGGATCTTCTTCACGACGTATGGGCCACTCCAATTGGGCTTGAATTTCCCTCTGGGTCCCAGATGAGCTCTACTATTTCTTTGACGGCTAAGTCCCCTTCTCGAACACCGTGGTCCTTGACTCTCTTGTTGAACACCGTGGTCCTTTAGTAACACTGAAGACACATTTCTGTGGGTTAAGCCGCATCTAGTAATCTCGCAGTCGTTCAAAGAACTTCCGGAGAGCGGGAACATGGACTTGCTTAGTCTTGGACTTGATAATCATGTCAACTACATAGACCTCGACCTCCTTATGTATTAGATCATGCAAAATGGTTGTGGCAGCCCTCTGATAGGTAGCCCCTACATTTTTTAGACCAAGTGGCATGACAGTATAGCAAAAGGTTCCCCTAGGGGTGATGGATGCGATTTTCTCTTGGTGATCTGGGATCATCTTGATCTGATTATATCCGGAAAACCCGTCAACGAATGACTTGAGAGCGTGACTTTCCATGTTGTGCACAATTATGTCGATGTTGGGTAGTGGGTAATCATCCTTCGGAGAGGCCTTGTTCAAGTCTCGATAGTGGACACACATGTGAACCTTCCCTCATAATTTCGGCATGGGTACTATATTGGTTAGCCATGTGGGATATTCGATCACACGAATGAATCCAACATTTAGTTTCTTGATTACTTTTTCTTTGACTTTAAGTGACCATTCAGTGCAGAGTTTTCGCAGTTTATGTTTATCCGATTTTCATTTCGGGAGAGTTGGAATCTCATGTTGCGTTATCTCAGCGTCAATGCTGAGCATATCATCGTAGGACCATGTGAAGACATCCACAAATTCTTTTAGTAGTTCTTCGAGTTGCGCGCGCTCATGCTCATTAAGAGTGGCCCTTATCATAATCTAGTGCATTTGGGTACTATAACCAAGATTAATAACAACAGTTTCATCTTCATTAACTTGAATGAGATTATGTTATTTGTTATTAACCTTATTTAGATCACTTAAGAATTATTCATTTGCAAAATCATCATCATCAAGAGTTTGATTAGAATCAAGGCGGTTAATGTAAGGCACAACAAGATACTCAAAATCTTCATTTATTTCATTGATAGAAAAAATAGCATTGAGAACCTCATCAAATGAGGTCTCGATTACATCAGAGTGAGGGGAAACAACTAAAGGGGAAAGGGGGTAAACATCAGGGTTAAGTTGAACATTAGCAGGTGGCATAAGTACATCATGTCAGTTGAGAAGAGATGCTTCAGCGTCTTTGATGAGGCATGATGGATTTGACGATGTATCCCCTGAGTGGATCATGTAGAGTGTCAACCCAATGTCTATAAATTGACAGAATCATCGGAGTCACTGCCCTCAAAATCCCCGGTATTAGCTATGGTCTCTTCAGTGAGTGGCTATACACAGTGCTAGGAACTCTCGACCCATGGGTAGCTATCTTGAAAGAAGATCTCCATTCTTAGTTTCATCCTCTTGTCTACATGGTCATACCAAGGTTTAGGGAAGCCGCGGGAGGGGAAATATTCACCCTCTCTGATGAATCTTCCATTTAGGGAATCTTCTAAGAGAGTTTTGACGCATTCCAACCTCCTATTTAGTCGAGGATGATAGATTAATCTGAGTTCTTCTTCTGACAGATGATAGCCAAAGCCACAGGGAGGAAAGGCCTCCTTTAATACAATGTGTTCAATTAGCCTTTGTTATCTTCGCCCTAGCCCCAGTCCGGGAATAAAGTGCATGTTCTTGAACATCTATATTACATTGAAGTTTTCATGGGGGTTATATTCCGAACAAACCCTATTTTTGAAGTCATTCCCTATTGGGAGTAGGAGTGGTTTAACTTGGAATCCTGATAGCAGCACATCGTTCACCTCGTGTTGTATCTCAAGTACCGGATTACTGGTGCTGACATTATCGGTGTTGTCGTTGTCGCCCAAGATGGTGATGACCTACCCATTGGCAAAGAACTTTAATTTCTGATGGAGGGAAGAAAACACCCCTTTGATGCTATGGAGCCATGGTCGTCCGAGCAACAGATTAAAATAGGTTGGGATGTCAATAACTTAGAATTCCACAATGGGGTTTATAGGTCCATCCCCTATTGCAAGCTTGATAGATCCCATTACTTTTTGGCGGATGTTATCATAGGCATGTACCACAGCAGAGGTTGGAGCGAGGTCGCTTACTTTCAATCCTAGATAATTTAGAGTTCTTAACAGGTAAACGTTCAGAGTTGATCCATTGTCGACGAGATAGAGGGGACGGATTTTCCCATGACTTCAACAGAGATATTAAGATAATAATTTTGGTTGGGACCAGTCTTGGGGATTTCTTTTTAAAAAAGGAGAGCATTCGAGTAGAGGTCAAGGATCCGACTAGCTTCACCGCTTCTTCTGGCGTGGTTGAGGGAGGAACTGTGGGTCCTGTAAGTAGCTTGATTTGGGCATTTCGGTACAGTTGGAAGATATAAAAATCCCCCATAAAGTGATGTTGGCTTGGGTTTTCTTCAGTTGATCGAGGACCTTACTTTCTTTGAGGATCATTTCTAACATAGGGAGATTCTCAACACCCTTCTCTTTATCGCTTGCTAATGATTGTAGGCTTGGGATTTTGTAGTGTCTTCCTGAGCTGGTCATGTGGTTTACAGAAGAAGGGAAAAATAGAAATCATATTTCTTCATCGATATCGGGTTGTTCAACCACCTTGTTGATTTCTCCTAGCAACTCCTCGAATGATATTATCCCGCATATGTTGGCTATCAAACTAGTCTTTTCTTAATCTTGCTCTTCATCTAAATATTTAAAATCATCCCCCCATCCAGTGGTAAGATATTATATTTCCATGAAAAGTCAATGCACTACACAACTTCCATGGCCTCTTTGTATAATTCCTCCCATTCGGCAGCAAAATACAGAACTGAAGGGACCACAAAGCATCGAGTAGATCGGATAAACTACAAATATTACCAGTCTGTCAAAATGAATATGTCATGATCTGAACCACGTCATCTAGGCAGACTTCGTCGGTTAGCACCACCTAGTCATCTGACTCTCGGGTCCATTTTTGAGCTTCTAAGAATAACCCATTGAATCTCTAACAGTCGATGGTCATCTAGGAAGGCAATTTCAGCCCGAACTCTAAGAGTTGGTTCAGCACTTGTAACAGTTCCATATCTCTACCTCCAGAATGAGTGCGGACAGCGATGCATGCTCTGATGAGGAGGTATAAGGCTTGGTCGACGAAGCTAGTAGGGTGTAAGAGAAAATATGGGCATATTTGGAGAGGTTTAGGAGAGTATATGGGTATGACTGGTGATTTACTCCGCATGATTTGGGTAGATGGGTTAAATTCTGAGTCTTTTTCTAGGAAGATGGCATTTGCATGATTCAGGAGTGGATTATGGGTAATGTTTGGTTTGGGATTAGCTGGTGGGGTGATGACACCTCGGTCAATCAGGTCTTGGATCACATTTCGAAGATGAAAACATTGGTCGGTGGTATGATCAATAGTTTGATGAAAGTCACAATGGGCATCAAGTTTAAAGTTTTTTAGAAGCGGGTTTGGTAATGGATGGGGGTCCAAGGGTTTGATCAGATTCGGTTCAAGAGGGCTTGGTAGACTTTGGAGAGTGGAGCGTGAAGCGCGGTGTATTCCTTTCGGACTGGGTTTGGGCGACTTTCTGGTGCCCATAAAGCGACAGTCTGAGAGATGTTGTTGATAGTAGAAACCGTGGTACTAGTAAGTATTTTAAATTTTCTAAAAGAAAAATGTCTAGAGGTTTTCTTCGATTCAACTTCTGTCTTGGCAAGACTTTCTTCGATCTCCACTCCTGTTTCTCGGAGGGCTCAGAGGTGAGGGTAATATTTTCCTCCCATTATTGCTCGGACATGGGCTAGGAAGTTCCTCTTTACGATACTGACATGTTATTCTTCAGAAGGCCGAGTGATCATGGTAGCTGCTTTCTTTCTCCACATTGCTATGAAGTTGTTGACTGATTCCCTAGGATACTATTAAGCAGCTCTAAGTCACGGTGAGGAACTTCTATCTCTTCATTATACTTTTACTGTGACATGAACTCGCAGAAAACATCTTCCCAACTACGAATTTTGAATTCCTCAAGGGATAAGACCCAACGAAGAGCGCTATCTTTCAAAGTTTGTTGTAACATCTAGGCCATTATTCCATTATTTCTTCAGAAGACCCTAGGAGAGTCATGGCGCCGTGATAGCTACGGAGATGAACGATCGGTGGTCCACTGCCTCCGAACTTCTCGATATTGGGCATCTTGAATTTTTTTGGTAACTTGGCTTTAGGATAGTGAGACATGCGGGTGTAGTCCATGTAGTTCCTAGAAAGTCTGACTTGATCAAACTTCTTGGTCAACATCTTGAGGTCTTCCTTGACCTTGTTCAATTCTTCCTCTTTCGGGTCAACAGTCCCGGGTAAGTTAGCCCCTGATTGAGCAAGGTTTGGCACAGGTAAATGGGCTGGCGGCCGCCCATTAGCGGAGGAGCACGGGAAGCATGCTGGTATTCTTTAGGAACCCAAATAGGCTCAGGTGCAAGTGGACCCATAGTGCGGGGGAATAAGACCTTGGGCTCTTCGGGGATAGGGACCCGGTTTCTTTGCATCTTATAAACCTCGGTTTGAAGGTTGTCAATCCTGGCAGTGAGCTGAGCTAGAACCGTCAATAAATCTGGCTACACATTCGGCACTTAAATCGTCTTCTCCATGGAAGGCGGGTGAATCTCGGACTCAAAAGAAGTAAGAGGACTAACATAACTTCAGAGCGGTTCGATTGAAGACCAAAGCCAATAGGGAACCAGGCCAAGGGTATGCGATCGACCTGATAAGGAGAAAAATTAGGATTTATTTTCGAAAAAGAAAAAAAGGGAAATTTATTATTTTTAGAAAAGGAGGAAAATATTTTTGACATTCTTGGAAAATATGAGGACAAAAATGTTTTTTTCTTTTTTGGAAGAAAAGAATATGTTTTTCGTATTTTTGATAAAAGAGGAAAAATGTTTTTGGTCACTTTTGAAAAGAGAGAGAGGAAAAGAGGAGAGACAGATCTCAGCATGATTATTATGTTTATTAGGTTCTCACTTGTATTAAGTTTGCCTAAATGCAAAAAAAAATGCCGGACGGGACCCGAGCTTGGAAAAATTGGGTTTGCAACATATGTAAAAGCTAGGGTTAGACTTGTTACCAGGCTCACGGGCAGGGTACCGTTTTAAAAATTACACAAAAATTTGGGTGGCATGCCGACCCGAAATTTCGACAGAGTTTGGGGTCGAGATCGGTAATCTAATATGTGTGTCCTAGGCTTGACACCTATATGTGGGTATGCAGTTGTTGGGTTAATTGGAAGGTGTTCCCCCCTTTGGCGTGACTTCCACGATATACGTCTTGCTTTTGAGGGCAATTGATACGTGTGGACAAGCCATTTGTTATACCTAAGTGTACGTGAATTGCCTCATTATATACCTCGTGGGGACGCTACGTGTGAGAGCGAATTCGATATACTCGACATATGTGAATGAGTTCCTTATGATATACCTCTCGTCATTACTTCGGTTCAAGCGGTACGATGCGGGGGAACCGTTAGACATATGTCGAAGGTACTTGGATAATGGAAGGTGAGATTCATATCGCTTAGGCTAACTGCGACCTACCGGACCAGTGCCCATCACGAAGTGACTCTCCAGTTACGGGACAAAATTTGGTCAATAGCAATGCTCTTTGGTGATGTTGTATGTATCATGTATGATTCTTTGATTAGTATCTTATGGAGAGAGTATCTTTCTTGATCATGCCCAGCCGAGAATAAGGTACAAGTATAAATAGTAGAGCTATACTAAGCAGGGATAATAAGTGAGAGTGGGTGATGAATAATTATCTGCAAGTGAGTGTGTGATGAGCATAAGTAGAAGTGTGTGTTAGTGACACCTAAGCATGGATTTCTACGTGGTGTGTGCAATATGTGGATATACGTGATCCTAGGTGCACGTGGGGTGAAGTGTACATGGGAATTTCTATAAGTGTGTGAATAGTGGTATAAGCATGAAGTACATATGTACGGGGAATAATAAGGGGGATATGGAAATAGAGGGATATACAAGAAAGTAAAACACCTATGGAAACAGAGTCTAACCCTCTTAAAAATAGTCCCCAACAAGGTCGCCACTGTGGCCATCCCAGGCGACGTCGGGGGGAGGATCCCTCGAAGAGACTGCGATGCGGTCTCGTTCCCCTCTTTGAAAGGTGCTTCGATCGTCGTGGGTGTGGGGGGGGGGGTAAATGTGAAGAGATGGAGTCGCCAGTCTATTTTGCACAAAACAGGAAAAAGAACATGTTGCCACTTCGAGAGAGCGGCATCAAGGACAAACAACTGCATACAAAACCAATAGTTCAAAGGTTCGGGAGCTAAGTTACGGAATGGGAAGGTGTTAGGCACCCATCCCGCCCTTTCGATCTCTCATGGGCTAGTGCTATTATTTTCCTTTATATCCCCGTGAAGGGTGTGCGCGTGTTTATATAATGGAGATCAGAACCATTCAACTCATACCATGGACAAGGTAGAGTAAGGTCATCCATAGGAATGTTCCCAAAATGGCATATATAGAAAATATGATTTGTACGTTTATCACAATATTGATCTTTATTAGGAAACGATAATATGTGTTGGATGAAACGCAAACAAGCATGATATATATATATATATATATATATATGAAAATGGGAGATTTTAGAAAATTAGGGAATTTGGGAAATTGAGAAAATTGGAAAATTGGAAAGTTGGACTCAAGTCTCAAATTTTAATCCGAGATACCTACGTAGCCTATAAAGGCATCAAAGTCCATGTAGTTCGATTGTAGCATAGGGGTGGGGTTTTCCCATACATTCGAACGAAATTTTATTATATGTGTATGTGTAGAAAATGTGTTTTTTGGTTTTGGAAAAAGTATGATGGATAATTCCGTTCGGAATTTACGGGTATAATCCTCTTTTATTTGTTTCTGGATTTTTGTAGAAAATAAAGTATGTGAAATATACTAATAAAAGTGTAGATATTAATGCGTATAAACTAAAGTAAGAACTATATTAATCTAATGTATATTATGCAAAACAAAGAATTTAAAGAGAGATGGAAGGAATTAGACCTTCTTTAAAGCTTGATCTTTGAACTTGGATGAACTCCCATAAGTGTTGATGAGTGTTGATGATATAGAAGGATATTTTGCCAAATTGAGTATAAAAAGGATGGGAATGTAAGCTTGAATGGAACTTCACATGAGGAACTTCGCTGATTTTGAGGGAATGTTACAGAGATCACTAATGCTGATGGATCTCCTATGTTGTTTCTCTTGGAGTGAGGTCCTGGCCTACTTTTATAGGGCCCAGGGGATATCGATCGGCCTACCCCAGGGGGTGCCTATCGACAGGTAATCCTTGACACTATGCCGATAGGCATGGATCTGGACTTGCCAATTGGTAGTCTCGTGCTGATTTTTTTGGAAAAATGGTTTTAGAATGTAAACCGTTGATCCGAATCGCTCATGGGGTATACTGTTAGAAAGGTAATTCAGATACCTTCAAGATTCCTTTGTACCTCTCTTGGGTCCGAGAGTTTACTTTAGGTCAAATGTGGCTCAGAAGCGCATATCGGTCTTTTGGACGGGAGATCGTCGGGCGGAAATGGATCATTCATCAGCATGGTAAGTTAAAATTGCGCACGGGGTGGACCGTTGGAAAGTTTAAGAGATGTACTTCGACATTCCAAAGAGTTTCACTCGGTTCGAATGGTTGACCTTGGTCAACTTGGGCCCGAAAGATCCAGGGGACCTCTCGAAGTAAAACGAATCGTTCGTCCGTACCGTAGGTCAGAATCGCGCATGGGGTGGACCGTTGGAAAGGGTATTCAGTTCCCTTTGGATATTCATTCAGTCTCGTTCAAGATGAAGAGTTGGCTTTGGTCAAACGAAGCCCGGGAGTACCCGGTGGCCTCTAGATCAATTTTCGGGGGAAAACTAATCGTTCGTCCGAATGAATATGCCATTTTGTGCACGGGGTAGACCATTGGAAAGGGGTTTTAGTGCCCTTTGAAGATTCAAAGAGCTTTTGCTCTGAAGGTGAAGTTAATTGGGGTCAATTTGGGGCCCGGGAGTTCCCGGTGGCCTCCGAATCGATTTTCAATAGTAAAATGGTCTGTTCGTCCGAACCGTTATGCCGATTCAGGCACAGGGTGGACCATTGGTAAGGTTATTCAGATCCCTACAAAGATTCAAAGAGATTTTTCTCTGACAATAGAGTTGACCAGAGTCAAACGAGGCTCGGGGGCGCCTGATGGCCTCTAGATCGGTACTCGGAGTGCGACCTAGGGTTTGCAGTGAGATGGGGATGTGCTAGGGATGTAAGGGGAGACTTAGGGGGTCCTAGAATGTGGTGTCTAGAGTATCGAGGATGACACTTTAGAAAATTATTAAACACAATTACCCGATTAACTCATTGACATTATTAAATCTTTCCTTTAGTAAAATTCGTTATGATTAAATTAGCATCAAGCTACATAAACTCTTTAGAAGTTCCAACAATATATATCTTATTTGCTAATAGGTCTTAACAGTTTGTAAAGGGTGGAGGTAGTTAATACTAACCCCTATTAACTACCATATCTTATCGGGATTGCACTGATATGACCCATAACCATTAACGTCCAACCCATTAACTTATAACAGCTTGTTGATTTGTGTTGTGTTATTGTATCATATGTCATTTTCCCAACTTCACTTTTGTAGTGGCAGCAAGGCGAGCTTCTGGTGACCATGAAGTGGTTGGTTAAGAGTAAATGTTATTGATGGCAACAACAATGGGTTTTCCATACTTCGGAGGAGCAAACTAACTGAATGCTTTTTTAGACATCGATTATGTTTTCTAACTAGCGGCATTTTCTTCAGTCTCAACACCAGCCTCCAAGAGGACTCTAAATTAGGGGTAATACTGGTTACCCATAGTATTTTGAATGTGCGATTAAAAAATCTTCTTTACTATGCTAACTTGATGTTAGTGAAATGGGTGTTTGGTCATGGTGGAAGCTATCTCTCTCCACCTGGCTATAAGACTCTCAACGGACTCCCCGGGGGCCTATTTGAGTAGCTCAAGGTCTTGAGTGGTTACTTACGACTTCTTATCGTACTTATACTGATCCAAAAATTCTCTCGCAACATCCTCCTAACTTCATATTCTTCTAGTGAAAGAAACTAACGGAAGGCACCCTGTTTGAGGGTTTGTTAAAAACATCTAGGTCATGATTTCTTTCGTAGTCCCTAATAGACTCATGGTGTGATAATAGTTTCGGAGATGCACGATGAGTTCCCCACTTCCTTCAAATTTCTTAATGTTGTGCATCTTTAATTTCTCGGGCAATCAAGCCTTTATATAAAGAGATATATGGGAGTAGTCCACATATTCTCTCGAAATCTTCACTTAATCAAATTTATGAGAGAGTATCTTGAGATCTTCCTTCACCCTGCAAATTGTTCCTCTTTAAGATCGATAGGAATAAGCATGAGCAAGTTATCCCCTAGTTGAGTAAGATTTGGCATAAGAAAATGAACAGGACGTGGCCCATTGATGAACGGGATGCAGGGAGGCATTACATCATAAGATCATGTTGGCATTTTTTGAGGGTTCATGTTCAGGCATATGTGGTCCCATGGCATGGGGTTGAATATCATTTGGATTGGGCATCATCTCTTGTTCAGGCATCTCTGGGATATAAGCCTTACTTCTTAGCATCTATGAACATCCGATTGTAGGCTATCGATCTTCACAGTAAGCTGGTCAAGTACGATAGTTGGTGACATTGGTTGGTGGTATGTCCGAGGATTTGATGAAAGTCATAATAAACATCATGCTTGAATTACTTGGAAAGTGACTAAAACCAACGGAGGGCACCCTCTTTGAGGGTTTGATGAAACATCTAGGTTATGATTTCTTTTATAGACCCTAATAGACTCATAGTGCGATAATAGTTTCGGAGATGCACGCTGAGAGACCCACTTCCTTCAAATTTCTTAATGGCATGCATCTTTAATTTTTCGGGCAATCGAGCCTTGGATAGAGAGACAAATGGGTGTAGTCCATATAGTTTTCAAAAAATTTCACTTGATCAAATTTCTGAGAGAGTATTGTAACACCCCGCCCGGGAGAGCAGAGCGGTACTCGATAAAACTAACCAAATCCACTAATCTCAATTCTCAAATTAAATACAACAAATGTCTCTCGAAATAATACAACTATCTATCTCAAAAATAAAATAAATCGTCAATGCTATATACAACAAAATAAATACAAATCTCCTCATTTTGTACTCTCGAATATTCTACCCAATATAACCAAGCTAAAAAATCAATCTCCAATTAGTCCATAGCGCCCAAAACCGCGCCGACCTGCCACTAAGAAAAGAATATGGAGAAGTACATAATACGACAGGAAAGATGCTCAACAAATATTAGCGGTGAATAAAGCGTAACAATACGAGTACGAATATTCAAATCAAATGCAAATCTCACAAGCATTTTTATCAATATAATTTCTCAACAACACATTAACCGAGTCACCAGGTTTCACCATACCTCTCCATACTTTATCAAGTAGCCGAAAATTGGAATCTTGGCGGGTTCCCAACCTCCGTTCCATATTAAAATCTCATGACAACATACTCAACCCAAATACAATACCACATGAATCAAAATCAGATTCCAACAATAATTTTCAGATTCCAAACGAATTTAGCAATTCAAATATGAGTTCAATAATCACATGAAATCAAAGGGAATAACTCTCGAGAGATTTGAGAGCATATTGTGTAAAATCCCATACCTTAAACCATCATAAGAAACCAATATGAATCTGCCTAGAAACTCAGATTAAACCATCAAAATCATCTCACAAGGATCCACAAATCATCTCCAAGCTCCAACATCAAAACGACCCCAGGAACACCTCCAAAACTAAGGTTGAATACATAAATATAAAGGGGCTATGTGTATATAAAAAGAAGACGAATAAAAATATGTTTACTGCATATTTTTATGATAAAATTTTGTTCACAACTGGTCACCCACGACCCCTTTTTATAAGGCAAAAAGTAGGAATTTGAAACAAAACAAAACTCTTCAAAAATATTTACTCCGCACGAAATTTGTTGGGGTAATTGATCGATCCCCTGGAGTCGATCCATCGATCACTCAGAAATTTTGATGTTGTCGACTTAAAAATGAATCAAGGGATAAACTTTAAAAATAACTCCGATTTTGAAACCGATTGAAAATCTCGTCCTTAAAAATAATTCTCAACATTTTTAAGCAAGAAAATTTATTAAACCAAATACTTTATTTTCCTCTATATTTTTTAAATTAATTTAAAACACTCAAAAATTACGTGGGTTGTTACAATTGTCTTGAGATCTTATTTTATCTTTTTTAGTTGTTCCTCTTTAAGATCGTTATGAATAAGCAAGGGAATATCCCATGGTTGAGCAAGATTTGGCATAAACAGATGAGCAGGAGTGACCCATTGATGGGCGGGATAAATAGAGGCATTACATCATAAGGGAATGTTGGCATTCTTCGAGGGCTCATGTTCGGGCATATGTAGTCGCGTGACATGGGGGAGAATAACATTTAGATTGGTCATCATCTCTGGTTCAGGTATCTCTGGGATCTGAGCCTTATTTCATTGCATCCTATGAACATCTAGTTGTAGGCTCTTGACCTTTATGGTGACCTGGGCAAGTACGGTCGGTGGTGACATTGGTCCATGTCACGTCCGGCGATTTGATGAAATCTTGTTTGAATTACTTGGTAATAGGGTCAATCAATGGACGAGAATCCATTGGTTTGATGAGATTATCGGACAAAAGGGCCTGATACACTTTAGAGAGAGTAGCATGGAGTTTAATGTACTCTTTTCTATATACCTTTCAATGGGTCGTGTCGAGTCGAGTCCTTGTAATTTTTTATCGGGTTCAGGTCTTATCAGTTTCTTATCTAAACGAGTGGCCTTTTAATTGTGTGAAAAATATATATATTCAGACCCGACCCATTACCTTAACATAACGTGTCGTGTTGACCCGTTATTTGCCCATTAAAATTATGAATTATTTGATTCATATCTAAGATGATACTTTGGAACATTATTAAACACAATTAGCCCCATTAACTCATTGACAATACTAAATATTTCATTCAGTAAGATTCGTTATGATTAAATTATCATTACGCTACATAAACTCTTTAGAAGTTCCAACAATAAATATATATCTTATTTAATTAAATTAATGGGTGCTAATGGCTCGTAACGTCTTGTAATGGGTGAAGGGTTTCAATACTACCCTGATCTATTAGCTCCCATATCTTATCGGGTTGGCATTGATATGACCAAAAACCATTAATGTTCAACCCCTTAACTTATTACTTCGTGTTGGTTCGTGTGCTTATCGTGTCATGTGTTATTTTTCTAAGTCTACTTTTCTAATGGCAGCAAGGTGAGATTCTAGTGACCATGAAGTTATTGGATAAGAGGAAATTTTATTGATGGCAACAATAACGGGTTTCCCATACTTCTAGGGAACATACTAACCGAATGATTTTTTGGCTAGTGATTATGATTTCTGACTAGCGGCATTCTCTTTAATCTCTACCCCAGCCTCCAAGAGGGCTCTAAAATGGGGGTAATATTGGCTACCCATACTATTTGAATGTGCGATAAAAAAAATCTTCATTAATATGTTAACTTGATCTTCTTTAAATGGGTGGTTGGTCAAGGTGGAAGCTCTATCTCTCCACATGGTTATGAGAACGGACTCCTCAGGGCCTTATTTTGAGTAGCTCAAGGTCTTAATGGGTTACTTACAACTCCTTATTGTACTTGTACTGAGCCATAAATTTTCTGGCAACATCCTCCCAACTTCATGATTCTTCTAGTGATAGAAACTAACAGAGGGCACCCTCTTTAAGGGTTTACTGAAACATATAGGTCATGATTTCTTTCGTAGCCCCTTGTAGACTCATTATGCGATAATTGTTTTGGAGACACACGATGAAAGCCCCACTTATTTCAAATTTCTTAATGTCGTGCATCTTTAATTTCTCCGACGATCTAGCCTTTAGATATAGAGAGATATATATGGGTGTAGACCACATATTTTCTGGAAAGCTTCACTTGATTAAATTTTTTAGAGAGTATCATGAGATCTTCCTTCACCCTATTGAGATGTTCCTCTTTAAGATCGGTAGGAACAGTTATGGGCAAGTTATCCTTTAGTTGAGCAAGATTTGTCATAAACAGATGAGCTTGAGGTGTCCCATTAATGGGAAGAATGCATAGAGGCATTACATTATAGGGGCATGTTGGCATTCTTAGAGGGTCCATGTTAGGGAATATATGGTCCCATGATATGGGGGAAAATAAACACTTGGATTGGGCATCATGTTTGATTCTGGCATCTATGGGATCCGAGCCTTATTTTTTTGCATCTCATAAACATTTTGTTGTAGCCTGTCGATCTTTATGGTGAGCTGGGCAAGTACGGTCATGAAATTGACTGAACATTAGCATCCTCATTAGGGTTTGTGACACCCCGTCTAATTAAACATCAATTGATTAGGCCTTTATTAAATTAAAACAGGTTTCTCATATGGTTCATTCTTAGCATTACTGTCAAAATGTTTTAATTACTAACCACCTAAGTGAAATTAGACCGGTGCCAAATTTTATCTTTCCTTAAAACAGATAAATGAATAATGCGAAAAAGCTAAATTTAAACATTCATAATATACTAGAGTCCAACCATCATAATATATAAATGAATAAAGTTTTGTCGACTAAACCATTGCTAAAATCCAAACCAAATACTCCATAATAACAAAAGAACTGAATGACTGAAAACTGTTAGGGAAAACATGTCCATACATGGAATATAAACTGAGATCCTACACTAGATCTGAAAGGAAGAATCGTCTACTCAAATCCTATCAGCATCCATAGTGTTACAGCTCCGAGTCCCTAGAATGGAGTCTTCAAGCCTGACGTCCCTGTGGCTGGACACCTAAAAGGTTTTGAAAATATTTTTATAGAAAGAGTTATTACTCAAAATGTTTTGAAAATATTTAGCAAGCTTTTATCACAATAAAATTAGGTTATTGATTACACATGTTAGGTTCACGGTTCACGTACACTCTCTTGAGTTTCCTCACCTCTCATATATAATGCACGCCTAACGTTCTATACTTAGCCCGCCTAGTTATACTACCCAAGCTAACTAGACTAAAGTATCCAACTGAACTTATCTACACGTCTAAGTTCCCGTACCTCCCATACAAAACATAATTTATTAACATCACTTGTGTGCTAATTATTTTTTTTATGTAACATTTCACATATGTTATATTCCAATCTTGGTAATTAAGTCTCACTACTTAATTTAATTTCTCAGATTTTCACGATCTATCTTTACTCCATTAATTAAGTCACTCAACTTAATTTTTCTTTCAGATATATATCTATATATAATATCTTTTAGTCTACTATCACTCATAAGTAGAATAATCACAAAGTGTATATTTTACCCACAATATATACTATAATTGCATACTCTATAATCACATCCCCGTATCACACGTAAGGGATTATTGGCTCGGAATCCTACCTTGATCACCAATAGTGATTTACATATCCTGGCTCGGAATCACTCCTCGATCACCAGTAGTTATTGATTATATTGGCTCGAAATGACACCTCGATCACCAATATTAATCATATCTAGATTGGTTCGGAATCATACAACGATCACCAATGCTAGTCATCTATATTGGCTCGGAATCCTACCTCGATCACCAATATTTATTTATTATACTTTAGGTATTCACACAACCTATGTATTAATATCCGTAGATAGATATTCATACAACTCGATCATACATGTTAGTACATAGTATATTTCTCTCGAATACTTACCGTACCTATCCTTTTACGATTTATCTCACTATCGTGTTTATTTGAGTATTCACACCACTCTAAGGGCCCTAATTAACCCTTTATTAATATCAGTAGTCAAAACAATAATTACCTTATTGTTCTACTTATTAATTCATGTGAAGTTCCCATAATTCGTTATCTTCTCTCCGATAAATTACGACACAATTCATCCCAATTTATTCTCGTCTTAGCCCTCTCAAAAAGACTAAACCACAAACCCAATATAAGCTTACAATAATGTAATAAATCTCTTATTACATCCTAACTAAGTCCCAAAAGTTCCCATGATAACCGTTTAGAAGAACTAGGCCCAAACAGGAAATTTTTAAATTTCTCCGAGGGCCGAACCGGTTCGCCATCTGAACCGAATCGGTTCGTCGATTTGTTCTTCGTCTTCTTCGTCCAATTCACGTGTTTTTCCGCCATTATTAATTTTCAACTCCCATGTTACTTCACGAAAATCACAACCAATATTCCTAACCTATGTCTACATGTATTAGGGTGCTTTCTAACGTTCTAAACATATCAAATCTTCACAAAATTCAATCAAGAACGAATTAAAACCCAAAACTCTTCCAAAAACCTAGTTTTGTGCCCAAAAGCTCATACTTAAATCGTGATGATGGGTATTTATCATATGATTTTTACTTCTCTACAGATAGTAAATCATTCTACATGCAAACCTACCCAATCATGCATCAAAATCCATTCATTTTCATCCAAGAATCATGATTAAATAAAGTTTATTATGAAACCCTACTCATGGGTCTTATAACTTCATATTAATTTACAATAAACAACTTGCCTTAACAGAAGAGGTTTGACTTTATGGTGTTAATGACGGATTGATGGTTCTCTCTTCAAATCCTCACTCCTTAGATGATTATGATGCAATATTAAGGTCCAATTTCTTCAAGAACACCTTATAAGCCTTGAGAATGATCTCTCCCTTATCTCTAATGGTATCTCTGTGTTGTGTAGGTTATTAACCCTAACTTAAGCCCCTTAACATATGATATTAACTTTCAAATTTCGTATGTCCCTTAACCTCCATCTTTCAAATGACCAAAATGCCCTCAATAGGTGCCGATTCGATCTAAAAATGACCCGGGGCTCAAATAATACCCCCGAGTACACTTTTTCTACTATTTCGACCGATACAGAGTCATCCGTGACCTCTAAATTATCATCTGAATCACTCATAATATATTTTCCTATCTCGGCCTCAAATTAGTCTGTGCGCGACTCCTGGTTGAGATAAAATAAAATATGCACATATCACTCGTTATGCCGTATAACACTAATTATCAATTATTTACTATTCACACTTAGTAAATATCATATCATAATATTAATCAATAGCTAACTCTCGATTAATATTTAATAATCACATTTATCATTTAATCACATTAAATTACTTCACTCGCATAATTTAAATAAAAAGTATTTTCTCAATAAATTTTCGAATTAATTAAATTATAAATACGCAGAAATACAGGGTATTACATGGTTCTCCATTAAGTATCCATGATAAGAAAGTTATGTCTCTACTAAAGTGGGTGATGATAAAGTAGAACTCTGAGGTGGTTTGATAACAAACTTATTTAATAGGGGGCCAGGCCAAGCTAGGGGAATGCAGTTGCACCTGAGAGGTAAAGGGTATTTTTATTTTTTCGAAAAAAATATTTTTGGTATTTTTTAAAAGGGGATAAACTCCCCCGATGTTGTTTTTATTATTAGGTTCCACTTGTATTATATTCCACCTAGGGTCCAAGTGAAATGTCGGATATGACCCAAATTTGGGAGAATATATGGTATGTAATGCAAGACACGGTTTGACTTATTTTCTGACTCACGGACATGGTCCCAGTTATAATAATGGGCGAAAGAGTGAAAAATTAGGCAGTAAGACGACTCAAAATATCAGAAGAGTTTCGCATTAAAATAAAAAATATAGGTATGAGTGTCCCATGGCAGACATCTATACGAGGGTTATGCATGGAAAGTTACTGAAAGGGTCCCCCCTTTTGGCATGAATTCCATGATATACCTCTTGCCTATTAGGGAAATCATTCATTAGTGAGTGTGGAGAGGCCATTCAATATTCCCGAGTGTACGTGAATGGATTTCTGCTATATACCTATCGTCCTAAATTTAGTCACGTGGTACGGTGCAGGAGAGCTATTTGATATATGTCAAGGGTACTTGTCTAATGGAAGGTAGGAGTCTATTTCTTAGGTTAATCGCACCCCGAAGAATTGACAACCCATCATAAAACGACTCCCTAGTACAAAGCAAATATAGGGTCAATACTCAATGATCATGCGATGTAGTGTGCTAATGCATGAGCCTTGATTAGTATATTTTTGCAAATTTTTATGTATTCTAAGAGGGATATGTACAATTACTAAGCATGAAGTAAAAAGATGGAAATGTATACAAGTGGCATGTGATAAAAAGGCCAAACTACACGAGTGGGGTAAAACTAGTAAATATGTACACTTAACATGAAACATGTGAGAGAAAGAGTGGGATAAGAAATATATACAGGTGAAGTAAAACATGGGAATATGTACAAATGACATAAAACGTATGGTTATACTCAAGTGAAATGTAGCATGGATACACTACACCAAAACGCGCTTTTAGTAACGGTATTTTACCATTAAAAAAATAATAATGGTGATTTTCGTTGGGAAAAAGGCGTGGAAAAAATTAGTAACATATGTTTACCGTTACAAATATTGGATTTACTAACGAAGTTATACTTACTAGCTGACTTTTCTGTTACTATTTCCACATTACTAACGGATTTTTACTGTTACTGGATATTTTGTGACGGATTATTGTTCTACAGTGACATAAGTTTTGTAACAGTTTTGTATGATCCTATAATGGTAAAGGTCCATTAGTAATATTACTACATATTTAAAAAAATATATTTATTTTTTGAGATCCGAGATCTTTAAGTGAAGAAAATTCATATGCTTAATTTATAAAAATTCAACTACATTATTCAAAATCCAAGAATATACATAATGAGGGCATTATATTCAATAACATTGTAGGTATCATTATATAATAAGACTATTGTCAACCTTCGCACTATGCGCGGGCATCGTAAAAATATTCAACAATTTTTTCATATTTTTCTGATAAACTTCATAATATTACAACATATACAATAATTAAGAACCAACATCAAGATCCTCTCACGAGTGATCCATAAATGACAGGAATGTGGGACTTCAACTTTAATTTATACCACTTTAAAATAGTTGAATATTGGACACATTCCGGGATTGATCAATATTGTATTGCTTCCAGAAGTGTGAGAAACTAATGTAGTCCTATTTGTGATAATAAATTAGTTATTGTAAAAGCATTAATATAAAAAACTCACGTAACAATATCGAAATAAAAATGCCAAATATAAATAAGCAAGCTTATAAATCGAATGGAAAAGGAAAAATAAAATAAACTGGATAGTGAAAACATTGGATAATATGACGTCTATATTTTTGGGAGAAGGTAGATAGTTATAAAAAAACGTGACGCCCACTTATATATGTTTTTCATGAGACATCCACAATTTAGACCTATAGTTTATCGGAGACATAAGTATTGAGTGGTGTAGACATTAATACCCATACCAATCCATGCACAATATACAATTTTCAAAACAAAAAGAATAAAATTGAACAATTCATAAAAAAAAATAAAGCAACAATTGTAAACACTCAATTGCGATTTTTGTCAAAGAGTTGCAACAAATTCGTCATAATTGTCATCTATCAAATTGGCAACAAATTAAGATTAAGAATAAAAGTGGAAAGCAGTCAAGATCAAGATGAAGGAAATAAACCATCATTACAACTACCTAGGTTTACAACTTATAGGCGAGTCGAGAATATTATTAGGAATATTATTAGGTTAGATAATACTTTAAAATGAAGGAGAGTAATCTCCATTTCAAAACAAAACAATATACAAAATACCTATACGAAGAATTAAATTTACTGGGAATCATGTCACAAAATGGAAAATAAAGAAAGTAAAGAGTAACGTTAACATTAAAAGCCTAGATATGAGTGAATGCAGGCCTAAAACAATGACAACACTTATTTAAAACCCAAATGAACCCTCATTTGCTAAACCACCTGTAGAAAAAGAACCTTATTACAAGAATTTAATTTAGTGATTGTAAATTAGCTACAATAATTATGCTACCAGCTACATTTACTTTATAAGTAACATGAAAAATCCAAATAAACATTCAAACATTAATAATTCCCAAAATAGATAAAATAAAGTACCCACGGAATAATTAAAGAGTGATGCATTCTAAACAAATGCCTAACCACTAAGAAGGGAAAAATAATTAGTCGTAATAAAGCATACATTAATCATTAGATAAAATACTATCTTTAGGTAGTTGTCGTGCACTTATTTGAGTCAATATGAGTCCCAAATGTGGGAAATCCACCCTATAAAATACAAAACACAAAGCATGCTCAGTAAAGGTAAACTAACCAAAGTAACAAAGATTAATAGACACGGAACGAGGAGACTAATATATCATATTTTATACAACCATGACCATTTATTTATTTTTAAAAAAAATTAAGGGTTACGGATTAAGGCCGTGACCAAATTTGAACAGTGTTCTACGCTTGTCGTGGCCCAAAGCCGTGACCATGGAGCCAATATTGTCTCACGTTGGTCACGAATTTAGGCCATAACCACGGGGCGCATATTTAAGTCCTTGACCATGGAGCCAATGTTATATCACGGTAGAGACTGTGACCCCATTTTGGGTCTTGAATGAGAGGTATCTGAACACTATTTTCTGTCTCGAAAAAAATTATCACAATCGAGGTCCGTGACCCTTAGTGCTGGTCATGATCAAGGTCCGTGACCATCTCCGGTATATGGTGTACCGATACACAAACTTCTATTTGAGAGTGAACTTAAACCAAACCCACTATAATTGTGTTTAACATTAATAAGGGGAAAATCACCCAAAAAGTAGGAACATTCAGTTGGAGATCTATCCAAACATGTAATATACACTAATGTAGGCATCAAATATTCAAAAAGCTAATAATATCAAACCCCATAATTGTACAATTATTACTCAACAGTCAATGCTTCAATTCCAATTTTGAAACCCATAAATTTCAAACCCAACAATTCCATATTAAAAAGAAAAAGAAACCTGTAAAAGTAGAAATACTAAGCCAAACAAAAAGATAACATATCATTCAACATCTTTATAATGGTTTCTAACCAAACATTGAGATTGTGCTTTTAAAAAGAAGCTGAAGTGAAACGGTAGTTGGAAATTCAAGTAACGATAATCTAAATAAATATTAGAAGCTTAACAAAAATCATATCGGTTATTCAAATATTTCAAGATCCTTAATCTTTATAATGGATCTGGGATGAAAAAATGTTAGTCAAGCCCATAAGTTTTTATGCAGTGGGAGAAAAACAAAACCCGAAAGAATACTTAGTATGAGAAAGATCGTACACTTAGTATTTACATAAACAACATAAATAATTATGACAAATCTTTAAAATAATTACGAATATGGAAAATATCATATACTGAAATTAGGACTCTAATAATTATATGTAGCCCAATAACCTCAATTATATTTAATCTCAATTATATTCATAACAAATATATAGACTTCATCCAAAGTGAAATAAGAAAATATCAATCACGTGCTTCAACAAAACAAATTTATTTCTTAATATTCTAAAACTAAGAATATCATAAAGAGAAATAAGGGAATCACCTGAGCTCTATTTTACTTCTTTCCGTGAAGAGAATAAACAAAAGACGGGGCAAAAACTAAAAATATGTGTTTACTAATGTATATGCAAATAGAAATGAAAATATTTTCACAGTGTTGCATTTTCAAGCCTTTTCAATTAAGATACATGATATTTCACAGCATAACACGATTTTGGATTGACGGTAATAAAAAATGGTGTATCACGCCCCTTTTGTCCTCGTCATCACTCTCCAACTTTATATCTCGATTAAGAATTATATTTAACTCGTGAAATCCTTCAGACACTATATGGTGTAGTTGTTCATTCTAAAATAACTTCAATGTTAATACAATAGTTTTTCATGTTCCAGTCCTTCAAAGTAATGTTGTTTTGAAAAGAAGGACATCTTGTTCTAGGTCGGTTAACACAATTAGTAAGCCCAGATCTGTACCATCACACCCAGAGAGTAAGCTGTTGACCACACCAGCTGACGAGGATTAGAATTTTATTAGAAATAAACTAACTCGAACCTTTAAGTTCTAAATGCAGATTATGGATCAAAATCACCATAATTTGATGGTTCCCCAATCTCAATGCCTCTAAGACTCTTATACTAAACACTATTAGTTGAGGATGACCAACTCATTAGGACTTCTAAACACCTATATAACATAATATTTGTAGTTATCAATGTGTGACTAAAATATGACCATATATATATATATATATATATATATATATATATATATAGATATATATATAGAGAGAGAGAGAGGTTCTTCTACATCACACCATACATCATACCTCGTTCTAGGCCTAAGAAACCCTTTTTCTAATTTTTTTTCTATTAAAATTAACCTTTTAATCAGCACATGTTCAAATAATTAGGTCAAAATACATTTTCTAGCTGTGTTTAAGAAAATTCACAAAATTCTACTGGCGCAGACCCTTATAAATAAGGTATTTTCAGCATTTTTTTTAGAATTTTAAAAAATAGCTAGAAATTATATTTTGACCTAATTTTTTGAACATGTGTTGATTGGAAGGTTAATCCATCGGTAAAATAAAAAATTGAAAAAAAAAAGTCTTTTAGGGCCTAAAACTAAGTGTGATGTATGGGTGATGTAGGAAGCATGTTGTATAGGAGCCTTGCTCTCTCTCTCTCTCTCTCTATCTCTCTCTCTATCTATCTATATATATATATACATATATTCATTACAAAGCAGGTAATAATATGGCACAGTGATAAACTGAATATTAAGAGTAATATAACACGGGAATGAAGTCAAAATTAGGCAATATCCTAAAAAATTCAGAACAACCATAACAAAACCGATAATATTTGAAAATAAGCCAAGTAGTAATTTGACAATAGAGTAAGAACATAGCAAGAATATGGAATTTAGGACGCGCATGGAGAGAGAGAAATTGTTGTATTTTCACATCTCATAGGTCATTTGCATAAGATAACATAACATAAAATGGGGGCATGCAACACAATATAAAAGAAAAAAATAGGAAACTTGCAGTTGCTTCAATCCCAAATAAGAGAATGTATTGATACTTGCCTTGAAATTCTCCTCTTCTTCCAGCAACTCTCAAATCATTTACCAATGTAACTAGTTTTGTAACTTCAGACTCATCCAAAAGTTTTTCATACATTTTCATCCCATCAACCACATTAACCTATAGATGAAAACTAGTTCACCTTAGATACATAAGAGTTAAATAAAAGGCAAAGCCAAATAATTATGTTTTAGTAAAGTTTCAAGACAATGCTACGTTAAAGAGTTAAATAATATCACCATTTTTTAATCAAATATCTCAGTACAACGAAAGTTTTTCCAACAATGAAAAGATCCCGCTTCTCATGTGAAATTTGTGAGGCATTTTCCAAATGAACACCGAAAGACTCTTAAGAGAAAAACTATAAGAATTAGAAGTTTTATCTGATAAACTTATTTCATTCACAACTGTATAGTAGAGTGACAAAACTACGAAGGAGCAACAAATGTGTTACATTTCCCTCATAAAAGCAGTATATAAGTTTTGAAAAAGATCCTTTATGTCATTTGGACATAAACATCTCATGAACAGCTGGCACCTATTGACATACCCCAACCACTACAACACCACTAAATAAAAATAAAAATGCAACGACAAGCAAATAAATACCTTTAGAGTTTGAGGTGCATTCATTGTCCACCACCTTAGTCTCACCTTTCGGATTATTAGATGTAATTGTCTGTGAGTTATCCAAACTCTTTCCACAACTATCTACACGAGGTTTTGTAAATTAATTGAATATTTTTCTTAGTTTATGCAATTTTCATTCTTGATTTTTTTTCAATTAGAGAGGCAGGAATACATGCATTCACACATAAATTCATAATTGTCTTATACACATACACAAACACACATGCCAATTAACGAGGTCAGCACCTGAGGTTATAAATTTATAAATGAGTCATATAATATATAAGAGTAATTATATAGAGATTAAAACCCCTTAGAATGATAATATACTCGGTGATTTATCAGGCATTCATTGGTAGGTGTTTCCTATGAATTCCACGAGGTTTAATTTTGGGGTATCATTTTGCGGGCCTCTCTGGGATTAGTTAGACATGTATAAAATGTGAAAATATGCTAAAAAAATGACCGGTAAAGGAAATAAGAGTTAAAACTGCAGTCATTGTCGAACTACAAAACTAAAATAAAACATCAAATTACACGTGATAATGAAAATCTAGTTACCTTTTTTGTCTTGCTTATCAGCAAATTTCACAACCTCAACCCCCTTTCCAGTCATTTTATCAAAACTCACATAATTTTTTGAGTTATAACATTCTACACTAGAATTATTATGCCACTCCTTAACAACTTCAACCCTATGTTACCCTTGACCCGACCTACCAGATCTTCTAAACTCCCTCCCACCCACCCACATTCACCATCTATTTCCTCCTCTACGCGACCTGCTGCAACGCATACAAAACCTCAGCCATGGAAAAATACTATTGCGTGTGAAGAATAAGTTTCCAATTACACCTCATCTATTATATATACCCAATTACACCATCATACTCCCCTGAATCATTCACCAGTCTCAAATGATGAAACACCAAATCAAATATAGCATTCGCAACCACAACTGATTAACATTTACATTGATGCACATTTATAAATTTGACATCAAACTACATTAATAAGTCAAACTTGTGCGAAATAATAATTTGTCGACAGTTGTATAAAAACACATTTATCGTTCCCCTATTGAGGTTATTTTTTAGGCTAACAATTGGTATTAGATCCTTGCTCATAATTTTTTTTGAAAACTATAATTTGAGTTTAAATATATTAAAATAACTAAATGGGGAGTTTTTTTTAAGGGAAACATACTCATGAAGCACCAATGTTTGAATAAAACTCTTTTGAAGTATGAAAGTTAAAATTAAATGTTTTCTATAATCAACTGATTCTTGTACTTGGAAGTCGGATTATGAATATATGCCTCCCCTCATATAAAAATAAAATTGAGAGAAAACTTAACTAAATATAAATTGATATGATATTCTCACGTTCTTCTATAGAATATGTTGTATTAGAATATTTCCACCTTGGTACAATGACAACATGAATATGGAGCACACTTGATAAAAAAATAGGGCAAAAACAAGACCATCATCAAGATATTTACTTGGTTTGGGAATGTGGGTGGCGAAAATCTAGGTTGTCGCGAGAAAGAATCGACGTTTGTAAAATTCGTTGGAACCATCAATGCTGACCACCAGACTCGGTATATTATGAGCAACCAATCCAATAGTTTGTGATCGAGGGGTTTCTTACACTTTAATACATATATAACTATGCAAATATGTAATTATTATTTCATAAGACAAGTAAAAAATATCGCGTAATCAATGCACAAATTTAAGATCTTTCAAGTCATTTTCTACTTTTTACACAAAGATTTGTAATTGTAACGCAATACATATTTTATATACTTGAAAATAGTACAAATCAAATTCACATAACCATTAGACTAAGCAATTCACTTCATCAACGCAATTCATAGTAATGATACATTCAACCCCCCTGATCAAAGTAAATAGTAACCCCAAAGCCTTATTTGGAGTTAAAGTTATGAATCCAAACGATCAACGTAAGAGTTAATATGAATAATGATAACCAAGTAATTTATTGAAAAAAACAAATTAAATTGGAATTACAGTAGTGAAAAAAGCTCATCAAGTTTATAGTTGCAGATAGGGTTTTAGGAGAGTTGAAGTTTAGATATGAGGTTTCTTTCTATCAGAGTACAATACACTAATATCTAAGAATTTAGGATAAGAACGATATCAATAGTAATATCTAAAATAATGTAAAACAAAAGCAAACAAAGGTCAAAATGTACACATATTACCTTTGATATTGTTGGTTCGAAGAAATTGAATGGAGGACAAGTATGGTGTCGTGTGGAGGTTCACAGAGATAAGTGTGTACGAGAAACCCTAAGGCTCCCTTTGTTTGTCAGGAAAGTTATGCGGGAAAATAATTTCCAGAAAAAGTGATGTGAAGTGAAGTAATGGAAAAAGAAAATTACTTTCTTATGTGTGCTTGGTTAACAAGAGGAAAATTACAAGAAAATTATAAATAAAAAATAAAAAATTATATACATACACACATATATAGTTATAACTTTACAATTAAAAGTATAATATATTTTTTATTTCAATTACCAAAAAGTATAATTTATATAATAAACATCCATTTAAATCAAATATTACTAAATATGAAATAAAAGTTATGAACATTTAATTCGTAAAATATCAATAAAAGGCGTATTAGTGTGAATAGTTATTGGCGAATATTTTAGTAGTAGTTGTAACAACAACAACAACAACAACAATAATAATAATAATAATAATAATAATAATAATAATAATAATAATAATAATAATAATAATAATAATAATAATAATAATAATAATAATAATAATAATAATAATAAAAGTAAAAACAATAGTAATAATAATTTACATGGTAAATACCAAGTTTTCTTGAACTTTCCTCCAAAATCCTAGGTCATTGGTAGGATGTGTTTTGTGAGAAAGTTTTTCCCGCATGAAAATTTGAGGACCATATTTCTACAACTTTTCTGCTAACCAAACAGAACAAAAAGTGCACAAAAGTTATTTTTCTTCACTTTTTCTTTCCTTTCCTAACAAACAAACGCACCCTAGGTGATTCTTTTGATTCGCGTGTGTGAGAGTGGGGGTATTTATTTCGGTTTGGGGGGATTTATCTTTTTTCTAATATTCACTTTTAAAATATTGAAAAAATATTAGTTTTTTTGGGTTTAGTCCCATGCCCAAAGTTTTTTTAGGCTCCCATTCGATTTATTTTTTAAATTGTATTTAGTCCCATAACTACTCAAAACCTCCCTCAACCGCCTTGTAACCGCATCTCTTTCTCTCCGCAGAAAATGACATGTGTTCTACAGTTGTTATAATAAGACCAACGACTAAAAATAAAAATATGGGAGTGAATACAAATAAATCTTTGAAAGTGGGACTAAATACCTCTGACCCATATAGTAACGGAAATATTACTATTAATAATAAAAAATAGTCCGTTGCGAAAAATGCGTTTTCATGTAGTGATATATATACAAGTAAAGAAAATATGGATAAAATGTGCAAGAAATGTGAAACATGCGTCATATACAGGGGCGGATCTACTAAGGGGTGATGGGGTGCAGAGGCTCCCCTCATTTTTTTGAAAAAATCACTGAGAAAAAATTTCAGGGGTGTTTTGTGTGAAAAATATATTTGAAAGGTAATTTTTAAAGGGTTTTAAAAGTTGAAGGGACAAAAATGTAATAAATTTTTTAACTTAAAACCCAAAACATGCGGATCATCATTTTGAATATGCTTTTCTCTCTCTTACCCGCTAGCCTCGCCGACATTTTCCTTTCTCCGGCGACCTCATCTCTTTCATCCGCCATTATCGGCCCACATCTCAGTTATCTCTCCGTTGATGTTGCTCCGGTAAGACAAACTTTCACCATTCCATTCCTATGTCGTTGGATAATGATTTGTTTTGTTCATCCTTTCTGTTGTTAGATATTGAGCATTCAACATTCACTATGTACGTTGTTTTGTATAAATTAATGTTGTTAACATTTGCTAACATTAATAAAATGCTATTAACATTAATTGAATGTTATTTTATATGTATTAATGATGTTAACATTAATTAAATATTGTTAATATTAGTTAATGTTGTAAACAATATGTTAATATTTCTCTAAGAATAAGGTATGATTAGTTAAATTTTGTTAGTATTTATAAATGTTAATATTAAATTTTTAGGCAGAATATTTTAAATGTGTATAAAACTCGAATTAGTTAAAGTAACTGTTAAAATTAGCTAAACTAAGCAAAAATTTGTATAAAACTCGAATAAACCTAAAAAAATCACCTCGGGGGCTCCCGCCCCCGAACTCCCACCACTCTTCAAAAATTAGGCTCCCCCTGAATATAAATCCTGGATCCGCCACTAGTCATATACAAGTGGGATAAAAGCATGGATATAACTGAAACGGAGCATGGTTAAAAGCATGGGGACATTTACAAGTGGAGTGAAGTATGGACATACGTGAGTGAAATAAAGCATGGAAACGTGGATAAGTGAAGTGAAGCATGGAAAGTTTGTACAAGCAAACGTGAAGTAAGAGTCATATATAAGTGAGTAAATCACGAATATATACAAGTGATATGGGACATGTGATATAAAAGGTTATATATACATGCGAGGAAAAGATAAGCATGGCGGAGATAAATAGACATGGATAGTGTAACATGAATATGACATATAAAACATGTTGAGAAGACCAAGAACACATGAGTGAGAGAATATACACATATGTAGAAAATGATAGGGAGGAAAAATAACAAAAGCCCATGTAAATAGAGTCTAGTCTTGAAATGTCTCCAGCAAAGTCGCCATTATGGCCATCTCGACCCATTCACCGCCTTCGAGGCGCTTATCTCACGTTGGAGGGCGTTACGTGGGCTTCCCTCAAGATAAGAGGGGGCTATAAAAGTGATCGTCGTCAACGATGTAAGGTGTGTGAATATGTATAAATCAGAGTTACCAGCCTATTTTACTCAAAACAGACAAAAGAAATGTCCATCTTTAAGGAAACAGCATAAAAGACTAGTAGTTTGTACAAAAACAAATAAGATATCGCCTCAGAGACTACGTTATGGATTAGGAATGTATTAGTCACCCATTATACCTTGTCGATCTCTCATGGGCAACAAAAATGTTCTCCTTTTCCTAAAAAGTACGTACATGTATATAAAGTATGAAATGTGCCATGTATGCAAAGTGTGCATATATGTGAAAACATGTGAAGAGCAAAATCATCATATCCATGTTATGGAAAAGGCAGGAGCAAGTCATTATAAGAAGATAAATTACTAAAAGTATGTGAAGACTAAAATGTGAGCGATGTACAAGAGCACGCATTTCACGGGACCTGTGAAAATAATAAACATGTAGAAACTAGCTTAAATAATAAAAATGAGTGAAAAATAACAAAAATGTGAGCGATGTACCAGATCGTAGTGTCACTGTAGAAAACTGAGCATGAGTGTCATGGAATCACTAAAAATGACAAATATAAAGAAATTAACTATTTGACCAATGAACTAAGTATATGACTGGAATAACAACATTCGAATATTAACATAAAAGAAAATGTATAAAGAGAGCTTGAATCCCCAAAATGATTTTGGGACGCCTACGTAGCCGAAAATGGCATCAAAGTCCACGTAGTTCATAGGAGAAGTAAGGTGGGGTCAAACCCATAGTCCGAATCTAAATTTTATCTTTTATTTTTATGGAAAAGTGTGTAAGATTTACTGAAATCGGGATAAAAAGTGAGATAACTTTAAGTTGGGAACTACACTATAAACCTTCTTTTCGAGTTTTTTGATTTGTAAAAAATAAATTTAAGACTGTATATAATAAAAGGGTGAAATTAGTGATAAAAGAAACAAAATTAAACTAAGAATATGCTAGAAATGACAAAATAGGTGAAATAAAAGTTGGTTTGAAAAATGGAATGAAAATGATTTAGACCTTTAAAACTACCAGAATTCAATTTTTGGGGACTTTTTCAATCTGATTTTTTAATGTAGGTAGTGGTAGCTAATGGCGAGGCAAGGGTGATGTAATAGAATGTAGAGATAATGTTATAAAAGTATACAATAAAAGATTTTGCACTAATTTCGAGGCTGGGGGTTCTAAATAGTGAGATTAGGGTTTCTTAAGTAAGAAACCCTAAATGAGCAAAAAGATCGAGCTACCTCCAGGGAATTGCCAATTGACATGCGAGCTGCCCTGACTGTCGACAGGGTGGACTAACTCAGTGGCAAATAAAGATCCTACTTGCTGCAGACAGGTGAGGTGTCCTGTCGATAGACAGTGCGAATTGATTTTTTTGCCATAAAATGTGAATCGTAAGTTTGATTCGCGCACGGTCGGAACCGTTCGAAAGAGGATTTAGAACTATATGGAAGTGTGTTAAGATACTCCCGATTTTGAGATTTGACCAAAGTCAAACAAGTCTAGGAGAATGCATGATTTTTTTCCAATTAGGGTTTGAAGGAGGACCGGGGGTCCTGGACTTAAAGAGACTTTGTTTGGACCCTATGGAAGAGTGTGGGGGTACTAGATGGAGTGTATGAAATATAATCCATAAGTAAAGATGAAATGGATAAATGCAAGTAAGAGTCAAACATGAAAATAAAATAAATTATGTGTAGCCTACACCAAAACTCTAGAACCTACACATGTTGGGACCCATAAACCAATAATGATCAAAACCAAAAGTCTCGTAAGTAAAAGGCATAAATAAAGACCGATGGAACATGAACTTACATCAAGTAGAAAATTAATAAAATGACCTCACGACCACTACATTGAAATCTCTCAGTATGTTTAGTCCATAGGAGGTGGACCATGATGACCTGAAAAGATCAATGAAATTAATCGCTACGTGGTCGTGTTTATTAGAGACGATTATTTAAAGTGCCAACATTATTAATGTACTAACGAATTCTCATTCCACACTTGTAAATTGCAATTTTACAAGTGGTCTGAAAAAGGTTGTCGTTCGAACGACAGGTCCCTTATGTGAAACCAACTTTGTGTGAGAATATTAAAATGATTTTAGGACACATTGTAAAAAAATTGGTTTCGCACAAGGTTCCTTCTTGAGAATATAGTTTCACTTGAGATATTCTGGAACCCTTTATGAGATAATAACTTCAAATGAGGAACCCTTTTATAAAGACCTCATTCGAACGAGGAATTTCTTAGTTCGAACAAAGGTAACTTTTCTTGAGAAATGTGTTTTATTGATTGTCAAACATCCTGTGTGTATAAAGAGTTATGAAACATGAATACTGAGATGAGGCAACATTATTTATTTTACAAAGCCCTAACTGGTTTTGAAATAGCTTTTTATACGAGAGTATGTTCCTGTCTTTCATGCGTTCGAAATAAGATTTTGGTTTAAAAATCCCCAAATGTCTTTTACCTCAAGAATATTTCAGCACGATAAATCATGCGGGATGGATATAAGATGTTAAAACACATTGGCAAGTGCATCAATCAGGTATCAGTGGATACCAAGGTTTGAAGGTTGTGTAAGCTG
This sequence comes from Sambucus nigra, assembly GCA_949130495.1. NCBI lineage: Eukaryota > Viridiplantae > Streptophyta > Magnoliopsida > Dipsacales > Adoxaceae > Sambucus > Sambucus nigra. The sequence continues at coordinate 183,682,203 of OX422210.1, forward strand.
AGTTCGGTGTGGAATAACTGATTACTAGTACGATCATAGCGCAAGGGTTGGGACTTCATGGTAATTATCGTAGTCTTGTATGTAAGTCATGTTCTTTTTTTTTTGTAAGACCTGAACATTATTAGTACTAATGTACTTATTGGACCGAGTGCGATAGTGGTTTTTCCCGCAAGTGTTTTCACTACATCTTTTTCTTGTGCGTTCTGCATTATTTATTGTGTCACACGCATGCGAATTAGACTTCATTAATTTTATTTGGTAAATTTATAATTCGTTTCAATTAAAATATGTATTTGTTTGTTGACGCGCAATTAATTAAGAAATTTATTAGTTTGACCTAAATCCTTAAACACATACTTTTTTGGATACAACATGTTGCATATGTTCCCTACTCCAAAGACAACATTATTACATGTATAAACGTACATGTCTCCTTATTGGTGTTAAACATCTAATGTTGGACCCTCCGTTAAGGATGATAATTAGTATTTTTTGGGTCGTGTTTAGGATTCACATGACACGACATGATAAATCCCATTTAAACACGAACGTGACATAATACAAAATCATATTTTTTACCTAACACGAACCAAAAACACATAAAAGATAAAAAGACACGACTAACACTATTAATAATTTTATATACCCAATTGAATATGATAATTAGACATGTCAAAATGCAACACAACACGATAACACGATACAACTTGACACGAAATTATAAGTTAATGGGTTTAAGCTTATTGAGTTTGGTTTAATATCAGGTCAACATGATATACCCGTTAAGATAACGGTTCGAATTTGGTAATTTGATACAATCGATTATACCCTGTTTCACCCATTGAAACCCGTTAACACTACCCTAACTATTTTCTTATAAATTATGTTTAATACATTTTATAATATACAAATGTTGAGTAAAGAGCATTTTGTTTTTCGGATCCTATTACTATTAACATTTGAAATTTAGGATGTATGAAATAATTAAATTAACTTTTGATGGAGAATTTAAGTTACTTAATGGATGTTAACGGCTTTCGTCATGTGATCCACCAACATTAACGGTTAAGGTTTTGATGCCGATTTCTTAACTGGTCGTGTATGGGTTTATGTTTTTTTTACACGAACACGGTATTACACAACACAGACACGACTCATTACGACTTATTGACAAGTCTAATGATAATGTATAAAAACACGAATAATATAATAATACACGATAACACGGGTCATAATTCTGATACAAACCAACATGAAATGACTTTGTGTCAGAAAACTCGACACGAGCACGACATTTCATGTCACTTTTGGATTGATTCGTGTTTTGTTTAAGTTGACACCCCTGCACCACCCATAAAATATTATTTAACTAAAATAGTACTTATCGTATGAGGACACGTCTAACCATAATATGATCCAAAATCACGAAGAATAATATAATTCTGACGCATTTTATACGGCACATTAAAATGTCATGTTTACATTGGTTGATTATCGATAGACATTAATTGTCCCTATTTGATCAGATTCAGACGAACATACAATTCCAACGACAACAAGGCGAGAAAGTTTTGAAGCCAACGCATCCACTCCACGATCCCTTGGAGTCGTAGTTCCGGAATTAGATTGCAAAGGTTGCAGGAATGCTTGGAAGCTCAACGTAATCAAAGTCCATTGACCGTTGATGTGTCTCATAAAATGTGTAAGGAATCTTTCTCATCTTAAATTACTCAATCATGAAATAAGATATTAACGTTTCCCAAAAAATGGGTTTATGTATGATTTTCTTGACATTTTCCTCACGTTAACGAAACACACATAAGAAAGTAGTGTTGTAAAATGAACAGAGCTCTTGAGTTCGACTCATGTTAGTTCGAAAAAATGATCGTTCGAGACAGGCTCATAAAATAAACAAGTCAAGCCTGAACAAAATTTTAAGCTCGTTATCTTATTGCGCTCAACTTGGATTCGGTTCGATCACCAATATCCATAATAAAATAGTGTAAATAACCAAGCTACTCGAGCTCTACTCGTATTCATTTGCTTAGGAGATCGTTCGATCTCAGAGCGTAAGATAATGTACCAAGCTTGAATATATTTTTAAGCTCGTTTATAATTACAAACCACACTTAAGTAACGTTAAGCTCGAATCAACTCGATTCATTTTCACTCCTACGTGAAAGTAACTTTGATTTTCATTTAGGGTGTATTTGATTAACATGCAAAAAAATTTCATAGAAAATAAAAATTTTGATTCATGTTTTTCCTTTGTAGTAACTTGATTGTGAATAGTTCATGCAAGAACAATACTCATTCACATAATAAGTGGTCCATTTCAAATTTTATTTTAAGTGAAAAATATTTTTCATTCACCCATAAAAAAGGGGCAATTTATAATTAGGTTCCTTGGTAATAATTTTTAAACATTTAAGGACAATTTACAATTTGGTCCACTTGTTATGCCACTAGCGTGGACTTGTACAATAAGAGAATTAGTGGACCTAAGTATTTAAAATTTGTCAAAATTCCTTTACGGTTCGTTTGACAACCCAATTCCAAGCCATGAAAATGGAATTCGAAGGCCAATTATAATTCACGTAATTGAAATTGGCCTTCCAATTTCAAACCTTGGAATTGGGCTGCCGGACGGACCTGTAATGTTTAAAATTTATTTATAAGAGACCTAAAAGTACTTTTTCTTAAAAAAAATTATTTTTTATAAAAAATAAAAAAAATGAAAACAAAACACTCCTATATTTTTTTCACTCATTTTTCAACTTTTCATATAAAGGAACTAGGGGTGCAACCGGTACGGTATGGTCGGTAACGACCTCTTACCAATACCAAAATCACATTCTATATGGTAAAACCGTACCGTACCAATTTACCGACCGGTACATCAAAACAAAAACCAAAACCAAAACCAAAACCAAACCGACCGTTTTTTCGATTTTTTCGGTATTTTTGGGTTTTTTTGGTTTCGGTAATTTCGGTTTCAATTCGATTTTTTCCGGTAAATACTTGAATTTCAAATCGGTTTAAGCATTCGGTAAACCTGGTATATATTTCGATATACCCATTTCTAGCTGCTACAATTTCTAGCATTTCTATCTATTACAATTTCTAGCATTTCTAGTTGTTTGGAAAATTAGAAACATACACAAACAGGTACAATTTCTAGCATTTGTAGCATTTGGAACAATAGATTTAAACAGATAAGAGACCAAACTAATCGGTTTGCTTTTGTCGGAGCCGGAGAGTGAGACGAGACCAAAATGACCTGTTTACCTCCGTCAGAGACGGATGAGAGTGAGACGAGATCAAACTGACCGATTTGCCTCTACCGAAGCCGGAGTAGAGTGTGATGAGATGAGGGAGCTGGTGCCCGAGGAGCGTGAGCCAAGATGATGACCCTGAAAAGCTGTTTACTCAAAAAATGTTTGCCGAAAAGTCAAAATCATCCACACCTCCAACACCGAAAAAACAAACCTTCGCCGGAAAAGCCAACTCGTCGGGAAAAAAATCACCGAAAAACACGGAGGGAAGTCATATCCGAATACAGCTGGCGCCGAAAAAATTGTCACCGGAAACCCGATCTCAAAACGAAGTAACCACACCAAATCGAAAGCCAAATCTCCAAACAAAAAAATGGTGTTCTCAAATAAAAGTCCCCAAAAAATTATTTCTCAAAATCAACCCAAGGTTGAAGAAGAAAAAAAAAATGAGAGAGAGAGAGCTCAAACAAAAATGACGGCCACAATTTTTTAAAGAGAAAGAGGTAAAAAAAAATGAAATGAAAACCTTAAAAAAAGATCTCTACACAAATCACAATATAAAGCCTAAATGAAATAAGGGCAAAACGGAAATATAGCCAACAAAACAAACGGCTCTTTTTATTTTAACAAAATGCTGCCCAATTCATTTTGTGTTAAATGTTTGATTAATTAAACAAAATATATGTTTAATTAACATGATTATTTAACACTTAAACCAAATACTCAAATAAATAAATTTAAATTCAAAGAGAATATAAAAACTCACTCATGAGAAATAAAATAAATAAAAGTAGTATGATACCTAAAATAATTTGACACTGCACAAAAAGTTCGATACGGTAATTTTGGTACGATATCGATACGGTAAATCGGTTTTTTGTATCTAAAAATCAAAACCAACCAAATTTTTTACCGTATTTTCGATTTCAGTAAAATCGATTTTCGATATTTCATAATATAAAATCAAAATCATTTTTTTTCGGACCAAAACGGTACGTTACGGTAAAACGCTGACCGGTTGCACCCCTGTAAAAGGAACTATTTTCCATTGCATTTTTTGTGCGTGCATTCAAACGGAGTGCGTTTTTCCGGACAAACAAACGGAAGCCCGTAGAAGTTGAGAGAGAGGAAGGACGAGCTTATGGGGAAAAAAGAGAGGGCGAAGGAGCGAAGAGAGAACAGGCGCCAAGAGATTTCTCTTCTTCGCACAATTCCTTATACTGATAATCAAAGGTATTCATTTTTTCTATATTTACACACTGCCAACCCTAATCTCCAAATCTCTGTCAATCAATGCAAAAATTTATATATAGACAGACATGTAAGCATATGCTTCCATGCCCTTGACTGGAAACATAGTTCAAATGAAATCTTCTTTTGTTTCTATTTCATCTCCAAGTTTGTATTGACATCCAACAAGTTAGTTGTTCCCCAGCTTTATTGATCTCACTAAATGTGCATTTGGATTTCACTCGTATATGTAAAATACTTCTCAAGTTCTTCAATAACTTGAGAATTAGGTAGTAATTAACACCTACTTCTCTTATAAATTAATGTGGACTAACTCCGTTGGCAAAAAATATAAATAAGCCTTTGTCACCCAAATTGAAATATGGACGAATTAAGTTGTTCTCTCTTTATAAAAATATGCACGCTCTGCTCCTAGCAGTTATCTGCAAAAGCAAATTCGGCACCAAACTAGCGTTCTTATTGATGTTTAATTTGATAATTGTTTAAATGGCTCAAAGTTTGGGTTAAAAAAGGGCTTAAACCTTTTTCGGCCAACAGCCGGAAGTAGCACCAATTGCTTAATGACTTGGAGATGACATGTTATTAGCCTCAAGATAGTAATAACAAGGTTCTTGCTTAAGTATTTGTGCCCTTCTAATTGTACATTAGAACCTTATTCTTACTATTTTCAGATCTGAACTTTTGCACATAGGCACACATTATTAGGTACCTTCCAAATCAATCCATTGGGGCATCAAAACTTTTGAATTATCTATAATTGGACTTAATAATTAGAGCGGTGGATGCGATGTTAAAAATATTAGTCTGGTTTGTTGATATTGTTGCTTATTTTTATTTTGGCCGCTAGTAGTTGGCTTCCTAGGTATAATTGCGATGGATAGTGATTTGAGAGAGAGATTTGAAAGCATTGTGTAGTTTGTACTTGTACTGCTGAATGTATGGATTCTTGATTGCAATGGTCTATTCTTCCTTCCGTACAAATCGAGGCCTTCTATTGTGTTTGCTGTTCAAACGTCCCGTTCGAATGGATACTCTGTGAATTCAATTTCTCCATTTTATTTTATGGTCGTGGGATGACCCATTTGCTTAGTGACTAGATTTATAGCTTCCACCCATTCGTTTGATGCCTGTCCTCGCCATTTTCAATTTCCTCACTGGTTTGATCACTCTGTTATTGTAATTTTGATTTGTTTTTGCTGCTATTGAGTTGGAGATTAACCTGATTTAGCATCGGATTTGGACTGGATCATAGTCAATCCATATCCATCTATTAAAAAACTTATTGGACGATATTGGATTTGGATCGTATAACGGATCTTTAAAACTCTAATTCACATCCTAATCCTAACGGGTGCAGGTAAAATATTATAGGTGCAATTATCCCACAATGAATGATCCTGAGCAATTAATGCCGAACATAATAAAACCAATCTCACAACACGGGTATTTACGTGATACGGCAATGACCGACATCCACAGGGTGTTTCACTTTTCTTATTATTCGCTTTTCTCTAATAACAAGAATTACGTCTTTTCCCTGACGCAAGGGTTACATTTATAGGGGAGGAATAGATGGTGCCGTGAAGGGCTTTCTTGCTTGTTGATGAAGTATTCGCTTGATTGTGCTCATCTTTCTCGGGATCCACGCAGGTGGAAATCTTATTCGTGTTTATCTTTAGTTGCATTCCTCTACCCAACCATTCTGAATCGGTATTCATCCAACCTGAGTTGTTCGGACTGTTCGAATTATTCCCTCCCAATTGCCCCTAGAGTTCTGTGCTTTGAATGGGGCGGAGAGGTCGGGAAGTGAGTTAGTCGGCCAACTGCTTGAGATAATGCCTTCCCACTCTTGGAAAGACTTAGAATAAGAATCTGCTTTTTTTTTCTCGTTGGGCCATCGAAGGGTTCGATTGTAATTTCTCGTGTTAGCTGGGGGCACACTGGTAAAATTTCCCTTAAAAAAATGACCTTGGGTTTTGTTTTCAAATGATGAGATGCCTCGAAATTTGAACCAGACTATCAAAGGCTTCTAACAGTCATTTTGCTCCATCACTTCAATTATTCAAAGTACCGGTGGTTCCTGCAAATTCTTTTACTTGTAAGTTTTCTTCTCTTTCGCATCTTCAATTTTTCTCGCATCGGCCTTTTAGATTTCTTTATTTCTATCGCTTTCTCCTTCTATTCTTGAGAAAAAAATGGTTTACGTCGTGAATGATAGAACTTTGGGGTACTTTAGGAATAAGTACTCCATTCACAACTGGCTAACTATAGAGTGTACTGGTATACCGGCCGATTGCTATAATGTCGAAGGCGGTCACTAGATTCACACTATATCGATGGTTGAGGGGAGCATAACCTTTCCCCCCAATCAACTCTTCTTAGAGTTTTGTGAATTCTTCCAAGAATAACCTGCCCAATATTCTCCAAAAACACGTGGAGGATCGTAAATGGTCATAGAATAAACGAACTATATGGAACCCACATATGGATTCCAGAACTAAAATATTGCTATTCATGGTTAAAGACGACTGTCAACGTCTTTTATTTGAAGGTGAGAAAAGCCGATAAGGTTTTAGTTGTCAATCTTCCTGATTCCAAGAAGGGGTACTGGAGTCGGGGATTTATTACCAAAAATTGGCAACATCCACCCATTCCTGATAGAGGTGAAACATATAGGGGCTTTTGTATGCCCTGCCAGGGGAGGAGAATAGGCTGACCATACTTTTTCTTCAGATTATGTTGTTGGTTGGTAATTGACTGAAATAGACACTAACATTTGCTTTCTCGTTTGTTTTGTTCAGCTGGATCAAAGGAGCCCTCTCGTTTTAATCGTGAAGAACTTGTGAAAGTTTGGAAGTTAATGAGGCTTTGGTTTCAGGTGGAGAGCACCCTAGGTCGACGCCCTTCCTGCTTGAGTATACCAATTCCACGTCTAGCTTTACAGCTAGGCCCGCGGATTCCATCCCCGAAATATCAGTTCCTTCCACAAGTGAGGAGTCTTTTAGATACTCCACCTCATTCTTTTTTGAGCCTGTGAACGTGAATACCATCCCAACTGCTGAGGAGGACGACATGGCTATGAGAAAAAGAAACCTTATTCTTGTGGATGATTCCGACCTCCCCACCTCCCCAAAAGCAAAGGTTACCAAAAGGTGGGAGGTCAGGGATCCCTCCGAGCATGTTACTCGGATAGATTCTCTTGAAAAGGAGAAGGCGAATAAGGATAAAACCGTTCCCTCTTCTTTCGTTGCTGTTCCCACTAAGAAAGTGGATGCCCCCAATGTGGGGAAGGGCCACGAAACCATGTTGGTGGTCAAGAACCCATCTTTGGCCCTTGGTCTGCTAGGGGGGCTGTTCTGGTATTGGACCGAGATCAGGTCGACAAGCTGATCTCCGATCAATTTTCGTCCCACGCCGCGCATGCGTTATCACCGGTAAGTTTAACAACTGCTGATTCGATTGTTTCCTTATTTCGGTCACTCGTTGACTTGGGGTTTTATCTTTGCAGTTTATGGCAAACTTTGTTGCCATGCTTGACAGGGGTGCCAAACAGGTCGAGACGAACAATGTCCTGTCGAAGGCGTTGGATTAGTCTCAAGCGCCTTTGATCGCTGTCTAAAAAGCATATGACGACGAGAAGAAATCCACTAATTTGGAGATTGAAAAGTTGAAGACAGCTTGACAAGCTGAGGACGGAGCATGACATGCTGAAGAAGGCTACTGCCAATCATCCTCGTGTCTTGCCAGCGGTCAAGGATGAGGCCTTTGATTACGGGTACGTGGAGGCCTTCACTGAGGCCAAGAAACAGTTGGCTTTCATTTGAAAATCGAATTTTAAGAAAGGTAGGGGCACGACCTTGATCAAGACCAATGTCCCTTCAGAATCGGAACTGTTTGGGGAGCATGATCCAGGTTGCCCACCAAGGCAGGAAGGAGACAAGGCCTCAAGCAGTGGTCAGGCGGAGGCTGTGGCCGATCAAGAAATGATGGACATCGACCAAGGCAAAACCCCTAACACTCAAGAGCAAGTGAAGGAAACAGAGGGTCAAAGTTAGTTAAGATCAACTTGTCTTCTAAAAATCCTTTTTTTCTTATGTCTTTGAGTGTTTGTAAAGGCTTGCCATTTCTTTGATCTAATGAAACGCCTTCAGTACTTGAAATCGAATCATTTATTTCTGAATGATTTTCTTTTGATTCTTGTAACTTGAAAATGGGACTGTAAGGGTTGACCCTTCTTCAGAGGCTGATGAAGCGAGTAACCAAGCTCATGGCGCCTATCGCTCTGTCCGACAAGCTCTTCAAAAAATGACAATTGCTTTCAATGAACAAATCTCATTTGTTGGTCAAATTGAAGAGTGACGCTAGGGATGTCAGCGACGTTGCAGAATGAAAATATTTCTCCACCGTTTGTTTCTTGTTGTCCCTCTTCAGCAGCCTCGTGCGAACTTCTCTCTCCCTCATCACTCTCAACCCCCTCTGCCTCAAGGAATCTCCTCCGCATTGGCAACCGCTTCCCCCGTATCCAACTCCTCGTACATCACTAACCACCTTCTCAATAACGTTATCTAATGACTGATGCGAAGGAGAATACCCTATACTATCTCCACTATCACTACCGCTAGACGATGTTGGTTGTTCACCTCCTCTTGTCGCCTCCAATCTCCTCTTTCCCTCCAATGTGGTAGGAGGATTTTTGGATCTTCCCATTTATATATCCTACAATTGCAATAACAAAAGAGTCAGATATAACCACAAAAACTCAACCTATATATTACTACTAATGCATAAAGCAACAAAAACACACTACACACACAACTATTACAAAAACTAGAAGTAGTTATAATAATAACAAAATCAAGCAAATCAACATTATATATGCAAAAAAGTTCTCAAAACCTAACTTCACAATATATATATATAACCAACACAAATCTAATCGCTATAAACATACAACCAAAACCTAATTTATGTATACTAACAACCACAATTACCATTATAAAGCCAAAAAATATAATCAAATCATAATAAAACTCGTTCATGTACATAATCAACACTATATAACTAGCATCATAAAAAACATACAATAAAGCAATTGTGTAAGAGATAGTACGGCGAGAAGTAAATGTAAGATAAGGAACATATAAGGTTGTAAGGAGCCGAGATGGAGACCCTTACGGTGTCGTATCACCGAATTCATCATATTACGGTTAGAACATACCGTAATGATCAATACTACGGTTGCCTTATATCGTAATGGTTAACAATACAATGGGTTGTTGTCGTTTGGTTTGAGCAAAATTGAAATAATACGGTCACTCCTCACCGTAATCAAAATCCCACGGTTGTAGGTCACTAAAGGGGATTCTCACCTACGGTGACGGGTAATCGTAGGTTCAGCTTCCCAGATTGTTTTTTTTATTTTAAAACCCTAAAGGTGTCTGCTTCGTTTTTTATGCAATATATTTCCAATGTTCAAATTATGTATGATTGAAATATAATTAAAAAGTGTTTACATTGTAGTTGTTAAATATTTCCATGTTAGGGTTTGCATGCTATGGTTTCCTACCATTTTAGTGTGCATTCTGACAAACATTGTTCATACAATATAATAAGGGGTATTAAAGTAACATACCGGAAATTGATCTTGAGGTAGAATGAGTAGGTTGAGAGATATGTGAGTAGGTTGTGTAAGGTTGAGAGAAATGTTTTGGAGGGAAGTTAGAGAGAGAGAGAGCAAATAGAAAAAGTGAGGTTTTAAATTTTTTGGGTTTATATATGACAAGTAATGTGGTGGTAGGAGAAATAAGAAGTACTTATATGGTGTTATGGAGAAAAAGGTGTTTTGGAGATAATTTTTGGGTGGAATTATCAGGAACCATCTTATTACCTCAAAAGGACAAGAATTCAGTTATGCACCATGTTTGTCAACACCAATCTTGCAAGTATACCTCAGAAAGGAGCTCTGCTCAGACTTCTTGTGAAATCGGTAAATGAAGGCTTCTTGGAGTGTTTCTTGGCGGTAACAGAGGTGGCTAACCGGTTTCTATATCCCATTAGTTTTTTGCTAATAGTACATTTTTTTTGCCGTGTTGGTTAGAATCAATTGTGCTCCTTGAGAACAGTTCTTATTTGCTCATGGCTAGGGAATCATTCCAATGTTTTATATCATACATTCAACTTGGACACTTGACTAGAGTAGGGTCTTTGCCTAGAACACGTTTGTCATGACCAAAATCCCGCATTGGTAAAGGGAGATTTTGGCTATATAATGTGGGTTCAAGAAACCAAAATGGTAACTCTAGTTAGCGCTTCAGGGAGAAAATCCATTAAATGATATGTGATATGTGATTTGCTTGTTTGTTTGAAAATTGGATTTCAATTAGTCCATTTATGCCTAAAATTGAAAAACTGATTATAACCAATCGAAACTGATCCAAGAGCTGATAATGATCAGTCAGTCTTGGTCTTGATTTCTTCAAAACTGATCAAGTCATTTCATCATCATCACCATCATCACCATCACCATCACCATCACCATCACCATCATCATCCTTGTCTTAATCCCGTTATATGGGGTCGGCCACATGGATTCCCTTTTTCTATTCTAATCTATTATATGTAACATTATCATTCAAGTTTAATTCATGAAGATGTTTCCTAATAATTTCTTCCCACGATAGCTTAGGGCGTCGCCTTTCTCTTTTACCCTTTATTTCCAATAATCTTCCTCTCGTTATAAATGTATCTACTGGTCTACGCAACACATATCCGTACTACCTAAGTCTTACTCTCTCATAATTTATCACTAATGGGAACTACTCCTAACTTTTCTCACGTACCGGTTTTTAATTTTGTCCTTTCTAGTAATTCCTATCATCCATCGGAGCATCTTCATCTCACTAACATGGAGACTTTGTTCATGTTTATTCTTTAAAGCCCAACACTCCACTCCATATAGGGTCGTTGGCCTAACAACTGTTCTATAAAAAATTTCTTTTAACTTGTTAGTTATCCTCTTATCGCATAACACCCCACTTTCTTATCTTCATTTGATATTCTACTCGTAATGTCCTCATCAATATCCCCATTATTTTGTAATACCGAACTAAATAACCAAATTTATTAGTTTTGTTTATCTCTTGTTCTTCAATCTTTAACGTTATGCTATCCGACGCCTCATTATTAAATTTACATTCCATAAATTTCGTTTTATTTCTACTGATTTTTAGTCTCTTCGACTCCAAGGCTTTTCTCCAAGTATCAATTGTCATCGCTAAGCCCTCGTTTGAAATGTCTACTAAAACTATATCATCCGCAAACATCGTACACCATGGGACATCTTGTAAGTCCTTAGTAATCTCATCCCAAACTACAGCAAATAAGTAAGGATTTATGGCCGATCCTTGACGTAGACCCACTTTAATCGTAAGGTCATTAGTTTCTCTGCATTTAGTTCTTACTCTAGTCTTTGTGTTATCATACATATCTTCAATAACTTTAATATAACTCGTAGGAATTATTTTCCTTCTTAAATCCCACCAAATTATATCCCTAGGTACTCAATCATAAGCCTTTTCTAAGTCTATAAAGACCATATATAAATTTTTATTCTTACTTCTACATTTCTCCATTAACCGACTTAATAAGTAAATAGCTTCCGTGGTGAATCGTCCAGGCAATAATCCAAATTGATTGTTCAAAATAGTTGACTCATTTCTTAATCTTTGTTCTATAATCTTTTCCCATAATTTCATAGTGTGATTCATCAGTTTGATTCCTCTATTATTACCGCAGTTTTGTATATATCCCCTTTATTTTTATACAAAGGTATTATGGTGTTTTTTCTCCACTCATCTAGCATGTTTCCTTCTCTTAAAATTTATTAAATAAACTTGTTAACCATTTTATTCCTATACTTGCAAAGGTCCTCCATACCTATATGGGTATTTTATCTTGGCCAACCGCTATATTTAAATCCAAATCGACCCAACTGTGCACACTCCGAGATAGAGTTCATTTCAATTGGAAGTTTGGTAGTTCTTTTTCTTGACAGTGGTGTTGCTAATCATGGCTACATGCATTAAATATCCAGATGGATTACACTTGTTCTTAATATTTCATTTACACCTTGAATTTCGCCAACAATTTTTGACGTACCCCTTTCATGTATTATGATTAAGCTGGGCAGATTGTATCTTGTGAATGATTCATCTGTCTTTTGTGAGTAATACTGGTAGTGCCTGGATGGTCGGATGGCCTAGTCTGTATAGGATGCACGGACAACCTGTCCGTTACTTTTTGTTAATATTTATACGTATTAATGAATTTATTTTGCTTCTGATAAGAAAGAATATCTGTAAAATTTCTAGATGGTGGTCTCTAGACACTATCGCTGTGGTGACTGGTGCAAATAAGGGGATTGGATTTGAGATTGCACGCCAACTTGCAATGCATGGGTTGACCATTATTCTGACTTCAAGAGAAACTAGTGCTGGTGAAGAAGCTGCAAAGGTTTTACGGGAAGAAGGCTCCAACGTGGTCTTCCATCAACTGGATGTTGTGGATCCTTCATCTATTACATCGCTTACCAATTGGGTACAACAAAACTATGGTGGTATAGATATTCTGGTAAGATAGTTACACCTTTCTCATTCTCGCTACGTACTGTTCAGCTGTACGGGTTCCTTTGATACCAAATGTTATACATAATGGACTGTTCCCATGCTTTTTTGCCTTCGTTTTCCAAATGATTGTGATTTCCTATAGTTGTTTTCTGATGAGAATGGATAAGTACAACGGGCTAAATAGTTACATGTTCGAAATGTACACTTTTTATTTTGTTTAAATATTTTTGAAGTGCCGTCCTTAGTCTTTTTACCTTTTTAGGGTTACTTTTAACTTGGCCATAAATAAGGCGTTTGGCAAACCACTGTAATCGCGTTGTGTTTTGAGATATTAGAGAGAGGGCGCTTAATTTGTGCTTGCTCTCGTGTTCCATTTGTCGTGTTATGTGAAATTTATATGAGAGCATAAGTGCTCCCACAACTTCAAATGGCCCCCAAGAGATCAGTTCATGTTGGGATTGGGCGCTGCCTCTCTGCCTTAGAGAAAACGCTTGCTGCTCTCATTTTAGAGTTTCTAAGCCTCACCACCGCGCATCACCAGCCGGTGACGGCATCCTTTCTTTTTCACCCCCTCTCTGTTTATCACCATTTCGCCCTACAATCAATCCCATAAATCAACCACAATCATCACTCCATCTTTCGATCCCTACTGCCCTTAGAAACCCTAACCTAATCCCACACCTGCACAAAAAAGAAGGATGTCAAAGAATGAAGAAGAAAAAGAGGGTGAGGCGCCATGGGTTGCGATCCAAGGGATCCCCTAAGGATTCAGCAAGCAGAAAACAGAGGCCTAAATGGACCTTAAATGAAGCTCGCGAACCTTAACTCTGTTGTTTTGACCCTGGCACGCTCCCACGACCGACAGGACATCAGGTGACCATTCTATTACTCAACGATATCCGTAGGGGTCATTGTCAGAAACCGGATCTAGGATTTCACAACTCTAGATTGATTTTCAATTACGAAAATGACAACCTAAGTTGAAATCGACAAATGATGAAGAGGACCATCTCGGCGGTTGCCGGATATGATGCCTCTGATGGAACCGATTGTGAGAGAATAGGTGACAACCACCCTGAAGTTTGGTTTTGGGAGCCAAGTTAGCAGGCCTGTAGGGAACATAAAAGGGGGGTTGGCCCAAAGATTACTCCAGGTCACTTTGACCTTTGTATTCTAATTTGATATGGTTTTTGTTGGGCCGTTCTTTAATAGGGAGCTGCTGGGCCTTTGTAGTACACAAGCGACTTTATTTTCAGCAATTTGGGCCTTCCCAATTTTATATATCTGTGGGCCCAAATATTGTAGTTTCTCTTCGGCCGCATATTTTGTGGCTTTCGTCTCCAACTTTCAAAGCTTGGGGACGAGCTTTTTTTTTTCCCAAAAGGAGATAGAGGTGAGAATAGAGAAGTGTGGTGGGCCAAATTGTAATATGTTCAAAATCTACTGTCTTTAGTTGGTTTACATTTTATTCTATTGGGCGTTTTTTATTTAACCCCCCTTGCAATAATGTCATATTTTGACATAACCCGCAAAACCAATCTAATGTTACCTGACGTTTAAAAAACCCATTTGTATGTTTTTTCTTTACTCCCTCCTTTTCCTGGACAATAAAGCCCTCATTTCCTTCCCCTTTACTAAATCACAAACTTTAACCCTAAATTTTAAAACCTTATAAAATGCAGAGAGTAAAGTAAAATGAAAAACAACAAAACCCCAAATGATTCAAACACGTCCTTATGGATTAGGCAACAAAACTCAAATTTGTAATTGGTAGTGGTTGTGTCGCAGAGGGTAAGGTGAGGGATAGAGTAGCGTGGCTGTAGGTTTTGTTTGGTTTGCAGGTATGTTGGGGGATAGTGTGGGAAGCATCTTCAACAACATTCTTGGTCAACAAAATAACTTAGCCTACAAATAAGGCTTTTGGCCAACCATTCACTTTTCATTTGGGGACGAGTTAACATCATTTTCGCCACTTGGAACTAAATAGCTGCTAATTTTTTTCAGGTAAACAATGCGGGGGTTAATTTTAATTTTGGAACAGATAATTCGGTTGAATTCGCTCAAAAGGTTATTGACACAAACTACTTTGGCACTAAAAATATGATTAAAGCTATGATCCCACTAATGAGGCCATCTACATCAGGCGCTCGGATTGTTAATGTGAGCTCACGATTGGGGAAACTCAATGGCAGGCGAAATGTAAGTAAGAACTATGATGTTTCCTTTCAATTTTTGCAATTATGGTTGAAGGGGTTCTATCTGTTCATTTGTATTAGGGGGGGCAGTTTGAAAATGGGCTATAGGCCATCGGTTTACTATACGTCTAGAATTTACCCTTTATTTTATTTTTCCTTCTAATTCTTCAAGAGAAGGGAGATTGGGGGAAAGTGGTTCCTTTTGTTAGGATGGTTACTAACAGGCAACAGCAACAGGCATTAAAAGTGTATTTTGTGCTATGATCATCATTCTGAAGAGGCCTGACATCATGTATTGCAATCTATTTTATAATAGTACAAGGGTAAGTTTGCAAAATTTGAAAGCGATTGAAAAATAGTGCATTATAATGAGATGTTAGAAAATGAGTGGAAAAAGATGAGAGTGTTTTGGTCTTCCTTGTCAGGAACCGTGGAAATTAATTCTTTGGGGGATTTGTAAGAAATGTTTTCCATTAAAAATGAAAAAAATATGAAGCACTTTTCATATTGTGAATAGTAAAAGACGAATCAAAAGAAGTATTGTCCAATCAAAGAAATAAATAAAATATGCATCACCAAACACTAAATTTTGTTTCGAACATACTGAAAACGAAAAAACATAGCTGTTGACATTATTGAGACAAAGAATTGTGCATGTGATTCTCTGCCCATCTTAAAGAAATCCCTGGCTCCATCCCCTCACTAGTTCAATGGTATACCATATCACTCTCCATTTGAATTGAACATTGACATCCCACTCACCTTGAGATGATTACGGATCTTACATTTCAATTAGAAATTTTTTGAAAACTGCAGATCATTTTACAAGTACTTGGTTGATTCTATGCATGCAAATATTATAACAGTTTTGTTTACTGTCAGAGAATTGGCAATGTCACTTTGAGGCAACAGCTAGAGAATGTGGACTTGCTCACCGAGGAACTGATAGACAGGACTGTGACCACTTTTCTGGAGCAAGTAAAA
Organism: Sambucus nigra; assembly: GCA_949130495.1. NCBI lineage: Eukaryota > Viridiplantae > Streptophyta > Magnoliopsida > Dipsacales > Adoxaceae > Sambucus > Sambucus nigra. The sequence goes on from OX422210.1 coordinate 183,698,532, forward strand.
GATGGCAGTTGGACATCTGGTGGATGGCCTCAAACGTATACTGACTACTCAATATCAAAACTCGCTGTCAATGCTTACACCAGGCGAATGGCGAGTGTACTTACAAATCGTCCTGATGGTGAGAAGGTATACATCAATTGCTATTGCCCTGGTTGGGTGAAGACGGCCATGACTGATTGGGCTGGGAATATCTCACCTGAGGAAGCGGCTGACACTGCTGTCTGGCTTGCCTTGCTTACTGATCGATGTGTGAGCGGTAATTTTTTTGCTGAGAGACGCGAGATAAATTTCTAAAGCAGTTCGATTGAAGATTGTAATGCTGTGTTTGAGTTTCGTTGTCATCTTCGCCAGCAATCCTCAGAGAACAGATCCAGCAACAGCTGAGAGAAGAATGAATACGGATGCAAAGAAAGCTGTGTTCTGATTACCTTTTGCTATGTGGAGAGTTTGCCTAGTTGAGACTCAATTCAACTGCTAAATTGGAGCAACTGTCAAAGTTGAGAATTGGGGTAGACAATGACGATTGATTTGTCCATACAGGGCAATCTGAATGTAAGATTCTAAATGGGATCAATTATTTTCAGTAGATTATAGATTTTTGATTAAAATATACTAATCCTGTACGAGATCAGCGTTGTCCATTCAAGGAAACAGCAAGGTCCACTTGTTGAACCGCATTTGTGTATTTTGTCATTGTTTATACACGTAGCGTATTGCTTGAAGTCAATTTTGTCATCCTCTGTTAATGGATGCAGTGAGGATTATGTTATTTGAGTATATATAATTTAGTGAATTTTTCATATCATTCGGTTATTGAGTATATATAATTTAGTTTATAACTCAATGCCTTTATCTTATTTTTTTTCACTGATTTTGAATATAAAACCATCTCATCCTTCTATTTCTCATATTAATTCTGAATTTAGATTCCACAATTTGTGTCGACTTAAATTTGTGCAAATATGTTACTTTTTTAATTCTTATATTTTGTCTCCATAATTTATATAGGCACATTTATGAGGTGGGTTGTGCAACTTTGGTAATTTGGGCAAATTAATTAAGGTAAATTTATCTTTTTGTTAATTTCATTGTATATGTTAATTAGATTATACATATATAACACATATAATTATATCTATTCCCTCACTTTCTTGATTTTGTTCAGTGAAAACATGACGGGAAATATTCGTTAAAAAATGGCTGAAAATATAAAGGAATTGATGATGTGGACCACATTATCCGTGTTATTTGCAATTTGGTATTTTTTTTATATCGCTCTTTTGAGTTTTAGTTATAGTTATTAGCGATTGAATATCACTATTTGTATGTGAATACATATATGCACATAATATTTTTTATAAACACGTCTTCTCCCGTATTTGAATGTAAATATTCATTCGGAACCTTAGTTATCTAGTCCCATGTGGGGTGTTTTAGTTGCATCCTATCCCATGTATTTTTATTTTTAGTTGTTGGTCATGTTGTGTGATGGTTAAAAAGTTCATGGGACGTGTCATTTTTTGAGGAAATTGAGAAGAGCGGTTGGAAGCGGTTATGAGAGGTTATGGAACTAATAACAATTATAAAAATAAATAGGATGAGTGACAATTAAAACTTTCAAATCATGACTAAACCTAAAAATACCATATTCATAAATAGATAATATTCCATTTTTAAAAACCTGTAATAATTTGTCATTTTGATTTCTTCTCTTTGGTTTGTTCAATACTTAATAATTGTTTATATTATTACCACTTTTATCAATAATGTTGACCTATAGATATTGGTGTTGCTTAGAAATAAAAAAAATTATGATTGTTATGGATATGAGTATTCAAGTGGTTTTTTTTTTTGTTTTTTTTTGTGTGTGTGTAATAATAATAATAATAATCTTGTGCGGAATGTCTCGCATTTTAACAGTGCAGACCGGACATGTGTTGTCTAGCGGTGAGCCTAAAAATTATCGCCTAAATTATAAGCTCTCTCTCTCTCTTTTCTGGGTTATTGCCAAGTGACACATGTTCGGTCCGCAGTGTTAAAACTCGGGATAGTCCGCACAAGAGCATTATTATATATATATATATATATATATATATATATATATATAGAGAGAGAGAGAGAGAGAGAGAGAGAGAGAGAGAGAGAGAGAGAGGCGCGCTCATGTATGCACTAAATTTGCACAAGTGCCGGTGCATACCATTTTAAAAAAATATATATTTGAGTTGATTTTTTTAATGTGATATTTAAACATTTCAACAGACATGTATAAAAAAATCAGTTCAAAAAAACTTTTTTTGACATTTTTAAAAAATCGGTCAAACTTTCGCAGCTTTTAAAGTGCTTAAAAGTAGTGGAAGTTTGATCGATTTTTTAAAAATAGAAAAAAAAGTTTTTTGAGTTGATTTTTTTTTATGAGTCCCTTGAAATGCTTAAATATCACAAAAAAAATCAACTAAAATATTATTTTTTATTATTTTAAAAAAATGAAGTGCAAACTTAGTATGCACAGGAGCCTCTCTCTCTCTCTCTCTCTCTCTCTCTCTCTATATATATATATATATATATATATATATATATATATATATATATATATATATATATATATATATATATATAGGCTTCAGTACATACCAAGTATACATACCTATTTTTTTAAAATAGTAAAAAAATTATGTTTCTACTTAATTTTTTGGGTAATTTACAGTTTGATGTACGTTTGTTTATATTATTAGTTGCTTGGGTTACGCTATTTTTCCTTATTGTTGCATGAGTGTTATTTTAACGGAAGTTGTTAAAGTTTTGTTAGTCAACTAACACTCAAACAGTAAATGACTTATTTGTCCCTCATAATCTACTAACCCTCAAATAGTAAAGAAAGAAAACTTTCCTTTCATCTCAATCAACGGTTTGGATATATATATATATATATATATATATATATATATAGTCAGGCTCATATGCACACTAAGTTTGTACATCACTTTTTTAAAATAGTAAAAAAAAATATTTTTGAGTTGATTTTTTTTGTGTGATAATTAAACATTTCAACGGACCCATTCAAAAAAAAAAGCTAAAAAAAACTTTTTTTGCTAGTTTTAAAAAATCGGACAAATTTTCACTGCTTTTAAGCACTTTAAAAGTTGCGAAAGTTTGACCGGTTTTTTAAAACTAGCAAAAAAAGTTTTTTTTAGCTGATTTTTTTGACATGGGTCCGTTGAAATGTTTAAATATCACACACAAAAAAAATCAACTCAAAAATAATTTTTTTACTATTTTAAAAAAAATGATGTGCAAACTTAGTGTGCACAACCCTGCCTCTCTCTCTCTCTCTCTCTCTCTCTCTCTCTCTCTATATATATATATATATATATATATATATATATATATATATATATATATATATTAATAATGCTCCTCTGCGGACTAGTCCGCATTTTAAGAATGCGGACCAGACATGTGTCACCTAACGGTGCGTCTAGAAACTATCGCCTAAATTATAGGCACACTCTCTCTCTTTTTTGGGCTCACCGCCAGGTGACACATGTCCGATCCGCATTCTTAAAATGCGGACTAGTCCGCACAAGAGCAGGACTGATATATATATATAAACTTTTTAAATATAAAAATATTAAGTTTTTTTTTTAAGAAAAAAATGTTTTACAATTTTTTTATAAATATAATTGGTTACAATTGTTTAAAAATAATAAACAAGAGTACAATATTAAAATATTTAAAAATAATTTTACAATTGTTTTAAAACAAAATAAAAAATATTTTCCACCAAATAAAATAATTTTCAACAAAATAGGATTTTCAAAAACAAATATATTAAGTCAAAAAAATATATTCCCAAACAAAATAATTTCCAGCCAAAAAATAGGAAAATAAAACTGATTTCAATTAAAAAAATATATTTCTTGAAAAAAATAATTTTCAGCAAAAAAATATGAGAATAAAACTGATTTAAAAGAAATGATTTTCAATTAAAAAACTGTTTATTAAATGATTTAAAAAAAACTGTTTAAAAAGATTTTTTAGTTAAAAATATTATTTCCCCAAAAAAAATTCTACTAAGAAAATATATTCTCAAGCCAAAAAAGAAAATCTCTAGCAAAAAAAATTGATTTTTAGGAACCTCCGGCGAAAAAAAAACTCCAGAAATAAAACTCCGGCCAAAATTCAGAAATAAAACTCCAGAAAAAATAAAATATATATCTTCGAAAAAAAATAATTTCAGTATAAACTCGAGTAAAAATTTTTTTACCACCAAATAAAAAATGTTTTCAACCAAATAAAATAATTTTCAATTCAAAAAATATATTCTCAAGAAAAATAATTTCCAACAAAAACCCACCGGTCATCAACAAAACCTCCGACCATCATTATAAAGAGGATGTATTTTTAATATATAAACTGTCAAAAAGGATTTTGAAGATATATTTGTAGGCTGAAATTATTTTTTTTTAAGATATATTTTTTTATTTGTATATATATGCAGTTTTTAGATAATATATATATATATAATAATAAAAAAAAAGAGCATGGTTTTGGCAAAAATATCTCCATTTTTGTATGGATGACATTTTCTCATTTCATCCCCATACATGATATGTCATGCTAAAAGTTATTTAATTTTATTTTTTTATTTTTTTTTGTGTTATATATATACTATTATAAATACTATATTACTATTATAAATACATGTATTTTTTTAAATACGTGTAAATTTATTTAATTTTATTAAATATTTTTTTACATTTTTTTAACTATTTTTTATTAATTTTTTAAATATTTTTTAATTTTTTTCTCATTTTTTTTTTATTTTTTCTCAATTTTTTTTTTCATTTTTTTTAACTATTTTTTAATTATTTTTTTAACTATTTTTTTCTTTTTTTAATTTATACATATATATTTTTTTATTTTTAATTTATATTATTTATTTTTGTTTTGTTTTTTCTCAAATTTTTTTTTATCACGGGGGCAAATTTATTGCCGTGCCCTCGGGCACGGGCATCCACTAGTATATATATATAGTAGCTTATGCATGAGAAAAAAAATATATGTATGATATTTTGACATTTCATACTCATGCATGAAATGTCATGCTAAAAGTTTTTTTTTAAAAAAAAAGGGAGTTTAAGAGTGTGGAGGAGGCACCATGGAAGACATAAAATGTCATGCATGTTTAACATGCATATATACATATATTATTATATTAATTTATATTATTTTTATTTTAAATTTTAAATTTTTTTGTTAATTAAAAAAAAAGGGAGGGGTTAAGGATGTGGAGGGGGGGAGGGGGGGGGACCATGAAAGACATAAAATGTCATGCATGTTTAACATGCATACATACATATATTGTTATATTAATTTATATTAAAAAAAATATATTTTTTTTAAAAGGCGGGTTATTATGGGTTGCTTTTTATCACGGGAGCAAATTTATCGCCGTGCCCTCGGCACGGGCATCCTCTAGTGTATATATATATATATATATATAGAGAGAGAGAGAGAGAGAGAGAGAGAGAGAGAGAGAGAGAGAGAGATAGAGAGAGAGAGAGAGAGAGAGACTATAGTACATCATGCGCTATACATCATCCGTGCATCACACCTAATTCTAGGCTATAAAAAACTCTTTTTTTCAAATTTTATATTTTTCCCTTGAAATTAACCTTCCAATCAATCCATATGCAAAAAATTAGGTCAAAATACATTTTGTAGTTATTTTTAAAAAATGCACAAAAACTGCTAAAAATACCTTATTTATAAGGGTCTGCGCTAGCAGTTTTTTGTGTATTTTTTAAAAATAGCTACAAAATGTATTTTGACCTAATTTTTTGCATATGGGTTGATTGGAAGGTTAATTTCAAGGAAAAAAATTATAAAATTTGAAAAAAAAGTTTTTTAGGGCCTAGAATTAGGTGTGATGCACGGGTGATGTATAGAGCACGATGTCCTATAGCCTCTCTCTCTCTCTCTCTCTCTCTATATATATATATATATATATATATATATATATATATATATATATATATATATATTCAGTTTTATTTTTTATTCAGTTATATTTTTGGAGTTTATTTTTTATGCTGATAATATTTTTTTAACTGAAAATCCTTTTCTATTTACGAAAATTATTTTTTTGGATGGAAAACAGTTTTTAATTGGTGGAAATCCTTTTTTATATATATATATATTTTAATTGGTGGAAAATATTTTTAACAATTTTCGAAAATTATTTTTAAACAATTTTTAACAACTTTTTTAACTGTTTTTTTTCTAATTATTTATCCTTATAATATATATATATATATATATATATATATATATATATATATATATATATATATATATATATATATATATATATATATATATATATATATTAAAAATATTTTTATTACTATTAAACAACAATTTTTATGCTTTAATTTAAAGGGCAAATATGTCTTTTATCATGTGAGAAAATTATTGATGATGTCAGCTAACGGTCAACTAAGTCAACTAACGGTTTTCGTTAGTTTTGCACCCAACGAACTAATGCGTAAACAAACGTACCACAAGCAACTAATATTATAAACAAACGTACCCCAAACAGTAAATGACCCTAATTTTTTTATATGACTTTTAAACATTTTAGGAGACCCATATAAAAAAATCAGCTTAAACACAAAAAAATTCAACGCAAAATTATTTTTTTTAACATATAAAAAAATAGTTTGCACCATCGGTATATATACTTGGTATGTATGAGAGAGAGAGAGAGAGTAAGTATTTGCATATAGTATGATGCGCCTCTTCCTTGATTGGAATTTGAAATTAAATCAAGGGATTTTATTATTTTGCTGCTATTCTCAACTATTTTTTTTGCCAAAAAATATATTTGTCCACTAGGTTGTTATCCATTTTCGCCTTATCATAGCATGATGTTTGTTTTGGTAGGTATTTTTTTCCTTCGTTTATTTCTTTCAATTTCTCATTATTTGCTTAGGTTTGATTTTGAACAGATTGATATTTAGCACAAGAATAGAACGTAAACAAATTCAAACCATCTCTATGGCTTAATAAAAGGGTCAGACGTCAATGCTAGGCTTTGTGGTCAAACCTTCATGTATTTATCTTACTTCGATTCGAAAGAAGAGGTAAAACCAATCATACTCAAAATTTAATTTGGTTTAGGTAACTTTTATTTATAATTTATTAATTATATATTCTTATTATTCGTAAATGATAAATTCAACCACAAGGTATTATGCATTCCGAGTACATTCGAAGTTTATATTCCTGGATCGGAAAATTGTTCAAGTTCTTTAACATTCTACATTTTTTACATCTTCTACGTTTTGGGTTCTTTAAGGCTTACCCTCTGTTTATGTTTTCAACGTAAATCATGTTCAAATTGTATTTCTATTTATATGCACATGAATTTATTTTACTTACAATAATTTTAACGTCTTTTCCAATAAAAGATAACATTGGTATATGGATTTTTGAGGTGTTAATGGATCTTTGTACTTATAATGCATTTTTATGACTTTTAATGCATAACCAGAATTCGATCTCATGTGCAACGCACGTGGGCACATCTAGCATATGTAAATTAGTATTCAACTCCATCACCAATTTGAATACGTAAAAGAATATCAATTGGAAGATACAAGTTTGTTGGCAATCTTTATACAGTGATCAATATTTGAAATTCATTTATTTTGAAGAGTAATGACATGTGTTCCAAAACATTCCCCAACATCACCCAAAATGCATTAAGTGCTTGTATCATATATGATATTCACCCTAATGTACAAATACTTAATGCTCTTTGGGGGAGACTTTGGGAGATATGTTTGGTACTCATATCATTATTCTTATATTAATACTTGACAAATATTGTAAGACAAACAATCTACAAAATTAAAAGAAGTTTTAATTGTAGAGATTGGCTCACTTTGATAAATTATGCATGAGGTGGTGGAATAAGAAAACCGATTCTAACAATTGTTTTTGTCCTTCTGATTTTCTATATTTGAAACAGACAAATAAAAATAAGTTCTCTAGTGTCCGACTCCAACAATTGTTTCTCTCTTGATTTTCTGTATTAGAAATAGATAAAGGAAAATAAGTCCTCTCTTGACTTATATAGAAATGTTTAGTTGCATTTTGTACATATAGAAATCTAGAGAGTCCAAATTTATTGACTTTTTAAGGAGAATTAACATGACCCTTTGACGTGATTGGTTCAAACATGGACAGCTCGTTAAAAACTATAGGGTCCGTTGTCGAGTCATTCATACTTCATCCAATCACATATAAGGGTCATGTTAACCCTCATTTGGATAAGTTCAACAAATTTAAATTCGAAATGCAGATCCAGTTAGAAAACATGACGTGGATAGATCCACGTTTGATTAAGCAGTAACAAATAAATAGATAGATCGTTGTTGTTTTTTACCAAAACACATTACCATTTCTAGTAAAGCTACAAATCAAATAAAATATGGTTGTTGGAGATGAGTATAAATTTGGAGATCCAATCGATTGGGTTGCGGTGAGCCTCTCACCTAATTGGATAAGGTGGAAACATTAAAAACAGTGAAACTCACTGTAACTATTTATTTGTTATTTTATTATTTCAACCAATGAAGTGAGAGGATCACCGTGACTCATTTTGAAAGTGAGTTTCCAAATTTGATCTCGTTAGAGATATTGTTTTTAAAATATTCTATAATTGCAATAATGATGCCATGTAAATATGAATCGTTTCTAAGATGAGCTTGCCACATAGGATAAAAACCCTTTTGGATTTCGAATTATTGGAGGTGGCCTTATACTTCACAGCAAATTGGTTACACTCAGATATACCAACCTGTGTGGAATGATTTATTTTGGTATTCGACTTACACAACGTGTCTTCTCTAATTGATCCCTTATTTAAGGAACTCCATCCATTTTTATTTATTTATTTATTAATTATTATTATTTTTTATATGTGTGCGGAACAATTGGGTTTCAACATTTGTACTCAATGGAGAATTTGGTGAGTGAAAAATTCAGGGTTTCACTTTCGTGTAAAATAGGTCAATTATTTTGGGAACCAACTTTGGTATTTTCTTTTGAGGATTCGAGTAGAATTATGAGCCTTTTTAGTGGTGAGATTCATATTTTTGAAAGTCTTTCATTATTATGTGATGGTTATTTTTTGCAAGTGAAGAACGATTATTTTATGTTTGAGAAAGGAACAAAAAAGTCCTTCCAATTTGTAACCTTATACTTATTTAGTGACACATATCGCAATTGCCATTATTATTTGTGGCCTTTCATATTTTCTATTTTCTCTATTTGTATTTCTATATTGGGTGTGATTGGTTCACTAGTTAATGGAGCCCTAGTAAAAAACGTGCTTGCGCACAACAAATTGGTATAAGAGATATGTTGTAAACTAGGGTCTTTTGTTCACTGGAGCCCTAATAAAAAATTCACTCCCCCGCAAAATTATGGTATAAAAGCCTAGGTTGTAACTAATGTGTTTTGTTATGGCATCCAAGATATGATGTTGAGAAATTTGATGGTAAGCACAATTTTAGCCTATGACAACTGGAGGTGATGGACATCCTTGTCAAAGAGGGCTTGATCCAAGCCTTAGAATGAAAGCCTGGAATAATAAAGGATGAAGCATGGAAATATATTAATAAGGAGGCTTGTTCCATGATCCAATTGCATTTGTCTTTGGAGATCAAACACAATGTTATGAGAGAGATTTTTGCTAAGGTGATTTACGAAACGATTGAGAAGCTTTATTTGGAAAAGTCTGTGACTAATTGGATTAGTCTAAAAAAGGAGTTCTACCGATTTTTTATGGGAGTGGGTACTTCATTGTAAGACCACCTCAATGAGTTTAATAAGCTTTTGTCAGAATTATTAAAAATGGATACAAATATGAAGGAAGAGGGAAAGGTTGAGATTTTGTTGGGTTCTTTTCTTGAGAGGTACGATAATTACGTGACTATAATAATGTACGGGAATAAATGTATTATTTTGGATGAGGTCATGTCATCCCTTCTCCCTAACGAAATTATGGTAAAAGTGGTCGAGGGTGACAGTAATTGCACAAGCCTAGTCGTTAAAGGAAGACCAGAAAATCGAGGTCTGAGGAGCTTCAGCTTTAAGTTAAAGGGGCATAAGGGCAGGGAATGTTACTACTGCCATGAGTTTGGGCACATTGTTCCTTCTCATCCCAAACTTAAGGAAGGGATGGAAAAGGCAATGAGAATGTTTAATTTGTGTTAGATGTAACAACCACTGATGCAGACAATTCGGAGGATGTCAACGATTTTATTATCATAGTAACCATAAATTTTGGCAAGTTATTTAATGACATGGATTCTTGATTCTGGTTGTTGCATCATATGTATCTCGATCGGGATTCTTTCACCTCTTACAAATAAGTGAACATTGGTTCTGATTTAATGGACGAAGGGAGAGTCTTCAAAATTTTAGAAATTGGATCAATCAAAATTAAGTCATATGATGGGTAGTGAAAACTTTGTGTGGTGTTCGACACGTTTCGGGTGTTCGGATGAACTTCATGTCGGTGGGTGTAATAGACTCTATGGTTTACAAGGTTGTAGCATCGAGTGGAGCTTTGAGGGTATTGACAAGTTCTCTTGTGGTGTTTAGGGTAACTAATGTGAGAAATTTATATGTTCTCCAAGGAATACAATAACAAGTGGAACTATTATGGGCTCTTATATAGTGAGTGAAAATTCTCATTTGAAGCTTGACAACGGAGGATAAGGCAAGCAAGGATTCCATTATGGGAATAATTGTGATCTTTACTCTCATTTGGGTTATGCGGGGACTGCATAATATTTTGAGAAAGTGAAATTCTCTTTGATATGGAAATCGAAATTACAATAGTCCTTATAGGGAGGTAGAACCATAAGAACAAACATGTATTTGGCTTGTGGTAGTCGTAATAGCACTTATATAGTCACTTCAGGAGCCAAGAATGATGACTGGGAAGCAAGCAATGGGTCATGATAGAGATGCAAGAAAAAATCAGGCACGTCCAATTCTCCCAAGGAGGGTGACATTGACTTTCAATTATTAATCGATGGCTATGGAGTGGTTGGTGGAAGTTTCTAGGTGTAATGTTTAACCCGGGGATTCTAAGAGTGATATTGATCATTATGGGTTTGACAAAGATAGTGGGGGTTATGTAACACCCTGTAAAATCAATGACCTTTAATTAAATAATATTTGGGAGAAAAATAATTTATTTTATTGGAAGGAATTAAATTCATGATTTGGAAAAAAATTAAATTTAAGGAATTTGTTAATTTGACGAATTGAGGTTTAATTATTTGGACTACTTTGTGTCACATTTTGAGGTAAAAAATTTGGAGATGTCATAAATTAATTCGGATGACAATTCGGAGTGCATAGTTGAATCCGGATGGGTCAAAATAGTTGGAAAAGAGTGTCCATAGGTATAATATGAGTTTCAGAACTTTTCTAGACACATTTAAGCGCCCAAATAAGTGTTTGGATCCTTTTTATAAAGCCCACAAGCCAAAAAACGGGATTGAGTTATTAAACCCTAAAAGTGAGAGGGTGTCGCATTCATAATACATTTTTAGAAAAACCCTTTTTAGAGAGAGAAAGTGGCTGCAAGTGGGAGAAGCCATGGGAGCCAAAGATCAAGAACAAGAGAGAGGATGTCATTCATCAACCCATCATCTTCATCAAAGATTCAGATTCTACAAATCCTAAGGCAAGTGGTTTAACTTGCATCTAAATTAATTGCATATTTCTATTCATATTATAGTGGGTGTGATAAGATGATATGGTTTGGAATTAGTTGATATCTAAATTGGGTTTCGATGGGTAGTATTGAATTGTAGAACAATTTCTTAAATTTGAAGAAGTGTATGAAATTGGGTAAATTAAATCGCATTTTAGACTTTTTTTTCAATGTTTTGGTTACGAAAATGTCAATTTTGTCCGCACCGCACGGCCTGATAGAAAATCCCATATTTTACATTTTGTTCTCTGATGCGTTTCTCCAAAAACGCCTCCAAAATGCCTCAAAACGGCATTTTAAAAATCTAGGCAGATTCGTGGGGCAAATTTTAAGAAATGTTAGTTTTAGTTGTTATTCCATTGGAGGTTGCCTAGATCGATTGATTGTGATATTTGTTCTATAATAAGGACATTAGGCCTGAAGTGGAGATTAGATTTACATATAGTGAGACAAGTAAGTATTGGGATAATTGAAAAAACAATCCATAAGGAAATTAAGGTTGAAATTGAGTAAATTGAAAACTTTAGATTAATAATTGTGCAAAATTTTTGGAGGAGAATTTTGAATAATAAATTCGTGATAATCTATTTTCGGACCAAGGGAGTGAGTCCGGGTAAATTAGGTGAGTGACGCCAAGATAATTAATTGATGCGTGATTAATTCGATTGAGTCGGGAGATTGACTCGGGTGAATTTTGGAGTAGTGCTACGAGCGTTGAGGCACGAATTTGGTTTAGATAATTTAGTACAGTGTTATATAATAAATTATGAAATATTCAAAACTAAAAAGGGTGTTAACCTTAATATGTGCGATTTGAGGAATAAGTTCTACATGATGAGATTTCGGGCTAGTGATGTATGTCCGGGTGATTTTAATTGGGTGACACAACTTGAGTGATAAATATAATTGTGGGAATTATTTGAATATCAAGTCGACATATAGATCTGGGAATATTACGCTAGCGTTATGGTATTTGTGCACGAGAAGCCTGGATTTAATATATATATATATATATATATAGAGATGATTTATAAATATTGGTGTGAATAATATTTATAGGAAAGCATAGCCACTCTAGTGCTATCATGGGAGGTTACGCGATGTGGGTGAATCCCCTGACTAGAGAATGCAGGGTGAGTATAGTCCCTAGGTCATAGCATTCGGGTTCAAGAATGAGATGCTTTGGGTATGATTCGGTTTCATTACTGTGGAAAACTATGGCCGCCTCCAATGCGTTTGTTTTACTGATTCGGTGAGCGCACCACGTCAGGGTTGTGGGTGGATGAGTATACCCGAGGGTGATAGCATTTAGAGAGCATCCGATGAGACCCTACTTAGGAGGATGGTTATATCTACGACCGGCGTGTAAATGTTGTAATATGATGATACGTATATATGGTGTAGATTTATATACTGGTAAATACATGATGTGAGTTGTATTAATTATATAACTTGTGAGATTGTTATGTAGTATCAAATGAGAAGTGATTTAAATAAGTTAGTGTGGTTAATAACTTATAAAACATTTACTAAACTCACTCGGGATAGAGTAGTGGAAATGGTAGGATATGTGTATATATATGACAAGACTAGTTACGTGATAGATATCTAGATGGGTCATATATAGGTACGTTAGGCATGCACGTTAGTTGAGGGGTGAGGTGGTTGTCAAGAGAGTGTGCAACGTTAACTTAAATATGAAGAGCATTCATGCATTTTAATTTACTGCAATTCAATTCACTTGCAAAATATTTTGGATTCTAACCCTTGCTATAAAATATTTTCCAAAACCTTTTAGGTGTCCAGCCACAGGGATGCCAAAATTGTTCTACTCCAGGGTTACGCAGCTGCGGCATATGTGGATGATGCAGGATTTTGACTTAGCCTTTTCAGTCATTTGATTTCTAGAGTAGGATGCCGTCAGTATTTCCTTTGGGCATGTCGCCCTAGTTATTACTTTTATTCCAGCCAGATGATGTACTCATTTTATTATTCTTGTGGTGTATATTTTTGTGATTTGGGTTTTGTAGCCGGTGGTTTTCTCGGCAGGTTTTGTAAATATTCATTTTCAGTAGTGTTTGATTTAGTGATTGCATGTATGATTTATTATATATATTCTTTCGCATGTTGTTAGCGAGGTTTAATAAAAAGATAAAATTTGACACCATGTATTTTGAATACGAGGTGGTTAGGAAGTTTAAAAGGTTTTTAACAGTAATGCTACGAATGAACCATATGAGATTCCTGTCTAATTTGATATAGGACTGATCACACAGTATTTTATTAGGCGGGGTATCACAGATGGTATCAGAGCATCAGGTTCGAGTGTCTTTAGGACCTGTGCAGCTTTTCATATTCCAGTGTAGCTTTATTTGATATAGAGCCTTGTTATAGGATTATTGTATTCCTTCTCGTATGCTACTTACGTTCACCTGCCATAGATATAGTTTAAGTGATTCATATACGGTTTCGATTGAAAGTGGCAGATCGAACATTATAGAACGATAAACGTGGAGCGTTAAAAGGATTGTCGGAGGGAGAACTCATCAGAAGCCATAGAGTATTCTAGAAATAGTGACGCGGTAGGAGTCACCATATTATTCAAATAATTAAAGTTGGAGAAACCGTTGGGGGACAATAGTTGCCCCAAGAGCCGTTGGGAAGGGCGATGGTGAAAGGTTAAAACACCAAGTGTAGACGACAAGGGGTATGGGCCGAAGAAGATTTTGTTTCAGAAGACAATTTGCTAGAATTCTAGGGAGGTGCGAAAGGGTGATTGACCAATGGATAGAGAACATCCAATTGGGATCACATGTGGGAGAGTGTATTAGCACTCAAGTCAAAATTTCGGGCAAAGAAGTTTGTCTTAGAAGCAGTATGGGATGGTGGGAGCCAGTCACCACATCCATGGGGAGATACCACGAATGACAAGGAATTTGGTGTGCAGAGTATTACGAATCCTCTCACTAGAAGTTCAATAGATAAGCAAGTGAAATTTTTGTAACTTTTCAAAAAGGGTCGGACAGTGGCCGGAGGGTAATGAAAGTTGGCGAAATTCTCAAACTTCATAACGGATGAGAAGGATATGAAAAAACAAGTATAGTTTCAAGTTGATAATAGAATCGGGGCTAGAAAATACAAGCACGGATAGGAGATCCGGCTAGAATGATCGATGTCATTGTCGTCAAGGTTGTACATTTCTAGGATAGACGTGAGCACAAGAGGAAGATGGAGAATATGTGTTAATCGAGTGGCCCTAAGACAGATGGCAGTTTCGGTGGAGGCCGGAAGGGATTACATGGCCAAGGTCAGTGAATGAGGTTTTGACCAACACAGTAGAGATCCTAATAGTAGCAACAATGATCCCCTTGGGTAGGTCAAGGGAAAAAAAAACTAGCAGATGCAGTAAAGGGCTCAATCATTCCCGTTCAAGGGTGTATGTTTTTGTTTACCCCATATAATTACTAGCCAAACGGGCAGCAATGCATAAAAATGTAAGTAGGTTATTAGATAAGAAAAGTATAAAAGTACAAGTTAGTACAAATGACTTAACAAGAGGGCGACAAATGTCAAAGCCATGAACGTGGTTTAACTACATATATAACCATTTTGGGTAGAAATTACACCAGGGCGAGTACATTTAAATGTGTAACTACCCAGTAGTTGATGAGGTAGTTGCAAGGCAATGGATTATATAAATAATCAACTTAAGAATGATCAAAGGAGGACTCTCTATCTTAAAAAATGCTTGTACTTGTGTGAACCTTTTCTTTCATTTTTCTTTTCTTTCTCCTCTTTACGATTTTTTAGCATAGTTTAGCATTCGTTCTTCAAAGCAGCTTATAAGGTAGACTTACTATAATTATCATTCATATTAATATAAAATTCAGTTGCCTTAATTTTGAACAGTCTTTACATTTCTTAGTTTAAACTCTTTTACATTCCTTAGTGTAAACTTCTTTACTTGATTTAATTCTAAATTAGTTTATCGTTAAATCATTTTACTTCACTCTTTTAATTACTTAGAATCCTATTTCCACCTTTAGTTCTCTATTTTCCAACCTTTTCCTTAGCCCTAGTTTATTTAGTTTACGAACTTATTTGGCACTAATTGGAATGTATTCTTAGTTGAAGCATCGAACGTTACACAATCGTATGATTATCGCAGGCTATGATAACCAATTAGTTGGTAAGACCACAACCTTTCCTGAAATGCTTGTATGTAACAAAAATACACACAATCCAACCAAGCCAATAAAATATATTTTGGCATTCCCGATTAGACGATAGTGTTGCATAAGTGTTTATCATGGCTAGGACATGAAGGAGTGATAATGGAACTAAAAATATTGGTGAACCTGGTTTAACCAGCCAACCCATCACTACCACAAAACAAACAATTGTGGAAAATGGTCAACAGTGATACTAAATACCCAAAATAAAGAATTAGATTGAATAAATCTTCAAGGTCTAAGTATCCAAGTGTAACGCTTGCTATAGGTGTGCCCTCAAACACCCAAGATCAATTGATGCATTAGTTAAATACAGTTTGACCATCTTGGTAATATCATGAAAACTATTAGTACAATGATTACAGCAACAACCGGTAGGTTGTCTCCTCCTACTGTTACGGTGCCCAATGGTCAAGGTTTCGAACCACGGACTGGTGTAAACACGAACATACATCCCACTAGTTTTCACCCTATGTATTATATTCCCAATATGAAACAACTTTTGTATAAACCCTAAGAATGGTAAATCATGCCAACACTGGTGGTTTAAAATGAACAACCGGTAGAAGGCATGAGAATACCCGATAATTACCAACAAATGGGATATAGTATCCCAATAGTAAGAATGCCTGCCCAATTAGTGAATAGCGCTGGACCATACTTCAATGAACATACTCTAGGTTTTCCAGGGACTTCGAACTATGGTGTAATTACCAATCTAATATTTGAATATGAATATGAGGGTTGGGAAATAACATGAGGTTTATTAGTTAACTCTTCCAAAGAGTTGACAACCAAATTCCTCAAGCGACTCAATCAATTCCTTTCTCAATGTAACAACAAGCACCTCCGGAGTGAAAGTACCTATATATAGAGCACTCATAGGGCTTGTTTTTTTGCTTGAGATATATAGTCCTTCATCTAATTGGACTTTAATTTTGACAAGATTTTTTTTGTAATTAGGCCACGTCTAGCTGCCTATGACAAGATCCCTACTAAAGTCTACATCAATTCATAATTTAGCCATATAATGAAGGTAGTCTTTCACACCTATTCACATTGGCTCATAGGATTTATTTCGGCACCATATAGGACACATATTGCATTTCACTGCATATATTACATCATTCCCGATGATTTATATTTTTTATGTTTAAATAGGATTTTTAAATCTTTTTAAAACATTCTAAATCAATTAAATTCATAATTTAAATTGGTTGGTGCAATTAATTTAAATTACAAAGAATAGGGGTAAAATTGTAAGAATGATATTGTCGTGTGCAAAAACATTGATAATATTATTCTGAATTTTTTCATACTTTTTGAAAATTTTCTTGGTTTATTTTGAATTAAAAATGTCTTGAAATCTTTATAGAAATCTAATTTAAACATTTATATATTAGTGGTTTTATACTTGTTTGTATACTTGATTAGCACTGGCAAAATTATGGGCTGGGCCTAATTTGGGGGGGTCAAATATGGGTTGGGCTAAATGTGGGTTGAGCCAAATGTGGGTTGGGTTAAATGTGGACCGGGCCAAATATGGGCGGACCAAATATGGGTTGGGCCAACCCATTATTTTTCTACTAAATTAAGTATTACAATTCGAGGTATATATAAAAAAAACTCATATTTTACTCATAACTTTTTAAAATGAGTATTATATTTGATTTGTATCTTTTAAAATTGAGCTCCATATTTGATTTTTTGCTTTCAAATATGCCCCATATTTAACTCATAGCTTTGAAATATGGCCCCATATTTAACTCATAGCTTTTAAACATGGGCCCCATATTTAGATGCTTGGACTAATATGGGTTGTTTTATTATTTGGGCCACATTTTGCCACTACTATACTTGATAGCGTACGCGTGTTATTTTGTTTTAATATGTATGTATGCGGTATTGTACATGCATTATACACTTCCCCTACGCTGGTTTATACACTCCAACGGTAACAAGTTTACACGATTTTGAAGCCCACGTTTTTGCTTTAAGTTGGTTACAGCTATTGCTACGTGTCATCTGTTTATGATACCAATTTATGTTTCTGTAAGGACCATACGATTTGGTTTTTATCTACGGTTGGTATCCCTCCTTTGCAATATGCATCCCCCTGTTATGCACCAATCATCACACACCTCACTTGGCTATATATACAGACCATCTGCTATTGATTTTTGGGAGATGAGAAAATAAAAATTGCACCGAAATGCTGTTAATTTAGAGAGAGGGAGAGAGAGAGAGAGAGAGAGAGTAAACAAACAAGAATACACATTTGTTCTCCTTAAAGATTTGATTTCCTTTCGTAAATCAAATTCATAAATTAAGAACGGACTATTATATTACTAAATCTGCACTTCGATTTTTCTAGTTTTAAAATATTTTGTAAGTGATTTGTCTCTCTTCTCAATACATGTTTAGAGATCTGTTCTTTGATCTAATTTTTGCAGTGTTTCCATATATATAAGTTGGTGTATTACTCTGTTTTATATCCAAACACACTCACTAGAGCTGTTAGTTTTTGGTTGTTGGTAAATTTTCTGTTACTGTTTTGTGCATTTCACATATCGTGGAATTTGTTTATTGTAAAGCCATTACTAGAACAATTTGCATGTTTAGGTATAGTGTTTAGTTACACTACACACAACTGGTCACAAAATTTTAAAAATCTTGGTTGTATTTTAGACTCATTGTTAGCTGCTAATTTGTGTACTCAAATCATACGAAATTACAAGACTGATATTTAAATATGTGTTAAACTTTGAGATCTGCCTCAAATTTGTTTTATTAGTTCAGTTTGAAAACGTTGACACACACGTAAGACGTTTGTGCATACATTCTTGTTTACTTTAGATTCTAAGATCATTCTTGTTTACCTTTGATTCTAAGTTCATTTGTGTTTAAAACTGGATTTGATCTCAATTATCCTCCTGTAATGTTTGCTGACTCTCCTAAGCACATTCCACCCCCTAAAAGGACAAACGTGACTACTAAACATTACTTAGGTGAATATAAGTCTAGAAAGACCATTCCTTATGTTAAACAACCTGCTGTTACCTGCTATTGCAGTTTTTGTGATGTTTTTGGGAATGCCTTGGTAATCATAGGAAAGAAAATCGTTTTAAAGTATTTAACCAAAACTGAAGCGATTTACAAATTTTCCTAGGCAGAGCACTAATAATAATTGGAATCATTTCCTCAATAAGTCTAGACCTCAAATTAGTAAGAAAAGTTTCGCAAAAGAAAAATCCCATCCTAATTTTCAAAAGGCACAAAAACCTTTGAAAACATTGCCTATTTGGATCAGGAGTTCTGATATGAGGCCTCAACTAGTTTTTCTAAAATCAAAGGAACTTCCAACAAATATTTATAGCCCATGCCAAATTGAGGAAATTACTAAGTCTCCTCATGAGAAGGTTAAGGACTTAAAAACTACCAAACCCTTAGATTTATTCAATGATTGGGGATGTGATGTTAATAAAACTGGAGTTATCGAGTATGGATATTCTTACCAGTTTAGTGCTCCAAAAACTCCCAAACAGAATGGGGTAGTTCAACATGTTACTAGTGATTTTTAACTTGATGATATACTTTTTATGTCCTTCAATAATTCTTGTTTAGAAATATTTCCACATATGATTGGAATAATTGTGCTTTAAAACAATAATTTGTTTATTTTTGCATCATGATTACTAGTTCTATGAGGTTTTAGGATAAATGTATCTACTAATAACGGTATCTCTTAAAATCATATTTATGTAAGAGACGTTTATTTTGCAGTTTATAAACATGTCAATATGTTAATCTCTTACCATTGTACAATTTAGTCAAACTGGGGGAGAGTTTAGTACATATTCCTGTTTAGTGTGTTGATATTTTTTTCATTCATAGTGTCTTGTCTTATTCTGTCCCGCACATTTATTTCTATCTTTTAATAATTCGGTAGAGCAAATGCTTCTAACTTGATTTCTCGGCAGAAAGGTTATTTATTATTTTGCAAGTTTTCTCATTGGTCGTCAGTTATTGAGTCTTTTTCTTTTCTAGGATGGGGTGGGTAGTTAGTAACATTTTTGTATAGAAAATTCTAGGAATTTTTTACCTTAGTAAATCATTTGATGTACTCAAGGGTTTTGTCTAAATTATTCCAACGGGGGAGATTGAAGGTACCTACCTATATAGAGCACTCCTATGGCATGTTTTTTATGAGTGAGCTATATAGTCCTTCGGCTAGTTGGACTTTAATTTTGACAAGATTTTTTTTCTGTAATTATGTCACGTCTAGCTACCTATGCCACGATCCCTACTAAAGTCTACACCAATTCAGAATTCAGCCATATAATGAAGGTAGTCTCTCACACCTATTAACATTAACATGAATGATTTATTTCTGCACCACATAGGACACATATTGCCTTTCACTGCATATATTACATAATTCCTGATGATTTATATTTTTAGATTTTTAAATATTTTTAAAACATTCTAAATCAAGTAAATTCATAATTTAAATTAGTTGGTGCAATTAATTTAAATTACAAAGAATAGGGTTAAAATTGTAAGAATGATATTTTTGTGTGTAAAAACATTGATAATATTATTCTGAATTTTTTCCTATTTTTTGGAATTTTTCTTGGTTTATTTTGAATTAAACATATCTTGAAATCTTTATAGAAATATGATTTAAACATTTATATATTAGTGGTTTTACACTTGTTTGTATACTTGATAGTGTACGCGTGTTATTTTTTTAAATATGTATGTATGATGTATTATAAACGTATTATACACTCCCCATACGCTGGTTTATACACTCCAACGGTAACAAGTTTACACGATTTTGAAGCCCGCGATTTTGCTTTTAAGTTGGTTACAACTGTTGCTACGTGTCATCTGTTTATGATACAAATTTGTGTTTCTTTAAGGACCATACGATGTGATTTTCACCTACAGTTTGTATCCTCATTTGCAATCCGAACCTGTTATGCACCAAACAACACACACCTCACTTGGCGATATATACAAACCATCTGCTATTGATTTTTGGGAGCTGAGAAAATAAAATTGCACCGAAATGCTGTCAATTTAGAGAGAGAGAGAGAGAGAGAGAGAGAGAGAGAGTAAACAAACAAGAATACACATTTGTTCTCCTTAAAGATTTGATTTCCTTTCGTAAATTAAATTCACAAATCAAGAACGGACTAGTCTAGTACTAAGCCTGCACTTCGATTTTCAAGTTTTAAAATCTTTTGTAAGTGATTTGTCTCTCTTTTCTATACATGTTTAGAGATCTGTTCTTAGATCTAATTTTTGCAGTGTTTCTATATATAGAAGTTGTTGTATACTCTATTTTAAATCAGTGCTGTTAGTTTTTGGTCGTTGTTGAGTTTTTTGTCACTGTTTTGTGCGTTTCACATATCGTGGTATATGTTTATTGTAAAGTCATTACTAGAACAATTTTCATGTTTAGGTATAGTGTTTAGTAACTTATACTACACACAAATGGTCATGAAATCTAAAAAATCTTGGTTGTATTTTAGACTCCTTATGACCTGTTAATTTGTGTACTCGAAACATACGAAATTATATGACTGATATTAAAATACGTGTTAAACTTTGAGATCTGTCTTATATCTGTTTTATTGGTTTAGTTTGAAAACGTTAGCACACACGTAAAAAATTTGTGTATAAATTCTTGTTTACCTTAGATTTTAAGTTCATTTGTGTTTTAAACTTTTTGTTCTAAAACATAGCTAAGAAAGTTTGGAAAAATATGGTTTGATCTATGTATGGTTTAGAAAGTTAAACCTAAAAGTGTGAAGGACTTAATCTGCTATAATATAAACCTTGACTGTCCATATTTGCCTTGGACTGAAAAATTGAACCTATTTTTGAATCTTTCTTGACCAAGAACTTTGAACTGACTGAACTGTTTAAACTGTTTGAAGCTGTTAAAAATCTTGTTAAGTTTTAGATTAATTTTGTTTAGTCTAAACATATTTTGAAAAACAGTCCGCCTATTACGTGTTTATCTGACTTATACATATATTGTTGTAAAAATTATTGTTAGTCAAATATTCATGTTTATATATATATGTTCTCTATCTTTGAGATATATTGTTTAATATTGTGTGTTTATGTAATATTTGATTGAGCGATTTCAGGATTGTTTGCATCTCATATCACTTAGTATTACTCACTCACTCTGTACACATATTCACATAGGCACATATACTAGTGTACATATTTGAACAAGTCTAGTGTTCAAGATTTAAAAAGAAAAGAAAGCTTTGTAAAACTAATTTAAAGTCAAGAAGATTTGACTTAAAGAGATATAAGACTTACGAAGATATATAGGATATATAATCTGTTGCATAAGAATTCGGTTTGTAAATAAGGGTGAGTGTGTCACATAGAAGAACGCACGTCACAAACACTATATTACCACACGTCACTATTAGAATCAATAGGAACTGAGCTGACCTGCGCTGAGGAAGCTAGAGGGAAAACTGAGAAGTGAAGAAGGCAAAGTACAAAAGACAAATTAAAGCTGAGATTCAGAAAAGGTAACCATAACAGAGGTTTGGTATATGTAATAGTTATTTTCTATCTAGTTTAATTTATGTCATGTTGTTTGTTTGTAAATCGTTTCGTATTGATTTATTTTAGTGGACTTTGGTAGATTAGGTGACCATAGAGGGTCCGTCGTTTTTCCCAGGGGAAGGGTTTTTGTGATGTAAAATAAATCACTGCGTGCTATAAATTTCTGAATTTAAAACCAGACCCGAAAACGTAGGATTTAAATTTAAAAACTCGCCTAAACAAACTAAATTAGTTATTATCTACTTAAGCACCTAGTCTAATTAAGATAATAATTAGGACTCTAATTAACTTGGCAAATATTATTCAGTTTGTTTTATAGTTATTAATTTATGAAAAGTTTAAATTGGTCCCCCTTGGATAGTCTATAAAAACTCGTAGGTAATTCGGGTTTTTTCGATAGTAGTTTACTTCTGCACTAGTCTATTGCGTATATATCCCCCCGCATGCTCACAGAGGTCCCACCTACACCGGTATAACTAGCACCAATGGCAAATCAAGTAGATCTTAACCAAATATAAAACTACTTAGGGGAGTTGGAAGAAATGAGATCGTAAATCTCATACACAAAATACATGGACCAATGGCTCGAGGGGTTCAAACTCTAATGTATAGGTAGTCATAGTGGATAGATAAGATTGATCTCCCTTAAATTCCCAACATTCCCCCTTTCTCAAGAGATGGGATTCAATCCATAATAGTACATGTAGCAAGGTTTACTAGTCAATGTACTGACATAGAAACCAATGAATACCTCAAGCTACGTTTGTTCTCTAGCTCTCTCACATGTGATGCATTTTCTTGGTTCATAATCCTTCCACCAAATCATGTTCAAACGTAGTAGCAGTTAAAGGACATGTTTCATGCCCAATTCTTCCAAACTAAACTAGAAGTGTCGATGGACCACTTGGCCAGACTATGCCGAAAGCCAAATTAAAAATCCACTAACTTCATAAATAGGTTTTAGAGGGATTGAAATAAGTGCAACATAGTATTGCATGAATTAGAGTTTGTCAAATTGTCTTAAAATGGGTGGAAATGAATGCCAAAGTGTATGTATATGAAGCTCTGCTAGAAAATGAACATGAAATAAATACTTCCTCTTTCAGAACAAATTACAAATACCCAAACCTAAAAATAAATTGTTGATGCCAAATTAAGTCTGCTGACGTGGATCAATTATGTGGAGACACGTGTCAATCTACATGGCACCCACAAACGCTTTTTGAACAACACACTGACTCCGAGAAACTTATTCTCCCCGACCAACTCAGGCGTTCCAAGCAACAAGTGTTCTCCGAGGAACTTCATTGTACCGAGCAGCTCATGCATGCCGAGCTACTTAGGCAGTCCGAGCAGCTTAGGCGGTCCGAGCTACATAGCGTACAGAACACTCACATCAGAATAATCAAGGAGATGACTGCGCATTAAATTCTCATTATTATCATACAGATGTACATGTCTACTAGAGAACAACGCATTGTCCTTTCATTTGTACAGCCTCAAGGCTATAAATACTTTGTAACCTCCTCATCAAAAGGGGACTCGGAATTTCTTGGTAAAATCCATTACCGAGAATTCTAAACAAACAGTCAGCAATAACAAAAACAGTGGACGTAGGCCATTCTTTCAATGCTGAACCACTTTAAAAATCTTTGTCTTATTTATTTTATATGTGATTGACTAATTAGAGGTAATCTAATTTTTTACATCAACAGATTGGCACCGTCTGTGGGAATCGACTGTAATTATCATTTTTCACCAAAACCATTCATCATCAATGGCTGATCATCCATAATCCAGTAATCGAAACGCTGGGATTCCTTCAAATCCATCTACTCCTCCAAATGTCCAAGATCTGGCTGGAATAATGGCTAATTTGGCCTAGAGCCAGACGGCCATGCAAGAGACCATGCGAGAACTTATGCAAACTATCCAAGGTGGAGCGTCGGCCCAGTCAGGACACGAAGCATTCAGAGTATTACTCGGTTACCTTTTTCGCAAACTAGGCGTACGTTATTCCCAGAGGAATCTCGATCCAGACGCACCGATTCATGTCTTGCTGAGAGATCTCATGATCCTTCTTATCAGCTTGGACGGACTTCCTCGGTACGAGCTATAGACATTCAACAAAACATCACTCTATCTATAGAAGGACAAGTGCTCTTGAAAGGTTGAGTAGAGTCTCTCCTTTTGATCGTTTGGGTCCTAGGAGGAAGGGAAGTCCCCCTAGGATTATGCCGAGGAACTCTCAACGACCATCTGATTTAAAGGAAGGCTCTGCCCAATCACGACCAGCTGCTCGTCATGAAAGATCCCAAGAGGCAAATTCAACACGATCAGTTGCTCGAACCAATAGGATCGAGGAAGGAAATGATGCGTGAAAGGGCTCAATTCAAAGGTTGGAGGATAGATTAGGGGAGATGGCTAAAACCAAGAATCCTCTACAAAGGACTTTTGTCCGAGGAACACCATTCGTACAAGAGATTGTGGACTTTCCCACACCGTCAAAATTCAAAGCCCCACTAGTAACACCAAAATACGATGGAAAAACTGATCCTATTCTCCATATAGAACAATACCAAGATGATGTTGATATCTATGCAGTTCCAGATGAGATGAGATGCAGGGCATTTTCAGGAACTCTTATCGGATCTGCTCAAATATGGTATAACAATCTTCCTCAGGGAAAGATTACGACTTTCTTTCAACTGGCCAAGCTCTTTATTGGAAATTTATGTTTTGGAGAAAAACCTGTTAAACGAGTAGCACACTTGTTGAGTGTTAGACAAAAGGCAGGTGAAAGCACCAGGGATTACATTACTCGTTTCAATAATGAAAAACTGGAAGTAATTGATTATGAGGAGAAAACTGCTATTACTGTTTTGATGAGTGGACTGTTGACCAAAAAACTGTACTACACTTTGGCCAAAGATCCACCCAGGACCATGGCATAACTGATGGCAAAATCAGCCAAAATCATGAATGCCGAGGAAGGTATGGCTGCCAAGAAGAACATGGACACTAAGGAGACCAAAGTTGAGGCCGATAAGGTTGAGAAGAAGGAGCAGAAGAATAATGGTGGCAACAAGCAATTAAAAGCAAAATAAGCATTAGAACAATTGAAGAAATTTGAAAATTATACTCCTTTGAAGGTAGATATAAACCACATTCTGGAAGAGATCAAGAATAGCGAGGAGCTAAACTGGCCTAAAAAAATGAAGGCAGATCCTAACAAAAGGAATAAGTCCAAATATTGCGAGTTCCATAAGGACCATGGTCACACGACCACAAACTGCATAGCTCTCCAGAATGAAATTGAAGCACTCATTAGATGAGGAAAATTGACCAAGTATGTTGATCGTCAAAGCGGAGGTCGAACCAACAAGGTAAAGGTATAAATCTCCTCTTCGGATAAAAGACGACAAGAAAAGAGATCATGAAGATGATCCCGAAGATGACCCCGATCTCCCCAAAAGACCAAGACAACCAGAACGCGAGGTATTTTCAATCCACTTTGGATCATTTGAATGTATTGTCATTACAGGTGGTGATGCAAGAGGAGGAGATCTTACCGCAAAAAGGAAAGCCTACCTTAATGAGGCTCAAGCTTGCACATATATACAACGAATAAATTTGGCTGAAGATGATCGTCCTAAGAAAGTGAATAAAGACAAACTAGTCATTGGTTTCTCTAAGAACGACTTAGCAGGTGTATTTTATCCTCATGATGACCCATTAGTGATCAAAATAAGAATGAAGGAAGTAATAATCTCAAGAGTACTGGTGGATAATGGCAGCTCGACGGACATCATGTTCTACTCATGCTTTGACAGCTTAAATCTGAAGTTGTCTCAGTTGGAGCCTTATCACAGGCCCCTCCTTGGTTTTATCGGAGAATAAGTTTTTCCACTTGGGACGATCAAGTTGGATATGCTTATCGGTACATGGCCTGCTTATCGGACAGAAAAAGTACGCTTTTTTGTAATGGATAAAAATGTCCAATCAACCTACAATATTATCATGGGAAGGGTAGGTCTAAAAAAGTTCGAAGCAATGCCATCTACTATACATCAATGCCTAAAATTTCCTACCAATTTTGGAGTAGGAATTATGAAAGGCGATCAGAAAGTAGCTCGGGAATGCTACTATTCATCTGCCGAATAGGAGGAACTGTAGGAATCTAGGAAAAAGACGACTACCTATCAAGTGGATGAATGTGCAGAAATTGAAACATTAGATCCTAGAGACGAGTCGCAGCTCGTAAAAGGCCAGGTGGTGGAAGCAACTGAAAATGTCATTCTGGACGATGAACACTCGGAACGAACAACTCAAATCTGTTCGTCGTTAGATGCCTCACTAAAACAGGAATTGATAGCCTTCCTAAAAAGCAGAAAATAAACTTTTGCATGGAGCCACGAAGACATGCCAGGGATAGACCCAGCCTTCCTATGTCACGAGCTTAATGTGAACAAGGAGATCAAGCCAGTAAAGAAAAGAAGAAGAGCGTTCAGCGCCGAAAAGAACCAAGCTATACAAGAAGAGGTTGAGAAGCTCCAAAAAGCCTGTTTTATTGAGGATGTCAAATATCCTGATTGGCTAGCTAATGTGTGTAATACCCCGTACTTTTGGCTATATTTATTTTTGGGATTAATTAATTAAATGCGTATTAATTGGAAATTAATCCGGGTTATAAATACTGATGTGATACGAATTGGTATTTGATTATGTGCATATATGATTATATATGTACTTGGTATTATAAAATTTGTCGTGGGATTTATATACGGCATTTTAGAAATTTTGTTGAGACGCGTGGGACCGCCGCGTCACGGTATAATATTTTGATATTAAAAGTGAATTTAAAATCTATAATCCGTATGGTCGTTTTGAGTGCGTCAACGCGTCCGGAAGGGTCGAGATAGTCAGAAAACACTAGCTGGGGGTATAGTTTGGGTCCCGGGGTATTTTTAGGCCATCCCGGCACTATAAAGGGTATTTTAGTAATTTGATATTTTTGGGTAATTAAAAGTGACGAAAATTGAGAGTTGTAATCTGATAAGGGATTGACCCAACCAACCTTTATTAACCCAACAAGCTACGGAGGTTTATTAAAATTAGGTTTTCATAAGTCCCCTAAAAGCAAACCCTAGCCACCATAGCCTTTTGGAGAAGAAAGCTTGGAGAAGGAGAGAGAGAGAGGAATTCTGCAGAAATTCTACACCGAATCCACACCAAATTCAGAAATCAAACCAAGGCAAGTGACTTTATTTCATTTAAATTCGAAGAATGTCTTTTCCATGTTAGAAATTGAAGAATCTTAATTGTTCTTGAAAGATTAAAAGAAAACCCATGAAATTTGAAGTTATTATTGAATGTTGGGATAGGTTTGCATGTAGAAACATCGTTGGGAGATTTAATTTCGAAGACTTCATATCTAGTTGATGCAATAAACGAATTAAAATCTGGGAATTTATGATGAGAAAAAGTTAGGGTTTATGTTCTTGAAGAAAATTGGGAATTAATGTAGAAATTGTGATTTAATGATGTTTAGATGATATCAAACCCTTTAATGATGTTAGTATAGCCCCTTAACATGTTTGAGGATGATTAGAGAACTCAATATATTGTGGGAACGAATTTTAGAAGAGGTTTGAGGAGTAAAAATGGTGAAAAACGATTTTTGGGAAGTTCTGGGCCGAAACTGGCATCTCGTTAGAAGCAGCCCCAGGTCGTTCGAACGAACTCGTTCGAACGAGCTTCTAACGAGTTGACCAGTCGTTATTAACGAGTAGGATTTTCGTTCGATATCTCGTTCGAACGAGATATCGTTAGAAGAGTCAGTTCGTTCGAACGAACTGGGACCTCGTTCGAACAGCCTCGTTCGAACGAGACTTCTAACGACCTGACAGTCCAAACTCGTTCGAAGCCTCGTTCGAACGAGACTTCTAACGAGTTGACAGTTTGGTCCTTTTTGGACTGTTTTGACTTTTGGAGTCCCGGAAACTGGTTCAAGGGTAGAGTTAGCATCCCTTTGATGATATAGTGATTGATTTGGGACTTTTGGGTTATTGAGATGAGTAAATCATACACTAGAGTTATATTCAATGAACCGTTTGGGTTGAGACGTGAGTGTCTACTACGATGTGAGGATAAATTATGGCACGTATAATTATGAACCGGAATAAAATAAGTTGTGATAATTATAATTAGTACGAGAGTGCAATATGTACTACGAATATAATACGATATTACTAAGATGTGTGTTTACTTAGTATTGATATATGGATTGTATGTATGACATACCTACCATACTTGCTATCACGGGAGGTTTCGTTCGCTTAGGACCCTCTAATCCTTGTGTGCCTACGGGGGGAATATAGACTGGTACCTTGATGAACATAGGTCATAGAAAGACTTATTGTGATATTAATAAGTCCGCTGACCATGGGAGCGTAGGTATGTGCGTGACCCATGTGATGGTGACTATGTTCGCCTCCACTATTTGTGATTTGTGTTATCTGAACTATTCCTGAGAGATTCAGAATATGTGATCCTTATGTACGTGATGTACCGGGATGGATAGCAGAGTATGTGTGCACCATAGCTTAGATTGCGGGGTGCTTGTATCGTATATTTATGATGTGAATAATATACATTAAATTTATGGAAATCCTCATGTTAATGTTGTAAAAATATTCCGGTATTGTTTCGAGATATATAATGAGTTAGCTGATAGTTATATCAATGGCATACTTAATAACTGAGTTTACGTGAAACCTCTATTAAATTACGAGCGTTGTTATGTTAAATTAACCGAGTAAAATGGGTAGAACCTTTGGTTGTCTAGCTAGTTTACGTTGTCACTTAGCTAGTGGAAAGAGTAGTTATAGATGGGTACTTACGTTAGGAGTGCACAGTTAGTCGAGAGGTGAGAATTTAATGTGAGTGCACGTCCTAACATGTACTTTGCATTTAATGTTTTAAATGTTTTTAAAGCACTTGCAGGTTTTTAAAATGACTTCCACTTTCGGGCTCTGACCCATTTGCTTCCAAATATATATTTTTGTAAAACCATTTTAGGTGCCCAGCCACAAGGACACCAAGCATAGGATTCTCATTCAGGTGACGAGCTGTAGCTGTTTGTGGAAGCTACAGGGATTTGCATGTAGACGCTTCTCTCATTTGGATTCCAGTCTCAGCATCTATCAGTTGTAGGGCATGTTGCCCAATTCTATTAGACATTTTTACATTTCAGTTTTCAGACTCTAGCATGTATTGCTCAGTATTCAGTTTTAGTTATTTATTTCAGTTTACTTATCAGTTGTGGGATTTGTATTGAGGAGTTTTTCCTCCAGGTTTTATTTACGTTTTGTGATGGTTATTCGTTTCACTTCAGTATGGTGAATGGTGTTATTTATTTCTTCATTACTTTTGTTGCATATTAATCAGATTTAATAAAATTTGGCACTTACTTTTTAAATACTAGGTGGTTAGTAATCTTTAAAATGTTTTCGACAGTGATGCTATTAACTGAGCCAACTTGGCATTTTGAATTAATTTTATAAAGGAGTAGCTACCCGGTGTTTAATTAGGCGGGGTGTCACAATGTGGTGATGGTGAAGAAGAAAAACAACAAGTGGAGGATGTGCATAGACTTCACTGATCTTAATAAAGCTTGCCCAAAAGATCATTTCCCTCTACCTCGGATCGATCAATTGGTGGATGCCACCTCGGGACACGAACTGTTGAGTTTCATGGATGATTATTCTGGTTACAACCAGGTTAAAATGAAGCCTGAAGACAGGGAGAGTACCTCTTTTATCACCCCAAGGGGAACTTATTGTTATAATGTTATGCCTTTTGGACATAAAAATGCACGTGCAACAAATCAGCGATTAATGAACAAGGTGTTTGCAGAGCAAATCAGTCACAATATGGAAGTTTATGTTGACGATATGCTGACGAAGAGAAAGAAAGCTGTTGATCATCTAATTGACCTAGGCCAGACCTTTAATCAACTAGATAAATATCAAATGAAGTTTAACCCTACCAAATGCATATTCAGAGTACGAGAAGGCATGTTTCTTGGGTATATTGTCAATCAACGAGGTATTGAAGCGAACCCTGAAAAGATCAAGGCTCTATTGGGGCTATGATCTCCAACGACGAAGAAGGAAGTGCAAAGTCTCACAGGACGAGTTGCAGCACTTAATAGATTTGTGTCACGAGCAACTGATAGATGTCTCCCATTCTTCAAAACACTTCGAAAAATGTTTGAATGGATTGATGAATGTGAGAAGGCCTTTCAAGAGTTGAAGAAATACCTGGGAGCACCTCCATTATTGTCCAGACCAGTGATGGGAGAAAGACTATACTTGTATCTAGCAGTTTCAAAAAATGCAGTGAGCTCGGTGTTAATAAGAATGGAGGATGGAGTGAAAAAACCAATCTATTACACTAGCAAGGCCTTCGGAGGAGCAGAGATCAGATATCCAAGACTGGAAAAGTTGGCACTAGCGCTGATCGAAGCGAGTAGATGAATGAGTCCATACTTCCAAGCTCATACCATAGTCATGTATACTGATATTCCGTTAAGGCAAACTCTTCTTAAACAAGAAAAATCAGGGATATTGATGTACTGGGCAGTAGAACTTGGTGAATATGACATAGTTTATGAACCTATATCGTTGCTTAAAGGGCAGGCAGTGGCAGATTTTATCGCAGAGTTCACCTATCCTGATACCTCTGAAGAGCAGAAATTGAATACCGACCAGCCTGTGGATGTTACAGGATCATCAAATTTAAACCCCGACCAACCTAAATCGGTTGATGAGCAAGAGAAGATGGTCGACGAGCAGCAAGAAGTGCTAGAGGAGGATATAAAGAAGCAACAAATATTCCACCGAGGAACTTTGTCCGATCAAAAATTTGAGGATGAGGTACCTATATAGAGTCTATATGTGGATGGCTCATCTTGTACTACAGGCTGTGGGGCAGCGATTGTTTTAAATAGCCCGGATGAGATCGATGTGGAGTATGCTCTTGGCTTTTAATTTAAGGCTTCTAGTAATGAAGCTGAATATGAAGCTATGATTGTAGGTCTTAGTTTAGCAAAAACCATGAAGGCAGAACAGGTCATTGTATTGAGTGACTCACAATTGATCGTAAATCAAATACTGGGGGTATATAGACAAAAGGAGAATTAATGATCAAGTATCATGCGAAAGCAATGGAGATTGTATCGAGCTTTAACACAGTACAGTTAATTAGAATACCAAGATTGGAAAATGCAAGAGCAGATGCCTTAGCTCGATTAGCCTCAGCCACACGCACCGAGCTACGAAGAACAATCCCAATAGAAATCTTGGCTAGCAGGAGCATTGACAAAGATATGATGATAAATTTCATTTCCCTTGATTTAGGACCATCTTGGATGGATCCCATCAGGGCCTATATTGAGGAGGGGGCATTACCAACTGATAAACTCGCAGCCAAGAAACTAAAGTTTAAAGCTGCTCATTATGTATTGACTAATGGCATTTTATATAGACGAGGAATTATAGCAGGTTTGCAAAGATGTGTCCACCCCTCCGAGGTGAAAAATTTGATTGAAGAGGTCCATGAAGGGTCTTGTGGAGCCCATGTAGCAGGTCGGACACTCTTGCAAAGAATGACAATGCAAGGGTATTACTGTCCGACGATGAGAGCTGATTATGTAGCTTTATCAAGAAATGTGATAAATGTCAACGTTTCTCCTCTATCCGAAGAACTCCCCAAGCATTGTTAACACCCATCACGTCTCCTTGTCCATTCGCCATATGGGGAATAGACTTGGTCGGGCCGCTTCCAACGACCCGAG
The DNA here is from genome assembly GCA_949130495.1 of Sambucus nigra. Lineage (NCBI taxonomy): Eukaryota > Viridiplantae > Streptophyta > Magnoliopsida > Dipsacales > Adoxaceae > Sambucus > Sambucus nigra. The sequence continues at coordinate 183,731,029 of OX422210.1, forward strand.
GATTATTTAAATACCTCGTGGTCGCTGTGGATTATTTTACTAAATGGGTAGAAGCTGAGCCTCTTATTGATATGACGTATGACAAGGTGTATCAATTTATTTGGAAGAATATCATCTGTAGATATGGTCTTCCCCATGCATTCATCACAGATCATGAAACTCAGTTCGATAACGAGGAGTTTGCTGCATATTGTCATCAGTCAAACATATTGAAGACCCACTCTGCACCAGGCCATCCCCGGAGAAATGGACAAACTGAGGTGACGAACAGAATGCTACTGAACGGTTTAAAAAAAATGACTGGATGATGCGAAGCAAATTGGATTAACGAGCTACATTCTGTGTTGTGGGCTTATCGTACTACACCGCGAGCAGCAACAGGAGAATCTCCATACATGCTGGCATTTGGAAGCGAAGGTATTATACCTGCCTAGTTGGGCCTCCCCACACACAGGGTACTGAATTTAAATTCTCCTATCAGTGACTTGATGAGGCGATTAGATCTAGATATGCTCGAAGAAGTTAGAGAAGAAGCAGCAATCAGGAATACTGCATACCAACAACGAACAACACTGTTTTACAACAAGAGGGTAAAGAAGTGTGATTTGAAGGAAGGAGACTATGTGCTAAAGAAAGTAATTCAAAAGTACAATAAACTGGAAGCTAACTGGCATGGACCCTACAGAGTAACAGAAGTTGTTCGACCAGGAACATACAGGATTGAAACCTTGGAGGGAGAAGAATTTAAGAATGCGTGGAATGCAGAGCATCTACGCAAGTATTATCACTAGTTGGTATTCCTATATAAATAAAGTTTTCTTCAGTATGAATAAAGTGTTGAATGTTTTACCCAGATCTCTCTTTTTGTTGAAATTTTTCGGAGTATTAGTGCTACACACTATGCATCAAGTTTAGAATCAATCCCTTCCAACTCCGGTTGGTCGGGAACAAATTACCACTAACTTTGATTGGTCGGAAAATTAATCTCCTCCAACTCCAGTTGGTCGGAAACAAATTACCACCAACTCCGATTGGTCGGCAAATCAATCTCTTCCAACTCCGGTTGGTCGGGAAAAAATTACCACCAACTCCGGTTGGTCGACAAAATCAATCTGGAAAAAATATCCACCAACTCCAGTTGGTCAGTAAATTAATCTCTTCCAACTCCGGTTGGTCGGGAAAAAATATCCACCAACTCCGGTTGGTCGACAAATTAATCTCCTCCAACTCCGGTTGGTCGATAAATTAATCTCTTCCAACTCCGGTTGGTCGGGAACAAATTACCACCAACTCCGATCGGTTGGCAAATCAATCTCTTCCAACTCCGATTGGTCGGGAACAAATATCCACCAACTCCAATTGGTCAGAAAATTAATATCCTCCAACTCCGGTTGGTTGGGAATAAATATCCACCAACTCCGGTTGGTTGGCAAATTAATCTTCACCAACTCCGGTTGGTCGGTAAATCAATTACAATCAACTCCGATTGGTTAAACTAAGTAGGATAATGGGATGTAAGTCGTTTCACTGCTTAGAATCAAAGAGTGATAAGTCACTATAATAAAAAAAATAAAACAGAATAGCATATCAAAATATGTATGTATTCACAAACAAAGACATTCTGCAAAATACTTAGAAGAAAATAAAATAGCAAAAGATGAAAAAATTTCTTCATTCAAATTAAGAAGAATTACATATGCTGTGAAAACTAGAAGTAGTTACATCAAAGACCCTACTCTATTGGTTTTTTTCCTTCTGCCTTTGAAACAGGTTCTACTCTAGCAGGAGGATCGTCTAAGGCATAAGGAGTGTTTATGAAATTTACATCTCGAAGCATTCGAACATTCATCACTGATGGCCGATCAAGCAAATGCTGTGGGCGAGATATGTCAAAATTTGAATGAAGGCTGTAATCGCCGAGGTACTTTGAGATCAAGCACTGAGGAATTTCCCGAGCAGGAATCCAACTCATGTCGAGCTTAAAAGGAGGCACGGGCAACTCAAGCAATCCAGGATCATAATAATCCCATAAGTAGTGACCCCGCTCCAATTTCAGCACACCCAGTGTATTCAACCATCCTTGCTTGTACCCCTCGTTATTTGACTGTTGGATCCGGTCATCAAGATGGTAGAGGGCTTCATTATAACCAGCCATCCAAAACTCTCTGTGCTGTTTATGGAATTGATAAGTTAACCTCTCCAGTTGCTCGTGAATATTCTTCACCAGAATTTCTTTATTTTCCAAGGCAGAGCTTTGTGTAGAAAGTTGCTCGTTGAGGTTCAGAATCTTCTTAGACATCTCTGCTAGGGCTTGGTTCTTCGCCATCAACTGGAATTCCTGGTTCTCCAAGGCTGATTGAGTCCTCGCCTCTTCAACTGAAATTCGAACAGCCCTTTCTCGTCCACGAGAAGAAGACCTTGCTCGTCCACGAGTATACGAAGAGGGTCCAGCCCTTTTTAAAGTTTCCAACTCATCTCTTAAGTTGGCATTCTCTACCTCTAAGAAAGAGAAACCTTCGTCATTGACAGGGACCAAGGCTCCCGAGGAAGATGCTGCAGATTTTAGTTGGGATATCTCTTCTTGCAAAACATTATTTTCCTGCTACAACAGTTTAGCGATTTGCCTATGCTCCTCAACCTCAAGCTTCAGAACGCTCTCTTTCTTCTCATAAGAAGAGATAAACTTATCATATCCTTTGTCAGCATTTAGTTGTTGATATTTCTTCTCATACCCCTGATACAAAAGGGTAGAAGACTCCTCATATTATTGTTGGAATTCCTCGATGGTACCCTGGAGATCTTCAATCATCTCGTAATATGCCACATTGTTGGCGACTGCAAGATCGAGTAAACATTTCAGATATTGCTAAGCCTCAACTACTCGGTTAGAAACACCTGATCCGAGGATGTCGATTATCTGGTCCTCATTCAGATCTGCATGACCAGCTTTGAAGTAGTCATTGCATTTCTTCATCAATTATATGTCATGAGCTGATAATAGCTCCATCCTGGCCATAAACTAGCAAAGAGAAGCCATAAACAGGATCAATAATGATAAAGACAGGGAAATAAGAAGAAAGTCAATATGAACAACCAAAAGTTTGAATTTTTATTCATCAAAAGGTAAATACAAAACTCAAGGTTACATTCAAAAGGAATAATAAAATTAAAACCCGAGCAACTTTACACCTTCTCCTTGTGTTTTACAACTTCCTCGGAAAGCTGGGATGAGGAGGTTGGTTGCTCGGAAGATAGTGGCAATTGCTCGACTAAGGTACTGGTGGGCTGAAGTTGCTCGTAGAAAGTTTGAACAACTGGAACAGGAGGAACTTGATCTCCAATCATCATGGAATATTCCTCTGAGGCAGCTTCGTCCTCTTCTTCTTCCCGAGGAGAGGGAGGAGGGCCATGAATGTGTTGCTGGAACAATTGTGAATTCTCAGCAATTTTCATCTCTTTCAAAGCAGTAACCCATCTGTCCCTAAAGTACTTGAGGCTAGCATACTCAATTTGCGAAGTCATGGCAGCCAGGCCCTTATTCCAGCCTTTATCCCAATCAGCACTGAACGATTTTTTAACAGCCTTTTCCCTTTTTTCTTTCTCCGAGGAGGTCCTTTCCCTAAGGAGCTCCTCAACGGCTTTCAACTTCCCTTCCACCTCCTCCTTTTGGCGATCAACCTCATAAAGTCTACCAACTTCCTCTTCAGCAGTTTTGAGCTTATTCTCAAGCTCCTCAGCATTCTTGAGCTTCTCCTCAAGCTCTTTATTATTCTTCTCAAACTCTTTCATTTTCTTCTCCAACCCCTTGGAGGCCTCCACAGCTCGATCTCTCTCTTTCTCAATGGGCTTGAGTTGCTTATCCTAAGCCACTTTATCTTCTTCATACTTCTGACGAGAGTCCTTTAAGGACTGAGTTAGGCCGACAAAATCTTTCTCTACACCTCCCGAGGAGCTTAAAGCTTTAATAACCTCATCCTTCTTCAGAATACTGTTGAAACACGTTACCAACTGGAAAAAAAAATTGAGTCAAGACAAGGACATAGCAGTGAAAAGTGAAAACTTAGACTAGTAATACTTACTGAGGCAATATGTTGAGCAGCCAATGTAGTGACCCTGTCACGAGAAAGAGTGTCTTCAATAACTTGGATTTTTGGGATAATCCAAGACTTCACCGAACCCATGGCAGAGCTCGGAGGAAAAAAAGTGGGAACACCACTTTCAGCATTTAAAGGCTGAGAGATAGGTTCAGCGAGTCTATCCGAGGAACTTTTCTTTGACTTCTTCGGAGGAGCAGGAATATTTTTAACCAAAGAAGTCTTAGTTGGTGGTATGATAATAACCTCACTAGGAGGAGAAATAACCACAGCCTTGCTCGGAGCCACAGGGGGATTCTCAACAACTTTCTTGGCAGCAATGGGAAGGGGTACATAAATGTTTCTCGTCCTTTCCTCTGGAACATCTTGCTTATTTTTCTTTGCCTCCACATTGGCAGAGTCTGATTTGTCAAAGAAGGCTGGAGATCTTCTTCTCTTCATTAGGTTACTAATGGGAATATTCGATTCAGAGGAGAAACCTTCCACACCAGTTTCAGAAGCTGGTACTTGGTCGATGTCAACCACCACTGGACGAGCAGTGAAGGATGAAGTATAGCTCTTGTACTGCAACAAATAAGAGGCTGATCTAATATGTTCGTCAGCAACGAATTGGTGTAAACTCCAGATAAGTTTCAAATGCCTTAAATTAACATCAGTTTCTTTGGGAGACTTTCTTTTACTGTCAACTGCAAATAATCAAAAATTAAATGTCAGTGACACATTTTATCAAACACAAAGAAAATAAGATTTTAAAAATAAAAATAACCTATCCCATTGCCATAAGGAGGACATCTAGGACCTTGATATACATTATTTCCATTTAATGGAGGATGTTGCCAATTTTTCATTACCACTCCATGTTCAAAATAATCTCTGTTGGCATCAGGAAGATTGACAACTAATGCCCTATTCAAAAACCTAGTTTTTAAATAAAAAGCACTATCACTGACAACCCATCTGTTGCAATACATTATCTCTGAAATCCCTAAACGGGTTCCATGAAGTTGGTTTAACCTATGAACTCCATTAACTATCCTCCAGGTATTTGGCGCTATTTTTGCAGGTAAAACGTCAAAATACTGACAGAATTCCAAACATAAAGGATTCGGAGGAAAAGAAAAGCCACATCTGGCCACAAAGAGACTTGGGAACCAATATCCCTCAGCCAAAGAAAAATAGTCAGAAGGTTCAGAAAGTTCTTCCAATATGACCCATGAAGGAATTAAAAATTCATAACGAACTTTGTCAAGCGATTCAACGACGTAAACCATGATGAACAAAGTAAATAAAAGAGAAGGAAGAAAATCTTACAGGAAAAGACTGAATCAGTTGACAACGAACGACGGAAGAAATGAACGCACAAGATAGAGAAGAAATGAAGAGTTCGAAGACAAAAATTTGAAAAGTGAAAAACGATAGGATTTCTGCCGCGCTTAAATACTTTACCTCGGGAATAGAGAAAGAAATAATTACAAGGAAGGACGTTTGCGTATCCGGCGGCTAAAAAGAAGAAAAGGAGCACGAAAAACGAAGCAATTATGGAAATTCAAAATACTTTAAAAACCTGATACTATGCACTCAAAAAAGGAGTTATATACAACGAAAGTTTGCCTAAAATCCATAAAAACCGAAAATCTAAGCAGCAGAATGTTACATACTTTTCTTCAACATCAAACTACGAAACATTGGGGGCTTCTATTGATACCAAATTAAGTCTGCTGACGTGGATCAATTATGTGGAGACACGTGTCAATCTACATGGCACCTACAAACACTTTTTGAACAACACACTGACTCCGAGAAACTTATTCTCCCTGACCAACTCAGGCGTTCCGAGCAACAAGTGTTCTCCGAGGAACTTCATTGTACCGAGCAGCTCATGCATGCCGAGCTACTTAGGCGGTCCGAGCTACATAGCGTACAGAGCACTCGCATCAGGATAATCAAGAAGATGACTGCGCATTAAATGCTCATTATTATCATACAGATGTACATGTATACTAGAGAACAGCGCATTGTCCTTTCATTTGTACAGCCTCAATGCTATAAATACTTTGTAACCTCCTCATCAAAAGGGGATTCGGAATTTCTTGGTAAAATCCATTATCGAGAATTCCAAACAAACAGTCAGCAATAACAAAAACAGTGGACGTAGGCCATTCTTTCAAGGCTGAACCACTTTAAAAATCTTCATCTTATTTATTTTATCTGTGATTGACTAATTAGAGTTAATCTAATTTTTTACATCAACAGAAATGTTGTTGAAATAATTGGGACTAACTCCATAGTATGCAAACCGTTGGTTTGAGAAAATACAGAAGCAGGGTCATTTTCACATAAGTCAAAGGGAATGATTAAAAAATGCTCCTTTGAAATTTCTAAGGTTGAAGACATCTTTAATTATCTTCTAAAAAACAAAATGATAAACTTCTCGATGATGTAAAAATGCCAAGTACAAATGAAATTCAAAGGGAAAAATGATTGCAAATGGCTAAATGTCCTTTCTCACTCAAATCATGATTTGAGAGTGCGCCTGCAATCAATGAATAAACTTGTTTGATTATATTCCAATTTTATGCCCAGATTTAATTAAAACCTTAGCTCATGCATTTAATTGTGATTGACAGAATATACATAATCTAGCATGTATAAAATCAGAAACACAAATTTAAGGAAAAATCCTCCGAAGGGGCAAAACCTTTTTATTTCACTATATTATGTAAACCACGACTTAAAAATATGGAGAAATACAGCTTGTTGTGATGCACAAATACCCGAAGACGTCGGTTCATTGTCATCGACAAGAGATCCTTCAAGAGCTTCGATGGTCATCAGTGAAGACATCATTTCTTCACAAGATGTACTCCAAGAACGAGTAGAATGAGTAACAAAGGTTTACAATGATTCAGATAGATATTTGGGACGTTTTGGTGAATCAAAAGAGGTTTAAAACTCAAAAGATGAAGTTTTAAAATTGCAACTACTGTCCAAAAAACGGAATTGTAAAGACTTGAAAAACCTTGATGCAGAAACATGTATTTATAAAAAAAATAGTCGGGGCGGTCGTTCGAACGACTTCAGCATGTCGTTCGAACGACATCTGATGTCATTTAAAGTCACATCGCGCGACCTATCAAACGAGCTAAAAGAAGCCAAAACAGTTCGGGTTTGTTTGATGAACTTCTTCAAGCGAGGTTCGCGTGACCAATCTCGCGATATGCAATGTCGCTTGATGAGGTCATTTGAGCGACATAAGCCCGTCGTTTGAACGACATAGCTTTGTCGTTTGAAAGACTGAAGCGTCAAAATCTAATTTCCCCAACAAGTCTTTAAAAATTAATTTTGACTTAGAAAAACCGACTTATTTTACCAAAAACATTTTAGAAAAATTCGCAAATAAATACGAAAATATTAAAAACTCCAAATTGAACATTGTACCATTTTAGCGAGTGTAGTTAGTGGGAACGGTTGAAGACAAACATTGCACGTTGCTTGATGTTGTTGCACTATGCATGTATAAAGGTGATGGGTGTGTGAAGCATCGGATTCGGATAGAGGCCTTCATGGATGATCGTGTTGATGCGCCGAATGTAGCAGTATATGACATACTTGTTGTGATTTAGGATACATAGAAAACTCCTAGATCCTAAACGGACATTTATAAAATCATGTCCTTAAAATTCTTCCCTTATGTCTATAGTTAATGACATATAATTTAATATCCCCATAAACCCCTAAACTGGAACTACTAAATAACATGTTTTCAAAATTCTTTCAACATCTTCAGTTCTTCAAATCTCCAATGTTTCTTTGTCATCATCAATGTGTGCAAAAATTGATCCTCGATATTATACCTACACACATGAGACAATAAACAATACCCGTGACGCGCAAAAGTTTGAAATATAATGATAAGCAAAAATCAATATCAATTAGGCTTAAGAAAATCGTTATCAAATCAAGCAAAACACCTCCCCCATAATTCGTTCTCCCCCTTCTTATGACGTACCCAAATAGACAAATATGAAGAGCACAAAGCAATGCATATGGAGAGTGTTAAAAGGTAATAAACTTCTCTTTTTGAATTTTTCAAAAATTTTCTCCCAAACAAAACAAAAATAAAAGAACATGAAAATAACCAAGTCGGTGATAGCGTAAATGAAGGAATGTGAACAAATTCGATAGGAAAATAAATGCAAACAAACATAACATATGTGCACGATGAATTTCGGATATTCCTAACGAATGAACTCAACATCTTCTTTAGGTGCAAAAATGGTGGAATTATAAGAAATTAACTCAATTTAATCAACAAATCAAAGTTCAAAGTGATTTTCACACCAATAACGCCCAAAACGATTTTATGCTTTTTTGAGATTTTCAAGAAAGTGCATATCCATTAATATACAAATTCAACCAAACTCCATCAAATGTAATAATGATTATTTTTTTTATTTTTTTTTTGGTTTACACCACGGTATCCACTAGCGACTTAGTGACTAATCCCTTTGCTGATTTATAGGCACCTCGATGGGTGGGACAACTGGCCCAGGAATTTAAGGCTGCTGCATGCCCAAGGCGGGGATCGAACCCCCGACACTTGGTTAAGGGAGGAAGAGCTCCTTCCGCTCTACCACACCCCCTGGATTATAATGATTATATAATGATATATCTTTTATTATGAATGATCATATTATCCTAAACTAGTTTGACCTTGGCTACTTTTTTTTAATGACACACTTTTTTGGCTCTTTTCAATTCATTGGGTCCTAGCTATTGTTTTCAATGCCACACTTTCTTGACCCAAATTAAATGGTGGATTAATCCCAAAGGATACTATGATTACCTTTCGTAGTCCTTCCCCATTTTTCACACAACACACACACACACACACACACACACACACACATATATATATATATATACACGGGCAACGGATATGACATGCACTACTATTATTATTCTCGTTTTATCGCATTTGGTTCGCTGTATAGGCATAATTGAGATGGAAACACTCAAACGGACATGTGATAGACAAGTAGAAAATTCAAATAAAATTGTGCATGTGTGCATTAAAGGAGATAAGGAGCCAAACATATAGAAAGATATCATTAATCACATCTCAATGACTCCATACATAATAAAGCACATGGATGAAATGATGTTGCATCTCAAATCACTATCAAACACTCACGTGGAATATGGAAATGAAGTGGTGACTATGGCTATCTTAAATGTTCATCCATAAAAGGTGTAAACAAAATACAAATCTCTATTTGTGTTTTTAAAAAAAAATTATAATAAGAAAATATTTTCGTCTTTTTCAAAAATTATCAAAAACAAAATCTTTTTGGATTTTTCAAAATTTTCAAAATATAGAAAATATTTTTGTATTTTTCTAAAAATATGAAGAAAAAAAAATACTACAAAAAAAGGTACAAATGATACAATATAGAAATAAGAATGATATGATATGAACATGAAAAATGCATCATATTCTAGACATGGTAACCACCCCTCAGTCAGCTGTGCAGATTCCTAAAGACTTCCTAAGACTCTCGAATCTAAGGGCGTCTAAAGGTTTCGTGAAAATGTCGGCTAACTGGAGGTCGGTAGACACAAAAATCAAGGACACAACTTTCTCTTATACTAACTCATGGATAAAGTGCTTGTGCTCCTAATGTGTTTTGTGTGTGAATGTTGAACTGGATTATAAGATATGTGTATCGCGCTCGGGTTATCACAGGAAATAGTCATGGTGTCCTGTGATACCCCATAATCCTCCAGCATTTGCTTCATGCATAGAAGTTGCATGCAACAACTCCTGACGGCTATATACTCAGCCTTTGCAGTGGACAAAGAGATGGAGTTTTGCTTCTTGCTCAACCAAGAGACAAGAGCAGAACCAAAAAATAAACACCCACTAGAAGTGCTCCTACATCCATCTGCATCTTCACCCCAATTGGCATCTAAATAGGTGGATAAACGGTCGTTGGTATCAAAGGAATAACAAATGTCGTATGAGAGAGTCCCACTCATGTATTTGATAATACATTTAAGAGAGAGTAAGTGCGACTCTTTTAAGGAAGCCTGATATCGCGCACAAACTCCAACACTAAAGGCGATGTCGGGATGATTAGCAATCAAGTAGAGAAGACTACCTGTCATACTCCGATACAAGGTTTGCCTTGCTTGAAGTGTCCTTGGTAATCTTAGTTGAGGTACTCATCGGGGTATGTGTGTGCTTAGCGGAGTCTAAACCAAATTTCTTCACAAGGTCTCCAGCATACTTGAATTGGGAGATGAACATCCCATCCTCTAAACGATGAACTTAGAGACCAAGGAAGAATGTAAGCTCACCAACTATGCTCATCTTGAACTCACTCTTCATCTCCTCCTCAAATTCGTGATCATGTCGGGAGCATGTGGATCCAAAGACTATGTCGTTAACATAGATCTGGGTAACCGAAATAGCACCATCTCCTCTCCTAACAAATAATGCCTTATCAACTCCCCATCTCTTGAAGCCACAGGCTAAGAGATAGGAAGTAAGCCTCTCGTACCAAGCATGGGGTGCTTGCTTCAAACCATACAGGGCTTTTCTCAGAAAATAAACGTGTTCAGGGTGCTTAGGGTCTTCAAACCCTTTTGGTTTTTCCATGTAAACTTCCTCCTACCAAATTCCATTCAGAAAGGCACCCTTGACATCAATGTAGGGATGGAAATGGGGCGGGTTTGGCAAAACCCTAACCTGCACCATTTAATAAACGAGGCGGGGTGGGGCGGGGTGGTTTTTATTTGAATTAACTCCTAAACCGCCCCATTTAATAGACGGGGCGGGGCGGGGTTCCTACAGGTTGGGTTAATTTTAAAAATAGTAAAATTAAAATTATTACATTATAGTCTTAGAGGTCTATAATGGTTCATATTTCAATATGTGAGATAATCCCCCAATTGTCAATCCACGTGTTCACATGGATCTTTTACAAAATTAAAATACAAATAAAGAGTTTTTTTAGTGTGTGTGTGTGTGTGTGTGTGTGTATGGTTTAATTGTAATTAACATACATATAAAGGGTAATTATGTAGGCAAAAGTTAAACGGGTTCGGTCGGGGTGGGGCAATTTTATTTAACTCGACTCCTAACCTACCCCATTTAATAAACGGATTTTTTTTAAAACCCATACCCGCTCCTAAGTCATTAATCAGGTATTAAAATCCGCCCCATTAGGGGTGAGGTGGGGAGGGGCTCCTACGGTTCGGGTTAAATTGCCATCCCTACATCCTTGTGATATAACTTGAAGCGCAGATGACATGCGATGGTGAGTAGTAAATGGACGAACTCAAGCCTCGCAATAGGAGCAAATGTCTCGTCAAAGTTCACACCCTCTATGTGTGTATAACCCAGAGTTACCAACCTAGACTTGTTTCGGATAATAGTACCATTATCATCCATCTTATTCTTGTAGATCCACTTGGTACCAATCACATTCTTCTCACTAGGTTGGGGGACAAGTTACCAGACATCATTCTTTCTAAACTGCAGTAACTCATCCTGCATATCGGATATCTAGTGTTCAACTTTGAGAGTTTCTTTAATTTTCTCAGGCTCGACTTTAGACGCGTAGCACAAAACCTAACCACATTTTTTAACTGAGCATGAGTCTTGACCCCTAAGGTGGGATCTCCTAAAATGGAGGAAGGGTCATGACTCTTGCGAACCCAAACAAGTGTGTCCCCTAAGTTAGGTGTAGGGTCCACCCTGGGTGTGTGAGGGACAATGGGATCATCAGATGGAAGTGCGTCATCCTCACACAAAAGGCTAGAATCAACAAACATCGACGGTTCATCTTATATAGTGACGTTTATTGACTCCATAACCTTAGAGATACTCAGGTTAAAAACTCGGTATTCTCTACTCGTCGATGAACAACCTAACAAAATCCCCTCATCACTTCGGGAGTCGAACTTTCCTAATTGCTTTTTATCCCGTAGGATATAGCATTTGCTCCCCAAAACACGAAAATATGAAAAGTTGGGCTTTTTTCCAGTCCATAATTCATAAGGCTTCTGACGAGTGTTTGGACGAAGGTAAACCCTATTCATCGTGTGGCACGCGTTAGACACCGCCTCTGCCCAAAATCTCCTAGAAACTCTATGACCTAAAAGCATAGATCTTGCCATCTCCTGAATCGTCCAATTCTTCCTCTCAATAATCCCATTTTACTGAGGAGTCTTCACGATAAAAAATTAATGTTTAATCCCGAGGCTATCACAGTAAATATCCACCTCTGCTTCCTTAAATTCAATGTCGTTGTCACTACGCATTCTATTGATAGTGATATCTTGTTGATTTTGCAAGACACGACACTTAGTCATAAGAAATTCTATAGCATCGGATTTCTCTCTCAGAAAATATACTATGGAGTAACGAGAGAAATCATTTACCATCACGAGGATATACCTCTCACCACCAAAGCTCTTAGTACGATTAGGACCCGTAAGATCCATGTGAATCAACTCAAGCACTCGTGAAGTGGTAATGGAATTCAACTTCCTGTGGGGAATACGAAATTGCTTTCCTAACTGACAGGATCCACAAACAGCGGAATTTATCTTTCCAAGTGATGGCATTCCATGTAATAGGTCCTTTTTAGCTAATTGCTCCAAATCTCTAAAATTCACGTGACCTAGACGTTGATGCCACAGATCCATAGGAGTGATCGTGGCGCTGTTGTAGACAAATGAGGACTTAGGCATAATCCTATAACAATTATCTTCAGTCCTCACCCCTTACAATAGAAATTTACCGACATAATCATAAACATTGCACTCTTTTTTATCAAAATTTACTGCAAAGTCAACATCGCACAGCTGGCTAATGCTGAGAAGGTTCGCTTTCAAACCTTTGACGTATAAAACATTCTCTAGCTTAGGAAATCTTGGCATCTCTAATGTACCTCATCTAACTATGCTAAACTTGATCCCATCTCCAAAAGTGACTTTACCTTCCTTACGATCCTCTAAGTAGGTAAAAAAATGAGACATCACCTGTCATGTGCCTGGAGCACCCACTATCAAAATACCACTGTGAGGTATTATGTGCTTTAAGAGCAATATGAATAACAAGGGATTTTATGTCGTGCTTCGGTACCCAAGAAATGGTAACCTTATGTTTGCCCTTGTTATTGTTGGTTTTAGCCGAGATTTTGGAATTATCAGCTGCTGACACGGACATTCGTTGGAACTCTTCCATTAAAATATGAGATATGGCAATTAGAAACTCAACTTGTGCTCTAATACTAGTAAGATCGCAACTGGTACGTGGCGAAGAAAATGTACGTCGTGTTCAACCTAAACTATAGTAAAACTCCCTAAGGTGGCCTTTCCTCTTGCAGTAGGTACATAAATACGCAGTCTTAGGCCGACCTTGGTTTGCTTTTCTTGGTCGAACTCTTATTTGGGGTTTTGGTTGATGGCCATATGGATTACTAGTAAACTCAGGAATTGATTTCGATGTAATATGAGACGTGGAAGCACCATCAAAACCTATTCCCTGCCTTTCACCAAACCCTAAAGCATGGGAGATGAGCATCTTTCCCATCTTTCCAGATTTGTCCTCTATCTTTACCTTGACCTCCCAGGCTCTCTCAAGGTCATGAGTGGGTTGGGCAACAAGGGCTTCAAGTTTCTTTTGAGCCTCCATGGAGTAATGGATATCACTAGTAAGACTAACCACTTGCTTAATCAAGTCCCCTTTCTCTTTCTCAAAATCTCTCTCTCTCTCTCTCTCTCTCTCTCTCTCTCAAATGACTTTCTCTCTCTACACAAACTCTCTCTCTTTCAACACAAAATTTTTCTCTCTCTCTCAAGGCAGTGGTAATGGAGGACTCTCACCCTCTCGTCTCTCCTAAATCTTTTTCTAAGGAAATGATCCTAAGAGATAATGCTTTATTACGCTTGTTGATGTAAAAAATGAGATCACTCTAACAATTCAATCACAGATAAATAAATTAGACAAAGAATTTTAAAGTGGTTCAGCCTTATAAGAATGGCCTACGTCCACTGTTGTTTTATTGCTGAGTGTTTGGGAATTCTCGATTTGTGTTATCTTAAGAAATTCCGGTCTGGGGGTCCCCTTTACAATGAGGATTGTACAATATATTTATAGCCTTGAGGCTGTAATGTGAAAGGGTAATACATTAAATGATATGCATATGAAAGGGTAATACATTTAATGCCCTCTTTGCGTGCGCGTCCAAATGATAAGCATTTAATGAATCAGTTGAACTGTTGGTTATCCAGCTATTAATGTTTTGTTCGAGATGCAGCTCGGACCGCCTGAGTTGCTCGGACCGCCTAAGCTTCTTGGTATTCAAGAGTTCCTCGGAGAGGTTTGTTCCTCGGAGCGTATGAGTTCCTCGGAGCATGTGAGTTCCTCTGGTAAGCAGTTTTGTTCCTCGGAGCGTGGGAGTTCCTCGGAAGTGTTTGTAGTTGCCATGTAGATAGACATGTGTCTTCATATGATTGGTCCACGTCATAAGATTAAATTTGGTATCAACAGAATCCCCCAATGTTTCATAGTTCGAAATTTGAGGAGTATGGAACATTCTTTCTCGTTATATGGTAGCGTTAAATAGTCTTCCTGATTTTTAGGAGCATTTCCCTTGTATTTATTTCTCTTTCCAAATTCGTAGAATCATGCTTTTTTGGACTTTTCTGCGCGCTTCGATTCCCGCGTTACTTTTTGTCTTTTTAGCCGCTGTTGCCCGCTTTGATTCCCGCGCCTATAATTAATGCCCTTTTAGCCGCCGGTAACGTAATCATCCTTTTTTGTAATCATTACTTCGCCAGTTCCCAGGGTAAGGTATTTAAACTTCACAGACACTCCCATCGTCTTCTACCTTTTCAAATTTTCATCTTTGAGTTTTTCATTGTCTTCTACTCTCTTCTGTATTCATCTCTTCCATCGTCTGTCGTCATCAGCTCTACTCTTTTCCTGTAAGATCTTCATCTTTCTTCTTCATTTCTTTTAATCACCATGGTTTACCTTGTTGAATCTCTTGACAAATTTCGATATGATTTTTCCATTCCCTTTTGGGTTGTCTTGGAAGAGCTTTCTAAGCCTTCTAATTATTTCAATTTGGCTGAGGGACATTGGTTCCCCAGTCTCTTTTTTGCTGAGTGTGGATTTTCTTTTCCACCAACTCCTCTATGTCTGGAATTCTGTCAGTACTTTGATGTTGTTCCTGCACGAATAGCCCCCAACACATGGAGAATAGTTAATGGGGTGCATAAATTAATTCAAGTGCATGGAACTCGTATAGGAATTCCAGAAATCATGTACTGCTATAGATGGGCAGTTAATGATAATATTTATTATTTAAAAACTAGGTTTATAAATAGAGCCTTGGTAGTCAACCTCCGTGATGCCAATAGAGATTATTTTGAACACGGGGTTGTCGTAAAAAATTGGCAATACCCTCCATTAACCGAAGATGAGGTTTACCAGGGTCCCAGATGCCCTCCTTATGGCAATGGGATAGGTTATTTTTATTTTATTTTATTTATTTTGAAATCATGTTTGTTTTGTGTTTGATAAAATGTGTCACTGATAACAATGTTTATTTATTTGCAGTTGATAGCAAGAGAAAGTGCCCAAAAGAAACAGATGTCAATATAAGGCATTTGGGACTTATCTGGGGTCTGCATCAGAGGGTTGCCGACGAGCACATCAGGTCGGCTTCGTATCTGCTCCAGTACAAGAGCTACATAACCTCCTTCACTGCTCGTCCAGTGATCATTGAAGCAGAGCCAGTACCAGCCTCTGCAAGTTCTTCACCTGAATCTCATATTTCTTTGAGCGAAAGGATGAAGAAGAGAATAACTCCTGCTCTGTTTGAGAAAACCGCCTCCGGTTCTGGGGAGGTAAAAAGGATTAAGATTGATGTCCTAAAGGAGGGGACAAAAAAGACTGATGCAGCTCCTCCAGCTGCTCCTGCTAAAGTCTCCGAGAAGGTTGCTGATAAGCCCGTAGTGGCTCCGAGCAGCTCTGCTGCTCCTGGAAAGTTGATTGTGATATCACCGACCAAGGATTCATCCTTGGTTGAATCTGTAATTGTTCCCCCGATGAGGCTGAAGAAAAGCTCCTCGGTTAATTTGGCTGACACCACTACTCAGCCCCCAGCTGCTGGGACTGTAGTTCCCACTTTTGTCCCTCCGAGCTCTGCCATGAGCTCGGTGAAGTCCCGGACCATTCCCGAGGTCCAGGGTAATGAAGGTAATCTTACTCGGGACATGGTTACTTCTTTGGCTGCTCGTTATCTTGCTTCAGTAAGTCTCTTTACTTTGAACTTTTCATATTTTCCTTTGTCATTTATGTTTCTAACTTGCTTTCTTTTTCTGTTTACAGTTGACGAGCTGCTTTAACATAATCTTGAAAAAGGATGAAGCCATTAAAGCCTCATGCTCCTCGTCCAGTATGGAGGGAGTTATGGCAGAGGCTATCAAATCTTTGAAAGACTCCCGCCAGAAGTATGCCACTGATAAGGCTATCTGGGAGAAAAAACTTCCCTCCTTCGAGCAAGAAAAATCTCGAGTTGCTGATGCCTCCAAGGCGTTGGAGAAGAAAAAGAATGCCTTGGAGAAGGCAAATAAAGAGCTTGAGGAAAAGCTCAAAGCCGCTGGAGAGCTAGAAAATAAACTCAAAATTGCTGAGGAGAGGTTGGACCAGCTCCAGGAAGTAACTCGGCAGAAGGAGGAAGCTGAACAAAAACTGAAAGCTGATGATGATTTGCTGTCCGAGAAGCTTGCTTTGGAGAAGGCCAAAAGGAAAGCTGCTGTGAAGAAGTCCTTCAGCTCTGGCTGGAATAAGGGGTGGGATAAGGGGTGTGCTGCCATGGTCTCTCAAGTGGACTATGGCAGTCTAAAGTATTTTAGGGATGGATGGGTTGCTGCCCTTCAGGAAATGAAGGTCGACGAGTCATTCGAGCTCTTCCAGAGACACATCCCTGGTCCCCCTCCCACTCCAGAAGAATTAGAAGAGGACGAAGCTACCTCTGAGGAGTCTTCAATGGTAATGGGAGAACATGCCCTAACCAACCAGCCTGCTGCCGAGCAAGTCGTTTCTTCCTCCGAGCAACAGCTGGTGCTCTCCGAACAGCCCACAGTTCCCTCCGAGCAACCTGCTTCCTCTTCCCAACTTCCCGATAAGGTTTTGGGAGATAAGGAAAAGGTGTAGTGTTGTTCGGGCTTACTTTTATATTTTTCTTTCTTTGTCAAATGTAATCCAGCACTTGTAATTCTGAATTTTATGATCTAATAAAACTTGAATTTTCTTGCATACTGTTGTTCATCTTTCATTCACACTCTGCTTATTCTTCTTATTGATGATTGCCTTTCTTTCTCTGCTAGTTTCTGGCCAGGATGGAAATGCTTTCTTCCCATGATACAAAGTTACTGCAACAGTGCAATGAGTACTTTAAGGCTGGTCACACAGACTTGAGTGCTGCACAAGTTGCCGATATCCTTGGCCAGGATGCTTCAGAACAGGCAGTGGAAGCATATCAGTACCTGAAGTGTCTGCTTGATCGAGCGGTAGCCAATAATGTGGCTTACTATAAAATGATCGAGGATCTCCAGTGCACCCTCGAAGACCTTCAGAATCAATACAAGGAATCAACTGCCTTGTTGCATGAGAGTTACGAGAAGAAGTATAAGCTGATCGTTGCTGACAAGGGCTACGAGAAGCTTTTTGCTGGTTATGATGTAAGGGAGAGAACCCTGAGGGGCGAGGTCGAGGAATGCAGACAGATTACCGAGCTGCTGGAAAAGGAAAACAACAACTTGCAGAAAGAGCTATCACAGTTGAAGTCTACAGTCTCTTCTTCAACATCCCTAATCCCAGTGACTGGCGAGGGATTTTCATTCCTAGAAGTGGAGAATGCCAAGTTGAGGGAAGAATTGGATACCTTGAGGAGGTCGGGCCCTTCCACGTCTCCTCGGGGATGAGGAAGAGCTCCTCGGGGACGAGCAAGAGCAGCTCGAGTTCTTGTCGAGGAACAGAGGACAGCATCTACCTTAGAGAACCAAGCCTTCCAACTAATGGCGAAGAACCAAGCTTTGTCTGACATGTCAAAGAAGATTAGGGACTTGAAAAATAGCTCTCTGCGCAGAAGTCCGTCTTGGAGAATAAGGAGATTTTCATCAAGAGTCTCCACGAGCAGCTAGAGAGGTTAACATATCAATTCCACAAACAGCCCAGGGAGTTCTGAATGGCTGGATACAACGAAGCACTATTCAACCTGGACGATCGTATCCAGAATGCCAACAATGAGGGCTACAAACAAGGCTGGTTGAATGCCTTAGGTGTGCTGAAGCTCGAACAAGGACACTATTTATGGGACTACCATGATCCCGGGTTGCTTGACCTGCCTGTGCCACCGTACAACCTGGAGATGGAATGGATCCCTGCTCGGGCCATTCCTCGGAGCTTAATTTCAAAATACCTCGGTGACTATAATTTACATTCTCAAATTGAGGTATCTCATCCCGAGCATCTTCTAGATCGACCTTCTGTGATGAACGTCAGGATGCTGAAGGATTTGAACTTCATCAATTCTCCTCAATATTTAAATGATCCGCCTGCTGGCGAGGAACCTGTATCGAAAGCTGAGGGGAAAAGACCAATAGAATAGGAATTTTTAATGTAACAGTTAGTATACATATCAATGTAATTTTCATTTTATTATCAATGTAACTTGTAATTTATTTCGAATTTAATGAAAGACTTTCATTATTGCTTGCAAATCTTAATTGCTATTGTCTTGTAAATATCAAACACTTTATATTTATGCATATCTGTTAAAAAGATAATAATAGTGTTGTTCATCGACCAACTTAGTAAAAAAAGTTACAAGTATCAGTAATGTTGCTCGATCACTTAATAATAAAGTAATGAGTATAAAAATGTTTAAAATTTTTCCAACCAACCAAGGTTGTTAAATTGTGTGCTCGTCGACCAATTATAGTTAATGAGAGTTTATCCCCGACTAACCATACTTGGTAAATTTTTGTCTTTTTCATAAAATGTGTCTGACCAACCAAGGTCAATGAATTCTCCTCGTCGACCAACTATAGTTAGTGGGTTTTTATCCCCGACCAACCATACTTGGTACAGTTTGGAATATTTTCTCCTCGTCGACCAACTACGCTGGTACAGTTTGGAATATTTTCTCCTCGTCGACCAACTAAGTTGGTACAGTTTGGAATATTTTCTCCTCGTCGACCAACTAAGTTGGTACAGTTTGGAATATTTTCTTCTCGTCGACCAACTAAGTTGGTACAGTTTGGAATATTTTCTCCTCGTCGACCAACTACAGTTAGTGGGTTTTTATCCCCGACCAACCATACTTGGTACAGTTTGGAATATTTTCTCCTCGTCGACCAACTACAGTTAGTGGGTTTTTATCCCCGACCAACCATACTTGGTACAGTTTGGAATATTTTATTGAGTAGTCTGTCGAGCTGTGCCGAGTAGTGCGTAGCACTAGTATTTCCTGAAATTTTTTCAATAAACAGAGAGACTTGCAGAATATTTTTATTTTATTCATACTGATGGAACTGCGTTACATATACATCACTGATAATACTTGTGCAGATGCTCTGCGTTCCATGCATTCTTAAACTCCTCGCCTTCTAAAGTGGCTATTCGATAAGTTCCTGGTCGAACAACTTCTGTAACTCGGTATGGTCCATGCCAGTTTGCCTCCAGTTTGTTATGCTTTTGAATTACTTTCTTCAGTACATAGTCTCCTTCTTTCAGGTCGCACTTCTTCACCCTCTTGTTGTATAACAAAGCTGTTCGCTGCTGGTAAGCAGCATTTCTAATGGCTGTTTCTTCTCTGACTTCCTCGAGCATGTCTAAATCCAGTCTTCTCATTAAGTCACTGACAGGGGAATTGAAATTCAGTACCCTGTGTGTTGGGAGGCCCAACTCGGTAGGTATGACAGCTTCACTTCCAAACGCCAGCATGCATGGTGATTCTCCAGTTGCTACTTGGGGAGTAGTTCGGTAAGCCCAGAGTACTGATTGTAACTCGTTGATCCAGTTTGCTTTCGCATCATCCAATCTTTTCTTCAAACCGTTCAGCAGTGTTCTGTCTATCACTTCAGTTTGTCCATTGCTTTGAGGATGGTTTGGTGCTGAGTGGACCTTCAAAATATTTGATTGATGATAATAGGCGGCAAACTCCTCGTTATCAAATTGTGTCCCATAGTCTGTGATGAAGGCACGAGGGAGACCATATAGGCAAATGATGTTCTTCCAAACAAATTGGTACACCTTCTCATACGTCATATCAATGAGTGGCTCAGCTTCTACCCACTTAGTAAAATAATCCACTGCGATGACGAGGTACTTGAACCTTCCTCGGGTCGTTGGCAGTGGTCCAACCAAATCAATTCTCCACATGGAAAATGGCCAAGGGGAAGTTATGGGTGTCAACAATGCTTATGGAGTTCTTTGGATGGAGGAAAAGCGCTGGCATTTGTCACACTTCTTGGCATAGGCAATACAATCAGCCCTCATCGTCGGCCAGTAGTATCCGTGCGTCATTATCCTTTGCAAAAGCGTCCGACCTGCTACATGTGCTCCACAAGACCCTTCATGGATTTCTTCGATTAATTCTTTTACCTCGGAGGGATGTACGCATCTCTGCAAACCTGCCATAATTCCTCGTCTATATAAAACACCTTTAGTTAATACATACCGAGCAGCTTTAAACTTCAATTTCTTGGTTGCGATCTTGTCAATTGGCAATTCTCCCTCCTCGATATACGCCCTGATGGGATCCATCCAAGATGGACCTAAATCAAGGGTGATAAATTTCATCATCAGATCTTCATCTATACTCTGACCAACTAACACTTCAATTGGGATGGTTCGTCATAGCTCGGTGCGAGTTGCTGATGCTAGTCGAGCTAGGGCGTCTGCTCTCGCATTCTCCATTCTTGGTATTCTGACGAGTTGAATAGCGGCAAATTCTGACACCAGCTCCTTTGCCTTTGCATGATATCTGATCATTGACTCTCCTCTAACTGTATATACTCCCATCATTTGGTTTACAATCAGTTGAGAGTCACTGAAGATCATAACTTTCTGCGCCTCTATAACTTTTGCCAAATTTAGCCCTGCAATCATGGCCTCATATTCAGCCCCATTATTGGAAGCTTTGAATTAGAAACGCAAGGCGTATTCTATGTCAACCTCGTCCGGAGTGCGCAAAACTATCCCCGCGCCACATCCTATATTGCAAGATGAGCCATCTACATATAGCCTCCATATAGGTAACTCGTCTTCAAATTTCTGACCAGTCAGAGTTCCTCGGTGAAATATTTGCTGCTTCTTTTCATCCTCCCCGGATTTTTCTCGCTCCTTGTCTATCATTTTTTCTTGCCCTTTTACCAATCGGAGTTGGTCTAAGCTCAAATTTAATGATCCTGTAACATCCACTTGCCATTTTACCAACCGAAGTAGGTCTGAGCTAGTGTTTGTCGACCCTGTAACATCCACAGGTTGATCAACGAGCAACTTTTTCTCCTCGGGGTATCAGGATAGGTGAACTCCGCTATGAAATCTGCTACAGCCTGCCCTTTTAGTGATGATCTGGGTTCATAAATTATATCATATTCACCGAGTTCTATTGCCCAGTGCATCAATCTCCCTGATTTTTCTGGCTTATGAAGGGCTTGCCTCAGTGGCATATCAGTATATACTACTATAGTATGAGCCTGGAAATATGGCCTCATTCTCCTACTCGCCTCAATCAGCGCCAGTGCCAATTTCTCCAGCCTTGGATATCTGATCTCTGCTCCTCGGAAGGCCTTACTTGTGTAGTAAATTGGCCTTTGTACTCCATTCTCCACTCTGATCAACGCCGAGCTAACTGCATTCTCAGACACTGCAAGGTACAAGTATAATTTTTCTCCCATCACTGGCCTGGATAATAATGGGGGTGCTCCCAAGTATCTCTTCAAGTCTTGAAAAGCCTTCTCGCATTCATCATTCCACTCAAAATTCTTTCTGAGTGTCTTGAAGAATGGGAGACATATATCAGTTGCTCGTGACACAAATCTATTGAGTGCCGCTACTCGTCGTGTGAGACTCTGTACTTCCTTCTTCGTTGTTGGAGATCGCAACCCTAATAGAGCTTTGATCTTTTCAGGATTTGCTTCAATGCCTCGTTGATTGACAATGTACCCGAGGAACATGCCTTCTCGTACTCCAAATATGCACTTCGTTGGGTTCAGTTTCATTTTATATTTATCTAGTTGATCAAAATTTTGACTTAAGTCAACTAGATGATCGGCAGCTTTCTTGCTTTTTGTCAGCATTTCGTCAACATAGGCTTCCATATTGTCACTGATTTGTTCAGCAAAGACCTTATTCATCAGCCTCTGATATGTTGCACATGCATTTTTCAAACCAAAAGGAATAACATTATAACAATAAGTTCCCCTAGGGGTAATAAAAGAAGTACTTTCCCTGTCTTCAGGTTTTATTTTAATTTGATTGTAGCCAGAATAAGCATCCATGAAGCTCAGCAACTCGTGTCCTGAGGTAGCATCCACCAGTTGATCAATTCGGGGCAACGGAAAGTGATCCTTTGGGCATGCTTTGTTGAGGTCGGTGAAGTCCACACACATCCTCCACTTGTTATTTTTCTTCTTTACCATCACCACATTAGCTAACCAATCTGGATATTTAACATCTTCAATGAAACAAGCTTTCTGGAGCTTCTCGACTTCCTCCTGTATGGCTTGATTCTTCTCGGGACTGAATACTCTTCTTCCCTGCTTCACAGGCTTGATCTCCTTATTCACATTGAGCTCGTGACATAAGAAGTTTAAGTCTATCCCAGGCATATATTCATGACTCCACGCAAAAGTTTGTCTTCTGCTTCTAAGGAAAATTATCAATTCTTGTTTTAATGAGGCTTCCAACGATGAACCTATTTGAGTAATTCGCTCAGGGTGCTCGTCGTCCAGAATGATGTTTTCAGTAGCTTCCACCACTTGGCCCTTCACGATTTGTGACTCATCTCGAGGATCTAATGTTTCAATTTTTGTACCTTCATCCACTTGATAAGTAGTGGTCTTTTTCTTTGATTCTTCCAGTTCTTCTTGCTCGGCGGATGAATAATAGCATTCCTGAGCTACTTTCTGATCACCTTTCACAACTTCTACTCCAAAGTTTGTTGGAAATCTTAGGCACTGATGCACTGTAGATGGCACAGCCTCGAATTTCTTCAATCCTACTCTTCCCATGATAATATTGTACGATGATTGGACATTCTTATCCATCACGAAGAAACATATTCTTTCTGTCCGATAAGCAGGCCACGTACCAATGAATATATCCAACTTGATCGTCCCAAGTGGAAATACTTTCTCACCAGCAAAACCGATGAGGGGTCTGTGGTAAGGCTCCAGTTGAGATAGCTTTAGATTCAAACTATCGAAATATGAGTAGAACATGATGTCTGCCGAGCTACCATTGTCGACCAGCACTCTTGAAATCATGACTTCCTTCATTCTCATTTTGATCACCAGTGGGTCATCATGAGGATATAAAACACTTGCAAGGTCATTTTTTGAAAAACTGATAACCAATTTCTCCTTGTTCACCTTTCTCGGGCGATCTTCCTCAGCTAAATTTATTCGCTGAATGTACGAGCAAGCTTGAGCCTCACCGAGGTAAGCTTTTCTTTCGGCAGTAAGGTCTCCTCCTCCTGCATCTCCCCCTGTAATAACATTACAATCAAATGACCCAAAGCGTATTGAAAATACCTCTCGTTCTGGTTGCCTTGGTTTCTTGGGAAGATCGGGGTCATCCTCTGGATCAACTTCATGGTTTCTTTTCTTTTTCTCCTCTGCTCGATGAGGAGATCTAGATCTCTCTCTAGTTCAGTCGTTGTTTCTTCTTTCGCCTCCCCGATCAACATACTTCGCTAGCTTTCCCCGTCGGATGAGTGTTTCAATCTCATTCTGAAGATCTATTCAATTTTTAGTCATATGGCCATGATCCTTGTGAAACTCGCAATATTTTTCCCTATTCCTCAAGTCAGGGTCTGCCTTCATTTTCTTTGGCCAGTTTAACTCTTCAGTGTTCTTAATTTCTTCCAGGACGTGGTTGATATTTACCTTCAAAGGTGTGTAGTTATCAAATTTCCTCAAGACCTCCCATGAAGACCTACTTTTGGATTGTTTGTCACCACCATTGTTCTTATGTTCCTTCTTCTTAGCTTTATCACCATCCACCTTGGTTTCTTTGGCATCCATATTCTTCTTTACAGACATATCCTCCTCGGCATTCATAATCTTGGACGCTTTTCCTGTAGTACAACTTGTTTGGTAGCAGTCCACTCATCAAAGCGGTAATTGCTGTCTTCTCCTCATAATCAATGACTTCGAGTTTCTTGTTATTAAAATGAGTTATATAATCTCTGATACTCTCACCAGATTTTTGTCTAACACTTAACAAATGTGCTACTCGCTTAACTGGCTTTACGCCAAAGCAGAAATTCCCAATGAATAACTCGGCCAATTGAAGGAAAGTTGAAATCTTACCCCGAGGAAGATTATTATACCCTATCTGAGCAGATCCGGTAAGAGTTCCCGAGAATGCCCTGCATCTCATCTCGTCTGGGATAACATAGATGTCGGCAGCAGCTTGATATTGTTCTATATGAAGGACATGGTCAGTCTTCCCATCATACTTGGGAGTCACAACAGGTGCTTTGAACTTTGATGGTGTTGGAAAATCAACAATATCCTGGACAAAAGGTGTTCCTCCAACAAAGGTTCGTTGTAGAGGGTTCTTGGCCTTAGCCATTTCCCCTAATCTATCCTCCAACCTCTGAATAGATCCTTTCCAAGCATCATTTCCTTCCTCGGGCCTATTGGTTCGAGCAACTGATCGCGTTGAAGTGGCTTCCTAGGGTTTATCTCGACGAGCAGATGGTCGGTCAATAGATCCATCTTGACAAACAGCTGGTCGCGACTGGGCAGATCCTTCCCTTAAATCTGATGGTCATCGAAAGCTCCTCGACGCTGCATTTAGAGGACTTTTGTTCCTCCTAGGGCCTAATCGGTCGAAAGGAGAGGCCCTACTTAATCTTTCCAATGCGCTGGCCCTTTCTGGGGAGAGGGTGACACGTTGTTCAGTATTCGTGGCTCGCACAGACGAAGTTTGTTCAGGTTGATAAGAAAAATCTTGAGATTCATCATTACGATATGAATCATTACGCCTAGTACGCGAAGAAGGCGCACAGGTATTTCTTTGGATGCTTCGTGGTCCGGAATGGGCTGATGCACCGCCATGGAGGGTTTGGATGAGTTATCGCATTGTTTCTTGCATGATGGTCTGGCCCTGAGCCAGATTTGCCATTATTCCAGTTAGATTTGGAACAATTGGTGGAGCAGATGGATTTGGAGGGGTTCCAGCGTTTCGATTACTGGATTCAGGAATATCAGCCATTGGTAATGGATTATTTTTTATGAGAAAACGATTTTACCAGTCGTTTCCCATAGACGGCGCCAATCTGTTGATGTAAAAAAATTAGATCACTCTAATAATTCAATCACAGATAAATAAATTAGACAAAGAATTTTAAAGTGGTTCAGCCTTATAAGAATGGCCTACGTCCACTGTTGTTTTATTGCTGAGTGTTTGGGAATTCTCGATTTGTGTTATCTCAAAAAATTCCGATCTGGGGGTCCCCTTTACAATGAGGATTGTACAATGTATTTATAGCCTTGAGGCTGTAATGTGAAAGGGTAATAAATTAAATGATATGCATATGAAAGGGTAATACATTTAATGCCCTCTTTGCGTGCGCGTCCAAATTATAAGCATTTAATGAATCAGTTGAACTGTTGGTTATCCAGCTATTAATGTTTTGTTCGAGATGCAGCTCGGACGGCCTGAGTTGCTCGGACCGCCTAAGCTTCTTGGTATTCAATAGTTCCTCGGAGAGGTTTGTTCCTAGGAGCGTATGAGTTCCTCGGAGCATGTGAGTTCCTCGGGTAAGCAGTTTTATTCCTCGGAGCGTGGGAGTTCCTCGGAAGTGTTTGTAGTTGCCATGTAGATAGACATGTGTCTTCATATGATTGGTCCACGTCAGAAGATTAAATTTGGTATCAACAACGCTTTTTAGTTTTAAAAGAATCAACATAAAAATCGGTGTAGATGAGTCCTAGATCACTCTCACTCTCACTTACAGCATCCTCCCCCACACTCACATCGCTTTCACTGTCGAGGTGTCCCTATGAAGTAGCATCCTCATTGTCGTGAGGTGCACTATCAGTTTTCACATGACTAGCCATGAATGCAATGAAGTTACATTCATGCGGTGACTCCTCCAGAATCCACCGACTCGACCTCACTGTGTTCACTAAGGGAGGCATTTAAAGCATCTTTGCCTTTGCCTTGACATTTTAACCTAGTTGGACACTCAAAATCCTTATGACCTCTACCGTCACACTCATAACATCTCTCTTCGTCTCTTTTAGGCGTGTCCTTTTTATCTGTAGGAGGGTAGTGAGACTAGGGTCTGTTAAGATACTGAATCGGGTGAGGCGTGACCCACTCCAATGGATGCTATCTTCAAGGATCTTAAGATATTATGGTAAAACCTTATCCTTTTGGTAAAAATGAAACTCAAGCTGGAGCTCCCTCCCTGTAAGAAGATAAACTTCACAATAATAATAGTAACTTTTCTCAAGAGGAACTCTTGAGAGTGATGGTTGTCAGTGGTGAATGAAAGAACAAGGCACTCAGCACTTAGAGAGAGAGCGGGGAGAGAATACTAGTAGGTGTTGTTGTAATTTTCACAAAGTAATGGTGTTATTAAGTTTTTCTATCTTATTTTGACCTTGCCTAGGGGTACTATTTATACTTGGATACTAGGGCTGAGTTGGCACTTTTAGGCGCCAAAATTGAGAGGGTTGGTGAGGGACAAGTCATTAAATGTACCATTTGTCCCTACCTATGTGCAACTACTTGTCCCCTCTGACAGGTGCCACCGGGTGCAAACCAAAATCAAAAAGCAAATATGTTTCCCAATGGAGACAAAATATTTGATTTGGTAAATATCTTTTGAAACGGTAACTTGTGGTACAAACTTTGTAAACTTGAGAGAGGAGGCCTGGAGGACGTCTTCCTCTAATACTATCAATCTTTAGGGAGGGCACCCCCATCCTCTAAAATCATTTTTGTTAAGAGGGGCCTTGAGGACCCCCTCTTGTGAGAAAGTAATTTTTGTAAAAGTTTATTTTCTTGTGAGCAGCCTTTTGGCTGCTCACTTCACTTGTGACTAAGTGTGAGGTGTGTGTGGTCTTGAGTGACTCCTGGGGTCTTCCTACTAGTATTCTCTCAATCCTAAAGTGCTAAGTGGTTGAGCTTTCTCAATAAACCTTGTTCATCAGTCGCCAAGACAAAACTCCCAAGAGATCCCAACTGGCATATTTGAGCCCTGCCTGCTCAACTAATCTACCTTTATAATAAAGTAAGTGTTAGTATGTTTGTTCTTTTAAAGAATGACTTTTCATGGTGAGTGGTTTCTCATGGTAACCACTCCTTCATCCTGGATTATTTTTTAGAAGATGAGGGGGACGACCTTGAAGGTTCTTCACCCAATGTGTTTTGCAGTTGAGGGAGGGAAATCTTGAGGATTTTATGACCAAATACTTTTTGGGGTTTGAGGGACCCTGGGGGTTCCTTCTCCCATATGAATTTTTCTGCGATCGAGGGACCTTGGGGTTCCTTCACCAATATGAATTTATGTTGTTGAGGGACCTCGGGGGTTCCTTCTCCATTATGACTTTCTACTATTGAGGGACCCTGGGGGTTCCTTCTCAAAATGGATTTCTATTTTTGAGGGACCCTGGGGCTTCCTTCTCCAATATGAGTTTTTATATTATTGAGGGACCCTAGGGGTTCCTTCTCAATATGGATTTTCTGTCGTTGAGGGACCCTAAGGGTTTCTTCACCAATATGAATTTTCGTGGTCGAAGGACACTAGGGGTTCCTTCACTGATATGGATTCTCTACAGTCGAGGGATCCTAGGGGTTCATTCATCGATATAAATTTTTTGTTGTTGAGGGACCCTTCGGATTCCTTCACCAATATGGATTTTCTGTCGTTGAGGGACCCTGGGGGTTCCTTTAGCAATATGGATTTTCTACGGTCGAGGGACCCTGGGGGATCTTTCTCCAATATAGATTTTTTACTATTAAGGGACCCTGGGGGTTCTTTCACCGATATGAATTTTTTGCTATTGAGGGACCCTGGGGGTTCCTTCACTAATATGGATTTCTGCGGCTAAGGGACCCCGGGGGCTCCTTCACCAATATAGATTTTGTGCGTTCGAGGGACCCTGGGGGTTCCTTTAGTAATATGAATTTTCTGCGATTGAGGGACCCTGGGGTTTCGCGATCCATATATTTTTTTTGGAAGTTAAAGGGGATTCTTTGAGGGACCCTCACCCCAAAATATAGTGGTCAAGCTTGAAATAACCTTCTACATTAGCCCCTCGTGCAAAGTCTTTTGTGTTGGGCAGACCAAAAGGCTTTATACACCATAAATTCGATTTTTAATTTTGAGGGACCCTAAGGTTTCTTCATTATTCCCCTAGGGTCATTAAATTCTCCGTCACTTCATCCCAAATTTTATAAATGAGGCCACTTATGGTGGACTTCCTTATCCAGATATCAACTTGGGCAGAGGGGATGATTGCGGTGATCCCCTCATCCTTGGCCTTTTTTTGTGGCCTTCTATCTTGTTTAGTGGGTTAATCATAAAGAGCCCCTCATCCTTGGCCTTCTTTTGTGGCCTTCTATCCTGTTTAGAGGGGTTGCTCATGGTGAGCCCCTCATCCTTAGCCCTCTTTTGTGGCCTTTTATCCTGTTTAGAGGGGTTGTTCATGGTGAGCCCCTCTTCCTTGGCCTTTTTCTGTTGCCTTCTATCTTGGGTAGAGGGGTTGCTCACTGTGAGTCCCCTTGTCCAGGTTTTGCACCTCGTTATAGGGCCACTCAAGGAGGACCCGCTTGCTCTAAATATTTTCTTTCTAAATTTGGTAGTAGGAGTCCCTCTAGGTGGGCTCACTTGTTCTTGGCTATTCTTAAATAGCAGTTGGACACCCCTCTACATTAGTCCCCTCGTACAAAAATCTTTGTATTGGGTATACCAAAGGGTTTTATATGAAACAATCACTTTATCTTAGAATGCAAAAGTTTCATGCTTTTACATCATTACACTGTTCTATTTGGAGTGACTGAGGGGTCCCTAGTGGTGGACTTACTCATCCTTAGTCATTCTCTTTTCTGCATTGCTTTTGGGTAGAGGGTCCACTCTAGGTGAGTCCCCTCGCCCTAACTCATTTTACCTTGTTTGCAGTTTATGCAGTGAAGGGGAGACCTTGGGGTAGAACCTCTCAGCTTCTATGCAGTGAGGGGGAGCCCTTGGGGAAACCCTTGCATCAGTTTTTATGTCTGTCTTTGGCAGATGGGTCGCTTATCTTGGACTCCCTCGCCTTGGGTTTTTCTCTTTGTATTTTCCTTTGTCAAAGGGGGTCACTTGAAGTGAACTCCCTTGCCATAACTATTTATGCCTTTGATTGTAGCTGAGGGGCCACTCGTAGTGGCCCCCCTCACCACCAGCTATTTTGTAACATTGCTCTTGGTCTAGGGGACACTCGCGGTGTAATCCCTCGGCATAAACTATTGCTTGTTGTAATCTTGACTGAGGAGCTATTTGTGGTGGACTCCCTCATCCTTAAACTATTACTTGTGTTGGTCTTGGCAGAGGGGCCACTTGAAGTGGACCTCCTTGCCATAAGTTATTTCTTGTATTGATCTTGGCAAAGGGTACTGCTCGTGGTGGACCCCTCGCCCTGAGTCATTTTCTGTAGCATCAAATTTTGGAAGAGGGGCCACTCAAGGTGGATCCCCTCTCCCTGGTCTATTTTCTGTCAATCTTGGGCAGGTGAGCGATCTAAGTGGATCCCCTTGCCCTAGGCTATTTTTGTCAAAGTTGTAATCTTGGGCAGGTGGAGCCACTCTAAGTGGATCCCCATGCTCTAGGTTATTTCACTATTTGTTCAATGTCTTGAGGACTTCTTAATATTAGCCCCCTCGTGTAGAAGTGTCTTGTAGTGTCGAGAGACTTGTCCACGAAATATCATAATCAAGATTTCACTATTTGTTTACTGGCTTGAGGACTTTTCAACACTAGCCCCCTCGTGTAGAAGTGTCTTGTAGTGTCGAGAGACTTGTACACAAAATATCATAATTAAGATTTCACTCTTTGCTCACTGTCTTGAGGACTTCTCATCATTAGCCCCCCTCGAGCAGAATACAGGTTATTAGTATGATCGCTTCTATGCCCTTGGAGCCCTAGGTACTAAATTGTCGTACCTTTTATTTATACTTGGCACTTGCTGAAGACTATGAGTGCTCATATGCCCTTGGAGCCCAAGGTACTAAACTGTCATACCTTTGTTACTATTTTATTCATACTTGGTACTTGCTCGACTTCTCAGGTTGATTGATGCTATGAGCGCTCTGGTGGCCTTAGGTACTAAACTGTCGTACCTTGTATTTATACTTGGCATTTGCTCAAGACTGTGAGCGCTCCGGTGCCTTTGGAGCCTTAGGTACTAAACTGTCGTACCTTATATTATATTTGGCATTTTATCAAGACTGTGAGCGCTCTGGTACCCTTGGAGCCTTAGGTACTAAGCTTTCGTACCTTATATTTATACTTGGCACTTTCTCAAGACTATGAGCGTTCTTATGCCCTTGGAGCCTGAGGTACTAAGCTTTCGTACCTTTTATTTATACTTGCACTTGCTCAATACTGTGAGTTGCTCTTTTTTCTGTGAGAACTTTAAGATTGAACTTCCCCATAGTCTGTGGGGTACTTGCCTATGATATGAGAAAGTTATCATTTTATAGTTTCCCCCTCTAACCATGGGGTACTTTTATATAAGTTGAGCAAGTTAAAATTTGGAAGCTGCCCCTCTAGCTGTGGGGTACTTGCATATAGATGAGCAGGTTAAAATTTTGAAGTTACCCCTCTAATTGCGGGGTACTTGCATATAAGCTGAGCAAGTTATTATTTCTGAAGCTTCCCCTCGAACTGCAGGGTACTTGCGTATAGCTGAGCAAGTCATATTTCTGAAGCTACCCCTCTAATTGCGGGGTACTTGCATATAACTAAGAAGTTAAAATTTTGAAGATACCCCTCTAACTACGGGGTACTTGCATATGAGCAGAGTAAGTTATTATTTCTGAAGTTTCCCTTCTAACTATGGGGTACTTGCATATAAGCTGAGCAAGTTAATATTTTGAAACTTCCCCTCTAACTACGGGGTACTTGCATATAGGCTGAGAAAGTTAAAATTTTGAAGTTTCCCCTCTAACTGCGGGGTACTTGCATATAGGATGAGAAAGTTAACATTTGGAAGTTTCCCCTTAGCTGCGGGGTACTTGCATATAGTTGAGAAAGTTAAAATTTTGAAGTTGTCCCTCTAACTGTGGAGTACTTGCATATGAGTTGCGCAAGTTATTATTTCTTAAGCTGCCCCTCTAACTGTAAGGTACTTGCATATAGCTGAGCAAGTTAATTTTTTTTTCATGAGAACAAAGGTTAGGACTTGTTCTCTAGGCTATAAATTTATGCGAAATAATTAAAGCAAATAATATACATGTTTTTATTATTACTTTCCAGAAGGATAATCTCCTGTTGGTTTGGTGCCAAAAAAATATTATTTATTGTGTCTGTAAGGGCTTTTCTCAATATACTTTTACCTTGGGATATCTATTCCCCCAAGTATAATGAGGAAATACCATCATATCATGAACCCTCTTCTAGTCTAGTAAAGGATCTACTATTCTCTTACAAAAGAGAAAACACTAGTCCAGTGTACCTTTTGTTTATCCTTGGCATTTACTTGACTACTCAACCAGTTTCTTTGTTCTCGGGTTAATACTATGAGCACTCCGGTTCCCTTGGAGATTTAGGTATTAAACTGTCGTACCTTATATTTATACTTGGCACCTTCTCAAGACTGCGAGCGCTCCAGTGCCCTTGGAGCCTTAGGTGCTAAACTGTCGCACCTTATATTTGCTCTTGGCACTTGCTCAAGACTATGAATGCTCCGGTGCCCTTGGAGCCTTAGGTACTAAACTGTCGCACCTTATATTTATACTTGGCACTTGTTCAAGACTGTGAGAACTCCGGTGAGCTTGGAGTCTTAGATACTAAACTATCGTACCTTATATTTATACTTGGCACTTGCTCAGGACTACGAATGCTCCAGTGCCCTTGGAGCCTTAGGTACTAAACTGCCGTACCATTTTATATACTTTTGCAAATACATTTTTGTGATCTCACACGTATTGCCATATTTTATTAGGTGTAGATATACCAGAAAGTAAAAAGTGCACGGGAAGGCACCGACATTTCATAAGCATTATACTTTGCTAAGAAAGTATATTTGATACCTCATAATTTTTGTTGCTAGATTTTGCCTTTCACACTAAGTAAGAATGCTCATGAAACATGTTGGAGTCGAGTATACTTCCACAAAGTCAATTTGAGACTTGAACTTTTATATCAAGGCTTCATATGCTTTCTTGCTAGCCCTGCTTCTCGAATCTAAGCATACGAGAGAATAAAGATTCCACTAGGGCAACTATGATCTTTTAGCTGCACAACATAACTTTTTGAAATGTATATCAACAATAAACATTTCAAAAATTAATATGACTAAAAATAATTCCCTTGGTATAGTAAGAGAGAACTTTCAAAGTCATTTTTACTTTGAACGAATGGTATAAATACGTTTAAGTGAAGGATTAAGAGATCTTCTCTTTTTTACATAATGAATTAATCTTATTCAAACCGTTTAACATTAATGAAATGTGAAATTACTCACATGAATTACTCTTATTCAAACTGTTTAACATTAATGAAATGTGAAATTACTCACATGAATCCTCCTACATTATCTTTCCAAATTTATTTTTTTGAAAAATATTTTATCTTTGAAATTTCCATTATTTTTCAATTTGAAAAATTTCTTGTGAATTTTTTTGCAAACAAAGCCAAATCATCTAAATCAAAATCAAACTCCGAATTTGACGTCTCTTTCTCTTTTCTATTAGACGACTCACCCTTCTTTATAACTGACCCCTAACTTTTTCTAACCTCGTCTTTAGGTGCTACCCCTTTATCTTTTTATTTAATCGTATTAGGAAACATGTCAATTTCATATGTCTAGAGGTCTCCTACCAGTTCTTCTAATTTTATACTACTCAAATTTCCAATCGAATTTAGCACAGTGATTTTAGCGATAAAACTCTTTGGCAATGATCTCAAAATCTTTTGAACGACTCTATCACCATGAATATGTTCACTAAGATTGAAACTATTGTTAACAATATCAGATAAATGAGCATAGAATTTATCAAAGGACTTAGATTCAAGCATGAAAATTGTTTCAAATTGAGTAGTTAAATTTTGCAACTTAGACTCTTTAACCGCATTAGTGCCTTTATGGGTAAGTTGAAGAACATCACATGCTTCTTTTGACTTGGTACACATCATGATGCGTCAGAACTCGTCGGGTGTGACGACTTTAGAAATTGAACTTAACCGCCGAGAGTTATATGTGCTCCATTTAAATTTTTCCTCAGTCCAGTCTGATACTGGTTTAAGGTTTGTCATATTTTCTACGGTCATATAACCCAAACACGTTCATCAATGGACTTTAAATGAGATTTCATACGGGATTTTCAATATGCATAGTTTGTCCCGCAAAAATTGGCACTCGATTATACAAGTTTTCCATTGAGTTTGTGTTTTTTCAAAACTCAATTTTTAGACAAAATTGATATCTAGAAAAATTTTGCGAAAAACTTACATGGTATAATTGTGTAATTGGCTCTGATACCAATTTGAGACTGCGCTTGTAATCAATGAATAAACTTATTCAATTGAATTTCCAATTTTATTCCCAGATTTAATTAAAACCCTAGCTCATGCTTCTAATTGTGATTGATAGAATATATGTAATCTAGCATGCATACAATCACAAACACGGATTTGAGGAAAAATCCCCCGAAGGGGCAAAACCATTTTATTTCACTATATTGTGTAAACGATGACTTATAAATAAAGAGAAATACCGCTTGTTATGAC
Source organism: Sambucus nigra (assembly GCA_949130495.1). Taxonomy (NCBI): domain Eukaryota; kingdom Viridiplantae; phylum Streptophyta; class Magnoliopsida; order Dipsacales; family Adoxaceae; genus Sambucus; species Sambucus nigra. Next base: position 183,765,389 of record OX422210.1, read on the forward strand.
ATACGATACCTGTAGGCGTCGGTTCGTTGTCGTCGACACGAGATCGCGCAAGAGCTCCAATGGTCAGCAGCGAAGACAAACTTTCTTCACAAGATGTACTCCAAGAGTGAGTAAAATGACTAACAAGGTTTAATTTGATTCACATAAATATTTGGGACTTTTTAGTGAATGAAAGAGGTTTAAAACTCAAAAGATGAAGTCTTAAAATCGCAGGTGTTCTCCAAAAAATGGAGTTGTAAAGACTTGAAAAACCTTGATGCATGAACAGGTATTTATAAAAAAATTAAGTTGGCGCGATCATTCGAACGACTTCAGCATGTCGTTTGAATGACATCTGATATCGTTTGAAGCCACATCGAGCGACCTACTAAATGAGCTAAAATAAACCAAAACAGTGCGGGTTCGTTTGATGAACTACTTCAAGCGAGCCTCACGCGACCTATCTCACGATATGCATCGCTTGATGTGGTCATTTGAACGACGTAAGCATGTCGTTTGAACGACATAGCTATGTCGTTTGAATGACGAAGCATCAAAATCTAAGTTCACTAATAGGTCTTTAAAAATTAATTTTAACTTAGAAAACCTGACTTATTTTACTAAAATATTTTAGAAAAATTCCTAACTAAATACGAAAACATTAAAAACTCCAAATTAAACATTATACCATTTTAGCGAGTGTAGTTAGTAGGAATGGTTGAAGACACACGATGCACATTGCTCGATGTTATTGCACTATGCATGTATGAAGATGATAGGTGTGTGAAGCTTCAGATTTGGATAGAGGCCGTCATGGATGATCGTGTTGACGTGCCGAATGTAGCGGTATATGACATACTTGATGTGATCTAAGACACATAGAAAATCCCTAGATTCTATACGGACTTATAAAATCATGTCCTTACATGATTGTTTTGTTTATTGAGACAGGTTCAAAAGTTGATTGGGAATGGCAATATCAAATTTCCCAGCAAAGAAGGATACAATATGGGGGTTGATGAAGAACTATTTCCAAATGTGAATAAAATGGGAGCCAATATACTGTCCATACAATTACCTAGAAAAAAGGTCCATGTTAAATTCAAAATGAAAACCAAGGCACACTCCAAGGCTTAAAAACCTGATACACCTACTAACGTGGATCAAAAGATCTTGAAGCACTTGTGTATTAGCCTAGGTGTGGGTAATGATAAACTTAAATGTATCAGATTGTTGCTTCGAAAGGAAAGCAACAAAAAAAGTACGAGAAGGATTAAAATGCTTGCTTCATTACCAATTAGTAGAGAGTGAGAGTTCAGGAGAACTTTGAAGGTTCTTACTTGAGGGAAATGAGGACATTTCATGGCCCTTATCATCCCCAAAAATATACAAAGACACTGAGGAACTTCTAGTAAATTATACCATTCTTCCACGGAACACATTCTCGTTAGTACATGGGAACCTAAAGGCCTATGCGGATTGCCAAATCGATACCCATGGTAAAGGGGGTGTCAGACTAATTTATGGATCAAGACCCCAAGGTGTCCTAATAATTTGATGAGACGTCTAGAAGGCCAAAGGCATTAAAGCCTCAACAGATAGCTCCAGGAATATGGCAATTAGTACAACCACCCAAATTGAAAGACATAGAGCCAAAAATTATAATCTCTCTTTATTCCTACGAACGGAATTGTTCCATTATTACCAACAGAATAGAACAAATAGTAACCCTTGCTATGAAATAATCCATTGAATAGGGGAGGTCCATAACATAGTTATAGTATAGTCTTTTCCAATGCAATAAAGTTAGGTAGTGTCTTTTTTTCTTTGATAAAGGGGCACTAAGTAGAGATGAATTCAAAGGAAATATAGTGCATAACAAGAGGCCTTAGAGGTTTTGAGCCGTGTTAATTATGAGGATATCACATTCCAAGGTTTTATAGAAAGAAAAAATGTAGGAAATCTTATTTAGATATACTCGCTAAGAAGATTAAAGAGATAGAGAAGGCCATGAATGTAGATGAAGAAAGCGCATTTGAACACAACTTTTGTGGTGAAGAAGAAAAAAAAAAAGAAATGATGGTTGTGGATATAATAGGACCTGGACTAGGACATGATCAACAACAATTCATCCAATTTAGATAATTACTACAATATGTTCTAATCAACATTGAAATCATCCTCCCACATAAGTTTGAAGTTAGGGAGGAGCATGAGGTCCCAAAGATAGATTTAGATGAAGATGGTGAATCAAATGTAGCCAAATTTAATTTGTTTTTTTCCACTTTAGATCTCATATATGGGTTCAAAAATCCTACTAAGGCTATGTCTAAACACATTAAGCCTTTATTTATAAAGGCTAGGGTGAATGGACTGTTAGTAAATAAAATATTATTAAATAATGACGTTCTCGTAAATATAACACCATACTCTATGATTTCTAAAATAAATAAAAAAAAATACTAAATTGGTTTACACTTAAATGATAGTCTCTGGTTTTGCTAGGGTTAAAAATTCAACCAGAGGTTTACTACCTGTAGACATTGAAGTAGGAATAAAAAAGCATAAAACACCATTCTTCACCATCGATGGTAAACCAAGATTTAATTATTTATTTGGTAGAGACTGGATCTATTCTATCAAGTGTATCCCTTCTTACATGCACTATAATTTGTTATTGATGAAGGATGATAGGAACGTGGAAGAGATGGAATCAAATCCTTTGCCATTTCACACAAGTTTGAATTGTGTTGAGGCAAAAGTCTACTGGAAAAATATGGAACCTGTTAAGGTGGACACATTAATATCTAAGGAATCAAAAGGAGAATGAAGCTTGGGAGGAGCTAGCCTTTAGTGTGTTGGGACCAAATGAAAAATATGAAATAATCACACCATTTGACCTAGAAAAAGCCAACAAAACTTTTTCCATAGTGTTGTATAAATTTGGAGATTTAGATTTAAATACAAAAATCAGTGAGGAAATGACTATTAATAGGGAAAACTACGTATCGAAGAAGACAAAGAGGATGAAAAACCTAAGGACAATGGTCATTTAACAAGTTTGCTAGTATAATACAAGGAAATCATTATCAAATAATCAGATCCTGCGTTGGAAGTAAACATAGGTGTTGAACAAAAATAAAAAAGTAACGTACATCATGGTTAACCATAACAAAGAAGACCAATAATTGGTTGTAAAAAATTCACATTAGTATAGGGATTAGTTTTCTTGGGTGTAAGATGAACTGTCTGGTTTAGACAAAAAATTGGTAGAGTATAGAGTACCAATCAAAGAAGGGTATAAGCCTGTGAAACAGTTGCCATGAAATATGACACCAGAGATCTCAGTGGAAATAAAAGAAGAGAATGAAAGGCTATTGAAGTTTGGGTTCATTCGAATCCTCGAGTATGTTGAATGGATTTCTAATACAATGCCATTTATTAATAATAATAGTAAACTAAGAATATGCATTGTCTTCAGAAACTAAAATGCCACCAATCTAAATGAGGAATATCCAACACCAGTGGTATATTTATTGGTTGATAGATCTGCTGGCCACGCTAATATGTCTATGATGGGCGATCACTTATAATATAACCAAAGTTAAAGAAAATATGCATAAGACTACTATTAGGTGTCCCATTTTTTTGAGGAGTTTTGAATGGATTAAAATGTCATTTTGTTTAATAAATGTAGGAGCCACTTATCAAAGGGGAATGAGTATTATTTTTCTTTTGCATTTTTAAATGAATATCAAATAATTTTTGTATATCCACTCATGGTTCATTGATAAAAATGTTTTGGTGATTAAATGCCTCATGTATATTTCTTGGTTTCTCTTAACAAAGATGATGAACATTCGGTTTCTTTCTCATTGTTCACAAAATTTGCATGATTGCCATTAGACTCTTGGTTATATAAGACTTCATTTTCATCAACCGATAATGGTCTTGAAGTTTCCTCAATTATTTATCCTTCATTCTATTATAGGAATAATATTTCTTCTTATTCTTCTTCCTTTTATTGACATTGAGGATGAAGTATATATATCATAATATTTGATGGAGTGGTTGTATCTATAGTGATTATCTTAACTTTTTACTTATTATTTGTTGTCTAGAGTCCAAATATTATTTTGTAAGAATATCCCAAATCTCGCTAGCTTCCTAGTAATTTGCAACTATACCTGAAGTAATATCATCTAAAGAAGAGTGTAAGGTTATCATAGATTCGTCATGATTTTTTTCTTCTATTATGTACTTAACCAATCAAGAAGTGGTGATTTTTTTTATCACTAATCGTTTTCTAAGCTTCATAGTTAATCGATTGGATAATACAAAAAATTCTAACTCTCCAAAGTATAAAATAATATTTTGTAAAAATGGATAAATCATTTCTTTACAAAAAGATTTATGAGCACTGTTTTATAATCTTTATATTCAAAATATACTTTTCAAAATAAGTATTAATGAGCCAGGCTCTAATACCAATTGTTGGCCTAGAAATATACTCAAGAAGGGGATGAATTAGGAATTTATAACAAGAATGGAAATTTCAAAACTTTCTTAACTTTCCTTTGAGATTAATTACAATATTATAAAACAATTTAAGTATAAATAATAAGCATTAATAGTTATGAGATAGAGTTTAGAGATACTGTACAAACTGAGGTTTTAATGCAGTTAGCTTTACCTACGTCCACGCTCGAGATGGTACTCGAAAAACTTCATCATTTCTAGTTCACTAAGGCGGGACCAAAACCTTACAGTGAATTATAACACTCAGTAACCATAACCAATAAGAGACTTGTACTCTTTCTTACCTAAGCAGAACACAAAAAAGCTTAAGGTCGTGTAAGGCTTTGACTCCCCACAAAAATGACACTACTGGTCTTTGAGATACAGTGAAGTTCAACCATAAATATCAACAATAAGATATGTAATCAAAATGTAAAGCAAAATTTCTTCACTAAGAATAATGGTGAAATAGGTTGACATATAAACTATCAAGTAATTACAAGTATGTATCTCAAATGGATTTTGGATTAAATATTTAGCACAAGTGGATATTGGGTTTGGTTATTTATTTAAAGAGGGTTTGAGGATGAAGATATAACTCAAATGGGTTTTTGGTTAGAGCTTTGCTTAAATGGATTTTGGGTTTGAAACTCTCAAATTGGAAAATGGTTTAGGACTTCGCTTTTCTCTTGAGAAAACTAAATTATAGCGACACAAGATATGAATTGGAACTTTGATCTTTAGAAAACGTTGTGAAAAGCTTGTGTGTTTGAAAAAGGAACCCAAAGGGTCCTTTTATATGTTTTTGAAAAACTATTCGTTAAAGGGTACATTGGTAGATTATAGAGGTAATGGAATTTCAATTTTGAAAACCAGTTATTGAAATTTTGGGCCACTTAGGCACTTTGAGTCGACTCAAAGTAGTTTGAGTCAACTTAAAGTCCCGGACCCTTTTTTTAAATTTTCCCCCAAACTGCATTTCATAAAAAAAAGGTGGATGAGGGTAGGCATTACAAGTCAAGTTAAATTCAACTTTAAGTAGACTAAAAGTGTCCCATTTGATATTTAGGATATATTATGTTTTTTATGGGTTTAGGGAAGGTTAAGTTGGTTGGTTTGAGGAAACTTTATCATAGAAGTTCATTTACACTATTATAACCATTCCATAATCACTCAAAGCTCTTAGAGGATCTTATAAAGTTTAATCACCCCATTTGAATGTATATAACTTGTGATTCTTCTTCATATTGATTCTAGTAGTTATGAGCTTTGATTGAGACATTTCATGCATGCATTTATGAGATGAATTTCACATTGGTTTGAAGGTGAAATGCTTAGAATGGGGATGCACTAAGTTATCTAGTTGAACTTGTTTTGTATCAGTGAACTTTTGACTGAGTTGATCATGCACTTGGTTGACATGGATCTTGATCTTATCTCTAGGACTGTGAACTTATTTAAAAGAATGAACTCATGAATCTTATGGGTATTGTGGATATAGTTAACTCATGGCTTATTTTACTTTATTACATTCTTGAGAAGGCCCCTAAGCAGTGTTCTTTAGGCAAAGATTATCTTTTTTAAAAAAATCCAATTTTATATTGCACCAATTAAACTTTATCTTATGACAAACAATTTTATTTACCAGTTTTATCTTGTTAATTCTATTGCATGTATCTACGATGATTAAGCAGATAAAAGTAAATAAATCGCCACAAGAAGCCGATGTACGAGGAAACCACTAAAGGAAAAAATATCGGATGGCCCAGGACAGACAATCACTATGATACAAAAAATTACAAAGAGAGATATAGTTTTACTCAATGACTCGATAACCCACAAGCCACGATACCTCTTCTCCTCTTCTACCGCTCCTCTACAGTGCCATGTAAGAATCCACCCACGCTCGTGTCCATAGTACGCGAGACCATGTGCATCTCTGTATCCACCGACGTGGCCTAACAACCGTCTACGAATCTGAACACGGAGTCCACCGTTTCTTCTTTGTAATCTGCACGTACAGGGTCAACAGCACGAAATCACTTGTTCAAATAGGAAAAAAAATGGTGCCAAAATCAAGATCACTCTAGCTTTTAAATGATTATATTTGGATCTTCAAAATTAAGGATGTTGGAAACAAGTGGGAACTTTTATAAACTGTTGCAGAAACATTTTTCGACAAAAATTATCTTTCCCTCTCTATAACACATGGAGAACTTCACATTTTTGCATCGTCTATGTTTCTTGCTACGCTCTTCATACCACATAAGGGAACTACATTTGTCGCAATTATAAGTTGGCCCACCGAAATTTCATGCCTCTTTAAATTTTCCTTTCAAATAATAAATCCATAGTTAATGGGTTGTGTTAAGTAATATTTTTCAAAAACAAAATATGTCCTATATGTTATTCTTACTCGGTCGTGGTACACGAAAACACTGGGCCACTTGTTGTTCGAGTATGTTGTTGATGTCCTTCATCGACTGATCATAAAATTGAAAATTTGGGAAAATATGAATTTCATATTTAAGATTGTGTATAAAATTTATTTAAAAAAGGATTAAAGTCTAAATTCATTAATTTAACATTGTAAATACTGAAAGAGAACCGATATGATTCATATTCAAAACTCGCGCAACAAAATCTCTAACGCTTTCAATGGTGTATCCATTGTAATTGCCGAAGGAAGTATGAGATTGTGGAGTAACGACATTGGTGGTCGAAGTAACACTGTCATCTTTATTCACAAATGAGCAAGAAATGGTGGTTGATGTAAAATTAATATTACAAACACTGGTATTTAGATTCAGATGTAAGGGTTTAATGGTTGGTGGCGGGAATGTGTGGTTTGAGATTATTGGTGTTATGTGAGACATCATAACAATCGACAATCTGTGAGGTTTATTAACTCTAATGGTACTAATTCTCAATCTGGCAAGCCTTGCATAGTCTGTCTTTTCCATCTAGTTACTAAAAGAATGTAAGCATTTTTAGTTATAGCATATGTATGTAAAATACCCATGTTTAATATTATAATAACATTTTACGAAATAGTTAGGTTGAAATATATAATTTTGACAAATAAAATTTGGGAGTTACTATTATTTAGATTAAGTACATTACTCAATAAAGATAATAACAGACATATTAATGTTTACTATATTCGCCGAAGGGAAGACCTGGAGATGCAGTGAGTATGTTCTCCCAAATTTCACTGACTATTTCAATGTACCTATAATAAAAAAAATGCTAAATAAAAAAGGGTTTAAACTATTGATGGTCTTAAGAAAAAAATAAGTAAAGTAAATGTGCAATAACGGAATAGAAGCTAAAAGAACTTATTAAAAACTAAAAGAAATTGATATTGTAGATTCGTTTGTAAATGGATGGCATAGTGTAATAAACATTCAGATGATGAAAATAAAGTAGATGGAAAATTCTACAAAATGTTATTTATATTTATTCCAGCACATACTCAGGTTGAAATTGTAATAAAGTGATATTTTAACCTTCCTTGTGACTTCCCTTGAGGGTATAACCTCTTTTTTCGGGGAAAAAATAAATTTAAATTGCAAGAATACACTTTGCATTCACTAATATACTCAAATTTATTCATTCAATAAGCGTTGGATAATTGAAATTTCGTGACAATCATTTTTTAGGGAAACTATGGCAATAATGAGTGGCTTCAATACAACGACATTAGTTCAAGAATTATATTAACGATGCTTTATGAAACATGAAAATGAAAATAAAGTGACATTAGTTGTTACTTATTTGTCACTATTTAATCATTCCTTTATTGACTAAGTATATAGCTCCAACTTTTTGGTCAAATGTCACTCGTCTTAAGAATAAACATAATATTCATCAATAGAAGGGTCTTCATTGACTTTCGCAGTTTCACCCTCGTCCTCTTCCTTAGATAAAGTATCGGTAGCGATAAAAGCAACGACAATATCTTTTTGTTCATTTACAGTAGAATCAATAGCAGTTTCAAATTTCGGGAACAAGGAGGAAACTATTGTTTCCTTTATTTCCTCACTCTTTTTAGACTTCACTATATTCCCATCTTCATTAGAGGTCTCAATGAACGGAACATTGTACAACGCTTTCACGACTGAATATATTTTCTCCAGACGAGTTTTCTTCAGTTTGTTCATAAAGTTGTTGACATGTTCATTGACTTCACGGGTGCGGCGCCTTGAATGGTAGCATGACTCACGGGGTGTTGGATTGTCCACATAAATGAAATCTTTGCGAGCATAGATTTTGTTTGACTTCTTCAGGATTGCACACTCTCTTCACCCCATTTTTACACTAACAACAAATTGTACCTTTTAGTGCTTCTTTATATTTTGTTCTCATTTAAACATAAAATAAATAAATAACATTTGTTAATTAGATAAATTAATACTACAAATGGTAAAAAATGTATACATCAAATAAGGTAACAAAATTAAACAACTCAAGTCTTAAAACAATATAAAAATAACATCAACTTATAGTAGCGTGTTTTTTTTTTAAGCAAACCATGTAGTTTCCATTTGGCTCTGAACACAATCGACCTAAAAGAATTATACGAATTAGATAACTCAATACTATAAATGGTAAAAAAAAGTATAAATAAAATAAGGTAACAAAGTTAAACAACTCAATTCTTAAAACAATAAAAAAAATAACATCAACTTAGCATGGATTTTTTTAGCAAACCATGTAGTTTCCATTCGTTTTAGAACACAATCGATCTAAAAGAATTATACATATAATGTTGAAATATGATTATAAACATAACCAAAACAAGACAATAAACAAACAGGTAGTAGGCCACAAACATATAAATGAGTATATCCTCTACAAAAACATAGGCATATGGCTGGGAAGAGACATAATGGCAAAGTACAGTAACAAATGTACCACTCAGGTACAAACATAAACAAAATACACCTTTTGCAATTAAGGCAGAATCAAACAAATATAACTAAGGTTTTTTATTTATAATGAAATAATTTCTAAACCATACACAAACAAATTAATTAATTTTAAATTTGGGGAAAAATATTTCTATATAACTCTAACATTGTACAACTGTTGCATTCCTATAGAAACAAACTTATACAGAATTTACGAAGATAATGGAGTGATCAATAAAGTGAGCAATTATTCTAATGGAATGAGAACAAATATAAAACTCTAACATGGTTAACTGGTACAATGACCACTAAAATGACAAACATAAAAAGAAGAGTGAAACAAACAAAACCAAAGCATACAATTTCATTTGACAGCAGAACCTAACCAAATATATGATTACCCTGATAAACACCAATACAGAAACACATATATGGCGAAATACCAAAATATGAATGAAGAAATGGAAGATAATACCAATACATAAACACTAGTGGGCGAAATACCTTAATACGAATGAGGAGATGCTCCAAAAAATTATCATGCGTTTATGTCAATGATCGAGCACATATTTATATTGTAAGAAGAGAATAGAAGTGAAAATATTCAGATTAGGGGAATAAGAATCGGAGGGAGTCTGATGGACATAGAGTCAGATTTATGAAATGTTTAATTTCTATCTTTGGTAGAGTAAAGGTTCAATTTTAATCTTTGAGGACGAAATCGTAAATAGAGGAAGTCAAAAAGAGGAAGAGACACATCCAAAAATCGGTCGTATTTCATAAAATAAACGTAGGTATAATTAAGAGGAAACAAATCTTCTGACATGTGTCAAAATATATGATGAAGACACCATTCTTTATATACATTAATTAGCACTATATTTTAATGACTTTTGTGTTCCTAGAAGAAATTTTTAATTGATGTCTATAAAGTTAGTATAAGAAGTTTGTGTTTTGTTTTATACAGCAAAAATACATAGTTTGTGTTCTGTTTTATACACCAAAAGAGGTATAATTTATTTGCAAAAAATTAATAAACAAGGGGGATACATACATACATATATATAAGGTTGGAATATCAATTTGAAGCACCAGTTTGAAAAAAAAATACAAACATACCCTTTTGGCAAAGAAAAGAAAGAAAAATAATTAAAAAAAGGTATTTCCTATCTTGACTTATTATTATTTAAATTTACTAGGTATGACACGTCACCTATTTTAACCACGGGTGATCAGTCATTCATCAAAATAAACAGGAATCCCATTTAGTTCATCCCTGGCATAACTGTCGAAAAACTTTTTAATTACTAATCACCTATGTGAAATTAAGATGATGTCAAATTTCATCTTTCGTTATGATCACATGCGGAATTAAAATAAATGAACTAAATCATTCACGCATAAATATAGTCTGATTAATCACATGCCAGTTATATAGTTATATGAGACCAAAAAAACTATCGGTTCTCCAAATATAAAATCCAACCATAATCTGAAATAAGTAAACTAAAATCGGAATACAGTCTGATGCATAACTGAATAAAAGAAAGTCTCAAGGAAACCCGCCCAGATGAACCACTAAGGAAATCTCCTATCTAGAATAAATGAGCTGAAGCATCTAAAGTAATCTCCTGTAAGCCTCCATATTGCGGTAGCTTCGCATCTCTGGATAGTATCTCTAAGCTTGGCGTCCCTGTGGCCGGACACCTAAAAGGTTTTAAAAATATTTTTTACACGGGTCAGAGCCCAAGTCAAACATTTTGAAAATATTTTACGAGTATTTAAATTACAATTTAAATCATCTATTTATTACACATGTAATGTCCACGTACACTCCCTTGAGATCCTCACCTCTCAACTAATATGCACGCCTAACGTATTTTACCTAAATAGTATCTCCTCCCTAACTAGATAAGATATTTGATTACTCTCGATAAGCCTAGATGCCTTGTATATCCCTATACGACATGAAACTACGGTCTCAATAATAATGTTATTTATTCCCATTTTACAATTGAGTCAATCATTTAAGTTTCACTACTCAAAGTCTTTTAGATATATCTCATTTATCAATTCTACTATTTCTCATAAATAGCTATATCACACCGGTATGCATTCATCACACATATAATATATACACAACTATAGAATCTCAGGAATGGATCCTCGTCATGCTGGCATACTCTGCTATCAAGTCCATGTACCTCTCGTAGCCAATCAATGACTATTGGTCCGGCATGTCTCCTCGAACCCAAAATCAATCAACACAACAATGGAGGCGAACACACAAAGATCATTTGAAAGCTAAGACATAGACCTTTACAAAAATCTATGGATCACACTCTAATTATAAGCACCATTAAAATGGCATACATTTAAAGTAACATAAAAAATTTTGACAGATTACTATCCCGACAAATCAGACATCCGATAGTAAAATGTCAATTACTCCCTCTACAGAACTCCAAATGAACTTATTCAAAGCTCATTGGAAAGATAAGACATAGAACTTTCCAAACATCTATGACTCGCACTCTAATTCTAAACACAATTGAAATGGCATACGTTTAAAGTCGCATTAAACACTCTAGCAGATTGACATCTTATGTTCATCAATTAAACCCTAAGTCATTGAAGATTCATGTTATTCAACCAAGAACCCATTAAGATTACACCTTAATCATCACATATATTATAATTTCATTTTATCTTCACACAGGGATTCATTCTACATGCAATCCTACATTGAATCATGAGTTTTATTCATCTAAATCCCAAGAACATAATTGAAATCATGAAATTAAAAAACCCTACACTACATGGGTATTATAACTTCTTTAAAAACATGAAAGATAAAAACATGTATGGAGTTTTTAGGTATGATTTGTGCAGAAAAGTGGTGTAGTTGTCTTCCCCTCCTTTCAATCTAAACTCCGGTGGTGGTGGTGGTGGTGCAAAACTAGTGTGGGGAGCCTTGGAATCCTTCACTTTCCTCCTTTAATGGCCTCTCTCAATTTTTCTAATTGCTAACCCTAACACCTTAAACCCACGTGATGATATAAACCTATTAAATTCATAAGTCCCTTTACTTTAAAAATCCAAAAGACCAAAATACCTTTTCGAGGTGTCGGTTTTGCCTAAAAATGTCTCGGGACACATTCCAAACCCCTGAGTATACTTTTATGACTGTCTCGACCCCCCTTCCGGACACATTGGCATACTCAAAATGACCATTTGGATGACCCATAAATAAATCACATTTCATTTCATAAATTTAAGTCCTGACACGACTGACACGAGCATCCCGACTAAATTACTGTAACTGTCGTATTTCTCACTCACGACAATCATAATGCATTCTTACTAATTTATTACTCGTTCACTAAGTTATACTCAATATAATTCATACAATAAATATCAACCCTTATCACGCTAATTAATAATTTATTCTAAGTCGGATTAATTTTCCATTTTAATTTAATTAATCCCCATATAAAAATCATTAAAAATTACAGGGTGCTACATACTTCCCCGCTTACAAAGGAATTTTGTCCTCAAAATTAGGATAAACTCAGTATTCCTCGCACGATATCCACATCTTTTTAAAGTTGGGAACATTATGCTGTTCTCGGTACACCTTCACTAATGGTACTCTTTAGTCTGACGATCTATACTCTACCATTCGAACTAGTGATCAATCTGACCTAATCACTTTACTCCGAAATACTCCTTCATTTCCTTTAACGTTTCACCTTGACTCCTGTAAAACCAGCTACCCTTCTCCTGAGAATATTTCAACACGATTGGGCTAACATTCTAACGGTTATACCATTTACTATCGTGGAAAATGTCCCCTCCTCCCTAGGTGCCAACTTCCCCCTTTTAAATCATATACTCCCTTCGTGGGAGATATCTGCAATCATACCCGACTATTCATGTCATACTTTTACATTTACAGTTGGTTATGATGTAACTCTAGCCATATTACTCCTCTGCACAGAGTAGTTCCTGATTATCCTAGAAAATCTAAAATGTACATTCCTTATACTTTTCAACACTATAATCACCCCTTTCTGACTAGTCTTTATTTTTTGGTGACACGCCTTGCTCATAATGTAATTATATTATCTTTGTCTCATTCTATTTATGTCTCTAATTTACTCATGCATCTACGTTTATTTCATACGTTTCCACATCTCCTCCTCATTAATGATACTAAAAATCTAAACTAACTAGGGCACCCATATACCCTATGTTCCGTGCATTTCTGCACAAATAAACCGAACGTAATATACTGGTTTTAAATTAAGCCTTATACACTAGGCACGACTATACAATAAGGGTACACTCAACCACCCTACTAATCGCAACTTTATCATTCTCACATCAACATCATATGGCTTTACTGGCCTTAAATCGTAATATAACTATCGTCTCTTAATTATAACTACATACACGCATAATAACTAAGGTACTAAACCCGAGTCCTAAAGGCCAACTCCCAATGCTCACTAAGTTTCATGCGTGGGATGTCTCGCAAAGCAAAATCCAAATAAGGAACCCTACCGATACACTACTAACTAACATTGTCGGTCGTCAAGATCCGTTAGGCCCTCAGCACATAACATGTACCCCAAAATTCGTGTCTCCTGACATTAAAAGTCTACCCGTCCACTCTCAAATCACTAAAGATGATATACAGCACGACGCTCTTACTATTACTGAGTCCTCGATGCTAAATCAATAATGAGTTAGATCTCTCCGCTAGATAATAAACCAATATACCCTGAATCGCATTAATAAACGTCCCTATTCACCGTGATCAAATATAACAAGACGACATACTCACCGAAGTCCATAATACGACACAATATATATTTGCATGCTCAACCATCTTTCGGGTGATGCCTCGTAAAAGTAATATATCTCACCCTGGAATAATGAGCACGATAGTCTTATCATATAATATACTACTTCTCAAACCATCGGTATCCAGTCACTACAAATGATCATAATAAATTTCACTTTTATAACTCTCAAAGTAGTAGTAAAAATAACTACACAATACAAACATCCTCTTAGTGTACACACCCTCTCCCCCATAGGAAACATCAAAGAGCCCAGTTATCTAATGGAAACCTAATAAGGCCGACACTGCCAACGCACCCATTAAACCCGACTCGCTCGTGAATTTAAGTGTTAAATAATTGTATATTGTGATGCACCCATGTCACCCGAACTTATCCTATACTCATAAGAACAAGAAAAAAATTCTATCTCCATTTTCCATCTACCTTGCCTGGTCAACGGGTTCGTGAGCGTTACTCTCTCGCATCGGAACTGACCCATAATATGCACCGATGGTTGCAAATCCATAATCTCAACCTGTAGTTTCCCCCTGCCTTGATTTAGTAAATCCTTCTTCCTGTGACCATCTCTTCATAACCATAACAACTGGCTGAGAAACTCTATTACTCCTGGTCATAGCCCTGCTAGCCTCCCCCGCCATTTCCTTAGTCCTAACGGTCCTTAGGTACGGAATGTTGCTGCTGCTGTTGAGGACTTTGCTGATCATGCCTGATCTCACCACTCTCAGGTTGGAAACATTCAGAATTAAATCTCTTAATCATATTTCCCTGCCAAAAATCTCACTCCTGCGGCTGTTATTATGCCCCACTGGCACCGTTCCCATCTACTTTCCCAGTTTAATTGCTCTCACTTTCTCGCTGTGGACAAGTTTAATACAACTCTCACACATATGACACCTTTATGTTCCATTCCCCTGTCTTTGGCCCCACTAGCCATGTCAAGGTGTCCTTCCCTCAGACCTGGTAGTCTTGGCTCTAAATGCTACCCCCGTTGTCCCTTTGGTTCCGCTAGCCCTATGGAACTCGATGCTGGCCTTGACGGCCCTGACTGAATCCACCACCACTTGGTAAGACTTCCATTGATCTCAACTATTTAAACAGGTCCCCTACTAGGGTATAACCTTCTGTGGTGCTTCACTAGCACCATTTAATCCAGTATTTCTCTTCGGCTAGATTCTCCAACCCTCTTGGCTCCCTACTCATGGAAGCGTTGATATAAACTTATAAACATACGACCTTGATGACATAATTGAAACGGAATCATACTCTAGGAATAAAGTAACTGAAGTGTCTAATTAAAATCCTTTAAGCATCCACAATTGCTGCAGCTACGCATCCCTAGAACAGATCATCAAGCTTGGCATCCCTGTGACTGGACACCAAAAAAGTTTTGAAAATATTTTGCAAACGAGTCAGTGCCCAGAACTTTTAAAAACATTTAGCAAGCCTTTAAATCATAGTTTAAACACAGTTATTGATTACACATGTTAATTCAACGTCCATTCCCTTGAGTTCCTCATCTCTCAACTAATGTGCAAGCCTAACATCATCTACCTAGCTATGCTACCTAACCCAACTAGGTCTCATCAATAACTATCTAACCATTAACAGGTTTAGCTCCCCCGTACCACTCATACAGTAAGCCACGGTATTCCAATCTTTACTCATTAAATTTATAATTAATTATCTCATTAACTTCCCCCGTACCGTCCATACAGTACGCTATAGCAGCACTAATAACATTTTCCGTATGTTATTATTAAGCCATTTAGTTAACATTTCGCATATGTTATCACTAAATTATTTCATTATGTTTCTCTACCTATTTTATACTTTAGATATGCTCTATCTCTTTCTATTATTATACATAAATAGAATGAACATCACTTTAGATATACGCTATATATCTCCCTTACTATTACTACACATAAGTAGGATAAATCACACAAGTGTGTGTATATATATATATATATATATATACACACACACACACACACACACATACATACACATGCATTTAGATCATTTCACTCTTTGTAGCCATTGAATTCGTGCTTAAGAATCCCTTCGCCTCGACATGATTGATCTCTTCGTCCCTTATTGTGTAAGGCAGCTAAAGGATATTGGAAACTAGATAGGTTAGAATTGCCTCTCAATCCAAGCCTGCATTCGAAATCGGTAAAAAAGTCGTTAATCAAAGGAAATCCCCCTCCGGGGCCCCGATGGTAGGGGTGACTTCCTTCCTTTTTGCCTCTTTTTAGTAAGGGGTGACTTACACACACACATATGTAAATACAACATCTCCCGGACTGGCCACCGCGATGCACACATGCCTACTCTACTATCAAGTTCAAGTACCTCTCATACTCAATCAGGGATTATCGGTTCGAAATATCTCCTCGAACCATAAATCAAACACAACATGATGGATGCGAACATAGTTCCAACCTTATGGGTTACGCACATACCTGACGTACCTATTTGCCGTCAATACTATCGTACACCCAAATAGTCAACGTACCTAAGTTCTATGTTCTGGGGAATAAATCCAGACTTCACTGGAATCGTCAAGGTAAGATCATCCCTTGCGCGAAACCTCCCGTGATAGCAGGCAGCGAAGGTATGTTCACACACAAAAGAAACACTTAATAGGCATACACATAACCTATCCACATGTCGCACATAACCATACACACAACCTATAAATATAATCCGTATAGGTATACACCCAACCTATAATATAGTCCCTATAGGTAAACACACAACGGATAAATATAATCCGTACGTAATATATCTCTCTCGAATACTCAACGTACTATCGATTCACAATTATAACATCTTATCACATTTTCCTGAGTATTATTCTCGAACCGAAGGGACCTAGTTACCCCTTGACTTATTTCAGTAGTTAATTCACTCATACACTACTGGTTTACATCATAGGTTCATTCATACTCTCCGTGATTCATTCTCATTCCCTCAAATCCATTATTTTACAATTCTTGTCCAATAGGTATTCGCTTTAATTCTCTCGTTATGGCTAAGCCTTAACCCCAAATTTGGCCTATTGTAATTCAATATATACCTCATTATAGTTTAGAGATAACCCACGAGTTCCCCCGTTGATTATTCACAAATTCATGATTTAAACAGGGAAAATTGGGCAATTATGGGTAATCGAATCTGATATACCCGTTTATACCCTCGGTCTGGACAAGGATCACCTCCCATACGGACGACCCTACGAGGGGCCGACCCTTGACCAGGCTCCAGCTGGCCCCCACCAGGCCCAGACGACCCTACGAGGGGCCAACCCTCCACCAGGCCTAGATGACCCTACGAGGGGCCGACCCTCCTCCAGGCTCCGGACGACCCTACGAGGGGCCGACCCTTCCTCAGGCTCCGGATGACACTACGAGGGTACGACAGTACGAGGCCAGAATCAAGCCAGGCTCCCTACCGGAAGAAACTTTGCCCTCGGCCTCGGCTCATAGGCCGAGGGTGGTATCATGACGGCGCGTGGTTTGGGAGACGCGTGGAACAGTGCGCGTCAGGCTCATATGACACGTGGCAGACCGTTATAACAGAATCACACCCTCACGTGAGGGAATATTATGTCATCATTTGGCATCTACAGGTGTCAACAGGGGATTGGTTAGATCACCATTCACATGCACCATGCTTACTTGGGGGGTACACTACACCCCCCAAGACCTATATATACTTGTCACCTACAACCCTACAGGGGATCGATCCATGAACAATAGCCCTAGCTAAAACTCTGCTTGTACACACACAGTAGAGAGAGGGAGAGGGTTATGAGCATTGTATCCAAGGCCATTAGTGCCCATACTTAGTGGATCACACACTCACAGTGGATGTAGGCCACATTGGCTGAACCACTATACATCATTGTCTTATTTCCTCTTATACTCATCCCCTTCTACACACTTACATACTTATATACTTGCATCTCTATGGCTGCCATGGCTGCTTCTGCTTGAGCTCACTATCACTTATCCGGTGATGCTAAATCTTAGCATCATCAGTTTGGCGCCGTCTGTGGGAACGAGAAGACATCTCTTCCTTTTTACAGCTTGACCTCACTGGGCACTCTGGTGGTGAACCAACACTCCCCCTGGGAGGAGGTGTTTCACCATTGAAAGAGACCCACTAAGGTTCCCAAGCTCACCAGTATTTTCTTCAGTTCAAATTTTCATAGCTCAAGCACATGGCACCTGAGATGCCACCACCACCTCTTCCCCCACCGGATGAGGGGGTAAGACCTAGTTCCAGTCAACCGCCGCCTCAGTCCGAGATGGCAGATGTGGCAGCAGCCCTAAAGTCTCTGGCAGCCAGCCAGCGGATGATGCAGGAGTAGTTCACAGCCCTAAGTCAGAACATACTGAGACCACCAGGGGTCTCACCTGAGATGATTACTCCGGCAGCAGCTCCAGGACAGCATGAGGCCAGGGGACCACCCCAGGCACCACGTAAAGACCTGCCACCCCCTCAGCGGCGTAGGGATGTTGCTGACCCCCGGCGTTTACGCCTGGGGAGGCAAGGAAACCCTTGCCCTGAGGACAGGTATGATGATCTAGAGGAAGAAGAGGCTCCAGTAGAATGCTGGGAGCCGTATGAGGTCTCCAACAATACAGTACGACCCCTCCAGGACAGTAGAGGAAAGTGCGGGAGACCAAACCCTGATGATCGCCCAAGAGGATCTGCTTTTGACCGTCTGAGCAGGGGGTCGGCCTTCGAGAGGCTGGGCCCAGTGAATGACCTGCGAGACAAGTTGTCCAAGTCAAGAAGCGCAGCGAGATCTAGGAAAGAAGCAGAAGGCCGACCCCAAAGACGGGATGACGGCCAAAGGGAAGTAAATAGCCGACACAGGACTGCCGTAGCGGAGCCCTCCATCCACCTCCGAGAGGCAGCAGGGGATAACATCGGCCAGGCCGACCCTGTGAGGCCCTGGAATGACTCAATCCAGCGGTTAGAGGATAATATTGGCGACATACTGAAGAGCCGGGACCCTCTTCAGAGGGGGTACACCATAGGCTCACCCTTTGTGGCAAAGATAGTCAACTTCCCCACGCCATCGAAGTTCAAGCCTCCTGTGGTCACCCCAAGATACGATGGGAGCACCAACCCTGTCCACCATGTGGAGATATATCAATCCGCGGCAGACATATACTCTATCCCAGATGAGATGAGATGTCGTGCCTTCTCTGGTACCCTGACAGGGGCTGCGCATGTGTGGTACACGTCTCTTCCAAAAAATTCTATTGGAAACTTTAAGCAGTTGGTAGACCTGTTCATCCATAATTTCTGCTTTGGGGTGAGGCCACAGAAGAAGACCACACACCTGCTCTATGTTAAGCAGGGAAAGAACGAGACTCTGAGAGACTACATAGCCAGATTCAATAAAGAGAAGATGGAGGTGGAAGACTATGAGGAGAGCATAGCTATGACAGCCCTGATTGGAGGGCTCCAGAAGGGGAAGCTATTATGGAAGCTTGCCGAAGACCCTCCGAGGACGATGGCTGAGCTGTTGTCAACAGCAGGGAAGGTGATGAACGCTGAAGAGGCGATGGCCGCAAAACATGAAGACGAAAAAGGAGGTGCAAGTGGGAATAAATACCCCAAGAAGAACAAAGAGGGGAAGAAGAGGACCATGGATGATAAGTTCGCGGGGTACACCCCTCTGACGGTCAGCTGTGAACAGATCCTCAATGAGATAAAGAGTGACCGGACGCTGAAGTGGCCTGAGAAGCTGAGGGCAGCCCCCGGCAAGAGAAATAGGAACCTGTGGTGCGAATTTCACCAAGACCACGGCCACGTGACGGATAAATGCTTTGCTCTGAAAGACGAGATTGAGAAGATGCTGAAGGAAGGGAAGCTCAGAAAGTACGTCGACAAAGCCGACTTCAAGAGGGGCCGAGGGGACGACCCCAGAAAGAAGCGAGTCGATGCCTGCAGAGAAGGTCCTCAAAAAAGAGGGGACGACCCTTCTGATGATGAGGACGACCCTGACCTCCCGCCGAGAGACGACCACGGTCCTGTCAAGAGGCTCAATATGATCTCGCTCGGTGTAGGAATGATCTCCGGGGGTTTAGCAGGAGGAGGGTCTGAGGTCGTTGACAGGAAGGCCCATGTTGCGGAGGCTAAGGCAGTAACGAAAATGGTGCACTCAACCTTCCTAGAGGTCAAGTCAGAAAAAAGGAAGAAGGTTGACATGGACACTTTGATCGTGGGATTTTCAAGAATGGACTTCAAAGGCCTCTTGGCCCCGCATGATGACCCTCTTGTCATCACTACCAGAGTGCACGGGTGCGAAGTGCCGAGGATCCTGGTAGATGGGGGCTCGTCCGCAGATGTGATGTTTTGGCCATGCTTCAAGGCCTTGGGCCTCAGTCGTGCCAGACTTGTCCCATACCATCATCCGTTGATTGGGTTCAGTGGAGAGAAGGTTCACCCCCTGGGAATATATGAGGCTGATGTCAGGATGGGGGACGAATGGCCGAGATGGCTCACCAAGAGGGTCAGTTTCTTTGTGCTGGATGAGCATGTGTTTTCGGCATACAACATCATACTGGGACGTGTGGCCCTCAAGGGGTTTGAAGCTGTGCCGTCCACAGTCCACCAGATGGTTAAGTTCCCTACCCCTTATGGTGTGGGGGAAGTCCAGGGAGACCAGACGACAGCGAGAGAATGCTACTACAACTCCGCTGAAGAAAAGGAGGCACACAAGAGGGCTACAACCACTTACAACATTGATACCCTAGACCCCAGAGACGAGACGAAGCTCAAAAAAGGAGAGGCCGCTGAGGAGGTAGAACCCATCATCCTCGATGAGGATGACCCGAGAAAAACCGTCCAAGTTGGAAAGTCTCTGAAGCCCAGTATCAAGGAAGACCTCATCCAACTGCTGAGAAGAAGGCGAAGCGTCTTCGCGTGGAGTCATGTAGATATGCCAGGGATCGACCCTGAAATCATGTGCCACAAACTCAATGTGGTAGAGGGAGTGAAGCCGGTAAAGCAGAAGAGGAGGATTTACTCTAGAGAGAAGTACGAGGTCATCAGGGATGAGGTTAAAAAATTACAAGACGCTGAGTTTATCAGGGAGGTCGTCTACCCTGAATGGCTGTCCAACGCAGTCATTGTCCCAAAGGCCAACGGGAAGTGGCGGATGTGTGTGGACTTCACAGACCTCAACAAGCACTGCCCCAAAGACAGCTTCCCTCTCCCTCGCATTGACCAGATGGTAGACGCTACCGCAGGCCATGAGCTCATGAGTTTTATGGATGCCTACTCAGGGTATAACCAGATCTTCATGAACCCTGAAGACTCGGAGAGGACTGCCTTCATCACTGACAAGGGGACATACTGCTATAGGGTCATGCCCTTTGGTCTAAAAAATGCGGGGGCAACGTACCAGCGCCTCGTAAATAAAATGTTCGAAGACCAAATTAGGAAGTCTATGGAGGTCTACGTGGATGACATGCTGACCAAGAGTTTGAAAGCAGAGGACCATGTAGCAGACCTGGAGAGGACCTTTAACACGATGGACAAGTACCAGATGAAGCTTAATCCGGCCAAGTGTGTCTTTGGGGTCGGAGCAGGGAAGTTCTTGGGGTTCATTGTCAATAAAAGAGGCATCGAGGCCAATCCTGAAAAGATAAGGGCCCTTATTGAGATGAAGACCCCCAAGTCCATTAAAGACGTTCAGAGGCTCACAGGGAGAGTGGCTGCCTTGAACAGATTTGTGTCAAGGGCCACAGACAGGTGTCTACCATTCTTCAAGATCCTTAGGAAAGCCTTTGAATGGAGTAAAGAATGCGATGAGGCTTTCAAAGAGCTAAAATCATACCTAGGGTCTCCCTTGCTGCTATCACGACCCGTGCAGGGTGAACAACTTTACGTGTACCTCGTCGTCTCAGAGTCTGCCATCAGTGCAGCCATTGTGAGAGACGAGGACGATATACAGAAGCCCGTATATTTTAACAGCAAGGCACTCCAGGGGGCAGAGGAGAGATACCCGAGGATGGAGAAGTTGGCCTATGCCTTGATCCATGCCTCAAGGAAGATGAAATCGTACTTCCAGTCCCATACTATGGTCATCCTTACTGACTCTCCTCTTAGGCAGGTCCTACACAAGCCTGAAAAATCGAGAAGGCTAATGACCTGGGCTATAGAGCTGGGGGAGTTTAACATTGTGTATCAGCCTAAGACAGCCATTAAGGGGCAGGCATTGGCAGACTTCGTGGCTGAGTTCACTGGGGGAGATGATGAGGCCGAGGGTGAGACCCTCGGGAAGACGGATACAGAAGACAGACCCGCAGACACACCAGCAGATATGGTTGAGACGGGCACCGCTAGAAGGAAAGTGACTGAAAACGAAGAGGGAAGATACATCTTTAGACAGGGGTCCCTCTTTGAGGGAAATTTTTCTGAAGGAAAGACTCCGTGGAGCCTCTTCGTTGACGGGTCCTCCTGTGATAGCGGAAGTGGTGCTGGACTGATACTATCAGCACCCGATGGCACAGACGTCGAATACGCCCCGAGGTTCAACTTCAAAGCCTCCAACAATGAGGCTGAATATGAGGCCTTAGTAGCAGGCCTCTCCTTGGCCAAGTATCTTAGTGTCGGCCAGATTTTGGTCCATAGTGATTCAAGGCTAGTCGTAAATTAGATACTAGGAGCCTACGAGGCTAAGGACGAAAGGATGGCTAGGTACCTCGAGAAGGTGAGATCATTACTGAAGGGCTTCAGAGAAGTGAAATTAAGGAGGGTACCTAGGCTTGATAATGGCCGCGCTGATGCCCTTGCTAGGCTGGCCTCGGCAATAAGAACAGACATCAGGAGGACGGTCCCAGTGGAAATTTTGTTTCAGCCAGCTATCGAAGACGTCGAGGGAACACTTGGTGTTTGCATGAATGTTTCTCAAAAACCTTCATGGATGGACCCTCTGATCAAATACATTAAAGAGGGAGAGATGCCAGAAGCAAGCCAAGAGAGGAAGAAGCTAAGATACAGGGCCGCAAAATTCACTGTCATCGGAGACACGCTGTACAAAAAGGGGTTTCTGCTCCCCTTACTTAGATGCGTGCATCCCTTAGAAGTCCCTCCCATTCTGCAGGACGTACATGAAGGGTCGTGCTCAAGCCACATTGGGGGAAGATCCTTAGCGAAGAGGGTGATCACCCAAGGCTACTGGTGGCCGACCTTGGGGAAAGATGCTGCCGCATATGTTAAAAAGTGTGATAAATGCCAAAGATTTGCTACCATCCCTCACCAACTTCATCAGCCCCTCACCTCCATTACATCCCCATGGCCGTTTGCAGTGTGAGGGATTGACCTGGTAGGACCCCTACCGAGGGCAGTCAATAACTATCGGTTCCTCATCGTAGCAATTGACTACTTTTCAAAGTGGGTAGAGGCCGAACCGATGGTCACGATCACGGAGCAGAAGACCTTCCAGTTCATCTGGAAGAATGTGATATGCAGATATGGTCTACCCAACACCCTCATCTCGGATAACGGGACTCAATTCAAGAATGCCTCTCTGCAGAAGTACTGTGAGAGGGTAAGCATCAAACAATTTTTCTCCATCCCAGGCCGACCTCAGGCCAATGGGCAAACCGAAGTTACGAACAGGGCAATCCTAGATGGGATTAAGAAGAGGCTTGAGGAGGCAAAAGGAAGATGGGTCGAGGAGTTATATGCAGTGTTGTGGGCATACATGACGACAGTAAGGACCTCTACCGGGGAGACCCCATTCATGTTAGCTTATGGATCAGAAGCAGTCATCCCCACCGAAGTGGAGTTTCCTACTCATAGGGTCCAAATGTATGACCCCCAGGGAAATACGGAAGAGAGAAGACTTAACCTAGACCTGATTGAGGAAAGAAGGGAGGATGCTGAGATAAGGCAAGCTTCCTACCAGCAGAGGACCGCAAGGTTTTACAACCAAAGGGTGAAACAGAGGCCTATCGCAGTGGGAGACTTGGTTCTTAAAAAGACTTGGCAGAAACCCAACAAGCTCCATCCTAATTGGCATGGCCCATATAGGGTCATCGATGAAGTTGTCTTAGGGACCTACAGGCTAGAAAACTTAGAGGGGAACCTTTTTCAAACCCCTGGAATGCAGATCATTTGAAGAAATACTATCAGTAGTGTTGTAAGGTCTTGAAAGGCCATAATTGTAATTAGGGTTGCTCCAACAGAACACTTGGAAAATTAATGAGAAATATCAGTGTTTCCTTCATCCTGTTGTCAGTCCTAGCATGCATGGAAAGTTGATCCCTCGGCTATAATGGGGACCAGTGGAGGGGACGACCCCTCCACTCTCCTCAAAAAAGACGAGGGAAGACTAAATTAAAATCCATTAATTTGGTTAGTTGATCCCTCGGCTATAATGGGGACCAGTGGAGGGGACGACCCCTCCACTCTCCTCAAAAAAGACGAGGGAAGACTAAATTAAAATCCATTAATTTGGTTAGTTGATCCCTCGGCTATAATGGGGACCAGTGGAGGGGACGACCCCTCCACTCTCCTAAAAAAAGACGAGGGAAGACTAAATTAAAATCCATTAATTTGGAAAGTTGATCCCTCAGCTATAATGGGGACCAGTGGAGGGGACGACCCCTCCACTGTCCTCAAAAAAGACGAGGGAAGACTAAATTAAAATCCATTAATTTGGAAAGTTGATCCCTCGGCTATAATGGGGACCAGTGGAGGGGACGACCCCTCCACTGCCCTCAAAAAAAGACGAGGGAAGACTAAATTAAAATCCATTAATTTGGTTAGTTGATCCCTCGGCTATAATGGGGACCAGTGGAGGGGACGACCCCTCCACTCTCCTAAAAAAAGACGAGGGAAGACTAAATTAAAATCCATTAATTTGGAAAGTTGATCCCTCGGCTATAATGGGGACCAGTGGAGGGGACGACCCCTCCACTGCCCTAAAAAAAAGACGAGGGAAGACTAAATTAAAATCCATTAATTTGGTTAGTTGAACCCTCGGCTATAATGAGGGCCAGTGGAGGGGACGACCCCTCCACTGTCCTCAAAAAAGACGAGGGAAGACATTACTTAAAAGTCATTTGGTTACTTGAACCCTCGGCTATAATGAGGCCACATTAGGGGACGACCCCACAGTGGTCCTCAAAAAAGACGAGGGAAGGGTTAGTAGCATCAACAATGAGCAAGCCATAATAAAATGAAATAAGGAAGACAGCAAATATGGAAGAGACTGGTATTAATAAAATATAAGTGTCAAGTGTTTTTACAAGGCCTTTGAACAAAAAGTACAAAAATAAGGGTATGGGATACAGGCAGCCACCCTAGGGGACGACATCAGAGGGCAGGGCCTCAACATCAATGGGAATGGTCTCCTCAGTTACCAGAACCGGATGATCTTCAGATGTACCGACCCCTTCGATCTGGACTTGGGACTCCACTTGGTTGAGGGCCTCGGCAATTAGAGGGTCGTCCAATTGAACACCCTCCAGTGATGGGCGAACAGAGGAGACGACATCGCCAAACTTGAGGACGACCCATCGGCAGGCCGTCCTAATCCCCCTTTCCAGATATTCTAGGCCGAAGCCCTGAAATTCATCTGAAGTCTTGTATGCCTCAATAGCATCAGCCTCAGCTTTCTTGGTGGCTGCTTCCAGATAAGTCTTATGCTGGGCCTCCAGGTTGATCAGAGCCTCATCCCTATCCTTGATGATAAAGTCCTTGGCTTGCAGGTCGGCATCGTGCTGCCTCATCAGCTCATCTAGGACCCTAGCATGCTCGGTCCTGGCACTCTCAAGCTTAGCCCTCGCAGTATCAAGCTCAGTCTTTGCTGTATCTAGCTCTGCCTGCAACTCAGCCTCATGGTGAATGGCCCTCTCAGCTTCGTGAAACTTTTGTTGATTCTCGGCCATCCACTTGGTGGCTGAGGTCAAGGCACAAACAGACTGCAAGAAAAATGAAAATATATCAAGAGGGGCCGAGGGAACAGTTTGTGAAAATGAAATTAAAGAAGGTCAAGACCAATACCTGAGCAAGGGAGTGCAGACCGTAGTCGTACACTTTGGCAGGGGGCATCTTTGCCAAGAACTCGTAGTCAGAGGCCGACGGTGCAGAGAACATCGAGGCCTTGGCCGCCCTCAAATTGGCAATAAGAGATGAGGGGTCGGCCCTCAGATGGGTCAGACTCTGAGACCAGAAGGCCCCCATGCTTGATGAAGAGGTTGCCCCCTCAGAGGCCTCGGCCCTGGCCCTCGTCTTAGGGTCAGGACGAGGCTCGACTGGAGCCTCAGGCTCCTTCCTTTTGTGGCTAACAGCTGTCGGCTCAACAACTGTCGGCCCTGAGGCCCTTGTCTTCTTAGGAGCTTGCTGAGGCTCCTTCCCCTTCTTCTTTGTCAGACCAGCAAGAAGGCTTGGAGCAGTCATATCCCAGAGATAATCTGACACGCCTGCAGGACGACCTGAAAAGGATACGATGAATCAGGAAAGTTCAGAGATAAAGAGAGAACACTTCAAAAATAAGTAAAGAAGGGAAAATGTTCAGTATAACTCACATAGTTCTGTCAGAGGGCCGACCCTCAGACCAGCTTCTTTAAGGAAGCGAGGGGTCATCAAATCTTCGAACTTTGGGATCTCACCCTCTCTCCCTCGTCCCCTTAGATACTCAATAATATCCCTCTCCTCCAAGTTAAGTCCGGGGTCTGACCTAGCTTTCATGGAGGGGTTAGACCATCTGTTAGGAACCCTCGGAGCATCGGCAGAAGGGGACGCCTCGGTGGAGCTCTCCCATGCCCCAGATATGAAGAAGAACCTTTTTTTCCAATCATGATTGGAAGTTTGAGCCACGTGGAGCAGCTTCTTCTCAGACCTTCTCGCTCCCAGATGATAGTATCCGGGCTGTTTAGATGAAGAGGTGATATTGTAGCAGGCCAAGAACACGTCGGACGAGGGCTCATCAGTGAAAGAGTTTTTCCACAAAGAGATATAACCCAGAATCGTCCTCCATGAGTTGGGTGGAAGTTGAGAGGGGGAGACGCCCAGAGCCGACAGAATATCTACAATAGCAGGATGGAAGGGAAGTCTAACACCTACCTTGAACATTTGCTCGTAGACGGCAATCTCTCCCTCTTCTCCCTCAAAAACCCTCTCAGTATCAGAGGGAGCCCTCATAGTCACCCCAGATGGCACTCCATAAATATGCCTCCATATCAGAAGGTCCCTATCCCTAACATAGGAGATAAAAGACGAGGCATGGGAGGTATCAACCTCATCATCTGTATCGTCGTCCTCGTCCTCCTCATCACCTGCAGGAGGACCCTGAGGAAAAGCCACTTGGAAGGCGTTGGGAGACAGGGTTGTCACAGGGACAGCCTCAGAGGGGATTGTACCCTCAGTCTCTCGTCCTGGGCTAAGGTCAGGTGAGTCCCTTCTACCAGAAGTTCCAGCACCAGTTGGAGAGGAGTTTCTCTCGTCCATTTCACTTGGTTTGGGAGTATCGGTCGGACGAGACGACGACCCACAAGACTCAGAGGGTTCAGATGGTCTTATGGTGGCAAGAGGAATGGGAAAGATGGGTCGTACCCAATTAGGGTCGGCCCCTCGTCTCCTCTCTTCCTCTTCCTCTATCCGTCTGATCTCGGTAAATAGTTTCTCTCTCAAGGACGGGAATTCAGACACCAGGTTGTAAAGCCTCCTAAGCATTAAGGGGAAGACCCTACACTTAAAGAAATTATACTAGACTTGGCTAATTTAACCACAAACACTTGGGAGATTGACCAGGGTTGACCTTTGGATTAAATAAAGAACTCAAGGGTTTTCGTCAAGAACATTCGAAGAACCAGTGACCGGAGAAGACACCGGAAAAAGCTATGGGGGAACTCTAAGAACCAGACGACCTACGACCCTAAAAAATAGACAGAAATGAAGACAAAAGAAGGCAAGAGGAGAAAAAGGTTACCTGATGAGGAGAAGGGCAAGAACTCTGCTAGGACCTGAAGGTTTGAAGGCTGAAAATGGCGGTGGAAACTGGTTCTAGAGAGAGAATAATCTTGGGCGCGAAGAAGAAGAAGATGAAGAGAGAGAGTTTGAAAATCTCTTAAGTACTTTGGTAATGGGTGGACCCATTTACCAAAGAAAGGTATAATTAGGGCACAAGGCCCCAAGTGCACTGCGCAGCCGCCCTGCCTTGGAAACTGGAACAGCAATGAGTACCTGCCCAGGTGTCACTCACCTAACTGATCGTACACGCATCTGAATTTCAGCATTATCCCTCAGCCATCTCAATGACACCTATGGCTAAGGGCTGGGGGGTGATTGATATACCCGTTTATACCCTCGGTCTGGACAAGGATCACCTCCCATACGGACGACCCTACGAGGGGCCGACCCTTGACCAGGCTCCAGCTGGCCCCCACCAGGCCCAGACGACCCTACGAGGGGCCGACCCTCCACCAGGCCTAGATGACCCTACGAGGGGCCGACCCTCCTCCAGGCTCCGGACGACCCTACGAGGGGCCGACCCTTCCTCAGGCTCCGGACGACACTACGAGGGTACGACAGTACGAGGCCAGAATCAAGCCAGGCTCCCTACCGGAAGAAACTTTGCCCTCGGCCTCGGCTCATAGGCCGAGGGTGGTATCATGACGGCGCGTGGTTTGGGAGACGCGTAGAACAGTGCGCGTCAGGCTCATATGACACGTGGCAGACCGTTATAACAGAATCACACCCTCACGTGAGGGAATATTATGTCATCATTTGGCATCTACAGGTGTCAACAGGGGATTGGTTAGATCACCATTCACATGCACCATGCTTACTTGGGGGGTACACTACACCCCCCAAGACCTATATATACTTGTCACCTACAACCCTACAGGGGATCGATCCATGAACAATAGCCCTAGCTAAAACTCTGCTTGTACACACACAGTAGAGAGAGGGAGAGGGTTATGAGCATTGTATCCAAGGCCATTAGTGCCCATACTTAGTGGATCACACACTCACAGTGGATGTAGGCCACATTGGCTGAACCACTATACATCATTGTCTTATTTCCTCTTATACTCATCCCCTTCTACACACTTACATACTTATATACTTGCATCTCTATGGCTGCCATGGCTGCTTCTGCTTGAGCTCACTATCACTTATCCGGTGATGCTAAATCTTAGCATCATCAGAATCGAGTCATCAATTTTCTGGCAGATTAAACACCCTATAGTAAAATTTCGATTTCTCCCTCTACAAAACTACAAATGACCTCATTCAAAGCTCAATGGAAATATAAGACGTATACCTTTTTAGACATCTATGTATCATACTCTAATTCTAATTCTAGGTATGATCACAGGAAATATAAGACGTATACCCCGCCTATTTTAACCACGAGTGATCAGTCTTTCATTAAAACAAACATGAATCCCATTTGATTCATCCTTAGCATCACTGTCGTATTTTTTTTAATTACTAATCACCTATGTGAAACGAAGCTGATGTCAAATTTTATTTTTTATATGATCACATATGGAATTAAAATAAATGAACTAAATCATTCACGCATAAATATAGTCTGATTAATCACATGCCATATATATAGATAAATGAGACCGAATAAACTATTGTTTCTCCAAATAGAAAATCCAACTAAGATCTGAAATAAATAGACTAAATCAGAATATAGTCTGATGCATAACTGAATAAAATAAATAGTCTGAAGGCAACCTGCCCAAATTAACTAGTAAGGAAATCTCTTATCTAGAATGAATGAGTTGAGGCGTCTAAAGTAATCTCCTGCAAGCCTCCACACTGTTGCAGCTTCACATCTCTGGATAGGATCTCAAAGCTTGGCGTCCCAGTGCTAGACACTTTAAAGGTTTTGAAAATATTTTTGACATGGGTCAAAACCCAAGTAAAACATTTTGAAAATATTTTACAAGTATTAAATTACAATTTAAATCAGTTATTTATTACACATGTAATGTCCACGTACACTCCTTTGAGATCATCACCTCTCAGCTAATGTGCACGCCTAACGTATTTTACCTAACTAGTACCTCCTGCCCAACTAGATAAAATATATGATTTCTCTTGATAAGTCTAGATCCATCGTATATCCCCATACGACACGAAACTATAGTCTCAATAATAAAGTTATTTATTTCAATTTTATTATTGAGTCAATCATTTAAATTTTTATTGAGTCAATCATTTAAATTTCACTACTTAAAGTCTTTTATATATATTTCATTTATCAATTCAACTGTTTCTCATAAGTAGCTATATCACACCGGTATATATTTATCACACATATAATATATACACAACTATAGCATCCCTGGAATGTCCTCTCGTGATGTTGGCATACTCTGTTATCAAGTCCATGTACCTCTCGTACTCAATCAATAACTATTGGTTCCTCATGTCTCCTCGAACCCAAAATCAATCAACACAACAATGGAGGCGAACATGGTTCTAAGCCTTTAGGATACGCACATACATAACATACCCAAAGGGACAACCAGTCCCACTAATACATGACACATAGTGGACCACCTGAAGTTCCATGTTCTGGGGCACAAATCCAGACCTCATTAGAAACGTCAAGGTGGGATCTCCCTCTGCGCGGAAACCTCCTGATAGCAGGCAGCATAGGTATGTTCACACACATAACCAAACTGTATCTATAGGTATTCACACAACCTATATATATATATATATATATATATATATATATATATATATATTATGCAATAGGTATGCACACAATCTAATTTCATCAACTCGTACGTAGTATATATCACTCGCATATTCAACGTACCATTAATTTTAATTAAAATTCCAATTCTTATAATTTCGAGTATCTCTCACTAATCTAAGGGTCCTATTTGTCCCCTAATTTAATATGGAGTTATTCCCATCGTACACTACTGGTCGTAAACATAGTCTCACTCTTCACTATGCGACCCGTCTCGAATTTCGTTCATTCATCAATTATGGATTATTTCTTAATTATCCCAATACTTAACTCATCTTAATTTATGTAAACCTAATCTCCACTTTAGGCCTACTGTTATTTGCATATTTCCTGATATAGTTTAAAAATATCCTAAAAGTCCTCTGACGAATTATCCATAATTTTAGGTATTTGAAAGGAATATTTTCATTTTTTTGGCAAAATCGAATTGATTCACCCATTGGCCGAATCAATTCGAAAAGTGTCAGGAGTCTTCTTCTTTATTTCGCTGCTACGAATTTTCATACTATCAAATTACTCAAACTTTTATACCACAATCCCAAACTCCCAATTATCATAACTAAACATCAAATATACATGTAGGGATAATTTTTACGTAAATCATGTATAAAATCCATACACTTTCACCTAATATCAGATTAAAATCTCCATAAATCATTAAACCCGACAATTTTGTGTTAATCACATGAATTCATTTCAAAAACCCAGATTTATCTCATGATCTTTATACCACAACTCTTGATTTCATTTAATCTATATAATTGAATTCATTCTACGTGAAATC
The DNA here is from genome assembly GCA_949130495.1 of Sambucus nigra. Taxonomy (NCBI): domain Eukaryota; kingdom Viridiplantae; phylum Streptophyta; class Magnoliopsida; order Dipsacales; family Adoxaceae; genus Sambucus; species Sambucus nigra. The sequence continues at coordinate 183,797,222 of OX422210.1, forward strand.
CAATCACAAGTTATCAGTTTTATTCATCAAATCACAAGGGTAACATCAATTATCCTTAATTCCAAGATCCTACTCTACACGGGTATTATAAATCATAAAAAAATGCAAGTTAAATACTTGCCTTGTATGGGAGCGATCTGATTTTATGTTCTTGATGATGATTCCTTTCTAATCCACCCTCCAAATGTGATGGTGATGCAAGAACCAACTTGAATTCTCTAAGAACCCTCTCCTTAGCTCCAAGAATGCTCTCCCTTTCTTCTCTAATGGCCTTCAACTGTTTTCTATTCTTTTTACCCTAGCCTCTCATAACTACAAGTTTATATAACCTTTGGAAATTCGTAGCTCCCTTAACCCTAGGTTACCAAATGACAAAAATTCCCTATCAGTGTGCCGGTTTGATCTAAAACTGTTCCGGGACCCAAACTATACACCCGGGTATACTATCTTGAATGTTTCGACCCTTACGGACTCAAGCGTAACCTCAAAATTATCATCCGAGTTACTCACAATTAACTTCCTATCTCGACCTCGTAATGTCCACACCCGACGTCCGGTTAATATAAAATATTACCACGTCCCTATTACTCACTATGATGTCAAATATGTAATTATTATTCACTTAATAATTTTATTTGATAAACATTATTCATTTCTTTCTGATTAATAATTTAATCAACACACAATATTTAATTTCCATTAAATTACGTCACACTTGTTATTTAAATTTAACCGATTTAATTCACTTTTTATTCTTAAAAAATAAGAGTTGTTACACTAGAAAGTATGATGTAATCAAGATTATATCGTAACATGGATAAGCTATGGGCCTAAAATTTAATATGATAATTATTGTAAAATTTTCATGATACATATGTTCAAGTATTACATTCCCAAGTTTAATGTTTATAACTTTTGGGAATTTTATTACTCCAAAACTTGTAGGTTTTAACATCATGATAATGTAATAATATTAAAGATGGTACAATAGAATATGTGTCTATTAAAATGACACCATAATAAATGACATGATAGTAATCTGTGTTATTGCATAATAGTCACATGTGTATTTACACGTGCATAAAACTTGTTAAATTTTATTCACATCTTTATTGATGTATTTATTTCATATCGTTGACATGGAAATATAAGCATAGCAACATGTTAAGGATATACGTGATAACATAATGGTTATGTGTGTGGTCGTATATATGTGTAATAATCTAATTTATTGGCATTTGAAAAAAAAAACTGAAAAGGTGCGTCCCAAAATAAAGTGATTTTTCAATACATTTCTTCATGCAATGAAAAAGGGACAATACAAGTGACTTTGATTAAAAGTATACTTATATACACTATATATTGATGGTGAAACATATTTTTTCATATTTTCACATATAAGTTCATATGCACAGTTCATGCAGTGTGATACGATATTTAAGCCATAACTCTTTTTCATTATCTTATTCAAGTTAATAGTGATAATTTTAGTTAGAAAAAGTCAAAATTAAATACCAATTTTGGTGCACTCTCTTACATTAAAAATAAATAAATAATGATGTGATGTCACATATTTATGTTATCACACGATAATCAAGTGTTTTATTATATGCATATAACTTGTTGAGATTTACTCACATCTTTGGTAATACATTTATTCACATTTTGCAAGTTACACTTTATGCTAAGTAATGTGAAAAGAATATATGCGATGATATTATGGTCTCTTGTATATGTGTGATAGAATTATTTTAGTGTCATTACGTAGTTTTTGGGTTATTTAATGAAATAACATTTAGTGAAATATGGTAACACAATTTGTTATTCATATATGTATTGTTCACCAAATTAAATGAGATTATATGACCGGAAATGTGATATATCTAGTAACATGAATTGAGTTGCATTCCATGCATAATAACAATCTTTAATTAGTGTGATAATTCATGTAATCTTTATATTCCCTTTAAATTATTTTTTATCTCCTATGTTAAGGAAAAGTATAATGCATTATTCATTAATGTTGGTGTGTATATTAAACAATGCAGTGCAAGCATTATTTTGACTCCTACATTTAACAATTATGTAATGTTAAACCTATTTAGGCATTATTTTTAAAGATTTTATATTGTCATGAGTATTAGCGATATAATCATATAATGCGTATGAATTTTAAATTCCTAAAAATTCAATAGGAGTAAAATAAAGAAGGGATAATAATTAATATCGGTATACCTTAATATATTGGATATGATAAATTTTATAGATAGTCATGGACAAGGCAGTGCAATTATATTTTCTTAAAATATGTTACATTCTCAATGAATCGGGCACTATATTGAATGTAAAAAAATGCAATGAAAATTGCAAAGATACAAGAGTATTTAGTAGATATAAAGTGATATATTCCTTTTCATAATGTGTAAATTAATTTTGTAAGAATTTTATACTTCCAATTAATGCGTTTGTTTATGTGATTGTCGAACGTGACCTTCAAAGGAGAAAAAATTAGCATGGCGTGATTACAGATCTATTTATTGGATTTATTATTCAAAATTTAGAACCGAGCGATTTAACGACTGCTTTAAAGATGATATAGAATTAAATCATAAATTCATAGATATAATCAAGGGATTCAGAACCGAGCGATTTCACGACTGCTTTATAGAAGGTATAATTAAATTATGGTCTGATTGGAGACTCAGGCGTAAACTCAAGACTCTACAACTAGTAAACTCAAAGAAGGGCAAGTAACTAGATTACATATTTTATATTATGATATTTTTAGAGTTTATAATCATAGAATATGTTCAAATGGTTTTGATTCATATATATTATGTGTGACACAACTTGAGTTTAATGCTAAGAATTGTCACAAGTTCATTTGTAGGTCTTTGGAACAATAAGAAATGCACCATTAAATGTCGAAATTACTAAAGTAGAGAAACTTATCTCAACTAAATTTTCTTTAGAATAAAAAGAATGGTTTACCTTCTAAATGGACATATGTGTTGGTCCAAATAAATATTCAGGTAGCAATACATGGTTTTATATGCCAAAGTCATTGCATTTTGAAGGAAAAATAAAGCCTTTGGATGTTGAGAATAAATGTAGAAATTTTATAATTTCAAATTTATGTTTGAAATTGTGGGGGAAATATTGCTCTTTATAAGTTATATTCTCAACACATTAACCCACGACCAAATTTCAAAGGGAAAGTTTGAGAACCTTTGTATAAATTATGATAAATGTGAGGGTATTTATCTAAGGCAACGATTCCTATCCAAAATAGGAATAAGACAATAAGACCATTGAATGTGTATTCATTGGTTGTACAGGTGTATTTAACATACTATACTAGTTCCAATGTGCATTTGTATTGAGAAATGTATATATATATACATGATTGATTGAACCTTAGTTAATACTTAAAGTACTTTGATCGTATTCCAAGATTGGAAAATGATTAAGCGTGTGCACAAATCTTCAAAAGGAAGATAATGGATCAAATATGTTAAATTATAAATAAGTCATTCTGTATCTTTATCAAGTTATCAAGATAATAGTGACAAATGACCTAAACATTGAAAAATAAAACATAGATTTATCTTAAAGGAAATATATATTTCTTGAGACTCGTAGTACCGAGTGGATATGATATCATAATTGAAGATGTTAATGTTTGGAAATCCTCTAAATAAATATGCGTGCCAAATCTATTATGAAATTTAAATGTATTAAAAGAAAAAATCAAAATGGCTTCAAAGTTTCTAAAGGAGGATTCTTATTTAATCATTCTAATGCCCCTATTGTGACAGTTAATCAACTGAAAGGGAGTAGAATACGATGTTAAGTCACAAAGAATACGATGTTAAGTCACAAATTATTATGTTATAGGCATAATATCATACATAAATTTATCTCTATTACAATGATAACATTAGGCCTGATGAGAAATGCGGATCCGCCGATCAGAGAGTAAGGAAAGTTCATCGAGGGGAATGGTCAAAAGACTTTTATTGAACCAAGAGTCGTTATGGTGGAAACCCAGCCTAGTCGATTGGAGATCTCAAGATCTAGGTTGAAAGGGATAACAAAACTATGTTTGACTCAGTGAGCACTGAGGAGATATCTACTCCTTTCCATTCTCATAATGAGACGGTGCACATCTTCCGCGGTAATTATGTCAAGCTATGATTTTAATGGTCTTTATAGCTTGGATAGTTGGATATGACTAGTGGGGATCACCTATGTGAGTGTGAAGGGGCTGCTTCTATGAGAATTGAAAAGGCTACAATTATCTAACCACTCGCATAATCAAGTGGTGTTCAGGGCCAAAATAAACGCAAACATGAGAACCAAACTATGTAGAGAAATAATTGTGTGGTTTCTATTATATTGGTTTACACAAACGGCTAACAGTTAAAGGCATCAGGTCCATGGGCTAGCCAAGTAAATTCAATAAATTCAAACTAGGGTTTCAAAGCCAAAAGCAACTTATCACAATGCAATTATTTCTCACCCGTACTCTCGCAAATGTCTGTCTGTATGTCATTTTTTCAGTTTATCAGCCTTCAGTTTCTAATTTTCACTCATGTAGGGGATTGTTGGAAATTATTTATTATAGTATAATAATAATTTTAATTGAGTAAAAATTAAATTTAAAATTATTTTTTATAGACGCAATGTAATGTAAAAAGTTTTGTCCATTCATGAAATGTTGTGACTATTCATAAAAGGGTGCGTCTATTCGGAAAGTGTGTCTAACTTTTTATAAATAGAACACCACTCCTTCATTCTCTATAATTTAATTTTTAAAAGTCTATTCTCTGTCATTTTTTCTTTCCTTTTTGAGTCAATCCATGAGAGAGTATAACATATAATTAAGATTCGCTGAAACTTTATATATTTAAGTGTCGCTTAGATAAAGACGAAAATGTCATTCTATCTTGGGAGAAAAACGTTCATCAAACCTTAGACACCGATGAGGGGACGAATCTATCTTAAGGAAATTTTGTGAAACATAAGGCTCGACATCAATTTTCTTCGTATGGTCTATAAGTTTTGATGTATCAATTCTATTGTTATTTAAATTTGTATTCATGTGAATATATATTATATTTAATTACCCACAAACATAATAGAAAATCTAAGTATATATATAAAACTGTAGCCCAAAACAGTGTGAGCCTGCCACATGGCAACTAACTTAAATACCAGTGCTATTATCATCTGGAGCGACGACTTTTGATAAACTCAACGTTCTATTTTTACTTTTCATTTTCTCTCACCTTTCCATTTCTCCATTAGAAGATGAATGTCGTACCCAAGGTATTGGATTGACAGAAGGGAAAAATTGATTACTTCCAAGTGACCCACTATAACCAAATCTTTAGCTTTTTCATCACCTTCAATGACAGAAAGCTCACTCCACATTGGTTGCCAAAACTGCATCAGCATAGGAGAGAGAATGACATGTCCAAATTGTGCACTGATAGTAACATATATTTTCTCCATGAAATCTAAATGTATTATCCCAAAGCTAGGAAAACCCTGCAAATAAAGGGTATCAACATTTACAACAACAATCATTTTAACCTACTGAAATCTGAAAAAAATCTCACCAGAAGCAAGGTTTCCATGATTATCAGCTATATTGTACATGAATGAATCATTCCCATAAAATCCTCTGTACAATGTGAATCTATAAAGATGTCCATACATTAAGAGTGAACCGTAATCTGGCTGCCAAAACTAATTATATCATAGTAATCTCTCTCTCTCTCTCTCTCTCTCTATATATATATATATATATATATATATATATATATATATATATATATATATATATATATATATATATATATAAAACATTGATCTTACCTTTGAAGTTTGGTCAATTTTTGCATTGTCATGGGCCAAGTAGTCATTTTCAATAACATCAAAAGCAATTGACTCATCCTACCAAACAGACACTACATCATTATAAGCTTTAGGAAAGTATTCACCTAAAGAACAGATAAATATCCAATTTCCATATAAAACATATAAATTTTCAGTATAGAATGTCATATTAGTATATATTTGAAAGCTTTTGTAGTTTGTAGATCTAATTGGCATATAACTGTGAGTATTTCAATTAGTTTTTTTTTCAACTATCTTTCTTTTTGCAACTTTTGTAAGTAAAAATTAAAAATATCGTTACCGATTGTCATTCATATTACTTTTTATATCAATTTAAAATTCAACTTCTTTTCATTAGTAGAATATAGTAAACAAAAAATGCTACAATAATAAAGCAATACAATTTATATCTATTCGACCACGCATCGCTTGGCCTGCATTCTAGTTAAGTATCTTTATACTAATATAAAACGCACTACATGTTATAAATTTTGGCTCCCAAAGAACCCTCCACGTGGTAGTACAAACCTTTACTAATTTGTATCCTGTAATACTCCGTATTTTTACGCATATTTATTGTATTAAGAAATTATGGAAATTGGGATTAATTAATTTAAGAGAGAAAATTTATTGTATAATTAATCTGACTTTATGGTAATAATTACTAGCGTGACGAGAGTTAGTAGTTATCGAAAATAAATATGTTGAAATCATGTTGAGTAATAACTATGTTGAGCATTACGTAGTGAGTAACGTAATAGATGGTTTCGAAAATAAGAATATGGACGGGGACGATATACACGGTAGTTAAAATATAATTATTTGGGACGCGCGTATGAGTCGCGTCACTATTGCATATTCGGGGGGGTTAAAAAGGTAGATTATTTTTATATAACTCAAATGACTATTGTGAGTGCGCCAGTGTGTACGAAAGGGTCGAAATAGCCAGAAAACACTACTCGGACGTTTTATTTGGAGTTCGGGGCATTTTAGCCCAAAACGACACCCCAGAGGGGTATTTTGGTCTTTTGAGATTTTTGAGTAATTAAATGAACGAGAATTAGGTTTTAATTAAAAGCTACGTGGGTTTGAGGTTACTGTGAGTTTCAACCTACGTGAAAGAGAGAGAGAGAGAGCCAAGGAGGAAGAAGACCCCATATGAGAACTAAGCCAAGAACTCAAGATTTCTCACCAAGAATTACGCCAAAGTGTAGATCACGATGAGAGGATCAACCTCATACCAAATTTAACCCAAGAATCAGAAGTCCATTCCAAGGCAAGTGTTTATCTTACTCCTCTTTTAGCAAATATTATTTCTCTTGATTTAGGTTAGATGATATAAACTTAGTGCAATGAAATCTTAAGTTTAATTAGACTGAATTGTAAAGAAATCTTATGAATTGAAGATGGGTATGCATGTAGAGGTTTTACCCTTTGTTAGACTATTAAACTTGGAGATTGTATGTCTTAATCATGAAATATAATAAGAGTTTTGAGTACTTAAATTGCTGGGTTTTTTCTATGCGAATTTTTAGAAAATTAAGTGATTGTTGGGTTTCCTTTTGAAAATATATAGATTGGAACCCTAAATTGTGTTAGAAAGTGCCCCATAATGATTTGGAATAGTTTAGAACTATCTAATTGGATGTTGGATGAAATTTGAATTGAGTTTGAGGTTTGATATGTAGGAAAAATCGAATTTGGGGAAGAACTGGGCCTGTTCGGATTTTTCATTCGAAGACCAGCCTAGGTCGTTCGAACGACCTCGTTCGAACGAGCCTTCTAATGAGAAATCCAACGACCCTTCTAACGAGATGTTAAAGTTCGTTCGAAGTAGAAACTTCGTTCGAGCGACCTCGTTCGAACGAGAATCCTGGAACTTCGAACGAGATTCCAGAACTTGATTTCTGGGTCCGATTTAGTTAAAATCTATCCTAGGTTTATCCAAGCGAGTGTATTAACCTATGTGAGTAACGAGTGGCTTAAATTCCAAAGTTTTAGGGAATTAAGGGTGTAATGATCCTCGAGGTATTGAACTTGTATGGAAACCTAAGAGAGAATGTGAGTCCTAAAAAGATTATATATAAATGGATATAGTGGGGAGTAGAAATGTTAATATTACCTACGTACTATGGGAATTGGGTTGCGTGAACGCCTATTAAGTTATATAAGTTATGTGCATGCTTATTACTTGGAATGTTATGTGTATGACATACCTAGCTACTGGCTATCGAATGGAGGTTAACGCGTTGTGGACGACCATATCTTGTGTGCCTTTAGGAGATTTTGAGTCGTACCACTAGAGCATGGAACCTAGGTACGGGCTATCTGTGAGAACGATAGTGATGACAGTCATATGGGTGCCTAGTTATGTTCGTAGCCCATCGGCTTAGAACTATGTTCATTTCCAATATGTGTATATATTTTATTGGTTCCTGAGAGATTGAATCTGATGTCCTTAATGCGTGAGCGTTGCAATGGGACTAGATAGCCGAGTGTGCCTGGCACCAAGGGTTTCTTAACCATGGGTGCAGTATTGATATATAGTTGTATGCATACATAGTGAGATTTTATATATGTATACTGAGTTCCTATTCTGTGTTTCATGTTGGCCACTTCATTAATATATATACGTATTGGGTCACAAGTTGAAAATTAATAATGTTATGAGAATGAGTTAAAGCATCTTTAAACCTATCCCTAAATAATAAAAATGGATTGTCATCGGGTCGTTTAGATATTTTATACAGTATAGTGGTTACACTACGTATAGCCAGGCAGAGTATCATGACTAGTATGGGTAGTTAGACTCACCAGGTGTGCACATTAGATGAGAGGTCAGCATCTCGAGCGAGTACGCTAAGTTAACATGAATAATATTTGTGCTAATTAACCAATTAAAGCACTTGCTATATTTAAACTGTTTTTTACTCGGGTTCTGACCCATTTTTTTGCAAATCTCTTTTCTTGTTCATTCATTTTAGGTGCTTAGCCATAGGGACACCAGGCTTAGGAGATTCCATTCATTTGCCGAGCTGTAGCTGCTGTGGAATCTACAAAACATTGCTAGTAGACGCTCCTGAGTCTATTCCTCCTCACATATTCGTTATTTACTTCAGTTGGACATGTCGTCCCTCATATTTTACATTCAGAGATTTAAATGTTTTATTCTGATAGTAGACTCTTATTTCATGGTTTTGGATTATTGTATGGGATTTTATCTGGATGTGTTTACTCCAGTTCTTCATATTATTTTAGTTAGTTCTTTCCTTACGCTTTTGTGTTGAATGGTGATGTTTAATTATTTTCCTTTTATGGCGAGTACTGTTAATAAGATAAAATTTTGACATCAACCTTTTTAAATATTAGGTGGTTAGTTTTAAATAATAAAACTTTCGACAGTGATGCATAATCTGAACCAACCGGATATTCTGATTTAATAATATAAAGGACTGATCACTCGGTATTTAATTAGGCAGGGTGTCACATATCCCTTTATTTTATTCTCTCTCTTTATGTTCTTATTCTCTCTTATTATCATATCACTTCATATTCGTTCATCTTTGACTTCCCAACTCCACACCCATTAAATACAAAGTCTGTGAGGCTTTCAGACTCCTCATTTATCTTTAAACGCCCATTTCTCAATCAATATATAAAAGTAGCCCAGTGTTTTTCCTGTTCTCCCCAAATGCTTCAGCAGCCAGTGTGGATTCTCCAGGCAAGCTTGATGATGGGTGACGTGAGGTCAATGATAATATTGCAATAAAATATGTGTATGTGACACCAATTCAACCTAAAGTTCCCATGATGGACACACGTTCCATGTGGTTTAGCCTCAATTTTGTGTGAGTAATTGAAGGCATAATGGTTTTTCTCTGTTAATGGATGAGTTAATGGTTTTCTTTAGTTTTAATATGGTTTGGAAGATAAATGGTTTTGGTTTTAGGTAATGTTGATAAGAGAGATATTTGTTATTTTCTCTCATTGGTGGTTTTGTGCGGTAGAGTGCAGGTGAATGACAGGTTTGTTGCAGGTGTTATGTTTAAGTCATCACATATGTCGTTTTTTTAAATGTGTTTGTTAGTTGTTGTAGATTGGGTCGGGTTTGATGTTCTTATTTAGATCTTTATTTGGGAATTTATTTTGTGTTGGGCCTATGTGTTGTTAGTAAGTATGGGCTTGCATGCCTTTGCTGGCAGCATATTGCCATATTGTGTGGAGTAGCCTTTGGGCTTTGTTTGTACCTTCTAACAATTCATGAAAGGTACTTTTCACATTTTTTCCATTTGAAATGTCTACAGCAACAGTGGTAAGAAGATAATTCCAAGGTCGGGTTGGAAGACCAAATTAACATGTCTACACTGGTGTTGTTGCATGAAAATATGGATTTCTTTTACAATATTGAATGATATCATTTTGTTATTTTAAAAGTTTATGACATTTTGTTTACTTTTGTTTGACTTTACTAATTTCACAAAGAAGGTTTAAAAGAAATAACATATTTATAAGGAAGCCAATGAGATTGGAGCAGATTACTAAGATTATTAGTTGGATATGATGAGCTTCTTAAGAGGTTAATATCGACATCACACCCTTCAGTGGTATTTTGGTTTTATATATTGGCCATGTAATTAGGAATATTGGTTATCATAAAAAATATTGGTTTCATTTCAGTTATGGTTCAATGGTGATATGGATTGATACTCTTGTTTATGTTAAGCACAGATTACTTCACTTTTATATTCACTCCATCCCAATTGAGGTTATCTATTTGGCTTTTAGAATACACTAATAGTTCAGGACGAAGTGAGTATTATAAAACTTAATAGTGACATTAGTTCACGATATTGAATACGATAGGACAAACCAAGAAATCTTATAACAAATATGTAAAACACTCGTTTTCAAAGATAGTATACATTTTTATCATGCATATGGCACTATCCGAGTTATTTTATATTTTAATATTTATTAGTGGTTAGAATATGATATTTAAATTTAAAAGAGGTCGAAAATATTCTATCACAGAATCTTTGTAAATATTTTTTTATAATTTTTTGAAAAATCTACATCATATTAGTAAATTTAGGTTATGCTTATAATTTAAATTTAAAGAGTAGTACAATGTAAATTAAGAAGTGAGATATTTTATGGATATAGTTATATATTTTTCATAGTTTTTAATATTCTTAATTGTTTTCATAGGTTGTAAGGAAGTAATTTGCATTTAGTTATTTGTGTAATAATATATCCAGAATTTGAGGACATTTATAAAATGAATTAGACCATAGCGTGCATTAGATATTCTAATTATAGTTGAAGGAGAGAATTCGAGATTGAGGAAGTTTTGTAACATTTTTTTTAATAGTGAATTGTTTAAAAAATGCAAATGGAAGATGGTTTGCATTTGACTTCAAGGATATTTTTGTGATTTAATTTGGAGTGGCTAAAGATTTTGAAGGAGTGCCAATAGGCCCACCCTATATAATTTTATGTATTATTTTTCTCTTTTCCTTCTTTTTATTTTGAGAATATTCAAGCCGAGTAATAAATATTCTAACTCTATTTGAAATCAAAGACAACAACTATAGGGCTTAAAATGCTTAAAGTCTTTATATTCCGTCATTTCCTTTCTCTCCCTCTATCTCTTCTCTTTCGACCTCTCCGTTTATCTCTATAAAAATAATGCTATCAAAATAAAAGAATGTTCTAAAAAAATATTAAAAAGTGCTTAAATTATTTGAAAATATAAATAAAATAAAAACCGTTTACACTCTTTAAAAAAGTGAATAATAGTTTTAACTAATTTACATAGCAAAAAATTTTACTATTTTTTGCAAAGATAAAAATTATTTGATAAAATAAACTTTTTAAAAAATTAACTATTTATATAAATTCATTTTTTACTAAAAAATTTAAAAACGCAATTCATCCTTTCGAAAGTTTCTATGTTTCACACATTGCGTCTTGAGCACGAATCGCGCGGGTTATTAGTAGTTTATTATAGGAGAAAGTGTAAAAAACCTCCTTGGCCCTTAAATTATTTACGTTTGGCCAATTTAGTCCCTAAACTAATAATTTGGTCAATTTAGTCCCTAAACTATATAAGTTTGGCCAATTTAGTCCCTAAAATAATAATTGACCAATTTAGTCCCTAAATTATACAAATTTGGCCAATTTAGTCCTTAAAATTTGCCCAATTTAATTCTTAAACTAATAACAAACTGTTTTTTAATTAAATTTACTAAAAAACTGTTTTCTAAATAGGATAAAAACAGTTTTCTAAATAGGATAAAAAACTGTTTTTTAAATAGGATAAAAATATTTTTTTCCCTATTTATAAAATAAAACAGTTTTTAAATTTGAAAAAAAAAAACTGTTTCTTTTAAATAGGATAAAAAACTGTTTTTATTAAATTTAAAACCAGTTTTTAAGTAGGATAAAAAACTGTTTGTTTTTTTAAATTTAAAAACTGTTTTTTAATAGGAAAAAAACTGTATTTCTCCTATTTAAAAGACAGTTTTTATCTTAAAAAACTCTTTTTTATCCTATCTAAGAAACTGTTTTTATACTATTTAAAAAACTGTTTTTTATCCTATTTAAAAACAGTTTTTATTCCATTTTAAAAACAGTTTTTTTAACCTTGAAAAGAAATAAGCAATTTTAAGGACTAAATTGGCCAAATTATTAGTTTATGGACTAAATTATTAGTTTATGGGCTAAATTATTTTAATCTATTTAATTATTTTTAAATAGTCATTTTTTACAGATAAACTTTAAAAAACAGTTTTTTTTTTATCCCAAAACTAATAATTTATCTGTTTAAAAAAAAAAAACTGTTTTTTAAAGTTTATCTGTAAAAAATGACTGTTTTTAAAAAAAAATAAAATAGCTTAAAATAGTCAATTTAGCCCATAAACTAATAATTTAGTCCATAAACTAATAATTTAGCCAATTTATTCCTTAAAATAGCTTAAAATTGCTTATTTCTTTTCAAAGTTTAAAAACTGTTTTAAAATGGAATAAAAAACTGTTTTTTAAATAGGATAAAAAAACAGTTTTGTTTTTAAATAGGAAAAAAAACTGTTTTTTTAAATAAGATAAAAACAGTTTCTTAAATATGATAAAAGAGAGTTTTTTAAGATTCTTAAATATGATAAAAGAGAGTTTTTTAAGATAAAAACTGTTTTTTAAATAGGATAAAAACAGTTTTTTTCTTATTAAAAAACAGTTTTTAAATTAAAAAAAAACAGTTTATAAATAAATAAAAAAAACTGTTTTTAAATTTAATAAAAAACAGTTTTTTATCCTATTTAAAAAAATATTTTTTTTTCAAAATTAAAAACTGTTTTTTTTTTATAAATAGGAAAAAAAATGTTTTTTTATCCTATTTAATAAACAGTTTTTTTAATCCTATTTAGAAAACTGTTTTATATAAAAAACAGTTTTTTATTAAATTTAATTAAAAACAGTTTTTTATTAGTTTAGGAATTAAATTGGGAATTTTAAGGACTAAATTGGTCAAATTTGAATAGTTTAGGGACTAAATTGATCAATTATTAGTTTGGGGACTAAATTGATCAAGCTTATATAGTTTAAGAACTAAATTAGTCAAATTATTAGTTTAGGGATTAAATTGACCAAATTTATATAGTTTAAGGTCCAAATAGTAATTTTACTCTAGGAGAAACGACCTACAAGATTTAAAGAATTAAGGGCCTGTTTGGTTCTCTATTCAGAAATTCGATTTAAACACTGTTTTTAAATATAGTTTTAAAATTCAGTTTTTTGTGTTTATAATTATTGGTGTGCGTTTGGTAAAGTTGTTTTTAAATACAGTTTTTTGAAAATTTGACAAAATTGACAAATATGTATATTTATATCATACATATGCGTGTGTGTGTGTGTGTGTGTATATATATATATGTATGTACATATAAACATACATAAAACTTTCATACATACATGATACATGAATGTATACATACATACATACATCATAAATTATATACATGTACATTTAATAACATGTATTTTTAGGTATATTTAATGAGGTATGTTGTGGAGTTTATATATATATATATATATATATATATATATATATATATATATATATATAACTTTCATACATACATGATACATGAATGTATACATATACATATATACATACATCATAAATTATATACACGTACATTTATCATGTATTTTTAGGTATATTTAATGATGTATGTTAGGGAGTTTAACTCTCTCTCTCTCTCTCTCTATATATATATATATATATATATATATATATATATATATATATATATATATTTATATTTATAATGATGTCGCATATATAATTCACTATAAAATTATATACATACATGAATTGATAATATTTTTTAATACATATGCACTATATGTATATTTTATATTATTCCATACATTAATAATATATGTATAAAACTATATATAAGTATCATGTATCTATTGATAATATTATTTAACTTTATATTATTCCATACGTAATTTTGTGTATATGCACATATATATTTTTTATTTATAAGAATTACACACATTAATGTATTATGTATGTATATTATATATTAAGATATAATTGTTTTAAAATATTAAGAATGAATAATTCTGAGTTGAAAAATAAAAAAAACAGATGTTATAAAACACCAAAAATCTGTTTTTTGAAAAACTTGATTATAACACAGGAATATTATAATTCTGTATTTAAAAACAAGTTGCCAAACAAAGATTTTTATCAGAATTGTATTTAAACACAAAAAATAAAATTATAGTTGCAAACCAAACAGGCTATCTGGCGTTTCAGCGGATGCAAAAACGCCACGCTACTAAATGACTAATTGGCAAATGAAGCACCGGTTCATAAACAAATACGTGAAGAGGCCTATAATACGAATCCGTGCCACCCGCCCGCAGATCATAACAACTACGATAAAAATGTTGAATTTGAGAAGAGCTCTGTTGTCTACCATCCCTAAAATCCTTAATTCCACCACCCTTTCTACTCCCAATTCCCTCGCCAAATCTCCCATACCCTCTCAAGCTCTCTACAGGTTATGTTGAAATTAATTACTCTTCTTTCTTTTTCTTTTCTTTTCTTTTCTTTCATAACAATTTTCTTTGTGTTGTTGTTTGCAGGCCTTTTCTAGGTTCAATTTCTCGCTTCTCTTCTTCCAACGATAATATAAAATCGTCTGACTTTGATCTCTCCAACCAAGAAAGCAAAAGGCGCTTATTTAATAGGTGCTTCTTTTTTACCATCTCATCATTTTTATCAATAACTTATGTAACTCATGCTAATTATTTTTTTCGGATTTGTTTGATATGTAATGAACATTTTGTGTGTAGGCTGATATATAGGAGCAAACAACGAGGGTATCTTGAGTTGGACCTCATATTGGGAAAATGGGTGGAGGATCATATCCACTCTATGGATCAAAATGGAATCAAAGATCTTGTTCACGTCCTCAACCTTGTACATTTCTTTTCCTTTACTCATTATTCATGTATTTCTCACTCATTAGGTTTTTCCTAAAATTATAAATTTCAAATTGGTCCATTAATTGCGCTTGGTTTCATTAATGAAATGGTTCATTAATTTGCCCATTTTAGCTTCCGTGGAGCATTTCACGTAACCTCTTTGTCGCTCTCTCTCTCAATCTTCACCCGTTTTTAACTTTTTTTTTTATTCCTGATTGAACCTTAACATTAATTTCAGATTATATCCTAAACCCTAAACCTTATATCCAGTAAAATTGGATTTAAATTCATTTCAAATCCAAACATTTACGATTCACTAATTCACAATGAACCAGTTTACTTAATTAAAACAATTTGGACGGGGCCTAAGAGAATGGATCGGAAAGACGCGAAGGGCCACAAAAGTCTCTAATACAATCATCTACAATAAATGTGAAACAATAAGATCCAAAGACATTAAACTCAAAATTACCTATCCAATGCACCATAACGGATGGAAATTAGGGTTTATTTTAGTATTTTCTTGCTTTTTTTTTTATTTCATTGGTTGTTTGGTAATTTTTTTCTTACATTTTTAGTTGTATTATAGGGTTAGTTGGATTTAGAATAGTCATTATATATATTGTGAAGGGATGGGCCTAGTCCCATTTCCTTCTTATTGGAGATGACATCATTCTAGATCCTTCTCTATATTAGAGTTTTATTTAGCATTAAGGGTACTTTAGTATTTTCCTTTTTTTATATATTATTAGGTGGTTGTAGTAGGTTATATCTTCTCTCTTCTTCCTTATATTGTAAGACATTCTAATGTATGGTAAGATGAAACCCTAGCCCCTCTTTTTCTCTCTTTCCACTAATTGTTTAGTTCGTTCGATTTGGTTCCGTTTGGGTACTGTTTGAATGTTTATTTTCGCAATGGCTGGTGAAAGAGATGATTCGCTGCAATCAATTAGTGTCAGATTAGATGGAAAAAATTATACGTATTGGAGTTATGTTATAAAGAATTTTTTGAAAGGGAAGAAGCTTGGATGTTTGGGAGGCAAACAACTCGAAAATCATCACTTGGATCAACAACTCCGTTGCACCTTCTATAGGTATGCAGTTGGTTAAGTATGATTATGCAAATGATGTTTGGGATCATTTGGGCAGATTGTATACACAATCTAATTTCGCGAAAAAGTACCAGTTGGAGTGCGATTTTCGAGTTCTTGAGCAGAAAAGTTTGAGTATCCAGGAGTTTTATTCTGCTATGACGGATCTATGGGATCATTTGGCTCTCACAGAGTCAGCTGAATTGCGGGCCTTTGCACCATATGTTGCCAATAGGGAGGAACAACGTCTGGTTCAGTTTCTAATGGCACTGCGTGATGATATTGAGGGTCTTCGGGGGTCGATTCTTCATCGTATCCCACTTCCAACTGTTGATTCAGTTGTTCACGAGTTGTTAGCCGAGGAGATTCGTCTCAAGACTCAGTCAGGGAAGGTAATTTCTTTGGACCCTAATCCATCTATTTTCGCAGCCTCCTCTCGGCCAATTTCCAGTAATCAGAACAAGCCTTATTCGAGAGTTGCAAGTGATGAATGTAGATACTGTAAGGAGAAGGGTCATTGGAAGTCTCAGTGCCCTAAGTTGCGAGCACCACAACAACAACAACAATCAAATAGTCGACCACCTCAGCAACAGTTTTTTACTTGGAAATCCAACAACCAATCTCAGTAGCGTTCATATAGGCCTTCACAGCCTAATACTGCAGCAGTTATACCGCCATCAGACTCATTTGCATCAGGTTCTTCATCATTAACTCCATCCATGTCTTCCCTTGCTGAGCAGTTTCAAAAGTTTCTTGCCACACAGCCTCACGCGATGTCCATCTCTTCACCCGGTAAGTCCTCAGGTATTTGGATTCTAGACTCCGGCGCTTCTAATCACATGTCACCAAATTTGTCCTCTTTTGGTTCTTTTTGTCCCACTTCTTCGTTGCCCGTCATGACTGTTGATGGTACTCCCATGCCCTCAACGGGTGTTGGGACTATTGACTCACCCAACTTATCTCTCTCTAATGTTTACCACATTACTAAGCTTATAATGAATCTTGTTTCTGTTGGTCAACTATGTGATGCCGGTTACTCAGTTCCCTTCTCTTCTACCTTTTGTCATGTGCAGGATCCACAGTCTCAGAAGGTGATTGTGACAGGCCGTAGGCAGGGGGGATTGTACATCATGGAGAAACTTAATGTACCAATGGTTGCAGCTTCCAGTGTTGACTTGTCATTCTTTTGTTTGAGTTCAGATTCGTCTAGCTTTTATTTATGGCACTCTCGTCTTGGTCATGTCTCAGGGTCACAATTAAAATATTTGGCTTCTACAGGAAAATTAGGAAATTTGCATTGTCATGATATCTCTGATTGCAGCGTTTGTAAACTTGCAAAATTTTCAGCTTTGCCGTTTAATAGAAGTATTTCCTCTACTTTTGCACCCTTTGATCTTATTCATTCTGATGTGTGGGGACCGTCTCCTGTTATTACAAGAGGAGGGTCTCGATATTATGTCTCCTTTATTGATGATTATACGCGTTACTGTTGGGTTTTTCTTATGAAACGACGTTCAGATTTTTTTTATATTTATAATAAATTTCGCGCCTTTGTCAAAACTCAACATTTTACTATTATCAAATGTTTTAGATGCGATTTGGGTGGGGAATATACTTCTCAAAATTTCGGTGAGTTGCTTGATTAAGATGGAACTATTCACCAATCATCTTGTACTGACACTCCTGAGCAAAATGGTGTTGCTGAAAGGAAACATAGGCACATTGTTGAAACTGCTCGCTCTCTTTTATTATCCGCATATGTCACTAGTGAGTTTTGGGGAGAGGCCGTCCTTACTGCTGTCAATCTGATTAATAAGATTCCGACCTCTCATTGCTCAGGTTAGTCACCTTTTGAAAAGTTGTATGGGTGTGCCCCTGATTATTCTTCCTTAAAGGTGTTTGGTTGTACTTGTTTTGTTCTTCGACCTCGTGTGGAACGTACCAAATTATCTCCAAAGTCAGCTATTTGTGTCTTTTTTGGTTATGGTGAGGGTCAAAAAGGATATCGTTGTTATGATCCAGTTACTAAAAAATTATATGTCTCTCGCCATGTTGTGTTTCTTGAGCATATCCCTTTCTTTTCTATTCCTGATAGCCCTCATGAACTCACTAAATCTGATCTCTTCAATATTGATCCATTCTCTGATAAAGATGAGAGTGTGCCATCAGAAGCACCTTGCACTACCGACAGTGTGCCACCCCATGTTCCTCTTGTTCCTATTATTTCTACTAATGCAGGTACTTTGCCATTCGATGTTCCTGATGCTCCCCCTTCTCATGTGGCCACCCAAGCACCTGCTGAAACGGTGGAACCTCCTCGTTATCCAAAACGTCCACATAAGTCCACTCAATCACCAGATTTTGTTTACTCTTGTTATTCTGATTCTTTTGCTTCATTTTTATCCTCTGTTCACCGTCTCTTTGAGCCTTTGTCTTATAAAGAGGCAGTTCTTGATCCTCTTTGGCAGCAGGCTATGGCTAAGGAGCTCTCTGCTTTGCTTCAGATAGATACTTGGAGTTTGGTCCCCCTACCTGCTGGTAAACGGGCAATTGGATCTCGTTGGGTATATAAAATCAAAACCAGGTCAGATGGGTCAATTGAGCGTTACAAAGCAAGATTGGTTGCTCAGGTTTTTTCTCAACAATATGGTATGGATTATGACGAAACCTTTGCTCCTGTTGCGAAATTGACTACTATTCGTACTCTTATTGCTGTTGCATCAGTTCGTCAGTGGCATATATCGCAAATGGATGTTAAAAATGCGTTCTTGAACGGCGATCTTCATGAGGACGTTTATATGACTCCCCCGGGTGTTCCACATGGTCATGGTGAAGTTTGTAGGCTTAAGAAAGCCTTATATGGTCTCAAACAGGCACCACGGGCTTGGTTTGAGAAGTTTATTGCCGTGATTACCTCTCTTGGGTTCATTCCAAGTGAGAATGATTCAACTCTCTTTATTAGGTGCACATGTCGTATTCTGGTCTCTTTGTATGTTGATGATATGATTATTACTGGGGATGATATTGGTGGAATTACAGCGTTGAAGTCTGAATTATCTCTTTGTTTTGAGATGAAGGATTTGGGGCCCCTACGTTACTTTTTGGGTATTGAGGTAGATCATTCTCCAAAGGTTTATCTTCTCTCACAATCTAAGTACATCGGGGACATTCTTGAGCGTGCTCGCCTCACTGATACTAAGATTGTTGATACCCCTTTGGAGCTTAATGTTCATTTTTCCCCGTATGATGGTGTTCTTTTGCCTGATCCCACCTTATATCGCACTATTGTGGGCAACTTGGTTTATCTCACTATTACTCGTCCAGATATAGCTCATGCAGACCATGTTGTTAGTCAGTTTGTTACTGCTCCTACTACAGTTCATTGGGCAGCTGTTCATCGTATATTGTGATACTTGCGAGGCACTCGATTTCAGAGTCTTTTACTTCCTTCATCTTATTCTTTGGAGCTGCGTGCATACTCTGATGCTGATTGGGCCAGTGATCCTGCAGATCGCAAATCAGTTACTGGATTTTGTGTGTTTTTGGGTGATTCTCTTGTTTCTTGGAAGAGCAAAAAGCAAGTTGTTGTTTATGTGTCTTCCACGGAAGCCGAGTACCGTGCTATGGCTTCTACCACTCGCAAAGTTGTTTGGCTACGTTGGTTACTTGCAGATATGGGTGTCTCTCTTTCTCAGCCAACTCCTATGTACTGTGATAATAAGAGTGCTATTCAGATTGCTCACAATTCGTTTTTTCATGAGAGGACTAAGCACATCGAGATTGACTGTCATATTACTCGTCATCATCTTACGCATGATGCCATCAGTTTGCCCTTTGTTTCTTCTTCCGCACAGATAGCTGATTTGTTTACGAAGTCTCATCCAGTTCAGCGTTTTTGTTTTTTGGTTTGCAAACTCTCAATGCTTCTCGCTGCAGCATCGTGAGTTTGAGGGGGGGGGGGTATTGGAGTTTTATTTAGCATTAAGGGTACTTTAGTATTTTCCTTTTTTTATATATTATTAAGTGGTTGTAGTAGGTTATATCTTCTCTCTTCTTCCTTTTGTTGTAAGACATTCTAATGTATGGTAAGATGAAACCCTAGCCCCTCTTTTTCTCTCTTTTCATTTTGATTATAGATCTTTGATATATTATCACTCCACTCTCCTATAAATAATACCCCCTTCCCCTCATTAATGATCATTCTACTTTGAGTAATACTTTTTCTCTCTGGAGTGTGTAGCTTTTGTTCCCTTGACGGCTTTCATTTTACGTAATAACTATGAACATGTCTTTCATTACAAGTTAAGATTTTGACATCTGCATTGAACAATAATTTTTTATGGACAATATATAAACTAATTATTTTGCCATATAAGATTTTAATTGTCTTGCTGCACATCCACATTACCAAAAACAATTTTTTTTTTTTTTTACTTTAATACATTCATAATTACCCCGTTTTGAGTTTGGTACCTTTTTTTAATTGACTTTGAGTTTGGTACCTTTTCCTATATGGTTCCATTAAACTTAACGGTCACGTGCCTTGCACATGACTTGTGAAATAAAATTAATTTGAAAAAGCAAAAAAAAGGGGAAGAATGAGTAAAGAAAAAGTCAAAGACCAAAAAAAAAAAAAAGAAAGGAAAACAAAAACAAAACAAAAACAGATTGTCTTTACCCCCATCCCCCAAAACCGCCAGCCTTCGCCCCATGCCAACCCCCACCGCTACTAATCTCCAACCCACCCCTCCTCCGGCTCCCACCACCCCACCCAATCTCCACATAGATATATACGCATACCAGCACACCGCCCCTCTATTATCCCCTTATTGCCACTATCTCCATAACCAAACTAGGTTCAAACTTGCGGATCCTCAAATCGATGTTGGTTTGAAAACTGATTTGTGTTTTGAAAATTGATTTTGGTTTTGAAATCGTTTTGGGTTTTTAATTTGATTTTGAAAATCGAATTTGGTTCTGACTATTGATTTGGAGAGATAGACGAGTTCAAACGACGTTTGGTTGGTTGAAGAGGGGGGATAATAAGGGGTTGGATAACCATTGCACGACGTTTGGCGGTTGGCTGTCGGAGGTAGGAGTGGTGGTGGGTGGGTGGGTGTTGGGGCTTGTGTTTAATGGTGTGAGGAGCTATGGTGATGGGTGAGGGATGAGGGAGGGGGGATGAGGGTTGCCGAGTCTTGGGGTGAGAGAGGAGGGAGGAGCAGTGGTGGTGGGTGGGTGGGTGTTGGGGCTTGTGTTTAATGGTGTGAGGAGCTATGGTGATGGGTGAGGGAGGAGGGAGGGGGGATGAGGGTTGCCGAGTCTTGGGGTGAGAGAGGAGGGAGGAGCAGTGGTGGTGGGAATGGGGCTGGGAGGGTGGGGGTGGGTGGTGGAGGCTGCCGGAGGGTCGGGTTATGAGAGTGGGATGGGTGTGTGCTGACAATTCCGTTTGAGGATTGTTTTTCCTTTTTTTTCCACTTTTCCTTTTCTTTTTAATTTTATTATTATTTTTATTCTACAAGTCATATTCAAGGCACATGATCGTTAAATGTAAGAGTACTAGTGGATGCCCGTGCCGATGGCACATCGATAAATTTGCCGCCGTGATAAAACCCAGCCCATAAAAAAAAAAAAGGTCCCGTGATAAAACCCAGCCCATAATAAAAAAAAAAATTAAAAAAAAATTAAGAAAAATATATATTTAACAAATTTAAAAAAATATTTTTTTAAAAAATATATATTTAAAAAAAACATTAGCATGACATTTCATGCATGGGCATGAAATGAGAAAATATCATGCATTGAAAAGTGAAGATATTTTTGCCAAAACCATGCTCCTTTATTTATGGATATTAACAGAAATGTACCAAACTCAAAGATAACTAAAAAAGGTACTAAACTCAAAACAGGGTAATTATGAGCGTATTTAAGTAAAACAAAACCAAAAATTAACATTTACATTGAAGATGCGCTTAAAAGAGCCTTGGACTATGTTAGATTAAGATAATTGGTTCAGTTGCCTACCTATGTTGCTCTAGTTGAAACCAAACAAAGAAACAATACAATATTGCTTTGGATGCTTCGTTGGATCCTACCTCTAAATACACTGAACAACAATCTATAAATTCCAAAGTGAAGTTCACTTGCATCGTGCGAACTATATAGAAGATGTCCTTACCACTACTTCTACATTTATTAAATGACTTACAATGACTGCCTATAATCCTAAACATACTCCACTACTAACACAACGACTCCTAAGAATATTTAATCTACTAGACATTTTGATTAACATTAGTGACCTGAGTTAATAATCATTAGTCTATGGCTTTACCTGATCTATAACTAAAAGCTACATGCTTATTGACAAAAAATTACATGCTAATTAACAGGAAGAAACTTGGGTAGGAATTAAACAAAAAACATCCACGCACGAGAAGTCATTCATTAATTTTTGGGTCATTTGAAAAAAACCCAGTTTGATAATACGATATTTAAACTTAACCCCAATTTTGTTCAATAATTAGGCATTACACCAATTTCATGAAAAAAACTGTTGATTTGCTTGGACAAAATGTCTATTTGCATTCAATACGAGTAGTTTTCCATGAAATATGTGTCTATAGTAGTTGATTTGCACGAAATAAGTATCGATTTGCATGAAATGGGTGTGATGCCTAATTATTGAACAAAATTAGGTTAAGTTTAATATCATATTATCAAACTGGACTTTTGTCAAAACGACCCTTAAATAGTTTCTGCAATGTTGATAGTAGTCATAAAAAAAGATCTATCTAAAGTAAATGGGAAGGCTTTGTAGGGCCAAATGCAAAACGGTAAGCCTACCCGGTATCGATATACATCATTTCTTCCACCCATCTAAGCTTTATAAAAGTCTTTCAATAATTGGTTTCCAAAATGAGGACCTTGGTGGTCTCCCCTTAAGGGCATACCCAAGTTTTTCATGGGCTAAGAACCAATGGCACAATAAACTTTGTTCGCAAAATTTGTAATTTTATTCTCTTCAACATTTTTTCTAATATAAATTTCATTAAATATAAATGAAGAGATTCATAGAGAGAGTGGACCAGCAGTCCAACAAAAGCAAGATAAAACTAAAATAGAGAGAGATTTTACCTTTTGTACAAATTAACTTAATAGATACAAAAAACCCAACAGCAAGAATAATCTTCATTGCTAAAGCTGCGAATCTATATATCTCCACCAAAGTTGACACTAATCCTCTTTCAAAGCCCTTTCAAAGCCAGCTTGTGCGTAAGCCAAAGCCGAAACCTGATACTAACATATAGCTCGACTCCAGCCAAGATAAATCATGGACAAAGGGATATTATCGAACGGTTTTGCTGCCGAAGCCCGTACGGATGCTACAAACTTGATTATTTTCCAAATTTATTCTTTACCCTCGCCTTTTTCTATAAAGAATCCATTGTTATGCTCAATATAGATGTGCCAAAAAGAAGCTTACACATACGACAGGATATCTATTGAGGATAGAGGCAATGTCCCAACAACATTAAATTCTCCAAGCACCTTTCTCCATAAAAATTCAGCAAAGGAACACTGAAGATAAATGCGACAATTGGTCTCCTCGTTCGTCTTACAAAGACAACACCAATTTGGTGATTCAAGCATGAAGGGTCTTCTCCTTTGAAGTCCTTCACGTGTTTTAACTGTCTCGTGAGCCGCCAATCATGTCAACACCTTATCCTTTTGAAAGAATCCCTGTTGCCTGTATTTTCTTGTGAGGGAAAAAGAGAGAAGGAAGGTTTTATTACAAATATACTCAAAATGAGACTTGAGGCAACCAATGCAAACATTTTTTATTCGAAGAGAGATTGAATAATCGGGGGAATATAGTTTATAAAGAATCTTGCCCTAACCAACAATCCTCCCAAAACCGAATGGACAATCCATCCCCATTTACCAAAGAGACGAACTTTAGAAAGAGTTCAATGCCTTGGGAATCAAATTTTCAAGGACTTGCAAAGGATCCTCACTCAACCCTATTTGAATTTCACCCGTTCCTATTCAACCCATATTTTTGCCTAATAATTGTGCACCAAGGGAATTTGTCCTCTTTTAACATTAATGCCCACCCAAACAGTGCTTGTCATTTTTAGTTTTTAGTCATGAAAGTTTTCCAAAATGTTCACAATCCCAATAAGATTATTAATATGACGTCTTTTGTTAATTGTAACTAGTATGCAAACCCCGCGACGCGGGGTCTTTTTCCAACGAAATTGTTAAAATATGCACTAAAAATATATTTAAAAAAAAGGTGTTCTCGAAATCATAAAAAAAAATTATTCAGTGAAATATAAATTAGTACGTGAAGAAATTTGTGGAACACAACCCTAAATGATATGCTTTTAAAAATAAATAACAATTTTTTATCAAAACAATTTTAAAATTTCAAATTATTTTTAAATAAAATAATTTTTTTAACTGTATTATGAAGAAATTGTTTTTACAAAAAAAAATTGTATTTTTAGACTTTTTTTTTATAAATGTTCTAATGTCAAACAATCCTTTTCTATATTTTTTTTCATGTAAAAACTATTTTATCGGTTCATCGAAAACTATTTCATAAAAAACAAAAAAAAGTTTAATGTACTTTTATAGAAGAGACGGCACTAATATTTTTTTAAAAATATTGACGGTTTATTAAAATTTTCGAAACATAGTATGAAATAATTAAAGGCTATGAATGAGATGTATATAAAAATTGTGGGTTTGAAAAAGAGACCCCATTAAAATCATGTACCTAATTATAATATTAAATTATGTTAAATATCTTCAAGACAAACGTTAGTTGCATAAATTGTAACATAAAAATGCCTGCATGTATAAATATGTTATGCAAGTAAAAAAGTTACTTGGATAGGAAACATAAGTTTTAAAACCATCTCAAATGTAGTATCGTAGAATCTAGCTTAGATCTCTGGGCTTGATCCATATCACCACATTAGAAGTGAGTAGACCATTAATGATGATTTTTTAAATCCATAAATGGCGAGTGCACATCCACAAACTATTTAAAATGTAAAGACTCATAATTCTATATTTCTAGTATTTAGAAGCTTTTCACTCATCATATATCTTCACGGTTCAGAGAGAAAAAAAATATGATTGATGATTTTTTAATTCGGAAACTCTTCATGTGTTAAGAGGAAAATATAATGGGAGCATTCTAATTAGGGAAGAGGGAGAAATAAATGTAAAAAAAAAAACTCTTTATCAAAGCCTAGGAATGCAATAGAGAATTTTAAGCCAAAATGCAAAATGAAAATAATTTTAGCAAAGGAAAATTTCATCCCTACTAAAGTATATGAAAATAACCCAAATTTAGAACTTCATTAAATCTGATTTAATATCAAATTTCAGCAAAAGAAATCATGGCTTAAAATTCCAACCTTAAACTTATAAATAAGATTTACCAAACCAAATTTCAGCAAAAGAAATTTCAGCCTTAAAACTTCTAAATCGTATAAAAACAAACCAAATTTCAGCAAAGAAATTTCACCTCTAAAATATCAGCAAAAAAATTTCATCCCTAAAACTTCTAAAAACCAGATTCAGCGAAAGAAAGGAGGGGATAGCCTGCTTACCTCACAACCTCGAGATCAAGAGTTCAAATACTCTTGGGGCCACCTCCTATAGTGTGTCACGCCTCAAGAGATACACACACACACACACACACACACACACATATTCTAAATCAAATATACCAAACCAAATTTCAGCCCTACGTTTCCAATGAGCCGAGGTGACCCTTCTCTATCTCACATGGGATGGGTGTGCAATTAAATGGGAAAGATATGAAGAGACACTTTTGGGCTAAGGGAAGAGAAACGTACCTTTCTTTTCTCTCCCATAATGTCTGAGGAGAGAGGGTCATTAAATTGTTCATGTGGCGTCGCGAGGAAGCGACAAATGTCGTCTCCGTGTTCTGCTGTCAACTTTAGTTGTATATTAATATCGATTATTAAAGACATGTCATTTACTTTTTTTTTTACTAATCTACTCGACAAATCCGCCACAATAATAAAGAGAAAAGGGAAAGGGGATCTCCTTGCAAAGTTCTAAAAAGTGCGAGGTTCGGGGCGGGCGTGGGATGGGCCCCTAGGCGTCGCCCGCGTTTTTTAGTTTTATGGTTTTTTATATAAACCCAGTGTACTTCAAAATTTAAGTTACTAACAATTAAAATTGATTTACTTCTATCATTACTTACATTTCTTTAAATTCTCATACATAAAGTATCATATTATATCCAAATTGATTTACTCATGCACATTGGTAATAGACTTTAAGGCCTTACACTTTTAATATTACTAACATTTCTCCCATACATAAATAAAAGATTGCTAACAGTAAGATAAATAATAAAGTATTACAAACAAAAATATTTTGTGCAGTTGATATATGATTCCTAAGACCCAAAACCAAGAATATAAAGTTACACAATGTTATTGTAAATATAAAATTGAGTAACAATTAAAATATGGCGCAAAAAAATTCTACTATAATCATTGTATATATACAAAGAAACATTCATGCATCTGATATATATATATATATATATATATATATATATATAATAATAATGCTCCTGTGCGGACTAGTTCGCATTTTAAGAATGCGGACCGGACATGTGTCACCTAACGGTGCGCCTAGATTATAGGCACACTCTCTCTCTTTTCTGGGCTCACCGTAAGGTGACACATGTCTGGTCCGCACTCTTAAAATGCGGACTAGTCCGCAAAAGAACAGGACTGTATATATATATTGTAAAATGTGTGATACCGATTAAAACTAACTCGCAAGTTTCCAATCAAACATTATTTAATTAGAGTCTATTTTAAACCAAATTAATCCAGCCCCTAAACAAGCATCTAAAGTGCGTGTGTCAATCCATAAATAAATATAAAGCATGCGACACAATAAATATGCTGGGACACTGATTTCAGGAAAAAACCCCTTTCGGGTAAAACCTTTGTTTCACTATGAATTTATAAATCGCAACTTACAATTACATAGAGAAATCTGCAATGGATCAACGCGCAGCCAACCCACAAAGACACGCAGTCTTGAACTCAGTAAGAGAATACACGCAGCACCCTCCAAGGACTTGCAGTCTATCTTTAGCAAAGAATCTTCACGCAGCAAGATCCTTAATGACATGCAGCCATATGGTGTAGAGACGCACTCCACAAAGTTGAACAAAACAAAATATGTTCTTGGGTTCCACAAAACAATTCACATAAAAGTAATTGGGATTTTGTGAATCAAAACAAAAAATATTTGAACCCTTAAATGAGAGAAGAAAACAATCTGCCCAAGTGATATTATCGATAAGATTCTTGGCCGTACCAAAATCCAAACAAAACTCTACAAGTTTGGAAAACTCTTCTCTCTTCCCCCAAAAAAACTGTAAGTGCTTGCCTTTTTTATAGAAAGAATTTGGTTAGAGGAGATAACCAATAAAGAGACGTAAGGCTTCAAAAGAAATGCCTTTTTAAAACTACCTGTACGCAACCCCCTTTTTATTTTATCGCGACCAAAACCGATCCGGCTAAGTGGTTCGGTTCCGTCTTGTATAGACTTTACAGAGACTTCCACGAGCATGGATCGGTTCGTTATTTCCCTGCTTCAGTTCGGTTCCGTTTTGACAATTCTTCACTTTTCCGGGTGTAGGATCGGTTCGTTTTCTCCTCACTGCGGTTCGGTTCTCTTCTGTTCGTCAAAACGCTATGACAAAGTAAACTTCGCGGAGTCTTGAATGATGAAGAACATGATTAATTCGGATCCGTCTTTGATATTGATGGCTCTTGAATGCTCTTCGACGGTGTAGCGGTATATAACATAACAAATTGATAACGAACCTATAAAATATGTCTTTATATATATATATATATATATATTTATCAAGGTTCTAAAAAACGCGGGACGTGAAAAACTCGCGTTTTTTCACGTCTTACCCCCAAAAGCGTTAACCATCGTTGACCACGCCTTAATCCACGCCTAGGTCCAAAACTTGGCGTATCTAAAAGCCTCGCACCTAGGCGCGTTTTTTAGAACACTGATATATATATATATATTTCTATGTAGATTTTTTTGCTAATGTATGATGTAATTTCAATGCGCGATGCGAAACTGGGACAAAGTATTTAAAAACGGCGATTTTTTTCACTTGGTCCCTTTCTTGTCGCCTAGCCCTAGGCGAGGCGCCTTGCGCCTAAGCGGCATCGAGGTGCGCTTTTTAGAACATTGTCTCCTTGCGTAATCCTTTGAGGCAACGAATTCCCCTTTTGGTCTGCTGTCTTGGGTTTATGAACCAAATATAATACTAGGTATTTTTGGTTATCCAAATTCCACTTGATTTTGTAAATAGAGCATTTTATAGAACCATTGTTCGAGCCACTTTTTTTGTTGAATTTCAAGCTATACTATTTCGATCCGATCCAGATGTTGTACATAATCTACCTAGCCGGTCTGTTTGAGCCTTATGTTCGATATTTTAGATTGAGATCAGAAACTGCCACGCGATCTTCATGGTTGATTTTTCGGCAATTTTGTATGGCGGAATCCATTTTTCTTCAATACCGACCTTATGCTTTTAGATCTAGTCAAAGTGGAGTCAGGTCGGGTACATGAAGTGGATTGAGATCCAGAAAACTAGTTAGTTCTCTCCACTCAGCCCAAACTGAGTCAACTCTGATGTTATCGAGCGGACGTGGCCTGTTCCGCGTTGATGGTTTATTACATTAGAGTCAAACATCTATGCAGAAAGCACGTTTCATTTCAGTTATGTAGACAATAAATAATGACAGTATCAGCACTGTATATGCCTATATAAACGAACCTATTTCTTTTATCTATTTTTCATAACTTGTTTGTTCTTCTCTTTATCTCATTGTTAGTTATGTATTCCTTGCCTTCTTGCTATGATGCCACAACCAACACATTCTTTGTAAAAACTGACCCAAAATAATTTCAAGGCCTTGGTCCGTAAGTTCACTGAAGCCACCCAACAAATCTCCAACCCTAAAACCCAATTCGGCCAAGGGCTTTCCTCTGAATTATGCTAAAGTGAGAGATAAAAGGGTCTGTAAATTCCTTTGAATTTTGCTTGAGAGAGATAAAGGATCTTTCAACACAAGCTATTCAAGCTATTGTTGTTGCCTCGATTTTCTCTGACTTCATCACTGCAGAAGACAGCCAAAAAAGGGGGGTTCAAACCCAGGCATATAAAACATTGATGTTGCCTTGTTTCATCTTCAACCGTGTGATCTCAGGTAACAGCAACACCAGTTGGTCCAGCTACAAGATATTACTTTGTATTTTTATGATGTTTTGCCAGTTAAAGTTAGCCTGGTAAATGAGAAATAGTGCAAAAAGTATGAGATATGAGTTCTAAAAAGTATATGGAAATAGAATCTAGTAGTTTTAGAAGTAATATGAAAATGTGATCAAGTAGTTAGCATATACATGTGAACTCTAGCTATGTGTCGCCTATGAGTTCCAATTATAATTTTTTTTCTCCTGTTTATAGAGTTGTTTCTTTTTGAGAAAACATTTAGAGTTGTTTGCATGGTGCATTATTATTAGTTTCAATATGGTCAATAATTATTAGTTTTAATACTCATTGAAATGAAACACACGTTGGTGCATGTCTTGATAAGAAAATGTAGGTGTTTAAAATTTGCGAGTGTTCTGTTGAGGGACATTTCAGAAAATGAAAAAAAAAAAAAAAATCTAATTTTTTGGACTTTTTGGTAATGGAAATCTTTCAAACTGAGAACCCGATTATGGCACAACACGATGCGTGACACGATTTAGTAAAGATGTTTGCTTTAGATTTATAAAGTCTCAAAACTAGTACTCGAACTTAAAGCAACACAACTTGATTATGACACGGCTAACCCGAATCACCATCCCTACTCACATGCACAACGCAGTTGACACTAGAAACTATTCTAGGATTCTGGACACATCTACACAATGCCAAATGTCCATGCAGTCGACGTCCCCAGTTGCTAGAAACCGTTGCAGACAAGTGTAATTGAGTTGTAGCTACTTAGCCAACTGTCAGGCCTTCCTACAAGGTGCACCATGAGCCATACTCCAATGGTGCCAAATAGCCATTGCGAATGTGCTTTGACATGTACCAAGTCCTTCCCATGCAATGCACACCACCAAAGATGCTTGTGCAGACCATGCTCATACCTAATACTACCATATGTTACAAATATCAATTGGCGATCGACTGACGTGTGCAACACTTGCCAGGCGATGCCTTGTTGCATCTACTGCTAAGTGATAATGCAAGGCCAGCATTCTTCTCATTCTGTTACAGGACTTAACTGACATTTGCAGCATCTTTGCTACAGTCGGCATGTTCCGTAGCCTATGCATGGCCCAAACAAGGGTTGCGCTTGCCCAATATGCAACGAAGTTGTGCCATGCCCTAAATCGTGCTCACATTGAGTCTTGGTCAACTATATGCCATTGAAGTTGTGTCGTGCCCTAATCGTGTTCACATTAGGTCTTAGTCATGCCATAGCCAAGCATGCCAAGTACCTCAATATTCTAGTGTAGTGGGAGTTTAAAAGCAAGACCTAAAAGTTGAATTAGTTCTCGGTGCTAAGTCTTACTTGACTGAGGAATTCAATGTCCCACAGAGCAACCCATCTTGCTCACCAAGCAACTCCTCTTGCTCACCAAGCAACTCCTCTTGCTCCCTATGTTGCTTAGCCGAGCAACTGATCTTGTTCACTTACAGGTAAATGGGTATTTGGTGCCAACCCTTGGTTCGAGCAATGACATGGCTTGAACTTAACGTTCTACCGAGTAACTGATCAGGGATCTCCATGTTGAGACTAAAAGTCCCACATCGGGAAATTAAAGCCTTACACCACATGATATAAGATCATGGGCCCCTCCACCCATTACCAATTGATCAAATATTTGAACATGGTATCAGAGCAGGCTATTCATGGCCCAACGGTCCAATTGCTTCACGTCACCCAATATAAATATGTCCACGTGTTAGGCTCAAGTCACGCCACACATGAGGAGGCGTGTTGAGACTAGAAGTCCCACATCAGGAAATTAAAGCCTTGCATCACATTATATAAGATCCTGGGGCCCCTCCACCCATTACCAATTGGTTTTGGGTTGGATGCTCCAATATTTCAACACTCCCAAGGTAATTCCTAACCATTCTAAGTAAGTATAAGGGCGAGACACCACCTAACGATAAAATAATTCTTCTTTAATGATGAATGACAGCCTATTGCAGCCTATTGATGGAGGACTGTCATTCTTCATTAAAGAAGTATTTTTTAACATTAATGAGGGTCCTAGTCAAAGCATTTAATGCTCTACCACCTATAAATCCAA
Organism: Sambucus nigra; assembly: GCA_949130495.1. NCBI lineage: Eukaryota > Viridiplantae > Streptophyta > Magnoliopsida > Dipsacales > Adoxaceae > Sambucus > Sambucus nigra. The sequence goes on from OX422210.1 coordinate 183,829,141, forward strand.
AACAATCTCCCACATACTTGCTACAAATCAACTGAGTGTTCCTCAACATTCAAGAGCACATCAACCTCTCATCTTAGTTCTGCTCCACAGTTTTGTGTAGATTTCGTATTTAGTGGTGTCCATGTCCTCCCTCAACGTACTTGGAGTGTTTATTTTCTCAGTCTCTCCTCCACACGTTGAGGAACCCTCTACGAGTTACTGCCAGTTCCTCCAGAAATACGAGTCACTCATGCTCTACGAGCAACCCAGGTACAATTCTATAAACACTCTCTACCTCACCTACCTTCTTACAACGAGTAAGAAAATCCAAATGTGATAGCAGGATATGTTCAGGGGGGTGGCAAACGTATCGTGTTGTGTTGCATTCGTGAACAAGTTGTGTAAAGCAGGCTGGTGTTGTGTATTGACAGTGCCTTGCTATGCAGTTTAGAAAGCCAACATACCCTTGGCTTTCTAGTGTAGTTATGACACTAAATTGTGTTTCCAATTATATCCATAAAAAATATTTAGAGAGATTTAAATTCATTGACAAGTGCAGTTGCTCATAACTCGTTCAACCCACTTTAAAAAATACCATTAGTACCGCCAGGAGATTAAAAGTAATTCGCAAAACCATATTTGTAAAACTTGTAAGATTAATAAAATATCCGCGTGCCTCCATGTCTGTTAAAAATAAAAATAAACACAACTTGTCTTTGATAAGAGATACACATCATCCACTTCACTTTGAGGAAGTTACTGAAGACAGTTCTCAGCAGTTGCAGTTGTAAACTGTCACAGCACTTTATGGGCAGTTACGAGATCATGGTCAGTTACAGTAGGTAGTGTGTTTTGTATAGTAAGTTCATGAGTGTAGTGGGTTCATGGGACGATTATTCATGTTGTAATATAACCAACTGATCCTTCTAAATAGCAAACTAAAACAGCTTTAAGACTTCTTTATGGTATCAGCGCTATAAAGCTCTCACGAGTATTAGTGATCCTGGTAGTGCCCACGATTATACCGTCTCTCGGCGGCGGTAGCCACCGTTTATTGCTACCGTCAGCCGGGTACAAATTCCTCAAGTTCAACTCCTCATTTGCTTCACCAGTTTTTAACTACAACTGATGGAAGGTCCCTAGAATCTTGAGTTACTGCTGCATCAAAAGATAATCTGTTCTAACTGGGTTGTTCACATGTCATTTGGATACTCATTCAGTGGATTATCTTCAAGTATAGAAACGTCACTTTAAGTGCTTTGCAGTTTTAAGACTCTGTCTCTGGGTATTGAAGTTTCAAGTTGGTAATACAAGTTGGAAAACAAGGAATTTTTTATGGGGAAAGAAGGGGGAGAAATAATATGCATCTCAAATACCTTGGAAGTGTAAGAGAATCAAAAGGAAGCAGGCAGCCCAAATCAAAGGCGGTGATGTCAAGCTTTGAGCCTAAAAAAAATTGAATTTGTTTCTTTCAACTCACCCTCAAAGGCGGTGATGTCAAGCTTTGAGCCTACTTCACACGTAACGTGTTCAAAAAAAAAAATATCAACGGCCCCTGAATCCATCGTGATCATGCCTAAGAAGAAAAGTGCCTCTGAATCCATCGTGATCAATCCCCCACCCCCCCAAAAAATCAAAAAAATCAAAGAGCCTCTGAATCCATTGTGATCAAGCTCATTTTGGCCCAAGAGGCCCATTACAGGTGTCGGTCCAGCCAAAACCGATAATTGAGCCTCTGAATCAATTTTGATCAAGCAAATTATGGTCTACGAGACCTTATATTTTCTCTTTCTAAGGATGAATATCGCCCCCTTGCGTCTACCGCGGCGGAAATAATACGGGTTATGCGTATTCTCAAGTGGTGATCTTCTCACTTGGTTTGATAGCACTCATCCTCAACTGCTCAGAAATTTCAAGAGATCTTATTTATTTATTTTATAAAGCTGAGTATCACGCGCTTGCGTCAACTCCTCAATTTAATCATTGATGATCCAAGCTTGGAGTCTGCGCTGCATCCTTCCTTTGCTTGCGGGGGAGTGATAAGAGATACACATCATCCACTTCACTTTGAGGAAGTTACTGAAGACAGTTCTCAGCAGTTGCAGTTGTAAACTGTCACAGCACTTTATGGGCAGTTATGAGATCATGGTCAGTTACAGTAGGTAGTGTGCTTTGTGTAGTAAGTTCATGAGTGTAGTGGGTTCATGGGATGATTTTTCATGTTGTAATATAACCAACTGATCCTTCTAAATAGCAAACTCTCCTCGGCTACAAAAAAAAGAAAAAAAGGTTTGTAAGCCATTCCCAAAACAGCTTTAAGACTTGAAGTGCTTCTGACCTTCTATTCAGTTCTATAATGAAACAACTCATTAGGGTTTAGTTTATATGAGGTTTATTTACTAAAATTACAAAATGGCCTCATTAAAAATTCCACACAGGGCCCCCGCGTCATCTGTTTAGTATATGCTGTTTTCTCATGTATCCTGACACGTGTCATTTTATCCAAATCATTTTTCATTTTCTTGATACACTTCGAATTCGCGCCGTGCATGTATCCGACAGTATTAAGGGTGTGAAAGCAACCATTATATTGCATTCAGTATTGGGATCATCACAAAGAAAATGTATGTTAGCTTTCATATTGTCCTTCGAGGGATTTGTTATCATATCCTCGCGCCATTAAGTCGTCTCCTTTATTCAGTGAATTACATTCATGTTGAAGCATTTTGTTTTTATTTATAACTGCAGGAAAACCCGGACTTGTGGAAGTGGCTAACTGGCCAGGAGCAACCTCCGGAGTCAATTAGCATCAATCCTGTAAGACATGGTCTATTGAAGACAGGACCACATTTCTTTTCTCTTTTCATTCCTATCATTTTCTTTCATACTTCATTTTTTTTTTCATTATAGGTGTTCACTGATGTGCGCAAAAAGGTGATGAACAACCTCAATAACCATGCTTCTCCTGAAACGCGGGCAACACCTGGGCAGCCATGGGTGAGAGGATGGGATGATTTCAAGAAAGGTCGAGACAGCCCTATAGTGGGGAATCAGTAGCTCCTGTCTAGCTTCAAGGTCTCAAAGAACTGGAATTGTGTTGTTTTTGTAGCAAATAAAAATTATTCGTGAAGTATACATCTGGTATTTTTAAATTTTATATAGCAGTATCCCACTATAAATAAAAGCAGTAGCAGTGAAGCCAGGAGATGTGGGAGCCTTCCCTCTAGGTGAGTATGTTATTACTAATTGTTTATCTTAATAAGAAAATTGTAGCTCGAGAATGGAACAAAATTCATTTGACCAAAAGTAACGAGATGAAAAAACTGGACAGGACTTGATAAAGAAAATGACCATTGATTGGATTGGATTGGGGGAATGAAAAGTAAAGAAAAGAAAAATGATAATATATATAAAGTGAAAAACAGGTAAAATAGAAAATCACATTTATAGTTTTATCTCCATCTTTCTTTTTAAGTATTATGCTAGAGTTCGACACATAGGTCATATTTTGTAAAATCATTCTTAAAAGTACCTAATATTAATCACGAACACATTAACATGATTAAACTTTAGCATACAATTGTTCTTAATAAAAGGATCTTGGATTTTCATGTTTTCACAAAATACGTCTAAAAGATAGAAAATAAGACTTACCATGATCCAATGCATTGATCAATATTGATTAATTGCTCCATCAATTTTCCTTCTTGAAAAAATTACACTCAAATGGAATTTCGGAATCTCTCTCACCTCAGAAATAGTGTGTTATGAGATAACCCCAGATGGTGTAGGGCTCCTCTATTTATAAGGGGAAGATGGTCGGAATTCTAATCAAGGTGGGACTCTGTTTTAAGCCTCACACTAATGCCACTAACCATCATGTGACTAACGGATAAGATTGACCCAATATTCTAATATTCTTATTTATCACGTTCCTAATTAATTATCTGATATTTATCAAGACCACATAATTGAGAAATTCATAAATTCGGAATTTAGTATAATTGAAATTAAATAATTAATTTCGACACTTAATATTAATTTCCAATAGTCTCCCACTTGATCTTAATAATCCTCATAATTAAATTAGGTACCATAAGGTGCACAATAACTGATAAATATAATTTGCTTAAATCAAACAATTCACGGATGCGAGGCATGGCGGTTCCATGCTATTCAAGAGCATGGTTCCTTTCATGTACTACAACACCAATGTTTCTTTCAACTAAGCTTTTAATGTTGGGTATCATAATGACCTCATTATATCCTTTTGAATAAGGACTATTTCTGTCAACAATAATTCATAATCATGCATGCATTCACAAAAGACATAAATAATTGAAATAAGAAACACTTTTAATGAATTCAAGTAATAGTGTCAAACAACTAAGCCAAATAACAATCAGAATTTTACTAATCGAAATCCATCTCTTTAACACGTTCCATAAGGTCTTTGAAGATAGTCCTTTCGTAAGATGATTTGCTATGTTATCACTCGTACTAATATGATCGATTGACATTCTTTGTTTCTGAATTTCTTCTTTCACTGATAGGTATTTCATTCAACGTACTTAGTTACTTTAGGAATACCTAACATTTCTTCATAGAGCTTTAAGTCCCGAAATGAAGTTACGCTGTCAAAATACATAAGTTGTAGCATCAAACATGCTACAAACTCAGCTTTCACAATAGTTAACGGATGGTTTGTGTTGCACTCCATCATTATATTGGTTGATAAACCAAAACAAACATACTTAAGCAAGAGTGAACTTCATACCATCCCTACAACTAGTAAATCTGAGTCACAATAATTGTTCGTATTTAAATGAATACATACATCATAAATGTGAGCATATAGTCCATTAAGTATCTCATTACTTCATACACAACTTTTAAACCCATAAAATTATTTTGATTCTCTACTTTCTAAATCCGTGCTTGTATATAGAGAAAATATATAAACTTGCTCTCACTGATCCTAAGGTGTATACAAATATACAACGATTAAGAAAAACAATGACGTTATTTCTTAAAATACGTCATGCGGGAAACATATGTTTATACAATGATCTCTTACACATATACACATGGTTTACTAAACTCCAAAAGTAATTTTCACATCTACTTAATGTAACTCTCAATCATAATGAGCTACTAATATCATAAGAATTCTACGTCCTTACACATAATTGAAAAGGTTTATTTATAACCTTTTCTTTGTTAATGGTGGAATATTTTACTACAATTTAGCTTTATCTCGTTTAACTACCATTAGTGTCGCGTTTGGTCTTGATGACCCCCTCATACCCCACTTTATTGCATCAATTATGTAATTCAACGATATTCTAAACTTAGTTGTAGTCCATTAGTTTCACTTCTTATGACTTGTGAAAATAAAACCAGGTCATTATTTATCCCAACGCCAAATTCCTGTTCATGCAGATAAATCACATAATCATTCAGGATAGTAGACTTTTTAGGATCTTAATACTATTCCTTATGATTTTATCTACATTTCTCTCACAGTGACAATACTATCATTTAGTGGTTGATAATTTATTTGTTAAAAAAGAACAAGTATTCAAGAAAGTTGTCGGTAACGGGATAAGTACCCTACCTTCCTTTATAACCATATTTTATGATTTGTTACTCCCACTAATTTCACCATTCATAATGAATTTGACATTTTCGATTTTCTTTAATGCAACAAGTACGTGTCAATGACAATTATATGATCTATGTAGGTCCACTTTAAGGGAAGTTTCTCATAATTTCTCACTTGGGCCACATAGGTCATCCTGATATTAGACATCATAATACCTTAAAAGCACAACTCGACTATCAAGATTTATAAGAGATATTACAAAAATCTTGTCCACGAAAATTATTAAAGGGAGTCTAGATTTAATTTGATACAAGATTAAAGGGTTTCATCAATAACGCTACGATTATGATGCAAGATCAAAACAATCTTAAAAAAAAATATGTCCAAACTTTATTTTGTACAAAACATCAAAAGGAATACCACAACCTTTGAAAAAATATACATCAAAAGATTATTTAGAACATATCCCTCACGATCAAGTCTAGATAAACAGTTTCCAAAAAAAATTGAGGGTTTATGAAAAACAAATGGCGATTTGATTCCCCAATAACAAAGAAAAGAATCTTATTAGCATTTCTAGTTTGTTTTAGAAACAATCCTTGCATTAAAAGTAAATACTTTCTACAACACAGTAAGTATAACTTGCAAAATCTTCTAAGATGAAAAACTCGTTTCAAATTATAAAAGATACATATTATCTCTATCATTATTAGTCCGAGTGTGCAACATGTAAACAAACTTAATTTGTTTAAACAACTTAAATATGAAATTTTTAGAGAAACAAAATGGGATACAATAATATGTGATAAGATAATGAGATAAATTGCTCACTTCATTAATGCTTTGATTTAACCATGATAATAAATTGAGTGCATAACCGTGAGTTTTCTTCAGTAGTAACCGTGAAATATCGATTATATGATGCTTGTAGATTACTTTATTGGGTATAATGTTATTTCATTATATTGTACACGATATTTGTGCACAGTTTATTTTCACATACTATAATAATGTATGTGATCTATGATGTTCATTCAATCACTCAAAATTAATTCCCTGTAAGGAATAAACTTGCTTGAAGAAATAAACTCAATATACCCCATTAATATCTTTACAATTATAAGCATCATGAGTACTACTACCATTATCTTTACAGTTAATATTCATTGCCATTCTAGTCGGGTCACTGTGGTGACTACAAGACATTTCATAATATGAATATTATATTACGTAAAGACTTACATACACAAGTTAATAAGTTTTTCACTTATGTTCATTAAATATCGCATGAGAAACAAACTAAATTATTCATGTTTATGGTTTTTATAAACTTAATTGGTGATATGATAGTGAAAGAAACTATAGCATTTGCGTTTGACAACCATTATTACCTTCCCAAAATATATATCACGACTAATATTCTGTTCAATTATTGTAATTGGACCTGTAGGCTTCCGAATCACAATGATTGAATAAATAATAATATGTATGCAACATCATAAAATATCATCATCCTAGCATTCAATATCATACATGGACCCGTAGGTAACCAAAATATGCATGATTTAAATGCTTTAGTCCAATATTTATATCTTCTGGAATGGAGCACTTTAATGAACACCAAGCCTTATATTATATAAATATTAGAGATACGCATACATGTTCAAAATACCCGTAATACATGAATAATTATATTATTGTCTATTCCTTAATTTGAAATTCACGAAAATTAGGCTTAATGTGAAAATCAAATAGACAAAGGGTTTACATGAGATATTACACAAATAATAGTAAATGGAAGACATAATTCATTTACTTTCACTTCATCACTTATGTATGAGTAACAAATCAGAAATATTGACAAATCATTCATGGCATACTAAAGCACAATATGGTTATAATTACAATTATCATACTAGCAGCATATGTAAATATGACTATATAACATTGATGCCAATTATTTAACATTTACAAAAATTTCAATGTTTATTTGATTCAAATTTCAGCATGTGTTGCGCTTCAATTTAACCTTATAACAAACATTAGGACAACCTGAAAGGACTACAAGTATAATATCTTCACATGTAATCTTAGCGTGTATTTGACATTTGATTAAACTGAATGAATACCTACTTACGAGTCTCAAAATTTGCAAGTCATGCATTTAAATATGCATGCATGTAACGAAATCATAAATCTAGTATCCGCACATATGAATTGTAACCTGCGCTTGACATTTAATTCAACTTAATGGGAGTACTAGCATTAGAATAAACAATAATTCTGATTTTCAACCACATGAATCGTTGGCCCGTGTTTGGCACGAGACTCATTAAAACACGAATATCATAATATTCAACAATATGAATCATTGACATGTGTTGGGTACGAGACTCATCAAAATATGAATACTAACAATAACGCAAGTCTAATATCTTACCATATGAAATATGTTGGCTTGTATTTGACACGAATATTCAACTAAAAAAGGATTATTAGAGCAAGGTTTTATCATAGTTCTAGATAAAACATATATGAAATATGGAAAAACTTAAATTTTTTCAAAAAAAAAAATGAGTTTGCATCATGAAATTGTAGAAAATTACTCCAGAATCTCAAATATTCGACGGAATTCAAAAATAATTTTTCTAGAAGTCGTAAACATTATTTATGCAAAATCAATTCCCCCAAAAATATTATACTCAAGACTTAATGTATAATTAATGGTCCAAATATAGATGCATACACAATAATCTAATATTTACAATTATAGATTAAGACACTTTCATGTCTTCCTCATCCAACATCATATAAATATTATTGTTGAAACATCAATTCATAATTACATTAAGACCTTTGGGCTACTAAATATAGATTATGCACAATAACCTAATTTATCGAAATGTTATTGTCAAACACATAATCATACATCCAATATTCAAAATTTTATATTGAACATTTTCATCAATACAAATAATACAAAACATGAATATTAGAACAACCATGAACATACAAAACATCCCCCATGGTGAAACAATACATAATATTTGGGAAAATCGTAATTTTTTTGCCAAAAATAGAAAATTTGAGTTAGCACCACAGGGATGTAGATAATTACTCCAGGATCTCAAAACAATTTGCGAAATTCAAAAATCAATTTTCTGGAGTGAGATATTGATGTCAACATTATTACCAAAAACGGTAAAAACGCAATTTTAAGGGTATAAACAACGTCAAAACGCAAAAGTAGGGTGGTGCCCATTGTTAACAATGAGTTTTGTTTATTTCGACGTTTCCAGTCCACTATGTCAATTTCATAAAATTCCGAGCAAGTTTTGACTTTTCATTCTAACCACTGAGTATTGGCGACAGAAGAAAAATGTCACAGAAAGTCTCAGACATACTTTAAGAGCAGATTTAATGACAGAAATAAGACGTCGCAGAAGGTCTGAGACACAAAAGCAATTTAATGACATAGATAAAAATGTCGCAGAAAGTCTCAGGCACATATATCATTATAGACGAACATCAATAAGGAAAATCACGAGATCTTAAACTTTAGCTCTGATACTACATCTAAAATCATTCTTAAGAACACCTAATATTAATCACGAACACATTAATATGATTAAACTTTAACATACAATTGTTCTTAATAAAAGTATCATGGATCTTCATGTTTTCACAAAATACGTCTAAAAGATAGAAAATAAGACTTACCTTGATCCAATGCATTGATCAATCTTAATTAATTGCTCCATCAATCTCCCTTCTTGGAAAAATTACATTCAAATGGAATCTCCAAATTTCTTTCTCACCTCAGAAATAGTGTGTTATGAGATAACCCCAGATAGTGTAGGGCTCCTCTATTTATAAGGGGAAGATGATCGGAATCCTAGTCAAGGTGGGACTCTGTTTCAAGTCTCCCACTAATGCCACTAACCATCATGTGACTAACGGATAAGATTGACCCAATCTTCTAATATTCGTATTTATCATGTTCCTAATTAATTATCTGATATTTATCGAGACCACATAATTGGAAAATTCATAAATTCGGAATTTAATATAATTGAAATTAAATAATTAATTTCGATACTTAATATTAATTTTCAACATATTTTTCATACTAAAGTGTGCTGTGTCATTTCTTGTTTCCAACATAAACATGTGCTACTTGCAAAACATAATTGTTTCATTTCACCAGAGGATCTTGCAATAGAAATAAAATTTCTCTAAAAAAAATTATGATTAAGTGCGGGCTTTCCTCTTAATGTTGAATTTTAGTTATTTTTCAACATTAAGAGAATAAAAGAAACACTAAATATTTATCTATAAAAGCAAAGCAAAGCAAATTATGAGCGGGTCCCAAATTAGCCTCATGTGTTGCATTATGTCTTTCGATTTGTTTTCTTGTCATGTGATAGTTAATGCACTTTTTCATTTTGTTGCCATAGTTAATGCCATAATAAAATAAGATTTTAATTTTTTATCACAATTTTGAATAATGATTTTTTAAAGTGTTGATGAAGTGGTAATCTATGTTGATGTATATGTATTTTAAGAAATGTTAGTATCCAATAAGTAAGGTGTGAAGAATTGTTCTTGGATAGATATTAAATTTATTTGGGTCTAAATTATTGATTTGTTGCATATAACTATTTGAATGATAATTGTTTGAAAAGATAATCATATGCATGCTTAATTGTACTTTAGAAGTTTTTAGTACTTTAATAATAATTTTATGTATTTGTTGCATAAAATAAATTATCGGTAGAACCTTTCACTTTAAATATTTTATGACAGGATTTATCAGTTTAAATTTGAGAAATTTAGCACCTGAACAAAAGTCTTTTTGCCTTAAGCTTAACCCCTTGGTCAGTTATTTTTTGAGTTTAAGGACACCGCCAGTGTATACTTGATTTTAATAATGTATTATTAATTTTGTAATGTACATATGAATTTTCGTTGATTTTTTTTGTTGTAATTTGTACGTGGTATTTAATAATGTATAAATGATTTTTTTATAATATACACGTGTTAAGTTTGTGTATATCCTAACTTATAATGTATACATTAAGGATTGAGGAACCTTAGTGCTAAAAAATATATAAGTGGACAAGAGTCAAAAAGTATTACTAGACAATGACTGTTGATACCAAAATTAATATGCTGATGTGGACGAATAATACGAAGACACGTGTCAATCTACGTGGCACAATAGCAGCGAGGAAGTTCATTTCCCGACCAACCATGCTTCTTTCCGAGCAACGAGGATACACCGAGGAACTCTAGCACACCGAGGTACTCTGGCGCACCGAGGTACTCTAGTTCTCCGAGGAACTCCTGATCAGCGAGCAACTATGGCGGTCCGAGCTGCATCTCGGTCGTACAATTAATTGCCAGATAATCAACAGTTCAGATATTCATTGAATGCTTATATTCTTGACGCACACGCTGCATTAAATGTATTACCCTTTCACATGTATATCATTTAATGTATCGAACCTTTCATGTACAGCCTCAAGGCTATAAATACCTTGTATCAAACCCATTCAAGGGGACCGGAATTTCTTGAGAGAACTTGTAATCAAGAATTCTGCAAACACTCAGCAATAACATAACAGTGGACGTAGGCTTTATTCCTAGCCGAACCACTTTAAAAATCTCTGTCTTATTTATTTATCTGTGATTGAATAATTAGAGCAGTCTAATTTTTTACATCAACAGATTGGCGCCGTCTGTGGGAAACGACTGTTACTATCGTTTTTCGCAAAAATCATTTGTTATCAATGGCAGATAATCCAGAATCCAGTAATCGAAATGCTGGAAATGCTGGAAATCCTCCAAATCCATCTGCAACTCCAGATCTGGCTGGAATTATGACAAATCTGGCTCAAGGACAAACCGCCATGCAAGAATCTATGAGGCAACTCATTCAAACTCTTCAAGGCGGTGCACCTACCTATTCAGGACAACGGAGTGATCATGGGCAATCACGATCCAGACGTACTGCGTCATATCGCAATGGGGAGCCTAATGATTCTTCTTATCAACCTGGGCGAACTTCATCGATATGGGCTACGGATACAAATCAACCTATATCTCTCTCGAGAGAGAGAACCAGCGCTTTGGAAGGATTAAGCAGGGAGTCTCCTTTCAGTCGGTTAGGACCAAGGAGAAATATGAGTCCACCTAGAGCTCCATCGAGAAGTGTTCGACCACCATCACGTTTGAGAGAAGGATCAACACAATCACGACCAGCTACTCGTCAAGATAAATCTCAGGAAGCTACATCAGAGCGATCAATTGCTCAGACTAAGCGGCCTGAGGAAGGAAATGAAGCATGGAAAGGTTCTATTCAGCGGTTGGAGGATAGATTAGGAGAAATGGCTAAGGCAAGGAACCCCTTACAGAGAACTTTTGTTCAAGGGACACCTTTTGTGCAGTCCATTGTGGATTTTCCTACACCATCGAAATTCAAAGCACCTGTAGTGACTCCTAAGTACGATGGAAAAACAGATCCTGTACTTCATATAGAACAATATCAAGCTGCCGCCGACATATATGCCGTCCCCAACGAGATGAGGTGCAGAGCTTTCTCGAGAACTCTTACCGGATCTGCACAGATATGGTATAACAATCTTCCTCGGGGTAAGATTTCAACTTTTATTCAATTAGCCGAGTTGTTCATTGGCAATTTTTGTTTTGGGGCGAAGCCAGTAAAGCGAGTAGCACATTTGTTAAGTGTTAGACAAAAATCAGGTGAAAGTACTAGAGATTACATAACTCGTTTTAATAACGAAAAGTTGGAAGTCGTAGATTACGAAGAAAAGACAGCAATCACTGCTTTGATGAGTGGTTTGCTGCCTAATAAGCTGTACTACACCTTGGCCAAAGATCCACCTAAAACTATGTCCGAGTTGATGGCAAAAGCAGCCAAAATTATGAATGCCGAGGAGGCTATGGCTGCGAAGAAGAATATGGATAAAGAAGTAAAAGTGGAGGTCGACAAGTCTAAGAAGAAAGATCAGAAAGGAAATGGTGGTGACAAGCATTACAGGAATAATAGGACAACGTTAGAAGTCCTAAAGAAGTACGATAATTATACCCCATTGAAAATGGGTATTAATCATGTTTTGGAAGAAATCAAGAATAACGAAGAAATCAAATGGCCAGAGAAACTGAAGACGAATCCCGATCTGAGGAATAAGGCCAAATATTGCGAGTTTCATAAAGATCATGGCCATATGACCAAAAATTGCGTAGCCCTTCAGAACGAGATCGAAACACTCATCCGAAGAGGAAAATTGTCAAAGTATGTAGATCGCAGGAGTGAGAGGAAGAATGATGATAGAACTAGAGAGAGATCTAGATCTCCTCATCGTGAAGAGGAGAAAAAGAGGAGGGACCACGAAGATGATCCAGATGATGACCCTGATCTTCCCAAGAAGCCAAGGCAGCCTGAACGAGAGGTATTCTCCATACGTTTTGGGTCATTTGATTGTAATGTTATTACAGGAGGAGATGCAGGGGGAGGAGACCTTACTGCAGAAAGAAAAGCTTACTTCGGAGAGGCTCAAGCTTGTTCATATATTCAGCGAATAAATCTGGCCGAGGATGATCGTCCGAGGAAGGTAAATAAAGAGAAGCTAGTGATTGGTTTTTCAAAAAACGACCTGGCAGGTGTTCTTTACCCTCATAATGATCCTTTGGTGATCAAAATGAGGATGAAGGATGTGGTCATTTCAAGGGTGTTAGTAGACAATGGTAGTTCGGCAGACATCATGTACTATTCATGCTTTGATAGCTTGAATTTAAAATTATCTCAATTGGAAACTTATCACAGACCCCTTCTGGGTTTTGCTGGTGAGAAAGTTTTTCCACTTGGGACGATCAAGTTGGATATACTCATTGGGACTTGGCCTGCTTGTCGAACAGAAAGAATACGCTTATTTGTGATGGATAAGAATGTGCAGTCAGCCTACAACATCATCATGGGAAGAGTTGGATTGAAGAAGTTCGAGGCAGTTCCATCTACAGTACATCAGTGTTTGAAATTCCCAACGAATTTTGGAGTTGGAATTATGAAAGGTGATCAAAAAGTAGCTCGGGAATGCTATTATTCGTCTGTCGAGCAAGAGGAACTTGAAGAGTCAAGGAAAAAGACTACTACTTACCAAGTGGAGGAAGGTACAGAAATTGAAACTCTTGACCCTAGGGATGAATCTCAACTCGTAAAAGGGCAGGTGGTGGAATCTACAGAAACTGTTATCCTGGACGACGAGCATCCTGAACGAGTAACTCAGATAGGATCGTCGTTGGATGTTTCAATAAAACAGGAGTTGATAACTTTCTTGAGAAACAGGAAGAATACTTTTGCTTGGAGTCATGAAGACATGCCAGGTATAGATCCAAACTTCTTATGTCATGAGCTCAATGTGAATAAGGAGATCAAACCTGTGAAGCAGAGAAGAAGAGTGTTTAGTCTCGAGAAGAACCAGGCTATACAAGAGGAGGTCGAGAAACTCCAGAAAGCCCAATTCATTGAAGATGTGAAATATCCAGATTGGTTGGCAAATGTGGTGATGGTAAAGAAGAAGAACAACAAATGGAGAATGTGCGTTGATTTCACTGATCTCAACAAGGCATGCCCAAAAGATCATTTTCCATTGCCCAGAATTGATCAACTAGTGGATGCTACCTCGGGACATGAGCTACTCAGCTTTATGGATGCTTATTCTGGCTACAATCAGATCAAAATGAAGCCAGAAGACAGGGAAAATACTTCTTTTATTACCCCAAGGGGAACTTATTGTTATAATGTTATGCCTTTTGGTTTAAAAAATGCAGGTGCAACATATCAGCGGCTGATGAACAAGGTTTTTGCCGAACAAATCAGTTGCAATATGGAAGTCTATGTCGACGACATGCTCACCAAAAGCAAGAGAGCTACTGATCATCTAGTTGACTTAGGCCAAACCTTTGATCAACTGGACAAATACCAAATGAAGCTCAACCCGACGAAGTGTACCTTTGGAGTACGAGAAGGAATGTTCCTCGGATACATCGTCAATCAACGAGGTATTGAGGCAAATCCAGAAAAGATCAAAGCTCTTTTAGGGCTGCGATCCCCAACGACGAGGAAAGAAGTACAGAGTCTTACCGGACGAGTTGCAGCGCTCAACAGATTTGTATCCCGAGCAACTGATAAATGCCTCCCGTTCTTCAAAACACTGCGAAAAAGTTTTGAGTGGACTGATGAATGTGAGAAGGCCTTTCAAGATTTGAAGAAGTATTTGGGAGCCCCACCATTGTTGTCTAGGCCAATAACTGGAGAGAAGCTGTACTTGTATTTGGCAGTATCAGAGAATGCAGTTAGCTCGGCGTTGATCAGATTGGAGATGGAGTCCAGAAGCCAATTTATTACACAAGTAAGGCCTTCCGAGGTGCAGAAATCAGATACCCAAAGTTAGAAAAATTGGCACTGGCATTAATTGAAGCAAGTAGAAGAATGAGGCCATACTTCCAAGCCCATACCATCATAGTGTATACCGACATGCCATTAAGACAAGCCCTTCACAAGCCAGAAAAATCAGGAAGATTGATGTACTGGGCAATAGAGCTCGGTGAATATGATATTGTGTACGAACCCAGATCATCATTAAAGGGGCAAGCTGTAGCAGATTTTATAGCAGAGTTCACATACCCTGATACCCCCGTGGAGCAAAAGGTACTTGCTGACCTACCTGTGGACGATACAGTATCAACAGACACAAATCCAGACCAACTAAGGTTGGTAAAATGACTTGTGGATGTAGAAAAATCATCATATTCAAACCCAGACCAACTAAGGTTGGTAAAAGGGTGCGAACAGATGACCGATGAGGAGCGAAAGATACCAGGGGATGATGGAAGAAAACAGCAAATATTTTACCGAGGAACTCTGACAGATAAGAAATTTGAAGACGACGTACCTACATGGAGATTATATGTAGATGGATCATCATGCACAGCTGGATGTGGAGCAGGGATTGTTTTAAACACCCCAGATGATATTGACATGGAGTATGCCTTGAGATTCCAATTCAAAGCTTCTAATAATGAAGCTGAGTATGAGGCCATGATAGCAGGTTTTCATTTGGCGAAAGTTATGGAGGCACGGCAAATAATTGTTTTCAGTGATTCTCAATTAATTGTGAATCAAATGATGGGGATATATGCAGTGAAGGGAGAGTTAATGGTGAAGTACCATGCGAAGGTGATGGAATTATTGACAGAATTTGATGCTATTCAATTGGTGAGGATACCGAGGATGGAGAATGCTAGAGCAGACGCATTAGCCCGATTAGCGTCAGCTATGCACACTGAGCTATGAAGAACGATACCAATAGAAGTATTAGAAAGTCGGAGCATAGAAGAAGACCTGATGGTAAATATAATAACCCTTGATTTAGGACCATCTTGGATGGATCCTATCAGGGCATACATTGAAGAAGGAGAATTATCGGAGGACAAACTAGCTGCCAAGAAATTGAAGTATAAAGTTGCTCGGTATGTGTTAACTAATGGTGTTTTGTATAGACGAGGAATTATAGCAGGTTTGCAGAGATGTGTGCATCCATTAGAAGTCAAAGAATTGATTGAAGAAATTCATGAAGGATCTTGTGGAGCTCATGTAGCAGGTCGGACACTTTTGCAAAGGGTAATGACACAGGGATATTACTGGCCGACGATGAGGGCTGATTGTATAGCCTATGCTAAGAAGTGTGACAAGTGTCAACGTTTTTCCTCCATCCAAAGAACTCCACAAGCATTGTTGACACCCATAACTTCACCTTGGCCATTTGCCATGTGGGGGGTTGATCTGGTTGGACCACTGCCGACGACCCGAGGAAGGTTCAAGTATCTCGTCGTGGCAGTAGATTATTTTACTAAGTGGGTGGAAGCTGAACCACTAATTGATATGACGTACGAGAAAGTATATCAGTTTATTTGGAAAAATATCATTTGTCGATATGGTCTCCCCCATGCTTTCATTACAGACCATGGAACATAATTCGATAATGAAGAATTTGCTGCTTATTGTCATCAGTCAAACATTTTGAAGTATCATTCAGCACCAGGCCATCCCCAGAGCAATGGACAGACTGAAGTGACGAACAGAACATTACTAAATGGTTTGAAGAAGAGGTTAAGTGAAGCTAAAGCAAATTGGATTAATGAGCTCCAATCCGTACTATGGGCTTACCGAACAACTCCCCGAGCAACAATTGGAGAATCACCATATATGTTGGCATTTGGAAGTGAAGCTGTGATACCTGCCGAGTTGGGTCTCCCAACTCATAGAGTGTTGAATTTCAACTCCCCGATCAGCGATTTGATGAGAAGACTGGATTTGGATATGCTCGAGGAGGTTAGAGAAGAGGCAGCCATTAGAAATGCTTCTTACCAACAACGTACAACTCTGTTTTACAACAAAAAGGTGAAGAAATGTGATTTAAAAGAAGGGGATTATGTGCTGAAGAAAGTCATTCAGAAGCAAAATAAGTTGGAAGCAAACTGGCATGGACCTTACCGAGTTACAGAGGTTGTTCGTCCAGGAACTTACAGAATAGCAACTCTAGAGGGAGAAGAATTTAAGAATGCGTGGAATGCTGAACATCTACGCAAGTATTATCAGTAATGTAAAATGTAAAAGCATTTCCTTCATTATGAATAAAGCGAGGATGTTTCGCCATTTTCTTTCTGGTTGAAAGTTTTTCGTGGAATACTAGGGTAATACACTATGCACAAAAAGTGCTCTAAGGAGCCAAAAAGTTCCAAAAGTGCTCTAAGGAGCCAAAAAGTTCCAAAAGTGCTCTAAGGAGCCAAAAGCTCTAAGGAGCCAAAAGTGCTCTAAGGAGCCAAAAAGTGCTCTAAGGAGATAAAAAGTGCTCTAAGGAGCCAAAAGTGCTCTAAGGAGCCAAAAAGTGCTCTAAGGAGCCAAAAGCGCTCTAAGGAGCCAAAAGCTCTAAGGAGCCAAAAAGTTCGAAAGAACCATTACCACTCCTTTGGTTAGGAGGTGTACACCAGCATGATCAACTACGGTTGGTAAAATAAAAATATATTCTCACATTACAACTTATGTTGGTCGAAAGATAACATTATTACAAAAAGTTCTTTGAAGAACAAAATATTCCAAAATACACCAAGTATAGTTGGTCGGGGATAAAGACCCAATAACTGTAGTTGGTCGACGAGGACAAATTATTGACCTTAGTTGGTCGGACACATTTTTATATTCGAAATTGAACCAAGTATAGCTGGTCGGGGATAAAAACCCATCAACTGTAGTTGGTCGACAAACATTATTTATCCACCTTGGTTGGTTGGAAACAGTTTGAACAATTTATATTCATTACTTTATTATTAAGTGATTGATCAACCTTGATACTTGTAAATTTTTATTATTTAGTTGTTTGATGAACAGCACGATATTGTTATCTTTTTAACAAATACATAGATACATATGCACAAATATAAAGGTGTTTGATAAACACAAGACAATAGCAAAATTGGCAAACATAAAATGAAAGTCTTTTCATTAAAAATCTAGAATAAATTACAAGTTACATAAATGTACTAACTGTTACATTGAAAACCTATTCTATTGGTTTATTTCCTTTATTTTTTGAAACAGGCTCCTCGCCAGCAGGAGGATCCTCTAGACAAAGAGGAGAATTAATGAAATTAACATCCCTGAGCATTCTGACATTCATCACAGAAGGTGTATCCAAGAGATGCTCAGGACGAGACAATTCAACCTGAGAATGGAGGCTATAATCACCAAGGTACTTTGAAATCAAGCTACGAGGAATGGAACGAGCTGGGATCCATGCCATGTCCAATTTGAAAGGTGGTATAGGCAGGTCTAATAATGATGGATCATGATAATCCCATAAATAATGCCCTTGCTCCAATTTTAACACACCCAGTGCGTTCAACCATCCTTGCTTGTAACCTTCATTGTTGGCATGTTCAATACGAGCATCCAGGTGAACAAGGGCTTCATTGTATCCTGCCATCCAGAATTCCCTTGGCTGTTTATGGAATTGGAAGGTTAATCTATCCAATTGTTCATGAAGGCTTTTGGCAAAAAGATCCTTATTATGCAGAGCAGATTTCGTCGCTGTAAGTTGATCTTCCAAGGATAGATTCTTCTTGGACATTTATGATAGGGCCCGATCTTTGACGTTTAACTGGAATGCTTGAGTTTCCAAAGTAGATTGGGTACGAGCCTCTTCAACATTGCGAATAAGAACTCTTGATCGGCTCCGAGAAGCGACTGGAGAGTTTTGCTCCTCGGCAACATTTTGAGCAGCTCTTCCTCGCCCCCGAGAACCTCTTCCTCGTCCACGAGCAGTCCCAGAAACTGCAGATCTTCTTAAATCATCCAGTTCTTGCCTTAATTTGGCATTTTCGACCTCTAAGAAAGAGAAACCTTCATCAGTAACGGGCACTAGAGCAGTGGAAGATGATGCTGCAGATTCATATTGAGCCAACTTTTTCTGTAAATTGTTATTTTCTTGTTCCAGGATCTCGGCAATCTGCCTGCAAGCTTCAACTTCACCTTTTAAGGTCCTTTCCCTAATATCGTATCCAGCAATGATCTTCTTATGGCCTGTTTCAGAAGAGAGTTGCTGGTATCTATTTTCATAATCCTCGTGCAACGAGGCCATTGTTGCATTGTGTTGATTTTGAAGATCCTCTATGGAACCATGAAGTTCCTCGATCAGTTCGTAATACGCCACATTATTGGCCACAGATCTATCAAGCAAATCCTTCAGATACCGGTAAGCCTCAACTGCTTGTTCTGAGGCATCATGACCAAGGATGTCGACAATCTCTGATACACTTAGGTCTGTATGACCAGCTTTATAATATCCATTGCATTGTCGCATCAACTCAGTATCAGGAGCAGATATCAATTCCATTCTGGCCAAAAACTAATAAAGAAGAGGAAGCAGGAGTTAATAAATAAAAGCAGACAAAGTATCAATAAAGAAGAGGAACGAAGATGTATTTTATTAGATCATCAAAAGGTTACATTGTTCGATTACAAGAATTGAAAAAAACATATGATACCGAACAACTTCACACCTTTTCCTTGTCCCCCAAGACTTTCTCGGGAGGCTGGGACGAGGAGCTCGGTTGCTCGGTGGTATCAACGGGTTGATCAGCAGGAATCTTCTCGGCAGGAGGAGGCATAGAAGAAACGTCCTCGACTACAGAGGGTTGAGAAGCAGAGACTGGGTCACCCATAGCCATAGAAGACTCATCTGAGGCAGGCTCATCTTCTTCTTCTTCCACAATTGGTGGAGGAGGACCAGGGCGATGTTGTTGGAATAGCTCAGAATCGTCTTGGACCTTCAGCTCTTGCAGAGCAGCTACCCAGCCATCATGGAAGTATTTCAACTTCCCATATTGGACTTGGGATGTCATTGCAGCTATCCCTCTCTCCCATCCTTTCTCCCAACCAGCACTGAAATGTTTCTTGATTGCGACCTTTTTCCTCAACTTCTCCGAGGAGAGCTTCACCTCCAATTCCTCTTTTTTGACCTTGATATCTCGCAGGGTAGATAACTCTTCCTCTGCCTTTTTCAGCTGGCCATCATATTCCTGATGTTTAGCCTCTAAACCTTTTACTTTCTCCTCCAAATTCTTGGAGGTTTCAGCCATTTTCACCTTCTCAGCTTCAGCCACAGCTAATTTCTTCTCCCAAACAGCTTTTTCGTCAACATACTGTTGACGAGATTCCTTTAAAGACTGGGTCAAACCCAACAGAGCATCCTCTACGCCTGACGAGGAGCTTGAAGCTTTAATAGCTTCATCCTTCTTCACAATATTATTAAAACAGTTCACCAACTGAAAGATGAGAAAAATAGCAAAGTCAATACAAAATGCAAGCTTTCAGAGAAAGAAAGAAAAATCAGAAGTATAAGAAATTTACTGAAGCAAGGTGACGAGCAGCTAAGGATGTCAGCATATCCCTAGGAATTCTCTCATCAATACCATGGACCTCGGGTACGATCGAGCTCATTGCAGAACTTGGAAGAGTGATGTTCGGAACATCAGTACCACCAGCAGGTAGGGAGCAGGCAGTTTCAGTCGGAGTAACTGAGGATGATTTCCTCAATCTCTTCAACGGGCGATCAGAACCTTCAACCAAAGAGGTCTTGGTCGGAGAGATTGTAATTACATCTACAGGAGCAGTTTTCTTGCTCGGAACCAATAGGGGCTTCTCAGCAGCTTTAGAAGACCCAGCATCCACTTTTTTAGTCCCCTCTGGGGCATCAGTTTTACTTTTCTTGGCCCCAGCAACAGAAGTAACATCATCAAAGAGAGCGGGAGGAGCTCTTTTCTTACCCATCTTTTGACTTAAAGGAAGATGAGAATCTGAAGATGAACCTTCTGGAGTTGAAGCTGGTTCAACAGGGCGAGCAGTATAAGAGGTTGTGTAACTCTTATACTGTAGCAGATATGAGGCAGACCTGATGTGTTCGTCTGCAATGTTCTTGTGCAAACCCCAGATAAGTTTCAGATGCTTGATATTAACCTCTGATTCTTTTGGAGTTCTTCTTTTGCTATCAACTGCAAATAAACACATAACGAGATATCAATCGTACATTTTGTCAAACATGATGAAAGCATAATTTCATAAATAAAATAAAATGAAAAATAAACCTATCCCATTGCCATATGGGGGGCATCTGGGACCGTTGTATACTTCATCTCCAGTTAAAGGGGCATATTGCCAATTTTTTATAACCAACCCATGTTCAAAATAATCTCTATTTGAGTCAGGGAGGTTAACTACAAGAGCCTTATTCAGAAACCTAGTTTTTAAGTAATAAATATTATCTAGAGTGTCCCATTTATAGCAGTACATAATCTCAGGGATCCCAATACGAGTCCCATGAGTTAGATTTAGTTTGTGCACCCCATTAATTATTCTCCATGAATTGGGGGCTATTTTTGCAGGGACAAGGTCAAAATATTGACAAAATTCAAGACACAATGGATTTGGTGGAAAGGAAAAACCACATTCAGCAACAAAAAGACTGGGGAACCAATGTCCCTCAGCCAATCGAAAGTAATCTAAAGGCTCAGAAAGAACCTCTAGAGTTACCCACGAAGGAATGGAAAAATCAGAACGAAATTTCTCAACAGACTCCACAATATAAACCATACTGAATAAAAGAGAAGAAAGGAAAAAGATCTTACTGGAAGGAAGGACGAATGTTGACAACGAACGAAAACAAGGATGAACGCACAAAAGAGAAGGATAAAATAGAAAGCTTGAAGGCAGAAAATTGGAAAACGTAGAAGACGGTATGGTTACCTAAGAAGTTTAAATACTTTGCATTGGGAAGCGGCGAAAGAAATGATTACCAAAAAGAAACTACTGAACTTCCGGCGGCTAAAAGGACAAAAACTGCACGGAGATCGAAGCGCTTATAAAAAATTCAAAAAAAAAAAAGGCGGAAGCTGCGAAATGAGAAGGAAATTTGAACACAATGTTCCTGAAACCCAGGAAATGTCATTTAATATTGCCATATACCGAGAAAGAATGTTCCATACTCCTCAAAGTTCGAAATATGAAACATTGGGGGCTTCTGTTGATACCAAAATTAATATGCTGATGTGGACGAATAATACGAAGACACGTGTCAATCTACGTGGCACAATAGTAGCGAGGAAGTTCATTTCCCGACCAACCATGCTTCTTTCCGAGCAACGAGGATACACCGAGGAACTCTAGCACACCGAGGAACTCCAGCGCACCGAGGTACTCTGGCGCACCGAGGTACTCTAGTTCTCCGAGGAACTCCTGATCAGCGAGCAGCTATGGCGGTCCGAGCTACATCTCGGTCGTACCATTAATTGCCAGATAATCAACAGTTCAGATATTCATTGAATGTTTATATTCTTGACGCACACGCTGCATTAAATGTATTACCCTTTCACATGTATATCATTTAATGTATCGAACCTTTCATGTACAGCCTCATGGCTATAAATACCTTGTATCAAACCCATTCAAGGGGACCGGAATTTCTTGAGAGAACTTGTAATCAAGAATTCTGCAAACACTCAGCAATAATATAACAGTGGACGTAGGCTTTATTCCTAGCCGAACCACTTTAAAAATCTCTGTCTTATTTATTTATCTGTGATTGAATAATTAGAGCAGTCTAATTTTTTACATCAACAATGACTAAAATGGAAAGCTATCTAAAACAAATGCCATTATGGTCCGTTTGATAGGCAAATGTGACAAACGGTAGTAAATAAAGGTTTTGTCCATCATTTTGTGTGTTTGATAGCTCTTATTTTTTATGCTAAATTTTGCATAGATCCTATGTCCACATACATGTTTTGCCATCCTTTTGACAAATTTGTGGATAAATTATGCTAAATTTTGCATGGATCCTATGTCCGCATACATGTTTTGCAATCATTTTGACAAATTTGTGCATAAATTTTGCTTATCTATATAGAATGACAAAGTCTTCCCATATATTTGTCATTCCTATGAAAATTATTTTTTTCAAATTTATTTTTCTTGGATTAAACTTTTTTTATTTTGGGAATAACTGTTTTTTATTTTTCAATATAATTGGTTTCTTTGGGTTAAAAACTGTCTGTTTTAAAATGTTTTTCATTAAAAATTGTTTGTGTTAAAACTGTTTTTCCAAAAGAATGTTTTTTCACTAAAAATTATTTTTGTTAAAAAATTGTTTATTTTTCTCAAAACTATTTTTTATTGTTAATTTTTTTTCATTAAAAATATTTTTTTAAATGTTCTTTTTCGTTATAATTGTTTTTTTGGGATAAAAACAGTTTTTTCAAAAAAAAAAAAAATCACCGAAAACTTTTTTTTTGGGTTAAACAATTTTTCTAAATAAAATAGTTTTTCACAAAAAACTATTTAATTTTGTCAAAACTGTTTTTTTAATTGTTAAAATTTATTTTTCATTAAAATTATTTCCTATTTTTTTTAAAGTTGAAACTTTATTTGTTTTAAAAAAAATCGTGTTTTAGTTGTTTCACTTGGGGGGTAAAAACTATGTTTTAAAAATGTTGTTACAAACTGTTCTCCTTGAAAAAATATTTTTCCTCCCGTTCTAAAATGTTTTTATTGTTAAAAACTATTTTTTTTTTGTTAAGAATTATTGTTTTTTTTGGTTAAAAACCATTTTTTTATATATCTGTTAATTTATATTTGTCACTTTTATCATTGATTATATCGAATGTCTCATTTTTGCGACTTAAAAAATTATGTTATCAAAGAGTCTTGACCTTTTTGCTATAAATAATACCTTAGTTATATAACCATTACTCATTTTACCTTGGTTCTTGAACTCTTGAACCCAAAAAGGTATCTTTTCTTTTGTGTCCAATAAATGATACATCATTTTATGAGCAACTCTCCATAACTCATTTTGATTTTACTTTTCAATAATTTATAAACAATTTAGGATTTTTTTTGACATACAGAACCTCCAACTTTTTAACCCAAGTATAACACGGGGAGAAAAATAAAAATAAAAAAATCTCATCACCGTTATTAGGCTTGTCAATAGATTGGATTTTATACGAATCCAAATCCGAATCCGATCCATTTAAGCGGATATGGATTGTGCCTAAAATCCTATTATCCGATTACCCGTTTATTAAATGAAGCGGATTTTGATTCATGTGCTCCGATCCGTTAATAATCCGATTCGATTAATATATTTAATATATATATATATATATATATATAAATTATATATAATATGTTTTTAATTAATATATATTGTATTTAATAATTTGGTTAAATCCGATCGATCAAGGCAAGAGGAACTAAAGCCGACCTCACAATTTCATCTCTTCTCTAGACTCAAAAGGAAAGGAGCTACTGTAGACCTCTCGTCCCAGTGTCCTCTTGAGTTTCATCACTAAAGGATCATCAAAATAGAGAAGCATGGTCTTTGTCACTAAACTCACAGTATTCTCTTTCTTAGCTCTCCCCTTAATATTTGCATCAAAATGGACGCAAGAGCAAGACCCAACTCCAGCGGATTGGCCACTCCAATTTCACTCCATACTGTACATGAAAACCAACGGAACTCTCCAAAAAACTGACCTCTGGTACGACTGGCCCAACGGCAGAAACTTCAACATCATCCAAAACCAGCTGGGTAAGCTTCTCTACGACCTCGAATGGAACAACGGCACTTCCTATATTTACACTTTGGATGCAAATCAAGAGTGTAGGGTTTTGCATTTCCCCGTCGGAATATTGGCCCCTAACTGGCTCCAAGGGGCCAAATACCTGGGCCAGCGCTACATGGATAATTTCCTCTGCAACGTCTGGGAGAAGGTCGACTTCATTTGGTACTATGAGGACGTTGTCTCCAAAACACCAGTTTATTGGGCTTTCTTCAACGGTACACACATTTCATCATCTTTCTCCTTTCCTCTTGTTTTTGTAGTCTCCACTACCTTTCCAAATCACTCAGGGACTACTCTAAGTATCTTTATTATAATGTTGGTTTTAAAATATAACTATTTTAGACATTTGATACACTAATTTTGCAACTAATACATTTCAAGAGTAATTCAAGACGAGAAGAATTACAAAATGTCAGTCTAGGAATTTTAATTTTTTTCCCCACGATAACTAATAGCTCTTTTTTCCAATAGAAATTAGCTCGACTCATAATTTATTGGGATATTTAACAATTGATCCCGTTTTGTAAGCTTGTATTTGAATCGGCCCTACATTTTTTCCCACTCTATTATGTCACATAAAAAAAATATTTTTGCTCCAATGTTCCTATTAGAAAATAAGTAGTGAGTATTTACTACATGTATGAGTAAAACCTATTGAAGAAGATTTGTTTTAATAAGACCATTGAAGAAACGCGATATGTAAACATGGTTTATATGTCAAGCCGAGTTCAATATTTTTTTAGCAATCCCCTCGTGATATGGTTGGGTGAATATTTTGAAATTGCGGATATCAAACCTCATGAATAAGATAAACATGCATCTCGTGGTGCTTTAATCCACCTAATCGTCGTGTAGTGTCCTTTACTAGTGTCGAACACGAACACTTGCTACTCTCAAGACATAATAATATTTCTAGATGACTAACACGAACATTTGCTACCCTCGACACATAGTAATATTTCTAGATGGCTATGTATCAACTTGAGCTTTTTCTTGGATATGACTATGATTTAATGTGTGTGTGCGTGCGTGTGTAAACTACAGGAATGACCGCGCATGTGATGACATTTGAGGTGGGAAGAGTGCTCGAGGATCCCAATTGGCAAGCCCCTGTCTACTGTTTCAAAGAGGAAAATAAACCTTCAGGACTTCAATCTTTGGCTACTCTTCAAGGGAGTTTTATGAGAGAGGTTACGGATGTTTAGATGGTGATTTCACTTCACCACTTTTCCATTGATAATCTCTGAACAAGTCTTAAATTTCATTCCAAACTCCCATTACGTCATTATAACTTATTAATTTGAAAATTTGAACAAATATTGGATTGCACGAGTTTTGTTGATTAGTTTATTTTGGGGGTTTTAATTATAGATCCTACTTTAATGGTGAATGTTGAAAAAGTTTCATCGACTTTAAAATCACTTTTTAAATCGTATAAACACATGAAAAGAATCCATTATGACCTAACAAATAGGTTTACCGAACTAATAAGTCTAAAATAACATGGCCAATATAACATCACTCCCACCCAAGCTCTCTCTCTCCGATTTACCCTTACTCGCAGTCGATATGCTCAAATCCCTTTTGCACATTCCAACCTCGATATGCACTCCCAGACTCTTATATGTTCTCTCATTATGCCGATATGCACTCTACTTCTTCAATTTGTAAAGATAATCAAAAGAACATGTTATTTGATATTGCTCTATAAATCTAACATATGAAAATCTAATTATACATGTTATTTGTTTTTTAATCATATAAAATGTTATGTATTATATATTTAAAATTAGGATATTATATCAACATGATTATCACATATAACCATTATGCGATGCATAAAATGATATTATAATCATATACCTCCATCCCGCCACAACTGGAAAGATTAGCGGAGCAGTCGACCTTAACGATGTCCGATTGGACAAATCTTCAGATTGCGACTTCATCTTATCTTTGGCAAAACTGTATTCCATTTTCAGTGCATTCCAACGATTAGATCTTCTTCTATGCTAAAAAAATACTTCAAAATTAATTATCATTAAGAATTTAGATTTCTCTCCCTTATCCTTTTATTTCATTATGTTGTCTTTTAGTGTGTCTGAATGATGAAAAATCAGTCACTTATTTATAAGCAGTGACATGATCCAAATCTTCAATAGTCAATTAATCTCAACCATCCATCAAGGTAGATAACCAAGAGTGCTTTTGACTCTTGGTATTTGGAGTACACTTTCATTAATTAAAGTAATTCTTAGTATTAATATAATTATGGAACAAATTATGGAGAATTATTTTTTCAAATAATTCTAACATTCTCCCACTTAATCCATAATTATTATAAGGCATGCAATAATCTTGAGTCGTTCTTAAATAGTTTTTCATTAACACCTTAATTAAACAAACCATTAATGCGAGTTATGGCGCTCACATACTAATTAAAGCGCATGATTGCTTCGATGTACAACAACATTAAAAACTCATCCAATAAGGTATATAAATAGGATTATTCAATAATGGTCCACTAATGTCTTATAAAAAGACTATTGCAAGAAGTAAATTTAAATGTTCAGAGATTATCTTAATTGATATCAAAATATTGAGTCAACTAAATAAGCACTAAGCAATCCAAAATCTCATTATTTTTAATTACTACAGTCAGACTCATTCGTTTAACATGTTTAGTAATGTCCTCTGTAGTAGTCATTTAGTAAGTGAATTCGCTATGTAAACGCTAGTACTTATGTGTTTAAGCCACACCTAGTTTTTCTGAACTTAGTATTTACCAAATATGTATTTTATTTTAATGTGCTTTACTTCCTTAGAATACCTATCGATTCTTTATAAAGAATGCAATGTCAACATAATATTTCAGCGACTTGGTAATAGTATCAACAACTCCTAGTCCTGAAACGAAATTCCGCATCCATAATACATTGTAGCCTCAAAGCATGCTACAAGCTCAGTTTTTATATTCAATAAACCGTTAATATATTATTTCGTACTCTTTCATAATTTTGGCTATTAGGCCAAAATAAATACACGAAATAAAGACTAAGATAAATACATGCATAAGCTATTAAGATTCTATATGTAATAACTGATCATCTTTAAATGAACAATCTACATAAGTATGAGCATATACTGTTTTAAATATCTCAATCCTTAATACTCTTGAAATATTTTATTTCTCTAATATATCTTTAATTAGTGATGTATAGAGAAGTCCAAAGTATATAAACATACTCCCACTGACCTCAAGGTATATATATACTAATATAAATACACACTACACCAAAATGGGCAACTTGTCACGGTCGAAGACCTTGACAAGTCGAACTTATCATGGTCAAAGATCGTGACATAGCAGGGGGTAACAATTTATTTGTTAAGGAAATGCCATGGTCAAAGTCCGTGACATGTTCTTTCTTGTCACAGATGTGTCACAGACTTTGACCGAGACAACTCCGTGACAAGAAAAACTTATCACGGACTTTGACCGTGAGAAGTCCTTCAAAATTATAAACTCGTCACGAACATGTTACGATCAAAGTTCGTGACAAGTTTTTCTTGTCACCGTCAAAGTCCATGACAAATTGGGAAACAGTAAAAAAAACTGTTGGGCAGTATGGCCACTGCCCAACAATATATTATCGCCTGTTGTAGCAAGTACATGACATAATTTCTTAATAAATAGCAGCAACCAACATTCGAAAATCTTAATAATCAAACACTAAACAAATATAAATAAGAAACCAGGCCATTCAAAAATCTTAATAATCATTCATTCATTATCCAACACAAACACAACATTCATTCATTCATTCATTATCCAACACTAACACAACATTCAATATTCATGATAATCAAACACTAAACAAATAATAATCAAATTATTACAAATAGTTCATTCCATATCATCTTGAAGGAGAAAGATAGGCCATATTACATAAGAACTGACACAACCCTCAATAGTCTGAGTGCCGCACTATTCGTTCAACTACACAGATTCATTATCTTTTCCCACAAAAACTTTTGTGACGCTGACCCGTGCATCGTGTAGTTGCAAAGGACAGTTATGCACCAAGGTACCCGAGCGTGTATCCGAATCCCTCAACCCCTTAGCTATGCTATCATCACCTTGTGTGTCTACTATATACACTATATCCCAACCAATTATTGCAAATGGCCGTGGGACGAGGGGAATATGGGTGAGGTTGGATAATGTGTCATATGGAGATCGGGGGGTATCGGTGATGGTGGGGCTGTGAAAGACGGAGCAGTAGTCCCCTCATCCACCGCTTTCTCCTTGCCCTTCCCCGAGCTGGACTCAACCTGGCTTTTAAGGTCACGCTTGACAAAGGCATACATTTTATGCATTGTTCTCTCCAAGTTATCAAACTTCTTGGAATTTTTTGTCGTTAACTCGTCCACTTTACGTGCCAGCCCAGTGTTGCACGACGCAATCCCGATGAGCCTCGATTTACCCACCTGAGAGCTCACCCCTCGAGTATGGCCCGTGTCATCTCACCCGAGCACTTGGATTAGTGTTTTCGTAGCCAGAGATGCCTTATCGGCATCATTGTGCGAGTTGTGATCTTTTTTAAGCTTTTCCTGAAACAATAAAAAGGTACACGAGTAGATGAATTAATAAAAAGTATGTGATTATAAATTTTTATTTTTATAGCGTAATTAAAATTATAACTTACAATAGTGGAGGCCACAGTCGGATCCACCTCCTTTTCCTTTTGTTTCTTCGTTCGAATGCCACACAGGCATCGAGCCTATGTGGCTTACCTCTAAATTCACTCCCCAGTTCCTGAAATAAAATAATGCAAAATTAGTGAAATAGTATATAATTATCACTAAATATAATAAAATAAACTAAATGAAAGAACATTCAAAACTTACCATCCTATGCTCCACCTCGGCATAAGACGTACACTCGGAGTAGTGAACGTCAGCCTTCTTGGCCCGATTTATCCTTCCCAATTCACGAGAGGACAATTTCCTATTCGAGACCTCATTATCGAAAATTTTTCGCCAGCTTGCCAATTAGATTCGCTCCTTCTCGGGTACAGTGTCCCTACATCGTAAGATGAACTCCCGGTCCCAACCAAAGTACCGTGCATGTAGATTTTTCTTCCACATTTTATATTAATCTTTTAGTTGTTCCAACGTGGAGTCACGTGCTTGTGGGGGCAAGGGGAATTGTTCCTGTCAAATAAATACAAAACAAAAAGAAAGTGATTTAATAGTATTTAAATTATAAAATAAAATAACATAAAAATATAAATACAAAACAAAAAGAAAGTGAGAAAGTACTTGTAATGCGCCCCAAATGGCCATCTTAAGCTTATAGGGTACCTTCCTCCAATCAGTGTAACCGGGGCCAATAATCGTCTTTAGCAATTCCAAGGTCCTAGCTTGTAAGGCCATCTTGTTCTTCACTATGGTCCTAAACTTGCCCCACTTTGAGGGCCTAGTGCTAGACGAGCCTTCCTTGCCCCGCTTCCTTGTCGCCTTGATGTAAACATTTCCTGCAAAAATTGTTATTAGTAGAAATATATATATGAGAAAATGATTTAGAAATTTAATTAATGAATTAGTTTGATTCAAATCCCCAAATACTGATCAAATCCAAATGAATAAAGGCATTAAACTGTTATCCGATAGTAACAAAGCACTAGAAGAATAAAAATTAACGACATTAAAAGAATACAAATTTATATCATAAACCAAACTAGGAATTGTTTCAAATAATTGGAATAATTATAATCTAAGAATTATTTCATATTCGTACTATGTCTCGGACTTTGAAATATTGTTTAAATTGATTAAAATTCAAATCAACATATTCATTAACCAACCAACCAAGATTTATTCAAATCCCTAAAAACTGATCAAATCCAAATGAATAAAAGCATTAAACTGTCATCCGATAATAAGAAACCACTTGAAGAATACAAATTAATGACAACAGAAGAATACAAATCCATATCATAAACCAAATTAAGCATTGTTTCAAATAATTGGAATACTTATTACAAATCTAGAAATTATTTCAAATTCGGGTTATCATCTAAAATGGATTGATATTCGATAGGATCAGACAAGTCATCCACGCTACTGGTCATACGCTTTGACCGTGACAACCCTTTACGGGTGAAAAGTGACGAAAAAGTTTTTTTTGGTGTAGTGTCCCATCACAGCTAGATCAACAAAAGTGCGTTTTTTTGTGTAGTGGAAAGAAAAAAGCTAAATATACAAAAGTGAACAACGTATGAATATAAGAGATATGAAAGAAAAAACATCGCACATAGAATACATTGCATCATTATATCTTAGACCAAAGCGCGATGCTTGAATCATACTTAAAGAGGATCTCATTGTAATTCAACCATCACACATGCCTTAATCCTATGATATTTTCCATAATTTCAATGCCACTATGTGTCCAAACCTTATGCAACCGCTGGCAGTAAAAAAGAAAAATTCAAAATGCTTGTGTGCTAAATTAGTAATTTTTAAACGGTATAATTCCCTAAATTAAGCTTTATATGGCAATGAAATTGGGGAGTAAGTAACTAAATTTTTATAAACCAATTTAGTTAGTCTTATATTTTATCATTTTCCAACTTCCTTCTATATATATATATACACATAACCATGCATCAATTAAAAACAAACTCCCTTTAAACCTAGGCAAACACACATAAACAAAGCAAAAGGTACATGCAATATAGATCTTATTTATACATTTACAAATAAGAACCAACAACACAACAAATTCGATAAACATTAGACTAAACAAACAATAATTCACCAAATCAAAACAAAACTAAGCCGAATCAAACTAATCCAAAAAACAATGAACAATATAATTTTAAATTACCGAAAGAAAATCGTTTATGAGAGATTTGTGTGAGGGAGAGAGAGCTCCAGTTCCTTGTGTGTGTGTGTGTGTGAGAGAGAGAGAGAGAGAGAGAGAGAGAGAGAGACCCGGGGCCTTGAGTGATAGAGAGAGAGAACTGAGGCTAAGGCGGTGTAGTGGTGGTGCAAGACGGGGGGCTGGTGGTGTAAGTAAGAGAGAGAGAGAGAGAGAGAGAGAAATGACTGATCATTTAAGAGAGAGAAGGAAATGCTAAAAGAAGCGGCTGAGAATAAACTTTTAGGTTTTAATTTATGTTTGGTGTCACAGTCATGTCACGATCAAAGACTTTGACAATGGCTCTGTGCTTTTTTATCAATATTTTTTAGCGTGACAACCCTTTGCGGGTAAAAAAATAATCCTTTTTTAGTGTAGTGACATAAAGTATTCTAAAAAATACCATTGGTGAAAACCTGATATAAGTCTATTTAGTGATTTCTCAAAATATACACTCTATACCGCTACTCTAAAAAGCTTTACAAGCCATTAATAGTACTAAACTACGAGGTTATCCACGTGGCATAAGGCTAATTTTCCATATTTAATCACCTGAGGTGTATCTCCTGTCCACGTTCAGTTTATGGACTGTTGATATTCTCTCTCATAATTTGCTCCTCCATGCCCTTTATTCTTCCCAACCCCTTCTCCTTCCTGAAATGATTTCTATCTCTTTATTGGGGTCTTATAAATTAAGTAGACACGCCCACAAACAGAACCCATGGCAGAATGGGCTTTGCATCTTCATCTATATGAAGATTTCATAAACAAAACACCCGATTTCCATAAAAGATTGGAAATGATCTTTTAAACAGTAGTAATCATTACAGACTTGGAATCTTTTTGGCTCAAGTCACCATGGGTGTCTTGGCTCTAGTGATGAAAATGCAAAGCCCATTCTATGTGCAAATGGGCTTTGCATCTCCAGCCCCATTAAGGCATAAAAAATTAGCCGTCGATTACACAACCCTATTTTAAAAATCAGCCCCCATTTTCAAATGGGTAGATTTCCTATTGAAAATTAGCCCCTATTTACATAGACCCTATTTTCAAATGGCATCCATATCCATTGCCTATCTCCAAAATCTAGCGTTTCCATCTCCACCGTCCAGACCCAGACCCAGACCCAGACCCAGACCCAGACCCAGACCCAGACCCATCTCCGGCGTAATAATCTCTGTCCATCTCCACAGCCCATCTCCAGAATCCAACGTCCATCTTCGAAATCCACCTCCATCTCCGGAATCCACCATCCAGACCCATTTATTTATAAACTCATATCCGGAGTAAAAAATCAGGGGCCACAACGTTTTCCCCTCCTGGGCCTCATCTCCAATTCCACCCTCAATGCCCACACCGTATAGAGTGTATAGAGTCTTCCTCCTCGCCAACTTATTGTATAGGGTGTATACTCTCATTAGGAACATTATGGGAGAAACAAAATGGGTAGACAAATCACATATTGTTTAAAGTGTGCATGGTCCCCAAGTGGATGTACGGGTATGGAGAAACCTGGTCAGCGTGCATTGTTTCTATTTACAGCAGTGTGCATGGTTTCTTATCAGCACATAGTATATAGAGTATATATATAGAGTATTCAAGTGGATGTATGCGTGTTTTCTTAATAATTTTTAATATGTTGTGTTATCATGTCGTGTCATGCCCCGTTTTGTTAGAGTGTGTTCATGGCGTAACTTAATTCAAGTGTCACTTTAATTACTATGTTTAATTTTATTCGGGTCGTATCGTGTGACTTTTATTTGGATATTGTTGGTATTAGATAAAAATAAAGATTTTGTGTTATGTATCATGTCTCTTTTTAATTGGACCGTGCTCAATTTTTTAAAAGAAATAAAAATTCGGTACTCGTTGCTTATATTTTAAGCGTTTGTATCGAGCTTATTTTAATTTATGTGTTCATATTCAAAATCGTGTAGCCATTTTGTGGATTTTGCTTAACTATATGGCTTGGATCAATCTAATGGATCCATTTATTCGTGAAAATCCTATCGTCTCGCCTGCGCATCGTGTGGGTTTACACATAGTTCTTTTTTTAAACTATCATAAGCTTTCACATTAATTGCAACTCTTAATAAAAAATAATTATTAAAGCCATGAGAATTTTACATTTGAAGATATAGGTGAAAATATTTATTTACACCCTTTTCTCTATTCGTAAAGAAACTGTGACCATAATGTAACTTTATATCGCTGATTATCACCAATGTCATGTTTAGTCTTAAAGTCACATTTACACTTGACTCTAATGTATCAATTAGATAATTAATGCGATCCTAAACTTCATTTTGGTCAATTAATGGCATTATAATTTTTAAAACTTGTGAAAACAAAATCTAATATTTTCTTTACTCCTCTATCAAATTCACATTCTTGTGATAAATCTCATAATAATTCAGAATAACAAACTCATTTAAGATCTTCTTAAAACTATTCATATCTACCAAGCAAAACAATAATTACTTTGGATGTTAAGGGAATGATAAGAGTATCTTAACTTCTTCTATAATAACATTAGGTGATTTAATACTTCCAGTGATTTTGTCATTCTTTAAAGAATTTGACATTTGACATTTGACATTTTCAATTTCAAAACTAATTACTGTACCCTCTTGAAAGAGTAGACATAATTGTAAATTCTAATTCTTTTAATGGATTCTAAATTCATGCATGTACTAGACATTCCCAATCATACATGCATGCCAAATTGGGTAAGTAAAGTGGAATTTATATAATAGATTTCTAACTAACTAACTAACTAACTTTATATATATTCATTTTCGTGTGAGTAACTCTTGTGGCGATATCGACATTATTGCATTTGCCTGGTTATTTTATAATGACATAATCTATGTAGGTCCACTATCCAAGGATCATAATAATCTCCTACTTAGGCTACATAGATCAATCTAAGATTATAAAATCTTAAGATATCAAATGTGAGTGTAAAGATTCATAAGTGACAATCTAAAGACAATCTAGTCTAATTAATTATCAAAGTAAGCCTAGATTTAAAAGAGTCTGATATTCAATTATGCCACAAGATTGAAGAGTTTTAATAAAGCTACTTTTAAGTTCAACATTATGATGTAGGACTAGAATCATTGTCCTTATACAAACTACTAATGAGAATACCATAATTAAGAAAATATAATCTCAAATAAACTTAAAGGTCTTTTATAAGAAGATATCTCACGATAAAATTGAGAATTTTTTTGAAAGGTCAGCAATGGGTTTTAAAATGATTCCAAAACAACATACGAAAAGGAATCCAAGAATTCATGATTTATCTTATAACCATCCTCATATTGATTTAGAAATATTTTTTTAGTACTTTAGTCTTGTAAAATAAATTAAATATTTATTCATATCAGACGACACATTATAATTCACACAATATACACTACACCAAATCTGACGAATTGTCACGGTCATGGACCTTGACAAGTTGGACTTGTCAAGGTCAATGACCATGACAATTTTAGGGGTGACAACGTTTATTGTCACGGACGTGTCACGATCAATGACCGTAACAAGTTCATTAGAATTGTCACGGTCATATCACAGTCTATGGCCTTGACAAGTTTTGTCACCGTCATAAATCGTGACAAACTTGTGACGCTCTTTAAAAAATTATCACGGTCAATGACCGTGAAAAGTCCGTGATAAGTTTTCTTTGTCACGGACTTGTCACGGTCAATGACCGTGACAATTTTGGGGAGAATTAAAAAAAAAACTACTAGGCAGTATGGCCACTGTCACTGCCCAGCAGTATATTAGTACCTGCTATAGTAACATTATACCTGTTCAAACATCATATATCCAAATAAAATAGAGAGAATGTAAATATACATTCAAAACAATATGCATAACGATATAATCCAAATATAATTCAAATGTAACAACTTAAAACAATTCAATTCAAATAATGTCACTACATGTCTGGGGTATGGTTAGCTCTGAGGAGGTGAGTAGGCCACATGATATATGAATTGACATGCCCACCAGTATACATCGTGCCGCATTGTTCGCGCAACCACAAGGGAAAGTTCTCCTTCCCAGGTATCACATGCGTGACGAGCACCTTGGACTCGATGTCTTGAAGCAAACGTCCATGAACTGGCATACCCTAGACGGTATTCGAGTCCCTCAACCCCCGCCCTATCCGCTGGACATCAAATATGTCCAGTATAAACACGTTCGGACAACCAAGTGTTGACATCGGTCGGTTGAAGGGAGCCAAATAAGGGAGTGGATCGTCAAAGTCCGCATGTGTCGACGATGAAGCAGCGAGGTCCACATCCTCATCATCATGCACCTCCTCCTCCACCATCTTATTCTCCCCTTTCCCCTTACGGTTTCTGCCCAATGAACGCTTCATGAATGAGAATATATCTTGGACCGTCTCCTCCAAATGGGACAGCTTCGCGTCATGCGAGTCCACCATTCGAGCTAACCCGGTGTCGCTCGTATCCAATTCGATGATCCTAGATTTGGCCATCCGCGAGCTCACCCCCTTGTCCTCCCCTTGCGATCAGCGCCAAGCACTGGGCTGAGTGCTTCTGTGGACAAATATGCCTTGTCGACATCAGACTGCGACGCATGCACTTCCTTAAGCTTTGCCTGAAATGACAAAAAACACATGATTAGTAAAATAAGTAAATAAAAAAATTATAATGTAATTAACAAAAAGTAAAGTGTCAGATTACTTACAATCGTGGCCACGATGCTCGGGGACACCTCCTTATCCTTCCCCTTCTTTGTCCGAATATCCACATAAGTATCGAGCCTATATGGTCTACCCCCAGGGCCACTCCCTGTCCCCTGAAATAAAATAAAGTCAAATTAATATCGGCCCCGCAAAGTAAAATAATGCAGAATAATATTTTTCTGTAGTTATAGAAAAATTAAATCTTACCATCATCCTATGCTCCACCTCGGTGTAAGACGTTTGGCCGGAGTAGTGCACATCCGTCCTTTTTGCCTGGTTTTCCCTCCTTGATTGGCGAGATGCCAATTGTCGCTCCCTGATCTCATTGTCAATGAACTTTTGCCATTGTACCAATGAGATCGACTCCTTCCTCAGGACGGATTCACGCATTCGGATAACGGACTCTCGGGTCTTCCCAAAGTACCGGGTCCGCATATTTTTCTTCCACATCTTATGTTGCTCCCTTAACTGCTCCAAGACGGAATCGCGTAGCTTTGGATCCAGGCTGAATTGTTTCTGCCCAACAAATACAATGTTAGTTGCGAATAAATATAAATATAAATATAAATATAAAATGAAATCGAAATCGAAATCGAAATTGAAATTTAAATATTCATATAAATATAAATATAAATATAAATTCATTACGTGTAGTGCTACCCAAATAGATAACTTGACCTCATTTGGCACCTCCCTCCAACTAGTGTACCCCGGGCCGATGATCGTCTTTACCAGCTCGAGGGATCTCGCTAATAGCCCCGTCTTGTTCTCGATGGCCATCCCCAATTTGCCATTTTTGGGGAGCCTAGGGGCCGAGGAGCCCTCTTCGCATCCGCTACCACCGAGCCCAGACGACATCGCATAATCAGCATCATCATCCTAGCCTTAATACATGAAGGAGACATTTCCTGTAAAAAAAGTGTTGTTATTAGTACAAATCAAAATGAATTAGAAGAAGACATGTAAATACGTAAAATTACTACAAATCCAAATGAATTGTTACTGTTTAACACCTCAATTCTGAATTCCAAAACAACAACATCTAGCTCATAATATGTACAATTACTAAAAATTCGAAACATCCGCACCCCCACCCCTACTGTGCAAACCAACCATGGCATGTAAAGTTGTTTGATCTTTCTCACAGCCAGAGTATAAAGGTTGGATCGCCTTAAATTTTAAACTTTGATAGTCATCGTCAAGGTTTATCGTGATATCTTCACGAGCACTTGAACCTTGTATATCATCAGTAACCTCATTCTCCTCGGCTTCATAAACCCCGTACGCATCATCAACTAAATCCTCTAACATGTTATGATCTACGTCGTCCCCTTCTACATCTATCTTACTTGTTGAAGATTGTTGTGAAGGTTGTTCGGGGACAAAAGAAACTTTTAATTCACCATGAAAACTCCAAAATCGATAACTATCTTGCATACCCGATCTTAACAAATGTAGTTCAACTGTTTTCCACTCAAACACCTTACCATTCTTACACCTAGCAGACGGACACGAAAACTCTTCATCATTATGACATCTCTTTGCGTATTTCACAATATCATTAGCACCTCTGCGAAACACATCCCCCATTCTATTTATCTCACCCATCCACTCTTTGTATTTCGGATATCCCATTGTTACGATTTGAGAAAAATTCGACAGCATATCCCCGTAGTTCTCCAAGTACATGACGTAGATTGACAAGTGTGAGTATTATTTCAATTGATCAATTGAAATAACAGTCACACTTGTCAATCTAGTATGAACCCAGAGAACATTAGGATATGACTACAAAACTACATCCAAAAGTACAACTTTAAACCACTAAGAATATTATTATACAGAAATTTTGCAGTCCTAAACGGGAAAATACGAGAGATCTCGAACGGGTCTAATGGCTATTCAATGCGTACGCATAAGAACTAGAAGGCTAGTATCTATGCGCACTATATGTAATTTTAAGTATGTTTCATTTAATTATCATACTATATATATATTATTCGTTATACAAAGTAATTTTAAAAAAAAGTTGAAAAATCCCACCCCTATATGGACAATAATCTAGTGGTCATGCCACTTTTAAAATTAAACAACCCAACATCGATCCATTGTAATCCAACCGCAATGGCAACAACAAATGTGTATCCCG
Organism: Sambucus nigra; assembly: GCA_949130495.1. NCBI lineage: Eukaryota > Viridiplantae > Streptophyta > Magnoliopsida > Dipsacales > Adoxaceae > Sambucus > Sambucus nigra. Next base: position 183,867,794 of record OX422210.1, read on the forward strand.
TACTCCTTCAAATTCATCTACTCAATTAATTCTTTTCATTAATTAAACTAACAATTAAAGTATACAATTATTAATTTACTAATTTACAATGAGGGGCAATCCTACTTGCATATGAAAAGGGCACTAATTATTAATTTACAAAAAAAATTAACAGCCACTCAATATTAAATCAATCAATTATTTTACAAGGGACACTACAATATGAGAGACAATATCTAATAAACCAATAAAAATTTAATTAAAAAAACACACACATGCATATATACACCCCCTGCCCACCACGCACACACACACACACACACACACATACACACGCACATATATGCACACATGCACATATACACACACAGACACACGCGTATACACACACAAACACACATGCACATACCCCCCTCCCCTCCCCCCAGCCCTACTGCATCCCCCCCTCCCCACACATACACCACATACACGCAAATTTACACACACGCACATTGAAACGTAAGGATAGGCCCCAATTTTTTAAAATTCTTATACTTCAAAATCAATTTCCTTGTTGAGATATGCGGAAGTGTAAGATGGTTCACAAAAACACCAAATTTTAATTTAATTCAAAATTAAAATTATACCAAGTGAAATTAGATTCAAACACACACACTTATTTCAATTTCACTTAAACCAAATTAATTAACCCAAGCCATAGAAAATTTTCTAAGTCATATTTTGCAATTTTAACAAATTAGGCCAAACCAATTTTATCAATTAAATTAAATGACTTGAATTAAATTACCACAAACATTACCCAATATTAATTTGCACCAAATTAAATATGTAGTGATTAAAACCAAATTTTATCTTGAATTACCTAAGAATGCATTCTAGGTGATTATAGCAAGATAAAATAAACAATAAATCACTACGCCGTGATGTACGAGGAAAAACCCACAACGGGAAAAAAACTTCGGACGGACCTAACCTCAAATCCACTAAGTACAGAATTTATAAATACAAGCAAGATGACTTACAACACTCGACTCGATCCCTCTTAAGCCCCGACGCGTCTTATTGTATCAACTTCTTCTTAGTGAATAACCACGGAGCTCCACCGCGATCTCGGAATCCACCGATCGGAATTTATATGGTCACTGTCACCCGAACTAGGAGCCTTTCTCCAAGTGGGTAAATCAACGAAAAACTCTTCTTCTTTGTGGGAGGAAAAAGCAAACCCAAAATGTCTCTTCAAACGGTAGAGATAAAAACCGGTGCCAAAACTCCAAGCAAGTACAAATATAGCTATGGAAGCTTGAATGAACAATATGGGTGTAAAACAAGTGTTTAAAACATTTTTCTTGAAAATCAGCAACACTTAAACCAAGAGCTTTTTCCTTTTTAATTTCTCTCTCAAAACATTCTCTTAGAGGTTGTAGGATATGAAAAGGTTAAGTTAAAAACTTTGGTTCCCGCACTTAGATATTCTGTCAAAAGTTACTGGGGTAAAGTAGTGGAAAAAGGTGGGAAAAACTGCTCAAAACTGCCAAATACCTGTTCCTGCCAAAACTCGTTAGAACGAAATTTTCGTTCGAACGAGATCTCGTTCGAACGAGGCTTCTAACGAAGTTCCAGTGTGAAATCGTTAGAAATCTCATTGGAAATATCGTTCGAACAACCATCTCGTTCGAATGACATTTCGAACGATGTTCCAGTGGCCAAAATGGGAAGTCGTTGGCAAACTTGTTCGAACGACATCTGGTTCGAATAAAAAACTCGTTCAAACGATATATCGAACGAACTTCCAGAAAGTTTGAAATTTTCTTTTTTAGCCCAGAAACTTTATAAACTTTATTTAAAGTTTTAAATGAAATCTTTCTGAAATTAAACAAAAGTTTTAAATAAACGTTCACCCATTATAAAATGTTCCAAGCTCCTATATATATATATTAAAATGCATTCATACCTTAGGAGCAATGGGACCATGTTGATGACGTAGAAACGAGGCACAAACAAACTCGACAATGTGATGAAGCTTTATACACTTGGCCGCTACGTCTTCAACAAACACGCCATAGGCTTGAAGGATGACCAATATACTCTATCCTATGACTCAAACGTTTTTGTAGGGAATTGAGCCAGAACTATAAAGGACTCAATTGGAATGTTGTGTCCTTACAAATCTCCCCCTTTGGCTATTCTGGGATAAAAACCAAATAAAAAATACTAAAGGGCCGTCAAGCTCTACTAGACTAATAAAAAGTCCCACCCAAAATGAAAATACAATGCTTGACTCAAACAACCCAAAGTATCACAATCTTTGCCGGTGAAATTTGTCACTTGTAATATAATTCCTACACACTTAAGCAAACACATTACACGCTTCGGGAATATCAAAATATTTAATGTAAGTAAAGTAAGTACTCCCCCTAAATTAATTCTCTCCCTTTATTAACAATGATCAACTTAGAAAGACGTCTCCCCCAAACTAAGATATTATAATAGGTTTAGATACCATTTCTCCCCCTATCATTCTCCCCCTTTTTGTTCAGGAATAGACAAAGGCTAAAGAATCAAGAATTAACTTATCTCCCCCAAATGAAGCATATACACCCTCTAAACGAAGCAAGGGATAAATAAAATGGGATAACAAGCTAAAACATATAATTGTGCATACAGTGATGAGAACATTAAAGCACATGGGCAACAAAAGCACAACTAATCCAACAAATAATATCGGATACCAACTAGGATGCAAGATAATGATACCAATAAGATACATAAAGTATTAAGCATGTGATATCAACAAAGAATGCAACAAGATAGATACCAATTATGAATTAAAACATATATGGACTAGAAAGCAAGGCAAAGACTAAACAAAAGATATCATATATATACGTACTCTAGATATACCAAAGATGCACACGCACATATATATATCGATATAAACACTCAAATGACACACACAAAATATAATAGGAGTCTTTTACACTCGTATGGAAAAAATGTGTCTTATGGAAACGAAAGTGTTGGGGTGTCAACAAGTAACGATTAAATTTAGACCCAATCACTTAAAACATGTTCACGGAGTTCTCACTTGATTGCAAACTTCATCACATTTGAATATAACCTCATGTGACAATATAGATTGAACTCAATGAACAAACATACACAATGCATGCAAGCCTATCATGTTGATGATTCTACAAACCAATAGAGTCATGTGCAACTAGGATAAACGGACATTGTGCAAACCGTTGATATACCATCCAATCTCCCTCAATAAGCATTTATATTTATTTTGAATGAATATATCAATCAAACATATAAGTCCTTGGCAAATTATTTTCTTTTTAATGCCATATTTTCTATTTTTAGGCCTTTGTACCACGTATTTCTTTTAGGTCCACTCAAATGCTGGCTTACTATTCGCAAAAGACAATAAATTCTTTCGGAGCCCTTCCCCGTGCACATTTATATTTATCATTTTTTTTATTTCTCACAAATCTCACATGCAACGGATTTTGACATGCACTAGTCCTCCTAGGTCACAAAAATGTAGATGACAAGATTGGTAGGAGAACACTTCACAAAGCTCAAATATACATATGAAGTTAAAATTTCAAATGAGCTCGTTCATGTGTGAATAAAGGCATATAAACATAGAATCCATTTAATCAACACAAAATCCAACTACTCCATGTACAGATGGTAAATAACATAATAAGGATTGACAATCTAAACCAAAAGTTCTAGCCACATGAGAGTGTAAAATATGGGATTCAAACACAAGAATATGCCACATAAAGTGTGTCAAACTAAAATACACAAAAAAATTCTTTTTGAGTTTTTTTAAATTTTTAACCAAAAATAAAAATATATACTCAAAATACAAACAAAAATCATTTGAAGTTTTTCATTAAGCTTAAATTACCAAGAGATAAAAACCCAAATGATAAACAAAAATCTTTTTTGTATTTTTCATTAAATGCAAACAAAATGAAGGAAATATAATACAAAAGATAAACAAATATCATTATTCTAGCATGTGATTGATCATGAAGCATGGACTAGAAAATGACTAAATAAGCATACATTTAGCATGTGAATATAACATGAAGTACAAACGCTAAAATATGGAAATAAAACTAACACATTCGACCTTTAGATTTTGAAAGGGAGGAAGCATGTGAAAGTAAACGAGAATCAAATACCCTATCTTGTAAAGCTACCAATTCGGATCTCCTAACCCAAACTAATGATGAGTGACTATCTCGGGGTGTAGGAATCTTGTCTACCTTGGTTTCCTTACGTTGGGATTTTATAAAAAATCTTTTAAGATCAAAATAATATTTCTTAAGATGACTTTTTCGACCACAATGTGCACAATTAAAAACATGTCGAAAAGATTTACCTAAGGAGTGATCTCTAAAGTCTTTGCTAGGCGATTCTCCTAAAAAAATGGTTTTGGCTTTGTGAGTTGATTCATTACAAGTATCGAAGCCTAAACCACAAGTGTTATTTTTAATTTGGACCGTTCCTAATATTTTATCTAATTTTTCCGAACGACACTCCAAATCAAATTTGACATTACTAGAGTCTTTTTATTTGTTTTCTAATTCTAGAATGTTAAACTTTAATAAAACATTTCTCTCTTCGAACACGAGAAGTTCCTTTTTCAAGGATTCCATTAAACCTCTAAGGCTATCTCTCCCGCCTTCTACATATTCAAGCTTCTCTCGAAGAGTCCTCTCACGTGTCCTAAGGTCTTCAACCAACACACTATTATCAACTACCTTTACACGTTCTTTCAAAGTAGCTTCTAACTTCAAATTATCTCTTTTTAATTTAATTGACTCATCATATAATTCTTGAAAAGCATTTTAAAGTTCACTCACATTTACCTCTTCTTAATTTTCACTCTCTCTTCCTTCTCCACTCTCACTATCATAAAAAACAAGGGAATCATAAACTATGACCTTGGAAGTGTCATATGTTAAATTTTCATCTATAGATGTGTTCTCACTATCACTCACATGACTAGCCATAAAAGCCACAAAGTTGGGCTTAGTGGGGGAATCGGGTCCCTCTTCCTTATCACTATCACTTAGGGTCGCATTATATGAAATGGATCGCTTACCCTCTCTCCTTAATTTAGTGGGGCACTCAGAAGCCCTATGGCCATAACCCTCACAACCAAAACACCTATTTGACTCGTCCCTATTTAAATTTTCATTAATAGTTTTAGGGATCCTCTCGGCTTTGTCATGCTTAGAAGTTTCAAATTTTTTAAAGTCATTTTTAAATTTATCTTTGTTAATTTTAAGAAACTTTCGAAATTTCCTAGCAAATAAGGCCATATCTTTCGAGTTACTATCACTCTCGCTCTCTACTACTTGTTTATCCTCTTTTTGGGCTTTTAAAGCAATGCCCTTTTCTATTTTCTTTTTAGTTTTAGAGGGAAACATGTCCAGTTCATAGGTTTGTAAATCACCTACATGCTCTTCTAATTTCGTAGAGGCTAAAGTTGGTAAAGAATTTAACACGGTCACTTTTGGAATAAATATATCGGGTAAGGACCTTAAAATTTTTTTTACTACTCGGTTGTCGGGTATTTTCTCTCCCAAATTAAAAGATGAATTAACAATATTGGAAAGTCTAGCATAAAATTCATCAAAAGTTTCTTTTTCATTCATTTTGATAGTTTCAAATTGAGTGGTGAGGTTTTGGAGTTTTGAAGCTTTAACGATACTTGTACTTTCATGAGTGATTTGTAAAATATCCCAAGCTTCTTTAGCGGTCTCACACATCATAATGCATCGGAATTCATCTGGTGTGACAACGCTAAACAAGGCATTTAAACCACGGGACTAAAAGTTTGAAAGTTTAAATTCACCCTCACTCCATCTATCGGCCGGTTTGGGAACACGTTCATTTTCTACTAAATAAGTTGGTGGATACCACCCGTTAACTACAGACATCCAAACCCTCTCATCAATTGATTTAAGTGACGATTTCATACGCGCTTTCCAATACGCGTAATTAGAACCATCGAAAATAGGAAATTTTGAAAATGGAGAAAATTCCATTTTAGCCAAAAATAGTTAAAAGATCTTTAACAAAGTAAATTATCGTTTTGGCTCTGATACCAATTTGAAACGTAAGGATAGGCGCCAATTTTTTAAAATTCTTATACTTCAAAATCAATTTCCTTGTTGAGATATGCGGAAGCGTAAGATGGTTCACAAAAACACCAAATTTTAATTTACTTCAAAATTAAAATTATACCAAGTGGAATTAGATTCAAACACACACACTTATTTCAATTTCACTTAAACCAAATTAATTAACCCAAGCCCTAGAAAATTTTCCTAAGTCATATTTTGCAATTTTAACAAATTAGGCCAAACCAATTTTATCAATTAAATTAAATGACTTGAATTAAATTACCACAAACATTACCCAATATTAATTTGCACCAAATTAAATATGTAGTTATTAAAACCAAATTTTATCTTGAATTACCTAAGCATGCATTCTAGGTGAGTATAACAAGATAAAATAAACAATAAATCACTACGCCGCGATGTACGAAGAAAAACCCACAACGGGAAAAAAATCTCGAACTGTCCTAGCCTCAAATCCACTAAGTACGGAATTTATAAATACAAGCAAGATGACTTACAACACTCGACTCGATCCCTCTCAATCCCCGACGCGTCTTCTTGTATCAACCTCTTCTTAGCGAATAACCACGGAGCTCCACCGCGGTCTCGGAATCCACCGATCGAACTTTATATGGTCACCGTCACCCGAACTAGGAGCCTTTCTCCAAGTGGGTAAATCAACGAAAAACTCTTCTTCTTTGTGGTAGGAAGAAGCAAACCCAAAATGTCTCTTCAAACGGTAGAGATGAAAACCGGTGCCAAAACTCCAAGCAACTACAAATATATCTATGGAAGCTTGAATGAACAATATGGATGTAAAACAAGTGTTTAAAATATTTTTCTTGAAAATCAGCAACACTTAAACAAATAACTTTTTCCTTTTTGATTTGTCTCTCAAAACACTCTCTTAGAGGTTGTAGGATATGAAAAAGTTAAGTTAAAAAATTTGGTTCCCGTACTTAGATATTCTGTCAAAAGTTAGTGGGGTAAAGTAGTGGAAAAATGTGGGAAAAACTGCTCAAAACTGCCAAATACCTGTTCCCGCCAAATCTCATTCGAACGACATTTTTGTTCAAACGAGATCTCGTTCGAGCGAGGCTTCTAACGAAATTCCTGTGTGAACTCGTTAGAAATCTCGTTGGAAATCTCGTTCGAATAGCCATCTCGTTCGAACGACATTTCGGACGAATTTCCAGTGGCAAAATGGGAACTCGTTGGCAAACTCATTCGAACGACATCTGGTTCGAACAAAAAACTCGTTCGAACGACATATCGAACTAACTTCCAGAAAGTTTGAAATTTTCTTTTTTAGCCCAGAAACTTTATAAACTTTATTTAAAGTTTTAAATGAAATCTTTTTGAAATTAGACAACAGTTTTAAATAAACGTTCACCCATTATAAAATGCTCCAAGCTCCTATATATATATTAAAATGCATTCATACCTTAGGAGCACTGGAACCATGTTGATGACGTAAAAACGAGGCACAAGCAAACTCGGCAATGTGATGAATCTTTATACACTTGGCTGCTACGTCTTCAACAAACACGCCATAGGCTTGAAGGATGATCAATATACTTTATCCTATGACTCAAAAGGTTTTTTTCGGAATTGAGCCAAAACTACAAAGGACTCAATTGGAATTTTGTGTCCTTACACACATATATATACACATATACATAAATGGGGGAGAAATAGAGAGAAAATATAACAAAGTTGCAGAGAGAGAGAGAGAGAGAGAGAGAAACCACTTGAGAGAGAGAAAGAAATGGAGGGAATGAATTCGGTGGGAAAAAAAGAAGGGGGAGGGTTTTTTTAGTGACAGAATTGTCACGAACGTGTCACGGTCATTGACCGTGACAAGTCTTTATCCCGGACTTGTCACGATCAAAGACCGTGATAAAAAACGCGTGTTTTCGTGTCACGGTCATTGACCGTGACAAGCTTGGTCGCTAAAAACGTGACAATTTTACCATTTTGGTGTAGTGATAGCTTAAAATATGTATGATATATAATGGGTACTTATATTTCAATCTCTAACATTATGAGATTTGGCATAAACTTTATACTTAATCCATTTAGTAATTCTTTAAATTTTTAAAAGAATCTCACACACGAATTTATTCATTGATAGTGGGTTCCTCAAGTAAAAATGAATTATAACCATTTAGTACTTTTAAGTGACACTTTACTTCATTCTATGAAGTTAGTCTCGAAAGTATTAAAACGGATAAAACATGCAATTTTAATGAAATAAAATGATATACAATTAATGAGATAAATAGCTCACTACATTAATGCTATGAGTTGATAACACGCATATTAATAACATTTTATAAATGTGAACTTTCGTTCTAAGTAACTTTGAATATTTTCATATGACTTTATTGAGTACTATGTTATGTAAATTAGATTGACATGTTATATAGGATAACCTTTCACCACCTAATTGCATAATTTCTTAATAGTTATTTCAGTTACTCATATTAATTTTATTTGAAAAATTATCTTGCTTGATGAAATAAACCAAATATAACTCATTAATATCTTTATATACATAAGCATGATGAGTTCTTAATACCACTTTTGTCTTTAAATTTAATATTCACAAGCATTAGCAAACTATTCATTTTATAATTATTACATTATTTTATGTATTATATAATAATTTCAACAAGCATTAATGTTTTCAAAAGGCATAATGGAACAGTGTGCTTATAAATTAAGGAAAGTGGTGGACTCTTTGGAGCAACCAATACCAATCTTAATATAAACATATTTCGTACCTTAATATTAACTTCACCATTGCAACCGAACCCTTTGGAGCAATCAAAATATAGTATTTCATTGTTATTACAAAATTCAACATCTACAGTTTATTAGATTAGACCACTTTGGTGGAATTGTAACCTACTAATCGTGATATAAATACTGAGAAGAAAATCTTAATGCATAACTCATATTGGATATAATAAGCATATATATTAATCTAATATTTACAATTTTGAGCAATTTTGGAAACCTTATTAAACTTCATGTAAATATTGGTTATAAGAAAAAATATAAATCCTTCAAGGTTAACCAATTATATTAATCTTATAATGAACAAGTCACATCAAGATCACGTCAATAATCTAACATTCACAATTATATTTAGACTTTCGAAAAACCAAATTTATACACTATTGTGTATAAATTTAATATACACCTAATATAATATACACTATTTTGTATAAATTTAATATACACCTAATCTAATATACACCATTTTGTATAAATTTAATATACACCTAATCTAATATACACAATTGTGTATAAATATAATATACACCTAATCTTATATAATTGTATTTGGACTTTTGGATAACCAAATTTATACACTATCGTACTTTAATATTTACAATTATAGACTAGGCCACTTTGATGGACACATAATCTAATCTAATATAAATATTTATGTCAAAATCTTAACCATAAATATAATATTCATAAAAATATTTGGTTTATACTAAAAATATCACATAATGTGAATATTATTATAGCCAAATAAGGTAGGACAACTAATGTAGTTTTTAAAACACACACAAAAAGAATTCAAAATTTTCAATAATGGAAAAATTTAAGTAATCGCTACGAAAGTGTTAAATTTTTTTAAAACAATCTCCAATAAGCGGAATTTAAAAACAATTTGGAGAAAGAAATAACTATCGACTTTATTACCACTTATGTCAAATTTAAGGTTTGAAGGGCTTAAACGTGCTCAAATAGCCAAAACAACATCCATCACAAAAAATGGTGACTTTTATTCATTAGGTCATTTCGGATTGACATAAAAAATCATGAAATTTAGAATAAGTCGACAATTTTAATTTCAATTATTTCTTATTAGAAGCATAAGAAAACTATTACTAAAAATGTCTCAAAATTTCAAATTTACACTTTTATAAAATAAGCAGATTTAAAGACATAATTAAAATGCCACAAAAGAAAATCACAATAAGGGAACCAAATCCAATTTTAATTTGGTCATAAAATTTTTGGAACCCAACAATATGATCTTCTGAAATTTTCTTTTATGTGATTATACATATGTATTAATTCATTCATTTGGTTGCATTCAGAGATATCACATGTTGATTTACCCTTAATCGTGCTTTAAATATGAAATTCATAGAGTGCGCAAAAAAAAATTTCTTTCATGAAATATACATGCACACATATAGTGTGAAAGCAATCTTTCATGGAACATACATGCACACATATATTACATAGTATATGTAAAAATTAATGCCCCAAAAAAATATTATCTACAAAATTCAATAGATAATCAAGGGTCCAAATATAAATGCTTATATAATAATTTAATGTTTATAACTCTGGATTAAGGCACTTTGATGTCTTCCTAATCTAACATCATATAAATATTCGTGTCGAAACATTAATTCATAATTACATTTGTTACTTATGACAATTATACACAATAATCTAATTTATCATAAATATTGTTGTCAAACCTATAATCATACATCTAATATTCAAAACTTTATATTGAAACTTTTGGTCAATACCAAATAATACATAACATGAATCTTAAAACAACCATTTACTGATAAAAATATATATGTAGTGATTTATACAATAAAATATGAAAATAATAATTTATTTTTTCAAAAATATATAACTTTTAGTTATCACTACAATAACATAAAAAATCTCTTCAGGATTACTCTCATATTGTAAAATTAATTTTTAAGCAAGCGCTATTAGCATAGGCATTATTACAAAAAATGACAAAAAATCATTTTTAGGGGTCTAAACGTTGTCAAATCACCGAGATAGGGTGGTACCCATTGTTTACACTAAATATTATTTATTTTGACATTTTCAGGTGACCATGTGAATTTAAAAATTGTCGAGTAAAAAAATGTCGCTAAAAACGTTGCTAAAAAATTCAGTAACTCATTACCCAAATTCCTTTTGTAGGTAAAAACTCTTAATGGACAATTATGAGATCATAAACCTAAGCTGTAATACCATGTGTAAACATAATCAAAAGAACACGTAGTTAACAATTCTATATGGATTTATAAATCTAACACATGAATATCTATTTATACATGTTATTTGTTCCTTAATTATACAAAACGTTATGTATTATATATTTAACATTAGGATCTTAGATCAACATAATTATCACATATAACTATTATGCACAATGTAAAAAGATATTATAATCACATACCTGTAACAACCCGAATTTTTTTAAATGGATTTTTTTTAAATTTATTTTGAAAATCGTAGAAGAATAAAATTTTGGATTTAATTATTTTTAATAATTAAATATATTAGTTTTTATATTCAGAATTTGGCAAGCTAGATTACAAGACTTCTAATACGAGTGTATACAAGTCTTGGGTCATTTAGAAGAGTCCTTAAAGCATAAAACTCTCTAAGACTCCTCAAAATATAAAACTCTAAAAAAATATATATATAAAAATATTCAAACGTCCAATCGAGCTGAAATTTTTTGTGCAACTTCCTCTTGTCTTCAGCTACTATGCCCCAAAATTTTAAGTAATTCCAATTTTCCGATCATCTGGAATATTTTTTTTTAGTGTTTGTATCTGATTAGAACTCTTTTCTTAATCAAACTCTTAATCCTTTATATATCAACAAATTCGTGGCTTGGATTTTCAAATCACTTTTTCATCAACTTTTCAACCAGAAACCCCTCCAAAATTATTTCCTTTCATGTACAAACTTTAGCCCCAAATTTAATCAAGTGTTTGACTCAATATTTGAAGGCTTATTTGGTGTTTTCTTGAGTTTGGGATAGAACGAGTTTTATTATTTTCGCGAGAGGAACATAATGGTGCGATCAGATTTTGAGGCTGAAAATTATGTGATGATTATGAGGTACGGAACTTAGACAATATGCTCCTAAATTCTCTCGAGAGTATTTCGTTTGTCTTCTATGTCAATTGCACTCATGTTGAATTGTGATATTCATTGAAATCCTGAAAAATTATTGGAATCTTTTATTTGATTCATTGAGTTATATTATATTATTGATTTGAGCATAGTGTCGTGAGATTTTAATATGGCACGAAGAATGGACATCCGCTAATAGTCCAAAAATCATTATATGGCTTTGATGAGTTGAGGCCTGGTGACCCATTGATGAATTGTTGAGAAATTAATATTGATATAATTCTTGAGTATTGCATTTGATTTGTATATGCACATTCATATTGTTGCGCTTTATTCATCGTGCTAATTATTTTTGAGCATCTATTCCTGTCATGTTGTGTACTTCCCTGTATTTTCTTTTAGTGGCAGGCTAGCATGGATTGGGACGGTATGGACTATTTTGGAGAATTATTTTAGAGCTTGGATTGGAAGATTTATTTTTGAGGTAAAAATGAGTGTTGTAATAGTTGTTGGAGAATTGTGTATTTTTAGAGAATCATTATTGTAAATCATTAGTATGAAAATAGAAGAATTGTGGATTTGTTATATTTAAATTATGGAATTTAGATGCTCTATACTCGTTATTGATGATTTTAGTTTAGTTTTTATCGTAGTAGCATGTCGCGTGTCTTTTTCGAGCACGCGAGGTGTTACAATACCTCCATCCTGTCACAACTGAAAAGATTAGCAAAGAAGTCGACTTTAATGATGCCCGATTGGGCTGATCTTCAGACTATGGCTTTATCTTGTATTTGAAAAAATTGTGTTCCATTTTTAGTGCATTCCAATGGTTAGATCTTCTTCTATGGTCAAAACACTATTTTCAAATTAACTCTCATTGAGAGTTTAGATTTCTTTCCCTTATTCTATAATTTCATTATGTTTTATTTTAGTGTGGTTGAATGATGAAAAATCATCCACTGGTTGAATGATGAAAAATCATCCACTTATTTATAAGCAGGGACAAGACCCAAATCTCTAACAGTTACTTAATCTCGACCATCCATCAAGGTAGATAACCAAGACTCTTTTTTACTCTTTGTATTTGTAGTACCATTTCATTAACTAAAGTGACTCTTAGTATTAATATAATTATGAAACACAATATGGAGAATTATTATTTCAAATAGTTCTAACACAATCTTATCTCTCTCTCTCTCTCTCTCTCTCTCTCTATATATATATATATATATATATATATATATATATATATATATATATATATATATATATATATATATATATATATATCTCACACACACACACACACACACACACACATATTTAAATGTGGTAATCATCATTCATTATTACGTTACCGAATTGTAGTAAATATTTACCATAATAGTAAACGTTTCCATCCTTTGTTAACTATTCTAACAACGATTGGTTACTTTTGAAATGAATTCTTCTTTCTCTTTTATTAACTAATCTCTTAGTTGCAAGTAATATGTACCATTAATGTAAGTTTTCGTTAACATAATAAACATTAGAAACACGGTGAATATTTAATTATTCATATTTTTTCTTTTAATTTTTTTTCTTTATAGTCATTATGGATCTTGTTTGATATGTCTTGCAGGATAGGTGTTGAAAACATTATTTTTCTAAAAATAAATTTATAAATTTAAAGTTATAATGGTATGAAGTTTGAAATGAAAAAAAGAAGAAAAAATAAACATTTCATCCTATATGCAGTTTTTCTAAATGTTAGCTTTTGTTTGTTGTAAAAGGTTTTTTTAGTTACATTGAAATCCATTTAATTTAATAAGTCTTGAAGTAGGGCTTATGTACTGGAAATAATTTTTGTGGGACTAAAGATGACATTTTATGAAATTTTCCCAACGGTGTTAAGAAGATGTTGCGCGAAACATGTTAAGTACCATACCACACACCATTTACCTATAATAGTGTCGGATCAAAATCACTAAATTCTAAATAAAATCAGGCCTTCAATCTATTTTAAAATAATTATTTGTTGTAACAATGAGTGGGTGTCATTCAACACCCTACTAAAGTCTATATTCTTTTTAGTGGGTATTATCTTCCTACAAATAAAGGACCATATAAATGCAAAAGAAAGAGAAAATTCTAAGTTGACGTGTTCTCTACCTCCTCTCAACTAGTACTAAACTCCAAATCCCTTTTAAATTTGACGTTCCACCCATTATTCATCTCTTTAAAGACATGGAAGCAAGCATACAAGGTCTTTTTGACACATATCGCGTGTGGGTTTTAGGGCCCAAGACCAAACCATACATAATGTAGGTCATCTTCCCTTCAAAGGGATGGGATACCCCAAGGGCATCTATGCCTTTGTGTTAACTAGTGAGTATATAACTACAACCATTTCTTACATTTTTCCTGTGTGGAACACAAATTCTACACTAATTACACCAAGGTAGTTCATCAGCTAAAGAAGTATTTTGAGACCAAATTTTTCATTCGTTCCTTATTTATTTTAAACAAATGAGTGTACCAAGTTGTTCACCAAGTCAAGCGAAACACATAGGTATCTTGACCCGATATTTTAATGATGTAAGTCCCATATTAATTATGGCTTAAAGTTTATCAAAATTTGATTTGATTAAAACATAAATGGGTTAAAAAATCATTTCATCCAACAATCCCCTACATGAAAAAAATTTGGGTGAAGAATCAAATTTAATACGAAGATAAAATTAGAGAGAGTATCGGTGGAAAAATTATTCACCAGTAAAGATAGCTTTTGACTTTGAATCTTTCTAAGTGAGAGACTGTCGGATTTACTAGTCAATCAATGAATGCGATATCTTGAATTGATCAACGTTTTTATGTAAATTGAGACAATTACACAACACTTTTCTAAACATTCTTGGTTCTCTTAATGTGTCCATTTTGGTATTGGACACCTCCTGGTTTCACGATTGTATTAGAGAATATAGAAATGTAGCCATTTTTTATTCTCATAGAAGTGGCCCATTCTCACTCACATAGGTGATTTATATAAATAACATCATGATAATACCCCACTTGACCCATATGTTCATGATATATAAATCTTTAAAAACAAATTTTATCTTGTTACACGTGGCAGGTTATGCACCGAGTCATCCTAGGAATGGGAGGAAGAATTTATTTTTTTCTCAGTGCTAGCTGAATCATAGATAATTAGGTTGTCTTGTTGAACCTAATTCTTAGGATCTCCAGTTATTTAGGTTGGATTTCCATCATGGAAATTATTTTAGGTTTTAACCGACTTTAAAGCCATTCTCATTGATGAACTTCTCAGTTGCTCTGTAGGTATACCTTTTGTTAGTGGATCCACAATATTTTTATTTGACTTTACATGGTCAATGGAAATAATTCAGTTTGAGAGCAATTTTTTAACGGTATCTTATTGACGATTAATGTGTCATGACTTACCGTTATTGCTGCTACTTTGTGCTCTATTACGATTGGTGGCTCTAGTTTAGACCGTATAGAAATATTCTCTAAGAAGTTTCTCAACAATTTGGCTTCTTCTCCAGTTTTATCTAAAGCGATACATTATGATTCCATAGTGGATTGTGGAATGCATATTTATTTTGAGGATTTCCACCAGATGACTGCACCTCCATGAGTAAAAACATATTTGCTTATGGATTTGGAGTCGTTTGAGTTAGATTTCCAATTTTCATCTTTGTATCCTTTAAGAAAAGTTGCATATCTCACATAGTGCAATCCATATTTTAAGAAGTATCTCAGATATATAATTACTCTTATTAAGGACTTTCAATGATCTTCACCAACGATTATTTGTATATCGACTTTGCTTACTTACCGAGTATGTTATATCAGGTCGAGTTCAGTTTCATAAATACATTAAGCTGCCTATCATACGAGAGTACTCTAGTTGTGACATGCCTTTACCTAAATTTGGGGTGAGATGGAGACCTGGATTGATAGGTGTTTTCATCAGACGTGTGTCGTATTTATGATTTTTTATGAATTTTATTGACATAGTGAGATTAAGACAAAATGAGTCCATTGGAAGTTCTAGTAATTTTTAATCCTAGAATAAAATCCTCCATGCCCAAATCTTTCATTTAAAATATATTCTTTAGCATACTTTTAGTAGAGTTAATGACATCATTTATATTACCAATGATTAACATATCATCTATATGCAAACATACTATAAAATTCCCCTTTTGAGTGTTTTTAACGTAAACACATTTGTCGCACTCATTTATTTTGAAACCATTTGACTTCATCACATTGTCAAATTTTTCATGCCATTGCTTTGGTGGTTTCTCCAACCCATAAAGCGACTTAATGAGCTTGCACACTTTCTTTTCTTTACCGGGAGAAATGAAACCTTTCGACTTTTCCATATATATTTGTTCATCTAATTCACCATTTAATAAAGCCATTTTAACATTTATTTGATGAATTTTCAAATTGTGCATTAAACTATTGCGATTAACATACGTATGTATGCAATTCTTGTAAGAAGTGAATACATATTAAATTAATCAATCCCTTTCCCTTCTTTTGTATGTAGGCCTTTGCAACAAGGCTTGCTTTATATTTGTTAATTGTACCATTTGCCTTCATTTTCATTTTTAACATCCATATACATCCTAAAGTTTTGGTTCCGGGTGGAAGATCCATCGATTTTTATGTACGTTTTTTCATAATGGATTCAATTTCACTATCGATTGCTTCTTTCCAATATGAAGCTTCTAAAGTGGATAATACATCTTTAACACTTTGAGATTCGCTTTCTAACATATAAGTTAGAAAATTAGGACCAAAGGACTTAGAGGTTTTGGCGCTTTTACTAAATCTCGATGCTTCCTCAATGTCTTTTTTGGTAGACTCATGGTCTATTGACATTTGAGGATCACATTCGGTAGTGTCATGCCTTCTTTTATGATAATTAGTTTCTTGTTCATTTTCTATGAAAAAATGTCCTAAAAATGATGCCTTTCTAGATTCTATAATTGTATTAAAATGAATGTTAGGTATATCAAATTTATGCACTAAAAATCGATATGCGCTACTATTATTTACATAACCAATGATAACAAAATCAATAGTTTTAGGACCTACCTTAATTCGTTTGAGGTCTAAAACAATTACTTTGGGAATACATCCTCATACTTTTAAATATTTATATGAAGGTTTCTATCCTTTCCACATTTCATAGGGGATTTTATATATTTTCTTATGAATTAATTTGTTGATAATATATTTAGGGAAAAACAGTGCTTTCCCCCACATGTTCTGAGGTGGTCTAGACATTATCAACATAACATTCATCATTTCTTTTAAGGTTCGATTTTTGTGTTCGTTAATGCCATTTGATTGAGGTGAATAAGGAGTGGTAGTTTAGTGTATGATACCATTTTTGGAACAAAAGTCCTTATATGGTGATTCATATTCACAACCTCTATCACTTCTTATTGCCTTAATCTTTTTGCTAAGTTGATCCTCAACCTCATTCTTATAATGTTTAAGCATGTCAATTGCATCATATTTGCTCTATAATTGAAAAACATAACAATATCTAGTGCAATCATCCATAAAGTTTATAAAGTACTTTTTAGTGCCATTATTTTGTACAAAATTTAGGTCACCTATAATGGTATGAATTATTCTAAAGGTTCGATATTTATTTCAATTGAATGAAAAGGTGTTCTAATTAATTTATGTTCTACACATGTTTCACATTTATGATTTGTGTTAATGCTAAATTTAGGAATTAATTCTAATTGAATTAATTTACTTAATGTATTATAGTTAACATGCCTTAGCCTACCATGCCAAACATTCATAGATTCAGGCATATAAGCATAAGATGTTACTATATTATGTACAATAGTCATGACGTTCATTTTGAACATCATATCTAGTAAATAGCCATTTCCCACATACGTGCCGTCTTTTTTAAGTACAAACTTATCGCAATAAAACATAAGTTTAAACTATTTTCTTTCTTAGTAGATCCAGAGACAAGATTCTTTCGAATGTCTGACACATGTAGCATGTCATTGAGAGCGAGTTATTTTCTTGAAGTCATAATTAACACTACTTTACCTTGTCATTCCACTTTGGATATGGAGGAGTTTTCGATGAATAGTTATTCTTTATTTTCAATTTGTTAGTAGGTAGTGAACATCTTTTTTTCTAAGAAAATGGAGCGTGTAGCATCAGTGTCCACCCTCCATTCTTTTGTATTTCCCACCATATTTATTTTAGATGCAACCGCAGAAAGGTTTATGTCAGAAACATCCTCAAATAGTTTCTTGATTTTGATCATGTTTCCTTGAAAAACCTTTTTCTTAATGTTCTCTTGCTTCTTCAGTTTGCGACAGTCTTTAGCAAGATGCCCAAGCTTATTGTAATCGAATCACTTACCTTTGAAATTTTTGATGTACCACCCCTTTGACTTAAGCCTTCCCCATTGTACTTCCTCTTCTTATGAAATTCGTGACCATCCTTTATCATATTTGCTTTATTTGCCATAGGATTGTTTTCGAATTTATTTTTAAACATCCGGTTATCATCATTTTTCCTAAACCTAACAATCAAGTCCTCGAACCTGATTCCTTTAGGTTTGTGCTTTAAATAATTTTTAAAATCTTTCCAAGAGGGAGGTAATGTTTCAATTACCACTGTAGCTTGGAATGTTTCACTTAAAACCATATTTTTCACTTATTTCAAGAAAAAATAATTAAAGCTTTGGACTTGGCTAATGACAGTTTTTGAATCTAACGTTTTAAATCAAGAAATTCGTTGACAATGAATTTCTTTTTTTTGGCATGTTCCGCGTATATATCTTGTCCAAAGACTCCCATATAAATTTTGATGTTTTTATTGGACTATATACATTGTATAATGTGTTGTCCAATATGTTAAGGATGTAGTTTTCGCATAAAAAATCAGATTTTTTCCATGCTTCTACGACGACAAAAGTTATCTTATCCGTTTTCGTTTCATTAACCACAAGTGCGCCCTCATGTAGAAACCTTGAACGATTCAAAGTTGTAAGATAAACATAAATTTTTTTACCATCTTTTAAAATCAAGTTCGATGAATTTTTCAAGCTTCTCATCATGGGTTGCATGGGACGAAATTTTAATAGGCAAATTTTTGTTTTTAGGATTAGTCACATTATTTTAGAGGATGAAGTTGCCATTTTTCTATTGACTTGTTACATAATTACTATTATGGTAGTAAAATAGTAACAAGAACATGCATATGATGTAAACTATAAAACATGATATATATTTTGAGGATGTGCGAGTAATACCCCTCCCCAATATTTTATTTATTTACCTACATGAGTTGTAATAATATGAATACCTTGAGATTTGGACGATTATGACTGGATTTATATTCTTATTTGACTGTTTTGGAGGCTTGATGAATATTGTTGGAAGTTGTTGGTTCAAATTAGAATTTAGAGAAATTTAGTAGAGGTCATTCGAATGAGCTCAGGGTCGTTCGAATGATATTTCCATGTCTTTTGAAGTAAGGGATCGGACGAGGTTCGAACGAGATCCCATTATATAACAAGTCAAGGTCGTTCGAAGAAGAGTTCAAATGAGAAGCCATTCTCATTCGAATGAGGGGAGAATCTCGTTCAAATGAGATTATGCAGAATTTTTAAGTTGAATTACCCTTGTATGCTAAAACATTTTTGGCCCTTGGATTGTTGTGTTATCGAAATCTGGTAAGCCCATATGGACAAAATGGGATTGTTAAGGTTTGGAGGTTTTTTTATAAAGGTTTTTTGGGTTCATTTTGGTTATTTTGGAGCAAAAGAAGATAGAGAGAGAGATAGGTGGGTCTTCTACCATTTTTATATTTTCCTCCACCTCCGTCTACTGCAAACCACTATGCAACCACCATTCTTTCGCCTTATGCCACCATATTATTCTAGTATCCCACCATATCCAAGCTCTAGATACCCATTTTAACCATTGTTGGGAATAGCTACAAATTTTGGAGGTGTTGTGGGGGGGTTTTGGGAGAAGATGAAGATGGGAGATTCATGGAAGCTTAAAGAGGGTTTTTGATGGATCTTTCATGGAGACAAGCTTGGTGGAGCTAGGCAACCTCCTTGAGGCCACCTTAGGAGGTGGGAGGTTTCCATGTCCTTAGACATTTCATGTCTTCCATTGTTGGAGCTTCATTTGAGGTGGAAAATATTCTACTCTTAGATTTATGACTCTATATTCTTAGTATTAGTCTTGCTTGTATAAATTCAGAGTATGATGCATATGAGATACGAGATTGATATTCTTATGAGTCGTAAGAAAATGGGTTTTAATGGTTCTGAACAAGTATGAGATATTTTAAGAGAACTTGGTGTTAAAACATATTTATGAAATAAAAATGTTAGAAAAATATTATTTTGTTGGAAATAAATCATGAGAAAATATTTCAAGGTTTTTTTGAAATAAATGTTGTATTATTTTCTGAAAATGGCGTGTTTCAAGAAGGTAGGTGCTAAACATTTTTATGGAGTAAAAATATTTGAAATTTACAAGTTTATCTTGTTAAAGATATTTAATAAATTAAGTTGATTTCTTGCAAAACTGAAGATTTTATAAAAATGGGACATTTTTTGAGCTTTTATGAAATAAAATGTCTTCTAGTCTAGAAAAGTATATTTTGCAAGTGTCATGAATTTTCTAGAATAATTGTATGTTTAACCCATTTAATAGGATTTTTGGAGTTAAAATCCATCTTCTCATGTTCATAAACTTGTAGTATTTTGATGATGAACATAAAAACAAGTTTAATGAAGGTTTTATAGAGTTTAACCATGAAATGAAGAAAAAAATCCATTCCTTAAGTTGTGTATAATGGGAGTTGAAATGTGTTAAAAATATAAAATTCCAAGACTAGAAGTATTAATAAAGAAAATGGTACTTTTTCTTATAAAGTAGTATATGTTCAATGATTCTTGAAAATAGAGGTAATGAAATAAATATGTTTCGAATTGAGAATAATGTTACTCCAAAATGTTGAAAATGTGTTAGGGTGTTAGAAACAGTTAAGAAGTTAGTGTGGATAACTTAATGGTCTTTTAGAAAACTAACACTTGTGAAAATAAAAATAAAGATGGGTTTGGAAATAAATGGGTAAAATGATACTTTTATGTAAAATGGAATATTTTTATTAAATAAAAATATTGTAAAGGGTGTTATACATGATGGTCCTAAAGGAATATGATTTTGGAATAAAATCAATGCAAAAGTGTGAAGGATAAGAAATTACGATTTTGAAGTGTAACACAAGTTTGGGCTTCGACCGGTTAAAAAGGAAAAGTGAAGTATTGTGGACATTTGAAAAATGTTAAAACACATTAAAGGAACTCGAATGACACCGGAATAATTAAGGATGGACCAGAGCCCTGAGGTGAAAGGCCAAAAATCACTGGCCAAAGCATAAGGTGGCGTTACCGGCGGTGTGGAGCCCGTCAAAGTACGTGGTTGTGTGGCAAAAATGTGTTAAGACAACCTAACTTGAACGAATTAAAAAATGTCTCGGTAAAGGTTAAAGTGGACAAGAAACGTGTAAATTGATTAATGTCCACAAAGTAGAGGAATAGTAAAGTATGATGGTCAAATGGGTGACTTAAATAACCTAAGAGGGCTTAACTATAATTAACACAAGGGTATGTTGTGAAAAGTTTCCAAAAGTTAAATAAGTATTTTCTAACACGGTGTTCGCATGTATTGAAATGGGTGATTTTCAATCAAAATACTAATGTGAGTTGGTTTAAATAAAAGGGGCAATTTCGGTTAAACAAAGTATAGTTATTTCAAGTATTTAACCGCGCGTGTTAAACAAAGGGGTAAATGTCAAGTAAGAATGAGAAGTTATTTTATGAGATTAAGGTAAATTAACCGGGATAAATAATATTTTCGAAAATAAAAGACTTTCATGCATTAAGTATATATATGTATATATATATACAAGGTAGTTGCATGTGCACGTAGGTATAATGTGTTAGAGTCTTTTTTTTGTCGTTCGATTAGTGGTCGACTCACACCCTCATCTTTGTTACTGCAGGTTGGGTACAAATTTGTATTTTGAGAGAGTTATGTAGGTAAGAATGCTCTTTATATTACGTTAGTATCTCTACATGCTTAGACTCCGGGGATGCATCCCATGGGTCCCTCATGTAGTTTAATTTGAAATTGGAATCGCATGCTAAACAAGTAAAACTTTAACTAAAATAAAAATTGGATTAGCAACATTATATAGGCTATTTCATCGCACTTCACACCTAACCCTCGGACTGGACCGGGTTGACTACGGGTACCCCAAAAATTTGGGTCGGGTCGTTACAGTGCGGGTATTTACAGAATGGTCTAAATGAAAGCCAATTTTTAAGTTTTTAAAATTAAATATTAAACTTAGATAATTAACCTAAATTAAAACGTTGCACTAATTTTAAGCAAGTTTAATTAAATAAATTAACCAATTTTATCTTAAACTAAAAATGCATCTAGGTGAGTGCTGGATAAATTAAGTAAATCAAACCACAATGCCCGATGTACGAGAAAACCCCACAACAAAAAAATCTCGGATGACCTAGTCATGCAAACTCACTATGTATGGAATTACAAAAGACACGACACTAGACTTACAATAAAGATTTGACTCCCTTACAAGCCTTGATGCTCTTCGTTTTGTCAAGCTCCACACAACGATACACAAGAGCTCACTCACGCATTGTTACAACGCGTGTGTCCGCACATGCCTTGGTATCCACCGAATAGCTCAACAGTCGTTACACATTAAGTCCATTGTATACAAACACATCAGAAAATACAAAGTCGACTGCAACGAAATTATTCTCACAAAGATGCGGAGATTAAACCAAAGGTGCCCACAAACTAAATCTTAAAGCATAATTAGATTAAACTTGGTTTTAAAGAACATTTTAGTAGTTTCTGGGAACTCAAAACATAAGATTTTCTCTCATTAAAAAATCTTGCTCCGCACACCTATTTATTGGATGTTTTCCAAAATTGAGACGACTTTCGACCTCGTTCGAACGAAGTATAACATATCGTTTGAACATGTATCTAACGAGCTATCCAATGAGATTCCAGCAACAACCAAATTTGGTTCCTTCGAAGTTCAGTGGAACATATTCCAATGAGGTACTATATCTCATTCGAACGACATAATGAATTCTCATAAAAATATTTTTCTTCTAAACATTATTAAAAGAGATAAATTATTTAAAAAAATTTAAAATCAATATTATAAAAACCTAACACCCAAATATAAAATATCCAAGGATCAAAATATTCACGCATTCATACTCGAGAGATCCTCAAAACGTTACAACGAAATTGAGTATGAAACACGATACAATGATGTATATCTTCAAACTTGGTTGCTACTTCTTCAACAAACTACATCACATGCTAAAAGTTCAACACACTTTAGTCCTAACCTATGATTTAAAGAGTTTTGTTTAAACACAAATAAATCCAAAAACATACAAATTGTATATATTAGAAATTTGTCCTTACAAATATGCCCCATTGGTCATTCCCGGATAAAACCAAAAATAAAAACTCCAATGTACCGTCAAAATCATCTAAGACTCAATCCCCAACCCCCAAAGGAAATAGTACGACTTGACCGACTCATAATCCTTGAGTTGTGAAACTTTGCTGCAAGTTGCAAACCTACACACTTAAACTTTTCTTCAAATGCTAAGAGAATATATAAACGATATAAATTTGCATATGAATAAACTCCCCCTATATCTAATGATATACATCTAAAATTAAAGTGAAAGATATGATTTCCCTCCTTTTTGTTCAGGAATAGACAAAGAAGAATGCACAATAAACCATTTCTCCCCCCCCCCCCCCATAAATCATATTGCCATCAAAAGTGAGAACATCTAATATCAATTTGAAATATAGAGGAAAGAATAATATCATACAATGGTGTAAAGTGAAACTAACACAACATGACAATACAAGTACATATAATCCAAACAATGATCAATCAATACTAATAATGATGCAGTAAATGATACCAACTTGAATATACAATGAATCATGATATACTAATATAAAAAAGCAACAAGAGATACCAATATGATCATATATTTTGTCAATTTGATTAAAATATTAAGCACATGGCAACGTAGATTAAACGTAAATGCAAAGGCTCAAAACAAACGTACCATATATATAAATATACCCATATACTAATGACACACATGCATATATATATATATATAAACACCACAAACAACAATAATCTTTACAGACTAGCATAGTATCAATATGTATAAACATGTGGGATATAGTGAAGGTGCGTGAACTAAAAATAAATTAAAAAATTATTCAATCACTCAAAAATTTCCAATGATTTCTATTTGATTGCGTTAAATTTATCAAGCAAAGATTTAGCCTCATAGTGACAGATAAAGTGAACTCATAATGGACAAACAAGCACAATGCACACTAACCTAGAAAATATCTATGATTCTCAAATCAATAGGTCAAAAATGAAATAACTATGGCTCACTGTGCAAACCCATTGATCTTTAACTTATAACACCCTAAAAATTATAGATATAACATTTTTAAACTCTGGTATTTTGAAGATACCAATATAATAGAAGAATCAATGAAACAAAATTTTCCATTGACAATATTTTCTTTTCTTTTTCCTCTTAATTTTGAGGCTCTTGCCAATGGTGGCCTTTCACGCAAAGAAGATTTCTCCCTTTGTAGCCATTTCCTGTACACACTCATATTTTCAATAAAAACTGAAATCACAAGCAATGGTTCCTATATGCACAAATCTCCCGATCGAATACATATGTATATGATAAGATTATTAGGAGAATACCTCACTTAGATCATGTAACATATGAAGTTAAGTTTCAAAAGAGCTCGTGCATGTGTGTGAGAAGGTATGCACAAAGTGAATCCATTAAGAAAGTTATTTTCATACTAATCCTAAAAGCATGATTAAGAACAATCTAAGCATTGAAAATCATAACCAAATATCCTAGCCACATGGATAGATGGACTGAAGTGGATTCAATCACACCATCATGACACACAAAATGTGTGAAATGAAACTACACATAAACCAAAAATCTTTTTGAGTTTAAACATTTTATGACACCAAATGAAAAAGAACTCAAAAGACAAACAAAATCATTTTTGTATTTTTTTCAATATGATCGAAAAAAGAAAAATCAAAATATTAAGGACTCAAACCAAATACAACTAGCAAACACATATAACACGGAGTAAAAAACACAATCAACCATTATATTTAGCATGAGAAGTATCATGTGAAAGCATTTGAGAATCAAAAAGTCTAATGTGTAAAGCTTCCAAATTTTATTTCCTAAGCCACGTATGTGTGACATAACGCTCTTAGGCTTAGGGTACCTCGGTGATTCTAGACTTAGACTTCCTAAGACTATCTCTAAGATGATAGTAAAAATGCCTAAGGTGACCTAACCTAACGCGACGTGTGCACGTGTAGACATGAGGAATGTTACCCTTGGGCTGACCTTTTCTAATGGTCCTAGTAATTGTTGACTCTCTCAAAAGCATGGTTTTGGCTTTGATAGCAGAAACATTTGAAATATCAAAGCTAATACCACAGTTTTTGTGAGGGATAATTTCCAATTGAGTCAATTTTTATATATTGGTCTAATTTCGGACAAAACATTTTGAGTCATAGGTTATGATTAATGTTGTTAGCTTTTCAAGCTTATGACATGTTTGATTGAAGATGTAACAGAAAAGCTTCAGAGATCACATACCACGTCTATTTTGTGCCATCTTTCATCTTCGTGTTTTTTAGGATCGCTCAAGTATAAATGCATATGATTTTTTATCCTTGAAAATTTTATTTTCGGTGTTTATTTTTTATAAATTGTTTGGAGTTGTTTTTAATTTTTTTTTAAAAAAATATATAATTTATTATAAAGTCACTCGAATGAATTTATTAACTAATATGATTTGAATCTCGTTCACAGCTGGTTCAAACAAATTTGGTTGTTTGTTCGAACGAATTTTGAGTTAGCTCGAACAAGTTTTGAGTTTCGTCTGAATGAAGACTTATTTTCGTTCGAACAAACTTCATCGAAAAATATCCCACCTTGAAAAATGTGTTTTTTATATAAAGGGGTTTAGGCATTTATTTTTAAGGAGATGTTTGGCGAAAAATATTTTCCTGTACATATTCAAAAGCTCCATAGTTTTACCCAATGTGTTCAAGATCCAAGTTTCATTGTTCAATACGCTTTGAGATCTTATTTGTGGCGGCCATAGTTTGTTTCTCTCATCATCTTGATTGAGAAAAGTTTCGTGCAGTGGTGTCCATACACAGTTTGCTATTGACATACGGTGGACTGCGTGGTGTGGTGTTGCAGTGAAAAAGCGGTATGCCCATGTTCCATATCCACAGAAGATTGCTGATCCTTTTCGGTGGAAACCTAGGCGTGTGTGGACTCACACGTTGTGGCAGCTTGCGTGGGTGGAATACTGCATTGTCACTGTAGAGGAGAGGTTGAATATCGAAGATGTGTCAAGGCTTACGAGGGTTTCGAGTTGTTGAGTAAGTCATCTGTCGATTTGTGTAAAACCTTATCATAGTGAATTTTCGTAGCTTGTCGTCCGAGTTTTTTTTCCGTTGTGGGTTTTTCTCGTACATCAGAATGTTGTGTGATTGATCTTATTTTATGTGCTATCGCCGAAATGTATGTTTTACGTTAAGATAAAATTTGGTAAATCATTTTATTAGAACAACTTGGATTAAAACTGGTACAATGTTTTATTTAGGCTAATTTTATTCAAGTTTAATATTTAATTTGAAAAAAAACAAAAAAATAACTTTTGTTTTTTAGACATCCATCTCCGTATACTTCCTTTAGCGCACTCTTAATTGTCATATTTAATTCTGGCGGTGCCTAATATCTAATCCAAATTTTCTGACCTAGACTCCAGATAAAATTTGACATTAATCGAGTCTCTCAATCTCGCTTTTAACTCCACAATTCTAGACTCAAGAAAATGGCGACACTTATCAAACACAAGGGAATCCTTCTTCAAAATTTTCCCCGAAGGATATCTCACTCACCCTAAAAAAATGTGAGCTTTTCTTTAAGAGTCTTCTCACGTGACCTAAGATACTCAATCAAAATACTTTTATCATTACCCAAGACACATTATTTTAACCTAGCTTTCAACATCAAGTTAGCCTTTTTCAATTTAATCTTTTTGGTTTACAAATCATAGAAGACAACTTGGAGTACACTCTCCTCCTCCTCTTCATCATCCTATTCTTCTTCTCCACTCTCTCCACTATTATTAACTTAGGAGACATAAATAATGGCCTCAGAAGTGTCATGCTCAGAATTATCTTCATCGAATGATTTTTTTACCAAAGCTCTCCTGACTAGCCATGAACATGGTGTAGTTGTGTTCAATGGGAGAATCGAATTCCTCTTTTGGATCACTATAACTAAAGGTGGCATTTTACATCTTCAGTTTCTTACCCTATTTCCTTACTTTAGTAGGGTACTCAGTTTTTCTATGTCCTTAACCCTTACACCCAAAGCATCTATCTGACTCATCCCTCATAAAAATATCATTTTGATTTTGAGGTAATGATAGCCTTGTTAAATTTTCTTTTATCAAACTTAAGAAACTTTTTAGCGAACATGGCCATATCATCATAATCAATGTCAAACTCATCATACAGAACATGTGTTTCCTTATTTGGAGCTTTTAAAGCAACGCCTTTATCTTTTTTCATCTTTCTGGAGGAAAACACGTCAAGCTTATAGGTTTGAAGATCACCCATAAGCTCTTCGAAATCTGAGAGTAAAAAATACCCAAGGAATTTAAATCTATAACTTTTGAATAAAATCTTTCAGGTAAGGAGCTTAAGATTTTCTTGACTACATGCGTTTTGGGTATTCTTTCTCTAAATTAAACGATGAGTTCATTAAATAGAACAATCTAGCATAGAATTCATCAAAGAATTTACTCTCCTTCATCTTAATGGTTTCAAACTGAGTGGAGAGGTTTTTGGGAGTTTGAAATCCTTAATAATACTAGTATCCTTGTGAGTGAGTTGGTGTATGTCCCAAGCCTCTTTAGATGTATCACATACCATAATACGATGAAACTCTTCTGGTGTGACCATGCAAAATAAGATTCAGGGCACATGAATTATAGTTAGACAGTTTAAGCTCATCCTCACTCTAGGTTTCAATGGGTTTGAAAATTCTATAATCAGCAACTAAAGATGTGGGTGGGGACTAACCCTTAACTACTGCCTTCCATAGTTGCTCATCTAATGACTCAAGTGAGAGTTCGGGTTCGTATTGATAGTTCGTGTATTAGGTTACTCACACACAAATTCAAATTTTAATAAAATTTTATCTTGATTAACAATTAGGTGAACATGCGATGATGAAGTCCAAATTAAATACCAATCAATCACACAATCAAACCAAGGATGCGAAGAAGTAAGGAAAAATCCCATTTTCGGGAAAAACCTATTATTTAGTACTGTAAAGAGTTTGACAGACACAATTGACCTACAGACTACATAGCATGACTAAGTATAACGTATAGTGTCTTCAAATCTTCTACAAAATATGTCCC
The DNA here is from genome assembly GCA_949130495.1 of Sambucus nigra. Lineage (NCBI taxonomy): Eukaryota > Viridiplantae > Streptophyta > Magnoliopsida > Dipsacales > Adoxaceae > Sambucus > Sambucus nigra. The sequence goes on from OX422210.1 coordinate 183,896,559, forward strand.
AATACATCGTCGTCCACAAGAAGTGGTCTTCCCTCGGTATGCACCAATCAACCTTCTGCTTCAGCAGTAGAACCTCGGTTCCACAAGTCAACAGTAGAGATGGACTCTATAAGGGTTTATGCAAGGTGTATAGAAGCTAGGGTTATCATAAACTCACAAATCATATAGAGTGATGTATGATTTGTACAACGAAATCTTCTTTTGAAAAACAAAATAAGAGTACATTTGGAATAGGTATTGGAAAATCGTTTTCACCAAAAGTCTTAAGAAATTTTGAACAAAATAGGTTTTTTTATGGCAAAAACATGAATTTTTAGGCGGTAGGGTCATTCGAATGAAATTATCATCTCGTTCGAATGAAAAGTGTATTTTTGTTCTAATGACATCCAGTTTCGTTCTAATGAAACCTTACTTTTATTCGAATAGTCTTCTAACGAGCTTCAGACGAAGGTGTTCAATCACGATAGATAGCTCTCGTTTGAAATTCGTTTGAAGCTGGTTCCAACGGGAATACTTATCTCGTTCGAATGAGATCCTATCTCGTTTCAACGAGACTAAAAAAAATTCCCTTTAAAATCCTTTTTAAAAAAAGCCTCCATTTTAAAATCAAACATCCCAGAATATAATATATATAAGACATGAAAATCATAAGTTTTTTATCTCCATATAGTGTCAGTGACAAATCTAGAAACATGCTCAATCACTAACGTAACTTCGAATGAACTTAGAGATAATGTAAATGTAGATGTTGATTTTTAACGGGATACGCCAAAACTAACAAAAACGTAAGCTATAAGCAATTATAAAATCTTGCTCTTACAAATCTCCCCCTTTTCATATTCCTGTACAAAATAAAATCGAAACCCAAATTACAGTATACCCCTAAGACAATATACTATAATGTCCTCCCAAACCAAAAAAGGGAATGACATATGAAGCTTGTCTTCTATTGAAACTCGTTCTCCCCTTAGCCAATTTTGTCTTCATCTTATATAGTCCTTGAGATTCTCATCGAAGCGAAAGAAACCTACACACATGAAATAAAAAAAATGTTGTGACACGTGCGAGGTTTAAATAAAGATAAAAACTCCACCTCAATATGTTATCCCTCCTTTTGTCCATAATAGACAAAGGAGTAGAATCTAATCATAAATAATAAACATCACATGAGGAATCAATGATATCATCACAAACATAATTAATAAGACACGTGGAATGATAATCTTAACAGGCATAAAGTTCTTCACCTATTATTTTTGAAGTTTTTTATTTTATTTTCAAGTATAAGGTATATAAAGGACATATAGGTGCAAACACATAGTCACCGTGGAAAAACACTAAAAATTCTTTGGCAAATAAATATAAATGTTAATAACACAGGTGCACGAATTTATGAGACACTTCTAAAGAAAGAACTCAAAGTCAACCTTAGGTGTAAAATGTTGAACTCAAATGAAATTGAATCGATTTATGCAAAAAGCCATAGATTTAATAATTCTCAAAACAAAAATGCCAAATTATTTAATGCTTTATAACTCTTTCAAAATCTCCCATATATAAGAATTCACTCTAAACTATTTTGAAGAAAATATAATGCTCATATGTAGGAAAGCAACAATGAATATAAAATAAATGCCCTTGACACTTCAGTTTTTATGTGCAATTAATCTTTTTAGGCTCCTTTTTCAAATGGTGACTTTTAACACAAATAGTATTTTGCTTTTTCATAAGCCCTTTCCATTTCTTAACATATAACAATATTTTTCAAACAAAAATCCAGGAAATGTTTCTTACATGCATAACTTAACTCTTTTGTTACACTTGGTTTATTATTCAGTAGGATTCAGATGAGAACATCATATTTGACACATGATAACCAAGTACAATGTTTAAAAAGTCTGTGCACATGTGCAATGAATGTGACAACGAGTCTAACATGTAGAAAGTAATCATCAATAATCAATAAAATGTTATCTACACATTATTAAGAACACTAACAAAATAAAGTTATGTCTCAAAGAACTATAAAAAAGAAACATGAATGGATGGAATGTAGGGGCGATCCAAATATCTTATACGTTCATCTATATACGGTAAAAAATAAAAATAGAAAAATATTTTGTCTTTTTTGAAAATTTTTATCAAAATAAAATCTTTTTCCCTTTTTCAAACTTTTTCTCAAAAACGAAAATCTTTTTGGATTTTTCTAAATATATCAAAAAGAAAAACACATGAATACAATGATAATATAATATAGAAAAAAGAATATAAGATATGACCATGCCAAACACCCTATAATACAAATAAGTGTTGAACTCAATCATTAGGCCCGAAAGAGTTCTCAAAGAGAGAAGACATTCTATGAAATTCTTCCATCAAAATATCTGAACTCTTGACTAAGTACTCTACTTTCTTTCGAAAACTCTCAAAATTTCTATGGTGATATACGGGAGCATGTGGAGTAACATGTGTGGGAGTGTGTACGGGAACATGTGTAGGAACTCGTGTGTGAGCATACCGGGGAACAAGAGTACGAGATACTTTCCCTAGATTAAAATAAAACTCTCTAAGGTGACCTTTTTGTTTGCAATGGGAACAAACATAAACGGGCTTGGGTATACCTTGATCAAAATACCTAGGATAAGCTCTCCTTGTTGGGTTAAATCTAATTGGGGGATTCGGTTTAGTCCCATATAGATCCATCACAAACTTAGGAACTGACTCAGGTGTGGATTTAGAACTGGATGCATCATCATAACCTGTTCTTTGCCTCTCAATGTTACCTAACATGGGACTGACTAGCATCTTTCTAACATTCTTAGATGTTTCCTCTAAAGTGACCTTGATCTCTCGAGCATGTTCGAGATCAACCTTGAGTTGGGATATGTAGGTTTCAAGTTTCGCGCGAGTCTCCAAGAAAGCTTAAATATCTCTCATAAAACTAGTCACAGTGTTGGTCAAATCCGTATTCTTTCTGCCTACAATAATTAACTATTCACATAAAGGAACTTTCACTTTCTCGACTTGGCTCATCGACGCCTCACACTCTCTCAAAACTTTCACCTCCTTCTCTAAATCCAACACCCTACGATACAAATCTTTATTAAGATTTTTCATTTTTAAAGTCTCGGTGTAAAAATCACTAAAGTTTTTTTCGAGTCCACCTTCTCCCTCACTCAAATTCTCATCCTCACTCTCTCCAAAATGTGTCAAAACATCATCGAGGCTTTCACGTTTAAATATTTCCTCATCGGCGTTGGACACACCAAAAGTACTACTTGCCATGAACGCATAGAAATTAGGTTCATGTGGTTATCCATCATCAAAATCCACTGGCTCGATGTCACTATCGCTAAAAGTGGCCTTATGTGCAACTTTCTTACGTTGTGTTTTCAGCCTTGTGGAACACTCATGGGCTTTATGCCGCTTTCCCTCACACTCATAGAATCTTATCTCATATTTCTCAAAAACATTATTTCCCTCATTCCCATTTTTGTTTTTCTCAGAAATATTTTCTTTGCAAGGATTTTCATTATTAAATTTGAGAAATGTTTCGAAATTTTTTTGCAAAAAGGGAAAAATCATCAGGACCAAAATTAAACTCAGACTCAAAAACACAAACTTTTTCTTTCTTCTTTTTAGACTGGGCCTTTAAAGCAATCTCTATTTCCTTTTTCTTAATAGTTTTGGAAAACATGTCGATTTCATAAGTTTGAAGGTCTCCTATGAGTTCTTCTAACCTAAGAGTGTCTAATATTCCCATGAATTTGGGATAGTGACTTTAGGGATAAAATGGACTAGTAGGTGTCTCAAAATCTTTTTAACTATGCACGTCTCAGGACTCTTCTCACCCAAATTGTAACTAGAGTTAACGATATCAGACAACTGTGCATAAAATTCATCGAATGACTCAGACTTTAGCATGGTAGTTGTTTTAAATTGTGTGTTGAGATTTTGAAGCTTAGAATCTTTCAGAACATTAGTACACTCGTGAACGAGTTGGAAGATATCCCACGCTTCCTTAGACATGGTACATGTTATGATGCGGTGGAACTCGTCAGGAGTGATGGCTTTAGAAATGGAACTAAACCGTGTGAGTTAAAATTACTCCGTTTAATGTCATCTTCTATATAAGTAGTGACATGTTTTGGACCTATATCATCGCCATTGGTCCCAGTGGGTGGTGTCCACCTTCTTTCACAAATAAGCCAGACTCTTTCATCAATGGATTTTAAAACAGACCTCATCCTAGCTTTCCAGTATGCATGATTTTACCCATAAAAAACAGGTACCCTATTGTACAAATTATCCATTTAAACCCAAATTTTAAAGATCACGTAAAAACTTAGTGTAACCCACTCTGATACATGGATAATCCGTATATTAGTCTCCTCACACATAAATTTAAATTTTAATAAAATTTTATCTTGATTAACAATTTGGTGAACATGCGATGATGAAGTCCAAATTCAATCACATAATCAAACCAAGCATGAGAAGAAGTAAGAAAAAATGTATTTTTGGGCAAAATCTATTATTCAGCACTGTAAAGAGTTTGACAGACACAATCTACTTACAAAATACTTAGCACGACTAAGTATAACATGCGGCGTCTTCAAATATTCTACAAATATGGCCAAGTAGAGTGCCATCCATCGGAAGTGGTCTTCATCGGTATCCATTGATCAACCTTCTTCTTCTTCAGTTGTAGAACCTCGATTCCATAAGTCAACAATAGAGATGGACTCTATAAGGGTTTATGCAAGGTGTTTGGAAATTAGGGTTTCATAAACTCACAAATCATATAGAAGGATGTCTAATTTGGAAAACAAAATCGTATTTTGAAAAATAAAAGAAGGGTAATTTTAGAATAGGTATTGGAAAATCATTCTCGCCAAAAAGTCTTAAGAAATTCTGAACAAAATATATTTTTATAGTATAAACACGAATTTCGACGTGGCGAGATCATTCAAATGAAAACTGTATTTTCGTTCTAACAACATCTAGTCTCGTTCTAACCAAACCTTATTTTTGTTCGAACAGTCTTCTAACGAGCTTCGAATGAAGATGTTCTGTCAAGACAGAGAACTCTCGTTTGAAGTTCGTTTAAAACTAATTCCAATGAGAATACTTCTCTCGTTCGAACGAGATCCTATCTCGTTTGAACGAGACTAAAAATCTTTTTCCCTTTTAAATCCTTTTCATAAAAATCCTCGATTTTAAAATCAAACATCCCAGAATATAATTTATATTAGACATGAAAACCACAAGTTTTATACCTCCATATAGTGTCGATGACGAATTCAGAAATGGTGCTCGATCACTAAATATGCTGGTTTGTAATGCAGTACGAAAAAACTACCAAAAAGCCTATGCTATGAATAATTATAAAATACTGCTCTCACATTAAGTGTTGATTTCATACGCGCTTTTCATTACGGGTAGTTGGACACATCAAACAAAGTTAGTTAGAAAATGATTGACCCTCCATATAAGAATCTCTCAAATTCATGACTAAATACATATTTAACATAATAACTTAGTGTTCTAGCTCTGATACCGATTTTAATTAAAACTTAAACAATTTAACCAAAAGCAAAACGTTACACTAAATTTAAGTAAGTTGTGATTAAATGGCTTAACAAATTTTTTCTTAATCTAAACATGCATTTAGGTGAGTGTAGGATGAAAAAAAATTAAATCAAGACACAATGCCCAATGTGCAAGAAAATCCCACAACTAGAAAAAACCTCGGACGGATCAGCCACACAAATTCACTATGTATAGAATTACAAAGTACGCGACATTAGACTTACAACAAATAGTCGACGCCCTCACAAGACCTGGCTCCCTTCGTTACTTTAACCTTCGCACAATTAGACGTAAGAGTTCACTCGCGCACTTCCGTAATGTATGAATTCACGCACGCCTCGATATCCACTGAATTGCTCAAGATCCGTCACATACGAAGTCCATCATATCAAACACATCAGCAAATATAGAGTCCACTGTGACGAAACAATTCTTGTAAAGATGAGGAGACTAAAACAAATGTGCCCACAAAGTAGATCTCAAAGCATTATAAGATGAACCCAAAAAGTAGATCTCAATGCATTATAAGATGAAACTTGGATCTAAAAACTGTTTGGGTGTAAACTAAGGTTTGAGTAAAATTGGAGAGCTTTTTGGTAGAGTTTGGGAACTCAAAACATAAGATTTTCTCTCATTTAAAAATGCTGCTTTTTACTCCTATTTATAAGAGGTTTTTCAAAATCAATATAAATATGAAAAGAATTTTAGAAAATCTCGAATTCTTAAAAAATTTGCAGGCTCATTCAAATGACTTTGTACCTCGTTTGAACGACTTTGGACCTCATTCGAATGAATTATGGCATCTCCTTGAAAAATATATCCAACGAGATTCCAACGGTGTCCAAAGTTAGTTTGTCTGAAGTTTGTTGAACTATGTTCTACTGAGGTACCATATCTCGTTCGAATGACATACCCAATTTCATTTTAACGAAATAGCGTAAAAATATTTTTCTTTAATAAATATCAAAAGAGATCAAATCATTTTAAAAAAAATTGTAAAAATGTAACACCTAAATATAAAATCTCTAAGTATCAAAATATTCATGCATTCATACTTGAGAGATCATAACAACTTGAAGGTGGATACGATCACTAAACACGACACGATGACGTAGATCTTCTAACTTGACCATTATATCTTTAAGAAATCACGTCATAAGCTTGAAAGGTCAAAACACTTAATTTCTAACCTTTGACTCATAGAGTTTTGTCTAGATTTGAAATAAATCCAAAATACATATAAATTTACTCTATTGAAAATTTGTCCTTGCATACTTAAAATATGTATTTTAAACAAAAAAAATCTAGAAAATAGTTTTTTGAATGATCATTATAAATATGTATTTAAATATTGTTTAGTAAAACAATTTATGGTAACAGGAGATTAATACAATAATTAAAATCCAAAATTATGTCGTAAGATTGATAATCCAAAAATATAGTTTTACTAAAATAATCGAGATAATAAAATAAAAAACACAATACAAACTGGAAAAACTTACAATTCGTGATTGGAAAACTCATTCATGACCTTTAATGAAGAGAATGATCGAGTCTAGTGTTGAACACTCTCTTCTTAAGACATAATTTGCTCCCTTTAGAGTTCTTACGGCAATCGACAATAAGCGTATGCCTCCTTGGATGAAACGATCTCAACAAGAACAAAAATATTACAATGTGCTTGCCCCAAGAACAAAAAATAGTTATAATTTCTCTTACTCGAAGGAAGGACAAGAAGGGCACAAGAAATAATTTTTTTAGGGATTTAATAGAAGGAGAGGAATGTTTTTATTTATATCCCTTGTCCGAACAGTTGTGTCTATTAGTAAACGGCCCAGATTTAATTGGTTATAATCGACACTCTGGATTTAGTGATGCTTAAAACTTAATTAAAATGATGACATTTTAATAGTGATGTTTCATTAGCATTTTAATTTTAATTAAAACATCAACTGTTTTTAGGGTAGGTTTTAAACAATTAAAATTGGTAATAGATTCAACCCAATTTCCAAGCCTAAAAACTTTGTAGAAAAGACAAAATAGATTTTCAATAAAAATATAATATTGGCTTAAGAAAGACCCAAAACCCCCGGACACGGGCATAGGACCAGTCGACCGACTCACATGTTGGCTTTTTGGCTAAAGTCCAATGTATGCATAGTGTAGGTCCTTTTCCCTTCAAAGAGTTGGTATATCCTAAGGGCATTCATGAATTTGTGCTAACTAGTGGATATATCAACTACACCCATTTCTTACATTTTTCTTATGTGGGATGCAAGTACTACCCGACTACACCAAAGTAGTTCATGAGATAAATGGGTACCTTGAGACCAAATTTCTCATTCATTCCTTATTTGTTTTCAATAAATGAGTGTACCAAGTTGTTCACCAAGTCAAGGGGAATGCATAAGTTGCTTGGCCTGACATTTTAATGATGCGGTTCATATATTGGTTATGGCTTAAAGTTTGTTAAAATCTTATTTGGTCAAAACAAAAATTGATTAAAAACCCATTTCCTCCAAAAATGTCTTCTAGGCCAACATTTTGATGCTTTTGATTCAATTTCATTTTTGGCACAGTGCTCTTAATGTAACAAAATTAATTTTTTCATTTTCCTAAAGCTTAAAGTCCAAATGTCTCCAATACACCCATTATTTTATTAAAATTCCTATAGGACTTAAGTCCAAACCACTCGATGCAATAGTTACTCTTACCTGTTTGAAACCTTGTATATAATCATATATGAATACTTCCATTTAATATGTTCATTCGATAGATGTAAAAAATAACAAAAATTATAAAATAAATAATATACAAAAATTATTATTATGTGCTAGGTTGGATGGTTACTTGATCCATATATTCTTCCACGTAACTTTATCTTGACACGTGAAATGAAAGCTCCGTTTTTGCTAACATAACACCTTTCACATCAAACTTGTTAAATGGGAGAAGCATCTACGCATATTTTCAAATAAACCCTTTTGAAATGAGAAGGAACATCTCTCAATCTCTTTAACCAATTTCAAATGAAATTACACCGATCTCTCTCTTTTCTTTAACTTAATATATTTTTATTTTCCATGCTAACTCTCATGTTCATTCTAAATTAAGCTCATTAGTATCCCTTATCATATATCTCATATGTTTCGCCTTAAATGAACTTAATGCCAAATATTTATAGCAAAGATAAAATTTACATTGATATATTCAACATGATTATGTCTTTTTAAGAGGTTTGACATTGACGTATGGCTTGAATTGTGAACGTAATGAGCATTTATGATTTTCAATGATTACATATACTTGTCCTATGTAACACCTCGTATTTTTGATGATTTACATAATTATGTGATTAATTATTATGATGGGAATAAGTTTGCGATTAATTATTGTTGTTGGATTAATTAAATTAAAATTATTATGATGGGAATAAGTGTGTGATTAATTATTGTTGTTGGATTAATTAAATTAAAATGCGAGAAATTAATTTATTATTAATTCGAATTAAAATAATTATTAACTAGCGTGCCAAGGGTTAATACTTATTGTTGAGAATTATTGAATATTACAGTGTGATATGTAATATAGAATTATGATATTTGATAAATTGTTGGAAGTGAGAAATACGACAGTTTGGTAATTTAAGTCTGACACGCGTGTGAGTTGTGTCGGGATTAATTGAATGGAATATAAAGAAAAATTATTTTTATTCACTCGTATGGTCATTTCGAGTGCGTCGTTGAGTCCGAGAGGGTCGAGATAGTCAAAATAGTATACCCGGGTGTTTAGTTTGGGTCCCGGGGCAATTTTAGGCCTAACCGGCGTCCCGATAGGGCATTTTGGTAAATTGTAATTTTGGGTTAAATTAATGGACGAAAATTGGGAGTTATTTTATCAGCCAAGAAAAGTCTTTTAGGGTTGTGAGACACAGGAAGGAAAGAACGGCCATAGAGGGTCTGAGGGAGAACCAAACTCCAAGAGGGAAGACCAAATTATCCTCATCTTGCCCAACCGTGACCACCAACGTGTAGATCGAGAAAAACGAAATACGTATATACTAACATCACCAACGGATCAGACCATCACATTCGAGGCAAGTGTTTATTACTTTCTTTCTTTTAGCAATAATCATGCTCATGTTAGTCTAGGTGAAATTAATCATGATTTACATGTTAATTGGGTGAAAATTGGAGATTTAAATTATGATTAAGGACTGGGCTAATTAGTGGTTGAAATTCCTTCATGTATGTAGAGGATTAATCATGGAATTGAATTATATATTGATGAACGAATCTGGGTTGATTAGGTTCTTTAAGTGAAAATTTGGAAACTAGGGTTCATATGAATTAATTTGGGGATTTTATATAATTATGATAATTAAGGACGAATTAATGATCGTTGGATGTTAGGAATGATTTATAACCTATTATGTGTTGATGGGTATGATGATGAGGCATTGGGTGTTTAATCTTAGAGGTTTGTAGGTTCAAAAATGGTAGAAAACGCTGAAATTTGGTGAAGAAGACGAAACAGTGGGTCTCGCGCGAAGTCACGTGAAGTGGTTCAAATGAGACGGGGATCTCGTGTGAAGTCGTTCGAATGACATGTCATTCTGGTTCGAACGACAAGGTGAATTTTTGGGAATTTTCTTAGAGTCTAGTTTGAGTTTGCCGATTTATTGGAGTGAGAGAAACTGCCCGATAGTAAACTTAAACAAGACAAAATTTTGGGAAGGTATGTGAGAATTAATACTTTAATTATTTTGGTATAGAGAGAGTATACCTTAGAGATTACGAGAGAGATAGTAGTCCAAATATTTATACTATACGTAGTGTTGAGATTAAAATACGTATGAGGAGTATATATGTAGGTTGGAGAAATACCTATAAATTATAATAGGATGTGTGTATTCCTATTATGGGATATTATTGTTAAGCGCACTAATGAGTGATAACTCGGGGGTGCAGAAACTCTATTGTTAAGTGTACTAATGGGTGATAACCCGGGGGTACAAGGATGATTATTGTTAGGCGCACTAATGGGTGATAACCCGGGGGTGCTGGATTATTATTGATAGGTGCATTAATGGGTGTTAACGCGGGGATGCAGAACTCTTTTGATAGGCGCACTAATGGGTGATAACCCGAGGGTGCTGGATTATTATTGATAGGTGCATTAATGGGTGCTAACCCAGGGATGCAGTATTTTCTTGATAGGTACACTAATGGGTCTTAGTCCGGGGGTGCAGGATCAGTATATATATATATATATATATATATATATATATATATATATATATATGAACTTGTGAATATTTCTACTGTGTGAAATTAGTAGACTTGGTAATAACAATAATCACTACATTGCACCAAGTGGTCTTAACCTAAGGGTGAAGGATTAGTATATATATATAGGGATGATGAGAATATATATATGTATGAGTGTACTTGGGTAACTTTCTACTTTATTATAATAGTAGATAAAATGGAAATGAGAAATGGAATAATCTTAGTAGATAAAAGATTAACCATTCAAACGGTGAATAATGAAACTTAGTATGTGAGATAAACTATCTAAATAGCGTATTGTATGGGCGATAAGGGAACTAGTTAGACTGGGAGGTATAACTAGGAGTAGATTAGATGTATGTTAGGCGTGCACAATAGATAAGAGGTGAGAAACTCATGTGAGAGTTCGATAACTAACATGCGTGTAAGACTTATTTTAAGAACCAGTTTTAAATACTTGCTAAATCATTTTTACACCTCGGGCTCTGACCCGTTTCTTGTATTTCTTCTCTCTTTTGCTATATATATATATTAGTAAATGTGCCTAGCCATAGGGACACCGATTCTAGATACTTGGATGGTTTGCCGAGCTGAAGCTGTTGTGGAAGTTGCGGGTCATTGAGATTAGACACTTCTCTCATTTTATTAAGTTCCTAGTTCAGATACTTCTGTTCGGGCATGTGTCGCCCATCCTCATTAGCGGGATTGTACTTAGTTCCTTTGTAGTTATTTTTTGTTGGATTGAGTATTTTATTTGGTTTTGTTTGTGACTTTGAAATGGAGGGTTTTATCTAGTCTTAATGATTCAGTATTTAAATTCAATCAACATTCATTTATTGTGTGTGGTTTATAATTCAATGTTCAGAAATTAATTGAATTAATTGTTTTCAAATTTAATTGGAAAATATTTTGACACTAGCTTAATTAAATGTTAGGTAATTAATTGGATTTAATTTTTCGACAGTGATGCTAAGAATGAACCAATCGAACATTCTGTTATAAATTTTATAAAGGACTGATCACTCGATATTTAATTGGGCGGGGTGTCACAGGTGGTATCAGAGCATCAGGTTCTAGTGTCCTTAGGATCTGTGCGGCTTTTTACGTTTCAGCGCATCGTTCTTTGATGTAGAGACTTATGATAGGATTGTTGTGTTCCCTTACGTATGCGACTTACGTTCTACTGCTACGAATTATAATGGATGTGACTCATTATACGAAATTCTGTGTGATTCGAACACTGAACATTTTAGGATGACCAGTGAGGGCCGTAAGAAGAGCTCCGGGAGAAGAAGCTCAACTGAAGACATAGAGTAATCGGGAAAGAGTGACCGTGACAAAAATCACCATGAGGATTACTTAAGTAAGAGATAGTAAAATTGTCACTCGAGAACTGTGGGTTTCCAGGACACTGTCAAAGATAACGGTGGAGTGATTTCAGGACCATCTAGCATAGTCGATATGGGGGAAATCAGAGGGACTCTTTTGAAAAACCCATCGTAGAATATACGGAGAAGAGAGTGTAACAAACCAACGGAGGTAGAAAATCCAAAGGCAATTGTGTCATCACACTCAGAATTAAATTTGGAGTTAAAAGCTATAGCTCTTAGGAGCATCATGTAGTGATCAGAGGCAATCACCTCATATGAAGAAGTGTGTTTGAAATTTAGAGAGAAATTTGGGTACGATTTGACCGTGAGGTCTTCCATTCGATGTGGTAACAAAATGCGAGTGAAATTTTGGTGTTTAGCACAATGGGTAAGATAGAACCGATCATAAGAGAAAGTTTAAATTGCATAATGAACTTCATACCTGGCAGAGGGGCACAAATTATCCAAAGGGTCTATAGTTGATAAAGAACCCGTGAGTAAAACACAAGCATAAATGAGAAATCCAGCTAGGATGACTAATGTTGATGTCATCAAGGTTATTCGGTGACTAGTTCTTACGTTCTTTCCAGAAGAAGCAAGCCAGAAAGTTAGAGAATCTGGACGAAAAGCAAAACTGAACTTAACGGTGTTAGTGAAACCCCACATGAGAGTATACCCAATAGGGAACACGGTTAGATGGTTTTAAATTGATTAACTTCCTACAAAGTGACGATGAAGTCAATCAGGGCCGTGGAGGCCAACCATAGTTTTAAAAGTCAAGTGTAGCCATCAAGTTAAGACTACTCGGTCCGAGAGAAGGACATTCCCAAAATGGTCAGTGGGATCAGTGATGGGGAAATGGTTCGTGAAGTTTTCCTTATGTGAAGGAAGTAGAACTACAAGTATTGAAGGTGTCCACAATTGAGAAGTGAGACCGAAGAGATTAGAAATGGTAAACCATGCCAGTTAGGCGTAACAACTGGAGGAGCGAGACTTCCAGCAAAAGAATTTGGGGTCAAGAGAATTAGGCCCAGGAAATTTATAACCCGAGAGTGATGGGTTCAGGATGGACCAGTAGAGTCCTCGTTAATAGTAGCATACAATATGTTAGGGTCTACGGGGCCTAGGATGTAAATGGGAGTTCAATAAAGCTATAATTGAGGCCTAGAGAGTTTGGACCAACGTTTCAATAATGTGACCAAAACCCATATGATGGAATAAATTGTCCATCATGAGAGAGGACAACTATAGGATGAAATCCTAGGATGTACGACGATTGCAGATGTTCATGGGTCGTGATGGAAGCCACGTGCTGAGACCCTGTGATTTGGCGAGACTGGTGAGGTTTTGCTTCTTCCTTATGAGTAAAGGTTAGATTCTAGTGACATGGGTGTGCCACAACTTTTTATGTCAATTAGAGACCCTAAAATTCATGTGCGAGTCGAGTTTAGTGGGAACGTTAGTCTTAACAGTCATGTTACAAACGTATTTCTCGTTGTTAGCAGGGCATTTTGATGATTGCCCGTGAGTGAACCGAGTGGGCCCTAAGAATATATTTTGTTGTTATAATTTACTACTGCATTGAGTCACCTTAGTAGAGTTTATTATGGTAATGTCTAGTGATTAATTACTATATGGTTAAACGATAGTAAAAATGTAGTGATATGACTGTCAGATACTCCGGGAGGAATGATCTTAATTTTGTGCGGCGCCACCTGAAATAGGGTTGGGTCCAGATATGTGTGTATATGAAACTTTCATGGTATTGTAGACCTCAACGAGTATAGTGTCTAATTATTTGTGATTCCCGTGCATAGGAATTTATTTGTCTGTTAAAACTTAGAATACATTATGTTCTTATCGAGCAGCGAAATATAGCTCATTATATATTTATAGCGCCAAGTACTTGGGATAGTGGGAGCACCATGCTTCATGTTATTTTTAGGGACATGAGAGTGGACGAGTAGACTTTTATATCACCATACTTAGATTGTGGGAAAGCTTATAGTAGGTACTGAAGGCCTTACGAACCCCGACAAGCGACTAGGTTAGATAGTAGTGTATTGGGGGGGTTCCTTGTTTGGATTTTGCTTTGCGAGACATCCCATGCATGAAACTAGCGAACGTCGGGAGTTGGAGAGAAGTTTGGTTGATAGTAAATAAGTTTTGTATGTTATTTATTGTACCTATAGGAGAATATAATTGAGAGTTGATAATTCTTTTATGACTTAAGGCCAATAGAGTCGCCTAGTCTTAGTAGCATTCTGAATAGAGCAATGATACCATTGAAGGATTGATTAAATTTCGACTAGTGGGGTGGTTGAATGCACCCCTACCACATCAGCATACCGAGTGTGCAAGAATTGAAGTAAGAAAATTTTATGTCATTTGTATAATGATGCGCGAGGCATAGGGTGTATGGGCGCCCTAGGGGATTGAATCAAATGGTGTATTATGATTATCTTGTGAATTCGATAACATATAGTCGGGTAAGACGAAGATTACTCCGTAAGATTTGTTAGAGACTTATGTTTCAAAATAAACTGAGATTTTTGAGCGGGAAAATAGACTTGTGTCACACGGTACGACAAAGTCACACGTATCACGATTAGAAGCACGTTCAAGAGAGTATAAAAGGTACCATGATACAAATAACAGTGGTAATGGGTTTAATGTAGAGTAATTTTCAGAGTTAATCTTGCAGTGGGTCAGCTAAATGTTAGAAAAAAGGGTGGACAATTCAAAACTAGTAGGGGCTCCTTCCACTAGAGAATGGAAGAGTATACCCAAGGATCTTCTCATGTAGCTGAGATGGTAAGATTATAGGTACTAAAATTCGATTGAGTACGACCTAATACCCACAGAGGGATGGGCAGGACAAGCACTCTAATCGGATGCGGGAGAGAAAATTTTTATGTGGACCCTGAGATCTTAGAGGAGGACGGGAGCGGTACCTTCCACTAGTGAAGTTTGTGTCCAAATAATGCCTATAAGTTCACGTTCGGGCAGAGTGCCAGTAGAAGTATGGCACGGTAAACTTTATTGTTGTCCTACTTGGGAGTTAGAGGTGGGGGACCAATTATGATTAAAAATGTCGGAGAATAATCGCTATTATCGTATATATTATGGGTGAAATATATATTGCACAACCAATTTACTTGTATGAACGACACGAGATGAAGTCGTATGTGTATGAAAAGAGGATAAATATACCAAGGTGCAAATAGTAGAAGGATAGATAGTAAATATCAAAAATAAAGTTTAAGTAGTGAAACTTAAGCAGAAAGGCTTGGGCAAGTGCCTATATGCTAGGGTAACCTGGAGTTTAAAACAAATACATGTGAAGTGTTCATTATTAAAGGTATTCGATAGCGTACTATATGAGTGGTACGGAGTAGTTTACTTGGGAGCGCGGGGATGCGATGCCCAATTTATATACCTCGTTGTCGTACCTCGTATACTTTCTCCGAATGTTGGGACGAAATTCCGTTGTAAGGGGGGAAGTATGTAACACCCCGTATTTTTGATGATTTAAATAATTATGTGATTAATTATTATGATGGGAATAAGTGTGCGATTAATTATTGTTGTTAGATTAATTAAATTAAAATTATTATGATGGGAATAAGTGTGTGATTAATTATTGCTGTTGGATTAATTAAATTAAAATGCGAGAAATTAATTTGTTATTAATCCGGATTAAAATAATTATTAACTAGCCTGCCAAGGGTTAATACTTATTGTTGAGAATTATTAAATATTACTGTGTGATATGTAATATAGAAATATGATATTTGATAAATTGTCGGAAGTGAGAAATACGACAGTTTGATAATTTAAGTCTGACACGTGTGTGAGTCGTGTCGGGACTAATTGAATGGAATATAAAGAAAAATTATTTTTATTAACTCGTATGGTCATTTCGAGTGCGCCGTTGAGTTCGAGAGGGTCGAGATAGTCAAAATAGTATACCCGGGTGTTTAGTTTGGGTCCCGAGGTAATTTTAGGCCTAACCGGCGTCCCGAGAGGGCATTTTGGTAAATTGTAATTTTGGGTTAAATTAATGGAGGAAAATTGGGAGTTATTTTATCAGCCAAGAAAAGTCTTTTAGGGTTGTGAGAAACTGGAAGGAAAGAACGGCCATAGAGGGTGTGAGGGAGAACAAAACTCCAAGAGGGAAGGCCAAATTATCCTCACCTTGCACAACCGTGACCACCAACGCATAGATCGATTAAGAGAGGAATGCATATATACCAACGAATCAGACCGCCACATTCGAGACAAGTGTTTATTACTTTCTTTCTTTTGGAAATAATCATGCTCGTGTTAATGTAGGTGAAATTAATCATGATTTAGATGTTAATTGGGTGGAAATTGAAGATTTAAATTATGATTAAGGACTGGGCTAATTAGTGGTTGAATTTCCTTCATGTATGTAGAGGATAAATCATGAAATTGAATTATATATTGATGAACGAATCTGGGTTGATTAGGTTCTTTAAGTTAAAATTTTGAAACTAGGGTTCATATGAATTAATTTGGGGATTTTATATAATTATGTTGATTAAGGGCGAATTAATGATCCTAGGATGTTTGGAATGATTTATAACCTATTATGTGTTGATGGGTATTGATGATGAGGCACTGGGTGTTGAATCTTAGAGGTTTGTAGGTTCAAAAATGGTAGAAAACACTGAAATTTGGTGAAGAAGACGAAACAGTGGGTCTCGCGCGAAGTCACGTGAAGTGGTTCAAATGAGACGGGGATCTCGTGTGAAGTCGTTCGAATGACATGTCATTCTGGTTCGAACGACAAGGTGAATTTTTGGGAATTTTCTTAGAGTCTAGTTTGAGTTTGCCGGTTTATTGGAGTGAGAGAAACTGCCCGATAGTAAACTTAAACAAGACAAAATTTTGGGAAGGTATGTGAGAATTAATACTTTAATTATTTCGGTATAGAGAGAGTATACCTTGGAGATTACGAGAGAGATAGTAATCTAAATATTTATACTATACGTAATGTTGAGATTAAAATATGTATGAGGAGTATATATGTAGGTTGGATAAATACCTATAAATTATAATAGGATGAGTGTATGCCTATTATGGGATATTATTGTTAAGAGAACTAATGGGTGATAACCCGGGGGTGCAAGAATCTTATAGTTAAGAACACTAATGTGTGATAATTCGGGGGGTTCAGAAACTCTATTGTTAAGTGTACTAATGGGTGATAACCCGGGGGTACAAGGATGATTATTGTTAGGTGCACTAATGGGTGATAACCCGGGGGTGCTGGATTATTATTGATAGGTGCATTAATGGGTGTTAACCCGGGGATGCAGAACTCTCTTGATAGGCGCACTAATGGGTGATAACCCGGGGGTACTGGATTATTATTGATAGGTGCATTAATGGGTGCTAACCAAGGGATGCAGTATTTTCTTGATAAGTGCACTAATGGGTCTTAGTTCGGGGGTGCAGGATCAATATATATATATATATATATATATATATATATATATATATATAGGGATGATGTGACTATATATATATTTATGAACTTGTGAATATTTCTACTGTGTGAAATTAGTAGACTTGGTAATAAGAATAATCACTACATTGCACCAAGTGGTCTTAACCTAAGGGTGCAGGATTAGTATATATATATAGGGATGATGAGACTATATATATGTATGAGTGTACTTGGGGTAACTTTCTACTTTATGATAATAGTAGATAAAATGGAAATGAGAAATGAAATAATCTTAGTAGATAAAAGATTAACCATTAAAACGGTGAATAATGAAACTTAGTGTGTGAGATAAACTATCTGAATAACGTATTGTATGGGAGATACGGGAATACCACTAGTGAGCATAGTTAGTATTAGTATGGTTTCTGACTAGTTAGACTGGGAGGTATAACTAGGGGGAGATTAGATGTATGTTAGGCGTGCATAATAGATGAGAGGTGAGAAACTCATGTGAGAGTTCGATAACTAACATGTGAATAAGACTTGTTTTAAGAACCAGTTTTAAATACTTGCTAAATCATTTTTACACCTAGGGCTCTGACCCGTTTCTTGTATTTCTTTTCTCTTTTGCTATATATATATATGTATTATTACAAGTGCCTAGCTACAGGTACACCGGTTCTAGATACTTGGATGGTTTGTCGAGCTGCAGCTATTGTGGAAGTTGCGGGTCATTGAGATTAGACGCTTCTCTCATTTTATTCAGTTCCTAGTTCAGATACTTCAGTTCGGGCATGTGTCACCCATCCTCATTAGTGGGATTGTACTCAGTTACTTTGTAGTTATTTTCTGTTGGATTGAGTATTTATTTTGGTTTTGTTTGTGACTTTGAACTTGAAGGTTTTATCCAGTCTTAATGATTAGGTAAGTAAATTCAATCAGCATTCATTTATTGTGTGTGGTTTATAATTCAATGTTCAGAAATTAATTGAATTAATTGGTTTCAAATTTAATTGGAAAATGTTTTGACACTAGCTCAATTAAATGTTAGGTAATTAATTGGATTTAACTTTTCGACAGTGATGCTAAGAATGAACCAACTGAACATTCTGTTATAAATTTTATAAGGGACTGATCACCCGATATTTAATTGGGCGGGGTGTCACAGTCCTACTAATGAAAAATCTTGAAGTATACATATGAGTTTTAGAAGTATAGATATGGAATTTTAAAAGTATAATTTTGAGTTCATATATAAATAAATCACAAGATTTTCATTGGATTGTCTTACCCTGTTTAAAGGAGTACTTATTTTATTTTGAAAATGAGATAATAACTAAAAGCATAGACTATGAAATATGGATAATTATTATATAATGTGAAAGAATAATTTTCCTACATTTTCAAAAAGAAAAATAATGTCTAAAAATGATAACTCAAATCTCCATTTTCACAAATAAAAAGAGTTACGAAAGATAACAAGATAACAACAATGATATACAATTCCTCCATATATTGTGGAAACTCGAAGGAGAAAAATGTTTTTTTTTTAAAATGGTTTGAGAATACAACCAAGAAGAAAAATTGATAAATTTGAAGAATTGAAACACTTAAAAATTTGACCCTACACGCATAAACTTGATCACTTGGTATGATAACTCAAAAACTTTGTATTACAAAAATTTGAGTCAACTCATTGCATGAAACTCACATTAACAATAAATATTTCAACAATAAAACATTCATAATAAGAATTTGAAATATTTTTTTTATTAAGACCTGACTTAATAAATTCTCTAACACCTTACAAAACTTGTCTTCAAATTGAATTGTCATTGAACTCACATCACACACAATACCAATATAGTCAAATCCTTTAATAAATAATAACATACTCTAAAAATTTACACTCTAAGATGCACAATCAAATTCACTTATGACTCATATTGAAAGTATTTTATGATGATCTTTGAGAAAATCATTGTCAGAAAAATGGTTATAGCATCTCACAACATCTCACCTTGAACATGCGACATCTCATGTTCTCTTGATTAGTCCTTGAATGGTCCCACACATTATTCCTACTCAAAATAACTTGTAAGATTATATGTATACTCATGTTCCCCCATATTATTTGGTTGCCTTGATTTTGTTAACTAAAACACATTTTGAGTCATAATCCTTGAGTCTTTTCTTATTAAACTTTTAATCAAGATACATTCATTGAACCTCATTAAACGCCATCCCAACATTGTTAATGATCATACATTTGACACCAACACTCACTACACCATTCTGGCTCTTTTATCATGGTCAATGACACTGACAATTCTAAGGGTGACAATGATTCATGTCACGATTAAGTAGCGTGATAACACCCCTTTGTCGTGGTCATTTTCATCCTTTCAATATCACTATTAACTCTGGTTGATCCAACCTTGGCACAGTTATAAGGCCCATGACAACAAAGGTCTTGTCATGGTCATGTCACGATCCTTGATAAGATTTGGTCTTGTTACAATCATGGACTGTGAAAAACTATTTGAAATGTATGCTAAACCATGCGCATGGGCTAACTTTGTAGCGGTGTGCATGTAGAAGGATCATTCTCATAGTCAAAGTTAACCATCGTATGAACAGAGGCAGTATGAAATATATGTCAGGTCGAGCACATGGATACAAATTAAGGCCATTCGCAAGGGCCTATATTTTTTTCCCAAATTTTTCATGACTCGTGTCCGTGACAATAATAATTTTTCATGGTCAAGTACCGTGACAGCACTGTAGAAAATGAAAAAAAATGTTGGGCTGTAACTAATTCCCAGTAATAAACATGTTTAAAAAAAGTCATGTTTTTGCTTAATGGAATGTATTCAACAATATAATACGAGATAGCAATGAGATCAAGACTAATAAATACCAACATCATATATCAAAACAAATTAATGTTTCAAGCTAATTACATCAATAAATCACAAGTTTAATTACATTCATTTTGTTTTATCAAATATAACATTCTACAAAAAACTTAGTAAGGCTTGAGGAGATAAGTCAGACGAATAATGTACGCCCCCTAACGTGCCGTCAATATGTTGGACGCCGATTTTATTGTTTAACCACAATACCTTGTCTTATTTTCCCATCATAATCTTCGTGACCCGAACCCGGGACTCAAAGTCTTGCAGTGGACAGTGGTGCACAACGGTACCAGGAGTGATGCTCATGTACCTTACTCCCTTGGAAATTGGTGTGACTCCACTCGTGTTAAGGATATATACTCTCTCCCCAACTAGCTTAAATGGAGATGGGATAATTGAGTTTAATGTACAGTACATGTCGTATGTGGATAATGATCCGACCGAAGTCAATGAGGCCTTTCCTTTTCCCTTATCCTTCACATTTGCCTTGCCCTTACCTTTATTCGTGATAGTGAGTTTGAACCATTAGAAAATGTGGTTCGGCGTTTGTTAGGGACTTTTAAATTTGAGTTTTTGTTTGAGTTTACATCTCAAATTTGGAGGACAACCCACTGTACTACAAGCCATGACCATCAGCTTCGACTTTCCTATTTGGAAGCTGACAACCTACGTACAACCTTTGCTATCTTACCATAGCATTTGGCTAAGTGCATTTGTACTCATAGATGCCTTATCGGCATCACTCTGGGTGTTGTGCACCACGTTTAACCTCTACTAAAACGATATAAAAAAATGTTATTAACTTTTAAAATTAATGTTAATAAACAGTATGAAATTCATAATATAATTACAATTATAACTTACGATGGTCTCGACGGCCTGTGGATTAATAGGCTAGCCCTTCTTCATATGAATCTTTATACATGAGTTAATCCTATGTGGAATTCCCCCTCGACCACTCCCAGACTCCTGTAAAATGCGACCAAATCAAAGTAACGTGTGACCAAATTTAAGTAACTTACTTACCACTAAATAAAATATGGTTTAAATTAATTTACTTACCATGCTATGATCCACCTCCACGTAAGATGTCTGCCCGGAGTAGTACACATCCAACTCTTTGACCGGTTAATCCTCTCTGAGCCACAGGAGGAAAATTGTCTCTCGGATGCCTCGTTATCCATAAAACTCTGCCAGTTGATTGACGTGATTAGCTTTTTCTTCGAGATGGTGTACCTATGTGCAAGCACGAACTCTCGATCCTTCTCAAAATAATGGTGATGCATGTTTTTCTTTCATGTCTTTTACTGCACACCTACGCCCACTAATACACTGTCTCGCACTTCCGAGGGCAAGTTGAAGTGTTGTTATCCTACAAACATATAATATATGAAAATTAGATACTTAACATTAAAAAAAATAATAATAAATTCTTACATGAAAGACAACATTTATTATAAATATTGAGATTTTCATACCTTTAAGGCTCTCCAAACAGCCATCTTCAGCTCCACGGGAACAATCCTTCAATCTTCGTACCCAAGACCAATTATTAATTTCAACAACTCTAATCCCCTGATATTTAGATTATTCTTATTTTTAATTATGGTCCCAAGCTTTTCAAACTTGAGAGGCTTATTGTTAGACGATCCATCATCACACTCGCTTTTTCCCGGGGTCTGATGACTTGATGAAGTCATATTTTACAAAAAAAAAGAGGCTTTGGTAGCATAATATATAACATAAATAAAATGAAAATATTTATGTTTGGTATATAAGAATTTAAATAACACATAATTCTTCCACCCAACTGTTTTCATTATGAATCAAACGATGATATTCAATTAAGATATAAGAATATAATGGAAATACTCACATGACTATTTTAATATAACAACCAACATTAGAGTTAATGAATAATAAATTAAGGTTTTAGATTGTTTCAAACTACATATTATAAATTAAAATTAGAATCCTCAATACATTTTACAACCCAAATAATTCTACTCATGTAAAGTATCTAAAAATTATTTCAAGTTGAGTTGTCAACCAAAATTGATTGATATTCGATAAGCGAAGTCAGGTCAGCCATGTTAATAATTAGACACTTTGATCCGTGAAAAACAAATGATCACGGTTCATTATTGATGTACTATGAGTAAAACACTTGCTTAATCTTTTTTCATGCATAAACAAATGTATCATCATTCATATGCTGCTTACTATTCATCTTAGACAAGTTTACCATTATGAAATCATGGCCGAATCAACTTTACAATAATTTTGTCCACAAATTTTACCCAATCACAGTAAAACACAACCTCTTTGAAATGTGTATAATTGTGTTTTGAATGACACCATAGTAAGTCATTTATTCTTCAATGAGGTTTATGTCTTTGGCACTCGACGTATAATATGTAACAAGCCTATATAAAATATTAATATTTTGTAACAACATATTTTTCTCGTACAACATCGAGGGGAAAACATGACCAGTCGATACTTCTTAAACTTGTTTGCCATGAAATTGGGTCCAGTGGTGAGACGAGCAAGTCTTGACATCGCATCACCCATCTTCAACAAATAAAATTAGGTACTGCATAAATTAATGTGATAAATTTTAAAGTTTGAAATTATTTATCATATAATAAGGAGCTTTTGACCTAATAACTACCTATTGCGACGCCCAAAGTCTAAATTCACTATTTAAATGTGAAACTGCCCTTCATTTTTATTATGCCCGTACGCATTATATTTTCTACATTGATTGAAAAAATTTATCAAGAAGGTGCACACGTATATAAGATAACCACACGAAGTAAAATTACAACACGAACTAACTTACTCCATTCGTTCACACCTTCATTGGTTTCAAACATATAACGAGTCCTTTGCTTATATTGTAAACTTGTATGTTTAACTCGTTTGCCCATCACTTGACCACCCTTATCGGTGAACTCATCTCCCTCATCTACAATGTTAGGGTTGGGCATGTATTCCCTATCGAACATCGATGCTTCCATGGTAATGTATTCCTCCGCAACGGATCCTTTAATGTATCTCGTATTATTAACAGAAACTTTGAAAACTTTCATTAACTTTTTAAATGGGTACATCCATTAATATCTTACTAGGCCTCAAATAAACACCTCATCGCATAAGTGCACCAATAAGTGAATACTTATGTTAAAGAATGCTGGGGGAGTATTTCTCTAACACATAAGTTACTTCACCTAGATTTGCTTTTGTATCCATGATGTTCTTTTTGTTAACTACTTTTGTACACAAAAGTGTAAAGAAAAGACTAATATGCATAATTGCCCTTTGTAAATCCTTTTTCTAAGAGAAACATTGCTTAAACAAAACAAGGACCAATTATATGATCATATGCCAATCGTGAGACTTGCACTTTTGTAGATCATATGTTCCATAACTCACAATCCTCTGCAAATTTGATGAAAAATTAGAGTGAACTTTCAAATTATGCAGTGCCAAAAATCAACTTTCTTTATTTGCTTATTAAATTATATGCCCCAGGGGAGATTATATTCCTCCCTCTACTGTATTTTTCCAACCATAATTACGACCTAATTTTTAACATTTTAAGATCACAATGTATCTTTTTTCCATCCTTCAAATGACTTCCACCTAGACCTGTACTCACAATATGTTTGATGATGTTCTTCTTGACATGCATGATATCTAATACATGGCTCACGAGGTTAACCTTCCAATATGGTAAGTCAAACATTAATGACTTTCTAGACCATGCCTTCCTTTTTCTCGACTTCATTCTCAATAAGGATCTTTTTATGCTTGACATTCCTAAATTTAGGATTCTCTCCCCCACACATTTGCTCCATATTTGGAAGACTTCCTTGTATTTTTTGAACCTGAAAGTTTTCTCGAAGGTAGACTATGTTCGACCCCACCTGGAAAAATATTATAACATTTTATCAAATATATACTTGTGGTCAGGAGGCAAGAATATCCTATGAGAATGATATATAATTTTTCCACTATCCTGGAGATGTTGATCCTATCTCCTCTCTACAAATGGTACATCCAAAAATAACCATGTACATTACAGGATGATAACATCCCATAAGCTGGAAAATCATGAATTGCCTAGATCAACATAGCTTTAACATGAACTCTTCCTCTTTGCTAGAGTCAAATGTCTTCACACTCGCTATCCACAACTCATTAAATTCTTCTACCAACGGTATCAAATATCCATCAATTTCATCACTTGGTTCCTTTGGACCAAGTATCAATAAAATCAACATTGATAATTCTGGTCTTATGCACAATGAAAGAGGGGGATTTAGGGGTGCTAAGATCATCGGCCATACACTTTGATTGGTTCTTAGATTTCCAAATGAATTGAACCCATGCATTGATATTTCTCAGCGAATGTTACACTATTCATTGGCAAAATCTAGGTAATTAAAATTTATGTTTCTCGAAATGGTAAAGTCCATAAGACGACACATTAGATTATCCCCTACTTATGCCCTATCATTCCAAGTCGTTGCCTCCGCTATCCATGGTATTGTGAAGAATCCCTTGAACCTGGAACCAATGGGGAAATATTTCAATACCTTTTGAGTCATTTTTTAAATTTCACCTCTCTTATCATTAGAACCATGATCTGGCACATATCTAGGTTCCCCACATACCAGATAGTGATCAAGATTTTTGTACGCCTTTCGGTACAGTATGCAATCATACTTGCAATCATGAATTGATTTATACATCATTCCAAACCTTTTAAATTGTTCTTCTTACTCAAATAATTACTTATAAATGTATTTTTTTGGGGGATCAAACCCTTCAGCCAATTCAGAATTACAGTTACGTTATTACTAGACAAACCAAAACGACTCTTCATACTATGTAAACTAACCATGGCATGAAAAGTTATTTGATTGTTGGGTTTATTTGACTTACTTTTTGAAGTGTGCCTCTTTTATCATTAGAAACATTCTCTTGTACATATATACATTCTACACATACCGAACAATGATCAAGATTTTTGTATTCCTTTCGGTATAGTATGCAATCATACTTGCAAGCATGAATTGATTTTTACTTCATTACAAACCTTTGAAATTGTTCTTCTTACTCGTATAGTTACTTGTAAGCATATTTTATTTGGGGGCTAAATGCTTCACCCAATTCAAAATTCTAGTCACGCTATTGCTAGACAAACCAAAATGGCTCTTCAAACTATGTAAACCAACCATGGTAAGAAAAGTTATTTGATCTTTACTGTAATTAGGGTACAATAGTTGGTTCTATTTTACTTTTTGACTTTTGAAAGTGTCTCTCTCTTATCGTTAGAACCATGCTCTCACACATATCTAGGTTCCCCGCATACCGGACAATGATCAAGATTTTCATACTCCTTCTGATATAATATGCAATCATACTTGCAAGTATGAATTGATTTATACTTCATTCCCAAACGTTTAAAACCATTTTTCATCATCTGATAGTTACATTGAAGAATAATTTCTTTAGGGAGAAAACCATTCAACCAATTTAGAATTCTAGTCACGCTATTGCCAAATAAAGAAAAATGGCTCTTCAAACCATGTAAACCAACCATAGCATGCAAAGTTATTTAATCTTTGTTGCAATTAGGGTATAAAAATTGGACCAATTTAACTTTTTGGCCTTGGTGGTCACCATTAAGGTTTATCCCAACACTGTCATGAGC
Source organism: Sambucus nigra (assembly GCA_949130495.1). NCBI lineage: Eukaryota > Viridiplantae > Streptophyta > Magnoliopsida > Dipsacales > Adoxaceae > Sambucus > Sambucus nigra. Next base: position 183,922,931 of record OX422210.1, read on the forward strand.
ACTAGAACCTCCACCACAAGATTCATTTCCTTCCCTATTAGAATCCTCATTGTCTTACACTACATGAACTCTGTAAGTATCCTCTATTAGATTGCCTAAAATACTATGCTCTGCAAGTGGATCCTTTTGTCCTTCCACCACTGTCGTACTTGATGGTTGTAGTAGAGATTGTTTAGGAATAAAGGTACAATGCATTTTCCCATGAAAAACCCACACCTGATAATCGTCTTGTATACCCCATCTAAGCAGATTTAATTGAATTGTTTTCCACTCAAACACTTTCTTATTTCTACAACATGCGTAAGGCCATGAGAACTCTTCATCATTGAGACATCTCTATGCGAATTTTTCAAACTCATTAGTACCTCTATGGTACATATTCCCCAACTTATTTGTCTAACCTGTACACTCTTTATATAGAGGATACCCCATAATAACTTATAGAAATCATTACCTACCATGTGTGAACAAAAGGGGTGATTCTACAAGTTAATTTATTCTCGTGGGTAATCATTAGTTAACATTAACAATGTTGAAAAACTATCATGCTAAAACCCTAATCCATATACACATATCAAATTGGTTTCAATTGTATTTTACAACCTAATCGAATCCATTTTTTAAAACCTAGGTTGAAACCAGATGTTGCATATACATACCAAATTACTTTTAAATATACTTTATAACTTAATTAAATCTAATTTTTAAAACCTAAGTTGAAACCCTAAGCCGCGTATAGATAACATATTGGTTTTAATTATATTTTATAACCTAATTGAATTTAATTTTCAAAATCTAAGTCGCTAAGCTGCAGATACATACCAAATTGGAAATTATGGTAGAATGTTCATTGTGTTCTTGATTACATTTATAAACAAACCCACAAATTATTCACATTATACATACAAGTTTTACATATGAAATCCCAAAATCCTTCACATGTTAAACAAACCCACATTATTTTTTTTAATCAAAATGATTACATTTATAACAAATAAACACATATATTCTAGCCCAAATAAATATCGAAGTCAAATTGATCAAACTTTCAAACCTAGGTATTGCGCAAGTTGTTATATAACAATATCAAGCTATATATGGAAATACAACTATTTTATAACAAACAAACATATATATTCAAGCCCAAAGAAATATCAAAGACAAACTGATCAAACCTTCAAACTTAAGTATTACGCATGTTATTTTCAACAATGTCAAGATATATATGACAAACAAACACATATTATTAAAGTCAAATTATTCAAAACTAATGCACAAGATGTATTCTAACCATGTCAAAGCCATGCATGTAAATACAACTATTTTACAATAAATAAACACATGAATTTAGTAACCGCAACTACATTTATACACACACACACACATATATATATATATGTATATATATATATATATATATATATATATATATATATATATATATATATATATATATATATATCTCAAAGTCAAAATGTGTAAATCATACTTTTTGGGTGGAAAATGGTGGGCTTTTAACATAGGAGAGAGAGGAAGCCGATTTGATAAGAAAGAGGAGGGAAATAGTGTGTTTAGGGGGGGGGGGATTTCATATATATACCTCAAACGAAACCTAAAAAAAGTGGTAAAAATGTGTATATCATACCCAAATAGAGTTTATATATATATATATATATATATATATGGAAAGTCTCCTTTAAGGACTTCTTATGGTGCAGACCCCGGTACATACAATTTTCTTTATATAGTAAAAAAATAATTTTTTTGATGAAACTTCATGAATTTGATGTCCACGGTTAGAAGATCATCTTTAATTTTTTGTCATCATAAAATTCATTAAAAAACCGTTGAGATGAAGTGATATGTAAAAAATGGTATAAATATTCATTTTCAACCATTGCAATGTTGGGTCGGCGCCAACCACTTTATTGATTGATTTTTTTTATGAAACTTCATGGATATGATCTTTTCACTGTCAAGATCATCTCAGTAAAGTTTCATCAAAAACTTCAATCAAAAAGTGGGTGAGATGATCGCTAACATTTCAACAGTCGAAAATGCATATTTATACCAATTTTTTACATATCACCTCATCTCAACGATTTTTTTATTGAATTTTTTAATGAAAAAAATTGGAGATGATCTTGTAATCGTGGACATCATATCCATGAAGTTTCATCAAAAAATTCATTTTTTTACTATTTTAAAAAAGTTATATGTACCGTGGTCTGCACCATAAGGAGTCCTTACAGGAAGGGGCTTCTCTCTCTCTCTATATGTGTGTGTGTGTGTGTGTGTGTGTGCCAAAGTCAAAACGTGTAATTCGTACTTTTGGGGTGAAAAAAGGTGGGTTTTTTTACCTAGGAAAGAGAGACAACCGAGTTAATAAGAGAGAGGAGGAAAATAGTGTGGCTAGGGGGGGGGGGATAATGGATTATAGGGCTAGAATCCTGACATTCTTTGTCACAGTCCTTATCACGATCAAGGATGGTGAAGAAACAAGTGGTCGTATGAGTGGTTAATTTTTACAGTGCGTATGGATCTTGTCACGGTAAAGGACCGTGACAATATACACATGTTTTTTGTCACGGTCCTTGATCGTGACAACACCTGGATGAATATTGGTGAATTTTTTGTCTTTTGGTATAGTGACTTTTTGACAAAGGTAAAGGAATCATATGACTTAGAACCACACCAAAAGACAAAAATGTGGCCTGAAAGACAAAGAATGATACAATCACCATTCAAGTCTGGCTATCCTATAAGCCTCATTTCTCGATTTCAGTGTGTAACAGTTATCTGGGGTCCTGTGGCCTGTAAGGATACCATCAACATTCTCATCCAAAATTTTTAATTTAGTTTTTGAGAATGTGACAGTGTGGTCAGAGTCATAAAATTGAGATATGGTCAACAAATTAGCTTTAAGACCTTTTACAAATAGGACATCTTTGAGAATGGGGAGTACTTTTTCTTGGAGTGTTCCTTTGCCTATGATCTGAGTTGGTACTCCATCTCCAAACAAAATATTCCCTCCTAAGAAGTTACTTTTGTCAGATAAATTAGTATAGTCTTCGATCAGATGCTTTGAGCATCCAGAGTCTAAATATACCAATCAGATGGAGTGCTCTCAGCTTTTAAAGCACTAACAACAATGTTACACTTCCAGTGGGGTATTAGATCATCCTTTATAACCCAAATAGCTCTAGTTTTTAAATGTTTATGATATTTTGGTCCAGGAATAGATCTAGGATCCTTTATCTTAGGTTTCTTCTTAGAACGAGATCTTTTCTTCCTACCTCTATAGTTAGAGTTTTTATTGGGCTGTTTAGGAAGTACATAATTACTCCTTCTCTGCCTAGAATAGTCAAAGTTTTTATAAACAGGTGAATTATATACAGGCTTATACAACCGTTTTGAAAACATTCAGCAAGACAGTGTCCATAAACATTTCAATAAGAATTGTATTGGTGGCTGGACGATTTTTTCACATTTTGAAAACCTTTGAAAAGAGGTTTATCCATTTTCAGGACATTGGCCTTAGTTCTAACCACAAAAGTTTTAAATTCGGGATCACATTTCCTAACAGGGGCAAAGATACTTAGCCTTAGGTTTAATAGTTGGCTTAGGAAAATTTTCAATCAGATTGTCCGAAAACTTTTTCTTATTTTCAAGATCTATCTTTAAGGTCTGAAAATCAGGACATTGGTCATCCGGTCTTTTTCCTGAAGAAACAAATTGCACATGTTGAAATTTTTTAGTTTGTGACTTAGTTTTCTAATCAAAACCTAAACCAATTTTATCTTCTGAATTGGTTTTGCTTGATGCAACCCAGTCTTCAAAACAATTAGAATTGTTTTCAAACTTAGAAAATTTCTTGAAGACATTTAAATCTTTTTGTTTAGATTCTTCCAATTCTATAAAAGTTTCCTTATATTTCTTTTCCAAAATCTCATTTGATTCTGAAAGTTCTTCAATTTTTTCAACAAAAGATTTAGTTTTCATTTCATTGGCCAGACAATTGTTGGAACACAAGGCCCCCAAATTTAAAAATTTAAAATACTAACAATTAATGTGATGGTTCAAGTTAATTCCAAATTAAAAATTTTAATTCAAATTTAAATCATTGTTGATGTAAAAAATTAGATTATCCCTAATTGTTTAATCACAGATAAAATAAAATGAGACAAAGAATTTTAAAGTGGTTCAGCCTTATAAGAATGGTCTACGTCCACTGTTTTGTTATTTCTGACTTGTTTGGGAATTCTCGATTACAGGTTTGATCAAGAAATTCCTCCCCTCCAATGAGGATGATACAGTGTATTTATAGCCTCTAGGCTGTACGTGTGAAAGGGTAAATAATTAATGCCCCTTAAGTGTATACATCTGTATGATGATGATATGCATTCAATGAATAGTCGAACTTTTGGTTATCTTGTAATTAATGCTCTGGTCGAGATGCAGCTCGGACCGCCTTAGTTGCTCGATATTCGGGAGTTCCTCGGAGCAGTGGAGTTCCTCGGAGCAAATGAAGTTCCTCGGAGTACACCTGTTACTCGGAGTGTCTGAGCTGATCGGGGAGGCAGAGTTCCTCATTGCTAAAGTGATTGTAGAAATGTCTGTAGGTGCCACGTAAACTGACACATGTCCTCTTGTGATTCATCCACGTCAGCATGTCAGTTTTGGTATCAACAGAAGCCCCCAATATTTCATAGTTCGAAATTTGAGGAGTATGGAACATTCTTTCTTGAAATATGACAATTTTAAATGATCCTCCTGATTTTTAGGAGCGTTTCCTTTGTATTTATTTTTCCTTCCAAATTCGCAGAATCAGACTTTTTGAATTTTTATGACTGCTTCGATCTTCGCGCACTCTTTGTCCTTTTAGCCGCCGGTAGCGTAATCATTTCTTTTTGTAATCATTTCCTTTACTTTTTCCCGAGGCAAAGTATTTAAACATCGCAGACAATCCCATCGTCTTCTACTTTTTAAAATTTCTGTCTTTGAGTTTTCCATTGTCTCTCTCTCTCTTGTGCGTTCATCTTTTCCATCGTTCGTTGTCAACAGATCCCCCTTTTTTCTGTAAGATCTTCTTCCTTCTTCTTCATTTCTTTTATTCATCATGGTTTATCTTGTTGAATCTCTTGATAAGTTTTGTTCTGATTTTTCTATCCCTTCTTGGGTAATTCTGGAGGAACTTTCTGAACCTTCAGATTATTTCCGCTTGGCTGCGGGACATTGGTTCCCCAGTCTTTTTATTGCCGAGTGTGGATTTTCTTTTCCACCAAATCCTTTATGTTTAGAATTCTGTCAATACTTTGATGTTGTTCTTGCAAAAATATCCCCCAATACATGGAGAATAGTTAATGGGGTACATAGGCTAAATCAAATTCATGGAACTCGCATAGGAATTCCAGAAATTATGTTATGTTATAGATGGGCAGTTGGGGATAATACATTTTATTTAAAAATAAGATTTTTAAATAGGGATTTAGTGGTCAATCTCCCAGATGCCAATAGGGACTATTTCGAGCATGGGGTTGTTATAAAAAATTGGCAACATGCTCCTTTAACTGGAGATAAAGTATACCAGGGTCCCAGATGCCCTCCCTATGGCAATGGGATAGGTTATTTAGATTTTATTTTATTTATGAAATTATGCTTTCATTATGTTTGATAAAGTGTGTGACTGATATTTTAATGTTTATTTATTTGCAGTTGATAGTAAGAGAAAAGCTCCAAAGGAGACAGAGGTTAACATAAAGCACTTAAAACTTATCTGGAGCTTGCATCAGACTGTTGCCGACGAGCATATTAGGTCTGCCTCATACTTGCTGCAGTATAAGAGCTACACATCTTCTTTTACTGCTCATCTGGTGATCAGCAATATTGAACCGGTGCCAGTTCCTGAAGATTCTTCTCCTGAATCACACATTCCCCTGAGTCAAAAGATGGGTAAAAGAAGGGTTCCTTCTATCTTTGAGAAATCCGCCTCTGGTTCCGGGGAGGCAAAAAGAAGTAAATCTGATGTCCCAGAAGGGACAAAGAAAATTGATGCTCCTCCTACTTTTGCAACTAAGAAGGCTGCTGAGAAGCCCCCAGTGGCTCCGAGTAAGAGTGATGTTCCAACAGAGGTGATTACCATTTCTCCGACCAAGAGTTCTTCCTTGGTCAAAACTGTTCCTGTGCCCCCGAGGAGGCTGAAGAAAAGCTCCTCGGTCAATTTGGCTGAAACCATTTCCCAACCCCCATTTAGTGGTACTGGTGTTCCTACCTTTGTTCCCCCGAGCTCTGCCATGAGCTCGGTGAAGACTTGAATCATCCCCGAGATCCAAGGACTTGAAGAAAACCTTTCTCGGGATATGGTCACCTCTTTGGCTACTCGCCATATTGCTTCAGTAAGTTTTTCTTGTTTTGAATCTTTTTATCCTTCCCTTGGTGTATCTGTCTCTATACTGACTTGTAGTTATTTCCTTTTTCCAGTTGGTGAGCTGTTTTAATACAATTGTGAAGAAAGATGAAGCTAACAAAGCTTCTAGATCCTCTTCTGGTGTGGAGGAAGCTTTATTGGGTTTGACCCAATCTCTGAAGGACTCCCGTCAGAAATATGACGAGGACGAAATTGCCTGCGAGAAGAAACTCTCCTCGGTCGAGGAAGAGAAGACTCAGATTGTTGAAATCTCCAAAGGGCTGGAGAATAAAGTAAAGGATTTAGAAGAAAATAATAAGGAGCTCGACGAGAAGCTCAAAAATGCTGAAGAGCTTGAGGGAAAACTCAAAGTTGCTGAGGAGGAATTAATCCAGCTCCGCGAAGTAAGTCGCCAAAAAGAGGAGGCTGAGTATAAGCTGAAAGCTGTCGAGGGCCTTCTGTCCGAGAACCTATCCTCCGAGAAAGCAAAAAGAAAATTATCTGTGAAGAAGTCTTTCAGTGTTGGTTGGGACAAGGGATGGAATAAAGGAGTGGTTGCAATGATGTCGTAAGTAGAGTACGGCAGTCGCAAATATTTCAGAGATAGATGGGTTGCTGCTCTACAAGAGTTGAAAGTTAATGAAGGCTCTGACTTATTCCAACGACATATCCCAGGTCCTCCTCCAACTCCCGAGGAAGATGAAGAGGACGAGGCTGCCTCTGAAGAGTCTTCCATGGTTGTGGGTGATCAAATCCCTGCTCCCCAAGTTATCCAGCCAACCAACGAGCAACTTCAAATTCTGTCTGCCTCATCCGAGCAACCTCCTGCACTGCCCGAGCAACTCTCCATTCCCCCCGAGCAACTATCTATTCCTGCCGAGCAACCTAGCTCCTCGTACCAGGCTCCCGAGAAAGTTTTGGGAGACAAGGAAAAGGTGTAAAGTTGTTCGGTATTTTTTCTTTGTTTTATTTTCTTTTGGCACATGTAATTTTGAACTTTGTACTCCTCTTCTATGATGTCATAAAAACTTGAACTTTTGATCATACATACTGTTGAGTCTTTCATTCATACTCTGTTTTCATTTTCATTGATCCTTGCTTTCTCCTTTTTTATTAGTTTATGTCCAGAATGGAGTTACTGTCTGCTCATGATACAAAGCTGCTGAGGCAATGTAATGAGTACTTCACTGCTGGTCACACAGATCTGAGTACAACAAAAATTTTTGACATCCTCGGCCAAGATGCTTCAGAGCAGGCAGTTGAAGCTTACCAATATTTGAAGTGTCTGCTTGATCGTGCCGTAGCCAATAATGTGGCTTATTATGTAATGATTGAAGACTTACAAGGCACTCTTGATGAACTTCAACAGCAATACAAAGAGTCTTCAACTCTTTTGCATGAGGGATATGAAAAGAAATATCAACAACTTAATGCTGACAAGGGCTATGACAAGATGTTTGCTGCTTACGAAGTGAGAGAGAGAACTCTAAAAACTGAGGTCGAGGGGCATAGGCAAGTAGCTGAACTGTTGGAGAAAGAAAATAATAACTTGCAAAAGGAAATAGCTTAATTGAAATCTGTTGCCTCTTCATCGAATGCTTTGGTCCCTATGAATGATGATGGATTCTCTTTCTTAGAAGTAAAAAATGCCAAACTGCGAGATGAGCTAGAGACTTTGAGGAGAGCTAGTCCCTTTACTCCTGCTCGGGGATGAGCAAGAGGTTCTCGAGGACGAGCAAGAGATGCTCGGATTACTGTCGAGGAACAGGGAACTCCATCTGCTTGGGGACGACCAAGAGTTCTTCGGCCTACTATTGAAGAAGCTCGGACTCAATCAGCGTCGGAAAATCAAGCGTTCGAGTTGATGGAAAAAAATCAAGCATTGGCTGAAATGTCTAAGAAAATCTAGAATTTGAACGAGCAACTTGCTGTGCCGAAATCTGCCTTGGAGAATAAGGAAATTTTTGCCAGAAGCCTTCACGAGCAATTAGAAAGATTAACCTATCAATTCCATAAGCATCCCCGAGAATTCTGGATGGCAGGCTACAACGAAGCTCTTTACCATTTGGATGCTTGTATTGAAAATGCCAATAATGAAGGCACAAGCAGGGGTGGTTGAATGCTCTGGGTGTACTGAAACTGGAGCAAGGTCACTATTTATGGGATTACCATAATCCTGGACTACTCGATCTACCAGTTCCACCTTACAAGCTTGACATGAGCTGGATCCCTGCTCGGGCCATTCCTTGGTGCTTGATTTCTAAGTATCTTGGTGATTATAATCTCCATTCCAATGCAGAGTTATCTCGCCCCGAGCACCTGCTAGATAGACCATCCGTAATGAATATCAGGATGCTTCAAGACCTTAACTTCATCAACTCTCCTTATGCGTTGGAGGATCCTCCTGCTGGCGAGGAACCTATTTCAAAAGCACAGGGGAAGAAACCAATAAAGTAGGAATCTTGATGTAATAGTTAGTATACATTTTATTATCAATGTACTTCCTTTTTGGACTTAATGAAAGACATATATTTTGTTTGCAAATGTTGATTGCCATTGTCTTGTAGTTGTAAAATACTTTTCATTTGTGTATGCATATCTTGTTAAAAAGATGATAACATTATGTAATTTTACCGACTAACTACAGCTGATCAAAACTTGATGTCGACTAGATTGAATTTGCAATAATCAAAATAATGATGTTTCGCTTCTCGACCAATTACGAGTAATTAAAAATTTAACTTGGTCTTAATGGTCAATATCTTTTGATTCTCGACCCATATAAATTGGTGAATTTTTCGACCAACTTTGGAATTTTTTGAAAAATATTTTTTCTTCCTAACCAAACTTAGTTGGCATTTTTAGGAATATTTTTGCCTCCTAACCAAACCAGGTTGGTATTTTTAGGAGTATGGTTTCCTAACCAATCGAAGTTGGCATTTTTAGGAATGTCGTTCCCTAACCAAACCGAGTTGGTATTTTTAGGGATATTTTGTTTCCTAACCAACCGGAGTTGGCATTTTTAGGAATATTTTTGCCTCCTAACCAAACCGAGTTGGCATTTTTAGGAGTATGGTTTCCTAACCAGCCGAAGTTGGTATTTTTAGGAATGTTGTTCCCTAACCAAACCGAGTTGGCATTTTTAGGGATATTTTGCCTCCTAACCAAACCGAGTTGGCATTTTTAGGAGTATGGTTTCCTAACCAACCGAAGTTGGCATTTTTAGGAATGTCGTTACCTAACCAAACTGAGTTGGCATTTTTAGGGATATTTTGTTGTTGCTGAGCAGTGTAGTGTGTAGCACTAGTATTCCCCGAAAAATTTTCAATAAAAGGAGAGAGGCTGGCAAAATATCGTCATTTTATTCATACTGATGGAACTGCTTTACATGAGATTTTACATCACTGATAGTATTTGCGAAAATGTTCTGCATTCCATGCATTCTTAAACTCTTCCCCTTCTAAAGTTGCGATTCGGTAAGTTCCTAGTCAAACAACTTCTGTAACTCGGTATGGTCCATGCCAGTTTGCCTCCAATTTGTTGTGCTTCTGAATGACTTTCTTTAGCACATAATCTCCTTCTTTTAGGTCGCACTTCTTCACCCTTTTATTGTAGAACAGAGTTGTTCGTTGTTGGTAAACAGCATTCCTAATGGCTGATTCTTCTCTAACTTCCTCGAGCATGTCCAAATCCAATCTTCTCATCAAGTCACTGAATGGGGAGTTGAAATTCAGTACTCTGTGTGTTGGGAGACCCAACTCGGCAGGTATTACAGCTTCGCTCCCAAACGCCAACATATATGGGGATTCTCCCATTGCTGCTCGGGGAGTAGTACGATAAGCCCATAGCACTGACTGTAACTCGTTGATCCAATTTGCTTTTGCCTCACTTAGTCTTTTTTTCAGGTCGTTTAGCAGTGTCCTGTTCGTCACTTCAGTCTATCCATTGCTTTGGGGATGACCTGGTGCTGAATGGAGCTTCAAAATATTGGACTGAAGGCAGTAGGCAACGAATTCCTCATTATCAAATTACGTTCCATGGTCGGTGATGAATGCATGGGGAAGTCCATATCTACAAATGATATTTTTCCAGACAAATTGATATACCTTCTTGTACGTCATGTCGACAAGAGGCTCAACTTCTACCCACTTAGTAAAATAATCTACTGCGACGACGAGATATTTGAACCTTCCTCTAGTCGTTGGCAGTGGCCTGACCAAATCTATTCCCCACATGGCAAATGGCCAAGGGGAAGTGATGGGTGTCAACAATGCTTGTGGAGTTCTTCGGATGGAGGAAAAGCGCTGGCACTTGTCACATTTCTTGGCATATGCTATACAATCAGCCCTCATCGTTGTCCAATAGTATCCCTGCGTCGTCACCCTTTGCAAAAGCGTCCGACCTGCTATATGGGCTCCACAGGACCCTTTATGGATCTCTTCAATCAATTCTTTCACCTCGGAGGGATGTACACATCTTTGCAAACCTTCCATAATTCCTCGTTTGTACAGAACACCATTAGTCAATACATACCGAGCAGCTTTAAACTTTAATTTCTTGGCCGCGAGCTTATCCATTGGTAATTCTCCCTCCTCGATATATGCCCTGATAGGATCCATCCAAGATGGTCCTAAATCAAGGGTAATAAAATTCATCATCAGGTCTTCATCTATGCTTCGTCTAGCTAACACTTCAATTGGTATTGTTCTTCGCAGCTCGGTACGAGTAGCTGATGCTAATCGGGCCAAAGCGTCTTCTCTGGCATTCTCTATTCTTAGTATTCTGACTAACTGAACAACAATAAATTCTGATACCAACTTCATTACCTTTGCATGATACTTAATCATTAACTCTCCTTTGGCTACATATATTCCCAACATCTGATTCACAATTAATTGAGAATCACTGAAGACAATATCCTATTGCGCCTCCATAATTTTTGCCAAATTAAGGCCTGCAATCATGGCCTCATACTCAGTTTCATTATTGGAGGCTTTGAATTGGAATCGTAGGGCGTATTCTATGTCAACTTTGTCCGGGCTGTTCAAAACGATCCCTGCCCCACAGCCTGTAGTGCAAGATGAGCCATCTACATATAACTTCCATATAGGCAACTCGTCTTCTAATTTCTGATTTGATAGAGTTCCTCGGTGGAATATTTGTTGCTTTATTTCATCATCTCCTGATGCTTCTCGCTCTTTGTCGACCATCTTTTCTCTCCCTTTTACCAACCTAAGTTGTTCTGAGCTCGAATTTGATGATCCTGTAACATCCACTTGCCCTTTTACCAACCTAAGTTGGCCTGAGCCAGTGTTTGTTGATCCTGTAACATCCACAGGTTCATTAGTTAGTAATTTTTACTCCTCGGGGGTATCAGGATAGGTGAACTCTGCTATAAAATCTGCTATTGCTTGCCCTTTAAGCGATGTTCTGGGTTCATAAATTATATCATATTCACCGAGCTCTATTGCTCAGTACATCAATCTCCCTGATTTTTCTGGTTTATGAAGGGCTTGTCTCAACGACATGTCAGTATATATGACTACGGTATGAGGCTGGAAGTATGGCCTCATTCTCCTACTCGCTTCAATCAGCGCCAGTGCTAATTTTTCCAGTTTTGGATACCGGATCTCTGCTCCTCGGAAGGCCTTACTTGTGTAATAAATTGGCTTTTGCGCTCCATTCTCCATTCTGATCAATGCCGAGCTAACTGCATTCTCTGATACTACCAGATACATGTATAATTTTTCTCCCATCACTAGCCTGGACAACAGCGGAGGTGCTCCCAAATACTTTTTCAAGTCTTGAAAGGCCTTCTCACATTCATCATTCCACTCAAAAGTTATTCGGAGTGTTTTGAAGAACGGGAGACATCTATCAGTTTCTCGCGATACAAATCTGTTGAGTGCTGCCACTCGTCTAGTGAGACACTACACTTCTTTCTTCGTTGTTGGAGATCGCAGCCCTAATAGAGCTTTGATCTTTTTCGGATTTGCTTCAATGCCTCGTTGATTGACAATGTATCCGAGGAACATGCCTTCTCGTACTCCAAATATGCACTTCGTCGGGTTCAACTTCATTTGGTATTTGTCCAGTTGATCAAAGGTATGGCCTAAGTCAGCTAGATGATCGACAATTTTCTTACTCTTTGTCAGCATATCATCGACATAGACTTCCATATTGCAACTGATTTGTTCGGCAAAGACCTTGTTCACCAGCCGCTGATATGTCACACCTGCATTTTTCAAACCAAAAGGCATAACATTATAACAATAAGTTCCCCTAGGGGTAATAAAAGAAGTACTCTCCCTGTCTTCAGGTTTCATTTTGATCTGATTGTAACCAGAATAAGCGTCCATGAAACTGAGCAGCTCATGTCCCGAGGTAGCATCTACCCGAGGTAGCATCTACCAGTTGGTCAATTCGGGGAAATGGAAAATGATCCTTTGGGCATGCTTTGTTGAGGTCAGTGAAGTCAACACACATCCTCCATTTGTTATTTTTCTTTTTTACCATCACCACATTTGCTAACCAGTCCGGATATTTAACATCTTCGATGAAACAAGCTTTCGGGAGCTTCTCGACTTCCTCTTGTATAGCTTGATTCTTCTCGGGACTGAATACCCTTCTTCTCTGCTTCACCGGTTTAATCTCCTTATTCACATTGAGCTTGTGACATGAGAAATTTGGGTCTATTCCAGGCATATCTTCATGACTCCATGAAAAAGTTTTCTTTCTACTTCTTAGGAAAGTTATTAATTCCTTTTTTATTGAGGCATCTAACGACGAACCTACTTGAGTTGTTCGTTCAGGGTGCGGTGCTCGTCGTCCAGAATGACATTTTCTGTAGCTTCCACTACCTGACCTTTTATAAGTTGAGATTCATATCTAGGATCCAGTGTTTCAATTTCTGTACCTTCATCCACTTGATAGGTAGTAGTCTTTTTCCTCGATTCCTCCATCTCCTCTTGCTCGGCAGATGAATAATAGCATTCCTGAGATACTTTTTGATCACCTTTCACAACTCCTACTCCAAAATTTGTTGGGAATTTTATGCATTAGTGTACCGTAGATGGAACCGCTTCGAACTTCTTCAAGCCAACCCTTCCCATGATGATGTTGTAAGCTGACTGAACATTCTTATCCATCACAAAGAAGCGTATTCTTTCTGTTCGACAAGCAGGCCATGTTCCAATGAATATATCCAACTTGATCGTTCCAAGTGGAAAAACTTTCTCACCAGCAAAACCGAGGAGAGGTCTGTGATAAGGCTCCAGTTGAGACAACTTTAGGTTTAAACTGTCGAAGCACGAGTAGAACATGATGTCTGTCGAGCTACCATTATCTACCAGAACTCTAGAAATCATCACTTCTTTATTCTCATTTTGATCACCAATGGGTCATCGTGAGGATATAGAAGACCTGCGAGGTCATTTTTTGAGAAACCAATGACTAATTTCTCTTTGTTTATCTTTCTTAGGCGATCCTCCTCAGCTAAATTTATTCGCTGAATATACGAGCAGGCTTGAGCCTCACATAGGTAAGCTTTTCTTTTTGCAGTAAGATCTCCTCCTCCTGCATCTCCACATGTAATAACATTACAGTCAAATGACCCAAAACGTATTAAAAATACCTCGCGTTCTGGCTGCCTTGGTCTTTTGGGGAGATCGGGATCGTCTTCTTGATCATCTTCATGGTCTCTTTTCTTGTTCTCCTCTGCTCGATGAGGAGATCTAGACCTTTCTCTTGTTCGGTCGTCATTTCTTCTTTCATTTCTACTATCAATATACTTTGTCAGCTTTCCTTGTCTAATGAGTGTTTCGATCTCGTTATGAAGAGCTATGCAATTTTTAGTCATATGACCATGATCCTTGTGAAACTCGTAATATTTTTCCCTATTCCTTCTGTTAGGGTCTGCCTTCATTTTCTTTGGCCATTTTAACTCCTCGTTATTCTTGATGTCTTCCAAGATGTGGTTGATACCCATCTTTAGAGGAGTATAGTTATCAAATTTTTTTAACACTTCCCATGATGACCTATTTTTGGATTGTTTGTCACCACCATTGCTCTTATGCTCTTTCTTCTTAGCTTTGTCGACTTCCACCTTGGTTTCTTTATCCACATTCTTCTTCGCAGCCATAACTTCCTCGGCATTCATGATTTTGGCCGCTTTTGCCATTAATTCTGACATGGTTGTGGGTGAATCTTTGGCCAAAGTGTAATACAACTTATTGGGCAACATCCCACTCATCAAGGCGGTGATCGCTGTCTTTTCTTCATAATCTATGACTTCGAGTTTCTCGTTATTAAAACGAGTTATATAGTCTCTAGTACTCTCACTAGCTTTTTGTCTAACGCTTAACAAATGCGCTACTCGTTTTACTGGCTTTGCTCCAAAATAGAAATTCCCAATGAATAACTTGGCCAGTTGAAAAAAAGTTGAAATCTTACCCCGAGGAAGATTGTTGTACCATATCTGAGCAGACCCGGTAAGAGTTCCCGAGAATGCTCTGCATCTCATCTCGTCGGGGACAACATAGATGTCGGTGGCGGCTTGATATTGCTCTATGTGAAGAACAAGATCTGTCTTTCCATCATATTTGGGGGTCACCACAGGTGCTTTGAATTTTGATGGCGTGGAAAAATCCACAATGGCCTGGACAAAAGGTGTCCCTTGAACGAAAGTTCGTTGTAAAGGGTTCCTGGCCTTATCCATTTCTCCCAATCTATCCTCCAGTCTCTGGATAGAGCCTTTCCACGCATCATTTCCTTCCTCGGGCCTGTTGGTTTGAGCAACTGACCGTGTTGATGTGGGTTCCTGAGATCTATCTTGACGAGCAGTTGGTCGCGACTGGGCAGATCCTTCCCTTAAATCTGTTGGTCTTCCAAAACTCTTCGATGCAGCCTTAGGAGGATTTTTGTTCCTCTTAGGGCCCAATCGATCAAAAGGAGATACCCTACTTAATCTTTCTAGCGCACTGGTCCTTTCTGGGGAGAGAGTGACTTTTTGTTCAGTATCTGTGGCTCGCACCGACGAAGTTCTTCCTGGTTGGTAGGAAAAATCATCAGATTCATCAGCACGATATGATTCAGTACGCCTAGAACGTGAAGCAAGTAAATGGGTATGTCTTTGAACACTTCGCTGTCCTGAAGGGGCTGGTGCTCCGCCATGAAAGGTTTGTATGAGCTGTCGCATAGTTTCTTGCATGGCTGTCTGGCCCTGGTCCAGATTTGTCATTATAATGGCCAGATCTGGGACATTTGGCAGAGCAGATGGATTTGGGGGATTTCCAGCATTTCGATTGCTGGATTCAGGATTATCAGCCATTGATGATGAATTTTAGTGAAAAATGATACTAACAGTCGTTTCCCACAGACGAAGCCAATCTGTTGATGTAAAAAATTAGATTATCCCTAATTGTTTAATCACAGATAAAATAAAATGAGACAAAGAATTTTCAAGTGGTTTAGCCTTATAAGAATGGCCTACGTCCACTGTTTTGTTATTGCTGACTTGTTTGGGAATTCTCGATTACAGGTTTGATCAAGAAATTCCTCCCCTCCAATGAGGATGATACAGTGTATTTATAGCCTCTAGGTTGTACGTGTGAAAGGGTAAATAATTAATGCCCCTTAAGTGTATACATCTGTATGATGATGATATGCATTCAATGAATAGTCGAACTTTTGGTTATCTTGCAATTAATGCTCTGGTCGAGATGCAGCTCGGACCGCCTTAGTTGCTCGATATTCAGGAGTTCCTCGGAGCAGTGGAGTTCCTCGGAGCAATGAAGTTCCTCGGAGTACACCTGTTACTCGGAGTGTCTAAGCTGATCGGGGAGGCAGAGTTCCTCGTTGCTAAAGTGATTGTAGAAATGTCTGTAGGTGCCACATAAACTGACACGTGTCCTCTTGTGATTCATCCACGTCAGCATGTCAATTTTGGTATCAACAATCATAAACAAACTTCAAATTATAATTTCTTCCAAATTAAAATTAAACTAAACTAGAAGTGAAATAAAAACTACTCAAACATTAATTTTCACTTAAATCCAATTAATTCAACCAAAGTCCTAAAATTTGCCTAACAATAATTAATTCATTTTTCAATATAGGCCAAACTAAATTAACACAAATTTTATCTAATTAAATTGTGTCGGCGTGAATTAAATTAACTTAAATTCACCCAAACGTATTTTAGCACCAAATTAAAGTAATATTATAAATTAAACCCAATTTTATATTTTTAACCTAAGCATGCATTCTAAGTGGGTTAAACAAGATAAAAGAAACAATCTCACTACACGACGATGTAAACCCACAACGAAAAAAACCTTGGACGGCCCTAGCCTAACAAATACACTAGATGCTGTTTTACAATTACAAGACAAGAAGACTTACAACACTCGACTTGACTCCCTTCATGCCCCGACGCTTCTTCTTGCAAATACCTCCGTCTAACAAATAAAAACGATGTCCATCGCAGTCTTGGAGTCCATCAATCGAAGCATAGCAACCGTCAACCACACAAGATGCCTTTCACCGTGTGAGAAAGCCGCAACAAACCAAATCTTCTCATTTATGGGTAGAGAATGAACCCAAACTTCTCTTCTTTTTAGTGTAGAGAAAACTTGATGTCAAAAAAACACTCCAAGCAAAATATATATATGAAAGAACTTGGATTTAAATAAATATATGGGTGTATGCATTTTCATAGAATTTAATCCATAAAATCAAAAACACAAAGCTTGAAGTTTTGATGAAAAAATCCTTTTTTTTAAGTGTAGAAGATAGCGTGTCAAAAGTTGCTTAGAAAAATGTGTTTCTTGCACATATTATGTATGTCCAAAAGATAGTGGGAAAAGTGGGTAAAAAATGTCAGAAAAACTGTTCCTGCTAAAATGTCATTCAAACGAGAAAACAGAGGCAAAACAAGGCTAAAACTTCGTTGGAAAAACTCGTTCGTTGGAACGAAACTTCGAACGAAAAATAGAGACTTTGAGCATAATATCATTTGAACCTTGTTAGCAATGTCGTTCGAACGAGCTCTTTTGAACGAGACAATGTCGTTCGAACGACATTTTAGAAAATCCAAAAATGTTTAAAAATTCATTTTAAGCCCAAATTTTTTTATAAAAGTTCTAAAAGGATTATTTGAAAATAAAAAGTTGTTTATAGACAAAAATAACACCCATTAAATATTTTCCAAGTTCCTACATATATAATAGTGCATTCATACCTTTGGAGACTTGGAATGCAATTGTTGTTGATGTAGAAACATGGCACTAAACTCAACAATGATTAAGCTTTAAAATCTAGGCCGCTACGTCTTTAACTCGTCAAACACGTCATATGCTTGAAAGGAAAAACTTCTATGTTATGACTCAAATGGTTTTGTCCAGAATTAATCCAATACTACAAATGGACTCAATTGGAAATTTTGTCCTTGTAACAATGATTCATATAGTCCTCTGCGTTTTGTTTTACCAATGGGCTTAAAGATGATACCTTCTCAGTTAAGTCCTTGATTGTCTTTTCTAGTTTAGTGCTCTGCCTAAAAGTTTTAGTGTAGAAAGTGTGAATGTCAGGGAGATCATCGTTATCAGACTCATTATGTGCAATGTGATTTGTCCCCTAGCGTTTCATTTGTCGAACTCACACACCCATTCAATTCGTCATCAATACTAACCCTTTGACTCACACACATTATCGAAGAACTATTACTAGTAATATCTACATCACTTTTATTGTCTAAGCAAAGAGTAGATAAACTAGAAGTAGACAAAACCTCATCAGACGTAGCAGTACTAGGCATGATGGCATCATGTTTATCATTGTTCACAAACATATCATTAGAATAGACATTTTTTGCAAAGAAAGACATGCAGTGATTAAAAGCGTTGGAAGACTCAGGCTCATCTTCTCCAGAGTCACTTGAGTCATCCCAAGTCTTATTGATATTGAATTTAGCCGTGTTATTCAGTTTAACCCTGTAATTAGTTGCTATGTGACTCTTTTTACCACATTATAGCTTTGAATATTTCTAAGGTCTCTTTCGGATCTGTTATTGTTCTCAGTGTTTTGTTTGCCATGGTTTCTCTCATGAGGCCTATTATTAAAGTTGGTTTGATATACAGCTTTCCCTTGTTTAGAAGCAACAATGTTTCTAAACTTTATAACTTTCTTGAACTGTTTTAGCATAAGGTCTATCTAGTTATCCAAACTCTCTAACTCATAGTCGTCATCAAAGTCCAAGTCTATATTGGGCATGACTACTTGAGGTGAGGTCATTTTAGACTAAAAAACTACATTGGAACTGGACTGTCTTTTCTGATTATTTGAAAGGTGCTTCTTAAACTCAAGTTCCATTTCTACAATGCTAAGTTTGCTACTAAGGAGTACAGGGGTCAAGTATGGATCATCAATCTCCTCAATTGCATACCTTTTTTTATCAAACTTAGGGGGAAGGGACCTAAGAATTTTTAACACTATTTCTTTCCTATCGTACATAATTCCATTTTCATGTAGTTTTGTAATCATGTCAATCAATATAATATAGAATTCGTCAAAGGTCTTAGTCTCATTCATAAATAGGGAGTTAAATTGTTGTATTAACATCTAAGTTTTGGATGCCTTAACACGGTCATCACTTTCATGGGCAGGGACTAACGTGTCCCATGATTCCTTAGATACAGTGCAAATAGATATGCATTTGAATTTATGCTCATTAACAAATATGAATATAGCCTTTTCCCTTTATTATTACTTAAGGAGCCAAATTTTTCTTCCTTAGTAAACTCATTGAGGAGGTTTTTAATCCTTATAGTACTACCCTCTGCAACAGGCTTAGTTGGATGTGTATATTTATTTTCAATAGCTTTCTAGACATCATCTCCTAATGTCCATTGGATGAAAGAAAACATCCTTACTTTACAGTAAGGAAAATTATTCCCAACAAAGAGGGGAGGTCTGGACATATTTCCAAGATGCTCAAACTTTTCGTCGATAAGATATTTTTAGAATAATTTCAAAGTACAAGATCTTAAAAAGGTTCTAAAAGTACAAAGCTCCGATACCAATTGAAAAACCTCACGATGTTATTTTAACAAAATAAAAAAGGTTTAAGTAGTTTCGAAAATAATTTTTGAACAAACTATTACCAAAATCTTTATAAGAACACAAGATGTGTTAAAAACAGTTTAATGAACAAATATTATAAGTCTCTTGGAAATAGGTTTTAGAATAAACCTAAGTCTGATTTGCAGAATGTAGCAATGAAGAACTAAAAAGAAAACATAAGAGATAAGAATTTTTACGTGGTAAAACCCCACCCAGAAACATCCATGGTGACCTCTACGCCATAAAAACAAAATCCACTATAGATGGTTTTAAGTTACACGAATATAATAAATCATACGATCAATTCCTATTCTAAGTCCAGAATTTTACCTAACTGAGATTCCACTCCTTCTGGGTATCCTTTATGACTTCTATAAGAATCTGGATTGTCCTTTCTTTGTTCCTTGCTCTGCTCCCTTTCTCCTTTTTAGCGATGTCGAATCAGTAGTCAAAATCTCTCAACCAATAACACACTTTAGTGTTAGTGGGTGACTGTGTAGTGAGTGATGTGCCTAAAATGCCATGCATGTACTCACGCACACTTAATTACAGCCGGATACTATAAATTACAAAATATTTAAATATGATATTCACTTTTACACTTTTGAAATTTAGACTCGTTCTTTTTCATAAAATATTTCAAGATCTGAATGAATTTAGGATCTTAAAAACTCAGATCCTTAGAACTTATTTATAAACACAATTTTTCGAAGTGAAAAATTTCTCGTATCTGAAACATTTAAGTCATGATTTTAGTTTTGTAAAAATGAGAGATGTTGGATTAGAATGGTTTTCTAAAACATTTTACAAACAGTATACAACAAGAGAATATGATTTCTCAAACAAGAAATAAAAAATAACCTAGAAATCTAAACTTGATTGTATCACTGCTTTAGATCTTCAAGTTTCTAAAAAGAAATAAGATCATAAGCCACGAGGCTGTTGAGAGAGAGATTGAAACTATGAGGAATTAGAAACCCTAACTCTCAAATGATTTCAAAAAAATTTGACAGAGTTTCTCTATATTTTTATTTTTTCTCTCTTTTATTTTCTCTCTTCTCTCTCTACTCTCTTTTTTCTCTCAACTGAATGAAATGTCAAAATCTTCAAATGGGGACCCTAAGGTATCTATTTATACTAAGCATGGAAGGGTCTGGTACATCGAAGATAATGGACGACTGAGATCAATGCAACGTTTAGAATTTGAATCTAAGGGTTGAAAGATGATCGCACAATGTTACACTCTGATTAGCTCAAAGAGAACACACTTAGATTGTCTTAAAACACATGCAATACGTTGATAAGATTTGATCTATTAAAACACATGCAGTACGTTGATAAGTTTTGATATAACGGTGATAAGTGCTATACTGGATTGTGATAACAACCAAACACAATTTGAACCAATGATAAAGTAAGACATGTAGAGATAATAACGATTGTAAAACGCGTGTTTTGAGTTTATTAAAAAATCAACTTTAAACCACAAATATTTGTGCCGATTTTGGATTCTACCTAAGCCATTTTTTAGGAACTTTTAAAATACAAATCATAACCCCCAAAATAATTTAAAACTTATTTTATCAAGTGAGTCAACTATATAGTGTGCTTTAGCATCTGGGAATCTAAAGTATTTGCTGGTTGGCACAAATTACTTCACTAAATGGGTAGAGGCAGAACTACTGGCGAACATTTGTGACTCAGATATGACCAGGTTCATCTGGAGAAACATCATAACACACTTTGGGGTTCTAAAGATTATTATCATTGATAACGGAACGCAATTTGAAAGAAGTTTCTTTTAAGGTGTGACACCCCGCCTAATTAATCCCGGGTGATCAGTCCTAAATCAAGTTAGAAAAGGTGTCTCAGTTGGTCCATCCTTAGCATCACTGTCGTCTTTTTAAATTAGTAACCACCTAAGTGAGAAAAGTAGACTGGTGCCAATTTATCTTTCAATTAATTAAATAAAATTCGTGCGGAACATACAATAATACACAATCACGATTAATTAAAATAACCATCCACAATTAAAACACCTAACCGAATAAACCATCGGTCCAAATATCCAATACAAGTAAACATCAGAAAAACATTTCAACAAGTCTACTACTGATATTGAACTGTGAGCGACAAGCTCAGATAACTACTAGAGAGTCCCTACAAGACTGAAAGAAGGAGGCATCTAGCAAAACCCCGCAACATCCACATGTGCTGCAGCAAAGGATACCTGGAATAGAGTCAAGCTTGGCGCCCTTGTGGTTGGACACCTAAAAAGTTTTTAAATTTTTTATTGCAAGGGTTAGTACCCAAAAACATTTGAAAACATTTAACAAATGATTAACTTGCAGTAATAATAAATATGCATGCTCTTCATATTTTAGTTAGTGCCGCACTCTCTTGAGGACTTCCTCACCCCTCCTCTAACGTGCACTACTAATGCTTCCATTTAAAATTACTAGGTCCTACGCTCCTGACCCAATGCTTATTTTTAAACTTTGAATGTTACCTAATCTAACCGAGTATGCCTTAATTCATGATTTATAAGTTATTATAAACATCAACTTAATTGAATCATTACTCCTTTTTAATTTCATATAACATTCACACCGGTTATACACCTAATACATTTTTCACTATGTATTAATTATTCCCTATATAATTATTTACCTAATTATATAATTCAATCATATTACAGTATTCACAAACATACTGAAATAACATTTAATGCCAACTTTCGACCGAGTAAGAATACTCACAAAATATAAATTTTCCCAAGTGCTATCCCACTAGGTGTATTCACGTAACCTAGTTATCCAAGTTAGATTCGCTAACTAAATTAGTTTAACATACGAATTGGAGGCGGTCATATTCCTTCCCTGAAAGTGAGATACCCCTCACCCATATAACGGACGCTATGACCTGGAATTTATACTCGCCCAACTCCTCAAGCTAGGGGATTCATCCACTGCGCGCAACCTCCCCTATAGCACTAGAGTACATACTAATAATATTCAATCACTATTATTAATGCACACATACTATATATATATACTACCACACTCCGTATATATATATATATAAAAAATTGTCCCGGCTACACCATGTACAAAACCCGTAACATAAGCCCATTTAATTTATTAAGAGTTTTATGGCCCAACTATAATTATTAATTAATTTGCACATTAATTAAATTGGTCACCTTTGGTGTCGTCCCCACCATAAATTTGGACTCGCTCTCGTAGCCCGAAATAACCTCACTCGAGTCTAAATTCCCGACTCCCGAATTTTCTTCATTTCGTGACACCAAAAATTTCCTCAAATCCTAATTAACTTTACTCCTAATTAATTAGGTTTAAACTCATGTAATAATTTCCCCATAATTAGTTACATAAAGGTTTATTATAAAATTTTCTTTTATATACATAACTGGGCAGAATTGCCGAAAACTGCCGACCTTCGATCGATCGACCCCAGACCTTCGATCGATCGATCGAACAGGTCTTCGTCTTCTTCGCGAAGACTGAATCAACCATGGACGGAAATTTCCAAACCCTAATTCCTTCTACCAGTAACCTCAAGCCCTCTTAGTATTAATACATGTTAGAAACCTTTTAGGGAGCTCCAGAATGTCCACCAACATCATTAATTCGTCAATTAACTACAGTTTTTGGATTTGGGTAAAATTTCATCTTTAACCCTTAACTCATTTACATCCCAAATCCCATCACCAAATTCATTTCTAATTATCCAGATATCATCCTAACAAATGTGTATCAGTTCAAAATATCAGATTTCTACCAGAATTTTCATTAAAATTCGTAAATCAGATTATCACTTTTCAAAACCTCATGTTTATGCCATGAACACCCAAAATGAATTTTCTTAATCAAACACATCACATGAATATGAATTTCAAATAAGATTTAATGCTATTGCAAGTTATCCACTTGCCTTAGGTTTCGTAGTGTCTGATTCGGAGATAAATTCCAAGGTTGAAGATGATCCTTGTTGGCTCTCTAATGATCCCCAAAATTGCCTTTAACTGCTATTTGGGTTCTTTAATTCAATTAGCCTTTTTCTAAAACTCTATCAGCCGTTATATCACTCCTCCAAATTCCTTAATTTACCTAAATCCCGTTTTTTGCCTAATGGGCTAAGCCCGAGTAACCCAAATGCCCCCGTATGGGCCCGACTATGTCTAAAAATGCCCCGTGACCCGTTTACTACCCCCGGGTACACTTTTCCGACTATCTCGGCCCATCCGGACTCAATCGTACACTCAGAATTGGAATCCGAATTGATTTATAAAAATGTGTATCCCCTCACCCCTTTAGTCTATACCGACTCCCGATTGAGATAAGTGCCTACCCTGCCATTAATACTCGAAATGACTTAAACAAATAATTACTATTCATTTAGTAAATAACTTCCCGCAAATATTAACCATTTATTCCTCGATTAATATTTAAATAATATATCCCTAATTAATTCAATTTAAATTACGATTCACAAGTAATTTTAAATTTCCGAATTAATTAAATATTTAATGCATGAAAATGCGGGGTGTTACATACTCCCCCCCTTACAAAGGAATTTCGTCCCCGAAATTAGGTCATACCTGCGATGAAAAGCTCTGGATATTGCTCCCGCATATCCTCCTTCCGCTCCCAGGTAGACTCATCAATGTTGTGATGACCCCACTGTACTCTAACTAGTGGAACAACCTTGGATCGTAATTTTCGCTCGCTACAGTCTAGGATAGCCACCGACCTCTCCTCATATGAGATGTCTGGCTGTAAATCAATTTCTTCGAGTGGGATGTGCCAGAAGGCCCTCTCACTCCTGCGGTATTTCTTCAGCGATGCTACATGGAACACGTCGTGTATCCGCTGAAGATGCTCCGGTAATCCTAGCCTGTAGGCTACAGGCCCCACCCTCTCGATAATAGGGAAAGGTCCCATGTACCTCGGTGCTAGTTTACCCTTCTTGCCGAACCTCATCACCCCTTTCATGGGGGATACCCTGACCAATACTTGATCCCCAACCTCTAACTCCACGTGTCTTCGTGAAGCATCAGCGTAACTTTTCTGCCTATCCTGAGCTATCCAAATCCTCCCTCGGATCAGCTCTATCTTGGAAGATGTCTCCTGTACAATCTCCGGCCCCAACAGTTTGTTGTCCCCCACCTCTAACCAACAAGCCGGTGAACGACAAGGTCTCCCGTATAATGCCTCGAATGGTGCCATGCCGATCGTGAATTGATAAGAGTTATTATACGCAAACTATACCAGAGGAAGATATTTCTCCCAACCTCCCCCAAAGTCTAGTATATACATTCTGAGCATATCTTCCAACATCTGATTGACTCTCTCGGTCTGCCCGTCAGTCTGTGGGTGATAGGCTGTACTCAAACGTAACTCCGAACCCATGGCCTCCTGAAAACTCTGCCAAAAGTGGGCCACAAAGATCTTGTCCCTATCTGACACAATATTAATTGGTACCCCGTGCAGTTTAACAATCTCCGCTATGAATAGCTGTGCATAACGCATCGTCTCAAAGTCTGTGCGAACTGGTAGGAAGTGGGCCACCTTGGTCAACCGATCCACAATAACCCATATGGAATCGTGACCCTTCTGTGATGTCGGTAATCCTGTAATGAAGTCCATAGAGATTCTCTCCCACTTCCACACAGGAATTTCAAGTGGTTGTAGCATCCCTGATGGTTTCTGATGGTCAACTTTCACAAGCTGACACGTGGTACATTTCGAAATAAATTCTGCTATGTCCCGTTTCATCCCTGCCCACCAATACTGCCTCCTCATATCTTGATATATCTTATCCCCACCGGGATGTACCGCGAATCTCGACCCATGAGACTCTGTCATCACAGCGTGCCTCAACTCCGCATCCTCAGGCACAATCAGCCTCCCATTATGGCATAAGCCTCCCTCCGAGCTGATCGAGTAACCCTCTGCTCCCTCAGCTAGTAACTGGCTCACCCTATCTCGGAAGGTCTGATCCTCTGCCTGGGCTCCCACAACCCGCATAATGATCTCGGGTGTGATGGATAATGCTGACATGCAAGCCCTGGCTACATCATCCTCGTATCGAAGTTCTCTCCACTTCGCTTTCCAAATTCTGATATTTCCCCAGTCGGTCTCCGACTCAATGCATCTGCCACCACATTAGCCTTACTAGGATGATATTGAATATCAAACTGATAGTCTTTCACAAATTCTAGCCATCGCCTCTGTCTCATATTCAAATCCTTCTGAGTGAAGAGATACTGAAGTGATTTGTGATCCGTGAATAGCGTGAACTGCTCCCCCAGGAGATAATGTCTCCATATCCTCAAAGCAAAAATGACTGCTGCTAACTCCAGGTCGTGAGTGGGGTAATTCTTCTCATGGGTCTTTAGCTTCCTGGACGCATAAGCTATAGCCCTTTCCTCCTGCTGAAGCACACCCCCAAGTCCCTGTAAGGATGCGTCAGTGTAAACCCGATACTCTAATCCTCCTTTCGTCAATGCAAGTACGGGTGCAGATGTCAACCTGTCCTTTAACTCGTCGAAGGCTAATTAACAGTGATCATCCCAAGTGAAAGGTACCCCTTTCCGGGTAAGATTCGTCAAAGGGCCTGCAATCTTCGAGAATCCTTTGATAAACCGTCTGTAATAACCGGCCAACCCCAGAAAACTGCTCACTTCTGTCGGTGTCGTGGGCTGTCCCCACTCCCTCACCGCCGATACTTTACTTGGATCCACCGCAATACCCTGGTCTGACACCACGTGGCCAAGGAACTGGACCTCCCGTAGCCAAAATCCACACTTACCGAATTTGGCATAGAGTTGGTGATCCCGTAATGTCTGTAACACTATACGTAGGTGCTCTGCGTGCTCCTCCTCGGTACGCGAGTAGATCAGGATGTCATCAATGAACACGATAACAAACTGATCGAGAAACTCCCTGAATACTCTGTTCATGAGGTCCATGAACACTGCTAGTGCGTTGGTGAGTCCGAATGGCGTCACCCTGAACTCGTAAGACCCATACCGCGATAGGAAAGCGGTCTTCGGAACATCTTCCTCCCGGATACGTAATTGACGATATCCTGACCTTAAGTCGACCTTAGAGAAATAGGACGCCCCTCTCAACTGGTCAAATAGGTCGTCAATCCTAGGCAACGGATACTTATTCCGTATCGTGGCCTTATTCAGCTCTCTATAGTCCACGCATAACCGTAGTGAGCCATCTCGCTTTTTCACAAATAACACCGGTGCACCCCATGGCGATGTACTCCTTCGTATGAAACCCTGACCCAGGAGCTGCTGAATCTGCTCCCTCAGCTCACGCATCTCCGAAGGGGCCATACGGTATGGGGCCCGAGCAATTGGCCTCGTCCCCGGTGCTAAATCGATCACAAATTCGATTTCCCTGCTAGGTGACAACCCTGGTATCTCCTGGAACACATCCTCAAAGTCTCTCACCACTGGGATTGAATCCAGCGGAATAGCCACCTCCTGTGAGGTTTCCTCCTCAATGTAATACAAGTGCGTGCGTGAACCTCCCTCGGGTAGTGGCATTTCTATTAAGAACATCTCCTGCCCTGGAATGGAGAACACGATAGTCCTTTCGTAGCAATCCACCGTCGCCCGATAACCTGCCAACCAATCCATACCCAAGACGACATCGTACCCCTCCATGTCTAACACTAGTAGGTCCGCTGCTAAACTAAGTCTCCCAATCAAAATGTCCACACCCCGACAAATCGAGTGAATCGTGGCCCCGCTGCCAACTGGCGACTCTACACACATCCGAAGACCTCCCGCGGTCTCTAGTAGTCCGGCCCGTTTAGCAAAATTTAATTTAATGAATGAATGTGATGCTCCTGTATCAAAGAGAATATTACCCTCATAACCATGAATGAGAAACATACCCTCAACTGCTGGCGGTGCTTGCTGTGCCGGGGGATTTGGAACATCCTGGACGTTATACACACGTCCGTAGTGCATCTGGCCCTGCTGAGGTGGGGTGGGTGGGGCTGGTGCTGCTGGTGGTAATTTCCCCCGTTGCCCCTGTTGGGCCTCCTGCTATGGGCCTCTGCCCCTCTGTGGGCATTCCCTCTTAAAATGTCCTGGCTGGCCACACACAAAACATCGTCTCTGACTATCCCCTTGTCGTTGGCCCTGACGTGGCTGGCCCTGGCCCTGCTGGCCTCCCCATTGTTACCTTGGCCCTGACGGACCTGAGGAACCTGCTGCTGCTGATTCGGGCTCGGCTGCCCCTGCCTGACCCCTTGTCCTCCCTGTCGGAAACCACCAGGCTTAAACTTCTTAGCCTGATTCCCTTGCTGACTACTTGCCTGCTGTTGATCACCACTAGTGTCACTACTAATAACAGCCTTGCCCTGTTGGCTCGACTCCCCTGTTTGCTTGCTCCCCTTTGCATAGAAGCGATGGTCCTGGAAATGTACAAGTGCGGCATTAACAACGTCTGTATACGTCACTAACGCCGGATTCCCAATCAAGTGTTGCCTGATCCTCCAGGATAAACCGTCCATAAACCTCAATTTCTTCCGCTCCTCATCGCTCACCTCATTTGGCACAAAGTTTGCCAAACGGGTGAACTCTTCTTCGTAGTCTGCCACTGATCGGTCACCCTGAACTAAATCACTAAATTTATTCCTCATCTCAGTCTCTACTATTGGTGGAAAGTATTTGCGGTCGAACCGCACCCAAAACTCTTCTATCAGCATCAAGTCTCGCTCCCCGATGGTGGTTACTGACTCCCACCACTGTAAGGCAGCCCCTGATAGACGAAAGGTAGCAAGCATCTTCTTCTGTACCTCGGTACACTCCAACATGCGCAGATGGCGCTGAATGTTCTTCTTCCAGTCACAAGCCTCTATCAGATCTGTACTACCCCGGAACTCAGGTGGGTGACCCTTCTGAAAGGTCTCCCTAACTCTCTGCCAAGATGGTGGCCCCACTGGACCCTGAACTGCTGGTGCCACTGGAGGCGGTGCCTGGGGCTGTGGAAAGTGAGCTGCCATAGCTCTCATCGCTGTTTCGACCGCCTGGGCCACTATCACTGCCACCTGAGTAGTGGAAATCAACTCGAGTGGGGGTGGTGGTAGCGGTACATGTGGTTCCTGATGAGCCTCCCTGATTTCATCCCTAGCCTCAGCCCTCTCGGCTCTCAGTCTCCTCGGTGGCATCTGAAATAGATTGAATTGTATAAGTACACAATTTACACAAAAATATACACAGCAGAAATACGATATCTCACAAGCGGAAAATGAATCAACAGTCCTAATAATAGGGCTCTATAACAACGAGTGTTACACTGAAACGTAGAAAGTCACACAGATCCTAAGGACACTAGAACCTGATGATCTAATACCATCTGTGACACCCCACCTAATTAATCCCGGGTGATCAGTCCTAAATCAAGTTAGAAAATGTTTCTCAGTTGGTCCATCCTTAGCATCACTTTCGTCTTTTTAAATTACTAACCACCTAAGTGAGAAAAGTAGACCGGTGCCAATTTATCTTTCAATTAATTAAATAAAACTCGTGCGGAACATACAATAATACACAATCACGGTTAATTAAAATAACCATCCACAATTAAAACACCTAACCGAATAAACCATCGGTCCAAATATCAAATACAAGTAAACATCAGAAAAACATTTCAACAAGTCTACTACTGATATTGAACTGTGAGCGACAAGCTCAGATAACTACTAGAGAGTTCCTACAAGACTGAAAGAAGGAGGCGTCTAAAAAAAACCCGCAACATCCACATGTGCTGCAGCAAATGATACCTGGAATAGAGTCAAGCTTGGCGCCCTTGTGGTTGGACACCTAAAAGGTTTTTAAAATTTTTATAGCAAGGGTTAGTACCCAAAAATATTTGAAAACATTTAACAAATGATTAACTTGCAGTAATAATAAATATGCATGCTCTTCATATTTTAGTTAGTGCCGCACTCTCTTGAGGACTTCCTCACCCCTCCTCTAACGTGCACTACTAACGCTTCCATTTAAAATTACTAGGTCCTACGCTCCTGACCCAATGCTTATTTTTAAACTTTGAATGTTACCTACTCTAACCGAGTATGCCTTAATTCATGATTTTTAAGTTACTATAAACATCAACTTAATTGAATCATTACTCCTTTTTAATTTCATATAACATTCACACCGGTTATACACCTAATACATTTTTCACTATGTATTAATTATTCCCTATATAATTATTTACCTAATTATATAATTCAATCATATTACAGTATTCACAAACATACTGAAATAACATTTAATGCCAACTTTCGACCGAGTAAGAATACTCACAAAATATAAATTTTCCCAAGTGCTATCCCACTAGGTGTATTCACGTAACCTAGTTATCCAAGTTAGATTCGCTAACTAACTTAGTTTAACATACGAATTGGAGGCGGTCATATTCCTTCCCTGAAAGTGAGATACCCCTCACCCATATAACGGACGCTATGACCTGGAATTTACACTCGCCCTACTCCTCAAGCTAGGGGATTCATCCACTGCGCGCAACCTCCCCCTATAGCACTAGAGTACATACTAATAATATTCAATCACTATTATTAATGCACACATACTGTATATATATACTACCACACCCCGTATATATATATATATATAAAATTGTCCCGGCTACACCATGTACAAAACCCGTAACATAAGCCCATTTAATTTATTAAGAGTTTTATGGCCCAAATCTAATTATTAATTAATTTGCACATTAATTAATTTGGTCACCTTTGGTGTCGTCCCCACCATAAATTTGGACTCGCTCTCGTAGCCCTAAATAACCTCACTCGAGTCTAAATTCCCGACTCCCGAATTTTCTTCATTTCGTGACACCAAAAATTTCCTCAAATCCTAGTTAACTTTACTCCTAATTAATTAGGTTTAAACTCATGTAATAATTTCCCCATAATTAATTACATAAAGGTTTATTATAAAATTTTCTTTTATATACATAACTGGGCAGAATTGCCGAAAACTGCCGACCTTCGATCGATCGACCCCAGACCTTCGATCGATCGATCGAACAGGTCTTCGTCTTCTTCGCGAAGACTAAATCAGCCATGGACGGAAATTTCCAAACCCTAATTCCTTCTACCAGTAACCTCAAGCCCTCTTAGCATTAATACATGTTAGAAACCTTATTAGGGACCTCCAGAATGTCCACCAACACCATTAATTCGTCCATTAACTACAGTTTCTGGATTTGGGTAAAATTCATCTTTAACCCTTAACCCATTTACATCCCAAATCCCATCACCAAATTCGTTTCTAATTATCCAGATATCATCCTAACAAATGTGTATCAGTTCAAAATATCTGATTTCTACCAGAATTTTCATTAAAATTCGTAAATCAGATTATCACTTTTCAAAACCTCATGTTTATGCCATGAACACCCAAAACGAATTTTCTTAATCAAACACATCACATGAATATGAATTTCAAATAAGATTTAATGCTATTGCAAGTTATCCACTTGCCTTAGGTTTCGTAGTGTCTGATTCGGAGATAAATTCCAAGGTTGAAGATGATCCTTGTTGGCTCTCTAATGATCCCCAAAATTGCCTTTAACTGCTATTAGGGTGCTTTAATTCAATTAGCCTTTTTCTAAAACTCTATCAGCCGTTATATCACTCCTCCAAATTCCTTAATTTACCTAAATCCCGTTTTTTGCCTAATGGGCCAAGCCCAAGTGACCCAAATGCCCCCGTGTGGGCCCGGCTATGTCTAAAAATGCCCCGTGACCCGTTAACTACCCCCGGGTACACTTTTCCGACTATCTCGGCCCATCCGGACTCAACCGTACACTCAGAATTGGAATCCGAATTGATTTATAAAAATGTGTATCCCCTCACCCCTTTAGTTTATATCGAATCTCGGTTGAGATAAGTGCCTACCCTGTCATTAATACTCGAAATGACTTAAACAAATAATTACTATTCATTTAGTAAATAACTTCCCGCAAATATTAACCATTTATTCCTCGATTAATATTTAAATAATATTTCCCTAATTAATTCAATTTAAATTACGATTCACAAGTAATTTTAAATTCCCGAATTAATTAAATATTTAATGCATGAAAATGCGGGGTGTTACATAAGGTTTCTGTGATTATCATGGTATTAACCACCAATTCAGTTATGTAGCGTATCCCCAAAGTGTGGGCTGGCAGAGGATTATAACAAAACCATGCTAGATGGACTAAAAAAGAGGTTGGAAAGAGCTAAGGGTGCCTGAGTGGACGAGCTGCCTCATATTATGTGGGCCTACCGTACCACTCCTAGGAGATCAATTAGAGAAACACCCTTTGCAATTTCTTATAGAATGGAAGCAATTATCCCACTGGAAGAAGGTCTCCTAACCCTGAGAACTACCCTGGTCAACCAAGGCCTTAATGATCATGCCTTACGCACTGAGCTTGAATTAGCAGTGGAGCGGAGAGATCTGGCTATGATCAAATTTTCTTTCTACCAACAATGATTGGCCAAGCAATACATCAATAAAGTTAATCCGAGGAGGTTCCCAAAAGGAGATTATGTCCTAAAGAAAGTCCTCGACAGTGTCGTAAAACCATGAGATGGAAAACAGGGACCAAACTGGGAAGGACCCTTCAGAGTAATCAGGGACGACCTCCAAGGAGCACATAACTTGGAAACGCTGGAAGGCAGGGAGCAACCAAGATCTTTAAATGTTGCCAATCTCAATAAATTATTCTTGCTTTATCTTTTTTTAAGCACATTTAGTTTAAGCAAATTTTCATTTTCAAACTTATGTTGCTCGTCAGATAGTATTCAATGAATAAAGGCCAGTTGGCCCTCGCACTTTAACATTATGCATTAGTTGCTTATTTTTTCTTGATCGCATCTCACTAATATGCACCTTTTCCAAATGATAACTCCTTTGTGCATAGATGAACTCCTGGGAGTACAGTAAGTTGTTCAACTTGTTTTGATTAGGGAGTCTCACGTACGAGCAGGGTTTGTAGTAGTTATAACAAGTCAATAAAAGTGTTTCGATCATTATAACCCTCAGGTCTTTGCTAATAACAAAAGAGACTGTATGAGTTTCCCCGGCAACAACGAAAGCCCTACAAGGGATCCTTAGGCAAAAAGCCAACTCAAGTTGGTCGCCTATAATATTGGTCGCAAAAAACTTACTTGGGAGGATGGCCTAGTGACCAGGTGCATTCTCTCCATCATCTTACTTAGGCCTTAGGAAATGTGATGACACAACCTACAAGGTAAAGTATTTGAAATGATATTCCAGGGCATATTGGACTGGGAGAATGTTCACACATGCGAAAAAAGGGCTAACACTTGTCTTCAACATCATTTAATTATTAAAAAGCCTAGAATGGTCATTCAGTACTGATTAATCAACAAAGACCTCATGTAACCAATAAAGCAACAATTATTAACACATGTTTAGTCGGCACATGCTTAAAATATCAAAAGTTGATAAATAACACTTTTTCATTAACCAGAATGAGAGGTTATATTTACATCAAAACCAAAATGTACAAAAGACTTAAGATGGCCCAGGATGGCGAGTAAAATAGTCTGCAACGCGCTCTCCAACCATCGCCTAGGTGTGGGGCAAACTCTTCTTCAGTATCTTCTAAGTAATGCTTCAAAAGCTGGATAAGGATAACATCTATTAGGATCCACTTATCATTTCTCGAGAAGGTATTGTGACGATGGGCTGGATAGTCAACATAGTACTTGTACCACAGGCTAGACTCCTTAGGCATTTTCACCTCACTAAGGGAACTCAACCATCCTCGAGCAAAAGAAAGGTCTAATGCCTTCTTTAACCTTATCGTGGCATCAGTACAACTTTGGTCCTAACCATCTTCCCAAACCTGTCAAGGTTCCATTCAGAATAGGTGCCTCAGCCTCGTCGCATCTCTTTGGAGCCCAACAATAATCACATAAGCTCGTTGGACATCTCCTTTAAGCTCAATAACCTCTCTCTACAGATCTTGGTTTTTATCCTAAACTATCCCAATAGATGATGACGAGCACCCTCGTATCACTAGAGAGGAACCTGATGGAATGTTCCACAATTTCACTCCTTAGTGCATCATTTTATCTTTAGATTAGCTCACCCACTTGATTGACCTTCGTGGCGTCCAAGAGTTTGGCCTTAAAGGCATCCACTTCCCCTTGAACTGAGGCTCCAATCTCCTCCATTTCTTTAAGGCTGCCTTTTAACTTGGAGACTAGATCGGCCTGGCTCTTATATTGCCTGGTCCTTATCTTTAAGGATTTGTAAATCTTTATGAAAGCCTTGCGAGCCTAGACATTGATGTTCGATCCCGTGATCTGCCTCAATCGAGAGTTAGGAGGAATATATTCATCTAAATCAATGGGCCACAATCAACAAAACATGTAATGGATTTGGCAAATATCAGTCATAAAGAACATCAAAAATGCTAACACCAGCAAAAAATAAAGGTCGATACAAGTCTTGGAGAATTACAACACATTATTAACAAAAAAGAAAAGACATAAATCCTATGAACTACAAGCTTTCCACCTGCTCAGAAGATGCTACCCTTGTTCCTTTCTCAACATCTCTTGCAGCTCAATCGTCAGCAACCGTAATCGCGCCAAGATCCCCTGCAGCTTGATCGACAGATAAATCCCATGCAGCTAGATTAGCAGGCACCCTCTCAGCTTTATCGACGGGTTAGTCTACCAGAGGCATTGGATTAGAGATCGTCATATATTGTGTGAACAGATAAGACTCTGCATGGACCTCGTAGCTATCAAAGCCGAGTACCAACCTTTTTTGAATCCCACCTATCTGAAATAGTTTATTTGACGCTCAATGTCGTCATATACTGCTTCCTAGACTTCATTGTACCCACTCTCCTTAACGATCTTACCCTCTCCTTCCAGCTTCTCGACCTTGTCAACCAGCTCCTTGTTTTCTTCGATAACTTTCATCTTATCGACGACCACCAGACTATAAGCGACCTAGAGATCAGCCAACTCCTTCAATGATTTCTCTTTAAAGGCAGCCAAAGATTTCTCCTTCTCCTACTCAAAAGCGGCCTTAGCATCGGCTTGAGCCTTACCAGAGTTCTTTAGATCCGTTTCTAACTCAGCATTCCTCCTCGATTGGTCGGCCCAACCACGTAGCAGTATGGTAAAATAAAAAAAACTGTAACAAAAAGTAGAAGCACAGATTAAATTACAGAAATGGGAAAGAGGAGTCAAAGAAAAATAGAGAGAGAATAGGGGGTGCACCAAAGCAAGCACTTAAGAAGACTTGAGGGGTCAAACCCCAACCTTACTGATCGATCATGATCGGCAGTGAGCACAACCCTTTCTGGAAATTGGAGGGGGGGCTAGCAGGGAGTGTTAGAAACACTTGACCCCTCAGCAACTAGGAGGGGAGAAGGCACAAAATGGGTCATTGAGGTATATGACCTATTCCTCTCCTCTTCACTTTTTCTCTCCTCCTCCTCCTCCTCCTCCTCCTCCTCCTCCTCCTTCTTTCTCTTTGTCTCTCTCTCTCTCTCCCTTCTTTTCTCATCTTCCTCCTTTTTCTTTCTCTCCACCTCGCTCTCCTTCCCCTTGGTTCCCGGTTTGGAACCAGCAGCCATAGGGGAGTCTCATTCTATCCTCTTCAAGGACTTGATTTGATAAAAGATAAAATCATCATCATCATCTTGAATAATCAAACACATCCTCTTGGGTGGGGCCATGTCTTTTTCTTCACTGGTTCCTCTTCACTTCCTTCCTCACTATCCTCCTCAGATCCCCATCTTCACCTTCTTCTTCTTCTTCTTCTTCTTCTTCTTCTTCTTCTTCTTCTTCTTCTTCTTCTTCTTCTTCTTCTTCTTCTTCTTCTTCTTCTTCTTCTTCTTCTTCTTCTTCTTCTTCTTCTTCTTCTTCTTCCTATCCTTCCTTTTCCTCACTTTCTTCATCCTCTACTTATTCTAATTGGATGGGTTCAAATGGACCACCAACCTCCTCCTCTGCAAGATCCAAATTGGAGAATTTATCCACTGGCCAAGCAATAAAACTGGTAGTGGTGTTCTTGTATTCTAGTAGATGTACCGCTGAGCGAAGATGCTCGCTGTCATAGAGCCTATCCCTAACCTCCAATCCTTCAAAAGGTCGACAACCCTTAGCTCACAAGGAGAAAGTTCTTAATTTTTATCCTTAGAAGAAAAAAAGAAGAAAATATGAAATCAAAAAAATCAAGCAAAGAAATGAGCAAGCAAATAACTAAGAAAGATATAGTGTCAGAAAATTAGGGATCTGAGGTCCCCTGTACTTTATGCCCTCAGGTTGGGGAGGATATTACCAGTTCCTAGCAATGAATCCTTAGCTCTAGTAGTCCTTATGAGAATCAAGCAAGTTCACCACCAGGATTTATCATCATGCCTCTCCTTCAAGTATAAGATACCTTCACTTGTGTACGAAAAGACAGAACAATAGAAAAGTTCAGCGATCCTTAAGTTGGTTCCATATAATACATTTATCTTATGTACCCTATTTATAATTTTCCAAATATTTGGAGTACCCTGAGCAGGGACAATGTCAAAATACTTGAAGAATCTTAGAAAAAGAGGACTGGGGGGAAACGTCAAACCCCCCCTGTGAAATCAAGAGGATATGAATCCAGTGCTCGTCTTTTAAAGAAAGAACATCTCTGTGAATTGGGGCACATTTAATGTCTACCCAGTCAGGGACACCATAAAACTTTCTAAACTCAGAGATTGACTTATTATCAAGTCTCCTCATTAGGACACCAGAAGAAGGAACCCTAGCTGTAGTTACAAACTAATTCAAAGAAGAGAATAACTGAGAAAGTGAGAACTACAACTTACAAGTGTTGGCAAAGCTTTGAAAGAACAACTAATAGTTAAGTTGCAAGTATTGAATACCCCAAATGATGAGTTGGGCTTCCCTAGGAAGATCTCAATGCTTCATTTCCTCCTCATGACCAGCGCACCATCAATGGTTCTCTTTAATCACAAATGTGCCATGCCGATTTTTATAATGTTCCAAGCCTTGGGCCTTGAACTCATTTCAAATCTATTGGCCCAAATTATCAGCCCAAAAATTTTAGGGTCAATTGTGAGGACGTAATTAAAAGCCCAATCAGTTGGCTGACCAACCCAGTACGTTAAACGGACTGTCCGACCCAAACATTTAGCTTATTATTTGGACGTACATTTAATATATGCTTAAATGCATGGAGATAAGCACGAATCAGTTACCAACAAACTCAGGGAGATATTCAGGAACACTGACGTGCAATCTATCAAGTCGGTTGAGTTGCCTATGGAATTCAATCACTTATTTCATACTTTTATAAATTGTAAACCTAACCCGGGGCAAAGGGACTGTAACCAAAAACATTGAGAGACACCGTAATAGAACAGTAACCTCTATGCGGACATAGGCAAGTTGTCGAACTACGTATATCTGTAGTTGTGTGTGTGATCTTGCATTCTGCTATTCATGATTGTTTTCGTGGATTTCTTTATTGTGACAATTCTTGTAATCATAGTATATTTTTAAGACTAGGTTTTTGTTTCAAAATCTTCTAAAAAAGTTATCCAAGTTCACTGTAGTGAAATGAAACTTCGTTGGTGCAAAACTATGTGGAAAATTTCAAAAAGACAATTTTTTATCGTCGTCTTGAACTCATTTGATTCAATGAAGCAATACTTCACTTCAAGGAAGCATTTCTTCGTGGTTATGCCATTGGGAAAAAAACAATTGAAAATAATCTAATGAAAATTTAGTGCACAATTTGGTGAAAAAATTTGGTGCAAAATTTGGTTAAAAAATTCAAGCCTCTTTGAGTATTTGTGAGATATAATTATTTC
The DNA here is from genome assembly GCA_949130495.1 of Sambucus nigra. NCBI lineage: Eukaryota > Viridiplantae > Streptophyta > Magnoliopsida > Dipsacales > Adoxaceae > Sambucus > Sambucus nigra. The sequence goes on from OX422210.1 coordinate 183,960,389, forward strand.
ATTTAGATTTTAGAGTTATTTGCAAGTTTTATAACTTCTTCTCAAGACTTGAACATATATTTTCTAACTTTGTTCTCGAGATATCTGACATTTTAGGAAGTTGGAAATACATTTGTTGATTCTATTAGTTCAAATATCATTGGAACAAAAAATTTGGATCTTTAATTTAAAAAAGACGTTTAATATAGATTACAAGACATTGGTGGCAGACCACACTGCACACGATTGTTAAACGTTCTCTAGTTGTTGGCAACTTCTCGTTGCACAAGATATGGTATGAAAGAGATTTTGTTTAAGTTATGCGGAAGTATGGTAAGACATAGTTCTTTATTTTAAGTCATACCATGTTTAATTTGTCTTTCATTCGAGCCTAGGTTTTTCCCGTTGGTTTTTCCTTCGTTACGCCTTTGGGTTCATTCGAGCCTAGTTTTTTCCCATTGTTGGTTTTTTCTTCGTTACACCTTGTGTGATTGTTTATCTTGTTTGCATCATAATTAATTTTCTTAATCCAAGAGATAATATTGGATTCGAATCATTTTATTGATGTTTATCACATAGACATAGGATTGTTTATTTGCCCATAAAGTGGATTAAAGGAAAATATGACCCTAACTTGACAATAATTTTAATTTGTCTAGTTATTTTTATGCATCATGGTACCTTTAGATTTTCCTTAGTCCCATACACTACATGCACACTTTGATAACAAAATATATGTCTCATACCTTTATTGCACACATATCTAAATATTAACATTTTGATACATGGAGGGAAAAAATGTCTTATTATGACTTGATTAAATACTTCCATTATCTCCATATGAGTCTTACATCGAAATGCCCAAATCTATGACGACGGGCCAAATTGTTTTTTAAATCCATTTCCACTACGCTCTTTATATGATCGACACATGTTTCATCTCATATTAACTTAAAGGTATTTATTGTCATTCTCACACATACATTGATACACTTAATTATGACACCCCACCTAATTAAATATCGGGTGATCAGTCCTTTATTAAATTAAATCAGAATATTCAATTGGTTCATTCTCAGCATCACTGTCGAAAAATAATTTCTGTATTAACTCACCTAATAATTAATTAAGCTAGTGTTAAGAAATTTCTAGTTTTAAGTTAATTAAAACCATTCCGCAATACGGAATAATAATAAGTAACATCACATCACAACTGAACTAAATATAACAAGAATAAATGTGACTGAAATAACTCTCTAGTTAAAATATATCATTACCACCAATCAAAACTGATATCGATAGTACTGACATAAATAATTACAACCTCTGGAATAGAAATAAAATAACAAGAATCCTGGGCGACATGCCATAAATGAAAGTAGACACTACATATGTGTGAATCAACAGAATGGAAGCATCTAAAAAAATTCTGCATCTCCAGTAGCAGTTATAACTCGTCGAGACATTCATAATCTATGTTGGCATCCCTGATACTGGACACCTGATGTACATGATACAATAAATAAGAGAATATGCAAGGAAACGGGTCAAATCCCTATTGTAAAAGATTTTTAAAATAGCAAGTGCTTAACAAATGCAATTAAGCAATTATTATGTACATGTTAGCTTCCCGGGCTCTTGCTCGAGAATTCTTACCTCTCATCTAGTGTGCACGCCTAACGTACCTTATCATCTCCCAAATTAAGGTTTTTAATTATGATTCTAACCCATATCATTTCCCCGGATTTTCCACACAATACGTATAATCATTAAACATGTTCATTTCTTTTTAATATGAACTAGGCTTTCAGAACTTTAGGATTAAGTACTCATTTACTTAATTCAATCAAATCTTATTATTCATATTCATCTATAATTTCACACAGTAGATTACCTCATAGTATATAGATATTTTAATCAATAATTTCACACAGTAGATTACATCACAGTATATATATTCATCACATTATTATATATACTAATATGGCACATCCAAGACATAGTTGTGGTGCATGCATACTCTGTTATCATGTATTGATACATCTCTCGTTGTATAAAGGACTATTGGTTTGTCATCTTTGACGAACCCTAAATAACATAACACATATATATTAGAGGCGAGCATACTCTCCAGCCAAATGGGTCACGCGCGTACCTACATTCCCATTCAACCGTCGAAACTATCATTCACACCGATAACACGTGTCCAAGGTGCTATGCTCAGGGTACGAATCGAAACCCCCCCCCCCCCCCCCCCCAAATGGGCACATCAGGATAACATCGTCCACAATGCAAAACCTCCATCCCCATAGCAAGCAGCGTAGGTATGTCGTACACATAATAAATAATAATATAGGTATTCACCCAACCTATATACAATAACAATAGGGCACACGCACAACCCATATAAATATTTCCATACGTAGTATATTTATCTCTAATATCTTACGTATTTACAGATTATGACTTTACTTCTTAAAGTATATTCCCGAGATTCTCTCATCACTCAAAGGGTAATCATTTATTCCTCATATAAATTCAGTAGGTAACATCTACGCCCTACTGGTCCACGTCATCACAACTCCCGAATTTCTACGAATTAAAATTATCTTCAATTAGGTTTATATCTCGATAATCCCTAATTCAATTTTAACCCTTTATTCTATCTCCTAGGGTCAATCCCATACATGCCTAAGGTTATTCCGATAACTATTGACCCTCTTACTACTGGTACTAACCTTAAATCATCATTTATCCGATTTAATCCCCAAGTTATATAATTCTCCATCATAACTCATTAAATTAACACTCATTATTTTCCCCCATTCAATCCCACATATAATAGTATTTTTTCGGATCTTAAGTATGCCCTACTGTTCTTCCACAAATTCCATTATGTTCCATTAATAAACAAAAAAGATTTATAAAGTTGAGATTCAATCACAATTTAAAAAGGAAACAAATCAAATTTCCAGGGGGAGTAGATCGATCGACGATTTTGGTTTATCGATCGATCGACATTCTTGGGTCTATCAATCAATTGATCATATATTTGCCCAGATTTCTGCATAAGTTTACCTACGGGTTTTACATTTTTTTATCATCAAAACCACTATCAAATAAACCCTAACTCCTCATAATATATCCCAAAAGATATATCACAGTGTATAAATGATTTCTAACCTCTAAACAATATGAAATCATCATGAAGTTTGAATTAAATCAAGTTACCTCCCTTAAAATTCAGAAACTTATTAGTTTGTCATCCATACAAGAACAAATATAAATCCCAAATTTTGTTCACCAAATGATTCCCAAATTTCATGGATTTAGTTCTATTTTCAGAAAGAGATAAATCCTACATAATCATCATTTCAAAGATTCATTTAAAATCATCACAATTCATCTTTGGTTCATACAACTTTTCAGAATTTTACTACTATTCTAACATGGACAATATATATGCTAAATTTGCAATAGTTAATCACTTGCCTCTTAATCTATAGGTATGAACCATTGGGGAAGATAACTCTACTGGTGTTCTTCATTTTTTTGGCCAACTTCCGGTGGTGGTGGTGCAGAATGACTCTTGGCCTTTTGTCTCCTAGAGAAGTCTCTTCCTCTCCTAGAGAAGTCTCTCACTCTCCCCTAAGTATTTTCCTCTAATTTTTAGTGAATGAATATGAATTCTACCACCTCTAGACTTATATAATAATACTCAAATTTCGTGGGTACTATTCACCTTTTTTGGAAAACGACCAAAATACCCCTACGGGTGTTTGTTTGGTTCCAAATTGCCTCAAGACCCAAAGTAACCCCCCAGGTAGACTTTTTCGACTATTTAAACCCTTTCGGACACTTTGGCGCAGTCAAAGCGACCATTATGATGAAATAAAAATAGTTTACTTTTCATTCCAATTAATTATAGTCCCGACACGACTCACAGGCCTGTGACGACTTAATTACCATAATTGTCGTATTCGCAACTCGCGGTAATATGTAAAGTCATAATCATATATACTACTTTTAATCATAAGTAATATTCAACATAAATCACATATTACTCTATTCTTGAGTAATATTTAAATCCGGATTAATTTTCAATTATTCCATAATTAATTCTAATCAATCCCATTTAAAAGTCATTAAAAAAATACGGGGTGTTACATAATTCCCCCTACAACGGAATTTCGTCCCGAAATTCGGAAATATATACCAAATAAGGACAACTCTGTCTATATATTGCGCATCGCACCCTCGCGTTCACAAGCAAACGACTTCGTACCGCCCATACAGTAAGCTATCAAATTCCCTTAATAATGAACACCTCATGTACGTTCTTTTTAAACCCCAGGTTACCCTGTCACGTAGGTTCTTGCCCAAGCCTTACCGTTTAAGTTTCACTACTTAAATTTTATTTTAGATATTCACTATCTAGCCTTCTACCATTCGCACTTTAGTAGATTAATCGTTCTTTAGATATATACGATCTCGTCTCGCGATTATCACATATAAGTAGGTTATTTGTGCAGTATATATTTTACACACCTTATATACTATAAGTATAAACTTATCTCTGATATTCGCAATATTACCTGGTCCCCCATCTTTAACTAACAAGCAGGAGAACAACAAGGCTTATTGTTCCATATTTCTACTGGCATCATGCGAAAAATGAACTTATACGAGTTATTGTACACAAACTCCACTAGTACAAGGTACTGCTCCCGTCCTTCCCTAAGATTCAAGGGTACACATATAATTTATACTCTAATATCTGATTAGTCTTCTTGGTCTGCCCATTTTTCTGCGGATGATAAGTCATATTCAATCATAACTCGGTACTCATGGCCTCGTGAAATCTCTCCCATAATCGAAAGACAAAGATCTGGTCCCAATCAGACACAATATTAAGCGATACCCTATGTAACCTCACTATATCGGTTATAAAGATCTTTGCATACTATCCCATAGTATAATTAGTCCTAAATGGCATAACCTGAATTTCTTCGATCAACAGATCCACTATCTCCCATGTAGGACTGTAACACCTCTAGGAATTAGTTACCTTCGTGATAAAATCCTTGCGAAAGCTCTTCCATTACTACTGGTTGAAGAAACCCCTGCTGAGTTTGGATGGGCCACCCTTTTACCAACATAAAGGTGGCCCACTGCAAAACGAATTTAGCAATATTTCTCTTCACTAAATCCCATCACCATTGTCGTTTATAACATGATAAATCTTTATATTCTCCTGACTGTATATCTAATCGTGATCCCTGTGACTTTTCCACACCGCGTGTCGCAAGTCCTTTCCTGCTCTTACGAAATAAGCTTCGACTTCCCCGGCTATATGTTGTCGAATTCACCGGGCAATCATAATCTGCTGCCTGATACAATACCATCATTATGGACATTTGGGGAATGGTGGTCTTAACTGATAGAAATGATCGGATAATCAAGTCCTGATATCTCGACTTCTATATTTATTTACCTTATCCCATACTTCTCGAATGGGAATAATATCAAGATTCAATTACCTATGGAGCCCATACACCTTATGTCTCGCGCATTATTGCACAAATCAATTCGTGCGCATTGGACGTGCTTTTCTATTCATAAGGTAACCATTTTGTACTAGTTTTCTAGTCAGAACTAGGCGACTCTACCGGCCTTAAGTCATAGTGGAATTATCAACTCTCAGTTGTATTCTCGTATATGTACAATAACCAAGGTACGAAATCCATGTACTATCGTCCAAACTTCTCTCCAACTCTCGATGTTCGCTAGTTTCATGCGTGGGATGTCTCGCAAAGAAAAATCCAAATAAGGAACCCCCTGATACACTACTCCCTAACATAGTCGGTTGTCGAGATCCGCAAGGCCATCGGTCCATAATATATACCTTCCAACAATCTCCCTATGTTGACATAAAAATCTACTTATGTCCCTTAGAAATAACATAAAACATGGCGTTCTAACTATCCTAAGTTCCCGGTGCTATATATATAACGAGCTATATCTCGCTGCTCAATTAAGAACACAATGTATCCTAAATCACATCAGTAAATAAATTCTTACGCAATGCGATCACATATAACTAGACAATATACTCACTGAAGTCTATGATACCATGAAATTTTCATACATATAGGCCCAACCCTATTTCAGGTGGCGCCTCACAAATGTAATATTACTCACCCGAAGTATCCAGCATGATAGTCTTATCACTCAATCTAATATCGTTTAAACATTTAGTAATTAATCACTACACATTACCATACTAAGCTCTACTTTGCTAACTCAATGCAGTAATAAATAATAACGATAAAACATGCTCTTAGTGCCCACACGACTCACTAATGGATGACATAAAAAAACCCCATTATCAACGATAAATACATTTGTAACCAGATTGTTAAAATTAACGGACCCACTAAACTCGACTCGCATGTGAATTTTAGTGTTAACCATTCATATATATGTTGTGACACCCATGTCACTTGAATTAATCCTTTACTCACAAGGATGAAACAAATCTTCATCAGGCTAGCCTGATCATAGGGTCCTTGCGTGAACTTCTCACGGCCAAAATAACCCATGATCACCTGCAATCGGTATACATCTAGGATTTCATCTAGTAGTTTCCCTTCCTCGTTGTGGGAAAATTAGTCTGTTTTACGACTTACACGCTAATCATTGAAATGTTGGCCCCAAATCTCTAGGCCTCAATTATGGCCTTACTAGCCTTCCTATTACTTCCAGGGCCCCAATGATCCTGAGGATTGGTATGATATAGTTGCTGAGGACTCCATTGGTCCTGCCTAAACCCACCACTCTCGGGTTATAAATTCCTGGTCCCGATTCTCTTGACGCAATTCCTCCATAAAAAATCTCACTCCTTCAGTTGTTATGCCTTATTGTCATGGTTTACTATCCCCCCAATGTTTACACATTCAACATTGGTAGCCCCTATCTCTACACATCGGGAAATTTCTCGTGCCATCTCCCTATCTCTGGTCCCACTAACCATTTTGGAATGTCCTTCTCTCGGACCTGGAAATCTTAGCTCCCAATTGCTATTTTCGTTGTTCCTTTGGCTTTACTGGTCCCATGGAACATGTAATCGACCTTTCTGGTCTTGGCTGGATTCATCACCACTTAGTAGGTATTTAATCATATCATTTTTAATAGGTCCCCTACTGGTTATACCTTCCGGTGATGTTCCGCTAATACCGTTGAATTCAATCTTCCCCTTCAGCTAGATTTCCCAACCCTCCTGGCTTCCCTTCTTCTGGAGGCGTTAGCAAACTTCTTGGTGACATTTACTCTAGTCGTTTTTATCATATTTCCCATCCGAACTTGAGTATTTAACTCACGAGTCATTTCATACCTATGAACTCTTCTTAGCTTCAATTTACCCCTTCGTAGTTGGGTAAGGAGTTCGTTAAGCAATTTGACTGCTATCTCATATTGGACTTTCTTTTTCTCCTATATGAGTTAAGTTTTAAAATTCTTTTCATATCCTGATTAAACATCAAATGGACGATTTCACAGTCGAACCATACTACAATATCTCATTTTATTTTCACACATGCTTCTTTATATGTGATGTCTAACTCTTATCACTTCCCATGAGGAAATATTTCGCCTAAAATTTTCAAGTCTCGGGTGTTACTACACTTCACCCCACATAATTACCTTTGAATTTATTCCTTCACAAGAGTCCTTTCGACTCCCTCGCCCTTCACTAACAGTGTTGGGAGAGTTTAGAATGACACAAACGTCATTTATGGCGGTGCTTAGGAAGCTACAGCTCCCGAGTGACTTCTTTATTGTTCTCAGCCCAGCCAACAATTATGGTGGATTCTATCACAATTACCATTTCCAAAATCTTCTAAGTCCTCAGTTGAGTCCTCCTCCTGCTGTCCATCTAACAGCTCTCGCTAGTCGTCCTACAGGTTTGGTGCACGATGCCTGAACGAACTCGTGTAAGAATTACATCACTTTTTGCTTGGCAGAAGCACGTAAGTCATAATAGACAGAGGAATGCAACATCCTAATAATAGGGCTCTACATCAAAGAATTCTACGTTTAAATGTAGAAAGTCATACAGATCCTAAGGACTCTAGAACCTGATGCTCTGATACCACCTGTGACACCCCACCTAATTAAAAATCGGGTGATCAGTCCCTTATTAAATTAAATCTTAATATCCAGTTGGTCCATTCTCAGCATCACTATTGAAAAATAAATTCTTTATTAACTCACCTAATAATTAATTAAGTTAGTGCCAAAAATTTTCAATTTTTAATTTAATTAAAACCATTCTGTAATACGAAATAATAATAAGTAACATCACATCACAACTGAACTAAATATAACATGAATAAATGTGATTGGAATAACTCTTCAGTTAAAATATATCATTACCACCAATTAAAGCTCATATCCATGGTACTGACATAAATAATTACAACCTCTGGAATATAAATGAAATAACCAGAATCCTGAGCGACATGCCCTAAATAAAAGTTGACACTACAGATGTGTGAATCAATAAAATGGAAGCGTCTAAACAAATATTGCATCTCCATTAGCAGCTATAACTCGTCGAGACATCCATAACCTATGCTGGCATCCCTGATACTGGACACCTGATGTACATGATATAATAAAGAAGATAATATGCAAGGAAAATGGGTCAGACCCCGATTGTAAAAGATTTTTAAAATAGCAATTGCTTAACAAGTGCAATTAAATAATATTATGTACATGTTAGCTTCCTGGGATCTCGCTTGAGAATTCTCACCTCTCATCTAGTATGCATGCCTAACGTACCTTATCATCTCCCAAATTAAGGTTTTCAGTTATGATTCTATTCCATATCATTTCCCCGTATTTCCCACACAATACGTATAATCATTAAACATGTTTATTTCTCTTTAATATAAACTAGGCTTTCACGACTTTAGGATTAAGTACTCACATACTTAATTCAGTCAGATCTTATTATTCATATTCATCTACAATTTCACACAGTAGATTACCTCATAGTATATAGATATTTTAATCTACAATTTCACATAGTATATTATATCACAGTATATATATTCATCACATTATTATATATACTAATATGGCACCTCCCACACACAGCTGCGGTGCATGCATACTCTGCTATCATGTCCTAATACATCTTTCGCTATATAAAGGATTATTGATTTGGGGCCTTTGACGAACATAAAATAACATAACACATATATTGGTGGCGAACATATTCCCCAGCCAAATGAGTCATGCACATACCTACGTTCCCATTCAACCGTCGAAACTATCATTCACACCGATAACACGTGTCCAAGGTCCTATGCTCAGGGTACGAATCTAAAATCCCCCCGAAATGGGATCATTAGAATAAGATCGCCCACAACGCGAAACCTCCACCCATCGTAGGTATGTCACACACACAATAAATAATAATATAGGTATTCACCCAACCTATATACAATAAAAGTAGGGCACACGCACAACCCATATAAATATTTCCATACATAATATATTTATCTCTAATATCCTACGTATTTACAGATTAGGACTTTACTTCTTAAACTATATCCCCGAGCTTATCTCATCACTCGAAGGGTAATCAATTATTCCTCATGTAAATTCAGTAGCTAACATCTACGCCCTACTGGTGTGATCACAACTCCCAAATTTCTACGAATTAAAATTATCTTCAATTAGGTTTATTTCTCGATAATCCCTAATTCAATTTTAACCCTTTATTCCATCTCCTAGGGTTAATCCCATATATGCCTAAGGCTATTCCGATAATTATTAACCCTCTTACTACTCGTACTAACCTTAAATCATCATTTATCCGATTTAAGCCCCAAGTTATATAATGCTCCATCATAACTCATTCAATTAACACTCGTTATTTCCCCCCATTCAATCCCACACTTAATAATATTTTTTCGGATCTTAAGTATGTCCTACTGTCCTTCCCCAAGTCCCATTATATTCCATTAATCAACACCAAAGATTTATAAAGTTGAGATTTAATCAAAATTTAAAAAAGGAAACAAATCACATTTCCAGTGGGAGTCGATCGATCGACATTCTTGGGTCGATCGATCAAATATTTGCCCAGATTTTTGCATAAGTTCACCTACGGGTTGTACACTTTTCATCATCAAAATAACTGTTAAATAATCCCAAGCTCCTCATAATTTATCCCAAAAGATATATCACGGTACATAAATGATTTCTAACTTCTAAATAATATGAAATCATTATGAACTTTCAATTAAATCAAGTTATCTCCCTTAAAATTCATAAACTTCTTAGTTCGTCATCCATACAAGACTAATTATAAATCCCAATTTTTCTTCGCCAAATGATTCCCAAATTTCATGGATTTAGTTCTATATTTAGAAAGAGATCAATCCTACATAATCATCACTTCAAAGATTCATTTAAAATCATCATAATTCATCTTTGGTTCATGCAACTTTTCAGAATTTTACTACTATTCTAACATGGACAATATACATGTTAAATTTGCAATAGTTAATAATTTGCCCCTAAATTCGTAGGTCTGAACCATTAGGGAAGATAACTCTACTGGTTCCTCATTTTTTTGGCCAACTTTCGACGGTGGTGGTGGTGCAGAATGACTCTTGGCTTTTGGTCTCCTAGAGAAGTCTCTTCCTTTCCCAAACAAGTCTCTCACTCTCCCCTAAGTCTTTTCCACTAATTTTTGGTGAATGAATCTGAATTCTACCACCTCTACACTTATATAATAATATTTAAATTGCGTGGGTACTATTCACCTTTTTTGAAAAATGACCACAATACCCCTCTGGGGTGTTTGGTTGGTTCCAAATTGCCCCGAGACCTAAAATAATCCCCCAAGTAGACTTTTTCGACTATTTAAATCCTTCCGGACACTTTGGCACAATCAAAACGACCATTTGGATGACATAAAAATAATTTACTTTTCATTCCATTTAATTATGGTCCCGACACGACTCACACGTGCGTGGCGACTTAATTAGCACAATTGTCGTATTCGCAACTCGCGACAATTTATAACTCATAATCATATTTAAGTCATAATCATATATACTACTTTTAATCACAAGTAATATTCAACATAAATCATATAGTATTTTATTATTTAGTAATATTTAAATCCGGATTACTTTTCAATTATCCCATAATTAATTCTAATTAATCCCATTTAAAAGTAATTAAAAAAATACGGGGTGTTACATTAACATCATTATATGACTGTAATAAGTTTGAAATTGATGTACCACTTGCATTATGAATATAAAGAGCATATATAAGGTTTTTATGATTACATATACTTCTACTACTAATGAAAAATATTAAAGAAGATGTGTGATTAAAAGTACACAAATGATCAAAAGAGGAGACCGGAGCGTTTAAAAAATATAGTCAATGACAGATTTTCACTACACCATTATTGATACCAAATATTATCCATCTTCGTGGACCAATTAGAAATGGAAACTTGTCTCTTTACATGGCAACAGTCTTAGTCAGCCGCCACTTAATTAACTCCGAAGACAGTTGCTTGGCATGCAGGTCGACCAACACTAAGAATGCAGATCATCAAAGTAAATAAATAGTCACCCATTCGGGAAACAACCAAGGGTCCTTACACACGTGGTCTAAACTATCAACCATCACATTCATTATGTATAGGTGTAAATTCTTGGATATATAAAGGCATTTCAACTCTTGATCTTCGGATCACTATAAATACATTGTATTCCCTTCATAAAAGGTAAGATAGAACGGATTAAGGGTTATTCTTCTTAGATAAAGAGTAACTACAATTACAGTGGACGTAGGCTTTTTTTCACAGTCGAACCACTCTAAAAACACTTTGCCTCTTGTGTGTTTATTTCATCGCTTATTATATTTTATCTGTGATTAGAAAATTGGATCTAGTCAACAGATTAGTGCCATCTGTGGGAACATGTGTCTATTACCATTCTCTATCTTATAGATTTTTATTCAAGGGAAATGAATGACCCTAAGAGTAGTACTAGAAATTAAGGCAACACTACCATTCCATCTGCTCCGCTAAATGAGGCCGGCTTAAATGGAATCCTAGCCACTATTTCCAGGGGTCAAGATGCCATGCAAGAAACCATGAGGCAATTGGCTCAATCATTGTAAGCCAGGTCTCTAGATCTTTCGAGGCAAAATACGGCTCCCTCTTTCAGGAAAGAAATGCCTCCTCCACCTCCTAGGCATAGCCAATATCGCTATTCCAAATCGTCATGCAATAGGTCTTACAATTTGGGAGTAAGTTCATTACTCAGATCCATAAAATTCTATAGCGGTCATTATCTTTCTCCCGAAAGGCCATGTGTTTTGGAGAGATTGAACAAAGCTTCACCTTTTAATTATTTGGGACCCCGAGCAAACAGTAATAATCCTAGATAGTTATCCAGAACCAATGAGCATCCGACCGAACGTCGTGAAGCCTCAGTCAGATCAAGATCAAGCATCCGAAAAACTGTGCATGCCGAGCAGACTTGTCAGGAATAAAGCTCAGCACAAACATATGGTCGGGACGACCGAGCTACTTCGAACAGATCCAATACAAGAAATCCTTCAAGGAAAGGATCAATCCAACGATTAGGAGATCGATTGGGAGAAATAGCTAATGCAAAGAATCTATTACAATGAAATTTTATCAAAGGGTATCCCTTCATCCAGGTAATTATTAATTTCCCAACTCCATCTAAGTTTAAAACCCTAGTGGTTACCCCCAAATATGATGGTAAAACTGACCCAATTTTACACATTGAGCAGTATCAGGCTCTAGCTGACATATATTATGTTCCTGATGAGATGTAGAGCTTTTTCAAGCAGTATGAGTGGTTCAGCCCAAATATGGTACAATAACTTGCCCCGAGGATAAATTACCAACTTTAATCAACTTGTCGAGCTGTTCATCAATAACTTCTATTTTCGGGCTAAACCAGTTAAGAGAGTAGACCACCTCCTAAGTGTCAAGTAGCGAGCGGGATAAACCACTAAAGAGTACATTACTCGTTTCAATAATGAGAAACTAAAAATGGTTGATTATGAAGAGAACACAGTCATCACTGCTTTAATGAGTGTATTACTTCTAGAGAAGCTATACTATGCTTTGGAAAAAGATCCTTCCAAAACCATGATTGGGCTCATGGACAAGGCAGAAAAAATTATGAATGTCAAGGAAACAATGGCTGCAAAGCAAAGTCCCACCCCTAAGATTGAGAATGTAGACACCTCATTCCGTTACCCCTTAACTCTCTTTAAGTTCCTATTACCTCCACTCATCACTGCAGACCCAGGTCATGTCCCGAGCACTGACCTGGAAGCCGTCGGACACTCCCCGGCTCAGTTTGACCAAAAGTTAAACTCTTCATTTTGACTGAGACTCAATGAATCTTCGAAGGGCACTAAATACCCTTTCCAACGGTCCGTCCCGTGTGCGGTTCTGAGTTACCATGCGGACGAACGATCCGTTTGCGTCCGAAGCCTGACCTAAAGGCAACCGGGCGCTCTCGGGATCTGTTTGACCTAAGTTAACTCTTCAGCACAATCGAGGCTGAATGAATCTTCGAAGGGTACTAAATACCTTTTCCAAAGGTCCATCCCGTGCGTGATTCCGACTTTCCATGCGGACGAACGATCCGTTTGACTCTGAGAGGTCACCGAATGCTTCTTGGGATCGGTTGACTAAAGTCAATTCTCCAAACCGGGTCAAACTCTTTGGAATGTCGAAGTACATCTCCTAACCTTTCCAATGGTATGACCCATGCGCGATTCGGACTTACCATGCGGACGAACGATCCATTTGCGTCCGAACGATTCCCCGTCCAACAGACCGACAAACGCTTCCGAGCCATATTGGACCCAAAGTCAACTCCCAAACCCGGGAGCGGTCCAAAGGACCTTCAAAGGTCTATGAATTACCTTTCCAACGGTATGCCCCATGCGCGATTCTGACCAACGGTTCACCCTCGGCGGTCGATTTTCTGAAAAAGCCTGAAACACACTGCCAAACGGCAGGTTCCAGAACCTTCCTATCGGCACCTTCCCAGAAACACACTGCTAGGAAGGGATATTTGCCGATCGGCAGTCCCCTAGGGCTATAAAATGAGGTCTTCACCTCAGTTGAGGGGGGAGCCCAGATCAGAAGGAAATCACTCTCAGCAAGTCCCAGAAACCTCTCTCAAAGGCAGCGTGATTTCAACTTCCAAATCCCTTTTTCACTTCCACTTTTCATCGTCCCTTTCATCAAAATTGATGAATTAACCACTCTCCCTCATCATCCAAGTGCAAGGGCTATTTTTCAACATTCAAGATCAAGCTTCAAGTCTCTAAGAAGGTCCATCTTTCTCACCTTTCTCTTCAAATCTTCTTGAATTTGCAATAACTTGTTTTATTACTTAAGCACTTTTATTATCTTATTTGCCATATCCTAACATACATTTTTATCTAGTATTATTTCACATCTCTTATTTTCATATAAATAAAACCCCAAAAAACAAGAAAAAGAGGGTTTGCTTATAAATTTCAAATAGGGATTCTCACACTTTTTCCACACTTTTGTCACAACTAAAACACTTTTTTTTTACACACACACACACACTCACAAATAAGAGATTCCCCATTTGGATTTATGGGATAAACCCCACCCCTCATTTTGTATGCGAACTACGTGGACTTTGATGCCTTTATAGGCTACGTAGGCATCTCGGGTTAAAACCCGAGACTCGAGTCCTTTTTCTCACCTTTTCTCTTCTTTTTTTTTATTTTCTCTAAATACATTTTCCTTATATTCTATATATTTGTTCTTAGTGGTGTATTACTCCATATGCGTTATCGTTCCATTATAACAATCAACGTAGGGGTAATCGCGTAAATCTTATTTTCTAATATTATTCTTATACCTTCCTACGGATGACTCGCTTTATCTTTTCCATGATACAAGTCGAGGATTCCTACCTCCATTTTATATATAGATATGCACACATATCACGAGGGAAAACATAAAGGAAAATAGCAAATATCCATGAGAGACCGAAAGGGCGGAATGGGTGCCTAACACCTTCCCATTTCGTAACTAAGCCTCCGAACCCTTCTCGAATCATTTTGGTTTTGCACGCACCAGTATGTCTTTGGATGCCATCCTTCGGGGTGGCTTCCCCTTTTTCTTTTGTCTGTTTTGAGTAAAATAGACTGGTGACTCTAAATCTCTCTGTATTTTCACACCTCACAAATCGACACCGGCCGAAGCGCTCTCCCGAGAGGGGACGCGCGGGACCCGAAGGATCTTTTCTCCCTCCGCGGCGGGGATCGGGGATGGACACAGTGGCGACTCTGCTGGGGATTTTTATTATATTTTGAGGGCTTGACTCTATTTACATGGATGATATATTTGTTTATGTTTTCCCCCATATCCGCATGTTCCCCTTCTTCATGTGTATCCCATGCTTATGCTTATGTTCACACACTTGTAAAAAATTCTCCATGTACACTTCACACCACGTGCATCTAGGATCACATATATCCCCATGTTGCACGCATCACCCATCCATACTTGGCGGTACCTTTTGAGGTACTTATACTTTGATTCCTATTTGGCATGATCAAGAAAGGCGTTCTCATCATAAGATACTATTAAGAGAATCATATATGATTCACACGATATCAACAAAGAGCATTGTTATTGGCCAAATTTTACCCAGTAACTAGAAGGTCACTTCGTGATGGGCGCTGATCCGGCAGGTCGCAGTTAGCCTAAGCGATATGACTCTCACCTTCCATTGGCCAAGTACCTTCAACCTATATTGAACGGTTCCCCCGCATTGTACCGCTTGACCAAAGTCAGGATGGGAGGTATATCGCAGGGAATTCGTTCACGTACGCCGAGTATATCAAATTCTCTCTCACACGTACCGTCCCCATGAGGTATATGGTGAGGCAATTCACGTACACTCATGTATATCAAATGGCTTGTCCACACGTACCGATTGCCCGCAAGAGAAAGACGTATATCATGGAAGTCACGCCAAAGGAGGGAACCCATGTCGATTCACCCAACCAACTGCATACCCGCATATAGGTGTCAAACCTAGGACACGCACTTTAGATTGTCGGTTTCAACCCGAAACTCTGCCAAAATTTCGGGTCGATCTGCCACCCAATTTTTGCGCATTTTTAAAATGAGACCCTGTCCGCGAGCCTGGTTACAAGTCCAAACGTAGCTTTGCATATATTAAGACCCCCCACTTTTCCAGGCTCGAGTCCCGTCCGACATTGCATTTAGGAGAATTAAATACAAGTGAAAACATATTAATCATAATAATTATGCTGAGTTCCGTCTCCAAAAACATTTCTCCCTTTTTATCAAAAATCTAAAAGCATTTCTCCCTTTTTATCAAAAATCCAAAAAACATTTCTCCCTTTTTATTAAAAATCCAAAAATATTTCTCCCTTCTTTATCAAAAATCCAAAAACATTTCTCTCTTCTTTATCAAAAATCCAAAAATAGTTTCTTCCCTTTTTCTCAAAAATAAATCTCATCCTACGCCTTCTCAGGTCGATCACACGCCCTTGGCCTGGCTCCCTATTGGCTTCGGTCTTCAGTCAAATCACCCTGGGGTTTCATCCGCTCCTCTACTACTTCTTCCGAGTATGAAATCCATCCATCTTCCATGGAGAATGAAGATCAAGCACCAGTCATACAACCGGATCTACCGATAGTCCTAGCTCAGCTCGTGGCCAAGATTGACAACCTCCAAGCCGAGGTTCGAGAAATGCAACGAAACCAAGTTCCTATTCCTCAAGAGCCCGAGGCCCTATTCCCTCGTGCTATGGGTCCACTCGAGCCTATCTGGGTCCCAGAGGAATATCAGCACGCTCCACGTGCCCCTCCTGCCAATGGGCCGCCTCCCGCCCAGCTTCCAATGCTAAACATTGCCCAGCCTATGGCTAACCTGCCTGTGGTTGCTGATTCAAAGGAGGAGGAGTTGAATAAAGGCAAAGAGGATCTTAATATGCTCACTAAGAAGTTTGACCAGGTCAGGATCTCTGGGAATTACATATACTACACCCACATGTGTCCTTATCCTAAAGCGAGGTTACTTGAGAAGTTCAAGATGCCAAATATCGAGAAGTTCGGGGGGAGTGGTCCCCCGATTGTCCATCTTCGCAGTTATTACCGTTCCATGACTCTCCTAGGGGTTTTAGAAGAGGTAATGGCCCAACTATTTCAGCAAACTTTGAAGGATAGTGCCCTCCGATGGTTTTTATTTCTTGAGGAATCCAGAATTCGTAGCTGGGAGGATGTAGCCCGAGAATTCATATCGCAGTACAAATACAACGAAGAGCTCGAGGTCACCCGCCGTGATTTAGAGCTGCTCAAATAAAACTCTGGAGAATCAGTCAGTAACTTTATAGCCCGATGGAGGGAAAAAGCAGCTACCATGACCAATCGGCCATCTGAGGAAGAACAAGTCAACATAGTAAAGAAGAATTTCTTGCCCCATGTTCGAGAAACCATGGGAGGACAGTACTACCCCCACTTTCGAGCTCTCAGAGAGGCAGGAGTAGAAATTGAGGAAAGTCTTACCAAAACAGAAGTTGAACCGAAGAAGGTGTCCGGATAGTTCACCCTAAGAAAGTATGACAAGCCTGCCAATGCTACAGCCTCGACCATCAACAATATCTCTCAACCAACCACATCATGGGCACCAGAAAGTCTCCCTGCCCCCATCCGAAGGGAATACACTGAGCTTTATGCTCCACTCTCCAAAGTTTACTAAGCCCTGTTAAGCCCCTGGATCCCCGTCCATTACCTAATCCACTTCCCAGAAATTTCAAGACTGATGCTCATTGCGCCTTTCACCAAACTGCCGGCCATACCACCGGCCAATGCTTTCACCTTCGAAACATAATCCAAGATCTCATCGATCGGGGTACCATCACCCCACCAGCCAATCCTAAACCAAACACTACTTACAATCCACTCCCAAATCACACCAAAGCCATCTTCTTGGAAGAAAACTCAGATTTTGATCCATCAACCCAAATCACTCCCCTATACCCTCCTAAACCTCTTCAAATTTACCCATATTTCCTCCTACACCCTACTGGCCCCGCTGATTAGGCACTGTCACTCCTTACTAGAGCATGCATCACTGTCCGGACCCGTTCTGAAAGTGGAAGTATGGAATTGTCAGAGGTGTTAAATCAACTCCTAGAGTTCGGGCTGAAATTGCCCTCACAGATGAATATCGACTGCCAGAGGTTCAGTGCGTTATTTTTGGAAGCGCATAAATGGGCCCGAGAGTCAGATAGTTGGGTAATACCAACTGATGAAGTCATCTTAGATGATGTTGTCCAGATCATGGCGGAAGCATTCAGGCAAACCAACAACATTCGCAGTATCACCGAGTTATTTGGTGCTTTGAAGCTACAAGGGCACCTGGTCCCTTCACCCTTACACATCCCCAGAGAATGGGAAGACCTATATGAGGAGGTCGTTGAAGTTATGGAATGCATCGACTTCACAGAGGAAAATAGAATCGTTTCCACCGGATGGGGGGAAGAATTCGAAAATTCAAATGAAGAGAAAGCTTTAGGAAGAACTAGCCCAGTAACCGACTTATGTGGGATGATATCGTTTGAAGAACTCCTCGGAGAAATAAGTAGGGTGGCAGAGCAGCCTGAGATCGATGAAGAAATAGGATTCATGTTTTTCTCTTCCTCGGTAAATCACATGACCAAATCTGGAAGACAGTACCAGATTCTGAGCTCATTACCAGCAAATGACAAGGGAAAGGGAGTTGAAAACCTTCCTATGCCAGAAATGACCATCGAGGAGAGCAAGATCCTCGATCAACTAACGAAAACTCAAGCTAACATCACTCTATGGGGGCTTTTTATGTCTTCCCAGCTGCACAGAAATTCTTTAATCAAATTACTAACTGGACCCATAGTTCCTCCCTCTACCACACCGGAAGAAGCGGTAAATTTGGTTGGATCCTTGACCTCCACCCCAATGCTGTCCTTTTCTGAAGAAGAAATACCCAAGATTGGGCCAAACCACAATCATGCACTCAACATCTCCATCAAAGTTATGGGGAAGGTTGTACCGATTTCTCTCGTTGATAACGGATCCGCTTTAAATGTCTGCCCACTAAGAACCTTCAAATGTCTAGGTCTGAAAGAAAGTGACCTCGATCCAACCTCCGCTGTCGTGCGTGCCTACGATAATATCCGTCGGGAGGTGATGGGATCCATAAAACTTGCAATTAGGGTTGGACCTATAAACCCCATCGTCGAATTCCAAATCATTGATATCCCGACCTATTTCAACCTGTTGCTCGGACGACCCTGGCTCCACAGTATAAAGGGTGTCTCGTCCTCATTCCATCAGAAATTGAAGTTCTTCGCCGATGGGCAAGTCATCACCATTTTGGGTGATGATAACAATACCGAGGGTGCAAGCACCAGCAGTCCAATTCTTGAGATACAGCATGGGTCAAATGATATGCTCCTATCAGGATTCCGAGTTGAGCCATCCCTACTCCCGGCAGGGGACGATTTCAAAGAAAGGGTTTGTCCAGAATATGACCCTCATGGCAATGTCAATGTGATTCAAATGTTCAGAAACATGCACTTCATGCCCGGACTGGGTCTAGGACAAAGGCAGCAGGGGATTCTTGAGCCCATCGAACTAAAGAAAGCTTTCCCTCCTTGTGGTTTGGGGTATCAACCATCAGAACAAGAGATCAGAATGATCCGCCAGTCTTGACCAAAGAGAAGATTAGACTGCATCCAAATTCTCTCAGGTGATTCCCTGAATGGACGATTCATCAAAGAGGGCGAGGGTTTCCCCTTTTACGATTTTCCTGAACCATGGTACGACCGCACAGACAAGAAATCTTTTTCCAAGATAGTTACCCATGGGTCAAAATTTCCCACACCGCGTCCAACCGCTTACCAAAAATATCGAAGAGACTGAGGAAAGTGATTTCGAAGATTCCTTCAACTTGCAGACATTGGGGCTGGCACTCTGCACGGTTCATTCAGTCACCACACCACTGGACCCCTCTCATCGGACTAAAGTTGCTGATACACCTCTCCTCAACTGGCATGTTGCGCCAGCTCTACCTCTTAAAATCTCCCCTAACCCCAATATTTACCCTGTTCATCTACTATTTTCTATCCTTGCTCAAATGTAATCGAAACCTCTTTTGATGAGGTTCTCAATGCTGTTTTTCCTATCAATGAAATAAACGAAGATTTTGAGTATCTTGTTGTGCCTTACATTAACTGCTTGGATTCTAATCAAACTTTTAATGATGATTATTTTGCAAACGAACAATTCTTAACTGATCTAAATAAGGTTAATAATAAACAACATAACCGCGTTCAAGTTAATGAAGAAGAGACTGTTGTTATTAATATCGATTCTAGTAGCCAACTGCGCGAGATTAGGATAGGGGCCACCCTTGACGAGCATGAGCGCGCACAACTCGAAGAATTGCTAAAAGAATTTGTGGATGTCTTCGTATGGTCCTACGACGATATGCCTGGTATCGATCCTGAAATAGCTCAACACGAGATCCCCACTTTCCCAGGTTTCAAGCCGGTTAAACAAAAGTTAAGAAAGCTCCGCACCGAATGGTCGCTCAAAGTCAAAGAAGAGGTGGTCAAACAGGTGAACGTGGGTTTCATTCGAGTAATCGAATATCCCACGTGGATAGCCAACATTGTACCTATACCGAAATCAGGAGGAAAGGTTCGGATGTGTGTGGATTACCGAGATTTAAACAAAGCTTCTTCGAAGGCTGACTATCCGCTACCCAATATCGACATGATCGTGGACAACACACCCAGTCATGCTCTCAAGTCATTCGTCGACGGGTTCGCCGGATACAACCAAATTAAGATGCACCCAGACCACCAAGAGAAAAACGCATTCATCACCCCATGGGGAACCTTTTGCTACACCGTTATGCTATTTGGTCTAAAAAATGCTGGGGCTACCTACCAGAAGGCCGCTACAACCATCCTGCATGATTTGATTCACAAGGAAGTTGAAGTCTATGTGGATGATATGATTATCAAGTCCAAAACTAAAGAAGGTCATGCTCCTGCTCTTCGAAAGTTCTTCGAACGACTGCGGTATTATCAGATGAGACTCAATCCACAGAAGTGCGTCTTCGCCGTTACAAAGGGAAAACTCTTAGAATTCATCGTCAGTGAGAAGGGGATATAAGCAGATCCCGTCAAGCTGAAGGCCATACTTGAGATGCCACCCCCCGAACAGAGAAAGAAGTTGGTGGTTTCCTTGGGAAATTACAATACATCAGTCGGTTCATCAGCCAGCTAACCTCCATCTGTGAACCAATCTTCAAGCTCCTCCGAAAGGATTCAACCAAGGTTTGGAACGAGGCCTGCCAAGAAGCTTTTGACCGAATCAAACAATATCTGACCCAACCTCTAGTTCTCATGCCACCACATCCTGGTCTCCCTTTGCTCATATACCTAACCATAACCGACACTGCAGTTGGAGCTTTGCCAGCCCAATACCTTAAAGACTCCCGCAAAGAAAGAGCCATCTATTATGCCAGTCACAAATTGGCTGGGTAGGAGGTCAACTACACTGCTTTGGAAAAAGCATGTGTCGCGCTTGTCTGGGTTACCCAAAAGTTACGGCACTACATGCTCGCCTTCCCCATCAAACTCGTATCCCGAATGGATCCCATCAAATACCTGCTTGATAAACCCGCCTTATCCAGCCGAATGGCCCGATGGTTGATGCTTCTAACCGAGTTTGATATCATGTACGTCACACAGAAGGCCATTAAAGGAAGAGCCATCTCCAACTACCTCGCAGAGTACCCCGTAGAAGAGGCTAATGTCTGGATCTCCGAATTCCCAGATGAGAATATCCTTTGCACAACCTAAGACAACCCCCGATGGCAAATGTTCTTTGACGGCGCTGCCAACAAAAAGGGATACGGCATTGGGATACTCCTGATTGCCCCGGATGACTATCATAATCCCTTCGCCATCAAGTTAAATTTCCCCTGCACCAATAATATGACGAAATACGAGGCATGCACAGTGGGCCTCAAGGTCTCCCTCAAGAAAGGTATTCAATGCCTTGATGTATATGGGGATTTCGCCCTCATCATTGGTCAAGTGCTCAGAAAGTGGAAAGTCAAGGACGAAAAGTTCCAACCCTTTCATGCCCAATTAGAAGAGTTAGCCTCCCAATTATGAGATATCACCTTCCATTACCTACCCCGAGAAAAGAATAACCTAGACGATGCTCTCACTACCTTAGCCTTCATGGTCGACATGCCCGAGGGAACAACAATGACCCCCTTCCTAGTTCAAAATCAAGACAAACCAACCCATTGCTACCTCGTTGAGCTCGTCTCCACCGAAGATCCTGAGCTAGTCAACTACTAGTACTATGATATTTGGTGCCTCCTCAAGTACAGTAGGTATCCCGAGGGTTCCAATAAGAACGACCGAGCTACCTTCTGAAGGCTGGCCGCACAGTACATCATATGTCATAAAGCACTACTCAAGAGGAATTTCAATCGAACTCATTTCCACTGTATCGCAGGGGATGACATTGAAAAGATAATGCAGAAGATCCACAGCGGGGAATGCGGGCCCCACATGAACGGTCACATGCTTGCCAAGAAGATCATCCGACAAGGCTACTATTGGACCACCATGGCCCAGGATTACACTGCCTATGTTCGGAGGTGCCCTAAATGCCAACATTTCTCCAATCTCCAACATCTCCCTCCGCGAGAATTATACAACATGACTTCTCCCTGGCCGTTCTCCACCTGGGGTATCGACATCATAGGGAAGGTTACGCCAAAGGCGTCAAATGGGCATGAGTTCATCCTGGTTGCCATCGATTACTTCACCAAATGGGTCGAGGCTGAGTCATACGCAGTATTAAATGCCAAGAAGGTGGCCAAATTCATCAAGAAAAATATCATCTGCCGATATGGGGTCCCACACGAGCTAGTATCAGATAAAGGTTTACACTTCGAGGCAGAAGTCACAGAAATAATCAATGAGTATGGGATTCAGAGACACAAATCTTCTCCTTACCGACCTCAGACCAATGGTGCAGTTGAGGCCGCCAACAAGAACCTCAAAGCCATCATCAGCAAGATGACTGAAAGTTATAGGGATTGGGCCGACCGAATCTCGTACGCCCTCTAGGGCTATCGAACCTCAATCCGAACCTCTACTAGGGCTACCCCTTACTCTTTGGTCTACGGCATGGAAGTTGTCCTCACTGTGGAGCTGGAAATACCCTCGATACGCGTCATGCTCGAAAGCAAGGTTAGTGAAGAAGACTGGTGCCAAAGCCGTCTTGATGAGATAGCCCTCGTAAATGAAAGAAGATTAAAAGCTCTTTATCACATACAAGGATATCATCGCCGAATAGCGCGTTCATTCAATAAAAGAGTCAAGGACCGTGGTGTCCAGGAGGGGGATTTAGCCCTCAAGGAGATAATAGAACCCAACTGGGACCCCAGAGGAAAATTCAAGCCCAATTGAAGTGGCCCTTACGTTATGAAGAAAATCTTATCTGGCGGTGCCGCCATGCTCACTGACCTATACGGGGAAGAGATAGATCGTCCAGTCAATCTGGACCGTCTCAAGAAATTTTACCCCTAGTCCGAAATCTCAGCGCGCTACGACTCTTCTCATCCCCTTTCTATTCTTAAAGAAAAAATCTTCATTTCCCTCTCCCCCAGAACTACGTGGGCCTGATCCTCCACAAAAACTATTTAAAAACTTTTCAAAAAACCCCAGAGGTACGTAGGCAACTCATACATCTCACATGAGCATAACCCCTTCTTTTTCACAAAAATATATTCTTTTCCTACCTCCGAGAACGGCAGTTCATTCTAAACATCTATTTGAACAAAAGGATTATGTATGCCTTAGCGATCAGTATAGATAATTCAAAATACAAAATTCATCAAAAGGCACAGGTGGATGATCATAAACTTATTTATTTCATTAATGGGGAATTATAGTACGGATTACATAAGAAAAAGGAACGGATAACTCCCTTCCCCCTATTACCATAAAAATCCAGAAAAATCCCCCACATCTGTTCCACAAATAAACTCCCCAACAGTCCTACCCATAGCTACCAGAAGAGCCTGCACCCTCATCATCTACATCCTGAGGACCCCAAGTTTCCCCTGCCTGAATAGAATGTCGCAAACATTCCATGGATCGATGAGCCTTGACCATCTTCGAAAAGACCACAACACCCCCTTCCATGGAGTCAGATAAAATAAACCACCTTTGACCAGTCTCTACTGCCAACATTTTGATGACTACTTTCCCCCACAACCACTTCATATAATCTTTGGGGACATGGCAAACCTTCCCGACAGACTGAGAGGGACGGGTCGACGGACGCCGATTTTCCCACAGAGATCCAAGCAATAGACTCAGGCGCTCAGTCAAATCCTCTATTGGAAAGAAATTTGAGATCCGAGGGGGCACGACCTGCGCCCATCCAAATTGGCGCAGAAGCTGCCAAGGGAAATAAAAAGAGGTCTGTCTGAGACCAACCAGCCTCACATATGAATACTCTCCTAGCTCCAAAACTGGCTGCAACTGTCCCCACCAAGGCACTGACCAATACAGCCCACGAGCCCCACACTCCACAAGTCAATTCTCCCAGTTCTCAACATACAGGCCAACGCTGATGAAGTGGCACGAAAAGAAGTTGGGTACAACCAACAAGGGATATTCTGGAGGAGTCTCCAAGCAGAATCTTTCAGACAACCACATGAACAGCATCACGGGGCTCCCCCTCAAAAAGTCAGAATGACCTTCTCTCCAAGCATCCAGGCCATTCAGGGTCTCCGCCAGTATCACCGCCGCAGGGTTGCGACGATATGACATCCATGAGGTAATAGCTGCAAGTTGAGGGTCCACTTGCACCTCCCCAGTCACCAGCAGCAATTTTGAAACAAGGCCCATAATAACGGCTCTAGTATAGCCAGCATCACCTACTTCTGGCAAATGCACGGACTGCAGCACCACCGGGAGGGAGATCTTTCCTCCAGCGACCAGCGATCTAGCCGCCGAAGGCGAGATATGAAGAAGCCCGACCAACAAATCCCTAGGGGAGCGGGAAAATTTGGGTAAAACCGCAGCAACACTGGGATTCACACCCAGTATGGCAGAAAATTCCTCATAGGTAGGACAAACTTCTTCCAACCCAAAGCTGAAAACATGGTCTTCGGGGTACCAGAATTGTACCACCGCTATCAGCATATTCCACTCAAAGGGTCGATTACGCCACAAGAAAACTCGACGCATGTTGAAGGCATCATAGTCGACATTATAAGAGCACATAGCTTCCAAGGCTTCAAGGTAATTAAAAAACTCAATGCTACCAGGGAGAGCCATCTGGATAATGGGTAGGCAGATGAGGATACAAAGGTGTGATGAAAACACTCCACCCTTACCCCCTTTTTATACTTGAGAAATCCTCACAAGGGACATAATCCCTGTAAAAATCGGAGGGAATCCTACCCCACAAGGTACGAAAGGCTGAAGAGGGTACCAATCAAAGCTTTCAATTGATGGGACTGGACTGAACTGTCGATAGGCAGGTCAGGGTGCTTGTCAATCGGCACCCCCACCCCATTTTTGGGAAATTTCCCTTTTTCCTCTTTTGTCAAATCAGAAAACTCAAATAAAAATTGATATTCTCAACAGAATTTAAAAATTCCTTTTCCTCCTTATATAATTTCCCTTTTTAAGTTAAAAACTTTCCTTCACAAATTTCCAAAAATATTCCTTTTTTACGGTCTCAGTAGCAAAGTAAAAAGAGCATATGCATCCATTCATTCATCATTTAATAAAAGAAAGTAAAAAACTCCATTGCATATATCTGTTTTCTGTGTTACATCATTTTGCAGGAAATAGAAAGAAAACCCAAAAACAAACGGGACTCAGCCCGAACCCACATTCTCTCTCTCTCTCTCTCTCTCTCTCTCTCTCTCTCTCTCTCTCTCTCTCTCTTAAGAGCTTCCACCCTTGCGACGCGCTCTCTTCCCCCTACGGCGAGACGACGCGCCCCCACTACCCGAGACAGAGTCTTCCCCGGACGAGGCTGACGACACCAAGCAAGAAGGAACAGGGACAGCATCCCGAATGTGGGCGGTCGCTGATGATATCCAATCTCTAATGTCCCTCAACCAAGTGGTCGACACCCGAATTTGCTGCAAGGAAAAAGAAGAATCAGTATCAAGCAAAAGAAATCAAAAGAAGAAAAAGGACCGAAAGGTTTACCGCAGGATAAAGGACCTCCTCTGTCAAACCCAGCTCCTTTGGATCCATCGCAAGAGGACGGTGCAGCATCGGCACTATCCCCCCATTAGCCCGCCGGATGTTGTACGAAGGAGTATGGAACCGCACGAAAGGAACCTCCGAGGTCGCCGCCGCCGCAGGTACTGACGGACCACCACCACTGTGGGAAGACCCCACCACCCGACTCGAACCCGCAGGAGGGAAAGGCAAGGCATCATGTATACTGGACGCCATCAACCAGCTCGTCACAAAGTCCATATAATCATACGGCGCAGCCGTATCAGTGTACAAAGCATAGGACTCGCTAATCATCGCCGCGATCCTCTCATCCTCCAACAGCTGTCGCTGTCGCTTTATAGATGTAGGAGGCTGCGCGGGTGGCACCACCACCTCCTCCTCAGCAATTTGGCGAACCACCCTCTCCCCAAGATACCAAGAATGGCCAAACTCATGCGCCAACAAATGCCTCATCTGCGCGTTCACCCCAGTCATCCCCGTATCCTGAATGGTTGTCCCCCAAGGATAAAAGGTCACCTGAAAATACCCAAGCAGGCATGAGTCAACACAGGATCAGAAGGTGAAAAAAGCAAGACCGAAAAGGAAAGGACCTTACCCGACCACTGGTCAGGCCATTCAAGACCTGACGCACCGCCTCCAGGGAGAGAGATCCCTTCGATTGTCGGTTGGCCTTACG
Source organism: Sambucus nigra (assembly GCA_949130495.1). NCBI lineage: Eukaryota > Viridiplantae > Streptophyta > Magnoliopsida > Dipsacales > Adoxaceae > Sambucus > Sambucus nigra. The sequence goes on from OX422210.1 coordinate 183,987,507, forward strand.
CCATCGATACAGTCGACAGAAGTCCCCAACAGTGTCGTCATTCAAAGAAATCAGTGGGGTATTGCACCCAATCACCTCATTGAACCACGCCTGGATTCACAAGTAAAAAGAGACGCATAAGGAAAATGCAAATGCATGAAAGGAAAATGCGAATGAATGAAATGAAAATGCACAAAGTAAAGAATACCTCAAGGAGATACGTGGCTCCAGTAAAAGTCTGCCGGCAGCACCGACTGAATGCATCCAAAGAAGAGTAAATAGTCGCCAAGGTTAAACTCCCCCAATCATAGAAACGGATGTTCAAAAACATCCTCAAGTACGGCAAAAACCACAAATTGATGACGTCGCCGCTCAACGCCACCATGAAACTTCCCAGCACCAACAAGATTAATAACTAGGCCATCTGCCTCACTTGCAGCCCATCCTCCACATCAATCGCCCTGCTCAGTAAAACATCCTTCAGCAAGGACAACCGGATAGAGTCTCCCGAAACAATCCTCCTCACATCAGCAAGTGCCGCATATACCGCCTCTGGCCTCACCCGCAAGGAGCGATCCGCCTCTATCTGCTCCCCGTCACAATACAGCCCCAATAGTTGTTGCACATCTATGGGAGTCACCGCCATCTCCCCGAAGCCAAAATGGAAGGTGTGGGTAGTGTCCCACCACCTCTCCCCCAAAGCACACAAGACCACTGTCGAACGAGGCATCACATCCAGCGCAATCGCCAATCTCCCAAAACTCGCTGATGATACCACCCAGCGCACCACAGGTGGGAGATGCTCCCAAACATCCTTAAGCCCCGTCGTCCCGCGGTCACGCATCTTCTTCAAAGAAATATCAGACTGACAAAGGGAAAAATCTCATCAAAGGTCAAGAAAAGAAGAAAATTCACCCGAAAAGAAAGGAATGCCAAAGGTCAGGTTACTTACATAACCGCCGGGAATCACTCTCGAGGAGCGATGACGCGATGGCTCCCGCAACAAGGTCCGCTCATCCGCAACCGGCTCAAATGCGTCGAAATCATTCTCGTTCCCCAAAGCAAGGGGCACCCTGTCCCTCCAATCCACATTCGCCCAGTCATCAACGGTCAACCACTCCCGATGGACAACGGTGCTAAAAAAGGCGGCCATTTCTTGAAGATCAGAACGTTAGAACAATTCGTAGAGAGAAATCGCAGAAAGAGAGAAGACAAGAAGCTGTGAAAAATAAAGGGGATTCGCCCCCTTTATATAGAATGCTAAGCGCCATGCCGATCAGCACCTCCCCTAGCCATACCGATCGTCCCTGACCCCTCACCTTCCCGAGGCAGCCCAAAAGTCCATGCCACTGCCGAATGGAACCCCTCAGTCTATGCCGGTCGGCACCCCCATTAAAATTTTGTACAAAAATTTCTAGAAAATGCTAGAAAACCTTGAAAAATCCTCAGAAAATTCCTAAAAATCCCAGGAGGGATTTAGAATGTTTTCACTAAGAAAATTTCACACTCCTTCAGGCGAAACCTCTTTTTCCAAAACGAAACCCTCAAAATGACCTCTCGAGCAATGCGCTTGGACCACCTAATCATCTCCTCAGCAGAGTTTACAACCTCAAACCGGTTATCTCCCTAACAATCAACTCCTTCGCTCAAATCAAGGACACAAAGCATCCCCAGCCATCGGCTACCCGATGTGAAACAATATCGCATGTTTTTTTTCCCAGCGGAATTCAGAAGAATCACTCGCCCCAGGCGATCTCTCCCAAAGGACGATCCAAATCTTCCCCAGATCATTCATCATTCCCCAACGGAACCTCAAATCCAAATTCCTATCCCCAGCGGAACCTCAAATCCAATTTGTACCCCCAATGGAACTCTTTTCTTTTCCCAAGGAAATGCAATCACTTTTGGGTCAGAATTGACCCCGGTCTTGGATCGTCACCTGACTTAGGTCAGAATTGACCTCGGTCCTCGGTCGTCACCACTCTTGGGTCAGAATTGGCCCCAGTCTTGGATCGTCACCTAAGTTAGGTCAGAATTGACCTCGGTCCTTGGTCGTCATCACTCTTGGGTCAGAATTGGCCCCGGTCTTGGATCATCACCTGAGTTAGGTCAGAATTGACCTCGGTCCTCGATCGTCACCACTCTTGGGTCAGAATTGACCCCGGTCTTGGATCGTCACCTGAGTTAGGTCAGAATTGACCTCGATCCTCGGTCGTCACCACTCTTGGGTTAAAATTGACCCCGGTCTTAGATCGTCACCAGAGTTAGGTCAGAATTGACCTCGGTCCTCGATCATCACCACTCTTGGGTCAGAATTGACCCCGGTCTTGGATCATCACCTGAATTAGGTCAGAATTGACCTCGGTCTACGGTCGTCACCACTCTTGGGTCAGAATTGACCCCAGTCTTGGATCGTCACCTAAGTTAGGTCAGAATTGACCTCGGTCCTCGATCGTCACCACTCTTGGGTCAGAATTGACCCCGGTCTTGGATCACCACCTTAGTTCGGTCAGAATTGACCTCGGTCCTTAATCGTCACCACTCTTGGGTTAGAATTGACCCCGGTCTTGGATCGTCACCTGAATTAGGTCAGAATTGACCTCGGTCGTCACCACTCTTAGGTCAGAATTGACCCCCGCCTTGGATCGTCACCTGAGTTAGGTCAGAATTGACCTCGGTCCTCGGTCGTCACCACTCTTGGGTCAGAATTGACCCTTATCTTGGATCGTCACCCGAGTTGGGTCAGAATTGATCCCAGTCCTCGATCATCACCAATCATTTGGTCAGAATTAACCTCGGTTATTCAACCTTTACCCTAAGCCCGTAGATTCGGCTTTGATCCACGGGATTGATCATCCCTAGCACACTCCTTAGGCCCGCTAAATTGGTCATCCTCGCTTCCTCAGGTCCTCAAAATTGACCTCGGCCCTCTGAATTGGTCACCCTCACTTCCTTAGGTCCTCAAAATTGACCTCGACCCTTTGATTTGGTCGTCCCCAACACGCTCCTTAGGTCCTCAGAATCGACCTCGACCCTTTGATTTGTTCGTCCCCAACACGCTCCTTAGGTCCTCAGAATCGACCTCGACCCTCTGAATCGGTCATACTCTCTCGGAAGCATCATGCGGTGTCTAATCAATGGCTATCATTTGTTCCAAACTCACCCGTCGAGGGGCTCTGTAGACACCTCATTCTGTTACCCCCTAACTCTCTTTAGGTCCCTAGTACCTCCACTCATCATCGCAGACCCAGGTCATGTCCCGAGCACTGACCTGGAAGCCATCCGGCACTCCCGGGCTCGGTTTGACCAAAAGTCAAACTCTTTATTTCGACTAAGACTCAATGAATCTTCGAAGGGCACTAAATAACCTTTTCAATAATCCGTCCCTTGCACGGTTCTGATTTACCATGCGGACGAACGATCCGTTTGCGTCCAAAGCCTGACCTAGAGGCCACCGGGTGCTCCTGGGCTCTGTTTGACCTAAGTCAACTCTTCAGCTCAATCAAGGCTGAATGAATCTTAGAAGGGCACTATATACCCTTTCCAAAGGTCCGTCCCGTGCGCGATTCTGACTTTCCATACGGACGAACGATCCGTTTGACTCCGAGAGGTCACCGAATGCTTCTCGGGCCCGGTTGACCAAAGTCAACTCTCCAAACTGGATCAAACTCTTTGGAATGTCGAAGTACATCTCCTAACCTTTCCAATGGTATTCCCTGTGCACGATTCAAACTTACCATGCGGACGAACGATCTATTTGCGTCCGAACGATTCCCCGTCCAACGGACCGACAAACGCTTCCGAGCCATATTTGATCCAAAGTCAACTCCCAAAATCGGAAGCGGTCCCAAGGACTTTCGAAGGTCTCTGAATTACCTTTCCAATGGTATGCCCCGTGCACGATTCTGACCAATGGTTCGCCCTCGGCAATCGATTTTTAAAAAAAGCCTGAAACACACTACCAAACAGCAGGTTCTAGAACCTTCCTATCGGCACCTTCCTGCTGATAGGAAGGAAGGGATCTTTGCCGATCGTCAGTCCCCTGGGGCTATAAAAGGAGTTCTTCACCTCATTTGCAGGGGGAGCCCAGATCAGAAGGAAATCACTCTCAGCAAGTCCCAGAAACCTCTCTCGAAGGCAGCGTGATTTCAACTTCCAAATCCCTTTTTCACTTCCACTTTTCATCGTCCCTTTCATCAAACTTGATGAATTAACCACTCTCCATCATCATCCAAGTGCAAGGGCTATTTTTCAACATTCAAGATCAAGCTTCAAGTCTCTAAAAAGGTCCATCTTTCTCACCTTTCTCTTCAAATCTTCTTGAATTTGCAATAACTTGTTTTATTACTTAAGCACTTTTATTATCTTATTTCCCATATCCTAACATACCTTTTTATCTAGTATTATTGCACATCTCTTATTTTCATATAAATAAAATCCCAAAAAACAAGAAAAAGAGGGTTTGAAATAAATTCCAAATAGGGATTCTCACACTTTTTCCACACTTTTCTCACAACTAAAACACTTTTTTTTACACACACACACACACACTCACAAATAAGAGATTCCCCATTGGGATTTATGGGATAAACCCCACCCCTCGTTTTGTATGCGAACTACGTGTACTTTGATGCCTTTATAGGCTACAAAGGCGTCTCGGGGTAAAACCCGAGACTCGAGTCCTTTTTCTCACCTTTTCTCTCTTTTTTTATTTTCTCTAAATCCATTTTCCTTATATTCTATATATTTTTTCTTAGTGGCACATTACTCCATATGCGTTATCGTTCCATTATAAAAATCAACGTAGGGGTAATCGCGTAAATCTTATTTTCTAATATTATTCTTATACCTTCCTACGGATGACTCGCTTTATCTTTTCCATGATACAAGTCGAGGATTCCTACCTCCAGTTTATATATACACATGCACACATATCACGAGGGAAAACATAAAGGAAAATAGCAAATATCCATGAGAGACCGAAAGGGCGGAATGGGTGCCTAACACCTTCCCATTTCGTAACTAAGCCTCCGAACCCTTCTCGAATCATTTTGGTTTCGCACGCACCAGTATGTCTTTGGATGCCATACTTCGGGGTGGCTTCCCCTTTTTCTTTTTTCTGTTTTGAGTAAAATAGACTGGCGACTCTGAATCTCTCTACATTTTCACACCTCACAAATCGACGCCGGCCGAAGCGCTCTCCCGAGAGGGGACGCGCGCGACCCGAAGGATCCTTTCTCCCTCTGCTGCAGGGATCGGGGATGGCCACAGAGAAGAAGGAGTATAAAAAAAAGAAAGATGATAAGGCCAAAAAGTACGAAGCATATACTCCATATTGATGGTCAGTATTCACCACAACCTGTAGGAAATTAAGAAAAATAAATATTTTACATGGCCCGAGAAGTTAAGGGCACCCTCAACAAAAGATATAAATCTAAATACATGACCGATCGTTGTATTACTTTAAAGAACGAAGTTGAATCCCTTATCCGTTGAGAAAAGATGAACAAATTTTTTGATAGCCATGAAAGTCGAGAAACATGGGGTAATCCAAATTCTCCTTACAAACCTAGAGATGATAGGAAGTCAAACCATGAATATGGTTGTTGATACAAAAATTAGTCAGTTGGCCTGGACCAATTATATGAAGACATGTGTTATCTTACGTGGCCAAATGCTGATACTCACCGAACAACTCATTGCACCGAGCTACTAGCATACCGAGCAACTCATCACTCCGAGCTACTTATCGTGCAGAGCATCTAGCCAGGAAGATCAAGCGACAATTACACATTCAATGAACATCGGATTTAATGAACATTCTTATTGTACAGATGTATATGTCTATTGAATAATGGCATATCGTATATTCATATGGACATCCCCAAGGCTATAAATACATTGTAACACCCTCCATAACGGGGTAACTGATCATTGGCAATTGTGATCGAGATTAAGGCAAAAACATCTGGCAATACAAAACAGTGGACGTAGGCCATTTTCATAAGGCTGAACCAATATAAAGTCCTTTGTCTTATTCCTTATTTCATATTTATATGTGATTAATTAATTAGATCAAATCTAGTTTTTTACATCAACAGATTAGCGCCGTCTGTGGGAATTACTATACGTAGCGTTTTCACTAAAATATTCATCACAAATAGCTGAGATCCCAGAATCCGGTAATTGGAACAATGACTGAATTCCCTCAATCCATTTTCTCCCCAAACTCTTCAATATCTCACTATCATGGTAGCCAATTTAGCCCAAGGGCAAACAGATATGCAAGAGACCATTCGTCAACTCAGTCAAACCATTCGTAATGGTGTGCCTACCCAGTCAGGTCAACGAAGCGTCCAAAGACCCACTCATTTACCATCTTTAAGAACCAGATGTACGCTATTCCCAGATGTTTCTCAATCTAGACGCACTGGGTCTTATCATACTGAGAGGACCAATGATCCCTCTTATCAGCCTGGCCGGACCTGTTTTATAAGGGCTACAGATTATCAATGGAATGTTACTTTAGCCCCAGAACGAACAAGAGCTCTGAAGAGGTTGATCAGAGCCTCTCCCTTTGACCGTTTGGTCCTAAGGAGGAATAAAAACCCTCCTAGGATTGTGTCAAGAAATTTTCAATAACCAAATGATCTACGGGAAGGTTCTGCCCAGTCGCGACCAGCAACTCGTAATGAAGGATCCCAATAGGAGAATTCAGCGCGATCTGTTGCTCGAACAAATAGGTTTGAGGCTAGAAAAAATGCATGAAAGTGCTCCATTCAAAGGTTGGAAGATATGTTAGTGGAAATGGCTAAGGCCAGGAACCCTCTCCAAAGAACTTTCATCAAAGGATCACCCTTTGTACATGCAATTGTGGATTTTTCCACACTATCAAAATTTAAAGCTCTTGTAGTAACGCCTAAGTACTATGGAAAAACTAATCCCGTCCTTCACATAGAGCAGTACCAAGTTGCTACCAATATCTATGTCGTTCCTGATGAGATGAGGTGCAGATCATTCTCGAGAACTATTATCGGGTCATCCCAAATATGGTACAACAACCTTCCCCGGGGGCAGATTGCTACATTCCATCAGCTGGCAAAGCTCTTCATAGGGAATTTATGTTTTAGAGAAAAGCTAGTGAAGAGAGTAGCACACCTACTGAGTGTAAGGAAGAAAACAGGAGAAAGCACCAGGGATTACATCACTCATTTTAATAACGAGAAACTTGAGGTAATCGATTATGAGGAAAAGATAGTCATTACAATCCTGATGAGTTGGCTATTATCCAATAAGTTATACTATACACTGGCCAAAGATCCCCCCAAGATGATGGCAGAACTGATGGCCAAAGTAGCTAAGATCATGAACGCCGAGGAGGCCATGGATGCGAAGAAGAATGCTGACACAAAAGCCGAGATGAAAGCTGTAGGTAAAATTGAGAGGCAAGATCAAAAGCATAATGGGGGCAGCAAGCAGATAAAAGGCAAGGAAACGCTAGATCAGTTGAAGAAGTACGAGAATTATACTCCCTTAAAGGTGGATATCAACCATAATCTGGAGGAGATCAAGAACAGCGAGGAATTAACTTGGTCGGAGAAAATGAGGACATCCCCTGATAAGAGGGATAAATCCAAATATTGCGAGTTCCATAGAGATCACGACCATACGATCAAGCGTTGCATAGCTCTCCAGAATGAGATCGAAGAACTTATTCGACGAGAAAAATTGAGCAGGTTCGTTGATCATCAGAATGATGAAAAGGTTAACGAAAAACGAAGGCAAAGGTCCAAATCTCCTCGCCGAACAAAAAATGATAAGAAAAGGGACCATGAAGATGATCCAGAGGATGACCCCGACCTTCCCAAAAGGACAAGGCAACCCGAACGCGAGGTATTTTCTATCCATTTTGGATCATTTGAATGTAGTATGATTACAGGTGGAGATGCAGGAGGTGGGGATCATACTGCTGAAAGGAAAGCTTACCTCAATGAGGCCCAAGCTTGTTCTTATATACAACGCATAAATCTTGCTGAAGATGATCGCCCGAGGAAGGTGAACAAGGATAAACTGATCATCGATTTTTCCCAAAATGATCTAGAAGGAGTCTTATATCCTCACGATGATTCCTTAGTTGTCAAGATGAGGATGAAGGATGTGGTGATCTCACGAGTATTGGTAGATAATGGTAGCTTTGCAGATATTATATTCTACCATTTCTTTGACAGTTTGAATTTGAATCTAGCCCAATTGGAGCCATATAATAGGCCCTTCCTTGGCTTTACCGGCGAGAAAGTATTCCCCCTTGGGACGATTAAATTGAATATGCTTATTAGTACCTGGCCAGCATGCAGAACAGAAAAATTATAATTTTTCGTAATGGATAAAAACGTCCAATCAACCTACAACATAATCATGGGTAGGGTAGGATTGAAAAAGTTCAAGGCAGTGTCATCCGCGGTACATTAATGCCTGAAGTTTCTGACTAATTTTGGAGTTGGAGTTGGAGTTGTGAAGGGTGACCAGAAAGTATCTCACGAATGCTGTTATTCATCTCCCGAATAGGAGGAGTTAGAGGAAGCTAAGAAGAAGACCAGCACGTACCAAGTGGAGAAGTCTGAAGATGCAGAGATAGAGACCTTAGACTCTAGAGATGAATCCGAGCTTGTGAAGGGTCAGGTCATGGAGACTACGAAAAACATCATTCTGGACGACGAATGTCCAGAATGAAAAACTCAAATTGGTGCCTCACTAGACCCATCAATAAAGAAGAAGTTAGTGGCATTTTTAAGGCACAAAAAGTAAGCTTTTGCGTGGAATCATGAAGATATGCCAGGGATAAATCCAGCCTTCTTGTTCCACGAGCTAAACGTTAATAAAGAGGTCAAACCGGTGAAACAACGAAGAAGGGTATTTAGCCCAGAGAATAACCAAGCTATCTAGGAGAAAGTCGAGAAACTGCAAAAGGCCTCTTTCATTGAAGATATCAAATATCCAGATTGGTTTGCTAACGTGGTGATGGTGAAAAAGAAGAATACAAATGTAAGATGTGCGTAGAATTTAAAAATCTTAACAAAGCCTTCCCAAAAGACCACTTTCCCTTACCCCGAATTGATCAGCTAGTGGATGCTACTTCGGGGCATGAACCCGATTAAGATGGATGCATACTGAGCTTCATGGATGCTTATTCAAGCTACAACCAGATTAAGATGAAACCAGAAGACAGGGAAAGTACTTCCTTTATTACCACAAGGGGTACATACTGTTATAATGTTATGCCATTTGGTCTAAAAAATGCAGGCGCAACGTACCAACGATTGATGAATAAGGTGTTCGCAGAAAAAATCGACAACAACATGGAGGTTTATGTCGATGATATGACAACGAAGAGTAAGAAAGCCGCAGATCACATAGCTGATCTGAGCCAAACGTTTGATCAACTGGAGAAATATCAGATGAAGCTAAACCCGACTAAGTGTGTTTTTGGCATACGAGAAGGCATGTTCCTTGGGTATATTGTGAATCAGCGAGGTATTGAAGCAAATCCTAATAAAATCAAGGCTTTGTTAGAACTGAAACCTCCAACTACTAAGAAGGAAGTGCAAAGCCTTACGGGGTATGTTACAGCTCTAAACAGGTTCGTCTCGAGAGCGACGGATAAATGCCTCCCATTCTTCAAGGTGATTAGAAAGACCTTTGAGTGGAATGACGAGTGTGAACAGGCATTTCGAGCCTTAAAGAAATACTTGGGGACACCACTCCTGATCTCTAGGCCGGTAGTAGGAGAAAAAATGTATTTATATTTAGTCGTTTCTGAAAGCGCAGTTAGCTCAGCTTTAATCAGAGAAGAAGGTGGAGTACGGAAACCTGTGTATTATACGAGCAAAGCATTTCAAGGAGCAAAAGTAAGGTATCCCAAATTGGATAAGCTGGCCTTAGCATTGATAGAGGTGAGTAGGAGGATGAAACTGTATTTCTAGGCCTATACCATAGTGGTGTACACTGATATGCCACTCAGACAGACTTTGCACAAGCTAGAGAAATCTGGAAGACTGATGTATTGGGTAGTCGAACTGGGAGAGTATGATATTGTTTATGAGCTAGGGACCTCACTCAAAGGGCAGGCAGTAGCAGATTTCATTGTGGAATTCACCTGCCTAGATACTGTCGAACAACAAGGGTCTGATGCAGAACAACTTATGGATGTAACGAGGGAGACAAGCATCGAGCAGCGAGAACCATTAGACAACATCCCATTATCACGAGATGATAAAAGGAAATAATTAAATATTCCATCAGGGAACTTTGTCAGACCAAGAATTTGATAATGGCATCCCCATATGGAATTTGTATGTTGATGGCTCTTCGTGTGCCACAGGCAGCGGAGCCGATATAATTCTTCACAACCCAGATGGATTGGATATGGAATATGTGTTACATTTCCAGTTCAAAGCTTCAAACAATGAAGCTGAATATGAAGCTATGATTGTGGGCTCAGCTTAGCCAAAACACTGAATGCAGAGCAAGTTATTGTGTTTATTCACAGTTAATTGTAAATTATATTCTTGGGTTGTATGCAGCGAGGGGAGACTTGATGTCAAGGTATTACGCCAAAGTAATGGAGATTGTGTGCACTTTTACAGAATCCCAATTGATCAGAATACCAAGATTAGAAAATATGAGAGCAGGCGCACTAGCTCGGTTAGCCTCAGCTACTCGCACCGAGCTACGAAGAATGATTCCTATTGAGATTCTGATAGACCGGAGCATAGATGAAGATTTAATGGTGAGATTCATCACCCAATATATGGGACCACCTTGGATGGACCCCATCAGGGCATATATCGAAGAAGGAGTTGTACCATATGATGAACTTGTAGCCAAGAGGCCAAAGTTTAAAGTTGCTCGGTATGTATTGAACAATGGTGTTTTGTATAAAATGGGCATCATAACAGGTCTACAATGATGTGTGCATCCCTCAGAAGTTAAAGATTTAATAGAAGAAATTCATGAAGGCTCTTGTGGAGCTCACATATCAGGTCTGACTCTCCTGCAGAGGATAACGGCGCAGGGATACTATTGGATAACGATGAGAGTTTACTGTACAGCTTATGCGAAGAAATGAGATAAGTGCTAATGCTTCTCTTCCATCCGAAGAACTCCCCAGGCATTGTTAACACCCATCACTTCCCCTTGGCCATTTTCCATGTGGGTTATAGACTTGGTCGGGTCTCTCCCGACCACCAAAGGGAGATTCAAATATTTAGTACTCGCTGTTGATTATTTCACCAAGTGGGTGAGGCTGAGCCTCTCATTGACATATTGTATGATAGGGTTTACTAGTTCATTTGGATGAATATTATTTGTAGGTATGGTCTGTCGCATGCTTTCATTACTGATCATGGTACCCAATTTGATAATGAGGAGTTCGCTGCATATTATCACCAGTACAACATCGAGAAAATCCATTCTGCACCAGGCCATCCCCAGAGCAATGGACAAACTAAAGTGACAAACAGAACCCTGCTGAACGGGCTGAAGAAATGGCTGGATGATGCAAAGGGCAATTAGATTAACGAGCTACATTATGTGTTATGGGCTTATCGCACAACTCCCTGAACAACAACTGGGGAATCCCCTTATATGCTAGCTTTTGGCAGTGAAGCTGTCATACCAGCTGAACTGCGACTACCAACACACAGGGTGCTTAACTTTAACTCTCCTGTAAGAGATTTGATGAGACGTTTAGACTTGGATATTCTCGAAGAAGTAAGAGAAGATGCGGCGATCAGGAAAGCATCTTACCAGCAACGAACAACCATATTTTACAATAAAAAAAGTCAAACAGTGCTATCTTAAGGAGGGAGACTATGTTATTAAGAAGGTGATTTAGAAACATAATAAGTTAGAGGCCAACTGGCACGGGCCCTACCAAGTAACTACAGTTGTTCGACCTAGTACCTACAGAATAGAAACCTTGGAGGGAGAAGAATTCAAAAATGCATGGAATGTGGAGCATTTGCGCAAATATTATCAGTAATACAGATTCATATGTACTTCAGTGTTTTCAGTATGAATAAAGATGATATTTTCTACATATTCTTTTTATTTAAACTTTTTTTTCGGAGTACTCGTTCTACACACTAAACCACCAACTACGGTTGGTCGGCATCAATAAATTTAACCAACAATGTTGGCATAACAATCATACAAGGCAAAGCCTGTTTGATCATGGATGACCTCAAGGGGCATCCCAAACTAGGCAAGAAGATGGGTGACCTCACGGGGCATTCACTATCTAGGAAATAAGGTAATCCTAAAAAGATTACTACAACTAAGTAGGATCATAGGATGAAAACCATTCCATTGCTTAGGCACTTATGGGTGACAAGTCACTACAACTAGGCAGCAAATAGGGCAAAGCTCCATTTTCTAGGAAATTAAAATAAAACAGAACAAGTTGTCCCTCTATAGATATATATACATTTATCAGCAGCCAATATATTTTTCTTCATTAAATAAAGGAAAGAAAATTACAACAGATGAAGTTTTCTTCATTCAATACAAATTTCCTATTCTATTGGCTTTTTTCCTTCTGATTTTGGCACAGGTTTCATCCCAGTGGGAGGATCATCTAAAGCATAAGGAGAATTGATAAAACTCATATCTAGTAGCATCCTAGTGTTGCTCGAACTTGATCTCTCAAGCATATGAGGAGGTTGGGATATCTCATAATATTCATGAAGGTTGTAATCACCAAAGTACTTGGAGATCAAACATTGAGGTATGGCACGAGCTAGAATCCAACTAACGTCTAAGTTGAAAGGAGGTACTGGTAGGTCAAGAAAAATCCCACAGGGAATTTTCTTTCTCAAGACGCATCACACCAAGAGCATTCAACCATCCTTGCTTGTACCCTTTATTATTTTATTGTCTCAACCGAGCATCGAGATGCCATAGAGCTTCATTGTATCGCGCATTCTAAAATTCTTTAGGCTATTTGTGAAATTGATATGTCAATATCTCAACATTTTGATGGAGCTTCTTCATAAAATTCTCTTTACTCTCCAAGGCAGAACTTTGCCCGAAAAGTTACTCAGTAAGACTTTGAATTTTTTTGGAGATCTTCGCTAAGGCTTGATTTTTTACCGTCAATTGAATGACTTGATTTTCTAAAGCCAGTTGGGTCCTCGTCTCTTCAATATTAATTCGACCAGCCCTTGGTCGGCCACGGGCAAAAGGCCATGCTCTGCCACGAGCGGACGATGTAGGTCCGACTCTTTTCAAAGTCTCCAGCTCTTCTCTCAAGGCAGCATTTTTAGTTTCTAAAAAGGAAAAACCTTCATCATTAACTGGGACTAAAGCTCTCGAAGAAGATGTGGCATCAGATTTAAGTTGCCTCACTTCTTCTCGCAAGTAAATATTCTCTTCCTCTAATAGCTTGGCAATATTCCTATGTTCCTCGATCATAAGTTTCAGTATACTTTCCATTTTTTCATGGGCAGATATATATTTGTCATAGCCCCGATCAATGCTCAACTGTTGGTACTTTTTCTCATAACCTTCATACAAGAGTGCAGTGGTGTCTTTGTGTTGAAGTTAGAGTTCCTCGATCATTCCTTGGATAATAGGCCACATTGTTGGCCACATCACGATCAATTAAGCACTTTAAGTAGTGGTATACATCAACTGCTCGCTCAGAACCATCAGGTCCAAGGATATCAATTATTTGAGCATCAGTAAAATCTATGTGACCAACTTTGAAATAATCATTACATTTTTTCATCAACTCTGTATCATGAGCTGACAAGAGTTCCATCCTGGCAACAAACTAGCAAGGAAAAACAAAAATGCATCAACAACGATACAGACGGAGCAATTAAAGGAGAAACTCAAGATAAATAACAAAGTCTTTTTTATTGATCAACGGGAGAAGCAAGTACAACCAAAGTTACAACAAGAAGGTAAAAGAAGAAGAACAACATAATTAAAGAGCCAAATAACTCTACACCTTCTCTTTATTTCCTACAACATCATCAGCCGGTCTGGACGAAGGATTTGGTTGCTCGAAGGGCAGTTGGCATTGCTCGGCAGAGGTTGTTGCCTGATGAACTTGCTCGGAGGGTTGATGAATGGTAAAAATAGGTACTTGTTCTATTATCACCATAGAAGACTCATCAGATGCAGCTTCATCCCTTCTTCTTCGCCAATAGTAGGAGGAGGGCCATGAGTGTGTTTCTGAAACAATTAGAATCGTCTGCAACACTCAACTCTTTCAGTGTTGGGACACATCCTTCTCTGAAGTACTTCAAACTTTCATACTCCATCTGGCAAGTAAGAACAGTTAAGGCTTTGTTCCATCCTTTGTCCCAACCTGAGCTAAATTACTTCTTCACAGCAGTTTTTCTCTTCACTTTCTCAGAAGAAGTATATCCCTCAACAAGCTTCACCTTCTCCTCCAGATCTTTCTTATGCCGTTCAGCCTCTTCAAGCTTGCCATCGGCCTCTTCCTTACTAGAAATGGCGACCTTTAATTTTTCCTCTAACTCCTTGGAGGCATTTACAGCTTGGTCTCGAGCTGTATCAGCTTGTTGACGAGCTGTCTCTACAGATAAAAGTTTCTTCTCCCAAATAGCTTTATCTTCCTCGTACTTCTATTGGGAGTCTTCCAAAGACTGTGATAACCCAGTAAAAGCCTTTTCCACACCACTAGAGGAAGTGGAAGACTTAATAGCCTCATCTTTCTCCAGGATACTATTAAAACACGTCATAAACTGTAAAAGAAAAATGAGCTTGGATCAGAATATGAGCACGGTACATGAAGATGAAATAGTAAGGATAATGATACTTACTAACGCAATATATTGGGCGCTAAGTTGGTGACCTTCTCTCGAGAAAGTAAACCCTCAGCAGCTCGATATTCAGGAATAGTCCAAGACTTGATCAAACCTTTTGCAAAGCTTGGAGCAATGAGAGCTGGAGTGTTAGCTCTCAAAGAAGGATCCTCAACATCATAAGGTTGAGCAGCAGTTTCTATAAGTCTTTCTGCAAGACCTCTCCTTAATCTCCTTAAAGAAGCACCTTCAATCAAAGGTGTTGCCTCTTCTTGTGTAATAGCAACAAATTCAATCAAAGGTGTTGCCTCTTTTGGGGCAACAGGTGGCTTTCTACCGACCTCCTTGACAATTGGAATTATTCCCTTGGATGGAGCCATATCTATTTCCTTTGTCCCTTCAGCTGGGACATCCCCTTTGCTCTTCTTTGCCCCATCAGTGCCAGGATAATCTTTGACAAAGAATTGAGGCATTCTCCTCTTCCTCGTCATTAAATCAGCAATAGAGGTACCCAAATCAGAAAAAGATTTTTCTATGCTGGCTCGAGATGAAGGAATTTGATCAAGATCAATTATCACAGGAGGGGCAAGAGGACGATCAATAAAATAGGAAGTAGTGTTTTTGTATCTCAACAAATAAGAAGCATCTCTAACGTGCTCCCCACCAACTGATTGATACAAACCCCAGATGAGTTTCAAATATTTTATATTAATGTCACACTCTTTTAGGGGCTTTCTTTTGTTATCAATTGCAAAAAGTAAAATAAATATCAGTGATGCATTTCATCAAACATAAACAGAGCTAAATCGAAAAATTAAAAACAACCTATCCCATTTCCATAAAGTGGACACCTGGGACCTTGGTAAACGTCATTTCCTTTTAATGGTGGGTGTTGCCAATATTTCATCACAACTCCATGATCAAAATAGTCCCTATTAGCATCGGGAAGATAGACCACTAAAGCTCTATTGGAAAACCTAGTTTTTAAATAAAATGTGGTATCACTGGTAACCCATATATAACAAAACATAATCTCAGGGATCCCTAATTGAGTCCCATGAGTTTGGTTTAACCTATGTATGTCATTAACTACCCTCCATGTATTTGGAGCTACTCGTGCATGAATAATATCGAAATATTGGTAAAACTCCAAACATAAGGGATTAGGCAGAAAAGAAAAGCCACACTCTGCTACAAAAAGGGAGGGAAACTAGTGTCCCTCAGCTAGAAAAAATAAATCAGAGGGGCAAGGAGGTTCTTCTAGAATAACCCAAGAGGGAATCACAAAATCAGCTCGGAACTTATCCAACGATTCTATAAGATAAACCATGATGGTTAAAGCAAAGAAAGAAAAAAGAAAAAGTTCTTACAGAGGGATTGAGAAATATGCTAAGGCGGATGACAGAAAGAACGACAATACAAGGATAGAATAAGAAGACAAAGAGTTTAGAAATCTGGAAGTAAAAGTTAGATGACCATCTGTTTCTATCGCTTTTAAATGCCTTGCAGCGGGAAGTAGGAAAACAAAATGATTACTAGATAAGACGATTGCATTTTCGGCGGTTAAATGATGAAAAAGACGCAAATACCAAAGCGTCTATCACGGATTCAAAATATTTACAAGTTTTCCATTTTGCGCTCAAATGACAAGATTAAAGAGAAAATTCCTAAGTGTTGGAGATTAGTAATTAATCAAGACATAAAAAGGCGCCCGAGCAACTTTCGAGTAAAATGTTCCACACTCTCATATCAAAACTCAACTGTGAAACATTGGGGGATTCTGTTGATACGAAAATTAGTCAGCTGACGTGGACCAATTATATGAAGACATGTGTCATCTTTACTTGGCCAAATGCTTATACTTTCCAAATAACTCATTGCACCGAGCTACTCACCCTCTGAGCTACTAGAATACCGAGAAACTCATCACTCTGAGCTACTCATCGTGCATAGCATCTAGCCAGGAAGATCAAGTGATAATTACACATTCAATGAACATCAGATTTAATGAACATTCTTATTGTACAGATGTATATGTCTATTAAATAACATCATATCGTCTATTCATATGGACAGCCCCAAGGCTATAAATACATTGTAACACCCTCCATAACGGGGTAATTGATCATTGACAATTGTGATCGAGATTAAGGCAAAAACATGTGGCAATACAAAACAGTGGACGTAGGCCATTTTCATAAGGTTGAACCACTTTAAAAGTCCTTTGTCTTATTTCTTATTTCATATTTATATGTGATTAATTAATTAGATCAAATCTAGTTTTTTACATCAACAGATGGTTATAAAGACGATCCTAACCTACCAAAAAAATCGAAGTAACCAGAACTTGAGGTAGCTATGATAAGTTTCGGTTATTTTGATTGTCATGTCATTACAGGTGGAGATATAGGAGGAGGAGATCAAACTATAGAAAGGAAGGCCTACTTGAATGAAGCACAAGCCTGCTCCTATATATAACGAATAAATCTGAATGATGATGATCGGCCCAGGAAAGTAAACAAAGACAAACATGTCATCGAAGTTTCCCAAAATGATCTCTCTGAGTACTGTATCCTCATGACAACCCACTGGTCATCAAGTTTAGAATCCAAGAATCCATCATTGTTAGGGTTCTGATAGATAATGGAAGTTCAACTGATATCATGTTCTACACCTGCTTTTAGAGTTTAGGACTAAAATTTAGTCAACTGGAACCATACCACATGACCTTGATACATTTTTCAGGGGAAAAAGTCTATCCCCTTGGAAGACTCAAGCTAAAGTGTTGTTCGACACATGGCCAGCAAGATGCACTGAAAAGATACGCTTCTTTATTATGGATAAAAATGTTTAGTTTGCTTACAATGTGATCTTTGGTAAGGTAGGACTAAAGAAATTTAAACTTTACCATCCATAGTCCATCAATGTTTGAAGTTTTCTACTCACTTTGGGGTTAGTGTCATGAAAGGTGATCAAAAGGTGGCCAGAGAATGCTATTAATCTTTAACCAAGCAAGAAGATTTGGTTGATTTGAAGAAAAAGACCATTACTTACCAAGTAGACACTACGGAGCCCAACAGTGAATCAGAACTTGATATTCTAATTCCCGAAATGAAATAGAGCTAGTCAAAGGATAGATTATAGAAGCCCCCGAAAGCATAATCTTGGATGATGACAAATCAGAGAGAACCACCCTGTAGAGGAGGCTTGGAGGTAATCCTGAGATTAGGGATAATCCACCCATTAGCAACAGTGTTCGGGATTAAGATAGTGTGGCAGCTCAAGCGTGGCAGCTTGGCGTAGCAACTCATACTTTAGCTTGATTGATTACTTAGTCATATTGTATCTTTGTGTGTATTGGCTATGAGCTATAACGATTGTAATGATGTAACGAGAATAATGAATCTATGAGAGGTCGCACGGTACTCGCGAGAGACCAGGCTTGGCAGGGCCGGGGAGAGCTTTCATGCTCTATCGAACGACCTCACCGCGGGAACTTTAGAGGGACTTGGTTTGGAGGATTGAGAAGTGAGGTACCATTGGGCCTTGTCCTGACCATCTTAAATATACCTGGTAAAACACCGAAAGACCCTGACCGTTAAACCTCGGGCGGAGAAGCTTGGAGTTCCATCGAGTATTGAGTTATGAACCAAATAGCCCTCTACTTAATGTCACATCTACTGTAGGTAATGTCACTAGCCAGCTAAACAATGTCAGACCTGCACTTGAGTAAACCACCGTGGTATTTGGGGCTGTCAGGAAGTTGGTGAGCCACCTCTGCGACAACAGCCCCCCTGACACACAGTGATTAGGCAAAAGGCATGTCTTGGCATTTAATATTTATGACGTGGAGACAACTAGTGCATCAGGCATTTAATGTTGTGACATAAAGTATGAGGGATGTCTTTCATAGTCTTTAATGACTAAGTTACCTCGGGGATGATGTGGGGGGCTATTTAAGCACCCCAACCACCCCTGAGGAGGGGGGATATTGTGAGAGTTTGAGAAGTTATTGCTAATAGAGAATACACATCAGAGAGAGTTATTGCAAAACCAGAGACTTTACCCACTCACCATTGTTATTTATTACAAAGCTTTTAATACTCTACAAAGATTCTTGAGGGTGTTCGGTGTGTTTCTACCTGCCTACCAAGGTGTATCTAGGGTGCTTACTTCTATCTCCCTTTAACTAAGTGACTTATGAAGTTCGTTACTATTTTCTGAGTTATACACGACAGTTTTGTGAGATTAAACTGAGTTCATCTTCATTGGGTTTGTGTTTGTATGTCCTATCATTAATCCAAAGCTTTGGTCAAATTATCTTATCATCACCATACTCAAACAAGGGTTACGCCTCCATCTATAATCTAAGGTACCGTCCTACATTTAGCGACTCCACTGGGGAGGCATTCTTCTAAGAAAGGAGTATGGCGCAAGATAATGCTAATCGAAGGCTCAACTTTGATGACATCCAACATAATGATGAACAGGCTGCGAGAGAACTGGAGGCCCTGAGAGATGGGGCTCCACGAGTAGAGGTACCTCTGGTTCCGATGATGTCAGGTGTTCCGAGGGTGACACAAGCTTCCACAAGTGTGGGGTTGGGTCCCACTCAGGTTGCGCTCCTCTTGAGCAAGTTTTATGAGTTTCTGCAAAATCCAGTAGCTTTAACTATGTTGGGAGGATTGGAGGTTAATGCCTTCGTGACACCAGGGGTAACTCCAATGGTCCCACCAGGTGCAGGTGTAGGGGGAACAGTCCCAGCGAGCATACCATCTATTGTGAATCCAGCAACGAGAACATCAGGAGCATCGGCGGCCCTAACCATGGTGAATGCTTTAGCTGGAACGGGCACTCATCCCGTGGTACCATTGTTTGTTGCCCCAGCGGCATCGCCCATGGAGGAAATAAGAAAAGAGATGCAAAAGGAGATGCTGAAGTTCATGCAGGCTTCGTCGCAATCCGCTGGCGAGGTAGCTTCGGTCTACGATGATTTTCGAACACCGTATCCTCAGGAGTACAACGACGAACCCTATCTGAAGGATTATATTCCTCCTATTTTTGAAAAATACACGGGAAATGCTGGGAACCCGAAGGAGCACATCAAACGCTTTGTCGAACACTTGGGAGCACATTGCAATAATAAGAAGCTTCGATTAAGGGATTTTTTCAAATCCTTAATCGACAAGGCATATACCTGGTATTCTCATTTATCTCCTAAGAGTATTTCCACGTGGGAGGAGATGCATGTTTTGTTTGTCTAGAATTTCGTTCTGGCAGAGAATGAGTTTACTTTGACCCAACTGGGTAGGGAGAAGCAACAACCCAAGGAGGAAGTGGTAGCCTATATTCGAAGGTTCAGAGAAATATCCCTGGACGTAAGGGAGGAGTCCAAAGAGTCTAAGTTACTGCAGATATACGCTGAGGGGCTAATTCCTGAGTATATCTTCCATCTCATTAATGAGACGTGCGAGGGGACTTTCTCGACGTTCTTAAAAGCATCAAGAAATATCTCTTTGATGGTACGGCCCAATACGATGGCGGTGCCCATAATGTTCAGGCAGCCGATGCAACCCGTCGGGGGAAGGTCTCAGCCCCCACGGGTAGGGTACACCGAGGGAGGATACGGGAGCAAGGCATCGAAGAAAGACAATAAGAGGAAGTTTGGAAGGGACAGGGAAGACCCATCGCCATTACCTTGTACAGTAAAAGAGGATATTAACTGTTACAACGCTATGGTTCAAGGGGGAACAGTCTATGACCCAAAGGGCGTTCCTGCCGGGGAGCCCGATACAGCAACGAAGGCGAATCCAAAGTATTACCAGGTCCATCAAAGGATCCAGCACCCAACAAAAAATTGCTTCACGCTAAGGAGAATTATTGACAAGTACATGAGAGCAGGAACGTTGCAAATCCCTCCACGGAATGTCAATAACAACCCACTACCGGCACATGGGACCAATCTAGTGGTGGCCTATGATGAAGAGGAGGAAAGAAGAGAAAGAGAAGAGTACGAGGTAGCTTTAGAGACCTATACCAAGGGAATTGCCAACGTAGTCTTGGCCTACGATGAAACAAGTGCCAAGGACGTAGAGGACGTATACAGCGTTGAAGATGAGGACGTAGACTCGGGCCTGGAGTACTGTGTAGTCTAAAAATCCCCAAAGTTCACCTGGTTCTTCGACCAAGTAGGGATCCTAAAAGAAAGCAGGTTGGAAATAACCCAGGCGATACTGGATATTGCGAGAAAAGACGCAGTCCCTTCGCTGAAATGGAAAGGACCCATGGCCAGGCTGGTAAGAAGGTTCCTGTCAGAGGTGACTTTCAGTGATGCCGATAGGGCTGTGAGATTCCCTCATAATAGGCCATTGTACGTGATTGCCAGCGTCAACGGAGTTAGCTTCGCAAGGACGCTTATGGATGGGGGAGCTTCCATCAATATCATGCTGATCAACTCCTTCCACGCAGCCAATATTCCAGAAGAAAGGCTGGTCCCCATGCCTTTAGTGATTTCGGAGTACAATAATCAATCCTCCAAGTCAATTGGGTACGTTAACATTGGGATTGTAATGGGAAATCTGAGTTCCCATATCAAGTTCCACATAATAGAGAGTGCAACTTCCTATCATCTGCTAATAGGAAGGGTGTGGATGCACAACCAAGGCCTAGTTCCTTCTACATACCACCAATGTGCTAAAGTGAATGTCAAGGGCACAGAGGTGACCATTAGGGCTACAAAGAGGCCCTTCACTGTTGAAGAGGCTCACTTAGTGGACGCAGCATTTTACACAGAGTTAAAGGAAGATGTCCGGGTCTTGACAAGAATAATTGAGGGAGCATGAGTTCCCTCGATCAGAGAAAGGATGGGGACCTTAAACGAGCAGAAGAAAGAGGTTGCGAGCGGCACAAGGGAAATAGCCGAAGAAGTTAACCAGGTGTCCACTCAGCCCCAAAGCATCTCGAAGCAGGTTAAAGACAGGATGAGGCCCAGAGTGGATCCGATGGAGCATGAGGTCCAACGACAAAGCGTGATGAGTCGGTTCTCAGAGAAAAGAGCGGCCGAGTCTTCTAGGGAGAAGAAGAGGAAGGTAGTCATCGCTACTAGTAGACAATGCAAGAAAGTTATTACTGAAGAGGGAAAAGTGGTGTATCGATTATAATGGTGTGAGCGGGCGACCGAGGAAACTATTGATGAGTTTGACCCGATATACGAGTGCTTTCTGGTAGATCAATTAGGACAATAATTGGTGATAGACAATTCCAACATACAGGAATTTGTGGAAGAAGTCGTCGAGGAACCAGATTACATGGCAAATCAGCCAAAGCCCCAGGCACAAGAGTTGGAGCAATTGAACCTGGCAAAAGAAGGAGAAGATACAAGACCCATCTTCATCTTAAAGGATCTCAGCAATCAGAAACGAGAGGCCTTGGTTGAATTGATTCGGGAGTTTATAGATGTCTTCGCATGGAAATACACGGAAATGGAAGGGCTGGATGAGGAAGTAAGCTGCCACAGGTTGAACATAATGCCTTCAGCCATCCTAGTGAAACAGGCAATAAGAATGTACAATCCCGAGCTGGATCTGAAGATTAAAGAAGAAGTCCAACGCCTGCTAATGGCAGGGTTCATCGTACCGATACAACACCCACTCTGGCTATCCAGTATTGTCCCAGTGGGAAAGAAGGACAAAAACCAGATAAGTATCTGTGTGGACTTCAGAGATTTGAATGGAGCTTATCCTAAAGATGAGTTCCCTCTACCCTCCATCGATAGACTGATAGACGCAACGACTGGTCATGAGATGTATAGCTTCATGGATGGGTTTGTGGGGTACAACCAGATCAAGATGGACCCCTCGGATGCAGAAAAGACAGCATTCAGAACCCCATTGGGCAACTTCATGTATAGGGTGTTGGGCTGAAGAATGCTGGGGCGACCTACCAGAGAACAATGATGGCCATTTTCCATGACTTCTTTCATAAGTTCGTGGAATTTTATGTGGATGACTTGGTCATCAAGTCGAAGAAGGAGGAGTCTCATCTGAACGATTTGAGGAAGTTATTTTCCCGTTGCAGGAAGTTTAAGTTAAAAATGAATCCGCTGAAGTGCGTCTTCGGTGTGACAAGTGGGAAATTCCTAGGCTTTGTGGTTGATTGACAAGGGGTGCAGATGGACCAGGACAAACAGCGGGCAATCTTAGAAATGTCGTGTCCGAGAACGAAGAAGGAGCTGAAGAGTTTCCTCGGTAAAGTCTCCTACCTTAGGAGATTCATGCCTGGGTTAGCCGAGATAACACACCCACTAATGCATCTACTGCGAAAGAACACGAAGTTCAAATGGGAGGCAGTTCATCAAGAGTCTTTGGATAGACTGAAGAATCTGCTCATCTCACCACAAACCATGGTTCCACTAAGGGCAGGGATACTATTACAATTGTACCACACATCCACCACAAGGTCCGTGGGAGCTTTTCCAGCACAAGAGACTGATGGGAAAGAACAACCAGTTTATTACCTCACCAGGATCATCCATGGGCCGGAAGTCAGATATAATAACTTAGAAAGGCATTGTCTAACCTTAGTATTTGTAGCGCAAAAACTTAGACATTATATGCTATCTTTTACAATTCACATTGTAACGAGATGTGATCCCCTTAAGTATCTGCTTGCAAGAACTATATTGATTGGCAGAGCAGCTAGATGGTTTCTCATCCTCTTTGAATATGACTTGAAGTGCGTGGTTCCTCGCGCGATTAAAAGCCAGGTGTACGCTAGTCTGCTGGCCATTTTACCTTCGGGAACCTTCAAGCCACCAAAAGATGATATTCCAGGAGATGATTTGCAAGCCAACCACCTAGACGCAACGGACGAGGAGTGGATAATGCAGTTTGATGGGTCATCAGCAGAAAAGAAAGGAGGGGCAGGGGTAATGCTCTCGAAAGGAACGAAGGAGATTTGCCTTTCTTACAAGTTAAATTTCCCTTGCTCTAACAACGAGGCAGAGTATGAATCATTGGTGTTGGGATTGCTAGAGGCCCTTCGAAAAGGGATCCATTCACTTTGCATCAAGGGGGATTCAAACTTGGTGGTTCAACAAGTGAATGAAGAATACGCGTTGAAACATATGAGCCTGGCACCATACAGAACGATTATCCAGAGACTTTTTTGCTAGTTTTATCAAACCAAAGTAAAAAGGCAGCCTAGAATGATGAACCGACACCCAGACGCCTATGCCATCATCGCCCAAAAGATGATCATGAGGAGTGATACAACTATCGTCGTGATCCAACGATGAACAGCTCCCTCGATGGTACAATTAATTTTACCAATGGAGGAGGATGCAGATTGGAGGGGAGAGATTAAGAGGCAACTGGAGACTAATAAAGGAACGATGGGTCTTAGAGAATTGGCCCAATACTTTACAAACTAGGGAAACCTTTACTTCAGAAATGCAGGAGGATGGTTATCGAGATGTATCAGTCCAGAAGAGGCAACGCAGAGATTGAAGAAAACGCATGAAGAACATTGCGAAATGACTGAGATCCCCCTTTATAGAAGAATTTAAAGGGAAGGATATTTCTCGCCTTAAATAAAGAAAGATGCGGCCGAGTTACAACGGAAGTGCAACAAATGCCAATTATTCTTCGAGGCGGCTGAATATCATTTCGTGGAAGCTCAGGATGATTGGAGATAGCCATTTATTGACTTTATTAAATATGGAGTTATCCCAATGGAGAAAATTAATGCGATGGGACTCCGGCGAAGAGCCCCGAGATTCTATGTTCAGGTGGGGCAGCTTTATCAAAGGGGATACTTCAACAGGTCACCATGTTACATCACGAAGGAAGAAGCGGTTGAGGTTCTCAAACAGGCGCACGATCCAGCTCATATAGGAGGGTCCAAGTTGTATGACCAATTGATGACTTTGGGGTACTATTGGCCAACGATGGAGAAAGATTCGACTGGGTTCGTTCGAAGATGCAAGGCTTGCCAGCTTCATGGAAATATGATCCATGCCCCGTCAGTGGACTTACACTCCCTGGCAACGCCTTATCCATTTCACACTTGGGCGTTCGACCTGGTAGGGGAAATACACCCTTCTTCGAGGGGGAAGATATGGATCTTGGTAGCAATAGAGTGTTTCACAAAGTGGGCCGAAGCGATACCATTGAGAAGGGAAACAGCAGGAGTAGTGAGAAACTTCATCAAAGAATACATTATTTGTCATTTTGGGATCCCAAAGGTCATCCTTTCAGATAACGGAACCCCTTTCATCAATTCAGAGGTAACAATGCTCACAGACAAATACTCCATTGTCCACCACACTTCGACGGTGGCATACCCAAAGGGGAACGGTCAAGCCGAAGCGACTAACAAGACTTTGGTCAATATCTTGGCTAAGATGATGGAGGATTTCCCAGGATCATGGGATGATAAGATACCAGTCGTCTTATGGGCTTATCGGACGACTAAGAGAAAATCTACATGGTATACGCCGTTCTCTTTTATTTATGGGGCTGAGGTAATTCTTCCGGTGGAGTTAGAAGTCCCCTCGGCTCGATATGCTTTACGAAGCAGCATGCTCCCTCAGAATACACACGTGCAATTAGAAGCGTTGGACGAACACAAAGATAATGCGATGCAATACTTTCAAATGTACACAAAACAGCTCTCCAGGGCATATGATAACCTAGTAAGACCTAGGAAGTTTGTGGAGGGAGACCTCATATTGAAAGCAGCGGTGAAGCACATCCGGGGGCTTCCTCTACCGAAGTTTGTAGCCAATTGGGAGGGACCTTTTGTTGTAAAAGAAGCTCATAACTCAGGCTATTGCTTAATTTCTAGGATGGAAGAAGACAAACCATTTAAAATTAACAATAAATGGCTGAAGGTTTATCATGTGTAGACAATTAAGTTTGAACCATGATTATAAAATAATTATTTTTATGAATATACAAGTTTTAGTTATGACTTGAACAGAATGAAAGAGTTGCAGAAATATAGAAATTTATAACATACAAAAGCAGTTGTAACATACAGACAAATTGGAAAATATACACTTCTCATTCATTCGTAAACGATGGAGCATTACAAAATTGGGAACTACCGCCCAAGAATTACATAAAAAGAAGCAAGAAGAAGATATATACAAGAGTTGATTAGCCTAAGAGGAACCATAGATCTGCGGACGAGAAAAAATCTTCGAGAAGGCCCGAAGAAGCTGTAGTGCAAGACTGTTGGGCGTTGATGGAAACCTCCAACCTCGTTTGCACTTGGGTATTATTGATGAGGAGTCTTTCTCATTTCAGCTTGACTAGATGCAAAGCTTCTTCGGCATCATCTACCTCCTTATCAACCGCTTCTAGAAGGGGTGCTAGTTCAGCCAACCTGGTTTCCTCAGCCCGTTGGTCCTTCTGATGCTTTTGCAATAATTCCCTCTACCTGATCAGTTTTTGGCTCTTCAAAGTTTTTAAATACGATATAAGCCAGTTAAAGAGGAAACTAACACGACCCAACTCCCTCAAATAGACAAGAAATTGGTTAAGGATGGATCTGGTAATGGTCATGGTGGGAGTGCTAGTAATTTCTGCAACAACGGTAGCCATGCCTTACAGCCTATAACTCATGACAGAGATGTTGGAACGTAAGCAATCCACCGTGAAGGTTTCAGGATGGTGATTCGCAAGTTGCTCAATCACTAGTCGATGGTTGGCGGGCATTTGGGGAGAATGTTGAAGCACCATCAAGCAGAATGCATGAGGAGCCAAATCAGGCAGAGGAAGCTCGCACCCGGATTCACTCTCAGCTGCAGCACCGATCGTGGAACCTTAGTCAGCATGGCCAGAATCTTTCGAGATGGCAGGTTCCCGATGAGGTGAGCCCATAGGCGAAAGAACAGGTAGAGAAGTCTCTCATGCAACCTGAGATAAAAAAGAGTAAGGAGTTTATGAAAAATCTTAACAAGTGTTTTCATTGTTAAGTCACCGTTATAGGTGGAGTTCATGGAAAATCTTAACGAGTGATTTCATTGTTAAGTCACCGTTATAGGTGGAGTTTATGAAAAATCTTAACAAGTGTTTTCATTGTTAAGTCACCGTTATAGGTGGAGTTTATGAAAAATTTTAACAAGTGTTTTCATTGTTAAGTCACCGTTATAGGTGGAGTCTATGGAAAATCTTAACAAGTGTTTTTGTTGTTAAGTCACCGTTATAGGTGGAGTTTGTGAAAAATCTTAACAAAGTGCTTTCATTGTTAAGTCACCATTATAGGTGGAGTTGTTAAGTCACAATTATAAGGGGGAGTTGGCAAAAATACCTCAATCATGGAGGGAGATAGAACGGGAACCACTACGGCGGACGTGGGGGAAGAAACCGCTGGAGGTGGGCTTATTACATCACAAGCCCCAACGGGACCCCTGGTTGAAGAAGCCTCAACGTTGGGCAAAGCTCCCCCACCAACATAGGATACCAATGCCAGCACAGGCGATTCACTAGGAGAAGACGATGGACTCCCAAACGATGCCCCAACATGGCGGGTATAGAAAAACCACCATGGGGGGCAGAGGCACCAACCTTGGCTCTATTCGCATGCAGACTCTCAAGAGAAGGTGGATCAAGATTGGGGGAAAGCTACAACATGAAGTGCAGTGTTAAAAAAAAGGAAGACGCACAGAAAAAGGGAGAAGTAACTCTAAATGTCACTTACCTCAGTTATGGTACGGAAAAGGGGAATTGTGGTCAAGGGTCTCTTTAGTACCGTGGGAAGAGAAATGTTGGCTAACAATGAGGACACTTCAACCTAGGGCATCTTAAAATCTCAAGGTTCAGCATTATAAATAAATAATGGGGTGAGACTGAAAGGACATTATACCAAATAAATTATAGAGGAAATCATACCTCGGGCTCATTTTCTTCAGCCAGAACGATGGGCAGAAGAAGCTCGAGTGGAGAAGATAAACCAGAAGGAATAGAGAGAGTTGTCTCTGGTCACAAAGAAACGCCCACAGAGTCAACAGCATCACCCCCTACGGCAACATCCCTTGCACGTTGAGAGGTTGAACGATGGGAATAGGTAAGCTCGATCATGGGCAAACGAGGAGGAGTCACATCGGATGGCAAAACACCAAAATGTCCCCCCACGAAAGGGCTCACGGGGGGGCTAGGGGGATTGGCACTTTCTTCTTTAACCTCCTGCTCCAAAGTTACCATAATGCATAAGCAAATGTACTTTTTCCTTAAGCAATTGGGAAATGATAATAGAACAAGTATACATACCTCAGATCTAACAGGCGAGGGGGCAGGAGATAAATGAACCTTAGGAGTTTGTCTCCTCTGGGACTTGGTACCCAGAGTTTTCTTCTTCGTTCCTGATGCACCAGTGCCAGTACCTCGAAGAACGTTTGAACTTTTTCTCCTCTTCGCCATGGGCTCGATGGGATCAACTACGATTATGGGGAAGGTTCCTGGTGGAGGAACAACTAGAGCACGTCGCTCAAACTCAGCGTTTATGCGGGCTACCTCATCTTGAACTTTCCTTCTCAACTCCTCAGCCATCTCTGCAGACATGGGAGGAGGTACGGAGGCAATGGGTAATGCCTCCTTAGAAGCTTGGGGTTTATTCTGGGACTTGGACTTGGAAGAAGCCCGCTCTTTACCTTCTGGACTGAAGGCTCATCGGTAGCAACTTTGGTCGAAGGGATAACTTTCTTAGAGCCTGCAACACTTTTGGGTTTGGGTGTAGCAGTAGGGATCATGGAACAAAGGGGAGGAAGCTCAGTAGTACATACCTTGGGGGTTTTACTCAGAGGGAACTCAATCCCAAGGACGGAGTTGACCTTTAAACCCAACTCCAAAGCAGAAAAGGAAAGAATGGGAGGATACACTGGATCCCCCTCGATGAACTCTACAATATCAGCCAATTGTTTCAGCTAGTATCGTGTAGCGAACAGAGGGGACACGTTCCCTTACCTTTTGTTGCTGGGAATGGTGACTCGCCCAGCCATTGCAGAACCTATTCCCCATGAAGCAGTAGAAGAAAACAGGGAGCAGACCTCGCTAAAGGAAACCTTGGGGTTTGATGATTGAAAAACTGGGCGAGGAGCCCCCTGATCAAAACCAAATTGGCAACTGCATCGGTTGGGATTGTAGTGCTCCCTGGTATATCCCCACTCGGTACAGGAAGGCAGATACCTGGGGGAGAACATAACAACCATGGCCAGTAAAGGATCTTCAATATCTATGCCTACCTCCACTACCTTGGCTTCATACTGTAAAAAGTCACAGTTGTGGACAAAGACATCCTCTTCGTAGGGCCTCATAACGAAGTCTTCAAAATGATCAATCACAGAGATCAACTGCTTTTGACTCAATTTCTTATGATAAAGATAGGAGCGTGGGGGTGAATTCCTTCCCCAGAAGGAGGGCGGTTCATCTTGGTCGCTACGACAGGAAAACGAACATAGAGGAAGCTCGTCAAAAGGACACAGTTGGCAAAATTTGCCAAGTTATAACGACCAAGAGATCATTCTATGTCGAAGAGGGTCCTATCGAGCCATGTATAGAGAGATCCCAAGGCGATTGCAGCTAGGGGAAGCTTGGTACCCCGGGCCAAATGAAGGGATATATTGATAAGGTCCCTTCGAGGCTGGTCGTTGGGTTTTCTCGGTAGAAGGAAATGGGAAAGAACGACAAGGATATAAGCAGAAAGCTCCAGCGATGTACCTTGGCCAGGGGCACCTCCAGAAGAACTACCTTCAGCAGAATCCTTGAAGAAATAATTGATAAGTGGGGAAAAAATGGCCTTGATCGATGAACCGGTGTAGCTTTGGCATATTCGGTCTAGCTCCAAACGGTCAGCAGTCTCTTGGGCATCCACACCTCATCGGCATAAGGCTCGTGTCCTGTTTCTTTAAGGCCCAGGAGCTCACACACATCTTCCAATGTCACG
Source organism: Sambucus nigra (assembly GCA_949130495.1). Classification (NCBI taxonomy): domain Eukaryota; kingdom Viridiplantae; phylum Streptophyta; class Magnoliopsida; order Dipsacales; family Adoxaceae; genus Sambucus; species Sambucus nigra. Next base: position 184,017,266 of record OX422210.1, read on the forward strand.
GTGAACTCACCCCACGCAATGATGAATGTATGGGTTGTAACGTTCCAGCGAGACACTAGAACAGGAAGGGAAACATTATTCTTGGAGAGAGTGAACTCACCAAATCACTTAGCCCGTTGCAGTCCAATCTTGGTGAGCATTTCAGCATAGGAGCTCTGCATGTGGGAGTTCCACGCAGTAAACTGAGCAGGAGAACCCCCAGGCTCTTCAAACTCAATGTGGGACCACGAGAAGTCCCCTCACTCCAAACGAAATTGTAGAGTCCCCTCGAGAGGAAGAAAGTCCCACTCAGTAGAAGCTTCGTCTTCATCACCTAACAATATAGGGTCAAACTTAGAAGAAAAATGGACCCTCTTATATGCACCAGTAAAATCATCACCTTCACCAAAAATAGGTGATCGACGGTAAAACCTTAGTTGTTCCTGACGGGCAGCATCCAGGGTGGTGGCAATGGTAGAAGCAGTAGGCGGAGCACTGGCAGCAGATATGGTGGGGTTGCTTGAGGATACCATAGCAGATATCGATAAAATAAGAGAAAAGCTTCAAGCAAGAAAGGTTTGAGAACGTGAATGGAGGAGCACAACCACAGGTGGTGGTGTAGAAGATCAGACGGGAAGGCAGGTAATGACCCAGATACAAGGGAGTTCTCACAGACTTTCTCTCTCTAAAGTAAAATAGAAGCTTGAGGAAGACGAAGGCAAAGTAAGAGAAAAGAAGGGTTAAGTGTTGGGATATGGCCATTTGAAATTTTTGAGTTCGGCGTTTAGATTTTCCCACCATCGCACGTGTGCGGCCGCCTATAATCATTTTAAATGAACACGTGGCACTTCGGGAAGCACCTTGGCAGTTGAAAAGACAGTTCCACGTCATCAATGAAGTGACGCATAGGGAACAGAAAGCGTTGCCTTCTTAAACAAGTTTAAGTTTTGGCACCAGAAGATTCTGTCAGGCATATCCAATAAACTTCTAACGAAGAAGATCCCACATGTCCAAACATTTTTCTAACATAGTGAAGCACCACGGGGGAGAATTTCATTTACCAAGAGTCCAAACGAGTATTTGAGAAGGTTAGTAGGCCTTTTGGGAGAATTTTAAATATTAAAGCTAGAACGGTTGAGGATCAGCACGAGAAAAAACCGGCGATGTCCCTTCGCCCAAACCCCAATGAGAATGGCGCTTCGGCTTAGGTACATCGGGGATAATTTTAATTTTTCCAAGAGATCATATCATTGCGGTTCTAACAGGGTAAAGAAGGTCAAAAACTTTTCACGCAGAGAAGGTTCATCAGATTGCGAAGTTTTCGTGCAGGCATTTCTTGTTCCCACACCAAATCCCTCCACGAAGGGGAAAATGTAAAGGGGGCTTGGAGGTAATCCTGAGATTAGGGATAATCCACCCATTAGCAACAGTGTTCGGGATTAAGATAGCGTGGCAGCTCAAGCATGGCAGCTCAAGCGTGGCAGCTTGGCGTGGCAACTCATACTTTAGCTTGATTGATTACTTAGTCATAATGTATCTTTGTTTATATTGGCTATGAGCTATAACGATTGTAATGATGTAACGAGAATAATGAATATATGTGAGGTCGCACGGTACTCGCGAGAGACCAGGCTTGGCAGGGCCTGGGAGAGCTTTCATGCTCTATCGAACGACCTCACCGCAGGAACTTTAGAGGGACTTGGTTTGGAGGATTGAGAAGTGAGGTACCGTTGGGACTTGTCCTGGCCATCTTAGATATGCCTGGTAAAACACCGAAGGACCCTGACCGTGGAACCTCGGGCGGAGCAGCTTGGAGTTCCATCGGGTATTGAGTTATGAACCAAATAGCCCTTTACTTAATGTCACATCTACTGTAGGTGATGTCACTAGCCAGCTAAACAATGTCATACCTGCACTTGAGTAAACCACCGTGGTATTTGGGGCTGTCAGGAAGTTGGTGAGCCACCTTTGCGACAAAAGCCCCCCTGACACACGGTGATTAGGTAAAAGGCATGTCTTGGCACTTAATGTTTATGACGTGGAGACAACTAGTGCGTCAGGCATTTAATGTTGTGACATAAAGTATGATGGATGTCTTTCATAGTCTTTAATGACTAAGTTGCCTCGGGGATGATGTGGGGGGCTATTTAAGGACACCAACCACCCCTGAGGAGGGGGGGATATTGTGAGAGTTTGAGAAGTTATTTCTAAAAGAGAATACATATCAGAGAGAGTTATTGCAAAACCAGATAATTTACCCACTCACCATTGTTATTTATTACAAAGCTTTTAATACTCGACAAAGATTCTTGAGGGTGTTCGGTGTTTTTCTACCTGCCTACCAAGGTGTATCTAGGGTGCTTACTTCTATCTCCCTTTAACTAAGTGACTTCTGAAGTTCGTTACTATTTTCTGAGTTATACACGACAATTTTGTGAGATTAAACTGAGTTCATCTTCATTGTGTTTGTGTTTGTGTTTGTATGTCCTATCATTAATCCAAAGCTTTGGCCAAATTAGCTTATCATCACCATACTCAAACAAGGGTTACGCCTCCATCTATAATCTAAGGTACCGTCCTACATTTAGCGACTCCACTGGGGAGGCATTCTTCTAAGAAAGGAGTATGGCGCAAGATACTTTGATGACATCCAGCATAATGATGAACAGGCTGCGAGAGAACTGGAGGCCCTGAGAGATGGGGCTCCACCAGTAGGAGTACCTCTGGTTTCGACAATGTCAGGTGTTCCGAGGGTGACTCAAGTTACAACAGATGAAGTTTTCTTCATTCAATATAAATTTTCTATTCTATTGGCTTTTTTCCTTCTGATTTTGGCACAGGTTTCATCCCAGTGGGAGGATCATCTAAAGCATAAGGAGAATTGATAAAATTCATATCTAGTAGCATCCTAGTGTTGCTCGAACTTAATCTCTCAAGCATATGAGGAGGTCGGGATATCTCATAATCTTCATGAAGGTTGTAATCACCAAAGTACTTGGAGATCAAACATTGAGGTATGGCGCGAGCTGGAATCCAACTAACGTCTAAGTTGAAAGGAGGTACTGGTAGGTCAAGAAACCCAGGTTCATACCAATCCCACAGGGAATTTCCTTTCTCAAGACGCATAACACCAAGAGCATTCAATCATCCTTGTTTGTACCCTTTATTATTTTATTGTCTCAACCGAGCATCGAGATGCCATAGAGCTTCATTGTATCGCGCATTCCAAAATTCTTTAGGCTATTTGTGAAATTGATATGTCAATCTCTCAACATTTTGATGAAGCTTCTTCATAAAATTCTCTTTACTCTCCAAGGCAGAACTTTGCCCGAAAAGTTACTCAGTAAGACTTTGAATTTTTCTGGAGATCTTCGCTAAGGCTTGATTTTTTACCGTCAATTGAATGACTTGATTTTCTAAAGCCAGTTGGGTCCTCGTCTCTTCAATATTAATTCGACCAGCCCTTGGTCGGCCACGGGCAAAAGGCCATGCTCTGCCACGAGCGGACGATGTAGGTCCGACTCTTTTCAAAGTCTCCAGCTCTTGTCTCAAGGCAGCATTTTCAGTTTCTAAAAAGGAAAAACCTTCATCATTAACTGGGACTAAAGCTCTCGAAGAAGATGAGGCATCAGATTTAAGTTGCCTCACTTCTTCTCGCAAGGCAATATTCTCTTCCTCTAACATCTTGGCAATATTCCTATGTTCCTCGATCATAAGTTTCAGTATACTTTCCATTTTTTCATGGGCAGATATATATTTGTCATAGACCCGATCAATGCTCAACTGTTGGTACTTTTTCTCATAACCTTCATACAAGAGTGCAGTGGTGTCTTAGTGTTGAAGTTAGAGTTCCTCGATCATTCGTTGGATATCTTCAATCATTTCATAATAGGCCACATTGTTTCTCCACAACACGATCAATTAAGCACTTTAAGTAGTGGTATGCATCAACTGCTCGCTTAGAAGCATCAGGTCCAAGGATATCAATTATTTGAGCATCAGAAAAATCTGTGTGACCAACTTTGAAATAATCATTACATTTTTTCATCAACTCTGTATCATGACCTGACAAGAGTTCCATCCTGGCAACAAACTAGCAAGGAAAAACAAAAATGCATCAACAACGATACAGACAGAGAAATTAAAGGAGAAACTCAGAATAAATAACAAAGTTTTTTTTATTGATCAACGGGAGAAGCAAGTACAACCAAAGTTACAACAAGAAGGGAAAAGCAAAAGAACAACATAATTAAAGAGCCAAATAACTCTACACCTTCTCTTTATTTCCTACAACATCATCAGCCGATCTGGACGAAGGATTTGGTTGCTCGAAGGGCAGTTGGCATTGCTCGACACAGGTTGTTGCCTGATGAAGTTGCTCGAAGGGTTGATGAATGGTAACAACAGGTACTTGTTCTATTATCACCATAGAAGACTCATCAGATGCAGCTTCATCCCTTCTTCTTCTCCAATAGTAGGAGGAGGGCCATGAGTGTGTTTCTGAAACAATTCGAAATCGTCTGCAACACTCAACTCTTTCAATGTTGCGACACATCCTTCTCTGAACTACTTCAAACTTTCATACTCCATCTGGCAAGTAAGAGAAGTTAAGGCTTTGTTCCATCCTTTGTCCCAACCTGAGCTAAAGTACTTCTTCACAGCTATTTTTCTCTTCACCTTCTCAGAAGAAGTATATCCCTCAACAAGCTTCACCTTCTCCTCCAGATCTTTCTTATGCCGTTCAGCCTCTTCAAGCTTGCCATCGGCCTTTTCCTTGCTAGAAATGGCGACCTTTAATTTTTCCTCTAACTCCTTGGAGGCATTTACAGCTTGGTCTCGAGCTGTATCAGCTTGTTGACGAGCTGTCTTTACAGATAAAAGTTTCTTCTCCCAAATAGCTTTATCTTCCTCCTACTTCTACTGGGAGTCTTCCATAGACTGTGATAACCCAGTAAAAGCCTCTTCCACACCACTAGAGGAAGTGGAAGCCTTAATAGCCTCATATTTCTCCAGGATACTATTAAAACACATCATAAACTGTAAAAGAAAAATGAGCTTGGATCAGAATATGAGCACAGTACATGAAGATGAAATAGTAAGGATAATGATACTTACGAACGCAATATATTGGGCGCTAAGTTGGTGACCTTCTCTCGAGAAAGTAAACCCTCAGTAGCTCGATATTCAGGAATAGTCCAAGACTTGATCAAACCTTTTGCCAAGCTCAGAGCAATGAGAGCTGGACTGTTAGCTCTCAAAGAAGGATCCTCAACATCATAAGGTAGAGCAGCAGTTTTTATAAGTCTTTCGGCAAGACCTCTCCTCAATCTCCTTAAAGAAGCACCTTCAATCAAAGGTGTTGCCTCTTGTTGTGTAATAGCAACAAATTCAATCAAAGGTGTTGCCTCTTTTAGGGCAACAGATGGCTTCCTACCGACCTCCTTGACAATTGTAATTATTCCCTTGGATGGAGCCATATCTATTTCCTTTGTCCCTTCAGCTGGGACATCCCCTTTGCTCTTGTTTGCCCCATCAGTGCCAGGAGAATCTTTGACAAAGAATTGAGGCATTCTCCTCTTCCTCGTCATCAAATCAGCAATAGAGGTACCCAAATCAGAAAAATATTCTTCTATGCTGGCTCGAGATGAAGGAATTTGATCAAGATCAATTATCACAGTAGGGGCAAGAGGACGATCAATAAAATAGGAAGTAGTGTTTTTGTATCTCAACAAATAAGAAGCAACTCTAACGTGCTCCCCACCAACTGATTGGTACAAACCCCAGATGAGTTTCAAATCTTTTATATTAATGTCACACTCTTTTAGGGGCTTTCTTTTGTTATCAATTGCAAAAAGGAAAATAAATATCAGTGATGCATTTCATCAAACATAAACAGAGCTAAATCAAAAAATTAAAAACAACCTATCCCATTTCCAGAAAGTGGACATCTGGGACCTTGGTAAACGTCATTTCCTTTTAATGGTGGATGTTGCCAATTTTTCATCACAACTCCATGATCAAAATATTCCCTATTAGCATCGGGAAGATAGACCACTAAAGCTCTATTGGAAAACCTAGTTTTTAAATAAAATGTGGTATCACTGGTAACCCATTTATAACAAAATATAATCTCAGGGATCCCTAATTGAGTCCCATGAGTTTGGTTTAACCTATGTATGCCATTAACTACCCTCCATGTATTTGGAGCTACTCGTGCAGGAATAATATCGAAATATTGGCAAAACTCCAAACATAAGGGATTAGGCAGAAAAGAAAAGCCACACTCTGCTATAAAAAGGGAGGGAAACCAGTGTCCCTCAGCTAGAAAAAATAAATCAGAGGGGCAAGGAGGTTCATCTAGAATAACCCAAGAGGGAATCACAAAATCAACTCGGAACTTATCCAACGATTCTATAAGATAAACCATGATGGTTAAAGCAAAGAAAGAAGAAAGAAAAAGTTCTTACAGAGGGATTGAGAAATATGCTAAGGCGGATGACAGAAAGAACGACAATACAAGGATAGAATGAGAAGACAAAGAGTTTAGAAATCTGGAAGTAAAAAGTAGATGACGATTTGTTTCTATCGCTTTTAAATGCCTTGCATCGGGAAGTAGGAAAAGAAATGATTTCTAGAAAAGACTTGCTTTTTTGGCGGTTAAATGATAAAAAAGACGCAAATACCAAAGCGTCTATCACAGATTCAAAATATTTACAAGTTTTCCATTTCACGCTCAAATGACAAGATTAAAGAGAAAATTCCTAAGTGTTGGAGATTAGTAATTAATCAAGACATAAAAAGGTGCCCGAGCAACTTTCGAGTAAAATGTTCCACACTCTCATATCAAAACTCAACTGTGAAACATTGGGGGCTTCTGTTGATACGAAAATTAGTCAGCTGACGTGGACCAATTATATGAAGACATGTGTCATCTTCCGTGGCCAAATGCTTATACTTTCCAAACAACTCATTGCACCGAGATACGCACCCTCTGAGCTACTAGAATACCGACCAACTCATCACTCTGAGCTACTCATTGTGCATAGCATCTAGCCAGGAATATCAAGCGATAATTACACATTCAATGAACATCAGATTTAATGAACATTCTTATTATACATATGTATATGTCTATTAAATAACATCATATCGTCTATTCATATGGACAACCTCAAGACTATAAATACATTGTAACACCCTCCATAACGGGGTAATTGATCATTGACAATTGTGATTGAGATTAAGGCAAAAACATGTGGCAATACAAAACAGTGGACGTAGGCCATTTTCATAAGGTTGAACCACTTTAAAAGTCCTTTGTCTTATTTATTATTTCATATATATATGTGATTAATTAATTAGATCAAATCTAGTTTTTTACATCAACAGATGGTTATAAAGACGATCCTGACCTACCAAAAAAACCGAAGTAACCATAACTTGAGGTAGCTATGATAAGTTTCGGTTATTTTGATTGTCATGTCATTACAGGTGGAGATATAGGAGGAGGAGATCAAACTATAGAAAGGAAGGCCTACTTGAATGAAGCACAAGCCTGCTCCTATATATAACGAATCAATCTGAATGATGATGATCGGCCTAGGAAAGTAAACAAAGATAAACATGTCATCGAAGTTTCCCAAAATGATCTCTCTGAGTACTGTATCCTCATGACAACCCACTGGTCATCAAGTTTAGAATCCAAGAAGCCATCATCGTTAGGGTTCTGATAGATAATGGAAGTTCAGTTGATATCATGTTCTAACCTGCTTTTAGAGTTTAGGACTAAAATTTAGTCAACTGGAGCCATACCACATGACCTTGATACATTTTTCAGGGGAAAAAGTCTATCCCCTTGGAAGACTCAAGCAAAAGTGTTGTTCGACACTTGGCCAGCAAGATGCACTGAAAAGATACGCTTCTTTATTATGCATAAAAATGTTTAGTTTGCTTACAATGTGATCTTTGGTAGGGTAGGACTAAAGAAATTTAAACTTTACCATCCATAGTCCATCAATGTTTGAAGTTTTCTACTCACTTTGGGGTTGGTGTCGTGAAAGGTGATCAAAAGGTGGCCAGAGAATGCTATTAATCTTTAACCAAGCAAGAAGATTACGTTGATTTGAAGAAGAAGACCATCACTTACCAAGTAGACACTACGGAGCCCAACAGTGAATCAGAACTTGATATTCTGGATCCCTGAAATGAAATAGAGATAGTCAAAGGATAGATTGTAGAAGCCCCCAAAAGCATAATATTGGATGATGACAAATCAGAGAGAACCACCCTGTAGAGGGGGCTTGGAGGTAATCCTGAGATTAGGGATAATCCACCCATTAGCAACAGTGTTCGGGATTAAGACAGTGTGGCAGCTCAAGCGAGGCAACTCAAGTGTGGCAGCTTGGCGTAGCAACTCATACTTTAGCTTGATTGATTACTTAGTCATATTGTATCTTTGTTTATAGTGGCTATGAGCTATAACGATTGTAATGATGTAACGAGAATGATGAATCTATGAGAGATCGCACGGTACTCGCGAGAGACCAGGCTTGGCAGGGCCTGGGAGAGCTTTCATGCTCTATCGAACGACCTCACCGCAGGAACTTTAGAGGGACTTGGTTTGGAGGATTGATAAGTGAGGTACCTTTGGGGCTTGTCCTGACCATCTTAAATATACCTGGTAAAACACCGAAGGACCCTGACCGTGGAACCTCGGGCAGAGCAGCTTGGAGTTCCATCGAGTATTGAGTTATGAACCAAATAGCCCTCTACTTAAAGTCACATCTACTGTAGGTGATGTCACTAGCCAGCTAAACAATGTCAGACCTGCACTTGAGTAAACCACCGTGGTATTTGGGGATGTCAGGCAGTTGGTGAGCCACCTCTGCGACAACAGCCCCCCTGACACACAGTGATTAGGCAAAAGGCATGTCTTGGCATTTAATATTTATAACGTGGAGACAACTAGTGCATCAGGCATTTAATGTTGTGACATAAAGTATGAGGGATGTCTTTCATAGTCTTCAATGACTAAGTTACCTCGGGGATGATGTGGGGGGCTATTTAAGGACCCCAACAACCCCTGAGGAGGGGGGATCTTTTGAGCGTTTGAGAAGTTATTGCTAAGAGAGAATACACATAAGAGAGAGTTATTTCAAAACCAGAGACTTTACTCACTCTCCATTGTTATTTATTACGAAGCTTTTAATACTCGACAGAAATTCTTGAGGGTGTTCGGCGTGTTTCAACCTGCCTACCAAGGTGTATCTAGGGTGATTACTTCTGTCACCCTTTAACTAAGTCACTTCTGAAGTTCGTTACTATTTTTCTGAGTTATACACGAGAGTTTTGTGAGATTAAACTGAGTTCATCTTCATTGGGTTTGTGTTTGTGTGTCCTATCATTAATCCAAAGCTTTGGCCAAATTAGCTTATCATTACCATACTCAAATAGGGGTTAAGCCTCCATCTATAATCTAAGGTACCCTCCTACATTGTATCCACTCCTTAAACAATAATTTATTCCATTCTTATGGTAGCGAAAGAACGTATTCGTTTGGAGTCACGAGGATATGCCTGGGATTCATCCCAACTTCCTCTGTCATGAGCTCAATATTAACAAAGATGCTAAGCTGATTAAACAAAGGCGCGGGGTGTTCAGTCCTCAGAAAAACCAAGCCATACAGAAGAGGAGAAAAAACTGCAAAAAAAATAATGTGAAATATCCAGCATGGTTGGGAAAGGTTGTGATGGTAAAAAAGAAAAATGATAAGTGGCGAATTTGAGTAGTTTTTAATAAAATTAATAAGGCTTGCCCAAAGGACCATTTTCCTTTGCCCAAAATTGATCAGTTGGTGGATGCCACATCAGGACATAAGTTTTTGAGTTTCATGGATGCATATTCTTATTATAACCAAATTAAAATGAAATCGGAGGACAGAGAAATCACTTCTTTCATTACTAGTTGAGGTACTTATTGATACAATGTAATACCCTTCGGGCTTAAAATGATGGAGCAATGTACTAGAGGTTAGTCAATAAGGTGTTTGAAGAGAATATTGGGAAACATATGGAGGTATATGTAAATGATATGATGACTAAGAGTAAGAAAGCTCTGGATCATATCAAGGACCTCAATCAGACTTTCGATTAGCTGGAAAATCATCAGATGAAATTGAATCCAACCAAGTGCATGGTCGGTGTGCAAGAGGGAATGTTACTCAGCTTTATAGTAAACTAAATAGTAATTGAATCTAATCCTTCCAAAATCAAAGCTCTAATAGAGATGAAATCGCTGACCTGCGAAAAAGATGTTCAAAACTTATTTGTAGAGTAGCTGCTTTAAACCGGTTTATTTCTCATGCAACAGATAGGTGTTTACCTTTCTTTAAGGTTCTTAGAAAGACCTTTGAGTGAAATTTAGAGTGTGAAGAAACATTTTAAGAATTGAAGAAGTATTTGGGATCTCCACCATTTTTGTCCCAACTAGTCTTGGAAGAAAAATTATACTTGTATTTAGTTGTTTCTGAGTCCACAATTAGCTTGACATTAGTTTGGTTGGAGAATAGGATCCAGAAACCAGTCTACTACACTAGCAAAGCATTCAGGGGAGCTAAAATCAGGTATCCACGCTTAAAAAACTGGTCTTAACACTCATTAAAGCCATCAGGCGAATGAAGCCTTATTTTTAAGCACACATCATAGTAGTGTACACTGATTTACCTCTTCGACAAGCACTTCTTAAACCTAAAAAGTAGAGCTGGGAGAATATGACATCATTTATGAGCCAAGGTCATCATTAAAAGGACAAGCTTTGGAAGATTTCATTGCAGGGTTCCCTTATCCAAAGGTTACCGACCAATAAAACTTGACTGCCGAGCAGACTTCTTCGGAAGAGAGCTCAGCTCAAAAGCATGCCAAAGTCGTAGACGACCTACCTGAATCATCCAGCACTCAAGATATGGCTCAGAATTACACAAAGGAAAGCAAGAATATATTTCGCCACGAAGTTCTGTTTACAGAAAGCTTTAGTAGTGATATTCCATCATGGAACTTATATGTGGATGGATCTTCATGTGCAACTGGTAGTGGAACAGGTATCATACTGAATACTCCTGAAAATATTAATGTTAAATATGCCCTTTGCTTTCAATTTAAGGCATCAAATAATAAATTTGGGTACGAGGCTTCGATAGTCAGACTAGAATTAGCCCAGTCACTAGGTCCCGAGAAAGTGGTGGTGCACAGTGATTCATAGTTGGTTGTCAACCAAGTGCTTCATCTATATGGAGTCAATGGAGAATTGATTATTAGATACTTAACCAATTCAATGTAAGTCATTTCTAAATTTCTAGGCATGCAGATGAACATGATACTAAGGATATCTAATGGCCGAGCTGATGCACTTGCTCGGCTAGCTTTAACAATAAGAATAGAACTCAGGAGAAGCATTCCAATTGAGATATTGTTAAGAAGGAGCATAGATGAGGATCCAATGATCAGTTTTATTACTGTAAATTTGAGACCTTAGTAGATCGATTGAATTAGAGCTTACATCGAAAGAGGAACCCTACCAACTGATCCAAAAGAAGCAAAGAATCTTCGATATAAAGGATCCAAATATCTGTTGGATAAAAAAGTATTATACAAAAGGGTATTTAGTATTTCCTTACTACGTTGTGTCCATCCATTGAAAGTTAAAGATTTGATCAAGGAAGTGCATGACGGTTCTTGTGGAGGTCATTCAACTGGTTGGTTATTACTCCAAAGAACCAACACACGGGGATACTACTGGCCAACTATGAGGGAATATTATAGGACCTTTACGAGAAATTGTGATAAGTGCCTGAAGTTTACTACAATTCATAAAGCACCCGGCGCTGCTTTAGCACCGATCACTTCTCCATAGCCATTCGCTATTTAGGGAATTGACTTGGTCGGCCCACTACCAACCACCAAAGGCAAGTTCAAATACCTTGTGATAGTTGTTGATTATTTTACAAAATGGGTGGAAGCAGAGCCGTTGATAAATATGCCTTATGAGAAGGTATACCAATTCATCTAGAAGAACATCATATGTAGGTATGGCATACCATATGCCTTTATAACTGACCATGGAACTCAATAATGATGAGTTTGAAGCATACTGTGTTCAGTCTAAGATCCAAAAACTCAACTCTGCACCAGGACATCCACAAAATAGTGGACAACCAAAAGTGATGAACAAAACCTTGCTTAATGGTCAAAGTAGAGACTTAATGCTGCTAAGGGTAATCGAATTAATGAATTGAACTTTGTTCTTTGGGCTTATAGAATAATGCCAAGGGCAGAAATTGGGGAAGCACCTTATATGCTTGTGTTTGGGATAGAATCCATAGTACCAGTTGAGACAGGCCTACCAACTCATAGAGTGCTGAACATTGATTGTTCCAAAAGTGACTTGATGAGAAGATTGGACTTGGACATGTTGGAAGAAGTATAATAAGATGCCGCCCTAAAAAATGCTTCATATCAATAAAGGACTGCTCTCTTTTACAATAAAAGGGGTCAAGCCGATCAACCTAAAAGAAGGCGACTATGTCCTCAAGAAAGTAACCCATAAGGGCAACAAGCTTGAGGCTTAATGGCATTGCCCATATCGTATTTCAGCGATAATCCGACTAAGGATTTTTTGACTTGAGAACCTTGATGGGGAGGAATTCAAGAACCGTTGGAACGCCGAGCACCTTCGCAAATATTATCAATGAATAAAGGCATTGGCATATTGTATTTATTTTTACTTTATGCTCAACACAACTATCGTTTAAGTTTAATAAAAATCTTGATTTTAGTTCCCTCAATTTTTTTGATTTTTTAGGGAGTATGGCGATCCCATAAACAACAAACAAACAATGTCTCTTGGTCTTCAACCCTTTCCGATCAACAGCACATACTTAATCAGGTTGAACTTATCAAATTTGAGATACAGGAATAGCTTAATGCACAATCGTGTCTCATCCGACTAAGTTATTACTTCATGTATGACTTCGTATTAACAAGTCACGAAGAAGAAATCTTACCAATCCAAGTTAAATACAGGAATATGCACATATATTCCTAACACACTTAGTCGCCACTAATAACTTACTTCATGTATGACTTCGTCTTTGACAAGTTAAGAATAAAAAGTCTATAAAACTTCGTATACAACTCAAATAGTTAAAAATAAGTTTTACCCGACTAAGTTAAGTGGAGGAAGATATGTATACATTCCTAAATATAGGAATACACACATATATTCCTCATACACTTGGTATCCACTGATAATTGATGCTAAATTTGGATCAACAAAACTATTTGTAGTTTCATTCAAGTGCATTGGTAGAATCTAAGGCCCTACAATCACAGTTTGATAATTTATCATCAAACGATGACTTAGTTCACTAATTGATTAACTAATCATAAGTTGACAACACAAAATCATGTATTTTTATTCAAACATTAACGGTATTACATTCAAGATCAAATAAGTACAAATCACAGAAGAATAATCCAGTTGGACATTTTCCTTGTGCTTTGGTCATATCAGACGAGCTTTGTGGCACTCTCTCTTGTTCCACGCTCTCCATACCAGCAGGAGGGTCATCCAGGGTATAAGGGAAATTTATGTAAGTAAAATCCCTCAACATCTATCTATTACTACTGCTCGAACTGTTAATCAGATGAGGAGGACGAATTATTTTGTGCACATCGTGAAGACCATAATCTCCCAAGTATTTGGTGATTAAACACTAGGGAATAACATAAGGAAGAATCCATGATATGTCTAACTTAAATGGGGGCCTATCATAATCCAGAAAACCGGGTTCAATCCAATATCATAGCTCACTATTTTGGTCATATTTCAGCAATGCCAGCAAGTTGGTCCATCCCCATTTGTAACCTTCACGATGACTCTGGACAAGATGATCATCAACATGATTAAGGGCCTCAGTATAGCCTTCCATCCAGAGCTCCCTGGGTTGCTTGTGAAATTACAAGGTTAACCTTTCAACCTGATGTTGAAGTTTCTTCAGGACATCACTCTTTACTTTTAACTAGACGGATTGATTGGCAATGGCTTTATCCTTAGCTTCCAACTGGATATACAAGTCAACAATGGCTTAACTCTTTGCTCTCAACTGGGCAACTTGGTCAGCTAGTGTTTTTCTAGTTCTTTCCTTATCTACAGTTGGTCAGATATCCCTCTGTTGCCTGGAAGTTTGACCAGGTTTGGTTTTTGTAGTGCTTCAAGTTCTTCTCTTAATCTGGCATTCTCAGTTTCCAAAAAATCAGAACCCACATTAGCAACATTAGCAGACGATATCTTCAGGCTATCTAACTTATTTTTAAGGCGATTATTTTCCTCCTCAAGAAGTTTGGCTACTTCCTAAGCTTCATCCACTTCTCAGTTCAATAAGAAATATTTTCTTGTGCATATGGAGGCATGCTCTTCAAGATTATTCTCAAAGCCCCATCCTTTACTCAATGCTTTATACTTAGTTTCATAATCGGCATTGAACGAAGCCAAAAAAAACTTATGGTCTTCTTGCAAATATTAAATCATCTCATACTTGCATCATTATTAGCCACTGCCGTGTCTAACAAGCAATAAATATGAATGTATGATTCTTTAACTTGGTCGGACACATCAGGACCAATCAATCCGACTAAATCTTCTTCAAATAAAGGAACATATCCATCTTCCAAAAGATTTATACTCCGCCTAAGCAGGTCAGAGTCAGTAGAATCTATTGACTTTTTCCTAGCATCAAACTGAAAATTACAAATGAGCAAATATAATGCAAGGTGTGTGACTTGATGAAGATAACTCAAGCAACCAACAAGGTATAAGTATAGTAAATGCAACACAATTAGCCAAAAGGAAATGTTTTCATTAATAAACCAAGCGGTGTTACAGAATAGTGATCCTATTATAAGGCAGAAGAAATAAAAGGAAAAATAAAGGAGTTAATCCTTCTCCCTATCCTGAACATTAATTCCAGAGGGAAGGTCGACAAAAGGGATGTCTTCATAATTTGGCTTTAAGACAAACTCAACAGGCTGAATGAAAGACTCACCAGACCCTTCTTTATCATAAAAATCTTCCTCTAAGTTTGGAGGATAACCTGGATCATACCTGTGAAACATATCAGAGTCTTCAGTAGTGTCGACCACCTTGAGTGCCTCCGAATAGCCATCCTTAAATGACTTCTTCCTTACATACTCAATTTGTGCAGAGGCAGCAAAGAAGTTTTTTACCAAACTTTATTAAAGGAATCTTCCTTTGTTTTTTAATTTTTAGCCTTCTCTATAACAGTCAGCAGTCAGACCTACTACCTTCTCCTCAACAAACTTGAGAAGGGCTTAATTTTCCACCAACTTCTCCTCAGACACCTTAGACCTATTATTAGCAGCTGTGAGACTGGTCTTAGTAGTCATCAATTTCCCCTCAGCAGTAGTGGCTCTATCATTAAACTTTTTTAATTCAACTTCCTAAAAACTTCTGCTTGGACTCCAATGCTTGTCTTGAAGTATCCAAAGACTACCTTAAACCCTCGAGGGCCTCTTACATATCTCCTCCAAAAGAATGCAGTTGATTGTCCTTCTCCATCAACTGGTTAGAGTTCACCAAAAATTACACAAAGGAAAAGTATCAGATTACAAGAAGAAAAACAAGGTAGTAAGGACAAGTAACAATGGGAAAGAGTTGTCAAAGCCAAATTCTGGCAAGCATTTCTGTCAACTTTAATCTTGGCAAGGTAGCAACAGTTGCTCTATTAGCAGAGAGAGTACCAGTTTTTATTAATTTCCTAGCCAGACCAGGATTAACAACTACAAAGGATGACCCTACAATAGCCATGTCCTCTTGAATTTTCTCGACCAACTCTTGGTCGGCAGTGTTTTTCTCAATTTATTTCTCAAAAAGACTTTTACTCAACCTCTTATATTGAGGCAAATAAATATCAATTTCCTTAGTAGTGATGACCTGAGGTACTTTTTTAGTAATTTTGGATGACTTCTCCATCACAGTGGACTTCTTGGCATCAGCAGTCTTGACAGTTTTTTCTGTAGCCCTCTTGGTAGTAGGAGATAAAGCTCCAGTCATCAAGTCAAAAAAATTCCTTTTGCTCATGATATCAAGTGGGGAGGTGGTAACAGTGGAAATGTCTACGGATTTGAAATAGGATGAGGTACCAAAATCCTTTTCAGCTCTTACATACTCCTCAGTCGAAGAAGTGGGAATTGGTTCCTCTTCTAGATTAATGGGGGCTAAAGCTACATAAGTGGTGGGCCTAGCAACAAAGGAAGTGATTGAGCTCCTATTTTACAATAAGTAGGAGGCTGCTCTGGGGTGTTCCTCGCCAATCCTTTGATGAATGTTGTACATAAATTTTAACTCTCAAAGATTGATGTCCCCTCCTTTAGGACGCTTTTTCTTGATCTCAATTGTGCAAAACAGGACAAGAAACTTTAGTCAACATATTATCAAACAGTTGGATAGCAAAAAAGAAAAATACAGTAATCAAGATCAGCAACCTATTACATGTCCTACTTGAGGGCATATGGGCCCATCATACATTTATCCTATTTGAATAGGAGCATGTTGCCAATTCTTTGCTATTACCCCATAATGAAAATAGTCTTTGTTAGAGTCTGGTAAATTGACGACTAAAGCTCTATTGGAAAACCTAATTTTCTAGATAATAGGTATTGTCACTAGTAACCCATTTGTAACAAAACACCAACTCAAGGATGCCAATATGGGTTCTGTATATTTGGTTAAGCCTATGTATCCTATTCACTACTCCCCAACTATTGGGAGCTAATCCAGCAGGGACAACATCAAAATATTGACAGAACTCCAAAAAAAATGATTGGGGGGAAAGGGGGTACCATAGGCAGCTATGAGTAATGAGGGAATCCAGTGACCCTCTAGTAGTAATAAAACCTCAACTAGTGGTATAGGCATTTTTAAATCTACCCAATCAGGGATGTTTCTTTCCTGCCTAAATTCGTCTAAAGAATCCCCATGACTAATATAAACCATGATTACAGAAAAGAAAGAAATCGAAAAGAAAGGGAAGAAGAAAGCCTACAGAGAAAATGAAGGCAGAAGCAAGGGTAGAATGCAAAAAGTAAGCTCAAGGACAGAAAGCTTGGAGAAGAAAGAGAGTTCGAAAGCTTGAAAAGTTGTGGTGCAAAAAATCGACAAAACTCTCAGGTCTTATAGCTTACCTAGAACACAGTGAAATAAAATATTACTTGTATCGACGATTGATGTTCTGACGGCGGCACAACTCTAAAAGCGGGAAAATACCAATATACCCTTTAACAGTTCATTAATTTTCAATTTTTTTACAAAACTATCACCACAAGATCAGGGCATGGAAAATTTTCACAAGTCCTATAAGTCGGCTTTCGAAAATAAACTTTAAAGAAATCATACTCCATCCTTTCAATAAGAACATCAAGAATGAAGTATTAGGGGGCTTCTGTTGATAACAAAAATTATCCATCTACGTGGACCAATTAGAAATGAAGACTTGTCTCCTTACGTGGCAACAGTCTTAGTCAGCAACCACTTAATTAGCCCCGAAGACAATTGCTCGACAGGTAGGTCGACCAACATGAAGAATGCAGGTCATTAAATTAGTTAAATAATCACCCCTTGGGAACAACCAAGGATCCTTCCACACGTGGTCTATACTATCAACCATCACATTTATTATGTACAGGTGTAAATTCTTGAATATATAAAGGCATTCCAACCCTTGATATCCAGATCACTATAAATACATTGTATTCCTTTCAAAAAAGGTAAGATTTAATGGATTTTAGGTTATTATTCTTGTAGCAAGAGTACCTAGCGTTCTATAATCACTCAAATCAATACAATCACAATGGAGGTAGGCTTTTCTTCACAGTTGAACCACTCTAAAAACTCTTTGTCTCTTATGTGTTTATTTCATCGCATATTATATTTTATCTGTGATTAGAAAATTAGATCTAGTCTATTTTTTATATCAACAACCATCTTCAATAGTAAGGTTGTAAGAACATATGTATGCTCAAGTGCCCTTGGATTTGTCTTATTTGGTTGCCAAAATCAGTTTGAGTTTTCAACAAAGAGTACTTTGGAGAGCTTCATCTTCATGATTTAAAGACCATACTTCAGTAAAGAGTTATCACTGCAGTTTCCAGAGTAAACTAATTTTTTGGAGTTTTAGGGTGAAGGTATAAGTGACTTATTGGACTTCAATTTTACCCTATTGGTGAACTTTTTTCTTATATTGAAAAATATTTTAATTAAACCTTGTGGGTTTTTTAGTTGCCAAAAAAATGATGAAATATATTTATCATATATAAAAATTATGTTTGAAATTCATTTTTTGTATTTGGAATTTACTTAGTCATAGGTTGGACGAGAAAATTGAGTTATGTGAGATTTTATAAAGCTGGCAAACTCTGGTTCCTGATTTGACCTTGCTCGCTATTCCTTCACGTTAGTAAGTAGGTCCTCACATCCATGAAACATTATCTTTTCTATCCATTACCTTCAGAAGCGTTAGCAAGAAAACTCTTACTGGGGGGTAATGTCATTGAGCCTTCACTCCAACGAAGACTGTCCTTCGTGTTCGATACCGATTTATGAGCTAGATGTTATTTTGTATTTTTTGAGACCTTTCTATAAGATCTTGTTGGATATTATGCTAAAACACAACTTTGACTTCAAATGAGAAATACCTGAGTTTTATCATCCACTTTCCTCTCGCTCTTGGATATAAAATATCAAGGTTGCCTATTGGTCCATAAGATAGAAAAGAATAAGAGAAATATATTGAGAGGATATATTTTAAGAATTTTAGAGCGAAAATTTTATTCCTTCCTCCGCGTGTTCTTCATGTTTTTTATTCATTATTGAATTAATTCATACTCAAAATAGTTTAGATAAAACTATTTTCCAAAACATGTTACTCTTGAGTGCGGTATTTTTTCAAGCTTGAAAAATAATTGTGAGACTTTTTTACTCAAGCCCAAAAATATTATAAACCATCAAATAATAAGAAATCCTTAGATGTTCTAGGTTTTAGTCCTTAGATTCTCTTGGCTCCGATTTACTTGGAGAAAACTTCATACTCAATTTTAAAAGAAGATTTGTTGAAAGGTTCAAATGCAACATTATCAACAAGGTTGACACTCGTGACATGGAGAGTGGTTGGAGAAGGACACATCCTTACTCTTGATACTATAATGTAGAAATTTTTGGTTGTGAGGGCTTTGCATTGCTGAGTATATGAGAATATCAAGTTTATAAGTCATTTATCACTTCTTGTGATATTTTACCTATAGTATTGAAATGTATTAGTTTGGCCCAAGTTTTTTTCTCACTGTGGGTTTTTCCTCATATAAATACTCGTCTCAATTGTATGATTTACCTTTCGTATTTTGTTTACCTTAATATGATTAATGAACATATATTATAATAAAATCATTTTTTAAATATTATTTTATCACTTATATTCTAGGATTAAAGTTTACCTGAATTTGGATTAAAGGAAAATATTTATTTTTAACTAGAAATAAATTTAATTGGGTAGCTATTGTCGATAGCCGCACACTTTCAAATGATATCAGAGCGGCTCCTCTTGTTTTTGGATTTGATCGGATAGGATAGATATTTTGTGTGCACAATGGAGGTAAGTTTGACAAACTATCCACCATTTTTCAATGGTAGTAACTATTTTTACTGGAAAGCTAAAGTGATGACTCATTTATAGTTCGTGGATGAAAGAACATAGAATAATATAGAGCGGGTTGGGAATACCCCATTGTAGTTGTTAATGGAGTCCAAAGGAAAACAAGTAAACTTGGATGGACTGAAAATGATAAATAATATACTGGGTGGAATAATAAAAGATTAAATGCTATACTTGGAGCCATTAGTATTGGTGAGTTTAGATGTATAACAAATTTCACAATGTCAAAGAAAGCATGGGATGTTTTGGATATTACCCATAAAGGCATCACGACCTTAAAGAATGCTAACCTTCAACGGTTTATCATATCTTTCAAAGTCTTAATCATAAAAGACAATGAAAGTTTTGATAAGTTCTATACACGTTTGAATGATATAGTAAACTCTTCATTTTCCTTGGGAAAAGATATCTTGTAAATTCATGGTATTCATAAGATCTTACAATCTCTACCCTAGAGGTTTGATGGCAATGCTAATGTCATTGATGAGGTTGGAGCCTCTATCAATATTCCTTTGTGTGTGGATGAGTTAGTGGTTTCACTTCACATGTATGAAGAAAATTTGGATCGCCAATAAGGGTTAAAGAAAGAAAATGTTTTTTCTTTCAAAGTTAATTCTAACAAGGACTCAAGATTTTTCTTTAACTTTAATGAAGAATATATGGGTTACTTTGCCAAAAATTTCAACAAATTATGGAGAACTAAAAAGGGGAAATGACCAATGTAAGTCGACCAAATTTGATAAAAGCCAAATGAGTGGGGTGAAGCATGTTGAATCCCTAAATGAATCAATGACTTATTTTACTTGTTGTGGTTGAGGACATGTATCCCACTAATGTGCTTCCACTCCCATGGAAAGTATTGGTCATATAATTCAATATCCATCATAAGTGATACAATTTTGGACTCGAAGAATGAAACCTCTTCAAAAGACCACACCTAAGATCAATTAAATTTTTGACAAAGAATGTGTTGATGAGAACACCCAAGTTGATGCTCACTTATCCATATCTAGTGATAGTGAAGTTGATGATTTTAAGATCACGTATGAATATCTCCTAAGGCAATATTTTGGCCTTTGGATTAGAAATCATGACCTTTCCACCCAATTGTCCCTATCTAAAAAGGAGAGAGATAAAGCGATGGTGGATAGTGATTATTAATCTAAGTTTCTCAAAGACATGCCCTTATGGATAAGATAATTTGTTTGGAGTGTTATAGAGACACTCTAAGTGGTGAAAGCGATGCTCTTTGTGTTGAGTTACAAAAAATGAAAAAGGAAATAGAAGATTCTACAAAAATTAATATTGCCTTGTATATTAAGCTCTCATTACTCGAAGAAGATATGATATCAGCCACTACTTTAAAAGTGTAGCTAAAAGAGAAATATGAGAAGTTGGGGAACATATTGATAGGACTAACTAGGAGTCAACGATAAAATTGGAAAACAGATTAAGGGGAATGAGTGGTTATAATATTTCCACATTTTTTCTTAAATCGCCTTACACTAATAAATGTAGTCCTATTATGACTACTACTTCTACTAAGATTGATAATGTGAAATAAGAGGGAGTTTGTAAGGAGAGACTTATCTATGTTTTCTCCTTTTGAAAAAATAAAGGTTATTTAAGGACTTTTGCTTTAAGTTGAAGAGAATTTAACATAAACCTTGTGTTGTTTATAACACACCACCTAAAGTGAATATGCCCAAGCCTGACTCTCACACCCATTTCATAATGGATGATTATTTAGAAGAGTTTTGTCTATTGATTAGGAAACCTCCTCTTCTTTTGAATGGTATGGAGATATATAACTTGGTTAGTATAAATGAGAAGAAAAAACAAAGAGCTCGACTAAAAAAGGTTTATAAGAATGGAGAAAAATTAAAACCTATTGTACATCCTATTAAACATGTCAAACATGTCATAACTATCCTTGAGACCCCCAAGTGAGTTTTGATTGGATTAGGAAATGCGTTCTGAATAGAATTTCTATAAAGACAATAAATGGTAATAATTTGTCTCCCTCCACCTGTACTGGTTAGAGCGTCTCCGTGAGTGCCCAAGATCTTTTTAGATTTTTTTTATCATGTTTCCTTATGACTTTTGCGATTCCTTATGGGTTGTGTCTTTTGTGTGTTTTTCTTTGTTGTAAATTTTGAAAAAACTAAAAAGATTTGGTTCATCTTTGCAATAGTTATAATTTGAATTTCATGTCATATATATCTTCTGCTAGGTTATTTATTTTTAACTCTTATACGAGCTTTCCATATCATTCTTATCTTTTTTATATCTCATATTTATTATTATCTTGAGACTCCTATTTTAGTTTGATTATTCCAATCACATGTTTTTAGGACTATCGCATTAACTGATATTTTTATCGATCCATGTATCTTGTACTTCTTTGCATGGTAGAGTATTTTTCATCTTCGCATATTTTGTATTTAGTCATTGCATACTATTTTAGTATTAATTCTTATTAATTATTTATACTTTATTATCTTAGGACATCATTGATTATTTAGATGATTGATTTGTCTTTGTAATAACATGTCCTAATTTTTGTGCTTTTATAGCATATTTGTTGTATCATATGACTTATATTCATGGTTGTACATATATTTCAATGCCAAAAACAAAAAAAATATTTTTTATATAATCATGTTTTACTTTTTAGATGATATAGTCCATGACATATTCTTGTAACCAAAATGGCTTATTTGATTATGTTTTATTTTATTTAGGAATATGCCATTTTCTTCATGAGATGGATCCCATCTTATTTTACTCTATAAACTTTGTAGGAGGGGTTTATTTGTAAAACTCCCTACTCGGAGATAAATTATCTCACCAAGAGAGTAATAACAACACCAAGACAAATGGGAGTTCATTTGAAGATTTAGAAACTTTCCAAACAAAACAAGTTGAGTCCATTCATGTATACAACTTATGAAAATATGAGTTACGTTATATGGAGAAGGTTACTCGGAGCACATGAGTATCCATTGAGTGACCAGGATGGGAAGGTCCCCGAGGAAATTGCTTTCGAGAGTATATGGAGCGAAGTAAGTCTGTACAATTTAGCACATTGTGAAACAACTCTCCACGATTGAGCATGTTTCGAGACAAATTACCCTATTGAGCATATTGTGAGCAACCACGAGCTTGCTCAATTTAAGTATTAACAAGATGTAAAAGTTGTTGATGTTGAGACCACTATCTGACACAAAGTAATATTCTCTTTGCATATGATCCCTGTCATGCATAATTTTCATTATATTTTGGGCATTGCGCTTAAGCCACATGCTAAATCTGGAATACTTTTAGTTAAAATAATATTTTCTCTATGTTTTAGGGCAGACTTTAACCCATGCCTAATGAGTGTGTTCCTCATCAATATGCTAATAATGGGTTTTCAATAGAAGATTCCAAAAGGGGAAAAATACTCTTAAGAATCCACGGGTTAAGATTGAAACTATATATATTGTATTAATCCATTAAAGACAATATCAATAATAAACATAAGATACACAACACGAAGTGTAACATAAGAGAGAGTAGGGGAGAGAGAGAGAGAGAGAGAGATTAGATTTTAGGCTTCTTAATAGAGTTAAAATACTTTATATACTTGATAGGAGAATTTTTAATGTTGAGATTGAGTGTTTGTAAACACTAATTTCCATTCTCAAAGTAAAATAAAACTCGACCTCCCATGGACGTAACCCAAGTTGGGTGAACCACGTTAATTGTAGTGTTCTTACAGCTTATTTTCCTTATCTTGAGTATATTTCCTTAATTATTGAGTTTGATTATTATTATTTGTGAGAGATATATTTGTCATCATCATTAATAAAGGTTACGACTAAGTTTTCACTAAAATCACCAAGGCGATAAGAAAAATTACTGCTTTTTCTTACCACCCAAAGAGAAGTACTCTCTTACATTTAGCAACTCCATTGGGAGGTATTATCTTAAAGATGTTGAATGAGATTGTAAATCATACTCTTGCATTTAGTTATGCTCAACAAGAAGAAGAGTAAGCTATTATTACACCTATTACAGAGGCTCCCCCAGTCACTGTTGTTAAGAGGAACGTTCATGTGGGGCAAGCTTCCACAAATTATTTTTTGGGACCAACCAAATGACCAACCTCGTGGTCAATTTCAAAGAGTTCCTTCAAAGTCAACAAGGAATGGTGATGTTTGGTTCCATGCCGGATCCAAGTTCCTTTATTCCCCTGTGGCACAACCTGTCGTTCCCTTACTAGGAATGCCCGTTACACCTACAAATCCTGTTATTTCTATTATTATCAATCTTGTCCCTGTTGTAATGCCAATCGTTGAAGTTTTAGTTGTTATCACTCCCTTACCATTGGTTACTCCACCACAGGACAAGACAATGGTGGTAGTTATTTTGCCTTCCTTAAATATTAAGGAGGTAAAGAGGGAAATGATGAAAATGCTAGTGTCATCCTCATAAATAATTAGTGAGGAAGCATCTATTTATGATTATTTTCGTACTACTTATGCAGAGGAATACAACGATGAATATTACCCTAGGGAGTATATTCATCCAATCTTTGAGAAGTTTAATGGAATAGGGGGTAACCCTAAGGAGCATTTGAAGAGATTTTTTTAGCATCTAGGTGCTAATTCCAATAATAAAAAACTACATCTAAGGGAGTTTTCAAAATCCCTTACTAACAAAGCTTAAACATGGTATTCTCACTTATCCCCAAGAAATATGGATACATGGGAGGATATGCATGTGTTATTTTTCTAAAAATTCTTTCTGGCAGATGATGAGTTTACTCTGGCTCAGCTTGCTCGAGAGTAGAAAAGGCAAGGTGAAGAATTGATGTCTTGCATCAACATATTTAGAGAAAGATAACTAAATTTATAGGAAGCTTCAGTAGAAAGGAAGCTCCTTCAAAGTTGTGTAGAAAGATTGGTACCGGAGTATATTTTTCACTTAATAAATGAGCTTAGAGGAGGCACATTAAAAGCCTTCACGGGAGAAGCCCAAAATATTTCACTGGTCACTCTACCCCTTCCTATTATGACCAATGTTGCGTGGAAACAACCATATGGATAAGTAGTTCAAAGAGCTCAGTTTCCATGACTAAATTATATCCATGTAGGTGAATAAGCGGGCAAAAAAGGAAAGAGAAAAAATAGCAAGAAGAATTTTGATCGTGAGGATCCACCTCTATTGCCTTATAACGTTGAAGAGTAAATGAATTGCTATAACACCATGTTGAACGATGGGTTAGTTTTTCCTCCTAAAAACTCTCCACCTTATGCTCTGGGGGCATACATTCAAGCTGACCCCACTTATTGTCAAATCTATTAGCATATCGATCATCCCACGATTTATGTTTTACCTTGAGGAAGATCATTGATCACTCAACGCAATGTTAATAATAATCCATTACCAGTCCATGGGATACATATAGTTGTTGCTTTCGATGAAGAAGAAGAAAGCAGAACAAGAGAGGAAGAGGAGTTCTAGCACATATATGATAGTTGTTTATAAGGAATGGCCAATGTGATTCTTGCCTACAATGAACCAAGCGATAGAGACAGTGAAGAAGAATATCAAATAAAAGAATATGAGGTGGATCCAAGCTTGGAGTACCAAGTTCTCTCAAAGTCACCAAAGTTTTCATAGTTTTTTTATTAGGATGGAATGTTGTAAGAAAGTAAGTTAGAGATCAATCGAGTATTATAGAAATAGCAAAGAAAAATGTTATTCCTTTGTTGAGATGGAGAGGACCGATGGCAAGATTGATACGAAAGTTAATGTCCTAGATAACTTTCTCATATGAAGATAGATTAATTATGTTTTCTAATAACTGACCTTTGAACGTAACGAAGTATCTGTGGGGATAAATTTATTCATAAGGCCCACTTATGTAGCCGACCAACCCAACACGGAACAAGGATGTGGTGAAAAAAATATCAACACAAATAATTTAACAAAAGAAAATAATCACCAGAATAAAATAAATAGCAGCAATCACACAACACAAGAATATACGTGGTTCGATATATTGCCTACGTCCACGGAGAGGTGTACTGTTCTTATAAAGTATCTCTTGAACTGTTTTTTTACATTGGGCTAGGAGTACAATATATATGCAGTTAAGAGATTATGTTAGTAACTATCACGTTGGCCTTATATCCCTTGAAATTCTCTTTGAGATTTTGGGGATAGACTCGGTCATATCTTTCATTCTAATTATTATTCAAGGCTCATAATTTGGGCTAGGCGCCTAACTCATTTGTTGGGCTTGGTCGGCTACTCTTTTGGGCTTGGTCGACATTAGGTACCCACAATTGCCCCCTTAAATTTTTGGGACCACAATTTAGGCTCATAAATTTTAAATGGTGCCTTCCGGTCCTCTTATAATGTCACTATTGCAGTTTATAAAAATGATAACGATGTGAGTCATCATTTTGCTGGAATTTTGAGCAAAAAATTTCTTCGATCAGAGTGCACTATTATTAAAGAGTTGAACCGAGGTGTTGGACGATTTTCAGCGTCAGTTCAACTTCTTGTTTCTCTCACTTTCAAGCCATCTCTTGCTCTCCAAGCTTGTTCTTCATCATTTTCAAGCTATTTTTCTCTTCTAGTCTTCATTTGCCCGTGGTTTTCCATCGTTTCAAGCTTTATTATTTTCCCTGTAAGTTCTCAGTCTTTCCTCTTTGTGTATTTCCTTTCGTCGTTTTTCTTTCTTCTGTAGCTAGGGTTTTCCTTATGGTAAGGATAGATAAAAAATCCCTGGTAGAATTTGGGTGCATATTGAGTGTGACCCTGTTCCTTGTAATGTATGTGATATCGAGGATGGCCACTGGATTCATGTCCTTCTGTTGTCTCAAGGGGGTTTTATCTTTCCCCCAAATCGCTTATTTTTACATTTTTTTCAGTACTTCGACATAGTCCCAGCTCAGTGTTCTCCAAATGTTCAATAGATAGTGAATGACATTTATAGGATAAACCAACTTTATGGCAGAAATTTAGGCTTAGTTGAATCTAGTTTTTTTATACCTTTTCTCATACCAGTTTTGGTCTTCTTTACTTGAAAGTGAGGATCCCGGATAGGGAGTTGGTAGTGAATCTACCTAATTCCCATAAGGACTACTAGTCTTAAGGATTCATAGCTAGGAATTAACAGTTCCCTCCTGAGGTAGGGGGTGAGAGGTACAGGGGACCTTGAATTCCTACTTATGGGGAGGAATATATAGGTGGTTGTTAAATCTCTTCGCCCTTTAATTATTGCTATAATGTTTTCTTCCTTTAATGTTTTCTTCCTTTAATGTTTTCTTTTTTCTTTTTCAGCAAAGTCCAAGAACCAAGAGCTTGCT
Source organism: Sambucus nigra (assembly GCA_949130495.1). Lineage (NCBI taxonomy): Eukaryota > Viridiplantae > Streptophyta > Magnoliopsida > Dipsacales > Adoxaceae > Sambucus > Sambucus nigra. Next base: position 184,044,389 of record OX422210.1, read on the forward strand.
CTCCATGAGATTCATGCTACTGAGTTGCTCAAGGACTAGAATATAAGAGACTCTATTATGGAGGGTGAACATCCTAGGTTGGCTTCTTTATTGTTGGAATACAAGAACACCACCTCTAGCTTCATCACCCGTCCAGTTGACTCTATTCATCATCTTGATATTCCATAGGAGGAAGAAGATGATCTTGAACTCATCGAGCTAGACGAGGAGGAGGAGAGCAGCTTAGAGTCTGGTGCTACTAGAGGTGAGGCAGGATCTGATGAGGAGGAATCTAATGATGAGGAGTCTGGTGGGGAGAGGTCCAGCGAGAAAGGTTCTAGTTCAGGTAGTTCCGGGTCGAATAGTTTTAGCGAGGAAGATATGGATCCTTTAAGAAGGAAGAACTTAATTCCTGATGATGATGATGATAACGTTATATTATCCAATAGGCTGAAAATCTAGAAGACCAGGCCCAGGGATACTACTAGTGGTTCCTAAGCAGAAGCCCATGAGAAGGAGCTGGAGAGAAGAAGAAAAGAGGGAGAGGGAGAGGGAGAGAAAGAAAGAAAGAGGAATAAGAAGAAGAAGAAGAAGAAGAAGAAGAAGAAGAAGAAGAAGAAGAAGAAGAAGAAGAAGAGTAGAGGAAAGAACAAAGAAGACACTAGATTCTCTGGTGCCTGTTACTGTTCCAACTGAGGGGGCTTCTGTGGCCCTGGCCCCTCATCTTGCCCCCATGCTGCTCAAGAGGCCAGTATGAACAACAAATCGTGAGCGATCCTCAAATATAGGTCCAGACCAGTTAGCCCTGAAGGAAGATCAGGTGCTTGCTTTGGTAAGGTTATCTTTTTTATTCCTTTGTTATTTATTTCAGCTCCTCTCGTTGTTTGCCTTATACCTATTTCTTTTTGCAGGTTTTATCTGACTATACCGTCCTATGTCGCACTCGAGATGGGATGGTGAGGAGGAATGCTAAGCTCGAGGAGAGCTTAAAGACTGCATAGGAGTCCCAGAAGTCTTCTGAGAAATCTCTTACAGTAGTTAAGGCCTTATTTTCCAAGGAGATGGTTGGGTCGACCAAGGAGCTGAAGGAACTCCGTGAGGCTTACGGACTGGTAGTGGCTGGCAAGCTTACCATCGCCAATGAGGACATAAAGGTCAATGATAAGGTGATGAGCCTAGAGTAAGAGGTAGTTACGGTTAGGGAGAACAGCTATAACGAGGGTTGGGAAGCAGTCTATGAAGACGGCGAGAAACAAATTAAATACATCTACTGGGCGAACTTCAAAAAAGTCTGGGATCGAGCCTTAGTTGCTGGTGGAGTTTCTACTGACTCTTCCTATTTGGTGAGCACAACCCTGGCCCCAAACCCATTGTTGATGAAAAAACCTCAAATATTAGCCAACCTGCTGCTCCTGCTTCTGATGTTTCTGTCACTCTTATTGCCAATGCTCCAACACTTGGGGCAGAGTTGAGTGAGGCCGCTACTAGCAAAGGAAAAGAGCCATCTCCTACAGAGCAGGTCAAGGTCGACCAATAGACTCCTAGGATTGTTTACTTTATTTGTATTCTCTTTTTTATTCTCTTTTCTTGCCACTTTATGTATCTGTACTTGGCTGGTGCCATTTTTAATAAAAGGATTTGGTTTTCACTTTTGCTGATACATTTTTGTCATTTTTATTCCATGTATTATAGTTTGTTGATCTTGATGATTACATTCCTGCCTCTTCTCGTCTAGGATAAATCTTTGGCTCCAATGTAAGTGACCAAGTTCGCTGAGCATTCGTCAAGATCTACAAACCCCTTAGGATAAGGAACCGATATTATAAGGATCAATCCTAGGTAGTAGCCAGGTTCAAGGATAGACTTGTAGAGATGGATGAGGTAAGTGCCTTTATTCAAGAGGAGATGGATGCTATGAAGGCTAAGATTTTGGATGCCTCCAGAATCAATCAAGTTGGAGAGTTTTTACAATAAGATAGCGATGCCTTAAGGAGGGAAGTTGCATGCCTCAGATAGAATGCACCAAGTATTTCCCCGCCAGTTATATAGGGTTCCTCTTCGTCAACTAGGTAGCGAGCTAGGCCTGATAACAGTGGTTCAACAAGGCAGATTATAGAATTCCGGGGAGATGTTCGTAGAGCGTGCGTGATAGCTGCTGGGCTTCTGAGGGATGTTACCCGGCTAAGGAGCTTGTTCAAGAAAGGTCCTTGAAAATTGTGGACAGATAGGTACAACCAGGGATGGACAGATGCTCCCATAAGGTTAAAGTAGGTTGATGATCTATCCTTTATTAGAGGGTGGCTGAGTGCCCTCGAGGAGTTAAAGGTGCCTAAGAACTCCGTCCTTTGGTATAGACATAAGATCACTCCCACGTCTCGGGAGCCAAATCCATTCAGGAGGGATGATCACTGGATCCTAATAGACGCAATCCCAAGGCATCTATTAGAGTCAATCTCGGAGGAGGTCGAAGAGAACTTTTCCCTTTATCCAGGTGATGGTTGAAGGATACAAGTGGCTGATTACTTCGCTCAGCGACCTAGTCCTTCTTAAGATCTGTTGTATTCCTTCTTTATTTTTCTATTTTATCACTGTTGTACGTGTAACCGTGTAACCTTTAGCAATAAAATTTTCATGTTTTAGGCTGTTGCCGACAAAACATATTTTTTTATTGATAATCTCTAGCGATTTTAAGCTTCTCAGTTGACTATACATAAGTTTATTTTTGAATGAGTATTCCCCCAGTCTAGTATGCCATATACATACCACTATTCCTTACTTTACCTTTTAGGTTGTGTCGTACACTTCCTTAGGCCTAAGTAAGGTGATGGCGAGGATACACCTGATTAGTGGGCAATCTGCCCGAGCAATTATTTGAAACCAAACTATGTTGACGACCAACCTGGGTTGGCCATATTGCCTAAGGATCCCCTATAGGTCTTTACTTATTATCGGAGCAACCTAAGAGGCCAGTTGTGTCATGAACAAAGGCCTGAGGAGGGTGATTATATGCTAACCCTACTAGTTTTTCTGTGGAGAAGTTGAGTTGGTATAAACCCAACCACTGTTGTGTAATCATAAGAGGCTATCTATGTTAAAACAGTGAAGCTTGTAATTTGGAAAAGGTGCATATAATGAAATACATTTGAGACAACCAACATAAATAGAATGCTAAGGCCAACCGAATCTTATTGATAGCAGTCAGAAGCTGAGAGCAACATTAATTTGTAAATGAAAATTCGCCTAAACTAATGGTACATGAAGAAATCTAAAAGTAGATTTTCTTTAGGTTGGCTTCATTCCAAGCACTCGGTATCTCCCTGACCTCCAGCATTTCCAAGTAGTAGGCTTTTATAGGTTTTCCCTTATGACCTTGAATGGTCCCTCCCAGTTAGGTCCAAGCTTGCCATATGTCGGTCTCACAGCGCTGCCAAGAACTTTTCATCGGACGTAGTCTCTGACCTGGAATGTCCTTGGGTTGACTTTATGATTGTATAGTCTGGCTAGCTGTTGCTGGTAAGATGCTCGCTTAACTAGAGCCAACTCTCATCGTTCGTCTACTAAGTCAATCTCGATGAGTAATGCTTCATCATTATGACCTTGGTCAACCAACGTAGACTTCATGGTAGGTAGACCATCTTCTAAATGGATGATTGCTTCCATTCCATATGTTAGTGCAAAAGATATTTCCCTAATTTCTCGACTTGGGATGGTGCGATATGCCCAGAGAATGTGGGGCAGTTCACTCGTCCATGCTCCTTTGGCTCGCTCTAGGCACTTTCTCAGTCCATCGATCACTGTCTTATTGGAGGCCTTGGCATGACCATTGCTTTGAGGGTACATCACAGATCTGAAGTGGTGCCTAATTCCATGGTCACTACAAAAGCTTTGGAAGGGGCCTCTCTTGAACTGGGTCCTGTTATCGATAATAATCGTCCTGGGTATGCCGAAGCGTATGATAATATTTCTCCGTATGAACCTTCTCATGTCAGTGTCCCTGATGTTTATCATTGGCTCTGTCTCTATCCACTTTGTGAAGTAGTCTATAGCCACCAACAGATACTTTTGATTTCCAGTTACAGTCGACAGAGGACCCACGATGTTTAGGCCCCACTGGGCGAAGGGCCAGTGGCTAGTTAGGAACTTTAGGTCGCTGGCGGGTTGATGGACTAAGGATGAGTGCTTTTCGCATTTCTCGTATTTTTGAACATAGACTCTAGCATCCTTCTACATGTATGGCCACCAGTACCCTTCCTTTATTTCTCAGAACGCTATCGATCTTCCTCCTGTATGACTTCCATAAATCCCTTCATGGAGATCGTATGGAACTTGCTCGACGTCCTATGGATGAACGGACTAGAGGTAGGGGCCATTAAAAGATCTCTTATACAGTTTTCCCTCAAGAGATAAGTGAAAGTGAGCGGCCTTGACTCTTATCTGATGGGATGGGTTCTTATCACTGGATAACTTATCATTTCATAAGTAATCTATAATAGGATCCATCCAGCTGGGAGCTTTTTCAATATGGAGGATCTGCTCGGGGTTCTGCAACTCAGTGGCCTGATGGATACTGGATTGCGCAAGGAAATTAATTTGGATTTTTCTTCTCAATTTGGAGTCTATTATCAATCTTAGAGCTGCTAGGGCGTCTGCATGGTTGTTTTATCCCCTGGGGAACTGCTGAACATCGACTTGATCGAAATTATCCATTAATCCCTTTACAACGGTGAGATACGCTACCATCCTTTTGTATTTTGCGTTGAAGTCGTTGCTTATCTAGTTGGAAACAAGCCGTGAATCATCGAAGAGCACTGTGTTCTCAGGATTACTAGCATAATACCGATTCCTTCCCCCTCGATTTGGAGGCTCCATCAATGTATAATGTCAAAACACCTAAGCCTTCCTTTGGACGACTGGTTTCGGGGTGACACAAGGCTGCTCGCCTGTGAACTCGGTAATGAAATCTGCCAATACTTTCCCCTTGATGATTGTTCTTAGTTGAAAGTGGATGTCGAACCTTTCGAGCTCTACTGACCACTTGGATAGTTGGTCAGAAAGATATGTTTTCCTTAAAATGGCCTTAAGGGGGTGTGAAGTAATTATGACTATGGAGTGAGCTTCAAAATAATTCTTTAGTTTCCTTAAGGCTATCACAAGCGCGTATGCGAGCTTCTCCAATGGCAGGTATTATTGTTTGGTTTCCAAAAGAGTTTTGCTCGTGTAGTAGACTGGATGCTAGCTTCCTTCCCTTTCACATAATAATGCATAACTTAGAGCTTGGTCTGACACTGCTAGGTAGAGGTACAACGAATCATCCTGCCTAGTAATTATGAGCAAATGAGGCCTATTAAGGTAAACTTTGAGCTCCTCTAGGGTTCTCGAGAAACCTGCATCCCATGTTACTGCTTTGTTCCTTTTTAATAATTAAAAGAACTACTGACGCCATTCTGAAGACTTAGAAATGAACTGGTTGAGTGTTGTGAGCAATCCTGTTAGCTTCTATATACCTCTTACTATTTAGGGCAGCTGAACTTTGTTGATGGCGTCGATCTGGTCGGGCTTTTCCTCTATTCCTCTCTTACCGACCAAGTATCCAAGGAATTTTCTTGACTGGATGTCGAAAGGGCACTTACTTGCATTAAGTTTCATTTGGTACTTCCTGAGGATTTTGAAGGCCTTTGTCAGGTCGTAGAGGTGATCATCCTTGATCTTGCTCTTAACGAGCATGTCATAGATATAAACTTCCATAGTATCCCCCATCTGGTCTTTGAACATCTTCGTGACCAGCCACTGATAATTTTCTCCTGCATTTTTAAGCCCGAAAGGCATAACTTTATAGCAATATAAACCAACAGTGGTTATAAAGGAGGTTTTATCTTGGCCTGGCATGTGAAGGGGGATTTTGTGGTATCCCGAATATGCATTTAATAAGCTCATCCTCTCGTGTAGAGCCGTGGCATTAACTAGTTGATCGATCTTCAGAAGGGGGAAATTGTCTTTGGAACCGGCTCTGTTGAGGTCGATGAAGTCGATACAAACCCTTCACTTTCCATTGCTCTTAGGAATCACTACTGGGTTGGATAACCATTTGGGTAACTAAACTTCCCGTATGGACCCTGCGTTCAGTAGTTTCTCGACCTATTTCTCAACTGCCCTAACCTTCTCTGAGGCTGTTCGGCGAGCCTTTTGTGTAACTCGCATAAAAGCTGGGTTCACATGTAGTTGATGACAAGCAATGCTGGGATCAACCCTAGATAGCTCGTAAGGCTCCCATGCGAAAACATCCAAGTTGCTACGGATCAAGGTAACTAGTTATTTTTTATTTCCATCAGTGAATAAGGTGCCAATTAAAAAATTCTTTTTGGTTGAGCTACACCCATCAGCGACCTCTTATAGGTCTTTAACAACCCTTTCGGAGGGTAGGAGCCTGGTTTCCTCCACTCCTGGTCGACCATACCTTATCTGCTAGTTAGAGGGCATCAACCCCTCCTGACCTTCTTTCTTTCCTTTTATTTTTTCTACTCTCTTCTCGTATTTGGGATGTATAGTCGCAATAAAACACATCCTCATCGTAGCCTGGTCCCCATGGATATCCACTATTCCTTGATCGATTACACATTTTAATTTTCGGTGATAGGTTGATGGAAATACCTTCAGTTCATGGAGCCATCCCTGTCCGATTATGGCTTGGTAGGGTGATTCGATATTAGCAATAAGAAACTCAATCAATTTGGAGATGTTTCCTGCCCTAACTGGCAGGACAACCTTTCCCATAGGGATTGTGACCTTCCCAGCGAAGCCGACGAATGGTACAGTGGCTTCCTTAAGATCTACTATGCTTAGTTTAAACTTCCTAAATAAGTCGAGGTACATTACTTCGGATGAGCCACCTTGATCGACGAGCAACCTGTCAACGTCCCAATTGGCTATCCTAAGTGTAATGACTAGTGTGTCATGATGAGGGGTTCTCACTCCCACCAAATCTTCATCTGTAAAAACAATATGCTTGTCATAATCAATGTGTTCTGATCGTTGCAATTTCCCCGCTTAAAACTTGGTTGGGTCAATTTGGAAGGCTTGCATAACTGCGGTAAGCTTCTTAACTTCCATTTGAGCTACGTTCCCTTGAATTTATTTGAGGTCTGATGCCCCATATATTACTACAAATTCATGGCCAACATCCTCCTCAAGGATGTTATCCGGCCTCTGCTCGTCATTCGCTGCTCCTCTGTTCGTCTTTTTCTCCACAAACTCATTGAGGTGTCCGGCCTGGGCTAACTCCTCGAGGTGATACTTTAGGGCCTTACAATGTTCAGTTTTATGTTCGCCTTCCTTGTGGAACGAGTATCTCAGCGCATTATTTTTCTTAGTGGTATCTCCTCCCATTTTACTTGGTCATTTTATGAACGACTCATCCTTGATCTTCATTAGGATTTTATAGATATGCTATTTGAAGACCATGTCTATATCTTAAAATGCCTTTGAGGTGTCGTTCTTGTTTCCTTTCTTGGGGTCGTTCTTGCCCCATTCTTGTTTCCTTTCTTCTGCGATTCAACCTTCTCGGCCCCTTTACCTGCCTTTGCGCGACCATTTTACCCTGTATTAAGATGGTTTACATCCTCGACTTTAGCATATTTCTCAATACGAGTCATTAAGTCATCGATGGTTGTGGCCTCCTTCTTAGTTATGGACTGGTGTAAGAGGCAAGAACTAGGCAATCCTATTTTGAAGGATGTTATGTCGACCTGCTCCTAGCAGTCCTTAACTTCGTTAAATGTATCCTAGTACCTCTTTGCGTACTCTCTGAGGTTCTCCTGTGGATTTTTCTTCATAGTAAGCAAAGCATCCATCCTCTTCAGATGGGAACTTCTCGTAATGAAGCGATCTGTAAACAGCTTGACCAAAGATTTGAAACTCTTGATGGATCGGTGAGGTAACTTTTTGAACCACTTCTGCACCACGTCGTGCAAGCTCGAGGGGAAGATTCGACACATGAGTGCATTATTATGACTTCATAGAGTCATTGCTTGCCTGTATTGCCTAACATGATTGATGGGATCAGTCTTTCCATCGTAAATCTTGAACCTGGGAATCGAGAACTTCTTTGGGTCTTCCTCTTCTTCTATCGCCCTTGAAAAAGGGGACTTCATTTGGGTTTTGAAAGCTCGCCTTGCTAGATCCCTTGTTGATATAGCACCACGGTGAGTTGGGTGTTGGTCCATCTCTCTACGGACCAGGCTTCGTATATCGTCATCCTGCCGATCAGGACTCCTATACTGGCGATTTGGTCGCTAGTATTCAAAGTGTGGTCGCTTGACCTAGGTTTCTCCATTCTTTCTGAACCACATCTTCGGCTTCTTCCTCGGTTGTGAGATTTACTCACCTCAGGGATAGGATTCCTACTGTGGCGTCACCTTGTATTTTGACGGAGCTCTCTCTTTAGTCTATCCAGTCACCTTTTGAGGTGGGCATTCTCGTTTTCCCGTTATCGAGTGGCCTCCTCCTGTTCCTGGAGTCTGGCATCGATCAACCAAGATATTTGCATGGACCTGGTGGCCCTTGACTTTATTCAGAGGTCTGCCTCTCCTAGAGAAGTCTTGGGTTTGAATGGCGTATTTTGGACCTTACCCTTGGGGGGTTCAGTTGTTGTTGAATATCTCCTACTCGAGGAATGTTACTGCTGTGATGTAACATTGTTGGTTCTTACTGATGAGGGTTTTAACAGGAGAAAGAAATCGCTTCCCACATACGGAGCCAATTATGGTGACAAAAATCTCAACATAAAAAATTTAAGAAAAGAAAACAATCACTAGAATAAAAGAAATAGCAGCAATGACACAACACAAGAATATACGTGGTTTGACAAATTGCCTATGTCTACGGAGAGGTCTATTGTTCTTATAAAGTATCACTCGAACTGGTTTTTTATATTACCTGTGCCCTAGGCTAGGAGTACAATATATATTCAATTAAGAGATTATGTTGGTAATTAGCACGTTGGCCTTATATCCCTTGAATATCTCTTCGAGATTTTGGGGATAAACTCGGTCATATCTTTCATTCTGACTGTTATTCAAGGCTCGTAATTTGGGTCGGGCGACTGACTCATTTGTTGGGTTTAGCTGGCTACTCTTATGGGCATGGTCGACATTAGGTACCCACAAAGGACTTTTCGAACCAATCCAAATAACAAATTTCTAGACTTGTATTTAACGTGTGCGTAAATATATGATGATAGGATCAAATCGATTACCAACAATCGCAAAGAGATATTCAGGGACACCCTATGAGCTATCTACATGCTGGATGAATTACTTGCACAATTAAACCATTTATATGTGATGACTATAAATGTAAACCCCCACCCCGGGGCAAGGGGGACGTAATTTTGATTACTTGAGGGGAACTAATAAAGAATAGTAATTTCTCTGTGGACATAAGCATATTGTCGAACCACATACATCTTGTGTTGTATGTGATCATCTTTACTTTCTATATTTGTATACTTTCTGTGATTATTTATTGTGATAATTATGTACTCACAATTGGCAATGTCTGTGGGAATCAATTATTTTTCCTACGAAAGCAATTACAAAAGAAAGCACACGATGTCTGACCACAACGACAACTTATTGCAAGTAGGCTACGTACAGGCCGACCCAATTTCACCCAGAGTGAGGTCTGAGATAATCCAATAAAACCCATGGTTTCACCAAGAAAGGCAATATTCTAAATAGAGTCATGGACCACCTAGGTCTACCCAGGATTTCCAGACCGATCGATGCGTATGAAACCCGACTTTAAGAGTAGGAGGAGGCAATAAGCCTCCAAATGGAAGAGAATTCCCACCTCCATATGGGACTAGAACAAATGGAGAGAGATCTCAATAGAGACAACTGGAAACATCATGAGCGAACTCCTAGTCCTCAAGAAAGCAAGACTCGCAGCTGAGGGAGATATTCCAAGCGCAACTAGGACCAGTTAGAATGTGGTCAATCAGAAAGACGCCACTGAGATGATGATTAGATAAAAGATGATATAAGTAGCTTGGTCCGGAGAGAAATAGAACACCTAGCCAATCGAGGGGCTAGGTCTACTAAAGAGATATCTAGAAGATCTCTTAATATATAGATAAAATCCCTTTTTATAATAAAAGAAGAAAATCCCCAAAAGAAGTTGTTCCGAGGTTCAAGATCTACGATAGAAAAACTGACCCGATAAACCACATTAGACAATACAGGCAGGTGAGGACCCTATGGACCCATAATAACTCCCTTATGTGTCGTATCTTCCCTTTTTACCTACACGATGTAGCTCAGAAGTGGTTTAAGAGACTACCACATAAATCCGTTAAGAACTTCAAGGTACTCGTTGAGGCCTTCACTGCCCGCTTCATAACCATCAATTCCCACCCGAAGAGGATAGATTCACTGCTCACGATAAAAAAGAAGCCACGGGAGACTCTTCGCGAGTATGCCAAGTGGTATTGAGAAGTTTTCAACTAAGTGGAGGATTGCTTGGAGCAGGCTATTGCGGTATCTTTCAATATTGGTCTGCTGACCACGTCTATGCTGCACCAGTCCCTCACCAATAAGGAGGCTAACACCATCGATGACCTCATGGCGCATACTAAAAAATATGCCAAGGTTAAGGACGTGATTCATGCTAGTCCAAGGGAAATTGGTCGCATAAAGTCCAATAAGGGAGGAGATAAGTCTCACACTCTCAAGAAGGGGAATAAGAACGGGATCAAGAACGATTCGAAGAATGGGAGAAAGGTCGACCCTTCAAAGGCCTTTCAGTCTATTAACACATTCTTCAAGGAAAAATTCTATAATATCCTAAACAAAATCAAAGAGCAACCATTTGATAAGTGACCCAAGAAGATGGGTGGAGACCTTATGAAGAGGAATAATGCATTGTTGTGCGCATTTCACAAGGAATGAGGCCATAGAACAAAGAGTTGCAAAGTTTTGAAGTCCCATCTGGAGGAGTTGGCTCAGGTTGGGCATCTGAATGAATACATAGATAAGAAGGCTAATAAGTTCACAGCAAATGGTGACCAGAAGTCGAATAATGTCCTTAATAATAACATGATACAGGAGTTCACATTAATCCATGTAGCCTCTAACCTCAAGAAGATAGAAGGGAACAATGTTTGCATGGAACTAAAGAAGGTAACGACAGTCATGGAGGCCTTGAAGATTTACCATGCAAAGAGACAGTATGAAAAGCAATGATGAACAAAGGACGTTGATTATAACAAGCACATCATCTACACAGATGAAGACCTAATCAAGGTAAGGTCCCATCATTATAATGCCCTCGTAATCACCCTTAGGATTGCAAATTGGGGCATCAATAAGCTCCTGGTAAATCAAGGAAGCTCGTCCGAGGTAATGTACCTGGAGCTCTTATATAAGTTAAAACTCAACCTAGACGATCTCAAGGAGGCAACTGTTCCATTAGTCGAATTTGTGGGGAAGATCACAACGCCGTTGGGGAAGATAGTCCTGCTAGTAAGGGCTGGAAATATTTTAAAGACGATTGAGTTCCTAGTTGTGGATATTGATTCTCCTTACCATGCCATTCTGGGCAGAGGGTGGCTTCACGTTATGAAAGTCGTGCCATCAACCTACCACCAAAAACTCAAATATGTTACCGATCGAGGAGTAGTGGAGATTCGTGGTGACTAGGCCACTGCTAGAAAGTGATTCATCACCACCATCAGGCCCCAAAGAGAAAGTAAGAAGGAAAAATAAGTCGTCACGGAGGGAGCCTAGGATGGAGCCACCCCTACCAAATAGAAATTATGTTATGGGAGACCAGGGGTGGAGGAGATCAGAGTCCGCCTCGCTAATAGGGTCGTTGAAATATTAGAGGAGGTTACGCTTAATGCCAACCTGCTGTAGAGAAAGTTTCTAATTGGGACAACACTTATCGACCAGGAAAAGGAGGAGTTAATCACATTTCGGAAGAATAACTTGGACATATTCACTTGGAATCCCTATGAATACCAGGGATTGATCTTAAAATAGCTTGCCACCACCTTCATGTGGACCCAAACTTCAAGCCACTCACTCAAAAGACACGCCGAATAGCCTTAGAGAAGGCTAAAGTGGTCGAAAATGAAGTAGGTAAGCTCTTGGACGTCGGGCCCATCAGGGAAGTTCAATTACCTAAGTGTCTCTCAAATTCAGTGGTGGTGCGAAAGAGCAATGGAAGCTAGAGAGTTTACATCGACTTCACCGGCCTTAACAAAGCATGTTTCAAAGATAGTTTCCCTTTGTCAAAGATTGATCAGTTGTTGGACGCCACGGCTGCACATAAACGAATGAGCTTCTTGGACACCTATTTAGGGTACCACTAAATCTCTTTATTCGTCCCCGACCAGTACAAGAATTCATTCATCACCCCAGTGGGGCTATACTGCTATAAGGTCATGTCGTTCGGCCTTAAGAATGCAAGGGAGGCCTATCAGTGGTTGTTCACCAAAATGTTCAAGCAACAGATGGGAGACATTATAGAGGTTTATATTAATGACAGGTTAGTTAATAGAAAACACAAGGGTGACCACATCAGAGACCTAGCCAACACTTTCAAAATCCTTAAGAAACTTTGGATGAAGCTCAATGCGAGCAAGTTCTCATTTAGTGTCCAGTCATGAAAGTTTTTGGGTTATTTAGGAAGTAAGAGAGGAATTGAGGCCAATCCGGACCAAATTAATCCTATCAACAGGGTCAAGCCACTGAAGACATTGCGAGATATTCAAGAGCTTACTGGGATACTCGCAGCATTCAACCATTTCATCTCCAAGTCATTGGAGCACTACCGACTATTTTTTTAGCTCCTCAAAAGGATAAGGACCTCACCTGGAAGGATGACTGTTTGAAAGCCCTAGATGAGATTAACTATAATCTCAGTAAACCACCCTTGCTGACAATCCCTAACGATGGAGATCCCTTATACCTCCACCTCATTATATTAACTCATGCACTCAACTCGGCCTTAGTGTGCAAGAAGGAGGGAAGATAGTGCCCCATTTGTTACACCAAAAAAACTCTTATGTACGTTGAGAAGCGCTACTTTCCACTAGAAAAATTATCTTACGCTCCTGTGATTGCTTCAAGGAAGCTCAAGCACTATTTCGAAGCCCCTTTAGTAACTGTGATCACCTAATTCCCCCTCAAAGTTGTACTTTGAAAAGTCGACCTCTTCGAATGATTGCCAAAATGTCCAGTCAAACACGGAAGGATTGATATTCACTTTCAGCCAAGAATAACGATTAATGGGAAGATCTTAGTCGATTTCATCATAGAATTCACGGGAGAAGAGCCAACCGAACAACAGCTTACGGAGCAGCCGATGAATAAGGAAGCACAATCCGAGAAGTGGACCCTGTACATTGATGGAGCCTCCAATAAGGGGGAAGGAGTGGGAGTCTTCCTCGTTACACCAGAGTACACTATCATTGACTAAGGAATTGAGCTGGGATTTGAATCCTCCAATGACAAAGTTAAATACAAAGCACTGATAGCTGGCCTGAAGAAGGCCCGACTACTGGGGGCAAGGAGGCTCAATGTGTTCGATGATTCCAATTTGGTATCTAACTAAGTGAGTAGAGATTTCAATGCAAAGGATGACAGGATGGCAGCCTGCCTCATTGTGGTTTGCAAGCTCGCGACAGAATTCGAAGAAATTTGCATCCGACAGTTCCCCCGAAGATAAACTAGTCATGCTAAAACCTTAGCAGTATTGAGCTCAGCAAAGGACTTTGACCTCAAAAGAACAATTGAAGTGTATTTCCTTTCCCATCCTAGTATTAATAAGACATTAGTCACCGAATATATTCTCTCTATAGAGATAGTGACTAGCTGGATGGATCTGATCACTACTTACCTGCAAAATGATGCCATATAAAAAGAAATTGGCTCACTAAGTAAGGGTAAAGGTTGCTCGCTTCTATCTTGATCCGGAAGGGAAGCTTTACAAAAGGTCTTTTACAAGTCCTTACCTCCAATGCATTCGCCCGCAAGACACGAGCAAGTTCTCCATGAGCTTTATGACGGTATTTATGGGAGTCACGTACGAGGAAGATCTCTGACATTTCGAATAATCAAAGAAGGCTAATAGTGGCCACACATGCAGAAAGATGCAAGTATCTACGTTTAAAAGTGAGAGAAATACTAAAAGTTCTCTCCTATGGTCCATTAACTAGCTAAAGATTTGAAATCTTTAACCAGTCCACAGCCATTAGCTCAATGGGGGTTGGATATTGTGGGACTACTACCTACCACACTTGGGAATCACAAGTATCTGTTGGTCGGCACAAGTTACTTCACCAAGTGGGTTGAAGCAGAACCACTAGCCAACATCAAAGATGTGTACATGATGAGGTTCATCCGAAAAATCATCATAACACGCTTTGGGGTATTAAGAGACATTATCACTGACCACAACACATAGTTCGATAGTGTTTTTTTCCATAACTTCTATGACGAGCATGGCATCAAACATCACTTTAGCTCAGTAGTGTATCCCCGGAGAAGCGATCAAGGGGAAGCTTCCAACAAAATAATGATCGATGGCCTGAAGAAGAAACTGAAAAAATCAAAGGGGGCTTGGGTGGGTAAGCTTCCCCATTTCCTCTAGGACTACCATACTACGGCCAGAAGACCAATCGGAGAAACACCCTTCACACACATATATAGAATGGAAGCTATCATCCCACTTGAAGTCGACCTCCCTACCATGAAAACAAACTTAGTCGACCAAAGTTTAAATGGCGATGCCTTACGCATTAAACTTGACCTGGCAGATGAATGAAGAGAGTAATCCATGATTAAGATGGCCTCATATTAGTAATAACTGGCAAAGAGGTACAACAAGAATGTCAATTCGAGGAAGTTTTGGGTAGGATATTACATCCTAAGGAAAGTCCTCGACAGTGTCGTAAGACCGTCAGATGGAAAACTGGGACCAAACTAGGAGGGTACTTTTAAGTTGATCAGGGACGACTTACAAGGATCCTATCAGTTGAAAATGCTAAAGGGCAGATAAATATCGAAAGCATGGAATGTGTCCAACCTCAAGATATTATATTTTTAGTCTTCTCCTACAGTAGCACATTTAGTTTACGCAAATTTTCATTTTAAACTTATGTTACTTGCAAGTTGATGTTTTATGAATAAAGGCCCACTTGCTCTTACATCTTGATTATTTAAATTTTTCATCCTAATTATCTTGGTATTATTCACATTTCCAAGAAATATGTCCAATAATTGGGATAACCCTAGTCTCAGATTCTAGGCAGGGTTGCACTTGATCACAATAAGTTGCTCAGCTTATTTCAATCAAAGAACTTCCTCGCACCGAATAGAATTGCTCCTTGTTATAATAAGTTGTTCAACTTACTCCAATCAAGGAATTTCCTCGCGTCGAGCAGGATTTGAGTGAATTAACAGTAAGCTATTAAGTTTATTTCAATTATGAGATCCTCATGTCTTTATCATTTTAAACAGAAATGACCTCACGAGTTGCCAGGCAATAAGAAAAGCCCTACTAGGGACCCTTAGGCAAAAATCCAACTTAGGTTGGTCGATAAAAATCATGAACAAGTGGATATCCCATTAACCAGGTGCATTTTTACCATCGTCTATCCAGGCCTAAAGGAGTGTGATGACACTTCCTAAGAGGTAATGATAATGGAATGATACATGCTAAGGCATATTGAACTAGAAAAATGCAACAACAATTGATATTAACTTCATCTAATCGGTAAATTCCAAAAAAAACATAATAGATATTATTAACTTTATTTAGTCGGTAAACACCAAAAATGCACAACAGTGAATAATTAACTTCGCCAAAAGCCCAGAAGTACAAAATATACATGGTGATTACATGGAAAAGTTATAAAAATTATATTACAAAGGCATTATGGTCGACAAGCCAGAAATTCTACTACTTGCCTTCACCGACCATTGTCCGAGTTGGGGGCAAACTCATCCTCGCTACCAGGATCGACCTTAAATTCATTGAGTAGCTGATGAGGGATAGAATCTAGAGGAACCCACTTCTCATCCTTTCCAAATGGGGTTTGATGATATGCCGAGAAATCCACCTGGTACATGTACCACAACTAGGATTCCTCTGGCTCTTTAAGCACCCTAAGGGCATTCAAACACCCATGCTTGTAAGAAACATCCTGGGTCTATTGCAATCTGACAAGTGCATCCTACCAAACTTCGTTATAACCAACAAAATACGTAGCCCAAGGACCCCTTATAAATATATACTTTAACTTTTTAAGTCGGTCTGCTGCCCAGCTATGATGACATTTGACTCTGGTGATCTTCCTCTAACTTAAAAACCTTTTTCTTCAAGGCATCATTCTCTGCCTTAAATAATTCACCAACCTGGCTTATATCCTTTCTTTCTTTAAACTGGGCCTTCAGGTCGGTATTTCTTTCTTCACCAAGGATCTAATTCCCTCCATGTATTAGAGGTCATCTTTCAACTTGGCAAACAGCTCAAAATGGTCCCTGTAAGCCTTTGTTCTTGCATTTAATGCTTTGCAATCCTTTATAAATGCCCAAAGAGCTTGCTCGCTCATTTCGGAGCCAAGTAATTTTTCAAGGTTCCTAGAGGAGGAGATTTGCTCGGTAACAAGCTATAAGTAATAGAAGCAAACAATAAGTATATAGAGAATCAGTAAAGAGGAAAATTTTTCATTCATTAATAATTAAAGAGGTAGGTTGAACCCACCACAAAAAAAGAATATATGAGTACAACAATTGAATAAGAATAAAAGAGAAAGATTAAATCAATAAAGCTTCACTCCTTTACTTACTTGGATGACTCTGGAGCCTTTCCTTTTGCAGTAACCTCATCTGTCTGGTTGGCAACCGTCTTGCCTGGTCTGATGATCTCCCGACTTGGTGGGAAGGATGTCTAGTAGAATGCTCCTATTTAATAATTGGAGGAGGACCTAGTGTATACTTCTTGAACATATCTGAGTCAAGAGATACCCTGCTTCCTGGAGAGCTTGGCCTCATCCCTTCTTAAAGGACATCTTTTGGGCATTAGCCATTTAGATTTCAACATCATCGTAGGTTGTAGTCCAACCCTCTATGTAGTTATCCTCCTTGATGTTGAAGACCTCATCTTTCAGCTTCTTGAGTACCTCATGCAGTCCATCCTTCTCCACGACTATGAGGCTATTAGTCATCTTTATCTCGGCCAACGCCTTCACAGCAGTCTCCCTCTCTAACTTAAAGGCCTTTCGAGCATTGGCCAAGTCCTGTTGGGACTTCTTTAGAGCTTTAAATAAATCCTGATTCTTTATGTACTAGTCAGAATGACCATTTAGAAGAGTGGTGAAATTTATAACAAATTACAAGACAAAAAGAGTTAGTATGGGGGTAAAACAGTTCAAACTGACGTAATGGACAAAGAAAATAACACTTACCAGAGCAAGGGCTTGAGAAGATTTTAGAGACAGCTCGCGGTAGGCAATAAACACCGCCCCTTCATCAAGTCAGGGGCATGGGTAGGGTTGAGGGCTACATTGTCACCCTGAGGAGTAATGGAGAGGGAGTAGAAGGGTTCCATAGGGTCCTCGGTGGCCTTCTTCTTCTATTCCTCTCTCCCCTTCCCTTTGTCCCTCTTTCTCTTATCTCCTTCTTTCTCCTTGGCTCCTGAGCTACAGCCACCATATTTTTAGGAATCCCCCTCTGATTTTTTTAGGGCTAGGACCCTGGCAGAGAGAAAGACTTGATCATCATCATCATTATTGCCTAATAGTAGTCTCCTCCTTAGGGGAGTCGTTTGTTATTCTTCCTCCTCTTCTTCTTGGGAGTCAGAATCTACGTCCACTGGCCCAGACGAACTAGAAGTCTCCTCATCCAGAAGAGCGATCTCAGGGATCTTGTCTACCAGTCGACCAACAAAAACTAGAGGTGGTGTTGGTGTATTCAAGGAGATAAGCAGTCGACCGAGGATGTTCACCGTCGGGCAATCTATCCTTAATTTTTTAGACCTTCACAAGGTCAGCAATCTTTATATATTGAAAAAAAGGCACCTAATTTTTAGCGCGAGCTGCAGAAAAATAAATATAGCATGTATCAGTAAACAGAGCAAATAATAGAAATAAAAAAATAATAACATATAAAGAAGAGACGAGTGGCGACCTCTGTGATCCCCCAGTCACGGCACAAGGGCCCTCTGTACCTTTGTCCCTCAGGTAGGGGAGGATGTTGTTAGTTCTTGGCAATGAAGACCTTATCCTAATATCCTTTATTATAATTAGGTAGGTTCACAACCATAATTTTGTTGTCCCTCCTCGCCTTTAGGTACAGAAGACCATCAGAAGTATGTGACCAGACATAGTAGAATTGGATTTCTGGGATCCCTAAGTTGGTCCCATAAAGTTTGTTGATCCTATGTACCCCCATTCACTATCTTCTAAGTATTTAGGACTCACTATAGGGAAGACCTCAAAATAATTGAAAATTTCTAAAAATAAATTATTTAGGAGAAAGTTTAAACCCCCTGAACCACAGCAAGGGTGTAAATCTAGTGCCCTTCATCCATGTATCGAACGTCTCGAGGCATGGGGGCACAATCGATCTCCACCTAATCAGGAATGTATCTCTAAATTATTTAACAGTTTTACCATGAAGAGTGGCCATTGAAGAAAGGATTTCAAAAGGAAAAGACAATAAAAGAAAACGATGAAGAAAGGAAGGGAGAACATAGGACTTATAAGAAGAAAAAAAACAGTGCCAAGAAGCTCTGAAGATTTGAAGAACTGGAATAAAATCTCTCACTGAGTTTGCAAAGACGAAAGCTTGGGATGTGAAGTGGCGATTTAGAAGAATCAGAACTTTGTTTGAAAACTCGTGCAAAATGATGAGGAACGGTTCTCGAAGATGATTTTTTGCGATTTAAATTGCTTCTCGGACCATCGCACTCCCATTATTTTAAGGTTATTACAAGTTTATCATTCAAAGTCTACTAGGACGAGTGTACCTTCAACACTTCACCAATTTCACAAATGTTCCATACCAATTTTTAATAGTTTAGGTCATGGACTTAAAATCTATTGGACTAACATCTTAGCCCAAAGATTTTAGGGGCAATTATGGGGACTAATTTATTCATTAGGCCCACTTTTGTAGTCGACCAGTCCAACACGGAACGAGGAATGTCTGGACCAATCCAAATAACAAATTCCTAGACGTGCATTTAATATGTGCATAAATATACAATGATAGGCTTAAATCGATTATCAACAATCTCAGAGAGATATTCAGGAACACCCGATGAGTTATCTACAAGCTGGATGAATTACTTGCACAATTCAACCACTTATATGTGATGACTATAAATATAAACCCACACCCCAGGAAAGGGGGATCTAATTTTGATTATTTGAGAGAAACAAATAAAGAAAAGCAACTTCTTTGTGGGCTTAGGCACATTGTCGAACCACGTACATCTTCTGTTGTGCGTGATTATCTTTACTTTCTGCATTCGTTACGTTCTGTGATTATTTATTGTGATAATTTTGTACTCACGGTATAAATGGAATAAGTTTCTTAAAGGATTTTCTGAATGGAGGTGTTTCGGTAAACATTATGCATATTAGCTCATTTTATGCATTTAATATCTTACAGACAAGGTTGGTTGCAATATCTCTCTCAATATCAAGTTATGATAAAGAAACTTCCAATCCATTGTTTATGTAAATGTTGGAATAACAATGGGAAACCTCACATCACATATTAAATTCCATATGATTGAATCAACCACATCCTACCATTTGTTAATCAAAAAGAGTTTGGATGCATAATCGTGGTTTAGTTCCATCGACATATCACCAGTTTGAAAAGGCCAATGCTAAAGTAACTGAGATTGTATTTCGACTAATAAAAAGCCTTTTTCCAAAGAAGAAGCACACTTGGTAGATGAAGCTTTTTACATAGAGATGAACGAGGAAGCTCGCATCCTAATTAGGCATATGGAAAAAGTGCAAGGGCCATCAAGGATAGGTTGAGAACTGCAAGAAATCAAGAAGAAGAGTTAAAAGAAGCTTTACAAGTAGAGAAAGAATGGCAGGGCATTCCTAAAGATCATTTTATATCTCAACAACTTAGAGATAGAATTAAATCAAGAATAAAACCAAAGGAGAATAAAGTAAAACACAGAATGCGTTGAGTAGACCAGTGAGGGGGCAGTTGGGAAGCTCCAAGAAAAAGGAAGGCACCAACAACCATTACGCAAAAATGCAAAAAAAGTGATGCTTAATGATGGAAGGTTGATATATATCCTTTGAAGGTGTGAGAAGGTGGCCGAGGAAACTGATGAAGCTGACCTGGAATATGAATTTTTTTATAGATAATCAAGGATAATTTCTTGTCATTGACAATTTAGATATCCAAGAGTTTATTAGAGAAATTAAAGAAGAAACTGAGTGTTTCTTATCACTGATAATTCAAATATTTAAGATTTTGTGGAAGAAATTGAAGATGAACCTGGGTGTATGCAAGATCATCCAAAACCTTAAGTTAAAGAGCTAGAGAAGGTTTATTTACCTAACGGTGGCGATGAACTGAGGCTAATCTTCATTTTAAAAGATATGCAAAATACAAAAAGCCTGGAGCTGATTAAATACATTTGAGAGTTCAAAGATGTTTTTGCATGGAAATACATTGAGATGTCAGGGCTAGATCAAGAAGTGAGCTACCACAAGTTAAACATTACACCTTTAGATATACTAATCAAGTAGTCAACCAGAATGTAGAATCCATATTTGGGTCTCAAGATCAAAGCTGGGGTAGAACGATTACTGGTCGCTGGATTTATTACGATAAATTATCATCCAATTACGCTTTGTAGAATTGTGTCAGTGAGTAAGAAAGATAAAATATAAATTGGTATTTGTGTTGATTTTAGATATCTTAATAGGTTAATCCCCAAACATGAGTTCCATTTACCTTCAATTCATAGCTTGTTTGATTCAATTATTGGTCATGAGATGTAAAGCTTCATAAATGGTAATGTTGATTATAACCAGATCAAGATAGATCTAACTGATGCAGAGAAGATCGCTTTCAAAATTCCTTTGGGCAATTTTGTGTATAATGTAATGCCTTTTGGTCTGAAAAATGCGGGATCAACCTACCAAAGGACAATCATGACCATTTTCTATGAATTTTTTCATAACATTATGGAATTATAAGTAGATGATCTAGTTATTAAATCGAAGAAGGAGTATTCTCACTTAGTTGACCCGAGAAGAGTTTTTAAAATATATAAGAAGTACATGTTGAAGATAAACCCACTTTAGTGTGTCATTAACGAGTGGGAAATTCTTTAGTTTTGTGTTGACTGATAAGGAGTTCATATGGACCAATGCAAAGAAAAATCCTTTCTTGATATGCATTAATTAAAAAACCCAGAAAGAGCTTCCTAAAAAATTTTTTTTACTTGAGCATATTTGTTCCAAATTTATATGAGATTAATCAACCTTTGATGGAGCCCCTTTAGAAGACCATGAAGTTCAGATGGGAGGAACTATACCGAGGAGATTTTTGGAAGCTTAAGAGGTTGCTTACTTCTTCTTAAACGATGATTCCACTCAAATGTTGGAGTACCTTTGTTACTTTATCTAACCTCAACTATGAGGTCCATCAGTGCATTATTAGCAGAAGATGTTGATGAATAAGGGAGACATGTCTACTACTTGAGTAAAATTATCCATAGTCATAAGGCAAGATATACAAGTATAGAAAGACATTGTTTAGCCTTATTCTTTGTGGCTCAAAACCTTAGACATTATATGATATTTTTTACTATCCATCTAGTAACAAAATGTGATCCAATTAAGTTTTTTTCCCTCGTGAACAATCTTTATTAGGAGAATATCAAGAGTGTTTCTCGTTCTTTTGCAATATGATTTAAGGTGCATGACTTCTTGCACAATCAAAAGTCAAGCCTATGCATATCTATTGGATATTTTTCCTTCAGGTTTGTTTGAACCACATCATAAAGATATACTTGGTGATGATTTGGATACTAACATTTGTCAAGCAGACTTAGAGGAATGGTCTATAGAATTTAATGGTTCATAAGCTCAAGGAAAAGGAGGAGTTGTAATGATTTTGTTCAGAAGAAAGAATGAGATTTATCTATCTTTTAAACTAGACTTCCTTTATTCAACTAGTGAGTCATAATATGAAGATTTAATTTTAGGGTTACTCGAAGCCCTTCGAAGAGCCACTCGTTCAATCTATATTAAAGGATATTCTTATTTGGTGGTCAAATAAGTGAATGTTGAATATGCATTGAATTATCTCGATATAGTCCCTTATCAAACAATCATACGGAGGTTGATCGACCAGTTTTATGAGGTCTATAATTACGTAAAAGATGGCTATATAAGATAAGTCTTTAAGTGTGGTGATCCATCATAGGATACCTCTATCGTATGTACTAAAACTCTTTCATATTGATGATGCCTCAGCTTAGAGTGGTAAGATAAGAAAGAAGTCAGAGATAAGAGATGGTTCGATGAATCTTATTGATTTAGCACAATTCTTTCTTCTTTAAGGAAGTCTCTACTACAAGAATTATATAGGATGGTTGGCCAAATGCATTAGCCCCGAGGAAGATAAAATACGGTTAAAGAAAACTCATGAGAAGCATTAAGATACCTTTAAAATTCCTCTATATAAAAGAATTCAAAGAGAAGGGTAATTTTATCATTTTATGAAGTAAGATGCAATAACAATAGAAAGAGAATGTGCTAAGTGTCAAATATTCTTCCAACCAGCTGAGTGAAATTTTTTAGAAGCTCAAATGGACTGGAGGTAGCCTTACATTGACCTCATTAAAGATAGATTTATTCTAATGGAGAAAGTTTGTAACATATCCCTTAGAAGAAAATCCCCAAGGTTCTACTTACTGGAAGAAAAACTTTATCGGCGAGGATACTTAAATAGGCCTTTGCGATACATTACCATCGAGGAAGCAAAAGAAACTCTCAAACAAGGTCACAATCCATATCATATTGGAGGAGACAAATTGTATGATCAATTTATAAAACTTAGGTATTATTTACAAAGAATGGAGAAACACTTAGTTGAATTTGTTCGAAAATACAAGGCTTACCAGCTTCATGGCAACCTTATTCGTGCTCCGTCGGTTGATTTACACTCATTAACAATGTCATATCCTTTTCAGACGTGACCTTTTAGGGTCAACAAAACCTTAATCCAGGGGAAAATATGGATCCTTATGGCAACTGAGTGCTTTAAAAAGTGGGCAGAGGCAGTACCTTTGAAGAGAGAAACAACAGTAATGGCGGCATAATTCATTAGAGAATATATTATTTATCGATTTGGCATACCCAATTTTATATTATCAGATAATGGAAATCCATTTATAAATAGATAGATGCCAATGTTAATTGATAAATATGTAATTATCAACCACACCTCAAAAGTGGCTTATCCTAAAGGTAATAGTCAAGCATAAGCCACAAATAAGACTTAATTTAGTCAACATTTTAGCCAAGATGATGGAATATTTTCCAAGATGCGTGGGATGACAAAATGCTTATGGTGCTTTGGGCCTATCAAACAATCAAAAGGAAGCCAACATATTATACATCTTTTTCCTTGTCCATAAAGCTGAAGCGATCCTTCCAGTGGAGTTAGAAGTACCATATGCCAGATATGCCTTGTAAAGCAACATGTTTCCTCAAAGAAGGCATGTTCAAGTATAAGCCCTAGATGAACATAGAGATAATGATAGGAAGCACTTTTAATTCTACACAATGTAACTCTCCAAAGCTTATGAGAACTTAGTCAAATCAAGGAAATTTATGGAGGGCAACTTTGTCTTGAAATCTATTGTCAATCACTTTAGATGACTCCCCCGCCAAAAATTTTAGCAAATTAGGAGGGAACATATATTGTCAAAGAGCGGCAAAATTCAGGTTATTGTTTAATTTCAAAAATTAAAAATGGTGGGCCTTTGAAAGTTAATAACAAGTGGTTAAAAGTTTATCATGTTAGAGAAAGACACTTATAATTTAAATTTGTTATTTAGTACTTGAAGAAATGTGAAGAAACACATCACTTTGTAATATATATGAACCAAGAGTTGAGGTAAAGAATAAAGTGTAAAAATGAGATTCAATAAAAAAATACTCCCTTTGTATATCACTTTGAAGATAATTACAATTCAAAACGGGACTATATTTGAGAGATACAACGTGACACATTTATTTTAACAAAAATCTTAAGCTCGAAGCAATGAAGAAATCCTCTCTAACTGAGGCATCTACAGCTTGAGAAATCTTTTCTTAATGCTCAGACATAGAAGAAATATTCACCTCAACCGCAGCCTTTCGTTTAAGCATGCTTTTACCCTGTCTTATGGAAACAACCAAAGCTTTCTTTGCGATATTCATTTTTTATCACATTGCTCAAGCTGAGAAATGAGCTCTCTTTATTTTACTTCTTCGATCTTAAGATCCTTCACAAATGTGAGAGAGTTAAAACGGCAGGCATCTAACTGAGGATCCTTCAGATTCTTCAGCTTGTTAATTATTCAAGTGAAATCAAAACCATCCTTTCTCAAAGCTTTCATATTGCCCATATAGTGATTCATCATAGATCTCTCGAAAAAAATAGTGAAGTATGTTCAATCTCAGTCACAATAGCAATTGTCCATTACAGAAGATAATCCATCATCACGTTCTGAGGTCTCACACACTCAGTAGTATATGTTTCAGGGTGAGAAACTAGAAGCCTCTTCAGCACAGAATGAAGTGATCTTTGAATGATAATTTTATTCTCAAGCACCTATCAAAAAAATTGAGTTGGTGCTATATTTCTCAAAAGAAATTCAAAACCATACTCACTCTCCTCCGTTTTCATGTTAGATGTGGAACCTCTAACATTGTGAAAGGACGAGTGAGAATGAACTGGAGCAGCTAGATCAACCTCAACAAAAGGCACAACCAGTTGAGATGCTTCGAGTTGAGTGCTTTCTTTAACAAACTACAAAGAAAGATGAAACATAAGAGTTAGTCAATGTCTTAGAAAGATTTGTGTTAATTGACCAAGACGGTGTATTGATTAGTGTTAAATATTACATTTTATAACCCTTTTTACTAAATAATATTACAGTCCCACACTCGTTAAACATGCATTTTATATTCATTTACTGTAGAACGTTAAATATTAATGGATAATCGCTTATGCAAGGTTTTTTTTAGTATTTAATGGGTTTATGATGCAAATGGTGAAGTATGGAATCAAATGGAGCATGTAATAGTCATATACGCACCTTTAGGGACAAAATGGTAAATTTAGATAACCAATTTTGGACTCAGATTTGATGAAAATTGTTTTCCTCGAATTAAGTTACATGTGATTTAAATGGCACGTCAATCTGGTCTTAAACGAAGAAATTATGATCGTGTAAAGTTGGACTTGAAAGAAAGTCAAAAGTCAAAGCCTAAGGTTAAACCCAAAATCAAACCCTATGACCCGAACACTACTGAAATTTTATCGGCCTTGAAATGTGCATTACGTAGGTTCTTACGATGCACAAATTCAAGGTCGTATGTTGAAGATGGGAAATTTTGGGGTTGAAATTGTAAAAATGAAAACTCGCCAGAATAAAGGATTACATATTAATGGGAGTATTATATATATATATATATTGAACCTATAATTGGTCCAATGGTTGGGAAGATTTTAGTTTTGAGGCAGGTCGTGGGCTCGAGTTATGTTGGGCTCCAAACATTTTTAAGCAAAATCTTGTTCGCGCATTGCGCGGACCAAATCATCCACGACCCAGAAAGCGGGACATGACGTTCGATTAGATGGCCCCGAATTCCCCCACCTGGCACACGCTATGTGTGCGCGCGGCTGGCCTTAACCCTTTTCCATGCAAAGGCCCTTTCTCCCATCGGTTTCCTCTTTTATCTATTTCTTTTGCCCAAGATTCTTTCCCTTGCCAGATTGTTTCCTACAAAACTCCAAAGTCTTTTTATTCCTTTTCTTATTTTTTTTGTTCTTCTTTTTTTTTTGTTTCTTTTTATTATTATTATTTAACCCATAATCTTTTTCTTCCCACAACCAAATGCCCTTAGCCCATTTATTCCTTTTGTCTTTCCACCGATTTCCAACTCCACTTTTGCCCATTATTCCCATTGAATTATTAATTTGTTTCACCCATGCCTCTTCTCATATATAAATAGGATTAGGGACTCAGGTAACATCTTTTATCATCCTTATATAGAACATAATTTTTAAAGTTGTGTAGTTTAGTTTATTTTTAATTATATTCTATAATTAACATGCAGTGTTAATAAATTATTCTCTTATTTATTTTTTCTTCTTAAATTAGTATTTTGCACTCTATAATTAGTTTAAATGCTTTCATAATTAGTTGCTCACTTAAAATCATTTTCTTCCTTTCAAAATTATTCCTTCTCACACACTATTTCATTTAAGTATTTAAAAATGCTTGTTAGGTAATTTTAATTAGGTTGAGATTAAACCCATATAGATTATGTAGTTGCTTCACTATAGTATGACGGATAGGCCGGTTTTAATGGGTTTATTATTTTGAATTACAGCTAAGGACCTTAATAAATATATCACCTATGAAACATATTTATGACATTGCATGTGTAATTTTAGGATTATTTTTTATGCCAAACTCGTATTTAGACTTTTATGAAAATTTGGTGAGGGACACACCGGGTTTATAAACGAGTATAAATTTCATTTTAAATGTGTCTAACCATGTACCTATTTATGCTACTATTCCAAAGTGATGGGTTTAATTCTCAACCTATGCTTTTTATAGTTGTAAATTATTCTAATTTAAATATTCCCCTAGATAAATTGTAATATTAAAACATTAAAAAATAAAAAATCATCTTTTACACGTTCTTTTAGAAGTAATAAATTAAATAAATTTTAAACTATATTCTCTATGGATTCAATACCCGAACATGATGTTATATATATATATATATATATATATATATATATATATATATAACATGTGTAGTAGTTTAGATTTCTTGTATTGAGGTGAAAAACCGATGACAATGACAAGCGTATTTACACGACGTTTGGTTTTCACTCGATCATGTATCTGTTAAGAAAACCTTAGCATTCAGCTGCTAAGTTAGTTTATAAACTGTAAAATTTGAGAAAACCAAGCAGTCACCTGCTAAGTTGACTTATATAGTGTAAAATTTAAGAAAACCTTAGCAGTCAGCTGCTAAGTTGACTTACAAAATGTAAATTTGAACAAACCTTAGTAGTGAGCTACTAAGTTGACTTATAAAGTGTACAATTGAGATAAATCTTAGAAAAACTGATGTTGAGTTGACTTACAAAGTTTAGAGGAAAAACTGTAGCTAAATTTAAGCTAAGTGATAAAAATAATTATACAAGAGTTGTGGAAACTACCTCATCAACAGTGGGAAAAAAAGTTGAGGAGGAATGAAATATTACATCCTCCAATGGAGCTTGAGATACCACATTCTGAGATGGCTCTTGATATTCAATAGTAGCAGCAACCTCATGAGCCAAGGAATTTGTCTCTACCATCGTAAGCTTAAGCTCTCTTATCGAAGGGGCAGTCACCACTAAAATCAGAGTAACCTTAGTTCGAGGAGCTGAATGCTCTCTTTCTTCACCCTAGCAAGATGAAATACCATAAGGCCTAAGCAACTCATAAATGAAGTCCATGGCTTAGAAAATATAGAGAATGGCCTTTTTTCCTTCTAAAAGAAATTACCTCAATGATGGTTTCACGAACAAGAGCAACTACTCCAAAGGAAGCACAGACAGTGATGGCACATTCACCTACAATTACAAGAAAAAATTCAATGAAGGATTGCTAATTTATACTTACTAAGGTAGTGTAAATTAAGTCAAGAAAAAGTCAACATACTTAAAAAATGTTGATGGAAGGAACCACAATAAGTGGTAAGTTTATTGAAGATGAAGGATCTAATTATTCAGCAACATCACTAGAGCCTCTTACTGCTTCCTTTTCCCTTAGCAGTTAGTGTGATACCTCAGCAACACATTTGGGGGAGTCCTTCGAGAATATGTATGCCTAATCATTGAAAAATGGGGAAATGAGGGAGGAATAACTACAAAGTCTTTAATTATTGGACTTAGTTGCTCCGTAGGAGGAGGACTATCATCAATGTTTACAACAGTGATTGGAGGTGCGGGGCATCCTACAAACTGAAAACAAAAAGGCTATAAGGGACATTTCTTTTACTAATAAATAATTCCACAGTTAGATAAAAGAATCACCGATTGAGTTGACTAAGGTTGATTAGAAATAGCATCCTGCGTGGGAACATCTTCCATATCATCACTTGGTTTATCGATCAGGGTTTTCTCAGAAGAACCTAGAGGTGAAAGAGTTGTAGTTATGATCACATGTGACCGTCTTAGTTTCTTCCCCAAATGTTTTTTTTTTGTTAAGGAAGCACATCAATGGGAGATCGTTTCTCCGTTTGAACTTCAAGAGCAACTTCTCTACGAGGAACCTGAGAAATAATAAAATCATCAGATGGGTGACTTCTCTCTAAACCATCTAAAACATCATCCGCTCCAATAAAAATGGGATTCATTATAGATAGAACATCAACTATCGATAATTACGCCTTTTTAAAGAGGTCTTGTCTAACCAGTCCAATGGATTTTAGGGGCATGCCAGCCACCTCAGATGAACCTTGAGTCATTTGGATTTCTTAGAATCTTTGGGATAACCTTCCCTTTTGAAGGATCTACAATCGAGGGAGATTTCCATTTTGTACCAACATCAGTCAAAGCACCTCCCATCTTCCTTTTCTTTCCCCTTAAACAATCTCATTGATTAGGGACAAAGAAGGGAGCTCTGTAGGTGATTGAATTTTAGTGGTACTTAGTTAAAAATCAATGCCAACAATTGAGTTAGTTTTAAAACCAACTTCGTTTATACCAAAATGTTCCACCCCATAATAAATGGGTTGTGTTTTAACGAATGCTCTAATTTAATTGAGTTGGGTGGGTCAAAAATAGCAGAATTAACCCATCTAAACATCAACATGCCTTCTCTTGTCAGGAATGATCATCTTGCTATTAAATATTGCGCACGTAGAAAAGACACTACGTCGTGTGAAGTCAAGTCATAAAGCATTAAAAGAGTCATCAATCGTGTTATTTTGGGAAACTAGTAGGGGGATGCCTTAGTCAAAATCAAATTGCTTACCATAACGATGACGGTTATAATCCTCTCTTTCTTTATCCCATTCAGTGAACGAAGGAAGACGGCTTGATATGAGCAGAAGAACCACAACCAAAGAAGGATCTTCAATGACAGATTCTTCTGAAAGAATACATTGAATTGGGTAAGCTTCAACTTTGAAGAATGGCCATATTTTTGCATGAGCTTATTCAGAATAAGGCATGTTGATATCTAAAAATGGAGTGGGTCCAAATTTATAATCACAAATAAAATAAAGATAATCAAGAAAGACAAACACACAACAAATAAGGTTTTTAAAGTGGCTCGGCTATAAGAAAAGCCTACGTATTCTATTTTTATTATTTTTGGTGGTTACAATAGCTCAAGATGAGTATGTTTGTGCCTGATTGAATCGTCCCTTTGAGATAAGGGAGATCGTGTATTTATAGTGGTTAGGAAGTCAAGAAATGCAATGTCTTTATATATCCAAGCATTTACATAAGTATACAATGAATAAAACAATTGACATTCATAGGTACATGTACAGGAGCTGTTAGCAATTCCACCCGAGTGACTTTGTTATTCTTGATGGTTCGTCTAGTCGGTCGGTTGGCCGACCAAGTGTCTCTGGAGTCGACCAAGAAAGTAAGTACTGTGAGAACGTCCATGTAAGAGGACAGGTGTCCATTTCTCATTAGTCCACATAGATGAATAATTTTTACATATAACAAAAGCCCCCAATACTCCATGCTTGATGCTTGATTGAAAGTATGGAGTATTTCTTCCAAAATCCTTCTCGGCGTGCTATCTGGGAGTTGGTCGGCAGCCGACCTCTTAGACTTGTAAAAAAATTTACCAATTTAGCAGGCGGGGGAATTTTTGTAAATAATATGAAAAATAACGAATCGCAAAAGTGTATGTTGGTCCTTTGGCATATTTGGGAAGAAATTCAATCGTTTGTTCAGTTCAATCATTTCATTTATATTTTAGAGATAACCTATAAAAGGATGGTTATTTTCCTCTATTTCTCTTTACCTTATACTTTTTAAACTTAGACTCTCTCTTTCTTCTCATTCTTTTCTTCTCTGCCTTCGCTGCTTGCTATTTGCTGTTATTTTTCCAACTCTGTAAGCTCTTTTGCATTTCCCCTCTTTGATTTTTCTATTTTTTAAACATAGTGTATAATGTAGATGAAAGTTCTTTAAAGGAATTTAGGTAAAGAAGAAATATTCCCAATTGGGTAGGTTTCGAGATTGGTAATGACCATATTGATATGTTGTCACTGGATGAGGGTCACTGGATCCCAACTTTATTCAATGTTAAGTGTGGAATCACCTTTCCACCAAACCCACTTTTTATTAAAATTTGCCAGTATTTTGATGTAGACCCAGCGAGTGTAGCCCTCAATACATGAAGCGTTATAAATGGGGTAAATAGGTTAAACGAAATCCATGGAACTCGTATTGGGATTCTTTAGTTTATGTTGTATTACAATTGGGGAACCACTGGGGATAATACCTATTATATGAAGACCAGGAGGGACAATAGGGCATTGGTGGTTAATTTTCCAGATTCAAACAAAGATTGCTGGGACTATGGTGTTGTAGTGAATAATTGGAAATATGCCTCCTTCACGGGGTAACATACATTGGACCCAGGTGCCCCTAGGAAGGGCGTGGCATAGGTCGTACATTTATTTTGATTTTTAATTTCTTCCCCTGTTTACTAACTGTTAGATGGTTTGTCGACTAACTGTCTCATCTTATTTTTATGCAACGGAGCACAAAAAGAAGTTCCTAGAGGAAAAGTGAGGTTAATATTGACAATCTCAAATATTTGTGGGCCATTCACCAAAGATAGGAAAGGATCATCCCCGAGAAACTTTTTTCCTACTACAATATAGGAGTTATGTTACTTCTTTTGTTGCCCGACCAACAATCATTTTGCCTTAGTCCCCTATCAACTTGGACAAGGAAGCAGTTTCTACCTCCTTTATTGCCAAGTCAACTAGAGTAGAGAGAGATCTTGTACAAGGAGGAACCTCATCTTCCTTTGAATCTCTTGAACTTATAACCATCCCCACTTCACCCTCTATGTAAATGGTGAAGAGAAAAATCACGAACTTGTTGATTGGATCTGGATCTCCCCATCCTATCAAGAAGAATACTATTATTGACAAGAGGCCTCGGGTTACCAAGAAGAGGCCTCAAGTCCTCAATGGCGAAGAATTAAGAACTATTGAGCCTTAATTCAAGAGGTTGAAGAAATGTCTACCCAGCCACCAAGAATTGGCCCAGAAAGTCTCTGCCGACTAAGACAGGATTGAACATGCCTTTGTGGAAATTAACCTTGGATTGGTCAAGGGTTTGATAAAGGTTAAGACTCTTCCAGCAGATAGGTAGACAGTAGCCTCGATGTACAGAGCCCGGTTGGTTGAAAGGGCTAGTCATAACTTGGCCTTGGTAAGTACTTAACTTTTGTGTTTATCTTTAATAATGTTTGCAAAACTTTTTCTGTACTGATGTTGCATATTTATTCTTTACAGCTCTTGGTTGATTATAACCAAATGCTCGAGAAGGATGAACAGTTGAAAGCTTCCTCGACATATGTGTAAGAAGCCTTTGAAGGCTTACAAACGTCTTTAAAGGATTTTAAAAAAGCTCTTGAGAATAAGAGAAAGTCCTGGGCAGATAAAATTTGGGCAGTCGGAGAGAGATTTACTTTTACTGAGGATAAATTAAAAGAGGTCGATAACAAGGCCAAACTTGTTGAAGATAAGGCCTAGTTTAACTACTGAGGTGGCTTTAAAGGGAAAATAATTCTTGGAGCTAAAAGCCAAGAATAAACCTAATAAGGAGGAAGCCACAAACAAAGGATGGGATAAGGCATTTGCTATCGCCTCTATCCAAATTGAGTATGCCAAGAAGCTCTCGTATAAGGATGGTTGGTGGGATGCCTTAAAGGAGGCCGATATGCTGGCAGATTTAGAATTATTTCAAAGGCACAACCAACGAACCCCTTCCAACTTAGATGAGGAGTTTGATCATGAAGGGGGTTATGGGGAATCTTCCACAATGCTAGCTGTTATAGCCGACCTACCTCCTCCTGACTCAGTCGCCAAGGACAAGGAGAAAGTTTAATTCCCCTAGCTTGTTTTTGTCCACTTTTATATATTTTTCTTTTCTTCTTTCTTTTTTCTTCTTTTGTAATTAAACCACCCTTATAATCTTCGATTTATTAATGAAATTAAGAAGTTTTGTTAAATATTTTCAATGCTCCTTTTATGATTATTTGATTATTGTTGCTTGTCTTCCTTATTCAGACTTATTTTCTTATACTTGTGAATATCCAGTTTGATGCTAGGAAGAATATGATAATTTCTGCAGAATTCGACCTGTTGAGAAGTTAAAAAGGTCTTCTTGAAGCTAGGCATGTGGATTTGATTAAAGAAAAGTTGGTAGAGTTGCTCGGCACAGATGCCTTTGATCAAGTGAGAGATGTCGATGTTCATCTTTATTGCATTCTTGATAGGGTTGTGGTGAACAACACTGCCTACTATGAGATGATTGAATAGATATAAGAAGATCACAATATTTCTTGGGGATTAATACATTATGATTATGAAGCTAAGTATAAGGCCCTGAGTGCAGGTTGGGGATTGATAAGAAGTTGCAAGAAATCACATCTCCCTTGAAGAAGAAAGAAATTGTGCCAAATAAAGAAGCAAAACTGATTGGGAGATTACTGCACTCCTAGAAATAAAAAAATAATTCCTTGAGGAATGAGTTGGATAGTCTGAAGAAGAACTCTGATACTGGGCCATATGAAGGAGTCTCTTTCTTAGAGATAGATAATGCCAAACTACTGAAGGAACTGAAGAACTTAAAGAAAAGAAAAACTAAGTCTGGCCAATCTTCTTGGCAGGTCGTTGTTGCTTAGCTAACTATAGATGAAAGAGAGAACTGGAAGACCTTGGCCGATAAGTCAGCTTTGACACAGGGGAAGGATAAGGCCATCAAAAAACTCCAAGACAGGGTGGACCGACTAACTTTCCACTTCCATAAGAAACCCAAGGTTGTTTGGATGGTTGGGTATGATGAAGCCTTAACTCGCCTTGATGAACACATGGAGCAAGCTCGATCGAAAGGATATAAATAGGGTTGGATGAATTTGTAAGGGTTGTTGAAGATACCCAAAAAAATTAAATTGTGATATTGGAATTATAAAGGGATATTGGACTGCCCTAATCCCCCCTTTAAGATTGATGTCAACTAGATTCCAATCGACGCTATTCGTCAGAGCTTAGTGAGAAAATACATTGGGGATTATGGCCTTTAAGGAGAAGACGAATATGTTCACCCCCACATCTGTTTAGATCGGTTGAGAAGAAGCAGATGTAATAGGCCAAGAGATTTCAAAGCTACAACCTTATCAAGCACCCTTGATGAGCCTCCTGCTGGGATGAGTAAAGTTGAAGGAAAACATCCAGTAGAATAGACTTGTATTTCTTGCTTTTTTTATTTTTGTATTGTAACATGATATGTGTTGGGAATAAAATAGACTTTGTTTGTCAATATGTATGTTTATTAATACCTTTCAGCATTTACTTAAGCTTATGATTAGTTAATCGGCTTACCGACTAGGTAATCTGCTTAAATGATAAGTGTTTGGTCCAGTGTTGAACCTAATTTGCAATGCCTTAGATTCTACTAATGCACTTAGCTAAAATTGTGAGTAGTTTTACTGGGCTAAGTGTTTTCATTAGCTATCATTGGCGACCAAGTGTGTTAGGAATGTATATTTATTCTTGTGTTTAACCAAGTCGGGTAAAACTTCTTATGTTTAACTTTAAGTTATACATAAAGTTTTACTGAACTTTTGTTCTTAACTTATTGAAGATGAAATCATACATGAAGTCTAAAGAAATTTCCAAGATAAAATTTTTAAAGTTGGAAAAGTTTAACTTCTTTGAAGTTGGAAAAGTTTGTTAGTGGTGGATGTATATCTCCCTACCTCGAAAAAAAAAGGAAACAAAATTGATAGAAACTCGCAACTTCATTTAATTAAATAAACGATTATATCAAATCAAAATTACTGATAATATTTTCGTAGATGGTTGGCATTCTAGGGATTCTTGAATTCTTCCCCTTCAAGTGTTTCTAGTAGATAAGTGCCTGGTCTAATGACTGTCGAGATATGATAAGGGTCGTACTAGTTAGGCTCCAACTTGTTGCCTTTTTTAATCACTTTCTTAAGGACATAGTCTCCTTCTTCGGTCGGCTTGACCCTTCTGTTGTATAATCTAGCAATCCTTTAATGATAAGCAGCCATTCGAATTACAGTATCCTCCCTGACTTCTTCAATCATATCAAGATCTAGTCTCCTCATGAGATCATTTTAAGGGAATCAAAATTCAAAACCATGTGAGTCGGTAAGCCTATTTTAGCTAGTGCTACTACCTCAGTGCCAAAAGTGAGCATGTATGGAATCTCTCCTGTTGCTATTCTCAGCATAGTCCTGTAAGACAAAAGAATGTTGTGCAGCTTGTTGATCCAGTTCCCCTTAGCATCATCCAACCTTTACTTTAACCCGTTAAGTAAAGTCTTGTTAGTGACCATTGCGTTATAAATGTTCAGGTGTTGAATGAAGTTTCTGAATCTTGGATCGAAGGCAATATTCCTTAAACTACTTATTCCCAAATTGAGTATTATAATCCATGATGAAAGAATAAGGCATCCCATATGTAAGGTGGGAAAAGTCCCAAATTTTAAATTCTAAGAATTAATGCGATGGTTCAGTTAAATACCCGACTAAAATTTCAATTCAAATTTTAAACAAAAGCAAACTTCAAATTTTAATTTCTTCAAAATTAAAATTAAGTTAAACTAAAAGTGAAATTAAACTACTCAAACAAATTAATTTCCACTTAAACAAAATTAATTCAACCCAAGTAATAAAATTTGCCTAATAATAAAATATTCAATTTTTCATTATAGGCCAATACCAATTTTAACGAATTCAATATGATGACTTGAATTAAATTAAACTAACACAACCCAAACAATTTATTAGCACCAAATTAAACAAGTATGATGATTAAACCAATTTTTATCTTATTTATCCTAGCATGCATCTATGGTGATTTTTGCAAGATAAAAATAAACAAAATCACACTACGCCGCGATGTACGAGAAAAAACCAAATGAGAAAAACCTCGGACGGCCCTACCTAACAAATCCACTAGGTACGGTATGTTTACAAAGACAATGACAAGAAGACTTATAACACTCGACTCGACTCCTTCAAGATGCTTCCTTCGCTCTTCAACATCTGCCTTGTAGATAACTCTGGAGTCCACCGGAATCTTGGATTCCATCAATAGAGGCACAAAAACCGTCAACCACACATGATGCCTTTCACCATGTGAGAATGCCACAGTAAAAACCAATCTTATCCTTTGTGGATAGAGAATAAACCCAAACTTCTATTCTTGTTGGTGTAGAGAAAACCCCATGCTAAATAAACTCTCCATGCAATGATATATATATATATATATATATATATATATATATATATATATATATATGTGTGTGTGTGTGTGTGTGTGTGTGTGTGTGTGTGTGTGTGTGAACTTGGAATTAAACTAACATATGGGTGTATATGTATTTTTGGAATAATTTAATCGATAAAACTCAACACATAAAAGGGAACTTTTGGAGAAAATATTTTGCACTCAAAACTATGTTAGAAACCTCTCAAAAGTTACTCTAAATTCTCTTGTTCCCGCATCTTTTAATCAGGTAAAAGAGGTGGGAAACGAAATGGGAAAGTGGGAAGTTATTACAAAAACTATCAGAAAACTGCTCAAGTCGTTCGAATGACTTCGTACAACCAAACTTCTAACGAGAAAATAGAGAGTTGGAATTCAATCTCGTTAGTAATGTCGTTCGAACGACCTGGAATCTCGTTCAAACGAGATCCAGTTTTGTTCGAACCAAACTTATAATGAGAAAACAGAGAGCAAAATGCCAAAAGTCGTCAGAATCTCATTCGTACGACTTAGGTTATTGTTCAAACGACATCCAATCTCGTTCGAACGAGATTTCAGAAATCTCAAAAATACTTTTTAAGCCCAAAAAACTTTTACAAAAAGTTCTGAAATATTTTTCTGAGAAAAATAAAATTCGTTCAAATATATTTATAAACTATACACCCATAAACTATTTTCCAATATCCTATATATATAGTAGTGCATTCATACCTTTGGAGACTTGGAATCCTCAATGTTGATGACGTGAAACATGTGGAACGAAGCCTGGCAAGGATGAAACTTTAATTCTTATCCGCTACGTCTTCAACTTCTTCAAACGTCATAGGCTTGATAGGAATAGACTTCTATCCTATGACTCAAATGGTTTTGTCAGACCTAAGCTAAAACTACATATGGACTCAATTGGAAACTTGTGCCCTTACACCAATGCGACATATGACCTTCCTTCATATGAACTAAAAGACTCTCTGATAAGGCGTATCAATGAAGGGCTCAACCTCCACCCATTTGGTAAAGTAATCCACTACTACAACCAAATACTTAAACCTTCATTTGGTGGTCTGCAATGAACTGACCAGGTCAATCCCCTAAATAGAAAATGGGCAAGGAAAAGTGATGGGTTCTGGCACTTATCACACTTCTTGGCAAAAATAAACACAATTTTCCTTAATCGTCAGCTAATAGTAGCTGTGCATGGATATTATTTGTACCAATAATTGTTCGGCTGAATCAGCTCCACATGAGCCTTCGTGCACCTCCTTTATCAAATCATGTACTTCGACTGGATGAACAGAACGAAGTAGGGAGACAGTGTATTCCCTTTTATATAAAATGCCTTTCTCCAAAATATAATTGGTTGTTTTGTATCTCATTTTCCTGGCTTCTTTCTGGTCGGATGGCAGTAATCCTTTGTCAATGTACTCTCTGATCGGATCCATCCAAGAATGACCCAATTCTATAGCGATAATGTTGACAGATTCCACTTCAATGCTTTTATGTGTGAGGATCTCTACTAGAATAGTTCGTCTGAGTTCTATCTGAGTTGTTGAGGCTAGCCGAGCGAGTGCATCTGCCTGGGCATTCTCCACTCTATGGATTTACACAATCTTGACTTCAGGAAACAGAGAGATAACCTCCATAGCTTTGTTCAAATACCTTACCATAATTTCTCCTTTAACTCTATATATCTAAAGTATTTTAGTGACAATGTATTGAGAACTACTGTCTGCTATCGCAAATAAAGCAAGTTATAAACCCGTAATTAACGCCTCGTACTAGGCCTCGTTATTGAAAGCTTGGAACTAAAAACGTAAAGCGTATTCCACATTGAGGTCACCTGGAGTGTTAATAATAAATCATGCTCCACTTCCAGTGGCGTATGAAGATCCATCCACAAATAATTTCCAAACTGGAATATCATTTTTTAAGTCTTCCTTTGATAAAACTCCATGTCTGAATATTTTTTTGCTCTGTTCAACTAATTGATAAGCTTTTTCTTAGGCGGCTAATGTTTTTGGTTGGTCGGTGATAATTTCAGTTTACTTTTTAGCTAAGCTCGCATCCAAAGAAGTATGCTCGACATGTGGTTACCTCTGGGTATGTTAATTTTGCAATAAAATTCACTACTACTTGCCCTTTCAATGCAGTCCTTGGCTCACAGACAATTTCATATTCCCCTAGTTCAACTTTCTAGGGCATCAACCTTCTTGACTTTTCTAGTTTGTGAAAAGTTTGTCACAAGGGAAAATCAGTGTACACCTCAATAGTGTGTGCCTAGAAATATGGTCTTATTCTTCTGGAGGGTTCAATAAGTGCAAGTGATGGATGTTTCAAACGTGGATACATGATTTATACTCTTTGGAATGCTTTGCTGGTGTAGTAAACAACTTCTAAACTCCTCCTTCTATTCGGATCAAGGATGAACTAATAGTTAACTCTGACATAACCAAGTACAAATACACCTTTTCTCCCAAAACTAGTTAGGAGAGTAGTGGGGGAGATCCCATGTATTTTATTAACTCTAAAAAATCTTTATCACATTCATCATTCCACTCAAAGGTCTTTTTGAGCACCTTAAAAAATAGAAGACATTTCTCTATTACTCGAGACACAAAACAGTTGAGGGCTGCTACTCTTTCAGTCAGTTTCTGCACGTCTTTCTTATAGGTGGGAGATTGCATCTCAATCAAGGCCTTTATCTTATTAGGATTGGCTTCGATTCCTCTCTGATTTATAATATAACCCAAGAACATTCCTTATTGTACCCCAAATATGCATTTGGTTCGGTTGAGTTTCATCTGGTGCCTCTCTAACTGTTCAAACTTTTGAGCCAAGTCTTTAATTTGGTCAGTGACAACCTTGATTTTGATGAGCATGTCATCCATATATACCTTCAAGTTCTTTTCAATCTTATCTTCAAACACTTTATTCACGAGCCTCTAGTATATTGCTCTAGCATTTTTTGGCCCAAAAGGAATAACCTTGTAGAATTATTTTCCTCGACTAGTGATAAAAGATGTGTTCTCCTTATTTTCTAGCTTCATTTTAATCTGCTTGTAATGAGAGTAGGCATCCGTGAAGTTGAGTAACTCATGCCCTACAGTTGCATCTACTAATTGATCAATCATTGGTAAAGGAAAATAATCCTTTGGGCATGCTTTGTTGAGGTCGGTGAAGTCTACGCACATATGCCATTTGTTATACTTCTTTTTTACCATTAATACATTAGCCAACTGACTGGGATACTTAACATATTCTATAAGTTAAGCTCTTTGTAATTTGTCCACTTCTTTTTTGGATGGCCACGTACTTTTCGAGACTGAACACTCTGTGTTTCTGCTTGATCGGCTTATCATCTTTGTAAATGTTGAGCTCATAGCAAATGAAATTAGGGTTAATTGCTGGCATATCCCCATCCCTCCAGGCAAACACATTCTTCCATTCTCTCAGGAATGCAATAAATTCCTATTTAAGAGAAGGTGTTAAGTTCGAGCCAATTTGAGTTGTTCTTTTTGGCTACTTATCATCAAGCACAATGATTTATGTGCCTCCATAACTTGTCCCTTGACCAAATCTTCTTCCTACCGATGATCCAGGTGTTAATATGATAGGTGGTAGTGCCTTTCTGAACTTTCTACTGGCCAGAAGAAGTGTAATAGAACGCTTTAGCCTCCATCTTGCTGCCACTTACTATAACAACTCTATAATTAGTAGTAAACTTCATACATTGATGTACTATAGACAGTCTTACTTTTAACTACTTCTCCCCCACTCTGTCGAGAATCATTTTGTTGGCTAAAGTTATATTTTTATCTATTACAAAGAAGTGAATCATTTATTTTCTTCTTGCTGGCCAAGTGCCGACCAAGATGTCTAGCTTGATTGTCCCCAAGGGATTGACTTTTTTTATTGAGAATCTGATGAAGGGTCTGTAATAAGGTTTTAATTTGTTCTTTCGTAGCCCTAGGCTATGGAAATACTTGTAGAACATGACATCTGTTAAACTCACATTATCTACTAGGATTCTTGCTACTCTATTGTAGACACCCCATTCTAATACCCCCCCCCCCAACCTCTCCTAAGGTCCCTAGAACCTCCCTTCATCATTGCAAACCTAAGTCATACCCCAGGTACTGACGTAAAGGCTATCGGGCACTCCCAGGCTCCGTTTGACCAAAACTCAAACTCTTCAGCTCAAATAAGACTGAATGGATATTCTAAGGTCACTAAAACCCCTTTCTAATGGTCCATCATGTGTGCGATTTTGACTTACCATGCGGACGAATGACCCATTTTTTCCCGAAACTCGATCGAGAGGTCACCGGACGCTCCCAGGCTTCATTTGACCAGATTCAACTCTTCAGCTCGACCGAGACTCAATGAATATTCTAAGGTAACTAAAACCCCTTTCCAACGGTCTGCCCCGTGTGTTATTCTGACTTACGGTACGGACGAACGATCTGTTTTACTCCGAAAGGTCACCGAACGCTTCCAGGCCCTGATTGACCAAAGTCAACTCCCCAAATTAGGCCAAACTATTTGGAATGTCGAATTACATCTCCTAACCTTTTTAACGGTCCACCCCGTGTGCAATTCTAACTTACCATGCGGACGAACGATCCGTTTGCGTCCGAAGTTTCCTCATCCAAAGGACCGATGAGCGCTTCCGAGCCATATTTAACCCAAAGTCAACTCCCAAACTCGGGAGAAGTCCAAAGGACTTTCGAAGATCTCTAAAATACCTTTTCGATGGTTCACCCCGTACGCGATTTGAATCAACGGTTCGCGCTCTACGATCGATTTTTTGAAGGAACCTGAAAGACACTGCCAAACGGCAGGTTCCAAGCCGTGCCTATCGGTAGTGTGACTACCAGAGCGCTATGCCGATCGGCAATGCCCTAGGCTTATAAAAAGGAGGGCCTAACCTCATTCCAAAAAGAGAGGAAAATCATAGATCTATCACTCTCAGCAAGCTCAGAAAAGCTCTCTCGAAGTCAGCGTGATTTCCACATCCAAATCCCTTTTCAACCTTCACATTTCATCACCTTTTTCACCAAACTTGGTGAATTAAGTACTCTCCATCATCATCTAAGTGCAAGGGCTACTCTCTAACATCCAAGATCAAGCTCAAGATCTTCAAGAAGGTCCCATTTTCTCAACTCTCTCTTTAAATTCCCCTAAATTCTCAATAGCTTGTTTTGTTACTTAGTACTTTTATTTTCTTATCTCGCATATCTTAATATACTTTTTATCTAGTATTATCGCACATCTCTTATTTTCATATAAATAAAACCCAAAAAAACAAGAAAAGTAGGATTTGTTCATAAATTCCAAACGGGAATTTTCACACTTTTCTCACAACTAAAATACTTTTTTACACATACGCTCATATAAGATAAGTCCCCAATTGGATTTATGGGATAACTCCCACCCCTCATTTTGCATATAAACTACGTGGACTTTGATGCCTATATAGGCTGTCTCGGGGTAAAACCTAAGACTCGAGTCCTTTTTCTACTTTTTTCCTATTTTTCTATATTCTTTAAACTTAACTCTCTTAAATTCTATGTATTTACATATATATGTATTTACACATTTGTTCTTAATGGAGTATTATTTCACATGCGTTATCATTCCCTTATAATGATCGACGCTAGAATAATCGCATAAATCCTATTTTCTAATATTACTTTTAGGAACATTCCTATGGATGACTCGCTTTATCTCTTCCATGATACAAGTCGATGATTCCTATCTCCGCTACGTATACACATGCACACACATCACGGGGAAATAAAGGAAGATAGCAACAACCCATGAGAGACCGTAAGGGCGGAATGGGTGCCTAACACCCTCCCATTTCGTAACTTAGTCGCCCGACCCTTTTCGAATCATTTTGTTTTCGTATGTATCAGTATGTCTTTGGATGTTGTCCTTCAGGATGGATCCCTTTTCTTTTGTCTGTTTTGAGTAAAATTGATTGGCGACTCTATCTTTCTACATTTTTCACCTCATTCACCG
Organism: Sambucus nigra; assembly: GCA_949130495.1. NCBI lineage: Eukaryota > Viridiplantae > Streptophyta > Magnoliopsida > Dipsacales > Adoxaceae > Sambucus > Sambucus nigra. Next base: position 184,086,225 of record OX422210.1, read on the forward strand.
ACACCGGCCGAAGCGCTCCAGAGAGGGACGTGCGGGACGTAGAGGGATCCTCTCCCTTCATGAGGGGATATATCCGAGGATGGACACATATACCATTATGAACCCGACAAGTGATAACTAGTGGGTCATCATGAGGGTAAAGTACTCCACTCACATCATTCTTGGAGAAGTCGATCACTAACCTGTCCTTGTTCACTTTTCTGGGCCGACCATTTATGCACTCGGACATGTTAATATGTCTGATGGAAGGACAAGCTTTGGCTTCATTTAGATAAGCCTTTCTTTCAGCTATCTTATCTCCACAACCGATGTCTCCTCTTGCAATGAAATGGCAACCAAGATAAATCATTCCCACCTCAATTTCTAGCTCCCTGGTTTTTTTTATAGGTCAGGATCGTTCTCCTAATCATCGTTGTGAGCCCTTTTCTAGTCATCTTTCCTTAGTAAGGTGACTCAGACCTTATTCTAATGTCCCGATCACGAGCCCGATCAACAAATTTAGTCAATTTCCCCTAACGGGTGAGATTTTTCACTTCGTTCTCTACAGTTATGCAATTGTCAGTGTGTGCCCATGATCTCTATGAAAATCATAATATTTGAATTTATCTCTCCTGTTAGGAGGTGACTTTAGTTTTCCGGGCTAGTTTAACTCTTTATTGCCCCTAATCTCCTCCAACATGTGATGGACACCTTTGGTGAGTGGGGTATATTCATCATACTTCTTGATTTTATCAACCTTCTTGTCTTTCTAATCTTTCTGGGTTGAATTATTTTGGCTTTCAATCTTCACCTCTGAAACTTCTTTAGAATCCATTGCCTCCTTGGCGTTTATAATCTTCCCAACCTTAGCCATTAATTATGTCATGGTCTTGAGAGGATTTTTTTGCTATAGCATAATACACATCCTTGGCGAGAAATCCACTCATCAACGCTGCAATGGTAATCTTCTCTTCATAACTAACCACTTCTAATTTCTCCTTGTTGAAGCGGGTGATGTACTCCTAAGTAGTTTCTCCAGGTCTTTGATGAACGATCAAGAGATGAGTGACACTTGATCGTCTTTTCCCAAAAACAAAAGTTATTGATAAACAACTCAGCCAACTAATTGAAACTAGAAATTTTCCTTCCGGGTAGGTTGTTATACCATACTTTGGGTTGCCACCCCCTAAATCATCATAAAAGCCTACTATGATTTTGACATCAACAAATATCCTAGAAATTACACACGCGAGGTCGTAAATACGGAGTATACATGATATATCCCATTAAATCTCCTAGGCCTAATAATAATAACAACCCAATTGAATTAAATGCATAAAACCCATCACCAAAGCAAAGCAGCCTATTGAAACCAAGGTGAGTTCAATCAATCACAACCTAAGCTAAATTAGCTACACAACATAATGGAAGACATATATAAAATGAAAGAAAGAAAGGAAAGTAATAATAAAGAAATAAGCCTAAGTTACAAAGCAAGTAAATAAATAACAAAGCAAAAAATATACAATGGAAGCTTGGATTAAAGAGGAAGAAGATGAAATGTTCTTACACAACCTATATGGGTAAACCCTAGGAGGGAGAAATGGCACACCCATAGTCTTTTCCAAACCCTAACCTCCCTAAGAGAACCAAACGTAAAACTAACTAAAAGAATAGATATTTGAGAAAAATAACTAAGGGTTCTATTTATAGTAAGTGAGAAAAGAAGAAAAGAAAAAATGGAAAAAAATAAAAATAAAATAAGTGACGAATATCTGCTACGAGCGGTTGACCGCGGCCAAGGGGGAGATCGAACGAGTGTTGGGAAAAAGCCACTGCCTCACTTCGAAGGCTTATTCTGAATCACCGGTTGATCGGGGGATCAGGGCCGGTCGATCGGTCCCCTATTTTCTGGTGTTCTTTCTCCTTCACATGGGAGGAAAAGTGCTTTTCAAAAATGTCCATAACTTTTTCGTCCGAATTCGGAACAACGTACCGTTCATGGACACACGAAGCTAACTCAACAAACTACAATTCCGTGGAATTCCACTGAGCCGAAGATGAAGTGTGAAATGTCTAAAATGCCCTTGAAATTGACTCCGGTGAATGAACTTCTCTGAAATGCAACCAATCCTCATGATAAGCACCCAAAAGTGTACATTTTATACCCCGAATAGACGATTTTTAATTGCTAATTCTCGATAAAAATGGGTCTTATGCGCGTAATTATCTATTTTTCAGGATTGCTTGCAGTTGCGATTTTAAAAGCTTTATTTAGAGGTAATTTGCAGTAAAAGTGTGGCTAAATAACCTTTTCCATAGCCGTAACCTAGACCTGACTTGGCCTCAACCCACCCCGAGCCCTATGTGTGTTGAATTTGTACTTTTATTAATTTTTAGATTTTTTATTTTAAGTTCGTTTTAATTTTAGGATTTATTTAGAATTTTTAGGATTTATTTTCAATTTTTATATTTATTTTTATTTAGTGTAATTTTATTTTATGTTTTAGTTTTTAGTTTTAATCTTTATTTTATTTTTATTAGGATTGTTTTTTTTTAGGAATTTAGTTTTTATTTTTATTAGATTTTTGGTTTTTATTTTTTATTTATTTTATTTTATTAGTTGAGTCTTTTATTAAATAGCTTGGAAATTTAATTTTTAGCTTTTAATTTTATTTTATATTTTTTGTGGTAAATATTTTTTTAGTAAGGGGACAAATTAACACACACACAAAAACCCCTCACCCTTACTATCCTACCCCCTCACCCACACCCCAATACCATGCACCTCACATACACACAACACCACCCACTTCATAATCACCTTCACCCATCGTCTTTTCTCTCTCCCCAAACTCCATTTAAACCACTCAATTAAAACCACCATACCCATTTCCACCCAAAACCAATCTAAACCTTACACCCCCTGCTATTTGCAACCCACTTCCCAAATTCCTCTGACCCGGGTGCCCGATCAAAGCTCTTGTTGCTAGTTTCAACCCAAAAGACCCAACCCACAACCCACCTCTCCTACCTGGCCTGAACCGCCCCTAACCTGCGAACTCCGGCAGACCCGTATCTTCCTTAAACCATACCCATAAACCCATTTCCACATTCACCAACTTAATCCAAACTCCATAACCATTAAACCTGAACTACCTAAATCCTACCATGGCAACAAATTCAGCAAACCTGCAAAACCCGACTTTCGTTTAAACCCATCTCAGCCAACCAAACCTTGAACCCGCAATACCAAACCCGCTGCATAACCCACCAACCCGAGAGCAAACCCATTCACCCTTAACCCCTTCGAAACCCATTTACATTTAACCCATGACCCAAACCCATCTTCCAAGCCATACACGATTTTCCACCTGCACAAAACCAAAACTAAAAAAGCCCCGCATGTGTTTTTAGTGTTCCCTTTATTCCCTTTTCCCAAACTACCCTTAGCACCTCTCCCACATGCACACATGTGTTCAATGTCCAAAAATACCCCCAACTTTCCCCTCATATCAAATCTCATTTCTCCCTCACCATTTTCATACATGTTTGTGTCTAAAAACTCCCAAAATACCCCTAGCCTCATTGCACCAATAAATTGAAGACTTGGTGCCATTTGAGAAGGAATTTCTTAAATTTAATTTTTAAACTTTGTGTGATAAATTTCTCTCCACTCCTCTATAAAGAGTATTTTTATTTTTAGCAAATATCTCAATATAGAGGTGTGTGGTGAAATTTATCTCTTGGATGAATTCTACTCCACCTCTCTATGGTGAGTTTTTGCATTTTTAGCAACTCTCTCAAAATAAAGTGATGTGCTTGAATTCATCCATTGGGAAATAAATTCTAATCCATTCCTTTATGGTGAATATTTGCATTTTTAGCAAATATCTCAACATAAAGTGACGATGTATAATTTATTTCCTTGGTTGAATTCTAATGTACAATTTTATAATTTGAGGATTTGAATTTTTAGTAAATCTCTCTTATTATTTAAGAGTCCATAATGAATTCATCCATTGTATATATTGTAATTATGTTTTATTTGTTTATTTTGTTGTTTTTATTTTAGAATCAATAAATACATTTGTGAGTGATTGTATTTGAGAGATTGTTGATATAATTGAAGAAATCTATTGCAATTAATGGATAAGTTTGAGCTTGATCAATTCTTCTCTAATTACTCATTACATGCTCTTATTGTTTACTTTTATTCTTAGATGATGATTATTGAGGTCTAATTCCCATTCATGAGATGAATTTTGAAGCCCTCATGTGTCCAATTTAGTTAGTTTGCTTTTTAGTACAATTTTGTTTATCTCATTTTTTTTCTTGTTAGCTTTTACATCATAGTTATTACTTTAAAAAAATAGTATAGTTAGTTAATTAATAATCCCTTGAAAAATCATAAAAAAATATAATAAAATGCAAATGAATCTACATATATCCTCACTTGTTTAGTGTTTCATCCTTAGATTAGAATTGACTCCCTTACTTAGCCTATGCATATTTTGAGTTTATTTGTAGGTTCAAGGAAATTTTGATGGAAAAGGAGTTGCAACAATGACATACATATACATAACAAATGCAATTTTTATGTTTATCACCTCACTTTAAGCATTCTAATACCTACAAAATCTCAATTAAACCCTGAAAAGCATATATATATATATATATATATATATATATATATCTAAAACCGAGGTTGTCATATTAATGAGCATAATATAGGCATAAGGAATACAAAAAGTGCTAGAATGCATAAAGATAACGGGCACGGATATGCAATATTCGTAACTAATCACACACCTTTAACTTAGACATTACTAGTTCCTAGTAATGAGACAAAAAAATAGACCATAGAAGGCGGTGCAAAACATATATAAGCATAAAAATATACGAATGCCACTTTCGTAGGGAATACGATTGCATTTAGCATATGCAATAAGTCGTTAAACCCCTAGGTTACCCTAGTGGATGAGTGTCGTCTCGTGAGGGTTTTCAGAGATGAAACCCACAAACATCTATGTTTTCTCAAAATATGCCCAATCGACATGCGACAAGCCCAACAACAATGAAAAAGAGTTCAAGCACGTTGTTGGCAAAGTGAATGAATTCACACAAAAGTCCGTATTATCAACATTATAGAATGAACCTCGTAGAATTAAAATATTAAAAAGTGAGAGGGAAAATGAGCACATGCAAAGTATGATTTGGTAAAAACTTACTTAAATCGAATAAACATATAAGCGTGCATATAAATAAATCATCACTGGATATTACACTCAGCAAATGAAATCACTATGAAATGGGAAGTAATACATGGGACATGTGGGAATAAGAGTAAATGGAAATGGAAAGTAGGTTACGCACATGTCACTAATGAAGAACGCAATATATAAAATGAAAAACATGTAACCTCAATGAAAGATACCACCATCAAAGGAGCTAAAATGTATTTTCAGAGATTATCATAATTATTATGACTTTTGAATTAAATTCACCCTAGGATCACATATAACTTGTATAGGGTTGTAATGTAGGTTTGGGGTCAAGGTTAGGAAAGGAAGGGATTATTTACGGATTCAAAAGTGTTCGGAGATGAAAACTTGGGATAATAGAAAATTGTGGGCAATTTCAAAGTTGGAAAATGATTCCATAACAAACATTAGATATAAAATTGGAGAGTGACAAAGTATTATTGATCACTATATACATAAATGAAACTTTCTCTTTCTGTTCTTTTCTTCTTTTTATCTTCTTTTTCGTTTGTTTTCTTCTCTTTTGTTTCTTCTTTTTTTTCTTCTTTTTCTCTTGTTTGTCTTTTGTTTCACAATCTCACGTGCTTAATTTCAACCACGTAACACGAACATAATTCAATCCCAAGTATAATTCCAAACAAAGGTAAGGAAGGTGAAATATATGATTTATAACTCCAATTTGGAGTTGGTGATGGGATTTTGGGTCATGAAACGAAGGGCTATACTTAGTCTCAAAGGGGTTGACGAGGAAAAATAATTAAGGTGAGGTCAAGGCCAATATGGGTGATATAACAAAGAGGGTGTATGATCATTTCCTAAAGTTTACGCAATTCTTAAGTCAAAACAATTTTGATAATCTTGCTCAAGTAACACATTACATATAGAACTCAACTAATGAACGATCAATGAAAGAATAGTGAGATTTCCAACGACTGTAACATTTTTAAGGAGGAAAGATAAGTGTATAACACTCACAAACTAATAAAAGCACAAAGCTCACTAGGTGTGAGTATATACGATGCAATCAAAGATTACTGAGTTATAAAAATATTAAACCAAATCATTAAACAAGAAAAATCCATGTGCTCATGGGATTTAAGTTTAGTTCGTGAACTTATTCATAATATCAATAATTGAGGACTAAAGTCTAATAACTTCTAAAATTGAGAACATGCAACACTGAATTGTCAATTGGATCGGGCAATTATTAAAATTTATCATCGGAAACAAAGGCAAAACGCCCAACAATGGAGAAAAAAGAAAGAAATTTTTTTGAAAATTTAATTTTTACAAGAAAAGAATGCTTGAAAAAAACATATGATCAAATCATGGACTAAGAAAAATAATGGATAGAATATCCCACACCCTTTAACTAAAACCTGACATTGTCCTCAATGTGAGCTAAAGAAAGAAAAAGAACGATATTACCCAAAATGGAGCGATCTCGTGAAAGTACAAGTCCAATGATTCTACAAAACATGTTAACACAAATCATAACAATAAAAACAAATAAAAAAAACTTAACTAATTACGCTAAACAATAAGTAAGAATAAAGAAAATAAGGAAAATAAAAAAACTAACTATTTACAACCTATAATTTGAACTTCTAACTAACTATACACTATAAGTTGAAATTTTTTAGGGTCCACCCAAAATACGATTTGACTTTGAAGGATTAACGAGGAACCCTCCCTTTCATGCAAACCTTCTGAAAGATAGGAATTCCGTTCAAACAACGGGAGGTATGTGTAAGGCGGAAGAAATGACCATTATCAATTAAACAAAAATGTGGGGGGAAGGGGGGGGGGATCGATGGGTGGTTTGGATTGAACAGGTGACGAATACATGTGGGATCCAAAAAAAACAAAATTTCCTTCCAAACATTTTACAATTAGAATGGGAGATGGCACACATGGTAGCAAAATTGCCTTCATGGAAAGTACCTCGAGCAAGTACTCATCATCGGTGAAAGGGTTGAACGTTTTAAAGTTTGAAACTAATTCATTGGGTACTTGTATCGATTCGACAATATAGAATAAAGATGGGGAGGAAATAAATTCAAACTCAAGAGATGAGTCATCATATCTTTAAGATTGAGTTTCGAAGGAAATAAGATCATTTTCAATGAAATATTCTTCTATGGGGACCAAAGAATAAATCATTTCATTGTAAATGGATACTACGTCCATTTTTTCCTCATTTTTATTATTTATTATACCATGGGCCAAGTCAAGAATGGTTTGTTCCAAAGTAGGAAAAAATTCCTCATTTGGTTCAAAACATTCCTTAACTTCAAAAGTCTTGAAAGAAAAATCATCGTTGGATTCGAATAATGCATCCAACTCTTACTCCCAACAGCAATTTTCTTACCGATGACGGTTTTCAAATTTTTTATTTTCAAGAAATCCCAAATCTTCATGCAAAGTCATTAGTGGAGGTGCAAATTTTTGAAAATGAGAAGATTGGAAACTATCCTCAGAACTACTATCAAAATCATTATCATAAGAATTTATAAAGCTATTGCAATTCGTTTCAGAATTCTTATGATAAGGATTTTGAGGCGCTAAATCAGAATAATCATTCTCAAAATTCCCATAATTCATAACTTGACTTTGGCAATACTCACCCAAAGACATTTTTTAGATGTTTTAAGTTTTTGAATTTTCGAGTATTCACCAAAAGTCATAGATTTAGGGGGATTTTGAGAATTATCACTACGATTACCAAAAAAAATTAGAATAAGACATGCTTACCCCCAAAATAGCTCAAAATAGCAAATCCCACAAAATGATGTGCATCCGGAAAAGTCACACGCTTCTTGGAGCTCAAATGTAGAAGTCCTATAAAAATAGATAACAAAGAATACAATCACAAAGAAAATACTACGAAATCCTAAATCAATTAAATTCTAAAACAAACAAGTCCCCGACAACGGCGTCGTTTTGATAACAGAGGAAAACTGCGGCACAAATGTATAAAGATATACGCCGATCATTTTGCTCGGCTCCCACCGCTATGAAAAAACCTAAATTATGACTATACTCTTTTAAGGGAGTACAACGGTCAGTCCGGGTATCAAAATCCATAAAGACTAGTTGTTAGAACAATATTGATTTAATACTTCAGGAATGAAAGTGTAAAAGATAATTCTTAACAAAAGAAAAGATATAATAGGCAGGTGTTTAAACTAAGATTATAAAAAGGAATAAAAGATATAGCTTTCAACTAATATCCCTCACCTCGGTTTAATGCATATAAATGGTTACATGGGATTATGAACTTAGCAAGACTGAATCTCATTTCAACAATTAATCAAAATCTAGAGTTTTCCACCTTAAATTGTCATAAAATCCTACTATGATGTTAGCGTCAACAAATGCCCCAAAAATTACACACGCAAGGTTATAAATATGGAGCATACATGATATACCCCGTTAAATCTCCTAAGCGTAATAAAAAGAACAAACCTATCGAATTAAATACATAAAACCCGTCACTAAAGCAAAGAAACCCATTGAAACTATGGTGAGTTCAATCAATCACGACCTAGGCTAAATTAGCTACACAACAAAATGGAAGACGTGTATAAAATGTAAGAAAGTAAGGAAAGCAATAAGTAAAGCAATAAACCTAAGTTACAAAGCAAGTAAATAAACAACAAAGCAATAAATACACAAAATAAGCTTGGATTAAAGAGGAAGAAGATGAATAGTGTTCTTACACAACGTATATGGGCAAACCGTAGGAGGGAGAAATGGCACACCTATAGTTTTCTCCAAACCCTAACCTCCCTAAGGGAACCAAACCTAAAACTAACTAAAAGAATAGATATCTTACAAAAATAACTAAGGGTTCTATTTATAGTAAGTGAGAAAACAAGAAAAGAAAAAATGGAAAAAAAGGAAATAAAACAAGTGTCGGATATATGCTATGATCGAAACAAAGCCACTGCCTCACTTCGAAGGCTTATTCTGAACCACCGATCGATCAGGGGATTAGGGAGGTCGACCGGTCCCCTATTTCCTAGTGTTCTCTCTCCTTCACAAGGGAGGAAAAGTGCTTTTTGAAAATGGCCATAACTTCTTCGTTCGAACTCGGAATGACGTGTTGTTCATGGCCACGCAAATCTAACTCAATGAACTACAATTCTGTGGAATTCCACTGAGCCAAAGATGAAGTGTGAAATGTCTAAAATGCCCTTGAAGTTGATTCAGACGATGGAACTTCTCTAAAATGCAATAAATCCTCACTTTAAGTGTTCTAATACCTACAAAAGCTCAATTAAGACCTGCAAAGCAAATATATATATCCAAAACTGAGATTTTTTGGTTAACGAGCATAAATATAGTCATAAGGAACACAAAAATTTCAAGAATGCATAAAGATAACGGGTGCGGATATGCAATATTTGTGACTAATCATATTTCTCCAAGAGAAAAGAAATGAAACAAGTGATAGATAATGATGATAGATAAATGCTCCTAGATATGGGGCCACTATGTTGATGTCTATAAATGGAGTGGGTCCAAATTTATAATCTCAGATAAAATAAAGATAATCAAGCAAGACAAACACACAAAAACAAGGTTTTTAAAGTGGTTCAGCTATGAGAAATCCTATGTTGACTATTTTTAGTATTTTTGGTGGTTACAATAGCTCAAGGTTGAGTATGTTCATGCCTGATTGAATCGTCCCTTTGAGATAAGGGACATTGTGTATATATAATGATTAGGAATCCAAGAGATGGAATGCTTTTGTATATCCAGGCATTTACATTTGTAAACAATAAATAAGACTATTAACATTCTCAAGTACGTGTACAAGAGTTGTTAGCTATTCCACCCGAGTGAATTTTATTATTCTTGATGGTTCGTATTCTTAAGGTTGGTCTGCCGATTGGCCGACGAAGTGTCTCTTGAGCCGACCAAGAAAGTAAGTACTGTGAGAACACCGCGTAGGAGGACAGATGTCCATTTCTTATTGGTCCACATATATGAATATTTTTTACATACAACAAGGCTTATCAAGGAAAGCACTGTGATCATTAATCAAAGGCAGAAGGTCTTTATTACTTTATTTTTTATTCCAGTGCAATAATCTTAGGCATCTGGTTGGAAATTTGCCAATGGGGAGCTCTATTGGAGCAAGCCTGAGGAATTTAGTATAGAGAAACCCTGTTAAAATAATTATATTGACAAAGTTAGAAACGTCATATTAACCAACATAACGATCCATGTCGAAATGAGATATATTTAACAAAGTGTATAAATAGCCTAACATTATAGCAGCCAAAGGAATGTTGACTGCTCGAGCCAATCGAATTTCAAAATTTATCAAGTATCTACATGATTGATCATTGGGTTTGCCAATCAAGAAGAAGAAAGAAAATAAATATAAAATGTAATGAGGTAATTCTAAAGGTTGATCTTTACAAGCACCAAAAGGAGTATCGAGTACAAAACCTTTTTTCCTTCTGCTCCTTCGAAAGATTCACATGAGCCTTATAAAGATACTTGATCAATTGACCAAAAGTAGCCTTAGAGGAATATCCACTGAGTGCGCGACAAACTCTGTCAAACTCCATTCGAGATTCAACTTCCTTATTATCTAGTGGTTCATCGTCATATGGAATGACACCAAAAGCCTCTATTCCCATCAGTTCACACACATCTTCCATGGTGATTGTGAACTCACCCCAAGATGCAATGAAGTTATGAGACATATAATTTCACGTTGAGATTAGTATGTGTAACGCCAATTTATTCTTGAAGAGTGTAAAGCATTTAAACCAAAAGGCAACTTTATAAAGGCCAACTTTGATGAGACGATCATCATAATTCTTGTAAATATAACTTGTCCAATAAGCAAACCCTCAAGAAAACCACTAGGTGCCTCAAAATGAATGTTGGTGTAGGGGAAGTCTCCACGGTCCAATCAAAATCTTAAAATGCCATAAGGAGGAAGATAACCTCCCTTGATTTGGTTTTCAGTTTGATCAGACATTAATAAAGGATCATCTGATTCTTTTAAATTTATTGAGAAACCTTTGCACTCTTCCCAAAATTTGTCCTTATATACTAAGAATGGAGCACACCAGTAATGACTAAAAATAGATTATCTTTATGTCATTTTTAACGTTGGAGCTCAGCCTATGTTCTTATCAAAAACCTTCATAGCTTTTCTTGATGACGTCATTAATACATATAAAAGAGTAATACCAGAAAAAAGTGATGAAGGTTCTGTGAAGATGATCAGAAAGGAAGACTATAACAAATGACATTTCTCTCTTTAATAACTTGAAGCCTTCAAATGGTAGTAAATAAAGTATTTGGGAAGTGAAACATACGAATTTTTTAAAAGGGTTTTGAGTAAAATAGTCCTTTAAATGCTTTTGAGGTTCACTTCACCACATAATCGTTTGAAATTAGGGGTAAAATGATGGTTGCATAACCTAATGTCTCAAAAATATCTCAGGCCTACACGTGCAAAAAGTGATGGCCATATCAGAAGGACTAATCTTAGAATTTAATAATAGATATACAAACAATTGTTGAATACAAGTGAATTTAAATTGACATGTATACAGTCAGGGTTCTTCGATGTAAGGTTTCTCGATAAAATGTTCTTCTATTTGAATTCATCAAATAAAGGTTCTTTATCCCAAGTTCCTCGATTGAAAAGTATTGGTGTATGAATCCTGGGTTCCAATTCAAAATACACTCAAATAAAGTTCACTAGAGCAAGGCACTTTGTATAAGACTCAACTACTTCGATTTGAGGTAATTCGACTTGAGGATTTATTTGTTCAAGTCATTTTATGGTTTATTTAAGAGTTTCGTACAGAAATTTCTTGTTTACACAACAACTTTATCTACGAGGGGGCAAAGGTAAGGGGGTCTTATTTGTAAAGCTCCATACTCAAAGATAAGTTACCCCACCAAGAGAAAAATAACAACACCAAGGAAAATGGGAGTTCATTCAAAGATTGAGAAACTTTCTAGACAAAATAAGTTGAATCCAATCATGTCTATAAATTATGAAAATATGACTTATTTTATATGGAGAAGGTTAATCGAAACATATGAGGTTCCAAGTCCACCATAATCGAGGAAGTGTTCATGATTCATCGAGCGACCAGACTGGGAAGGTCCCCGAGGATATTGTTTTCTAGAGTATGGGGAGCAAAACAACTTTGCACGATTGAGAACATTGTAAAACAACTCTACATGATTAAGCGCGTTTCAAAACAGCTTACCTGATTGAGCATACCATAAGCAACCATGAAATGCTCAATTGAAGTATTAATGAGCTATAAAAGGTTCTAACGTTGAGAGAACTATCTAACACAAAGTAATATTACTTTTGTCCATGATCCTAGGCATGCAGAATTTTTATTATATATTGGAAAGTGCGCCTGAGCCACATGCTAAAGCTGGAACTCTTTTAGTTAAATTAGTATTTTCTCCACGTTTTAAGGTAGACTTTAACCCATTCCTAATGGGTTATTCCCCATCAATTTGCTAATAATGGGTTACGAGCTGAAGATTCCAAAAAAGGAAAGTGTCACTCAATAATCCACGGGTTAAGATTAAAACTATATATATTGCATTAATTTATTAAAGACAATGTCAATAATAAACACAAGATACACCAAGAAGAATAACACAAAAGAGAAAGAATAGGCAGAGACAATTGATTATGGGCATCTTAAGAGATTTAAAACATTTTATGCACTTTAGAGGAGAAATTTTATTATTTAGATTGAGTGTTTGTAAATATTGATTTCCATTCTCAAAGTGAAATAAAACTCAAGCTCCTATAGACGTAGCCCAAGTTGGGTGAACCACGTTAATTATCGTGTTATTAAATCTTATTTCCTATATCTTGAGTATATTTCCGTCATTGTTGAGTTAGATTATTATCATTTGGGAGAGATATATTTATCATCACCACCAATAAATATTACGCCTTAGTTTTCACAAGATAGATTACTAATTTTCTTACCATCCAAAGAGAATTACTCTCTTACAAACTTTGAGAAAGTTTTTGGCTTAAGAATTCATGCTCATATCTTGTTGTACGTTACACCATGATACACATTGTTATGATGCTACTTTATAAGGGATGGAAAAGTTTTATGGTCTTTCATAAAATATTGAAATCTTCAAAATACTTGTGAAAGAATGTCTAACTCAATATGTATGTGTGATATTTGTGGTTCGTGATTTGGAGAAGTTGAAAGAGATTATTTTATATCTTACAAAATCATGAGGGAATAAGTGGTTAGGGCTACAATATTGGGATATGTTTTGCTATTTTTGAAAGTTAAAAATAAAATCACATCTTTATTTTTGAGTGAAAGTCGCCACTGGCAAAAAAAAATGAACAAAAGTATGTCTAAAATATTTGTATCTATAAAAAGTTTAGTAATATCAAGGATATTAGAAAAAAAGGCTTTAAACAAAATTCTTATTAAGTGGGAGAAAGTGGTAGCTGGAAATCCTTTTAAAATGGTGTTGGAGATTTCACTTGAGTCAAAACTTTGAGTGTTTTTTCTATAATTTGTAATTATTAATTGAACTTGAGCTTGGATTTTTCTCTCAATGGTTTTCATTTGTTTTTTTTTTTGCACAGAAGATATATGAACTTATGTTCTTGTTTCGTTATCCCATCATATTATTATCCTTTTATGGATAATTTTTCCATGATTATAAATATTGGACATAAACTCGAAGTTTGGTAGGTGTGATGATATTAACTATATTTTTACTTATCAAACTTATTTTAGGAGTTTTTCTCATTTGGTAGGATTATGATTTTGTCTACTTTTAAAACCATTTATGACTTATGATTTAAATTGTTAAATATCTCAATTGGCTATATATAAACTAGTATATATTATAATCATATGATCTTTATTGTGCTTGTTTTGATATTAACTAGTATTTATACTACATCTTGATGATGGAGTTCATATATTTGGATTGCTATATAATTATTCATCATTTATGCTTTTATATTGTATATCATGTGATTTATATCCCATATTACTATGATGTCCTTTTTCTTATTGTGATAAATAACATGACGTATAATGTAGCTTATTTTTATCTAAAGCAGTCTGTAGTTTAGTTTCTCATGTTCTTATAGATTCATTTTCTTAATTCTTTCATTTTTGCCTTTTTCAATTCCATGACAAAAATGGGGAGAAGTTTACCAAAGGGATATAAGTTACGATTAAGGAGGCGAATTAATTTTTGTTAAAATAAAGGTAATTATATATTCGGGGACAAAATATTTTGTTCTTAGGTCGTACTCTTACATTGTACTTCTTAGGAGAAGAGAGATTTATGCTAGCATGTTAGGAAAAGTTAATGAGGGGAGTAAATCTAGCATTTTGTGATTTAATGAAAGATTTATATTTTCATGTATTGTATTTCATCTTATTGGCTAGGTTTTCATTGTCTTTAGATTACACATTGAGATTATGATATGTATGATAGTGTGTGATTGAAAAAAAATCATAAATGCTCGTTGAAGGTTATTTGATCATCTTGTGTCATTTTATTCTTATAAATATTATTTCCATCTTTTATGCCTTTGGCTCGACAAGTTATGTCAAAAGTTAAACATTTGATTAATTTGCATGTAATATTTTATTTTGTGTGTTTTATTGTGGAATAGACAAAGGGGGAGATTGTAAGATCATGTGTATGCTCAAGTGACCTCAGCTTTATAGTGACTTATTCCGTGGACAAAACTCACTTTGAGCCCTAGTACAAGAGGTCTCCGAAAAGTTTCACATTCATAATATTAAGATCGGACTTTATGAAAGCTTTGTCATGACAGTTTCCCAGTGGTTTAGCGGGCTTAGATTTTAACCCATTGGTTAAATGTTTTGTTAAATCTAAAATGTATTAATTTATAGAGGGGGGTTAAAGTTTGTCAAACATTAATCAAGCATAAAAAAGTGAATTAGAGGATGACTAAACATAAAGAGAAGGACTAAGGTTAATTAGAAGAAGCTCATTCGAAAGGGCTCTCATAATAAGAAAGTTCGCTCGAAGGCACTCCATAATGAGCAAGGTTGCTCAGAGGCATTCTCATAAGAAGTAAGCTTATTCTAAGAGACTTCGAGAAACACACCTGTACTATGTACTTAGTTTATATTTGTTCCCTCTTATCAATTGTTTGAAAACTATTTATAATAGTATTGAGGTTACTTGCTACCTACGAAGGACCATGTCTGGCAGGACTTGGGATAACCCTGATTCTCTATCGAGTGACCTCATTTAGAGAATCTTATAGGAATTTGGTTCGAAGGATTGAGAACAAGTCAACGTTAGAAATCAATCCCAACCTATTCGTACACTTGGGCAACACCTATCTCTAATAGGGTCAAGTTAGTGTTTCGAAGCACCTTTTCCCCAAGAGATATCACTTGAGGGACCTTGTCAAACAGCTCATTCGAGGAACCTTTTATGAAGGAACCTCATTTTACAAACACATACAAAGTAAAGACATTTAAGGAACCATATATCGAGGAACCTCATTTGATTGACAAGACAGCAGATTTTGTAACTAATATTTAAAATTTTTATGACATTATGATTTCTGACACTTTAGGAGCTCGAGAAGACTAGAACTTCAATGGGTTTATTCATCAGACCATTGGCACATTTATAGTAATGTCCCATCATCTGCCATAAAGTAAACCTTTGTGCTAACTCGTCACATCACAATCAGTGAGAGAGAGATTTTGATAGTTAAACAGTGTTTTTGCCCAAATACAATATCTCATGCATTTAATACACTATCTTTTACATTAAATGCACAATACTCATGTTATTTAATGGGAGCTTATAACATTTAGTGCAAGTAAGGTCATTTGGATGACCTTTCATTCCTATAAATACTTTCATAAACTATTCGTTAAAGGACTGGATTTTCTATATCTAATTTCCCCATACACGAGAGCTTCTTGTGAGTTGTTATCACCATGTTTATTGATTTCTTCTTGGATCTTGGCCAATATTTATTACTCATCATTGAACTTATTGGGTGAGAGATTTTTTCCTTACCTTTATTGCATTAAAGTTCTTATTCTTTCTCCCTTCAAACAAGTTCGTTGTTGAGATTCACTTAATTTATTACGTTGTAAAAGTATTTATGTTGTAATGACCCATTAAATACATTCCGTAGTACTGAAATCATTTATTAAAAGTGTTGGAGTTATTTATTGATTATGATGTTCTTTGTGCATTAATTATCATTCTGAAGAGGGTTACGCCTCGTTGAATATTAATTATATTTAACGAACCCACATCTTACATTTGGTAACTCCTCTGGGATGGTATTATCTTTAAAGAATGACTAATGATAATGTAACAAAGAATATTGACTTTGGCGCTATACAACGTGATAAAGAAGGAGATTTGACCGTCTTGCCGGAGGGCAATGTGACGGTGCCAACAGAGATGAGATTGCTAGCTACCACGAGATCAGCCAATGCAGCTATAGGCCCAGCAGAAATAGCTGAATTAATGAGTTTATTTATAGAGTTTATCAAAACCCCAAGTGCTCAGGTAGTACTGGGAGAATCTATGGGATTAAATTCCTTCGTGACACCACTGGCGGTGTTGGCAGCGTCTTTTATCTTAAGAGGTGCTATTGCATAGCCAAACCCCACCAATGTTGTTACCTCGTCGACGGGATCGTCCACTGTAGCTCCTTCTATTAGCGCAAAAAATGTGGCTTATATCACCCCAACAAAGATTGTTCTACCTGTAGTGGTTCCTGTCAAACCTTCCCCCTTCCACCCAATATAGATGAAATGAAAAGGGAACTCTTGCTGGTGATGATAGCCTCTAAGGCTGGAGGGAGACCTCAATATATGATAGCCTCTAAGGCTGGGGCAATATATGATGATTTTTCGAAATCCTTAAAGCATATAATAATGACAAAAATCTGAGGTTGAGAGAGTTTTCTAAGTCCTTAATCAAGAAGGCATGCATGTGGTCCTCTCACCTTAGACCTGGTAGTGTGGAGTCATGGGAAGATCTCCACGTAAAATTCATACAGAAATTATTTTTGGCGGGATATTAATTTACTCTCACTCAGTACGCGCGAGAGAAATAAAAACCTGGGGAGGATGCAGTTGCATACATCCGTAGGTTTTACCAATGGTATCTTGATGTTAAAGAGAAAACCAGAGAGAGAAGATTATAAATCATGTTAATGGTTGAATATCTCACCTTGTTGTGGAGGTGATAAACCTTCATTTGAGAAAGGGGACATTCAGTTACCCTAGACAAATATGAATGACAACCCTTTGCCAACTCACATGGACAATATGGTTAGTTCTTATGATGAAGAAGCAGAACAAAGATTGACAGAAAAAGGTTCGTTGAAGAAACCTTTAAGGAATCCTCAGAGTAATGTGTGTTCGAAATGGCCCACCTGACCATAGGTGATGACCTATGCTCGATTGATGATTTGGGGAAGCATTTGGGAGCTTTCTCACTGGGTGTTGTGAATGCGTTGATATCATACAACGAATCAACGTACAGGGGATGATGAGGAGATTTATGTGCTGAAGGAGTACCATGTTGACCCTTGGGTAGAATGTACCACAATATCACGATTAAAAAAGTTCAATTAGTACTTTGATCAAGTGGGGTTGCCAAACAACTTCAGATTACAGGTCACCTGGGAAATTTTAGAGATTGAAAAGAAGAATATAGCCCCAAATTTGTGCTAGAAAGGTCCTATGGCAAAAATGGTAAAACGTTTCCTCTTAGAGGTTACCTTCTTTGAGGCAGATCATTCAATCAGGTATCCTCACAATAGGACATTTTACGTAACAGTAAGCATGAATGGGTGTAATTTCAATTGGATTTTATTAGGTAGGGGATCGTTCATCAATATTATGCCCATCGGACCTTTTTACGCTTGCAATATCCTTGAAACAAGGATTATTTAGAATCCTTTGGCTATATCGAGGTATGATAATCAATCTTCCAATTCCAATGGCTATGTCAATGTGGGGATCGCTATGGGGAACATCACTTCCCATATTAAATTCCATAAATGGAATGTGATCCATCGTACCAACTTTTGGTAGGGAAGGTATGGATGTAAAACCATGGATTGGTACCTTCCACTTACCATCAGTGTGCCAAGGCAAACATTAAGGGAAGGGATGTGGTGATTCGAGCATCAAAGAAATCATTTGCATGTGAGGAGGTGCATTTAATAGATGTTTCATTTTGTACCGAGATATCTAAGGAAACTTTGGTGATCACTAAATACACTGGTGGAACTTAAGTTTCGAGCACTAGAGAAAAAGTGCGTGCAACTCTGGTTAATAATTTGGAAGATCGTGAAGTGGATCGCAAAGAGGTGAGACCGCCTAGGCTATCTAGGCAACTGCAAGATATAATGAGACCACAAATTAACCCAATAAAGCACCAAGTCCAGCAACAGAGCTTGCTGAGTCAGTTCTCTATGAGAGAGCTTGAAGAAAATTATAAGAAGAGGCCGTATGTGAAGGAAGCCCCTAGGCAGTGCAAGAGGGTCATGTTGTCAAATAGAAAAATCAATTACAAGTTATAAATGTGTGAGCGGGGAACTGAAGGTTTGGAAGATGATGCTGACCGAATTTGTGAATATTTTTAGTGGATAACTAAGGGCACTATCTGGTTATTAACAACTCTAACATTCAAGAGTTTATAGAGGACGCGAAAGATGAACCAGAATGTATGCGCGATAGACCAAGGCCCCAGATTCAAGATCTGGAACAGACGAACCTTGTGGGAGAAAGTGATGATCCCAAGTCAAATTTTATCACAAAATATTTAAATGCGAAAGTGAAGAGGGCTTTGATCGAGTTGATATGGGAACTCAAAGATGTCTTCTCATGTAAGTACATTAAGATGCCTAGTATTGACAAGGATGTGAGTTGTCACAAGTTCAACGTGATGCCATCAGCTATCCCAGTCAAATAGGCCACCCAAATGTAAAAAGTAGAGCTTGAACTGAAGATTAAGGAAGAAGTCCAAAGGTTGCTCATAACAGGCTTCATTATCCCAATACACTATCCTATTTGGTTGTCCAGCATTATGCTCTTGGGGAAGAAGAAAAAAAAATAAATCAGGATTTGTGTGGATTTTAGGGACTTGAATCGGGCTTGCGTAAAAGACGAGTTCCTACTGCCATCATAGATAGCTTGATAGATGCAATTATAGGTCATGAGATGTATAGTTTTATGGATGGCTACTTGGGTTATAACTAGATCAAGATGGATCCAAATAATGTAGAACAGACTGCCTTTCATACTCCATTAGGTAACTTCGTGTACATAGTTATGAAATTTGGACTAAAGAAGGCAAGTGCTACCTATCAATGGATTATGGTGGAAATATTCCATGATCTTTTTAAGTTGTACATGGATGATCCAAGAAGAATACCACTCTCTAGGCAGACTTGAGGAGGGTGTTCACGAGGTGCAAAAAGTACAAGGTGAAAATAAACCCTCTCAAATATGCTTTTGGGGTAACTAGTGGAAAATTCCTAGGTTTGTGGTAAACGATTAAGGCGTTCAGATGGATCTAGTCAAGTAAAAGGAAATTCTTAACATGCCGTCCAAAAACTCAAAATAGCTGAAGAGTTTCTAGGTTAAAGTTTCTTATCTAAGAAGATTTGTGCCTGGGCTTGCTGAGATCACTCACCCCTGATGGAGTTGTTACGCAAGGGATCTAAGTTTTTTTGGGAACAACCTCATCAGGAAGCTTTGGACAAACTAAAGAAGCTTATCACATCACCATAAATCATGATTCCTCCTAAGTCATATATACCATTACAACTTTATCTTACCTCCATAACTAAATCTATTGGTGCATTACTAACACAAGAGGTTAAAGAAATAAAAAAGGCTGTTTATTTTTTAGCCATATTATTCTTGGGCTTGACACCAGAAACACTAGTATTGAAGGCACTATTAAACCCTAGTATTTATTGTTCAAAATCTTAGGCACCATATGCTATCCTTCAAAATTCAATTGTAACACTATGTGATCCTATTAAATTTTTGCTAGCTCGAACGGTACTAATAGGCAGGGATGCTAGATTTTTTCTTATATTCTCAGAATATGACATAAAATGTGTGACCCCTTAAGCCATCAAGAGTCAAGCCTATGTGGATTTGTTGGCAATCTTTCCCTCTGGTGGATTGGAACCACCACATGAAGAACTTCCAAGCTACGATCCGGTGGCCAATTACTTGGAAAGCGGCTTGGAAGAATGGAGCATGGAATTAGATGCTTCATCATGTAAACATAAATTAAATAACACATAATTAACATTTTTATATGGATATATAAATTTAACGTATAAATATCCAATTCTATATGTTATTTATTCTTTAACAATACAAAACGTTATGTATTATACATTTAACATTAGGATCTTAGATCAACATGATTATTGAAGCACCCTATATCTTTGACTCACTTGAATTTATATTATATAGTTGCTCATCTAGTTTAGAAATTGTGACAAAATTTGAGTCCAACCCTTGTTTTTCGAAGACCCTTAGACTCTACATTTGATTCTTCTACAAGTCCCTAAAGGTAGTATACCAACACCACACACTAGTACTGCATACACATATTATTTCATGCTATATTTTGTTGCGTGTGAGTGAAATCCCTTAAAATTAATTTTCTACTAATTTTGGGATGTGTTAAATAATTTCTAAGATTTTTAAATGATTTTTAGAAATTAAATTTGGTTGTATACAAACCTTATGGCCTGTTGTACAATTTATGTTTTTGGCATAAAGTTGGCTTGGGTAGAAACCAAAAGCATTAGAGACTTCAGGGTGTAAAATTTAATTATTTTGATACGCGTTTTATAACTCGTATTTGGTCTACTCGTGTTGCTATTTCATTAGCTGATTTAGTGTTTCCTTACTCTCTCAGACTTGTGTTTCTTCGAGAACCCTTGGATCAATGTTATCAACGATCTGCATGTGTTTAGGCTTAATCCATGTAACCCTCTCTTGACCAATAAACATTGGCTTTTTGCACCGCTTCATTTTAACCATTAGATTGGAAGTCAAACGGTCAAGTTTAATCTCAGCCATTGATTTCCCTGAGTTTCTCGATCCTTCCTCGCTTACTATATAAACGACTTGAGGCTCAGCCATTTGAGACTTTTACCTTTGTCCAAACCCGATAGAAAATAATAGTTAGAGAGAGAGAGAGAGAGGGAGTTAGAGAGAGATATAAAACCCTAAACCTAACTTTGTCCAAATATCACCAGAAAACCTTTTCTGAGAGTTCGAGATTTGAGAAGTTCATCCTCTCTAGTTGTTTATCTCTTTCCCAACTTAATTATGTTGGTTAAATCTTTGTTTATTTTCATAGAATTGTGAGATTAATCCGCTGTGATACAGATCCACTTAGATAGATCTTAGTTTTGATTTCTTATTACGAGAAATCTTATTTTTGTTGGTTATTTTCAAACTGTTATGTTGATTTCAAACCCAAAACCAACAAAATCTTTTCTAAACTCAGTTTACTCAAATATTCAGACTTAGATCTTGATTGGTGTTTTCACTTTCATATATTTCATATTTTGTGAAATAAGTACATATTTTCAAATAAGAAAAGTGCATAGGATCTTGGCTAGTTTTTATAGCAAGATTCCCTCTTGATCTGTGGATATCTTAAAGATCCAAAGTCTGATTTACTTTGACTAAATTAATTTGGGAAATATTGCATGTTTAGTGATCTGTTTGTAATTTGTTACTCATTCTATCTATAGTTAAGTGTGTGTGTGTGAGTTACATACATGTTATTTAGAGCACATCACCGCATACACTGTCACACTACTACACTGAAAAGTGTTGGTATTGAGATATTTGACTTTAGAGCCGATGTAAAGCTTAAAGGAGTAATGTTACGAAGCTGGGAGAACATCAACAACATCAGAACCTTGGGAGAATTCAAAAAACGCCAAAGGAGTTGGTACATTTCTGAACTTAGTTTAGGTTTGATTGTGTGTCTTGATTGTTATATAGCTTGTAATCTATTACTCGTTTTTAGTGGACTTTTACTTTTGTGGTGTAGAGGTCACCGTGACGTTTCCCCAATTGGGTGGGGTTTTACCACGTTAAAATTGCTTATGTACACTTCCTCTTCCTCTCATCCCTTTCGTAAGGCTGTGTTGTGTTGGTTTATTTTGTTTAAGTTTTGTTTTTCAAAACTGGTGAACCTATAACTGAAATTACTCGTTCATACTGTTTTACTCATCTTGTGTTTAAAATTTGTTTTAAGAAAAGGGTTTCTTCAACAAACTATTCAGACTCAATTAGATAGTTTAATCTTGTATTAAACAACGTAAGTGGTACTTTTTCAACTATCACATGCGATTATTATGAGGAATAGAAAATGATATTATAATGACATACCTCCATCTTATTACAAATGGAAAGATTGACGGAATAGTCGACTTTTGCGATATCTGATTGGACAGAATTTCGGACCAATGCTTCCTCTTGTATACGGTAAGAACATACTCCATTTTCATCATGTTCCAACGGTTGGATCTTCTTTTATAGCCAACATAGTGTTCCTAAAATAAACACAAATTTGAGTCTTTGAATTTATCTCCCTTATCCTATAACTACATTATGTTGTCTTTTCATATGTCTGAACGATGGAAATCAGTCACTTATTTATAGGCAGGGACAAGAACCAAATCTCCAATAGTCACTTAATTTTAACCATCCATCAAGATAGATAATCAAGAGTCATTTTGACTCTTGGTATTTGGTGTACCCTTTCATTAACCAAAGTGATTCTTAGTGTTGATTTAATTATAGATCATATTATGTAGAATTATTCTGTAATATAATTCTAACACATCGAACCAAGGCAAAGGAGGCACGGGGGTTATTCTAAGAAAGGGAAAATAAGAGGTTTGTTTGTCCTTCAAGTTAGACTTTTATTGTTCTAACAATGAAGTCGAGTATGAAGCATTAGTGCTTGGTCTATTGGAAGTTTTGCGAAAGGGCATCCAACTACTAACCATCAAGGGTGATTTTAACTTAGTGGTGAAGCAAGTAAATGGGGAATACACTCTAATGCATATGAGTTTGGCGCCCTATCGAACGATCATTCAAATATTGCTTGGATAATTCCACGAGGTGACAATAATAAGACACCCCATGATAATGAACAGACACATTAATACTTACGCGATAATTGCCCGGAATATAGCCATCAAAGGTGACTCGATGGTCATTCGAAATTAACCAAAGGATATCTCCGTCCGTCATAACAGAAATGGTGCATGCTGATGATATAAATGATTAGAGAGGCAAAATAAGGAAGAAACTTGATTTAGGAGAAGGGCCACTGATTTTGGTGGAATTCGCCTAATACTTCGCTACGACTGGGAACTTATACTACAAAAATCCAGGAGGTTAGTTATCAAGATGTGTCGATGCAGAGGAAGCTGAGAAAATATTAAAGAATCCCACTTGGATAGCTACGAGACCACTGAAATCCCTTTATACCGAATAATCCAAAGAGGGGGCTGCTTTTAGACCATGATAAAGCAAGACGTTGCAGTAGTTCAAAGGGGTTGTGATAAATGTCAACTATATTACCAACCAGCCAAATGTAATTATGTTGAGTAGCCAACTGACTTGAGACAACCTTATATTGATATGTTGGTAAAAATGATGACTCTGGTGGACAAAGACAATGCCACCAAGTTAAAACGAATGATCTCAAGGTACTATATTCAAAACAACTAGTTGTAGCGGATGGGGTACTTCAATAGGCCCCTAAGGTGCATCAAGTTAGAAGAAGCGAAAGAGGTTTTTAAGCAAGCCCATGATTCGGTCACATAGGAAGAGCAAAAATATATGACCAACTAATGACCCTAAGGTATTATTGGCCAACTATAGAGAAAGATTTTGCTGAGTTCATTCGAAAATGTAGAGCCTGTCAACTCCATAAAAATATGATCCATACTCCTTCGGTGAACCTACACTCACTCTCTACCCTATTTCTTTTCCGCACTTGAGTGTTTGCCCTTATGGGGGCCATCAATACTTCTTCCATGGGAAAAATTTGGATATTGATTACTACCGAGTGCTTTACCGAATGGACAGAAGCAATACCTCTAAAGAGAACTATAGCATGCGTGGTTACGCGATTCATGAAAGGATATATTATCTTACTATTTGTCATCCCAAAAGTATTCCTATCATACAATGGAGCCCTTTTATGAATAGTGAGGTAAGATTGCTCACAGATAATTATTCCATTATTCACAACAAGTCCACTATACTATTGCCTACCCAAGGTGTAACAGGAAAGCTGAGACTACTAATAATACTTTAGTATGTATCTTAGAAAAAAATTTAGAATATTTTCTCGGGATATGGGATGATAAGATAGCGTAGGGTTTGTGGGCTTATGGAAAACCCAAAAGAAAGCCAATTGGTTACACCCGTTTCCCCTTAATATTTGGTTATGAGGCAATCTTTTCGATTGAATTGTAGGTACATTATGCGCAGTATAACTTGCGAAGCACGATGCTTCCTTAGAGGAGACATGTCCAATTGGAAGCCCTAGATGAGCATAAAGACAACGCGATGAGGAATTTTTAATTTTTAAATGTATAAAAAGCAACTCTCAAGATTGTACGACCAAATGGTGAAGCCGAGAAGGTTCAAAGAAGGGTATCTGGTGTTAAGGGCGTGCACAAGGCACATTAGAGGTCTTTCACTCCCAAAATTTAAAGCCAACTGAGAGGGACCTTACATAGTGCGCAAGGCCCACGATTCGAGTTATTGTGAGATATCTAAAATTGAGGACGATGTGACATTCAATATCAACAATAAGTGGCTCAAAAGTTACCACGTTTAGAAAACTCTCATTTGTAATGCTAAGTAAATTTTATGTTTGTGATGGGGCATGTCCTCGCACAACCTTTGTGTGGAATTGTTACTTAATAAACAATGAGGTTACTTAGTGTTCAAGCAAAGTTATTTTATGTATGAATATAAATGAAAAAAAGAAAGGTAAATATAATGGACAGTGGTATAATGAACAGTAATACTAATATTTCATTGAACATTAAAGTTTTACAAAGGGGAGGAACTACTGCCTCAAGATATAAAACTAGGAACCCTAATTGTTATTAGGGTCATTTTTGACAAACCACAAATTATAAGAATCAAGCAATTTGGGTGGAGGCCTAGCAGAGTAGGTGCTAGCTGAATTTGCTCATTAGTGATCTCAATCATTTCTTTCTCATAATCTTCCATCTCCTACTATACCTACTCTAACTCCGCTTCAGCCTGGGCCAAGGCCTCCCACACAGCTTCTACATTCTCTTTATCTTTAATTATCTCTGGGAAAAAGGTCGGTTATCCCTTATCTACTTCAACTTGGGTCCTCGTGATGGCCTGGAGTTTCGTATAAATGGAAGGGAGGTTACCTTTCTCGAAATTCTTTAAAATTTCCACCAAACATGTGAGGGCAAATCCATCATTAGTCAACACTTGAATTTTTCCAAGTAGCTCTGAGAGTGCGCTATCGAGATTTTAATGGAATATTTATATAATTAAATGTCTAACACGCACAATATCCAAATTTTATCTTTTTATCCTAAGACATGCATCTAAGTGATAAAATAGATAAAGCAAAACAAGCATTCAATAAAGGCAATTTGAGGAAAAAACCCTTGCGGGGAAAACCTTTTTCAATCAACACTTTAAAGAGTTTACAAGACTATCGACTTATAGACTATTTGATACTAGCCTCAAGTATAATGCGCACTGTCTTCGTAAAATGTCCAAATAATACTACTCGGTGAGGATCAGTCCACACGTGACCTTCCATGCTCAGTATCCATCGATCAGGCTTTGTCTTTAGTAATGATCCTGTAATGACCCCACTTTTATATGCTCATATGTATATAGTTTGTTTTTACACTCATGAGTTACTTATTATCTTATAGATGTTGTATTATTAAATATGTGGTATTATTGGCTATCAATATAAGAAACCCCATTTTTTAAATATGAAGAATCAACTGTAAATTGGATCAAATCAAAGTCTTATGACATATCTTAAGGTAAATAATAAGTTTTGGGGTAGAAAATATAAATTTATGAAACTTAAGGGACTAAAATAAAAATATAAAAAGGGCTATTTTGTAATTAAAATATTTTCAAGGACCTCTAAGAAATATTAAAAATATATAGTGTGAAATTACCAAAATACCCTTCATGTGTGAAATGACCCTTATACCCTTATCACCTTTCCACCACGTGCTGGTCACCTCCACCTTACACATGTCGTATTTAGAGAGAAAGATAAAACACTTGTCACCATTTGGTGATATTAACACTGCAAGACCACTCCGGCACGCGACACCTCGGCGTTAAATTACCACTCCAAAAAGCTTAGTCATTTGACACGTGTTAACACCTTAATATCCTTGGAAACCTTTAAATAGGACCTTAGGGATCATTTGAAACTCACACTAATTCCTTGAGAATTATAGTAAGAAAGAGTGATAGAAAGCTTGGAAAATATCTTAAGAAGGAGTTCTATAATTTCGAAGAAAGAATTCATTTTGTAGGTATGATTTTATTTAAATATTATAATGTATTTTTATAGTTTTAATTTTGTGTTTTATAGCTTTACTTAGTAGTTATGCAGGTAAAATACACTAAGGACTTCACTAATCAAAACTTAAAGTTTAGAAGAAATCCAAGTTGATTTTATGTAAACTTGTTTGAAATTAGATATACGCTTTTTAAAAAAAATGATTTTTTAAAAGTAATTACTCGTTATTATGGAATACCATTTAAGTAATTCCAAAGTCAGGCCTAGTGAAATTCTGTCTAGATGTGATGGTATTTAAGTGGTGCCCCTGTGACCCTCCATCTATACTGGGAATGAATCCGAAAATGTTCTGTCTAGAGGAGATGGTATTTAAGCAGTGCCCCTGTGACCCTCCATCTCTACTGGGAACGGACTGATTAGGAAGAACTATGAATTGAATCCGTTAATTACGATCAATGAGTTTTAAAATTTAAGAAAATGGTTTTTAGTAATCCTTTGAAACAAGTTATTATTAAAATACAATATGTAGACTGGACCTTCTTTAGAACGTATACTTAAACCTTTATCATATTTGTTAGATTAACGTGCGATCGAAGACTCATTATCTATAATTTCGACCTCTATTTTAGGTTAGTACTCTATGCAATTTCTTACGCAGTTTGATTATATTATATTATGCAAAGTACGTATATTTTGTGAAATTCTTGTATTCTCAAAATGCATCTGATACCGATGATTTCGTCATTTGTTATATGTTTATATCTCTCCATATAAACATCTTATTTGAATTCTAAAATTATTGATTCGTCCTATGGAAACTCTCTTACTATATTGGCCTTGACTACCGGGTGGAAATATTTAGGTGGTACCTTCCCAACTGGTTTATGTAACACCCCGTATTTTTGTGCATTTAATATTTAATTAATTCGAGAATTGTAAATTATTGGTGTGTTGTAATTTTAATTGAATTAATTATGGAAAAATATATTTTTAAATATTAATCGAGGAGTGAATGGTTGATGTTTAGGAAAATCTAATTACAAAGTGAATAGTAATAATTTAATTACGTCATTTCGGGTATCAATGACGGGGTATGCACTTATCCCAGTCGGAAGTCGGT
Organism: Sambucus nigra; assembly: GCA_949130495.1. Classification (NCBI taxonomy): domain Eukaryota; kingdom Viridiplantae; phylum Streptophyta; class Magnoliopsida; order Dipsacales; family Adoxaceae; genus Sambucus; species Sambucus nigra. The sequence continues at coordinate 184,114,245 of OX422210.1, forward strand.
ATAGACTAAATTGGGTGTGAGATAAGAATTTTTATAAATTAATTCGAATGCCAATTCTCAATGCGCGATTGCCTCCGAATGGGTCGAGATAGTCAGAAAAGAGTACCCGAGGGTAGTAATTGGGTCTCGGGGCATTTTTGGGCATAGCCGGGCCCACACGGAGTGATTTGGGCTATTTTAATTAAGCCCATTAGGCTAAAAACGGGATTGGGAATTTTAACCTAAGTGAGGGATTAGGAAATCAGCAGCCATCACAAATCTAAGCCTAGGGCTTGAGAGAAAATTGAGGGAAAGCTTAGCAAAAGCCAATTTGGGGATTTTGGAGTCAAATTAAGGGGCGTCGACGACGGATCAGACCCTACGAATGATTCCAGGCAAGTGGTTAACTGTTTTGATTCATAAAGCATGATATCAATTCATATTTTAGTGAAGTGTAAACTAAATTTCATTTTGGGGATAAATGGGTACAAAAAGGGGGTTTTATTAATTGAATCATTAAATGAGATTTAAGGTAAGAATTGGTTGTGCTATATAATTCTGAGTATGATTATCTGATTTGAATGAGAAGAATCGGAATATAAAAGGATGGAATTTGAATTTGGAATTGGGATTGTAACCAAGAAATTTGTGTTCTTGGGTGGGTCAAGATTTATAGTGTTAATGATGTTAAAAGGTTTAGATGATATTTTTGGTTCATGAGAAATGTTATAAGATGATTAATAGGCTGATTTGAGGTTGGTTTTTAAGGAAAGAAACCTTAAAATTTCGTTAATGGTGGAATTCAGCAAGGAAGGAGAGCTCGCACGAAGGGATCGATCGATCGATCAGGGGGCATCGATCGATCGACGATGGGAAATTCTGGGCAGTTCGACTTGTGTGTGATATAAGGGGGGAATTAATTATATATTAACTTCCATATTCCATTAGTGAGTAATTAAATATGGAACACATATTCCTAGTAATTATGGGGAAAAGTAATTGGGACTAAGGGAAATTTATATGGGGCACTCTATGGATAAAATTTAAGAAGGTTTATTCCAAAATAGGGAGATACGGATCAAGTGAGCGAGTCCGGGTATATTGGCTAAGCGACGCCAAGGTAGTGAATTAAGTTTGGAGATAAACTAATTAATTTAGAATCAGGATATAGACTCGGGAAATATTTAATTTTGGGCCAAGTGAATCGAGTCCGGGTATGTTAATAATTATAGGAAAATATAATTGGGAAAATTATAGAAATAAAGGTGTGACACATTGTAGGCAAAAATGTGGGTATGATATTATGAGATGTAAATTGGACCAAGTGAGCGAGTCCGGGTATGTTGGTTAAGTGACATTAAAGTGTTAAATTAATTATTGAGAGAAATTAATTAGTTTGGAGTCGGATTGTAAACTCGGGTAAGTATTAAATTAATGGGTGTAATAATTAATTTAATTAGAGTCGGGGTATAGACTCCGGTAGTTATTAAATTAATAGGTGTGTAAATTAATTTAATTAGAGTCGGATTGTAGATTCGGGGAGGTATTAAATTAATAAGTGTGTTAATTAATTTAATTAGAGTCGGACGATAGATTCGGAAAGACGATAAATTATTAAGTGAGGAAATTAATTACGTTGAATCGGGTCACAGACTCAGGAAATTACTGGCAGTGTAAGGAATTTTTAGTGCACGGTAAAGCCGGGGGTTTCTATTATATATATACGGTGTAGTGATAGTATATCTATATATATGTGTGTGTGTATATATATTGGGTGTGATATTAAATATTAGTGACTAGATATTTATTCAAATTATATACTATAATGCTATCAAGGGAGGTTGCGCGATGTGGGTGAATCCCCTAGCTTGAGGAGTAGGGCGAGTATATCCCCATGTCATAGCGTCCGGCATTTATATGGGTGAGGGACTTATCTCACTTTCAGGAAAGGAATATCACCGCCTCCACTTCGTTTATATTTTCGTCCAAGTTGGTGAACGATTACAGCTTGGGGAAAACTAGGTTTTGTGAGCACACCTAGTGAGATGACATTTTAGAGTGAATCATCCGGTGAGGGTATACTCGAAAGGATGGATACACGTATGATATATGTGTGGATGTTAGTAAAGGTACGTATAATATGGTAGTAAATATTATATGTAGGTGATAATACAGTGTGTGATGTATTTACTTTATATAACTCGGGTTACAGTTATATGCTGTTAATTAACGAGAAATTAATTTAGATAACCAATTGTAGTGATATTACAGTGTGTGATGTATTTACTTTATATAACTTGGGTTATAGTTATATTCTGTTAATTAATGAGAATTTAATTAAGTTAATCATTTGTGGGGATAATACAGAATGTGACGTATTAAATTTATATAACTTGTGTTACGGTTATATGCTATTCATTAAGAAGGAATTTGTTTAAGTTAATTGGTGAGATAACTTATAGTTAATGAATAAGTACACTCGGGTTAGAGTAGTATGGCAAGGGGAGGTTACACCATGACTAGTTGGACGGGGTAGTAAAACTAGGTGGGGTTAAGGTAACCGTTAGGTGTGCACATTAGTGGAGGGGCGAGAATATCCACAAGAGAGTGCGACACTAACTTTTATATGAAGCGCATCCATGCATTTTAAATTAATGCAGTTAATTCACTTGCTAAATATTTTCAAAATGTTTTGGGTTCTAACCCTTGCTATAAAACTATTTTCAAAACCTTTTAGGTGTCCAGCCACAGGGATGCCAGGATTGATATTCTATTCCAGGGACACGGAGTTGCGGCATATGTGCATGCTAGCAGGAGATTGGATTAGACGCATCATTCATTCATTCATTCCTAGAGTAGGAATCACTCATCAGTTTCAGTTTTATTTAGGGCATGTCGCCCAGGCTTTCAGTTCAGTTTCAGATTTGTTTTTTTCCAGTGTTGGTTATTGTATTGGATTATTTCACTTTGGTGGTCGATGGTTTATTCGGCAAGATGTGTAATTAATTATTTCAGTTGAGTTTTATTCAGTTGTGTGAATGGTTTATATTTATTCCGCATGTACTTTTTTGTTTAATCAAAGTTAAAATTGGCACCAGTTTTTGGAATACTAGGTGGTTAGTAAGTCTTAAAAAGTTTTCGACAGTGATGCTAAGAATGATCCAACTGAGATTCCTGTTTTAATATGGTATAGGACTGATCACCCGGTATTTTATTAGGCGGGGTGTCACAGATGGTATCAGAACATCAGGTTCTAGTGTCCTTAGGATCTGTGCGGCTTTTCACGTTTCGGCTTAGCAATCTTTGATATAGAGCCCTATTATAGGATTGTTGTATTCTCATACGTACGCGCATATACATTCTTCTGCGAAATTTATATTTGAGAGTGAAATCATACAAAATTCGTTTCTCATTCCAGATGATGCCTAGGAGAGAGAGAGCAGCTAGGGCAGTAGGGGGAGATGAGATGAGGGAGGCTCGTTAGAAGCAAGAGCTACCGCAGCAACGGCCAGAGATGATTTTGGCAACATAGGTAACTGAAATAGTGGCACAGGCAGTTGGGCCAAAGGTGGTAGCAATGGCAGGGTACTTTCCACGGGATCCGCCACAAGTGTTAGTGGCGCCGGATGTTCAGACTCACGCGGGGTCATCAGGGTGGAAGCAAGAAAGAGTGGTTATTTTTAGTGGGAACCCACCAGAGTTACGAGAGGGTTCAGATTTAGTGCTAGCGTGTCAAGGAAGAGAGATATCCAGCATTACCTACGCATGGGAGATTGCGATGGAGTGCAGAAGCAAATGCTAACCACTTTTAGTTTAGTGGGAGCAGCGCTACAGTGGTGGGAGTCGATCACCACAGTTGAGGAAAGGGGCACACTATCCATTGCAGAGTTTTAGGTACGGTTCGACCGCAAGTCTTTTCCTCCAGCGGTTGAAACCAAAACGAGGAGAAAATTTCTTGAGGTGACTCAAAGGGGACCATTCAGTGGCCGATTACGAGGAAGAATTCACTCGTTGGCAAAATTTTGTACCCGATGAGGTAAGCAAGGAAAAGATAAAGAAAGCAAATTTTATGGACGGGTTAGTCTGGAGAATCAAACAACCTTTAATTGATAATTCTGCATTAGTAGATTATACTGATGTCATTAACGCAGCACTCTGGCACTGTCGAGAATATCGCTTCCACGTGAAAGGAAGCGGGAGGGGAGTGAAAACTAGCCAGTCGGATAAGGCAGGAGGGAACAATACCAGTAGGGTATCCCAGCAGCAGACTGGGGGAGATCAGGGGCAGGATTTTCGGCAGGGAAATAATGCCAAACGATTTAGAACTGGAAGCTATCGGCAGGATGGCCAGGAATTCCAACAAGGTCGGCACGGAAGGGACCAGTGGCAGGGTGAATGTATGAGAAGGTGTTTCGTTTGTGGGAAAGAGAAACACTTGAAGAGAGATTGTCTTAAGCAAGGCAGGGGTTAACTACAGGACGAGGTCCTGGATGTGCAGCCACTACAGCAAGTCATGGGCGCATTCGGGCAAAGAGAAGATGCTCCGAAACCCGAGAATTAGCCGTTACAGCTGGAGTATAGAGGTAATTATTTTTACCCTAGGTTCATGGGGTATATATTTTGAGTGACAAAGAGGATGTCACAGTATAAGACTTATTTTTTGCTAGAGTTCGCAGGTGAGTCGAACTTAGTGGGTGCGTTGGCGGTAGCAGCCATAGTATGTGGATAAACTTTCCGTAGGGTAGCGGAGTTCCTTGGTATTATTCACGGGAGAGTGGAGGTGTACACTGAGTGATTGTTTGAATTTTGCGAAGAGTTACTACTTTCGAGAATTATGGGAGTAGGGTTGATAATATTTCCTAATTATCGGCTGGATAGCGATGGAATTTAACTATTGTGGATAGTGGTGTAAAATTTTGGTGTTCGCGACGCCAAGGTAGGGTTGGTACTAGGTAATACCGGAGAGGCCGTATAGCCTGTATATATGTGGATATATATGTTGTATTGCGTGGTGCGATAGCACATAGTGAGGTTTTGTGTTCTCACATTTCATCCCGGTAAGTGGGGATGTTTACTAAAGTGAATCAGGGTGATTAAATTAATTTTCAAGCAAAAAGAGATAGCTCGGGGTTTATTTTACGCAGGGACTAGTGGTAGTAAGGGCGCTTATGTTGTCTTTGGCAGCATAAGGGTAAGCGTATATACTTTTGTGTTGAGAGACAAGTATTTTGTGGGAAAATGTTTGGACGTTAGCGCATGGGTTGGGTACCCGGGCAGTAAATATATGTAGATATATATATGTGTGTGATATGACTACGGGTTCGAAGTTATATTACGGATTATGACTAGCATAGTCGAGTAACTTTCGTGCGGTAGGACGCGGGGATAGGGTGTATGGGCACCCGGGTTAATTAAGGCAAATTTGGTGCAGTTAAGCGCGGGTATAGGGTGTATGGGTGCCCTGGAAAATTTTAAATGCATACTTGTGTAACGTATGGTTAGAAGCGGATGGGATAGATATAGCGGGATTGGAGGCACATGACTAGAGAGTAATATACGAAGCCTGGGACATTACACTCATCTTAATTTCGAGGACAAAATTCCATTGTAAGGGGGGGAGTATGTAAGACCCCGTATTTTTGTGCATTTAATATTTAATTAATTCAAAAAATTTAAATTACTGGTGTGTTGTAATTTTAATTGAATTAATTATGGCAAAATATATTTTTAAATATTAATCGGGGAGTGAATGGTTAATTTTTAGGGAAATCTATTTACTAAGTGAATAGTAATAATTTAATTACGTCATTTCGGATATTAATGACGGGGTATGCACTTATCCCAGCTGGGAGTCGGTATAGACTAAATCGGGTGTGAGACAAGAATTTTTATAAATTAATTTGGATGCCAATTCTGAGTGCGCGGTTGCGTCCGGATGGGTCGAGATAGTCAGATAAGAGTACCCGAGGGTAGTAATTGGGTCTCGGGGCATTTTTTGGCATAGCCCACACAAGGGTGATTTGGGCTATTTTAATTAAGCCCATTAGGCTAAAAACGGGATTGGGAGTTTTAACCTAAGTGAAGGATTAGGAAATCAGCAGCCATCACAAATCTAAGCCTAGGGCTTGAGAGGAAATTGGGGGAAAGCTTAGCAAAAGCCAATTTGGGGATTTTGGAGTCAAATTAAGGGGCGTCGACGACGGATCAGACCCTACGAACGATTCCAGGAAAGTGGTTAACTGTTTTGATTCATAAAGTGTGATATCCAATTCATATTTTAGTGATGTGTAAACTAAATTTCGTTTTGGGGATAAATGGGTACAAAAAGGGGGTTTTGTTAATTGAATCATTGAATGAGATTTAAGGTAAGAATTAGTTATGCTGTATAATTCTGAGTATGATTATCTGATTTGAATGAGAAAATCGGAATATAAAAGGATGGAATTTGAATTTGGAATTGGGATTGTAACCAAGAAATTTTTGTTCTTGGGTGGGTCAAGATTCATAGTGTTAATGATGTTAAAAGGTTTTGATGATATTTTTGGTTCATGAGAAATGTTATAAGATGATTAATAGGCTGATTTGAGGTTGGTTTTTCAGGAAAGAAACCTTGAAATTTCGTTAATGGTGGAATTCAGCAAGGAAGGAGAGCTCGCACGAAGGGATCGATCGATCGATCGGGGGGCATCGATCGATCGACGATGGGAAATTCTGGGTTGTTCCGCCTGTGTGTGATATAAAGGGGAAATTAATTATATATTAACTTCCATACTTCTATTAGTGAGTAATTAAATATGGAACACATATTCCTAGTAATTATGGGGAAAAGTAATTGGGACTTAGGGAAATTTATATGGGGCACTCTATGGATAAAATTTAGGAAGGTTTATTCCAAAATAGGGAGATACGGATCAAGTGAGCGAGTCCGGGTATATTGGCTAAGCGACGCCAAGGTAGTGAATTAAGTTTGGAGATAAACTAATTAATTTAGAGTCAGGATATAGACTCGGGAAATATTTAATTTCGGTCCAAGTGAATCGAGTCCCGGTATGTTAATAATTATAGGAAAATATAATAGGGAAAATTATAGAAATAAAGGTGTGACACATTGTAGGCGAAAGTGTGGGTATGATATTATGAGATGTAAATTGGACCAAGTGAGCGAGTCCGGGTATGTTGGTTAAGTGACATTAAAGTGTTAAATTAATTATTGATAGAAAGTAATTAGTTTGGAGTCGGATTGTAAACTCGGGTAAGTATTAAATTAATGGGTGTAATAATTAATTTAATTAGAGTCGGGGTGTAGACTCGGATAGTTATTAAATTAATAGGTGTGTAAATTAATTTAATTAGAGTCGGATTGTAGACTCGGGGAGGTATTAAATTAATAAGTGTGTTAATTAATTTAATTAGAGTCGGACGATAGATTCGGAAAGACGATAAATTATTAAGTGAGGAAATTAATTACGTTGAATCGGGTCACAGACTCAGGAAATTACTGGCAGTGTAAGTAATTTTTAGCACAAGGTAAAGCCAGGGGTTTATATTATATATATACGGTGTAGTGATAGTATATATATATATATATATATATATATATATATATATATATGTGTGTGTGTGTGTGTGTGTGTGTGTGTGTGTGTATTGAGTGTGATATTAAATATCAGTGACTAGATATTTATTCAAATTATATACTCTAATGCTATCAAGGGAGGTTGCGCCATGTGGGTGAATCCCCTAGCTTGAGGGGCAGGGCGAGTATATCCCCAGGTCATAGCGTTCGGCATTTATATGGGTGAGGGACTTATCTCACTTTCAAGAAAGGAATATCACCGCCTCCACTTCGTTTATATTTTCGTCCAAGTTGGTGAGCGATTCCAGTTTGGGGAAAACCAGGTTTTGTGAGCACACCTAGTGAGATGGCATTTTAGAGTGAATCATCCGGTGAGGGTATACTCGGAAGGATGGATACACGTATGATATATGTGTGGATGTTAGTAAAGGTACTTATAATATGGTAGTAAATATTATATGTAGGTGATAATACAGTGTGTGATGTATTTACTTTATATAACTCGGGTTACAGTTATATGTTGTTAATTAATGAGAAATTTATTAAGATAACCAATTGTAGTGATATTACAGTGTGTGATGTATTTACTTTATATAACTTGGGTTACAGTTATATTCTGTTAATTAATGAGAATTTAATTAAGTTAATCATTTGTGGGGATAATACAGAGTGTGACGTATTAAATTTATATAACTTGTGTTACGGTTATATGCTATTCATTAAGAAGGAATTTGTTTAGTTAATTGGTGAGATAACTTATAGTTAATGAATAAGTATACTCGGGTTAGAGTAGTCTGGCAAGGGGAGGTTACACCAGGACTAGTTGGACGGGGTAGTACAACTAGGTGGGGTTAAGGTAACCGTTAGGTGTGCACATTAGTGGAGGGGTGAGAATATCCACAAGAGAGTGCGACACTAACTTTTATATGAAGGGCATTCATGCATTTTAAATTTTTGCAGTTAATTCACTTGCTAAATATTTTCAAAATGTTTTGGGTTCTAACCCTTGCTATAAAACTATTTTCAAAACCTTTTAGGTGTCCAGCCACAGGGATGCCAGGATTGATATTCTATTCCAGGGACACGGAGTTGCGGCATATGTGCATGCTAGCAGGAGATTGGATTAGACGCATCATTCATTCATTCCTAGAGTAGGAATCACTCATCAGTTTCAGTTTTATTTAGGGCATGTCGCCCAGGCTTTCAGTTCAGTTTCAGATTTGTTTTTTTCCAGTGTTGGTTATTGTATTGGATTATTTCACTTTGGTGGTCGATGGTTTATTCGGCAAGATGTGTAATTAATTATTTCAGTTGAGTTTTATTCAGTTGTGTGAATGGTTTATATTTATTCCGCATGTACTTTTTTGTTTAATCAAAGTTAAAATTGGCACTAGTTTTTGGAATACTAGGTGGTTAGTGAGTCTTAAAAAGTTTTCGACAGTGATGCTAAGAATGATCCAACTGAGAACCCTGTTTTAATTTGGTATAGGACTGATCAACCGGTATTTTATTAGGCGGGGTGTCACAGTTTATCGCTGGTGTGCCCTAAACAAGGCGTTGTTCCATAAATCATGATCATCTATCTGTGTTGTTACCGGGTGGAAACATTTGGTAATACTATCTGTCTGGGTATTAGAGCGTACATAGCCACTAAAACTGAATAATTGACATATGCTCAATTGTTTTATCTGCTATGTTCTGAACTGTTTATTCTGAATATATATATATATATATATTGTCATTTACTTTATATATATAGCTTGAAATTCCTATCTCTATGTATATACCTTCTGTTCTAAATTGAATAGGTATTAATTTTCTGAAAAACCCTGGAATGTCTGAAGGTTAAATCTCATTTGGCTTTTAGCTGACGTTGTATAAATAACCATTTTTCAGGAAATAATTAAGCTCGTGGATGGAACGAAAAAGGACTATGTTGAAGATTTAGCTTTTAAAGCTCTTTTTGTTTCCTTAAGTAGAAGTTTGTTTAATTAGATAGAGAATATTTAGCTCTTTGTGTCAAGTAGTAACTCGTTGATATTTTAATACAAATGAAGTTCCCTTTAGAAAGCTCTGATGATGTAATTCCTTCATTTTCAGTACTTTACGATTCATAACCATGTGATTATACTTCCGCCACATATATTTTAAAAGAAAAATTTTAAGGCCAGGATATTGGATGCCTTGGTAGCATATCAAAACACTCATTTCCTACTATTTTTGGGTCGGAGTCGTGACAGAGGTGGTATTAGAGTATAGGTAATGAACCCGTATACTACTGAGCATAGGTTTCGAATGTTATAGATTATATGTTTCCATCCTTAGGAGATAGTATTAAATATCTGATTTATGTGATAACCCTCCCTATGTGTTATATTATTTATAATTAGTCTTTTAGTTTTCAATATTGATATAGTATAGTAGATCTTACGTTTGGCCATGACTGTAGAAAATGACCAAGAGAAGATCATCAATGGGAACTAGTGATTCGAGTATGGAAGGACTGCAAGGTGCATACAAGGCAATTGAAAGTCTAGCAAAGATTGTGGGGCAGCAGGTGAACAATGGAGTACCAAAGAATCTTGAACTAAGTAGATGTACTATTGAACAATTCAAGAAGTTGAATCCTCCATCTTTTAAAGGTACTCCTAACCCCACCGAAGCAGAAAGTTGGGTGATGCAGTGTAATACCCCGTATTTTTATGCTATATTAATTTGGGGATTTATTAAATTAATGTGAGTTAATTATTTAATAAAAATCCGGAAATTAATTATGTTATAATTATTAACGTGATGAGAGTTAGTAATTATATGAAATTTTTTGAATATTACTAATGAGCAAAGTAATATATAATATTGGTTATATTGAATGTCACGAGTGAATAAAATGACAATTTTGGAAATTTGAGTCGGGACGCGCCCGTGTCGCGTCGGGACTAAATATTGATAAATAAAAGTGAATGTTTTATAAGTTGTTCGTATGGTCATTTTGAGTGAGCCAACGCGTCCGGAAGGGTCGAGATAGTCAGAAAAGTGTACCCGGGGGTTTAGTTTGGGTCTCGGGGCGTTTTTAGGCCTAATTAGTAATCCGAGAGGGCATTTTAGTCATTTTGCATTTTTGGGTATTTAAATTAATAACCTATATCAGCCATTTAGGTTAGTCATTTAGGGTTAGAATACTCAGAACCCTAGAACGTCCATTGGAGAAGAGAGGAGAGAGCTCTCAAGGCATTCCAAGGCTCAAAACTCACCCGTTTTCACCGCCGCCACCGCCAACGCGTAGATCGCGAGACGGGGAACGCAACCACACCGAATTCAACAACAAACCAGACTTTTGAAAATCCCAGGCTAGTGTTTATCTTGCTTATTTCATTGATGCATCTTTCATATTAGTTTAGGAGTAATTAGAATGATTTTTTATGGAAGAAAACTAAAGATATGAGATAGGAATCGCATGTAGTGATGGATAAATTGTTATTCTGGAAATAAATTAATATGTAGAGGATTAAACCACGAATTTATGAGGTTGTAGATGAAGGAAATTCTGTAAAAGATGAATTAGAACCATATTAATGAGATTTTAGGGTTCTTGAGGTTTTATATGAATTTGGGGCTTGTTAATCCATGTTTAATAATAGGAATCTACATGCTTTACGTTGGAATTTCATAATATGATGATATAATGTCAGTAGTATAAATCTTGAGTCGATTGGGTATGAAAATCATGGAATTGATGAAGATTAAAAGATGAAACTCGTAACTGCAGTTCTGCAGATTTTGCAGACCTGCTTGATCGATCGATCGAGCCCCAGACCTCGATCGATCGACCCCTCCTGGCAGACTCATGTTTTCCCCTCTTAATTAGTTGAAATTCAATTTAATGTGAAATAATTCTTGGACATCATTAATAAAGTGTTTAGGGAGATAGGGAAGACCAGTAGGACATATGAATAATTTTGGGGACTTTTAATGTGAGACGACAATTGTATTTTGGGATAATTACTTAAGGGTCGATGAATTTATGTATTAAAGGGAGAGGTGCGTAAGAGAGTTACGTTGGAACATAAAAAGGACACTTACTGAATTTTATACTTGGGAGGATAGAGTCCACGAGTGTCACATAATAGGCAGGAAAATCCTTCGAGTTAAGGTTAGAGACGAACCCTTACACGAAATACTAATAATGTGAAAATTAAGGATAAATGTTGTAATTATGGGTGATTATTGATATGATAAAAGTGGTATATTTATATGATTGTGTATGCATATATTATATACATGTGAAAACCATGCCCGCGCTACTTGCTATCCCTGAGGTTACCGCGCTGGGACGATCTTATCCTGTGTTGCCTTATGGGGGATATTGATTCGTACCCTAGGAGATAGATATCCTTGGTACAGGCTATCGAATCGATAGTTCATACGGTCCTAAGAGACGTGAGGGTATGTACTGACCTCTTAGAGACTTGGAATCTATGCTTCGCCTCAATATTGTTTGTGAATATGTTGATATAGTTCGAGAGTGATTCCGAACTTGTATTTCCCTTAGTGTGAGCGATACGGGGATTGGATAGCAGAGTATGCCCGCACCATAGTTCTTATATGGGGTGATGTTAGAATATATATATTATACAAGTATTTAATATATATATGAAATCTGGGAAATTGAAACTGTTTACTATGTTATGGCAAGTGAGAAATGAATCTTGACTATAAATCGGAAATACTTGTTTGAAAAGTATAATATGATACTAAAAAACCTTATAAATCAATGAAGCTAGAACGAGAGTTTTGTTACTAATTGGAAGTATCCTTTTAAACAATTATATTGTTCGGTTTTGAAATCTTACGAGTAATCTAAGATAAGTAAAATTATTGAGGAGGTTAGTGCGATAAATGACTAGATAAACCACCGAGAAGGTTAGTACGATAGGCGTGCACATTAGAAGAGAGGTGAGACTTTCTCAAGAGAATGTCGCACTAATATGTTGTTACATTGGCTTGTATCAATTTAAATACTTGCTAAACGAATTTTAAATCATACACACTATCGAGCTCTGACCCGTTTCTTTTTCTCTCTCTCTCTCTCTTGTATATATATGTATATATTACAGGTGCCCAGCCGCAGGGGCGTCTTGCTTAGGATCCCTTGAAAGGAACGTGCTGCAGCTTAGGTGGGAGTTGCAGGCCACTTGCTTAGACGACTTCATTTACTGGATTCCACTTCTATCATTCTCAGTTATTGGGGCACGTGTCGCCCTTTCCACTATTTATCTGTTTTGTTGGGACATTTGTATTTCAGTTATTTCTAGTACTGTTACTATGGGATTTATTCAATATGGATGTGTTACTTTAAATTTTACATGTTGAGATTCGATTGACGAGTGATTTAAATGAATTGGATTATGTTCCAGGATTATTGTGGTGTGATTCTTACTTAGTGAAATGTTGTTAATAAATAAATAATTTTTCTTTAAATAAAATTTGGAAAGTAATGTTTAAATATGATTTTGACACTTAGCTTAATTAATTAGGGTGTTAAATTGAAAAATTTATTTTTACGACAGTGATGCTAAGAATGAACCAACTGTTCACCTTGATTTAATTTAATAAAGGAGTGATCGCCCGGTATTTAATTAGGCGGGGTGTCACATGCAGATGGAAAAGATACTCGATGTTCTTAAGTGTACCGATGAACAAAGGGTGTCATTTGTAACATTTATGTTGGAAGGTGAGGCCGAACATTGGTGGAGAATGACTAAGAGAATACACGGGGAAAGTAATAATTACATAAGTTGGAATGATTTCTTAGTAATCTTTTATGAGAAATATTTTCCGAAAATGGTGAAAGACGAAATGGCAGCTGACTTCATGAGTCTGGTGCAAGGGAATATGACGGTTAGTCAATATGAGAGAAAGTTTACTGAGTTATCCCGTTTTGCACGTCATATTGTAGCAACTGATGTTTTAAGAGCGAAGAAGTTTGAGCATGGGTTAAGGTTGAATATTCGTAGCCAAATTTCCATCCTGAAATTAACATCATATATTGATGTCGTGACTAGGGATACAATAGCCGAGAGGGATGGTGAGGAGTACAATCGAATTAGATATGGCAAGAGGAAGTTTGGGGAACAAAAAGGAAAGAACTCAAATAATAGAAATTTCTTTAGGAACACATCCAATGTTGGGGGGATCTAGTGATAACAAACAGTATAATAACCAGATATGCAAACAATGTGGAAAGATGCATGGAGGACGACCTTGTTATAAGGATTCAGGATCTTGTTTTAGATGTGGACAGAAAGGACATCAGATAAAAGATTGCCCAAACCCAGCAAGGGGTCCAATAAAGCCTTCAAGTGCAAACAAGGATCAAGGCAGACAGGGTAGAGTTTTTGCACTTTCTGATACCCAAGCTTCCAATACGGTAGTGTCAGGTACACTTTCTATATGTTCACAACCTTTTAAAGCTTTGATAGATCCCGATTCTACCCATCTGTTTGTATCTATACATGTATTAAATCGCTTTCATAAATTTCCTGAACCCGTGAATCATAACATACACGTTTCTACTCCTTCGGGTGAGTTATTGATGGGTAAATTAGTATACAAGGCTTGCCCCATAGACATTGATAGTCATAAACTATTTGTTGATTTGATAGTTTTAGACATTAGATATTTTGAAGTCATTTTGGGGATGGACTGGTTAGCATCATATCATGCTAAGGTGGATTGTTTCGAGAAGAGTGTTACTTTCCAAATCCCTCACCAACCAAAATTTAGTTTTGAAGGAACTAGCATCATATCTCCGATGTGTATTATTTCTGCAATGCAAGCCATAGTTTTCTTAAGAAGGGATGTCAAGGATTTCTTGCAAATGTTACCAGTGTGCAGATGATAGGGCCTAGCTTAGAAGATATTCCTATCACTAAGAAATTTATGGATGTTTTTCCAGATGATTTACCAGGACTACCTCCTAATAGAGAAATAGAATTTACCATTGACCTTATTCCTGGAACTATACCAATCTTAAAACCACTATATCATATGGCACCTTTAGAATTAAGAGAGTTAAAAGTTCAATTAGAAGACCTTTTAGACAAGGGTTTTATCATACCAAGTATATCGCCTTGGGGTGCTCCAGTGTTATTTGTGAAAAAGAAGGATGGGACAATAAGAGTATGCATAGATTATCGTGAACTGATTAAGGTAACCATTAAGAATAAATACCCCTTACCTCGTATAGATGACTTGTTTGATCAATTAGAAGGTGCCCAAGTATTCTCTAAGATTGACCTCAGGTCAGGTTATCATCAATTGAAGATTAAGGATGATGATATTTCAAAATCAGCATTTCGTACTAGATATGATCACTATGAATTTCTTGTAATGCCATTTGGACTAACTAATGCCCCAGTCGCTTTTATGGATATGATGAATAGAGTCTTTAGGAAATATTTGGATCAATGTGTTGTTATTTTCGTTGATGACATTCTCATTTATTCTAAGAGTATTTAAGAACACGAGAAGCATTTAGAGACAGTATTACAAATCCTTAGGAAAGAGAAATTATATGCAAAATTAAAGAAGTGTTAGTTTTGGATGCCTAGTGTTTCTTTTCTAGGACATGTTGTATCCAAAGAGGGAGTGTCAGTTGACCCTCGGAAGATTGAGGCTATACTAGATTGTCCAAGACCAACTAATGTGAGTGAGATTCGTAGTTTCCTTGGATTAGTAGGTTATTATCGAAGATTTGTTGAGGGATTTTCTAGTATTGCCAAACCTCTATCTAGGTTAACCCAAAAGAAGGTGAAATATGAATGGTCTGAGGAAGTCGAGAATAGTTTTTAAGAACTTAAGAATCGATTAGTAACTGCCCCAATTTTGACTATTTCTTCCGGGACAGGGGGATTTGTGATTTATAGTGATGGTTTGGGATGTGTGCTAATGAAAAATGGAAAAGTACTAGCTTACGCCTCGAGACAGTTGAAAACCCATGAGCAGAATTATCCAACCCATGACCTAGAATTAGCAGCTGTAATTTTTGCTCTTCAAATTTGGAGGCACTATTTGTATGGTGAGACTTGTGAGATTTATACCGATCATAAGAGTTTGAAGTATATATTTACTCAGAAAGATTTGAATATGAGACAAAGGAGGTGGTTAGAATTGATGAAGGATTATGATGTAAATATTCACTATCACCCGGCGAAAGTTAATGTAGTAGTCGATGCTTTAAGTAGGAAGTCTACACCAAATTTAGCATGTCTTATTACAAACCAGGAGGCTCTATTGAAGGATTTAAGAAATATGGAAATAGATATTCGTATTTATAGTAAAGGTGGAATAATTGCAAACTTACAAGTACAATCCATGTTGATGGAAAGGATCAAAATTGCACAAGTAAATGACCCACAACTGAAGAAGATTAGAGAAGAGGTTATTGAAGGGAAGAGAATGGAATTTGCGATACGGGATGATATATTGAGGTTTGGAAATAGATTGTGTGTTCCACGTGATGCCCAACTAAAGAGGCAAATTTTGGAGGAAAGTCATTACTCGAGATTCACGTTTCATCCAGAAATACAAAGATGTATAGAGATATTCGAGAAGTGTTTTGGTGGAATAATATGGAAAGGGAGATAACGGAATTTGTATCTCAGAGTTTGGTCTATCAATAAGTAAAAGCTGAACATAAAAAACGATCAAGATTACTACAACCCCTACCTATCCCAGAGTGGAAATGATAACATATCACTATGGATTTTGTGACAGGTTTACCAAGGAGTTCAAATGGTAATGATTATATTTGGGTAATTATTGATAGGATAACTAAATATGCTCATTTTCTTGCCATTAAGATTACCCATTCTTTAGAAAAGTTAATTAAGTTGTATGTGCGGGAAATTATTAGGCTTCATGGAACCCCAATTTCAATTATTTCTGATCGTGATCCCATATTTGTGTCTCGCTTTTGGAAAAGCCTACAAGTAGCCATGTGAACACAATTAAATTTTAGCACCGCTTTTCATCCTCAAACAGATGGACAATCTGAGAGAACCATTCAAACCTTAGAGGATATGCTTAGGGCATGTGTACTTGATCTGAAAGGGAATTAGGATGATCATTTACCGTTAGTGGAATTCGCGTATAATAATAGTTATCAGGCAAGTATTCAAATGGATCCGTATGAGGCACTCTATGGTAGAAGGTGTCGTTCCCCTACATGTTGGGTAGAGGTTGGGGAAAGAAAATTGTTGGGACCAGAATTGATTCAGATCACAACAGAGAAGGTGAAATTAATACAAGACCGACTTTGAACAGCTCAAAGCTGTCAAAAGAGTTATGTTGACAATCGACGTCGACAGTTAGAATTCCAAAGAGGAGATTATGTGTTCTTGCGAGTATCGCCTGCAAAGGGAGTAATACGATTTGGGAAGAAAGGGAAGTTAAGCCCAAGATACATAGGACCTTTTGAAATCCTTGAAAGGATATGAGATGTTGCGTATAAAATAGCCTTACCACCTGAACTCTCTAGTGTACATAATGTGTTTCATGTATCAATGATAAATAAATATGTCCCAGATTCAACACATATCTTAAGTCATGAACCACTTCAAGTTAGAGAAGATTTGTCATACATTGAGCATCCAGTAGAAATTTTGGACGGTAAAGATCAAATATTACGAACCAAGATAATTTCACTGGTCAAAGTATTATGGCATAATCATTCAGTTGAAGAAGCAACATGGGAGCAGGAAGATGAAATAAAGGAGAGATATCCATACTTGTTTGTAAATTAATATGAGTCAAGTTTGGGGACCAAACTTTTTATAAGGAGGGAAGGATGTAATGACCCCACTTTTATATGCTCATAAGTATATAGTTTGTTTTTACACTCGTGTGTTACTTATTATCTTATAGATGTTATATTATTAAATATGTGGCATTATTGGCTATCAATATAACAAACCCCATTTTTTAAATATGAAGAATCAACTGTAAATTGGATCAAATCAAAGTCTTATGACATATCTTAAGGTAAATAATAAGTTTTGGGGTAGAAAATATAAATTTATGAAACTTAAAGAACTAAAATATAAATATAAAAAGGGCCATTTTGCAAACAAAATATTTAAAGGACCTCTAAGAAATATTAAAAATATATAGTGTGAAATTACCAAAATAGCCTTCATGTGTGAAATGACCCTTATCATCTTTCCACCACGTGCTGGACACCTCCACCTTACACATGTCGTCTTTAGAAATAAAGATAAAACACTTGTCACCATTTGGTGATATTAACATTGCAAGACCACTCCGGCACGCGACACCTCGGCGTTAAATTACCACTCCAAAAGCTTAGTCATTTGACACGTGTCAACATCATAATATCCTTAGAAACCTATAAATAGGGCCTTAGGGTTCATTTGAAACTCACACCAATTCCTTGAGAATTTGTCACACCCCGCCTAATTCTGGCGTCGGTCGCCACCAAAACTAAGTCGGGCGTGAGTAAATAAATACCATTATTAGCATGAGACAGATATGAGACATAAATAAATCAGCCCATAAGATAAACATTTGAATCAATCTCAAATGATCACGAACAACTAAGCGATAAAAGATCCATCACATGCTAACTCCAAAAATCCATTCTCCAATAACGACCAAATAAAATCTGAAATAATCCCAAAAGAAATTCTCTAAACAACTTTGGAACCGAATGGCTCAATAAAACTCCAATGAAGTCTCATAATACGACTGGAAAAGAAAGTCTAACTAAACTATACCATAAAGTAAATAACACCAAATGCACCTCCAATGATAACTCCGATAAACTTATGCAGCTTCTCCAAATCAAATCCTGAAAAGATTAGTCAACGCATGGGTCAGAGCCAAAGCCCCGAGCAAGAATACACACTATTCCCCTCAAATAGGATCCTTGAATCCAGACAGTAGCATTATACGCAATAAATATCACAATAGAGTGTTTTAAATTAAACGGAAATATTTAAACGCGATAAATATAAACCACTAACTACCCGCAAAAATCCCCATTTATAAAGGCACGCCAATATGATTTTAAATTCCCAAGTCCCACAATGTTAATTTAATTAAATTAACCAACTTTTATTATTGTTCTCACTTTTCATTAAAGTGTCACACTTCCCCTTGTCAATCGCCCTCTGACCCGTTTAAACTGTCGGCCCCGACACATGACAAGGTTACCCTTGTCAATCGCTCTCTGACCCGTTTAACTGTCGGCACCGACACATTCTAAAATATAGGGAGAACAATAATACCCAACAACCCGTCGCCATAAAGGCAACATCATAATACCAACAAGTAACACAAACAAGCATAATTAATCAATATATAAAACTACGCATGATAGTCCAATTCAATTAAATCTTTAATTTAATTATCACCTCGTCAACAATACCCAATTAATCTCATTTAATTATTTTAAATTAAATATACCAAGTTTTCATCATATATTCATCAAAACCAAATTTTATTATCTCTACATGTATTACATGAGTTATACGCACCCAAAAAACATTTATTTTAAAGCTAGGGTTTTTCTACATGCAACCTACACCAATAAAATCCAAAATCACTCATGAATCCTACGTACCCAAAGGGTTACGAAGATTATTCAGATTAAAAGATTTTATAAAAAATCCCCATAATTAGTATTCACTGTTTCTAATTAAGTTACTAATTATTTTTAAGAAAACATGTAATTAAGTGTTTAAGTGACACTTAAAACGCATAATACTAAAGGAAAAGAATAGAGTATTCATGCCTGTAAAGATCGTGTTGAAAATCTGATTAGAAATCTGGATTCCTCTCGAAAAATTAGCAAAAGAGTGTTCTTGAACGATCTTGATTAAACCCCAATTAAACCTTCAAAACTTGTGATAAAAACATGATTTTGTTGAAGGTTAATGATTATGAGTGAGAGGAAAAATATTTGGAAGTGTTCTCTGGTGAAAAATTGGAGAAAAAGTTATTATGAGGAGTCCCCCTACGGATTAACAAGGTTATATATTGATTAGGAGTCCTAATCCTACACAAACTCTAAAAACAGCTTACAGCGCACGTTTTCTGGGAGGGTCGATCGATCTATCCCCAGGGATCGATCGATCGATCGATCACCCCGAAAAACTGACAGTTTGCCTAAAAAATGCCTATAAGGCAAAATATTATAAAATCAAAATAAAATCCGTTTTAACTCTGATTTTAATTCCGCTTGAAGTTTTATTCTTCTAAAATCATAACCAACATATTTAGCAAATAAAAATTATTAAATTCAAAAATTTATTTTTCTCGAAAATTCCAATTAATTAATAAAAACACGGGGTGTTACATACTTCCCCACTAGCAAAGAATTTCGTCCTCGAAATTAGATGAAGCATACACATAAACATTTAAATCTCGCAAAAAGAAAATATGGCTCATATATGCCTACCCATAGAATGCCATAATTGGACGCCCATACACCCAATCCTACGCTCACCTACCCCACGAACAACAAAATTATATATATATTGCCTATATTCATATGCATAACTATGAAAATAATAGCGTACCACATGTTCTCACAAATCCCCCACTCGATCCTATATCTGAAAGTCATCAAAATGCTAACGTCCTCAAATTAAATCTCAACACCAAAAATCGATACATACGATACCTAACATTTGTACTAAAATCTCCAAAAATAATTATCATCTCCATAATCAATTCTAAGAATCCACACATCAAGCTTACTAATTCTAAACTCAATGCCTACGACGTCCTTAGCACAAAGCTTCCCATTTCCAAGAAACACATCTAAGACGTATGCTAGACTCTCTACCTTTGGAAGTACGAATAAACAAAGGGAATCAAAGATCGGCAACGCGGAAGCTAAACGGACTCATAACCTACGAGACATAAGACCATGCTCTGATACCATCTGTCACACCCTGCCTAATTCTGGCGTCGGCCGCCACCAAAACTAAGTCGGGCATGAGTAAATAAATACTATTCTTAGCATGAGACAGATATGAGACATAAATAAATCAGTCCATAAGATAAAAAATTGAATCAATCTCAAATGATCATGAACAACTAAGCGATAAAAGATCCATCACATGCTAACTCCAAAAATCCATTCTCCAATAATGATAAAAAAAAATCTGAAATAATCCCAAAAGAAATTCTCTAAACAACTTTGGAACCGAATGGCCCAATAAAACTCCAATGAAGTCTCATAATACGACTGGAAAAGAAAGTCTAACTAAACTATGCCATAAAGTAAATAACTCCAGCTGCACCTCCAATGATAACTCCGATAAACTTATGCATCTTCTTCAAATCAAATCCTGAAAAGATTAGTCAACGCATGGGTCAGAGCCAAAGCCCCGAGCAAGAATGCATACTACTCCCCACAAATAGGATCCTTGAATCCAGACAGTAGCATTATACACAATAAATATCACAATAGAGTGTTTTAAATTAAACGAAAATATTTAAACGTGATAAATATAAACCATTAACTACCCGCAAAAATCCCCATTTATAAAGGCACACCAATATAATTTTAAATTCCCAAGTCCCACGATGTTAATTTAATTAAATTAACCAACTTTTATTATTGTTTTCGCTTTTCATTAAAGTGTCACACTTCCCCTTGTCAATTGCCCTCTGACCCGTTTAAACTGTCGGCCCCGACACATGACAAGGTTACCCTTGTCAATCGCCCTCTGACCCGTTTAACTGTCGGCCCCGACACATGACACGGTTCCACACACGACACGACATAAATCGCCCTCTGGCCCGTTTAAACTGTCGGCCCCGACACATTATGTCGCCACAAATGTTAATACCCTTTTTTATCTTAGGCATTAATTCTCAATATCTCAATTCATAATCACCCCGCCCTTTTAATCGATGCGAGATCCTCAAAATACCCCTTAGTCCCATAACTAAGGGTTCCCAAGTTATCAATGTGTCCTAACCTATGTATAGGATGAATTTCTAACTTAAAATTTTGACCTAGTCTCATGCTTAGGCTAGTGTAACGATGATAAAGTACCAAAAATCAGCCCACCCCCAAGATGATAAAAAAATGCGATAATCTACCCTCACTAGTCCCATACCTAGAAGGCGTAAATAATCAAAAGGCATACTCACTAGTCCCATACCTAAAAGGCATTCTAAAATATAGGGAGAGCAATAAAACCCAACAACCCGTCGTCATAAAGGCAACATCATAATACCAAGAAGTCACACAAACAAGCATAATTAATCAATATATAAAACTACGCATGATAGTCCAATTCAATTAAATCTTTAATTTAACTATCACCTCGTCAGCAATAGCCAATTAATCTCATTTAATTATTTTAAATTAAATATACCAAGTTTTCATCATATATTCATCAAAACCAGATTTTATTATCTCTACATGTATTACATGAGTTATACGCACCCAAAAATCATTTATTTTAAAGCTAGGGTTTTTCTACATGCAACCTACACCAATAAAATCCAAAATCACTCATGAATCCTACGTACCCAAAGGGTTATGAATATTATTCAGATTAAAAGATTTTATAAAACAGCCCTATAATTAGTATTCACTTTTTCTAATTAAGTTACTAATTATTTTTAAGAAAACATGTAATTAAGTGTTTAAGAGACACTTAAAACGCATAATACTAAAGAAAAATAATAGAGTATTCATGCCTGTAAAGATCGTGTTGAAAATCTGATTAGAAATCTGGATTCCTCTCGAAAAATTAGCAAAAGAGTGTTCTTGAACGATCTTGATTAAACACCAATTAAACCTTCAAAACTTGTGATAAAAACATGATTTTGTTGAAGGTTAATGATTATGAGTGAGAGGAAAAATATTTGGAAGTGTTCTCTGGTGAAAAATTGGAGAAAAAGTTATTATGAGGAGTCCCCCTACGGATTAACAAGGTTATATATTGATTAGGAGTCCTAATCCTACACAAACTCTAAAAACAGCTTACAGCGCACGTTTTCTGGGAGGGTCGATCGATCTATCCCCAGGGATCGATCGATCGATCACCCCGAAAAACTGACAGTTTGCCTAAAAAATGCCTATAAGGCAAAATATTATAAAATCAAAATAAAATCCGTTTTAACTCTGATTTTAATTCCGCTTGAAGTTTTATTCTTCTAAAATCATAACCAACATATTTAGCTAATAAAAATTATTAAATTCAAAATTTTATTTTTCTCAAAAATTCCAATTAATTAATAAAAACACGGGGTGTTACAGAATTATTGTAAGAAAGAGTGATAGAAAGCTTGGGAAATATCTTAAGAAGGAGTTCTATAATTTCTAAGAAAGAATTCATTTCGTAGGTATGATTTTATTTAAATGTTATAATGTATTTTTATAGTTTTAATTTTGTGTTTTATAGCTTTAGTTAGTAGTTATGCTGGTAAAATACACTAAGGACTTCACTAGTCAAAACTTAAAGTTTAGAAGAAATCCAAGTTGATTTTATGTAAACTTGTTTGAAATTATATATACGCTTTTAAAAAAACTAATTTTTTAGAAGTAATTACTCGTTATTATGGAATCCCACTTAAGTAATTCCAAGGTCAGACCCGGTGAAATTCTGTCTAGATGAGATGGTATTTAAGTGGTGCCCCTGTGACCCTCCATCTCTACTGGGAGTGAATCCAAAAATGTTCTGTCTCGAGGAGATGGTATTTAAGCGGTGACCCTGTGACCCTCCCTCTCTACTGGGAACCGACTGATTAGGAAGAACTATGAATTTAATCCTTTAATTATGATCAATGAGTTTTAAAATTTAAGAAAATGGTTTTTAGTAATCCTTTGAAACAAGTTATTATTAAAATACAATATGTAGACTGGACCTTGTTTAGAACGTATACTTAAACCTTTATCGTATTTGTTAGATTAACGTGCGATCGAAGACTCATTATCTATAATTTTGACCTCTATTTTAGGTGAGTACTCTATGCAATTTCTTACGCATTTTGATTATATTATATTATGCAAAGTACGTATATTTTGTGAAATTCTTTTATTCTCAAAATGCATCTGATACCGATGATTTCGTCATTTGTTATATGTTTATATCTCTCCATATAAACATCTTATTTGAATTCTAAAATTATTGATTCGGCCTATGGAAACTCTCTTACTATATTGTCCTTGACTACCGGGTGAAAATATTTGAGTGGTACCTTCCCAGCTTGTTTATCGTTGGTGTGCCCTAAACAAGGCGTTGTTTCAGAAATCATGATTATCTATCTGTGATGTTACTGGGTGGAAACATTTGGTAATACTATCTGTCTGGGTATTAGAGCATACATGGCCACTAAAACTGAATAATTGACATATGCTCATTTGTTTTATTTGCTCTGTTCTGAACTGCTTATTCTGAATATATATATTGTCATTTACTTTATATATATTGCTTGAAATTCCTATCTCTATGTATATACCTTCTGTTCTAAATTGAATAGGTATTAATTTTCTGAAAAATCCTGGAATGTCTTAAGGTTGAATCTCATTCGGCTTTTAGCTGACGTTGTATAAATAACCATTTTTCAGGAAATAATTAAGCTCGTGGATGGAACGAAAAAGGACTATGTTGAAGATTTAGCTTTTAAAGCTCTTTTTGTTTCCTTAAGTAGAAGTTTGTTTAATTAGATAGAGAATATTTAGCTCTTTGTGTCAAGTAGTAACTCGTTGATATTTTAATACAAATGAAGTTCCCTTTAGAAAGCTCTGATGATGTAATTCCTTCATTTTCAGTACTTTACGATTCATAACCATGTGATTATACTTCCGCCACATATATTTTAAAAGAAAAATTTTAAGGCCATGATATTGGATGCCTTGGTAGCATATCAAAACACTCATTTCCTACTATTTTTGGGTCGGAGTCGTGACAGATCCCATCAAGAATCACAATGGTCTGCCATGAACAAACTTTCTCCATAAGAGTTGTGTATGCAAGGATATAAACTATAAGGTTTAAATAGATTCATATATATATATTGGGAATTAATTTTGTGAATCAAAAAGTTTTTTTAAACTTAAAAGGTTGAAAACTTTTGCAAAATATATGCAAAACAGTTCTGGCAAAAGTCTTAAAAAAATTGAACACGAAATAGGTATTTAATGTGCAATATTAATATTAATGTGAGTTTAACAAATAAAATATTAATATTAACATGAAGTGTAATATTAATATTAATATGAGTTTGAGAAATAAAATAAAATTCATAAAAAGTTCTCCCCTATAAATCAAACTGATGTACTTTCCCCCGCAATTTGTTTCGCCCTTTTATTTTGTCCGAAATAGACAAGGAGTAGAAAATAATCATGTAATATAGCGAACATCGCCGAAAAGAATAAGACATCATCACAAAAATATATAAATGGCAATCATGCAAATAATCTTAAAGTCTCCACAAACTATTTTTGAAAATCTTCAATTTTTTCAAGTATAAAAAATTTACAAATACAACACACCATGGAGAAATACAAAAATACCCGAATCATGAAAATGGAATGTAGGGGTGTGAACATATTTTATAAGTTAATCAATGTAGACAAACATAGCATATGTGCATGAAGGAATGAGACACCACTAACGAAAGATCTCAAACCCTACCATAGGTGTAAAAATGGTGACCTCAAGTGAAATTGACTTAACCTAATTAACTAATCAAGATCGTAAGTTATTTTCACACCAATAACGCCCAAAACTATGTAATGCTTTACGAAATTTTTATAGGACGTGCAAAGCCATTGATCTTCGACTTAACTACCTCAAAATCTCACATATTGAATTTTTCTCTCAATTCTTTTTGAAGAAATTAATGTTCATATGTAGTGAAGCATCAATGTTCTTAGAAATTAGCTTGGCACTTCTGTTTCTATTTGCCTTTAATCTTTTAGGCTATTTTCTTCGCAAATGGTGGCTATTCACGCAAAGTCAACCTATCTTTCGCAGCCTGATTCCATTGCTTAAAATATGCCAAATTTAGCGAAAAAATGATTTTCTATTTTTTTTTCCAATACGGGCTATGGTTCTTACATGCACTACCGTTATTATATCATTTTTCATATTTGGTTCATTTTAAAAGTAGGATTGATATGAAAACACTATAATCGACACATGAAAAAGTAAGTGCAATACTTAAATAAGTCTGAGCTCATGTGCGTTAAAAGTGACAAGGAATCAAACATGTAACAATTTGTCATCATATCACATCTTAATGACTCCCCACATTATAAAGCACATAAATGAAATGATGTCACATCTTAAAAGACTACAAAATAGTCACGTGGATAAGGAATGGATTGGTGACCCGAACATCTTTAATGTTCATCCACATATGGTGTCAAAAGAAATACAAAACTCTTTTTGGATTTTTTCAAAAAAATTGTCAAACATAAAATCTTTTTGTCAATTTGAGTTTTTCTAAAAAAGAAACTGAAAATCTTTTCTTATTTTTCAAAAATTTGAAAGAAAAATAAAAATTTGGAATTTTGAAAAATATAACATAACAAAAAATGTAAATACAATGATAATACACACTAGTAATAAGTATATATATATATATATATATATATATATATATATATATATATATATATATATATATATATGCGCATGAAAAACACCCTATTCTAGCAAAAAGTCTTAACCTCACTCATTAGGCCCGGAGGAGTTATCTAAAGGAGATGACATCCTATGAAAAATATCCATTAAATCTTGTGAAGTTTTGACTAAAAACTCTAGTTTTTCTCAAAATCTCTCATGTGATGTGCGGGAGCATGCAGAGTAATATGTGTGAAAGTGCGTCCAGGAACTCGTGTGGTAACATATCGTGGAATATACCTATGAGACACTCTACCTAACTTAAAACAAAATTACCTAAGGTGACCGCTTTGCTTGTAATGGGAACAAACGTACATGGGCTTGGATCCACCTCTCTTAAAATGTATAGGACGAGCTCTCCTATGTGGATTCGGATGCCTAGATGGGTTAGGTTTAGGGCCATATGGATCTAACACAAACTCGAAAATCATCTTGTGTGTTACATGGAAAGTGTACGCACCATCATAATCTATTCCTAGCCTCTCAAGATTACCCAAAGCGGAACCTAGGATCATCTTTCCAACCTTCTCAGATGTGTCCTCTAAAGTGACTTTGACCTCTCGGACACGTTCGAGGTCTCTCTCGAGTTGGGATACACCGGCTTCAAGTTTCTCACGAGTCTCCAATGAATATTTAAGATCTCCCGTAATACTAACCATAGTGTTGGCCAAGTCTCTCTTCTCCCTACCTAAGACGATCAACTGCTCATTCAAAAAAACCTTCACCTTCTCATGTTGACTCGCCAACGCCTCACACACCGTCAAAACTTTCACCTCTCTCTCTAAATCTAACAGCCTAAGAGAAAAATCCTTTTTAATCTTTTTCGTCTTCAACGTCTTGGTGTAAAGATAACTAAACGCTTTTTGGATATCCTCTTCTCCGTCAGTCAAAATACCATCCTCACTCTCACTCTCTCCCCAATGAATCAAAACATCATCGAGGTTCTCACATTTAAATATGTTCTCATTGGCATGGGACAAACTATAAGTGCTAATATGACTAGCCATGAACGCAATGCATGGTTCATGTGACGATTCTCCCCTTGAATCTACCGACTCGACGCTACTATTACTAAGAGTGTCTTTATTTGTGATCTCTTTGCCCTTTCTCTTTAGCCTAGTGGGACACTCATGTGACTTATGCCCTCACACTCATAACACATTATATCTTCCTCTTTCTCACCGCTACTCTTGACCTCATCCTTCTTTTTGTTTTTCTCAAAAATATTTTTATTAGAAGAATTATTTTTGGAAAATTTGAGAAACTTTAAAAATAAATCACAAATAAGGCCAAGTCATCAAAATCACAATCTCCCTCAGAATCAGACTCACAAACTTTCTCTTTCTTCTTTTTCTTAGTTTGAATTTTTAAAGCTACCCCTATATCCGTAGGTTTAATGGTATTAGGGAACATATTGATCTCATAGGTTTGAAGGTATCCTACGAGTTCTTCTAGCCTAAGAGTGTCTAAAATCCCTAATGAGTTAATCACGGTGACCTTAGGAATAAAACGTGTGGGAAGTGATCTCAAAATCTTTTTCACAAC
Organism: Sambucus nigra; assembly: GCA_949130495.1. Lineage (NCBI taxonomy): Eukaryota > Viridiplantae > Streptophyta > Magnoliopsida > Dipsacales > Adoxaceae > Sambucus > Sambucus nigra. The sequence continues at coordinate 184,142,022 of OX422210.1, forward strand.
TCTCGTTTTTGAAATTTTCTCACCCAAATTAAAACTCGAGTTAATAATGTCCGATAAACAGGCATAAAACTCATAAAATGACTCAGACTCTAACATACTGATGGTCTCAAATTGGATGGTCAAATTTTGAAGCTTTGACACTTTAACAGTGTTGGTGCCCTCGTAAGTGAGCTAGAGGGTATCCCATGCTTCCTTAGATGTAGTGCATGTCATGATGCAATGGAACACGTCAGGGGTTACGGATCCAGAAATAGCACTAAGTCCACGAAAGTTAAAATTACTCAACTTAAATTCCTCATTAGTCAGGAAGAAATAGGTTTAGGGCCAACAACATTATCAGCAATGATAGTAGGATGAGTCCACCCTCTTTCACAAACTAACCAGACTCGCTCATCTAAGGCTTTTAAGACAGGACTTATCCTAGCTTTCCATTATGCATAACTCGTACCATCAAAGATGGGCACTCGATTATACGAATTCTCCCTTAAAATCCGTCATTTCTATCAAAGAAAAAAAACTGCGGAAAAAAGGATCACACAATATTTGTACGTAACAGACTCTGATACCAATTTGTGAGTGCACTATTGGGATATTAATGAAATATTTATATAATTAAATGTCTAACGCACCTAATATAAAAAAATTATTTTTTTATCCTAAGACATGCATCTAGGTGATAAAATAGATAAAGTAAAATATGCATTCAACAAAGGCAATTTGAGGAAAAATCCCTTGTGGGGAAAACCTTTTTTCAATCAGTACTTTAGACAGTTTACAAAACTATCGACTTACAAACTACTTAATACCAGTCACAAATATAATGTCCAGTGTCTTCGTAGAATCTTTAAAGAATCTACCTGGTGAGGAATAGTCCACATGCAGCCTTCCACACTCGGTATCCATCGATCAGCCTTTATACTCAGCATTGATCCTCTAGAGAATCACAATGGTCTGCGGTGAAGAACTCTCTCCACAAGTGTTATGTATGCAAGGATACAAACTATAGGGTCTAAACAGATTAACACAAATATATTTTGGGAATGAATTTTCTGAATCAAAAAGGTTTTTTAAACTCAAAAGGTTGAAAACTTTTGTACAATATGTGCAGAAACAGTTCTGGAAAAATTCTAAAAAAACTGATCACGAAACGAGTATTTATAAGGCGAACATAAATTTCAAAGCTACGTCTTGTTTGAACGAAAATGAGGCCCGTTCAAACTATAATAGTAGTTCGTTAGAATGAAATAGGATCTCATTCGAATGAAACAACTCTCTCATTTGAACTATATTCAAACGATATTCAAACGACCAAAACCAGTATGCCCTCGTTCGATACACGTTCGATGTAAACTTTAAACGAGCCTTTAAACAAAAGGGGTAACTCGTTCGAACAAGAATTCCTTCTCGTTTGAACGAGGTAGATGAATTTTGAAACTTTTTAAACATAAGAAATGCCTCAGTTTTTAAGGAAAAAATCATGTTTCAGTTTTAATACAAATTCAAACATCCCACAATAAATTTAAGGAATAAATTTAAACACTTAATAGTATTGTACCTTCATAGTGTGGAGATCCTTGAAAGTTAGAGATGTTAGATATTCGATCCTCCATGACGGCTTGAGTTGAAGTGTAACGGGATATGCCAAAATCTATATAAACCTAAGCTATTGAGAAATGACTGAAAATATGCTCTTACAAGCTGTTTAATTTTAGAAGAGTCAAGTGACTGTAGAGTTTTATTCAAGATTTCACTTAGCATGGTGGTAAAATCGAGCAACCTGTCGGCCATCATATCTGGTATGGATTAAATTCAATGAGGAACAAAGGTAGACTGATGAAACTCGAGCAATCTCTTTGTGAGATCACAATGTAAAGTGGAAATTATGTAGGGAAAATTGCTCAAAGTTTGCCTCACTAAGTCAAGAGGAAATGCCTTGGGCAACTGAGGGGTATAAGCACTTTCACTGGCACATGGAAAAATATTGGTATTTAAAGCCCCTCCCTATCTTCTTATTCTTAAGGGGAGATGGCTGCACGAGACTGCACCTCAGCATTTTGGATAATAATTTGCGTGTTTGTTTTGCTAGAAGGAGCATTGATAAATGCAAGAGTGCTAACAATAACTTCCTCCCAAACATTTTCAGCGGTTATTCACAAACAATGAAGGTTAATCAGGGGCAAGAGAATGCTCCTATATAACTGATGGGATAGCTTTAACACGCACTACCTAAAAACAAATGACAAGGGTCAGATGCTCAAGTTGGTTAAATATTCTGACCAAAATGGTCGCTAAGTCCAAGTGTACTGTGATAAGCACCAAACGATTGCTCGGACAAGTACACTTGGCCTATTAAAATTCAAATTCCATAATTTACTACTGGTGCCAAACCCAAGTGTACTATGATAAACACCAAATGGTTGCTCGGATCAGTACACTTTGTCAATATAAATTTTCAATTCCATAATTTGTAATTGGTTCCAAATTCAAGTGTATTATGGTAATCACCAAATAGTTTCTTGGACATGTAAACTTGGCCAATATAAAATTTCAATTTCATAATTTGTGATTGGTGCCAAATTCAAGTGTACTATGATAAGCACCAAATGGTAGCTTGGACAAGTACACTTGACCATATAAAATTCCAATTATATAATTGACGATTGGTGCCAAATACTATGATAATCCCAAAATGGTTGCTAGAATAAGTACACTTGGACAGTCATTATTTGAAGAAACTATGCGTAGTCGGTCCCAGGTGGTTGCCCGAATCAACATGCTTGACCACAAGGTAGTCCAAGTTTGGATTTTCTTCTTTCTCTTTCATAATAAGGAAATTAAAACAAAAGGAATGGAAGCATAATATACCTAAGCTTGTGGTGATACCTCAAGGACTGGTTCTGTAAGGACATATTTTCATAGGTCCGTTATCAATTTATTATGTCATATGTCGCTACATCGTCGAAGAGCATTCAAGAGACGTCTACACCAAAGACGGATCCGAATTACTCAAGTTCTTCATCATTCAAGACTCCGCGAAGTTTACTTTAGTAAGGTTATGTTTTAAATACCTTAACTTTTCACTTAGAGTTTTTGGGAAATTTTAACAAAATATTTTTCTAAAGATTTTGTTCTCGGACACCTTTCCGTAGAAAGATCATAACTAATTCATAAAAAATTATAAAGATATGAAACTGGCGGCCACGCATTCGTATCAAAATTTTCTACAGGCCCGCTTAGAATCTCATTTGATAGGTCGTTCAAATAACCTACTTCTGTCATTCAAACGATATAGCATCTCGTTAGATCTCATTCGAACGACATTTGTCCTTCGTTCGAGCGACTTGCTGATCTCGTTCGAACGAGCTCTATTTTTGAGGCGGTGCAATTTTCTATAAAATCTTATTCTCTGGTTCTATTTTGATTAAGAAGTCACAACATTTTGATGAACAGAAAAACTGCGAAAGCAGAATTCTTTTAGGCTTCTTCCTTTAGGGTTTTAATCCCTTTTTGGTTTTTAATTCACAAAACTCCCATATGCTTTAGTGAATTGTTTTGGTTTTCAAGAACACAACTTTTGCTTTTACTTGTGGAGAATCCGTATCTCTTCTTCATTGCTGCCCACCTGGAAAGGGAAAGTTCCAGTCGACAAACTTGTGGAGAAGCTGTTTTCTTCTTCATTGCTGGCCACCTGGAGTTCCTGCGGGAGATTTCAGCCGAGACATCGGAACCGACACCTGTGGGTATTTTGTATGTCACACTTATTTTCATTGTAATCCGTGTAACCATATCTTACAAAATTATAGTGAAAATAAAAGGTTTTCCCCCTTTGGGGATTTTTCCTAAAATTGTTTGTTTTATCCTGCATGCTTTATTTTATTGGATAAATCATCTAGATGCATGTTTAAATTTGGGATTAATTAAAATTAGATTTTATTTGAGAAGTCGCAATATTTCTGCTGTAGCGATTCTACAGGTTCCTCAATAGTTGGCCCAGCTGCATGATTTTGCTCAAATTTAAATTTCTCACCCCCTGAATGACTCCACCTTCTATGGTTGAAGGACTAAAAAGAATTACTAATACTTTCTCATTGATTGTGGGCACAACTATCATAGCCTTGCAAGTGTTGACCTGAGATAGAGGAAGAGATGGCTTAGAGATAGCTCCCTTGGGGGTAGCTTCCTTTAATATAATTGGAGCTGCAACCTGTATTTAAAAGAAATGACAAGTTAAACACTTGAGAAAGAACCTAAATAAAAGAAAATGTACCTTGATCCCAGCTATTGGAATGACAGAAATTACAGGTTCAACTGCTAAGGGCTGCCTAATTTCACCCTGCCTTGGCTCGAGATCAAAATTTCAAGCACTGGCCACTTGATCTCATAGGAATAAGGAGTCAAGAGTATACCCCTTACTTATAGACCCATCTCCTGAAAGACCATCCCCTGCCACAATGGGGAATCAACTACCGCCAGAGGCTCATTGATGATGTGGAATGGTCCCTCAGGAGATTATTATTGTTGCTATTAACATTATTGTTGTTATTTTTGTTGTTGTTATGACTGCTATTATTATTGTTGTTGATGCTGATGCGAAGATTGTTGTTCGGTAATAGAAATTTTGGGCTCCATCCCAACCGTATCAACATAGTCATCAACTTGAAAAAAAATAAACTGGGCCTAAGAGAAAAGTTAAGGACAAGTTATGAAAATTTGAACCATTATTCAAAAGTGAGCAAATATTTGTTGAAAAGAAAGGCCATTCTTATAACTAAGAAATGTTACCTCGCATTAAGAGAGTCATAAATTATGGTGTAATCTTAAGGAGGGGAAGATGGTTTCTCAGAGTTGTACATCCTTCATGATCTGCGTGATTGATGCATCAGAGGCCTTTCTTTAATCTCCTCCTCCTCCTCCTTCTCAGGATTAAGTATAGCTCCACGAGAGGACTTTACCTTAGATCGTTGCCCCTTGTGTTCGATCGAGTTAACTACTGAGCTAAACGAGATACCCCTGGAGGCTAATTTCTCCTCTATAAACGTGCAAGTAGCTACAATCATATGGTCATAACTGCTCATCAAGTTATCAGAAAGTTGTGCCACCTGATTCTTAATATTAAGGTCAACCTCTTTGAAGGAGGGCACAACCTCTAGGTGACTAACCTCAGTAGTTTTCTTCTTCTTTTGATTTTTCTTGGGAAAAATGGTTGTTCCGATTTAAGGACCTAAAAGTGTATCATTAACCCCAATAATTTGAGAAGTAGTGGGAATATCTTCATCTTTTTCAAAAAACTGAGAAGTTGAGGCCCCTTTCTTTTTCTTTTGAACATCTATCTCAATGGGTGCTAAGGGTGGTAACTCGGTTGATATAGTTTTATTGAAGCAGCTCAGGATAAGCTTTAAATGGTCAATCGTACAACCCTTCGACCCAACCTCCGTGGGGTGAATCTTTTAACACCTGGGTACAAAGGTGGATGAAGAAAGGCCTTTTCGGACTGAGAAAGTTAGTTCGACCAAAATACAGTAAGGTAGCTTGTGGACTTGCTACCTTTAGCCTTTTTGGAAAGAATCACCAAGTTCCCTTCGTAGATGGCTGATATAGCTATCACAGTCTTAATAAAAAAGTTCTCATAAGCTAGTGAGAAATTTATAGGCTTCTCTAATTAGACATGGCTATGAAGAGGCACACCCTCGTCATAACTAAACGAGGCAGATACTATATGGGATGGAATGACATTATGAAAAACTTCTCACTCTGTGAAGGAAGGAAGGTAGGAAAGAGTTAGGACCAAGAGAACGTCAGTTAAAGGACTATTCTTGGCAGAAGCTTCATCGACCACATCAATCGGCCGAGAGGACTCAACGAAGAATTTATTGGTACAAAATTGGGCAGTAGCAGTGTAGGGTTGAATGCAGAATTACTTAACGTTGTCAATTAAAAAATAAGGGGCTTCTTAATTTGCATGTGATTCCACGCACAGGCGTGAAGAACCTATATTGCATGGGAAACTGGCAACATGGCTAAAAGAGCAAAGTTGGGAAACCTTGAATAAATAAAAGCAGTGAGGAGTATGGTGTTACTATAGTTAGAAATGTTAAAATAACCGACTAACATGATTGAGTCAGCAGTTCTATCTAACCATGTATAAAGGGAGTCCAAAGGTATGGCAGCTAAGGGCTTTTTAAGACCCAAAAATATGCGAACAACCATACTGATCAAATCCCTCCTTGGATAATCATGAGGTTTCCCAGGCAATAAGATCCTAAAAAGGGCAACCAAAATGTATGGTGGTAGCTCGAGGGCGTCACCAAAACCCTACTCACTTAGGGGGAAAATAGAAACTTTCTTACCTTTGGGATTAGCCTTATTGAGCTCCCTTACTTTAGCAGCAACCTTATCTTTCACAAAATAAAAATAGCAAATCAACTCAGCAAAAGTGCACGTGTTCGAACGGCCGATACACCTCTTGTAGACTTGCTCCAATGCTTTCCTTATATTATCCTCTTATTTAAAGTAGCTTCTTCAAAAAAAGGTATCGTTCATAGCAGTGTACAATCCTAAGAGATCACAAGCATCTTCTAGGGTGATAGTAAATCCACCCCATGCTGCCACAAAAGTGTGTGACTTATAATTCCAGCGAGAGACCAACAACTTCAAGGCACTGTTTTGTTTTCTCAAAGTTATGTCACCAAATTACACAGTGCTTGACCAACCAACTTGGGATAAATGATTGGCATACTTGGCATGGATATGTATTCAGTCCATGGCCCTAACTCCTTGCACAATCTGCCAGGGGAGTCAAATTCCACATTTGAGTAAGGGAAATCCCCTCGCTTTATCCTAAATCTGGTTACACTAGGATGTACATCCAGTCCTCTACCTCATCATTCTGCTCTGCTAGTAAGTGTGGAGTTACCCCGAAAATTTGATGGTCAGGGTAAGCCGCGACCAAGGTCCAAAAATGATCTGGGCTACCAAAAAAGGGAGCAAGGCGGTGCTTGGGCCACTGAATTTGGCGAGCAATAGTGTTGGGAGAAGTGCTCCTAGTGTAAGGAGTTGTTTTGGTAATGGGTCCATTTCAACAATGGTTGTGAAGAGAAAAAATTAAAAAACGAAGATGAAAGGTGAAGATAGAGACAATTAGGGTTCTCAAGTTATAAAAAACAAGGTAAATAAATATTTTCTCTCTCAAGTATTCTTTCTCTCTGTAAACTCTTGGAAGCAGGACTTAATGGAGAAGTCAACCCCTTTTATAAGGGGCAAAAATTATATTGAAACCTCAGGAAGTGGTGGTCATGCGCGCATGGTTGTGCGTGACCAGGCAGAAACAATCATTATCTTCTATTGAAATGGGCACCAAGGCAGCTCGCGTGAAATACATGCGTAGACCTCGGGCTGCCACATGCTATAGCATGGGAAAGTGGGCAGACGCATTTAATGCGACGGGACTATTCAATAGTGGCTTCTTTAGGGCAAAGTTAACCCTTTACATTCCTTGGGAACTTAATAGGTTTGGGGGGAATTTAAAAAAACAATTGATTTTCCAAGTATAAACGTGGAGATTCAAAACCACTTAAGAAAAAAAATATAATAATAATAATAATAATAATAATAATAATAATAATAATAATAATAATAATAATAATAATAATAATAATAATAATAATAATAATAATAAAAGAGGTGCCATGACAGTTGAGATTATGAGGCCAATTGCATAAATACTTGCTAGAACGAAAAATGATCTCTCTAATATATGTTCGCAAGCACATTTTTTAGTATACACTAAAATGATAACTCTCTTTTGAGTGAAAGCTCACGCGCATGAAAGGTTTCATCTAAAAAATATCTACCCAGTCAATGGTTATTCAAAAATTCCTTTTATTAAAGGTCACTCGAAGGAAGACAATGATGTTTCATACATATATTTCTTCATGACGAAACAAATAACTCTATAAAGTGTCAAATGTAGAGGGAGGTTAAAGCTAATGGTTAATTGAACATTAATCAGACATACCAAGGTGGATTAGAGGATGATAAAACATAAAGAGTAGAACTGAGGTCAATCAAAAGAATCTCATTCAGAGGGGCTCTCATAATAAGAAAGTTCACTCGAAGGCACTCCATAGTGAGTAAGGTTGCTCTAAGGCATTATCACAGGAAGCAAGCTTGTTTGAAGAGACTTCAAGAAAAACACTTGTAATATGTACTTACCTTATATTTATTCCACTTTGTCTATTGTTTCAAATCTATTTGTAATTGTATTGAGGTTACTTTGTACCTATGAAGGACCATATCTGGCAGGTCATGGTAGAGCTCTCATGCTCTATCAAGTGACCATATTTAGGGAATCTTATAGCGATTTGGTTTGGAGGATTAAGAACAAGGCAATATTGGGAAATAATTCCAACCTCTTTGCTAAACTTGGGCAAAACCTCTCTCTAATAATGTTAAGTTAGTGTTCCCAAACACCTTTTCCACAAGGGACCTCACTCGAGGGACCTTGTCAAACATCTAGTTCGAGGAACCTTTTATAAAGAAACCTCATCTTACAAACATATACAAAGTAAATACGTTCGAGGAACATTATTTCAAGGAACCTTATTATTGACAAGACAACACATCTAGTCGCCACTATTTAACATCTTTATGACATCATGATTTTAGATACTTTAGGAGATCAAGAAAATTGGCATTTGATTGGGTTAATTCCTTGTACCATTGGCCCATTTGTAGGAATGTCCCATCTGCCACCACAAAGGAAACCTTTGTGCCAACTTATCATATCACAATCAATGAGATAGACATTCACATAGCCTAAACAGTGTTCCTACCCAAATACGATATCTCACGCATTTAATATACTATCTTTTGCATTAAATGCATAGTATTCCTAGCATTTAATGAGAGCTCATAATATTAAATTCAAGCAAGTTAGTTCGAATGACCTTGCATCCCAATAAATACTTTTAATAATCATTTGTTAAAGGATTGGATTTTTTATATCTAATTTCCCCATACACGCGAGATTCCTTTGAGTTGTTATCACTTAGTTTATCCCTTTGTTTTTGGATCTTGACCAATATTTATTACTAATCATTTCACTTAATAGAGAAGATATTGCTCCATATTTATTACCAATATTTATTAATAAGGATTAGCCATTGCTCGATAATAGAGAAGAGATGAAGATAAATTGTAACACCCCGTAATTTTAATTCAGTAATAATTTAAATTAATTTCAAAATTTTCGAAAAATAAAAATTGGGATCAATTTAATTTTGGTATGTAAAAATATTTGTTTATATATATAAAAATGAGGTTTTAAGTGGAATTTAAATCGGGATTAAAATTTGAAAATTATAACTTTTTGTATAAAAATCGGGGGAGGATCCGACCTTAGGGAATATAAAATAAAATTAAATTAAAAAATCAGTCGTCCGATCGAGTTGAATTTTTCACAGCAAATCCGTCTCGCCATTCTCTACAACATACTAAAATTTTAACCAATTCCAACAGTCCGATCATCCGTAGTAAATTTTCAAGTGTTTGTGTTTGATTAGGACTCAAACTCTTTTTGGTATATAAACATAAAGTGACGGGTTTAGCACTTTTAAAACACATTTTAGCCATCTCAAAAATCAGTAACCTCCTCTATTTTCGTCTTCTTCCATCTGCAAAACCCTAGCGCCATATTAAATAACCTTCAACTCAAAAACTTTCAAGATAAATTGAGTTTTCTCAAGTTAATTCAAGAACGAATCTTTGTCATCTTGTCGCGAGGAACACGTCTTCATAATCAGATTTCTTCAAAAAACCTCATGCATAAATACTCTATTCTCTTCCTTTAGTATTATGCATTTTAAGTGTCGCTCAAACCCTTAATTACATATTTTTCTTAAAAGAAATTAACAACTTAATTAGAAAAAGTGAGAACTAATTATGGTACTATTTTTATAAAACTTTTAAAATAAAATAATATTTGAAACCCTTGGGTGCGTAGGAGAGAGTATTGGATTTTGATTTTTTTTTATTATTATGGGTGTAGAAACGCATGTAGAATTTTATGGGGATTATTTAAATAAAAATCGGGACGTGTACACACGCATGACAATTACGTAGTTAATAAAAGTGGACAATTTTGATGTAATCCTTAAACTTGCATGTTGATTAATTTATAATGATTAAAATAAAATAATTGGGTTAAGAACGAGGACGGTATTATTTATTAAATTAAATTAAATTGTGCCATCACGAATATATTTGTGATATTGTTTATATGTGTTGTTGGATTATGTGATTGGTTGATATTTATTTTTATCATCGCGGGTACGATCGAATTTTTGGCAGTATACTCTCACCTATATTTTAGGATGCTTACTAAGTATGGGACTAGTGGGTAAGCCTTAGTGCGATTTATGCTTTCTGGGTATGAGACTAGTGAGTGCAGATTTTTACGGGAGGGTGATTCCAGGGTGGCGCTGATTTTTTATATTATATCATCGATTCGCTAGCCTAGGCATAAGACTAGGAAGAGATTATTGATAGAAATTTATCCTATACATAGGGTAGGACGTATTTGCATTTTGGGGACCCTTAGGTATTGGACTAATGATGTTTTTGAGGATCTCACATCGATAATAAGGAAGGGGTAAATAAATAAGTGAGATGATGAGAAAGATGAGAAATTAAGAAATAATAACTTAGATAATAAAATGGGTGTTAAAATATATTGGCGTCGTTAATAACGTGCGGGACCGATAATTATAAATGGGCTGGCTGGCTATTGAGACGTGTGATGTGCGTGGCATCTGAATAACGTGCAGGGCTGACAGGTTAAATGGGATGGCTAGTTATGAAGACGTGTCGTATGTGGAACCTCGTACGTAACGTGCAGGGTTGATAGTTTAAACGGGCCAGTTGGCTATGGCGAGGGGAATGTGTGTGGTGTAGAACAAAGGGAGTACCACAACCAAACGAATAAAATGAGATAAAGATTTAAGTGGGTGGCCCAAAAATTGATATTTATAATGATGAAAATTAAATAAATGGGAATAACTAAATTAAGTTGAATGATTGGATAATTGGACTTAGATGTTGAAATGGCATAGTTGAGTATTCCTATCAGATATTGTTTATTTACTCACATCGATATTAATTATCTCGTTAATTTAAAATATTCTATTGTGATATTTATGATGTATAATGCTATTGTCTGGGTTCACGGGTCCTATTTGAGGGGAGTAATGTGTATTCATGCTCAGGACTCTGACCTCGTGCGTTGACTAACATTTTTCAGGTATTAGTACTGGAGTAGTTGTATAGGAGTATTTGGAGATATATCTTGGAGGTGCAGTTGGAGTATTTATTCTATTTTTAGTAGTTTGGTTTAGTTTTCTGTTCCTTCGCATTTATATTGAGACTTTTATTATGGATTTAGTGGGCCATTCAGTTTCACAGTCCTTACGGTTTTATTCAGATATTTCGTTATGGATTCAGTTTATTGGAGTTTTATTTAATTTGAGATTTGATTATTATTGAAGTTTAGCATGGTGATGGATTTTATATCGCATTGCTAATTTTTTATTGGGATTGATTTAAATTACTGCCTTGTGGAATAAATTCATTATGTCTCAAATCTATCACATGCTAAGAATGGTATTTATTTAGTAAGGTCGGAAGTAGTTTTGGTGGCGGTCGACGCCAGAATTAAGCAAGGGTGTTACAGATGGTATTAGAGCATGGTCTTAGGTCTCGTAGGTTGTGAGTCCATTTTAGTTCCCGCGTTGCTTATCTTTGATTCTTTTTGATGATTTGTACTCTTACTTATTCTAAGTCTGATATTATTTTTTTCCTATCTTTTCAGATGGCGAACCCTAGGAGAGATGGGAGTAGGAGAGAGAATTCAGTTTCTGTTCCCGCAGTTCAGGAGAGATTGAGACAGTTTGTTTTATATTCTGAGGAATCAGCGATAATTATTCAGGATGCCATAGCGGCCGGCATGGAGATGGGTAGGCGGAGATGGTTGACTTTAGAGATGCAGCAGTAGGGTACACCCGTTTCGGATTGGTATAGGGTGCGAAATAGTTTTCTTAAGGGCAATCCTCCCACCTTCGCAGGGGGATCTGACCCAACGGTTGCTCACAAGAGGAGGAGAGATATAGAGAGGCATTTTAGAAAGGTGTACTGCAAGGATGTGCAGAAGCAGATGTTAGAGACATTTAAGCTGATTGGGGATGCATTACAATGGTGGGAGAGTGACACCGTGTCGGAGGATAGAGATCGGTTCAGTTATGCTGATTTTCAGATAAGGTTCAATAACAAGCATTTTTTATATGCTATTAGGTGTGCGAAGAAGAGGGAATTTCTGGAATTATAGTAAGGTTCAAAGTCGATTATCGAGTATGAACAAGAGTTAACTAATTTATCTATGTTTGTACTGGAGGTGGTTAGCACTGAGGTGAAGAAGATGGAATGCTTCATTAAAAGATTATCTTGGTTGATTAGGAAGGTGGTGTTGGGGAATCCCGCATACACCACTTATGCTCAAATGGTGGATGTCGCGATGTAACTATGGCAAGAGAAAACTAATTATCAAAAGAATTTTGTAAGGAGACAAGATTCCAATGGACAAGGAACAGAAAATAAGGGTCACAATGACCAAGCATGGAAGAATCAGAGAACAAATCAAGAGCAGGAAGGACAGATGGGGGAGCAAGCGCCGAATAGGCAGTTTGGACCTTATAGAGGCACATGTTTTGTTTGTGTATATGAAGGACACAAGGCATCACGAGGTCCAAAAAGGGTGGCCTATAAGGGCCAAAAAACTCTGGGCCAGCAAGGCCAGGGGCCTCCAGCACCAGTAGCGGCAGCTGTGCGGGGAGCACCAGCAGCACCGGCAGTGTCTGGTGGATAGGGAACAGCCGCATCACCAACCATGACCGGTTATGGGAGGTGCTATTTACTTTATCCTCAGGATGAGCAGGCATCGCAGGAGCCACGACGTGGCTAGCGGAGCATCACGGTACGTAATTATTTTCCTAGATACTTATATATAAATGATGTATATATTGTATTTTTTATCGTGGGATTACGTGCGGGTAGGATTGGGTGTATGGACTCCTAATCATGGTACTCTATGGGTAGGCATATGTGAGCCTTATTTTACTTTGCGCATTTACGCTTCGTCAAATTTCGAGGACAAAATGCCTATGCTAGTGGGAAGTATGTAACACCCCGTAATTTTAATTCGGTAATAATTTAAATTAATTTTGGAATTTTGAAAAAACAAAATTGGGATTTATTTAATTTTGATATGTAAAAATATTTGTTTTCATATATAAAAATAAGGTTTCAAGTGGAATTTAAATCGGGATTAAAATTTGGAAATCATGATTTTTTGTATAAAAATCGGGGGAGGATCCAACCTAAGGGGATATAAAAACAAAAAAATAAAAAATTTGACCGTCCGTTCGAGCTGAATTTTTCACAGCAGCTCCATCTCGCCGTTCGCTACAACATACTAAAATTTCAGCCAAATCCAACGGTTTGATCATCCGTAATAAATCTTCGAGTGTTTGTGTTTGATTAGGACTCAAACTCTTTTTGGTATATAAACATAAAGTGACGGGCTTAGCTCTTTTAAAACACATCTCAGGCATGAATACTCTATTCTTTTCCTTTAGTATTATGCGTTTTAAGTGTTGCCCAAACCCTTAATTACATGTTTTTCTTAAAAGAAATTAGCAACTTAATTAGAAAAAGTGAGAACTAATTATGGTACTATTTTTATGAAAACTTTTAACATGAAATAATATTTGAAACCCTTGGGTGCGTAGGAGAGAGTATTGGGTTTTGATTATTATGGGTGTAGGATCGCATGTAGAATTTTATGGGGGTTATTTGAATAAAAATCGGGACGTGTACACACGCATGACAAATTACGTAATTAATAAAAGTGGACAATTTTGGTGTAATCTTGAAACTTGCATGTTGATTAATGTATAATGATTAAAAGAAAATAATTGGGTTAAGAACGAGGACGGTATTATTTATTAAATTAAATTAAATTGTGCCATCACGAATATATTTGTGATATTGTTTATATGTGTTGTTGGATTATGTGATTGGTTGATATTTATTTTTATCATCGCGGGTACGATGGAATTTTTGGCAGTATACTCTCACCTATATTTTAGGATGCTTACTAAGTATGGGACTAGTGGGTAAGCCTTAGTGCGATTTATGCTTTCTGGGTATGAGACTAGTGAGTGTAGATTTTTACGGACGGGTGATTCCAGGGTGGCGCTGATTTTTATATTATATCATCGATTCGCTAGCCTAGGCATAAGACTAGGAAGAAATTATTGATAGAAATTTATCCCAAACAGAGGGTAGGACGTATTTGCATTTTGGGGGCCCTGAGGTATGCGGCTAAGGGATCTCACATAGATAATAAGGGTGGGGTAAATAAATAAGTGAAAAGATGAGAAAGATGAGAAATTGAGAATTAATACCTAAGACAATAAAATGGGTATTAAAATATATTGGCGTCGTTAATAACGTGTAGGACCAACAGTTATAAATGGGTTAGTTGGCTATTGAGACGTGTGATGTGTGTGGCATCTGAATAACGTATAGGACTGACAGGTTAAACGGGTTGGCTATCTATGAAGACGTGTCGTGTGTGGAACCTCGTACATAATATGCAGGGTTAACAGTTTAAACGGACCAGTTGGATATGGCAAGGGGAATGTGTGTGGTGTAGAACAGCGGGAGTACCATAACCAAACCAATAAAATGAGATAAAGATTTAAGTGGGTGGCCCACAAAGTGATATTTATAATGATGAAAATTAAATAAATGGGAATAACTAAATTAAGTTGAATGATTGGATTATGGACTTAGATGTTGAGATGGCACATTTGAGTATTCTTAGCATGTATTATTTATTTAATCGTATCGATATTAATTATCTCGTTAATTTAAAATATTCTACTATGGTATTTATCATGTATAATGCTACTGTTCGGGTTCACAGTTCGTATTTGAGGGGAGTAGTGTGTATTCTTGCTCGGGGCTCTGACCTCGTGCGTTGACTAATATTTTTCAAGTATTACTACTGGAGTAGCTGCATAGGAGTATTTGGAGATTTATCTTGGAGGTTCAGCTGGATTATTTATTCTCTGCTTAGTAGTTTAGTTTAGTTTTTCATTCCTTCGCAGTTATATTGAGACTTTTATTATGGATTTAGTGGGCCATTCGATTCCACGGTTGTTACGCTTTTATTCAGATATTTTGTCATGGGTTCAGTTTATTGGAGTTTTATTTAATTTGAGATTTGGATATTATTGAATTTTAGCATGGTGATGGATTTTATATCGCAGTGTTAATTATTTATTAGGATTGATTTAAATTATTATCTTGTCGAATAAATTCATTATATCTCATATCTGTCACATGATAAGAATGGCATTTATTTAGTAGCGCTCGACGTAATTTGGTGGCGGCAGATGGCAGAATTAAGCATGGGTGTTACATAAATATATTGAGTTTTTTTTACAGAAAAAAGATTATTCATCCTCCTTGTATTATTTACGATTTTTTATTCATTCTTGAATCTAGAAAGTTAGATTTTTATACTAAAGATAGTTTTGACAAAATTATTTTCATAAGTATATTTTTCTTCAGTATGGTCTTTGATGAGTGCATTATTTTTGTATTTATTCAGCAAAATTTAGGCATTGTTAGGCCGATTGTATCGTATTTAATTAGTCTTTAAGAGTAATTTTGTAATTTTCAAGAAAAATACAAGTTTGAAAACAATTTGAGTCGAAAATGAAATTATAGAAATCTCAGGGGTAAAATCATAGTTTTAAAAACTTCATGGACCTAAAAATAATATTAAATTATTTTTATGGGCAATATAAAGTTCCCTTTAAAATTTAGTTGTATTCCTAGTTAAAGCGAGCAAGTCATGAATTTCGGGGGCTAAAATGACAAGATAGGTGTTTCCGTAATTTTCTAAATTTTCGTGAATCTAAATTTTTATTAATTCATTATATTTTGCATTTTTCTGGTGCCCTGAGAGTTTAGAAAACAAAGGAGTTGATATGCAAAAGTTATTACGTTGCGACATGACACAATCGACACACATGTACTAAACAATTTTTATAAATTCGCTCGAGTATCCGTTAAGGTCGTGACATAACTTTTGAAAAATATCTTTACAAGACTCACAACTTTCTAGTTCACACGAAATTGAAAATATGAAGTTTTGAAGGTGAAAAATGAGTTTGAAAAATCAGGTGTGAATTGTGGCGAAAATTGGGGGTAATGTGAAAAAATGGGGAAAATGGATGAAGAGTCCCATGTGTTGGCTACAGCTTTGAGAACAATTTTTTTAGGGAGAATTTTTTTTTTATTGTAGTTTATTTTTAGGATCATCAAAATATCTATTATATTTTTAGGAGCATCGAAATGTATATTTTATTTTTGAGTTCTTGTGAGGCATTTTGTTTGCAAACTTTGAGAAGAAATTTTTGTATCGGCATTTAAGATTCGAAACTCGAATTTGTAAGTAATTATTAATGAGAATTCTTATTTCATCTTATAATTTTATTGTTTCAATCATGTAGTTATCATAAATTAATTTTTAGGATTTTGTGAAATTTATCATGATTATTTAGTGCGTGTTCTAGTTAGTTCTAATTCGTTTAAATTCCCCATTTGTTCAAAAATGTTTTAAAAATTCATTATTCATTAAAATAGTCACAGGAGTGATATATTAAACCTTCATAATTAATTATTTTTTTGTTCTTTTTTATTTTATTTTATGTACTTATGTTTGATGAATTATGTTTATGTTAAGTCGTTTGATAATTCATGTTTATATTTGACATTTAATCCTTATAAGTGAGTTTTTTAAAAGGGAATACTATTTTTTGCATCTAAAAAGAGATATATAATTTTGCAAAAGAACCTTAATATTTTCATCTTCCGAAATTTATGTGACGAGAGTCGGTATAATTTTGAATTATTAAAGGAATTGCGAATTACGCTAATTAATCATAAACTAGTGAGAAGGGTAAACGGATTTGAAATTCTACTAATATTTTCATAATTGTTAAATACTTTGTGTTTGCATTCTTTATTTGTGTTTATTTTATTTCTTATTTTCATCTTATTTTTACACCAATTATTATCTAGTTGAAAAGTTGATAATTTATACGAATTGATCAAATCCTCGTGGGTTCAACTCGTACTTGCATAGCTATACTATAAAAACCCGTACACATGCGGTAATTATAAATTTAACAAACAATATTCTTTCAAGGTTGGAAAATACTTTGGGAGACTTTTTGAGTTAAGCCCAAACATTTTCTACATTATCAATTAATATAATATTCTCACATATTCTAGGTGTTAGTCCTTGGATTATCTTGGTTCTGATTTACTTGAAGCAAAGTTCATCTTCAATTTTAATAGAAGATTCTTCAAAAGATTCAAATGCGATATTATCAACAAGGTTGACACCCGTGACGTGACGAGTATTCAGATCCGATTTTTTCTTGCTTCTTCAAGGTGGAAAAATTTAGTTATGGAGGTTGTGCATTATTAATTTTAAGACAGGTTCAAGTTTGTACGTCCTTTCTACCTTCTTCTACTAATACACCTATACTAGTGCAAGGTGTTGGTTCTGCTTGAGTTTTTTTTTTCATTGTGGATTTTTCCTCGTATAAATCATCGTATCAAGTGAATGACCTGCTTTCTGAATTTTGATTTTATTAGTATACTTAATGAACATAAGTTAGTAAGACAATTATTTTTATAAATCACATTTTATCACTTATACATTATGATTAACTTTTACCCAAATTTGGATAAAAAATATTTTTTATTTAGAAATAATTTCAATTGGATAAATATCGTTAAGAGTCACACACTTTCAAAGGCTTATGAAATCAAATATGATAAATTGAAGCTTAAAAAGGTTTTGGAAATATTAATGCACTTTAACAAAATTGAAAATGCCAAAGTCTTGAATACATCCTTTTAATTCCCACTCCCACACACTATCTTGATTAAAATTGATGAAATATTTCAATTGCACAAATATTTGATTTTTTGTACCCAACTTTTCTTATGGATTAACACGCTCACAATTAATCGATTTTGACGATTGCATTTACAAAAAAACTATTTTAATGATGACTTATAAATATTTTCAAAAATAATTTTTAAAACTTATGAAGTGATATATCATCATAAATAAGGGAGGTATGGTGAAACCGAGAGATTCCATAAGAAAAAATAATCGATTTTTTTATAATAACAATTCCATCGGTAAATACAAACTTCACTATTTTATCCTCAAATTTCCTTGAGTTAAGAACAACATACTCAAGCCATGATTTGAAAAATTATAGGGAAATAAAACTGTACATTCATGCAACCAAGGCTATTCAACTAAAGAACTACAACGTTAAAATTATTCAAAGATTATCAAGAGCGACTTCAATTAAAATACAAAAGTGTCATCATTAAATAAGCAAAGAACAAACAAGAAATATAAAACACAAGTATCAACCTATAACAATCCAAATAAATCAAGGATATTTAACAAAGCACACTTATTATTCAATACTCCGAGGAAGAACAAAGCTCTATTAACAAAGTTCTCAATAACTCACATGATAATGCTACAAAGTTTTAACATAGATTTGAAGCAGTTATGATTGAAGATTGATGAAAATGTATAACACTTCATAAACATGATCAATCTCTTGGCTCAAGCACACACACATACACATAATCAAACTAAAATTTCCATTGATAAAATACTTTTTTCAAAGCAAAAACACCTATATGAGTTACTATAGTTAATAAAGCTACATCATAGTCGAGTATATTAGTTTTCCTCGGGATATCTATTTCAAATATAATTCTAGGAGTTTTTGTTGACTACATTGAGAAGTATTCAACTAAGTCTGACATAATCGACTACTTCTCAATATCGTCCACTATACCATACTTTTCAACATAATAACATCTAGATTTTACAAATTAAGAAAAGTAACTTTTCTTCCACTTTTCCAAATGACTATATTTTGTTCCAATGCAATGCATACTTCATCAAATAATAGTTTCACACACAAGAGCTCATAAAGTATATAAAAACATCAAATCATCCTCACAATACACGTGTCAATAAATTCATTAAGATTTCAAAAGAAAAAAGATATTAAAAATCTCATAATAGCATTTACATTGTTTGAGCCATTGAGTTATCAATAAAAGAAGTGATATAGTATTCGAGAGAACTAATTCATTCAAGAAAAATAAGCTCTTAGTTATTGAGCAACAATAATAACATTTTTTACTTTCATTTAGGGTGTAATACTTCATTATATATTCTCGACGGTAGTGCTGAAATTGTGGGGTGTCAAAGAAGGAAGTAAAGCTCTTGAACTTGCCCATGTACGTTTTGATAAGGAAGGAGGTAGGTACCATATTAAATGTTATTGTAAGATGTTATAATTCCTTGTAAGGATTTGGTTCCACCTAAGCAAACCAAAATAGTGATGTTCCTCAGTCCCATCTCGAGCGTGGATGTTGGCAACACCGAACCACGTAAAAAATCTCATTTTGTAAAATCCTTCTAACTCTATCTTTATTATTGTTCTTGTTTTTCATTTAATTATTCACACACATATTAAATTTCCATATTTTAAATAATAAATTTATAAAAAACACAATTTAATACCCACTTGGGTATTTTTCAGGCCAACAATCGGTTTTTAAGACCTACGAGGCTAAGTCATATTTCGTCTATTTTAAGAAAGATTCGTCGTCGAAGCTTAATAAATCACACACATCTATGGGTCCAATAAATTCTTATTCATATAGATGAACTCGAGAACTAAACATGTGATGAGTGAGTTTGAAGACCTCACTCTCGAAGGTTGGGTTTCTCACGATTGGATGAGGTTTTTGTTGTATGGGATTAATTGAGAGGGTTCTCCAAGTGTTGTACTTTGACTGATGCCTCACCTATATATGTTATTGGGATGAGTAACGTACTAGGGACAATGTTGCCAAGTGCTATTTGTTAGCCAAAGATCTTCTAAGATTTTAATATTTTGCTAACATATATTTTCTTTGTAAATTTATTCAACTCGCATTATGGTACAACTAAACACATTTGGATAATTATCTTGGATGTCTTGAATAATTTTTCACCCTCCCCTATAAAACACATAAAAATACAATATCCAAAGAATATTATTAAAAAATACTCAAATTTTAGTATGCTATGCCAAAAATGGTCCCCACTCTAGAGTTTGGGATATAGTTTATGCTTCCGCGATAACTAGATAACTGCGTTAGAAAATTGCTCGCAATTGTCTAGTTGTTGCTGAGAAATAACCATTTTCCATTGGCTCCTTCATAAAACAATGTTCAAACTCAAAAGGTTATAGGTGTATCTGAAACAAAAAATTAACCAAAAATAAAGACGAATTAATGTGATCTTATTGGGTAAATACTCCAGAGGATCCATTCTATAACAAAAATTAGACTAGGTTGAGAGTCGGGGAAAACTGTATAAAATTTAATCGTGAGACCCAATATGATGAGGTATGGTTTGTAGCTTCAATAAAAAATTTGTTGCAACACTATCAGAAGGTCCACTAACAAATGTTGTGCCATTTCTAAGAGATTCATTAGGTGATTAAACAACAACTACATTACAAATACGTAAATTCTATTGCATGCATGACGTTAAACGAGGAGGGAAACAACCTTTTAAGTTCATGAAATTCTATTATGCATTGAAAGGGAATTAAAAATAAAACAATGAGTTATTAACAAGGTGCTAGAAAAATATGAATGTTAGGACCAAGTTAATGTCTCGTGGTGGTGTGCCAACCGAGTCCAAGCCCATTCTATCCGATGCTCTCACCAAGGAAGTGTATATGCCTTTTTGCCAACATGTTAGACAATTCCACAAAAGAGAAAAGAAATATGACAAACGACTCCTTCAGCGTTAGTTTACCCCGACTTCATTGCAAACTTGAACCCGCGCATTCATAAATTCACAGTCAAAATGGTTATCCAAAATTGGTAAATTTTAATAGTCTAATGTCCCCATCCAAATGTCGTGATCATTGATAACGAGATACCTTCGGGCGACAACTGGCCCGCTGCAAGTGAAAGTCGTGCAGTAAACCAATCGTATGGCAAATGTCCCATTTGCTACATAAGTTGTCGCATATATAATGACAAAGTACCATCATATATACCAAAATTTTGGCATCCAAACGTAATTTTCATTCGTAGGATAAAAGTAACATAATGTAACAAAATTTATCTCAAGCAATCAAATCTATTAAAAAGTTTCATTCATAGTAACCAACATAATTTTTAGATATCAATTTTAAATTTTATATTAAAAAGCTAACCTTATTTTAAGTAGGTTTGCACACGGTTCAGGTTGGATCAATTCCACTACTAACCCAAAATCACAATCGGGATTGACCGATGCCACATTTTTGGAACCAAACCCGTAACCCATATTGTCTTGCACCGAACCAATTCGAACTAATGATTCTTGGGTTAGAGTAGATAGGTTATCGGTTTTGAAATGTATTTAAAAATAAATAAAACCTCGAATGTAACTTAAAAAAGACACTCTAGTAAATAATAGAAATATAATTCAATTAACAAAAGTAAAAAATAATTTAAAACCTTTAAAAATAAAGATAAAGCATAACATTTTTTAAATGTATAAAGCTTGAATAACATGTTAAAAGAAAACCAGATACAATTTGACCTAGGTTTTTTGCTCGATTCTGGGTTAGGTTGGTGTATATTTCGATTCAGTTTGGGTTTGTGCTCAACCCGGGACCGAAACAAAAAAATCGCTTATACAATTTTTAGAAACAAAACCGAACTAATAGAAGAAAAAATCAATTTAACCCAACCCAATCCAATACACCCGATTTGGTTCGATTTATCGATTTTTCATTTCCAATACGCCCTAATTCTATGCACGTATGTACATTAAGACTTTTTTAAGGTAAAAGAATTGGAATTTCCTAAAAATCTTTATTGTTAATTACACCTACCCCTGAACTTTACCCCTTATTCACTTCACCCCCAACTTCACATTTCTAAACTTTTAAAATTGTTTCAAGTTACCCTAAAAATCCTAGGGTGCTAAATATTTTGATGGAAAATTGGGCATGTGCCATGCACATGAGGGTATTTTGATCAAAGTCAATAAAAAATATTAAAAATAATAGAGATTGCAAAAGAAAAATATTTACAAAATCTTATAATTATAGAAAAATATTTTAAAATTTTGGAAATTGTAGAAAAATATTTAAAAAATTAATTATTTTTTCTTAAAAATTTAAAAACTTAAAAGTCTGAAAAATATTTTGGAATTTATAAAGAAACTTTTAAAGAATATATGTATTAGTTTTAGTTATGGATTTATTATTGAAATAAAAATCAGTTTTTTCTATTTTAATGAGAATCATGTATGGATATAATGTTTGCATTATTTTATATATTGTCAATGTATTTTATTGTGCTCAGTAGGTGTTTTGGTGTATAGAGTACGGCTTATACATAGAGGATTAGATCACCCATTCTTGTAGAATATAAGTTTATCGTTCACAGTCTTAGATGGAACTGGACACACTATCAGTAGGGGTGTAGCATAATATTTTAGTAGGTTTATCTTGATTATGGGAAATTGTATAGTTTCAACTTATTGTGCTAGTAAACTTAATGTGTATTGAGTGGGACCACCTTGAGGTCAATGTCTTTATACTGATTTTATAAGATAATGTAAACCTCGTGATTATTAGGTTTACATAAGGCTCTTAATCTGGGTATAATTGACGGACACATGCACTAGTTATTTATTGTTTTGACCTTTCGGGTAAAATTCATTATTGGATCAATAATCTTGATAGATTGGGTAATGATGATTATTGTATCGTGAAAGTCTTTTATGGATGGAATCCACATCTCGATATAGGGACTAGTAATACCCCTTTGAGATGCTTATAAGTTTTGTATGTGTCAAACCCTGCAAGTGAATTATGTTAATCCGACACTACAAATACATTAAGTTGGATCGCTCAAGTACTTAAAGAAGTTAATCAAATAAATTATCCGTAATTTATTTTATTAACGAGTATTTGTAACCTTAACGTGGGGAGAATTAAGCAATTAATAATGAGGAGCTCGAAAAATAATTTTAAGTTAAGGAATGGAGTTGCAATTATAATTATTTAGTGGTATTAATAATAATTAAGGGACTAGGATTAGGATCCGGAAAGGATTATATTTTTTCAGGCCCATTCGGAGCCACATCCTTATCTCTCCTTAGGAGCCCTACTATAGCTTACATAAATGTACCTAAGGCTTATTTTTTCTTAAGCTAGTCGTCACTCTTTGATACTTAAAATACCCAAATTTGGACTTGTGAGAATGAGGGACATCAAATAAGAAAGAGGATAAGAAAAGGTGGTCACGAAGGAAGAGCCCACACTCTGCTCGTGATTGTTTATATTAGGAATATAGTAGAAGTCCATGAGGTGCATCGGGCCTGCTTTCTTAATCAACTGTCATCACATACGGTTTGTGCTAAGACGTGATCAAATCAAAGAGATCTCAAAGGAAAATCCTTATTCTGTTTTATAGAATTTTGCGTATGTATAATATTTTTTTGTAATTCAATATATACGCGTTTTCAATAGATCCTTGCACTTATGCGCCAACAATTGGTATCAGAGCCCTGTTGATACCGCGTATAGGTTGAATTTAGTTACCTTGTCTAATTAAAATGATTATATACGTGCATGGATGTTAGGTAGAATATAGATCTGTGCTATCTTTTATTTTACAGCAATCTAATCCCATAATTATGGTCACGTATTTATGGTTTTATTTAATGTGATTGGATCCCACGATGGTTTATTCGTGATTATTTTTTATGCTCGATTAATGTAATATTTATATAGAATGTGAATTCCTCCATGGAGGCATATGATATGTGTAAATTGTTATTGTTTTGATCATGATTGTCAATGGAGGAGTGTGAAACTAGATCGGTGATCGGAAGCAGTTTTTGGTTTAGAATTCAGGTGGAAGCCCGTGCCGTCCCAGTGTAGTGGCAACATGAAGTGTTTGGGTTCAAGGATAACTGTTAAAAACTCCAATCTATGACAGAGTTGTATCTTGACAATAATAGTCGAGAATCCTTATTTATCTCATTTTTTATTTATGTTGATTCATGTCTTTATTATTCATGTTTTAATTGTTGGGTTGTCAATATGTGTTAAAGGTTCCCTTAGAATTATGGACAACATGGTATACCAACCGGACTTAGATCATGTAGATGCTAAATGTGAATATTTCATGACTATTTTGAATTGTGGAAATTAATATATGTGGTTAGAGAATAAAAAAAATTGAGTACTTTTTTAATGATCAAGGGTGTTTGAAATTTTTTATTTATCACACATTTGCTTGATATATTAAAATAGGGATATCCCGGTATTTTTAGAAATATATCAAATGTCCTAGATTTTTCAAATTAATTAAAAATTGGACACATTTTCTTTTAACCCTCACAAAGTTTTTTAAATTACTAAGTGGGAGAGGGAATTTTTCAAGAGAAAATCTCATGGTCTCCATCAACGATTTGTAGACTTTTAATAATAAGTAGGTCCTCCAATGAGGAATGCAAATTAAGGGTAATTTTGGATTCATTATTCACATAGGTGGCAGGAGGAGTCTAGGTGATATGAGAAAATCTAAAATTAGTTGATGGTATACACTTAGACATAAAATAATGGTTGATTCTCCAAAAAGGAATGCTATGATTTTGTGGGACTAAAGTGTCGGCTATTTAATTTTATTTGACATAAGTTTTGTCTATATAATAAAATTAAAAAGAATAAGCCTCCTTAATTTTTTTTGGAAAGTAGGTTCTCCAAAGAGGAATACTATTTAAATGGTAATCGGGATGCCGACGAATTCTATTAAAATTAATAGAGAAAATATTAATTTTAATTTACATTCAAAAAGTTTTAAGCCCTATAATAGTTCATGGAAAGCTCTTTCAATCCACTTGCTGTCATTCTCAAGGAAAAAAATTAACTAGACCTAATTACATTGACTGGAAAAGGAATTTGAATATTGTGTTGACTATTGAAGGGTACAAGCTTGTGCTCTATGAGATCCGTTCTGAGAACCTGGTGAATAGGCGACCGAAAAGGAAGCCCAAGATCATCATAAATGGATCAAGGCTGATGAGATGGCACAATATTACATTTTGGCATCTATGTCAAATGTTCTGCAACATCAACATCAGTCGATGGACCATGCCTACGACATGATGCTGAACCTCAAAGATATATTTGGGGATCAGAATTGTGTTGCAAGGCAGGTTACCATAAAAGAAATCATGAACACAAACATGGTTGAATGGACCCCAGTGAGGGAACATGTTTTAAGGATGATGTCTCTTCTTAATGAGCTTAAAATCCTTGGAGCGAAAATCGATGGGCAAACCCAGGTAGATATTGTTCTTCAGTCGCTGCCTGACTCCTTTAAGCAGTTCCATCTAAATTACAACATAAACAAACTTTCTTACTCTTTGGCGGAACTACTTAAAGAGTTACAAGTAGCTGAGGGTCTTATCAAGAAGTTAGTAAATGCTTTTGTTACTGAGAAAGGTTCTACTTCAAAGCCTATGGGCTAGAATAAAAATAACAAGAAGGCTTAGGAATAGGTAATGGTCCCTCAGGAAGCTTGTAGGCCTCTGGGAGGTGTGAAAAAGCCCAAGGGCAAGTGTTTCCACTGTAAGTAGTTAGGACACTGGAAGAATAATTGTCCAATTTTTTGCAATAAACAAAACAACGCAGGTAAATTCCATTTTTTTATCATTGAATCATGTTTTGTGGTTCGTACTACCGGTACTTGGTGTGTAGATACGTGAGACACTAATCATGTATGTAATTCTTTGCAGGGGTTCCAGAAAACCAGGCGACTAAGTGATGGAGAGATTTATCTGACAATTGGAGATGCTACGAGAGTAGCGGTAGTTGTTGTGGGAGATGTTCATTTAAGCTTTAATAATGATGGGAGTTTACTTTTAAAGATTATCTTTATGCACCTTCTATTAGGAGGAATTTTCAGTTTCTTATTTAACCTTTTATGGATATTCAATTTCTTTTAATAAACTCGTGGTTGTTAATAAAAATAAATCTTTTATTTGTTCTGGTACATTACTTGATAATCTTAATATTGTTAATCCTATCTCTCCCACACAACAAATTAATATTTTGCATAATTCAATTAAACCAAATTTAAAGAGAAAGGAGCTCTCCTTAGTGAACCAAACGTATCTTTGGCACAACGCCTACGTTATATTGATCTAAAATGAATTCATAGACTGGTAGCAAGTGGCCAATTGACCTCATTAGAAGTGGAGGCACTTTCAGTTTGTGAATCCTATTTAGAAGGTAAAATGACCAAGAGGCCTTTCTAGACCAAGTACTATAGAGCTAAAGAACTGTTGGAATTGGTTCATTCTGATCAATGTGGACCGATGACAATCCGAGCAAGAGGGGGCTTTGAGTATTTTTTACCTACATAGATGATTACTCAAGGTATGGGTACGTTTACTTAATGGTCCATAAGTCCGAAACCTATGAGAAATTCAAAGTTTATACGGTAGAAGTGGAGAAGCATCAAGGTAAAAGTATCAAGGCACTACAATCTGATCATGGTGGCGAGTACCTCTTAGGGGCGTTTAGGCAATATATAGAAGATCAATGGATCGCATCCTATTTGTTTGCACCTGGTATGCCTCAGCAAAATGGTGTAGCAGAAAGGAGGAACACGACTCTTTTGAATATGATTAGGTCCATATTGAGTTATACACATCTCCTAGATTCCTTTTGGGGACATGATTTAGAAACTAAGGAACTATCTTATCTTATCTATTGTAGATAACGGTCCCTTTACACCCCCGCGATTGCACGTGCACTACAACAAAGTAAAATCGATAAAGAAGTCAAATTGTGGATTGGGCACAAGCTTAGTATGAAACACATTCGGATCTGGGGTAGTCCGGAACATGTGCTGAAGAGAGATCCTAGTAATTTAGAATCAAGATCAAAAGTTTGTTTCTTTGTAGGATATCCTAAGGAAACTAAGGGTTATTTATTCTAAGATCCTAAGGATCAGAAGGTCATTGTAAGCACCAATGCCCGAGTCTTGGAAGAGAATTTTATGATGGATCATAAGCCCAGAAGTAAAGTTATTCTTGAAGAGTTGCATGGGAACCAACAAGAGTCTTCAACACCACCAATACAGGATGAAATAACATAACGTGTTAACACCAGTACATAAGTACAAGGACTACCTTGTCATAGTGGGAGGGTTATAGGTAGACCTGTCAAAAAACACGATAACCCGTTAACACGACACGACACGAAATTATAAGTTAATGGGTTTACCCTTATTGGGTTTGGGTCATTAACGGGTTGACACGGTAGACCCGTTAACACTAACGGTTCGGGTTTGGAAATTTACCTGTACCAATTTCTACCCGTTAACACTAACGGGTACTATAGGGTCACCCAACCCGTACCCAATAAGAATAACCATTAAAACCCATTATTTCTAAATCTTTAAAGACTAATGGGTGCTATAGGGCCACCCAATCTATACCCAATAAGAATTATAATTAAAACCCATTATTATTAAACTATTGAAAACTAACGGGTATTATAGGGTCACCCAACCCGTTACCCATTTCGACCCAAAATGATTCGTCAATATTAACGGGTGTTAACGGTTTGGGTCGTGTACCCATTAATATTAACGGGTCGTATTTGGGTATTGTTATTAGACCCGTTAGAATTAACGGGTCTTGTATAGATTAGGTTGTTTTGACCCGTAACCCGTACACGACCCAAACCGACCCATTGATAGGTCTAGTTATAGGTAAACCTGGACGGTTTATATTCTTGGAAGAGTCTTATAATAAGGTCACTAATGAACTCGAAGCTGATCCCTGTAACTATAATGAGACTATCTAAGATAAAGATACAGAACTTTAGCTTAAAGTTGTGAATTCTGATATGGAATCTATGTATTCTAATCAGGTCTGTAGTTTTGTAGATCCACCCGAAGGGATAAAATCCATGAGATGCAAGTGGGTCTATAAGAGGAAAAAAGGGGGTGGACGGGAAGGTTGAGACCTTTAATGCATAACTTGTTGCGAAAGAATTTACTCAAAAATAGGGCATCGATTATGAGAAAACCTTCTTATTGGTAGCTATGATGAAGCCCATCCAAATTATCTTATCCATTACGGTTCATTTCGATTATGAAATTTGGCAAATGGACGTCAAGACTGCATTTCTTAATGGGAATCTTGACGAGTGTATCTATATGGTGCAGCCAGACGCTTTTATTGACCATGGCCAAGAGCATAAATTATGTAAGCTTAAGAAGTTCATTTATGGATAGGGATGGCAATAAGGCGGGTTTGGCAAAACCCTTACCCGCCCCATTTAAAAAATGGGACATGTCGGGGCTCCTATGGGTTGGGTTAATTTTAAAAATAGTATAATTAAAATTATTACATCATAGTCTTAAAGGTATATAATTGTTCGTATTCCAATATATGAGACAATCCCCCAATTGTCAATCCCTATTTTCACATAGATCTTTTACAGAATTAGCATACAAATAAAGGATTTTTTTAGTGTGTGTGTGTGCATGTGTGTGTGTGTGTATATATATATATATATATATATATATATATATATATATATATATATATATATATATATATATATATATATATATGGTTTAATTTTAATTAATATACATATAAAGGGTAATTATGTAGGCATAAGTTAAACGGATCGGGCGGGGCGTTTTTATTTAACTTGGCTCCTAACCCGTCTCATTTAATAAACGATTTTTTTTAAAACCCATTAATCGGGTTTTAAAACCCGCACCATTAGGGTCGGGTGGGGCGGGGCTCCTACGGGTCGGGTTAAATTGCCATCCCTATTTATGAACTTAAGTAAGCATCTAGAACTTGGAACATTTGTTTTGATCAAGTAATCAAATCTTTTGGTTTTGATCAATGTCTAGATGAGTCTTGTGTGTACAAGAATGCAACGAAAACGTATTGGTGTTTTTAGTATTATATATGAATGACATTCTTCTCATTGTAATGATGTTGGAGTGTTGTCTTCAGTTAGAGTGTGGTTGTCCAGCCAATTCGATATGAAAGACTTCGGAGAAGCTAATCACACCCATGGGATCAAGCTTAAGCGTGATCGTAAGAATAAGATGTTGGGTTTATCATGAGCAACTTATATCGATTCCATTCTTGCCAGATTTAGCATAAAAGATTCCAAGAAAGGATTCCTCCCGTTTAGACATGGAATATCTCTTTCCAAGTATCAGCATCCTAAGACACCTGATGAGATAAAAAATATGAAAGGAATCCCTTATGCTTTGGCAGTTGGGAGCCTTATATATGTTATACTATGCACTAGACTTAGTATCTGCTTTGTTGTTGGCATGGTTAGTAGATATGAGTCTAACCCTGGGCAAGAACACTGGATTTCCATAAAGCATATACTCAAATACCTGAAAAGAACATGAGATAATATGTTAGTTTACCGGACAAAGAGTACAGTACCTATTACGTACATCGATTTGAATTTTCAGTCTGATAGAGATTCCAAAAATTCTACCCCTGTATATGTATTTACCCTAGGAGGTGGAGCCATTAGTTGGAGGAGTATCAAGCAATATTGCATTATTGATTCCACCATAGAAGCTGAATATGTGGTAGCCTCCGAGGCAGCCAAGGAAGCAGTATGGCTTAGAAACTTCCTAATGGATTTAGGAGTGGTACCTTTAGTTCAATTGACTATTACACTTTATTGTGATAATAGCGGTGCGGTTGCTAACTCAAAGGAACCCAGGAGCCATAAGAGAGGTAAGCACATTGTGAAATACTGTTACTAAAGCCGTTTAATACAAGATTAAACTATTTAAGTAACTCCCAACTGTTTTTTGAAGAAACTATTTTCTTAAAATCAAATCAAATTAATCACAAGATGTGTTTAACAAAATATGTACGAGATCTGTTCAAGATTGGTTAACAGGTTTAGTAAATCAATTTAAAAAACTTAAACTCAGCACAACCATAAGAATTAGATGAGGAGATGTAGAAAGATTAAGGACAAGGGATTTTTTACGTGGTAAAACCTCACCCAACTGAGGAAATATCCACGACTCCCTCTACGGAGTAAACCAAAAATTTCACTAAAACAAATTATAACAGTTACAAACTATATAACACACATGCACACAAATCAGACATATATAAGTTTAGGAATGTACCCACTAGTGTCCTTCTAACTTTTTTGCAGTTCTTTTTATTAATGTTGTTCTCCAGTTTGCTAACATCCAATTTGTTCCACTTCTTTACGTCGACTCTTGTTCTTAAGATCTTATTACTAACACTTTTAGTGTTGTAGGGTGCTAATGTTTGTGAGGGTGCTTTCTAACACATGCATGCACACACACACACACACACGTATTTATATAAACAGTCCTATCAAATTACATATAAGATCTTGTAATACCCCGTATTTTTATGGCTTTTAAATTTAGGGATTTATTAAATTTAATTGAGATAAATTACTTTAATTTTAATCCGGAAAGTTGTTTTAAATATTTACTAGCGTGACGAGAGTTAGTAATTATTGAAAATTTGTTGATTTGATTAAATATGTCTTATTGATTAAAGTAATATGTAGAATTGATTTTATAAAAAAAATTGTCACGAGTGAATAAAATGACAATTATGGAAATTAAGTCGGCACGCGCCTGTGTCGTGTCAGGACTAAATTATAATTATTATTATAAGTAAAAATTATAAGTAACCTGTATGGTCATTTCGAGTGTGCCAACATGTCCAGAAGGGTCGAGACAGTCAAAAAAGTGTACCCGGGGGTTTAGTTTGGGTCTCGGGGCATTTTTAGACCTAACCTGTAACCCGGGAGGGTATTTTGGTAATTTTCTATTTTTGGCCTTTAATAATGACGAAAATCATTAGGGTTATATCAGATGGAGTGCTAGGAAAGTTAGGGTTCTTAGAACCAAAAGAGAAAAAGGACATAGGAAGAAGAAGGGAAAAGCCTTCCAAGTGTTCAAGGCCAAGAACCACAAATCTTGCAACCCCACCATCACCAAAGCGTGGATCGGAAGAAGAGGATTACTGATATACCAATCGGAGTCGTCGAATCAGAACCTTAAATTCCCAGGCAAGTATCTATCTTGCTTTTCTTGTAGTTAATGTTTCACTCATGTTAGATTAGGATTGATAAACCTATGTCTCATGGAAAAATTTAACGATTTAGATAATCAAATCACATATTTAGAGGGAATAAATATATTCTGGAAATCTTAATCACATATAGAGGATTACCCACGAAATTGGAGTGATTTAAAAATGAGAAATATGGAAAAAGAATTAGAACAATGGAAGTTTAGTGTAAAATTAGGGTTCTTTATAATTAAGACAAATTGCCCCTTTAATACAATCTCGTTGATGAATTTGTACATGTTTCACGTAGGGAATCATGCATATATGTATAGAGAACTAGTAGAAATGTTATTTTGGAGTTTGGGAATCGATAATGAGATTTTGGAGAAATTTGGAAGATGAAACCCGTAGGTTTAATTTGCAGTTTCTGGGCAAGAACTGCTTAATCGATCGATCGACCCCTCCTGAAAAACTGCATATTTTTCTTCTGTTGGTTTAATCCACTTAAAATGCGTAGTAACCCTTGATTATTATTGTGGGAGAATAATGGGATATAAATAGAACCAGTAGGGGCTAGGTAAACTCCGCTGAGTAAGAATTTAATGTAAGATGAAATTAAGGGTTAACGGGGAGTTATCCACACATAAGAAATTATGCGTACATTTGATAAAAGGTCGAGACTTGTGAGGAAGTGAGACTAGAAAGTAAGTGAGAGTGCCTACTGAAAATATACTTAGGAAGTTAGAATACTTCGAGAGACGAGAAGTAAGTGTGGAGTTACTTATATATATGAGAATAAAAGTGATAAATCCATTATGCGAGATAATCATGTAAAAATGTGCTAAGAGCGGATAATTATAATTATGGGTTGTGGGTGCACCTAATTTAGAAATGTGAATATTTATATATATGACTGTGTGACTGTGCATATTACATATCTGTGTAAAAATCATACCCGGGCTACTTGCTATCACGAGGGTTTCCGCATCGGGACAGTCTTATCTCGATTGGAACTTTATGAGGGATATTGACTCGTACCCTAGAAGATAGTATCCTTGATACATGCTATCCAAAAATTATAGTCAGATGTTCTAAGAGACGTGAAGGTATGTGCTGACCTCTTAGGACCTGAAACTATGCTTCGCCTCCATTTGTTTGTGTATTGTGTTAATACAGTTCGAGAGTGATTCCGAACTAGTATTTCCCTTAGTTTGTGTGACACGGGGACTTGATAGCAGAGTATGCCAGCACCATAGGTTTTATGTGGGGTGCCGTTAGTATATATATTATATGTGTGACTAATATATATACGTATATCTATATGAGAACTTTCTACTGTGCGTATAAGTAGATAAGTAATGAATAAATGCTTCAATTTTATTATAAGCATTCGGTAACTTTATAAGGGAAATGAGTTATTCTAAATAATGTAGAAATCACGAAGAGAATGATTTATCTAAGGTAAATATCATAACCTCGATTGTCACCTGATAAAGCCTTACGGAATAAGTTAGAGAAACTTATGAGATTTATTAGTACGGTAGGCGTGCATACTAGAATGAGAGGTGAGAATTCTCAAGAGAGTGTCGCATTCTAACATGGTTGTTGCATTAGCCGGTAAGCATTTTAAATACTTGCTAAACTAATTTTAAACTGTTTTACACTCGGGCTCTGACCTGTTTCCTGTTATTTCTTCTCTCTTGTATATATATATATATATATATATATATATACATAAAATACAGATGCCCAGCCACAGGGGCGTTATGCTTAGGTTCTTTGGACCGGATGCGCTGCAGCTTATGTGGGAGTTGCAGGCCATTTCTTAGACGACCTCATTGTTTACTCCACTACTACTTTTAGTTCTTATTAGTTAGGGCATGTGTCGCCCATTTCTCTATTCAGTTTGGATTTTTGTCAGAGATTTACATTCCTTTATATTTCCATTTGTTGGTACTTTTTGGGATTTAATTATTGTCACGATGGTTTTATTTATAGTTTAAACTAGTTTGGTTTATATGGATGAATCTAATTCTTGTGTGTTACTACCCATCTTTAGTATGTCAAGGTTATGAAACTGTTGGTTATTTAAAAAGGTTTTCACATTTGGATTTAATAAAATGGAAATATGGTTTTAAAATTGTTTTGACACTTAGCTTAATTATTTAGGGTGTTTAAATTAGAAATTTTATTTTGCGACAGTGATGCTAAGAATGAACCAATCGTTCACCTTGATTTTTAATTTAATAAAGGACTGATCACCCGATATTTAATTAGGCGGGGTGTCACAGATCTATATGCTGTGATTTTCTATTTCTCTCTTCTTAGAAATCTTAAACCTTATTTGACTTATATTATAATCCCAGAATCCATGGCTATCTTGCTCGGAAGACGTTTCAAGATCTTAATCAATCTCAGGGTTTGAAAATATTTTTGAGATTGAAAATCACCAAGTGCGATTCCAACTAGGTCAAAGGTTTTGTTTCATAAGAACTAGAAACAAAAAATGATTTTATTGATTTTGAAGATAAAAACATTTACAGAAACAAATCAACAAAAGTTTTCTCAAGATGAGAAACTATAGATGCAGATCTATGTGTAATATAACATGTAATGACTAGATCTAAGATTTTTATAAAAGTAGAAACACATATCTAATCAAATGTTTAAGTTGAAAACAAGATTTGAGAACGAAGAGGTTACAACATCAAACAACTATCAAACCAACACTCAAAACTCTCAAACACTCAAGGTTGTGTTTGGTATAAACTGGTTTTTGAAAGAGGTTAGGGTTTGAAAAGTGTTTGAACGAATTAGGGTTAGGACTACTGCTAACCATTATAGTCACAATACTCTATTATACCGGTGTCTTTAAATTATCCACCTCTATCACTATGAATTCTATTTACTTAAGTGTCCTTCTCATTTTCAATCCGAAGAATTATTTTTAAAAAAGTTTGAAAAGTGTAAGACTTTTGTTTTAAGAAGGCTACCCAAGTAAATCTGGTGAAGTCATCAACCATAACAAGTATGTAACTGTGTTCACAGAGATTAACAGTTTGAGAGGGACCCATTAGATCCATATGGATGAGCTCCAAGGGGTTAGAGGTAGGGATATCTTTGACTTTATTCTTTAGTGCCTTAACAATTTTTCCTTCTTGACATGATCCACAAACAATATTAGAAATGGGTTTGATTTTTGGAATTCCTCTAACTATTTCTTAAGAAGACAATCTACTAAGATTATCGTAATTTATGTGACCCATCCTGTTATGCCATATCTCATTGTCATCCATTCTAGCAACATTGCAGATTTCAGAATTATTCATGACAGTATAGCAATTGTCAGGAGTCCTGAATCCTGTAATTATGCATTCACCCTTTTCATTTAAAATCTTGCAATTGTTCTTTGAAAATGTAAGAGTATGATCTGAGTCATAAAATTACGAGATACTAAGTAGATTAGCCTTAAGACCTTTTACTAGAAGAACATTTTCAAGAACAGGTAATCCTTCTTCTTGGAGAGTTCCTTTACCTATGATTTGGGATAATACTCCATCACCAAAAATAACTTTTCCTCCAGCAAAGTTGGTTTTGTTTAAAAGTTTTGTATTATCACCAGTTATGTGTTTTGAATATCCAGAATCTAATAACCAACCAGAAGATGTGCGTTCGGCTTTTAAAGCAGTAATAACAATGTTACACTTCATCTGGGGTAATAGATAATCTTTTCTAACCCAAATTGCTCTTGTTTTCATTTTGCGCTTATTTGCTCTCATTTGATCAAATTTGCGAGCATTCGATTTTTGTTGAAAAATATTTTGCGCATGATTTTGAATTTTATGAGACACATGAGCATTTAGTTTAGGAAAGTGTTTAGGAATCCTTCTAGGAAATGTTCTTTTAGGTTTGGTCTTTCTTTTCCTATAGTTAGAGTTTTTGTCTGGTTGTCTAGGCAAAACATAATTATTACGAGTCTTTCTAGAGTAGTTGAAGTTTTGGTACACAGGGGTATTATAGGCAGGGTTAACTAAACGTCTAGAGTAGCAACCATCAAAATAATGACCATACAAGTCACAGTATGAGCAATATAGATTGCTCGAAGAGGGTATCTCCTTAGGAAAGTCTCTAAACATAGGCTTTAAGGAATTTTGGAGTTGAACCTTATTCTTAGGTAGAACAGTTTTGAAGGTATATTCACTCTTCCTAATTGGGGGGTAGACATATTTAGCCTTAGGTGAACTTTCATTCTTAGAGTAACTTGGTTCCCCAATATCAAACTTTTGTTGTTTTGTATCAAACTCAATTTTTAGAGAATGAAAGTCTGGACAATTTTCTATAGGTCTTTTGCCTCCTGACACAAAGTTGACAGATTCAAAGGATTTTGTTTGTGTCGTTAAATTGGGACAAAACCCTATTCCAGTTCGATCATCAGAATTAGTTTTTGAATCAGCAACAAAACCATCAAAGCAGTTTGAGTTATTTTCAAATTTTGTAAATTTTTTGAAAACTATTGATGTATTCTCTTTTGTTTGTTCAAATTCTAATAATGTTCCTTTATATTTTTTTCCATGGTTTCATTTTCATCAATCAAATTCTTCAATTTTTTATCACAAATTTTGACTTCATTTTCATGAGTTAGACATTGGGTAGTATACTCTTCAGCATTGAGTTTGACCATTAAGCTTAGATCTTCTAATTTCTTAGTGAGATCTTTCACTATCTTTTCTAGTCTAGTGCTTTTCTCGAGAGTTTTTGCATAAAGAGTGTAAATATCGAGAAGGTCTTCAGTGTCCGAGTCACTAAGTGTAGTGTGTGAAGTGACCCTAAGGCTTCAATTATTGAACTCACACACCCATTGACATCGTCATTATCGCTTTCCCTTTGACTCACACACCCCATGGTAGAACTAGCAATGTTCTCATAAATTAAAGCATCTAAACCAGTAACAGCATGATTCATAACAACAGAAGTAGAATTACTAAATTCATCCTCACTAACAGGCACAGGCATATCATAATTATAGATTATCTTAGCAAAGAAAGACATGCAAGGATCAAAAACATCAGATGACTCAGGTTCCTCATTTTCAGAGTCGCTTGAATCATCCCATGTCTTACAAATGTTGGCCCTAGTATGCTTATTGTGAGTGTTCAAGTTAACTCTATAGTCTTGTGTTATGCGACCAAGTTTTCCACATCTAAAGCATTCAATCTTCTTAAGGTCTTTGTTAGGTCTAGTATGAATGTCCTTATGATGTTTGTCTTGACCTCTCTCATGAGGTTTGTGATTAGAGTGAGTTGGATAATTGGATTTGCCTTGTTTGTTTTCCATATTATTTCTAAACTTTACTATTTTCTTAAATTGTTTTGACATCAAGGCAATCTGATTGTCCAAACTCTCTATGTCACATTCCTCATCAGAGTCGTAATTGGGAATGTTAAGCTCAGGCTTAATCAGCTTAGAAGAAAAACTCGGATTGGAACTAGTTTGTTTCCTATGGGACTGGGTCAATTGTTTCTTAAATTCTAATTCCATTTCCACAGTTCTTAGTTTACTACTGAGTAATTCAGGAGTGAGATTTTGGTCACACATTTCCTCAATAGCATATCTTTTGTTGTCAAATTTCTGTGGTAATGATCGTAGAATTTTAGATACAATTTCATGTTTGTCATATGTTATCCCATTAGCATGCAATTTGGTCACAATATCAGTCAAATTCATATAAAAGTCATCAAATGACTCAGAGTCAGACATAATTAAAGAGCTATACCGTTGAATGAGCATTTGTGTTTTAGCATCCTTAACTCTAGTATTACCTTCATGAGCAGTAACCAAAGTGTCCCAAGCTTCCTTAGAAGTGGCACAAGATGAGATCCTTTTGAACTCATGTTCATTTATGGACATAAATATGGCATTCTTTCCTTTGTTATTGTTGAGAGAAACTTGCTTCTCTTCTTGTGTGAACTCACTTAACACCTTCTTAATCCTCTCATTACTTCCTTCAGTGGCTGGTTTAGTAGGATAAATGTATCAATTTTTAACAATGTCCCAGACATCATCTCCCAAGGTTCCTTGAATGAAAGCAATCATCCTTACTCTCTAGTAAGAAAAATTGGTTCCATCAAAGAGAGGAGGTCTGGTCAAGTTACCAAATCTTTCATTTTTCTCGTCCATGTTTGATTTTCAGAAAATAATTTCAGAAACACATGATCTTTTAAAAGAAGTTTGCAAAGCTCTGATACCAATTAAAATACTGTTACTAAAGTCGTTTAATACAATATTAAACTATTTAAGTAACTCCCAACTATTTTTTGAAGAAGCTATTTTCTTAAAATCAAATCAAATTAATCACAAGATGTGTTTAACAAAATATGTACGAGATCTGTTCAAGATTGGTTAACGAGTTTAGTAAATCAGTTTAAAAAACTTAAACTCAGCACAACCAAAAGAATTAGATGAGGAGATGTAGAAAGATTAAGGACAAGAGATTTTTTACGTGGTAAAACCTCACCCAACTAAGGAAACATCCACGACTCCCTCTACGGAGTAAACCGAAATTCCACTAAAACAAATTATAACAATTACAAACTATATAACACACATGCACACAAATCAAACCTATACAAGTTTAGGAATGTACCCACTGGTGTCCTTCTAACTTTTCTGCAGTTCTGTTTGTTGATGTTGTTCTCCAGTTTGATAACATCCAATTTGTTCCAATTCTTTACGTCGACTCTTGTTCTTAAGATCTTATTACCAACACTTTTAGTGTTGTAGGGTGCTAGTGTTTGTGAGGGTGCTTTCTAACACATGCAAGCACAAACACACACACACACACACACACACTTATTTATACAAATAGTCTGATCAAATTACATATAAGATCTATATGCTGTGATTTTCTATTTCTCTCTTCTTAGAAAACTTAAAACTTATTTGACCTTGATTATAATCCCAGAATCCATAGCTATCTTGCTCGGAAGACGTTTCAAGATCTTAATCAATCTCAGATTTTGAAAATATTTTTGAGATTGAAAATCACCAAGTGCGATTCCAACTAGGTCAAAGGTTTTGTTTCATAAGAACTAGAAACAGAAAATGATTTTGTTGATTTTGAAGATAAAAACATTTACAAAATAAATCAACAAAATTTTTCTCAAGAAATTTCTATATGGAAGAAGGAGAAGCAAGTTATATAGACAAAAAAGAAGAGGAAGAAGAAGAGGAGGAAAAGAAAAATAAGAAATATAAATTCACCTTAATGGACTATGTAAGAATACCCCTAAAAAACTTCAAAAATAAGAAAAAAAGGATAAAAAGAAAAGGATAGACATTTTTAAAACGTTAGAAGAAGATGAATTATCTCCAGAAAAATGACACTTATGAGTTGGTGGAACTTCCCAAGGGCAGGAAAGCTTTGAAGAATAAATGGGTATTTAAACTGAAGAAAGATGGCAATGAGAAGGAAATACAAAGCCCGGTTAGTGGTAAAAGGCTTTGGTCAGAAGAAAGGCAATGAGAAACTATAGATGCAGATCTATGTGTAATATAACATGCAGCGACTAGATCTAAGATTTCTATAAAAGTAGAAACACAAATCTAATCAAATGTTTAAGTTGAAAATAAGATTTGAGAACGAAGATGTTACAGCATCAAACAACTATCAAACCAACACTCAAAACTCTCAAACACTCAAGGTTGTGTTTGGTATAAACTGGT
The DNA here is from genome assembly GCA_949130495.1 of Sambucus nigra. NCBI lineage: Eukaryota > Viridiplantae > Streptophyta > Magnoliopsida > Dipsacales > Adoxaceae > Sambucus > Sambucus nigra. The sequence goes on from OX422210.1 coordinate 184,181,134, forward strand.
TTTTGAAAGAGGTTAGGGTTTGAAAAGTGTTTGAATGAATTAGGGTTAGGGTTTATTAACTCTGGTTTCTCTCTCTCTCTATCTCTATCTCTCTCTATCTCTCTCTCTTCTCTCTCCTCTCACTTGAATAAAACGAAGTGGCAAAAGTCTCGTTTAGCTGAGGTAAGTCTCCTTATATAGGGGCTGAGAAGGATTGAGAAGGCAGATCCAAATCAAGGGCTACGATTGGGTCTCAGCAAGTTGACTTAGATCTAAGGGCTAAAGATACGCGGTGATTAAAACGCTTTTGATTGGCTTAAGTGAGTTTCACCAGGATAGAGTTAGAACGCATGCTGATCATCGATTAACACGATCCAAGAGTTGAGATTGTTCACGGGCGTTACCTCTTGAAAGAAACACAAATCAAACCAATATATAAGCGACAGGTGTAGAACTGAGATCGATTCGGGTACGCGTATTTGAAAGTAATTACCCAGATACCTTGAAGTCTTCAACGCTTTTGATTTCTACCCAACTGAACTTTCAGCCAATAAAACCAACAATCCAAAATAGCAGAATGACCCCAACACTTTATAAAACCAATTTTAATCAAGGAAAAACTTATTTTAAAAACCATTAAAATTCCCCAAAAAAATATTAAAAATCAATTTGAGGGAAATTAATACACACACTATATATGCAACCAATTTATGCAGTCATAATTATGTGTGAGTGATTGGTGAATATACCTAGATCAATCAAACAAGAGGAATAAATTGTAGACAGTTCTCTGAGGCTCTTTGGATTCTAGGAGAGGACACAATTTTGTCACTATTTCCAAACTAGATGAGCACTTATACAATGTAGACTCAAGTGAGTCAAGAGTATAAGGTGCTTGACATCGAGCATAAGTATCATCTCATTTAAGAATTTGTGCAACAAGGTGATGTCATAGTTATAAAGATTGCATCAAAGAACAATCTAGCAGACCCTTTCACAAAAAGCTTACCAGCTAAGACTTTTGATAGTTATGTAGAGGGTATGGGAGTGAGATGCATTGCAACTTGGTTTTTAATCTTAGTGGGAGATTGTTAGAGAAGTAGACTAAAATAATGCTCTATGTAATAGTTTTAGTTATGAATTTATTATTAAAATAAAATCAGTTTACCTATTTTAATGAGAATCATGTATGGACATAATGTTTCATTATTTTATATATTGCCGATGCCTTTTATGCTGCTCAGTAGATGTTTTGGTCTGTAGAGTACAACTTACACACAGAGGATCAGATCACCAGTTCTTGTAGAATATAAGTTTTATCGCTCACAGTTTTAGATGGAACTGGACACACCATCAGTAGCGTTATAGCACAATATTTTAGTAGGTCAATCTTGATTAAAGAAATCCGTATAGTTACAACTTATCGTGCTAGTACACTTTGTGTGTATTGAATGGGACCACCTTGAGGTCATTGTCTCATACTGATTTTATAAGACAATGTAAACCTCGTGATTATTAGGTTTACTAAAGGCTCTTAATCCGGGTATGATTGATGGACACATGCACTAGTTATTTATTACTTTGACCTTTCGGGTGAGATTCATTATTGGATCAATAATCTTGATAGATTGGATAATAGTGATTATTGTATGGTGAAAGTCTTTTATGGATAGAATCCACGTCTTGGTATAGAGACTGGTGATACCCCTTCGAGATGCTTATAAGTTTGTATGTGTCAAACCTGCAGGTGTATTATGTTAATCCGACACTACAAATAAAGTAAGTTGGATCGTTCAAGGACTTAAAGAAGTTAATCAAATAAATTATCAGTAATTTATTTTATTAACGGGAATCTGTAACCTTAACGTGGGAAGAATTAAGTAACTAATAATGAGGAGCTCGAATATAATTTTGAGTTACGGAATGGAGTTGCAATTATAATATCTAGTGGTATTAATTTTAATTAAGGGACTAAGATTATGATCCGGAAAGGATTATGTTTTTTCAGGCCCATTAGGAGCCATATCCTTATCTCTCTTTAAGGTCCCTACTGTAGCCTATATATATGCACCTAAGGCTCATTTTTCCTTAAGCTAACCCTCACTATTTGATACTCAAAAGACCCAAATTCGAATTTGTGATAAGGAGAGACAACAAAGAGGAAAGAGGAGAAAAAAAGGTGGCTATGAAGGAGGATCCCACACTTTGCTCGTGACTGTCCATATTAGGAATACAGTAGAAGACCGTGAGGTGCAACGGGCATGCATTCTTGATCAACTGTCATCACATATGGTTTGTGCTAAGTCGAGATAAAATCAAAGAGATCTCGAAGGTAAATCCTTACTCCGCTTTATAGAATTTTGCGTATATGTAATATTTTTTTGAAGTTCAAGCTATACGCGTTTTCAATAGATCCTTGGACTTCCGCTCCAACAGAAAAACTTTAAAAAATTATGGAAATAATAAAAAAAGCATTTTAAAGGTTTGAATAAAAATGAAAAACTTTAAAAAATTGAAAATATTAAAAGACTTTAAAAAATCAGGAAGAATATTAAAAAATATGTTTAAAATGTTTGAATAATATTGATTTTTTTAAAAAAAATTGAATAAAATAACAAAAAAAGAAAGAGATTAAAAAATTATTGAAAACTAAAAATTATAGAATATACTGGAAAATAACTTTTAAAAATTATGAATGTTGTCAATTTTATAAAATATCACAAGTGCACGGGCTATTATAAAATAACGAGTGTAAGTACGGATCGAATCCACCGAGATTTATCAATTTTTCGTTCAAAATAATTGTGACTGTCCAACTAGACAAAATGAGTGGAGAGAAGATATATAATATTAACTAAGCTAACACATTTAAAAAGTGCAGCTACGAAAAATATAAAGTAATGTGTGAGAAACTAGGACATTGGATCCATTTATCACGTTTAACTAATACTATGCAATAATTTAAACTCGTCATTCACAATTTTATAACTCAAATTAAACCAACTCTCGTTGTATTTAATTCGAACAATAGTACGGTTACATTCACACTATAATTTAATGTCTCTAAATTTGGACAGCTAAAATCCCTATTCCCTTAAAAGTTCACTTTTAAATTTCAAAGTATAGTCTTTAAGCAAGAACTATCAAAACAATCAAGTACAAGGATAATCCATCTAAAAGTACTCACACTTAAAAATAAAAATATGATTTTTTTTCCAAACAAAACCGAAAGGTTTAAACACTTTCTCGTGTCGTTTTAAATGAATACCGAATTTTTAAGACCTTTAGCACATATCGAGAACAAAGACAAATTTAAATCACGCACAATATTAATCAAACGTGATAAATTTTACCTAGTCCTAGTAAAGAAACTATGCTAGCATAATTGAAGACATAATAATATTGCAAGAATGAATACTGATTTTCATTAATATAACAAACTTACAAATGTTGTGTCTCATAAATAATCTTGACAAAATTCTTCACACAAAAATACAATTCTTGGTGCTAAAATATAAATAAAACTCTCAAAATAAAACTACCAAAAATTATTCTCAAGTGGATCTCTACAATTTTCTCTCCGCCCGAAATAATAAGCCCAAGGATCTTATTTATAAGTTTAGGAATGATGTATTAGAGTTTTGGTGAAACTCTTCCTGATTGGCCAAACGGTGTTGAAACTTATCACTCAACCTCTTCAATATTTAGATCGGGATTAGGGACTGAATTTTCTCCCACTCGAAAAGTCTTAACTTTCCTTGCTAAACACGCATGCCAAATTTCCTCACAACTTTTTTCAAACAATCGTAAAAATCAGTTTTTTCGCCCCTTTTTCGAGTTGCTCATCAAATTGAACAAAATTCCATCATTACCTGCAAAATTTTCATCAGTCATCTTTTTTTCACAAATTAACATAAGAATATTATAAAATTATCGGAGTGACCATTTTTGACTTAAAATTGCCATTTTGAATCCAAATTCAATCATTCTTGTATTTTTCCTTTTTTTTAATAAAATAATCCTAAGAACTTATTTAATAAAATAAAATAGGACTAACATATTATAAATTGGGTATAAAATATACAAAATAATGCACTCATAAATGAAAATAATAGAAAAAGCATTTTAAAAGTTTGAATAAAACCTAAAAACTATTAAAAAATCTGAAAATATTAAAAACTAAATATTGCAAGAAATAGTTTTTTTTACAGAAAAATAAAAAGTACAAAGAATAAAAAATTGAAACAAAAACCTAGATCCAAGCAAATTATACAAAAATCTAGACCTAACCAATTCTAACAAAAACCTTTATAAACACAAATCAAACCTAAATGTAATTAAAATGAAACCATGATAAACCCACGTTTAACAGAGAAATGAAATGATAATCATTATTAATCTGAATTCAACATCAATCTGAAATCTAATCCAAATCAAACTTCCATCTCTTTAATGTGAGGACATCGACGACGGTGAAATGTTGGCGGTGGGTGAGACAGGGCGAGGGCACAGGAGGGTGAAGAAAGGGGAGGAGGTGGAGCGGGATGATGTCGGGGAAGGAAAAAAAGGAGGCTAAGGAGTAAAAGTGAATTTGATTTTAGGTTTTAGTGAAAATGTGTTATTGTAGAAGGGTGTCTACCAATAAAAAAAGTAAATAAAATCAAAACTCTTTATTTATTAATGACATTCGAGAGTGCCCCGCAAGGGCCACCGTAGAAGTCCAAGATTGAGAAGTGTCACTTCAAGGGTCACTGCCAATGCAAGGGTCACTGCAGCAATGACATTCGAGAGGTGCCCCGCAAGGGCCACCGCAGAAGTACAAGATTGAGAAGTGTCACTGCAAGGGTCACTGCAACAATGACATTCGAGAGGTGCCTCGCAAGGGTCACCGCAGAAGTCCAAGATTGAGAAGTGCCACTGCAAGGGTCACCGCCACGACAAGGGTCACTGCAGCAATGACATTCGAGAGGTGCCTCACAAGGGTCACCGCAGAAGTCCAAGATTGAGAAGTGCCACTGCAAGGGTCACCGCCACTGCAAGGGTCACTACAACAATGACATTCGAGAGGTGTCTCGCAAGGGTCACCGTAGAAGTCCAAGATTGAGAAGTGCCACTGCAAGGGTCACCGCCACTACAAGGGTCACTGCAACAATGACATTCGAGAGCTGCCTCGCAAGGGTCACCGCAGAAGTCCAAGATTGAGAAGTGCCACAGCAAGGGTCACCGCCACTGCAAGGGTCACTGCAGCAATGACATTCGAGAAGTGCCTTGCAAGGGTCACCGTAGAAGTCCAAGATTGAGAAGTGCCACTGCAAGGGTCACTGCAGCATGACATTCGAGAGGTGCCTCGCAAGGGTCACCGTAGAAGTCCAAGATTGAGAAGTACCACTGCAAGGGTCACCGCCACTGCAAGGGTCACTGCAGTAATGACATTCGAGAGGTGCCTCGCAAGGGTCACCGCAGAAGTCCAAGATTGAGAAGTGCCACTGCAAGGGTCGCCGCCACTGCAAGGTTCGTTGCAGCAATGACAATCGAGGGGTGCCTCGCAAGGGTCACCGCAGAAGTCCAAGATTGAGAAGTGCCACCGCAAGAGTCGCCGCCACTGCAAGCGTCACTGCAGCAATGACATTCGAGAGGTGCCTCGCAAGGGTCACCGCAGAAGTCCAAGATTGAGAAGTGCCACTGCAAGGGTCGTCGCCACTGCAAGGGTCACTGCAGCAATGACATTCGAGAGGTGCCTTGCAAGGGTCACCGCAGAAGTCCAAGATCGAGAAGTGCCAGTACATGGGTGACTGTAAAAATGTTATCCGAGAAATGCCACTACAAGGGTTCCAACAGAAGCTCATATTGAGAAGGAACCCACCCAGGGGGGGCAGGATGAGGGAGTAGCTACCACGAGCAACTCCTCATCATGAAACGTCATTCTTTAAAAGAACAACAGTATTAACACTTTGCTTTCTTGTACAGGTTTCCTAATTGAGCAAGCAGGGATCAAATAGGCTAGTTGGGACCTCCTGGGAGTTTTGGCTTGGCGATTGAGGGACAAGGTATGTTGAGCAAGCTCAACCACTTAGCACTATAGGATTGAGAGAATACTAGTAGGAATACCCAGAAGTCACTCAAGACTACACACACTTCACAATTGGTCACAAATGAAGTGAGCAGCCAAAGAGATGGCTACTCACAAGAAATAAACTCTTTATAAGAAAATGACTTTTCCAGAAGAAGGGATCCTCAAGGTCCCTCTCAAGAAAAACAACAATTTTAGAGGAGAGGAGTCCTTAAGGTCTCCTCTCTCAAGATTTGCAAAATTGGACCACAAGTTATCGTTTCAAAAGATAACTACCAAATCTGATATTTTGTCCTCATTAGGGGACATATGTGCTTTTTGACTTTGGTCGGCGCCAGGTGGCGCCTGCAGGAGGGGACATGCAGGGCTGCCTGCAGGTAGGGACAAATGGTGCACTTCAGACATTGTTCCTCACCAACCCTCTCAATTTTGGCGCCCAAAAATGCCAACTCATCCCTAATGCCCTAGTATAAATAGACCCCTGGGCAAGGTCAATAGACAGATAATGGAAATTGCACTGTTACTCTGCTAAAATATCACCAGACCTACCTAGTATTCTCTCCCTGCTCATTCTCTTAGTGCTGAGTGCCTTGTTCCTTCACTCCCCACTGACAGCCATCATTCTCAGGTGTTTCTCTTGAGAAAATTACTATTTTTGCTGTGAAAGTTCATCTTATTACGGGGAGTGAGTTGAAGCTTGAGTTCCATTGTTACCAGAAGAAGAAAGTGTCTTGAGAAGCTGCACCAGGAGACCTTGAAGACCTTGCAGGCAGCGTCGATTGGAGTGGGCCACGCCTCACCCTTTTTAGTTATTCATAGACCCCAGTCTCACTACCCTCCTACATTTGGCGACGCTGCTGGGGAGGTATTCTTGCTTTAATGGACAAAGAAGGCTTCAATGTCTCTAAGCAGTTGGTTTTTGAGGACATTCCGTCTGGTAATGGAGCTCACAGTGACCAGACTACTCAGGAAGAAGTGGTGGTGATCGGAGCCAAGGCGCCTGCGCCTCAGGGAGGGAAGACTAGTTCTCCGACGGTGGCTCCAATGGCAGGTATGAATCTTATGGCAATGTTTTTTTTACTTTTTGAAGCAAAATAACGTAGACCTATCAAACTTGAGTAAAGGTTGTGTGACACCTGCTGTTGCCCCTCCTGGAGGGGTAGCCACCTATTACGATTCCGACAGAGACGATTCCATCCCGGAAGGCGGCGTCGGAGCAGGTCCTGGCGCCAACAGGTTTGCCAACAGGTTCGCCAACTGCTGAAAGCATGTGTTTGAAGGAGTCACCCTCTAAGGCTATTACTATGGAGGAAGTGAGGAAGATCCTCTCCTCCTCTCAGAGAGAGGGTTCCCACCTATACGAGGAGTTACAAGGCCCCTATCCACATGAAGTAAGTGAGAAGCCATACCCTGAGGGGTATATTCCACCAAAATTTATCAAGTTCGGCGGAACCCTAGAGAACACGTGAAGAGGTTTGTCGAGTACCTGGGAATACATGCCGACGACAAGAACCTGAGGTAAAGGGAGTTCTCTAAGATCCTCACTGGGAAGGCTTATACATGGTATTCCCACTTAGCGCCTAACAGCGTCCCTACCTGGGAAGAGATGCACAGGCAGTTCCTCCAGAAGTTCTTTGTAGCGGAGGACGAATTTACACTGAGGCACCTAACACAAGAGGTCCAAAAGCCAGGAGAAGAGTTGATGCACCACATCAAGCGATTTCGTGAGAGGGCCTTAGATGTCCATGAGGATGTGGCGAAGGCCAGGTTATCGCAGATATGTGTGGAAGGACTCCTAGAAGAGTACAAGTTGCACTTGATCAACGAAACTAGAGATGGAACTTTTAGAGAATTCATCAGGGCTGCTAGCAACATAGCTATGATAATCAAACTAAGAGCCCCGGGTTGGAGGACGCAAGTTCCACTGACTTTCGGGAGGTTTCAAGTTTCGAGGAGGCAAGCGGTTAACTATGTGGACGGGAGTAACAAAGGGAAGAAGGGAGGCTCTGGGGCCAAGACTGACAGTCCCGGCAATAAGAGAAAGTTTGGGGAAGATTCCCCACCGCCACTCACTACACCAAAATGGGCAAATTGTCACCTTTCAGCCGGCCAGCCTTGTCAAGGTCATTGACCGTGACAAAAAAACACGCGTTTTATGTCACGGTCATTGACCTTGACACGACCGTGACAACTAATTGTCACGGTCATTGACCGTGACAAGTCCGTGACAAGTTTAATTGTCACGGACTTGTCATGGTCAATGACCGTGACAATTCGTGTCACGGTCAAAGACCTTGACACGACCGTGACAATGTTCGCAGCAAAAACCCTATCCCCTTTCTTTTTTCCCTCCCGCGCCGTTCCCTCCATTTCTCTCTCTCTCTCTCTCTCGACGCTGCTCTCTCTCTCTCTCTCTCTACTTTCAGGTCCATTTTCTCTCTCTCTCTCTCTTTCATTTATATATATATTTGTGTGTATATTTATGTGTGTATGTGTATATATATATGTGTGTATGTGTGTGCGTGGAGGGGGGCAGGGGGTGGGGGGTGGGGCAGGGTGGGGGAGGGGGTGGGGCAGGGTGGGGCGGGGTGGGGCAGGGTGGGGGAGGGGTGGTGGAGGGTGGGGTGGGGTGTGTGTGTGTGTGTGTGGTGGTGTGTGGTGGGGGAGGGGGTGGGGTGGGGTGGGGTGGGGTGTGTGTGTGTGTGTGTGGTGGTGTGTGGTGGGGGAGGGGGTGGTGGAGGGGTGGGGCAGGGGGTGGGGTGGGGTGGGGTGTGTGTGTGTGTGTGGTGGTGTGTGGTGGGGGAGGGGGTGGGGTGGGGTGGGGTGTGTGTGTGTGTGTGTGGTGGTGTGTGGTGGTGGATGGGGGCAGGGGGTGGGGTGGGGTGGGTGGGGTGTGTGTGTGTGTGGTGGTGTGTGGTGGGGGAGGGGGTGGGGTGGGGTGGGGTGGGAAATCATATGAAATGAATTCAAATTATTGTTGTAGCACTAAGGGAATAAATGAAAATGAATTGGAACTATTGTCTTTTCAACCATCCAATAAAAGTTTTCCTTCATGGAATGTTAGAATTGTTTCTAGGATAATAATCCTACTATAAGATAATTGCTCAAAATAAATATTAAATAATAATTACTAAGATATCAATTCAAATAAAGTCTTAATAACCTAACCAAAAGAAATAAAATAAAATATCAAATAAATTATCATCCACCTCATAGACATTCCCTACCAATCATTTTAAGATAATTTTATCCTTATAAAGATAAATACCTTTGATTGCAAAGCATGCACTTGTATTATTATTATACAACATGTATTATTTCGACGTGTAATTCTAAAATCTCACCTAGTTTTGTATACTATTTTTAAAATCATACTATCAATTCACGAGACACTAAACAAGAAAGAGGACATATTAATTTGGAAATGCTTGTTTTTCTTTCTAGAGACCCGTGTCGTCAAAACTTGGTAGTGTTCGAGTGTGTTTTTATCACTAAATTATTATTTCACTAACAAATACTCCTTATATCCTAGATTAAGAGTCCATATTTAATTTTTGTACTTACTAATAATACACTTAATCAATGGCTAGGATTAACCCTTATTCACTATTATGAAATTTGGTTAATTGATTATTATAAAAAAAAAGCAAAAGTAGACTAACATATATACACAACACTAAAAGTAGACATCAATTTTATAAATAATTGATATTTTCATTCAAAATAAATATTTCATTCAAAAATATTGGATAATAATTGATATTTTCATTTAAATTGATAATAATTTTATTCATGAAATTAATTCAATTAGGTAAAACCCATGATAATGAAATTTATGCTACAATTATCTCATGTCATAATTTTATGTAGTTGTCACGGTCGTGGTGGGGGGAGGGGGTGGGGGTGGGGTGGGTAGGGGTGGGGTGTGTGTGTGTGTGTGTGTGTGCGCGTGTGCGTAGGTGTGCGTGTGTGTGTGGCGGGGGTGGGGCACCCATTCAATAACTCTTTAAATATTTGGGAAAAACATAATATTACAAAATTGAAACGAAATGGTATTGACGGAACTTACACATACGTTATAATATAGACGAAACATTTTTCTATCTGTACTAATAACATTTTTTTTATCTATACTAATAACATTTTTTTTACAGCAAAAATGTCTCCTTCAGATGTTAGGGCGAAGATGATGATGCTGTTTATGATGATGTCGTCGTCTGGGTTCGGTGGTAGCGGAGGCGGCGAGGGCTCCTCCGCCCCTAGGCTCCCCAAATATGGAAAATTTGGGATTACCGTCGAAAACAAGTCGGAGCTTTTAGCGAGATCCCTCGAGCTGCTAAAGACGGTCATCGGCCCGGGGTTTATGAGTTGGAAGGAGGTGCCGTATGAGCTCAAGTTAGCTGTTTGGGCGGCACTACAGGTAATATTTATATGAATATTTCAATTTCAATTTATATTTATAATTATATTTATATTTATATTTATATTTATATTTATATTTATTCACAACTAACATTGTATTTGTTGGACAGGAACAATTCAACTTGGATCCAAAGCTACGCGATTCCGTCTTGGAGCAGTTGAGGGAGCAACACAAGACGTGGAAAAAAAATATGCGGACACGGTACTTTGGAAAAACACGAGAGACCATTTTACAATGGCGCGGATCCGTCCCGCCCAAGGAGCCGATCTCATTGGCACAATGGCAAAAGTTCATTGACAATGAGATCGAGGATCGACAATTGGCATCTCGCCAATCGGGGAGGGAAAATCGGGCTAAAAAGACGGACGTGCACTACTCCGGCCGGACCTCTTACGCTGAGGTGGAGCATAGGATGAAGGTAATATTTAATTTATCTATAACTACAGAAATATATTATTGGATATTATTTTACTTTGCGGGGCCAATACTAATTTTACTTTACTTTATTTTATTTCAGGGGGTAGGGAGTGGGCCAGGGGGTAAGCCACATAGGCTCGATACTTATGTGGCTCTTCGGACGAAGAAGGGGAAGGACAAGGAGGTGTCCCCGAGCGTCGCGGCCACGATTGTAAGTAATCCGACAGTTTAATTATTGTTAATTACGTTATAATTTTTTAGTTTACTTATTTTACTAATCATGTGCTTTTTGTCGTTTCAGGCAAAGCTTAAGGAAGTGCATGAGTCGCAGTCTGATGCCAACAAGGCATCTTTGTCCACAGACGCACTCAGCCAAGTGCTTGGCTCTGATCGCAAGGGGAGTGAGCTCGCGGGTGGCCAAATCTAGGATCATCGGATTGGAGACGAGCGACACCGGGTTGGCTCAAACGGTGGATTCACACGACGCAAAGCTGTCCCGTTTGGAGGCGACGGTCCAAGATATGTACGCATTCATGAAGCGTACGTTGGGTGGAGACCGTAAAGAGAAAGGTAAAGGGAAAGGGAAGGAGAAGGCGGTGGAGGAGGAGGTGAGGGAGGACGAGGAGGTGCGGGAGGACGAGGCGCAGGATGACGAGGATGTGGACCTCGCTGCTTCATCACCGACACGTTCGTACTTCGACGATCCACTTCCCTATTTGACGCCCTCCAACAGACCATTATCGATGATTGGTTGGCCGAGCGTGTTCATATTGGACATATTTGATGGCCAGCGGATAGGGCGGGGGTTGAGGGACCCGGATATCATCGAGGGTGGAATAGTCCATGGACGTGTGCTTCAAGGGATGGAGTCCAGGGTGCTCGTCATGCATGTCATACCCGGGAAGGAGAACTCCCTACTGTGGTTGCGCGAACAATGCGGCACGACATATATTAGTGGGTGCGTCAATTCGTATGTCGTGTGGCCTACTCACCTCCTCACATTTACCCAAGACATGTAGTAACATTATTTTTAAGTTTGTCCATTTTAATTATATTTGGATTATATCGTCATGTATATTATTTTTACTTTGAAAATTTGGATTATACTGTCATGAATATATATTTGCATTATCTTTAGTTTGTGTTGGATATATGATGTTTGGAACAGGTACAACGTTGTTATAACAGGTACAAATATACTGCTGGGCAGTGGCGGTGGCCATACTGCCCAGCAGATTTTTTTTAAATTCTGCCCAGAATTGTCACGGTCATTGACCGTGACAATTTTTTTGAAAAAAGGTCACGACTTTGTCACGGTTTATAACCGTGACAAACGTGTCACGGTCATTGACCTTGACACGACCGTGACACAAAACGCGAGTTTTGTGTCAAGGTCAATGACCGTGACACGACCGTGACAAAAAAAGTTGTCTCGCCTCGAAATGTCACGGTCATTGACCTTGACAAGGTGAATTTGTCAAGGTCAATGACCTTGACAAATGGGCAGATTTGGTGTAGTGACTACCATGCAGTGTAGCTGAGGCTATGGACTGTTACCGCACCTTAGTACGAGAAGGTGTAGCATGACCTCCTCACCTAAAAGGAGAAACCCCCACTGCAACTGACAAGGCCAATCCAAAGTACTACGAGTTGCACCAACGAGTGCAGCATTCTACCAAAGATTGTTACTACTTGTGAAGGATCATTGGAGAGCAGATGGCCAGTGGTACCTTGCAGATACCCCCTGTGGATGTTAACGAGAATCCACTTCTGACACATCACTTTGGCACCGCCAACATGGTAGTTGCTTATGATGAAGAAGCTACCAAAGGCCTGATGGAGTGGAAGAACGGAGATCAGTTATGTGAGGAGTTGGGAAATCTATCACTAAGCAGACTTGAGCTAGAAAGAAAGAAAGAGGAGTGGTTCTTCACTCCGGAACAAGAAAATGTAAGTGGGGAAGTGGAGGGGGTGACTCTCTCAGAGGGTGAGGTAGATGTCATTCTCGCTCTAGATGAGGGAGGGACCTCCGAAGCCGAGTATGTTTGCAGTGCCCAGATGTACAAAGTAGACTTAGATTCTGAATGTGAGGCTATAGCAAGGAGCCCCAAATTCAAGTGGTTTTTCGACCAGATAGGCGTGAAGTACGACACAAGGGTGTCCATCACGAGGAAGGTCTTGGAGGCAGTGCAGCAGCGAGGAGATCCTTCGCTAAATTGGCAGGGGCCAATCGGAAGGATGATTAAGAAGTATACTTCTGAAGTGGTGTTTTCAGAAGCAGATAGGTTGGTGCCTTACTTCCACAACTGCCCGCTGTATGTTACAGCCACGGTTAATGGAGTTTCATTTCCCAGGGCGTTGATGGATGGAGGAGCATCCATTAACATCATGCCCATCAGTACATTATATGAAACAGGAATTGACCAGGAGAAGCTGGTTCTGGTACCACTAGTAATTTCCGGATTTGACAACGCCGGAATGTAGTCTATTGGATACGTGAATGTGGGAATTAAGTTGGGAAATTTCACCTCTCACATCAAATTTCACGTTATTAATGCTAACACCAGCTACCAATTACTCATTGGAAGGGTATGGATGCACACTCATGGCATAGTGCCTTCCACCTACCATCAATGCACGAAGGCAAACATTAGAGGTATAGAGTTAGTGATCAAGGCCACGCAGAGATCCTTCGCCGTTGAGGAGGCCCACCTGGTAGATGCTGCATTCTACACTGAGTTAGATGAGGAAAGAAAGGTCTCTGCAAGAAAATTAGAAGGAATCTAGGTAGCTGAAGGAAGGGTTCCACAGAAGAAGTCCGTTCATAACCGTCTAGGGGGAAAGATAATCCCCCACATGGAAAAAGGCAAGAGGAAAGTAGAGGAGGTAGCTAGACCCCCTTGAACTTGCAAGAAGGTGGTCTTGCCCGATGGAAAGATCATCTACCATTTATAACGGTCTGCGCAGGCGGTGTTCTGGGATGAGAGCATCGACCCGACGCCCGAGTGTTTTATCATTGATGAATCCCATATTGTTGAGCATATTGAGGAACCAGAAAAAGCTCCAGAGTGCATGCAAGACGGACCTAGAGAGCAGCTGTAAGAATTAGAGGAAATCAAGTTAGGGCCAGAAGAGGGCGAGAGTAGACCCATTCTAATCTCCAAGTGCCTAGAACCAAAGCAGAAGGAAGAGATCATTGGGATACTTAAGGAGTTCACGGATGTATTTTCTTGGAAGTACACGGGGATGCCAGGAATAGATGCATAAGTGAGCTCTCATAGATTGAACATCCTTCCCAATGCCCTTCCGGTAAGGCAAGTCACACGCACATACAAAGCAGACCTTGATTTGAAGATAAAAGATGAGGTGGAGAAGTTGTTAGTGCCAGGGTTCATCAAGCCTATTCAGCACCCCATATGGCTTTCCAGCATATTGCTAGTGGCGAAGAAAGACAAGAGCCAAATCAGAATCTGTGTACATTTTCGTGACTTGAACAGGGCGTGTCCTAAGGATGAATTCCCACTACCAAGTATAGACAGCTTAGTGGATGCCACCGCGGGACACGAGACGTATAGCTTCATGGACGGGTATATTGGCTATAACCATATTAAAATGGACCCTATTGACGTGAAGAAGACTACCTTCCGCACACCATTAGGGAACTTTCACTATACGGTCATGCCCTTCGGATTGAAGAACGTCGGGGCCACATACTAACGGACTTTTCATGACCTATTTCATGATATACTAGAATTCTATATGGATGATCTGGTGGTAAAGTCTAAGAAAGAAAGCAAGCATATTCAGGATCTCAGAAGAGTATTCGAAAGGTGTCGTCGGTATAAGATGAGAATGAATCCCTCAAAGTGTGCCTTTGGGGTTACTGCAGGGAAATTCTTAAGTTTTGTGGTGAATAGACTAGGGGCGCAAGTGGATGCAGAAAAGATGAAAGCCATATGATGATGTCACCGCCCAAGAGTTAGAGGCAACTTAAGAGCTTCCTGTGAAAGGTATCCTACCTGCGGAGGTTTATACCTGCGCTGGCAGAAGTAACTCATCCGTTCCCGCCTCTACTAAAAGACAAAGCCAAGTGGGTTTGGGGAGAAAGACAGGAGAAAACATTTGAGAAGATTAAAGAAATCCTAGCCTCTCCTTCCACGATGATTCCCCCCGAAGTCGGAGCGCCGCTGCTGCTCTACCTTACTTATATAGAGAGATCGATAGGGGCCCTCTTGGTGCAAGAGAAAGAAGGAGTGAAAAATCCGGTCTACTACCTGTCAAGAGTAATCTCTGGAACAGAATCGAGATACACCAGCGTTGAGAGACACTGCCTGGCATTGGTATTTGTGGCCCAGAAGTTGAGACACTATCTTCTAGCCTTCACAGTTCACATAGTCACCAAGGTGATCCCATCAAGTACCTCCTCGCGCGGACTATACTCGTAGGACGAGCAGCAAGGTAGTTTTTTATCTTGTCAGAATATGATATAAAATGTGTAGTGCCCAAAGCCATTAAAAGCCAAGCAGTAGCAGATCTGCTGGCCCACTTCCCAAGTGGAGTTTTCGAACCACCTAGTGAAGAGCAACCTGGAGAAAGTTTTCAAGCATGCATGGCGGAGGAGGTGAAGAAGTGGTTTATGGAGTTCGATGGTTCCAGTGCTCAAGGAACATGTGGAGCCGGCATCATACTGTCGGACGAGAAAGAGAAGATCACCCTCTCTTTCAAGTTAGATTTCAAATGCTCAAATAATGAAGCTAAGTACGAAGCCCTCATTCTAGGGATGTTAGAAGCACTCAGAAGAGGAGTCATGGTATTGTGTATACGAGGGGACTCCAACCTGGTAGTAAGGCAGGTCAATGGAGAGTTTTCTCTTAAACATGCTAACTTAGCGCTATACAGACACATCATCCAAAGGCTGTTGGGATAGTTCTTAGAAGTAACTGTGGAGAGGCAGGCGCGAACGATGAACAGACACCCTGACGCGCTCGCCACCATAGCACAGAAGCTGGAAATGGAGGAGTCAGAAGCAACCATCACAGTGAGGCGGAGAACGGTACCCACTAATGTAAAATCCTTGTTCCCAAGCAACGAGCCAGAAGATTGGAGGCGTCTGGTGGAGAAGCAACTTGAAACCTGAGAAGGGACGATGAAAATATTAGAGTTAGCTAACTATCATGTGTTGCAAGGAACTCTCTACTTCAAGAGCCCCGGAGGGTTTCTGGCGAGGTGCGTAAGGGAGCAAGAAGCCAAGGAGAGGTTAATAGAGATGCACCAGAAACACTGCGAAGATACGGATATCCCCCTTTACAGACGACTGCAACGAAGAGGGTATTATTGGCCTGCCATGAGCACAGAAGCGGCCTGCTTACAATAAAGTTGTTTAAAGTGTCAAGCTAATTTTGACCAGACGACGGAGGCTAACTTTGCGAAAGCCTTCGAAGACTGGAGACAACCGTACCTAGCATATATAAGAAATGGGGAGTTGCCCGCCGAGAGAGCGGATGAAATTTACCTTAGAAAAAGGATAACCCGTTTCTACTTGGTCGAGGGGGAGTTATATAGGAAAGGGTACAATGAGAAGGCGCTAAGGTGCGTAGCCAAAGAGGAGGTGGAAAGGGTGCTGAACTGTATGATCAACTGATGATGCTGGGATACTACTGGCCGGCCATGGAGGCTGACTCCATTGGGTATGTGAAGAAGTGTAGAGCATGTCAAGTGCATGAAAACATGGTACACGCTCCTTCCGTCAGCCTGCAAAGCTTGTCAGCTCCTTATCCCTTCCATACATGGGCGTTCGATCTGGTGGGAAAGATCGCCCGGTATCTCACGGCAAGGCTTTTATCATTGTGGCTACAGAATTGTACATCAAATGGGCGGAAGCCATTCCTCTAAGGAGAGTCATCGCCCAAGTGGTAACCCAGTTTATAAAGGAGTATATCATATGCAGGTTTGGTATACCCAAGGTGATCTTGACGGATAATGGGAAGCAATTCGTATGCAAGGAGATGGCCCTCCTCACAGACATGTATAAGATTGTTCATAATAGCTCAACCATATCCTACCCCAAAGGCAATGGCCAGGCAGAGGCTACCAATAAAACCTTGATAAACATTTTGAAGAAAATGCTAGAGGACATACCGGGAGCATGGGATGAGAAGTTGCCTATGGTGTTATGGGCTTATCGCACTTCGAAAAGAAAGCCAACAGGGTTCACTCCTTTCTCCCTAGTATACGGGACTGAAGCTGTCCTACCGATAGAACTGGCGGTACCTTCAGCCAGGATTTCTCTTAGCAACGGGATCATCCCTGGCCCAAGGCACGTACTACTGGAGGCGCTGGACGAGCATAGGAACAAGGCGAGAGAGAATTTCAAAGTCTACACTCAGCAACTGTCCAGGTCCTACGAGAACTTAGTCAAGCCTAGAGAATTCCAGGTGGGAGATTTAGTCCTACGAGCATCAACTCACCATCTCCGTAGCATATCGTCATCAAAACTCAAACCTAACTGGGAAGGCCCTTTTATCGTCAGAGGAGTGGGGAAGTCGGGCTACTGCCAAATATCAGAACCAAAGAGTGATTGCCTCCAGTCCATCAACTGCAAGTGGCTGAAGAGGTACTATGCTTAGTAATAGCTAAAAAAAAAATTCTTTATGTTTGTCATGTCTGTAATGGATTTCAAGGATTGCTCCTATACCAGAAAAGTTTTTTTTTGTAATTTTTTTTTAGAGCAATACTACATTGTAAACAGAACACAAAAGTAAAGAAATGAAATAGCAACACTTTTGATCACTGTTGATGTTTGCTTTGTTTACTCATCTATATATATGTACACTCCTTACTAAGTTAGAAGAGAGTACACAAAAATCAGGAACTTTGCTCACTACACTTGGGAGGTAAGTCCATCCTAAGAGAAAGTATACTGAGCAAAGTCCCCCAGACATAAATTAATAGAAAATATAGAGGGGAGATTAAATTCCTCCTCTTTAATATTACAAAGAACAGTGAAGCTCTTAAAGAGAATATAGAGCAAGGACCCCAAAGACTAGGGGCTAGCTAATTCAAATAGTTTTTTCAATAAAATCAGGCTTTCGGGAAGGGGACAGGGGTCACCCCCCCTCCAACCTAGCCTTTATGACTATAAGTAGTAGTGCGCAGGAGTGCCCCCACAAACAGGAGGGGCAATCCCAGACAGTAACATGCAAATACCTCACAGTTACAAGAGGTGCATTTTTTTGAAAAATATATAATATATATATATACACATAACTTTTCATATTAATGCAAGTACCCCGCAGTATATGGGGCAGCCGTCGGTAGACTAAATGCTAACAGAAATTAGAGCAAGTCACATCAAACAAACACCCACATTATAAAGGGAGAACAAGGGAAAAGAAAAGTGCAGAAAAAAAAAAATAAAGTGTCTCATCCAGGAATGATAAGTGGTAAACACATAGAATTCTGAGCACTACAAAGCAAGAAGTAGCCTATCTGTTAGAAACTACAAAAAATAAAGCATCACGAGCGATGGCACTGGTATATGACGGACCAGCCTCCCGCAGAAACTCTTCCTCCAACCTGATGAATTTAGCCTCATCCTCCTCATCGTCAGACTCTAGTCTGGCAAGCTTCACCTGCAGTAGGGCGATCTGATTTCAAATTCTCGTAGTTTCAACCTGTCACTGCTCAACTCTAGACTGTCGGGAAGTGTGAAATCTCACTATCTTTCGGAAAGGAACACTTAGAAAGGGACGAACCCCCGCATCAAGCCAATCCAAATGAAAATGATAGAACTGCTGCAAGTCGCGGAGAGCATCCAAGAATAGCAAAATGGAAGAGCTAGTCAGCTTAGCAGGGGAGGTAGCCAAGAACTCATGAACGTGGCTGGCGAGAGCCCTCAGGTTGAAGGCCGTAAGACTGTCAATCTGAAGTATACTCTGAGAAGTGAATGTCTTGGGATGGTGCTCTAAGATGAGATCCAAGAGCTGACGCTCATGTACCCTGAATCGTCCTGGTAACTCCTCACGCCATAGTCTACTCGCAATAGTCGTAGCATCCTCTACTTCATCATCGCCATTGGAATGGCGAGACCCCGCTTAAGAAGGGAGGAAAGAAGACTCTCCACCAGAATCGGCGTCACCGACCAAAGGAGTACACTCAGAACTATGATCTCTCTCCACATACATCCCACTGCCGGACTCCACAGTCATTGGGGTACTCTAATGCACCTGGAAACAATGAGACAAGGGTGAGATGGGAACTCTTGCACAGCATACGCAAGAAGAAAATATGGGAATAGTAAAAAGAGGGGTTATGCTAGTTTAATACCTCTCTCACAGTTGCCCCACTGCCAGACTCCACAGTCATCGGTGTACTCTCATGCACCTGGAAATAATGAGACATGGGTGAAATGGGAACGCTTGCACAACATACGCAAGAAGAAAAAGGGGGAATAGTAAAAAGAGGGGGTATGCTAGTTTAATACCTCTCTCGCAGTTGCCCCACTAACCGGTCTCCACAGTCATTGGAGTACTCTCAGGCACATGAAAATAATGAGACAAATGTGAAATAAGAATGCTTGCACAGTATACGCAAGAAGAAAAGAAGGGAAATAGTAAAAAAAGGGAGTATGCTAGTTTAATACCTCTCTCACAGCCATCCCACTCTCAGACTCCACAAATATCGGAGCAACTTCATCAGGCTCCATAGTCATCGAAGCGACCTCGCTCACCTAGAGACAATGTAACAAAGGTGAAGATGGGAATGCTTGCGTAATTTAAACAAAATAATAAAGACATGAGAATGATATGAGGGAAGTGGATACCCTTATACACTGTACCTGAATAACGCCCTCCGTAACGGTCAAAGAAGGAGGAGCAGGGGATCCCATAGGGGCCGCCACACTGGTCGATGTTCCTGAAGGGGCTGTCTCAGTGACCAGTGCTTCTGAAGAAGCTACCTCAACCTCAGGGACTTTCGAAAGAACAACCTCAGCGACGGTGGCCGCAAGGGGTAGGCGAGGCTGCGAGTGACAAGAAAGGGCAAGAGGTAACAAATCACTTACCTCATGAATGATAAATACCTCAATTAAAAAGAGGGAGATGGAAACTCCTCAAAAGGCACCACAAAGATAGCTACCTGAAGGGGCGCAATAACAGGATAAACTGGCCCATGTATAGGGGCTGCTGAAGAGACAATAGCAGGAGCCACACTCAAAACAACGCCAAGGGATAACTGCAACAAAGTAAAAGAGGGCTATGATAGGTACATGCCGAATAGAGAAGAAATATATAACTAAGAAAATAAGAAAGTACCTGAGCCCCATCCAAAGAGGAAGAGCGGAAAAGGATGGTCGGCGCAGTAGGGGCTGTGCTGATAGCCTGCAAAGAAGGAAAATATGTTATTCATTGCATGTTCGAGGAAAAAGAGATTCCATGCTCCAACGAAAAGGCCTGACCTGAAGTGTGGGCTCACTAGTCGAAGCCACAGTAAATATTGGGCCACGAGAAATTTCCTGAACCAAGGGTCTACCGTCCATAGATATGCGGACCCGAGGGATAGAAATCCTCCCCGAAGAGGATAAACCCGGGATAATAACGTCAGGTAAGGAAGGAGTCCCTCCCTGAGAAGAAAATCCAAAAGCCATTAGAACTCCTACTAAAAAGAAACAAATATTCAAAAGTAAAAATATATACCTTAGATGAAGAGGTGCCCAGGGGCTCAGCTGTAGAAGTGCCCGCCGCCGAAAGAAGAGAAGATGAGGTGACAATGCCGGAAGGCACAACCCTCTACACGTTGTAAACGGGTAAATAAAAGGAAGAAGTAAAGAGGAAAAGGGCACAATGAAAGTTTTGAGAATGGCCGAAGCATACCTGAGCAGAAAGAGAAGCCACAAAAGTGGTCCTGGTGCCAGTAAAGTGCACAGATGAAAGCTGCAGGGAAATGACAGCGTACACAACCAAGATGTAATTAAAAGACTAACAAATTACATCATATGGTAAAATAATTAAGGAGACAGCAAACCTCTCTAAAAAGGCCTCGGGAAGAAATGAGCATGGAGTTCCTCTCCCACTGAAAGGGCGTCAGTCGTAGTGGGGGAAGAGGAGAACTGCTTGCCTCTATGGAAATGACCTGCAAAATATGACAGAATACTTTCATTAACAAATAAAAAATAATGTGGGGGAAGAAAGAAAATCATATGCAAAAAAAAAAAATAGGTGAGTAAGGGGGGAACACTCACAACAGCAGGGCGCGTGGTTTGGCCATAAGGGAGATGGGTGAGGCTAACTCCCCCAGGAGAATGGGATGCCTCATCATCACTAGAAGACTCTCTCGAGACTGATAACAAAGCATAAGTGTCAGTAGTGCTTTCGCTATGGAAACCCAGGCTTCCCATATCACCCGAAGAAGAACTATGGTTGTCATAGGAAGGGGTGCTTCCATAATCAACTAGTTCCTCTTCCAATGAAGGGGAGGGAGATAAAGAAACTCCGAGAGAACTAGTTCCGATAAGTAAAGAATGTCTTGATATAGTACCTTCTGCAATGGGAATAGACACGACCCGCGCCTCCTGGGAAGCAAGGCTCGGTGAGGAGTAACCTTTCTCTTTCACTACTTGGGAGGCCTCCTCCACCCCAAGATCGCCAGTATCAGACTCTTGATCCACCGTAGAGGAAGCAACCATGCCAACACCATTTCCTTTCTTCTTATTTGCAGCCCGGGTCCTCACAGGAGAAGAGGGAGGAGAAGCGGTAGTAGCAGGAACAAAATTAGATACATCTGCGTCAGGGTGTTTCCTTTTGCTCGTAGTAGAGGTGCTCGCTTTCCCTCTGCTTTTTGATTGGCTTCTAGACTTCACAGGGGGAAGCTCAGTCGGCGGAGGCTGAAGTAACTCGTCAATGAGAGGCTTCACTAAAACAGGAATGGCCTGCTCCAAGGGTGGCGTGGAAGTGGTACTGAGAAACCAAGGATCTTTTTGCGTTCGCCTGACCAAAAACTGGGCTTTGGTGTATTTAATGGGGTTGGTCTCATGAGGGTGGCCAAATACACATTCGTGGATAAGACGAACCTGCCGCTGCCAAAAAAGGAACCAAGATGAAGTAAATGAAGGATGATAATCGCAGGGAGGCACATAGAGACCACCCAAACCACTGACCCTACGGAATAATCTCTGAAGAGTGGAGCTAGCACACGCCTCTGAAAAAGCCTCAGAATGATTGTTGTAGGTAGGAAGAGGAGGGATGTGAACGCCCTGATCATAGCCAAACTGTCGCCTTGCCCTCTCAGAATGATAAGATTCAGTACGCGGACCTAAATCGGTCCAAGAAGGGAGGTGGCATGGTAAGAGCATCGTCACCACATTAATATGAGGACAGGTGGAAACAGCCCCCACTGCTGAAGGACAATAGAAAGTCCCGCCATCGCCAGGGAAAGAAAGCCAGCTGAAAGTTCCCCCAGGGCGCTTGGTATAAGGACGAAACTGAAACTCCTCAATATCTTCAATCAACATTCCCAGAGATTTCTTTGGAATTTTCTTATGCCACCGGAGAAGTCTCGCAGCATCGCTATGACAAGCGTGAGCCCCTGAAGTAAAGTGGGGGAAATGCTCAAATAAAAAGGCCATTAAGAGAGCGGCATTTGCATGATTAGCAACATTATACCGACTACAAGACCTCTCTACATCTATGTGTGCTCGGTCTATCCAGGTGTAAAGAGAACCCAAAGTCAAGGCGGCCATAGGTATTGACCTGTCGCGAGACAACCGTACAGCTAATCTAAAAAGAAGTTCGCGAGGATAATCTTCGGGCTTACCTGGCAAAAGGAACCGAGTCAGAAATGTAACAAAGAAAGCGGCTAAATGTGCAGGAGAGTGGAGCTTAGGACCATCCTGGGATCTGGGGGCTGCGCGTGAAGTCTCCCCCTTCTGCAACTGCTCAAAATCTCTGAACCAGTATCTTTGCCATTTGGCAAAGGAATGCTTGGAATGACTAGTTATATTTATAGACACATACTTCGAGCACTCTCCCAGAGATGACCGTAGTTCCCCCACCATCTCCTGCTCTAAAGAATCCTCGCAGTGCCCAATGAAAGGAAGAGCGTACAATTCACATACATCTTCTAGGGTGACGATAAATTCGCCCCAGCCTGTGACAAATGTGTGAGACTCCATACTCCACCGAGATAATAAAATATTGAGAGAAGAAATATGCTTAGATATGGTGCAGGACTTCAGGCTGCTGACAGCGATAAAAAGTACTACCTCCCTAAGAATAGCCACATAATCAGGAACGCTCAGAACATAATCAACCCAGCTAGCCCACACCTCCATGGGTCCCCCCGGGGCTTTAGCTTCAACATTGGAATAAGGAAAGTCACCGCGGTCGACTCGGACTCGGAGAATGGAATTCGGAGAAATGGTAGGGAGATCAGCAGACTCACTTAACCCCACATGAGAGCGCTCGAGAACCATGTCAGAAAATTTTCCCAAAATTCGGAAAGTGAAACCATGAAGTTGTCGGCAGGACCAAAAAAAGGAGCACGACGATAAATACCAAAATCCCACCCTTGGCGAATGCGCATATAGTCCTTCCATGCCTGAGCAGAGGATGGCGTAGCTGATGAACTACCAAGAGTCATTGGCTCAAGAAAAGAACTCATCCTAGTAGGGACTTCGAGTAATAGATCATGGGCGTCCCTGCCGCAAAAAAAGGAAGTGGAACCCTCGACGTCACAAGAGGTCAAGACACCCCGAGTTGTGAAACCCTCGATGCCACAAGGGGTCGAGATACCCTGGGTCGAGGAACCCTCGACGTGACAAGACGTCGAGACACCCCCAGCTTCTGACGAGGGACCCGTAGACGCGATGCCAAACCGCGAGACCCCCGGCCGCTGACGAGAGGCCACCATACTGTCATAGGTTAAGACCCCCATTATTGGAAAATTCGAAGGCGTCGAGACACCACCACCCAAATTAACTTGCAAATCTCCGGAACCCAAGCTCGAGACACCCTGACCCAAACCAACTTGGTAATTTTCATGAACTAAGGTCGAGATACCCCCGCCCAAAGCAGTTAGGGCTTTCGAAAAATCCAAGGTAACTGATGAGAGACCCTCAGATGGGGGGTCCACTCGCTTCGAGCTCTTATCAGCAACCGCCTCGATAAAAAAATTCAAACTCATGCTCGGATTGAACGAGATACCCTTGTCTCCAAACAAAAACCCACTGGTCGAGATACCTATAGTGGTTGACGAAGATCCAGACGAGACACCCTGCATTTTAAGTAAAATACCATGGGTAGAGACCCCCCTCTTTTTAGGGAAAATCACGACTGTCGAGACCCCCCTCTCTCCAACACTGTTTCCAATAGACGACGAACCCTCCACGTCTAGACACTCGTCACAGATCGAGACACCCTTGAGCCCTAATGGCCTGATTGATGAGGAACCCCCTGTAATATTTCCAAATGCCGAGACACCTCCTGCCAGAATTGATTGACTCGACGAAGAACCCCATACACCTAGAGCAATATGTGAGGAGCCACTGTCAACGCTAACATATGTCGAGATACCCTGACCCAAATCAACTTGGTAATTTGAATGAACCAAGGTTGAGATACCCCTACCCAAAGAAACTAGGGCTGTTGAAGAATCCAAGGTAACTGGCGAGGGATCCTTGGATGTAGGGTCGATTCGCGGCGAACCACTGGTCGAGGCCCCCTGACTGTCAACAAACATTCGCTCGAGGAACCGCAAGGCAATAAGGAGTGGAAGGAAACCGTATCTCGCGAAATCGCCATTTGATAGGCAGTGGAAGAAACTACAGGGTCCCCCTTACTCGCTGAGAGAAACGGCGAGGAGTCCATGAGGGTCCTCGGCAAAAAATCAGTACCACCGCCTGAAGGAGAGGACGCAGGCTGTCCGGAGAGAGCATCGGCGCCATCAATAAAATGCGACCGGAGATCGCCGGCTACCATAGTGCCAAGGGTAGGGGCGGTGAGGGTAGCCAATGAAGGTGACTTGGAGCCAAAATTTATAGGTGCTTTGGGGGTGTTTACATTTGAAGAAGTACTTGTTGGATTAGAATCCATTAATGGGATGTTTGAAAAAAAGCTAAAGCAAAAAGGATGGGAGGTTATGGTGTTTTAAATTCCCTTTCTCTCACTAACAAATCCAAAGGGTCTTATGTTTTTTTGAAGAAGATGAAAGAGCCCAAGAAAAGGGTCTTATGTTTTTTTTTTACATCAGAATGGGAAAACGTGCAGGAAGGCAAAAAAGGTGATGACCTTTTTTTCCCAAATGATGAGATGACAGTTCCCACACTGACGCGTGGATTCTCAATAATAAAAAACCTCGGATAAAGGGACACCACACTTAATGATCCTAGGGTCCCTAAGAAAAAAAAAATATATATATATATATATATATATAATTGTTGAAATTGAATTTATGGCGTACAAAGTTTTTTTTAGTCTACCCAACCAAAAACTCTTTGCACGAGGGGCTAATGTAAAAGGGTGTCTACCAATAAAAAAAGTAAATAAAATAAAAATGCTTTTTTTTTTATTAATGACATTCGAGAGTGCCCCGCAAGGGCCATCGCAGAAGTCCAAGATTGAGAAGTGCCTTGCAATGACATTCGAGAGGTGCCTCGCAAGGGTCACCGCAGAAGTCCAAGATTGAGAAGTGCCACTGCAAGGGTCACCGCCACTACAAGGGTCACTGCAACAATGACATTCGAGAGGTGTCTCGCAAGGCTCACCGCAGAAGTCCAAGATTGAGAAGTGCCACTGCAAGGGTCACCGCCACTGCAAGGGTCACTGCAGCAATGACATTCGAGAGGTGCCTTGCAAGGGTCACCGCAGAAGTCCAAGATTGAGAAGTGCCACTGCAAGGGTCACCACCACTGCAAGGGTCACTGCAGCAATGACATTCGAGAAGTGCCTCGCAAAGGTCACCGTAGAAGTGCCACTGCAAGGGTCACCGCAACAATGACATTCGAGATGACATTCGAGATGTGCCTCGCAAGGGTCACCACAGAAGTCCAAGATTGAGAAGTGCCACCGCAAGGGTCGCCGCCACTGCAAGGGTCACTGCATCAATGACATTCGAGGGGTGTCTCGTAAGGGTCACCGCAGAAGTCCAAGATTGAGAAGTGCCACTGCAAAGGTCACCGCCACTGCAAGGGTCACTACAACAATGACATTCGAGAGGTGCCTCGCAAGGGTCACCGCAGAAGTCCAAGATTGAGAAGTGCCACTGCAAGGGTCGCCGCCACTGCAAGGGTCACTGCAGTAATGACATTCGAGAGGTGCCTCGCAAGGGTCACCGCAGAAGTCCAAGATTGAGAAGTGCCACTGCAAGGGTCACTGCAGAAATGTTATCCGAGAAGTACCACTGCAAGGGTTCCGACAGAAGCTCATATTGAGAAGGAACCCACCCAGGGGGCCAGGATGAGGTATTAGCTACCACGAGCAACTCCTCATCATGAAACGTCATTCTTTAAAAGAACAACAAT
Source organism: Sambucus nigra (assembly GCA_949130495.1). Lineage (NCBI taxonomy): Eukaryota > Viridiplantae > Streptophyta > Magnoliopsida > Dipsacales > Adoxaceae > Sambucus > Sambucus nigra. The sequence continues at coordinate 184,207,534 of OX422210.1, forward strand.
ATTAACACTTTGCTTTCTTGTACAGGTTTCCTAATTGAGCAAGCATGGCTCAAATAGGCTAGTTGGGACCTCCTGGGAGTTTTGGCTTGGCGACTGAGGGACAAGGTATGTTGAGCAAGCTCAACCACTTAGCACTATAGGATTGAGAGAATACTAGTAGGAAGACCCAGAAGTCACTCAAGAGTACACACACTTCACAATTGGTCACAAATGAAGTGAGCAGCCAAAGAGTTGGCTACTCACAAGAAATAAACTCTTTATAAGAAAATGACTTTTTTAGAAGAAGGGGTCCTCAAGGTCCCTTTCAAGAAAAACAACAATTTTAGAGGAGATGAGTCCTTAAGGTCTCCTCTCTCAAGATTTGCAAAATTGCACCACAAGTTACCATTTCAAAAGATAACTACCAAATCTGATATTTTGTCCTCATTAGGGGACATATGTGCTTTTTGACTTTGGTCGGCGTCAGGTGGCGCCTGCAGGAGGGACAGGCAGGGCTGCCTGCAGGTAGGGACAAATGGTACACTTCAGACATTGTTCCCCACCAACCCTCTCAATTTTGGCGCCCAAAAATGCCAACTCATCCCTAATGCCCTAGTATAAATAGACCTCTGGGCAAGGTCAGTAGACAGATAATGGAAATTTCACTGTTACTCTGCTAAAATATCACCAGACCTACCTAGTATTCTCTCCCTGCTCATTCTCTTAGTGCTGAGTGCCTTGTTCCTTCACTCCCTACTGACAGCCATCATTCTCAGGTGTTTCTCTTGAGAAAATTACTATTTTTGCTGTGAAAGTTCATCTTCTTACAGGGAGCGAGTTGAAGCTTGAGTTCCATTGTTACCAGAAGAAGAAAGTTTCTTGAGAAGCTGCACCAAGAGACCTTAAAGACCTTGCAGGCAGCGTCCATTGGAGTGGGTCACGCCTCACCCTTTCCAGTTATTCATAGACTCCAGTCTCACTACCCTCCTACAGTTATATTATATTTTTAGCCGTTATATATGCATAAACATTTGCTAAATTACCCTTTGAGTTATATATCAACGAATTTACCCTCATGCACATGATCAAATTTTCATTAAAAAATTTAACATCGTGAGGTAGTTGGGATAACCTAGAATGTATTATAAAGTTTGGGTGGTTAAGTTTAAAAATTTGAAGTTGGGAGATGAAGGTAAAAAAAAAAGGGATGTATTTAGAGAAGAGTAATGATACTCTTTCCGGGTTCAAGTACTGGTTTAGTACCAAATGTGCTTTATTTGATTATACATTGGTGGGACCTACAATATTTCCTGGCGGGACCCACACCATAGTACAAACAAATAAAATAGTACCGGTACTAACACCCGGTGTGTCTAACATTTTCCATTTAGAGAAAGACTAGAGCGACTTGCTATTGAGATTTAAAAATGAGATTTAATGATGTGGCAACTGCCACATCATCAAGAAACCCACTCATTTGCTTTGTCACCCTATAAATTCATTTTTTCCCAAAATATATTTTTCAAGTTAAAAAAAAAACAGTCCAATCAATTAAAAAAAAATTCATTTTGAGTTGATTTTTGTATGGATCACTTGAAATGTTTAAATACCACAAAAAACAAAACTTTATTAAAAAAATAGTTTCTAACTATTTTAAAAAAATGGTCTGCGACATACCGTTGACGCGGGTATTTTTTTTTAAATAGTAAAATAAGTTTTTATGGTTTCCCTAAAATGTTTAAATACCACACAAAAAAACTCAACTAAAATATAATTTTTTTACTGTCTAAAAAAAATTGGTCCGCGTCAGCGGTACGTATAGGCGGTCCGACAACTTACACATACCGCTGGTGCGGTACATGTTTTCTAAAAGAGTAAAAAGATTATTTTTGAGTTGATTTTTTTTTTGCTTGCGGTATTTTAAAAAAATACTCTGCGCTAGTGGTATGTGTAGGTTGTTGGGAACCGCCTTTACATACTGCTGATGCGGATCATTTTTTTTTAAATAGTAAAAATTATTTTTGAGTTGAGTTTTTTGTGTGGTATTTAAACATTTTAGGGGACTTATAAAAACTTATTTTATTATTTTTTACTATTTAAAAAAGATGGTCTATGCCGACGGTATGTATACATAATTGGACTACTTATACTTATGGTTGATGTTGAACATTTTTTTAAAATAGTAAAAGAATATTTTTGTATTAAGATTTTTTATGTGATATTTAAACATTTGAGATAACTTATAAAAAATCAACTCTAAATGAATTATTTAAAATTAATTGAACTAATTTTTTTAATTTGAAAAATAAATAAATTTATGAAATTATTATGCAAATAAATGACTCATTCACATTATTAAATTTTATTTTGTAAGTCCCAACATCAAATCGCTCTCGTCTTTTGTCGTGTAATTAACCCAAATCATTCGTTTGATGGAGTGGGGTGACTTTTGTTTACGGCACCAGATTTGTTTGACAAGCAAGCTTATAAGGATACCCACATATAAAAAAAGGAACCCCCATCACGTAGGTCAGCTGGTAAGGGGCTGTCCTAGCTTAACCAAGGTCTCAGGTTCGAGCCTTGGGAATGCAACTGTGTTAAAATTTGGGAGGGAGAGCTTTGCCGCCTTTGTGATCCTACCCGGCTCGAACATGATTAGTCCCACGCCTAAGAAACGTGGGAAAGCTGTGGTCTAGACCAAAAAAAAAAAAATATAAAAAAGAGGAGAGATTAAAATATAAGGTTTTTTAGCAAAGGAACAAAAATAAAAAGCCCTTTGGCTTTGGTAATACGATTTATTTGGTTTAACGCATGAATCGACGAAAGAAGCATTCGTTTAGTATAGTGTGGATAGAAAAGGCAGTGCAGTATTAGTATTAGATTAGAGTAGACAGTATGTGCACAGGGCCCAACGGTGGGAGCCGAACACGAGGACTGGTGTTGAAAACTCTGATTTTGATCGGAGGGGCAATCTTGGTTAAGCGTCTCACTAAGTCCACCACTCGCTGGGACCACGCTCGCATCGTCTCTCACTCCCTCACCGGCGAAAAAGTAACGCTTTTTCTCTCTCACACACCCTCTCTCTCCACACTACGTTTTCTGTTTTTAATTTTTATTTATTTTCTTAATTGGTAGTTCTCAAAGGACCAAGCATTCAGGGATCCTGATAATTACTTCAATTTAAGGTACTCCCTTTTTTTTTCCTCCTAACATATCCTAGTATTTGGTTTCACCTACCACAAGACAAATGATTTCTTCTTGTTTTTGGCTGATCATTGATTTCTCTATCTTTTTAAAAGCACCCGCTTGTTGCTAATAATTGAAGGGTTTATGTTTTTGAGATTCATGTTCACTCATCTCTCAACTCATTTTGTAATAAAGTGGATACTAAGGACTGGAAAGGGAATTCCAGAATTCCTTTTTATTGTTTGGTTCAAACAGAAATTCTCATTTTCAGACATCTAAAATTCAAATTCCTTTTTCTCGCAAAAATTGGAAGAGAACAAATATCATTCTAACTAAAATACCATTCTACTTGATTTGAGTGTGCGTGTATGGTTGTGTGTGAAAGTGTGTATGCTTGAGAGTGTGTGTGTGTGTGTGTGTGTGCGTGTTAGTGTAATGTGTGTGAAAGTATGTATGCTTGAGTGTGTGAGTGTAAGTGTATGTGCATGTGTGGGTGTGTGTGTGAAAGCGAGAGTGTGTGTGAGAGAGAGCACATGTGTTTGTGTATTTTTGTGTGAATGTGTTCATATTGTTGTCTCACCACAAAAATAAGTTAGAATTCCAAGGAATATAGCAATTCCCCCATTTTAGAGGAGAAAGGGGAATTATATATTCTCCCAAAATTTCCAACCAAACATTGTAATTCTAGATGAGGGAATCCAAATTCCAGAAATCTGAAATTCCCTTTCCAAACCTCGAACCAAGCGAGCCCTAATAGTGTAATAAACAATACAAGTCAATATGGTGTTCTTCCCACTGGTTTGGATACTCTCCCATTACTGATTCTTTCAATGCATTACATATCATTAACATGCTATTGGTTACATATTATCATAAAGGATACAACTTCTATTGGTTGGTGCCACATATAATATAACGTTTATTGAGAGAATTTGGCGGTTTAAGAAAACCCAGATGAGATCTATCCATCCCTTGCTTACACTACACGAGTAATGCAAGATACTAGAAACGTAATAGCGTAAAATGATGGCCTTAATTGTACAGGGGATATTTTGACTTATTATTTAGGGATAAATTTTATTAACTTACGATTTAACTATGATTTTGGGGATTTTTTTAATTCTACGGACTTAGTAATACAAAAGGCTTTGGTCTTAAGTAACTCCCCTAATACTGCTCTGCAGCCTTGTGAATATTTGATATAGTTACTATCATGGTTTTTGGTGTACCTATGTAAATTTGGCTAATGTAATTTCAAGTTTTGAAGAAAATTGGATATTGGATTGTTCATTCCTCTCATAAGTCTCCCTCCTTTAGTTCTTCTTTATATCTCTTTCTTTATCTATTCATATTTATTGACGCTTTTGTAGATTTTGGTAATGTTTGATTGGTATTTTAAAACTACTTGCTTATTCTTAATCAAAGACCAAATCATTGTGTGCTCTGGAACATAACTTTTCCTGAAGTGTTAGCCAAACGGCTTGGATGTTTCGAGATTTTAATGTGTATAAAAAATTGTGTAGATGGCTTTCATGCCCGGCCGCAGAGATGGTTGATGGTTCAAAGGTTCTATATTTTGAACAAGTTAGTATTGTTAGCTGTCTATGTGATTTTCACTTTGTTGTTTTGTTTCCATTGCCTGGTGATTTTTTATTTATTATATTTTTGGTTTGTGCATTGACAGGCATTTTGGAGGACTCCTAATAAGCCATTTCGACAGGTATGCAACAACGGCATCTCTTAATCATCTGTGATCTACCCACTAAACTATGGACTGGTCTCACTTCATCTCACCAGTTGTGTTATTTTTGTTCGTTTTTATTATTTTAGTCTTGTTTGGCCAAACACCACGAGGGAAAATTAATTAAAGGGAATTACATTTCCGTTGTTTGCTTGTGTTGGAGGACTTTAATAACGCTAAGTGTATTAAAAGCGATGATTACTAATCAAGGATGATGAAATTAAGGAAATATGTAAAAATCACTTCGAGCGGTTACTGAATGAATATAATGGTGGGAGTAGATTAGATATAGAAGAATTTAGTGAGACTCGGGAATATATATTTTTGCGCAGGATTAGGGCAACAAAAATTAAGATTGCTCTAAAAAAAGATGAAAACATAGAGGGCTTTGGGATCAAATGGTATTCCTATTGAGGTTTGAAAGTGCTTAGGGGAGGAGGGAGTGTCTTAGCTAACACAATTGTTTATAAAATTATGGAGAGAACTCTAGAAACAAGAGGGTTTAAAATAAGTAGAACTAAAACAGAATATGTGGAGTGCTGTTTTAGTAATAATAGGAGGACAAATGGGGATGTGGTGAAACTTGAGGGTTAAGAGATACCTAAAAATGATCGTTTTCGTTATTTAGGCTCAATTATCCAAAAAGATGGAGATATTAGTGATGATGTTACTCGTTGAATTAAAGCAGGTTGGTCAAATGGAGAAGTGCTCACGGTGTAATGTGTGATCAACATATATCTTTGAAGCTAAAAGGAAAATTCTACAGGATAACCATCAGACTTAGGCCATTTCCAAACCTATCTTTCTCACCCCATTCAAAACAAGGGAGGACTTCTCAATTCTTGCGATTCCCAGCCCCTCAGCTTATTATATATTATTAGAAAAAGACTAAAAAACTAGGTTTCTAAACCTTAGCTTACCTTTCATGTTATATGTGATGGAGTTTTGGGCAACCAAAAATAAAATGCGTAGAAAATGAGCGTGGCGGAGATGAGAATGCTAAGATGGATTTGCAGTAAAACTCGAAAGGATAAAATTAGAATTGAAACAAATCCATGAAATGGTAAAAGTAGCTCGCATAGAAGATTAATTGAGTAAACATTGACTTAGATGGTTTGGACACGCCAAACGTAGACCAATGGATGCCCTCGTAAAGAAGAGTGATTTAGTTAGTATGGATGGTAACGTTAGGGGTAGAGGTAGGCTTAAATTGACTTGGTGAGATATTCTAAAAATGACATGTGTCATGTGGTTTAATTGAGAATATTGTGTTGAACAGAGCATGGAAAAATAGGATTCATGTAGCCGAGCCCAAATAATTGGAAAAAGGCGTTGTCGAGCTGAGTCGAGTGTTGAGCTTGTGTTGGAGGATCTTTTAGGATAAAAATCTAGGAGGAAAGAAATGAGAATATTATACCTAGGGAAAAATCTATATATACATATGAAACAGTTGATAAATGTGTGAAAACCTTTTAGGAATGGGAATTTTTTTTCATAGGCAAAATTCATATTCATATTCATATTAAATCTTTCATGATTCTTGTTCTTTTCTTCTCCATTTTGTCCGTAGTCTAGTTTATGGTCCTTTCATTCGTTGAAATAAGAACGTAGTAGAGACTTAACTTATGACTATGGTTCTTTAGTAAAAGAAAATACTTTGTGTAGGAAGGTAAAGTTACTAGTAGAGTTAGAAGAGTTGCTCCTAAAGAGCCGAGATGTAACCCTGTCTTGAAGAGCATGTTCACTAACGTAATGAGAGAGCTCTAACGTCTAGAGAGTTGAGGTAATGAAGTGTGAGAGAATAGTCACCACGTCAAAGAGTAAGTTAGAGACGGTACTACCAGGGTATATGGTTTTAAGCAAGGTGGTGGGTTGAAGGCGTGTCAGAGAATGTTCTTGGATAATGTTTATTCGAGGTTTTGATGCATGTTCTTTCTGAGCTCTGGCGTACTAGGCTGGTGAGAATTTATAACCTTTTACTAACAAAATAGAGTTGTGCTTTATAGGGGTTTGGGGTGATTGGGTACTTTATCTACAGTATCATGCATTAAATCTGGGTGTCAAAACAAACAAAAAGCACTTGAAATATTGGGAGAGGCGTAGATTTGTCAAAGCCAACAAATATCATTTTTGGGCTGCTTGGGGGTGGTGTGTGTGTGTGTGGGGTGGGTGGGGGGTGGGGGGGCTGGCTTTAGATTCAGGGGGTTAAGGTCATAATTCTGGAAATGGGGTTAAGGATTTGAATGGCTGGGTTGTGATGACTGAACAGCTGAGTGGGCTGGACTCGAAGCTCACGACCAGGTTTGGATCGAGTGAATGGAGGTCCTATGCTGGAATTAAGTATGCAATTGGGTCAACCCATATGTAAATGGGTCGAACGATGTGGGTGGGTCATGGGTTCACTTAACTCCTGCCGGAACTCCATTTCTTTCCACACTCTTGTTGAGCACAGGGAAGAACATTGACTTTCTCCATTGTCATTGGACAACCGTCCCAGGGTTCAAGGCACATCTCTATCCAAATGACAAAACACTCAGATCCAGCCTCATATACCCGTCGTCGATCCTGGGCGACTTCCATGGCAGAGGTTTTGAGGGCTCCATCGAACTGTCTGAGCCCAATTATGCCTCGATTTTGTTGAACGACACCTATGGAGTTGTCGCGGGCCTCTTTGTGAGTCCCAAGTTCATCTCAAATCTCCTTTTTCTCCTCTCGCATCCGGACAGGTGTGGTGGGTGATGGAATGAGAGGTGAAGACACTGCCGGCTGGTGGTGTGCATCGAGTCTTGCTCGGATTTCATCCATAATCAGGCCGAGGGTGTTTTCAAGGATGAAACCCTCTGCTGCAATGGGCCGCTTGAATTTTTTTCTTCGACGCTATTAAAGTGTTGTGCCATTTTGATTTAAAACAAACTGGTCAAGTGAGCCAAGTTGACGTAAACACCGTCAGTGCATCTAAAGAAGAATAGACAAACTAGCAGAATATTTAAAATATCAAATTTAAAGTGATTACAGTGTTTGGCCAAAAGCCTTATCTATAGCCGAAGTAATCTTGCTAACCAGGATATCTCTAAAAGTAAAAAGACTGCTAACCAGGATATCTCTAAAAGTAAAAAGACTGAAGAGGGCACTTTATGAATATTCCAAGAGATTACTACCCCCTAACTAGACTACCATCCCAAATAAGAAAATAAGCAATAAGAGAAAAAAAATAGAGTACAATTACCACACATTACAATGAACCCCTTTCTACTCTTTATTCACATATGAAGCATACCTGGTATTGTCTCTCGATAGTGATGCGAGCTGCTTCTTGAGGTGTTGATTTTGACCATCGATGCCGTCATCCTCGAGACTAGTGAAGTAGTTAGTCATACTGAGGCGGTTGGACTTGTGTTCATGCCCCTATTGGTTTTTATATACCTACTCTTGATTTTGTTGCTGCTAGAATTTACTCCTTTGTTTGAGGTGGCTCTAATATTACTTTTGTAAGGAAATTGTCCATTCATCACCTGACTGTCATCTTGTTGCAGAGATTTCATATGGTGAAGCCTTGTCCAAAAGAAATGAAATGTGATGTTGAGGTGGGATTCATTTGTATTTTGCTTTATTTTCCTTTTCAAGTTCCTGCTTTTTGTTGCCATTTTTATCTGTGCCGATACAATTCTAACTATCACTACTATTACATAAAGTGTGATGTCAAGTATGAAAAATAACCTTTTTTTTGTTTAGTTAGGAAATATGACATAACAGTATTACTGCTTTTCTGATTATTTAGTAGCTGCTAAAGAAATTAAGGTAGGGAGATGTGATAATATAGTGAGTAATAGTTTGATCGTTTAACTTGAAATTGTTTCCATACATTTTCTTCATGTCTATTTTAGTGATATTATTTTTGTTGAAGAACTGTGGCAAAGGATGTTGACTGAGCATAATTAAGAAATTCTACTTATATGGTGAGGATTGCTGTTATTATTTGTTACTGTGGAAATCCTAATCAAACATGACTAACTTGCTTTTGAAGAGCCCTTCGTGTTCATTTTGGTAGTACATTTGAAAGAGTTTGAAGTTGGGTCTTGTTGTCTGAAAATTATGTTATTTGTGGCCATTCTAGTTTGTGCTTACCCTGTTTTAAAGAGGGTATGGTAGTAATATTTTTCATTGCCTGTACACAGGCTTCTACAATCAACCATGTTGCCTTTTAGATATGGAGTTGTATTGTCGAGGCTATTTGTTTTTCCTTGCATGTGTTTATTGCAGGGATGCCTCCATAGATTTTTGTATTTAAATTTGTTCCATTTCTTAATAAAAATAAACTCCTAATTAGCGCTTCTCATTCCAACCCCAAATAAGAAAAAAAAGCTCTTTGTTTCCCCATCCTTTGTGTTGGAACTATTAAAAGAATCTGTTTTTACTTTGTTGTAAATGGGCTTCGTATCTTTTATCTTTAGTCTAATAATATCCAACTATTTTATTTTTACAGCTAAGTACATATGCCATTCGGGATGCGGAGGAGTACAAGAACTTTTGTGATCGACCAAAGGATCAGCGCCCACAGCCTGAAGAAGTAATTGGGGTAAGTCTTTGATGTGACTAAGCAGAAGCGATTTAACAATGAAAACAAACATTTGACAAAACAAACGAATCATTTTTGTCAATGAATGGAAAATTACAAGGGGCAGGCCTTTATTTATTGGCCCTGAACCTAGAGTCTGAATCCCATTCAAAATTTTCAAGATAATTTAAAAAAAAATATAAATAAAGATAATACTTAAAAGATAATTAAAAGACTTTAAAATAAAAGCAAAATCCTCCTTCCTCTCTCTCTCTCCCTCTCCCCTTTGTGAAAGCTCGTCCTCGAGCTTTAGAGGGGAATGTTATTCATTTCATTCTGATTGTAGGTGAACATATCAAAACTTGATCTTCCACTCCCTCACACTCCTCTCCCATCCCATCAGTTATGATACGGATGGTAAGATTGCGGTCGGCTAACACTTTGTGAACAAAAGCACCAAACTCATAGCATTTTGCTGATCGAGTCTTGTTGGCACCTGAGATCATAGTAGTCGTTCCCTTTGAATCTTGATTGCTAAAGGCCAAACATAAATATTCCTCAACCTTATGTGCTTATTTTGCTGCCTTTTCAGAGGTCCCAATCTCATTAAGTCAAAGCTTTGACTTATTGTACAATTGAAGTCAATTAATAAATGGAACATCTCTCCGTGACTGTCATTAAATTATGTCGCATGTTCTAAACACATGTAAATAAATTTCTCTCATACATTGCTGGCACACAGGCTGCCTCAAATATGTCTTTTTCCACGAGGTTATGGGCAACTTTCCCGCTTCTCGGCATTATTGACAAGCCATTTCAGCAAACCTCCAATTGTCAAACACATTCGATGCCCTTCTACCCCTTGTACCAAAAAATCTTGTCTAATAAATCTATCCAATTCAAAAATACACGAAACTCCATTTTGCCTTCATATGTGGGCACGTCAACTCATTTCTGCTTCTGTGCTTTTAATATAGCCATTAGGACTTGAATTAGTAGTTTTTAGTTTTTCTAGAATGACTCAAAACTTTATATAAATATTAATTGTTTGATTGAAGAATCCAGTATTTTTTTAGTGATTATATACATAAGACACAAGTTGGGATTGAACCAAAAACAGTAGTCGGAGTGGGATATAGTTGGATTCAAAACGGTCGTGTGTTTAGTGGCTATAACTTGTTCACTGGTGTGTTTAACCCATTTTTTCAACGAAAATGACCGAGGAGATGATGCACGTCCTATTAGAAGCACGTTATAACGCTGGAGATGAAGGGAGAAGTTGGAGGGAATTGGCGTTTCTGGTGTCATTACTCTAATATTGAATTTGTTGGGTCATCTTATAGGATAAAAGCACATTTAAAAATGTTGCATAATCAGTGTGGAAATGGCCTTACAAAGATACAAAATGATGCTGATACGGCCTAAATTAGGTTACTTGGTTGTTAATGTTGCATGTTTTGTATAACTCTTGGAGAAGGATAAATTGAGTTGGTGATTGACATATTGTCATAATGATGTATATTTTTTCATATTAATTAGGAAATAATATAATATATATATATATATTCTTCTGGGTGCATGCCCGTATCCTATCTTTTGAGAATTTTGGAAACACTGCACCTGCATTGTGTTGCACTGACACCCCGTCCTTGTCCATGCTTCTTAACACGGCAACAGTGGTGGTTGTGATGTGTGTGCTACTGTTTGTGAGTCCACAATAGTGGTGGTTGTGAGGTGTAATATATATGTATATATATATTTTTTGTAGGACATAGCAGAACATTTGACTACCATTTACCTTAAACGTTGTGATCGAGGGAAACGCTGCTTGTATGAAGGCTCCACCCCACCAGATGGATTCCCTAATTCATGGGTATTTTGTTGATCCCCTTTCTCACTGTTCAATATGTGCTATCGAGATACAAAACTGGGGTGAATTTCGTTACTATCTTAATCGAACCTGTGTTACTTCTATGTGCAGTTACAAATATTTATAATGATATTTTTTTTGTATCCAACAGAATGGTGCGACATATTGTACCTCAGAACTAGCGGTCTTGAAGAACAATGAGATACATACCTCAGATAGGGGCTTTGATGATGATGGCAATCAAGTTAGTTTTGTTGACCTTATTATCTCACTGCGGAGACCTTAGATAGTTGAACAGTTGCAGTTTGCTTGACAAACCAAAAGCCTCTCGTGATATTGTTTTTGTTTATATTTGTGTATTTCAGGTTTGGGGAGTGAAGGGAGGTCCGTATGAGTTCAAGCCTGCGCCTGCCTCGAGCTTTGTTGACATGTTCCCTCTAAATTTTCCTCCTCAGTCCATGGAGAAAAGGATAGAGGGTTCATTTATCCTACAAGAATGACCACTTGTTAATTGACTGCAATATGTAAATTTCTACTTCATTTATCAATATTTATGTTTGTTATCAATACCAATTACAAACATGGTGTGAATATAGACGGGAGGGGGGAATCAGGATGGATGCAGAAAGAGAAAAATCTGTCTTTGATGATGCCATTTTTTTTTTGTGTGAATATTCTCTGTTACTGGTATGTTTATTCTTCATTACATGCGGAAAGAGAGATCCTATAAGGGTCGTTTGGTTATTCTTCATCACATGCCCTTGATCGTAGTTGGAACGAGGAGGGCAACCGACTGACTTCCTTGGAAATCAGTTTGGGGGTTTGTGTGATAGGCCACTTAATTTAGGCAGTGTGAAGCGGGTCTAGAAATAGTTTTTTATTTCTTTTTTTTAAAGGCAGAAATAAAACTTAATTCCAAAAATGATGCTGTTCTAATCTTATTTGCAAAAATATGGATTTTGCTGCAGTTCTAATCTTATTTGAAAAAATATGGACTTTGTAATGTCGCTGTCGATAAGAGCTTTCACTAATGTGAAGTCGTGGTCATCGAAACATCACATCGGATGCCTATATTGTTAAACCTCCGTAATTATGCTCGTGTGAATTGATTTAGTCAACTGAGTGGTTGTACATAGGTTTAGACTTGGCAAAATGAGGTACAACACGATAACACGACACGACACGAAATTATAAGTTAATGGGTTTAGTTTTATTGGGTTTGGGTCATTAACGGGCCAACACGGTAGATCTGTTATCATAACGAATCGGGTTTGGGTTTGTACTCTTATAAGATTAAACCTGTCTATATCCATTATTACACGTTGGTGGTACCGGGTTTTATTGAGTCGTGTGGCCTGAACTAATATTACACCCATTATAACCCGTTACTAGGTAAACGATATATATTTATATATATAACAATGCTTTTGTGCGGACTAGTTCGCATTTTAAGAATGCGGACTGGACATGTGTCACTTAACGGTGCACTTAGAAATTATCGCCTAAATTATAGGCACATTCTATCTCTTCTGGGCTCACCGCCAGATGACATTAGGGATGACAATTTTTCTCGAAAACCCCAAAACTGGTGGTTATCCGAAAAAAAATTCCCGAAAAATATTCCAAAATTCGGGGATCGGTTAGGGTTCGGGGTGTAAAAAAATTTCTCGAAAAAATTTCGGGTTCGGGTTCGGGTATCCACGGGGATACTCGATTTATTAATATATAATAATATATATATAATGCTCCTGTGCGGACTAGTTCGCATTTTAAGAATGCGAACTGAACATGTGTCACCTAACGGTGCGCATAGAAATTATCGCCTAAATTATAGGCACACTCTCTCTTTTCTGGGTTCATCGTCAGGTGACACATGTCTGGTTCGCATTCTTTAAATGCGGATTAGTCTGCACAAGAGTATATATATATATATAAGTATTAAGTATAAAAGGAATGGAGACCGTGTGCTTGTTTTTTTAGCGCTAGCCCTCCTCACATGCGCCGCTCATCTCTCTCTCCCATCTCCCCTCCCTCATCACACGACTTCGAATTTACTCCTCCTTCCTCACGTCGGTGACGTCACGAACTCCTCCTTCCTCGGAGGAAGCAGATAGCCGTAGTACAAATTCACCACTTCGTCCATTTCGTTAAAAGATTTTTGCTATTGCTGAATTCCAGTTCCTATTGCTTAATTTTAGAGTTGATTTTTGTTGTCTTATAGCTGAATTTTGTGGCTAGGGTTCATTAATCTTACACGGATGTTTATTCACTGTGTTTATTTTTACAGTCTTTTGTATTACTGTTGCTTATTTGGTTGTAATGCAATTAAGGTATTTGTGAGTTTGAACTTTGAAGTTCAATTTGTTTGTTGCTAAGATCACATGCTTATTCACTGTGTTTATTTTCACATTGGATTCCTCAGTTCCTGTTGATTATTGTCTTGATTGTTTTTTAGTATTGTTGGGATATAATTTAAAGTTTTAAAAAAATGGCGGGGAACCCGATACCCGATTTAAACGGGGACGGGGATCCCCGAACTCGTTATAACGGGGAACGGGGTGGGGACGGGGATGGATATTTCTAACGGGGACGGGGATGGGGATGCCATTCTCCTATCCCGAACCGATTCGTTGCCATCCCTAGGTGACACATGTCCGGTCCGCACAAGAGCCGGACTATATATACACACACACGCACACACACGCACACACACACACACACACACACACCCACTCCCTAAGTTAATCTCAATCGTTAGATTAAAAAATTAGACATCAAATCCACCCATTTAAAATTTGATTTGAAAAAAATAATATAAATTAATTTTTAAAATTTTTGGAAAATAATTTTCTTAACGGGGTAATTATGACACGACCCAAATCCACCCATTTACTAACGGGTATTAATGGTTCGGTTCGTGTCACCCGTTAATATTATTGGGTCGTGTTCGGATTAAAGTTTTTATAATCGTTAAGCTAACGGGTCGTGTTTGGGTTAGAGTGATTTTACACGAAACCGTTAAAACACGACACGAACATGACCCAACATGATCCGTTACCAGGCCTACATAGGTTATTTAAAGGCCACATTTTAGGAATTTGTTTATCCTGTAAATGCTATAAATATTTGCCTCCATAGAGAGAATGATGATAATAATTTTTCAATTTTACATGGTATCAGAGTGATCGAGTTTGATTCGAGCGTCCTCTCCAGCGTCTCCACCCCAACCTCTTAACAACCACCCACCACCCCTCTCTGCACAATTAACCTTTTCCTCCTATTTCCTCCATCCTTCAACTAAGCCATCTCCTAACCCTACCTCATCACCACGTCTTCTACCACCCAAGAAGGCTCTTCTCATACCCCATCTATTGTTGTCCCGTTAAATTGACTGATGACAATTACCTACTTTGGTCTCACCAAATTGAAGTCTTTCTGTAGAGCAAAATTATGGTAAGTATGTTGATGGCTCGTTTTTGCAGCCCGCTGTTGAATTGACACGTTTTGGCCTGGCTCTGGGATCATAAGACTCCTGTTAACATCATCTCTGCCATTATGTCTCGAGTCTCTGCTTGCTGCTGTGATTGGATGTTCCACCTTTGCTAAACCGTGGACCATCATTCAAGATCACTTCTCTGAAGTTTGTTGCCAATACCACTTTTTACCGTAAGAGGTTCACCAGTCTTACCAGTGGCATCCACTCCATAACTGACTATCTCCAGGCGGTTAAGTCTAGTGCAGATGCTTTCGCTACCATTGGCGAACCCATCTCCAACACGGATCTTGTTAACTCTGCTCTGAATGGTCTTAGCCCCGAGTTCGAGATCCTTGTCAATGCTATAAATAGTTTTGACACTCCTCTCGACTTTCCCAAACTCTGGTCTTGCCTCCTGAATTAGGAGGCTTGCGATAAGTCCACTCCCACCACACCACCTGTTGCCCCCTAACTTCCCAACATGCCCCTCGTTCTCATACCACCCCCTGAACAAAACTACCGTAAAAAAGGATAGAGGAACCCTAATCGCCCTTATACCAACAAAGCCCCTTACCCTTGCCTGACCTTCTTGGATCTGTTCCTACATAACAATCCATGGCCTAATGCTAACTCTTCTTTGGCTTCAGTCACTCGACCAATATTTTCTCCCGCCACTCCACCTTTACCCAACCATCAGTGCCATGCCCCTTTAACTTTGCCTTTGTTGGACTTCAGATAGCCCTACCTCTACAACCCTCCAATGACTCTAACTGGTATCCTAACACCGGAGCGTCCACTCACATTATCGGCAATCCTATGGTCCTTCAGCAATGTTATTCTTATTCCGGACCATGCTTGACATTGGTGATCATCTCCCCATCACTTATGCGGGTACCATGTCACTTCCTTTTGGTTCTTCTTCTTTTCATATTAACAATGTATATGTTGTTCCTTTCATGCGTAATAATCTATTATCTATTTCTCAATTCTGTAAAGATAATAAAATTCTCTGTGCCTTTGATGCACATAATTTTATATCTTTGATCTCATTATTAGGTCTCTTCTTTATCAGGCACTATGTAAAAATCGTCTTTACAAGCTTCTTGCTCTTCCATTGTGGCATCATAGACTTGGCCATCCCTCTGATAAAGTCATATCTTATTTAGGATTGCATAATTTTTTATCTCCTACTTTTAAGACTATTTCTTCCTTTTATCAAGGGCGTGCCTTGAAAAAATTCACACACCTCCCCTTTCCCCAATGAAATGAAATAAAAAGTGATGCGCCTTTTCCTTTAATACATTTCGATGTTTGGCAATCTCCTAATATCTCCATCTCTGATTACAATTATCACGTGCTTTTTACTTATGATTATACTTGTTTTTCCTAGTTATGTTTTATGAAACATAAATAAGAGGTTCTTATGCACTTTAAGAATTTTATCACCTACACACATACACAATTCTCCTCCTCTATCAAACAATTTCAATGTGATGGAGGGGGAGAATATGAGGGTCTTTTTCAGGAATTTTGCATGTCTCTTGGCATTCATCGTTGTCTCTCTGGGCCTCACACACCCGCCCTGAATGATCTTGCTGAACGAAAGTATCGTCATATTGGGGATATGTCATGTACTTTCCTTCTCTCTAGTTATGTTCCCCTCTACCATTGGTCTGAAGCTCTCTCCACCTCTGTCCATCTTATCAATCATTTCCCCTCTCCCGTTCTTATTTGAGCCTTCCCTTTCTCTCATCTCTATGGGCATTTCCCCTCATACTCTGAACTTCGTGTCTTTGATTGTGCCCGTTATCTGCATTTGGGTGTTTATTTCACTATTTTTTTTTTAAAAACAACAACTTATTTATTAAAAAGCATAGAAGGAAAAGCCTCTTCTATATGGCTTACATGACTTGAAACCCTATCTTCAACATTGACGATGGAATACTTGAATAAGAAACTAGGTTCTTTATAAAATAGAACCTTTACAATTATATGGAACATAGTAAAATTTTAGCGATAGCTTGTTCCACTGATAGAAGAACCCCAACAACTAATCAACTCTGAAATTTGGCAGTCCATCTATCAATAGTGATTAAACCTTTAGTTTTCTTTGGAAAATCTTCAATGTTATTGGAGAAAATGTCAATCCCTTATTCACTACCTCTTTTAACTAAGAAATTAACAACTTGGTTACCCTCCATATATGAATGAGATATGGTGTATGATTTGCTTTAACATTTGTTGAATTTGAAGAATATGCCACCGTATTTTCCAAGGTGTAGAGGCCTTTCCTTGAAGAATATCAACCAAAGTTTTTGAATCACTTTCAATAATGAGCTCGTAGTCTTTAAAATCCATGAAGAATTCCAGACCAATTTTAAGAGATTGTGCTTCTGCTTCCATATTAGAAACATCTTTTCACTATAAATTATTGCCAAGGACTGGTGAATGTGTGTTTCTAGGTTATAACATTCGATACAAATGATAACGTTGCTTCGATAGCTCGACATGTCGTGTCTACATATTCAAAATGTTCGCTTCAATGAACACCACTTTCCCTCCTTTACTAATGTCCCCACCTCCACCCCTCTCCCTGGATATCCGTACCCCTTATGCCTCCTTCACTTACCGCAACTCCCCCTCCTTACCCCCACCCATTCCTTTACGACCTCCTCATGAACCATATCCTCTAATCTATCACCATTGATTTATCCAACCACTTCCATACATATCTCTCCCTCCTTCCAACCCGCATACATTCCCTCATCCTTTACTCCTACTCGACATCCCATGATCACTCGTCAGCAAATCGGTACCCACAAGCCCCTCCACCGAATAGACGGTACCATCAAATATCACTTTCCCAAATCCCTTCTGGTTCACCTACTGCCCTTTACCTCCCAACCCATCTGTTACTCTCAGGCCTCCCGCATTATTGAATGGCGTCTGGCCATGACTACAGAGCTTAATGCCTTACTTAAGAAATCTACTTGGGTTCTTATTCCTCCAGATTCTACTCAATATATAGTTGACTGCAAATGGGTGTTTAAGATAAAATGCCGTGCTGATGGTTCTATTGAGCGCCACAAGGCTCACTTGGTTGCCAAGGGTTTTCACTAATAGACCGATATTGATTTTGAGGAAACATTCAACCCAGTCATTAAGCTCACTACAGTTCGTACAGTTCTCAGTGGTCTCTTTGTTAACTTGATGTGAAAAATGCTTTTCTCCATCCTTGATGAGAACATTTAAATGAGCCAACCTTTTGGCTTCACTGATTTTGCACATCCTGATTACGCATTCCTTATCAAAAAGGCCATTTATGGCCACATAAAATATCCCCGTGTCTAGTTCTAGTGACTTAGTGTTTTCTTCTCCATTATAGGTTCACTCAAATTCGTGCCGATCATTATCTGTTCATCTAAAAATTTGAGTCTGTTATTATATACTTTCTATTGTACATGTATGATATCATTCTTATTGGAAACACTCCACACTGCCCCACTTCCTTCATTACCACATGTGAAAGGAATTTGAACTAAGTGATCTCGGCTCCCTCTTAGTCTTGAATCCACCTACTCCCATAACTCTTGTGGCCATCCCCGATCCCCATCGCAGAGGGAAAAGTATCCTTCGGGTCCCGCGCGTCCCCTCTCTCGAGAGCGCTTCGGCCGGATTCGATTTGTGAGGTGTGAAAATGAAGAGAGATTCAGAGTCGCCAGTCTATTTTACTCAAAACAGACAAAAGAAAAAGGGGAAGCCACCCCGAAGGATGGCATCCAAAGACATACTGGTGCGTGCGAAACCAAAATGATTCGAGAAGGGTTCGAAAGCTTAGTTACGAAATGGGAAGGTGTTAGGCACCCATTCCGCCCTTTCGGTCTCTCATGAATATTTGCTATTTTCCTTTATATTTCCCCCTGTGATATGTGTGCATGTGTATATATAGAATGGAGGTAGGAATCCTCGACTTGTATCATGGAAAAGATAAAGCGAGTCATCCGTAGTAATGTGAGATTAATGTAGAAAATAGGATTTACGCGATTACCCCTACATTGATCATTATAAGGTAACGATAACGCATGTGGAGTAATACGCCACTAAGAACGAATATATATATAATAGAAAATGAGATAAAGAGAAGATAGAAAATAAGAGAAAAAGTGAGACAAGGACTCGAGTCTCGGGTTTTACCCCGAGACGCCTACGTAGCCTATAAAGGCATCAAAGTCCACGTAGTTCGCATACAAAACGAGGGGTGGGGTTTAACCCATAAATCCAAATGGAAAAATCTCTTATTTGTAAGTGTGTGTGTGTGTGTAGAAAAAGTGTTTTAGTTGTGAGAAAAGTGTGGAAAAAGTGTGAGAATCCCTATTTGGAATTTATGAGCAAACCCTCTTTTTCTGTTTTTTTTTTGGGTTTTATTTATATGAAAATAGGAGATGTGAAATAATACTAGATAAAACTATGTTAGGATATGTGAAATAAGATAATAAAAGTGCTTAAGTAATAAAACAAGTTATTGCAAATTTAAGAAGATCTGAAGAGAAAGATGGACCTTCTTGGAGACTTTGAGTTTGATCTTGAATGTTGAAAAGCAGCCCTTGCACTTGGATGATGATGGAGAATGGTTAATTCATCAAGTTTGATGAAAGGGATGATGAAAAGTGGAAGTAAAAAAGGGATTTGGAAGTGAAAATCACGCTGCCTTCGAGAGAGGTTTCTAGGGTTTGCTGAAAGTGATTTGCTCCTGATCTGAGCTCTCCTTGCAAATGAGGCCAAGGCCTCCTTTTATAGGCCCAGGGGTCTGCCGATTGGCATTGCCATGGCACTACCTATCGGCAGGTGCCGATAGGCAGGGTCTGGGACCTGCCATTTGGCAGTGCGCTTCAGGCTTTTTAGGAAAATTGGCCGCCGAGGGCAAACCGTTGGTCAAAATCGCACACGGGGCATACCGTTGGAAAGGTATTTCAGATACCTTTGAAAGTCCTTTGGACCGCTCCCGAGCTTGGGAGTTGACTTTGGGTCAAATGTGGCTCGAAAGTGTTTGTCGATCCGCTGGACGGGGAATCGTTCGGACGCAAATGGATTGTTCGTCCGCATGGTAAGTCCGAATCGCGCATGGGATGGACCGTTAGAAAGGTTAGGAGATGTACTTCGACATTCCAAAGAGTTTGACCCGGTTTGGAGAGTTGACTTTGGTCAACCGGGCTCGAGAAGCGCTCGGTGACCTCTCGGAGTCAAACGGATCGTTCGTCCACATGGAAAGTTGGAATCGCGTACGGGATGCATCGTTGGAAAGGGTTTTGAGTACACTTCGAAGATTCATTCAGCCTCGGTCGAGCTGAATAATTGACTTAGGTCAAACAGAGCCCGAGAGCGCCCGGTGGCCTCTAGGTTGGGTTTCGGACGCAAACGTATCGTTCGTCCGCATGGTAAGTTCGAATCGCGCATAGGACGGACCGTTAGAAAGAGTATTCAGTGCCCTTCGAAGATTCATTAAGTCTCGATCGAGACGAAGAGTTTAACTTTTGGTCAAACCGAGCCGGGGAGTGCCCGATGGCTTTTAGGTCAGGTTTTGGACGCAAACGGACCGTTCGTCCTCATGGTAAGTCAGAATTGTGCATGGGGTGGACCGTTGAAAAGGGTATTCAGTGCCATTCGAAGATTCATTCAGTCTCGGTCGAGACAAAAAGTTTGACTTTTGGGTCAAACTGAGCCGGGGAGTGCCCGATGGCTTTTAGGTCAGTAATCGGGATGTGACTAGGGTACAGTGATGAGTGGAGGTACTAGGGACCTAAGGAGAGTTAGGGGGTAACAAAATGAGGTGTCTACATAGCCCCTCGACGGGTGAGTTTGGAACAAATGATAGCTGTCGATTAGACACCTCATGATGCTTCCGAGAGAGTATGACCAATTTAGAGGATCGAGTCTGATTCTGAGGACCTAAGGAAGCGAGGATGACAGATTCAGAGGGTCGAGGTCGATTCTGAAGACCTAAGGAGCATGCTAGGGAAGACCAAATGAGGTCGATTCTGAGGACCTAAGGAAGCGAGGATGACCGATTTAGAGGGTCGAGGTCAATTCTGAGGACCCAAGGAGCGTGCTATGGACGACCAAATCAGAGGATCGAGGTCGATTCTGAGGACCTAAGGAAGAGAGGGTGACCAATTCAGAGGGTCGGGGTCAGTTATGAGGACCTAAGGAGCGAGGGTGACCAATTTAGAGGGTCGAGGTCAGTTCTGAGGACCTAAGGAAGTGAGGATGACCAATTCAGATGGTCGAGGTCAATTCTGAGGACCTAAGAGTGGTGACGATTGAGGAACGAGGTCAATTCTGACCTAACTCAGGTGATGATCCAAGACCGGGATCAATTGTGACCCAAAAGTGGTGACGATCGAGGACCGAGGCCAATTCTGACCTAACTTAGGTGACGATCTAAGACCGGGGTCAATTCTAACCCAAGAGTGGTGACTACCGAGGACCGAGGTCAATTCTGACCTAACTCAGGTGACGATCCAAGACCGGGGTCAATTTTGACCCAAGAGTGATGACGACCGAGGATCGAGGTCAATTCTGACCTAACTTAGGTGACGATACAAGACCAGGATCAATTTTGACCCAAGAGTGATGACGACCGAGGATCGAGGTCAATTCTGACCTAACTCAGGTGATGATCCAAGACCGAGGTCAATTCTGACCCGAGAGTGGTGACGCCCGAGGACCGAGGTCAATTCTGACCTAACTTAGGTGACGATCCAAGACCGGGGTCAATTTTGACCCAAGATTGGTGACGACCGAGGACCGAGGCCAATTCTGACCTAACTCAGGTGACGATCCAAGACCGGGGTCAATTTTGACCCAAGAGTGGTGACGACCGAGAATCGAGGACAATTCTGACCTAACTCAGGTGACGATCCAAGACTAGGGTCAATTCTGACCCGAGAGTGGTGACGACCGAGGACCGAGGTCAATTCTGACCTAACTCAGCTGACGATCCAAGACCGGGGTCAATTCTGACCCAAGAGTGGTGACGATCGAGGACCGAGGTCAATTCTGACCTAACTCAGGTGACGATCCAAGACCGGGGTCAATTCTGACCTAAGAGTGGTGATGATCGAGGACTGAGGTCAATTCTGACCTAACTCGGGTGACGATCCAAGACCGGGGTCAATTCTGATCCAAGAGTGGTGACGATCAAGGATCGAGGTCAATTCTGACCTAACTCAGGTGACGATCCAAGACCGGGGTCAATTTTGACCCAAGAGTGGTGACGACCGAGGACCGAGGTCAATTCTGACCTAACTTTAGGTGACGATCCAAGATCGGGGTCAATTCTGACCCAAGAGTGGTGACGATCGAGGACTGAGGTCAATTCTGACCTAACTCAGGTGACGATCCAGGACCGAGGTCAATTCTGACCTAAGAGTGATTGCATTTCCTTGAGAAAAGAAAAGAGTTCCACTGGGGATAAGAATTGGATTTGAGGTTCCGCTGGGGATAAGAATTGGATTTGAGGTTCCGCTGGGGATAAGAATTAGATTTGAGGTACCGCTGGGGAACGATGAATGAGTTGGGGAAGATTTGGATCGTCCTTTGGGAGAGATTGCCTGAGGCGAGTGATTCTTTTGAATTTCGCTGGGAAAAATACCATGCGATATTGCTTCGCACCGGGTAGCCGATGGCTGGGGAGGCTTTGTGTCTTTGATTTGAGCGGTGGAGCTGATTGTTGGGGGGATAACCGGTTTGAGGTTGTAAACTCTGCTGAGGAGGTGATTAGTGTAATACCCCGTATTTTTATGCTTTCTAAATTTTGGGGATTTATTAAATTTAATGTGAGTTGTTAATTTAATATAAATCCGAAAATTAATTATTTTTATAATTACTAACGCGATGAGAGTTAGTAATCATTGGAAACTTGTTAAATATTACTAATGAGCAAAGTAATATAATATTGGTTCTATAAAATGTCACGAGTGAATAAAATGACAATTTTGGAAATTTGAGTCGGGACGCGCCCGTGTCGCATCGGGACTAAATATTGATTAATAAAAGTGAATAAATTATAAGTCACCCGTATGGTCATTTCGAGTGCGCCAAAGTGTCCGGAAGGGTCGAGATAGTCAAAATTATGTACCCGGGAGTTTAGTTTGCGTCTCGAGGCGTTTCTAGGCTTAATTGGTACCCCGGGAGGGCATTTTGGACATTTCATAATTTTGGGTAATTAAACCCACGAAAATTACAAGGTTATATCATATGCTTAGGGTTTCCTTCTAGGTTTAACACAACCAAAATCAAGTGACGGGCATTGGAGAAGGAAGGAGAGAGCTTGCCAAGGAATTCTAGGCCGAAAACCCCTCCGTTTGCGCCGCTGTCGCCGCCAAACGAGAGATCACATCGCAAGGATCGTAACCACACTGATTTCAGCACAAATCAGAGACCAAAAATTCCCAGGCAAGTATTTATCTTGCTTAATTTCGTTAATGCATCATTCATGTTAGTCTAGGGTTGATTAAGATGAGTTTCATAGAAGAAAACCCATGTTGGAGATAGGAAATTGCATGTAGTAATGATATAAATGATAATATGGAAATTCCCTTCATATGTAGAGGTTGAACCACGAATTTATGATGGATTAGAAGTAGAAATTCTAGAAAAAGGTTGAATAGAACAAAGTTAAAGAAATTTCTAGGGTTCATGAGATTTATATAAGTTTTGGCCCTTTAATCCATGGATATTGATGAAAATTCACATGCTTTACGCAGAAGATTGATAGTTTGGGTTTATAATGTTTGTATTAGGAATTTCTGGGAGTTTGGATGTTAAAAATTTGAAATTGGATGATGTTGGATGATAGAACCCGTAACTGATTTTTCTGCACATTCGCCATACCTGTTTGATCGATCGATCGATCGAATCAGGAGTGTCGATCGATCGAGCTCCTGCCATCGATCGATCGACCCCTCCTGGCAGACTCATATTCCCCCTTTTAAATAGTTGATTTCAATTTAAATGAGTAATAATCCTTGGACATCCTTATTAGAATATTTTGGGAGATAAAGAAGACCAGTAGGACTTATTAAAAATATGAAACCTTTAATGTAAGATGAGATTTACATTTTTACGGGGATGTTTACATATAAGGGACGATGGAATTATGTATTAAAGGGAGAGGCGCGTAAGGTAGTTACGTTGGAAAATAGATGAGTACCTACTGAATTCTACACTTGGGAGGATATAATCCATGAGTGTTACGTAGTAAGTTGGAATAATCCCTCAAATTAAAGTAAGAGACGAACCGTTATACGCAATAACTAAGTAATGAAAAATAAGGATAAATATCATAATTATGGGTTATGAGATGTACCTAAACTTGATATGGTAATAATAGTATATTTATATGACTGTGTTTATGCATATACTGTATACGTGTGAAAATCATGCCCGCGCTACTTGCTATCCATGAGGTTATCGCGCTGGGACAGTCTTATCTCGATGTGACCTTTATGGGGGATATTGACTCGTACCCCAGAAGATAGAGATCCTTTGGTACAGGCTAATCGGATCGATAGTCAGACGGCCTAAGAGACGTGGGGGCATGTGCTGACCTCTTAGAGATCGGGACTCTATGCTTCGCCTCAATATTGTTTGTGTTTGTGTTAATACAGTTCGAGAGTGATTCCGAACTTGTATTTCCCTTAGTACGAGTGATACGGGGACTGGATAGTAGAGTATGCCCGCACCATAATTATTATGTGGGGTGCTGTTAGAATATATATATATATATATATTATATGAGTATTTAATATATATATATATATATTTATTTAAATCTGGAATTTGGGAACTACCTACTGTGTTTATGGTAAGTAAGAAATGAATAATGATTTTAATTGAGAAATAAGTGTTTTAAAAAAGTATAATATGTTACTGGGAAACTTTATCAGCAAATAAAGTTTAAATGAGAACTTTATTATTAAATGAAATTTACCCCTTAAATAGTTGAAACTATCAGTTTAGATCTTACGAGCAACCTAAGATAAGATAAGTTAAACCGTTGGGAAGGTTAGTGCGATAGGTGTGCACATTAGAAGAGAGGTGAGAATTTCTCAAGGGAGTGCCGCACTAACATGTTGTTGCATTGGCCATTAAAAATTTTAAATACTTGCTACACAAATTTTAAATCATTTTTACTATCGGGCTCTGACCCGTTTCCATCTTCTTTTCTCTCTTGTATATATATGTATATATTACAGGTGCCCAGCCACATGGGCGTCTTGCATAGGATTCTTTGGAAGGAACGTGCTGCAGATTAGGTGGGAGTTGCAGGCCTCTTGCTTAGACGACCTCATCTGTTGATTCCACTTCTAGCTCTATTTATTCAGTTGGGCATGTGTTGCCCTTTTCCATTATTCAGTTGTTTATGGGATATTGTGATTTGTTTACTTCGAGTATTTACTCTTTGGGATTTATTACTGTCAGGATGTTTTCTTTTAGGTTTTAATGTTGGGATTACTTAGTTGGATGTTTAAACTAATTGGATTGTTTGTTCCAGTATATTGGTTGGATGATTCTTAAATTATGAATTATGTCAAGTTTTAAATTATTGGTTTTAAATAAAATTTGGAAAGCAATGTCTAAAATGGTTTTGACACTTAGCTTAATTATTAAGGGTGTTTAAAATGGGTAAAGTTATTTTTACGACAGTGATGCTAAGAATGAACCAACCGTCACCTTGATTATAATTTAATAAAGGACTGATCACCCAGTATTTAATTAGGCGGGGTGTCACAATTAGGTGGTCCGGGCGCATTGCTCGAGAGGTCGTTCGCTTGGATTTTGAGGGTTCCGTTGGGGAAAAAGAGGTTTCGCCTGAAGGAGTGCGAAATTTTCTTGACGAAAACGTTCCAAATCCTTCTTGGGATTTTTAGGAATTTTTTGAGGATTTTTCAGGGTTTTCTGGCATTTTCCAGGAATTCCTGTACGAAATTTTAAGGGGGTACCGGCCGGCATAGACTGAGGGGTGCCATTTGGCAGTGGCACGGATTTTTGAATTGCCTCAGGAAGGTGAGGAGTCAGTGCCGATCGGTATAGAAGGGGGAGATGCCGATCGGCATGGCGCTTGGCATCCTATATGAAGGGGACGAATCCCCTTCATTTTTCACAGCTTCTTGCCTTCTCTCTTTCTGCGATTTCTCTTTTCAAATTGTTTTAACGTTCCGATCTTCAAGAAATGGCCGCCTTTGTGAGCACCGCAGTCCACCAGGAGTGGTTGACCGTTGATTACTGGGCGAATGTGGATTGGAGGGACAGGGTGCCCCTTGCTTTGGGGAACGAGAATGCTTTCGATGCATTTGAGTTGGTTGCGGACGAGCGGACCTTACTGCGGGAGCCATCGCGTCATCGCTCTTCGAGAGTGATTCCCGACGGTTATGTAAGTAACCTGACCTTTGGCATTCCTTTCTTTTTGGGTGATTTTTCTTTCTTTATTGACTTTTGATGAGATTTTTCCTTTTTCCAGTCTGATATTTCCTTGAGGAACATGCGTGCTCACGGGACGATGGGGCTTAAGGATGTTTGGGAGCATCTTCCACCCGTGGTGTGCTGGATGGTATCATCAGCGGGTTTTGGGAGGTTGGCGGCTGTGCTGGATGAGACGCCTCATTCGACATCGGTCCTGTGCGCTTTGGGGGAGAGGTGGTGGGACACTACCCACACTTTCCATTTTGGCTTTGGGGAGATGACGGTGACTCCCATAGATGTGCAGCAACTGCTGGGACTGGATTGTGACGGGGAGAAGATAGAGGCGGATCGCTCCTTGCGGGTGAGGCCGGAGGCGGTGCATGCGACACTTGGTAATGTGAGGAGGATAGTTTCTGGAGATTCTATCCGGCTGTCCCTACTGAAGGATATTTTGTTGAGCAGAGTGATTGATGTGGAGGATGGGCTGCAAGTGAGGCAGATGGCCCGGTTATTCATCTTATTGGTGCTGGGAGGTTTCATGGTGGCGTCGAGCGGCGACGTCGTTCATTTGTGATTTCTGCCGTACTTGAGGATGTTTTCGAACATCCCTTTCTATGATTGGGGGAGTCTGACCTTGGAGACCCTTTACTCTTCCTTGGATGCATTCAGCCGGTGCTACCGGTAGACTTTTACTGGAGCCATGTATCTCCTCGAGGTATTCTTTACTTTGCACGTTTTCATTTCATGTCTTCGTATTTTCCTTTCATGCATTCGCATTTTCCTTATGCGTCTCTTTTTGTTTGTGAATTCAGACGTGGTTCTATGAGGTGATTGGGTGCAACACCCCGCTGATTGCTTTGAAGGACGTACTGTTGGGGACTTCTGCCGACTGTATCGATGGCGTAAGGCCAACCGACAGTCGAAGGGATCTCTCTCCTTGGAGGTGGTGCGCCAGGTCTTGAATGACCCGACCAGTGGTCGGGTAAGGTCCTTTCCTTTTCACTCTTGATTTTTGCACCTTCTGATCTTGTATTGACTCATGCCTTCTTGGGGATTTTCAAGTGACCTTTTATCCTTGGGGGACATCCATTCAGGATACGGGGATGACTGGGGTGAACACGCAGATGAGGCATTTATTGGCGCATGAGTTCGGCCATTCCTGGTATCTCGGGGAGAGGGTAGTTCGTCAGATCACCGAGGAGGAGGTGATGGTGCCACCCGCGCAGCCTCCTACGTCTATGAGGCGGGAGTGACAGCTATTGGAGGATGAGAGGATCGCGGCGATAATTGGCGAGTCCTATGAGTTGTACACTGATACGGCTGCGCCGTATGACTATATGGACTTTATGACGAGCTAGTTGATGGCGCCCAACATACATGATGCCTTGAGTTTCCCTCTTGCGAGTTCGAGTCGGGCGGTGGGGTCTTCCCACAGTGGTGGTGGTCCGTCGGCACCTGCGGCGGTGACGACCTCGGAGGTCCCTTTCGTGCGGTTGCACACTCCTTCGTACAACATCCGGCGGGCTGATGGAGGGAAAGTACTGATGCTGCACCATCCTCTTGCGATGGATCCAGAGGAGATGGGTTTGACAGAGGAGGTCCTTCGTCCTATAGTAAACCTTTCGGTATTTTTCCTCTTTTTGATTTCTTTTGCTTGATACTGATTCTTCCTTTTCCTTGCAGCAAATACGGGTGTCGACCACTTGGCTCAGGGACATTAGAGATTGGATATCGTCGGCGACTGCCCACATTCAGGATGCTGTCCCTGTTCCTTCTTGCTTGGTGCCGTCAGCCTCATCCAGGGAAGACTCTGGCTCGGGTAGTGGGGGCGCGTCATCTCGTCGTAGGGGAAAGAGAGCGCATCGCAGGGGTGGAAGCTCTTGAGAGAGAGAGATAGAGAATGTGGGTTCGGGCTGAGTCCCGTTGTTTTTGGCTTTTCTTTCTATTTCCTGCAAAATGATGTAACACAGAAAACAGATATATGCGATGCAATGTAGTTTTTTGACTATCTTTTATTTTTTTAATGATGAATGAATGCATGCACATGCGCTTTTTACTTTGTTGCTGAGACTGTAAAAGGGAATATTTTTGGAATTTTTGAAAGAAAGTTTTTAATTAAAGGAGGAAATTAAAAAAGGATTTTTGAAATTCTGTCGAGAATATGAATTTATTTTTATTGAGTTTTCTGATTTGACAAAAGAGGAAAAAAGGAAAATTTCCAAAAGTAGGGGGTTGCCGATCGGCAAGCACCCTGACCTGCCTATCGGCAGTTCAATCCAGTCCTATCAATTGAAAGCTTTGATTGGTACCCTCTTCAGCCTTTAGTACCTTGTGGGGTAGGATTCCCCCCGACTTCTGCAGGGATTATGTCTTTTGTGAGAGTTCTCAAGTATAAAAAGGGGGTAAAGGTGGAGTGTTTTCATCACACCTTTGCATCCTCATCTTCCTACCCATTATCTTTTAGTCTTGCAAGATGGCTCTCCCTGGTAGCATTGAGTTTGTCAGTTACCTTGAAGCCTTGGAATCCATGTGCTCTTATAATGTCGACTATGATGCCTTCGACATGCGTCGAGTCTCCTTGTGGCGTAATCGACCTTTTGAGTGGGATATGCTGATAGCGGCGGTACAATTCTGGTACCCTGAAGACCATGTATTCTGCTTTGGGTTGGAAGAAGTTTGTCCTACCTACGAGGAATTTTCTGCCATACTGGTTGTGAATCCCAGTGTTGCCGCGACTTTACTTGAATTTCCCCGCTCTCCTAGGGATTTATTGGTCGGGCTTATTCATATCTCGCCCTCGGCGACCAGATCATTGGTTGTTGGAGGCATGATCTCCCTCCCGGCGGTGCTGCAGTCCGTGCATTTACGGGAAGTAGGTGATGCTGGCTATGATGGAGCCGCTATTCTGGGCCTGGTTTCAAAATTGCTGTTGGTGACTGAGGAGGTGCAAGTGGACCCTCAACTTGCAGCCATTACTTCATGGATGTCATACCGTCGTAATCCTGCGGCGGTGATATTGGCGGAGACCCTGAATGGCCTGGATGCCTGGAGAGAAGGTCGTTCTGACTTTTTGAGGGGTAGCCCTTTGATGCCGTTCATGTGGTTGTCTGAAAGATTCCTCTTGGCGACTCCTCCAGAGTATCCCTTGTCGGCTGTACCCAACTTCTTTTCTCGCTACTTCATCCGCGTTGGCCTATATGTTGAGAACTGGGGGAATTGGTTTATGGAGTATGGGGCTCGTGGGCTGTATTGTCTAGTGCCTTGGTGGGGACAGTTGCAACTAGGAGAGTATTCATATGTGCGGCTGGTTGGTCTCAGACAGACCTCTTTTTATTTCCCTTGGCGACTTCTGCGCCAATTTGGCTGGGCGCAGGTCGTGCCCCCTTGGACCTCAAATTTCTTTCCAGTAGAAGATTTGACTGAGCGCTTGCGTCTATTGATTGGATCTCTGTGGGAAAATTAAAATCCGTCGACCCATCCCTCTCAGTCTGTCGGGAAGGTTTGGCATGCCCCCAAAGATTATATGAAGTGGTTGTGGAGGAAAGTAGTCAGCAAGATGTTGGCAGTAGAGACTGGTTAAAGGTGGTTTATTTTATCTGACTCCATGGAAGGGGGTGTTGTGGTCTTTTCGAAGATGGTTAAGGCTCATCGATCCATGGAATTTTTGCGACACTCTATTCAGGCAGGGAAAACTTGGGGTCCTCAGGATGTAGATGATGAGGGTGCAGGCTCTTCTGGTAGCTATGGGTAGGAATCCTGGGGAGTTTATTTATGTAACAGATGTGGGGGATTTTATCTGGCTTTTTATGGTAATAGGGGAAAGGGAGTTATCCGTTCCCTTTCTTATGTAATCCGTACTGTAATTTCCCATTAATGAAATAAATAAGTTTTTGATCATCCAGCTGTGCCTTTCGATGAATTTTGTATTTTGAATTATCTATACCGATCGCTAAGGAATACATAATCCTTTTGCTCAAGTAGATGTTTAGAAGGAACCGTTGTTCTCGGAGATAAGAAAAGAATATATTTTTGTGAAAAAGAAGGGGCCGTGCTCATGTAAGATGTATGAGCTGCCTACGTACCTCTGAGGTTTTTGAATTTTTTTTGTTTAAAAGTGATTTTTTGTAGAGGATCAGTCCCACGTAGTTCTGGGTAGAGGGAAATGAAGAGTTTTTTTAAGAATAAAAGGGGGATGAGAAGAGTCGTAGCGCGCCGAGATTTCGGACTAGGGGTAGAATTTCTTGAGATGGTCCAGATTGACTGGACGAGCCATCTCTTCCCCATCTAGGTCAGTGAGCATGGCGGCACCGCCAGACAAGATTTTCTTCACAATTTAAGGGCCGCTCCAATTGGGCTTGAATTTTCCTCTGGGGTCCCAGATGGGTTCGATCATCTCCTTAAGGGCTAAATCCCCCTCCCAAACACCGCGGTCCTTGACTCTCTTGTTGAATGATCGCGCTATTCGGCAATGGTATCCCTATATGTGATAAAGAGCTTTTAATCTTCTTTCATCTAGGAGATCTAGCTCATGAAGATGGCTTTGGCACCAGTCTTCTTCACTAACCTTGCTTTCGAGCATGACGCGGAGCGAGGGTATCTTCAGCTCCATAGGTAGGACTGCTTCCATGCTGTAGACCAGAGAGTAAGGGGTAGCCCCAGTAGAGGTTTAAATTGAGGTTAGATAGCCCAGAGGGCGTACGGGATTCGGTCGGCCCAATCCCTACAGCTTTCGGTCATCTTGCGGATGACGGCTTTGAGGTTTTTGTTGGCGGCTTCAATTACGCCATTGGTATGAGGTTGGTAGGGAGAAGATTTGTGTCTCTGAATCCCATACTCGTTGACAACTTCTGTAACTTCTGCCTCGAAGTGTAACCCGTTATCTGACACTAGCTCATGCGGGACCCCATATCGGCAGATGATATTCTTTTTGATGAATTTGGCCACCTTCTTGGCATTTAATACCGCGTATGACTCAGCTTCGACCCATTTGGTGAAGTAATCAATGGCAACTAGGATGCATTCATGCCCATTTGACGCCTTTGGTGTAACCTTCCCTATGATGTCGATACCTCAGGTGGAGAACGGCCAGGGATAAGTCATGTTGTATAATTCTCGCAGGGGCAAGTGTTGAAGATTGGAGAATTGTTGGCATTTGAGGCATCTTCGGACATAGGCGGTGCAATCCTGGGTCATGGTGGTCCAGTAGTATCCCCGTCGGATGATTTTCTTAGCGAGCATGTGACCATTCATGTGGGGCCCGCATTCCCCACTGTGGATTTTCTGTATTATCTTTTCAATGTAAGCCCCTGCGATACAGTGCAAATGAGTTCCATCGAAATTCCTCTTGAGTAGTGCTTCATGACAGATGATGTACTAGGCGGCTAGCCTTCGGAAGGTAGCTCGGTCATTCTTGTTGGAACCCTCGGGATACCTACCGTACCTGAGGAGGCACCAAATATCATAGTACCACTAGTTGACTAGCTCCGGATCTTCTGTGGTGACGAGCTCAATGTGGTAGCAATGGGTTGGTTTGTCTTGCTTTTGAACTAGGAAGGGGGTCATTGTTATTCCCTAGGGCATGTTAACCATGTAGTCCAAGGTAGCGAGAGCATTGGCTAGGTTATTCTTTGCTCGGGGTACGTAATGGAAGGTGATATCTCGGAATTGGGAGGCTAACTCTTCTAATTGGGCATGAAAGGGTTGGAGCTTTTCGTCCTTGACTTTCCACTTTCTGAGCACTTGACCGATGATGAGGGCAGAATCCCCATATACATCAAGGTATTGAATACTTTTCTTGATAGAGACCTTGAGGCCCATTGTGAAGGCTTCATATTTCGTCATGTTATTAGTGCAAGGGAAATCCAATTTGATGGAAATGGGAGTATGAGATTCATCTAGGGAAACCAAGAGTATCCCAATGCCATATCCCTTTTTGTTGGTAGCGCCGTCAAAGAAAATTTGCCATCGGAGGTTATCTTGGGCAGTGCAAAGGATATTCTCATCTGGGAATTCGGAGATCCAGACATTAGCTTCTTCTACGGGGTAATCCGCGAGGTAGTCAGAAATGGCTCTTCCTTTAATGGATTTCTGTGTGAGGTATACGATATCGAACTCGATTAGGAGCATCAACCATCGGGCCATTCGGCTGGATAAGGCGGGTTTCTCAAGAGGGTATTTGATGGGATCCACTCGGGATACATGTTTGATGGGGAAGGCGAGCATGTAGTGTCACAACTTTTGGGTGACCCAGACAAGTGCGACACATGCCTTTTCTAAAGAAGTGTAGTTGACCTCGTACCCAACCAATTTGCGACTGGCATAATAGATGGCTCTTTCTTTTCGGGAGTCTTCAAGGTATTGGGATAGCAAAGCCCCAACTGCAGTGTCGGTTATGGTTAGGTATAGGAGCAAAGGGCGACCAGGCTGTGGTGGCATGAGTACCGGAGGTTGGGTTATATATTATTTGATTCGGTTAAAAGCTTCTTGGCAGGCCTCGTTCCAAACCTTGGTTGAATCCTTTCATAGGAGCTTGAAGATAGGTTCGCAGGTGGAGGTTAGCTGGATGATGAACCGGCTAATGTATTGTAATTTCCTAAGGAAACCTCAGACTTCCTTCTCTGTTCGGGGAGGTGGCATCTCAAGTATGGCTTTCAGCTTGGCGGGATCTGCTTCTATCCCCTTCTCACTAACCATGAATCCTAAGAGTTTTCCCTTTGTAACGCCGAAGATGCATTTTTGTGGATTGAGTCGCATCTGATACCGTCACAGTCGTTCGAAGAACTTTTGGAGGGCAGGAGAATGACCTTCTCTAGTTTTGGATTTGATAATCATATCATCCACGTAAACCTCAACCTCTTTGTGAATCAGATCGTGCAGGATGGTTGTAGCGGCCCTCTGGTAGGTAGCCCCAGCATTCTTGAGACCAAATGGAATAACGGTGTAGCAAAAGGTTCCCCATGGGGTGATGAATGCGGTTTTTTCTTGGTGATCGGGGTGCATCTTGATTTAGTTGTATCCGATAAACCCGTCGACGAATGACTTGAGAGCATGACTGGCTGTATTGTCCACGATTATGTCGATATTGGGTAGCGGATAATCATCATTCGGAGAGGCTTTATTTAAATACCGATAATTCACACATATTCGAACCTTTCCTCCTGATTTCGGCACAAGTACTATGTTGGCTAGCCATGTGGGATATTCGATCACTCGAATGAAACCCGCGTTCAACTGTTTGACCACCTCTTCTTTGACTTTGAGCGACCATTCGGTGCGGAGCTTTCTCAATTTTTATTTAACCGGCTTGTAATTTGGGAGAGTGGGGATTTCATGCTGAGCTATTTCAGGATCAATACCGGGCATATCTTCGTAGGACCATGCAAAGACATCCACAAACTCCTTCAGCAATTCTTCGAGTTGTGCACGCTCATGCTCGTCAAGGGTGGCCCCTATCCTAATCTCGCGCAGTTGGCTACTAGAACCGAGATTAATAACAACAGTCTCCTATTCATTAACTTGAACGCGGTTATGTTATTTGTTATTAACCTTATTTAAATCAGTTAAGAATTGTTCATTTGCAAAATCATCATCATCAAAAGTTTGATTAGAATCTAAACAATTAATGTAAGGCACAACAAGATACTCAAAATCTTCGTTTATTTCATTGATAGGAAAAACAGCATTGAGAACCTCATCAAAAGAGGTCTCGATTATATTTAAGCAAGGATAGACAACAGTAGAAGAAACAGGGTGAACATTGGGGTTAGGGGAGATTTCAAGAGGTAGAACTGGCGCAGCATGCCAGTTGAGGAGAGGTGTATCAACAGATTTAATCAGACGGGATGGGTCCATTGATGTAGTGCCTGAATGAACCATGCAGAGTGCCAGCCCCAGCATCTGTAAGTTGAAGGAATCTTCAGAATCACTTTCCTCAGTTTTTTTGATATCTTTGATGAGCGGTTGTACGCGGTGTGGGAAACTTTCGGCCCATGAGTAGTTGTCTTGGAAGAAGATCTCCATTCTAGGCTTCATCTTCTTATTTGTATGGTCATACCATGGTTCTGGAAAACCAGAAAAGGGGAAATCCTCGCCCTCTTGGAGGAATCGTCCATTTAAGGAATCTCCTAAGATAGTTCGGACGCAGTCTAACCCTCTCTTTGATCAAGTCTGGCGGATCATTCTGAGCTCTTGTTCTGATGGTTGATACCCCAAGCCGCAAGGAGGGAAGGCTTTCTTCAGTTCAATGGGCTCAAGTATCCCTCGCTATCTTTGCCCTAGCCTCAGTCCGGGCATGAAGTGCATGTTTCTGAACATCTGAATCACATTGACGTTGCCATGAGGGTCGTATTCTGGATAAATCCTTTCTTTGAAACCGTCCCCTATCGGGAGTAGGGATGG
Source organism: Sambucus nigra (assembly GCA_949130495.1). Lineage (NCBI taxonomy): Eukaryota > Viridiplantae > Streptophyta > Magnoliopsida > Dipsacales > Adoxaceae > Sambucus > Sambucus nigra. Next base: position 184,242,200 of record OX422210.1, read on the forward strand.
ATCGACTCGAAATCCTGATAGGAACATATCATTTGACCCATGCTGTATCTCAAGAATTGGACTGCTGGTGCTTGCACCCTCGGCATTGTCATCGTCACCCAAAATGGTGATGACTCGCCCATCGGCGAAGAACTTCAATTTCTGATGGAATGAGGAAGAAACACCCTTTATACTGTGGAGCCAGGGTCGTCCGAGCAACAGGTTGAAACAGGCTGGGATATCGATGACTTGGAATTCGACGACGGGGTTTATAGGTCCAATCCCTATTGTAAATTTTATGGATCCCATCACCTCCCGACGGGTATTATCGTAGCCACGCATGGCAGCGGAGGTTGGAGCGAGGTCACTTTCTTTCAGACCTAAACATTTGAAGGTTCTCAATGGGTAAACATTCAAGGCAAATCCGTTATCGATAAGAGAGAGTGGTACAACCTTCCCCATAACTTCGATGGAGATGTTGAGTGCATGATTGTGATTTAGCCCAATTTTGGGGATTTCTTCTTCAGAAAAGGACAGCATTCGGGTGGAGGTCAAGGATCCGACCAAATTTACCGCTTCTTCTGGTGTGGTAGCAGGAGGAACTGTGGGTCCTATGAGCAACTTGATTAAAGCATTTCTGTGCAGCTGGGAAGATATGAAAATCCCCCATAGAGTGATGTTAGCTTGAGTTTTCTTTAGTTGATCGAGGATCTTGCTCTCCTCGATGGTCATTTCTGGCATAGGAAGGTTTTCAACGCCCTTCCCTTTGTCATTTGTTGGTAGCGAGCTTAGAACTTGGTAATGTCTCCCAGATCTGGTCATATGATTTACTAAAGAAGGGAAAAACTTAAATCCTGTTTCCTTGTCAATCTCAGGTTGCTCTGTTGCCCTGTTTATTTCTCCGAGGAGTTCTTCAAATGATATCATCCCATATAAGTCGGCTACTGGGCCAGTTATTCCTGAAGCTTGTTCTTTATTTGAATCTTTGAATTCTTCCCCCCATCCGATGGGAATAATTCTATTTTCCCCCGTGAAGTCAATGCATTCCATAACTTCAACGGCTTATTCATACAGGTCCTCCCATCCTGTGGGGATATGTAAAGGTGAAGGGACCAGGTGCCCTTGTAGCTTCAAAGCACTAAAAAACTCGGTGATACTGCAAATGTTGTTGGTTTCCTTGAATGCTTCCGCCATAATCTGGACAAAATCATCTAAGCTGACTTCATCGGTTGGTATGACCCAACTATCTGATTCTTGAGCCCATTTTCGTGCTTCCAAAAACAGCGCACTGAACCTCTGGCAATCGATAATCATCTGTGAGGGCAATTTTAGCCCGAACTCTAGGAGTTGATTTAATACCTCTGACAATTCCATACTTTCACTTTCAGACCGGGTCCGGACAGTGATGCACGCTCTGGTAAGGAGTGACAGTGCCTGATCAGCGGGGCTAATAGGGTGTAGGAGGAAATATGGGCAAATTTAAAGAGGTTTAAGAGGGTATAGGGGTGTGATTTGGGTTGATGGATCAAAATTCGAGTTTTCTTCCAAGAAGATGGCATTGGTGTGATTTGGGAGTGGATTATGAGTAGTGTTTGGCTTAGGATTGGCTGGTGGGGCGATGGTACCTCGGTCAATGAGATCTTGGATTATGTTTCAAAGGTGGAAGCATTGGTCGGTGGTATGGCCAGCTATTTGGTTAAAGGCGCAATGAGCACCGGTCTTGAAATTTCTGGGAAGTGGATTGGGTAATGGACGGGGATCCAAGGGTTTTATAAGGTTTCGGCTTAACAGGGCTTGGTAAACTTTGGAGAGGGGAGCATGGAGCTCAATGTATTCCCTTCGGATGGGGGAATGGCGACTTTCTGATGCCCATGATGTGGTTGGTTGAGAGATCTTGTTATAGGTTGAGACTGTAGCATTGGCAGGCTTGTTATACTTTCTAGGGGTGAATTGTCCGGACACCTTCTTCGGTTCAACTTCTGTTTTTGCAAGACCTTCCTTGATTTCTACTCATGCTTCTCTGAGAGCTCAAACGTGGGGGTAGTACTGTCCTCCCATGGTTGCTCGGACATGGGGCAAGAAATTCTTCTTCACTATGTTGACTTGTTCTTCCTCAGATGGCCGATTGGTCATGGTAGCTGCTTTTTCCCTCCATAGGGCTATAAAGTTACTGACTGATTCTCCAGAGTTTTGTTTGAGCAGATCTAAATCACGGCGGGTGACCTCGAGCTCTTCATTGTATTTGTATTGCGACATGAATTCTCAGGCTACATCCTCCCAGCTACAGATTCTGGATTCCTCGAGAGATAAAAGCCATCGGAGGGCGCTATCCTTCAAAGTTTGTTAAAACAGTTGGGCCATTAGTTCTTCGAAAGCCCCTAGGAGAGTTATGGAACGGTGATAACTACGAAGATGGACAATCGGGGGTCCGCTCCCCCCGAACTTCTCGATATTTGGCATCTTGAACTTCTCGAGTAACCTCGCTTTTGGATAAGGAGACATGTGGGTGTAATCCATGTAATTCCCAGAGATCCTGACTTGGTCAAACTTCTTGGTGAGCATCTTGAGATCCTCTTTGACTTTGTTCAACTCCTCCTCTTTTGGATCAGCGACCACGGGCAAGTTAGCCATAGGCTGGGCAATGTTTGGCATTGGAAGCTGGGCAGGAGGTGGTCCATTAGCTGGAGGGGAATGTGGAGTGTGCTAATATTCTTTCGGGACCCAGATAGGCTCGGGTGGACCCATAGCATAAGGGAACAGGGCCTCGGGCTCTTGAGGAATAGGAACTTGGTTTCGTTGCATTTCTCGGACCTCAGCTTGGAGGTTGTTAATCTTGGCCACGAGCTGAGCTAGGACTGTCGGCAGATTCGATTGTATGACTGGTGCTTGATCTGTATTCTCCATAGAAGATGGATGGATTTTAGACTCGGAAGAAGTAGTAGATGAGCGGATGAAACTCCGGGGTGATTTGACTGAAGACCGAAGCCAATAAGGCGCCAGGCCAAGGACGTGCGATCGACCTAGGGCTGTGTTTCGGTCGGATCGGATCGAAAAATGACTTTTCGGAAAAAATTCCAATTTTTTCGGAAATAAAATATTTGTTCCAATTTCCTATCCAATTTTTTCGGAAAATCAAAAAAAATTCCGAATTCGGAAAAATCGGAAAATTGGAAAAAAATCGGAAAAATTCGGAAATTCAAAACATATACTAAAAATTCAAAAATTTTGGAAATTCCAAAATTTCAAAAAAATTAATATAGGATTTTTGATTACTCGAAATTCTCATTTTAAAGAAATCGAAAAAAGATTTAACCCAACATGTAAATATGTAAGGATTTAACCATTTTTTCATTTGTGTAGAGGATATAGGGATATTCTCCTTTTATAGAAGACTTTTTTGGACCTCTCTTCCTCTCCTTGCCGATGTGGGACACACGAGAATATTTAAAAAAATATAAAAATTGGAAATTGGAAAATATTTTGGAAAAAATCGGAAATAATTCGGAAAAATCGAATCGGCATAGTTTCGGAAAAATCGGATCGAAAAAATCGGAAATTCGGAAATTCAAAATTATTTCCAATTTTCGATCCGATTTTTTTCGGAAAAATCGGAAATCGGAAAATCGGATATCGGAAACCTTATATACGTTCCAAAATCGGAAAATATCGGATCGGATATCGGAAAAATCGGAATGTTCGGAAAAAAAACACAGCCCTAGATCGACCTGAGAAGGCGTAGGATGAGATTTATTTTTGAGAAAAGAGGAAGAAACTATTTTTGGATTTTTGATAAAAAGGGAGGAATGTTTTTGGATTTTTTAGTAAAGAAGGGATAATGTTTTTGGATTTTTAATAAAGAAGGGAGAAATGTTTTTGGATTTTTATAAAGAAGGGAGAAATGTTTTTGGAGACGAAACTCAACATGATTATTATGATTATTATGTTCTCACTTGTATTTAATTCTCCTGAATGCAATGCCGGATGGGACCCGAGCCTGGAAAAGTGGGGGTCTTAATATATGCAAAGCTACGTTTGGACTTGTAACTAGGCTCCCGGACAGGGTCCCGTTTTAAAGAATGCGTGAAAATTGGGCGACAGGCCAACCTAGAATTTCGATAGAGTTTCGGGTCGAAACCGACAATCTAAAGTGCGTGTCCTAGGTTTGACACCTATATGCGGGTATGCAGTTGGTTGGGTGAATCGGCATGGGTTCCCCCCTTTGGCGTCACTTCCACGATATACGTCTTGCTCTTACGGGCAATCGGTACGTGTGGACAAGACATTTGATATACCTGAGTGTACGTGAATTGCCCCATCATATACCTCGTGGGGACGGTATGTGTGAGAGAGAATTTGATATACTCGGCGTACGTGAACGAATTCCCTGCGATATACCTCCCGTCATGACTTCAGTCAAGCGGTACGATGCGGGGGGAACCGTTCGATATACATCGAAGGTACTTGGCCAATGGAAGGTGAGAGTCATATCGCTTAGGCTAACTGCGACCTGCCGGACCAGCGCCCATCACGAAGTGACCCTCCAGTTACTGGGTAAAATTTGGTAAATAGCAATGCTCTTTAGTGATATCGTGCGAATCATGCATGATTCTCTTATTAGTATCTTATGATGAGAATGCCTTTCTTGATTATGCCAAAACAGGGAGCCAAGTACAAGTACCCCAAAAGGTACACCAAGTATGGATGGGTGATGCGTGCAACATGGGGATATACATGTGATCCTAGGTGCACGTGGTGTGAAGTGTACATGGAGAATTTTCTACAAGTGTGTGAATATAAGCATAAGCATGTGATACACATGTGAGAAAGGGGGATAGGAAGATATGGGGGAAACATAAACAAATATAGCATCCATGTAAATAGAGTCAAGCCCTCAAAATATATAGAATTCCCCATTAGAGTTGCCACTGTGGCCATCCCCGATCCCTGCTGCGGAGGGAAAAGGATCCTTCGGGTCCCGCGCGTCCCCTCTCGGGAGAGCGCTTCGGCCGGCGTCGATTTGTGAGGTGTGAAAATGTAGAGAGATTCAGAGTCGCCAGTCTATTTTACTCAAAACATACAAAAGAAAAAGGGGAAGCCACCCCGAAGGATGGCATCCAAATACATATTGGTGCGTGTGAAACCAAAATGATTCGAGAAGGGTTCGTAGGCTTAGTTACGAAATGGGAAGGTGTTAGGCACCCATTCCGCCCTTTCGGTCTCTCATGAATATTTGCTATTTTTCTTTAAATTTCCCCCAGTGATATGTGTGCATGTGTATATATATAATGGAGGTAGGAATCCTCGACTTGTATCATGGAAAAGATAAAGCGAGTCATCCGTAGGAATGTGAGATTAATGAAGAAAATAGGATTTATGCGATTACCCCTACGTTGATCATTATAAGGGAACAATAACGCATGTGGAGTAATACGCCACTAAGAACGAATATATATATATATATATATATATATATATATATATATATATATATATATATATATATATATATATATATATATATATATATATATATATATATAGAAAATGAGATAAAGAAAAGATAGAAAATAAGAGAAAAAGTGAGACAAGGACTCGAGTCTCGGGTTTTACCCTGAGACGCCTACGTAGCCTATAAAGGCATCAAATTCCACGTAGTTTGCATACAAAACGAGGGGTGGGGTTTAACCCATAAATCCAAATGGAGAAATCTCTTATTTGTAAGTGTGTGTGTGTGTGTGTAGAAAAAGTGTTTTAGTTGTGAGAAAAGTGTGAAAAAAGTGTGAGAATCCCTATTTGGAATTTATGAGCAAACCCTATTTTTATGGTTTTTTTGGGTTTTATTTATATGAAAATAGGAGATGTGCAATAATACTAGATAAAAAGTATGTTAGGATATGTGAAATAAGATAATAAAAGTGCTTAAGTAATAAAACAAGTTATTGCAAATTTAAGAAGATTTGACGAGAAAGATGGACCTTCTTGGAGACTTTGAGTTTGATCTTGAATGTTGAGAAGCAGCCCTTGCACTTGAATGATGATGGAGAATGGTTAATTCATCAAGTTTGATGAAAGGGATGATGAAAAGTGGAAGTAAAAAAGGGATTTGGAAGTTAAAATCACGCTGCCTTCGAGAGAGGTTTCTAGGGTTTGCTTAGAGTGATTTGCTCCTGATATGAGCTCTCCTTGCAAATGAGGCCAAGGTCTCCTTTTATAGGCCCAGGGGTCTGCCGATCGGCATTGCCATGGCACTACCTATCGGCAGGTGCCGATAGTCAGGGTCTGGGACCTGCCATTTGGCAGTGCGCTTCAGGCATTTTAGGAAAATTGGCCGCCGAGGGCAAACCGTTGGTCAAAATCGCACACGGGGCATACCGTTGGAAAGGTATTTCAGATACCTTTGAAAGTCCTTTGGACTTCTCCCGAGTTTGGGAGTTGACTTTGGGTCAAATGTGGCTCGAAAGTGTTTGTCGATCCGCTGGACGGGGAATCGTTCAGATGCAAATGGATTGTTCGTCCGCATGGTAAGTCCGAATCGCGCATGGGATGGACCGTTAGAAAGGTTAGGAGATGTACTTTGACATTCGAAAGAGTTTGACCCGGTTTAGAGAGTTGACTTTGGTCAACCGGGCCCGGGAAGCGCTCGGTGACCTCTTGGAGTCAAACGAATCGTTCATCCGCATGGAAAGTCAGAATCGCGCACGGAATGGACCGTTGGAAAGGGTTTTTAGTACCCTTAGAAGATTCATTCGGACTCGGTCGATTTGAAGAGTTGACTTAGGTCAAACAGAGCCCGGGAGCACCCGGTGGCCTCTAGGTCGAGTTTCGGACGCAAACAGATCGTTCGTCCGCATGGTAAGTCAGAATCGGGCACGGGACGGACCGTTGGAAAGGGTATTCATTGCCCTTCGAAGATTAATTGAGTCTTGGTCGAGACGAAGAGTTTGAATTTTGGTCAAACCGAGCCGAGGAGTGCCCGATGGCTTTCAGGTTAGTACTCGGGACGTGACCAGGGTTTACAATGATGAGTGGAGGTACTAGGGACCTAAGGAGAGTTAGGGGGTAACAGAATGAGGTGTCTACATCTCCCTTAACCTCTCCCATACAAAATACACCATCGACAAAATCCACCGCTTCATCATGATTGATTGCAAGCCCTGTTGTACACCCATTTGGGCCAAAAACCAACTCTTAGCCTACACCGGTGACCTCATTTCTAACCCCACATAGTATCACCAGTTAGTAGGCTCCCGCCAGTACTTCACCTTCACCCACCCTGACATAGCCTACATTGTCCATCATGTGGATTAATTCACGAGTCAACCTCATCATCCTTACCTCATAGTCACCAAGAGAATCCTTTGATATCTCAAGGGTTATCCTACTCATGGCCTCCTCTTCAGCCCTTCCTCCACCCTTTGCCATGAATATGCTGACTGGGATGGCTACCCTGACTCCTGCCGCTCCATTATTGGTCTCTGCATCTTCTTGGGCTCCAATATTATTTCTTGGACTATCAAGAAGCAACCCATCATTTCCCACTTTATTGCTAAAGCTGAGTTCCATCCCTAGCTCATGTCTGTGTTGAAACGACCTGGATTTCCCATCTCCTCACTGAACTTGATATTCCACCCCCTAGGTATATCACCCTGTATTGGGACAATCTCATCACTACCCACATAGCCTCCAACCTTGGTTTTTATGCCCACACCAAATATATTGAGCTAGACTATCACTTCATTCAAAATGTCTCTTGGTTAGCGCGTTCACTTTGGTTTATTTTTTACCTTTTAAACTAAAGTAATATTTTGTAGTATAAAAGTTTTTGGTTCAAATTACTTAAAAAAAATTGTGGAAAAATTTGTTATATTTTTTCCCAATTTTTTTTTATGATTTCCTTAATTTAAGAATTTGACAGAAAAACTAAATCCAACAATATTTTGTAAAAGTGATAGAATTTTTTTTTATAGTTACACAACAATATTTCATTAAATATGATTGTTGTTTTAGAGTTTCATAAATTTTTATCATCGTGATAGATTATAATTTTTTTACATATAAAATTTGAATGATTTATTTACATTTATTTAAATTTGTATACATTGTACTTCATATATTCAATTTAGGGCTTATATGTGATCGACAACATTTTTCCTAAATAATTGACATTGAAAATGATATGTGGTTCTTGTTGAAGTTGGGATGCGTTCATTATTGAAAATAAGGGACAAAATAGCTGAAAATTAAGATAATTTTTAATTTACTAAAAGAGATTAGAATAAAGCATTCAAGTACATTTACTGAAAAAGAAAATCATGTACATTGCAGTATAAAGTAGGATAGGGTGGAACCCAAACCGTTTGTAATCCGAAAAAATGGTTTAACATATGGCTTATTCTTTTACTTAAAATATTTTTCAGTTAAATAACCTAGACACTATTTTGATGCATTGCATACATTTTCAATGCCCTATAAGTTGCTAATTTAATGTGTTATTGGGGTGGGTCAGTGGTAGAAGGGTTCGATGGTATGTGGTATGATACAATCCCCAAATGATAAATTAGGATTAAAAAGGGGTTTTCATATGATAACGTGATGGACAAGACATTCCACATGCTCAAAGTTAATTGTGGTGAATATGAAATAAATGTAGCATGTTATTATCCGTATATGGTTAGTTCTGGTTCAGTGTCACACATTCTATTTGAAGTCGTGATGATGACATTGTACAATCTATATTGGACATATTATTTTCTAAGGGTAGTTATAGGGCCGCAGATCGCCCATCTAGAATGGCACGCCTCGATACTTTATAGGGATTGATCAAGCTAGATAAGCCCCCTGACCACGCTTGACTAATTTTTTAGGCTCGATAAATTTTTTGGACGAGCATGGACACACAATTTCGGCCCGCCCGACCAACTTTATATATATATATATATATATATATATATATATATATATATATATATATATATATATATATATATATATAAGTTTAGTCTTTGTATTGTCGATCTCATGAGCTTATGACATGTTTGATGAAGACGAAGCAACCAAGCTTCAAAGTTGGACACACATTGTGCCGTGTTTATCGTGACAAGTTTTTTTTACGTTTATCGAGGATCTCGTACGGTATGGATGCATTTTAAATATGGTCCTTGGATATTTTTAACGGTGTTTGTTTTTGAACATAATCATTTGGAACTATTATAAAAATATTTTTTTGAGATTTTTTTTAGTTTCAGTTAGATAGAACGAACTTTAACCTCGTTAGAACAAAATTCAATTTTTGTTTGAACGAAGTTGAGTTATCGTTTGCACCAACTTGGGATCTCGTTGAAACATGCATCTAAAGTACATCAAACGAGGCTTATGTATTTTACATAACTGATCTCGTTAGAAGTTCGTTAGAAAGAAAAAGGGTTCTCGTTCGAACGAAAATGCCTTCTCGCTCGAACAAACTATGCAATCTCGTTCGAACGAGTTTGCCGCCTCAAAATTCATATTTTAATATTTATAGGCATGTTGAACTCAGTTTTAAAAAGAACTTTTGGCAAAATCAATTTCTTACATGTTTACCAAAGTTCAAAAAGCCTAGTTTCACCTATTGGGTTTAAAGATCCAAGTTTCAATATTCATATGCTTTGAGATATTTTGTTTGGACACCAAGGCTTATTTCTCATCATCTTAAGAGAAGATGTTTTGTGTGCTTGACTCTGTACTTGCTGTTTACACACGGAGGATTCCGTGTTTGTGGTGTTGCAGTGAAGAAGCGGCGGTTGCTAAGCCTCGTAGTTGGATACCGAGGCGTGCATGGATTCATACGTTGTGGCAGCTTGCATGGGTGTAATTCTATGTTGCACTATGGAGGATAGGTTTAAGATAAAAGATCGTTAAGCTTGAGAGGGAGACGAGTCGTTGAGTAAGTCTACCATCAAGTTTTTATAAAACCTTATCATAGTGAACTATTGGCTGGGTCATTCGAGGTTTTTTCCTTTGTGGTTTTCCTCGTACATTGGTGTGTTGTATTAGATTTATTTATTATATCCCCTTATCACCTAGATGCATGTTTTAGGTTAAAAAGATAAAATTTTGTAAATCATTTTTTCACAACCAAACAGTTTGTTTTGGTGAATCAGCTTATTGGGTTTAATTTGTTTAAAGTTTTGATCTTTAAAATAGGAAAAGTATAAAAATAGAATTTTTATTTTTTAACACCATACTTTATTATCTCACTTAAGTTCTCAGTATGATGAATTAATACTTAAGTACCTAACTCATTCAAATATAAAAAAAAATTCCATTCAAATTGATATAATATCATTCTTATAAAATTTTGTTAATATATAAACATATATGCATATAAGTTTTTATAAAACTAATAGAACTTGTATACATAATTAAAAAATATGTATTTAGTTGTATATGTGGGTGAGCTTGGGTTTCATGGGTTTATGAGAATGTGGGTTTGGGCAAACACATTTAGGCCTGATGCAGGCCTAAGTCGGAATAGTCAAGGATCACAGCCTTACCATATAGTACAGACCCATGATGAGCCCGCACACGACGCATGGCCACCTGTACTATGTGATGATGTTCGAATTTATTCAATAGGCCCGTACTTTCAAGACCACAACCATTGAGGACATCCCACTCATACTTGGGATAACAGTTAGCCTATGACATGTTTGATGAAGACGTAGCAGCCAAGCTTCAAAGTTGGATACACATTGTGATATGTTTGTCGTTCTAAGTTTTTTCATGTTTACCGAGGATCTCGTAAGGTATGGATGCATTTTGAATAAGGTCCTTGGATATTTATAACGGTGTTTATTTTTGAACAAAATCATTTGGAACTATTCTAAAAAAAAATTTTGAGAGTTTTTTTTCCCAGTTCGATAGAACGAATTCTGACCTCGTTAGAACGAAATTCAATTTTTGTTTGAACGAAGTTGAGTTCTCATTTGAATGAACTGGGGATCTCGTTGAAAAGTGCATCTATCGAACATCAAATGAGGCATGTCTGTTTTACGGAACTGATCTTGTTAGAAGTTTGTTAAAATGAAAAGGGGTTCTCGTTCGAACGAAAATGCCTTCTCATTCGAACAAACTATGCAATATCGTTCGAAAGAGTTCTCCGCCTCAAAATTTGTGTTTTTACTATTTATAGGCATGTTGAACTCAGTTTTAAAAAGAACTTTTGGCGAAAATAAATTTCTTACCTATTTACTAAAGTTCCAAAGCCCTAGTTTCACCTCTTGAGTTTAAAATCCAAGTTTCAATATTCATATGCTTTGAGATCTTTTGTTTTGGCACCAAGGTTTATTTTTCATCATCTTAAGAGAACGTGTTTTGTGCGATCGACTCTTTACTTGCTGAGCCTCATCGTTGGATACCGAGGCCTGCGTGGATTCGTGGATTATGGAAGCTTGCGTGGGTGGACTCCTGTGTTTCACTATGGAGGAGAGGTTTAATATAGAAGAGCGTTAGCTTATGAGGGAGACGAGGCGTTGAGTAAGTCTACCGTCTAGTTTTTATAAAACCTTATCATGGTGAACTATTGGCTGGGCTATCCGAGGTTTTTCCCATTGTGGTTTTCCTCGTACAATGGTGTGTTGTATTAGATTTATTTATTCTATCCACTTATCACCTAGATGCATGTTTTAGGTTAAAAAGATAAAATTGTGTAAATCATTTTTTCACAACCAAACAGTTTGTTTTGGTGAACCAACTTATTGTGTTTAATTTGTTTAAAATTTTGATCTTTAAAATAGGAAAAGTATAAAAATAGAGTTTTTATTTATTAAGACCATACTTACTTATCTCACTTATGTCCCCAGTATAATAAATTAATACTTAAGTACATAACTCATTCAAATATAAAAAAAATCCCTTCAAATTGATATAATATCATTCTTATAATTTTTTGTTAATATATAAACATATATGCGTACAACATTTTATAAAACTAATATAACTTGTATACATAATTAAAAAAATATTTATTCAATTGTATATGTGGGTGATCTTGGGTTTCATGGGTTTACGGGAATGTGGGTTTAGGAAAACACATTTAGGCCTGATGCAGGCCTAAGTAGGACTAGGCAAGGATCACAACCTTACCATATACTACAGACCTAAGATGATCTCGCCACGACGCATGGCCTCCCTTACTATGTGATGATGTTACAATTTATTCAATAGGTCTGTACTTTTAAGACCGCAACCATTGCGGACGTCCCACTCTTACTTGGGATAACAGTTGATGACCCTCCCATATCAAGCGTTGACTTGAATCCATACTGACTTACTATGGCTTTGATAGACGAATGTTTATCAAGTATTGATTCATAGGGAAATATGTTGGACGCTGCCAAGGTCAAGATGGTGTGGATGGCATAACATTTTGGATGCTCCCAGAGGAGATTAATGATATGACACTACGCTAGTACGATATGGGCTTATATTATGCATCTTATAGGCGACCCACTATTTCCAAAAAATTCTTAAAACAAGGTAAATGTTCGTTATATTGAATTCCTGGACGACCTCGATGTATGTCAGACGTACAACTGGGGTGGGTCCACTCTTGAGACATTGTATCGCACAATGTACCACGCAGCCCACCGAGGATGCCGTGAGATATCATGACACTTATTCTATTACATGTAAATGTTATTTTGATGTTCAAATTATTAAATCATATATTATATTCATTCATAAGTTTAATCAATGTATTAAAATTACGATTTTTGTAGTTATGGGAGTGGGAATTATTCTCACACATTCACCCCTCAGAGGGATATTGTTCGCCCTCGACCTCGACGGTGAGACAAAAGGCCAACAGTCACTATGCGACAAGTTGTACTAGACCTTGTCCTAGGTGACACTGAGGATGAACAGGTTGTTGAGCAACAGCAAATTTCATTCTTCACTAATCCCATTAGCGAGAGGTATAATTATACAATATCATAATTTTTTAATTTCAAATTTATGCACATAACTATATAATAATATTAAATATTGTACTCTAGATGGTGCACATACCTTTCATTATAAGTTTCACCATGTCATCGTTTTATCGCATTTCACGGACTAGCTGGACCTTATGAGGTCCGAGCTTGTTAGGGTTACACATAGTTGCTTAGTTAAAGTATCAAGTCTCATGTGAAAAAATTCTAATAATTAAAAAAATGTTTTTTCAAATGATTTGACATTCGTACAATGATGCATACTTTGTCGCCCTGCCTGATTATTGTATCCAAGGTTGTGAGATTTGGTGGTCATTCTCGTCCTATTGGTGGAGTGTGTTTGCCTTTTGTTGTTAAAGATGTTGCTCATAGGCATCCACCAACCTGGATATCTGGGTGGATCGCGGTGGCTCATCACTCTCCACAATTTTGATCATCATGTGGATGGTATAAAAAATTAGGAGTGTGGCGACTCCTGTTAGGTTGGACCTTAAACCTTACAATAGGGGTCACGTAATCATTATGGTTGTGTTGCTGATTGTTGTGAGATGAAAATCATTGACTGTTGGTTGAGACAGAAAAATCATCTACCACACACAACGGCGATTGTAGGTGGTAAAATCCTACTGGTATTAATCAGCACAATTAAAGTTGAGTAGAATTTAAACATTCACAACCACACATAAGAACATGATGTATGTGGTTCGGCAATGCGCCTACATCCGCATGGTGTTTTTCTCTCTTTATTCTTCTTCTTCTGATGATAAAATTTTCATGACCCTTTTCCTTGGGTAGGGGTTGTTGGAAATAATAATTGAAGAATATATGAAAAATTCCAAAAGTCATAAACAAATAAAATTGGAAGGACTTATCGATCGAGGTTTGTGTTTGACAAAAAGTCCTAAAGGTGAAATTGATCGCTGATATTGATGCTGTCAGCCTCTTGAAAAAATACCTCCCATGATTAATGATAAGATTACACAGTGAAACCAAATGTATTTCAACTAAAAAGGATTTTCGTACGACGCCAACACAATTGATGTATGATCATAACTTCACTATCATCTTTCTACTGTACTTGATATAAAAATAAGAGCTTAATACGTTATGATATATGTTACCAGGAATACACAAATCCTTGCAACCACACTAATGCCCTATAAACTCAATGAAGATCCCAATCAATTAAAGATCAACATCAAACTAGATCAACCATACACATTAATAAGATCATATCACCAGCGTCAAAGAGAAGTTCAACATCTAACCAGAGAACTTCAAAGCTCAACCACACAAACAACATCACACGAGCAAGTTTGGAACCACATCCTATAGCCTATGGTATTAAATCTCAATGGAAGCAACATATCACAATCCCTCATTGAATGATTCAAACAAGTCAAGAATGCTCAAATATCATGACGTTTATTACTTTACTCTTGTTGTACTTTGGGAACCATTGTACAAAACTAAAGTAACATGCTCTAACATATATATGCTCTAACTTTGAAACAAGCAAACTGAAGGAATTTCAGTCGACTAAAAGTCCACTTTCAGTTGACTTAAAGTGCTAGAATTCAAGCTTTGTACTTTAGTAACATCCTACAACCTTCATACACCAAAACCTAACCTTTTCAAAGTTTTTACCAGGCTTCTTACTAACTTTGGCTTCTTACTACCTCATTCTAACACTATAATTACAACCCTTCCTTTACCATTTCAACTCACCAAACCTAAACACAAGCTCACGTCATTCTACCTTTCTAATCCCCTTTCACTCTAATATGAGATTAAAAGCCAAATATCCATTGTAGATAAAGCTCAATTGAAGTAAATATTCAAACCTCAAACCTTTCCAAAGTTTCAAATAAAATGAGTTACAATAATAAAAAACCATTATATCATGTTCAAAACCAAACCCCATGAGTTACAAAGTAAACCAATTTCATCCATGTTAGTCATCCCAAACCTATATAAGCCATGTTCTTAATAATCCTACAAATGATGCATTTCTAGAGAGACAAAGTTCCACTTATATTAAAAGATTTCTTTTAAGCAACAAACATATGTGAACCAAATTACCAAGATCCAAAATCTTCCGAGCCAAGTTCCATACCCAAAACCCAGTTATGTTTCAACGTGATTTAAACACAATCACTCTTGAACCGAGCTACCCATTTATCTCTCTTGAACCAAGATAAACCTAAACCACATATGTCCTTAGCTATTAAACCTAAATCTCTTAAGACATTGATCCAAACCCATACACACCCTTGAAAAAAATACATGGAAAAGATACTTGTTTACTTTTATAGAAAAATAAAGTAAGCCCACCTCACGCTTGTTTTAGTAAAGAAATTTCTTTACACTTTGGTTACAAAACTTATACTATTGATTACAGGGAAAAGTTCATTGAATATTCATGGCTGGTAGTACCGTTGTTGCGGGTAGTCGAGGTGTTTAAATTCCTCGGGCTATTGATTAGGTACTACTTTGTCAAGGACGAGTGTAGCATCTTGTTGATCGATGTGTTGTAAGATGGCGTTCTTTGTGAAGTTATGGTTCCACCATAATTGAATCAAAGATAGTGAAGTTCTCGAGTGTGGACATAAGCAGGGTTGAACCATGTTAAAAACCTCGGTTTGCAAAACCCTCTCACCTTCCTTACTTTATTTACATTTATGATTTACTTAAAGTGCTTAGTACTTATATCTTGAGTGTGAATATGAATGCGAATGCGGATGGATGCAAGATAACAAATAAACAAGTCATTTTATCAACCAACTAAGAGATAGTTTTTACTAAGTTATAATGTTTATAAAATGATTATGAAAAGTATGAAAGAATTGTTAATCCATAAAAAGTTGATAAGAGGCCAACATTGTTATCAAAGCCTAACTCATAGATACTTGTTTTGAAAAAGTATTTTTTGAGGTTGAATATCACATCCAAAAGACGAGATTTTTAAAAAAATGATATTTGTCTAGATTTAGGATACTGATGGAAAGGATTTTTATTGAAAAAACTTTTGAAAGATTGCAGAGGGGTACACACCCAATTTCCAAAATAGTTGGGCGAGCAACCCAATTGGCGAGAGGGCCCTCACCACGAGTCCCTAGCTGAGACAAAAGTAAATGTGGGCTAGGAGGCCCACCGGAAATGGCTCCTCGTCCCAAAATGCCCAGAATTCACATAAATAGAACTTGAGCGAGGAGGCCCACCAGGAAAGGCTCCTTGTCCCAAAATGCCCAGAATTCACATAAATAGAACTTGGGTGAGGAAGCCCACCAGGAAGGGCTCCACGTCCCAAAATGCCTAGAATTCACAAGAATAAAACTTGGGCGAGGAGGCCCACCATGAGGGCTCCTTGTCCCAAAAAGCTTAAAATCACAAAAGTGGAATTCAGGCGAGGAGGACCACCAAGGACTCCTCGTCCCAAAATGCCCAAGAATCACAGAAAGGAAATTTGGGCGAGGAGGTCCACCACGATGGGTTCCTCATCCCAAAATACTCAAAAACCACAACTTGGAAATTTGGGCGAGGAGGCCTACCATGAGGGGCTCGTCATCCCAAAACAGCTCAGAAACCACAATAATGAAATTTGGGTGAGGAGTCCCACCATAAGGGTCTCCTCGTCCCCAAGTTCTCAAATATTGAAGGAATAAAGTTTGGCTGAGGAGTCCCACCATGTGGAGCTTTTCGTCCCCAAAAGTCCAAATTATTTGGAGAAAAGGACCAGTAGGCGAGAAGATCCACCTAGAGTGATCTCCTCCCTAAGATTTGTTACTCAAATATATATTAAAGTACTGATATGTTACTTTCTTGTATATATAGCCTGATTGAATAAGTAGGGCTAAAGAAGGCGAGTTGGGATCTCTTGGGAGTTTGGGCTTAGTGGCTGAGGAACAAGGTTTGTTGCACAAGCTCAACCAGTTAGCACTTTAAGATTGAGAGAACACTAGTATAAAGACCCTAAGAGTCACCCAATCCTTGCGCAATCACACCCAACCATAACTGAAGTGAGCAACGAAGAGGTTGATCAAAAGAAATGAACAGTTCATAAAATGATTTTAGAGGAGGTGGTCCTTGAGACCTCCCCTGAAGTTTATAAAATGATTTTAGAGGAGGTGGTCCTTGAGACCCTCCTTAAGTTTATAAAATATTTTAGAGGAGTTGGTCCTTGAGACCCTCCTCAAGCTTACAAAGTTTGTACAACAAGTTACCATTTCAAAATATATTTACCAAATCCGATATTTTGTTTGTAAGCGCAAAAATATTTGCTTTTTAACCTTGGTTTGCACCAGGTGGAACCTATGAGAGGGGACAAGAGGTTGCACACAGGTAGGGACAAATGTACATTGCAAACTTTTTCCCTCACTAACCCCTTCAGTTTTGGCGCCTAAAAATGCTAAGTATCCAAGTATAAATAGGGCCCCTGGGCAAGGTCAAGTCACAATCAGAACTCAAGTCATGCTATTACTTTGTCAAAATCACATCAGATACCTAGTCTTTTCTCCTTTCTCTCTCTCTCTCTCTCTCTCTCTCTGAGCACTAAGTGCCTTATTCCTTCACTCCACACAAACAACCATCATTCTCAGGAGTTCCTCTTGAGAAAAGTTACTATTATTGTTGTGAAGTTCATCTTCTTACTAGGAGTAGTTCTTACTTTGGTTCCATTTTTACCAAAAGGAGAAGATTTTACCAGGTGTTGCAGTAGAAGTTATTGAAAACCTTAAAGGTAGAGTTCATTGAAGTGGGCCACGCCTCATCCATTTCAATATCTTACCGGACTCTAGTCACACTACCCTCTTATATTTGGTGACTCCTCTGGGGAGGTATTATCACTTTCATGGACAAATAAGGTTTTAACATTTCTAAGCAGCTAGTTTTTGAAGACATTCCATCTGGGAATGGAACCTAAAGTGATCATACGATCGTAGCTAAGACACCTGCTCCTCAGGGGGGGCAGATAAGCTCACAGATAGTAGCTTCGATGATAGTATAAGCCTTATGGGAATATTTTTTACTTCTTGAAACAAAATAATGTATACTTATCAAGTTTGGGTCAAGGCTGTGTAACACCAGCATCAATTCCGACAGAGGCATCTCGACTGCGAAAGGTGGTGCCAGAGCAAGTTGTGGTACCATCAGGCTCACCAACAGTAAAGGGCATGAGTTTGGAGGAATCTACCTCCAAAGCTGTTACTATGGAAGAGGTGAGGAATCTTCTCTCCTCCTTTCAGAGAGAAGCAACTCATTTATATGAGGAGCTGGAAGATACTTACCCGCAGGCTGTGAATGAGAAGCCATACCCAGGGGGTATATTCCACCAAAGTTCATTAAGTTTAATGGAAAATGGGAGAACCCAAGAGAGCACGTGAAGAGGTTTGTTGAGTACCTAGGAGTGCATGGAAACGACAAAAACTTGAGGTTGAGGGAGTTCTCCAAGACCCTTACAGGAAAGGCCTACATGTGGTATTCCCACTTGGCACCCAATATCATCCCCTCATGGGAAGAAATGCATAGGCATTTCCTCCAAAAGTTCTTTGTAACAGAGGTTGAGTTCACGTTGAGACACCTGCCATAAGACGTGAAAAAACCTGAGGAAAAGTTAATGAAATATATCAAGAATTTTTGCGAGAGGGCAGTGGATGTCCATGAGGAGGTAGAAGAGGCAAGGCTGCTTTAAATATGTGTCGTGGGACTCTTGAAGGAATACAAGCTCCATTTGGTTAATGAGACCATAGATGGAACCTTTAGAGGGGTCATTAGGGCAACCAAAAATATATCCATGATAATTAAGCCGTGGTCCTCAAGTTAGAGGACACAAGTGATATTAACTTTTGGAAGGTTTCAAGTATCGAGGACGTAAATAGTGAACTATGTGGATGGAAATCCAAAGGGAAAGAGGGATTAGCAGGCACCCTTCACTTGAATGGGAAAATCCTAACATTAGCTGACAAAGCTAATCCTAAATATTATGAGTTACACTAGAGAGTGCAACACTCCACCAAAGACTGTTACTATTTAAGGAGGATCATTGGAAAGCATGTGGTCAATGGTACTTCGCAGATATCTCCAGTGGATGTTAATGAGAACCCACTCCCAACTCATCATTATGCCACTGACAATATGGTTGTAGCGTATGATAAAGAAGAGGATCAAGAGTCAATGGAGTGGGAAGGTAGTAAAAAAATATGCGAAGAGCTAGAAAGGCTAGTATTGAACGATAAACAGAGAGCTGAGATGGAGAGGAAGCTAAAGGAGTGGTTCTTCACTCTAGACCAAGAAGACATAAGGGGGGAGGAAGTCGAGAAAGTGAACCTCCTAAAGGGAAAAGTGGATGTCATCCTTGCTCTAGATGAGGTGGGACATCTAAGGTAGAGTATATTTTTAATGCCCAAACATATGAAGTGGACTTAAACTCTGAATGTGAAGCTATAGCGAGGAGTCCTAAGTTCAAGTGGTTCTTTGAACAACAACGAGGAGACCCCTCACTAAATTGGTAGGGACTAATTGGGAGGTTGATCAAAAGATACACTTTTGAAGTGGTCTTTTCTGAGGCAGACATGCAGGTGCCTTCCACAACCGCCCGTTGTATGTGAAAGCTATGATCAACGGAGTTTCATTCCCCAGGGCATTAATGGATGGAGGGGCCTCTATTAACATTAAGCCAATATGTACGTTATATGAAACGGGGATAGATCAAGAGAAGATAGTGCATGCGCTAATAGTAATTTCAGGATTTGACATCGCCGAAATGCAATCCCTTGGATATGTGAACGTGGGAATCAAGTTGGGGAGTTTCACTTCCCACATCAAATTTCATTTCATCAATGCCAATACCAATTATGAATTCTCATTGGAAGGGTATGGATGCATAACCAAGGCATAATACCCTCCACCTACCACCAATGTGCAAAAGCCAACATCCGATGAATAGAGATCATAATCAAAGCAGCACAGAAGCCCTTTTCTGTTGAGAAGGCCCATCTAGTAGATGCCGCATTCTACACAGAACTGGATGAAAAAAGGAAGGGTATTGCAAGAAAGTTAGAGGAAAGGCAAGTGGTTAGAGGTAGGGGTGGCCATAGGCCCGAGGCCCGCTAAGCCCGCCCAGCCCGCCCAATACAAAATAGGGCTTGGGTAAGGTGAATAGGCCCGCAGAGCGGGCCTGGAAAAATTTTATAGGGCCGATTTTTTTCCGGGCGGGCTTGGGCATGAGTTCTTAAGCCCGATGAGGCCCGGCCCGGCCCGAGGCCCGAATATATATATATATATATATATATATATATATATATATATATATATGGGGGGGGGAACTTTTATAAATATAAAAACGTATACCAAGTCTTTTCATGTAGAGTGGAAAACTTTATATATGGGCTTTGTAATACATGGAGTTTAAAACAGATTTTTAATTAAAAAAATTGGTCTTTACATAAAAAAATAGGTATTTTAATTTTTAAAAAAATCTTTTAATTAACATAACAAGGCCCGATCGGGAGGGCTTGGGTAAAGAGCCTTCAAATCTGGGCGGGCTTGGGATTACATAATAAGGCCCGATCTGGGCCCGAGCGGGCTTGGGATAGCACTTAATTTTTCAAGCCCGGCCCGAGCCCGACCGGGCCTGCCCAGGCCCAGCCCACGGCCACCCCTAGTTAGAGGAGGTTCTCAACCAAAGAAGTATGTCCACGATCGCTTGGGAGAGATGGCGATCCCACACATAGAAAAAGGAAAGAGGAAGGTGGAAGAGGTAGTTAAACCTCCTCGAACTTGCAAAAAGGTGGTGCTACCTGATGGGAAAGTCATATACTGTTTATAACGGTCTACGCGGGCAATATTATGGGATTAGAGAGACGAAATGACACCATAGTGTTTTATTGTGGAAGAATCCCACATCACTGAACATATTGAGGAACCAGAAGAGGCTCCAGAGTGCATGCAAGATGGACCTAGGGAGCAACTACAAGAGTTGAAGGAAATCAACCTGGGAGTAGAAGGGGGGGTGAAAGTAGACCCATTCTAATTTCCAAGAATCTGAACCCAAAGAAGAAGGAATAGCTCATTGACCTGCTCAAAGAGTTCACCGACGTATTTTCTTGGAAATACACGGAGATTCTAGGGATAGATCCAGAAGTGATCTCCCACAGATTAAATGCTCATCCCAACGCTCTTCTAGCCAAGCAAGCAACACGTACGTACAAAGCTGACCTCGACCTAAAGATAAAAGCAAAAATAGAGAAAATGTTAGTGACAGGGTTCATCAAGCCTATTCAGTATCCTGTGTGGCTCTATAGCATAGTACCTGCGGAGAAGAAGGACAAAAGCTAAATCCGAATTTGTGTGGATTTTCATGACAAATTGGGCATGTGCCAAGGATAAGTTTCCTCTACCCTGCATAGACTACTTAGTTGATGCTACAACACGCCATGAGATGTATAGTTTTATAGATGTGTACGTCAACTATAATCAAATTAAGATGGAACCGACGGACGCAGAGCAGATAACCTTTCGCATGCCATTGGGAAACTTTTACTACACAGTTATGCCATTTAGATTGAAGAAAGTTGGGGCCACATATCAGAGGACCATGATGGTAATCTTCCATGATCTGTTTCATGATATACTATAATTCCATGTGGACGATCTGGTGGTGAAGTCCAAGAGAGAAAGCAAGCTTATACAAGACCTCCGGAGAGTGTTTGAGAGATGCCGTAGGTATAAGATGCGAATGAACCCCTCGAAGTTTGCCTTTAGGGTCACTGAGGGAATGTTTTTGGGGTTTGTTGTGAATAGGTAGGGGGTGCAAGTTGATGCAGAGCTCAAGAGCTTCTTGGAGAAGGTGTCCTATCTAATAAGGTCCATACCTGCACTAGTGGAGGTGACCTACCCATTCACACCCCTATTGAAAAATAAAGCCAAGTGGACCTGGGGAGATGAGAAAAAGAAGGCCTTTAAGAAGATCAAGGAAATTTTAGCCTCCCCATCCACGATAATTTTGTCAAAAGCTAGGGCACCACTGCTAATTTACCTTACTTCAACATAAAGGTCCATATGAGCTTTTCTGGCTCAAGAAGGAAGGAGTAGAGAAGCCAGTGTATTACTTGTCAAGAGTGATATCAGGTACATAATCTAGATATACCAATGTGGAGAGACACTGCCTTGCGCTAGTATTCGTGGCTTAAAAGTTCAGATACTACCTGCTAACCATTATAGTTTATATAGTCACAAGTGTGACCCTATCAAGTACCTCCTAGCACAGATGGTACTAGTGGGATACGCATCGAGATGGTTCTTAATTTTGTCAGAGTATGATCTAAAGTGCATAGTTACCAAAGCCATTAAAAGTCAAGCGATAGCAGATATATTGTCCCATTGTCAAAGTGGGAATTTCAATCCTCCCAGTGAATAGTTACATGGGAAGAATTTCCAAGAATGCATGGAAGAAGAGATGGAAAAGTGGGAAATGGAGTTTTATGGCTCTACTGCTCAAGGAACAAGGGGAACGGTCATTATACTTTTAAATAATAAAGAGAAGATCACCCTCTCCTTCAAGCTAGACTTCAAGGGCTCAAACAATGAGGTTGAGTATGAGGCTCTCATTTTGGGAATGTTAGAAGAACTCCGAAGAGGCGTAAGGGTATTGTGCATACGAGGGAACTCTAACCTTGTAGTGAAACAGGTTAATGGGGAATTCTCCCTCAAACATGCTAACTTGGCACCCTACAGATTCATCATCCAGAGGTTGCCGGGATAGTTCTTAGAAGTCAACATTGAGAGGCATGCAAGAAAAATGAATAGGCACCCTGACGCACTAACTACAATAGTACAACAGTTAGAAATGGATGAGACAAAAGCAATAATCAAAGTAAGATAGAGAACAGTTCCTACTATAGTGAAATCCTTATTCCCAAGCAATGAGCCGAAGAATTGGAGGCACCTGATTGTGAAACAACTGGAAATAAGAGAGGGGATAATGAAGGTGTTAGAATTGGCTAACTACCACCTGCTGCATGGAAAAATTTACTTCAAGAGACCTAGAGGGTTCTTAGCAAGGTGTATTAGAAACAAATGAAGGTATAGAGAGGTTGGCAGAAATGCATGAAAAACATTACGGGGACAAATCTAAAAATGTTAACTTTCTTAGAAAATATGCAAGTACCCCACAGTTAGAGGGGATAGTTCTAAAAATATTAACTTACATAATAAATATGCAAGTACCCTACAGTTAGAGGGGGCAACTCTAAAAATATTAAGTTTCTCAGAAAATATGCGAGTACCCCACAGTTAGAGGGGACAGTTCTAAAAATATTCACTTGCTCAGAAAATATGCAAGTACCCACAGATTAAAATGGACATCTCTAAAAATGTTAACTTGCTAAAAAAATATGCAAGTAACCCACAGTTAAAGGGGTAAGTCTAAAATATTAACTTGCTCAGATAATATGCAAGTACCCCACAGTTAGAGAGGACATATATAAAAATGTTAACTTGCAAAAAAAAATATGCAAGTACCCCATAGTTAGAGGGGGCAAATGTTAAATACCAACATGCTCAGATGATACACAAGTACCCCACAATATATGGGGAAGTTCAAACATATAAAGTGGCAACAGAAAATTAGAGCAGGCCATAGTAAGAAAATATTAAAGTCCAGACAGAAGTAGAGAATGAACAGCATGATAGAAATCAACAGAGTGCTTTTTATTAATAATGACAAAGTTATTTACATATGAAAAGTGTATAAAGGGAAGTCTACATAACAAGACTATCTACCCACTAGAAAAAATAAAAAATAAAGGCCGGGATCGCAGGTTTGTGTAAGAAACACTAGCCTCCTC
The DNA here is from genome assembly GCA_949130495.1 of Sambucus nigra. Taxonomy (NCBI): domain Eukaryota; kingdom Viridiplantae; phylum Streptophyta; class Magnoliopsida; order Dipsacales; family Adoxaceae; genus Sambucus; species Sambucus nigra. The sequence goes on from OX422210.1 coordinate 184,265,994, forward strand.
AATAAGCCGCTCATCTAACTTAGCCATTCGGGCCTCATCCTCAGCATCACCAGCCTCTAGCTTGGCCATCTTAGCCTGAAGGGACTGAATCTCAGCCTGGATTCGAACTGCCTCAGCTTGATGCTGATGCACCCTAGCTTACCTAGAAGTTTGAAGATTTATCATCTTCCTAAAGTTAATATCAAGAAAATGACGAACTGAAATGTCAAGCCAGTCCAGGTGGAAGTGATAACAACACTGAAGATCATGAAGAGCCTAGAGGAATAACACAACCCTCTGAGTGGTCATGGCAGAAGGAGATGTATATAAGAAATCATGAATATGGATGGCTAGGTCCTTAAATTTGAAGACTATAAGGCTATCAATGTTGAGGATGCTTTGAGAAGTAAAAGTCTCAGAGTTGTTCTCCAGAAGCATATCCAACACCTCTCGCTCATGTGTGCATAACCTAAAGGCAACTCTGAACGCTACAGCACACTTATAAAATCTACAGTATCCCCTACCTTTATATCATCATAGCCTATGTTACGAGACTCAAGCTTTAAAAGAGGAATAAAAGAGTCCTCACCAGAACTGGCATCACTCGTGGCCTCAGAACTCTAGTTGGCCTCACCAGTCGTCTCAATAGGTTCAGCAACCGGATCCTATAAAAGAAAAAGTAAAAGGAGATAAGTCATAAAGAAGATAAGTATCAGGTGGCGTAATACCCATGCTCAAATTGAAATAAAGATTATGGAAATCTTACAATATCCTAGGGGAGTCAATATGCTATCACCAAAGCGAGGATGCACCATATGACCAAACATATGAAGTGGATGTCATCCTTGCTCTAGATGAGGGGGGACATCTGAGGCAGAGCACGTTTGTAATGACCAAACATATGAAGTGGACTTAGACTCTGAATGTGAAGATATAGTGAGGTGTCCTAAGTTCAAGTGGTTATTTGAACAAATAGGAGTGAAGTATGACACCAGAGTAGTCATAACAAGAAAGTTTTTGGAAGCAGTACATCAATGAGGAGACCCCTCACTAAATTGGTAGGGAGAAATTTGGAGGTTGATTAAAAGATACACTTTCGAAGTGGTATTTTCTGAGGCAGACATGCCGGTGCCTTACTTCCACAACCTCCCGTTGTATGTGACAGCTATGACCAACAGAGTTTCATTCCCCAAAGCATTAATGGATGGAGGGGTATCTATTAACATTATGCCAATCAGTACATTATATGAAACGGGGATTGATCAAGAGAATATAGTGCCTGCGCCACTAGTAATTTCAGGATTTGACATCGCCGAAATGCAATCCCTCGGATATGTGAACGTGGGAATCAAGTTGGGGAGTTTCACTTTAATATTGAGGGAACAGTAATAGAAAGACCCTAGGAGTCGTCCAGTCCTTACTCAGTGACACCCAGTCATAACTGAAGTGAGAAACTAAGAGGTTGCTCACAAGAAATGAATAGTTCATAAAATGATTTTAGAGGAGGTGGTCCTTGATACCCTCCTCAAGCTTACAAAGTTTGTACAACATGTTACTATTTCAAAAATATTTACCAAATCAGATATTTTATCTATAAGCGCAAACCTATTTTTTTTCTTTGGTTTGCACCAGGTGGGGGGACAAGCGGATGCACATAGGTAGGGACAAATGGTACATTGCAGACTTTGTCCCTTACTGACACCCTCAGTTTTGGCGCCCTAAAGTGCCAACTCATCCCTAGGTGTCTAAGTATAAATAGGACCCCGGGGTAAGGTCAAGTCACAATCAGAACTCAAGTCACACCGTTACTCTGTCAAAATCACATCAGATGCCTAGTGTTCTCTCCATGCTCTCTCTTTAAGTGCTAAGTGCCTTATTCCTTCACTCCATACATACAACCATCATTCTCAGGAATTACTCTTGAGAAAAATTACTATTATTGTTGTGAATTTCATAAACTTACAGGGACAAGTTCTTACTTTGGTTCCATTTTTACCAAAAGGAGAAGGTTTTACCCGGTGCTGCCCTAGAAGTTCTTGAAAATCTTGAAGGAAGAGTTCATTGAAGTGGGCCACGCCTCACCCGTTTCAATATCTTACCAGACCCCAATCACACTACCATCCTACAAAGATTTTTGTTAAAAAAGAGAAAAATGTTTAAAAGTGAAAATTAATTTTGAAGTATGCATTTGACAAATTGTTGTCAAAAGATCATACACATTAACTTTCACGTGAAAATATTTTTTCTTTGATTTAATATGATCATTGTTATCCTTACTCATATCACATACATGAAGTACACTCACACTTGTACTTTTATAGCTACATGCTAGAACTTATGAACATCGATGAGTATATGAACGACTTGTCCATTTCCACACCTACATAAAACTCATTAACTTAAAGATAAAAACCCACATGTCTCCCATAAATTGAATCCCAAATTTGTGAGTGAATCAAACTTGATATTTTGGTAAAGAAACCAAAATTAGGTTTTGAAAAAGAAATAACTTTAGAATTTCATAAAAAATATCAATTACCCATTTACCCTTGTACATATTAAAAAAGAGCTTCAAAAATTAAAAGGATAAAGTTTTGGAAGAAAACCCTTGGAAGTTTTATAAAGATTTTTATTTGGAAAAGTTACATTAAAATGTTTGATAAAGTTATAAAAGGAATTTTTGAAAGGTTATCTAAAGATGTTAAAATCATACTTTGGTTCATGATATTTGAGAATGATGCTTTACACACCTAACCCTTTATGCTTCCTTGATTTATGCCTAAATATTATCACACTTGACTATGATGTTAATACCATCACTAAGTGTCTTTACACATACTTCAAATATGAATATCCACTGTTGTGACACATGCCCGTTTTTTTGCACTCACCATTGAAAAATCCTTGACACATGCTATGCGGGTAGTTCATGTGACTCACGAATGCATTTGAACAAATACTTTCATTATTGCTTCATGACTCGTGAATTAATATGCTTACACTCTACGACACCGGTGCGTAAAAATTGTTAGAAGTCATTAGTAATATACACTTGATATGATATATCTGTCGAAAATAAAATACTACATCTGTAAAATCATACTCACACCTATATTCTCATATGCTGAAAAATCTGCTTCCAATATGTTCAGATGATTATCTTGGTAATATAGGCCATGTTTAAGAAAGTTTCACCGAATACTCAAAATCACATGCTAGAGAAAATGATCAAATGAATATCCTTCTCATGAAAAGTCATAAGTTGTTATACACTTAATTTATACAGAAGTTGTGCTTAAATCTTACACACATAATACGTAATTTGATGACATTCTCGTCATTATCAAAATTGAGTGCCAATCCCACTCATAAGATAAAAATGGCAATCCTGACTTAGTAAATATCGGATGTTATTCCCATCCATATGATATTTTGGTTGAAATACTATCCATTATTTTATAGAAGGAAATCCCTTATCATATGAGAAAATTCTTAAATTAAAAATACATTCTCACCTAAGACATAATTGCAATCCCATCATTGTTGCACAATATTGAGCCTAAATGATATACGTTCTTAATTGTATATTTATGGAAATCCCATCACCGCAAGTCATTGCTTATGAATTAAAATCGATAAAATATGGCATTCCAGTACATACATGATAAATTGTAATACTTGAGAGGAAGTTCTTGTAATGGTAAGTCCATTACATTTTGAGAATACATTTATACATGACCAGATATGTGTGAGAAGCATGATACTTGATGTATGAATTATGTCTAGCATTATGAAACTAAAAGAGCATGCATGATATTATTGACATTACATACACTAATGCTACTAATGGATATATATCAAGTGTATATGTGAAAATAGGGATATTGAGGATCAATGAGGAAAATGAATTGTATATAAACTAAGTGAGACAACTACAATGCCAAGTGACACTGCCCAAAAAATCGAGAATGGTCACGACAGATGGGTCACAACCCAGGAATATGACTAGGTGATCACAACCTAGGACCGCGACCATAGTCAAATATCGCATGACACACGCCATGACCGAGCCAAAGGGTTACATCTAATGGATATGGTCATGGACTTTGATCGTGACCTTGGGGGTCACAGCTATGGTCTGTGACAAACCCATCACCAAATAGGTTCACAACTCCTGGCAAAGTGGGTCACGACCCCAAATCGTGACTAGGTGCATGATAAATATAAGGGTTTCAGTTAAGTTTGCTCACAGACTTGGACCGTGTGGTGGTGGTTATGGCCCTAATCTGTGACCGAATTTTCATGACCATTTATTTTTTACACGCCACACAACATGGACACGGTCCATTACTGTGATCATGTTGCTGACGTATAAAAAATAAATGGTCAAAGAAAGTTGGTCCCGAACTCGGTCCGTGATGACATCCTGTAGATATAAATATCCGCGATCAGGAATTCATTTCACGTGAACTCTCTATCTCTCTACACACGACTTCCCTTTCTCTCTCTCTCTCTCCACACACTGATGCCTTATCTGTTCGATGACTCTTTCCTTCGGTGAACCTCTCTCTCTCCAGTGACTACACTAGTTCAGGTATCCTCTAACTTATTTTTTCTAATGAAATTGTGTGTTTATCGTGTGTTTATATGTATGTATATGTCTGCATGTGTACAATGTATGTATGTCTATGTGTATTTATGTGTGTATGTGTATATATGTGTGTGTATATATATGTTTATATGTGTGTATGTATGTGTATGTGTATGTTTGTTTGGGGTTAATGTACCCAAGTGAACTAGGGTAGTTTTTAAAGGAATGTATTTTTTAAGAGGTCTTTTAATTGGGATTCAAGAAAAATAAATAATTCCACACTGTATGATGAATTCCACCATCAACAATGGTTGATTGCATGTCAATATGACTCCAACAAAGATTTCATCTTTTTGATATAGTGATAGAATTTAACGCAAATGCTATATTAACCGACTCTTGATTTATGTCTTTCACCACCTATATTTATGGTACTGAGATCGATTTATCTGTTGTCATCATCATAGAGCACAACCATATATATTTTATTTTATTACATAGAGTTGCCTAATTTATGAGTCAAAACATTTAAGTATTGCATAGTTAAGCACGTAGCTTGATATTCACGTGGATGTGATCGGTAGATGAGTGACATGATTCCTATATAGACTACCATGCACATCTTTTATAGACAAAATTGAAAATGCATTTATAAGATGTGTAAAACCTCCAATTGAGAACAATTCTATTTGATTTCAAAACTTGAATTATTTTTTATGTTTTCTATGTTCACATTCATACACACGGATCAAATTTACACCCGTTCTCATAGACGTGTCACATTTTTGGCCTGTATTGGTTTCAGTCAAAACCATGCACACGGAGGGATTTTGTAACTGTTCACCTAACGTAGTCAGAATTTCAAAAATTATATATAATTGGATTAAAATGTGATAAACCCAAATTAAACAAACCCAAACATGAAAATGCAAAAAATTTCTAATTGTATTTTAAACATTAAGGTTAAAATAAGATAAACTTAAATTGGATCGATTAAAAAAAATCTAGTTAATGATTAATTAAAGACATTACTTATAGGACTCATATTCATACCCTTATATATTTTTCTCAGAAAAAATGAGGTACAATGATAATCACGGTCAACAATAGTATGAGAGGTTAAAATTGGACCACACTTATGCCTCTTTTAATAGTGCGCGCCGTTTAGAGGGTTCCCTTATTTACAAGTATGGGAATAGGAAGATCGAACAGTTTAACTACCTTGCAAATCATGGAGTTCATCTACACCAAGAGTACATGTTCAATTATATTCTATTTTTTCCTGCCAGAAATTCGGGATGAGGCTATAGAGAATATATTTTATGTATATAATCCTGACGTAGCCCTGACATTGCTTACGCTGTTAGAGAATGTTGAAAAAAATATTCATCTATTATTGATACAACTATATAGAAAGATCATTAACAAGACCACAATGCCTCACGACATATGAACATTAAATTGAATATTTCCAATAAGTTGAAGAAGGAAGGATTCCGAGTTCATGTCACGTACATATTTACATCAATCATAGATATGCTTACTATTAGTTGGCCTCGTGCAAAAATCCATAGATTTTTAAAAAGTAATCCAGAATGGATGGAGATCATACACATTAAGCATATTTTAAAAACTTATTATGAGAAGTTAATTGCATATATATAGTCGTAAACATGATTAGTTATTTGTAAACATGTTAGTATAATGACTTCGTCGCTTATCATTTTTTATTATAGATAATGTCGAGTGGCAATGTACATAACGAATCAAGTGATGACATGACACCCCAACAAGGATTCTTATCTCCTACACCCCAATAAGGATTCTCATGACCTCATAGTGAATAATTCTCTACTCTATTATTGGTTTACTATACCACTCCATCTACGAGTAGGCAATAAATGTTTGTTACTCCAACACCCTACCCCCCACTTTCGTTTCCTCCTGAGCAAATGAGAATAAGCCCATTGGGTTATCACTTCTAAATAATAATCCTAATGGAAATAAAAATGACCTCCAGATCTTTAAATCCCAGTATTTGTTTCTTGGGACAATTAACTGGAACTTAGCTGATCAATCCATAAATGTTGACATTTATGACCAACTTTGTAAGCATTTTTCATTCCCCAACTGTTCAAACAAAAGGTTCTTTCTCGGGTTGCTGAACAACTCAGAACATATCATAGAAATAGTCAGTAGAGACATTTTTTGGAGGGAGCATCGAACTCCAACATTTTGGCTCTGAAAGATAGAGTCCCTCCGAGTGTTGAAATATTGATCGATAAATGAAATAACTTTTTAAGAAATGAGGCGATGGAAGAAAAGGTGGTCCAAAGGATGGAAAATAAACAAAATAGATTGAAAAAAGTTAATATCCATATGCTTAGGATTAAATCGTCTAAATATTTGAAGAGTGAATGGTCAAATACGACAAAGGATGGTCTAGATGTCGGTAAAAAAACTAATCGGGGAAACTTGTACGTGCATGCCTGACAGTACAAAGATAATAAATTTTCACCATATTTGGTTCCGAATTTGGTGAGTATGTCCATTTATTTATTTATATATATACATGTTATATAAAATAATGTTAAAATCATAATACTAAATATAATTTCACGCTATAGGAATAAATCAAACCCATTAGCAGTCAGTCCAGTTCGAGCCCTTATGACGAGATTAAAATTTATGCCCTGACCAAGACCTTTGGAACTGACAAAAGAGGGAGGTTGAGAAGTGTCCGATTACATATGTCAAAAATCTAATTAAAATGCACTGCACCTCTCACGAACGAACTCTCTTTGGTTAATAATCATAAATCGAGACAAGAGAAAAGTCAGTCTAAGACATATGGGAATGTCCAGGAGATTAAGAGCAACCTAAGAGTGTTGAAAAGAGAAATTGAGTGTTTTGTGTCCTTATTTACTCAAGGTTTTTGTCCCCCAATGCCTCCTCAATGTTTCTCCAACCCTCCTTCTCAAGGTGCCTCCCTTCCTCCATCTTAAGGTTTTCCTTCCCGAATGATGCCTCCTTAAACATTCCCCTCCTTAGTGTCTCCACCTATCATAGTCCATGGATCATCGTTATCAACTCACGGTGGCTATGGTGAGTCAGTACTATTTTAGGGACTTAACTAATAGCAAGATTATTGGCGCGTGCGTACTCATTTCCTTGATTGTCGGAACTCCGGTTAACAATCGCCCATTGGAGATGGGTGAGGCTCAGATACTAGTTAATGAAATATACAACGGTTGCAGAGAAATTCCTATGCATGTTGATAGTGGAGAAGGGAATACAATGAAAAATTATCAAAATTGTTTTATCACTTGTCCAGTTTATTTGTTGGTCAGGCCATGAATTTTTTTTGAAAATTTGTAAAAATTGAGAAAAAGTTGTAATATTTTGTTCATTTAACATATTTAATTTGAGTTTAAGTTTTTTTGAATAATTTGAATGAATTATTACTTGTGCATTCTTGTACTACACCACAAACTGAGAATGGTCACGACATAATGGTCACGAACAACGACTGTGACCACAGTCAAAACAAGCGTGACACAGACCATGACTAAGCAGAGGGGTGACATCCAATGGACACTGTCACAGACTTAGACCATGACCAAAGGGGTCACGGCTATGGTCCGTGGCCACCTCGTGAGTAATTAGGCACCAAACGTGCACCAAAATTCTTGCGAACTGTTATACCCATGCCTGAGATTTTATTCTTTTTTCGTGTAAATTGTATTTATGTAGAACCCTTGGGGTCTAGATCAATATATTTCATGGATTGTTTTTAGTGATTGAATACTCTTGTGGCTTTTCTAGAATTTGTTGGAAATTAAATGGGAGAATTTGGAATTTTAGTGGAATTATGAGGTTCAAACAAGAATGAGAGTCGTTCGAACGAGATCCATATTTCCTTTGAACGAAAAACCTTTTGGTTTGAACAAGAAGTTCATATCATTTGAAATAGTCTTTTAGAAAAGATCGAATAAACCTCATTTGCCTATGATTTTCACACTCGTTAGTATGTCGTTCGAGCGATCTCATCAGATATTGTTTATTTCGAGTTTCCCTTGTGTGCGGTCACCTTTTGGGCCCTTGATTTGATGACATGTCAACTTCTGGTGATCCCAGATGATATAAAACGTGATTGGTGTGGTAGGATTGAGTTTTTAAATGGGTTTGTGGTTATTTTGAAGTTATAAAAAGAGAGAGGAAGTGGGTCTTCTACCCCACCATTCTTTTTAATATTTTTTCCTCTCCTCTCTCTCTCTCTCTCTCTCTCTCTCTCTCTCTCTCCAAGAAACTCATACTATTCCCCAAGTGTTTCCTCCATAGCTACACCTTACCAATAATCCTTAAGCATTTTTTAAGGAAGAAGTGGTAGAGATAAGCTTGTAGGAGGAACTTTTGAGTTATTTTGAAGAGCATTTAGAGTCTTTGAATCTAGGAAGTTCCATATTCATCCTGTTAGTTGTCTTCTCTTCAAACCATAGGGTAAGATTTTCCTCTTCCTAAGATTTCAAGGTTTCTAACTATGAAAATGTGTATGATGCATGCTAGATGATATTTAATGCCAAAAATGAAGTTATTTGCTAATATATTTAAGTCTTGCAAAAATGGATTTTTATGAAGACAAACCCTATATGGGTCTTTCGTGAATAAAATGACATTTTTACCTTGAAAAATGGAAGAAAGCATGAAAAATATGAACCCATGATTAGTATCTTGTTTAAGTGCATTTTTTGAGGAATTTCTAGGCTTGAAATCCTCTTTGACATATGTAGAATCATGTAGTAAGACAAAAAATGGGATTTTAGACTTGATAAATTATGATGAAATGAGTTTTCATAAAGAAGTGATTAATTGTAGAAAAACATCCCTAAAATGTATTGTAAATATTGTTAGAATGAATAAAATGATAGTTTTAGCCATGCACAATGATCTGGAAAAGTTATGAACATTTAATTAAAAATGGTCTTGGATGATTAAATGTGTTTCATGTGGTAAAACATAAAATGATAAACACGATTTTTAACATAAAATCATATAAAGGATGTTTGGAAAGGAAAATTTATTTTTTAGTGCCAAGATGATTTAATAATATTTTTCACAAATTATTATGAAAGAAAAGGTAAAATGGTGTTTTTGACAAATTTGAGGCTCCTAGTGGTTGGACTCTTCATTAGACCTTATCGGTCGATTTTTGGTGAAAAATGGATAAAGTTGGTAAATTTGTGTGACAGGGTGAAATCATGGTATAAATCGTAGAAATGATGAAAACGGTAAAATGACGGAATAATGTGGACATTAGCTAAAATATTAAAACACATGATAATGGACTCGGATGACACCAGCATAATTGAAGAGGGCCCGAAGCACTAGGGTGAAATACCCAAAATCATTGGCTAGAGCATATGGTATCATAGCCGGTGGTATGGAGCCCATTAAAATATGCGGTTATTGGATGATTTCGAGAAAAGATAATGAAAAATGGAAAGGACAATGATTGTGCTCGAAAATGCATAAGTAAGACAACCCAATGAACTGTAATAAATGGATACTGTAAGAGAGTAGTCTAATTTAGGGGAAATACTCGATTTTAGCACGTGTTTGACTTGAGCAACTTCGGTTGCGCCTACGTATCCGTTATGCTCGGAATCAAAGTCAGCGTAGTTCGTGGGTTCGTACTATTCGCCGAAAAACTCATTGTGGTGGTTTTTTGGAGAGATGGGAGGTGTTGCCACTCTTCTCAAAGAACTCATCTCAAAACTCTCTCTAAAACCTCATAAGATAAGAAAATCACCCTCCTTTTCCAAGAAGATCCCTCTCAAATGTATGGGGGTAGGGCTTATTTATAGCAAAACCCACCCAAGTGGGTCGCCACATGTCAATTAACCCGTGGTGACACATGTCCTATATTAAGTGGCATGTGTCCCATAACATATGTCAAAACTCTCAATACTAGAATATTTTCTAGTTAATATGTAAATAATACACAAATACGCGTGATATGTCCAACGCGCATAATAATACCTCAGTCGCATAAACACATGGACTTTTGTCAATATTAATCATCTCTAATCTCATTTAATAATTTAATGAGAGGCTTATCATTAAGCCCCTCCTACATTTTCCCCCTCGTACATATAGTTGATATATTGATACATGTCTGAAATATATCGACTGTATGTACGAAATAACTTTAGTCAGTTTTCATATGTTTGATCGACCTGTGGATCGTGGATAATAATCTCATATCTCATTTCATCTTGATGATGTACTTTTACCTCATATATCACATTTTATGATATAATACAATCTCATATTTCATATCTCAGTTTATATGATATACATCAATTGTATATCTTATATCTTAAATCCCATTTTGCAGCTTTGATCTCATAGGTTATTCCGAAGGACCTCGTTTATCATTATTTTCATACGAATGATATAAACCGAGTGTTGCCCCCATTCCTATTTAAATGAACATGCATCCACATTTTTATTGCGATTGTTTGTAACTCTGCTTTGGTAAAGAGTATTATCATGAACACATAATAACTGCCTCAGCATTCTCTTTCGTCATTCTCAATCAAGCTTGGTGAAAGTATTATTACGGTTTACATAATAACTACTTCATCGTCCTTGATTAATATTTTAGTGCATGCACATGTTGTTTGACTTGTTTTAATCACGATGAGGTTTCTTGTGCATGCATGTATTATTGACTCGCTCAAATGACCACTTTTTAATGTTTTTTTTTCACAAACTCACACCTATAAGGTGACTTAATGATGAGAACACACTTGTCAGGGTTTCTCGTAAATTCCACCGTTAGAGGTGACTTAACAATGAAAACACACTTGTTAACGTTTTTCGCAAAATCCACCGTTTAGAGGTGACTTAACAATGAAAACATACTTGTTAAGGTTTTTCGCAAACTCCACCGTTAGAGGTGACTTAACAATGAAAACATACTTGTTAAGGTTTTTCGCAAACTCCACCGTTAGAGGTGACTTAACAATGAAAACATACTTGTTAAGGTTTTTCATAAACTCCACCTATAATGGTGACTTAACAACGAAAATGTTTGTTAAGATTTTTCATCAACTCCACCTATAACGGTGACTTAACAACGAAAATGCTTGTTAAGATTTTTTCATAAACTCCACCTTATAACGGTGACTTAACAACGAAAACGCTTGTTAAGATTTTTCGTAAACTCCACCTTATAACGGTGACTTAACAATGAGAACACACTTGTTAAGATTTTTGTAAAACTTCACCGATAACGGCACACCTATGACGGTGACTTAACAACGAAAACACTTGTTAAGATTATTCATAAACTCCACCTATAACGGTGACTTAACAACAAAAATGCTTGTTAATATTTTTCATAAACTCCACCTATAACGGTGACTTAACAACGAAAACGCTTGTTAAGATTTTTCATCAACTTCACCTATAACGGTGACTTAACAACGAAAACGCTTGTTAAGATTTTTCATCAACTCCACCTATAACGGTGACTTAACAATGAAAACACTTGTTAAGATTTTTTGTAAACTCATTCTTATATATCTCTTTTCAGGACAGGATCTCGTACCTGACAAACTGAGCGTGGTCCTTCGTCTGTTTGCTTCCATGACCAACTTCTTCGGACGAGCTAAGTCATAACGATTGTGGTTCAACTACCGACCAATTTGATAAAGTTTTTTTTGGAATATAATACACCTCTGTAGAAGACTTATATCAACACTCGCAAAGTTCTCATAATATGATGTCATATCTGAAGGATGACTGACTTTGTCAATTTCTGAGTGATAACTAATTAACCCGTTTGAACTCTTTGCGAAGGAAACTGAAGAAGCTTTTGTAATGGATTGCTTGGATGTTACTATACTCTGAAGGTTCATCAATCTAACCTTGGCGTGGATGATGTCGAAGAAGCTTTAGACTACAAGCTACGTTACATCATAATATCCATTTGCCCCCTTTATTTTATTTTATCTTAAGATAAAATAAAATAAAATAAATTGCATATATCCTTTACAATTCCCACCCGAAAAAAAAATGAAAGCAACCTAATTATTACATTTCATGGGGTGTATCTCAAACTGTCAAATCTTTGAACAATGATTTGATATTTGTGTCGCTCAATATCTACTCGTTCAGAAGCCTCTGCAAAATAATATCTTTCTGACACAATAATATAATATTGCAAAGGGTTAGTAAAACTCAGGAAATGTCCAAGTACAATTCTCATCATGCCCCCTTTATTTTATTTTTTTATTTTATTTGATATAATAAAATTTAAATAAAGTCCGGGGATATTTGTGTAATGAATCGTAACCACCCATACTCGTAGGTGTATCGTGGACAATTTAATGTCGTTTAAGCACACATCCTTTCAAACTCACGAGTGTGTAAAATATCAAGGTTAATCACGAATTGTAACATACTCAACGCTTTCATAAATGATTCATAATTTATGAAATAAACATAAAATAATATGCACAAGTTTTTCTATGAAATATCGCATAATATCCATCATACTCCATCTGAGTCACTTTTAGTTTTATGTGATAACGTATAGAGAGATCATGCGATGAATCCTAATAGAGAACCCCAATAGTTATATCCCAAATGGCGTGGTTCATCGCGCATACATGTTATAGGTGTATGGAAAGTAATCCCCGAAGGATAAACCCTGTCTATATTTGTCTAAACTCATTGAATAATACTTCTAAAAGTTTTCAATATAATATTATATTATGTGGAAATGAAACATCCCCTGAACATAATAACTGCATGACGTGCTTTATGTTTCTCAATAGACATGCACACAGATGTTTTGAGGGAGCCCCCAAAAAATAATATATACGATTCGCCACTAAGCGTGATAAAGACATTTATTTTCAATTGTGGAGTCATGCATATCGTTTTGATATTATTCTAGCTTTTATTTTATTCAAATCACATGCCACAACAATACTCATAATTGTTAATGAATAATACCCTCATGAATTGACATTAAAAATGCATTGCTTCGTCAATTTGAAGGTTTTCGAAGAATCTAATTCAATAGTAGTTTATTTATAATCCAATCGACACTTGGTGTGTAATACCGTGGATTTAAAACTATGAGTAAATATACCTCTCAATATATATATAAAATATATATGTATAATTACCGATATAAACATAAAATAATTACATTTATTCAGTAATATCATAGTTATATTTTAAACATTTAACTATTCCATAAATAGCTCAGTAATACTCGTTTCTTAACTATACGCACACACAAAATTCGTTTTAACTGGTGTTCTATCCGAGGGAACACGTAATCCCACCAAAGTGATATGCGACTGTCAGATGGAAGTGGGTCTCTTTTTAAAATCCTTGCCGTGCAAGCTGGCAAACACTCTTCATAAATAAATCCAAAAGGTGAGGGATGAGAGTTGGCTCCCTATTTTTTACCCACGTTTTTTTTTTATTCTTAAAGCTTCCTCTAATTTCAAAACCCCCATTCGTTCATACCAGCAACTGCTTCCATGGTGAGTCCATCTTAGGTTGTCCGCCCCATTTAAAGTTTCAATCTTATATGGTATAAAATAAGGTTGAATGGATTTCGACTCTCAGATGCATCGACGACGAATTCCAGCCGGACCAAAGTCTATCGGAGTGATGTGCCAGTTAAATCGCTTCTTGTCAAGTTCCAACGGTGGTTGGTGTTATTTCAAGCTCCAACGGTGGTTCTTCGTGTCTCCAGATCCCACGATGGTTCATCATTTTCAAGATCCCACGGTGTTTTTCTATAAAGGTTCACCGGATTTGAACCTCTCACAGTTATTTTAGTATTTCAAGATCCCACGATGGTTCAAACTGATGGTTCGTTAGTTTGTAGCTTCCACGGAGGTTCGTTACATTTCAAGATCCCACGGTGAATTGTTCACCCCTACTGAAATCTGTGGTAACTCGTTTGACACAAACTCAATTGAATCTCAGGTGCGCCCATTTCAATGTTTGGTCGACCAGTTTTATATCTCAGTTTTGCTGGATAAGGTTCTGAGTTTCTTCGAACCAAGCGCTATGGTTCAGTCCGAGCTTCGTCGAAAAGGGATTCACCGGAGCAAAGCTCCGTCAGTTATGGGTTGAATCTATTTGTTCAAGATAAGTGGCATATATCAAGTGCGAGGGAGCTCATGTGGTCTTTCATTTTTTTGGAAAATCTCAGGTGCGACTGGGTTTTGAGCTTCTTCGAACGAATTTCTTTGAACAGGTGCTACTGTTCAGTCGAGCTTCATCGTGAAGAGGTTCATCGGAGCAAAGCTCCGTCGATTTGTACCGAAGGTAACGTTCTTCGGAGATAGGATATAGGAAACCTCAAAGGTTTCTCGATTTGTGACTCCAAAATGTATAAATCACTAGCTTGGAATATTTCAAAGATATACCTTTGTCAATTGATAGCGTACTATTGCTGAAGACACGCAAAGGAAAATCTAAGAAAATCTATTCTACTGTTGTACTAAAGTTATAAAGGACCATAACTGTACTGCACATTTTCTAATCAATCTGTGACAGACACACACACACAGGCCTACTCGTGGCCTGATCAGTTAATGTACTGTACGACCATGTGATTTTGAAAATATCCTAGTATATCATAATGTAAAATATTATCAACTTGTACTATTTTACTATTTACTTACAGCAAGACATGACTTATTTTCTTTTAGTCAGGACTTTCTACCTTTTAGGTTGTACAATTACGAAACATAATTAAATTGTTGTAGCCCATCAATTAATTTAATCGAGGTACATCATTATCTTTTCAAGAATGTCTTTTCATGACAACCTTTTTTTTTCATTGAGTCACCTCATTGTAAATAGTTCAGGCCAAATGATCATCCAAATTTTTTCATTGAGTCACCTTATAGAGACAATTTAAGGCTCATCGGTGCATAACAATTGCATTATGTTAGCATTCATACTTCAAATGATAACTTTCTTTTTAGCCTCTCGTGCAAAAACAAATATACATGAGTCTGAATAGTTTTGTCAATAAAAAAAAATTATGCAAACACATATTATTTGATCTCTTTATGTAAATATTAATGTCTGGAGCATACTTTCAAAATAGACATCTCAACTAATATTTACATATAAATATATCATCTTTTTTTATATATAAAGCATGAGAAATCATAAGATAGAAGTATTGGATTCCTTATCTGAAATGGAGTTGAACATTTCTCTGGAATGTTAGAGCAGAATGTTGATTTGTCAATCGCTTTCCTCTATCTCCGTCCACTTTTTCGATCACGAATGAGGCGTTACATGATAAAAATCGTGAATACCTCCCCAACAGAGTCGCCAAATGTAAGAGAGTAGTCTAATTTAGGGGAAATACTCGATTTTAGCACGTGTTTGACTTGAGCAACTTCGGTTGCGCCTACGTATCCGTTATACTCGGAATCAAAGTCAGCGTAGTTCGTGGGTTCGTACTATTCGCCGGAAAACTCATTGTGGTGGTTTTTTGGAGAGATGGGAGGTGTTGCCACTCTTCTCAATGAACTCATCTCAAAACTCTCTCTAAAATCTCATAAGATAAGAAAATCACCCTCCTCTTCCAAGAAGATCCCCCTCAAATGTATGGGGGTAGGGCTTATTTATAGCAAAACCCACCCAAGTGGGTCGCCACATGTCAATTAATTCGTGGTGACACATGTCCTATTTTAAGTGGCATGTGTCCCATAACATATGTCAAAAATCTCAATACTAGAATATTTTCTAGTTAATATGTAAATAATACACAAATACGCGTGATATGTCCAACGCGCATAATAATACCTCAGTCGCATAAACACATGGACTTTTGTCAATATTAATCATCTCTAATCTCATTTAATAATTTAATGAGAGGCTTATCATTA
Source organism: Sambucus nigra (assembly GCA_949130495.1). Taxonomy (NCBI): domain Eukaryota; kingdom Viridiplantae; phylum Streptophyta; class Magnoliopsida; order Dipsacales; family Adoxaceae; genus Sambucus; species Sambucus nigra. The sequence goes on from OX422210.1 coordinate 184,282,512, forward strand.
AGCCCCTCCTACAGATACTAACGAATAAAATATGATTGATAGTTTTCAGACCCGGTAAAGGGTGGTATGAAATGGTTAAGTATGAGTATGAAGTCATCGCTCATGTGCATTGCATAGTAGTTGCATTAATACTAACTAAATTGTTAAACGTTTTCATAATTGATTAAATTACATGTTGTATGTATAGTATATTTGTATTAAACATATAGCTCAGTATTACCCACCTTGTTGAGCGTTTTCTCATCCTCTGATTTTATGTTAAACCCCCCACCCTAGAGGGCAATCAACGTCATTAATACTCTGTCTTTTGAATGAAATGATGTTTTGGAAGTTTGATAATTCAGGACTTTGAACGTTTTATTCGGGCCTTTGGTGATGGTTTGTAATAATTAAAGGATGAGTGTGGTTCATTTCTCATTTAATTAACATTGTGGACTAAACTTGATTTTTATAATTAAATCTTGTAAATTGACTTAATCAGTTAAAGTGGCCACCCTTTTTTCAATTTAAAATCGGAAAATTAGCTTTAATAAATGATGTAATAAAAGGGTGTTTTTCTTAAAGAATAAAATTATACTTTTTTCCTCTCCCTCAACTCCTTGATTCGGTATGGGTTGACCCAATGGTGACCCAAACTCGGGTTGGGGTGTTACAAATCGTATCAAAGTAATAGGATCCTCGGGTGTGACTAAGTGTTACGCTTTCCTTATACATTTTTGCTTAGTTAATGCTTAAGTTACCATTTTATTACATCTCTTTTGCTATCCTTTTCGATTCGTATCATTGTCTATTGAACACTACTTACTTCTATGGATGCCTCCAGGCCATGATATAGATAGTGGGTCGGGTACTAGAGTGCTTAGACACGTGGAAAAAGCCGTGTGCCAGCTTGTCGACTCCCTCACGCAGTAGCAGCGAGCCAACCGCAGTGGGACAGTCGAGAGTACTACCTCTGCCTCCATCCTTAAGGAGTTCACGAGGCTTTACTCACCCACCTTTAACTGGACAACTGGTCCCAACACTGCAGAAGAGTGGCTCGATGAAGTCATTAGGGTACTAGAGATTCTTAACATGCCAGGTGGGAACAAAGTCAAGGTAGCCACGTTTTATCTCACGGAGCAAGCATAACGCTAGTGGAGTGCCTATTCCACCAGTACTACTGAGACTATTGTCTGGAACAATTTCAGGGTTTCCTTCCTGGATAGGTACTTTTCGTAGGCATTTAAGGATGCCGAGAAGGACGAGTTGCTCCAACTGATACAGTGGAAGAATTTTGTGAATGAGTACGTGGTGAAGTTTGAAAGTTTGTATAAGTATGTTGATGCTATGTAGAGAGACAAGACTAAAAAGACAAGGTTGTTTGTTAAGGGTCTCAATTTGGGTATTCAATGGATTCTGGATAGTATGGATCTATCCATTTTCAGGTCTGCAGTGAACAAGGCTATTCGGTTGGAGCTTGTACTAAGGATGGAAAGACCATTCGGGAGAAGAAGAGGGAGACCAACGGGTCCTAGGGTGGTAGTTATAAATAGTCCTGGGTTGGGGTTCGAGGCTTCTTTGTGAAGCTAAAGGCCTCTATGGGGTCAATTATTCATCATCCTAGTGCACCAGCGATCAGAGTCCTATAGCCCCCAGAGAGAGTACTTATTTTTCTTGTGGGTTCTCGGGTCACTTTAAGAGAGATTTCCCATAGCGAGCTTCAGGATATCAATAGGGCAGTTAGCAGACTGTCAATTTTGTGCAGGGCCAGAGTTCTAGTTATATATGCCCTACCTAGAATCACCAGAATCAATTCTCCTAGGGTGATCAGTAGCCCACGAGGAATAGTGTGGATGGTTCATGTCCAAATCAGGGGCAGAGTAGCAGTGGGCCAGGTCAGGTGTCGTCCAGAGTAGTAGGTCTAATCCCGGATGAGCTTATGCCATGTCATAATTTGTTGTACCTTCCGACGATCCATCAGTGATGGAAGACATGATTATTTTGTAAAGTACATGGGGGTTTAAGGCATTATTTGATTTTGGTACATCGCACTCTTTCATTTAAAGTTCCTTGACATTCAATTTGGGACTTGAGGTAGAGCAGTTTTATCTTCCTATGTTCATAGGAATTCTGGTCGGGGGCAGTATAGTTCTTGGTAGGGTTTGCCATAGGTGTGTGGTTATGGCTGGGGATTATGTTCTGGAGTGTGATTTGATCCTTATGGACATGGATGGATTCGAGGTGATCCTTGGTATGAATTGGATGTCATGCTTTCAAGCTGTCATCGAATGCTATTGATATAATGTCTTAGTATCATTTCCATACGGGTCTCGCCATCACTTTAGTAACGAGAAGGGTGTCGATTATTATTGCAAGTTTTCTACCGTACATGAGTAGAAATAGTACTTTAGCTGGCTTAGCAGTATGATGGCTCAGAATGAGCCAGATAGTATGACGTTACACCATCTGGTGGTACGGGAGTTTCCCAATGTGTTCCTGGATGACCTTCCTGGATTACCCCCATACCAAGAGGTGTATTTTTCTATAGAGGTGCATTAATGCATCTCGCTTATCTCGATCCCACCTCACAAGATGACTCCGATAAAATTGCAGGAGTTAGGGGTTCAGCTGGAGGATTTAACTTGTAAGGGCTTTATTTATCCTAGCGTATCTCCGTGGGGATCTATGATCCTCTTTTCAAAGAAAAAGGATAATTCTCTTTAGCTTTGCATCGACTACAGGCAGTTGAATAGGGTAACGGTGAAGAACAAGTACCCTATGCCTCGTATTGACAACCTTTTCGATTTATTGCACGGGTCGAGTAGGTTTTCAAAGGTTGATCTTTAGTTTGGGTACCACCAATTGTGCATCAGGGAGGAGGACATAAATAAGATGAAATTTCGGACTCCGTATTTGCACTACGTGTTCCTAGTGATTCCTTTTTATTTGACAAATGCCCCGAAGACGTTAACAAATCTGGTGAATTGCATTTACTGTCCCAACCTAGATCGATTTGTGGTGGTCTTCATGGATGACATATTAGTCTATTCATCATCAGACATAGACCACGAGGAATATCTCTGCACGATGTTACAAGTTCTCAGAGAGAATCAGTTTTATGCCAAGTTTAGTAAGTACGATTTATGGATGGAGGAGGTCAACTTCCTGGACTATGTGGTTTTTGGCGAGGGTATTTTAATTGATCCTTCCAAAATGGAGGTCTCCCGGGATGGGACAGGCCGATAGTTACTTAAGTATGAAGTTTCTTGGGTTTTTCCGATTACTACCGCAGGTTTGTACATGATTTCTTAAGAGTCACTTTGCCCCTTATAATGTTAACTCAGAAGGATATACACTTCAAATGGTTGAAAGATCGCGAGTTAACATTTTAGGAGCTGAAGTTTAGGTTGATCTCTGCACCCGTTGTCATCCTCCTAGAGCATGGTAGGGGTTACATCGTGTATTATGATGCTTCAGGGTCAAAGCTCGGTGCAATTTTAATGCAAAATGGGCAGGTAGTCGCGTATGCATCCCGTCAGTTGAAAGTGAATGAAAGGAACTACCCTGCCTATGATTTAGAGCTAACCGCTGTGGTATATGCACTCAAGAGCTGGAGGTATTTTCATTAAGGTGTTTTCCGATCATAAGAGCCTCCAATACATTTTCACTCATCGTGATATTAATCTTCGTCAGAGGTGATGGATGGAATTGATGTAGGACTACGACTTGTCATTAGAGTATCATCCTGACAAGGTCAATGTAGTGGCCGATGCTCTTAGTAGAAATCTAGTCTCACCCTTGTGCCGATGAGGTGCAATCAGGTGAAAATGTTTGCTGAGTTGCAGAAATTTGATTTACACGTCTAGTGGGGTTATGATAGGTCATAAGGCCAATCATTCAGTAAAAAGTTCTTGATGCCCTATACTTTGATCCTGAATTTGTTCAGTATTGAGCCCGTATTCAGAATGGAGAAGTGCTCGACACTCTTACTGTTAATAAGGATGGTGGTGGTTTGACACAAAGGTTGGTTGATCGTCCCTATTATCAATAAGCTTTAGGATGAGGTAATGGCAGAAGCCCATCACCCGTGCTTCAACATACATCCTAGTTCCACAAAGATGTATAAAGACACGTGTAGAGACTTTTGGTGGTCCATCATAAAGATGGATGTGGTGATGTATGTAGCCAAGTGCCACACTTATCAATTGGTAAAGGTCGAGAATAAGAAGCTAGTAGAGTTATTACAACCACTACCAGTGGAAGAGTGTAAGTGGGATCATATCATAATGGATTTCGTCAAGGCTTTACCACGGTCTGAGTGTGGTTATGATGTAGTTGGGTCATTGTGGATCGACTCACAAAGTCTGCACACTTCTTGATGATCAAGGTCACGGAAAACGTAGATAAGTTGACGATCTTGTATGTTTGAGAAATAGTAAGACTTCATGGTGTCCCACTCTCGATCGTCTCAGACAGGGATCCTCGGTTTGTATCTCAATTTTGGAAGAAGTTTCAATAGGAGTTGGGTACCGAGCTGCATATGAGTACGACATATCATCCTGAGACCGATGACCAGTCATAGTGAACCATCCATATTTTGGAGGATATGTTGAGAGCTTGTGCGCTCGACTTTCAGGGTAGTTGGGCGAAAAATATGGATCTGCTAGAGTTCGCCTCCAACAATAGTTATCAGGTGAGCATCAAGATGGCTCACTATGAGGCCCTTTATGGGAGTCCATTCCTCTCTCTGATTTGTTGGGCTGAGGTAGGTGAGAAACATCTCACCAATTCAGAATTAATTCAAGAGATGGCATAGAAGGTTTGGGTAATTTAGCAGAGAATCATGACGGCACATAGCAGACAGAAGAATTACGCCGATAATCATAGGGTACCCCTGGAGTTTTGGGTAGGTGACCATGTGATGGTGAATGTTAGAGTGAGGACCAAAAATCAAAGATTTGGGCATAATGGGAAGTTTCCCCCATATTATATTGGTCCTTTTGAGATCCTATAATGAATTGGGGATGTATTGTACTGCTTGGCGTTGCCTCCATAGTTGTCCTAAGTACATAATGTATTCCACATATTTATGTTCAAGAAGTATCTTCACAACCCCCGACATGTTATAGATTGGAAGATCATCGAGTTAGAGGAAGATGTTACATTTCCCACGTAACCTATATCCATTTTGGACTGCGAGGATCGGGTCTGCACAAAAAGGTCATTCCTTTAATGAAGGTTCTTTGTAGTTTTAGGGTGTTGAAGGTGTTACTTGGGAATGCGAGTCGGAGATGCGGGACACACACTCAAAATTCTTTCCCCAGTGTGTCGTTCTTATTTCGGGGGCAAAACCTCCTAAGGAGGGGAAAATGTAATACCCATGCCCGAGATTTTATTCTTTTCTCATGTAAATTGTATTTATTTAGAACCCTTGGGGTCTGGATCAATATATTTTATGGATTGTTATTGGTGATTGAATACTCTTCTGGATATTGTGGAATTTGTTGGAAATTAATTGGGAGAATTTGGAATTTTGGAGGAATTATGAGGTTGAAATGAGAATAAGATTCGTTCGAATGAGATCCCCATATTGTTCAAATAAAGAACCTTTTGGTTTGAATGATAAGTCCATCTCGTTTGAAATAGGATTCTAACGAAGATAGAACGAACATCCTCTGCCTAGGATTTTCACCTCTTTAGTATGTCATTCGAACGAGGTGCGATCTCGTTCGAACGAACTGATCAAATATCATTTATTTCGAGGTGCCCTTATGTACTGTCACATTTTGGGCCTTTAATTTAATGATGTGAAAAATTTCGATGAACCCAGATGATCAAAAACATGATTGGTGTGGTAATCTTGATTTTTTAAATGGGTTTGTGGATTATTTTTAAGTTATAAGAAGAGAGAGGGAGTGGGTTTTTGTAATACCCCGTATTTTTGGCGATATTTATTTTTGGGCTTAATTAATTAAATGAGAATTAATTGGAAATTAATCCGGATAAAATACTAGCGAGATGTGAGTTGGTATTTGACTATATTGAGTATATATGATGATATATGAATGTTGAATTGTGAAATTTGTCGTGAGATTGATATACGACAATTTGGACATTTTATTGGGACGCGTGTGACAGTCGCGTCAGGATATAATTATTTTAATTATAAAAGTGAATTTAAATTCTATTAACCGTATGGTCGTTTTGAGTGCGCCAACGCATCCGTAAGGGTTGAGATAGTCAGAAAACACTAGCCGGGGGTTTAGTTTGGGTCCCGGGGTATTTTTAGGCCATACCGGCAACATAAAGGGTATTTTGGTAATTTGGTATTTTTGGAAATTAAAAGTGACGAAAATTAAGAGTTTTTATATGATTGGGAATTGAACCACTTAACCCATTAACAACCCATATTAACCTAGAAGGCTACGTAGGTTATTAGAATTAGGTTTTCTAATATTTTCCCAAAGCAAACCCTAACAACCATAGCCATTGGAGAAGAAAGCTTGGAGAGAGAGAGATAGAAGGGAATTCTGCAGAAAGAGAGAGAGAACTTCTTCAAATCATCATCAAAATCAGAGATTGAATCAAGGCAAGTGGTTTAAATTACGTTTTTATGCAGTAAATGCTTCTTCCATGCTTATACTATCCAATAAATCAAATTGTTCTTGGGAGTTTAATAAAAACCCATTTTTAATTGGACTTAGAACTTAAATTTTGAGAAGAAATTACATGTAGAATCGTATAGAGATGATTACCCTGATGTTAGTATATATCGGATGTAACAAAAATGGATCTAATTTGAGTAAATTGATGATTATAAATTCTAGGGTTTATGTTCTTGAAAATTTGGGGAAAAGTGAAGAGACTTGATGATTTAATGATGTTTAGGATGAATTGATTCCTTAAAACACGTTAGTATGTGACCTTGATATGTTTAGGATTGATTAGAGACCTTAAAACATTGTTGGGACGAATTTTGGTTGAGATTTGAGGTGTAGAATTTGGTGAAAAACGAGATAGGAATTCTGGGCTTGAATCTGGTCACTCGTTAGAAGACCTACCCAGGTCGTTCGAACGAGATCGTTCGAACGAGATCGTTCGAACGAGCTTCTAACGAGTTGATAGTTTGGGTTTCTAACGAGAGGGATGTTCGTTCGATGATCTCGTTCGAACGAGGTCTCGTTAGATAGCCCAGTTCGTTCGAACGAAATCTCGTTCGAACAGCCTCGTTCGAACGAGACTTCTAACGAGCTGGTAGTTTAGGCCTTTTTGGCCTGTTTTGATTTTGGGAGTCCCGTAAATTTGTTCGAGGATGGAGATAACATTCCTTTGATGGTGTATTAGTATACTTAGGACATTTGGGATATAATGAGGAGTAAATTATATAAGTGTGGATCGAATCAAATAGACATTATGAGCTGAAACGTGAGTGCCTACTACGACGTGAGAATAAATTATGGCATGTATAAATATGGACCGGGATTATATAAATTGCATAAATTATAAGTTGGTACGAGAATGCGATAAGTACTACAATTAAACTACGATGATTACTAAGATGTGTGCTTACTTAGTATTGGTATATGATTTGTGTGTATGACATACCTACCATACTTGCTATCACGGGAGGTTTGCGTTCGCTTAGGGCCCTCTAATCCTTGTGTTGCCCGGATTTAGACTGGTTACCTCGATGAACATAGGTCAGAGAAGGACTTATTGGGATGTTAATAAGTCTGCTGATCGTGGGAGCGCAGGTATGTGCGTGACCCATGTGATGTGACTGTGTTCGCCTCCACTATTTGTGATTTGTGTTATCTGAACGATTCCTGAGAGATTCGGAATACGTGATTCCTTATGTACGTGATGTACCGGGATGGATAGCAGAGTATGTATGCACCGCAGCTTAGTCTCGGGGTGCTTATATTGTATATTTATGTTGTGGAAAATATACACTTAATAAACTGGGAACTTTCATATGGTATTGTGTGTATAACTATGGAATAACAAAAGGGATGATCTATAATGAGTTGTATTACTTTTATGTGAGAACCTGAATTTACGTTAAGCCCCATGTAATTGCGAGCGTTATAATGTTAATGGGAACCGAGTAGTAAGGGTAGAACCTATGACAGTCTAGCTAGATACGATGTCACTTAGATAGTGGGTTGTGTCATTTTAGATGGGTACTTACGTTAGGAGTGCACAGTTAGACGAGAGGTGAGAATTTCATGTGAGTGCACGTCCTAACATGTACTTTGCATTTAATGTTTTAAATGTTTTTAAAGCACTTGTAGGTTTTTAAAATATCTCCACATTCGGGCTCTGACCCGTTTTCTTTCAAATCTATTTTTTTGTAAAACCATTTTAGGTGGCCAGCCACAAGGACACCATGCATAGGATACTCATTCAGGTGACGAGCTGTAGCTGTTTGTGGAAGCTACAGGGTTTTGCTTTTAGACGCTTCTACCATTTGGATTCCATATTCAGTATTCTTTAGTTGTAGGGCATGTTGCCCAAATTCTATTAGAGACTTTTCCATTTCAGTTTTCAGACTTGGCATGTATTGATTCAACATTCAGTATTTAGTTATTCATTTCAGTTGTGGAGTTTGTTATGAGGAGTTTTTCCTCCGGATTTATTTATATCGTGTGATGGTTATTCTATTGTTTTCGTTATAGTGAATGGTGATATTATTCTTGCTTTAAATCTTTCTCTGCATGTTAATCAAACTTTAATTAAAATTTGGCAACTTACTTTTTAAATACTAGGTGGTTAGTAATAATAAAAATGTTTTCGACAGTGATGCTATTAGCTGAGCCAACTTGGCATTTTGAATTAATTTAATAAAGGAGTAGCTACCCGGTATTTAATTAGTCGGGGTGTCACAGGTGGTATCAGAGCATCAGGTTCTAGTGTCCTTTAGGATCTGTACGGCTATTATGTTTCCGCTAAGTTTTCTTTGATATAGAGCCCTATATTTTAGGACTGTTGTACTCTTTTTGTGTATGCTTCGTTCTTCAGCTATTTTAAGTTTATAAACAGTGAACTTATAAAATTCATTCTTATTTCAGATGCCTCCACGACGTGAACGACGAGTTCCCAGGGATGCAACGCCCGAACCCCAGCCCGCTCCAGTTCAGGGCATGATGAACGCCGTTGAGGTTGCAGCCATTGTAGCCCAAGCGGTAAATGCCGCAATTGCCGTAGTTCAGCAGGCACCACCTCAGGCGCCGGTTGCCGTGCCAGTACAGGCAAATGCATTCCTGTCTGCTTGGGAACGTGTACGTGACGCTTTTCAGAAAGCGCATCCACCATAGTTTGCAGGTAGCTCAGATGTGGTAGTCTCGAGCCAGTGGAGGAAGGATATGCAGAGGCACTTGAGGATGTATGAGTGCACGGACGTTCAGAAGCAGGTGCTAGCTACTTTCAAGCTAGTTGGATCTGAACTGCAGTGGTGGGAGTCTATTACCACCGTGGAGGAGAGGGATACTCTCACTAATCAGGACTTTTGGGTGCGGTTCAACCGCAAGTACTTTCCGTCAGCTGTTCACACGGAAATGAGGAGGAAACTGATGTATCTGAAGCAAGAGGGTAAGACCGTGGCCGAGTATGAGGCCGAGTTCACGAATCTGTTGAATATCATTCTGGATGAGATACCAACAGAAAAGATGAAGATTGAGAAATTCACCGACGGGTTGCCATAGAGGATCCGTCAGCATCTGTTAGGGAACCTTTCGTTGGCCACTTATTCTGATGTGGTTAACGCTGCTTTGTTACACTGCCAGGATCACCGCTTTCATATGGCTGAGGGCAAAAGATCGAGAGAGTCTAGCCATCAGGGCAGGACTGGAGGACATGGTGCCGGTGGGGCACAATCTGTCCAGGGGCAGAGACAGGGTGAGCAGGGTTCTCAGCAGGGGGATCAGAAGAGGTTCAGATCAGGATTTTACAACCACGGACAGGGAGGCTTCCGTCAGGGCCATCAGGGTCCAAACGGCCATCAGGGCCAACAGGGGAAGAATGGGCAGCAGTTTCAGCAGGGCCAGTAGGGCCAAGGGAGGAACGGTAACGGCCACCAGGGCCGGGGACCGCAGGGGCAGAGAGGAGGGAACTTCCCAAGGAAGTGTTTTATTTGTGGCAAGACTGGCCATAAACGACAGGATTATCCTGATAGGGCAGGGCCCCACAGCAGCAGCAGCAGGGTGCTCGCCAGGAGCCACAGAGGCCTATGTTTCTCGCCGCTCTTCCCGTACCACCACAGATGGCAGCATTGCCACCCATTCCTGCAGTCCCAGCTCAGCAGGGGCAGCTACAGTATGGACGTGTATATAACGTCCATCAGGCAGCAGTTCCATAGGCACCACCGCGATTGAGGGTACGTTTCCTATCCATGGCACTATGGGTCGGGTATTGTTTGATACGGGGGCTACACATTGTTTTATAGCTACACATTTCGCCAAAGCCTTAGGATTGTTAGCTACGGCAGAGAGCTCAGTGACGTGTGTCGACTCACCATTGGGGAGTGGGTCACTTATTTTCTTTATATGCCGGGGAGTGGGGGTAGAGATTGGTAGTCTGGTATTACCTGCAGACATGTTGGTATTAGATATGCATGTTCACGATGTGATTATCGGTATGGATTGGCTCGCTGATTATAGAGCCATGATTGATTGCTTCGGTGGGAGCATTATTTTTGCCATTCCGGGGCAAGAGATGTTTGTAGTGGCGATGCCTCGCCCAGAGGGAGGCTCGACCGCTCATTTGTATTACCTAGAGGAGGATACCTCTAAGGAGGTTGTGATTCCTTTATATTCGATACCAGTCGTCAGGGAGTATTCGGATGTGTTTCAGGAGATACCAGGCCTACCCCCCAGTCGAGAGATAGACTTTGTTATAGACCTATTGCCAGATACGAGACCTATAGCACGCGCACCGTACCGTATGGCTCCAGAAGAAATGCGAGAGCTACGAGATCAGATAGAGCAGCTGTAAGGTCAGGGCTTTATTCGCAGGAGTACCTCACCTTGGGGCGCTCTAGTTTTGTTTGTGAAGAAGAGGGATGGTTCACTGAGATTGTGTGTGGACTACCGAGAGTTGAATAAGGTCACGATACGGAATAAGTATCCGTTGCCTCGAATCGATGACCTATTTGACCAGTTGAGAGGAGCTTCTTTCTTCTCGAAGATTGATTTGAGATCGGGATACCATCAGTTGCGTATCAGGGAGGAGGATGTTTCGAAGACTGCGTTCTTGTCGAGATATGGTTCTTACGAGTTTCGGGTTATGACTTTTGGTTTGACCAACGCTCCAGCAGTGTTTATGGACTTGATGAACAGAGTGTTCAGGGATTTCCTAGATCAGTTTGTCATTGTCTTCATCGATGATATCCTGGTTTACTCCCAGACAGAGGAGGAGCACGCCGAACATTTGAGGCAAGTTTTGCAGACACTACGTCAGAACGAGTTGTATGCAAAATATGAGAAGTGCGGGTTTTGGTTGAAGGAGGTCCAGTTTTTGGGACACATTATTTCTGACCAGGGGATATCTGTTGATCCGGGGAAGGTATCCGCGGTGAGGGAGTGGGGATAGCCCACGACACCAACGGAGATTCGTAGTTTCTTGGGTCTAGCAAGATACTACAGGAGGTTTATTCGGGGTTTCTCGAAGATAGCAGGTCCTTTGACACATCTGACTCGTAAGGGTGTGCCGTTCATTTGGAGTGATGCCTGTCAGTTGGCATTCGATGAATTGAAGGATAAATTGACCTCAGCGCCTGTGTTAGCATTGCCGAGACCGGGAGTTGAGTATTTGGTTTACACCGATGCGTCTTTGCAAGGACTTAGAGGTGTATTGCATCAGGAGAGATAGGCCATAGCTTATGCTTCCCGTAAGCTTAAGCCTCATGAGAAGAATTACCCCACGCATGATTTGGAGTTGGCGGCAGTGGTTTTTGCCCTACGGATTTGGAGGCACTATCTCTTGGGGGAGAAGTTCCAACTGTTCACGGACCACAAGTCCCTACAGTACCTGTTCACGCAGAAGGAGCTGAATATGTGGCAGCGTAGGTGGCTTGAGTTTGTGAAAGACTACCAGTTTGTTATCCAGTATCACCCGGGTAAGGCTAACGTGGTAGCAGACGCGTTGAGCCGTAGGCCAGCAGATGAGGTGGCAGGGGTGTGGAAGGCAAAGTGGAAGGAATTGGGACACCAGGATGCAGTGGCCCGATCTTTCATATATGTGATGACCGTTACACCGCAGATTGTCATGAAGGTAGTACGGGCACAGGCTAATGACTCATTCTGTCAGGAGAAGATAGTTCGATTACTAGCAGAGGGAGCCGAGTCCTATACCGTTAGCTTAGACGGGGAATTACACTTCAATGGGATATTGGTGGTTCCAGAAGGGGAAGAATTGTGACACGAGGTGATGGCAGAGTCGCACGGCTCACGGTTCGCGATACATCCCGGAGGGGACAAAATGTACCAAGACATGAGACGCCAGTATTGGTGGAGCGATATGAAGAGAGATATCGTTGTGTTTGTTTCGAAATGCACCACTTGTCATCTAGTAAAAGTGGATCATCAGAGACCGACAGGACTTCTACAGTCGTTGGAGGTTCCGGTGTGGATGTGGGAGAGCATATCCATGGATTTTATCACGAGGTTGCCTACGTCACAGAGGGGTCACGACTCCGTTTGGGTAATTGTGGACAGATTGTCCAAAGTCGCTCACTTTTTACCCGTAAGGACTGACTACACTACGGGACAGTATGCCCAGCTCTTCATTTCAGAGGTTGTGAGACTTCACGGTGTGCCCCTAAATATCGTGTCTAACAGAGACAAGATATTTGTTTCGCGGTTTTGGGAGAGTTTCCAAGAGGCCATGGGCACGAAATTGCGGTTGAGTACGTCTTATCATTCGCAGACCGATGGGCAGACCGAGCGCACAAATCAGATGTTGGAGGACATGCTACGCATGTGCATCATTGAGTTTGGGGGTGGATGGGAGCAGTACCTTCCACTGGTGGAGTTTTCTTACAACAACTCCTATCAGTTCACCATTGGCATGGCTCCGTTTGAGGCATTGTACGGTAGGCCTTGTCGTTCCCCATCATGTTGGTTGGAGGTGGGGGACAACAAACTACTTGGGCCGAAAGTAATTCAGGACACTTCGGCAAAGATTGAGTTGATTCGGAGTCGCATTCGGGTAGCTCAAGACCGGCAGAAGAGTTATGCTGATGCGAAGAGATCTTTCAGGGAGTTCCAAGTGGGGGACCAGGTTTTGCTCAGAGTATCTCCTATGAAGGGGATTATGCGTTTCGGGAAGAAGGGGAAGTTGGCACAGAGGTATGTGGGGCCGTTTCCTATTATTGAGCGGATTGGACCAGTTGCGTATATACTCAGGTTACCGGAGCATTTACACCGGATTCACGATGTGTTTCATATTTCCTCGCTAAGGAAATATCTCGGGGATGATTTGGCTCATTCTCACATCGCTTTGGAGGAGATTGATTTACAGCCTGATAGCTCCTACGAGGAGGGGCCGATTGCTATTTTGGACCGAAGTGAGAGGAAGCTGCGGTCAAAGATAGTTTCGTTAGTGCGTGTTCAGTGGAGACATCACAATGTCGAGGAGTCCACATGGAAACGCGAGGATGAGATGCGCGAACGTTATCCAGAGTTGTTTTTATCAGGTATTTTCTAGTTCCGAATTTCGGGACGAAATTCTGTTATTAGGGGGGAAGTATGTAATACCCCGTATTTTTGGCGATATTTATTTTTGGGATTAATTAATTAAATGAGAATTAATTGGAAATTAATCCGGATAAAATACTAGCGAGATGTGAGTTGGTATTTGACTATATTGAGTACATATGATGATATATGAATGTTGAATTGTGAAATTTGTCGTGAGATTGATATACGGCAATTTGGACATTTTATTGGGACGCGTGTGACAGTCGCGTCAGGATATAATTATTTTAATTATAAAAGTGAATTTAAATTCTATTAACCGTATGGTCATTTTGAGTGCACCAACGCGTCCGGAAGGGTTGAGATAGTCAGAAAACACTAGCCGGGGGTTTAGTTTGGGTCCCGGGGTATTTTTATGCCATACCGGCAACATAAAGGGTATTTTGGTAATTTTGTATTTTTGGAAATTAAAAGTGACGAAAATTAAGAGTTTTTATCTGATTGGGAATTGACCCACTTAACCCATTAACAACCCATATTAACCTAGAAGGCTACGTAGGTTATTAGAATTAGGTTTTCTAATATTTTCCCAAAGCAAACCCTAACCACCATAGCCATTAAAGAAGAAAGCTTGGAGAGAGAGAGATAGAAGGGAATTCTGCAGAAAGAGAGAGATAACTTCTTCAAATCGTCATCAAAATCAGAGATTGAATCAAGGCAAGTGGTTTAAATTACGTTTTTATGCAGTAAATGCTTCTTCCATGCTTAGACTATCCAATAAATCAAATTGTTCTTGGGAGTTTAATAAAAACCCATTTTTAATTGGACTTAGAACTTAAATTTTGAGAAGAAATTACATGTAGAATCGTATAGAGATGATTACCCTGATGTTAGTATATATCGGATGTAACAAAAACGGATCTAATTTGAGTAAATTGATGATTATAAATTCTAGGGTTTATGTTCTTGAAAATTTGGGGAAAAGTGAAGAGACTTGATGATTTAATGATGTTTAGGATGAATTGATTCCTTAAAACACGTTAGTATGTGACCTTGATATGTTTAGGATTGATTAGAGACCTTAAAACATTATTGGGACGAATTTTGGTTGAGATTTGAGGTGTAGAATTTGGTGAAAAACGAGATAGGATTTCTGGGCTTGAATCTGGTCACTCGTTAGAATGAGCCCGTTCGAACGAGCTTCTAATGAGTTGACAGTTTGGGGTTCTAACGAGAGGGATGTTCGTTCGAGGATCTCGTTCGAACGAGGTCTCGTTAGATAGCCCAGTTTGTTCGAACGAAATCTCGTTCGAACAGCCTCGTTCGAACGAGCTGGCACTTTA
This sequence comes from Sambucus nigra, assembly GCA_949130495.1. NCBI lineage: Eukaryota > Viridiplantae > Streptophyta > Magnoliopsida > Dipsacales > Adoxaceae > Sambucus > Sambucus nigra. The sequence continues at coordinate 184,297,528 of OX422210.1, forward strand.
GGCCTTTTTGGCCTGTTTTGATTTTGGGAGTCCCGTAAATTTGTTCGAGGATGGAGATAACATTCCTTTGATGGTGTATTAGTATACTTAGGACATTTGGGATATAATGAGGAGTAAATTATATAAGTGTGGATCGAATCAAATAGACACTATGAGCTGAGACGTGAGTGCCTACTACGACGTGAGAATAAATTATGGCGTGTATAAATATGGACCGGGATTATATAAATTGTATAAATTATAAGTTGGTACGAGAATGCGATAAGTACTACAATTAAACTACGGTGATTACTAAGATGTGTGCTTACTTAGTATTGGTATATGATTTGTGTGTATGACATACCTACCATACTTGCTATCACGGGAGGTTTGCGTTCGCTTAGGGCCCTCTAATCCTTGTGTTGCCCGGATTTAGACTGGTTACCTCGATGAACATAGGTCAGAGAAGGAGTTATTGGGATGTTAATAAGTCTCCTGATCGTGGGAGCGCAGGTATGTGCGTGACCCATGTGATGTGACTGTGTTCGCCTCCACTGTTTGTGATTTGTGTTATCTGAACGATTCCTGAGAGATTCGGAATACGTGATTCCTTATGTACGTGATGTACCGGGATGGATAGCAGAGTATGTATGCACCGCAGCTTAGTCTCGGGGTGCTTATATTGTATATTTATGTTGTGGAAAATATACACTTAATAAACTGGGAACTTTCATATGGTATTGTGTGTATAACTATGGAATAACAAAAAGGATGATCTATAATGAGTTGTATTACTTTTATGTGAGAACCTGAATTTACGTTAAGCCCCATTTAATTGCGAGCGTTATAATGTTAATGGGAACCGAGTAGTAAGGGTAGAACCTATGACAGTCTAGCTAGATACGATGTCACTTAGCTAGTGGGTTGTGTCATTTTAGATGGGTACTTACGTTAGGAGTGCACAGTTAGACGAGAGGTGAGAATTTCATGTGAGTGCACGTCCTAACATGTACTTTGCATTTAATGTTTTAAATGTTTTTAAAGCACTTGCAGGTTTTTAAAATATCTCCTCATTCGGGCTCTAAACCGTTTGCTTTCAAATTTATTTTTTTGTAAAACCATTTTAGGTGCCCAGCCACAAGGACACCATGCATAGGATACTCATTCAGGTGACGAGCTGTAGCTGTTTGTGGAAGCTACAGGGATTTGCTTTTAGACGCTTCTACCATTTGGATTCCATATTCAGCATTCTTCAGTTGTAGGGCATGTTGCCCAAATTCTATTAGAGACTTTTCCATTTCAGTTTTCAGACTTGGCATGTATTGATTCAACATTCAGTATTTAGTTATTCATTTCAGTTGTGGAGTTTGTTATGAGGAGTTTTTCCTCCGGATTTATTTATATCGTGTGATGGTTATTCTATTGTTTTCGTTATAGTGAATGGTGATATTATTCTTGCTTTAAATCTTTCTTTGCATGTTAATCAAACTTTAATTAAAATTTGGCAACTTACTTTTTAAATACTAGGTGGTTAGTAATAATAAAAATGTTTTCGACAGTGATGCTATTAGCTGAGCCAACTTGGCATTTTGAATTAATTTAATAAAGGAGTAGCTACCCAGTATTTAATTAGTCGGGGTGTCACAGTTTTCTCCCCCACCATTCTTTTCAGCATTTTTCTTTCTGTCTTTAAGCTCCAATAAACCCATCTTCTTCCCCAAGTGCTTCCTCCATAGCCATATCTTACCAACACCATTATACACCATTTTTAAGCTTGTTCTTCATCCTTAAGCATTTGTTAAGGAAGAAGTGGTATATCCAACCTTGTAGGAGAAAGTTCGGAGTTGTTTTGATGCACATTTGGAGTGTTTAGAGCTAAGAACTTCCATATGCTTCCTCTTAGTTGTCTCCTCTTCAAACCATAAGGTAAGACTTTCCTCTTACTAAGATATTAAGGTTTCTAGCTATGAAAATGTGTAGGATCATGCTAGATGACCTTGAATGCAAAAATGAAGTTATTTGCTAGTATATTTAAGTCTTGCAAAAAATGGATTTTTAAGAAAACTAACCATAGATGGGCCTTTTGTGAATAAAATAAATTTTTTACCTAGAAATTTGGAAGAAATCATGAAATATATGAACCCATGATTAGTATCTTGTTTAAGTATATTTTTTGTAGGAATTTCTAGTCTTCAAATCCTCTTTGACATGTGTGGAATCTTGTAGTAAAATAGAAAATGGGATTTTAGACTTGATAAATTATTATGAAATGGGTTTTATGAAGAAATGATTAAATGTAGAAAAATAGACCTAAAATGTATTGTAAATATTTTTAGAAAGAATAAAATGATATTTGAAGTCATACGTGGTGACTGGGAAAAGTTATGAACATTTGGTTAAAAATGGTCTTGGATGATTAAATGTATTTTATGCGGTAAAACATAAAATGATAAACATGATTTTTGACATAAAATCACATAAAATATGTTTGGAAAGGAAAATTTGATTTTTAGTGCCATGCTAATTTAATATTGTTTTTCACAAATTATTATGAAAGATATGGTAAAATGGTGATTTTGAAAAATTTGAGGGTCCTAGTGGTTGGACTCATCGTTAGACCTTATCGATCGATTTTTTGTGAAAAATGGATAGAGTTGAAAAAAGACACGTGACAAGGTGAAATTATTATATAAACAGTAGAAATAATGAAAACGGTAAAACGACGGAATAATGTGGATGTCCTATTACGTGGACCAATCATAAATAGACATGTGTTATCTGTCGTGGCATTAGTCCTAGTTAACAAGGCCTATTTATCAGAATGAATCCAAGAATGCCGACCAATAGTCTAGAATACCGACCAGCATACAAAAGAATCCCAACCAACACCAGGAAGACCAACCAACAGGGGTTATAAAGCGCCATTAGTTGTACATATTATGAATGTTGTACATATGTAAATGTCTATGTTATAAACGCATTCCATCCTTTAATATTCCGCATCTTATACACCCTCAGGGGCTATAAATACATTGTAATCCTCACAGCTAGGGGACACGAAATAAGAGATAACTGAATAAACATAAGGCAATATTCACCAGTGGACGTACATTTTTCTCCTTTAGCCGAACCACTTTAAAAATCTTTTGTGTCTCTTATTTACCTATTTATCTATGATCAAATAATTAGAGATAGTCTAGTTTTTTGCATCAATAGATTGGCGCCGTATATGGGAACGTGTTTCTAACTGTTTTCATCCATTCATTCATTCAAATGGATGATATTCCTAAACCAAGCCTCATAAATGATGGCAACCCTCTTGTTCCTTATGCTCCACCAACGCCCAATGATTTGACTAGAATTCTGGCCATTCTTTCTAGAGGACAAGAGGCTATGCAAGATACTATGAGGCATTAGCGCAGACCTTACAAGCCAAGTCACCTTCCTTACCTCCTCGTGGAAATATGCCACCTCATCCTCCAAGAATCAGTAGACATAGCCAATCCATAACTATTAGAGATACCTCTTATCTCCCAAGATCAAGTTCTTCTCTCAGAACATCGAAGCCCCATGATGATCAGTCTTTTACTCCTGAAAGATTTAGTGCCTTAGAAAGGCTTAGTCGGGTATCTCCTTTTAATTGTTTGGGACCCAGGGGAACAAAAATGTTCCCAGGGCATTGTCGAGGAATACTCGATGACCAACCGATCAAAGGGAAGGCTCAGTCCAATCTAGATCAGATGCCCGATGAACTGCGCGCACCAAGCAACAATCGGAGGAAGAAAGTTCAGTGCAAACAGTTGATAGGAATGAAAAAGGTGTAACACATCGATTTGATGTTGGTAACAATGCACGGAAGGGTTCTATCTAGCACTTAGAGGATAGATTGGGAGAAATGGCTAAAGCCAGGAACCCTTTGCAAAGAAGCTTTATGAAATGATCTGCTTTCATACAAGCTATTGTGGATTTTCCCACACCTTTAAATTTTAAAGATCCTGTGGTTACACCCATATATGATGAAAAAACTGACCCTCTCCTTCATATCAAGCAATATCAGCCAGAAGTTGACATATGTGACATCCCCGATTAGATGAGGTGCAGATCATTCTCCGGAACAATTATCGGTCCTACTCAAATCTGGTAAAATTGCCTTCCTGGGAGGCAACTTTCCAACTTCAATCAGCTGGCCGAGATATCCATTAGTAACTTTTTCTTTGGGGCCAAACTAGTAAAAAGGGTAGCTCATTTGCTCAGTGTGAGACAAAAGGAAGGATAAAGTACTAGAGACTACATCACTCGTTTCAACAACGAGAAATTGGAGGCTGTGGATTATGAGGATAAGACTGTTATAACAGCTCTTATGAGTGGACTGCTCCTCGAGAAACTCTACTACACGCTTGCTAAAGATCCCCCAAACACAATTACAGAGTTAATGATAAAGGTAACCAAGATCATGAATGCATAGGAGGCAATGGTAGCTAAGCGAATCTTGGGGACAAAAGGTGAAAGCAAAACTGACAAAAAGGAACACAAAGATTTCAAAGAACATAGAGAATCAAAGCAAAAAGGGATTATAGACCGGATCAAGAAGTATATTAATTACACTCCATTAATAATGGGTATTCACCAGGTTTTGGGGGAAATTAAACATAACAAAGATGTAAGTTGGCCTGAGAAGTTTAGGAGCTCCCCTATCAAGAGGGATAAATCCAAATACTGTGAATTTCATAGAGACCACGGTCACACGACATATCGTTGTATTGCTCTGCAGAATGAAATTGAAACTCTCATTCGAAGAGGCAAATTGAACCAGTTTATTGATCGGCAGAACAACGACGGATATCGAAAAAGGTTAAAATAGCCTTGCAAGCCCAGAGACGAGAAAAAGAGGGCCCATGAAGATAATTCGGAGAATGATACCGACCTACCCAAGAATCCTAGGAAACCATAACGTGAGGTATTCATGATCATCTTTGATTCTTTTGATTGTCAAATGATTACAGGTAGAGATGCAGGAGGAAGAAATCATACAGCAGAGAGGAAGGCTTACGTCATTGAGGCAAAAGCTTGTTCTTATATATAGAGGATCAATCTATATGAAGAAGATTGACCAAGGAAGGTCAATAAAAATAAGCTGGTGATTGATTTCTCTACAAATGACCTCTCAGGAGTATTATACCCCCATGATCATCCTCTAGTAATCAAAGTCAGAAAGCAAGATATGATTATTTTCAGAGTACTAATTGATAATGGTAGCTCGACAGATATTATGTTCTATCCTTGATTTGAAAGTCTGGATTTTAATCTCAGCTAATTGGATCCCTACCACAGACCTTTAATAGGGTTTTCTGGTGAGAAAGTATTCCCTTTGGGAACTATGAAGGTGGAGGTGTTGAACCCACCTGACCAGCCAGCCGAACAGAGAAGATACGTTACTTTATAATGGACAAAAATGTTGATTCGACCTATAATATGATTATTAGAAGAGTAGTTAAAGAAGTTCGAATCCATACCATCTGCAGTCGATCAATGTTTTAAGTTCCCGACCAACTTTAGAGTAGGCCTTGTAAAGAGCGACCAAAAAGAAGCTCGGGAATGCTACTACTCATCTGCGGAGCAGGAAGATCTTGAAGAAATAAAGAAAAAAACTACCACTTACCAAGTGGACACCTCTGAACCTGATGAAGAATCTGAGGTTGAAACCTTAGATCCAAGGGAGGAAACATAATTCGTGAAGGGCTAGTTAGTAGAGGAAATATAAAGCATTGTGTTTGATGATGATAAGCCAAAACGCAACACTCCATTAGGAACAACACTGGATCCTGTTCTTAAACAGGAACTAGTAAATTTCCTTAGACAGAGAAAGCATGTATTCGCATGGAGTCATAAAGATATGACATGGATTGATCCCAACTTTCTTTTCCATGATCTCAACGTCAATAAATAAGTTAAGCTTGTAAAGCAGAGGCAAAAAGTGTTCAACCTCGAGAAGAACCAAGCCATACAAGAGGAAGTTGAAAAGCTTCAAAAAACTGCTTTTATTGATAAAGTAAAGTACCCAGATTGGTTATCCAATGTAGTTATGGTCAAGAAGAATAATAATAAGCGGAGAATGTGTGTAGACTTCACGAATTTGAACAAAACATGCCCAAAGGATCATTTTCCTTTGCCCCGAATTGATCAGCTTGTTGATGCCACTTCTGGACATGAATTGTTAAGCTTCCTGGATGCTTACTTTGGTTATAATCGGATCAATATGAAGCCTAAAGACAAAGAGAGCACTTCTTTCATTACTCCCCGGGGAACTTACTATTATAATATGATACCATTTGGCTTAAAAATGCAGGTGCTAATTACAAGAGGTCGGTGAGCAAGGTCTTTGAGGAGAAAATAGGTAAAAATATAGAAGTATATGTAGATGATATGATAACAAAGAGCAAGAAAGTGTCTGATCATATTGTCGACCGCAATTAGACTTTCGACCAACTGGATAAACACCAAATGAGACTGAACCCGATAAAGTGTGTGTTTGGAGTGCAAGAGGAAATTTTCCTCGGGTATATAGTAAATCAAAGGGGAATTGAAGAAAACCCAAATAAGATCAAGGCATTGAATGAGATACAGTCCCCTACTTCCAAGAAGGATGTATAAAGGCTAACTGGGCGAGTAGAAACTCTGAACAAATTTTTGGCCTGAGCTACAGATAGGTGCCTGCCATTCTTTAAAGTGCTCAGAAAGAGTTTTGAAATTGAATAAAGAACGTGATAGAGATTTTATGGAATTGAAAAATTACTTGGGGTCACCTGCACTACTCTCCCGACCAATTTTGGGGGAAAGATTGTACTTGTACTTAGCTATTTCTGAATCAGTCATAAGTGCAACTTTGATCAGAGAAGAGAATGGAGTTCAAAAACTTGTCTACTACGCCAGTAAAGCTTTTCGAGGAGAAAAATTAGGTATCCTTGCCTGAAACAGTTGGCGCTAGCGTTGATTGAGGCATCCAGACGAATGAAGCCTTACTTTTAAGCCCATACGATAATAGTATACACTGATATGCCTCTAAGGTAGGCTTTACACAAATTAGAGAAGCCTGTAAGATTAATGTACTGGGCACTAGAACTGGGGTAATATGATATCATTTATGAACTAAGGTCTTCTCTAAAAGGCCAAGTAGTAGCGAATTTCATAACTGAATTCATTTACCCCGAGGTTCCTGAGTAATAAAATAAGCAGGCAGAACAAAAATTAGGAGGAAATAGTTTGAAAGGAGCTGATGATGATCAAACTTTCGAGGAACTTTCATCAGAGGAAAAATTAGAAGAAGACGTTGACGACACAGGAGATGTCCAAAATATACGAGGAAGCAAGGAGAAAAACATTCCATCATGGGAATTTAACAAACCAAGCGTTTGACGATAATCTCCCAATATGGAACCTGTATGTCAATGGGTCATCTTGCGTAACCGGTAGTGGAGCAGTTATAATACTTAACACTCCTTATGTGATAGATATTGAATATGATTTGAGATTACAATTCCAGGCCTTAAACAATGAAGCAGGTTACGAAGCTCTCATTGTAGGTTCAAGTTTATCCCAATCACTGAATGTCGAGCAAGTTGTGGCACACAATGACTCTCAGTTCGTGGTAAACCAAATATTAAACTTGTATGGTGCTAAAGGATAATTGACAACTAGATAACTGTTCAAAGCATTGGAGTTAATAGCGAAATTGCCAGCTGTTCGGATGAGTAGAATTCTAAGGGTGGAAAATGTCCGAGTAGATGCACTTCCTTGGCAGCTTTAACCAGAAGAGTTGAACTCTGACGAACTATTCCTATTGAGATTTTGGCCAATAGGAGTATAGATGAAGATTTGATGATCAATTTAATTAAAGTAGACATGGGACCATCTTTGATGGATTCCATCAAAGCATATATTGAAGAAGGAACTTTGCCAGCAGATAAGATTGAAGCCAAAAAATTGAACTATAAAGACTCTAGACATGTGCTAGATAAATGAGTCTTGTGATAAGCAACCAAAACTGTACATTTTATACCCCAAATAGATGTACTTTAGTTGCTAATTCTTTGCAATTTGGGTCTTATGCGCTTAAATCATTGTCCAGGTTTAATTGCAGTTGCGGTGTCAAAATCTATATTTCAAGGCAATTTGCATTAAAATGGAGCTAATTACCAACCCCGTAACCTTACCCAAGCCTAAGCCTAGCCTAAACCCACTCTAAACCCTGTGTATTTTCTTTGTGTCTTTTTATCATTTTTTTTTATATTTTTAGTTTGAATCATTTTATTTTTAGATTTATTTTAGATTTATTTAGTATTTTCTAGGTTTTATTTTTATTAGTATAATTTTATTTTATTTTGATTTTTATTAGCTTTTAGTTTAGTCTTATTTTATTAGGATTAGATTTTAGGAATTTATTTTTAGTTTATTAGATTTTATATTTTTTTGGGACTTTGGTTTTCATTTAGATTTTAAATTGTACTTCTTTTGTTTTATTTTAGTTCTAATATAAGCTTAGGATTTTAATTTTTAATATTTTTTATTTTTATTGTTTTTAATTTATTTTATTTTTAGTTAGATTTTATACTTTTTTTTTTAGTTTTAGTTTTATTAATTTTATTTTGAGTCTTTTATTAAGGGTCACAAACTACACACACAGACACACACCCTTCCATACATACTCTTACACCCTAAACTAATAACTCATCCTCACACCTACACACATAACTCCCCTACACCCTCACCCACACATTAATCCCATACACCCTCACACACCAAATACACCCACTAACCCATCTTTAACCTCTTTCTCTCTCTCTCTCATCAACCCTCCATTACCAAACAACAAACACACCAAACTCTCTCTCTTTCCACCCACCAACCCGCCAGAACATTCAAATCGCGACGCCAGCACCCCCCTTTCAACCCTGGCCCCAAGATTCAACCCGTCGGCGTTATACCCATCATACTCCCACCGCCGGCGACATTCCAGCCCGACCTCAAACCAAGCCGGACCCTCGACCCACCGAGCCTAACCTGTGCTCCTGCCTCCACACCTCCGATCACAACCCTTAAAACCCTTCAGCCCCGCAGCCGACCTCCAACGTGTCACCGGCACCAACATCTGACCCATCTCTGGTCAGAACCCTCAACCCCAGCTGCCCACCTCCGGTGCTATCCCCACTCCGACGACCTCCAATCGAACCTGATCCGACGAAACCAGGCGGCATCCCCATCTTAACCCTCCTTCATCCCGAAACCGCCGACGACTTTAACCTGTGACATCCAAACTCAAAACCAACTTCAAACCCATTTCCCCATCTCTAAACCAAGCCACGATTTGTGCCACTTGCCAATACTAAAAGCCAAAACCAACTTCATTCTCACATGTGCAACTTAAACCCTTTTTACCCCTTATACCCTTTTTACCCCCAACTACCTACTTATTCCCTTTTTCCCAAAACACCCTTGTTGATGTAAAAAATTAGATCACTCTAATTATTCAATCACAGATAAATAAATGAGACAAAGAATTTTAAAGTGGTTCAGCCTTATAAGATGGCCTACGTCCACTGTTGTTTTACTGCTGAGTGTTTGGGAATTCTCGATTACAAGTTCTATCAAGAAATTTCGGTCTGGAGGTCCCCCTTACAATGAGGATTGTACAATGTATTTATAGCCCTGAGGTTGTAGTGTGAAAGGGTAATACATTAAATGATGTACATATGAAAGGGTAATGCATTCAATGCCCCTTAAGCGTGTGCGTCTGAATGATAAGCATTTAATGAACAGTCAAACTGTTGGTTATCCAGCTATTAATGCTTTGTTCGAGGTGTAGCTCGGACCGCCTAAGCTTCTCGGTACTCAAGAGTTCCTCGAAGAGGTCTTGTTCCTCGGAGCGTGTGAGTTCCTCGGGGAAGCAGTGTTCCTCAGGAAAATAGTCTTCCTCGTTGTAGTCTTATTCCTCGGAGCGCGTGAGTTCCTTGGAAGTGTTTGTTGTTGCCATGTAGATTGCCACGTGTCTTCATTCAACTGGGCCATGTCAACAGACTAAATTTGGTATCAACAGAACCCCCAATATTTCATAGTTCGAATTTTGAGGAGTAGGGAACATTCTTTCTCGGAATATGGTAGCTTTAAATGGTCCTCCTGATTTTTAGGAGTGTTTCCATCGTATTTATTTCTCCTTCCAAATTCGTAGAATCATCCTTTTTTGAACTTTTCTACTCGCTTCGATTTCCTCGCTCTTTTTGTCCTTTTAGCCGCCGGTAGCGTAATCGTTTCTTTTTGTAATCATCACTTTTCCTTTTCCCAAGGTAGAGTATTTAAACGCTGCAGAAAATCCTATCGTCTTCTACTTTTTCAAATTTGTTTCTTCGAGTTTTCCGTCGTCTCTTTCTCTCCTGTGTATTCATCTCTTCCATCGTTCGTTGTCATCAGATCCACTCTTTTCCTGTAAGATTTCATGGTTTACCCTGTTGAATCTCTTGATAAGTTTCGCTCTGACTTTTCCATTCCCTCCTGGGTTGTTTTGGAAGAGCTTTCTGAGCCTTCTGATTATTTCCGTTTAGCTGAGGGACATTGGTTCCCCAGTCTTTTTATTGCTGAGTGTGGATTTTTTTTCCACCAAATCCCTTGTGTCTGGAATTTTGTCAGTAATTTGACGTTGTTCCTGCAAGAATAGCCCCCAACACATGGAGAATAGTTAGTGGGGTGCATAGATTAAATCAAATCCATGGAACTCGCATAGGAATTCCTGAGATTATGTTTTGTTATAGATGGGCAGTGGGTGATAACATCTTTTATTTAAAAACTAAAATGTTAAATATGGCTTTAGTAGTCAATCTCCCTAATGCCAATAGGGATTATTTTGAGCATGGGGTTGTCATAAAAAATTGGCAACATGCTCTTTTATCTGGAGATGAAGTTTATCAGGGTCCCAGATGCCCTCCTTATGGCAATGGGATATGTTATTTTTATTTCTATTTCATTTTATTTATTTTGAAATCATGCTTCTTTTGTGTTTGATAAAATGTGCCACTGATATTTCAATGTTTATTTATTTGCAGTTGACAGTAAAAGAAAGTACCCAAAAGAAGCAGATGTCAATATAAGGCATTTGAAACTTATCTGGAGTCTGCATCAATTTGTTGCCGACGAGCACATTAAATCAGCCTCATATCTGCTGCAGTACAAGAGCTACACAACCTCTTTTACTTCTCGTCCAGTAATAAGTGAATCAGAGCCAATACCATCTTCCACCAGCGCCTCGCCTGAATCTCACGTCCCTTTGAGTGAAAGAATGAAGAAGAGAAGACCTCCCACTCTCTTCGAAAAGCCTGCCTCTGGTTCTGGAGAGGCAAAAAGAAGTAAAGTTGATGTCCCAGGGGAGGGGACAAAGAAGAATGATGCACCTTCCTCGGCTGCTGTTGTGAAGGTTGCCGAGAATCCCGCAGTGGCTCCGAGTAGGTCTGCTGCTCCTGGAGAGGTGATTGTAATATCACCGACCAAGGTTTCTTCCTTGGTTGAAACTGTTTCTGTTCCCCCGAGGAGGCTGAAGAAAAGCTCATCGGTCAATTTGGCTGAAACCATCACTCAGCCCCCAGCTACTGGAACTGGGGTTCCAACTTTTGTTCCCCCGAGCTCTGCCATGAGCTCGGTAAAGTCCTGGATCATTCCCGAGGTCCAAGGTACTGAAGAAAACCTTACTCGGGACATGGTCACTTCGTTAGATGCTCGTCACCTTGCTTCTGTAAGTCTTCTTACTTTGAACTTTTCATATTTCCTTTGTCATTTATGTTTCAGAGTTGCTTTCTTTTTCTTTTCGCAGTTGACGAGCTGCTTTAATATAATTCTGAAGAAGGATGAAGCAATTAAAGCTTCATGCTCCTCGTCCAGTGCAGAGGGAGCTCTGGAAGAAGCTATCAAGTCTTTGGACGATTCTCGCCAAAAATATTCCACTGACAAGGCTGTCTGGGAGAAGAAGCTTGCCTCCACCGAGTAGGAAAAAGCTCGAGCTGTTGAAGTCTCCAAAGAGTTGGAGAAAAAAATGAATGCCCTGGAGAAGGAAAATAAATAGCTTGAAGAGAAGCTCAAAACTACTGGGGAGCTTGAGGATAAGCTCAGGATTGCTGAAGAGGAGTTGTCTCAACTTCGGGAGGTAAATCAGCAGAAGGAGGAGGTTGAGAAAAAATTGAAAGTTGCTGATGACCTGCTGTCCGAGAAGCTTTCCTCGGAAAAGTTGAAAAGAAAACTGGTTGTGAAGAAGTCCTTCAGCGCTGGCTGGGACAAGGGGTGGAACAAGGGATTGGCTGCCATGGTGTCGCAAGTGGACTATGGCAGCCTCAAATACTTTAGGGATGGATGGGTTGCTGCTCTTCAGGAGATGAAAGTGGATGAAAATTGCGAGCTCTTTCAGCAACACATCCCTGGTCCTCCTCCAACTCCTGAAGACTTAGAAGAGGACGAAGCTGCCTCCGAAGAGTCTTCTATGGTGATGGGAGATCATCCCCCAGCCATTCAGTCTGCTGCCGAGGAACTTCAGCAAATAGTTACTTCCTCCGAGCAATTTCCAGTGCTCCCCGAGCAACTATCCATTCCCTTCGAGCAACCTACTTCCTCGTCCCAGCCTCCCGAGAAGGTTTTGGGAGACAAGGAAAAGGTGTAGAGTTGTTCGGGTTTATCTTTACATTTTATTTTATCAAATGTAACCCAGAACTTGTAACTCTGAACTATGATATAATAAAACTTGGACTTTTTACATACTGTTGTCTATCTTCTATTCATACTCTGCTTGTACTTCTTATTGATGATTGCTCTTTCTTTCTCTGGTAGTTTCTGGCCAGGATGGAATTGTTATCTGCCCATGATACAAAGCTGCTGTGACAATGCAATGAATACTTTAAGGCTGGTCACACAGACCTGAGTGAAGCACAAGTCGTCGACATCCTCGGCCAAGATGTTTCAGAACATGCAGTTGAAGCATATCAATATCTGAAGTGTCTAATTGATCGAGCAGTGGCCAATAATGTGGCCTATTATGATATGATCGAGGATCTCCAAGGCACCCTCAAAGACCTTCAGCTACAATACAAAGAATCAACTGCCCTGTTGCATGAGGGGTATGAGAAGAAGTACAAGCTGATCATTATCGACAAGGGCTACGAGAAGCTTTTTGCTGGGTATGATGTGAGGGAGAGAACTCTGAAGGGTGAGGTCGAGGAGTGCAGACAAATCGCTGAACTATTAGAGCAAGAGAACAATAACTTACAAAAGGAGTTGTCACAGTTGAAGTCTGCAGCTTCCACTTCAAAAGCCTTGATGCCAGTGACTGATGAGGGATTTTCGTTCTTGGAGGTCGAGAACGCCAACTTGAGGGACGAGTTGGAAACCTTAAAAAGGTCTGGTCCTTCTTCTTCTTCTCGGGGACGAGCAAGAGCACCTCGGGGACGAGCAAGAGCAGCTCGAATTCCTATCGAGGAACAAAGGGCTCAGTCTGCCCTAGAGAATCAGGCCTTCCAGTTAATGGCGAAGAACCAGGCATTGGCTGAAATGTCAAAGAAGATCAGGGACTTGGAAGAGCAGCTCTCTGAGCAGAAATCTACCTTGGAGAACAAAGAGCTCTTCGTTAAAAATATCCACGAGCAGCTGGACAGACTAACATATCAGTTCCACAAACAGCCCAGGGAGTTCTGGATGGCTGGATACAACGAAGCACTATACCACTTGGACGATCGTATCCAGAATGCCAATAATGAGGGCTACAAGCAGGGCTGGTTGAGTGCCCTATGTGTGCTGCAACTCGAACAGGGTCATTACCTGTGGGACTACCATAATCCCGGGTTGCTCGACTTACCTGTGCCACCGTACAAATTGGATATGAGTTGGATCCCCGCACGGGCCATTCCTCGGAGCTTGATTTCAAAGTATCTCGGTGACTACAATCTCCATTCAAAAGCCGATATATCTCATCCCGAGGACCTCTTAGATCGACCATCCGTGATGAATGTCAGGATGTTGAAGGATCTCAATTTTATAAATTCTCCTCTGGCTTTAAATGATCCGTCTGCTGGCGAGGAACCTATGTCAAAAGCAGAGGGGAAAATACCAGTAGAATAGGAATTTTGATGTAGTAGTTAGTATACATTTCAATGTCAATGTAACTTTCATTTTATTATCAATGTAATTTGTTTTGAATTTAATGAAAGACTTTCATTTTCATTTGCAATCTTAATTGTTATTGTCTTGTAAAACACTTTATATTTATGCATGTGTATCTGTTAAAAAGATAACAATATTGTGTAATATGTCGACCAACTTATTGTCGAGTAGTGTGAATTTGTGGTAGTCACTTGGTAAAAATGATGTTTTGTTTCTCGACCAACTTAGTAATAATTAAAAAGTTACGAGTATAAAAAATGTTGCTCGATCACTTAATAATAAAGTTACGAGTATAAAAAATGTTTAAAATGTTTCCGACCAACCAAGGTTGTTAAATTATACTTGTCGACTAACTACAGTTAGTGGGTTTTCATCCCCGACCAGCCATAGTTAGTAGATTTTTTCTTAAATGATTCCGACCAACCAAGGTCGGTAAATTTTCCTTGTCGACCAACTACAGTTGGTGGGTTTTTATCCCCGACCAGCCATAGTTAGTCTTTTTGAAATAATTTTACTTCCCGACCGACTCAAGTTGGCATTTTCGAGAATATATTTACTTCCTAACCGACATAAGTTGGCATTTTTAGGAATATTTTTATTTCCCGAGAAACATATAGTTTTACTTCCCGTAGGAATACAAAGTTTTTTCTTCCCGGAGGAATACAAAGTTTTTTCTTTCCGGAGGAATACAAGTAGCTTTACTTCCCGGAGCAATATTGGTAGCTTTACTTACCGGAGGAATATTGGTAGCTTTACTTCCAGGAGTAATATTGGTAGCTTTACTTCCCAGAGGAATATAGGTTTCTCGACCAACCTTAGTTGGCATTTTCGAGAAAAAATTTGAGTAGCCTGAGCTTTGCCGAGTTTTGCCCCGAGTAGTGTGTAGCACTAGTATTCCCCGAAAAACTTTCAATAAAAAGAAAGAATTTCGGCAGAATCTCTTCATTTTATTCATCACTGATAATATTTGCGCAGGTGCTCTGCATTCCAGGCATTCTTAAACTCCTCGCCTTCTAAAGTTGCTATTCGATAAGTTCCTGGTCGAACAACTTCTGTAACTCGGTATATTCCATGCCAGTTTGCCTTCAGTTTATTGTGCTTTTGAATGACTTTCTTCAGCACATAATCTCCTTCTTTCAGGTCGCATTTCTTCACCCTTTTGTTGTATAACAAAGTTGTTCGCTGCTGGTAAGCAGCATTTCTAATGGTTTCTTCTTCTCTAACTTCCTCGAGCATGTCTAAATCCAATCTTCTCATTAAGTCGTTGACATGGGAATTGAAATTCAGTACCCTGTGTGTTGGGAGGACCAACTCGGCAGGTATAACAGCTTCACTTCCAAACGCCAGCATATATGGTGATTCTCCAGTTGCTACTCGGGGAGTAGTTCGGTAAGCCCAAAGTACTGACTGTAACTCGTTGATCTAGTTTGTTTTTGCATTATCCAATCTTTTCTTCAAACCATTCAGCAGCGTTCTGTTTGTCACTTTAGTTTGTCCATTGCTTTGAGGATGGCCTGGTGCTGAGTGGACCTTCAAAATATTTGATTGATGACAATAGGCAGCGAAATCCTCGTTGTCAAATTGTGTTCCATGGTCTGTGATGAAAGCATGAGGAAGACCATATCGACAAATGATATTCTTCCAAACAAATTGGTACACCTTCTCATACGTCATATCAATGAGTGGCTCAGCTTCTACCCACTTAGTAAAATAATCCACTGCGACGACGAGGTATTTGAACCTTCCTCGGGTCGTTGGCAGTGGCCCAACCAAATCAATTCCCCACTTGGAAAATGGCCAAGGGGAAGTTATGGGTGTCAACAATGCTTGTGGAGTTCTTCGGATGGAGGAAAAACGTTGGCACTTGTCACATTTCTTTGCATAGGCTATACAATCAGCCCTCATCGTTGGCCAGTAATATCCCTGCGTCATCACCCTTTGTAAAAGCGTCCGACCTGCTACATGTGCTCCACAGGACCCTTCATGGATCTCTTCAATTAATTCTTTCACCTCGGAGGGATGTACACATCTCTGCAAACCTGCCATAATTCCTCGTCTATAAAGAATACCGTTAGTTAAAACATATCGAGCAACTTTAAACTTCAATTTCTTGACTGCGAGCTTGTCAATTGGTAATTCTCCCTCTTCAATATATGCCCTGATGGGATCCATCCAAGATGGTCCTAAATCAAGGGTAATAAAGTTCATCGTCAGATCTTCATCTATACTCCGACCAGCCAACTCTTCAATTGGGATTGTTCGTCGTAGCTCGGTGCGAGTAACTGATGCTAGTCGAGCTAGGGCGTCTGCTCTCGCATTCTCCATTCTTGGTATTCTGACCAGCTAAATAGCGGTAAATTCTGACACCAGCTCCTTTGCCTTTGCATGATATCTGATCATTAATTATCCTCTAACTGCATATACTCCCAACATTTGATTTACAATTAATTGAGAATCACTGAAAACAATAACCTGCTGCGCCTCCATAATTTTTGCTAAATTAAGTTCTACAATCATGGCCTCATACTCAGCCTCATTGTTGGAAGCTTTGAATTGGAAACGCAAGGCGTATTCCATGTCGACTTCGTCTGGAGTGCTCAAAACTATCCCCGCGTCACATCTTGCAGTGCAAGATGAGCCATCTACATATAGCCTCCATATAGGTAACTCGTCTTCAAATTTCTGATCAGTTAGAGTTCCTCGGTGAAATATTTCTTGCTTCCTTTCGTCCTCTCCGGATATTTCCTGCTCTTCGTCGATCATCTCTTCTTGCTCTTTTACCAATCGGAATTGGTCTGAGCTCGAATTTGATGATCTTGTAACATACACTTGCCCTTTTACCAACCGGAGTTGGTCTGAGCTTGTGTTTGTTGATCCTGTAACATCCACAGGTTGATCAGCGAGCAACTTTTGCTCCTCGGGGGTATCAGGATAGGTGAACTCTACTATAAAATCTGCTACAGCCTTCCCTTTTAGCGATGATCTGGGTTCATAGACTATATCATATTCACCGAGCTCTATTTCCCAATACATCAATCTCCCTCATTTTTCTAGTTTATGAAGGGCTTGCCTCAATGGCATATCAGTATATACTACTATGGTATGATCCTGGAAGTATGGCCTCATTCTCCTACTTGCCTCAATCAGCGCCAGTGCCAATTTTTCCAGCCTTGGATATCTGATCTCTGCTCCTCGGAAGGCCTTACTTGTGTAGTAAATTGGTTTTTGCACTCCATTCTCCACTCTGATCAACGCCGAGCTAACTGCATTCTCGGACACTGCAAGGTACAAATACAATTTTTCTCCCATCACTGGACTGGATAACAGTGGAGGGGCTCCCAAGTATTTCTTCAAGTCTTGAAAAGCCTTCTCACATTCACCATTCCACTCAAAAGTCTTTCTGAGTGTCTTGAAGAATGGGAGACATCTATCAGTTTCTTGTGACACAAATCTGTTGAGTGCTGCTACTCGTCCTGTGAGACTCTGTACTTCCTTCTTCGTCGTTGGAGATCGCAGCCCTAATAGAGCTTTGATCTTTTCTAGATTTGCTTCAATGACTCGTTGATTGACAATGTACCCGAGGAACATGCCTTCTCTTACTCCAAATATGCACTTCGTCGGGTTCAGCTTCATTTGATATTTATCCAGTTGATCAAAAGTCTGACTTAAGTCAACTACATGATCGACAGCTTTATTACACTTTGTCAGCATGTCATCAACACAGACTTCCATATTGCAACTGATTTGTTCAGCAAAGACCTTGTTCATCAGCCGCTGATATGTCGCACCTACATTTTTCAAACCAAAAGGCATAACATTATAACAATAAGTTCCCCTAGGGGTAATGAAAGAAGTACTTTCCCTGTCTTCAGGTTTCATTTTGATCCGATTGTAACCAGAATAAGCATCCATGAAGCTCAGCAACTCGTGTCCCGAGGTAACATCCACCGGTTGATCAATTCGGGGCAGTGGAAAGTGATCCTTTGGGCATGCTTTGTTGAGGTCGGTGAAGTCTACACATCCTCCACTTGTTGTTTTTCTTCTTTACCATCACCACATTGGCCAACCAGTCTAGATATTTAACATCTTCAATGAATCAAGCTTTCTGGAGCTTCTCGAATTCCTCCTGTATAGCTTGATTCTTCTCGGGACTAAATACTCTTCTTCTCTACTTCACAAGCTTGATCTCCTTATTCACATTGAGTTCGTGACATAAGAAGTTTGGGTCTATCCCAGGCATATCTTCATGACTCCATGCAAAAGTTTGTCTTCTGCTTCTAAGGAAATTTATCAATTCCTATTTTAATGAGGCTTCCAACGACGAACCTACTTGAGTAGTTCGCTCAGGGTGTTCGTCGTCCAGAATGATGTTTTCATTAGCTTCCACCACTTGACCCTTCACAAGTTGAGACTCATCTCTAGGATCCAATGTTTTAATTTCTGCACCTTCATTCACCTGATAGGTAGTAGTCTTTTTCCTTGATTCCTCCTGTTCTTCTTGCTCGGCGGATGAATAATAGCATTCCCGAGCTACTTTCTGATCACCTTTCACAACTCCTACTCCAAAATTTACTGGAAATTTTAGGCACTGATGCACTGTAGATGGTACACCCTCGAACTTCTTTAATCATACTCTTCCCATAATGATATTGCATGATGATTGAACATTCTTATTCATCACAAAGAAGCGTATTCTTTCTGTCCGACAAGCAGGCCACGCACCAATGAATATATCCAACTTAATCGTCCCAAGTGGAAATACTTTCTCGCCAGCAAAACCGATGAGGGGTCTATGGTAAGGCTCCAGTTGAGATAGCTTTAGATTTAAACTATCGAAGAACGAGTAGAACATGATGTCTGCCGAGCTACCATTGTCGACAAGTACTCTTGAAATCATTACCTCCTTCATCCTCATTTTGATCACCAATGGGTCATCATGAGGATACAAAACTCCTGCGAGGTCATTCTTTGAGAAACCAATGACCAATTTCTCTTTGTTCACCTTTCTCGGGCGATCATCCTCAGCTAGATTTATTCGTTGAATGTACGAGCAAGCTTGAGCCTCACCGAGGTAAGCTTTTCTCTCTGCAGTAAGGTCTCCTCCTCCTGCATCTCCACCTGTTATAACATTACAATCAAATGACCCAAAGCGTATTGAAAATACCTCTCGTTCTGGCTGCCTTGGTCTCTTGGGCAGATCGGGGTCGTCTTTTGGATCAACTTCATGGTTTCTTTTCTTGTTCCCCTCTCCTCGACGAGGAGATCTAGACCTCTCTCTTGCTCGGTCGTTGTTTCTTCTTTCGTTTCTACGATCAACATACTTTGACAGCTTTCCTCATCTGATGAGTGTTTTAATCTCATTCTGAAGAGCTATGCAATTCTTGGTCATATGGCCATGACCTTTATGAAACTCGCAATACTTTGCCTTATTCCTCTTGTCAGGGTCTGCCTTCATTTTCTCTGGCCAGTTTAGTTCCTCGTTGTTCTTGATTTCCTAGAGAACATGGTTGATATCCTTCTTCAAAGGAGTATAATTATCATATTTCTTCATTACATCCCATACCGACCTACTTTTTGAATATTTGTCATTACCATTGTTCTTATTCTCTTTCTTCTTAGCTTTATCACCTTCCACCTTGGTTTCTTTAGCATCCATGTTCTTCTTTGCAGCCATAGCCTCCTCGGCATTCATAATCTTGAATGCTTTTCCCATCAGGTCCGACATGGTTCTAGGTGGATCTTTGGCCAAAGTGTAGTACAACTTGTTTGGCAGTAGTCCACTCATCAAGGCAGTAATAGCTGTCTTCTCCTCATAATCAATGATTTCAAGTTTCTCGTTATTAAAATGAGTTATATAATCTCTGGTACTCTCACCAGCCTTTTGTCTAACACTTAACAAATGTGCTACTCGTTTAACTGGCTTTGCCCCAAAGCAAAAATTCCCAATGAATAACTCGGCCAGTTGAAGAAAGGTTGAGATCTTACCCCGTGGAAGATTATTATACCATATTTGAGCAGATCCGGTAAGAGTTCTCGAGAATGCTCTGCATCTCATCTCATCTGGAACAGCATATATGTCGGCTGCAGCTTGGTATGTTCTATATGGAGAACAGGATCAGTCTTTCCATCATACTTGGGAGTCACAACAGGTGCTTTGAACTTTGATGGTGTTGGAAAATCTATAATGGCCTGGACAAAAGGTGTTCCTCGAACAAAGGTTCATTGTAGAGGATTCTTGGCCTTATCCATTTCCCCTAATCTATCCTCCATCCTTTGAATAGAGCCTTTCCATGCATCATTCCCTTCCTCGGGCCTGTTGGTTCGAGCAGCTGATCGCGTTAAAGTGGCTTCCTGAAATCTATCTTGACGAGAAGCTAGTCGCTCATAGGATCTATCTTGACGAGCAGCTGGTCGCGAATGGGCAGATCCTTCCCTTAAATCTGATGGTTGTCGAAAACTCCTCGATACGACTTTAGAAGGACTTCTATTCCTTCCAAGTCCTAATCGATCAAAAGGTGATACCCTGCTTAACCTCTCTAGCTCACTAGTCCTTTCTGGAGAGAGAGTGACACGTTGTTCAGTATCTGTGGCTCGCACTGACGAAGTTCGTCCAGGTTGATAAGAGAAATCTTCAGATTCTTCATTGCGATACGAATTGGTACGCCTAGTACGTGGGGATGGTGCACAAGTGTTTCTTTGAATACTTCGTGGTCCTGAATGGGCTGACGCACTGCCATAGAGAGTTTGGATGAGTTGTCGCATTGTTTCTTGCATGACGGTCTGGCCCTGAGCCATATTTGTCATTATTCCAGCCAGATCTGGAATATTTGGCGGAGCAGATGGATTTGGAGGGGTTCCAGCGTTTCGATTGCTGGATTCCGGAATATCATCCATTTTTAATGGATTGTTTTTAGTGAAAAACGATATTACCAGTCGTTTCCCACAGACGGCGGCAATCTGTTGATGTAAAAAATTAGATCACTCTAATTATTCAATCACAGATAAATAAATGAGACAAAGAATTTTAAAGTGGTTCAGCCTTATAAGAATGGCCTACGTCCACTGTTGTTTTATTGCTGAGTGTTTGGGAATTCTCGATTACATGTTCTATCAAGAAATTCCGGTCTGGGGGCCCCCCTTACAATGAGGATTGTACAATGTATTTATAGCCCTGAGGTTGTAATGTGAAAGGGTAATACATTAAATGATGTACATATGAAAGGGTAATACATTCAATGCCCCTTAAGCGTGTGCGTCTGAATGATAAGCATTTAATGAACAGTCAAACTGTTGGTTATCCAGCTATTAATGCTTTGTTCGAGGTGCAGTAAGGACCGCCTGAGTTGCTCGGACCGCTTAAGCTTCTCAGTACTCAAGAGTTCCTCGAAGAGGTCTTGTTCCTCGGAGCATGTGAGTTCCTCGGGGAAGCAGTGTTCCTCGGGAAAATAGTCTTCCTCGTTGTCGTCTTGTTCCTCGGAGCGCGTGAGTTCCTCGGAAGTGTTTGTTGTTGCCATGTAGATTGCCACGTGTCTTCATTCAATTGGGCCATGTCAGCAGACTAAATTTGGTATCAACAACCCTCATTAACCATATCAGATTTTTTATTCCCTCACCCCTCATTCACATGACCTCACACCATATCCACATGCATCCCTTAGCCTTTTACCTAAAATACCCCTTAGCCCCATGTGTGCCATGCATCTACTATAAAATAAGACTTAAGACCCAATTTGGGGGACTTATCATCAAATAGAGAGAGAAAATTCTAGAGAAAAGTAGAGAGTTAGGTTAGAATAAATTAGGTAGAAATATTTGTAAATAGTTTATTTTTATTTTTTTTAGATATTTGTGAGTGAGAAATGTGTGAAATTCAATTAAGTTGATTATTGTTGGATTCTCATATTGGATGGATTGTGCTTAATTTCAAAGAATAGAAGTTCAATTTCACTTCAAGAGATTGGGGTTTGATTGTTCTCTTCTCTTCTCATTTATTTTATGCCTTTGATTATTAATTTTTCATATTTCATATCATGTTAGGCTAAAACCCCTTTCAAGGGGTGGGGTAAAACCCTTATTTGATGTTATTTTAGTTTAATTAGTTTGATTACTTGAAATTTCCCTTTGAATGTTAATTTTGATCCCTCACCCTTAAATTTACGCCTCGAGAGAGGGTAAATGATTTTCGAGAGAAAATCGAAATTCTAGTTATAATACCCAGTTTAGATTCGAACTAGAGATAGGGGTTTCTTAAGTGGGGTATTATAACTTGAATTTCAACTCTAAATTTATTTTCTAAGATTGATCTAAATTTTAATTGATCGATCCTAGCGGGTGATTAATTAAAAGGAGTGTAGATATAATTTTCTAGAGTTGTGGGGTGTTAAACTTAATTTTCTAAAAGGTTACTACTAAAATTACATTTGCAACGAGAGTTGATTTGTAATTTTGATATTAATTTGGGAGAATTCAATTAATTAAATTAATTAATTAGAATAGCTAAAATTTGTGGTGTAATCCCACTCCTTGACTGTTCTCACAATTATTCACCTCACTTTATCTCTTATTTTAGTGTTAGACTTTATTTTCCATTTTAGTCATTTTCTAGTTAGTTTTTATCATATCACATTTAGTTTATTTTAGTCTTATTTCATCTCACCTCACCCTATTGTTTTAATATTGAAAAAGCTAAAAAAATTAAAAAAGTGAAAAAGCACAAAAAGAAAATAAAAAGTGAATTACAATTGAATTTGTCTCTAGCTTACTCCCTAGGAAGTGGATTGATACCCTTACTTACCTCTACACTTGATATTGTTTTATTTTGTAGGTATTTTAAGGTTTTGATTAGAAGGAGCTTGTATAACAATGAAAAATATACGCAAAATTTCTTTCTATCATCTTGTATAAGAGAGGGTTGACAGTTAACCTATCACATTGCATTCACCCATTAGAGATTACATACATGATTCAGTTGGTGCATGAAGCATCTTGTGGAGCCCACATAGCAGGAAGAACACTGCTAGAGCGAATCAGTGCAAAAGGATACTATTGGCCTACAATGCGAGAAGATTGTGCAACCTTTGCCAGAAAATGTGACAAGTGCCAAAGGTATTCTAGCATTCGCAAAACTCCGCAGGATGCTCTAACCCCAATCACTTCACCTTGTCCATTTGCCATATGGGGTATTGACTTGGTCGGTCCATTATCGACCACCCGAGGAAGATTCAAATACTTGGTTATTGCTGTGGTCTACTTTACGAAGTGGGTTGAGGTAGAATCATTAAGAGACATGCCTTGTGAGAAGTTCTACCAATTCATTTAGAAGAATATCTTTTGTAGATATGGGTTGACCTATGCCTTTATCACCGACTATTGAACACAATTTGATAATGATGAATTTGCTGCCTACTGTGCTCAGTCCAAAATCCAAAATCTACATTCTGCTTCTGGTCATCCTCAGAGTAATGGGCAAACTGAAGTTACAAATAGAATTTGCTCAATGGATTGAAAAAAAGACTTGATGATGCCAAGGAAAATTGTATCAATGAGTTACGTTTTGTTCTTTGGGAATACCGAACAACCCTGAGGACTGCAACTGGAGAATCCCCATACATGCTGGCATTTGGGACTGAAGCCATAATACCTAATGAATTGGGCCTTCCATACCATGGAGTTTTGAACTTTAGCTCTCCTGTAAGTGATCTAATGCGAAGATTGGATTTAGATATGTTGACAGAAGTATGTGAAGATGCAATTTTGAGAAACACTACGTACCAGAAACGAACAACACGTTTCTACAACAAGCGAAAGAATCCGACCAACCTAAAGGAAGAAGATTATATGCTAAAAAAGTTATCCACAAGAACAACAAACTTGAGGCCAATTGGTATGGTCTATATCCTATTTTAGCAGTTATCCGACCTGGAACCTACATAATTGAGACTTTAGAGGGAGAAGAATTTAAGAATCCATGGCATGCCGAGCACCTTAGGAAGTACTACCAATGATGTAATCAGTTGTACTCAGTTCAATATCAATTTCTAGTATCAATAAAATGATGATTCCTTCCATTTATATTTTTAATTTTTTTGGGAGTACTAGTACTATGCACTACAATATCAAGTTGCCAAAAAAACTTCAAAAGTTGCACCACAGTGTTAGTCGACACTCAGAATAGGTCCGTCGCAATAACCACATAGTTGATATCAAATGTTAGTCAGCTCAGGTTAGAAGTTGCTCGGCATAAACATAACTTGATTGACAGCAGATAACAACCCAAGTACAGTAGGATATTAAGTCCTCAAGAGTATTGGTCAACAAAGATAAGGATAAAACAAGATCTTTATACTACTGGGCAATGTAAAGGAAGAACTTTGTGAAGATTCCTTAAGAGGAATGTAGACACGTATTCCACATATGTTTGGTCACACCACTGGTAACTAATGAAGATACCTAAAAATTTAGGTGCATTAGTAGAACCAATGGAGACACATGGGTGATTAATGATAAATTTAGATTTTAATCTAAGTATACTAGTAGAACCTAAGTATTCATCGGTAATTGATGCTTAAGGGTGTCAATAGAACTAATGAAAAAAGAAGACAATCCCATTCAAAGATTGACGTGACAAGTTGATCAAATATATTTTATTCATTTAATGATCATTACATGATTTTGTTCATAACAGAATTACAGAAAATTACTCTAAGGGACGTTTTCCCTCAGCCTTGAAAACTGGCTCCATACCAGCCGGAGGATCCTCTAGGGTATAAGGATAATTGATAAATTAAAGTCTTAGAGAATCCTCCTATTTTTGCTATTTGGTCGATCTAAGAGTTGAGGAGGACGAATAATTTCTAGCTCGTCGTGAAGGCCATAGTCCCCTAAATACTTGGAAATCAGACAATGGGTAATTGTATTGACAGGAATTCAATCAACATCCAACCTAAAAGGAGGATTTTCAAGGCCCAATAACCTAGGATCATACCATTTACAGAAATGACTATTTTGCTCCACATTCAGTACCGTCAAGCAATTGGTCTAGCCCCATTTATAACCTTTATTTTGGGCTTGTTCAAACTGCTCATCAAAATGCCCCAAAGCTTTATTGTACCCCTCCATCCAGATTTTCCTAGGCTACTTATGGAATTGGAAGGTTAACCTATCGACCTGGTGTTGAAACTTCTTCAGCACCCCATTTTTAGCTTGTAACTGAGTAACAAGCTGCTCGAATTGTGTTTGGGACATTTCAGCAAGGGCTTAATTTTTGGCTTTTAATTGAGCAGCTTGATTTTCAAGAGACTGTTGTGTCCTTGCCTCATCTGTTGTATCTCGACCAAGTTTAGTTCTTGCTTGGGAAGAGGAAATAGATTTAGTATTTTTCGGTGACTCCACTTCGTCCCTTAACTTAACATTTTCAGCCTCCAAGAACAAAAACCCTTCATCAGTAGTAACAGCAGTAGAAGGGGAAGTCTTTAAGGCGTTCAAATTATCTCTAAAATTATTTTTCTCCTCCTCCAGTAACTTGGCAATAGCCCTAGCTTCTTCCACTTCACGATTGAGTAAAAACTCTTGTCTTATAAAACGGGAAGCATATTTCTCTAATTTCTGCTCAAAACCCCAGCATTCGCTTAAAGCCTAATATTTTTGTTCATAGTCAGCATGCAAAAGGGCCTTGGCTTCCTTATGATTCTCTTGCAGTTCCTCAATTATTTCATAATAAGCCACATTACTGGCGACTGCCCGATCAAGGAGGCATTTCAGATAACGGTAGGCTTCCTTAGCTTGATCTGAAACATCCTCCTCGAGAAACTTTAATAGCTCTGCCTCGGTCAAAGATAGGTGACCATATTTGAAGAGTTCATTACATCTCCGAAGTAGCTCGGTGTTAGTTGTGGAGAATTAGTCCAGTTTATCCATGACCTATTAAGAGCAAGAAAAGTTCCAATCAATAATTGTTGATGTAAAAAATTAGATCGCTCTAATTATTCAATCACAGATAAATAAAATGAGACAAAGATTTTTAAGTGGTTCAGCCTTATATGAATGGCCTACGTCCACTGTTATGTTATTGCTGAGTGTTTGGGAATTCTCGAGTATCAGTTCTCTCAAGAAATTCCGCTCCCCCTGAATGAGGGTGATACAAGGTATTTATAGCCCTTAGGTTGTACATGAAAGGGTTGATGCATTAAATGATATACATATGAAAGGGTAATACATTTAAGGCATCGCGTGTGTCAAGATGATGAACATTCAATGAATAGTTGAACTGTTGATTATCTGGCAATTAATGATACGGCCGAGATGCAGCTCGGACCGCCTTAGTTGCTCGTTGCTCAGGAGTTCCTCGGAGCGTTATAATACCTCGGAGTGCTGACGTTCCTCGGTGTATCCTCGTTGCTTGGAGAGACTATGAGTTGGTCGGGGAAATGAACTTCCTCGTTGTTATTGTGCCACGTAGATTGACAAGTGTCTTCGTATGATTCGTCCACATCAGCATATTAATTTTGGTATCAACAGAAGCCCCCAATGTTTCATATTCTTAACTTTGAGGAGTATGAAACATTCTTTCTCGGTATATGGAAATATTGAATGATCTTCCTGGGTTTTAGGAGCATCGTATTTGAATTTATTTCCAAATTCACAGAATCCGCCTTTTTTCGAACTTTTAAGAGCGCTTCGATCTTTGTGCCCTTTTTGTCCTTTTAGCCGCCGGAAGTTCAATAGTTTCTTTTGTGCAATCATTTCTTTCGCCGCTTCCCAAGGCAAAGTATTTAAACTTCTTAGGTAACCATACCGTCTTCTTCTTTTTCCAATTTTCTGCATTCAAGCTTTCTATTTTCTCTATCTCTCTTGTGCGTTCATCTTTTCCCTCGCTAGTTGTCATCTCTTCCTTTTTCCCTGTAAGATTCTCTTCTTTTCTTCTGTATTTCTTTTATTCACTATGGTTTATCTTGTGGAATCTGTTGAGAAATTTCGTTCCAATTTTTCCATTCCTTCCTGGGTAACTCTGGAAGTTCTTTCTGAGCCTTTGGATTATTTTCGATTGGCTGAGGGACATTGGTTCCCCAGTCTATTCATTGCTGAATGTGGATTTTATTTTCCACCAAACCCCTTATGCTTAGAGTTCTGCCAGTACTTTGATGTTGTTCCTGCAAAAATAGCCCCCAATTCATGGAGAATAATTAATGGGGTGTATAAATTAAATTTGACTCATGGGACCCGTATAGGGATTCCTGAAATTATGTTTTGCTATAGATGGGATATTTTAGATAATGTTTACTACCTAAAAACTAGGTTTTTAAATAGGGCTCTTGTAGTTAACCTCCCTGATGCAAATAGAGATTATTTTGAACATGGGTTAGTTTTCAAAAATTGGCAACATGCTCCTTTAGTCGGAGACAGAGTGTATGAAGGTCCCAAATGCCCCCCATATGGCAATGGGATAGGTTTATTCTCATTTTCTTTTACTTATGAAATTATGCTTTCATCATGTTTGACAAAATGTATGACTGATATCTCATTATGTATTTATTTGCAGTTGATAGCAAAAGAAAAACTCCAAAAGAATCAGAGGTTAATATTAAGCATCTGAAACTTATCTGGGGTTTGCATAAGAACGTTGCAGACGAGCACATCAGGTCTGCATCATATTTACTGCAGTATAGGAGCTATACGACTTCTTATACTGCTCGTCCTATTGAGCCAGCTTCAACTCCAGAGGATTCTTCTTCAGATTCTCACATCCCTTTAAGTCAAAGAATGGGCAAGAAAAGAGCTCCCCCTGCTCTATTTGATGACACTACTTCTGCTGCTGAAGCCAAGAAAAGCAAAGTTGATGTCCCAGAAGGGACTAAGAAGGTGGATGTTGCACCTTCCAAAGCTGCCGAGAAGCCCCCAGTGGCTCCGAACAAGAAGGTTGCTCCTGTCGAGATGACTGCTATCTCTCCGACCAAGAGCTCTTCCTTGGTTGAAACTGCCGAAGTCCCTTTGAGGAGATTGAGGAAATCATCCTCAGTCAATTTGGATGAAACTGTCTCTTCTCCACCATCTGGTGTTGTTGGTGTTCCAACCATCATTCCTCCGAGCTCTGCAATGAGCTCGGTAAAAACTTGGATCATACCCGAGGTCCAAGGAATTGATGAAAATATTTCTAGGGATATTCTGACATCCCTAGCTACTCGTCACCTTGCTTCGATAAATTTCTCACATTCTGAATTTCCTTTCTGTCTTTGAATACTTGTATTTTTGCACTGACCTGTCACTTTTTCCTTTGTTTAGCTGGTGAATTATTTTAATAACATTGTGAAGAAAGACGAAGCTATTAAAGCTTCCAGCTCCTCGTCAGGTGTAGAGGATGCTCTGCTGGGTTTAACCCAATCTTTGAAGGATTCTCGTCAACAGTATAACGAGGACAAAGCTGAATGGGAGAAAAAGTTGTTTATAGTTGAGGCCGAGAAGGTGAAGTTGGCTGAGACCTCCAAGAGTTTGGAGGATAAGGTGAAAAGTTTAGAGGTCGAGCATCAGAAATATGACGACAAGCTCAAGAACTTTGGAGAGCTTGAAGATAGATGAAAAAGGCAGAGGAAGAATTGTCCGCCCTGCAAGATATCAAGGGACAGAAGGAAGAATTGGATGTGAAGCTCTCCTCGGAGAAACTGGAAAGAAAGTTCGCAGTTAAAAAATCCTTCAGCGCTGGCTGGGATAAAGGATGGGACAAGGGGATTGCTGCGATGACGTCCCAAGTACAATACGGGAAGTTAAAATACTTCCGAGATGGCTGGGTAGCTGCCCTGCAGGAATTGAAGATCAAAGAAGACTCTGGGCTATTCCAGCTGCACTTCCCTGGTCCTCCCCCACCAATTGTAGAAGAAGAAGAAGATGAGCCTATCTCTGACGCATCTTCCATGGCCATAGGTGATCAAGTCCCTGCCTCTCTTCCTTCTGCTAACGAGGACATTTCTCCCATGCCTCCTCCTCCTGAGAAAATTTCGACTCCTGCTGATCAGGCTGCTGTTACCACCGAGCAACCAAGCTCCTCGTCCCAGCCTCCCGAGAAAGTCTTGGGAGACAAGGAAAAGGTGTGAAGTTGTTCGGTATCATTTCTATCTTTCATTATTTGTAATCAAACAATGTAATCCTTTTGTGATCTAATAAAATACATCTTTGTTCATCTCTGTTGTTGATGATTTGTTTTTGTTGATTGTTGTCTTCTTTTCATCCTTAGTTTGTGGCTAGAATGGAAATGATATCTGCACATGATACAAAGCTGATGCAGCAATGTCATGAGTATTATAAAGCTGGTCATACAAATTTGAGTGTATCAGAAATTGTTGACATCCTTGGCCATGATGCCTCAGAACAAGCAATTGAGGCTTATCGGTACTTGAAGGATTTACTCGACCGAGCTGTGGCCAACAGTGTGGACTACTATGAATTGATCGAGGAACTTCATTATACCTTAGAAGATCTACAACATCAACCAATGAATCAACTGCTTTGCTGTACAAGGAATATGAAAATAGATATCAACAGCTTTCTTCTGAAACAGGCCATAAAAAGATCCTTGCTGGATACGATGTTAGGGAAAGAACTCTAAAAGGTGAAGTTGAGGCCTGCGGGAAGATTGCTGAGTTGCTGGAATAAGAGAACAATAATTTGCAGAAAAAGTTGGCACAGTATGAATCTGCAGCGTCATCTTCCACTGCTTTAGTACAAGTTACCGATGAAGGTTTCTCGTTCTTAGAAGTTGAGAATGCCAAATTAAGGCAAGAGTTGGACGTTCTGAGAAGATCGGGTATTTCCACTACTGCTCGGGGACGAGGAAGAGGATCTAGTGGGCGAGGAAGAGCTGTTCAAAATGTTGTCGAGGAGCAGAATTCTCCACCTGCTCGGAGTTGATCAAGGGTTCTCAGTCGTAATGTTGAAGAATCTCGTACTCTGTCAACATTGGAAACTCAAGCATACCAATTGAACGCCAAAGATCGGGCTTTATCTGAAATGTCCAAGAAAAATCTATCTTTGGAAGATCAACTTACTGCGACGAAATCTGCTTTGAATGATAAAGATGTTTTTTCCAGGAACCTTCACGAACAATTGGATAGATTAACCTTCCAATTCCATAAATAGCCCAGGGAATTTTGGATGGCAGGATACAATGAAGCCCTTGTTCATTTAGATGCTCATATTGAACATGCCAATAATGAAGGTTATAAGCAGGGGTGGTTGAACGCCCTGGGTGTATTAATATTGGAGCAAGGGAATTTTTTATGGGATTATCATGCTCCAGGGTTACTAGACTTGCCTGTGCCACCTTTCAAATTGGACATGGAATGGATCCCAGCTCGTTCCATTCCTCGGAGTTTAATTTCAAAATATCTTGGCGACTATAGTCTTCATTCTCAGACTGAATTATCTCGTCCCGAGCATCTCTTGGATACACCTTCTGTGATGAACGTCAGAATGCTCAGAGATATTAATTTCATCAATTCTCCTATTTGCCTGGAGGATCCTCCTGCCGGCGAGGAACCTGTTTCAAAAGCTAAAGGAAAGAAACCAATAGAATAGGTTTTTCAATGTAATAATTAACACATATATGTAGCTTGTAATATATTTTGACCTTAATGAAAGAATTTCATTTTCTGTTTGCAAATTTGTATTGCGATTGTCTTGTGTTTATCAAACATTTTTACATTTGTGCATATGTATCTATTAAAAAGATAACAATATGGTGCTGTTCATCAACCAACTTAGTAATCAAACTTACAAATATCAATGTTGCTCAATCACTTAATAATAAAGTAATGAGTATAAAATGTTTAAAATGTTTCCAACCAACCAAGGTTGTTAAATTGTGTTTGTCGACCAACTACAGTTGATGGGTTTTTATCCCCGACCAGCCATACTTGGTTCAATTTGAAATATTTTCATAAAATGTGACCGACCAGCCAAAGTCGATAATTTATCCTCATCGACCAACTACAGTTAGTGGGTTTTGATCACCGACCAACTATACTTGGTTCAATTTGGAATTTTTTGTATTTTGAGGAACTTTTGTAATAATATTACCTCCCGACCAACATAAGTTGGCATTTGAGAGTATAAACCAACCGAGATTGGCGTTATAAGAATGTTGTTCTTGCCCTTTTACCAACCAAAGTTGGTCGTGGGTTTGAACTATCAGGTTCTTTCGAACTATCTTGTCCACAAGCTCTTTTACCAACCGAAGTTGATCACGCAAGTGTACGCCTCCTAACCAAAGGAGTATAATTTGTTCTCGTTATTTTACCAACCGAAGTTGATCACGCTCGAACTATCAGGTTCTTTCGAACTATCTTGTCCACTAGTTATTTTACCAACCGAAGTTGATCACGCCAGTGTACGCCTCCTAACCAAAGGAGTATAGTTTGTTCTCGCCCTTTTACTAACCGGAGTTGGTCGTGGGTCTGAACTATCTTGTTCTTTCGAACTATCTTGTCCACTAGTTATTTTACCAACCGAAGTTGGTCACGCTAGTGTACGCCTCCTAATCAAAGGAGTATATCAGTTGTTCTCGTCCTTTTACCAACCGGAGTTGGTCGTGGGTCTGAACTATCGTCTTCGTCTTGCTATCAAGCAGCGTAGTGTACAACACTAGTATTCCCCGAAAAACTTTCAAACAAAGGAGAGAAAAATGGTGAAAAACATCATCGTTTTATTCATATTGATGGACCCGTTGTACATTTTACATCATTGATAATACTTGCGAAGGTGTTCAGCATTCCAAGCATTCTTGAATTCTTCTCCTTCTAGAGTTGCTATTCGGTAAGTTCCTGGTCGAACGACTTCTGTAACTCGGTAAGGTCCATGCCAATTTGCTTCCAATTTATTGTGCTTCTGAATGACCTTCTTTAGCACATAATCTCCTTCTTTTAAATCGCATTTCTTCACCCTTTTGTTATAGAACAGAGTTGTTCGTTGTTGATAAGCAGCATTCCTAATGGCTGCCTCTTCTCTGACTTCTTCGAGCATATCCAAATCCAGTC
The DNA here is from genome assembly GCA_949130495.1 of Sambucus nigra. Classification (NCBI taxonomy): domain Eukaryota; kingdom Viridiplantae; phylum Streptophyta; class Magnoliopsida; order Dipsacales; family Adoxaceae; genus Sambucus; species Sambucus nigra. The sequence goes on from OX422210.1 coordinate 184,329,708, forward strand.
TTCTCATCAAGTCACTGATCGGAGAATTGAAGTTCAGCACTCTGTGTGTTGGTAGGCCCAACTCGGCAGGTATTACAGCCTCACTTCCAAATGCCAGCATATATGGTGATTCTCCAGTCGCTGCTCGGGGAGTTGTTCGGTAAGCCCACAATACTGACTGTAACTCATTAATCCAATTAGCTTTAGCCTCACTTAGCCTCTTCTTCAAACCATTTAGTAGCGTTTTGTTTATCACCTCAGTCTGCCCGTTGCTTTGAGGATGACCTGGTGCTGAATGAGTCTTCAAGATGTTTGATTGTTGACAATAGGCAGCAAACTCTTCGTTGTCGAATTGTGTTCCATGGTCCGTGATGAAGGCATGAGGGAGACCATATCGACAGATGATATTCTTCCAAACAAACTGGTATACCTTCTCGTACGTCATATCGATAAGCGGCTCAGCTTCTACCCACTTAGTAAAATAGTCCACTGCAACGACGAGGTACTTGAATCTTCCTCGGGTGGTCGGCAGTGGTCCAACCAAATCAATTCCCCACATGGCAAATGGCCAAGGGGAAGTTATTGGTGTCAGCAATGATTGTGAAGTTCTTCGGATGGAGGAAAAATGTTGGCACTTGTCACATTTCTTAGCATAGGCTATACAATCAGCCCTCATCGTCGGCCAGTAGTATCCTTGAGTCATTACCCTTTGCAAAAGTGTTCGACCTGCTACATGAGCTCCACAAGACCCTTCATGGATCTCTTCAATCAATTCTTTCACTTCGGAGGGATGTACACATCTCTGTAAACCTGCCATAATTCCTCGTCTATATAAAATACCATTAGTTAATACATACCGAGCAGCTTTATACTTCAATTTCTTGGCAGCAAGCTTATCCTCTGGCAATTCTCCCTCTTCAATATATACCCTGATTGGATCCATCCAAGATGGTTCTAAATCAAGGGCAATAACATTCATCGTCAAGTCTTCCTCTATGCTCCGACTTTCCAGTACTTCAATCGGTATTGTTCTTCGTAGCTCGGTACGAGTAGCTGATGCTAGTCGGGCCAGTGCGTCTGCTTGTGCATTTTCTATTCTGGGTATTCTGATCAACTGAATCGCATCAAATTCTGCCAATAACTCCATTACCTTGGCATGATATTTGACCATTAATTCTCCTTTAACTGCATACGTTCCCATCATCTGATTCACAATCAATTGAGAATCACTGAATACCATCACTTGTTGTGCTTCCATAATCTTTGATAAATTAAGACCTGCTATCATGGCCTCATACTCAACCTCATTATTGGAGGCTTTGAATTGGAATCGCAAATCATATTCCATGTCAATCTCGTCTGGGGTGTTCAAAACAATTCTTGCCCCACAACCTGCTGTGCAAGATGAGCCATCTACATATAATCTCCATATGGGCAACCCGTCTTCAAATTTCTTATCTGATAGAGTTCCTCGGTGAAATATTTGTTGCTTCTTTTCATCCTCCTCCAACACTTTTCGCTCCTCGTTGACCATCTCTTCTCGTTCTTCAACCAACCGGGGCTGGTCTGAATTTGAAGTTGATGATCCTTCTACATCCACAAGCCCTTTTATCAACCGGAGTTGGTCTGGACTTATGTCTGTTGATCCTGTAACATCCACAGGTTGGTCAGCGAGCAGTTTTTGTTCCTCGGGGGTATCAGGATATGTAAACTCTGATATAAAATCTGCTACAGCTTGCCCTTTCAATGATGCTCTGGGCTCATACACAATATCATATTCACCGAGCTCTATTGCCCAGTACATCAATCTCTCTGACTTTTCTGGCTTATGAAGGGCTTGCCTCAGTGGCATGTCGGTATAAACGACGATGGTGTGGGCCTGGAAATATGGCCTCATTCTTCTACTTGTTTCAATTAATGCCAATGCCAATTTTTCCAGCTTTGGGTACCTGATTTCTGCACCTCGAAAAGCCTTACTTGTGTAATAGATTGGTTTCTGGACTCCATTCTCCAATCTAATCAATGCTGAACTGACTTCATTCTCTGATACTGCCAGATACAAATATAACTTTTCTCCTGTTATTGGCCTGGACAACAATGGAGGTGCTCCCAAATACTTTTTCAAATCTTGAAAGGCCTTCTCACATTCATCAGTCCACTCAAAAGTTTTTCGAAGTGTTTTGAATAATGGGAGGCATTTGTCAGTTGCTCGGGACACAAATCTGTTGAGCGCTGCAACTCGTCCTGTAAGACTCTGCACTTCTTTCTTTGTTGTTGGAGATCGCAACCCTAAAAGAGCTTTGATCTTATCTGGATTTGCTTCAATGCCTCGCTGGTTGACAATGTATCCGAGAAACATTCCTTCTCGTACTCCAAATGTGTACTTCGTCGGGTTGAGCTTCATTTGGTATTTATCCAGTTGATCAAATGTCTGAGCTAAGTTAACTAGATGATCTGCAACTTTCTTACTTTTTGTCAGCATATCATCGACATAGACTTCCATGTTGCAACTGATTTGTTCGGTGAAAACCTTGTTCATCAGCCGCTGGTATGTCGCTCCTGCATTTTTCAAACCAAAAGGCATAACATTATAGCAATAAGTTCCCCTAGGGGTAATAAAATAAGTACTTTCCCTGTCTTCAGGTTTCATTTTGATCTTGTTGTAACCAGAATATGCATCCATGAAGCTGAGCAGCTCATGTCCCGAGGTAGCATCCACTAGTTGGTCAATTCTGGGCAATGGAAAATGATCTTTTGGGCATGCCTTGTTGAGATCAGTGAAATCAACACACATTCTCCATTTATTGTTCTTCTTCTTTACCATCACCACATTTGCCAACCAGTCTGGATATTTCACATCTTCAATGAATTTGGCTTTCTGGAGCTTCTCGACCTCCTCTTGTATGTCCTGATTCTTCTCGGGACTAAACACTCTTCTTCTCTGCTTCACAGGCTTGATCTCCTTATTCACATTGAGCTCATGACATAAGAAGTTTGGATCTATTCCTGGCATGTCCTCATGACTCCATGCGAAAGTTTTCTTCCTGTTTCTCAAGAAAATTATCAACTCTTGTTTTATTGAAGCATCCAACGTTGAACCTATCTGGGTTATTTGTTCAGGGTGCTCGTCGTCTAGAATAACATTTTCTGTAGATTCCACCACCTGTCCTTTTACAAGTTGGGATTCATCTATGGGATCGAGAGTTTCAATCTCTATATCTTCTTCCACCTGGTAGGTAGTAGTCTTTTTCCTTGATTCCTCAAGCTCTTCTTGTTCGGAAGACGAATAATAGCATTCCTGAGCTACTTTTTGATCACTTTTCACAACTCCTACTCCAAAGTTTGTTGAGAATTTTAAGCACTGATGCACTGTAGATGGAACTGCTTCGAACTTCTTCAAACCAACTCTTCCCATGATGATGTTGTAGACTGACTGCACATTCTTATCCATCACAAAGAAGCGTATTCTTTCTGTTCGACAAGCAGGCTAGGTTCCAATGAATATATCCAACTTGATCGTCCCAAGTGGAAAAACTTTCTCACCAGCAAAACCTAGGAGGGGTCTGTGATATGGATCCAACTGAGATAATTTCAGATTCAAGCTGTCAAAGCATGAATAGTACATGATGTCTGCCGAACTTCCATTGTCTACCAACACCCTTGAAATCACTACTTCCTTCATCCTCATTTTGATCACCAGAGGATCATCATGAGGATAAAGAACACCTGCCAAGTCGTTTTTTGAAAAGCCAATGACCAGCTTCTCTTTGTTTACCTTCCTCGGACGATCGTCCTCGGCCAGATTTATTCGCTGAATATATGAACAAGCTTGAGCCTCTTCGAGGTAAGCCTTTCTTTCTGCAGTAAGGTCTCCTCCTCCTGCATCTCCTCCTGTAATGACATTACAATCAAATGATCCAAAGCGTATAGAAAATACCTCTCGTTCTGGTTGCCTTGGCTTCTTGGGAAGATTGGGGTCATTTTCTGGATCATCTTCATGGTTTCTCTTCTTTTTCTCCTCTACCTGACGAGGAGATCTAGACCTTTCTCTAGCTCGGTCGTTATCCTTTCTTTCACCTCCCCGATCAACATATTTTGCTAGCTTTCCTCTTCGGATGAGCGTTTCAATCTCGTTCTGAAGAGCAATGTAGTTTTTGGTCATATGACCATGATCTTTATGAAATTCGCAATATTTATCCCTACTCCTCGAATCAGGGTCTGACTTCAGTTTCTTTGGCCATTTTACTTCATCGTTGTTCTTGATTTCCTCCAAGACATGATTAATACCCATTTTCAAAGGAGTATAATTGTCGTACTTCATCATGACTTCCCATTTATTCTTGGAATGTTTATCTCCACCATTGCTTTTATGCTCTTTCTTCTTAGATTTGTCGACTTCCACCTTGGTTTCTTTATCCATATTCTTCTTTGCAGCCATAGCCTCCTCGGCATTCATGATTTTGGCCGCCTTTGCCATCAATTCTGACATAGTTCTAGGTGGATCTTTCGCCAAGGTGTAATACAATTTATTAGGCAACAACCCACTCATCAAGGCGGTGATTGCTGTCTTTTCTTCGTAATCTATGACTTCTAGCTTCTCGTTATTGAAACGAGTTATGTAATCTCTAGTACTCTCACCAGATTTCTGTCTAACACTTAACAAGTGTGCTACTCGTTTTACTGGCTTTGCTCCAAAACAGAAATTGCCAACAAACAACTCGGCTAACTGAAAGAAATTTGAAATCTTACCCCGAGGAAGATTGTTGTACCATATCTGGGCAGATCCAGTAAGAGTTCCTGAGAAGGCCCTGCATCTCATCTCGTCGGGGACAACATAGATATCGGCAGCATCTTGATATTGTTCTATGTGCAGAACAGGATCTGTCTTTCCATCATATTTGGGAGTTACCACGGGTGCTTTAAATTTCGATGGTGTAGGAAAATCCACAATGGCCTGTACAAAAGGTGTTCCTCGAACGAAAGTTCGTTGTAGGGGGTTCTTTGCTTTGGCCATTTCTCCCAATTTATCCTCCAACTGTTGGAGAGATCCTTTCCACGCTTCATTTCCTTACTCGGGCATATTGGTTCGAGCAATTGATCGTTCTGAGATAGCTTCTTGAGATCTATCTTGACGAGCAACTGGTCGTGATTGTGCTGATCCTTCTCTTAGATCTGATGGTTGTCGAAAACTCCTCGACATGGTCTTAGGTGGACTCCTATTCCTCTTAGGGCCTAATCGACTGAAAGGAGACGCCCTACTCAGTCTTTCTAAAGCACTGGGTCTTTCTGGAGAGAGGGTGATATCTTGATCAGTATCTGTAGCCCTTATTGAAAAAGTTCGCCCAGGTTGATAAGAGAAATCATCGGATTCCTCATTGCGACGTGACTCAGTACGCCCGGATCGTGAAGAAAGTAAATAAGTTTGCCTCTGACCACTTTGCTGTCCTGAACGTGCAGGTGCACCACCATGAAGGGTTTGTATGAGTTACCTCATTATTTCTTGCATGGCGGTTTGTCCTTGGGCCAGATTCGTCATAATTCTGGCCAGATCTGGAGGTGCAGAGGGATTTGGAGGATTTCCAGCATTTCCAGCGTTTCGATTGCTAGATTTTGGATTATCCGCCATTGATGATGAATGATTTTTGGTAAAAAACGATAATAAAAATCGTTCCCACAGACGGCGCCAATCTGTTGATGTAAAAAATTAGATCGCTCTAATTATTCAATCACAGATAAATAAAATGAGACAAAGATTTTTAAGTGGTTCAGCCTTATATGAATGGCCTACGTCCACTGTTATGTTATTGCTGAGTGTTTGGGAATTCTCGAGTATCAGTTCTCTCAAGAAATTCCGCTCCCCCTGAATGAGGGTGATAGAAGGTATTTATAGCCCTTAGGATGTACATGAAAGGGTTGATGCATTAAATGATATACATATGAAAGGGTAATACATTTAAGGCATCGCGTGTGTCAAGATGATGAACATTCAATGAATAGTTGAACTGTTGATTATCTGGCAATTAATGATACGGCCGAGATGCAGCTCGGACCGCCTTAGTTGCTCAGGAGTTCCTCGGAGCGTTATAATACCTCGGAGTGCTGACGTTCCTCGGTGTATCCTCGTTGCTCGGAGAGACTATGAGTTGGTCAGGGAAATGAACTTCCTCGTTGTTATTGTGCCACGTAGATTGACAAGTGTCTTCATATGATTCGTCCACATCAGCATATTAATTTTGGTATCAATAATAATAATAATATGTGAAATAAGAAGAAAAGACATGAAAATTAGAAGTAGAAGTTCTTTTTATTAATAAACTGTTGAGTATAAGTAGATTAGTATAAAAGAAAAGAAAAATTACAACTGCAGAAGAAAATAAAACAAAAATCTGCTCGGGGAATTGGTCTACACCATCTTCATATCTGAAGTAGACACAGCAGGATTGGAAGCAGGAGCAGGAAAGGTATGGTGACCACCAGCTGGAGGAGCAAAGGAGTCAACTGCAGCAGTCTGGTGTTGGTTGGAAGATTCTAGTGCCAAATTGGATTCACTTGATCCCCCGTCATCTCCAATCTCATCATCCATGTTAGAAGGAGATCCTGGGTAATGTCTGAGGAATAGTTTTGATTTTTGGGGAGTGCCGACCTCCACTAAGGCTGCCGACCAATCATCCTTGAAGCGTTTTGTCTTTGTAAATTCAATTTTTGTAGAAGCAGATCCAATGGCCTTATTCCAGCCTTTGTTGAAGGCATATTCTCTGGCCTTGGATCTTTTAGCCTTCTTTGCAACAACCTTGGCTTTTTCATCATCTAAATTTTTCTACAGATCAATAATTTGCCCCCGAGCAGCAACAGCATCCTCTTCAGTAGTATTTATTACTTGTTGGGAGTCAAGCAATGACTTCTTTAATTTGTCAAAAGCCTCCTCAACTTCAGTTGAAGAAGAACACAGAGCATCATCCTTCTCCAATATGTTGTTGAAGTCAACCAAGAACTGCAACAAGGAAACATAGAAAGTTAGTGTAAAGAGTAACAAAAAAGTGAGTAAAACTAAGAAGAGATGATAGTACTTACCATAGCTAGGCTTTGAGCAACCCTTTCAGAATTTTTGATCGGGGCATTGCAGAAGCATCAACCTTATGGTCTGGAAATGTACCAGACTTTAATAGTTATCTAACCAAGGCAGGGCTAAGGGCCACTGGTGAGACAAAAGTAGATAAATCAACCAACTCTTATTGATCGGTGTTGACTGAAGACCCTTCTTCCAGCCTAGAAGGGAGCCCTCTTCTCAGCTGCTTGAGAAGACCTTCATAAACTTTCTTAGCTCGAAACTTCTTCCCAACATCGTCCTTATTAGCTGGGGGCTTCTTCCCAGCATCCTCTTTGTTCTTGGCCCCATCAGCAGCCTACTTGGAGGAACCAATAGCAGCAATATCACCCAAAATGTTGGGAAAACACTAATCTAAAAACAACAATCTGATATGGTTTTAAACTGTGCCAGATCAAATTTGGCATGGTTTTGAACTGTGCCACAATCAGGTGTTCCAATATGCCATTTTTTTGGCACGGTTTAAAACTGTGCCAGATTTGGCAAACAGAAACATTTCTGGCACACTTTTGGCAGTGTATAACTGTACCAGATTGAATACATTTTCGTACACTTTTTACGCGGTTCAAAACCGTGCCAAAATTTGATACACTTTTGGCACAATTTTGAACTGTGCCAAATTTTTGGATCAAAGAAAAAAATTTATTTAAAAATAAGAAAATTCACAAATCGTGAATCTCGCACGTTATTGATAAACTAATGTACATGCAAACTTCAAAATATTACAAGTCTTGATAGTTCACAAACAACAAAAATTGGGCAGAATTTCCCCCATTTTTTGGACATTCTAAAACCTGCTAATAGAAAACAAGTGTAATGTAAAGCCTGCACGACCATAAAATATAACAATAAAATTAAAAAAGCCTGCACGGCCGTAAAAATTAACAATAAAACTACAAAAGTCAGCACAACCATAACACAAAAAAATAGAATCCTGAATATTAACAACATTTAATGAATAATCCCCTTGTTGTAAACCATTGATTTTTTCATGTGTTCCACGTGGGTAAAAGCCAACGATAAAATATTATCGTGCAAAAAAATAAGATACAAAAAAGAGATGATATTTGTAACCAAGTGATTTAAAAAGAAAATTCTTATTCAAGCTAAAAATTGCATATATAAGTTACAATTATTACTATATTCTCAAACCAGAAGTCTTATGACTATGTGGTCAGCTCCTACAAGTTACATTAGTCCCATGTGAGGTGTTATGCCTCTTAAGGGGCCGTTTGAGGACTGATTTGAGTTTTCACCCTCAAACGACATGTTTTTAAGCCTAAGCTATATATTTTAAAGTCATATCCATATTCTCAAACCGGGAGACCAGTGACTACGCGATCAGTTCCTACAAGTTACATTAGTCCCGTGTGAGGTGTTCATGCCTCTTACGGGGCCGTTTGGGGGTTAGTTTGGATTTTCACCCTTTAACAGCTGGTTTTTAAGCCTAATCTAGATATTTTTAAATCATCATCATATTCTCAAACCGGTAGACTCGTGACTACGCTGTCAGTTTCTACGAGTTACATTAGTCCCGTGCGAGGTGTTAGTGCATCTTACAGGACCGTTTGAGGGATGGTTTTGGTTTTTACCCTCTAACGGCATGTTTTTAAGCTTAATCTAGATATTTTCAAATTATCATCATATTCACAAACTGACAGACCCATGACTATGCGGTCAGTTCCTACGAATTACATTAGTTATGTGCGAGGTGTTCATGCCTCTTACGGGGCCATTTTGGGACTAGTTTGGGTTTTCACCCTTTTAATGACTTGTTTATAAGCTTAATCTAGACGTTTTCAAATTATCACCATATTCTAAAACCGGGAGACCCGTGACTACGCGATCAGTTCCAATGAGTTACATTGGTCCCGTGAGAGGTGTTAGTGCTTCGTAAGCTGCCATTTGGGGGTTGTGTTGGATTTTCACCATTTGACGACATGTTTTTAAGCCAAATTCTTGATATTTTTAAATTATCATCATATTCTCAAACCGAAAGTCCCGTGACTACGCGGTCAGTTCCTATGAGTTACATTAGTCCCGTGAAAGGTGTTTGTACCTCTTACGGGGCCGTTTGAGGGCTGTATTGGGTTTTCACCCTCTAACGACATGTTTTTAAGCTTACTCCAAATATTTTCAAATTTTCATAATATTCTCAAACCGAGAGTCCATTGACTATGCAGTCAGCTCCTATGAGTTACATTAGTCTCGTTTGAGGTGTTAGTGCCTCTTACGGGGCTGTTTGAGGATTGATTTGAGTTTTCACCATCAAACAACATGTTTTTAAGCCTAAGCTATATATTTTAAAATTATCATCATATTCTCAAATTTGGAGACCTGTGACTATGTGGTCAATTCCTACAAGTTACATTGGTCCCGTGTGCGATGTTCATGCCTCTTACGGGGTCGTTTGGGGGGCTAGTTTAGGTTTTCACCCTTTAACAGCTTATTTTTAAGTCTAATCTAGATATTTTCAAATTATTGTCATATTCTCAAATCGAGAGACCCGTGACTACATTGTCAGTTCCTACGAGTTACATTAGTCTCGTGCGAGGTGTAAGTGCCTCTTACGAGACCATTTGAGGGCTGGTTTTGATTTTCACTCTCTAATAACATGTTTTTAAGCTTAGTCTAGATATTTTTAAATTATCATCATATTCACTAATCGAGAGACCCGTGACTATGCGGTCAGTTCCTACAAATTACGTTGGTAATGTGCGAGGTGTTCATGCCTCTTACGGGGGCGTTTGGGGGCTGGTTTGGGGTTTGACCCTTTTAACGACTTTTTTTAAAGATTTATCTAGATGTTTTTAAATTATCGCCATATTCTCAAAAGGGGAGACCCGTGATTACGGGATCAGTTCCTATGAGTTACATAGGTCCCGTGAGAGCTGTTAGTACTTCCTACGGGGGCGTTTGGGTGTTGAGTTGGGTTTTCACCCTTTGACGACATGTTTTTAAGGCAAATTCTTGATATTTTCAAATTATCATCATATTCTCAAATTGAAAGTTCCGTGACTACGTGGTCAGTTCCTACGAGTTACATTAGTCTCGTGCAAGATGTTTGTGCCTCTTACGGGGTCGTTTGAGGGCATTTTTGGGTTTCCACCATCTAACGGCATGTTTTAAGTTTACTCTAATTATTTTCAAATTATTGTCATATTTTCAAACCGGGAGTCCTGCGACTACGCAGTCAGTTTCTACGAGTTACATTGGTCCCGTGCGATGTGTCCGTTCCTCTTAAGGGTCCGTTTGAGGGTTTTCTTGGGTTTTCAACCTTTAACATACATGTTTTTAAGCCTCAGCTCCCGTGCGAGGTGTTCATGCCTCTTACGGGATCGTTTGGGGGTTGTTTTGGGTTTTCACCCCCTAACGGAACGTTTTTAACTCAAAGTATATATATTTTCAAATTATCGTCACAATCTCAAACCCAGAGTCTTGTGACTACATGGTCAGTTCCTACGAGTTACATTAGTCTCGTGCGAGGTGTTTGTAGCTTTTACAAGGTCGTTTGGGGGTCGATTTGGGTTTTCACCTTTTAACGACATGTTTAAATTTCAAATTTTCAAATTATCGTATATCTATATTTTAAATTGTTCAAAAGTTATTACAAGCATCCTTTAAATAGGCAACTATTAGAATAATGCTGACACAAATAACATTGAATAGTTAGAAATCTGAACTATCTAAGTGGTTCAAACAAAGGGGAAATTTCCAATGAAGTGAAAAAATCAAACTAACATGTACAAAAATAAAACTACTACTTGGTTTTGTGAGGTCCATTATACCTGTTCCGCAAATTCTAGTTCAACATCTTTGCTTGCATGTGCCTTATGTTGTCCTGTCATCCTCCATCTTGTAATTTTATCTTCAGCAGTAATGTCCATCATCATCCATTCAACCTAATACATAAGCATGACCAATACAACATGTGAGAAACAATTAAATCAACGAGTAACTATAACTTCAAAGTACTTCGATATAAGTGTACAAGATGGTATGAAACTAAAAGGGAGTGGCGTCAAGAGAGAATATAATGAGTGAATAATTTTCAAATAATTATTATGTATATATAACTGTACTATTTTTGAACACATTGAAGCCATGTAATCTCAAGAGGCATTAAAACCATGTCATCAAGCCAAAACCTCCCAAGTAAGAAAACACTTGACAAACCATTAATAATTAAAGTTTTCAGAGATTAAAAATTATGTTACCATATCTTCTATAGTTCTAATTACCTAATTGAATATCTCCAAAGGAAATGGTGCAGAAATATACATGAATAATGAGAAGGCCTCTTCCTAACTGTGAACAAAATAAACCACTCCTGAAATATGCCAGAATATGAAATGGAGGAAAATAAAAGGAAAAAGAAAAATAATTATATGTCAGATCACAGCTTCAATTTTCTTCTCTGCTTTCACGTCGAAAGGATGTGCATAATGCAGAACCTAAAAGAATAAGAAAAAACAGTTAAATCCACCAGTACTAATAAATGATCAGTTGAAATGATTCTAACATTTCCTGTAACTTCCCCATAAAAACTCACAATAAGCAAAAATATGATATGTCCTTAATAAACTATTTAGTACCCTGGAAGCAAAACATGTATGCACAAAGACCACAAATGAATGCGTAATAACCACTATGACTTTTTGATAAATTAGAGTTGTGCCTTGCACATAAAGTAGTGGCATTACTGCTTGTGAATTGTGCCTTAAAACTTGTTTATCAAAAAGTCATAGTGGTTACATTCGAAGAGACCACCACTTAATTATTATAGTCTCAATGAGGGGGAAATGTAAATTTATGCACATAAATCTATGTACTTAAAATATAACTTAAAGTTGAATATGTATTCGAACAGAAATTAAAGTTGAATATTTATTTGAACATATATGTGTGAAAGTAAGTAAAAATTCGAATATAAATATATGTATGTGAACAGAAATATAAAAGTCAAATAAAAATACATATATGATGTATCTCGAGCACCAGCAGCTTGCTAAAGAACACTGCACTCATTAATTCAAGATCAGTATTTAATGTGTTTCTCCAATTTAAGGTAGTTTTGTAATGCTCGATTGTTTATGTTTATTGTAATATTAAATTTTTTGATTATATATCTATTTATTTGTTTGATTGGAGAGTAATCAAAGTTGAATATGTATTTTAACAGAAATGAAACATGAGTAGAAATAAACATAAACCATAAATCTACCATTATAAAAACTACATCCCACATTTTACATAAACTAGAAATCCACCGTTCTAGTCTGCGGTATTAATATTCCAGTCGCGAAGTTGTAATTGAGCATGGCCGTACCCCAAAATGCCATTGTCGGTTGTGAGCTACCTTATATGCCAATAAACAAGTCTGTGGAAAAAAAAGTCTGTGGGAAAGGCCTAGTATCTTGCTCAGAAATCCCACAAATGCCCAAGTACGACTCTTGCTCAATTGGCAATTGAGAGAGTATCACCTTTGCACCCACCCTGAGTTCTGGTGACAAGATGTACCAATCCTTGTTCCAAAGTCGATTAACTCTGTTTATACAAAACATATACAAATAAATTCATACATACTATAATATTGTTTCAACAGTTATATACAAAAAAATGCAACTAGCAATTGCGTTCTAAGTTTGAATCACAAAAGTAGCAACGATCAAGTTCACACGAACAAAGATATATTATTAAAACACCTTCTAGATATAACCTGTGCCAGGCCCCATTTATTAGTCCCTAATTTTTCTTCTCAATATAAGTTTCTTTTATAGTTATATAAACTACCAACTGTGCCTTATAAGGATTTGTAAAACTTAATTAGGCACCAATAGCTGGACTTCCACCTCTTCCCTAATGCCCCACTTGATAATCAGTGGATCTCTAACACTAATAATCGACACATGCATGCTTATAATTATTCTTAGTTTCCACACATAATTAATGGATGGTGATTATGGACTGAAAAAAAATTCACTAAAATAACATGTTGTAATATTACAAGTAAACGTTTATCTAACAATAAGTATTTTTTTCTTTCAACAAAAATGAGAGCTCGTACCCATCAAATTGGCTTTGCAAGACAGCTCCTCCCTAATCAGCAGCTTCCTTAAGTGCTATTTTCCACTCCTGCAAATTTCATAGTTAACATGTTAAAGTTCAATCTTGTGTAAATTATGTATTTGAATAGCTTAGCCCAACTAAATGTTGGTGGAAAATCTACTAGTGACCTGAGTCTTAACATCACTTGAATAGTAAATCACACTACCCACTATCACCTCCAGTCCTACAATATTCCCATGAAATCGACAACCATGACCCATTTTGAAACTGATACCCAAACTCCGGCGGCCTTAACCTTTATTTTTCGTCAACCATTCCTTGAAATACCCACTACCCGTCGAAAGCCCATTTCGTCTCTGGAAACCCCTAGCCATACGAACCCAGAACCGTGACCTATTGAATCTGGGCAGACCCAAATCGACCCAATGTATGAACCCACAAACCCTCCATAATCTCCTGCCCATAACCCCAGTCCAACTCGACTACAAAATCGACCCACTACCTGCTCGGATCCACGAACTCAGCAAGTGGTTATCGAAAACTGCATACCAGATTTCATCCAGACTAATCCGATTCAACCAAACTCCATCGCCAACCCATATACGGCGAGTGTGTATGTGGTTGATGGAGGCACAAAAAAATAAGAGAGGGATGAAGCGGGAAGAGAGAGTGGGATACAAATGTGGTAGTATGGTCAATTTTTTTAGGGTGTTTTATATTTTAGTAAGTGTACTTAATTTTGGCATACTTTAAAATAATGCCAAAAGTTGGCACTGTTATAAAGTGTGCCAGATTGTCATTAAATCGTGCCAGAATTTGGCACAGTTTTAAACTGTGCCAGATTTTTAATATCAGGGTGCGCCAAATTACTATTTTTGGTATAGTGAACTTCCTCTTCCCCATGGCAATAGTAAGAGGTAAATCTGAGTCTAGAGATGGGGGGAAGCAATAGCAAGTTCACCACTGCCAGATCCAGTGGCGAAGGATAGGGAGATGGGATATTGGTCAAGATCAATCAGCGGTGAATAAATAACAATAGTGGGGCGAGAAATGAAAGAAGTAATAGTATTCCGGTACTACAACAGATATGAGGCTGATCTGGTATGCTCCTGCCCAATTTTCTGGGGAATGCCCCAGATGAACTTCAACTCTCTAAGTTTGATGTCACTCTCTTTGGGACACTTTCTTTTTCGATAAAATGTAATCAAAATTAACAAGGTAAAAATCAATATTAGCATTAACAAAATATTCAAAGAAAAATAGATAAACAAATGCAACTTATCCCATTGCCATTTGGTGGGCACCTAGGCCCCTGATACTCAGCATTTCCAGTCATGGGAGCATGTTGCCAATTTTTTACAATTACTCCATGATCAAAGTAATCTCTATTGGAGTTAGTAATATTAACAACTAAAGCTTTATTTATAGACCTAGTTTTTAAATCGTATGTTGTGTCATTTGTGACCCATTTGTAACAAAACATAATTTATGGGATCCCTATATGGGTCCCATGGAGATGGTTTAACCTATAAACCCCATTAACCACTCTTCAAGTATTAGGGGTTATTCTAGTAGGAACGACATCAAAGTGCTAACAAAATTCAAGAAAAAATGGGTTTGGGGAAAAAGTAAACCCATACTCAACAATGAAAATGGAAGGTAACCAATGACCCTCAGGCAAAGAAAAAAGATCAGTGGGAAGACTAGGAAGTTCCAACTCTACCCACGGAGGGATATTCCATTCATTTTTGAATTCTTCTAACGAGATTAAAGAATAAACCATATTCGAAGAAGAAGAAAAAGGGAAGAGAAAAGATTCTTACAAGAATTTAAGGATTCAGCAAGAATTGAAGAACAGGGAAAACGATCACATAGAGAGCACAAAGAGATAACAACAAAAAACTTAGAAGATTTTGAGGTAAGAAACAATCGTGGCTTTTCCCGCCTCTTATAGGTTGCCTCAAAATTGGTGAAGGTAATGATTAAAAGAAGCGTTGTTTGAACTGCTGGCAGTTAAAGCCTGGAAAGACACATTTGCTAAAAAAGTATTCGTTAAAGCTATGGATAATTACAAAAATTCCATACACATTATGAGACGATAATCAAATCATTAACTTTACAAGTATGGGAAGTCGGTAGCCTTCCAAGAGTCGAAATTATTGGTCGAGCAACTTTAAGAGCTAAATGTTCCATACTTTTGTAAAAACCTCAAGCATGAAATATTGGGGGCTTCTGTTGATACCAAAAATTATCCTATTACGTGGACCAATCAGAAATAGACATATATTATCCGTCCTGGCATTAATCCTAGCCAGTAAGGCCTATTTATTAGAATGAATCAAATAATGCCAACCAATAGTGTAGAATACCGACCATCATACAAAAGAAGTCCGATCAACACTAGGAAGACTGACCAACCGGGGTTATAAAGCGCCACTAGTTGTATAGATTATGAACGTTGAACAGATGTAAATGTCCATATTATAAAGGCATTCCATCCTTTAATATTTCCGTTCTTGTACACCCTCAGGGGCTATAAAAACAATGTAATCCCTATAGCCAGGGGACAAGAAACAAGAGATAACTGAACAAACACAAGGAAATATACACCAGTGGACATAGGATTTTCACCTTACCCGAACCACTTTAAAAATCTTTTGTGTCTCTTATTTACTTATTTATCTGTGATCATATAATTAGAGATAGTCCAGTTTTTTGCATCAACACTACACATTAGCCAAAATGTTAAAATACATTAAAATGGACTCAGATGATACTGAAATAATTAAAAAAGGCTCGGATCCCTAGGGTAAAAGATCCAAAATCATTGGCAAGAGTATATGATAGCATAATGGAGCACGTTAAAGTATGTGATTATATGAAGATTTCGAGAAAACGATAATGGGAAATGGAAATGAAAATGGTTGTGCTCGAAAATGCATAAGTAAGACAACCTAATGAGATGTAATAAATGGCGACTAACGAATACAATATAGTTAATAGTATCCAGGCCCAGTAAATGGTGGTATGAAATGGTTATGTATGAATATGCTCTCATCGCTCGAGTGCATTGTAATATGGTTAATAATCTCCAGGCCCGGTAAAGGGTGGTATGAAATGGCCCGGTCCACACGCTAACGTGAATTAGGTTATTTAAAACTCTTTTAACTCTTTGATATAAAATCTATTAATTTATAAATTGAAACACTCTCGCACACTAGTAGGTAAAAGGTGGTGATGCTAGAAATAAAAATACCCTTTAAGAATGAGATGAGGAAAAGCGGAAGTGACACAATATTTTTTTTCGAGGAAACCACCATGGTGGAAAATCCCTTGTCCATAGTCCCAGGACAACTCACACACCCAAGTCCACTATTTAAAATTACTAGTTACAGATTAGAGTCCACCAGTTTACAATGATTTAAACTAAGCAAATACAAGCCCGTATACTCAGCGTAGTTTAAATACAACCCAACTTAACTGACAATCAATCAACCCAATAAGACCCAGTTAATAGCGACTATCACCCACTCACAACTATACACTCAACAATAATACCAATGTTTAAATAAAGAATTCAGTAATACCAGTGTAAATGAAATAGTTTGGCCAATACAAAATCAGTACACCAACGCACAAACTAAACAACCCCATAATACCGAATCTTACTAAACAACCCAGGTAGTGTAAGCATGAGACACACGCACACTACACACTCAACACCCGAGAACCCATGTAGATGTACACAAACGCACAAGAAATATAATAAGATGATATTGAATTAATCAATACTATTGATTAAATATTAAGTCACAAGACACAAGCCAGGTCTTCCTTAATAATTACTATTCAAGTAAAGATTAATCATAAAATAATTTAGTTGGCGCAAATGACCACAAATAAAATAGGAGATAAACTCCCAACAAATGTGTCATACAACCAAAATAAATATTAACTTAACACCAAATAGAATATGAATCAATTTAAAGAGGTGTTATGTTAAAATATCAAGTCCAAGTAAAATGAGCAAAAGATTGGCATGTAGCACTTAGCTCAAATAAATTAGGACTGAATAAAAATTAAATAAATAAAGTATATGATATAAAGTCCACACACTAATTAAACCCAACTAAATAAAGTGAACATACAAAAGTTCAACTTAGAGAATATAACTAGTTAGAGGTAAAAATATGATTATCTTTAATCCCAAATCCTTAAATTAAATCAAATATAAAATAGAAGTTATTTAAAAAAAATGTATGACACAAAAAAAGTTAAGTGTAGAGTTTAAGTTTTAAAAGTTAAGTCTAGTTCAACAAGTGCACACACGCACAAAGTTGGGTTTAAAAAGGATCTTAACAATAAAAACCCAAACAAGACTAAAATCACAAATTATACAACCCACACACATATATCTGATTTATTAAACACTAACAAATAGGAACCAATATGGTAAAAAAAATAACAACAATCATTTTTAGATTTAAAACAAATTATTTTAACAGATAAAAAAATAACAAGATGGTTGTTTAGATATACACGTTCTGATTTTAAATGAGTGTTTAAAAAAATCTTTTAACATGTAAACCTTAACACATAAAACAACTCCGGTCTAAAAGTTAAAGTCTCAGAAACAACAAATATAACCTATAACCTTGCACAAAATATATATGGTCAAAACTCACTGATTTCGTTCGAGCATAAAGATTTGAGGCTAAGAGAACATGAAAAAGTCCCACACAATCTTAAGGAAAATATAAGCACCAAATATTCTAAATATATATAGTTACGTAGGTATGTAGAAATGAATACGTATATATATATATATTGAAGCACCCTGTATCTTTGACTCATTTGAGTCAGCAATATATAGGAGCTTATCTAGTTTGGAAATATTGACAAAATTGTGTTTATCCCTAGTTGAACCAAAAAGCCTCGAAACTCTCTTAGCTACTTTGATATTCCTATACAAGTTCTTGATGGTATTACATATACACTACACACTAAGACTGCATACATATTGTATTTCATTCTCATTATGACCTTGTGTGAGTTAAATCCCCTAAAATAATTTTTTAAATATTTTTTGGGATTTAATTAGTATTTTCTAAGAATTTTAATTAGTTTTTGGAAATTAAAATTGGTTCTTAATAAAGTTTTTTGGTTGATTTGTAAATATTTCTTTTGCCTTGAAACTGTCTTGGGTAGAATCCAAAAGCGGAAGAAACATATGTGGGTGAAAGTAGTATTTTTATAAACTCAAAAACACGTGTTTGAGTCTTGATCCTGAACCTAGACGTGTTGCATTGTCAACGGTTCGATTTATATTTTTATTCACTCACATGCATTTACATTATTCCGGACCCTTGGATCTTTTCAATCTACGTTCTGCATGCATTTGGAACTAATCCAAGTGCGATGGTTTCAACTCATCAGAGTTGGGTTTTGCACCGCTATCTGTAAACCCTTGGATCTGCATCGATTTAAATTCCCTTAATCTCAGCCTTTGGTTTATGGCATTGTTCCAGATACTTCGAACTCCAGTATAAATAGATGCCATCTGTGAGGCATTTAGAGACTTTTTAAAGTTCCTCGTTTGATAGAAAAAAGAGAGAGTAGAGAGAAGTGAGAGAAGAGAGAGAAAGGAAATCCTAACCCTAACTTCGTCAAACCCTAATCCAGAAACACTTTTTCTGAGATTTTAAACCTGAGTGTTTAGATCGTGTTTTGAGAAGTTATCCTCTCTTGTTCTTGATCATCTTTCCAACTTAATCACGTTCAGTTTTCTAGTTTCTCTTTAAAGAAACTTGAGATCTCGTCTCCGTGATACATATCACATAGATAGGTTACTATTTTGATTTCTCTTTTCGAGAAATCTTGTTTGTTGGTTATTTTTTAAAACTGATTTTATGTTTTTAAACCCTAAACCAACAATCTTCATTCTGATTTCATTTTACTCGAACTATCAGACTAAGATCTAGTTTTGATATCTTGATTGAGATTTGCACTTTCTATATAATATTTTCAAAACCCGAAAGTGTTAGGATCTTAGATATTTCACAACAAAATTCCCTATTCATCTGCAGATATTTTGAAAGGTCTAAAAGTCTGTTTTAGTTTTGACTAAATTAACTTTATAATTTCTTGCATATCTAGTGATTTTGTAATTTGATAAGTCATTCTGTCTATATTAAGTGTGAGTGTGTTGCATGCATATGTTAGAGAGCACATCGCCACTACACTTTCACTCTACCACACTTAAAAGTGTTGGTTATGTGATCTTAAACTTGTTTGAGTCAATGTAAAGATTGGAATGAAGTAAAGTTACGAAGCTCGAGAGAACATCAACAATAACAACCTTCAGAGAAGTCAGATCTAAACCAGAGAAGTTGGTAACGATTCTGAACTTAGTTTAGGTGTGTTTGTGTGGTTTGATTGTTAAATAGCTTGTAATTTGTTATTTTATTTGAGTGGATTTTCATTTTGTGACGTAGAGGTCACCGTGGATGTTTTACCAATTGGGTGGGGGTTTTACCACGTCAAAAATTGCTTATGTTCTTGTTCTTCTTCTCACCACCTTCTTTTTAGCTATGCTGATTTAATAGTTTAAGTTTTGTTTTTCAAAATTGGTTTACTCTAGATCTGAAATAACTCGTTCACACTCATTCAAACTATTTTAATAAGTTTTTAAACACATCTTGTGTTAAGATTTGTTTTGATTAAAAGAGTTTCTTCAAAAAACAGTTCGGAGCCATTTTATTAGTGTAAACTTGTATTAAACGTCTTAAGTGGCATTTTTCATTTGGTATAAGAGCTTGGCTATTTTAAAATCTTTTAGTTACTGTGTTTCTGAAATTGTTTTTTCAAAACAAAAGTATGGACGAGAAATTTGAGAGAGTAGGTAACCTGTCCAGACCCCTCTCTTTGATGGAACCAATTTTCCATACTAGAAGGTAAGGATGATTGCTTTTATTTAAGGAACTCTGGGAGATGAAGTCTAGGAAGTTATATAGAATGGCTACACTCTTCCTACTAAACCAGCAGCTGAAGGAGGTTTTGTGAGAATCAAGAAGTTACTAAGTGAATTCACTAAAGATGAGAAACAAATTTCGCTATGCAACAATAAGGCAAGAATTCTCTATTAATGAATATGAGTTCATGAGGATCTCATCCTGCATAACTTCTAACGAAGCATGGGATACTCTTGTAACTACACATGAGGGTGATACAAGAGTTAAAGATGCTAAAACTCAAATGCTTATCTAACAGTATAACTCTCTTGTCATTTCTGAGACTGAAACCTTTAATGATTTCTATATTAGGCTAATTGACATTATGACTAAGTTGCATGCAAATGGTATAACCTATGATAGGAAATAAATTATTTCAAAAATTCTAAGATCACTTCCACAGAAGTTTGACAACAAAAGATATGCTATTGAGGAAATGGATAGTCAAAATCTTACCCCAGAACTCCTCAGTAGTAAACTAAGAACTGTGGAAATGGAATTTGAATTCAAGAAATAATTGATCCAGACCAGTAAAAAATAGGGTAATCTTAATCTTGTTTTTTCATCTAAGTTGATCGAACTTGATCTTGACCTTGACTCTAATGAGGACTATGACTTAGATAACTTTGATAATCAGATTTCTCTTATGTCTAAGCAATTTAAAAAAATTGTAAACTTTATAAACAAAGTTTCTTCTAGACAAGGGAAACCTAATTACTCCAACACTTCTAACAAAAAACCTCATGAGAGAAGACCTGACAAACAAAATACTGATGACCACAAGAGACCTCAAAAATACCTTAAAAATATTGAATGTTATAGATGTGCAAAATTAGGACACATGGCTAGTGACTATAGGGTTAACTTAGACAAACACCCCAAACATAAGAGGGCTCAGCTATGCAAGACTTGGAATGACTCAAGTGACTCTGAAAATGAAGAACCTGAGTCATCCAACTCTTATGACCCTTGCATGTCATTCTTTGCTGAGATAATATACAATGATGATGAGGAAATTGATCATATCATGACTGATATTGCTTATATTGATATGTTTGCCTTACTGCTTGAGAATGATTGTAGTACTAAAAATCGTGTGTGTGTGAGTCAAAGTGATCGTCTTATTGTTGATGCCAATGGGTGTGTGAGTCCTAAAATTGAATCGATAGGGGACACATAACACAACTCACTTAGTGCCTCCGATAATGAGGACCTTCCTGAAATTCACATACTTTACACCAAAACTCTCAAGAAAAGTGCTAGATTAGAGAAACTTGTCAAAGATTTTTCCCAGAAATTAGAGTCTTTAAACCAAATAGTTAAATAAAATGCTGAAGAGTATACATCTCAAAGTTCAACTCTTAATGAGGAAATAAAAGCTTTTGAACAAAGAGTGAAAGACTTGACTGAATCCAATAATGTTTTGGAAAATAAGTATAAAGGATTATTATTAGAAGTGGAACAAACAAAATAAAAGGCTTCAACGGTCTTAAAAAAATTCTCAAAATTTGAAAGCAATTCTAATTATTTTGAGGACTGTGTTGCTAATAGCAAGATAAATTCTGATGATATATTTGGAATAGGTTTTTGCACCAAAAATATTAAACAAACTAAACCTTTTGAAACCATAAAGTTTGTTACTGGTGGCAAAAGACCTATGGAAATTTGTCCTGACTTTCAATCTTTGAAAAATGATTTTGATAAAAATCAATAGCAGTTAAACTTTGATGAGACAAGTACCTTTAAGCATAATGTTCAACTTAAAGCCAAGTACATTTTTCCTCCCATTAGAAAGAGTGAGACCTCATTTCAAACTGTTCCTTTTAGAAATAATGACAAAAGTCATAACTTAGGGAAACCTATGTTCAATAATTTTCCTAAAGACTTAACTGCTACGAGCAATCTTTATTGCTCATACTGTGATGTGTACGGACATTCTTTAAATGGTTGCTATTCCAAATGCCTATACCAAACTACTTATCCCTCCTTTACCTATCAGAACTTTAACTATTCTAGGGGAAGTTATAACAATTATGTCCTTCCTAAACCACCAGACAGAAACTCTAACTATCGAAGGAGAAAGATAAGATCTAATACTAAAAGGCAACCGTCAAGAAATAATCCTAGAGTCTTTTCTCGACCAAATGCTCAAAATGTTTATAACAACGATAAAATTGCGCAAAATCTGTATAGACAAAAATCTGAAGCACGCAAGTTTTATCAAATACAAGCTAATAAGCGCAAATTGAAAACTTGAGAAATTTGGATAAGAAAGGATGATCTAGTACCCCGGATGAAATGTAACATAGTGATCAGCGCTTTGAAAGCTGAACACACAACGTCTGGATGGTACTTAGACTATGGATGTTCTAAGAAAATGATCGTGGATGAATCCAAACTCTCAAACAAAACTAACTTCTCGAGAGGAAAAGTCTTATTTGGAGATGGTGTTTCAGCCTAGATCGTAGGCAAAGGAATACTCCAAGAAGAAGGATTACATGTTCTTAAAGATGTTTTATTAGTAAAAGGTTTTAAAGCTAATCTGCTAAGTATTTCTCAATTTTGTGACTCCAATCATACTATCACCTTTTCAAAGAACAATTGCAAAATTTTAAATGAAAATGGTGAGTGCATAATTACAGGACTCTGTACCCCAGATAAATTTTATACAGTAAATCCAAGTACAGAGGTCTGTAACATTTACAGAATGGGTGACAATTAATTATGGCATAACATAATGGGTCACATAAATTATAACATCCTTAGTAAGTTATCCTCTCAGGAAATTGTTAGAGGTATTCCTAAAATAAAACCTATTTCGAACATAGTTTGTGGTCCCTGATAAGAAGGCAAAATAGTTAAGGCATCTCACAAAAGGGTTAAAGATATTTTATCCTCTAAACCATTAGAACTTATCAACACGGACTTAATGGGTCCTTCTCGTACTATTAGTCTTTTTAGCAATAGTTACATTCTAGTTATGGTTGACGACTACACGAGATTCATTTGGGTTGATTTTCTAAAATAGAAGTGTGAAACCTTTAGAGAATTTTTAAAAATCTTACTTCGCATAGAAAATGAAAAGAACTCGCAAGTAGATAGAATCCGGAGTGATAGAGGAGGAGAATTCATAGATTCAGATGTCATTGAATATTGTAGCTATAATGGTTATAAACACGAGTTTAGTGCTCATATGACACCCCAATAAAATGGGATAGCCGAGCGTAAAAATAGAACTATTCAAGAAATGGCAAGAGTTCTAATACATGCCAAAGACTTACCTAAATACTTTTGGGTTGAATCAGTTCGTACTTCATATCACATTATCAGTAGAGTCTATCTTAGGAAGAATTATAAACAGACCCCTATGAAATTTGGTATGGAAAGAATCCCAATCTTAAATATCTTAGGACATTTGGCAGTACATGTTATGTCTATAAAGACAGAGAACATTTATCTAAGTTTGAAACAAGAGGAAATAAAGCTATATTTTTAGGTTATTCACCTGAAAGTAGAGCCTACCGTATTTACATCCTAGGTACCAAGACCATGATGGAATTCATTAATGTGATTGTAAATGACACTTCTATAGAAAGTAAAAATCGTGGACTAACTATTGTGGATGAGTCTGAAAATCGTTTAAATTATGACTCTCTAGAAATAACCGAGTCTTTACCAACAGAGACCCCTGAAGTACCTAACTGGATTTCTAAAGACCATCCTATAGATAACGTTAATGGTAATCCTATTGAAACTGTTCCTACAAGATCCCAACTTCGTAACATTGCTCATTTTGCATGTTTTGTGTCTCTTATTGAGGCCAAAAATGTAAAGGAATCCTTGAATGACCCCTTGTGGATTACTGCAATGGAAGAGGAACTTCTTTAATTTGTCATTCATGATGTTTGGTATCTTGTACCCAGACCTGAAAATAAAAGGGTTATTGGCACACGTTGGATTTCTAAAAAAAGACTGATGAGTATGGGATGATGATTAGAAATAAAGTTAGATTAGTTGCCCAGGGCTACTCTCAGGGTAAAGGAATAGATTTTGAGGAAATATTTGCTCCTGTTACTCGACTCGAATATGTTTGTTTACTTTTTGCTATAGCATGTCATTTACATTTCACACTTTACCAAATGGATGTAAACTCTGCCTTCCTTAACGGAATTTTAATTGAGGAGACCTATGTAGAACAACCCAAAGGGTTTATTGACCCTCATCATCCTAATCATGTTTATCGTCTTAAGAAATCTCTTTATGGGTTAAAATAAACTCCTAGAGCTTGGTATGAGCGTTTATCCACCTTTCGTTTAAATAACGGATTTAGGAGAGGAGGAAATGATCAAACCTTGTTTGTCAAAATGTTGACGATATCATTTTTTGATCCACTTCCCCTTTAGAAGCCAAGTCTTTCTCAGACATTATGCACAGAGAATTCCAAATGTCGTTCATGGGGGAGTTGTAATTTTTCTTAGGTCTTCAAGTTAAACAAAACTCAAAAGGTTTATTTGTT
Organism: Sambucus nigra; assembly: GCA_949130495.1. Taxonomy (NCBI): domain Eukaryota; kingdom Viridiplantae; phylum Streptophyta; class Magnoliopsida; order Dipsacales; family Adoxaceae; genus Sambucus; species Sambucus nigra. The sequence continues at coordinate 184,354,387 of OX422210.1, forward strand.
TCGCAATCTAAATATGCATTAGAGATTGTAAAAAAGTTTGTCTTAGATACTGCTAAAGAAGCTAGAATGCCCATGAGTACCTCGATCAAACTCTCCAAAGATGAAAAGGGTAAATCCATTGACTCTACCTTATACCGTAGTATGATAGGAAGTCTACTCTACCTAATTGCCTCGCACCCTGATATCATGTACGTTGTGTGTGTGTGCACCCGTTATCAGAATAATCCCAAAGAGAGCCATTTGTTATGTGTAAAAAGAATAATTAAATACATAAAAGGCACTCACAATTTAGGGTTGTGGAACACTAATGACACATCGAGCACTATAGTTGGATACACTGACGCTGATTGGGCTGGGTGTTGTGACGATAGTAAAATTACATCCGGCGCATGTTACTACATCGGTAAAAACTTGATTGGTCAGAATAGCAAAAAACAGAACTGTACCTCCTTATCCAGTGTTGAATCTGAATATATTGCAGTTGGAAGTTATTGTGCCCAGTTATTGTGGTTGAAACTAATGCTAAGAGATTATGGTATAAAAGAAGAAAAACTCCATCTCTATTGGGATAACCAGAGTGCGATCAACATCTCTAAGAATCCAGTTCAACATTCTCGCACTAAACACATTAAAATTTGATATCACTTCATACGATAATTAGTTGAATCAAAAGAACTGGAGATTAATTAACTACCTACTGATCTACAATTGCCTGATTTGTTTACAAAACCTTTGGATTTTAGGCATTTTGAATCTTTACGCAAATCAACTGGATGGTGTTAGCTGAATAATTTGTATATCTATCTGCTTATAACTCTCTTATTTGATTCTTGCTGCCCTTTGTCCATTTGACACAAAATGGGGGAGAAATTTTTTAGTCCACTTGGACACTATTGTACATTCTCATCTACTGAACTTGATCTCATGTATCTTTTTGCCTCCTTATTACATCAGATTTTGATAGGGTAATGGCTTGTACATAGTTGAGTTACGTAATTTTTTATTTCTAGGAGATTCGGTAGATATATTTTTTTATAGGAATAGGATTCTCTTATTTCTTTTTGGTATCCTTACGAGCCCTTGTAGACTCAAAGGAGATTTTGTCTCATATTTCCAAAGGGGGAGATTGAAGCACCCTATATCTTTGACTCATTTGAGTCTGCATTATATAGGATCTTATCTAGTTTGGAAATAGTGACAAAATTGTGTTTATCCCTAGTTGAACCAAAAAGCCTCAGAACTCTCTTAGCTACTTTGATATTCCTCTACAAGTTCTTGATGGTATTTCACATACACTACACACCAGGACTGTATACATATTGTATTTCATTATCATTATGACCTTGTGTGAGTTAAATCCCCTAATATGATTTTTTATATATTGTTTGGGATTTAAGTAATATTTTTTAAGAATTTTAATTAGTTTTTAGAAATTAAAATTGGTACTTAATAAAGTTTTTGGGTTGATTTGTAAAAAATTCTTTTGCATTGAAACTGTCTTGGGTAGAATCCAAAAGCGGCAGAAACATATATGGGTGAAAATAATATTTTTATAAACTCAAAAACACGCGTTTGAGTCTTGATCCCGAACCTACACGCGTTGCATTGTCAACGGTTCGATTTGTATTTTTATTCACTCACATACATCTACATTATTCTGGACCCTTGGATCTTTTCAATCTACGTTCTGCATGCGTTTGGAACTAATCCAAGTGCGATGGTTTTAACTAATCAGAGTTGGGTTTTGCACCACTATTTGTGAACCCTTGGATTTGTATCGATTTAAATTCCCTTAATCTAAGCCCTTGGTTTATGGCATTGTTTCTGATCCTTCGAACTCCAGTATAAATAGATGCCATCTGTGAGGAATTTAGAGACTTTTGGAAGTTCCTCGTTTGAGAGACAAAAGAGAGAGTAGAGAGAAGAGAGAGAAAAGATAAGAGAGAAAAAGAAAACCCTAACCCTAACTTCGTCAAACCCTAATCCAGAAACACTTTTCTGAGATTTTAAACCTTGAGTGTTTAGATCGTGATTTGAGAAGTTATCCTCTCTTGTTCTTGATCATCTTTCCAACTTAATCACGTTGAGTTTTTTAGTTTCTCTTTATAGAAACCTGAGATCTCGTCTCTGTGATACATATCACATAGATATTTTACTATTTTTATTTCTCTTTTCGAGAAATCTTGTTTGTTAGTTATTTTTGAAAACTTATTTTATGTTTTTAAACCCTAAACCAACAATCTTCATTCTGATTTCATTTTACTCGAACTATCAGACTAAGATCTAGTTTTGAGATCTTGATTGGGATTTTCACTTTCTATAAAATATTTTCAAAACCCGAAAGTGTTAGGATCTTGGATATTTCACAACAAGATTACCTCTTGATCTGCCGATATTTTGAAAGGTCTAAAAGTCTGTTTTAATTTTGACTAAATTGATTTTAGAATTTCTTGCATATCTAGTGATTTTGTAATTTGATAAGTCATTTGTAACACCCCAAGACTTTTGAGACTGAGAAATCTAATTTTGGGAAAATTAAATTTAATGAAATTGGAGAATTTTAAATTTTGGGAATTTAAGTCCAAAAATAGAGGACGTTTCAAAGTATTCCGGATGATATTTTTGAGGGTACCATCGATCCCGGAAGGGTCGAGATAGTCAAAATGACTGTCATTGGGTCTTATTTCGGCTCCAGAATGTTTTTAAGTTGTTTTGACTTAAATTGGAGTCAACGAGTCATTTAAAGTGTGTATTAACATTTAAAACTGGTATTTTGTTTTAAAAGGGGTGGAGGCTTACGGATGAAGCCATTTCTCATTTGAGAGAAAGAGAGAAAAGCCCTAGAGGGAGAAAGAAGAGAAAGAAGAAGGAAAGAAGAGAGAGAGGAAGAAAAAGCTTGGGATTTCCGGCCCTACCGCGACATCGAGGACGATCCAACCTCTACAAATCTGAGGCAAGTGTTTAATCTTGCTAAATAGCTATTTGTGTATTTCATTTCATAAATTGTGGGGTAAAGAAATGGTTTTTGGGTATTAATGTCAAAACCTAGATTTTAGGTTTAAATCTTGAAATCAATGGTTAAATATGGAATTAATGACATAGAAATGATTGGGATCAACTTTGGGTTGATTAATGGGCTTAAAATCATGATTTGATGAAGGTTTGGGGGTTAGAATGAGAAATTAAGGGTTTAAAACTCGTGGGTTTTGAAGATGCAGATGAAACCTTCAAAAATTGCAGGTCCGAATCGATTCGCCCCCTCTAGCGAATCGATTCGGTTTGGTAAAATTGGCAGGTCTGCATTGACCGAATCGATTCCGACCCCAAGCCGAATCGATTCGGCCTATTGCAGAAGCCCAGGTCTTTGGACCCGAATCGATTCGCCTGGGAGGCCGAATCGATTCGCTAGTCCGAATCGATTCGGAAACAGGGCATTTTGAGGTATTTTATCCATAGTGAATTCAAACCCTTTTTGGTTGGGTTTATTGATTTGGAAGCCTTCTCTTATGATGAAAGAGATATGTTCTTGGAGACACACAAGGGGTTTCTCACACATTAGAATTTTGGGGACTCCTTAGGGTAATTTGGGAGAAATGTATCCATGTATGTATTTGGAGTTATGTATAGAGATTTTGGGGAAACCCTTTGGAATTGGGAATCCTAATTGTAGATTAAAAGTAAGTATAGAGGTGATGTGAGGCTAAGAACTCTTAGAGAGATCTTAGATTAGGGTATTCACAAAGTGACCGAACCATAATCGAAATCGAGGGAAATGAGATTATTTGATGATTGAAAGAATGAGCTTGAGGCTTATAGACTATTAGTTATATGTATACCGATAGTCAAAATGATTATTAGATTCTTTAATGTATTCGGAGACATGGATGAAATGTGGAATGAAGGATTCCTACGCAAACTCTTGGGTGATAGCCCTAATGTTGAATATATATAGGTATAGATATATACATATGGTTTGGGAGACTATTCATCATAGGAAAATGATCGAATATGTTTCAAGTATGGGATTATATTCACGTATAGAGGTAAATTAAAAGAATTGTGGTGACGGCTTGTATATTGAGGACTATGTACACTTATAGCCAGGTATATATATATATATATATATATCTTACGCATATGAACGAGAATTAGTTTATCATATATAGATATAAGGATATGTGTATATGTGTTGATATATATCCGTAGGTATATAAATGTATGGATATATTTATGTTATGAACATACATGGTATGGATATTTAAACCGTATATGATGGTTTATTATTTGATCACAAGATCGGATCATATGGATTATATATATTATGCATGTGAATGATATATATACTTATTTGGTTAAGCATACCCCGCTCATGCTATCATTGGGAAGTTGCGCGCGTAGAGGGTGAGCATCCTGGCTTATAATGCAGGGTGTGGATATTCCCCAGGTCATAGTCGTCCCTTGTGATTATTATACATATAGATATATATTTTTGGGATGAGACGTGGTGGGTATGTTTCGTCTCATTGCCGGTTGGAACTATGACCGCTTCCCGGGACGTCGTGTGCGTGTGTTTACCACGAGATGGGTGTCGTTTAGTCCCACAACGGTGGCCCCAGTATTGCTACGTGAGCCGGGCACTGGGAAGATGATAGCACTGATGCAGTTTATCGGCGATATATATAGCCGGGTATATTAGGTGCATGGCCTTGTACATCATATGTAGTATGTACACTTGGCTATTGGATTGATGATGATATATATATACGGTTAGAAATAAATACCTATATATATATATATTTATATATATATATATATATATCCTATAGATGAAAGGATATGGACTTTTATGAATTACATCTTAGATGACTATGGTGTACGTACTAGATTGATGGGGGTTGATGTATCGCACATAAGGTATTATTTCGGTTACATCATCCCAAGGATAGTATTGGAGGTTCTTTTCTTTTATCTTACTTGTTTTCTTTCCTTTCTTTTCTTTCTTTCTTTCTTTAGGAGTTATAGTTAGTAGTAATAGTATAGGGTATGCACGGCATTATGGATCTCTATGATCGACATAGTCAAAGAGTAGTGTAACGGGGCGGTTCCTTGTTTGGATTTCGCTTTGCGAGACTCCCCACGCACGAAATGTAGTACATTGTTGAGAGTAGAGAGAAGTTCTGTCGATATTTATGTGTGGCATAATGGATCTCCAGGATCGACGTTGTCATGGAGTAGTGTAATGGGGCGGTTCCTTGTTTGGATTTCGCTTTGCGAGACACCCCACGCACGAAACGCAGCGCAGCGTTGTAATTGGAGGGAAGTTTTGTCAATAACAATCTTGTATGCATATTTATTCTAAATTAAATAATAGGGCTCTACCCATATATATATAGGGGTACTTTATAAGGATTATAATTGGTTAAATTATATCGGAACCCGTAAAGCCTATTATGGCATAATTGTTGTAATCATAATCTATTAGGATTAGAAATGGGTGGATCCTTAGATTATGACGGGAAGGTAGCTCTCGTGGATATAGGCTAGGCCTGATAAGTTAGGTTGTCCGAAAATCAATGGGGGTAATTTAACTAAAATTTGAGGACGCGAATAGGTGCGCGCCTTTAGATGAGAGGTGAGTTGGGGTTCCACGAGAGTGCGGTCTCACTTATTTATGAAATTAAGTACACCGGTATTTATTATGCACGGTTAACACACTTGCTAAATATTTTACACATTCGGGGCTCTGACCCGTTTACTCTTCTCCCTCCTTCTTGTATATACATATATATTTCCACAGGTATCCTACCGCATGGATGCCGGATGACCTTCTATCCAGAGTCTCGGGAGCCGTGACAGGTGCGGACTGTTGCGAGATTTTTCATGTAGCCGCATCCTACTTCTGTAAAATTCTAGGTAGGATTCATGTTGTATATCGGGTTTCACTACACCAAATCTGCCCATTTGTCAAGGTCATTGACCTTGACAAATCCGCCTTGTCAAGGTCAATGACCGTGACATTTCGAGGCGAGACAAATTTTTTTGTCACGGTCGTGTCACGGTCATTGACCTTGACACAAAACTCGCGTTTTGTGTCACGGTCGTGTCACGGTCATTGACCTTGACACGTTTGTCACGGCTTATAACCGTGACAAAGCCGTGACCCTTAGTAAAAAAAATTGTCACGGTCATTGACCGTGACAATTCTGGGCAGAATTAAAAAAAAAAACTGCTGGGCAGTATGGCCACTGCCACTGCCCAGCAGTATATTTGTACCTGTTATAGCAACGTTGTACCTGTTCCAAACATCATATATCCGAACAAACTAAAGATAATGCAAATTGTTTTGTGAAGAATCCTAATACTAACCAGAATTGGTTGAAAACTCGAAACAGCTTATGATAACTATACACTAAGAAGACGTTTAAATGAAAAGTATGTCATCCATGTGGGACACCCTTGTGTTCGTTATGGATGTCTTTTCATGGTACATTTGGTTTCTAGGAAATTGACTTTAGAATCTAAAGTTTAAAATTTAATAAACATGACTTTGGCCCCCATTTAGTTGTTCGTCTGTTAAGCAAAAAAGTTTGTCACTCCATACATACCCCCCCATGAAAAACTTCCAAAATAAAAAATCAAAACGGAACCCGACCCAGAAAATTGAGTTGCATATCTCCATCCGCAAATGAAACTAGACACTGTCGGTGTTATTGAGCCACAACATCAACCCCAATGGTCGTTTCTGGCCAGGCTCAACATTTGGTTATGGATATATAGTGCACAACATTTGGTTATGGATATATAGTGCACATCGGTAAAAGCTCAAATCAGGCGTCAAAGAAGAGGGTGAAGAATGATAGACCTGATTAGTGATTCCAGATGTAAATAAAGAATGTTCAGCGATGAAGACAAAAATCTATGGATACAAATGCAAATCCAATGGATAGGAAAGAGATATTACTTACCCTGGACTGGGGCCGTTTCTTGAGCAGTCGTGTTAAGACCATCTACTCCATGACTGGGTTCTGAAAGAAATAATAATATTTTAAACGATTCAAAACATATAAAAATAACAAATTCAGAAATAATAAAAGTTAATCTAGGAATAAATAATCAGAGCCAATGAATCAGAAAGAAAGATTATTTACTGCTGATTGGAGCCGTTTCTTGAGCATTCAAATTAGGACCATCTGCCCCATGACTGGTTTCTAAAATAAGTAATGATATTTTAAATTATTCAAAACACATAAAGATAACAAATTCAGAAATAATGAAGATTCCTACTAGGAGGCTTAACAAAAATCCAGGGATATAATAACCGAGCTAATGGATCGGAAAGAGATATTACTTACTCTCGACTGGAGCCATTTCTTGAGCACTCGTATTCGTACCATCAGCTCCATGACTGATTTCTAAAAGAAAAAATCATATATACATGCAAAATGAGACAAAAAATACATCAATACAGTCTAGGTCTAATCATAAAAAATGCATAAAGATAGGAATGGTTGGGAGGGTTATAATAATAAATGCAAACTAGTTCTAAATCATCCTTTTATCTTTTATAATTGTGTTTTAAGGAGTGATAAACAATGTGGAAACACATGAAGGATGATGGGAATTAAAGTTTCTTATGTTATTGGTTCGCTAAACACAATCCTATAATTTTAGAATAAATTCCATGTGTGTATTATTTTTAGGGCTTTAATCAATGGATTCATTTAAGACATGATGTGGTAGATGTCTTGTAAAAATCTAGAGATAGGGAAAACGTTTTATATTGGTTCAATAATGTGAAGCACAAAATTTTCGAAATGGTCTACACACCTAAATTGAATCTCAATCCTCCACCCCACCCCCACCCCCTCCCCCACCACACACCACCACACACACACACACACCCACCCCACCCACCCCACCCAACCCCATACCCCCCTCCCCCACCCCCTCCCCCACCCCACCCCACCCCCTGCCCCCTCCACCACCCCCTCCCCCACCCCACCCACCCCACCCAACCCCCTCCCCCCCTCCCCCACCCCCTCCCCCTCCCCCACCCCACCCCCTCCACCACCCCCTCCCCCACCACACACCACACACACACACACACACCCCACCCTACCCCACCCCCTGCCCCCTCCACCACCCCCTCCCCCCTCCCGCAAAACACACCACCACACACACACACACCGCACCCCACCCCACCCCCTGCCCCCTCCACCACCCCCTCCCCCACCCTGCCCCACCCCGCCCCACCCCTTGCCCCCCTCCACCACGCCCTCCCCCACCCTGCCCCATCCCGCCCCACCCCCCCCCCCCACACGCACACACATACACACATATATATATATACACATACATACATAAATATACACACAAATATATATATATATATAAATGGAAGAGAGAGAGAGAGAGAGAGAGAGAAATTGGACCTGAGAGAGAGAGAGAGAGAGCAGCGTCGAGTCGAGAGAGAGAGAGAGAGAGAGGGAGGGAACGGTGGGAGGGAAAAAAGAAGGGGGAAAGGGTTTTTGCTGGAAAAGTTGTCACGGTCGTGTCAAGGTCATTGACCTTGACAAGAATTGTCACGGTCTTGTCAAGGTCAATGACCGTGACACGACCGTGACAAATTTAATTGTCACGGGCTTGTCACGGTCAATGACCTTGACAAGTCGTTGTCACGGTCGTGTCAAGGTCAATGACCGTGACATAAAACGCGTGTTTTTTTGTCACGGTCAATGACCTTGACAAGGCTGGCCGGCTGAAAGGTGACAATTTGCCCATTTTGGTGTAGTGTTTGTACCCAAGGGATATTTATATAGATATTTATATTCATTCCATTTCAGTTATTGTATTTGCTGTGATCCGACAGCTTATTCGGATCTACTTTTTGTAGTACATTCGGTTGTATTTAATTGGTTCATTTTATTTCTAGCATTTTATTTATTATAGTTCTTCCCTGCATCTCTCCTATTCATTGATAGTTTTATAGTGTTGGGTTGTGTATGTTGCAAGTTTTAAATTTTTATAACATCTCGCTTATACGATATCGGGTAGTTAGTCCTATATTATAGTACCGACTGTTGATGTTGAGACTGGACCATCTGGAATTCCTGATTTAATATAGTATAGGGCTGGCCACCCGTTATTATTTTAAGCGGGGTGTTACAGATGGTATCAGAGCATCAGGTTCTAGAGTCTTTAGGATCTGTGCGAGTTATGGATTCTTCCGTTAACGTTCTTGACATAAAGCCCTATAATTAGGACTGTTGTGTTCACCGCGTTGTTTTCTTCTGTGAAGTATATTCACTTGATTGGCGTTCTGATAACAGTTGCTCTTGTTTCGTTTCAGACGTCGCCTAGATTTTGTCATCTAGGAAAGAATAGGTTTAGAAGTATGGAACCCATAGCATATTTTGGGTACACTTTAATCGGGGGTATTTGTTTTCCCCGGTTTCAGAGGAAATATTGAGGAGATTTCTAGCAGTGGTTTAAGGTGATTTATCGGCCGTTGAGTAAGAAAGGAAATTTACTCGAGTGGCGAATCTTGGTCTTAGTGAGGTAAGTCCGAGGAGAGGCATGTAGTGTAGTCCTTGGGAGGTTTAGAATGAGAATCTGTTAACCTTAGTTAGGAAACCTAATGTTGGTGACTCTTACCGAGGTGAGGTTGGTGTAGTTGTCCCAATATTAGGAGTATCGCCTTCTAAGATGAGGGAGAATGCCTTTGGAGACTCAATTTCGTGTGTAGGACGGAGGGAGTTTTCGGTGGTTGCAATCGCGCCTTGCCCTTCAATATGGTTAGGAAGGATTTTGAGGAAGATGTTTCTCTTATGGAGAAATAGGTTTAGGAACAATGATTGTCCTGGAAGACGTAGAGGGTCTTGAATTGAGATCCTTGGATGAGGTGAAACCATTGGGTTATGGAACTATAAGGTAGAATACCTTTCTTTGGGTTTAAGTTACATTTTGTATGATAGTGGGAACGTCGCGTGTGAGGTGTGATGAGTAGCTAGCCGCTATACCGCTAGGGGGTATGGAATTTTCCTAGAGAAGGAAGTTAACAAGTGTGGCCTTGGTATGGCATCTTGGGAGATGATACATCTTTTCGTAACGAGATAATAGGGAAGTTTTAGAATCCCAATGAGGGAAGGATTTATTTTATATAAAGGTGTTAATATGATGTATAGGAATTTCATAACTGAGAGGTTCAGAGTTTGGTAGATTTGTGAGGAGCGGATAGTTTAGCTCATAGTTGTGCTAGTTTTGAGAACTAGGTATTGGCTAGAGCAGTGTATTTGTTGAGACCTTGTGTTTTAAACATAAGGTGTTTGTTTGACGTGTCGAAAGACGCAGAATATATTTATATTGTATTATTGTATAGGCCCTCGGGCAATATCTAAAATATGAAAAATCTTTTTATAAAACCTTAACCCTGGTTCAACTAATCTCAATCCCCGACCTAGCTACACAGTAGTGTATTGGGAGGGTTCCTTGTTTGGATTTCGCTTGCGAGACCTCCCCCGCACGAAGGTGGCTAGCGTCAGGAATTGAGGAGAGTTCAACCAGTGGAAATTTTCAAACTTTTATATATTTAGTATATTGTTATAGATTATATTACCGAGGTTATCTTACAATTTGAGGCTAATGGAGCCTGATTAAAATTTTACGAGTGGAGACTCAGGTACGGGGTGTATGGGCGCCCTGAGAAGTTAGTTTGTTTTAAAGGCTATCTGGTTCGACGTGAGAACTAGAAAGGATCGGCATAGTGATCTTGAGGATTGATGTAAGGACTAGATGATATTGAGGTCCTAGGCTTATCTTAAATTTCGCGGACGAAATTCTTGTAAGGGGGGAAGATTGTAACACCCCAAGACTTTTGAGACTGAGAAATCTAATTTTGGGAAAATTAAATTTAATGAAATTGGAGAATTTTAAATTTTGGGAATTTAAGTCCAAAAATAGAGGACGTTTCAAAGTATTCCGGATGATATTTTTGAGGGTACCATCGATCCCGGAAGGGTCGAGATAGTCAAAATGACTGTCATTGGGTCTTATTTCGGCTCTAGAATGTTTTTAAGTTGTTTTGACTTAAATTGGAGTCAACGAGTCATTTAAAGTGTGTATTAACATTTAAAACTGGTATTTTGTTTTAAAAGGGGTGGAGGCTTACGGATGAAGCCATTTCTCATTTGAGAGAAAGAGAGAAAAGCCCTAGAGGGAGAAAGAAGAGAAAGAAGAAGGAAAGAAGAGAGAGAGGAAGAAAAAGCTTGGGATTTCCGGCCCTACCGCGACATCGAGGACGATCCAACCTCTACAAATCTGAGGCAAGTGTTTAATCTTGCTAAATAGCTATTTGTGTATTTCATTTCATAAATTGTGGGGTAAAGAAATGGTTTTTGGGTATTAATGTCAAAACCTAGATTTTAGGTTTAAATCTTGAAATCAATGGTTAAATATGGAATTAATGACATAGAAATGATTGGGATCAACTTTGGGTTGATTAATGGGCTTAAAATCATGATTTGATGAAGGTTTGGGGGTTAGAATGAGAAATTAAGGGTTTAAAACTCGTGGGTTTTGAAGATGCAGATGAAACCTTCAAAAATTGCAGGTCCGAATCGATTCGCCCCCTCTAGCGAATCGATTCGGTTTGGTAAAATTGGCAGGTCTGCATTGACCGAATCGATTCGGACCCCAAGCCGAATCGATTCGGCCTATTGCAGAAGCCCAGGTCTTTGGACCCGAATCGATTCGCCTGGGAGGCCGAATCGATTCGCTAGTCCGAATCGATTCGGAATAGGGCCGAATCGATTCGGAAACAGGGCATTTTGAGGTATTTTATCCATAGTGAATTCAAACCCTTTTTGGTTGGGTTTATTGATTTGGAAGCCTTCTCTTATGATGAAAGAGATATGTTCTTGGAGACACACAAGGGGTTTCTCACACATTAGAATTTTGGGGACTCCTTAGGGTAATTTGGGAGAAATGTATCCATGTATGTATTTGGAGTTATGTATAGAGATTTTGGGGAAACCCTTTGGAATTGGGAATCCTAATTGTAGATTAAAAGTAAGTATAGAGGTGATGTGAGGCTAAGAACTCTTAGAGAGATCTTAGATTAGGGTATTCACAAAGTGACCGAACCATAATCGAAATCGAGGGAAATGAGATTATTTGATGATTGAAAGAATGAGCTTGAGGCTTATAGACTATTAGTTATATGTATACCGATAGTCAAAATGATTATTAGATTCTTTAATGTATTCGGAGACATGGATGAAATGTGGAATGAAGGATTCCTACGCAAACTCTTGGGTGATAGCCCTAATGTTGAATATATATAGGTATAGATATATACATATGGTTTGGGAGACTATTCATCATAGGAAAATGATCAAATATGTTTCAAGTATGGGATTATATTCACGTATAGAGGTAAATTAAAAGAATTGTGGTGACGGCTTGTATATTGAGGACTATGTACACTTATAGCCAGGTATATATATATATATATATATATCTTACGCATATGAACGAGAATTAGTTTATCATATATAGATATAAGGATATGTGTATATGTGTTGATATATATCCGTAGGTATATAAATGTATGGATATATTTATGTTATGAACATACATGGTATGGATATTTAAACCGTATATGATGGTTTATTATTTGATCACAAGATCGGATCATATGGATTATATATATTATGCATGTGAATGATATATATACTTATTTGGTTAAGCATACCCCGCTCATGCTATCATTGGGAAGTTGCGCGCGTAGAGGGTGAGCATCCTGGCTTATAATGCAGGGTGTGGATATTCCCCAGGTCATAGTCGTCCCTTGTGATTATTATACATATAGATATATATTTTTGGGATGAGACGTGGTGGGTATGTTTCGTCTCATTGCCGGTTGGAACTATGACCGCTTCCCGGGACGTCGTGTGCGTGTGTTTACCACGAGATGGGTGTCGTTTAGTCCCACAACGGTGGCCCCAGTATTGCTACGTGAGCCGGGCACTGGGAAGATGATAGCACTGATGCAGTTTATCGGCGATATATATAGCCGGGTATATTAGGTGCATGGCCTTGTACATCATATGTAGTATGTACACTTGGCTATTGGATTGATGATGATATATATATACGGTTAGAAATAAATACCTATATATATATATCCTATAGATGAAAGGATATGGACTTTTATGAATTACATCTTAGATGACTATGGTGTACGTACTAGATTGATGGGGGTTGATGTATCGCACATAAGGTATTATTTCGGTTACATCATCCCAAGGATAGTATTGGAGGTTCTTTTCTTTTATCTTACTTGTTTTCTTTCCTTTCTTTTCTTTCTTTCTTTCTTTAGGAGTTATAGTTAGTAGTAATAGTATAGGGTATGCGCGGCATTATGGATCTCTATGATCGACATAGTCAAAGAGTAGTGTAACGGGGCGGTTCCTTGTTTGGATTTCGCTTTGCGAGACTCCCCACGCACGAAATGTAGTACATTGTTGAGAGTAGAGAGAAGTTCTGTCGATATTTATGTGTGGCATAATGGATCTCCAGGATCGACGTTGTCATGGAGTAGTGTAATGGGGCGGTTCCTTGTTTGGATTTCGCTTTGCGAGACACCCCACGCACGAAACGCAGCGCAGCGTTGTAATTGGAGGGAAGTTTTGTCAATAACAATCTTGTATGCATATTTATTCTAAATTAAATAATAGGGCTCTACCCATATATATATAGGGGTACTTTATAAGGATTATAATTGGTTAAATTATATCGGAACCCGTAAAGCCTATTATGGCATAATTGTTGTAATCATAATCTATTAGGATTAGAAATGGGTGGATCCTTAGATTATGACGGGAAGGTAGCTCTCGTGGATATAGGCTAGGCCTGATAAGTTAGGTTGTCCGAAAATCAATGGGGGTAATTTAACAAAAATTTGAGGACGCGAATAGGTGCGCGCCTTTAGATGAGAGGTGAGTTGGGGTTCCACGAGAGTGCGGTCTCACTTATTTATGAAATTAAGTACACCGGTATTTATTATGCACGGTTAACACACTTGCTAAATATTTTACACATTCGGGGCTCTGACCCGTTTACTCTTCTCCCTCCTTCTTGTATATACATATATATTTCCACAGGTATCCTACCGCATGGATGCCGGATGACCTTCTATCCAGAGTCTCGGGAGCCGTGACAGGTGCGGACTGTTGCGGGATGTTTCATGTAGCCGCTTCCTACTTCTGTAAAATTCTAGGTAGGATTCATGTTGTATATCGGGTTTGTAGCCAAGGGATATTTATATAGATATTTATATTCATTCCATTTCAGTTATTGTATTTGCTGTGATCCGACAGCTTATTCGGATCTACTTTTTGTAGTACATTCGGTTGTATTTAATTGGTTCATTTTATTTCTAGCATTTTATTTATTATAGTTCTTCCCTGCATCTCTCCTATTCATTGATAGTTTTATAGTGTTGGGTTGTGTATGTTGCAAGTTTTAAATTTTTATAACATCTCGCTTATACGATATCGGGTAGTTAGTCCTATATTATAGTACCGACTGTTGATGTTGAGACTGGACCATCTGGAATTCCTGATTTAATATAGTATAGGGCTGGCCACCCGTTATTATTTTAAGCGGGGTGTTACATCATTCTGTCTATATTAAGTGTGAGTGTGTTGCATACATATGTTAGAGAGCACATCACCACTACACTTTCACTCTACCACACTTAAAAGTGTTGGTAATATGGTCTTGAACTTTTTTGAGTCGACGTAAACATTGGAATGAAGTAAAGTTACGAATCTCAAGAGAACATCAACGACAACAACCTTCAGAGAAGTCAGATCTAAACCAGAGAAGTTGGTAACGATTCTGAACTTAGTTTAGGTGTGTTTGTGTGGTTTGATTGTTAAATATCTTGTAATTTGTTACTTTGATTTTAGTGGATTTTCGTTTTGTGACGTAGAGGTCACCATGAATGTTTTTGCAATTGGGTGGGGTTTTACCACGTTAAAAATTACTTGTGTTCTTCTTCTTTTTCTAATCACCTTCTTCTTAGCTGTGTTGATTTAATAGTTTAAGTTTTGTTTTTCAAAACTGGTTTACTCTAGATCTGAAATAACTCGTTCACACTCATTCAAATTACTTTGATAAGTTTTTAAACACATGTTGTGTTAAGTTTTTTTTTATTAAAAGAGTTTCTTCAACAAACAGCTCGGAGCCATTTTAATAGTTTAACCTTGTAATAAATGTCTTTAATGGCATATATATATATATATATATATATATATATATATATATATATATATATATATGTAATTATTAAGTGCAATCTTACAAAAGGACCAATCGATTTTTAAATAAAAGAAATCTGAAGCTCCAACAACCAATTTAAGCTCAAAAAACCCACAACAGTATACAACAACTCCAAATCGTCAAAAAAGTCCGAACCCAAAACTCTCAAATTTTAACACAGTATGAAACTAATCTCATTATATATAACAAATATAAAGTTGATATTTTAGATAGAGAAAAGAGGGAAATATCGACAGCTCTTTAGAGAAAAGAAAGAGAGATAAAAATGAAACCCTAAAATCTCAACAACCACACACTTTGAATATAAAGGTTCGAACAAAACTGTGTTAGGCCAATCGTAAATTTAAGACACACAAGGGTATAAACGAAAAACGTGAGGGGCAGCTGGGGAAAAAAATGGGAAGACACAATCGAGGGCACAATCGTAAATCGGTAGCTGACAGTGAGGGGTATCTCATACGTTTTCATTGGGAACACCACGATATCCAAGGACTGTCAACAACATGCAAAACAAACCCACTAGCACACACAAGCCAACAGATACAAACATAACCTTCTCGAAGCCTCAAAATGGTTTTGACAAAACCATAAAAGTCAAAACGACACAAACGAAACAAGACCTCTGCTGCTTTAATGTTGAGTTCAAAATTTGTTAAATTAACCCAAGTTTATGATTAATTAAATTTACGATTTAACCCATTAAAATATTTAAAACTAATGAAGAAAAGTAGAATTAGTAATTGATACTACAAAAATTATTTAACTCAAAAATACATTATGTTCATATTTTATATATAAAAATATATTTTATCAAAAGTAAATTATATGTATATAAAAAATATGATTTAAAGTGTATAAAAATGGATTTCAATAAAAAAATGCAGGAGCAATGCATGAGCATCTAAAAAATTATTTGTCTCAAAATTGAACCAACACAAGAAGAATGAGAATTTCAATCTCCCCCTTTGGCCAATTTTGAGGCAAACTAAACTGAGACTCAAATATAAGAAACGTCATAAATTACATAACTCAACTATACACATGAGTCCTAAAAGTAAAAGATTACATGACTCTACTGACGACAAGAGTCCTAACAAAATAGAAGAGTACATAACTCAACAAATAACATGCAATCCTAAAAGAAGTAGAAGAGTACATAACTCAACTAACAACATGCAATCCTATGGCTGAAAAATTGTAAAATACAATAAATCAAAAGAGTCTCAAATTCTTCCCCTATTTGTCTCAAAGGGACAAAGGATAAGGAAGAATCCTACTAAATAAAAGTTAGTACAACAAAATATTCAAATAAAATGCACTACATACAAACTAAAACAAACTAGTTTGAAATCTTGGTACTCCTCATTTGACAACCTAAGTCATCTTTCTTAAGCCACTTAGATTTGACATTAGGAATAGCAGTCTTAAAATGGGCAGAATTAACCTTAAATTGGGAACAAATCTCAACAAAATCATACTTTAAAGGGATCTTGCGCATATTCTTAACACCATTTTGCTGTCTACTTAAACGCATATGACAAAATTGTCCTAAATGACCCGTTTTAAGAAAAAAATTACACTTGCAAACATATCTAATATCAGATTTAGCATTAGCTGGAATTTTAGAATTTTTAATAATTGCAGATTTTCTAGTTAAATTCAAACGCTTAAAACAAAATTGTTCTAAATGGCCAGATTATGAACAAAAATTACAAGAAAAACTGTATCTTTCAGCACATTCTGCATTATTATACCCAGTGGGCAATTTTTTATAACTAGAATTTCTATTTTCATTTAATCTTTTATGACAAAATTGCTCTAAATGACCCTTTTGAAGATAGGAATTATACCTAAGACAGGTCTAACAGCTTGTTTATTCCTAACATTTTCAGTTTTCCTAAATTTGCCTACATTTGCTTTATTCTGTTCTAATCTCTTAAAGCAGAATTTTGCAATATGTCCAATTTTAGAACAAAAATCACGCTTAAGTACAACCTTGGCAGTTATAAATTTCCCAGCATTTTGAAATTGCCTAAATTTGCATAAATCAGATTTATTCTGCCATAATTTCTTAAAACATATTTTTTCTAAGTGACCATTCTTAGAACAAAAACTACACTAAAAAGAAGTTTTAACATTTTGAACATTCCTAACAATTTGAGTTTGCCTAAATTTGCCTAAATCAGATTCATTTTGTCCCAACTTCTTAAAACAAATTTTTTTAAGATGTCCAAATTTATGGCAAAAACTGCACACAAATATCAGCTTAATAAATGCGGTATCACAATTCTCAAATTCAGCATGTTTATAGCGTAGTTTGTTTTTCAGTTGAATCGGGACATTGTTCACTACAACTAACAAAATTAGTTTCATCAAATGTTTAATCTCTAAACCCACTTACTCTTAAAGGAACATATTCCTCAACATACTTATTTTGGGATTCGACAATTAAACGAGAATTAGAAAAACCATCAACCTTTTTAGATACAATCTTAAGTTCTCTTCGGCATTCATCATACTTATCTAAAACAGCCTTAAGTTCAACTTGAGATTCATCAACTTTAAATAAAAATTCCTTGTTTTAAGTTTCAAGAGAAAGGTTAAGTTGCGTTAACATGATAATTCTTTTCTCTAAAAATGAAACATCATTTTCAAGTTCATTTATACGAAAATCAGATTTTTCACATATTAACTTCATTTGATTGTTTAAAACGTCATTTTTAGCCAACAATCTACAATTAATTTGGCCTAAATCAGTGCAGTCTGCAATAATGTTCTCAAAAGATTTATTACTCACACAATCTTCTAAATTCGGACTCACACACCCTTCTAAAATGAGAGAATCATCTACATTATCAGATTCATCAACATCATCAAAAAATATTATCAATATTAGATATAGAAGCTGTGAAAGTACGGTGATTTTGAGCAGGTGAGGTACGAGATAAATTAACATAGTCTAATTCAGAATTCTCAGAACTAGTAGATAGACAGTCAAAAATATTCTCAAATGTAAAGACACAAGGAGAAGTAAAAGCAACTAAATTATCACAACAAGTATCTCTATCACAAATAGACATATCATTGCATACACTAGATAAATGGATAGGAGATTGTGAAATGTCCCAAGCATCTAAAGATGTAGTGCAAGCTAAAATATCATTAACTTCGGTTGCATCCATCGCTTGGCAAAAAGAATTATCGCTTTTAAGGTCATCTTGTGAATGGAGCTTTGCCTCTTTAAAACATTCATAAAGGGATTTTCTAGAAGCTAAATTAGCATCACCATATAAGTTTCCCATATTTAAAAAATAGATTTTAACAATATAAAAAATAGATTTTAAAAGGAGTTCTGGATCTTTGCGGCATAAAAACTTTTATAAAGTGAATCCGGAAGCTCTGATACCACTTGAAACAACCTAACAGTCCACAAGCTAGAGTGACTTAGGTTATTTAAAACTCTTTTAACTCTTTGATATAAAATCTATTAATTTATAAATTAAAACACTCACGCACACTAGTAAGTAAGAGGCGGTGATGCTATAAATAAAAATACCCTTTAAGAATGAGATGAGGAAAAGCGAAAGTGGCACAATATTTGCTCTCGAGGAAACCACCTCGGTGGAAAACCCCGTGTCCCTAGTCCCAGGACAACTCACACACCTAAGACCACTACTACCAATTACTAGTTACAGATTACAGTCCACCAGTTTACAATCATTTAAACTAATCAAATACAAGCCCATATACCCAGCCTAGTCTAAATACAACCCAACTTGACTGACAATTAGTCAACCCAATAATACCCAGGTAATAGCGAATATCACCCACTCACAGCTACACACTCAACACTAATACCAATGTTTAAATAAAGAATTCAGCAATACCAGTGTAAATAAAATAGTTTGGCCAATACAAAATCAGTACACTAAGGCACAAACTACACAACCCCACAATACTGAATCTTGCTAAATAACTAAGGTCTTGTAAGCATGAGACACACGCACACTACACACTCAACACCCGAGAACCCATGTAGATGTACACAAACACACAAGAAATATAATAAGATGATATTGAATTAATCAGTACTAAAAGAATGGTTAAATATTAAGTCACAAGACACAAACCAGGTCTTCCTTAATAATTAATGTTCAAGTAAAGATTAATCCTAAAATAATTTAGTTGGCGCAAATGACCACAAATAAAATAGAAGATAAGGTCTCAACAATTGTGTCGCAAAACTAAAATAAATATTAACTTAACACCAAATAGAATATGAATCAATTTAAAGAGGTGTTATGTTAAAATATCAAGTCCAAGTAAAATGAGCAAAAGATAAAGCGTGTAGCACTTAGCTCATATAAATTAAGACTGGATAAAAATTAAATAAATAAAGGATATGATATAAAGTCCACGCACTAATTAAACCCAACTAAATAAAGTGAACACAAAAAAGTTCAACTTAAAGGATATAACTAGTTAGAGGTGAAAATTAAATTATCTTTAATCCCAAATCGTTAAATTACATCAAATTTAAAATAAAAGTTATTTTAATAAAAAATGTGTGACACGAAAAAACTTAAGTGTAGATTTTACGTTTTAAAAGTTAAGTCTAGTTTAACAAGTGCACACACACATAGAGTATGGTTTAAAAGGGGTTTTAACAACTAATACCCCAACATGACTAAAATCACAAATTATAAAACCCACCCACATATTTCTGATTTATCAAACACTAACAAATAACTACAGATCTGGTAAAAAAAATAACAGCAATCATTTTCAGATTTAAAACAAATTATTTTAACAAATAAAAAAATAACTAGATAATCGTTTATATATACACGTTCTTACTTTAATCGAGTGTTTAAAAAAATCTTTTAACATGTAAAGCTTAACACACAAAACAAGTTCGATCTAAAAGTTAAAGTCTCAAAAATAGCAAATAGAACCTATAAGCTTACACAAAATATATAAAGTCAAAACCCTTTGATTTCGTTCAAGCATAAAAATTTGAGGCTAAGAGAACATGAAAAAGTCCTACACAATCTTAAGGCAAATATAAACACCAACCACAAGCTGATATTCTAAATATACTGTTGGAAAATTGGAATTGAATGGGTATTATAAAGCTGTCCAGATTTTTCTGGACAGATTTTTGAGCAACTTTGAGCTCAAATTTAGGTGGGACCCACACTACGAAAATTGTGGGACCATATACGAATGCGTTCACCTCCGCAAGGAGATTAACGTAGTATATTCATATGTCCAATTTCAATAAGTTATGAATGATAAATATGTCCCCAAATTGACTCACAAAGCAATGAAAGTTAATGAATTGGGTATGTTTTAACTCTTGTCCCACATTGGAAGAGTAGTGGAATTTTGATGAGTTAATAACACCCCAAGTATGGACTAAGGCTTGGATGCCTTGGGGGTATCCCAACTCTTTGAAGGGGAGATGACCTAAGCTATGCACGGGTTGACTTTAGGTCAAAAGTCCACACGCGCGCGTCCGTCCGGCCGGCTCGGCTCGGCTCGGGCTTGGGCTTATAAAAATCTCCTACATTTTTGGGCCGAATTTATTTAACTTTCTGGGCTTTAATTATTAATTAATTACGAAATTAATTAATTAATTAATAAACTGTTGGCAGTTATTGCCAACAGTCAACAGTTAATTAGTTTAACTGATTAACTGTTTTTGACAGTTAATTTCGGTTGACTGTTCCAACAGTCAACAC
Source organism: Sambucus nigra (assembly GCA_949130495.1). NCBI lineage: Eukaryota > Viridiplantae > Streptophyta > Magnoliopsida > Dipsacales > Adoxaceae > Sambucus > Sambucus nigra. The sequence continues at coordinate 184,375,476 of OX422210.1, forward strand.
AAAAGCTATAAATTAAACATTTTCCCCACAGAATTAATTACTGAAAAATTTCCCTTCTCCAGAATTGCTGTCATTTTTGTCCCAGAAAATTCCTGTCCTTTTCCTGCATAACATATCTTGCATTGTTGTTGAGTTGAGTAAAAGCCACAGATTGAGTTCGTTGTAATTAATTATTGTCGTGCTACATAATTAATTAGAAAATCCGTTCTATCTTGGGAGACAATATTCATCAACCTCGAAGCACATTGGAGGGAATAAATTGTCTTAAGGACACTGTGAGATTCACAGGGCTCGGATTATCTTTCTATTTTTATTATTATTTCTGAAAATTCAAGTAAGTGTTTCATTTCTGTAATTCTATTTTAATTTCGAATTATATTATAATTATTAATTCTGTACAATTATTATTTATAAATAGTAGACGTAACATATACATAGTTATGTAGGTATGTAGAACTAAATATGTATGTATATATATAAATAGTAAGAGAAATCTTACAAACGGGCCAATCGGTTTTCAATCAAAAGAAATTTGAAGCTCCAACAACCGATTCAACCTCCAAAAACCCACAACAGTATACAACAACTCTAAATCATAAAAAAGGTCCGAACCCCAAACTCTCAAATCTTAACACGGTATGAAACTAATCTCAATGTATAACAAATATTGAGTTGATATTTTAGAGAGAGAAAAGAGGGAAATATCGACAGCTCTTTAGAGAGAAGAGAGAGATATAAATGAAACCCTAAAATATCAACAACCACACACTTTGAATATAAAGGTTCGAACAAAACTGCCTTCGTCCGATTGTAAATTTAAGATACACAAGGGTATAAATGAAAAATGTCGGGGCAGCTGGGGTAAAAAATGGGAAGACACAATCGAGGGCATCTCAAACATTTTCATGGGGAACACCACGGTATCCAAGGACTGTCAACAACATGCAAAACAGACCCACTAGCACACACAAGCCAAACAGATACAAACATAACCTTCTCGAAAGCCTCAAAATGGATTTGACAAAACCATCAAAGTCAAAACGACACAAGACCTCTCCCGTTTTAATGTTGGGTTGAAAATTTGTTTAATTAACCAAAATTTTATGATTAATTAAATTTATAATTTAACCCATTAAAAAATTAAATTATATGTATATAAAAAATATGATTTAAAGTGTACATAAAAAAATAGATTTCAATACAAAAATGCAGGAGCAATGCATGAGCATCTAAAAAATTATTTGTCTGAAAATTGAGCCAAACAAGAAGAATGAGAATTTCGTATTGATCAATGCACAGTAAGAGAAGTAGAGTTAGGTAATGGTTTACAAGGTACTTTTGAAATGGACACGCAAATTGGGTATGTGCACATTCATACGCACGGTTCCAATAAATATTTGTTCGCATAGGACACGTATGTTAACTAGACTTAGGCTACCGATTTGAGAATACGACTAAAATTTTAAAATAACTAGACTAAGGCTTAAAACATGTCGCTAAAGGGAAAAACCCAAAGCAGCCCCCAAACGGCCCCGTAAGGGACACGAACACCTCGCACGTGATCAATGTAACTCGTAGGAACCGATTGCTTAGTCAAGGAACGTCTGGTTTGAGAATATGACTAAAATTTAAAAATAACTAGACTTAGGCTTAAAACATGACGCTAGAAGGGAAAATCCAAAACAACCCCTAGACGATCCAGTGAGGGTCACAAACACTCGTGGGAACCGATCGCGTAGTCACGAGATATGACTAAAATTTATAAATATCTAGACTTATGCTTACAAACATGCTGCTTGAGGATGAAAATCCAAAATGTCCCCTAATCGACCTCGTAGAAGGCACGAACACCTCGATCGGGGCCAATGTAACTCGTCGAAACAGACTGCATTATCACAGAATGTCCAGCTTGAGAATTCGACAAAATGTAGACTTAGACTTAAAAACATTCCACTAGAGGGTGAAAACCCAAGACAACCTCTAAACAACCCATAAGAGGCACGGACACCTCGCACATGATTAATATAACTCGTCGGAAATGATCGCATAGTTACGGGACTCCTGATTTGAGAATATAACTAATTTGAAAATATCTAGACTCGGGCTTAAAAATATACCGCTAGAGGGGAAAAACCCAAAACAACACCTAAACAACCTAGTAAGGGTCACAAACACCTTGAACGAGACCAATGTAACTTGTAGGAGTTGATCGTGTAGTCACAGGATGCCCGGTATGAGAATATGACTAAACTTTGTAACTATCTCGACTTAGGTTTAAAAACATGATGCTAGAGGGCAAAAACCCAAGACATCCCCTAATGGCCCCATTAGAGGCACAAACATATCACACGATATCAATATAACTCATATGAACAAACCGCATTATCATGGGAGGCCGGATTTGAGAATATAATGAAAATTTGTAAAATTCTAGACTCGGGCTTAAAAATATACCGCTAGAGGGATAAAACCTCAAACAACCCGCAATTAGCCCTGTAAGAAGCACGTACACCTCGCACGGGATCAACGTAACTCGTAAGAACGGACCGTGTAGTCAAGGGACGCCCGATTTGAGAATATGATGAAAATTTGGAAATATTTAGATTTAGACTTAAAAACATGTCGCAAGAGGGCAAAAACCCAAAATAACCCCCAAATAGTCCCCGAAAGAGGCACAAACACCTCACATGGTAACTTGTAGAAACTCATAGCGTAGTCACGAGATGCCTAGTTGGAGGATATGACTAAAATTTGAAAATATATAGACTTAGGATTAAAAACATGCCGCTAGAAGGCAAAAACCCAAGACAACCCCCAAACGGCCTCGTTAGGGGCATGAATACCTCGCACGGGATTAATGTAACTCTAGGAACTGACCACATAGTCACAGGATGCCCGATTTGAGAATATGACTAAAATTTATAAATATCTCGACTTAGGCTTAAGAATAATGCTGCTAGAGGGCGAAAACCCAAGATAGCCCCATTAAAGGCACAAACATATTACATGGGACTAATGTAATTGTACGAACTGATCGGGTAATAATGGGACTACTGGTTTGATAATATAACTAAAATTTACAAATCTCTAGATTTAGTCTTAAAAATATGCCGCTTGAGGGCAAAAACTCAACACAACAAACACCTCTCAAGGGATCAATGTAAGTCATAGGAAGTGATCGCGTACTCATGGGATGCCCGATTAGAGAATTTGACTAAAATTTGAAAATATCTAGACTCAAACTTAAAAACATGCCGCTAGAGGGCGAAAAGCCAACACTACCCCTAAACAGCCCCATCAGAGGCATAAGCACCTCGGACGGGATCAATTTAACTCGAAGGAACTCATCATGTAGTCATGGGACACCTAATATTTCTTCCCATCGGCTAGCCTTCGCTCATTAAGTCATTTCACTAGTCCCTTCGCTTCAAGCTATAGCTTTTCAAAAAGATTAGCTAGCTACTCTTTGGATCGCTTCGTGAAGCTCTGCTCGTTGCGGATTTTAAATCTTTACAATGGATTTTATTGGCATAATGGAAAATAGGAATCTTTGGTGATTCAAGAGATGACTTATCCATATTCATGATAATTATTGTTCAAAACGAATCGTTGTTTACCATCCATTATCTATTTATTATCTAGATAATATTAGATAATATTCTCTTAATAAAAAATAAATATATATATGTGAAAAATATGTGAAAATAACAAAAAATATTCCTAGAAATATAATAGGAATATAAAAAATGGATATGATGAAAATTTTCAAAAATCTAGACTTAGGCTTAAAAGCATGCCGCTAGAGGGAGAAACCCTAAAACAACCCCAAAAACGGCCCTGGAAGAAGCACGAAGAGCTTACATAGGACTAGTGTAACTCGTAGGAACTGACTGGGTAATCACGGGATGTCCGGTTTAAGAATATAACAAAATGTTGTAAATATCTAGACTTAGACTTAAAAATAAGTCGTTATAGGTTGAAAACCCAAGATAGCCCCCTAACGGTCCCGTAAGAGGCAGAAACACCTTACACGGGACCAATGTAACTCATAGATAACGACCGCGTAGTCACAAGACACCCCGTTTTAGAATATGACAAAAAAAATTAAATATTCAGACTTAGGCTTAAAAATATTCCACTAGAGGGAAAAACCCTAAAAAGGCCCCACAAGAGGCATGGATAACTCGTGCGGGACTAATGTAACTCGTAAGCACCGAATGCATAGTCACGAGATACATGGTTTGAGAATATGATAAAAATTTGCAAATATCTATACTTAAACTTCAAAATAAGCGGCTAGAGGGAGAAAACCCAAAACATCCCCCAAATGGCCCCTTAATAGGCACAAACAACTCGCACATGACTAGTGCAACTAACTAATCGCGTAGTCATGGCATGCCCAGTTTGAGAATATGATGAAAATTTGCAAATATCTAGACTTAGGCTTACAAAAATACCCTAGAGGGTGAAAACCCAAGATAGCCCCCAAATGGCCCTGTAAGAGGCACAAACACCTCACACGAGACCAATATAACTCGTAGGAACTAACCGCGTAGTCACGGAATGTCTGATGTGAGAATATGACTAAAATTTTTAGATATCTAAGTTTAAGCTTAAAAATATGGCGCTAGAGGGTGAAAATCCATAACATCCCCATTATAGGCACGAACACATTGTAGGGAACCAACGTAACTCGTTGGAATCGACTGCATAGTCACGGGATGCCCGATTTTAGAATATGACAAACATTAACAAAAATCTAGACTTAGGCTTAAAAACATGCCGTTATAGGGTGAATATTCAAAATAACCCCGAAATGGCCCCCGCAAGAGGTATAAACACCTCGTCCTCATTGGAACTAACAACGTAGACATGGAACGACCGATTTGAGAATATGACTGAAATTCACAAAATTCTACAGTTAGGGTTAAAAATATTTATCTAAAGGGCGAAAACCTATGACAACCCATAAACGGCCTCGTAAGGAGCACAGATACTTTGCACGGACCAATGTAACTCTTGGAACTAGCCGTATAGTCACGGGATGCTCGGTTTGAGAATATGACTAAAATTTGCAAATATCTCAACTAAGGTTTAAAAATAATGTTGCTAGAGGGTCAAAACCCAAGATAACACCCAAATGGCCCCATTAGAGGCACGAACACGTCGTACGGGGACCAAAGTAACTCATAGGAATTGATTGAGTAGTCACGGGATGCCCGGTTTGAGATTATGACAAAGAATTGAAAATGACTATACTTAGGCTTAAAAACATGTCGATAGAGGGCAAAAACATAAGACATTCCCCAAATGGACCCGTAAGAGGCATGAACACGGGACTAATGTAACTCGTAAGAACTGACCTCGTAGTCACGAGACTCCTATTTTGAGAATACGACTAGGGGTGCAACCGATACGGGTTTTTACCGTACCGTACCGTTTTGGTCCTAAAAAAATGCTTTTAGTTTCATATTATGAAATACTGAAAACCGATTTCACCGAAGTTGAAAATACCGTAAAATTTTTGGTTAGTTTTGGTTTTTAGATATAAAAAACCAATTTATCGAATTTACCGTACCGAAATACCGTACTAAACTTACCGTATATTACCATACCAATTACAAAATGAAAATTATATTTTGAAACCCATGCACACCGCATTTTGAAACCCAACACAACAACATAACACTAAGTTAGGCATTCTTATTTTCTCTTCTCTCTCTCTACGGCCAATCGCTCACTCTCTTCCCTTCCCTCACTCTCCTCCGGCTCACTCTTCCCTTCCCTCATCTCGGCTCTGGCAACAAACCCACCCTTCCACTTTCACTGATTTGATTTTTGTTTGGATCTGAGTCTATTGATCAAGGAGGCTCATCATCTCGGCTCACTCTCCTCCGGCACCAGCTCCTTCATCTCGTCACACTCTACTCCATCTTCGGTAAAGGAAAACCGATCAGTTTGATCTCGTCTCACTCTTATCCGTCTCTGACAGAGGTAAACCGGTCATTTTGGTCTCGTCTCACTCTCCTCCAGCTTTGGTAAAGGCAAATCGATTAATTTGGTCTCGTATCTGTTTAAATTTATTGTTCAAAATGCTAGAAATTATACCTGTTTGTGTATGTTTCTAATTGTTCCAAACAACTAAAAATGCTAGAAATTGTAATAGCTAGAAATGCTAGAAATTGTAACAACTAGAAATAGGTATATCAAAATATATACCAGATTTACCGAATGCATAAACCGATTTGAAATTCTGGTATTTACAGGGAAAAAATCAAAATTACCGAAACCAAAAAAACCCAAAAATATCGAAAAAATCGAAAAATCAGTCGGTTTGGTTTTGGTTTTTGTTTAGATGTACCGACCGGTAAATTGGTACGGTATGGTTTTACCATTTAGAATGTGGTTTTGGTATTGGTAAGGGGTCTTTACCGACCATACCGTACCAGTTGCACCCCTAAATACGACTAAAATTTGCAATACCTAGACTTAGGCTTAAAAACATGTTGTTAGAGGGCATAATACCCAAAACATCCCCCAAATGACCCCGTGAGGGGCATGAACGCCTCATACAGACTACTGTAACTTGTAGGAACTAACCATGTAGTCGTGGGATGCCCAATTTGAGAATATGACTAAAATTTACAAATATTTAGAGTTAGGTTTAAAAATATGCCGCTACAGGGCGAAAATCCCAAACAACCCCCAAATGGCCTCATAAAAGGCACGGGCACCTCGCACGGGACTAATGTGACTCGTAGGAACTAAATGCGTAGTCAGGAGATGCTCAGTTTGAGAATATGATGAAAATTTACAAAAAAGTAGGCTTAAGCTTAAAAACATTCAGCTAGAGGGTGAAAACCCATGACAAACCCCAAAACGGTCCTGCAAGAAGTACGAAGAACTCACACAGTACCTATATACCTCATAAGAGTCGATCGTGTAGTCACAAGACACTCGGTTTGAGAATATGATGAAACTTTTTAAATATCTAGACTTAGGATAAAAAATATGCCGATAAAAAATATGCCGCTAGAGGGCGAAAATCTAAGACAACCCCCAAACGGCCCCATGAGAGGCATGAACACTCGTAATAACTCACTGCATAGTCACGGGACGTTCGGTTTGAGAATATGACTAAAATTTGCAACTATGTAGATTTAGGCTTAAAATCATGCCGCCAGGAGGCAAAAACTAAGACAACTTGTAAACGGTCCCGTAAAGGGCACGAACACGTTGCAGAGGACTACTCGTAGGAACTGATCACGTATTCATGGGATAATCGGTTTGAGAATATGACTAAAATTTAAAAATATCTAAACTTAGGCTTAAAAAATGCCACTATAGGGCGAAAACCCAAGACATCCCCCCAAAAACCTCGTAAGTGGAATGAACACCTCACACGGGATCAATGTAACTTGTAGAAATTGATCGCATAGTCATGGGATGCTTGGTGCGAGAATATGGTGAAAATTTAAAAATATATAAACTTAGGCTTAAAAACATGCCGCTAGAGGGCAAAAACTCCAAACATCGTCCAAATCGCTCCGCAAGAGGCACAAACACCTCGCAAGAGACTAGTGTAATTCGTAAGAATTGATCGTGTTATCATGGGATGTCCAGTTTGAGAATATGATAAAAAAACATGCCACAAAAATATCCAAACTTAGGGTTAAAAATACACCGCCACACGACAAAAACCCAAGACAACCCCCAAACGACCCTATTAAAGGCACGAACACTCATAGTAACTGACCGCGCAGTTACGAGACTCCCGGTTTGAGAATATGATTAAAATTTGTAAATGTCAAGACTTAGGCTTAAAAACATGCCGCTAGGGGGTGAAAACCGACCAATGTAATTTTTAAGAACTGATCGCGTAGTCACGAGTCGGTCGATTTGAGAATATGATGAAAATTTGCAAATATCTAAAGCTAGACTTAAAAGCATGCCACCAGAGGGCGAAAACCCAATACAACCCCCAAACTAAGACTGTTAACGGGTCGGGTCCGGACTGAATCTTGGGAGATCCATATCCACTTAATAGGAACTTAATCGGATTCGGATCGGGGCTTAATCAAATTTATAATATTGGATCCAAATCTGGATCCGTATCGGATCTGATGAGATCAGGTCCAGGACCATGTCTAGCTAGATGTATACAATTATTTTATATTTATTTCTACTTTATCCCCCTTCTTTATTTTTTAATCTTAGATTAAAATATTTTGTAATGTATTATAGTATATGATTAGTATAAATAAAACATAATATTTATTATATACCTAAATATATATTTTTATATTTAATTCTTACATGTTATATTGATAAAGATATATTTATAAATATAAATAAATTTATAATATATATATATACACACACACACACACACACACACAAGGCAGGTCGGATCTTCGGGTTCGAATTTTGTATAGGATCCAAACCCTACCGATGTAATAAACGGGTCTTTGGGTATCGGGTCCAAAAAATATGCTCAGACCCTATTAGAAGTTCCGGATTCAGGTCGGGTATGGGCCTAGATCCTACTCATTGACATGCCTACCCCAAACAGCCCCATAAAAGGCACAAACACCTCACAAAGGACCATTGTAACTTGCAGGAACTGATCGCGAACCATGGGATGCCCGGTTTGAGAATATAATGAAATTTGAAAATATCTAGAAGTAGGTTTAAAGACATGTCGCTAGAGGGAAAAAAATCATATTGCTTAATTGTATCCCCATAGTTCAATGAAAATTTACAAATATCTTGACTTAGTTTGATTTATAAATATTTAGTTTGATTTATGAATGTTTAGTTTAAATTATGAAAGTTTAGTAAGATTAATGAATGTTTAGTATGATATATGAATTAACTAGGATGACACGGTGCTTTACTTTGAATTTTCAACTCCATGGTTACAATATTGCTTAATTATGTATGAATTAGTTGTTGAATACCGATTTTTTTGTTAGGGGCCGGCTAAAAGTATTTTTTTTATTAAATGGATATGGTCACGGCCCAAATCCGTGATCCCCAATTTAAAAAAAAATATAATAACATGATCACGATCCAAGACCGTGACCAAGTTTTTATTTATTTAAAAAAAAATTGGGAGTCGAAATTTGGACCGTGAACCATTTTCAACATCGTCCCGCACATGGTCACATCCGAGGTCCATGACCATCGGGTCATGACTAAGTTCAAAATCCACCTTGATCATTAGTCTAGACATGGTCACGACTCAAGTCCCTGATCATTGGGTCACGGTCTAGGTTCATGACCATAAAGACAAATAATGTCCCACAAAGGATACCGTGGCCCTCATTTGGGGTCACAGATGATGTCCGTGATCCCATTTTGATCATGACGAAAATGGTCATGAACCTCGGCCATATTCCGAGGGACTGGTCACGACCTAGGTCCATGACCATCTTCGATATATGGTGTAGTGTGAAGTTATCATCACTTTGGGAAAACCTTGTGCAAAAGGCGGATGGAAAAGGAAAGTATATTAAGGTTGGGTACTAAATATGAACTTTTTGTGCAAACTCATCTTAATTACATCTTGTGACATAAATCTCACTTAAATTTTTATAAGAGAAAGAAACTTTTGAAAATCCTTACATACTAGGCATTGATTGAAGAAGAAATTTTTTGATGAAATATTCTCAAAAGGAAAGAAAAGATAAGACCACACCCCAAAGAACTACTTTCATAAAATACTCTCATGACAACATGAAGTATAATTGCACACACTCTTGTATTGTATGTTGATAATAATGAGTATTACAACCAAGTGAGATAAATAAATAGAAACCCTCTTTTAAAATCCAACCATAGACTAGGGGTGTCCATGGGCAGAGCCTAGGCTGGCTCGGGTCGGGCCTATAAACATTTTGAGCCCAGTCCCAATTCGGGCCTTATTGTGTAATCACAAGCCTGCCTAAATCCGTAAGCTTCTTGTCCAAGCCCGTTGGCCAGGCTCGGAGACAAATTTTTTTACCTAAATATATTGTTTAGAAAATTTGTGACTTATTTTATTGTTTAGAAAATTAATTTTAGAATGTACTCTCAAAACCAAGAGTTTTTATAACTTTTACCGTTAAAGAAATAAAAACTAAACTACTAATATATATATATATACAATTCTTGGTCCTCGGGCTAGGCTGGGATCAAGAGGGGTTAAGAATACATACCCAAGCTTGCCCTGGAAAAAAATTGGGCCTATAAAATTATACCAACCCGGTTCGTGGGCTAATTTACCTTACCCAAACCCTATTTTTTTCGGGTGGGTTGGGCGGGCCTCGAGCCTATGTCCATCCCTACCATGAACCCATCAAAATCCACCGAATGGTTTTTTAAATATTTCCAATTTTTGTGATAATGTAACTTTAATTTCTATTAACCAAAACTCTTGCAACGATAGGATTTCTCTAAACAAACAATGCACTTCTTAAACTAAGGGAGATAATCTATTTTTCAGAGAAACCATTGCCTCTACTAAAATAGAAGATTTCAATAAAACCTTTTTCCCAAACTTTGCACCATCCCACATAATCTACACATGTGCACCACTAATCTTCATGCACTATCGACTCCCGTATATATTGTACTAACCATAATTACAGCTAGTACGCACCAAAAGGATACCCATTTCTCAAAACATAAGAACACATACTTTTGAATTCCCCACCCTTTTCGATTACGACAAAGGGGGAGAAAAATGATATGAAAAAAAGAGATGCTTCAACAAGAGGGAATATTTTTCTAAATATCAAGTCTAAAAATTAGGGGGAGACTTTCAAACTTTGTTCTCAAACTATATCAAATGTATTTTCATCATCAAAAAGGGGAGATTGTGAAACCAAATATGTTTCAACTAAAATGGATTTTTGTATGGTGACAACATAATCGATATATGATTATAATTTCACTGTCTTATCTCTAATGTACTTGAGATGAAAACAAGCACTCAATACATTATGAGATATATTATTAGGAATAGACAAATCCATGCAACCATACTAATGCCCAAGCAACAAAATGAAGATACCAATAGTACAAGATCAACATCAACCATACACCCAAATAAGATCATATCATAAGCATCAAAGAGAAGTTCAACATCCAACCACTGAAGTTCAAAGCTCGACCACACAAACAACATCATACAAGAAAGTTCTTAACCACATCCCATAACCAATGGTGATAAAGTTCAAATCAAGAAACATATAGCAAGCCCTCATTGGATGGTTCAATCAAGTTAATAATGCTCAAATACCAATCATGCTTATTACTTTATTCTTGTTGTACTTTAGAAAATATTGTACAAAAGTAAAGTAATATATTCTAATATGTATATGCTTAATCCTACTCCCCAAACCTACCCTAAATCTCTCTAAAACTTACCTAAAGCTTGTACCTTAACCAAACATCATTTTGACTAAAACCTAAGAGTTTTAGTCGGCTAAACTTGAGTTTTAGTCAAATAAAAGTCTCAGGAAAAAGTTTAGTTAGATAAACTATCTTTTAGCCAACTGAAACTTTGAAACAAGCCAATAAAAGGAGTTTTAGTCGACTGAAAGTGCTAGAATTCAAGCTTTGTACTTTTGTAAAATCCTCCAACCTTTTTACCCAAAACCCTAACCTTTCCAAACTTTTTACCAAGCTTCTTACCAACTTTTGGTTGCCTACTACCCCATCCTAACATTATAAATACAACCCTCCCTTTACCATTTTAACTTATTAAGCCTAAACACAAGCTGGAGTCATTCTACCTTCCTAAACCCCTTTCCCTCTAATGTGAAATTAAAACCCAAATCTACATTGTATCCAGCTCCATTGAAGTAAAGCTCCAAACCTCAAAACTTTCCAAAGTTCCAAACCAAATGAGTTTCGGGAAAAAAAATTTATCCATATTCTAAACCAAACCCCAGGAGTTACAAAGTAAACCCATTTTATCCAAGTTCCTCACCCTAAATTCATATAAGCCGTGTTCTTAATAATCCTAGAAATGATGCATTTCTAGAGACAGAAAGTTCCACCTGTGTTAAAAGATTGCTTTTAAGAAACAAACCCATTTGGAGCAAATTCTCAAGATCCAAACTCTTCCTAGCCAAGTTCCATACCCAAAATCCACTTGTTTTTCAAAGTGATTTAAACACAAAATCACTGTTGAACCAAGCTACCCATTTGTTCTTGGAGATTAAAACACAAATCTCCTTCAATAAATATTCATACCAAAAACCGACTTATGTTACAAAAGGATTTAAACACAAAGTCTCGCTTGAATCAAGTTTGCCCAAAACCACATATGTGCTTAGCGATTAAACCCAAGTCTACTAAGACATTGATCCAAACCCATACACTTCCTTAAGAAAAATACATGGGAAACATGCTTGTTTACTTTTCTAGAAAATGAAAGTAAACCCACCTCACTCTTATTTTAGTAAAGCCCTTTGGTTACTAAACTTCTACTGTTGACTGTGGAGAAAACTTCATTGTATCTTCACGACCGGTAGTGTCGTTGTTGTGCATAGTTGAGGCGTTTAAAGTCCTTAGGATATTGCGTAGATACCGCTTGGGCAAGGATAAGGGTATCGTCTTGTTCGTTGCAGTGCTGCAAGGTGAAGTTTCTTGTGAGGTTTTGGTTCCACCATAAGTGAACTAGAGATAGCGAAGTTCTCAAGAACCGTCTCGAGCATGGACGTAGGCGGGATCGAACCATGTTAAAAATATTTGTTTGCAAACTTCCTCTAATCCCTCTCACCTCCCTTACTTTATTTACATTCACACTTTACTTTAAATGCTTAATATTTATATCTTGAATGTGAATATGAATGTGAATGAGAATGGATGCAAGACAACAAATAAATAAGTCATTTTATCAACAAACTAAAAAATAGTTTTTACCAAGTTAAAATGGTTATAAAATGACTGTGAAAAGTAAGAAAGAATTGATAATCCGCAAAAAGTCGACAAAATGTCATTATTTTAATTCCCCCCCCCCCCCCCCCCCTCTAGGGCTAATTTTCGGGCCAACATATACCACTAGGGGTGGCAATTCAATGGGTTGTGTTTCGGGCCGACACGACACGACACAACAAGGTTTTTTCAGACACGAACACGACACAACACGAATTCCTATTTTTTTAGTTGACACGAATACGACCCGAATAAAAAATAACACGACACGAATACCAGAATTTCTTAAATTTCACGCCTAAAAAATACGATAACACGATACGACACAACTCATAATACGACACGACACGACTTCGTGTAAAAAAACACGACACGAACATGAAACATCGTGTCAATTTCGGGTCGTTCCGTGTCGTTTTTTCGTGTTGTTTCTAAAATTGTCACCCCTATATACCACTAACAACAATGGAAAATCTTGAAACTCTCAGGATAATCCAACACCAAAAATCGTAAAGAAAATAAAATAAAGTGCAAAATAATTTCGGGTGGAAAAATTGGAGAAAAGGGAGAGCGACTTTTCTGTGTTTTTTGATAAAGAAGATCGTCAATTAACTAGGCCAAAAAATGGTTATTTTCTCTATAACGTGGATTACTCCACTAACTCCAAATTATTCCCCAATAACGGGTAGTTAACACATAATGAGAGCCTTAACAAAAGAAATATTAAAACTGCGTTTAAAAATAATTAAAATAAATATTAATTGGGTAAAAATTCTTGTCACACAAGAGAAGCCCAAACCCCAATCAAAGACTATTAGGCCTCGTTTGATGCGCGAAATAAGAAGGTTGGTCAGGGTAAGAGTTATTCCATACCAACGGGATAAAATAATCTCACCTCCTAGGTGGGATAGTTTTATCCCACGCCTGATGGGATAAGAGGCTTACTTGGAATAACGTATCTTACTCGAAATCCGATCTCATAAAACACCAAACATGGTATGGGATAACTTATTCCATCACCAAATATGATATGTGATAATATTATCTTATCCTACCTCATTATCCCGTGCATCAAAAGATGCCTTAATGTTTAGTGTGCCTCCTAGGTAGTACTGGCAAAATTATGGGCTGAGTCTAATTTGGGCGGGTCAAATATAGGTTGGGCTAAATGTGGGTTGAGCCAAATATGGGTTGGGTTAAATGTGGGCCGGGCCAAATATGGGCGAACCAAAAATGGGTTGGGAAGCCCCTTGTTTTTCTACTAAATTAAGTATTACAACTCGAGGTATATGTAAAAAAAACTCATATTTTACTCATAACTTTTAAAAATAAGTATTATATTTGATTTGTATCTTTTAAAATTGGGTTCTATATTTGATTCCTTACTTTCAAATATGGGCCCCATATTTAACTCATACCTTTTAAATATGGGTCCCATATTTAACTCGTAGTTTTAAATATGAGCCCCATATTTATATGACTGGACTAATATAGATTGTTTTATTATTTGGACCACATTTTGCCACTACTACTCCTAGGGATTGAACACACAACCAGAAGTACTAAACTCCACAAACTTATCACTTGACTATTTGCCCAAAATTAATATATATTATATATATTCAACAAGGGTTACATTTATAGAGAAAAGAAAAGAGATTGATGCGTGTATGACTCCTTAACCTCATATAATTGGCTGCATATAAGTTCGAGACTTTTGCAAGTCGGTGTTACTAATCTTTATCTTCTCACTTAGATATTTAATAGGATCATTATGTATGATCGAACTATCTCTCACATGATGTATTAAAAATGTATTGGTAGGCATGTGGATATTTCACAATTATTCCCAAATTAGTAGTTCATGTTTAAAATGGATGATTTTTAAGGACCAATTAATATCTAAGATCAAGACACGTAAAACTATCAATCATTTTGGATAGTTTTAGGTATCTTGAAAGTGAATTTAAACTCACAAACGCGTTTATATCCCCAAATCCTGGAAATCATAATCTTTTTACCCTGTGATCAAAAGCTCTACCCTGTATATTAGGGGATGAGATTTAGTCAGCTTGGAATGTAAGAACATCTTTTAGTTATAAATTCTTCCCCTCGCTTTATATATAGCATACAAAAAAATATATAAACTCTGCCGTATTTACTTTCATATTTCACCCATTTTTCTTCTAAACCTTTGGTACCAAAATGAAGGTTGACCTCCATGATTCTTTTCTTTTATTCTTTGGGAAATGAGAATTCGGATCCTGAACAATAATGACAATTGAGATTTAGACTCCAGGGACAAAGCAAACATATAGTGGATAATAACATATAACGACAAATATTAGTAACATGAAATTACAAGAATTGTTTCGAAAACCCTAGAAAATGGACGTGGACCGCTGCTTTCTCAATCAAACTAGAAGCTGCTATTGACGTAGAAGTACAAGCCAACAAGAGCTACAACTCCAACCGCAATTGCAATAGGCAACGCTCGCCTGCACCGGGTCAAAATCAAGTGTTACAAAAAAAATGTACTCCACTTCACGTTTGGAATAATTTGATTTTTACCTTAATCATTACTTATTAAAAATAATCTCCCTGAAACTCGAAAGAAACTTTCTTACCCTAGTGCTTCTTCCCTCTTGAGCTCTTCTTTTCGGGCCTTCCTTGCATCTGTTGCATTAGCATTTTTGCTCACAGGAGGCTCATATGCTCTAAATCTTCGTTTGGGAGCAGCGCAAACTGCAACCAAATTATTCATGATCTACCTAATCAGCATAATAGTTTAAAACCCACAACATCACTATAAATTTACATTAAATAATCCCCTTTATCTCACATTATAGTTTTCCCTTTGAAAATTAAAAAATCCGGAGTCTCAAATTTGTAACATTTTATAGAATGGGATAAGTTAAAAATGAATATAAATATAATTGAAAGATAAAGGAGTTATATATATACAAGTATCCGATGAATTGATGTACCAGGGCAGAAATAGCTGTCGGGTAACTTGTCAAAGGGGGTTCTATCGCTGTATATATAGCTGCATCACAGAAATTGAGATTGTAATATAGATATGTATGTATATGGTTGAAGTTTGAATTGTAAGTGAGATAGAAAAAATATTACCCGCAGTCACGGCATATGTAGGATTGCTTGGAGGCAAGACGCATAGAGAATTTAGGGGCAGCAGAAGGAAGGGTCAATTGTTTAGGAGAAAGAAAGAGGTGAATAGATGGGGAGAAGAATGAAGATTTCAGAGCATAGCTGTGGGCGGGTCGTCGAAGGCCAGAAGGCGATGGTATGGAGTTGGTTGTTGGGACCGAAATGGGTGTCTTTAGGGCCATTTTGTCACTCTTGTTGTACTAGAGTTTTAGAAGTGGAAGAAGAAAGGAGATAAGAGAATGGTAGATTTGGATGCATGTAATTGGTAATTGGTAATTGGTAATTGGTAATTGGTAATTGGTTGTATAGACAGTGAGCGGAAGTGTGGCTGTCATGCTTCCGCACAAATTCACTTTACCCCACTTTTTGTATTTTTCGTACTCTCCCTACCAACATTGATATTTATTTATGGCAAATTCATAAATCGGGTTTTTAGGGTAGCATCTTGTAATTTTTTTATTAAAAAAATTCTTTTTTTCTAATTAGGTCCCTATAAATAATTGGAGCATATACTAAATAGTCCCTCAAACTTTTTTAAATACGCATTTAGTCCAAGCCTTTTTATTTTGCACCAAAAGTCCTTCACCATGTCAAAAAACTTTTGATTGTATAAGTATATATGTATGTACGTATTTCGGCATAAATTAGTACGATTTATGTATTATATTATTATCTATATATATTATGATCTAATAAGCGATTAGTGTGTCGATATATCTTTGATCAATATTATTTATCTTATTTGTAATGCATTATTTGCTTTATTTTAAATGTGTTGAATTGAAGCTGTGTGTGTGTGTATCGATTGTTGTTGTGTCTCGATTGTTGATTTAGTGTGTATGTTGATTCATTCTCTATTATACATTCAATGCATATATGGAATTTTAGTATTGTATGCAATAGTAAATATTCGTAAGAGTTTGAAGTTGTTTGTGAGTTGTTGATTGGATGAAAAGATGAAGTCATGTGCAAGTTTTTTTTACTTCGACACATCAAATTACAATTATGTATATAATATGATTTATTTGTTGAATGACTAGGATAATTTTGCATCTAATTTATGTATTCAATAGGGGGTAGGTGACTGCATAGAAATGGTTTATTAAATCTATTGAATTATTTTAGTGACTTAATACGTTTCAAATTATGTATTATATATGAATTTTATTTTAACATCAAAATTTTAATGTTTTATACATTAAACTAAAGCTTGAATGATGATATATAGACGAAATCATTATGACTTTTCTGTTTTTAATATGTTATTTTTAAATTTTGTTGGATTTTACTGTAGGGGAATGGACTCTTCTATAATAGCAAGATAGCTTTACAAATGTTCTATACTAGCTATTCAAATTTATAAGCAAAGATATGAATAAGTTGTGTGGAATAATATGATAAGTTAAAAAACGAAATATTGAGATTTTATATTCCATTAAAAATAAGAGTAAATGTTTGTTAAAATGTGAAAAATATACATTGCATGCTAAAAATGCAAGTAGTGGTAGCATGCTTATAGGATCACCAAATTTTGAATTTTAATCCAATTAAATTAACTGAGTGAGCAAGTATGATGATTTTAAATGTTGGCGAATTAAACAAACGTTGTATAAAGATTACTCTAATTTTATCTTGACTAAACATATATCTGGGGGAGCGTGCAAGAGTAAAGTAAGCAAACACATAACATTGAGATGTACGAGAAAAATTCACAATGGAAATTTTTTTGGAAGTCCTAGCCTATACAAAGCCACTATGATATATGGTTTATACAAGTGACTTACTCACTTCCACTAAGTGATTGCTTAGGGACCTCAGCGTACGATCTGAGTTGTTTCCCTCTCGGCTTTGGATCTTAGCACCCAAAAAGTTTGTCTGTACAAACGATCTAGCCTTTATTCGGAGTTTCCCTGGGTTGGTAAGGCGAAATGGGGGCCACCATAGCGCATTGTGTGCTCTACCTCGGGCCATCGACATCATACGCTCTACTGAAATAGATTTCGCGAAAAACCATCTATATCCGATCTTGGTTGGCCTTTCACCCCTAGCCACAAGTCATCCCCGTATTTTACCACATACATGGGATCGGTCCTCCAAGGCCTGTTAGAGCTCTCTTCAACCTGCTCATGGCTAGATCGATCGGTTTCGGGTCAAATAGGAAGAACTAGAAGATTCCACCTCTGGAATGCGCCTACACCTAATGGCTTAAGCCGCTGTTCCCATTTCCTCGCTGACCCATCATGCAAAAGGTACGCCATTAGAGTGAGTGCGCTTTACTAATCTAATAGAAAGTAAAGACCCTAAGCTCCGCTCCTTCGACTGATTGTTCGCATCGGATCTCAGGTTCTCTATTGCACTCCCTAAATAGGATTCTTTTCACCTTTCCCTTGCAGTACTTGTACGCTATCGGTCATTGAGGAATACTTAGGCCCTTCAAGTCTGATGCAATCGTCACCCTTTGAACCGTGTTTAAACAACCGTAGGAATTCACCAATGACTCACAATGCAGTCCTCCCGCATCTCGGTATCCATCGATCTTTGACACGGAATCCACTGTGTCGAACAAACTCAAACAAATAAAGAGTAAAAAAATTCGGGGCTCAAAACATGATATCTCAATATAGAATATTATATTAATTCGTGGATATCTGAAACTAGGTGTAAACGGGTGCAAAAGAGGCAATATTTTTTGCTTCTACAAAACACTTTTCGAAACCTTTGCAAAACTAAATTGATTGTGCCCTATTTAATTTTAAAAAAGTGAAAAAATGGTGACAAGAATTTTGAGGTAGGTCATTCGAATGAAATTAGGATCTCGTTCGAACGACTTAGGCTATCTTGTTTGAACGAAACCAACTCATTTGAATGACATTCCAAAACTCGTTTGAATGAGGATCAAACGAGCTTCTAATCGCATTTTGAAAGTTAAGAAATAAGTTATCTATTGAAGGTATTTAGAAGCTCGTTCGAAAAAATGTCAACCATATTCAAATTAGTAACTAAACTCGTTCGAACGAAAACTATGATCGTGTTAGAACGACTTCATAAACACAAATTATTTCTCAAAAAAATCTTTTTCACAAAATGCCTCAGTTAAAATAAAAAAACCACTGATCAACATAATAGACATATATACCTTTTCGGCATCCTAAGCATGAAGACGAAATTCAGCATGAAGACGATGTCGCTTTACTCAGGCCACTTCATGTCTTTATTTCATAGGCTTGAAGATACAAATATAAACACCCTAACCTAACACTCAAACAGTTTTGTCAAATGGAATAAAGACAATATTAAAAATTATGAATGTACATTATAAACTGACAAAATTTGTCATTACACATGCTCTGTACAATATTTTTGCTAAAAGTGTCATTTGTTGAGATTATTGTAAATGAAAATGGTGATGATCCAAATGAAGGTTATTTATGTAATGAAGCTATTTCTTTTTTCTTTTTTGGCAATATAAAAGACTATTTTAAACTACAATAAGAGTTTAGTACAAGTACTATTCGAAACTATATAGCGGGAATAAACATGTCCCATAATATCCAAAAACATCGCTTGATGTATAATAAATGAGCTATATAAAAAATTAAGTCTGTCAAAATTGTCCCGATCAAATTTGGACAAAATATCAGCCACCCCCGTTAGTCTCCCTATAGAAAAACAAAATACATATATGATTGAAGTGTTTACCCAAGATGCGAAAGTCCTTAAGTTGTTGGAGTATTTGGTTGGAAGATTAGAACTTGTAACACTTATAAAAAAATATAGCCCATTGCAATATGGATATTATATATCCATTTTAATCAACCCTTCTCTAATCACACCTAATTCCGCAATATCACTAGTCATATTTCATATATTTTTGGTAAAATCACACACAATTTGATCGAATGAATTTCTTATAACATCTCCAATACTTAAAGATTTAGTATCTCTACAAGTCGACCCATTCGTATTGAGTTTATAACAAAAAAATGAAGGTTTCTTGCTATATAATTTTTGTAGAACATCTACTGATCCGAAGAGAATTGTGTATAACCACTCAATAGTAAGAAAGACCTCGACACCAACTGAACAGATGCTGAGGAGGGACCTCGTCTCAGCAAAAATCTTGACCTCCTTTCCACCTGGGCATACTGAGTGGACGCTAACAAGGAAAATCGACAACTTGCAACGTTAGGGCCTAGCTAACAACATGTGCATGGTATATCAGACAACCAACATGTGCAGAACCATGATATGTCAGTCAACCAGCATGTGTAGAAGCTTCCCTCAATAGGTGAAACATTACAGTGTTTGTGAGTGCTCCATTAGAAAGATTCCCCAACCTGACCCATGGTAGCCAACAAATATTTCCTCATAGGGATTCATTATAAAATGGTACATCCTCCCTAAAGATCCCTGGGGGGGGGGGGGAGAAAGCAATCATCCATCCTATCCATTGATTAACAAAGATATCCCAACATTATTAATATCTATACAAAGATATAACAACATTGTACTAGTCCATTACTAGTGCAACAAGGCAACCTATGGATGTAGACTTATTCTTAAGGGCTAAACCATGTATTTGTTGGTGTTAATATTTTTATCCTCATATCCATCTCTATTCATTGACATACACTGTTTACTTATTATTTATTATCTTCGATTGGATTTCATCTAGATAAGACAAAACCTTGAATCCATTTTAGACGATAACATAATGGCATTGTCTGTAAGAAAGACTAAAGCCTAGTTATTTCTCATTTAATTCCCAATTTCTAGTTGTGGAAAATATGGATTTTTCTGTAAAATCCCCTAGATCTAGCTGACATTCATCTAGTTGATTGGATCAGCAAATTCACTTGAATTCTCTCCTAAAATCTTTAATTTACTATTCCGTCAACAAATTATGTGCAAACTATACCTAAACACATTCATTTCTAACCTAAAATAGTTTCCCCACTATTAAATTTTCAAGAATTCAGTCATACTCTATTTTCCTGCATCTATCTTTATTTTTTGGGAAATTTTCATAACACTGCTAGAACACCAAAAAAGTATCATGAAAAAGGAAGCAGCAACACCCTCTACCCCTATTGTAACCTATGATCTAGCATAATTCATACACAACTTGGTTAAAAGGCAAGAAAATAGGAGACAGCTCACCCAAATTGTGTTGACCTCATGAAGTCGACCAATCCACCCATAACCATCTCCAATAACCCCTTCTTTGGAGAAAAGTCTGGGTAAACCCAAGGAATCACCTCCTCTTGCTCCCTTTAGAGATAGGAGGCAAGAAAATGGGGAAAATCTTTGGAAAATCGCAGGAGGCTAAATCTGGGATCTGAGATAAGAAGATCTACTCAGACAAATAGGCCAGAGTCTAAAAAATCCTCATAGAGACAACGTAGAACCTCCACCATGAGATCAACTGGGTGACGATGACCAAACGTATTCGAACGAGCACATAAGTGCCTTTGACAGGCTCAGCAGAGTACCATTTTTTTATAGACTGGGAAGGAGAGAGGTATGAGCACACCCGCACCCTCAAGAAGGCACAAGATACGTGAAACGCGAGAGGCAGGACCTAAGGAGAGAGAAAAAGTCAAGATGCAATACCATGGCATCAAACGAGTACGAGCAGATCAACATAAGAGAAGAAAGCTCTACTGAGAGTCATGAACGAGCTAATAAAGTAGTTGAGGAATCTCAACCATGGAGGGGATCCATCCCGAGTATAGAAGGTCGTCTGGGTGATCTCATTAAAATAAAAAATCCACTGCAAAAGGGGTTTGTTCAGGGATCTCTGTTCACATCCTCCGTGATTAGCTATTCCACCCTTATATAATAGGTATGAGGGGAAATCAGATCCAATTTTACATGTTGAGCAATATCATGCAATATGTGACATATTCTTTATTGCTGACAAAATATGCTGTGGAGATTTTTCAAGCACTCTTATAGGACCCACTCAAATTTGGTACATTGGGTTACCAAGAGGTAAAATCTCAGAGTTTAAATAACTGGCTAAAATCTTTATGAACAATTTATGCTTCGGAGAAAAATACGGTAAGAGGGTATCTCACCTATTAAGCGTCCATCACCATGAGGATGAAACAACATGAGAGTACATTACCAAGTTCAATACTGAAAAGGTGGAAATGGTGGACTACAATGAGAAAGTATCCATTACAACAATCATGAGCGGGTTGTTGACTGAGAAGTTTTACTGGGGATTGACCAAGGAACCTCTACGCCAAATGGTCGAGCTCTTGGCTAAGATAGAAAATATCATGAATGCAGAAGAATCTATTACTGTAAAAGATTTCAGCCACAAAAAGTTTGAAGAAAGTAGTAGCTTGAGAAGAAAGGAGAAACCAAAAGATTTCCCCAAGACGAAGAATGAGAGGAGTTCATAGCAGAAGTTTGATGAATATACTCTCTTAATAATGGGAGTACACCACATACTCGGTCAGATCCAAAATTATGTAGAAATTAAAGTGGTCGTAGAAGTTAAGAACTTCTGACGAAAGAAGAGACACGAGCAAGTTTTATAAATTCCACAAGAATCATAGGCATGAGACCAAAGGCTATCTTGACTTGAAGGATGAAATTGAGGCCCTCGTTAAAATAAGGAAGATTAATAAGTATGTGAAGAAGGATGGAAAACCAATGCAAGCCAAAAATGACTGGAAGCCTAAGAGGGGATAAAGATCACCTCGGATAAGGAATAAAGACTAGAAAAGAGCTTAGGAGAACAAAAATGAGGATGATCCCGACCTCCCTACAAGGCCCAAAGATCCCGTAGAAGAGATGAATATGATATCTTTCAGGTGCAATTGCATAGTTGGAGGAGATGCTCGTGGAGGTGATGAACTAGCTAAAAGGAAGCCATATCTCAACGAGGCAAGAGCTTGTGACGATAACCATGATATCAATACAATAGCAGTGGAAGACGTTCGACTTTATAAAGTCATTAAGGACAGGTTTATAATAGGCTCTTAGAGATATGACCTCTCAAAATTGTTATTTCCTCATGACGATCCACCTGTAACAACCATGATGATTCACGATAGAAACACTAAAAGAATTCTCATGAACAATGGGAGCTTAATAGAAGTACTATTCTATTATTATTTTAGAAGGTTGAAGCTATCTAATAGAAAATTATAGGCATACTAGCGTCCTATAATTGGTGATGGTACCGAAGAAAAGTAAAAGTAGAGGATATGAGTAGACTCCATAGATCTAAATAAGGCATCTTTAAAGGATTATTATCCTTTGCCTCAGATATATCAATTAGTGGATGGAATAGTTGGGCATAAGTTACTGAGCTCCATTGGTGCATACTCTAGTTATAAATAGATTAAAGTGAAGATGGAAGACAAAGAGAGTAATTTTTTCATCACCAACTGAGTTACCTTTTATTATACTATTATGCCTTTCAGACTAAAAATCATAGGTGCCACTTATCAAAGTCTGGTAAACAAAGGGAAGAACAAATAGGTTTACGTGGACGACATGTTAACTAAGAGCATAAGAGGAGAAAACCACATCAACGACCTCAATCAAACCTTTGACGAGATGGAGAAATACTAGATAAAGCTGAAGGTAACCAAATGTATGTTCACAGTCAAGACTAGAAAAGTTTTGGGCTTTATCGTGAATCAAAGGGGCAAAGAGGACAATCCTAACAAGATCCATTCGTTGATCAGTATGCATCCTCCCAGAAGAAATAAGGAAATACAAAGCCTAATAGGCCGAGTAGCAACTCTGAATATATGTATATATAGAGCCACAGATAAATACCTCCCATTCTTGAAAGTGATTAAAACTTCTTTCGAACGTAGGGAGGAATTCCAAACTTCTTTTCTGGAGCTGAAAAATATATAGGAAGAGACTCATTACTGGCAAGGCCAATCCTGGAGAAAACTATACTTTCATTTGGCGGTGTCAGAGGCAGCAGTCAACTCGACTATAGTAGAAAGTGATGAAGAAATCCAAAATCGGTATACTATATGAGCAGAGCTGCTACTGGTACAGAAATTATATATTTCATAATGGAGAAGTTGGCTCTAATTGTGATAGTGGCATCTAGGAAGATAAAGGAGTACTTTCAATCCCACTCTATAATGGTCTAGACCGACCTCCCACTTCGACAAACTATCCACAAACCTGAGAAATCTAGCAGGTCGATGGTACGGGTGATAGAATTGGGTGAATATAAAATTTCATATGAGCCAAGGACTGAAATATAAGGCCAAGTCGTAGAAGATTTCATTGCAGAATTAATCTATGAGGAGAATAGATCAGCCAAAACAACAACTGTTATCCCAATCGAGCAGATCCAACATTAAGTCGAGTAAATCTAACATCTAGCCCAACACTCTATTGCAGTTCTAACCGAGCATATCCAGAGCCTAGTGGAATCCTCACCCAAAGAAAATAAGCCTAGCTATAGCGGGAAGTTTACTGCACAACTATTTTAAGATGGTTCTCTAGTACAGGGAGACTTTTAGCACGATATTCTAGTATGGAAGGTACTCATGGATGGGTTATCGTGTGTAAGCGATAACAAAGCTGGTTTGATAGTCAACACACTTGATGGGGCTAAAATAGAATATGCTATGCATTTCAAATTTGGAGTATGCAACAATGAAGTGGAATACGAGGATTTAATCATGGGATTGGATTTAGTTGTATCACCTGAAGCCGAGCAGATAATGGCTCAGAATAATTTAGAGCTAGTGGTGAACTAGGTGCTGGGAGAATATGAAGCAAGAGAGGGAAACACGTTAAAATATCTTACAAGGGTAAAATTGCTAATCCCAAAGATAAAAGAACTCCAGGTGATTAAAATCCTCAGAATTAAAAATACCAGAACAAACGCATTAGCTTATCTGGCATCAAATACCAAGGTCGAACTAAGGAGAACTATACCTGTAGAAATATTGTTGCAGAGTAGCATTGACTTGAAAGAGTTTAATTTCCTAGAGATAACTATGGGCCCATCCTAGAAGGACCCAATTGTCACATACTTGGAAGAAATTATTCTACTAGCCAGTCAGAAGGAGGCGAGGTGACTTCATTACAAAGAAGTACGTCATGAATGGGAGAGTGTTGTACAAGAGAGGCTTTACAGTCTCAATAATGAGATGTGTTAACCCTACGGAATCACCAGACCTAGTTAAATATATACATGAAGGGTAATGTGGTGCCCACACAGCAGGTCGGGCACTCGTGAAGTGAATAGCCATCCAAGGATATTATTGGCCACAATTAGGAAAGACTTTGAAGAATACATGCAGAAGTACGATATATGCCAGAGGTTCGGAGTGATGCACGAAAGATCAGGAGTCGAGCTTATGTACCGATCGCATCATCGTAGCTTTTTCCATCTAAGTTATGGATATGGTTGGCCCAATATCGATGACCAAAGGAAGGTTCATATATTTGGTAGTAGCACTTGACTACTTTATAAAATGGGTGGAGGCCAAACCACTCATAGATATGACTTATGCAAAAGTCTACCAGTTTATATGAAAGAATATGATAAGTAGGTATACGATCCCTCATGCTCTCATTGCTGACCATGACACCCAGTTTGACAATGATGAGTTTCAAAAGGCTAAAATAAAAAAATTTCATTCATCACTAGATCATCCAGAATAAAATGAGCAGATAGAGGTCATGAATCGAATTTTTCTAGATAGGATGAAAAAGAGGCTAGAATCAGCCAAAGAAAATTAGATAAATGAACTATAAACTGGGTTATAGGCCTACAGGACAACACTGTGAAGAACAATAAAAGAATCACCCTATATATTATCTTTTGGTTGTGAAGCCATGGTCCTAGTTGAGGTCAGCCTCCCAAGCTATAGGGTTCAAAATTTTGATTCTTCTAGAAGTGATTTTACAAGAAGATTGGATCTAGACCTGATAAATGAAGCCAATGAGGTAGAAGCTCTTATGATAGCATCCTACAATTAGCTCACAATAAATTTTACTATAAAAGGGTCAAACCAAGCACTCCAAAGAGGGGAATTCGTCTTGAAGAAGGTTACATAAAAGTCTAATAAGTTGGAAGAAAACTAACATGGTCCCTATCGTGTGGCTAAAGTTGTACGACCTAGTACATTTAGAATTGAAACTCTAAAAGGGGAACCATTAAAAAATCCTTAGAATTAAGAGCACCTCAAGAGGTACTATCATTGAGAAATCTTTTAGTTATTGAGGAAGAAGAATGTAGATTGAGTTTAAAAAATTTGTACGAGCAAAAGTCAATACATGAAAATACTCATTACCTATTATTTCATTTTTATGATTATCATATTCTTATTAACATTTATTCGAATGTTAGATCAGGACGGTCGAAGACAACCCAATTGATCCATGCATGTCTTTGACTGCATAAAATGCTTAGAAGATGGTGTATCGCTAAGATCCAATAACATAACTTTCCTTAATTAGATAAGCACATCTCTGACTTTTATAAAAAAATTATAGATCAGGTCAACCTAAACCGACCCGATGAATCCACGCACGTATTTGACTACATAAAATGCTTGGAAGAGGGTGTATCGATAATATCCAGTCACATACGATTCTTAAATTGGATAATGCTCGTCTTTGAGTGCACCAAAAATTATGGATTAGGTCGGCCTAACCCGGCCCAGTTGATCCACGCACATCTTTGACTTCACAAAATGTTTGGAAGAGGGTGTGTCGACAAGGTCCGATCACATAACTTTCTTAAATTAGATAATGCATATCTTTGACTTTACCAAAAAAATTATAGATCAGGTAGGCCTAAGCCGATCCAATTGATCCATGCACGTCTTTGACTGCATAAAATTCTTGGAAGAGGGTGTATCAATAAGATCTAGTCACATACCTTTCCTAAATTGGATATTCACGCTTTGACTGCACCAAAAATTATAGATCAGGTCAGCCTTAGCTAACCAAACTGAGCAATGCACATCTTTGACTGCATAAAATGCTTGGAAGATGGTGTACTGATAAAAGTCGATTATATACCTTTCCTAATTAGATAATACATGGCTTTGACTGCACTAATAATTGTAGATCAGGTCGGCTTAAGTCGACCCAATTGATCCGGTCACGTCTTCGACTGAACAAAATGCTTGGAAGAGGATGTGGTGACAAGATTCGACCACTTACCTTTCCTAATTAGATAACTAAAATAGTTCACTCTCTAAGGGAACTAGTAAGCAAAGGCTAAGAGATACTAGCAAGACTCATAATAAAACATGGATTAAAATTAAAAGTTGAGTAAATCCAACCATGTAAATCCACGAAAAAAGAAATATTTGAAGATGGAAACATAGTACACAAAGAATGATATAAATAAACTATCATTAATACTAATTCATAAATTATTCAAATAATTTGTTCTTAATTCAACATGCTTCACAAAAACTGTTTACCAAAATAAGAGCTAAATAAAAACAAAAGGAAGCAAGCTAAGCAACAACGTCCTTTGAAGCCAATTCTAGCTTCCCAACAGTATAAGGTTCTTCTTCAACAACCTTTTTATTCCCAATGACCTGGAGCTCATCATGAGAAGATGACCCTACTTTGGTTAGGCGAGCATCCTCCTCATCTTCCTCCTCATCTAAGGCTTTTGCTTCATTATCATCTCCCTCCCACGCTATGATGACTTCAGTAACGTCATGGTAGAGTGTAGCTACCCTCTTTTTTATCTCTTTATATCCCTTGAGAAGACCATAGTTTTATCAATGATATATTCCTTGGATTATTTTAAGGCCTTCACATCTTATTCTCTATCTATGGAAGAAATAACTAAAGCCTCTAAAAGTTTGACCTTTAGATCATTAAACTGGTCTTTGGCAACTTTGAGATCTTATTACAAAAGCTCGATCTCTTCTTTAGTCTTTATGAGCTCTTCCACCTTGCTCATTATCTGATCGTCATTTTCTTTAAGCTTAGTATGTGCCTTAGACAGATCGTCCTCAAAAGATTTGATATTTTCTTCAAACCCCTCTTTAGAACTCCTAAGCTCATCACATATATTAAGGGAAGACAACTTTCTCCCTCGGAATGGCGGTGGCCATGTTACCATGTGAAACATGAAATGAAATAAATTAGCTAAAGGAAAAAATATCACACGGGAAAAGAATAATAAAAGACGACCAGGTTCAACTTACTGTAAAGGCCTTGTGGGAAGAAAAGTTCTAAAGGTTGTCAACATCTAGAGTTAGCATTAACTTAAAGTCAGGGTTGTAACCCATATAGCTCAGAACCTCAGAAGTATTGACGGTATTCGGAAATATAGAGTTCGGATTTATCCAGCGTTCCTCCTTGGTCACAGGAGGGTCAATCTTGAAAGTCTCAAAATGACCATAGGAAGACGAATAGTTCCCTCTCTTGAATAACCGTTGAGCAGGTCGTCCATCAATAGAAATTTTTCTTTAATAATAGGCTTGCATAATTTTAGATCCCTGGCTGATGGGTCATCCAAAGGGCTTTTTCTTACCACCCTGCCTCTCCTTAGAGACCTTACCCTTGTCTTTCTTAATAATTTTCTTCTTCCTGGCCTCTTCAATGGCCAACTTTGCTGCCTTGGTATTTGTGAGCTAAGATATATCCTAATTTTTTTTCTTAGTGCGAGCCTATTACTTAGCCTTCTTGGTATCTGCTCACTGAGCTAATTTTTTAAGCTTCTTAGCTCGGATCTCCTTCAAATTGTCCTTAGAAACATTTACAGGACCCATGATAAATGAGCTGGAGTTTGGAGTTGATGCTTCACAAAAACATGGATAAACTAGTAATTAGATAGATATGAACTATAGAAGCATGCAAAAAAGAAGGACGACCTAAGACTTATGAAAATATCTCACCTTTTTGGACCTGTTGGTCGGTCTCTTCATCATCACCTTCAACCTATTCGACCTCCACCTTATTTTTCTCCTCTTCTATAGAACTCTCCTTATCATCATTAACAAGCTTGGTGGCTTATATAGGTAAATGTCAATAGTACTGATGCTCAGATAATTTGTCATTATCCTAAACCTCTTGGGGGGGTAAACATCCTCATAGATTCGAAATGAAGACTCACCTAATCAGCCTCATTAAGCTCTTATCCAAAGAAAATGCCATTTTTTTCAATAAGTTTGAGGAGCACTAGTCTTGAGGAATGTTGATACCTCTTTTTTGGGTCGTCGAAAAAGAACTCCCATGCACCAGAAATATAGAAGAACTTGGTCTTCCAATTACGATTGCTGGTTTGGAAAACTTGGACTATTTTGGTGTTAGACTTCCTGGGAGAAAATTAGTATTATCCTGGGATTTTATGGTTATCCTTTAAGCCAAACACAAACCAAAATATGTTCCCATTTATATCAAACCCACCATATTTCTTCCAGACTATCATTGCTCCAACAATAGACTTGTAGGAATTTGGAGGAAGTTGTGTGACGCCCCGAACCGACTTTAGAGTAAATGTCGGTCTTAACTCGCATCCAAGTCCGAGGGTCAAGGGGGAAGGGGGAAAATACATTTAATTTATTTAAGAAAATGTTTAATAAAAAAATTTCATATTAAAGAAAAATCATTTATTATCGAATTATTCAACATTAATTAAATTCCATTATTAAAAAATGACATTTAATCATTTTATGGAAGCATCATTTTAAAATACCATTCAAACATAATTAATACAAAATAATGCCATGTATTATTACAAACCAAGGTTCCAAGTTCAAAGTCCAAATTTAAATAGTACAACCGATACATAATTAAATATCGAATATTGCCGCTACGGGATAGCGGTAATCAGAGCTCTAACAACGATCGGAACTCTCGGGAACCTTACCGATACAAGCCTTTGCATCCTTACCTAATGTACCTGTGGGTTTTGCAAAGTAGGTATGAGCGGAATGCTCAGTAGGGTGGGAGATACTAAGCAATAATTTTGTACTAAAATACTATACATATGCAGTATATTTTAATATTTAAAGAAAACAATTTATTCAATTTATGCAAATGAATGCAACTATATGCAACGCTCCCGGGCTAGATGCCCAAACTCACACTTTAATCCAATTCATGTCTCGTGCCAGAGATTTATTTAATTGTATATTAGTCCTTAACAATTTATTGACTTAAGTGCCTTTAACTTAAGAATATTCTCATTCTTAATTATTTATTGCGAGATTCATCAATCTTTGCCGTACAGTCTAGCCATCAGTCCTGGACTTCATGGGCTCTACACCATCGGTCTTCAGTTGCCATATGCTCTTCTGCACAGGCTTTGGGGTCTTTCACCACTAGGAACGTCATGCCCTACTTAATTCTTGGCATCATCCAGGTATCCTTTCTTATATTTTTCACATGTTTCACATTTCATATATTTCATTATTCTCATCATTTTCCCAGTTCATTATTCTTTTCACTTTCACTTGTGTTACACTTTATTATTTATCACTTTCTTTATTTCTTCAATTAAACTCGGTCGGGGATGCCATAAATGCAACACCGTTTTCGAATATTATTTCCATAGAACTCATTATTTTCTCTTACCAAAAATATATCATTGATTTCTTTTTATCAAACTCACTTCATACATTTAATTGCAAAATAAATTCTTGACAGCATACTATTCACTCTATTTACGATAATGCCACTACTATTTGTTTTACACAAATATTATCCTTTTAAATGCATTTAATCATAATAATTTCACCAAAAGTCGTTTTATAACTTCTCAAAAATATATTTATGACATTTCCAACATAATTTCAGTAATAAATTCCAAATTTCATAAAAAGAGTTTATTTTCATTTTAAATAGCTAGAAAACCCATATTTAAGCCTTTAATCTTTATTTATGAAATTAATAAAATAGGGCTGCATTTTTTTCATATTTCTAAAAACATGTTAAAACAGTATACTCCATCTTTAATCATCTTCAACTTTTTACACTAGTTCCATGGATTTCTACCTAAGAAATCCTCCAAAATGCTACTAACATGCTCATAATTATGAAGTCTTTCACCATAATCATTTTCTCAATATTTCATGATATAATGATTCATTATAAATATAATAACATCATTTATAATTATTTCAACTTCAAAACTAATTCTAGCATGAAAATCATAATTTTCAACAAGGCAAAATAAGCAAAATACTTCCATTTTTAAGCATGATTTTCACTACTTTAACACATGATTTTAAGCTTTAGAAAAGAGTTGAGAGGAGAAACCTATTTGGATAATATGGAAGATGAATATAATCAAGAAAGAAGTCCAAGAATAAGATCCAAAAATAACTCCAAAGTAAGGTCCAAACTTGTAATATTAAGCTCCAAAAACTTGCTGAAAAGATTTTTTTCAAGTTTTTTCACCCTTATGTGGTTGTTCTAAGGTGTTTATATACCCAAAATAAAGTATTTGGGTGGTTTTATGGAGGGTATATAAGGGGGTTATGGGTTTGGAAGCTTGTATGGGTGAAGAGAGAGTGTGTAGGAGGTAGTGAAACTTAGACAAAAATCTGCTGAGTTGATTTTTGTTTAGCCTCCCTCACCTCTCTCTTATAATCACACTACAACTCACACCATAATGACAACCCAAAAGATGTTTCCCACTCATCATAATACTCCATGGATGGCCATCATACACCATCTCAAAAGATGGGCTAGTGGGAATAAGAATCAAGCCAACAAAGTGAGGTGGAAAATCATATTTTTTTCATGGCTGGCCAAGTAGAAATTACCCTAAAAGAAGCATTAGATGAATTATTTTGGAAATGTCCAAGAAGAGAAAGTTGCTCAAAATTAAATTTTAAGTCTGTATAGTGATTTTCAAAATTTTCTGAGCAATTTTATGTTTTGACAAAAATAATAATATTTTATTTATTTATTCATTTTTTGACTTTTGACCCCATGGAACTCTTAGGCCTATTTTTAATATCCCATAAATATGGTCAAATTATTTTTAACCCCAATAAAACATCCTACAAAAATCCCACAAGTTGTAGTTTATGTGTTGGTACTATTCATGTCACAATTCTATAACTTATGTTATATCTAACCAATATCTGTTTAAACAATTCTAATAGTTTTAGAATAATACGGAGAATGCGAATAAATAACCATACGAACTCGTACAACGTGAAAATAAAGCAAAATGAATTAATATTATCGAATAATTCGATTACCACAGGATGATGAGAACAAAATAAAAGGGGCAGGTATTACATTCTCCCCTCCTTAGGAGATTTCGTCCCCGAAATTAAAACCAAATCATTCGAAAAGATGAGGATGTTCTGCTCGCATTTCGGCTTCTCGTTCCCATGTTGCTCCTTTGACACCATGGGATTCCCAAAGGAGTTTCACCAATGGGATGGCCTTATTACGTAGGACTCTATCCTCACGATCCAAGATGGATATAGGTCGTGTCAAAACAGTGATATCTTCTTCCAGCTCTATGTTATCCCAGTTGATGACATGTCGTGGGTCATGAAGATACTTCTTCAGCATCGAAACATGGAATACATTATGAACACGAGCTAACTGCAGAGGTAATGCTAAACGATATGAGACATTCCCAATTCGTTCCAGAATCTCAAAAGGATCAATAAAACATGGAGTGAGTTTACCCTTCTGCCCAAATCTTTGGCTTCCGACCCATGCCCGAACTTTCAATAACACACGGTCACCTATTAAAAAGTCCAAAGGGATGCGTCGACTATCGACATAATTCTTTTGCCGATCCTGAGCCGTGACAAGTCTCTATCGGATCAACTGAACCTTGTCTATCATCTCCTTGATTAGATCATAACTAGTGAGGTGCTTCTCGCCAACCTCTTCCCAACATACAGGAGAACGACATGGCCTTCCATACAAAGCCTCAAAAGGAGCCATCTCAATGCTGGCCTGATAACTGTTATTGTAAGAGAACTCTCCAGATGAAAATTCTTATCCCAACTCCCTTGGAAATCTAGCTCACAAGATCTCAACAAGTCTTCTAAAGTCTGAATCGTACGTTCTGATTGTCCATCTATCTCTGGATGGTATGTTTTACTCAAATTCAGTTCTGTATCCAACTCTTGTTGAACCTTTTTCCAGAATTGAGAAACAAATCGTGGATCTCTATCTGAAATAATCGTCAGAGGGATTTCATGAAGTTGGATTATCTCTCGAATATACAACCTTGATAACTTGGCTATATTATCCGTAACCTTCATCGGGAGGAAATGAGCCGACTTAGTGAGACGGTTTACAATAACCCAAACTACGTCGTGACCCCGTTCAGATCGAGGTAGAGCAGTGACGAAGTCCATCGTGATATGTTCCCATTTCCACTCGGCTATAGGGAGTGGTTGCAGCAACCCTGCTGGTTTCTTGTGCTTAGCTTTTACCTGCTGATAAGTATAGCACCTTGCAACAAATTCAGCCACATCTCTCTTCATATCGGACCACTAGAAATCCCTACAAAGGTCCTTATACATCTTTGTTTCCCCGGGGTGTATACTAAACCGTGACTGGTGGAATTTTTCCAAAACCTCTTCCCGTAGTTCTCTAATGGTCGGAACAATCAACCTGCCCTTATGACGTACGCCACCATCCTTGTCCATCATGAGAGTATCAAACTCACCACTAACCTGAATACGATCCCTGAACTACACAATCTCTTCTTCGAGTGACTGAGCATCGAGGACTTTCTGATGAGCAAGTGGCCTCGATATTATTCCCCATAAGTAGGCCCTATCACTCCCCCTTGAGCATGCAATCCAAAATTTTGCAGTTCACTGTACATCCTTCGTCGATAGAACTTCATCGCAGCTAAGGAAGGTTCTGACTTCATACTTAGAGCATCTACCACTACGTTGGCCTTTCCGGGATGATACTCTAAGGTAAAGTCATAATCTTCCAGGAGTTCAATCCATCTTCGTTGTCGCAAATTGAGATCTCACTGAGTGGAGATGTACTTGAGGCTCTTGTGATCTGAGAATACTTCAAATTGTTCACCATAGAGATAGTATCTCCACATCTTGAGAGCAAACACTACAGCTGCTAACTCTAAGTCATGGGTGGGGTAGTTTCTTTCATGTATCTTGAGCTGTCAGGATGCATAGGCAATTACTTGAACCAATTGCATGAGCAGAGCACTGAGTCCTGATCTAGAGCATCGTAATACACTGTATAGCCTTTCCCGCTCGGGGAGAATGAGAACTGGTGCCGATGTGAGCCTAACTTTCAACTCTTGAAAGGCAGCTTCACATTCACCTGACCACTCGAAGCGAACATCCTTTTGTGTCAGATGAGTAAGAGGCAAGGCAATCTTGGAGAAGTCCTAAACGAATCTCTGATAATAACCAGCTAATCCGAGGAAACTTCTCACTTTAGTAACTGACTTAGGTCTGTCCTAACTAAGAACTTCTTCAACCTTGGATGGGTCGACCAAAATTCCAGCTCCAGATACCACGTGGTCAAGGAATCTGGCTTCATCCATCCAAAACTTGCACTTGCTGAATTTTGTAAATAACTTATTCTCTATAAGAACCTGAAGAGTAGTGCGAAGATGCTCCTCGTGATCGACATCAGAGGATGAGTACACCAGAATGTCGTCAACAAAGACCACTACAAACTGATCTAACTACGGGCAGTAGATACGGTTCATAAGGTCCATAAAAGCTGCTGGAGCATTCGTTAGGACAAAAGACATAACTAAGAACTCGTAATGACCATATCGAGTGCGAAACACTGTTTTGGGAATATCTTCTTCCTTGACTCGTAACTTATGGTAACCAGATCGAAGGTCAATTTTAAAAAATCTGCTTGCTCCTCGAAGTTGGTCAAATAAGTCATCAATCCGTGGCATAGGATACTTATTCTTTATAGTTACCCTGTTCAATTATCTGTAATCAATGTAAAGTCGGAGATAATTATCTTTCTTCTTGGCAAATAATACTGGTGCTCCCCACGGAGACACACTTGGTTGTATAAATCCTTTGCTCGATAAATCTTCTAACTGGGTCTTCAATTCCCGCAACTCTGCCGGAGCCATTCTATGAGGAGGAATAGAAACGGGTGAAATGTCGTGATGAATATAAATGGCAAAATCAATATCTCGGCACGGAGGCAAACTAGAGAGGTCTTCAGGAAAAACATCAAGAAATTCTCGGACAACTAAAAGGTCTGATAAGGTGCGAATAGGCTCTTCTTGAGCGACAATACTACTCAACCAACCAAAGAAATGTCATTGCTCTCGAACCGTAGAGAACTTACATGGATAGTCGACACTTCGTTCATTGTTGAAACAATAACGAGATCTGTCTGGAAGTAGTACTGAGACACTATGTCGGTGGCACTCAATAATGGCACCGAAACATGACAGCCAATCCATACCAGTATCACCTCAAATCCATCCATGTCCATCAGTATTAAATCATATTCCAGAATAAAATCTCCCCCAACAACTATGCAACTTCTACAAATCTTGTTCAGAATAACACCACTACCTACGGGTAATCCTACGAAGATCGGGGGACTAAAATTCTCTACGTCAAGACCCAAACAGAATGCTAAGGAACTCGATATAAAGGAATGAGATGCACCTGAATCGAATAATGATTTAACCCATGTACTGAATAATAAAATAATACCTTCCATGACTAAAGGATTCTAGAGAGGCGTTGAGTGCTAGGTAAGAGCATAAGCATGACCTGGATTGAATCTGCTAGCCTGGCCACCATTAGTTTGAGTCTGTTCACGATTTCCCAGATTTGGACGAGGCATACCGGAACTATGCATAGGTTGTTTTTGAGGTCCTGAGATGGGTTATTTTTGCTATTGTGAAGGGAAAGATTGACTGGGATTTCTTTCAGATAAGATATTGCCATTTTGATAGCTTCCTTGATGTCCCCTGTTATCCTGCTGAGGACACTCTCGCATCATATGATCCGTGGACCTGTAAATAAAGCAAGCCCTCGGGGATGTTGGTCTCTGGTTGTTACTTATCTCTCCTGCTCCTGTTCTGATGTTGGCAACGAAACCCCTATTTTCGTATCTGAATTTCTTCCCATTAGTAGAAGACCCACCATTCAACTTTGGTTGGGTCCCGCCAGAAATTCTTTTCTTATCCCTAATGACTCGGGAGTCTTCAGCCTCGAGCTCTAGGCGGTTCTCCTTGTTTACTACCATCCCGAAATCTAGATGGTCAAAACCCACCACAAGCTTACGGATGTGAGGATTTAATCCTTTCACAAATAATCTTGTCTTCTCGGTGTCATCGGATCTGACAGACTTTACGTGCTTGACTAGGCTTTCAAACTGGGCTTGATATTCGTTCACTGACAGCTTTCCTTGAATCAACTGGGCGAACTCATCTTTCTTAGCGTCTTTATACGCTCGGGTAAAATACCGATCAAGGAATACTGTTTTGAACTTATCCCATTCCACGGTCTCGGTGACACTGGCAAGGTGAGTGGCCCACCATCGTTGAGCCTGTTTTGTGAGTTGGAAGGTTGCCAACTTAACTTTATGTCTAGATGGAACATCAAGAACATCCATGACTCGGGTAACTTCCTCGAGCCATTCTTCTGCGGCATCGGAGCCGGTAGAACCATTGAAGGTAGGAGAGTTTAACCGCCTGAACTCCTTCAATATGGATGCCACTATGGAACTTTCAACGGAACCACTGTGGTTACCCCTTTCACGTTAGGATAAAGTGTCAGCCAATAGATGTTCGGCATCTTCCATACGTTTAAGTCCATTGCTCTCGACTTCAATGCTAGTTCGCTTGGGAGGCATCCTAAATGATATAAGGTGAGTTTAACACAATGGTAAAAAGGGAAATCGTACTAGGGAATATTAATGTGAATTCATATCGCCACACACGTCGAACCTAATGCTCTGATACCAAGTTGTGACGCCTCGAATCGGATTTAGAGTAAATGTCGGTCTTAACTCGCATCCAAGTCTGAGGGTCAAGGGGGAAGGGGGAATGTTTAATAAAAATTGTCATATTAAAGAAAAATCATTTATTCTCGAATTATTCAACATTAATTAAATTCCATTATATAAAAAAATGACATTTAATCATTTTGTAGAAGCATCATTTTAAAATACCATTCAAACATAATTAATACAAAATAATGTCGCCCTGTATTATTACAAACCAAGATTCCAAGTTCAATGTCCAAATTTAAATAGTACAACTACTACATAATTAAATATCGAATATTGTCGCTACGAGATAGCGGTAATCAGAGCTCTAACAACGACCGAAACTCTCGGGAACCTTACCGATACAAGTCTTTGCGTCCTTACCTGAAGTACCTGCGGATTTTGGAAAGTAGGTATGAGCGGAATTCCCAGTAGGGTGGGAGATAATAAGCAATAATTTTGTACTAAAATACTATATATATACAGTATCTTTTAATATTTCAACAAAACAATTTATTCAATTTATGCAAATGAATGCAACTATATGCAACGCTCCCGGGCTAGATGCCCAAACTCACACTTTAAGCCAATTCATGTCTCGTGCCAGAGACTTATTTAATTGTATATTAGTCCTGAACAATTTATTGACTTAAGTGCCTTTAACTCAAGAATGTTCTCATTCTTAATTATTTATTGCAAGATTCATCAATCTTTGCCTTAAAGTCTAGCCATCAATCCTGGACTTCACGGGCTCTACACCATCAGTCTCCAGTTGCCATATGCTCTTTTGTACAGGCTTTGGAGTCTTTCACCACTAGGGACGTCATGCCCTACTTAATTTTTGGCATCATCCAAGTATCCTTTCTTATATTTTTAACATGTTTCACATTTCATATATTTCATTATTCTCATCATTTTCCAAGTTCATTATTCTATTCACTTTCACTTGTGTCACACATTATTGTTTATCACTTTATTTATTTCTTCAATTAAATTCGACCGAGGTTGCCATAAATGCAACACCGTTTTCGAATATTATTTCCGTAAAACTCATTATTTTCTCTTAGCAAAAATATATCATTCATTTCTTTTTATCAAACTCACTTCATACATTTAATTGCAAAATAAATTCTTGATAGCATACTATTCACTGTATTTATGATAATGCCACTACTATTTGTTTTACACAAATATTATCCTTTTAAATGCATTTAATCATAATAATTTCACGAAAAGTCATTTTATAACTTCTCAAAAATATATTTAGGACATTTCCAACATAATTTCAGTAATAAATTCCAAATTTCTTAAAAAGAGTTTATTTTTATTTTAAATAGCTAGAAAACCCGTATTTAAGCCTTTAATCTTTATTTATGAAATTAATAAAATAGGGCTGCATTTTTTTCATATTTTTAAAAACATGTTAAAACAGTATACTCCATCTTTAATCATCTTAATTAGTGAACCCATAAATTACTTCAACTTTTTACACTGGTTCCATGGATTTCTACCTAAGAAATCCTCCAAAATGCTACTAACATGCTCATAATTATGAAGTCTTTCACCATAATTATTTTCTCAATATTTTATGATATAATGATTCATTATAAATATAATAATATCATGTATAATTATTTCAACTTCAAAACTAATTCTAGCATGAAAATCATAATTTTCAATAAGGCAAGATAAACAAAATACTTCCATTTTAAAGCATGATTTTCACTACTTTAACACATGATTTTAAGCTTTAGAAAAGAGTTTAGAGGAGAACCATACTTGGATAATATGGAGGATGAATATAAGCAAGAAATAAGTCCAAGAATAAGCTCCAAAAATAACTCCAAAGTAAGCTCCAAACTTGTAATATTAAGCTCCAAAAACTTGCTGAAAAGATTTTTTCAAGCTTTTTAACCCTTATGTGGTTGTTCTAAGCTGTTTATATGCCCAAAATAAAGTATTTTGGTGATTGTATGGAGGGTAGAGAAGGGGGTTACGGATTTGGAAGCTTGTATGGGTGAAGAGGGAGTGTGTAGGAGGTAGTGAAACTTAGACAAAAATCTGCTGAGTTGATTTTTGTTTGGCATCCCTCACCTCTCTCTTATAATCACACTACAACTCACACCCATAATGACAACCCCAAAGATGTTTTTCACTCTTCATAACACTCCATGGATGACCATCATACACCAGCTCAAAAGTGGGGCTAGTGGGAATAAGAATCAAGCCAACAAAGTGAGGTGGAAAATCATATTTTTTTCATGGCTGACCGAGTAGAAATTATCCTAAAAGAGATGCAAGATTAATTATTTTGGAAATGTCCAAGAAGATAAAGTTGTTCAAAATTAAATTTTAAGTCGGTATGGTGATTTTCAGAATTTTCTGAGTACTTTTATGTTTTGACAAAAATAATAATATTTTATTTATTTATTAATTTTTTGACTTTTGACCCCATGGAACTCTTAGGACTATTTTTAGCATCCCATAAATATGGCTAAATTATTTTTAACCCCAATAAAACATCCTACAAAAATCGCGCAAGTTGTAGTTTACGTGTCGGTACTATTCATGTCACAATTCTACAACTTATGTTATATCTAACCAATATTTGTTCAGACAATTATAATAGTTTTAGAATAATACTTATAATATGAATAAATAACCATAAGAACTCGTGCAACGTGAAAATAAAGCAAAATGAATTAATATTATCGAATAATTCAATTACCACAGGATGATGAGAACAAAATATAAGGGGCGGGTATTACAAGTTGAGTAAGCGTCACTCCAAACCCCTTTAAGAGGGATCTTATTCAGGGATGGAGAGGAAGACGAACTCCCATATAAGGATCCCAAAGAGGAAAACAGGCCTCATTATCATTTCTCTTATTGCAAGATCTCTCCTTCGTGCCAGGAATCTAATGATTACATCATTTGTTATGGAATATAGGATCCTCTAATCATCTAGATCCTTAGCTCTGACATTATTTTTTTACCATCTAACATCAGAGGTGGTAGGATCATAAGCGGTGGTAGACACCTCTTTTAGGTCCACCTTTTCATCTATTAAAGGAACCTCAACTGGTTTGTTGGAGGGCGACTATTTAGCCATTAAGGCTTTCTCCATAGAATTCAGGAGGTCAAAAGAAGTAGTATTACTAGTGTTGATGTAAAAAATTAGGTCACTCTAATAATTCAATCACAGATAAATAAATAAGACAAAAGATTTTAAAGTGGTTCAGCCTTATAAGAGTGGCCTACGTCCACTGTTGTTGTATTGCTGAGTGTTTAAGAATTCTCGATTACAAGAAATTCCGTTCCGGATTC
The DNA here is from genome assembly GCA_949130495.1 of Sambucus nigra. Taxonomy (NCBI): domain Eukaryota; kingdom Viridiplantae; phylum Streptophyta; class Magnoliopsida; order Dipsacales; family Adoxaceae; genus Sambucus; species Sambucus nigra. The sequence goes on from OX422210.1 coordinate 184,415,823, forward strand.
GGTCCCCCCACAATGAGGATTGTACAATGTATTTATAGCCCCGAGGTTGTAATGTGAAAGGGTAATACATTAAATGATATACATATGAAAGGGTAATACATTTAATGCCCTATTTGCGTGTGCGTCTGAATGATAGCCATTTAATGAATCAGTTGAACTGTTGGTTATCCAGCTATTAATGCTTTGTTCGAGATGCAGCTCGGACCAATGAGTTGCTCGGACCGCCTAAGCTTCTCGGTATTCAAGAGTTCCTCGGACAGGTATTGTTCCTCGAAGCATGTGAGTTCCTCGGGTAAGCAGTGTTCCTCGGGGAACTAGTCTTCCTCGTTGTAGTCTTGTTCCTCAGAGCGTGTGGGTTCCTCGGACGTGTTTGTTGTTGCCATGTAGATAGCCGCGTGTCTTCATATGATTGGTCCACGTAAGCAGATTAAATTTGGTATCAACAGAAGCCCCCAATGTTTCATAGTTCGAAATTTGAGGAGTATGAAACATTATTTCTCGGAAAGTGGTAGCTTTAAATAGTCTTCCTGATTTTTAGGAGCATTTCCCTTGTATTTATTTCTCATTCCCAATTCGTAGAATCATGCTTTTTTGGACTTTTCTGCGTGCTTCGATTCCCGCATCACTTTTCGTCTTTTTAGCCGCTTTGTTCGCTTTGATTCCCGCGCCAATATTTAATGCCCTTTTAGCCGCCGGTAACGTAATCATCCTTTTTTGTAATCATTACTTCACCATTTCCCAAGGCAAGGTATTTAAACTTCACAGACACTCCCATCGTCTTCTACCTTTTCAAATTTTTATCTTCGAGTTTTTTTATTGTCTCTTCCTACTCTCTTGTGCGTTCATCTTTTTCGTCGTTCGTTGTCAGCCGATCCATTCTTTTCCTGTAAGATTTTCTTCCTTCATCTTTATTTCTTTATTCACCATGGTTTACCCCGTTGATTCTCTTGAGAAATTTCGTTCTGATTTCTCCATTCCCTCTTGGGTTGTCTTGGAAGAGCTTTCTGAGCCTTCTAATTACATCCATTTGGCTAAGGGACATTGGTTCCCTAGTCCCTTTTTTGCTGAATGTGAATTTTCTTTTCCACCAAATTCTTTGTGTCTGGAATTCTGTCAGTACTTTGACGTTGTTCCTGCACGAATAACCCCCAACACATGGAGAATAGTTAATGGGGTGCATTAAATCAAGTGCATGGAACTCGTATAGGAATTCAAGAAATCATGTACTGCTATAGATGGGCAGTCAATGAAAATATTTATTATTTAAAAACTAGATTTTTAAATAGAGCCTTAGTAGTTAATCTCCCTGATGCCAATAGGGATTATTTTGAACATGGGGTTGTCATAAAAAATTGGCAACACCCTCCATTGACTTGAGATGAGGTCTACCAGGGTCCCAGATGCCCTCCTTATGGGAATGGGATAGGTTATCTTTATTTCATTTTATTTATTTTAAATTCATGTTTCTTTTGTGTTTGATAAAATGTGCCACTAATAACAAATGTTTATTTATTTGCAGTTGATAACAAGAGAAAGTTCCCAAAAGAAGCAGATGTCAATATAAGGCATTTGAAACTTATCTGGAGTCTGCATCAAAGTGTTGCCGATGAACACATTAGATCAGCTTCGTATTTGCTCCAGTACAAGAGCTACACCACCTCCTTCACTGCTCGTCCTGTGATCAGTGAGGCAGAGCCAGTATCAGCCTCTGTAAGTTCTTCGCCTGAATATCATATTCCTTTGAGCGAAAGGATGAAGAAGAGAATACCTCCCACCTTGTTTGAGAAAAATGCCTCTGGTTCTGGGGAGGCAAAAAGGAGTAGGATAGATGTCCCAAAGGATGGGACGAAGAAGAATGATGTAGCTCCTCCAGTTGCTCCTGCTAAAATCACCGAGAAGGTTGCTGAGAAGCCCGCAGTGGCTCCGAGCAGGTCTGCTGCTCCTGGAGAGGTGATTGTGATATCACCGACCAAGGGTTCTTCCTTGGCTGTACCTGTTCCCCCGAGGAGGCTGAAGAAGAGCTCCTCGATCAATTTGGCTGATACCATCACTCAGCCCCCAGCTGTTGGGACTGAAATTCCCACCTTTGTTCCCCCGAGCTCTGACATGAGCTCGGTAAAGTCCTTGATCATTCCCGAGGTTCAAGGTAATGAAGATAATCTTACTAGGGACATGGTTACTTCTTTGGTTGCTCGTCATCTTGCTTCAGTAAGTCTCTTTACTTTGAACTTTTCATATTTTCCTTTGTCATTTCTTATTTCTAACTGCTTTCTTTTTCTGTTCACAGTTGACGAGCTGCTTTAATTTAATCCTGAAGAAGGATGAAGCGATTAAGTCTTCTTGCTCCTCGTCCAGCGTGGAAGGAGCTTTGGAAGAAGCTACCAAGTCTTTGGAAGACTCTCGCCAGTAGTATGCCACTGATAAGGCTATCTGGGAGAAAAAACTTGCCTCCAGCGAGCAGGAGAAAGCTCGAGTTGTTGATGCCTCCAAGGAGTTGGAGAAGAGAATAAATGCCTCGGAGAAGGTAAATAAGGAGCTTGAAGAGAAGCTCAAAGCTGCTGGAGAGCTTGAAGATAAGCTCAGGGTTGCTGAGGAAAAGTTGGGCCAGCTTCAAAAAGTAGGTCGGCAGAAGGAAGAGGCAGAAAATAAATTGAAGGCTGCTGAGAACCTGCTGTCCGAGAAGCTTGTCTTGGAGAAGGCCAAGAGGAAAGCTGCTGTGAAGAAGTCCTTCAGCTCTGGCTGGGACAAGGGGTGGGATAAGGGGTGTGCTGCCATGGTATCTCAAGTGGACTATGGCAGTCTAAAGTATTTTAGGGATGGATGGGTTGCTGCCCTTCAGGAAATGAAGGTCGACGAGTCATCCGAGCTCTTCCAGAGACATATCCCTGGTCCCCCTCCTACTCCAGAAAAATTAGAAGAGGACGAAGATACCTCTGAGGAGTCTTCAATGGTGATGAGAGATCACCCCCCAGCCATCCAGTCTGCTGCCGAGCAAGTCGTTTCTTCTTCCGAGCAACAGCTGGTGCTCTCCGAACAGCCCACATTTCCCTCCGAGCAACCTGCTTCCTCTTCCCAACCTCCCGAGAAGGTTATGGGAGATAAGGAAAAGGTGTAATGTTGTTCGGGTTTACCTTTATATTTTTCTTTTTTGTCAAATGTAATCCAGAACTTGTAATTCTGAATTTTATGATCTAATAAAACTTAAATTTTCTTGCATACTGTTATTCATTTTCTATTCGTACTCTGCTTATATTTCTTATTGATGATTGCTCTTTCTTTCTCTGCTAGTTTATGGCCAGGATGGAACTGCTATCTGCCCATGATACAAAGTTTCTGCAGCAATGTAATGAGTACTTCAAGGCTGGTCACACATACTTGAGTGCTGCACAAATTGCCGACATCCTAGGCCAGGATGCTTCAGAGCAGGCAGTGGAAGCATATCAATACCTGAAGTGTTTGCTTGATCGAGCGGTAGCCAATAATGTGGCTTACTATGAAATGATCGAGGATATCCAGTGCACCCTCGAAGACCTTCAGAATCAATACAAGGAATCAACTGCTCTGTTGCATGAGGGTTATGAGAAGAAATACAAACTGATCATGGCTGATAAGGGCTACGAGAAGCTTTTTGCTGGGTATGATCTGAAGGAGAGAACTTTGAAGGGTGAGGTTGAGGAATGCAGACAGATTGCCAAGCTACTGGAGCAAGAGAACAACAACTTGCAGAAAGAGCTATCACAGTTGAAGTCTGCAGCTTCTTCTTCAACAGCCCTAATCCCAGTGACTGATGAGGGATTTTCGTTCCTAGAGGTTGAGAATGCCAAGTTGAGGGACGAGTTGGAGACTTTGAAGAGCTCGGGCACTTCTACATCTTCTCGTGGTTGAGAAAGAGCTCCTCGAGGACGATCAAGAGTAGCTCAGGTTCTTGTCGAGGAACAGAGGACTCAGTCTGCCTTGGAGAACCAGGCCTTCCAACTAATGGCGAAGAACCAGGCGTTGTCTGATATGTCAAAGAAGATTAGAGACCTGGAAAAACAACTATCTACAAAGAAGTCAGTGTTGGAGAATAATGAGCTTTTCATCAAGAATCTCCACGAGAATCTAGAAAGGCTAACATATCAATTCCATAAACAGCCTAGGGAGTTCTGGATGGTTGGATACAACGAAGCACTATTCCACTTGGACGACCGTATCCAGAATGCCAACAACGAGGGCTACAAGCAAGGCTGGCTGAATGCCTTATGTGTGTTAAAGCTCGAACAAGGCCATTATCTATGGGACTACCATGATCCCGGGTTGCTCGACTTGCCTGTGCCACCATACAATTTGGAGATGGAGTGGATCCCTGCTCGGGCCATTCCTCAGAGCTTAATTTCAAAGTACCTCGGTGACTACAATCTTCACTCTCAAATCGAGGTATTTCGTCCCGAGCATCTTTTAGATCGACCATCCGTGATGAATACAAGGATGTTGAAAGATCTTAATTTCATCAATTCCCCTCTGTCTTTCAATGATCCGCCTGCTGGCGAGGAACCTGTGTCAAAAGCAGAGGGGAAGAGACCAGTAGAATAGGAATTTTTGATGTAATAGTTAGTATACATGTCAATGTAACTGTAATTTATTTTGAATTCAATGAAAGACTTTCATTTTTGTTTGCAAATTTTCATTGCTATTATCTTGTAGTTATCGAACACTTTATATTTATGCTCATCTGTTAAAAAGATAACAACATTGTCGTTTGTCGGCCAATTCAGTAATAATTAAAAAGTTACAAGTATCAGTAATGTTGCTCGATCACTTAATAATAAAGTAATGAGTATAAAAATGTTTAAAATTTTTCCAACCAACCAAGGTACTTAAATTGTGCTCGTCGACCAACTACAGTTAGTGGGTTTTTACCCGACCAGCCATACTTGGTAGATTTTTTTTTCTTAAATGTTTTCGACCAACCAAGGTCGGTAAATTTTCTTTGTCGACCAACTACAGTTGGTGGGTTTTTATCCCCGACCAGCCATAGTTAGCAACTTTTTGCACTTTCTGGAATAATCTTACCTCCCGACCAACATAAGTTGGCATTTGAGAGCATATTTTGTTTCCTAGCCAAACATGTTGGCATTTTTAGGAATATATCGTTTCCTAGCCAAACAGGTTGGCATTTTTAGGAATATTTCGTTTCCTAGCCAAACAGGTTGGCATTTTTAGGGATATATAGTTTCCTAGCCAAACAGGTTGGCATTTTTAGGAATATATCGTTTCCTAACCAACCGAAGTTGGTATTTTTAGGAATATTTTGTTTCCTAACCAACCAAAGTTGGTATTTTTAGGAATATTTTGCTGGCTGACCAGTCTGAGCTTTGCCGAGTTTTGCCGAGTAGTGTGTAGCACTAGTATTCCCCGAAAAATTCTCAATAAAAAGGAGAGAATTTGGCAGAATATCTTCATTTTATTCATACTGATGGAACTGTGTTACATATACATCATTGATAATACTTGCGCAGGTGCTCTGCGTTCCATGCATTCTTAAACTCCTCGCCTTCTAAAGTTGCTATTCGATAAGTTCCTGGTCGAACAACTTCTGTAACTCGGTATGGTCCATGCCAGTTTGCCTCGAGTTTATTATGTTTTTAAATTACTTTCTTCAGCACGTAGTCTCCTTCTTTCAGGTCGCACTTCTTCACCCTCTTGTTGTAGAACAAAGTTGTTCGCTGCTGGTAAGCAGCATTTCTAATGGCTGCTTCTTCTCTAACTTCCTCGAGCATGTTTAAATCTAGTCTTCTCATTAAGTCACTGACAAGGGAATTGAAATTCAGTACCCTGTGTGTTGGGAGGCTCAACTCAGCAGGTATGACAGCTTCACTTCCAAACGCAAGCATGTATGGTGATTCTCCAGTTGCTACTCGGGGAGTAGTTCGGTAAGCCCAAAGTACTGATTGTAGCTCGTTGATCCAGTTTGCTTTTGCATCATCCAATCGTTTCTTCAACCCGTTTAGCAGCGTTCTGTTTGTCACTTCAGTTTTTCCATTGCTTTGAGGATGGCCTGGTGCTGAATGAACCTTCAAAATGTTTGACTGATGGCAATAGGAAGCAAACTCCTCGTTATTAAATTGTGTTCCATGGTCTGTGATGAAGGCATGAGGGAGACCATATCGGCAAAGGATGTTCTTCCAAATAAATTGGTACACCTTCTCGTACGTCATATCAATGAGTGGCTCAGCTTCTACCCACTTAGTAAAATAATCCACTGCGACGACGAGGTACTTGAACCTTCCTCGGGTCATTGGCAGTGGTCCAACCAAATCAATTCCCCACATGGCAAATGGCCAAGGGGAAGTTATGGGTGTCAACAATGCTTGTGGAGTTCTTCAGATTGAGGAAAAGCGCTGGCACTTGTCACATTTCTTAGCATAAGCTATACAACCAGCCCTCATCGTCGGCCAGTAGTATCCCTGCGTCATCACCCTTTGCAAAAGCGTCCGACCTGCTACATGTGCTCCACAAGACCCTTCATGGATTTCTTCAACCAATTCTTTCACCTCGGAGGGATGTACGCATCTCTGCAAACCTGCCATAATTCCTCGTCTATATAAAACACCATTAGTTAATACATACCGAGCTACTTTAAACTTCAATTTCTTGGCTGCGAGCTTGTCAATTGGCAATTCTCCCTCCTCGACATACGCCCTGATGGGATCTATCCAAGATGGTCCTAAATCAAGGGTGATAAAGTTCATCGTCAGATCTTCATCTATACTCCGACCAGCCAACACTTCAATTGGGATTGTTCGCCGTAGCTCGGTGCGAGTAGCTGATGCTAGTCGGGCTAGTGCGTCTGCTCTCGCATTCTCCATTCTTGGTATTCTGACCAGCTGAATAGCGGTAAATTCTGACACCAGCTCCTTCGCCTTTGCATGATATCTGATCATTAATTCTCCTCTAACTGCATATACTCCCATCATTTGGTTTACAATCAATTGAGAGTCACTGAAGATCACAACCTGCTGCACCTCCATAATTTTTGCCAAATTTAGCCCTGCAATCATGGCCTCATATTCAGCCTCATTGTTGGAAGCTTTGAATTGGAAATGCAAGGCGTATTCCATGTCGACCTCGTCTGGAGTGCTCAAAACTATCCCCGCGCCACATCCTGCAGTGCAAGATGAGCCATCTACATATAGCCTCTATATAGGCAACTCGTCTTCAAATTTCGAATCAGTCAGAGTTCCTCGGTGAAATATTTACTGCTTCTTTTCATCCTCCCCGAATTTTTCTCGCTCCTCGTCGATCATTTTTTCTTACCCTTTTACCAACCGGAGTTGGTCTGAGCTCGAATTTAATGATCCTGTAACATCCACTTGCCATTTTACCAACCGGAGTTGGTCTGAGCTAGTGTTTGTCGATCCTGTAACATCCACAGGTTGATCAGCGAGCAACTCTTGTTCCTCGTCCGGAGTCCTCACAACTATCTCTGCATCACATCCTGTAACATCCACACGCCCTTTTACCAATCGGAATTGGTCTGAGCTTGTGTTTGTTAATCCTGTAACATCCACAAGTTGATCAGCGAGCAACTTTTGCTCCTCGGGGGTATCAGGATAGGTGAACTCCGCTATAAATTCTGCTACGGCCTGCCCTTTTAGCGATGATTTGGGTTCATAAATTATATCATATTCACCGAGCTCTATTGCCCAGTACATCAATCTCCCTGATTTTTCTGGCTTATGAAGGGCTTTCTCAATGGCATATCGGTATATACTACTATAGTATGAACTTGGAAGTATGGCCTCATTCTCCTACTCGCCTCAATCAGTGCCAGTGCCAATTTCTCCAGCCTTGGATATCTGATCTTTGCTCCTCGAAAGGCCTTACTTGTGTAGTAAATTAGTTTTTGGACTCCATTCTCCACTCTGATCAACGCCGAGCTAACTGCATTCTCGGACACTGCAAGGTACAAATACAATTTTTCTCCCGTCATCGGCCTGAACAACAGTGGAGGTGCTCCCAAGTATTTCTTCAAGTCTTGAAAAGCCTTCTCACATTCATCATTCCACTCAAAAGTCTTTCTGAGTGTCTTGAAGAATGGGAGATATCTATCAGTTGCTCGCGACACAAATCTGTTGAGTGCCGCTACTCGTCCTGTGAGACTCTGTACTTCCTTCTTCATTGTTGGAGATCGCAGCCCTAATAGAGCTTTGATCTTTTCAGGATTTGCTACAATGCCTCGTTGATTGACAATATACCCGAGAAACATGCCTTCTCGTACTCTAAATATGCACTTCGTCGGGTTCAGCTCATTTGATATTTATCTAGTTGATCAAAAGTCTGACTTAAGTCAACTAGATGATCGGCATCTTTCTTGATTTTTGTCAGCATGTCGTCAACAGAGACTTCCATATTGTCACTGATTTGTTCAGCAAAGACCTTGTTCATCAGCCTCTGATATGTCGCACCTGCATTTTTCAAACCAAAAGACATAACATTATAACAATAAGTTCCCCTAGGGGTAATGAAAGAAGTACTTTCCCTGTCTTCAGGTTTCATTTTAATCTGATTGTAACCAGAATAAGCATCCATGAAGCTTAGCAACTCGTGTCCCGAGGTAGCATCCACCAGTTGGTCAATTCGGGGCAGTGGAAAGTGATCCTTTAGGCATGCTTTGTTGAGGTCGGTGAAGTCTACACACATCCTCCACTTGTTGTTCTTCTTCTTTATCATCACCACATTAGCAAACCAATCTGGATATTTAACATCTTCAATGAAATAAGCTTTCTGGAGCTTCTCGACTTCCTCCTGTATAGCTTGATTCTTCTCGGGACTGAATACTCTTCTTCTCTGCTTCACAGGCTTGATTTCCTTATTCACATTGAGCTCGTGACATAAGAAGTTTGGGTCTATCGGCATATCTTCATGAATCCACGCAAAAGTTTGTCTTCTACTTCTAAGGAAAGTTATCAATTCTTGTTTTAATGAGGCTTCCAACGATGAACCTATTTGAGTAGTTCGCTCAGGGTGCTCGTCGTCCAGAATGATGTTTTCAGTAGCTTCCACCACTTGACCCTTCACGAGTTGCGACTCATCTCGAGGATCCAATGTTTCAATTTCTGCACCTTCATCTACTTGATAGGTAGTAGTATTTTTCTTTGTTTCTTCCAGTTCTTCTTGCTCGGCGGATGAATAAAAGCATTCCCGAGCTACTTTCTGATCACCTTTCATAACTCCTACTCCAAAGTTTGTTGGAAATTTTAGGCATTGATGCACTGTAGATGGTACAGCCTCGAACTTCTTCAATCCTACTCTTCCCATGATGATATTATACGATGATTGGACATTCGTATCCATCACGAAGAAACGTATTCTCTATGTCCGACAAGCAGGCCACGTACCAATGAATATATCCAACTTGATCGTCCCAAGTGGAAATACTTTCTCGCCAGCAAAACCGATGAGGGGTCTGTGGTAAGGCTCCAGTTGAGATAGCTTTAAGTTTAAACTATCGAAACACGAGTAGAACATGATGTCTGCCGAGCTACCATTGTCGACCAGCACTCTTGAAATCATTACCTCCTTCATTCTCATCTTGATCACCAGCGGATCATCGTGAGGATATAAAACACCTACAAGGTCATTTTTTGAAAAATCGATGACCAACTTCTCCTTGTTCACCTTTCTCAGTCGATCTTCCTCAGCTAGATTTATTCGATGAATGTATGAGCAAGCTTGAGCCTCACCGAGGTAAGCTTTTCTTTCTGCAGTAAGGTCTCCTCCTTCTGCATCTCCTCCTGTAATAACATTACAATCAAATGACCCAAAGCATATTGAAAATACCTCTCGTTCTGGCTGTCTTGGTTTCTTGGGAAGATCGGGGTCATCCTCTGGATTAACTTCATGGTTTCTCTTCTTGTTCTTCTCTGCTCGACGAGGAGATCTAGATCTCTCTCTAGTTCGGTCGTTGTTTCTTCTTTAGCCTCCCCGATTAACATACTTTGCTAGTTTTCCTCGTCGGATGAGTGTTTCAATCTCATTCTGAAGAGCTATGCAATTTTTAGTCATATGGCCATGATCCTTGTGGAACTCGCAATACTTTTTCCTATTCCTCGTGTCGGGGTCTGCCTTCATTTTCTTTGGCCAGTTTAACTCCTCGATGTTCTTAATTTCTTCCAGGACGTGGTTGATATTTGCCTTCAAAGGTGTGTAATTATCAAATTTCCTCAAGACCTCCCATGACGATCTATTTTTAGATTGTTTATGACCACCATTGTTCTTATGTTCTTTCTTCTTAGCTTTGTCACCTTCCACCTTGGTTTCCTTGGTATCCATATTCTTTTTCGCAGACATAGCCTCCTCGACATTCATAATCTTGGACGCTTTTCCCATCAGGTCCGACATGGTTCGAGGTGGATCTTTGGCCAAAGTGTAGTACAACTTATTTGGTAGCAGTCCACTCATCAAAGCGGTAATCGCTGTCTTCTCCTCGTAATCAATGACTTCGAGTTTCTCGTTATTAAAACGAGTTATATAATCTCTGATACTCTCACCAGCTTTTTGTCTAACACTTAACAAATGTGCTACTCGCTTAACTGGCTTTGCGCCAAAGCAGAAATTCCCAATGAATAACTCGACCAGTTGAAGAAAAGTTGAAATCTTACCCCGAGGAAGATTATTATACCATATCTGAGTAGATCCGGTAAGAGTTCCCGAGAACGCCCTGCATCTCATCTCGTCTGGGACAGCATAGATATCGGCAGCATCTTGATATTGTTCTATATGAAGGACAGGGTCAGTCTTCCCATCATACTTGGTAGTCACAACAGGTGCTTTGAACTTTGATGGTGTTGGAAAATCAACAATATCCTGGACAAAAGGTGTTCCTCGAACAAAGGTTCGTTGTAGAGGGTTCTTGGCCCTAGCCATTTCCCCCAATCTATCCTCCAGCCTCTGAATAGATCCTTTCCATACATAATTTCCTTCCTTGGGCCTATTGGTTTGAGCAACTGATCGCGTTGAAGTGGCTTCCTGGGATTTATCTCGACGAGCAGCTGGTCGGTCATAAGATCCATCTTGACGAGCAGCTGGTCGCGACTGGGCAGATCCTTCCCTTAAATCTGATGGTCGTCGAAAGCTTCTCGACGCTGCATTAAGAGGACTTTTGTTCCTCCTAGGGCCTAATCTGTCGAAAGGAGAAACCCTACTTAACCTTTCCAATGCGCTGGTCCTTTCCGGGGAGAGGGTGACATGTTGTTCAGTATCTGTGGCTCGCACTGACGAAGTTCGTCCAAGTTGATAAGAAAAATCTTCAGATTCATCATTACGATATGAATTGGTATGCCTAGTACATAAAGAAGGCGCACGGGTATTTCTTTGAATGCTTCGTGGTCCGGAATGGGCTGATGCACCGTCATGGAGGGTTTGGATGAGTTATCGCATCGTTTCTTGCATGACGGTCTGGCCCTGAGCTAGATTTTCCATTATTCCAGTCAGATCTGGAACAATTGGTGGAACAGACGGATTTGGAGGGGTTCCAGCGTTTCGATTGTTGGATTCAGGAATATCAGCCATTGGTAATGGATTGTATTTGATTGAGAAAATGATATTACCAGTCGTTTCCCACAGACGGCGCCAATCTGTTGATGTAAAAAATTAGGTCACTCTAATAATTCAATCACAGATAAATAAATAAGATAAAAGATTTTAAAGTGGTTCAGCCTTATAAGAGTGGCCTACGTCCACTGTTGTTGTATTGCTGAGTGTTTAAGAATTCTCGATTACAAGAAATTCCGTTCCGGATTCGGTCCCCCCACAATGAGGATTATACAATGTATTTATAGCCCTGAGGTTGTAATGTGAAAGTGTAATACATTAAATGATATACATATGAAAGGGTAATACATTTAATGCCCTCTTTGCGTGTGCGTCTGAATGATAGCCATTTAATGAATCAGTTGAACTGTTGGTTATCCAGCTATTAATGACCGCCTGAGTTACTCGGACCTCCTAAGCTTCTCGGTATTCAAGAGTTCCTCGGAGAGGTATTGTTCCTCGGAGCATGTGAGTTCCTCGGGTAAGCAGTGTTCCTCGGGGAACTAGTCTTCCTCGTTGTAGTCTTGTTCCTCGAAGCGTGTGGGTTCCTCGAAAGTGTTTGTTGTTGCCATATAGATAGCAACGTGTCTTCATATGATTGGTCCACATTAGCAGATTAAATTTTGTATCACAACTAGTATCAGCGTAATTCCCAACACTCTTATGTTTATTCTGTTAGAACTCACCAAGGTATGAAATTTTGATGTACTGTACTCAACACTTGGGGTCGGCACAGGGGAAGATGTTAATTTGGGGATAAAATTAGGATTTTTTTATCGTAATTAGGATTAAGAACTCAGAGAGGAGTGGGAAATCTCTCTGAAAAAAGTACCAGGGTGAAGCTTATGCAACTTGAAAATGTGGTTCCGAATTGTCGATGACTCATTCATGGAGGACACTCAATACAACCTTAAGTAAACCCTATAATAGAAATAACCCTAGATAAAAATCCCTTAACTCAACACGAAAACCCAAAATGAAAGTTCAGTAAAAGAGTAAAAAGGATTACGCGAAGAATACTTAAAGAATCAAGATTAATGGTGGTTTTGAAAAGATTAAATGCAGAAAGACTTAGTGGCACATGATTTGTTTTTTCTTCTCTCTCTTATTAAGAATCTTAAACGATATTTTTGAAAAGAAAAAAATGAATTTTCCCCCTACTTTTATAAGATGAAAATGTGCACATCAAATGCGCCTTAAACAAAAGACCCATCGGATTACTGGCATATGGAAAATTTAATTTAGACACAAATTTTAACGAGAAAACAAAAAAGTCAATCAGATCAATCGGTCGAGTAAAACAACTTTCCACCCCTGGACTAAGAGATGTCAACCAAGGACCATTTATAAAAAACTTCACCCACTTTTTTCTAGTCATGGGAAAAGTCTTGGAGGTTTTTTGTTATACTATATTTGTAGAAAATATAATGTTCTAAAGAGAATTGTGAATAAAACTCAACAGTATGAAAAACCTCATCCTCGATCAAACAGATGTCGAGAAGGGACCTCATCTCAGCAAAGAGCTAGGCCTCCCTTCTACCTGGGTGGATGCCAGCAAGGTAAACCGACAACTTGTAATGTTAATAACTGACCAAAAACATGTGCTTTGTATGTCAGATAGCCAACATGGCAGAACCTTCCCTTTATGGGTAAAACATTAAAGTATTTGTGGGTTCTCCACTAGCAAGATGCCCCAACATGTCCCATACCATCCAGAAGATATTCCCTCATAGGGGTTCACTATAAATGGTCGGAGCTTCCCAAGGGATTAGGGGAAAGTAAGTAATCATCCATATTACCCCTTGGTTAAAAGAAATATGCCGATATTCTTATCGTTTTTACAAAGATACATTAACATTATAATACTCTATTACTGGCGCAACAAGGCAACCTGTGGACATAGGCTCCTTCTTGAGGGTCGAATCATGTATTTTCTGGTGCTAATCTTCTTATCCTCATCTCCATCTTTATTCATTCACATACACTATTTATTTATTATTTGTTATCTCCGATTGAATTTCATCTATCTAAGACAAAACCTTTAATCCATTTTTAGACAAACATGACAGTTTCTCCTTACACATGCTCCAAACAATATTTTTGCTAATAGAGTAATTTAGTGAGATTATTGTAAATGAAAATGGTTATGATCCAAATGAAGGTTATTTATGTAATGAAGCTATTTCGTTTTTCGTTTTTGGCAAAATTAAAGATAATATTAAAACATAATAAGAGTTTAGTACAAATACCATTCGAAAATATAAATCGATAATAAACATGTCCCGTAATATCAAAAAAACTTCGCTTGATGTATAATAAATGAGTTATATCAAAAACTAAGTTTGCACCAAAATTGGCCCGGATAAACTTGAACAAAATATGAGCCACCCTATTAGCCTCCCTATAAAAAAATGAAATCCATATATGATTGAAGTGTTAACCATGATGCAGATGTCCCTAACTTGTTGTTGGAGTATTTGGTTGGAATATTAGAACATGTAATCCATATGGAAAATAGAGACATAGCCCATTTTAATACGGATATTTTTTAGCCCTTTATTTTTTTCCTAAAATTAACCCTTCTCTAATCTCACATAATTTCGCAATATCACTAGTCGTATTCCCTATATTTTTGGCAAAACCCCATATAAATTGATCGAATGAATTTATTATAACATCATCGATACCTTAAGATATAGTATCCCTACAGGCCGACCCATTCGTATTGAGTTTATAACAAACATTTGAAGGTTTCCATTTAAAATGATGAATATACTTCCTTAAAATATTATAACTGGTAGCGCGAGGCTTTATGAGGATTTGATCATTTAAATAATTGCATGCATTATACTCAAGAACGTAAAGTGTTAGGGAAAATTTCCCATCGAGCAAATTTATATGTATTTTGACTTTATTTTGTTTGGATTAAAGCATTTGAGACGTAGGTTAGGATTTATGTTTGTTTATACTTTGAGTTGATGATGGTGCATGCTTTAAGACTGTAGCGGTCAAGTAAAGAGATCATCAAGCCATGTTTTTGTGCCAAGTTTCTCCTTCAACATCCATAAGATCTCAAAATGTATGGATGCGTATTAAGTTTGATCGTTGGGTACTTTTGAGTTTTATTTTTTAAAATGATTGTTGAGGCATTTTTTTATAAAGGTTTTTAAACGAAAAATAAATTGTTTTTGAGTCGTTCGAATGAATTAACTGATTTCGTTCAAACGAGCTTATATAAGTCCTTCAATCGACTGGTTTCAAACGAGAAACCTGTTTTCATTCAAACGACCAACAAACTAGGTTCAAATGAGTTCTCTCTATTTAACATGAAAACGTTGTTCAAAGCTAGTTTGAAGGCTCTTTGAATTATTTTACTTGTTTCATTTGAATGAGACTTTTTTGGTTCGAACGGTAATGACCACTTCTTCGTAATGACCTTGTGTTTTTTAACGAAATTTCTTGGGATGCGTGTGAACTTAAATTTTGCAAAAATCAATTTAAACCTAATTTGCACAACGATTTTTATTTTAAGGCTTTTAAAATCCATTTTTTTTTAATATCCAAGCGCCTCCAAATCCCAGTTTAAACCCATCTGTTTGAGATCCGAGTTTCATTCTAATCTTCTATTTGAGGTCTCGTGATTGATTTCCAACATTTGATTACTATTTATCTTTGCCGATTATTGCTTCACACGGTGGATTCTATGTGTGTTGCATTTTGATGCAATGGATTCCATGTTTCGATTTGACGGTTTACTTCCTAAGATCAATCAATACCACGATGTGTGAGGATCACGCGTTGTGACAGTTTGTGGGTGGATTCCAATGTGTCTTTATGAACAAGGTTCAAGGAGTGAAGATAACATCAAGGCTTGAAAGAGTCGAGTCAATTATGTAAGTCATCTGTCATCCTTGTGTAATTTCTATATCATAGTGAATTTGCATCGCTGGTTCGTCTGAGGTTTTCCCCATTACGAAATTTTCTTATACATCGGCATATTATAGTTTGCTTTATTTTACTCTTGCTTATATCGTCTAGATGCATGTTTTAGGGCAAGATAAAATTGGGCTTATTGTTTACAAAACTTTCAGTTTAATTGGTGCATGATTTATTGGGTTAATCGTTTAACTAAAATTCATAATTTTAAAATTAGTGTTTATTTGACAATCCATATAACCTTTGCGTAGTGAATCATGTTCAATTTGGTATAAGAGTGAGTGTCCATAACTTATTTAGGCATGAATCCGGGACATTTTTTATATGGACTGTGAATCGATATCTAAGCCACCTTTATTTGATAGGTCGAATTACGGGTACCAGAAAGCACGTATGAAATTTGTTCTTAAGTCCCTCAACAAGCGTGTATGATTAGCCGTAAAATGGGGGTGTTCTCCACCCATACCTGTAGTCGGTTGTCTTAGAGTCCCTAAACACGTTGAGATTTTGAATGAGGATGAATATAGGTTCTATTACTACAATTCTCGTAGTCTGAATGTTTTGTTTTATACGGTTACACCCGAGGAGTTACGCTGAATTATGACGTGTGAGATGTCCAAAGAGGCTTTAGGATATACTTAAACTCACCCATGATAGAATTAATGCCGTTAAAGATTCCAACTTCAAAATATCACCACTTAGTTTGAAACCATCAGGATAGATGAATACAAAACCTTCGATGAGTTCTATACGAGTTATCTGATGTTGTCAACTTATCTTTCAACTTGGGAAATAAAATCCTTGAAACCAAAGTAGTGAAGAAAATATGAAGGTACTTACCAAAAATATTTAATCCCAAAGCCACTTTTTTGAATTCGTTGGGAACTATTAACTCAACAAAACTTGAAGAGCTCATGGGTAACCTTCAAACCTATAATATCGACATATTTCCTTACAACAAGAAAATTAAAGATAAGGGAATTGCTTTGAAAGATCAAAAGGAGTAAACACCCATTTCTAAGGAGAAGTATGACATTGATTCTGATGATATGTCCATGTTTGCTAGGATATTTAGGAAATTTCTCAATTTTAAGAAACATAACTCTAAATTTAATGAAAAGAAATTTGTCAGGAATAAGTTTAATAAGGTTAAAAAATTCCCTAAGGATCTTAATTTTAAAAAATAGTCAAAATAAAAATTTAGAAGGTGATACGTCGTGTATATGCTTTGGTTGTGAGGGTTATAGGGATAGGGAAACCAAATGTCTCACTAAACTAAGGAAGGAAGGCAATAAGTCGAAGGCATACAATTATATACTTATCAATAGTAAATCAGAATAGGAGTGTAACTCCCCCATTGAGCGTAATTACACTGCATTCACGGCTAGTCATGTGGACTTATACAAAAAATTTCATCGATTAAGATGATCATTCGCATGACGGTTCCAAAGTTGAGCCCGTTATTTCCCAAGTGAGTGGTGAGGAAGATGAAGAGAAAAAAGAGGATGAGAGTGAGCTTCAATTTTCCTTTAGGGAGTTATACACCGAGTCATTGATATTGAAAAAAGGCGAACTTGAAGTTAAAAGATAAGTTGAAGGAACGAGCCATAGGTAATGATAATTTGAAATTAATTGAGGAATTGAGGGCACGTGAGAAGACTCTTAGGGAGAAGTTCAAGTATGTTGTGGAAGAGAGATATATCCTTCATAATTTATTTGATATTTTAAATAAGGAATCCCTAATTTTTAGAGAGTCTAGGAGTTCTCTTGAGTCTAGGATTGAGGAGTTATAGGAGAAGTTAAGAGACTTAAGTCATTTGAAATTTGATTTGGAATCTAGGTTGAAGAAGCTAAATAATATTTTAGGCACCGTCCAAATAAAAAATAACAAGGTTGGAAATGGCTTTGACGATCTAGATGCTTCCGCTGCTAAATCCATGACCAATATTTTGAGAGGGTCAAACATAGACAAGGGCGTTAGAAAAGGTCATTCCAAGGGTAATGTTCCTTGTCATGTCTACACTTGTACACATTGTAGTAGGAAATATCACCTTATAAATTTTTTCTATCATCTTCGAAATGGTCCTAGGAAGTTTAAGACTAGTGTCACCAAGGTTCCCCAAACCCAAGATCCTCACGTTAGACTTATGTGGGTTAAGAAGTCATATTTGGAGGCGTTAAATGTTAGACGTGTTGATTCTCGCACGCTTGATATGATTATTCTCATACTATATCTAATGTTTGATTTTGTTTTCATGTTTTCATACACTAGATTTTGTTCTTCATATTTATTTATTATTGCTAGTTGTATGATATTTGTGTCTTTTGTATTTTGATTCTTTATTTTTTGAGTTTGTTTGAGAAAAATACAAAAAGATTTCTTTATCTTTTGAGTGGTATTGAAAAAATTTAAAAACTAAAAATGATATTTGGTTTGTATGTGTGTTTTGGTTTTATGCATTTTGTATGGCATATCGATGTGTTTGAATCCTAATAATTCCATGTTTCTATGTGTCCAGGACATTTGTTTATGGTGTACAATGCTTTGAATTGTTCTTAATCGTGTTTTCATAATCTTGTTCGAACTTTATTTTCTTAATGGATTCTTTTTTCATATGCCTCTACAAACATTAACATGAGCTCTGTGGGATTATAACTACTTATGTTACATGAGCTTAGTGAGGTGTTCTCCTATCAATCATATACATATATATATATTTGATTGGGGGATTTTTGAATGTAAGAACCATTGTCAAAGAGTTTATTTTTGTTTGAAAAATATAAGGGTTCAATGGAAAAGGTCTTCGAAGGGAGAAAAGATCATTTACGTTAAAGGCCACCATTGGCATGATCATAAACGAAAAGAGAGGCAAAAAATGAAAATATTGCCAAAGTCATGTTTTAGAAATTGATGCTTCAATTTTGGAATTTTCAAATAAAGATAGAATAAATTGAATATCTATATTTTTTAGTGTGTTAAAGTTGAAGCTCAATGGGGTTTCACTATGAGTCCTGGGTAATCAAATTGTCTGATGCTATTGATTTAAGAATTATTAATATTTATAAACTAGTGTAGATTATTTATGTTTATCCATTATGAGTTCATTATTTATCACTTAAGGCTAAATTGAAGTTTGATAAATTAATGCAGTCATATAGAACTCCTTGGATATATCTTGAGTGATTGAGACATATTTTCTATGTCATGTCCCTTCTCTCTATATCAAATTTTGTTTAGACACATTGATGACATACGAGTGTGAAAATCTTATGAATTTTGTGTTTTTATTGGGGTTTATACATATATATGCTTATGCATTATTTTTATATATGTGGTGGGGGGGGTATGTGTGTGTGTGTGTGTGTAGTGTATGTTTATTTTGAGTCTTTGCATTTGCATTTAATTCATGTTTTACATGTACTTCATTGTTATATCAAATTAGAATGTTATATGATCATGTTGGTATATTTTGATCATTGTTTTACATTGGTATCATATATTCATTATTTGGATTGTTTGTGCTTGTGTTGTTAAGTTTATTTGTCGTTGCATATTTCACTTCACATCATTGCATAATATTACTAGTTTTCCTTTATGTTCACATGTGTTATAATTTTTTGGGGTGGGGTGGGGAGTTGTTTATGTTATGCACTTTACTTTTTTCTATTCACAAACAAAAAGGGGAGAATCCAAATCTAAAGGGTGGTATATTCTCTAAGGGAAGACGTCTAACAAAGGGGGAGTTTGTTTTCATATGAGGTTTGTATTTTCATATTCTTTTTGCATTTTAAAGTTGTCTTTATGTGTGCAGGTTTACAACAATGTGAAAAAGTTGCACAAGAGAAACTCAACTCAATTTTTGCATATGTTAAATGTCTTTACTTTTTCCTTCTGAGGTTGGGATTGATTCTTAGGAGGGCTTGATATAGGTTTTTTATTTTTGATTTTTTCCCAGAATAGCCAAAAGGGGAGATTTGTAAGGGCAAATATACAGTCGAACAAATTTGTATGTATTTTGCCTTTATTTCGTTAGGAAAAAGTCGTTTGAGTCATAAGTTAGAATTTGTTTTTGTTTATCCTTCGATCCTATGATGATGCATGTTTGAAGACCGTAGCTGCCAAGTAAAACAACTTCATCATCGTACCATGTTTTCGTACTAAATTTCGTCTTCAACGTCCATGGGATCTCAAGTGATATGTATGCGTATTTATTTTGATCCTTAAATACTTTTGGTTGTTAGTTTTTTAAATGATTATTAAGGCATTTTTCATAGAGTTTTTAAAAAAAAAATATTTCTGAGTCGTTCAAACGATTTGACTAATTTTGTTCAAAAGAGTTTTTATAAGTCGTTCAAATAACTAACTTCAAATGAGAAACCTATTTTCATTCAAACGATCATCAAACGATCATCAAACGAGTTATCTCTGTTTAACAGCAAAATGTCATTCAAAGCTCGTTTGAAGATTGTTCAAACAAAATTTTTTTCAGTTTGAACGGGGATGACCACTTCGTTCAAATGACCCTTGTGTTTTCATTCGAATTAGAATTCTTAGGATGCGTTCTGACTTAAATTTTGTAAAATATTTTTAAACCTAGTTTGCATAAATTTTGTCTAAAGATTTTCAAAATCAGTTTCCAAAAAATATCCAAAGGCCTCCAAATCCTAGTTTACACCCAACCATTTTAGATAAATGTGTCGACCTAATATGCTATTTGACATCTCATGTTTGAGCACCAACGTCTGATTACTCTTTTACTGAGTTGTATTTCATAGGGTGGATTATGTGTGTTGCGATTTGACGCGATGGATTCAATGTTACAGTTTAATGGATTGCTAGCCAATATTAGTGAATATTGAGATGTGTGAGGAGCATGCATTGTATTAGTTCATGGGTGGATTCATGCGTGTCACTACGAAGAAGGTGCAAGGAACGAAGTTAACATCAAGGCTTAAAGGAGTCAAGTCGGTTATGTAAGTCATTTGTCATCCTCGTGTAATTCCTATATCAAAGTGAATTTTCCTAGGTAGTTTGCCCGCAATTTTTCCTATTCCGGGTTTTCCTTGGACATAGATGTGTTATGGTTTGCTATATTTGACTCTTTCTTATATCACCTAAATGCATGTTTTAGTCCAAAACAAAATTGGGCTCAACGTAACATTCATTTTAATAGGTGTGTGATTCATTGGGCTAGTCATTTAATTTAAACTGATAATTTAAAAATTGGTGTTTGTTTGGAAATCCAAATAACCCTTGCATAGTATAAGACTTTTAGAAAGACAAAGTGGTTCATTTCTAAACAAAAAAGCATTACGAGCCTGCCATAATCTTCACATCATGTGAATCTGTTACGAAATTATTAATTCATTACTTATTTTATTTTTCTTTATAAACATAAATTATTATTTAGGAATAATAATCAATTAATTAATAATATTAAGGAAGACAGGGCAATCTACAAAAATATGCATGTTAGAATCTTAGTTTTCACGTAAATTGCAAATATCAGTATTCAAGATGTGATGTTTAAAGAGAATATCAGTAGTGAGTAATGTATTATGGTATAAAATCAAAATAAAATATTTGGCCTTTGTATTACAAGGTAGATCCTAGATTCTATTCTATGGAATTTGTGTGAAAGTAGGTGTATATTTTTAATTATGCAACCAAGAGTAAGTTGATTTAATAGAGAAATTACCACTCGTATTAGGGATTCAAATAGGAACATCATTAGTATATTCAATTGGCCAAGTAATACAGTTAATGTTATTTGTATTCTCTTTTGGCAATAAATTCCCTAATTTCTCAAGATTCCATTTGTGATTGCCTTATAAACGAAACTAACTAACAATAAGATTTAATATACTAAACGAGAATACCTATTAGATTCTCAATTGTATAATTTACCCACAATTTATCGGTCTATAAATTAATGTTCCCTTTACCTAATAACCAAAAAATACCAATTTTGAAATCTAAAATTTGATTATGAATACCCCTGTATGCCCAAGAGCAGTGATTACTAATTTTAGAGTCAAGGATATTAGTAGTTGGGAAATACTTGTTTTTAAACTCTCTAGTCCATATATCATTTTGATTTTTTAAAAGATTCTAAATTTGTTTATGTATATAACATTCATTTAAAATAACTAAATATTTAAAACCCACCCCTAGTAAAATCTTAGGAGTCGAAAACCTTTCCCAAGATAATTATATTTTAGATTCCTTATTCAGTTTCCAAAAAATTAATTTTTTTTGTTATTACACTCTTGGAACAAAGTTACAATCATTTTTAAAGAAGACATTGTATAAGTTGGAAAAGAAATAATAACATATATAATAAGAGTTGTTCTTCCTAGATAATATAAAAACTAGTTAAACCAAATATATAACTTATTACCTAGTTTAATCATGAGATCTTGAAAAAGAGATTTATCAACCTGGCCCATGATAAGAGATATATCAAAGTACATATCACAACATTTGTAAATAGGCATGCCTAGAAGTTCTCGTAAAATTCTTTTCCTATGATAATGGCCATTCCCTATTTTCTAAACTTGAAGCAATTTATGTTGACATTAGTGACCTTTTAGACTTTATTAATGAACTAAAATACCAAAAGGAGGCTTCTAAAGAAGAGGATAGATGCTTGTCCAAGTTAATAAGAGAAATAGATGACTTGACCATATTATTAGGAAATTTGAAAAAGAAATATCAAATTTATGAAGAATCTAATGTCAATCTCTTAAAAAATACTGAACATCTTCAAAAGGACTTGAATTATATGAAACCAGATATTCCTAAAGGAGCAATAATTTTTATCAAAACTTCATCACCAAATGATACAACAGTCATTGAAATTTTTTCCATATGCTCTCAAAATAAAGGGAAACAAGTTGTCAATTATTAAGAATATTGTTCCTCCCATGTGTGCTAACAAAAATCACACGCTTGATTATAAGAGACCCCAAAAGGAATTTGTTTGTTACTATTGTAACAAAAGGGTCATCACGAGGACTTTTTTTAGTCAAAAAAGGTTCAACATTTCGATAAGGTTTCTCCCAAGACATATACTCATGTGCCTCATCCTAAGTTTTATAAATGTCATTATTGTAATAGGAAAGGAAATTTGAGAGAATTTATTTACTTAAATCAACCTTGCACTTTCGTAATGCTAGGAAGAATTATAGTTTTTTAGGAATAACACCTTGCGAAAGTAACGTAAACATGCTAGGCATGTTTATAGAAAAAGGGGAAAAAGAATTGCTAATACGCTCGAGATTCAGCCAACGTAGGATTCACCTCATGTTAGATAAATATGAATTAGGAAGGATCATTTACATTTTTTATATTTGGAAACAAGACCGGATCATTTGTTGATCCCCACGACTTCTACTTGTTAAAAGGTTCACTATGAACTTAGGACTTCTTAGAACGCTTATCTCGTCCCTTGGCTCATTCTAATTTAATTAATGATTTATTTGCATAATTTACTTCTAAATACTTTGACTAATCTATTTGACTTGCTTGCATGTGACATTTATATCTTGGTTGCATTTATGACTATGAACTCTACATTTAAAATTCAAATGTTTTCAAAATCCATGTTTTTTCAAGATTAATTTATCTTGAGTAAATGTCATAACTCTCAACTCACTTACACTGCACTACATTTTGAGCATTATCTTATAAACTAAAGAATACAAAACTTTTGAGTTATGCTTTATGGAATTTTCAAAATGTATATGAATTGAAAAAGGGTGTCATTTTTGCCTTTATATGTGTGAGATGTGTATCTTCATGGTTGGAGTTGAAAATGATATATATGTCAACTCATGAGAGATGGTTTGGTTAGGGATACAACTTTGATTGGATAATACTACCCTTGAAAATTTAAAATAGTAGTCCATCGTAGTAATGAATGCGTGAAAGCCACCATATGTAAAACTTGTTTTTAGAAAGTGATGTTCCAAATATTTATATCCATCCAAAAAAATGAATATCACCTAGGATGTGAAACAAGGTTTTAACCAAAGAATCGCTTAATGAGGAAGAAGAAAGTGTTAGTTGAAAATTTTACCATTTCAAGGAAAGTGAAAATTTTCAATAAAAATCTTAAATTTTGAAATTTCCAAGTAAAACTTCCCTTTTGATATTTGTTTTGATTTTATCGGACAAATGCTCATGTTTATACACTTGTGTAAGGACAAAAATTTCCAATTGAGTCCATGTATAGTGTTGGCTCAATTCCGGACAAAAACATTTATTCATAGGATAGTATGTAATTGTAATACTCTCAAGCCTATGAAGTGTTTGTTGAAGACGTAGCGGCAAAGAGTATAAAGCTTCATCAAATATGCCGGTTTGCGTGCCTCATTTCTACGTCATCAATCATAGTTCCATGCTCCCAAGGTATGAATGCAATTATATATATATAGGAGCTTGGAACAAGTTTATTGGGTGTTAGGTTTTATAAAAACTGTGTTTTAATTTTCAGAAAGAATTATATAAAACTTTAAAATAAGTTTATAAAGTTTTCTGGGCTAAAATCGAATTTTCCAAAATTCTGGAAGTTCGTTCGATAGATCGTTCGAACGAGTTTTTCGTTCGAACCATATGTCGTTCGAACGAGTTTGCCAACGAGTTCCCACCAAGGTATACTGGTCCGTCGTTCGAAATGTCGTTCGAACGAGATTGTTCGTTCTAACGAGATTTCCAACGAGTTTCTAACGAGATCAATCTGGAACGTCGTTAGAAGTCTCGTTCGAACGAGATTTCGTTCGAACGAAATGTCGTTCGAACGAGATGCCAGGCGGGAACAGTTTTTGGCAGTTTTTCACCCACTTCCCCACTAAGTTTTTAACCAACTTTTTCAGACTTTAATATGTGCGGGAATCACTTTTGATAATCTATCTTTTTCATATCATACAAACTCTTAGAGAGTGTTTTGAGAGCAAAATTAAAAAGAGAAAAAGATCAAGTTTTGAGTGAGATTTTCAAAGAGAAATTTACTTATCACTCTAGTTTTACACCCATACTGTTTATCCAAGTTCATCTATATACATATCATTTGCTTGGAGTTTGGCACCGGTTTTTCTCTACCGAATTTGAAGAAGAGAAGTTTTGGGTTTTGCTTCCACCACCCACAAAGAAAGAAGAAGTGTTTCTATGTTGATTTACCCACACGGAGAAAGGCACCATGCTCGGGTGACGGTGACCATATAAAGTCCTATCGGTGGATTCCGAGACCGCGGTGGTGTTCCAAGGTTATTCGCTAGGAAGAGGTTTCTACAAGAAGAAGCATCAGGGCTTGATAGGGATCGAGTCGTGTGTTGTAAGTCTTTTGTCTTGTACTTGTAATTCCGTATCTAGTGGATTTGTGGCTAGGGACGTCCGAGGTTGTTTCCCGTCTTGGGTTTTTCCTCGTACATTGCGGCGTAGTGTGATTGATTTATTTTATCTTGCAAAATAACGTAGAACGCATGTTTAGAATAATTCAAGATAAAATTTGGTTTAAATCATCACACTCATTTAATTTGGTGCTAAATTAAATATTGGGTAAAGTTTATTTAATTCAAGTCATTTGCTAAAATTTGGTTTCGCCTAATTTGCTTATATTGATAAATATGACTTAGGCAAATTCTAGGACTTGGATTGAATTAATTGGTTTAAGTGAATATATTAATTGATTAATTTTACTTCACTTGGTTTAATTTTAATTTGTTTAAGAAATTAAAATTTGTTGTGTTAAAGTTGAACCATCACACCGCTTCCGCATCGATTTACATAAAAAGGAAATAATATTTTAGAATTGGGGGCCTCGCGCACCATCAAGTGGTATCAGAGCTTTGATTTAGAAAAGCTCAACGTTTACAACTTGTTTCTCTTACACGAGTTATCTATTATGTACTCTTTTAGATTAACTTGAAAACATGCTATAAATCTTTATTTAGTTAGTTTATTCTCCATATAGACTACTTGGAATAACAATTTAAACCTTAACTTGACAACTCATAACACAAATAAATCAAACTTTCTTTGTTCAAGTCATTTTAGTAAGTAGATCATTTGAGAGTGATCAATTTTGTATCATTTGCGAGTTGTTCCCTTGAGTCGAACACTCATTGAGAGAGTAGAAATTTGTTGTCCATCCATGCGGACAACAAAGGGTTTTCCACCGTAACGACATTCGTTGTTGCTCCAGTGAAGGTTTTGACTAGTGAGAAGGTTTGTTGAAGTGAGAATGACTTTTTACGTGCGCTTAGATCTCTTTTATGTCACTTTCATAAAATACCTTTCTTTCTCTACATTGAAATCCAGCCGACCCTACTCTATATTTAGACTCTTTCCAATATTTTGGACATTTCCCCTATCGTTTCCTCTTCAAAAAATCATTAGTTAAGGTTCTTATACTCTTTATATATTATATCTAGAATTTATTTTGACATTATTTTATATGTTTAAGGTTGTTTTGTTCCTTTTGTCTTTCAAGAGTAACTCCTTGACTCAATTAAGGTTTATTGTATATATTCCATGTTTATATGACTTGAACTCCACAAATTTGACTCCTATCACGTCTTTTGAGTATTTATTTTGGTTTTTAAGCTTGGGATTTCTTTTGGATCCCTTTCCTTTCATACCATGCATAGGATTTTCGAGAGACGAAGGTCTGGAGTAGGTTCTTCCATTCCCATGGAACAATCTCCTCCACATTTTGCTAACCCATAAGACTTCATAAGGTCTGAGAATTTCCAAATTTTGTGCTATCCACTGTGAGCATAATATCGACTGGAATTCTCTTAGGTATAAGCATGCCACTGGGATTAGGCAATTTAAGTAACGAGATTGGTGGAATATTATAAACCAATATATATATAAAGAAGAAGTATTTCCTAATATTGTCAAAGAATTTTATGCTATGGTTGTGGTGACTGATTGTAGTCGTACTTATATTATTCATGAGGTTTCCATCACCATTACCCCTACTACTCTTAGGGAGATTTAAAGTTTACCCCATATTTCTAACCATACCTGCCGCTACTAATAATATTCTTTTCCTTAGTATGAACTAAGTGGTATCACAGGTAGAGAGATCACAAAAGCACCCCAAGATGCTTTGCCCTAAACCCACCTCACTGACTATTAATACCTTTTTCACATTCTTGTGTCTGCAAACATCAACCAAAAGTCGTACCATAATACCATCCTTCCATATAACTGTGTGTTTTTGCATGCAATTAGTGCAAACGTTACAATGGATTTGGGAAAGATTATGTTTTATATGATGGTGGAAATGTGCAAAGTACAGGAAAAGGAAATCGATTTTCTCCTTATTTTGGTCGTCTTATTTAGCATTTACTTCTTGATAGAAGTATTCATATTTTTTTAAGGGAAAAGAAGGAAAAGGCCATTAAGATGATCATCTATCTCACTTTCCATGATGTAAATACGAAGAGAAAGAAGACACCTCCTGATAAGCACCCAAAAGCATTTAAATAAAACCCCAACCAGACGGGTTTTAATTGTTACTTCTCGATAAAATGGGTCTTATGCGCGTTCATGTTTATTTTGTAGGTCAAATGCCTCTTGCGGAGTTCAAAGAATCAAAGCAAAGGAAAATGCGATAAAAAGGAGCTAAAAATCGAATTTACTTACTGGTTAATCTTCTTAAACCCGAAATCCTATCCGGATACAACCCTATCCTAGATCCCATCTTCTAACCTCCTACAAACTGGAGCTACCCATTTACCTCTAATCCTCATGTCCTTTCCCCATACTTAATAACAAAAAGTTCAAAACCCATCAACCCAACACCTAACAACCACTAACAACAAACCCACCTACCTCCATTTACCCCTCTGAACCTGGTCCTCCATAACTACAACCCAGATCCCGATAAACCATCCCTCACTTCTGCTCCGCCCGGACTAGCTGGACCTTCGACTCGGGTCTTCCAACAATCCTGTACCTAAACTTCCAAACCTCCAATCCAATTCTACCCAAGTTTCAGCCCATTCACTGCCATAACTGATATTACCAAATATGACCTCATCCCAGGATGGGACCTCTCAATTCCAAACAGCCGAGCTACAAGAGGGAACTCATAGGTCACTTTCAAGACTCAGTTGTAACCAAGGTCGGCCTTGTATGTATAACCTTGGCCATACAGTAAGCCGAGACTTTAAAAAAGAATCACATGAACAGAGATGTCTCTCGTCCTATCAACCACCCGACATCAGGAGTTGGCTAGCTTAGAAAACCTCATCCTGAGCTCCTTAGGCCGAGACCACACTTGCTAGTTTTACGTGTAAGGTCAACCGCTCCATCAATAACCTCGTACTTGATCGGGGCTGATACATCTACAGACAATACCATGAGTGGACTAAGGTGACGTGTTACACGTGAGCAATTCAGTTATATCTAAGATTATTCTCCTCGCATGAGGGGGATTTCATCATCATTATATACATATGTATGGACAACTGTCACTACCTGAGTGGATGCCCTCATTTGTGCACACTATCAACATGCTTAGGGGGTGTATTATACCCCCCCCCCAGTACTATATAAACTCATCACCTTCTCCATTGTAAAGGGGAATGAATTGGAACCCTAGCTGAAACTCAGCTCAATTGTATACAAGAGAGAGAGAGAGAGAGAGAGAGAGAGAGAGAGAGAGAGAGAGAGAGAGATAGGAAGCTTGTGTTATAACTAGACAATTAGAGCCATATTTACTAGTGGAATTAACTCACACACACACAGAGGACGTAGGCTCCGGCCGAACCACTTAAACCCAGGTGTTCACCCTCTTCACATCATCTCCTTCTTTATTGGTTTGTTGTGGGATTATTGCCATTGTTGAATACATGTTTTAGCTTTATGCATCTATGACCTAATGATACCATTTCTGGTATCATCAATATTTCGTCGTCTGTGGGAACGAGTAACATCATCTCTTCCCTTATTTAGCTTGTCCTCACCGGAGTCTCTGGCAGTGAACTAGTCTTCCCCTCTTATAGACTGTTTTACCATTGAAAGAGTTTTATTTTGTTACAAGGATTTTACTCTTTAACTACAACTCATCTGTAAGGTTTAACACATGGCATCAGAATTTCCACCACCACCACTAGCTGGTGGACCTAGTTCTGGCAACGCACCTCCTCATTTAGAAATGGTTGAAGTAGCGACGACATTAAAGTCCTTGGTGGCCAACCAACACGCAATGTAAGAGGAGTTGGTTTCTTTCAGCCAAAATGTGATAACTAGGCCAGCTGGGGTACAGCCGGAGATAATTACTCCAGCAGCCATATAGCACCCTCAGGATGCCAGGGGACCACCCTAGGCACCATGCAAAGACCTTTTACCTCTTCAGCGGCGAAGGGACGTTATTAACCATAGGCGTTATACATTTGGGGGAGGCAAGGTCAACCCTGTTCGGAGGACCGTTATGATGATTATGAGGATGAAGATGCTCAGGCTGATTGCTGGGAACTGTATGAGGTATCTGGGAATATGATACGCCCCATCCAAGGGAATTGAGGTCTTGATAGAAAGCCGAGTTGTGATCCATAGCCAAGGGGCTCTGCCTTTGATCAATTAAGTAGAGGTCGGCCTTTGAGAGTCTCTAGACCGCTGGTGACATGAGATAAAGGTTGTCTAGGACAAGGAGTAATGCTGGCTCAAGAAGAGAAGGGGAAGACGGTCGACGGGAAGTAAATAGCTGACCCAGGTCAACAGTAAGGGAACCCTTAATTCGGCTAATTAAGGTAGCAGGAGATAACATTGACCATGTCGACGTTGTTAAAGCGGACGAGAGGCCTTGGAATGACTCAATTAAAAGGCTAGAAAATAAGATTGGAGACATCCTTAAGAGTCGTGACCTCTTGCAGAGGGGATAATCAGTAGGTTATCCTTTTGTGGCAAAGATAGTTAACTTTTTAGCCCCTGCTAAGTTCAAGCCACCAGTGGTTACTCCAAAGTATGATGGGAGTACTAACTCTGTGCACCATGTGGAGATGTACGAGTCGACGACAGAGATCTACTCCGTCTCAGATGAGATGAAATGTCATGCATTCTCAAGCACTTTAACTGGGGCTGCCCATATATAGTTCACTTCGCTCCCGAAGAACTCCATTGAGAATTTCAATTAACTCGCAAAATGATTCATCTATAACTTCTACTTTCGAGTAAGACCCCAGAAAAAGACTACTCGCCCGTTGTACGTTAAGCAAGGGAAGAATGAGAGTCTCAGGGAGTACATTGCGAGGTTTAATAAGGAAAAGTTAGAAGTGAAGGATTATGAGGAAAGTATTGCGATGATAGCATTAATAAGAGACCTGTAGAAGGGGAAATTGCTTTTTGGAAACTTATTGAAGACCCACCAAAGTCTATGTCCGAGCTATTGACAACTGTCGATAAGGTCGTGAACGTCGAGGAAGCTATGGCAAATAAGTATGAGGATGAGAAGTTGGCTAGTAGCGGGATTAAGTTTCAGAAGAAGAATAGAGATGGAAAGAAGAGATCAGCTGATGATAAGTTTGCCGGGTATACTCCTCTCACGGTCAGCTGCGAGCAAATTTTGAATGAGATTAAGAATGATCGGTCCCTAAGATGGCCCAAAAAGTTAAAATCTCCCCTCACAAAAGGAATAAAAACTTATAGTGTGAATTCCACTAAGATCACGAGCACTTAACAAATAAATGTTTCACTCTGAAAGATGATATTGAGAACATGTTTAAGTCTAGGAAGCTGAGAAAGTATATAAGCAGCGATAGCCCAAAAAAGGGATGAGATGACCCCAGGAAAAGAATGGATCATATGTGCAAAGAGGAGGCCCCTAGGAAAAAAGATGATGCCTCAGACGATGATGAGGAGGACAACCCGAATCTGCCACCAAAAAATGGTGGTCCTAAAGGCCTTCACATGATTTCATTCGATGTGAAGATAATTTATGGGGGCCTACTAGGAGGAGGCTTAGAGGTGTCTAACATAAAGGCACACGTTACAGAAGTCTAAGCTCTTCATAAGGTTGAAGTGGTTAACTCGGCTGAAATAGGCATAAAGGTAGAGAAAAAAAGAAGGTGGATATGGACACTTTGATTGTGGGTTTTTCAATACTTGAGTTCAAAGGTATCCTAGCCCCCCAAGATGACCCCTGGTGATTACAACCAGGGTTCATGGTTATAACGTGCCAAGAATACTGGTTGACGGCGTAAGTTCAGTCGATGTTATATTCCAGCTATGTTTCAAAGGCCTAGGACTCAACAAGAAGAGGCTCGTGCCTTACCATCGTCCTCTGATAGGATCCAATGGAGAGAAAGTTCACCCGTTGGGAATGTATGAAATGGACATAAGGATGGGAGATGTTTGGACGATGAGGCTCACGAAGGAGGTCAATTTCTTTATAATGGATGAAAGTGTATACTCAACTTATAACATTATCATGAGAAAAGTGGCCCTCTTTGACACCTCGACTAATTAAATACCGGGTAGCTACTCCTTTATTAAATTAATACAAAATGCCAAGTTGGTCCAGTTCATAGCATCACTGTCGAAAAAAGTTTTAACAATTACTAGCCACCTAATATTTAAAAAGTGAGTTGTCAATTTTAATTAAATCTGATTAAAATGCAATAAGTAAATCTTGAAGTACTAACATAACCACCACAATAGAGTCACAATAGTGTAACCATAAAATAATAATAAATCTCGAGGAATACTCCTCACAACAATCTGAATGCTGAAATCAATAAATACCAAGTCTGCATCACTAAATTAATTACAACCCAAAATCTGAAATAATTGAATAAATAAAGTGTCTCTAAACAGGAAATAGGGCGACATGCCCAACAGATGAGAAAAACTGATAATATAGAGTCAAGACCGAAAATGAAGGCGTCTACTGTCAAGGTTCTGTAATTTCCACGGCAGCTACAGTACGTCACCTGAATGGAACTCCTATGCCTGGTGTCCTTGTGGCTGGGAACCTAAAAGGTTTTCACAAGAAAATATATTTGGAAGCAAACGGGTCAGAGCCCGATAGTGAAAACAGTTTAAAATATAGCAAGTATTTTAATGACAGTAAAACAATGAATGCAAAATACATGTTAGGACGTGCTCTCACATAAAGTACTCACCTCTCGACTATTTGTGCACTCCTAACGTACCCGTACCTATTCTAGTCATTACCATATCTAACTAATCCGACATGAAATCTAACATTACTATACGATTCATGATTTAATTTCAGCATCTTCATTTAAATAGAGAGTTTTACTTTTCTTCACAGTTTCCCCTATTAGTAGTACTAACTACTAGAGATCTTCCATCTTATCTTTACATAACGTTGCTATTATTTATACTCACGTTTATACATGACAGTTCATTTCATTTAAGAGTATATTATTCTCATTATAAATATACAATACTAGCACTCCGAGACTAAGCTGCAGTGCACACATACTCTGCTATTCAATCCCGGTACATCACGTACATAAGGACCACACATTCCGAATCTCTCAGGAATCGTTCTTAAATAACAACAATCACAAATAATGGAGGCGAACATAGTTCACATCACATGGGTCACGCACATACCTACGCTCCCATGATCAGCAGACTTATTAACGTCTCAATAAGTCCTTCTCTGGCCTATCTCCTCGAGGTACCAATCTAAATCCCCCTGTAGGCACACAAAGATTAGATGTCCCTAATCGAACGTAGACCTCCCATGATAGCAAGTAAGGTAGGTATGTTATACACATAAAATCACATTTACTAAGCATTCGCACATCTTAGTTATCTCGAGTTATTAATATAAGTATACTTCACGTTCTTATACCATCACAGTGTTATACGTTTACAAGTCCCCGATTTATGTATATTAACGTTGTCAACTCTTCGCACGTCGTAATTAGGTACTCGTTTTCCTAATCCACAATGTCATTCGGTTTACTCCAAGATTCTAAGTTTTACTCCTCCCGTACTCTAATCTCTCAATTATACTCACTGGTCAATAAGGGAAGGTTATCACTCCATTAATTAAGTCTACGGGAACATTTGAAATAAAATCAGGCCTAAAAGGCCATTCTGTCAACTCGTTAGAAGTCTCGTTCGAACGAGGTCGTTCGAACGAAAGGCTTTGAACGAACTACCAACTCGTTAGAAGGAGTATTGTCATCTCGTTAGAAGCTCGTTAGAACGACCTGGGCAGGTCTTCTAACGAGATGGCAGAGTAGGCCCAGAAATCTGCAAAGTCCATTTTTCTTCCTTTTTCTCTTTTCTAAATCCTTCCTATGATCATCCAAACTCAGTTTTAAGGTGTTTCAACTACACTAAGTCCTCCTAGGTCGCTCTTTAACATATACATGGGGTCAATACCTCCTAAATCAACATGTAATCATCATTATTCCCAAAATTTTGTCCCAAACCCTATAATCATGAACACGGAATTTAATGTCTACAACTACTCCTTATAAATCCGTTTTTAAATCACTAAAACATATATTTGGGATAAGAAATTCAACCATAAACATTCTACATGCAATTCCTACACAAGATTATGAGTTTTATCTCCAATTTCATGGGTTTTCATGAAACTTCCAATACAAAACATATATTCAATTCTAAGCATGGAGGAAACATTTGTTTGAAATTATGTAATTAAACCACTTGCCTTAGATGTTATGATTTGATGTTGGTGAACGAAGGTTGATTCTCCTCTTTCTTTCTGCAGAATTTCTCCCAAGGATGGTGATGGTGGCTAGGGGTTTCTTTTGGAACCTCTTAAGACTTTTCCTCTAACTCCCGTAGCCCACTACTTGTTAAATGATGATATTGGACTTAGTGGTTTTATTTCTAATATAAAATTAGCCTCTAAAATTCGTGGGTTTTAATTCCCCTATTTTTAAATTTACCAAACTACCCTTTTGAGTTGCCGATATGTCCTAAAAATGCCCCGGAACCCAAACTAAACCCCCGGCTAGTGTTTTCTGACTATTTCGACCCTTCCGGACATGTTGGCGCACTCCAAATGACCATTAGGTTGATGAAAATAAAATTCACTTTAACATTCAAATAATTTAATTCCTAACGCGACTGACACGTGCGTCCCAACTTAAGTTTCCAAATTGTCGTATTTCAACCTCGCGACAACTTTAATATTTTCAATACTCATAAAATTTTCAATTTTAACATTATAATCAAATACCAACTCATATCTCGCTAGTATTTATATTCGAATTAATTCCCAATTAATTCTCATTTAATTCAATTAATCCTTTAAATAAATATCAACAAAATTACGGGGTATTACATACTTCTCCCCTAATAACAGAATTTCATCCCGAAATTCAAAACTAAAGAGTACCTGGTAAAAATAGCTCTGGATAACGCTCGCGCATCTCATCCTCGCTCTCCCATGTGGACTCTTCGGCATTGTGATGCCGCCACTGAACACGTACTGATGGTACTATCTTTGACCTTAATTTCCGCTCGCTTTGGTCCAAAATAGCAATCGGCCCCTACTCATAGGAACTTTCTGGCTGAAGATCGATGTCCTCTATAGCAATGTGGGTATGGGCCAAATCATCTCTAAGATATTTCCTTAGCGAAGAAATATGGAACACATCATGAATCCTATGCAAGTGCTCCGGTAATCCAAGTCTATACGCAACTGGCCCAATACGCTCGATCATAGGTAATGGTCCCACATACCTTGGTGCTAGTTTCCCCTTCTTCCCAAAATGCTTAATCCCCTTAATAGGAGATACTCTGAGTAACACCTGGTCCCCCACTTTGATTCTTTAAAGAACCTCTTGGCATCAGCATAGCTCTTCTGTCGGTCCTGAGCTACCCGAATACGACTCTGTATCAACTCAATCCTTGCCGAAGTGTCCTGAATCACTTCTGGCCCAAGGAGTTTGTTATCCCCCACCTCTAACCAACATTCTGGGGAACGACAAGGTCTACCGTACAACGCCTCAAATGGAGCCATGCCAATGGTGAACTGGTAGGAGTTATTATAAGGAAACTCCACCAGTTGAAGTTACTGCTCCCAACCACCTCCAAAGTCTAGGATGCACATACGCAACATGTCCTCTAACATCTGATTTGTCCACTATGTTTGCCCATCAGTCTGCGGGTGATAAGCCGTACTCAGTCGCAACTCCGTACCCATGGCCTCCTGAAAACTTTCCCAAAACTGTGAAATAAATATCTTGTCTCGATCGGACACGATATTTAGAGGCACACCGTGAAGTCTCACTATCTCCGCAATAAAAATCTGTGCATACTTTCCCGTAGTGTAATCTGTCTTTACGGGTAGAAAGTGAGAAACTTTGGTCAACCTATCCACAACCACCCATATGGAGTCGTGACCCCTCTGTGACGTAGGTAACCCCGTGATAAAGCCCATGGATATGCTCTCCCATATCCACGTCGAAACCTCTAATGGCTGTAGAAGTCCTGCCGGTTTATGATGATCCACCTTTACTAGCTGACAGGTGGTGCATTTAGAAACAAACATGGCGATATCTCTCTTCATCCCGCTCCACCAATACTGGCGTCTCATGTCTTGGTACATATTATCCCTACCAGGGTGTACCGCGAATCGTGAGCCGTGCGACTCTGCCATTACCTCGTGTCGCAAGTTTTCTCCTTTCGGAACGATTAGTCTCCCATTGAAGCGTAATCCCCCGTCTGAGCTAACGGTGTAGGACTCGTCTCCCTCTGCTAGTAATCGAACTATCTGCTCCTGATAGAACGAGTCATTTGCCTGGGCCTTTATCACTCTCGTAACAATTTGCGGTGTAACAGTTATCACAGACATGAACGATCGGGCCACTGCATCCTGGTGTCCCAACTCCTGCCACTTAGCTTTCCACACCTCGGCCACCTCACTTACTGGCCTATGGCTCAATGCGTCTGCTACCACGTTAGCCTTCCTCGGGTGATATTGGATATCAAACTGATAATCCTTTACAAACTCAAGCCACCGTCGTTGACGCATATTCAGTTCCTTCTACGTGAAGAGGTATTGTAGAGACTTGTGATCTGTGAACAACCGAAATTTCTCCCCCATGAGATAGTGTCTCCAAATCCAAAGAGCGAATACGACTGTCGCTAACTCCAATTCGTGGGTGGGGTAATTCCTCTCATGAGGCTTAAGCTTACGGGAAGAATAAGCTATGGCCTGACTCTCCTATTTCAGCACACCTCCAAGTCCTTGTAAGGACGCATCGGTGTAGACTAGATACTCAACTCTCGGTCTGGGTAATGCTAACACAGGTGATGATGTCAACTTGTCCTTCAACTCGTCGAATGCCAACTGATAGGCATCGCTCCAGATGAATGGCACACCTTTGCGAGCCAGATGTGTCAAAGAACACGCTATCTTTGAGAAACCTCGAATAAACCTCCTATAGTATCCTGCTAGGCCCAAGAAACTACGAATCTCAGTCGGTGTCGTGGGTTATCCCCACTCCCTCACCGCGGATACCTTCCCCGGATCAACAGATATCCCCCGGTCTGAAATGATATGCCCCAAAAACTGAACCTCCTTCAGCCAAAACCCACACTTCTCATACTTTGCATAAAGCTCGTTCTGACGTAGCGTCTGCAAAACCTGTCTCAAATGCTCGGCGTGCTCCTCTTCTGTCTGGGAGTAAACCAGAATGTCATCAATAAAGATGATGACGAACTGGTCTAGGAACTCTCTGAACACCCTATTCATCAAGTCCATAAACACGGCTGGAGCGTTGGTCAAAATAAAAGGCATAACCCTAAACTCTTAGGAACCATATCTCGTCAAGAAAGCAGTCTTTGAGACATCCTGTTCCCTGATACGCAACTGATGGTATCCCAATCGCAAGTCAATATTTGAGAAGAAGGAAGCTCCTCTCAGCTGGTCGAATAAATCATCGATTCGGGGCAACGGATACTTATTTTGTATCGTGACTTTATTCAACTCCCGGTAATCTACACACAACCTCAAAGATCCATCCCTCTTCTTAACGAACAACACAGGGGTACCCCACAGTGAAGTACTCCTCCGGATAAACCCCTGTCCCAACAACTGCTCTATCTGATCTCGTAGCTCTCTTATCTCTGTCGGAGCCATACGGTAAGGTGCGCGGGCAATTGGCCGAGTTCCCGGCATCAAATCGATCACAAAATTTATCTCTCTACTCAGAGGTAGTCCAGGTATATCCTGAAATACATCAGCAAACTCCCTAACAACTGGAATCGAATCGAGTGGTATCACCACTTCCTTAGAGGTCTCCTCCTCTATATAGTACAAGTGAGTGGACGATCCTCCCTCAGGGAGAGGCATCGCCACTAAAAACATCTCCTGCCCTGGAATGGCAAAGATAATACTCCTACTGAAACAGTCAATCATGGCTCAGTACACAACTAGCCAATCCATACCAATAATCGCATCATACTCAGTCATCTCTAATACTAACATATCAGCGGGTAAGGTAAACCTCCCGATCTCTATACCCACACCTCTACGAATAAGGGAAATCACAGAACCCCTACTCGATGGTGAATCTACACAAATAACCATGCTCTCTGCAGTGTCTAATAACCCCAAAGTGCCTGCAAATCTCATGGCAATGAAACAATGTGTGGCCCCCGTATCAAATAAAATACGCCCCATAGTCCCCTGAATAGAGAACATACCCTCAATACCAGGTGGATTCTGTGGGACTGCGGCATGCTGGAGCTGATACACTCTCCCATACTGAAGCTGTCCTTACTGGACTGGGACCGCTGGAATGGGTGGTAATGCTGCCATCTATGATGGTGCTGGTAGGGCGGCGGGAAACATAGGCCTCTGTGGCTCGTGTCGAGCACCCTGCTGCTGCTGCTGTGGGACCCTGCCCCTATCAGGACAATCCTGGAATTTGTGGACAATCTTGCCACAAACGAAGCACTTCCCCGGGAAGTTTCCCCCTCGCTGTCCCTGCTGCCCACGGCCCTGATGGCCGTTACCATTCCTACCTTGACCATACTGGCCCTGCTGAAGCTGTTGTGCTGACCATTCTGGCTCTGCTGGCCCTGATGGTCGTTCTGACCCTAATGGATATGTCTGAAACCTCCCTGACCATTCCTGAAACCCCCAGATCTGAATCTCTTAGGATCCCCCTGTTGGGAACCCTGATCACCCTGCATGTGCTGACCCTGAGAAGATTGTGCCCCGCTGGCACCATTTCCCCCGGTCCTGCCCTGATGGCTGAACTCTCCTGATCTCTTACTCTCAGACATGTGAAAGCGGTGATCCTGGCAATGAAGCAGTGTCGCGTTAACCACATCAGAGTAAGTGGCCAACGAGAGATTTCCCAACAAGTGCTGACGGATCCTCCAAGTCAATCCATCCATGAACTTTTGAATCTTCTTCTCCTCGGTTGGAATCTCATCGGGAACGATGTTCAAGAGATTTGTGAACTCATCCTCATACTCGGCTACGGTCTTTCCCTCCTGCTTGAGGTTCATCAACTTACTCCTCATCTCAGTGTGAACAGCTGACGAAAAATATTTGCGGCCGAACCGCACCCAGAACTCCTGAATAGAAAGGACGTCTCTCTCCTCCGCGGTGGTAATGGACTCCCACCACTGCAATGCTGATCCTACTAGCTTAAAAGTAGCCAGTATCTTCTTCTGAACATCCGTGCACTCGTACATCCTTAAGTTCCTCTGAATGTCCTTCCTCCACTGACTGGATACTACAACGTCGGAGCTACCTGCAAACTCCGGAGGGTGTGCTTTCTGAAAAGCATCACGAACGCGTTCCCAAGCAGATGGGAATGCATGAGCCTGAACTGGCGCGACTACCGGTGCCTAGGGTGGTGCCTGCTATACAACTGATAAGGCGGAATTTACCGCTTGGACTACAATAGCTGCAACCTCTGCGGCATTCATGGTACCCTGAACTGGTACAGGTTGTGGCTCGGGCTGAGCATCCCTAGGAACTCGCTATGCACGTCGTGGAGGCATCTGAAAGGAGGGAAAATTCTATTAGTTCGCAGTTATTATCTTAAAATAGCTTAAGAGCGAAACATACACAAAAGAATATAACAATCCTAAAATATAGGCAAAGAAAGATCAGCGGAAACATAACAAGCCGTACAGATACTGAGGACACTAGAACCTGATGCTCTATTACTACCTGTGACACCCCAACTAATTAAATACCGGGTAGCTACACCTTTATTAAATTAATACAAAATGCCATTTTAGTCCAGTTCATAGCATCACTATCGAAAAACGTTTTAACAATTACTAGCCACCTAATATTTAAAAAGTGAGTTGTCAATTTTAATTAAATCTGATTAACATGCAATAAGTAAATCTTGAAGTACTAACATAACCACCATAATAGAGTCACAATAGTGTAACCATAAAATAATAATAAATCTGGAGGAATACTCCTCACAACAATCCGAATGCTGAAATTAACAAATACCAAGTCTGCATTACTAAATTAATTACAACCCAAAATCTGAAATAATTGAATAAATAAAGTGTCTCTAAACAGGAAATAGGGCGACATGCCCAACAGATGAGAAAAACTGATAATATAGAGTCAAGACCGAAAATGAAGGCGTCTACTGTCAAGGTTCTGTAATTTCCACGGCAGCTACAGTACGTCACCTGAATGGAACTCCTATGCCTGGTGTCCTTGTGGCTGGGAACCTAAAAGGTTTTCACAAGAAAATATATTTGGAAGCAAACGGGTCAGAGCCCGATAGTGAAAACAGTTTAAAATATAGCAAGTATTTTAATGACAGTAAAACAATGAATGCAAAATACATGTTAGGACGTGCTCTCACATAAAGTACTCACCTCTCGACTATTTGTGCACTCCTAACGTACCCGTACCTATTCTAGTCATTACCATATCTAACTAATCCGACATGAAATCTAACATTACTATACGATTCATGATTTAATTTCAGCATCTTCATTTAAATAGAGAGTTTTACTTTTCTTCACAGTTTCCCCTATTAGTAGTACTAACTACTAGAGATCTTCCATCTTATCTTTACATAACGTTGCTATTATTTATACTCACGTTTATACATGACAGTTCATTTCATTTAAGAGTATATTATTCTCATTATAAATATACAATACTAGCACTCCGAGACTAAGCTGCAGTGCACACATACTCTGCTATTCAATCCCGGTACATCACGTACATAAGGACCACACATTCCGAATCTCTCAGGAATCGTTCTTAAATAACAACAATCACAAATAATGGAGGCGAACATAGTTCACATCACATGGGTCACGCACATACCTACGCTCCCATGATCAGCAGACTTATTAACGTCTCAATAAGTCCTTCTCTGGCCTATCTCCTCGAGGTACCAATCTAAATCCCCCCCCGTAGGCACACAAAGATTAGATGACCCTAATCGAACATAGACCTCCCATGATAGCAAGTAAGGTAGGTATGTTATACACATAAAATCACATTTACTAAGCATTCACACATCTTAGTTATCTCGAGTTATTAATATAAGTATACTTCACGTTCTTATACCATCACAGTGTTATACGTTTACAAGTCCCCGATTTATGTATATTAACGTTGTCAACTCTTCGCACATCGTAATTAGGTATTCGTTTTCCTAATCCACAATGTCATTCGGTTTACTCCAAGATTCTCAGTTTTACTCCTCACGTACTCTAATATCTCAATTATACTCACTGGTCAATAAGGGAAGGTTATCACTCCATTAATTAAGTCTACGAGAACATTTGAAATAAAATCAGGCCTAAAAGGCCATTCTGTCAACTCGTTAGAAGTCTCGTTCGAACGAGGTCGTTCGAACGAGTGTCGTTAAAATGAAAGGCTTCGAACGAACTACCAACTCGCTAGAAGGAGTACTGTCATCTTGTTAGAATCTCGTTCGAACGAGGTCGTTCGAACGACCTTGGCAGGTCTTCTAACGAGATGGCAGAATGCGCCCAGAAATCTGTAAAGTCCGTTTTTCTTCCTTTTTCTCTTTTCTAAATCCCTCCTATGATCATCCAAACTCAGTTTTAAGGTGTTTCAACTACACTAAGTCCTCCTAGGTCACTCTTTAACATATACATGGGGTCAATACCTCCTAAATCAACATGTAATCATCATTATTCCCAAAATTTTGTCCCAAGCCCTATAATCATGAACACAGAATTTAATGTCTACAACTACTCCTCATAAATCCGTTTTTAAATCATCAAAACATATATTTTGGATAAGAAATTCAACCATAAACATTCTACATGCAACTCCTACATAAGATTATGAGTTCTATCTCCAATTTCATGGGTTTTCATCAAACTTCCAATACAAGACATATATTCAATTCTAAGCATGGAGGAAACATTTGCTTGAAATTACGTAATTAAACCACTTGCCTTAGATGTTATGATTTGATGTTGGTGAACGAAGGTTGATTCTCCTCTTTCTTTCTGCAGAATTTCTCCCAAGGATGGTGATGGTGGCTGGGGGTTTCTTTTGGAACCTCTTAAGACTTTTCCTCTAACTCCCGTAGCCCACTACTTGTTAAATGCTGATATTGGACTTAGTGGTTTTAGTCCTAATATAAAATTAACCTCTAAAATTCGTGGGTTTTAATTCCCCTATTTTTAAAATTACCGAACTACCCTTTTGAGTTGTCGGTATGACCTAAAAATGCCCCGAAACCCAAACTAAACCCCCGGCTAGTATTTTCTGACTATTTTGACCCTTCCGGACACGTTGGTGCACTCCAAATGACCATTCAGTTGATGAAAATAAAATTCACTTTAATATTCAAATAATTTCATTCCTGACGCGACTGACACGCGCGTCCCAACTTAAGTTTCCAAATTATCGTATTTCAACCTCGCGACAACTTTAATATTTTCAATACTCATGAAATTTTCAATTTTAACATTATAATCAAATACCAACTCACATCTCGCTAGTATTTATATCCGGATTAATTCCCAATTAATTCTCATTTAATTCAATTAATCCTTTAAATAAATATCAATAAAATTACGGGGTATTACACCCTCAAAGAGTTTGAGGTCGTACCCTCCACTGTACACCAAAAGGTGAAATTCCTTACTCCTTATGGGGTAGGGGAAGTCCAAGGTGATCAAGTGTTGGCACGGGAATACTACTTCAACTCAGCCAAGGAGAGGAAAGCTCACAAAAAAGAAACTATGACCTACAATATCGATACCCTGGACCCAAGAGACGAGAAAAAACTCAAGAAGGGAAAAGCCACTGAGGAGGTAGAATTTGTCGTCCTTGATCAGGACGAGCCGAAAAACACCATCCAAATTGGCAAAACCTTAAAAAGGAGGTTAAGGAAGAGCTGGTGAGGCTATTGAAGAAGAGGCAAAACATCTTCGCATGGAGCCACGAAGATATGCAAGGAATTGACCCAAAAGTTATGTGCCATAAGCTCAACGTAGCCAATGATGCTAAGCCGATACGACAGAGAAGATGAGTATACTAAAGAGAGAAGTGTGATGTTATTAAAGAGGAGGTTAAGAAGTTAGATAAAGTCGACTTCATCCAA
This sequence comes from Sambucus nigra, assembly GCA_949130495.1. Lineage (NCBI taxonomy): Eukaryota > Viridiplantae > Streptophyta > Magnoliopsida > Dipsacales > Adoxaceae > Sambucus > Sambucus nigra. Next base: position 184,457,907 of record OX422210.1, read on the forward strand.
AAAGTCATCTATCCCGACTGGTTGGCAAACGTTGTCATCGTCCCAAAGGCCAATGGAAAGTGGAGGATGTGTGTCAACTTCACGGATCTGAATAAAGCATGCCCAAAATACAGCTTCCATTTGCCCAAGATCGATCAAATAGTAAACGTAATAGCCGGCCATGAATCGATGAGCTTCATGGATACCTACTCAGGCTACAACCAGATATTTATGGACCCGACTGATGAAGAAAATACAACCTTTATTAATGAGAAGGGGACCTATTATTACAAGGTCATTCCCTTTGGGTTAAAGAATGTTGGGGCGGCATATCAGAGGTTAGTCAATAAAATATTTGAGTACCAGATCGAGAAGATAATGGAAGTGTACGTGGTTGATATGATGACAAAGAGACTCAAGGATGATACTCATGTGTTTGACCTTGAGCGCACCTTTGACACAATGGACAAGTATCGGATGAAGCTTAACCCGGCCAAGTGTGTCTTTGGCGTGGAATCATACACATTTTTGGGGTTTATTGTGAATCAAAGAGGAATTAAAGCCAACCCTGAGAAGATCAAGGTCTTATTGGAGATGAAGACTCCTGCAATAATAAAGGATGTGCAAAGACTTACCAGAAGAGTGGCAGCATTAAACATGTTTATCTCTATGTATTCATTTCTTTCGAGTATCGAGAAAATCTTTTGAGTGGAATGAAGAGTGTGATAGGGCCTTTAAGGATATGAAGTCCTACCTCGGCTCCCCACTCCTACTATCTAGACCAGTTCAGGGGGAGAAACTGTATCTTTATTTGGTTGTATCTAAGTCGACTATCGGCATCGCTATTGTAAGAGAAGAGGAAGGAGTTCAAAAATCGGTATATTTTAATATTAAGGCACTCCAAGGGGCTGAATAGAGGTACCCTGAGATGGAGAAGTTATCCTACGCACTAATCCATGCCTCGAGGAAGATGAAGCCTTATTTTCAGGTGCATACTATGGTGGTCCTCACAGACTCACCCCTCAGACAAGTAATCCAAAAGCCTGAGAAGTCAGGAAAACTTATGACTTGGGCAATAGAATTAGGAGAGTTTGACATCATATATCAGGCAAAAATGGCCATCAAAGGGCAAGCCCTATCGGACTTTGTAGCCGAATTCACTTGGGACGAGGCCGATACCAGAGATGTTGAGATTACTTGTGAACAAGAAAGCAGAGCATGTCCTCCCCCGATCCAGGCCGAGACAAGTTCAACAAGAACCAAAGTATCTGAGAATAAAGAGGAAAACTATATCTTCAAGAATGGAACACCGGAAGAGGGTAGTTTTTCACCAAATGGTACTACGAAGAGTCTCTTTATTGATGGATCTTCATGTGAGAATGAAAGCGGTGCATGATTGATAATGTTAGCCCGAGATGGAACCGATATTAAGTACGCATTGAGGTTTAACTTCAAATCTTCAAATAAAGAATCTGAGTATGAGGCTCTCCTAACAGGCCTCTCCCTCACCCGAGCACTTAATATTGGCCAACTCCTTGTGCATAGTGATTCCAGGTTGGTCGTCAACCAAATTTTGGGGGTGTATGAGGCTAAAGATAGCAGAATGGAAAAATACCTAAAAAAGGTTAAGACAGCATTCAGGCAGTTTATTGAAGTGAAGATGAAGAGGATACCTCGGTAGGATAATGGCTAAGCAGACGCCCTTGCAAGGCTGGCCTCAGCTACAAGAACAGAGATAAGAAGGACAATCCGGTAGAAATATTACACCAGCTGACCATTAAAGAGGAAGATAGTGCCCTAAAGTTTTATTTGAATATGAACGTAGGAACCTCCTGGATGGATCTGCTCATCAAGTACATAAAAGACGGGGAGTTTACAGAATCAAAGATCGAGAAAAGGAAGTTGAGATATAAAGCTGCTAAGTTCTCCATCATAGGAGACACTTTATACAAGAAAGGGGTTTTTACTTCCTCTGCTCTGGTGTGTTCATCCATCTGAGGTAGCATATATCCTAAAGGACATTCATGAAGGCTCCTAATCTAGTCATGATGAGGGAAGATCTTTGGCTAAGAGGATTATTACCTAGGGGTATTAGTGGCCAACCTTGGCCAAGGATGCTACAGCATATGTCAAGAAATGCGACAGGTGCCAGAGGTTTTCTACCATCCCTCACCAACCTCCTCAACCTCTGACCTCCATTACTCCTCCTTGGACATTTGAGGTGTGGGGAATTGATCTGGTAGGACCTTTGCCAAGAGCAGTAAATAATTATCGTTATCTGATCATAGCAATAGATTAATTTTCAAAGTGGGTAGAGGCCGAGCCAATGATTACAATTACGGAGCAAAAGACCTTCCAGTTCATCTGGAAAAATATCATCTGTAGATATGGCCTACCTAACACCCTGATTTTTGATAATGGAACACGATTTAAGAACATCTCCCTAGAAAAATACTGCGAAAGGGTCGGCATTAAGCATTTTTCTCCTCTCCTGACTGACCCCAAGATAATGGGCCAACGGAAGTAACAAACAGAACGATTCTTAATGGAATCAATAAAAAGTTATAAGATTCAAAGGGGATATGTATTGAAGAAGTGTATGATATCTTATGGGACTACAGGACAACGAAGAGGACTCCTACTGGGGAGACCTTGTTTATGCTCGCTTACGGCTCAGAGGTAGTTGTGTCGACAGAGCTACGTCTGCCTACTTATAGGGTTCAGACCTATGACTTTGAAAAGAACAGTGAGGAGCGGAGTCTTGATTTAGATCTTATATAATAAAGAAGAGAAGATGCTAAGGTTAGGCAAGTTGCCTACTAGTAAAGAACAATGAGGTTCTAAAATAAGAGAGTTAAGACTCTACCACTAAAAGTAGGAGACCTAGTGTTGAAAAAGATGTGGCAGAAGCCTAATAAACTTCATCCAAATTGGAACGGCCCGTATGGAGTGGTTGAAGAGGTGGTACCAGGGACATACCGATTGTCTTAACCGTGGAATGCTGATCACCTCAAAAAATATTACCAATAAGATTTCAATTATGTTAGTTTTCTTTCAATTTCATTGTACTACATATGTATGAGACTCAGATGAATGAAATTGAATGAAAATAGCAGTTTGTTCTCTCATATGTTGTCTATTTATTTGAATGATTGTTGTTTATATGCATCAACCTTCCTTAAGATATAAAACATCATTCGTGGTGAAGTCAGCTTAAGTAGCTTTCGATCATACAACAACCTAGACGGGGTCAACCTCGCCCATGGGTTGTCAATAACATCGAAAGACATTCATTATTAAATATAATTAGTTTGGTGAATTAAATCTCTCGGCCTAGGGAGAAAGTGTATGGACGAGACGAAACTCATCTATACACTCTCAAAAGCGATGAGAGAAGACTTATGCTATAACACCATGATTTGGTGAATAGAAATTAAAAATCACTTAATTGTGGTTCATTATTAAGCATCATTAGTTTGGTGGATTAAATCTCTCGGCCTAAGACAACAGTGTATGGATGAGATGACACTCATCCATACACTCTCAAAAGCGACGAGAGAGGACTTATGCTATAACACCATGATTTGGTGAATGAAAATTAAAAATCACTTAATTGTGGTTCATTATTAAACATCATTAGTTTGGTGGATTAAATATCTTGGCCTAAGATGATAGTGTATGGACAAGACGACACTCATCCATACACTCTCAAAAGAGACGAGAGAGGACTTATGCTATAACACCATAACTTGGTGAATGCAAATTAAAAATCACTTGATTGTGGTTAATTATTAAACATCATTAGTTTGGTGGATTAAATCACCCCCTATCCCTCAGTTACCTATGGAACTTTACCCGAGTTCCATCTACGCGCTCCCATTTCCCATACTCGAACTCTAAACCCGGAGTTGCTCGTTCCCACTCTCCATACTTTCTATAACCACCAATTGATTCTAACACAACCCATACTCGTGCTATCGGAGTTCAACTTCCGATCTACCTACTTTCAACCTGTGAAATCCACAACACGGGCCAACCAATCGGAGAGAAACCTGAGTAAACCCGTGACCCATTAAACCTAAAATTCTAGTCCACCTAATCCAATCCTGTTTCAAGCCCCTGCCATAACCCACGAACATGGAACCTAACATTCCTAACCCGATTCCAATTCTAATTTCGACCCATAACCCACAAGCCCATTTCATTATCCACGACCCATTTTGTCTAAAATCATTCCTTCCAAATCATCTTTTACCCGATTTTGCCAATGTCCCAAACCAAAAGCCAAATGAAAACCCACACGTGTAATTCCTTTTACACCTTTACCTTAAATATCTCTCACACTACTTTCCACATGCACATTTACTCACTCCCTAAATTACCCTCACCCACATTACACCAAATGCCCTCTTTAGCCCAGATTAATTTCCCATTCCTAGTTTTCCCCCTAAACCCTAACTCTATTTGCCACATCATAAAATATTACCAAGACCCATTTGGGATCCAAGCTAGGAAGAGAGATAAGAAGATGATTGAGAGAAATTTTAGGGTTAGAAATAAATTGTAGATTAGAATTAGAATTTTTTTATTTTTTCCTTTTTGATTTAGTTTGAGGAAAAATAAATATTAATGAGAATCAATTTAAGTGTGAGTGCTTCATGTAATATTTGTTTGAATATTCAAATTGAGAGTTGTAATCTTCATTGCAAGGATTGTAGTTCAATTACACTACAAGAGATTTGATTTGATTTGATTGTTCTCTTCTCTACTCTTAATATTTTTATGCCTTTGTTTATTTGGTTATCATATTTCATATTATGTTAGGCGAAAAAAACCTTTCAAAGGGTGGGATGAAACCATTATTTGATGTTAATCCCATTATTCAATTTTCTCTAAAAAAAATGATTTACGCCTCGAGATTTTTGAGAGAAAATCAAAATTCGAGATATAATACCCATTTTAGAATCGAACTAGAGGTAGGAGTTTCTCAAGTGTAGTATTATACTTTGAATTTCTACTCTACCTTCTATTTTCCATCATTTAAACTACTTTAATAAATCGATCCTAGCGGGTAATTTATTAAATGAAGTTCGGATCTACTTTTCAAGAGTTGTTGGAGTGTTAAATTTAATTTTCTAAAAGGTTATTATTAAAATTACATTTGTGACGCGAGTTGACTTGTAATTTTGATACTAACTTGGGAGATTTAATTTGAATTAATTAATTAATAATATCAACTAGAATATATATTGTCATTCGATCTCTTGTTAGTCCTCAGTTTTATTTCCTCACTCATCCCATATTTATATTTTTTTAGCTATATTTCACTCACTTTCATCACATACTTTTTAGTATTGCTTTACACTTTTATTATAATTTTATTACTTGTTCTCACTTAGCTTAGTTATTTCACCACCTCTTGAAAATTATTTTAATATAAAAAAATTCATAAAAAAATAGAAAAAAAAAGTAAGAAAAATAATTAGAAAAATGGATTACATGACTTTCATTTGTTTCACTCCTTAGAGTTGGATTGACATCCTTGCTTACCTCTATACAAGTTGTTATTATTTTTTATAGGTTTTCAAGGATTTTGATTAGAGAAGCTTTCCAACAACGACAAATTAAAGAGCCTACTTATCACCTTCAACCCCTCCTGAATGATGTGGAAAAGGTTCTCAGCCAAGGACTTGGTGGTGACGCCTCCCATCCATCATGTATGACCCCACACTAGTATAACACTCATATTCCTGACGATTAGATCATGCATATTTCTCGTGGGGTTTCTAATCTAATACGTCATGAGTTCACCACGTTCTATACATCTGTTTTCTCAGATATAGATGCCATGCGATGAGACATTATTGATTTTCGGTCAAAGGTCCCAGTTCAATGACGATATCATGGAGACTTTGATGATGATGAGGGCAACGACGATGAAAACTATGTGGTGGGGATATATGGTGGGGATACTCTTTGGTGGTGAATGGGTTGATTAGACATCCTTTGTCATCATAGACTTTATATGGTTATTTCTATTATAGACAACCCATACTAGGAACCCCCTAAGCACCTCTTTAGGTCCTTAGCACTCACTCGTTTATCGTAAACCCTAAGCCATACTCCAAGAACTGATGTGGAGACCACTGGGTGCTCCCAGGCTTCATTTGACTTTGATAAACTCTCTATCTCTTGATTAAAAGCTCAATAAATATTTGAAGAGCTTTGAATACCCTTGCCAACGGTCCGTCCCACGTACGAATCGGCCTTACGGTATGAACGAACAATTCGTTTTACTCCGAAAACTAATCTAAAGGCCACAGGGCGCTCACGGGCCCCTATTGACTCTAGTCAACTCTCCATCTTGAGTGAAGCTTAATGAATATCTGAAGGTCTGCAAATCCCCTTTCTAACAGTCCGCCCTGTGCACGAATCGACCCTATAATACGGACGAACGATCCATTTTACTCCAAAGGGTCATCTGGCGCTTTCGGGTCCCGTTTGACCCCGATTAACTCTCCGAACTGAACAAAGCTGAATCACAGCTCGAAGGTCTCTGAATACCCTTTCTGATGGTCTGTCTCGTGGATGAATCTTTCTTACAGTGGACGAACAATCCGTTTTCCTTCGAAAACTTTTTGTCCAGTGATCGACGGGCACTTTCGGGCCCATTTGACCTCGGTCAACTCCCGAACTCGAGAGTGGATCAATAGATTCTTAAAGGGATCTGAGTACCCTTTTCAAGGATATCCACTGTATTTATTTTCCCCCATATGAACTAAAGAAAATTGTAAACAATGATATGAGAGGGTTGTTGGTCCGAGGGGGATATTAGGTTATTTTTGTATTGATGTGTAGATTTTTTTTTTTTTCTTTTTGTGTTATGCTTTGTTGCATAATTACTAAAAAATTTAAGGGTTGTAAAACGAACCAAGTTACTCAAGCTTGGTTCATATTTGGTAAAAAAAAGAAGCTTGTTTGAGACAAGTTCATAAAATAAACGAGCCAAGCAAGCTTGAACATATTATTAAGCTCCTTGTCTAATCGACTTCAGTTCGGATTCGGATTGATTACCAATATATATACTAAACATGTATATAACAATCAAGTCGTTTCGTTTGCTTAGAAGTTCGTTCAGGTCTTAAAATAAATAAGCTCAACTTGAACATATTTTTAGGCTCATTTATATTTTCAAACCAAGCTTGAGCAATCTCAAGCTCGATTTGTTCGACTCATTTACACCCTTAAAACGAAGCCACTGACTCTAAATGGGTTCGGGGTAGCAAAGATCTTTGAGAACTTCTTTTTGCAGATCTATATGAATTTTGAAGAGCAATAATTCCGTGACCTTTTTCCTTTTTTTCATGGCACTAGTGTGCTAGTGATAGTGCATTGAAAGTGTTTGGTGGCGGTGGCATTTTAGCTGTAGTGTATTGGTAGGGTTAGGTGGTGGTGGTAGTATTGTGGTTGTGGTGTGGTGGTGATGGTTTGGGTGGGTTGTATTTTGAAGTTCATTTTTTTTATTCTATACTTTTTCTTTTTGTGATTATTAAAATATGGGGTCACATTGTTAGAGCAACCCTTATGCGTCATGCATATTAAAGGTTGCTAGTTTAAATTTAATGGACAAAAGAGAAGGGGGGGGGAGGAGGAAATGTGATGGGTATGACAAATTTAGAATAAAAGGACATGAAACATTTTAGTTTTGGAGGACTTTTGGGGCAGAATGTCGTGTTCGGTTGAAAGTTTTGGGCACACTCCCAAGAAGAAAATGAAGTGTTGCTTGAGACAAAAACCATTAATTAGTTTTAAACCCTGATAATTTCCCACATTAAAATGTAATTTGTTAAAACAAATATAATTTGAAGAGTTTATCTTGGAAGGATTTGTAATGTTGGGAGGATTTGTTAAAAAAAAAAAAGATCATCTCATATTTATACAAAAAAATAAAATAAAATAACCATTGGTGTTAAAATAAAAACAACCATTGTGGGTCAAAATAGAAATTCAAAAGGTAGCCATTACTTTCAAGTTGAACAACATTTTTTGCCCCAAACAACTTTGTTTTTCACATTTTCAGGCGGAACAAGATGTTCCACATAAGGGTGTGGTCCCACAAAGTTTGCCCTTTGTCGGTTGCTATGCCATTTCCATATATACTAAACTTTATCCTACCAATCCTCGTATTTGGCCTAATACAAAAGACCACTTTTACACTTAAAGCATACCCTAAGTCACAAGTGCGGAGTGCGATTCGGGTGCGAGTGTGAATTCGTGAGTGTGTCAATTTTCAAAAAATTATAAATGCAGGAGCGGAATTAGATCGGCTATTAATTTATTAATTTTAAATTATATATGAAAGTAAAAATATAATAATGGAGAAATATAAAACTCATTCATAAATGCAACACACACACACACACACACATATATATATATATATATATAGCTCTGTATTTCAGATTGCATGATATGCAAACACTATTTGGTAGCATAAATATATATATTATATACTCACATGTCTTAAGTGTGAAAGTAGACTGGTGATTGCATGTCCTTGTTATCCTCCATGACTGCTCCAGTCAGATGGTGGAGAAGTAAAAATCTTTTTTTTTCAAGACTCAATACCCAGCTAAGAAAACAAACTGAAATATGTTAGAGCGCGTATCATAAATTGTAATTCCCGATTTGACTCCGTTTTCACCCATAAATCGCGAGATCACGATTGCAAAGCGGGTGCGTGAGTTAAACGTCACGAATCGTGTGACTAAGAGCATACCCACAAGGGTTGCTCTTCTTAGTACATTTGGTGAATATTGACACTCATGATGCACCAGTAGTTTTTCGTTAATTCTTTTATTGGAAGTCAGACGAAGGGTCAACTTTGCAAAAAAATTAAGAACCTTAGGGTTAACATTGGAAAAATTGAAAATTTTTGTCCAGAATTCAAATTAGCCCCGGACCATAAGGCTTGCATTTTTCCCAAAAGCAAATTATCCCACATGAAACTTCATTTATTGATTGAAAACCGTATGTTTTGATGCCCCCTCGTTGGAATGGACTCTCTCTTTTGAGTGACAAAGAATGCTAAAATTTCATTTGTTTTTTTCTTTTAATGCTAAGCAAGTTATGGCAAACTAACCATCACTTGACATTCCAAGTTCCTCAACTCATGGAGGTGGAGCCCTACGAAAAACATGTGATATATTCCTCATCTTCGACCTTGTAGTAGAGGGATGGAGACATCAAATTCACTTTTCCATACAATGATTATCAATCATAATCGATTTCCCAAGAACCCAAAAATCATAATATCCTAAAATAACACTAAGAAAAATGAACTAATAGCAGACCAGTTATTTTGTTTCAAAAACTGCTTCATTAGTCCATAAATTGGCGGTCCGTGTAAAAGAAGTAACAGTAATTTCACACTCAAATAGCACTCTCCCTGCGCAACAAACTATCCCAAACCTACAGCCACGGAAGTGTAAAACAACTACTACGTTGAGAAAAGTGCGGATTTACACTTGGTGATGAAAATCAGCACCTTCGTAATTGCATCAGGATCTTGAGATGTGATTAAGGAGATAATCCCGCGTTACAGCAGCTACCAAGGTTTAAGGTCACCCACTGGGCCCGCAGTCCAGTTCAAGATTTTCTCACCGGGCCTCAAGTAAACGCTCTTGTCATGAGGAAGCTTACGAGCAAGCCCATTCAAAATTTGATGGAAGGCATCACCTGGTTGAGCAGGTTGTGGGAATAACATTGCCTGCTTCATTGAAGGGTTTGCAAGTAACCTCTGCTTCCTCAATATAACTTCTGGGGGAATTGAGGTAAGAATGGTGTCCAAATTGGGAACATCCTTCTCTGCTACATACAGCCCAATGTCTTCCCATGGGATTGCGTCAGCAAATGGCAAAACGATGTCGTCTGCTATGATAACGGGAATGCACCCAAATATCACCGCTTCGACCAATCTTGGACTCCATGGAGCCCACCCAAGCGGGCACAAACAAAAAACTGCTCTCTGCATGTCTTCATAGTAGGTTGTCGGGTGCTCTGTGGAGATGTCAAAAAGGGGATTATCCTTAAAGTTCTCCCATACTGCTGCTCGTGCTCCTCTGAGAAATTGGAAAAAAAATTAAGTTAAATGAAAGGTTATATTGAGGCGTAAATTTCACCACACTTGAGACATCACTAGTTAAGTAGACAAATCAAATCTTGTGATATGCATGCAGAATATGAAGAACATGAAATGGCTCCTAACTGAGAGTTCAACTCTTATTCGTAATGTATACTATCTCCATCCCAAACTAGAGTTTTGTCTTATGTTTTGTTCCGGTGGGAAATAATAGCCCGGTTTCTAGAAATAGTATATATATATAAGTGAAATTACAAAGTATCCCATCCCACCAATACCCATGGGAGAGCAATGGTCCAAGTGCGTGTATTACATTCTAATGATATTTATTATTTTTAGGAGGATAAATGTGAATAGTGAAGATTTTCCTCGTAATATTCAACTATCAAACGAGGACTACTAATTTGGGACAAAGTGAGAACTTAATTTTAATGTTCTATTAGTATTAGAATAAATAATAATCCTTCTGAAAAATTCTCAATTTGTTTGGCGTACTGTAGTAGTTTATTCAATTAAGTTAAATTCAAGCCCAAGTACATGGAGTCCTATAAATGTCCTTGTATAGATTTGTCATTAGCTATTACTTGCATTTTATCGAGGTGGGTTGAGAGAATGACAACCCTATTTTGCTTTAAGTGTTGGTGTGTAAATTCTCTGTTCACATCATCGTGCAGTGTGTTTTACACTGGAAAAGGTAATGATACTCATAATTTAATTTTGGGTTGTTTTGAGTTTGACCCCACTTTTAGAACTTCTATTGAGTTACTTCCAACAATAAAATGATATTTGACTTAGATTCCCACCAGGGGTTTTAGTGACACTTGGCAAGAGTCTTTTGTGATAATATTTTGTGCAACGAATGCACTACTAGTATATCTATATAATTTCAATTAATTAGCATTACATTTTTAGTTTGAATACTGTCAAATGGATAAAGTTGTTCATTTCCATTCAAATACCATAATGCATGCTTAGTAAAGTATACCTTGCATAATAACCACCTTCCGGATCATTTCCCACATCATAAAACAAACCTCGGAAGTACACAAAGATGGACCGAGGAGTGCTAGGAGGGATCAAATGGGATTGCATTTTTTGCGGAGGAGCGTATGGAGGAACTGTAATGGAACCCTCCTTTAAGCAAACATGGTTCTGCTGTCCAAAAGTTTGAACTAAGGTAGCACGCTGGAGCAATGTAAGAATCCCTCTTTCGATAGCTTTTTCTTCCTGTAATTAAAAACAAGAGAATTGCAACAAACAATATGAGTTAAAGATAGAAAGGAAATTATCTCCAAAGTAACACATCTTTAACATAATACAAAATTCAGGTTCAGATATATTCTTCATGCCAACCAATGTACTTGCAAGTCTGTTAAAGATTTATTGGGGAAGAAAAATGGACTTTTAGAGGGCAAAATGCACGAAACCCTTTGTTCGATGATAAGTTGGAAATATCTTAACCCCCTTCCCCCACCACACCCAAACACAGAAAAAAGGAGTAGGTAAAAACATTTCTTATCGATTTATACGGGGGAAATTGAAACCATGGAAATAGATCAAAAACGGTTTTTGAAAAATTAATAGTTTAGGGAATATTTGCACCTAGTGTAATCATTTTAGGAATTTCTTGTAGTTTAATTTCTTTTTAATTAGAAGAGATAATGGACTTCTTACCAGATAATGAAAGCATGCCCCAAAGTCATGTGGCACTATAAAAAAGTGATCAGCCCCTTCTGTCCTATTCCAATAAGGCCAATTAGAAGAAATAAGTTGTATTGCACTCCTCATCATACGCGGCGATTTGAAGGGTAAAGGGAGACCATTTGGTGTGAGGTCACAGGTGGTGTATACAGGTGTGTAGAACCAATCAGCTTCTTCAGGATTGAGAGTTCGAACGGCGCTAGATAAGAGGAACCTATGCATATAGATCTCAGCTGCAAACATGTGAGTGAGGCATCGAGGGTCCTTCTGCAGAATTTTCTTGTTGTATTTGCTTGGGAGTTCGTAAACAAAAACTTTCAACCTTCCAATAGGATCATCTTCCAAAACATCACCAGCAGTACCTATATGGATATATTCAGGTACAATCAAAGGCCTTACTTTGAATCTTACAAGTTGCACGTTCATGCCTTCTAAATATATTTAATTTTCAACAAATATTAACAGGACAATTTGAACGTGCTTAAAAGATAGAATAATCGAGCATGACTAGTCAGCGTCAACAACGATACTTCTTGGTTTTTTAATTCCTGGTGGCAATATTACTTCTAGATCAGAACATGGCTAATCATAAAAAATGGCTTATTTTCTCCTTGTTTCAAATGCTGGGTTTTTGTTAATTCAAAAGCACTTGAGAGTTCATGAAGTACAATACGAATTTTGGAGGAGGATATAGATTTATCTTAGTAATTGTTTAATCCTTGTTACAGTTCAGTTGCTCTTCCTTTATTGCGGTTTCAAAATTGTTCTAAATCTCAACATAGGTTGTTAAGTAACTTTAAAGGAGGGAGGTGTGTTGTGGGAAGAGCATAATACAAGAAGTAACACATATACATGCATCTGCACACAAATTACTGTGGAACTAAGAAAGCCCAAGCAAACCATGTAACACCACATGGCCTGAAAAATAATGAGTACAAATAAGACCATCATTAAGGCATTGGGTAAGATGCCAATATCTAGTCTGCATAATCAAAATGGAAAAACAGGATCTCAAGACGATTGGGCAAATACATGAATAGCAAAATTTTGGCATCTATGTTAGCAAAATACAAACATATATGCCAAATTGTGTTATACATAAGAGCCTCTCGCGTGCCACTTGAAGCGCCACGGGAGCACCAATGGGTGTTGATTTGGGGGGCTAAAAAAAATTTGAGCCTTTGCTACACCTCCAAAAGTTGTATGTTCACATTTTGGGCCAAACAAACTTGAGGACCATTATTTGGGAGCCAAATGAATAATCAAAATGTTTCCCAAAAATTTGTTCACTTGGCACTGGCAGCATCAATTTTTCCCGGTCAAGCTTTCTCCTACTCGGGGAGAGTGATGGGCACAATGATGAGGCACATGTGGGGAGCAAGGGTCAATTTCAAAGAACCATTAAATTTGTATTAATTATATTTTATTTTAATGCTTTGAGAGAACAAAAGAATATTCTCTAGGAATGTTCTAAACTAGGTTAGTTACAATAATGATGTCACTTACGTCACTAATTCTATGACATCCTATGAAGCATGGACTCGTAATACGCATTTCGACAAGCGACACGCGATTCTTCCAAAAACTAGGATACGACACGCTAGGATAAGTATAATATATAATATATTTAAATATTTATATTAATGAAATGAAATATGTTCTTTCCATAAAATACATTATTAGAGCATTCTTAAAATGAAATTAAGAAAATGGACCATACAAAACAAAATTCAAATACAATTTAACATTAAAAATCATAAATAAAGCAGAATCACCATCACATGTCCCAGCGTGTCCACAATGTGTCGGTAACGTGTCGGAGCGCGCACATAATACGTGTTTCGACATGACACGTGACTCGTGACTTCCAGGAGAGTGTCTGTGCTTCATAGATGACATCACCCATGACATTTCCACTAAGTATTTGAGGTTATAAATAGTCATCTATTCTCTTGTTTTTCATCAACAAAATTATTATTAATTAACAGAATTAGTTTAGAGAAGCCCCTAACTATTTCTTTGTGTTAATTCCAATGTGTTTGCGGTAAAATAGGTATTTGAGCGATATTCTCTCTTGGTTTGTATCCATATTAATTGGTGTGCGAAGTTGCGAGGTCATGAGTTATGGCTACAACTCAGAATAACCGTTTGGCTAAAATAGTCGGTTGGCCAAAACATGTTCCAAAAATGGGTAGATTTATGATCAAAACCAGAAAAATCAATCGAATTACTTGACGAGTTCGAAGAGGATCACGAACTAGTTAACAAGACTGCTGAGGCTTCTTCATCAATAGAAGAGGCGTCATCCTTCGATCTCGTCAAAAGTGAAATTAGGGAGCAAGGGGTCAAGGGTCACGAGTCTGGAGGAGTGGATGAGATTAATCGAGGGGCTGGGTTGCAACAAGGGAATATGACGTGTGTGGGGTTCGGGGAATTATTTATATATTTGTTTATTTTTATTTTTCATGTTTTATTAGAGTTTCCTCTTTAGTCATTTTACTGTTAGGGCTATCGTGACTACCATGATGCCCTCACTTATATATAAGGCCTTTGGCCATTCTTTGTAAATAATTTATTATTGAAGATAAATGAAAGAGATAGCGAATCCTTTTCTTTTAAATGTTGATGTGAAAATGCTTTTGCTTACACGAGATGTTCACTCCTGAGGTGGTCATCAAAGTAATAGTTATAGAGCCATGGGTAAGGCTCGAAAGAATCGGCGGACCACTCCTCCAAAACAAGTCGCCGCGGCCAACGATCAAGTGGGACCATACCAATCCCCACCCTTAAACCCTAGATCTGAAATTCCAAGTTTTAGATATGAGAAATCCACTAACCTCCGCCCCTCTCCGCCTACTCACGCACTTTGTCGGAGTGTACCGACCTCCACTAACCCACCACAAGGCCGAAACCTCACCCCACCCCTGCATACCCACTGAAAACAACAAATGAACTGAGATCCGGGCCTTTCTCGACATCGTCTTCCACTGTCAAGCCTTTCAAAACCTCCAATGACCTTCGTCCAGGAGAGGGGATGGGAGGCCAAACAGAGGAGAGACTCTCGCCAACGATTCAGCTTTTCAAAACCTCCAATGCCTTCATCGAGAGAGGAGAGGTCAAACGGAGGAGAGGCTCCCACCGACGATCCACTTTGACCCAAGTATGGCTGCACTTAGATTTACGGAAGGTGTTTCTTTTAACCTAAATTCCAAACCTAATACCAATACTACCCCTCCCCCTTTTTTATTACTACTCTACCCCTTCCCTTCCCTTAGTCTTTAAATATTAAAAAAAAATGATAGTTTCAACCACAACCAACCATTATTTTTCCTTACTCTCTCAGCCCAAACTTGGATTCATTTACAAATCAGACCCCATTTAACAATCATTTGGACACCCATTGTTTTTCTAGAAAATTACATTTCAATCTCGAGTTTTCTCAAAATCCAAAATTTTCCCCGAAAGTTTTCGAAACTTACGATCAATCGCCTACATTCCTGAAAAATTACGATTCAGTCCCTCTTTCAACCCTATCCGCTTGGGCTCGTCATTTTGACAATTATATACCCCATTTGGAGTCGGATTACCTCTAAACCTCGTTGGTATCGAAGAGGAGATTGAGATATGGAAAAATAAGAGAGCCTTCACCGTAATGAGGCCATGGGTATCCATTATGGATGGATTTTGGACGTTCTCTACAAGGAATGTCAACTGAGAATGGTTGAGTGCACTCGATTTATCGAAGATATGAAGGTGGAACATGAGGAGATCAAGCGAGAGTATATGATGGAGCTATCAGAGCTTCGTGCCTCCGCTGATGATGTTTCCCACCAATCGGCCTTGAGTGAGACCTCTATGGTGGCCCAGGAGCCCATTGAGTTTAACAATTGTCTTATCTTCTCTCTGGCTACTCCAATGGACCTTTCACACTGAGGACTACTTTGAGTATTCCTTTGGGAATTTCTTCGATATATTCGACGAGGGCTATTGAATTACTCGGTCAGATATCGAGAGACTTTGATATTGGGACTTCTTTCTCATTTTCGGGGAAGATGAGATTGGATTGTGTATCAGAGACTTCTTCGATATTTTTTCAGAGACGAGAGGGATGAATCGCAGGCACTTTCTTGACATGAGGTCGTATGGTATGAGTAATTTCTTCCCACTCTTTAGGAATGATGATGATCTTGACGGAGTTAGTTATTTTGATGCTTATCTCGAGATTGATGTGTTGAGGCGGTAAACATACTTGACCATGGGTATGTGGGCCCATTTGGGAGGCATTTGAGGCACGTTTGGATATTGATTTCCAGTGTCCAATTGCTATAAGCACGTGGGGCTAATTTGGTCCATGTAAAGGGAGCTAAGTTTTGGCAGCGTTTGTTTGGTGATAAACTAAAATGGGGTTTAGTCTAGTAAAAGCTAAAGTGAACTCGGAATTAAAAGATAAGAGAATGCTTGGATGTGAATTTGTTTTAGACCATGAGTTTGTACGGGCTGATTTGTAAGGTATTCCAAAATTTGCATGGATCCCACTTTGTGTCTATCAATGTTTTAAAAGGCGAGGCGAGGCGGGAACAAAAAGCCTTGAGGCTTACGCCTCTAGGTTTTTAACTGAGGCTCACGCCTCATCTGGTTGAGGCTTATGCCTTGAGGCGGTTGAGGCTTATGCCTCGTTTTTTTACTGCTCAGGTTTGGTCAAAGTTGGCAAATTGTTTTAATTAAAAAAAAAAGCCACGTTTTTATTTCAGTCGGTCCTTCATTTGAAGCCTAACTTCTTCCACAACTCTTCAAAACTTTGCTCTCTTTTCAACCAGAAATAACTTCCTCCACACCTCTTCAAAACTTCATCCTCAATCAGCAGGTATTTTCTACTTGTTTTTCTTTATACTTCATCCTCAATTAGCCAAAAAATATTTCATCCTTTATGCTGTATATATATATATATAAAGAGAGAGAGAGAGAGAGAGAGAGAGAGAGAGAGAGAGACAGAGAGAGGGAGGTTCAAAAGTGAACGCTAAAAAATGAACATTTTAATGAACATTAACAAAAACACCTAACACCCCATTAATTTTAATTCATATATTGTAATTGGTCCGTGCCAGCGGCAACGAACACTCTATCGGTCAAATTTTTTTTACAACCCCCCCCCCCCCCCCACACACACACACACACCATCTGCCATCATGGGGTTTCTGATATATGAGACGCAGCAGGGTCAGGTACAAATAAATTACTAGCACAAAACTTTCACAGAGATTTCATGAAGATGTTAGCCTGTAGATGAATTTGGTTATTTAAGACAGTGGCTAAATATCATTAATGATAGGAGTTTCTTAAGATGTTGTTGGGTTTCAGATGGTTGGGTTTCGGGTAAATGGAGGCCAGAGCAGGGGAGATGGGTTTCGGGTTTAAAGGTTTATTTTGGGTTGGAATTGGGTTTTTGCAGCTTAGGTTTGTTGGCTATGGTCGTGGGTTGACCGGAAATGATATGGGGCTGCCCGGGAGTTTGGGCCGAGGTCATCGACACCTGGTTTGGAGTTCCACCGGCACTGTCCAGCTGGAACTGAGATCGGTTCTTGGTTTTGGTTTGATGGGTTTGGTGCATTCCGGTATAGGCCGGAGGTGGGCATGTCAGAATTCATCAAAATCAGGGGTATGGGTCGCCGGAGGGGGGTGGGGGGAGGGAGGTTGGGGTGTTGTAAAAAAATATTTGATCGATAGAGTGTCCGTTGCCGGCGCGGACCAATTACAATATAGGAATTAAAATTAATGGGGTGTTAGGTGTTTTTGTTAATGTTCATTAAAATGTTCATTTTTTAGCGTTCACTTTTGAACCTCTCTCTCTCTCTCTCTCTCTCTCTCTATATATATATATATATATATATATATATATATATTCTAGCCTTTGAGGATTATAGTTTTAATTAGGATTTCTTTTATCTTTATGCAAGAATATGTATTATGATGATGACAGGATGGTATTATTATTTGTATTGTGTTGTGGAATCGACTTTACACCGTTTGTTTTCATGATAAATGTGATACATATTTTGTTCCTCGTTTAATTATTATTTTTATATCATTTTTAGTGATTTTTGTGGAAAAAAGTTGAGGCTTACGCCTCGGTCCGCTTCGAGGCTTATGCCTCGCTTCACAAAGACAAAACGCCTATACTACGCCTCGCTCCTTTTAAAACATTAGTGCCTATCAAACTTAAAGACCATTATTTGGGAGCTAAATTAATGAACAAAATATTTTCAAATATTTGTGCACTTAGCATAGGCGAACGTAACCAATTTTCCCTAAAGATCATGGTAAAGCTTTCTCCAACTCGAGGAGAGTGATGTACACGATGATGTGGCTCGTGTGTGGAGTGGGGGCTGATTTCGAAACCATTTAATTTGTATTGATTGTATTTTATTATAGTTCTTTGATATTAATAAAATAACATTTTTTTATGAATTATCTATATGAGCTTAAGTTACAATAGTGATGTCATGGCTCAGATCACTAAGTTCGTAACATCACCCATGGCATCATAAGTTAGTTGCCCACCAAACTAAGGCTTCAAAAGGACTTAGTTTGTTACTAGCATAAGGTCACAACACATTGCTGCTAGTTATCAACTCTCCAAAGCGAGAGATAAATATGGCTTAAAGTTACGTTCGGTGGTTGGATTAAATGATAATTCGGTGGGACTTTGACCCCATTAAGATTAGCACAAAGCCCACAACCTCAATAAGCCTAAGATACCAAAAGAAAGGGTCCCCGTTACCTCTCCCATAACTACTACCCACACCCCTAAATCATAAGACGTTGTGTTCTAAAAAAGGCCAAAAAGACCAATTAACATCAACCTGGGAGATAGAAGGTGATTGACCACCTGAGTAATTGCAAACTGACAAAATAATGGTTAGCTGCATAGTTGTCAAATCGTGAATTGTATCGTGAATCGTTTACCCCCCAAATCGCGAATCGTGAATCGGAACCAAATGATAAAAACGTAGTAAAACATATGTAAATGGGATTTAAAACTATAGAATTGGTAATTAAGCGTAATATGACAAAAAACTAATCGTAGCACATGATAATATACCAAAATATATCACAAAAATTAACCGTAGCACATGTTCTCATTCATTTTAAGCTTAAAAATGTAAAAAACAAAAATATATCATAAAACAGCCTACAAATTAATTTAAGACATCCTACATATTAATTTAAAACAATAAAATAAATACAAAGATTAATTTAAAACTATTTCAAACAGTAAACCATATTAATTTAAAACAATAAAACAAATACTAAGATTAACTATAAAACAATATTAATTTAAAACAACCTTCATATTAATTTAAAGCAACAAAACAAATATACCTTCAAAGATTTTATAACAAATACAAAAGTTTTATAACAAAAAAAAAAAGATATAAGACACTCAGCCAAGAGAAATAGACAAGAAAAGTCAGGGGATAATAACCGAGCCAAGAGAACATGTTTTTCTCTAAAACTCAGTATCTTAACGGTATCCTTTGTTGTTTGTTTATTTTTTTATTTGTTTTATTAAAACACACGTATGGTTATAAGGTAAAAAAATCGCGAAGAAAAAAAAAATCGAACCCGAATCGGGAATCAGACCTGAATCGGACCCGAATCAAAAGATTCGAATCGTGAATCGCCGATTCAGTCCGATTATTTAGACATTTGCGATTCTCAACTCGATTCGAATCGTTTTATGTAAGAATCGAATCGAATCGTACGATTCGAATCGCGAATCGTACGATTTTGACAATTCGAATCGTACGATTTTGACAACTATGGTTAGCTGATAAATCGGACTTATTAATCAACTGAGCGACAATTAATCGCTTGTTACGGAGAAGGTTATTAATCGAACTTGAGCTGTCTAAAAAAAAGATAAAAGAATAATGAAAGAAACACTACCCTCAAAATTGTCACTTGTCTACTCTCTCGATCTCGACCAAACGAATCACTCTCGCTAGGTATTCATCTCACTTGAACAAGGAAAACTTTCTAGTGAACTTTCTCTCTCTTGCATTCAAATATTGCTGCAGAAGTCTAAAACTTGGTTTGTTTTCTGATTTTTCAATTTTTAAAAAATTTGTGCTTTTATACATGGTTTATTTGTGCATGTGTTGTACTGTTATATTGTGTCTCGTTCTACTAAATATCGATTAAAAGTTTAATTTAAGGTTTATTATAATTTATGCAATTTTTATGGCAGCACTTATTTTTGTTCAAATAAGACATTACCAGTAGTTGAATAATTTTGTTAGAGAGTAGGCATATTAAAAAAATATATAAAAAAAATCAGCTAGAAACCCAATTATTCCTGCCTATCTGTCTAGGCGCTAGAAGGCCTTCGGCAGCTCAATGGCAGCCTAGTATTTTTTTAGAACATTGACAAAGATAGTTCCATAAAATAACGCTTTGGCCTTGTAAGAACTAGGTTTTGCATCTCAACTCATTAACTTTTTTTTTGATACATATCGTCTCAACTCAATAACTATGTTGCAATTGGGTCCAGATATTTAGTATGGACATTATAACTTTCATTACCTTCATTTAACCTACAAGGCTAGAATGGTTTGTTGGATTCAAATAAAAGAATTGGAAACTTGTAGTTTAGTTTGAGCTAAGAGCTTTACAAGGACGCTTGTGACAGAATTAAACAAACAAGTTGTCTAGGAAAAGGCATACGAAGCACCCTCTCACCACCAAACTCTTGCATGATCTATGTGAGATAAAATTTGTGTTTAATTCCGATTCATCCTCAGCGATATAACAATAAAGTTTATCGACTCAAATGACTTTTTACGTCAAAATCCTGCTCTTTCTGAACAGATAATGAACCATTAAAAAAGCTTTGCTAACAGTTGATTGATACTCATTCTACTCAACATGTTCAGAGCAGACCATTGTAGTCCTCAGCTACGATTAATAATTTACTCTGAAAATATGTCCAGCCCATCCAAACACCAGCCATTTGCACTTAGGGTGTGTTTGGAGGCCCCAATTCCATGCCTTGAAATTAGAATTTCCATGGCATGGAATTGAGGTTCCCAAACACAATTATATTATGGCTCATCCAATGTTGTGGCAACTTGTTTATTTTTTGTGCAGCACTTACTGCCAATTTCTATTAAAATGCATATGTTTTAAAGAGACAAACTATCTTATCAAGAAAAATCAAATATACAGATAGATGATGAGATTAAAGTCACCAGAGAGCATAATGTAATTGAAAAAATCAAATATGAAAACATGTACCAAATCCAAAAACCTAGTTAGATTTAATTGTCAGCTAATTAAACACCGACACAAAATAAAGAAGCACAATCTGTACCTGAAATCCGCTCAGTTTGGTGAGTTCGACGGAACTCCAGGGCATCAATCTTCAAAACTAGAGCACAATAAAGAAGCACAACGAAACCCCAACTCCAATTCATCATCTCTCTTTTTTCTCTCAGGGTAAAAAATGAGGCGATAAGGAGAATAGAGATAGATAAAGTGTTTGAGGAAAGACAGAGAAGAAAAAGGGTATTTACTTAATGGGCAGGAGAAGAGATAGTTGGAACGTCATTGGACAAAGTAGTTGACGAAATAGCTTTCTTACAATTTGCGCTTTGAGACGAGTTTTGGAATATTTGAGCCAGGAAGATTGATGGAGAAATGAGAGATGTGAAATTGCTTCAACAAACAGGGAAGATGCTTGTCAAGCTGTTAGATTCTATTCTATTCTATTCTATTGCCCAAATTTCGCAAATATTATATAGTGATCAGATACAACAACACATCTATTTTCTATACTATTAATACTTGTATAAAGCGATGTGTTCTGAGAATTGCAGAGAGGAGCTTTTCCGAGTAGATGACAAGTCAATCTCAATACACCTCGTGTACGCTCTCGTCTCACTGTCGAGCCTCTTGATCTGCTGAACAAACTTTGCCACGTGCTCTTTTTACGCCAAGATAAAAAATCGTTACACACTACAAACAATATATTTTTTGGGGGGTTACAAAAGGGAAAGAAACAAACAACAACAACAATCAGGGGCGGATCCACTCCAGAACGAAGCGGGGCGGCTGCCAGTTCAGTTTGTTAAAAAAAAAAATTAAGGATTTTTTGATAAATAATTAAACTTGAAGGTTTCTTTTAATTATTTGCAAAATTAAGGGGAAACTTTGTAATAAACATAAAATAAAAACATAACAAACAAACCTTGTAGATGAGCTGATCGTCGGATGAACCAAACAAAAATAGATTTCTAAACCTAAAAAGGAGAAACCCTCTTTGCTCTCTCTCTCCCTCCACACTCCACCGCCGCCGCCGCCGCTGCCCCCTGCTCCACGGGTGGATCCGCTGTCGCTCTCTCTCTCCCGGAATCTCTCTTCTCTCCTCACCTCCTGCGCAGGCGCAGCTGCGCTGCGCTGCCACTTGCTGCTACCCCCTGCCTCCTCTCCTCCACCGGACCACCACTTGTTGTTGCCCCCTGTCACTTGCTGCTGCTGGCACCTGCTCTCCTCTCCTCCACCGGACCACCACCAACGGCTGCTTCCCCCTGCCTCCACCACTTGCTGCTCCAGGTAATATTTCAATTAATATGAAATTAAAATTAGTTTATATGTGTAATTTGTAAATTAATATATGTTTATTAAAATTTATATGAAATTATTTATACTAAAATGAAATTAAATTTATTTTGTGTATATCTGTTTATATGTGTAAATTAATGAAAATTTTTATGTTAATTTATATGCTGTTTATATGTAAATTTATATGTGTCAATTTATATAAATTTTTATGTTAATTTTTATGTTGTCTATATGAAATTAAATTTATATGTGAAATTTTTATGTTGTTTATATGAAATTAAATTAAATTTGTAAATTTAGGGAATCTATGGAGAAATTTTTTAAGCGAAAAAGAGGAGACAACGCACCAATCGTATCCGAAGCTGAGGTTCAATTATCTCCCACTTTCAATGCGGAGTCCAACAATCTACCCCAAATTGTGGCACAAACCGCACAATCTCAATACTCACCAAATATTGCTGTCAATTTGGATGAACTACCATCAGATCCCGGTTTGAGAAAATCTATATCGGAATATGGTGATTCTAAACAAATGGAGTTAGTTCGTCGAACCTATCTTACTAGGGGCCCTTGTCAGCCAAAAAATCATAATTTTTCATGGATACAAATTGGAAATGATAGACGTAGATTTATTCCGTCATGGTTTGAGGAGTTTGGAAGGTGGCTAGAGTATAGTGTGGCAAAAGAGGCTGCGTTTTGTTTGTTTTGCTATTTGTTCCGACCAAATACAGGGGGGCAAGGGGGTGGTGGTGTATTTGTTAGTGGAGGCTTTTCAAATTGGAAAAAGAAACATATGTTTAAAGATCATGTTGGTCCCCACTTAAGTATTCATAACAAATGCATGAATGCTTGTGATGACTTGATGAAACAAGATCAACACATTGAAGTGTCTTTGTCTAACCATTCCGAAAAGACAAGAGTTGATTATCGAATTCGTCTTATTGCATCGTTGGATTGCCTCAAGTACTTACTACGCCAAGGTTTGGCGATGCGAGGGCATGATGAATCTGTGGGGTCATCTAACCGGGGTAATTTTTTGCAACTTTTACAGTTCCTTGCCGAGCAAAATGAAGCTATAAACAAAGTTGTTTTGAAAAATGCCCCCGAAAACCACCAAATGATAGCTCCATCAATTCAGAAAGAGCTCATTAATGTCACCGCCTATTTGACCACTAAAGTCATAATTAAAGATATTGGGGATGAGGTATTCTCCATACTAGTTGACGAGTCCCGTGACATCTCTGTGAAAGAGCAAATGGCCATGACTTTACGCTATGTGAACAAAAAAGGCTATGTGGTTGAACGTTTTCTTGGCATTGTACATGTTATTGATACTACATCTTTAACACTTAAGGCAAGCCTGGAGTCACTTCTCTTGAAACATGGGTTGAGTATGTCAACTATTCGTGGGCAAGGTTATGATGGGGCGAGCAACATGAAAGGGGAGTTCAATGGGCTGAAGAGTTTGATTCTAAGGGAAAACAGTTCAGCTTATTACGTTCATTGTTTTGCTCATCAGCTACAGTTGGCATTAGTAGCGGTCGCAAACAATCATAACGCAATTGGTTCTTTCTTTCTCAAAGTTTCAATTTTATCTAATGTTGTTGGAGCATCTTGCAAGCGTAGAGATATATTTCGGATGAAACAATATGATGATATACGTGAAGGAATATACAATGGTGATCGGGAGACGGGTCGTGGTTTAAATCAAGAAGAAGCATTCACACGGGCAGGGACACGAGGTGGGGTTCACATTATGGTACACTTTTGAGTTTAGATCATTTGTTCTCTTCTGTGATTGGTGTTCTTGAGGTGGTTCAAGTTGATGGTGATGTAGGGACTCAGAGAATAGAAGCATATGATATGATTAGCTCTTTGCAGTGCTTTGATTTTGTTTTCAAATTGCAGTTAATGAAAGCAATTTTGGGGATTACCAATGATTTGTCGCAATCACTACAACGAAGGGATCAAGATATTGTGAATGCAATGGATCTTGTTAGAATAGCTAAAATGCGTTTACAAAAAATGAGGGAGCATGGATGGGATCAATTGTTGAAAGTAGTATCATCCTTTTGTAGTATGCATGACATTGTAATCATAAATATGGAGGATTGTTTTGTGACCGGTGGAAGATCACGTCGAAATGTCGAAGAGAGGAAAAATCTTCAACACTATCGTGTTGAATTGTTCTATTCGGTGATAGATATGCAACTTCAGGAGTTGAACCATCGGTTTAATGAGGTGAATACAGAGTTACTTTTATGTATGACATGTCTTGATCCAAGTATGAACTTCTCTAAATTTGATGCGACAAGATTAGTTCGATTTGCAGAATTTTATCCGAATTATTTTGATCCCATTGAACTCACAGTCATTGGGGAACAACTCGAAAATTATATTTATAGCATGCGTGATAATGATGAATTCAAATATTTGAAAGGGATTGGTGCTCTTGCTCAAAAAATGGTTGAAACGCATAGGGATCGGTTATTTCCATTAGTGTACTTGCTTATAAAACTTGCCTTGACATTGCCGGTTGCAACTGCAAGCGTGGAAAGAGCATTTTTCGCAATGAAAATCGTTAAGAGTACATTACGTAACCGAATGGGAGATGATTTTACAAATGACTGCTTGGTGACGTACATTGAACGGATATTTTCAAAAATATTGATACGGAAGATATTATTCAACATTTTCAGAATATGAAGCCACGTAGGGGAATATTGTAAAAAATCTCTTTGTATTTGGAATTTCTGGTTATGTACGGATCAATATGAAATTTTGGCATATTAAGTATTTGTGTTTTATCAATTGTTGGTTTTTATGTGTTGATTATTTATTAGTGTCATTAAAAAAAATTTGAATCGATTTCGCCCCAGTTGGACTAAAATCCTGGATCCGCCACTGACAACAACAACAACAACAAGAAGAAAATTAGATCATGGGGTTATGAAGTTCGGCACGTTCGAGCAACACAAGGAGCCGCTCCGGGGTATGCTCGTACTCTAAATAGAGATCCTGGGAGTCTTTTGCAATTATCATTGCAATTCGCTTGGATGTTATTTTCTTTAGAAATGTGGATGATCTTGGCTTTGAGGTAACTGACGAGCTCATAATAGCCTTCAATAATGTTCGATAAGGGATGGTTCCACTTGTCCTTTGACTCCAAAAGTTGGACGGCTTCGAGACAATTGGATTTGAGACAGACGCGCTTCCATTTCTCCTTGATGGCAATACTAAAACCATGGAAAATACCTTCCAATTCTGCTCTAAGGGAGATTGTTGTTCCTTGAATACGACCTGTGAAGCCAACAATCCATCTCCCTTCCTCATCCCGCCCGATACCTCCAAAAGATCCCATCCCGCTATTGATGTCAAAACTCACATCCGTTTGTATGATGTAGGTACCTGCAATATAAGTACTAGTATTAGTGGACGTACTAGAACTTTCCCCTTTGTGTTTAATAATCTTATTTTGAGCTTCGAAGATATCGCAACTAAGATAAAAAAAAAATAAGCTTATTAAACGTACAAGGGATAGTGCGAACATTATCAAAAACAAGTTTGTTGCGGGCTTTCCAAATACACCAAAGGAAAGAGATGAAAGTCACGTACCAATTATTGTCCGCATTATTCCACACATTTCCAGTCACCCAATAATTAAAATCAATGTACATACCTTGGTTGTGAGTGAGGGAGTGTTAAGATTTTGCCAAATATGGATAGAGAAAAGGCAATTTTTGAAAAGGTGGTTGAGATCTTCCTTGCATGAGCATCTAGGACAAGTATTATCAGTGGTGAGGCCGCGTCTCTCTCTATGGGCATTAATGAGCAATTTGACATAAAGGAGAGTCCAAACAAAGTGTTTCAATTTGGGAGGAATCCCAAGTTTCCAAATATTCTTCCAACCATTCCAGTGGGGGGTGGAATTCATCCCTAAATAGATTTTATTATAGAAAGAGTGTATAGAGAACTTACCTTTGCTGTGAGGTTGCCAATAAGGCTTGTCCTCCCTAACCCCCTTTTTATGGAGCGGCGTATTAATAATTTCATCCACAATATTATCATTGAACCCCGGGCGAATCCTAAGGAGGTTCCAAGTACCATTTTCAGTTATGAGGGTGCTAACATTATCATCACCATCACACATGGGGCTATGGCCAACTCTATCAGCGAGAGAGGTGCATCCCCCCTCCCCCAATCTTTCATTATGTTAATTTTATTACCCTTACCCACATTCCATTTGGTGTTCTTGATGAGAACTTCCTTAAATTTAAAAATGTTACCCCAAATGTGGGAGGTGTTGCTTCTCTTACACCACAGTCTAGGGTTAGGATCAATTTTATATTTCTTTGTGATGACATTGGCCCATAAGGAGCCACTATTATTCATTATTTTCCATACATTTGTCAATCGTAGCTTTATTATTTTCATGGGCTTTACGAATGCTCAACCCACCCCTATCTTTGGGCCTATAGACTGTATCCCAATTAACAAGATGTATATTTATATTACTCTCATTACTTCCTCACAGAGAATTTCTATTAAGCAGATAAAGTGTATCACGAGTTTTCTTAAGGAAGAGAGCAGTTTGCATATTATACGTAGGGATCGTAGAAGTAACTGATTGGGTAAGGGTGGTTCTACTCGCAAAAGATAGCAAGCTTCTTTAGAACTTTTTCAACGACAATTT
The DNA here is from genome assembly GCA_949130495.1 of Sambucus nigra. Taxonomy (NCBI): domain Eukaryota; kingdom Viridiplantae; phylum Streptophyta; class Magnoliopsida; order Dipsacales; family Adoxaceae; genus Sambucus; species Sambucus nigra. The sequence goes on from OX422210.1 coordinate 184,485,041, forward strand.
TTAGGTAAGTATTATTGAACCTGATGTGAACAAGGTTGGCCCCTAGGTAAGTGCCCAAATTATCAATGAGACTTATCCCAAATTTATTACTAAGTTCAACTCCTTTTGGTCTAAGGATATTCGGCGGGACAAATTTTTTTGACTTGGAGTAACTAACTCTCTACCCTGAAATGTGGCAAAACTCCTCAAGAGTGTCCAGAACAGTCTCACAAGAACCACCCATCGTGTTAGAAAGCAAGACGAGGTCGTCCGCAAAAAAAATGTGTGGTATGCAAGGGCCATATGGGGAGGTTTTAATGCCTTTCCATTTACGTTTCTCCACTTTGTCTGAGATGCTAGTTGATAGATATTACATACACATCACAAATAAGTAAGGGGACAATGGGTTACCCTGTCTAAAACCCCTCGTAGGGGTAAAATTGGGTAACGGGGAGCCATTCCAAAGGAGAGCGATGGAGGTATTTTTCACACAACTCATAATCAGCTTCCTAAAGCCACTCTCCACATTAAACCAATTTAAGACTTCTTCGAGGTAGTCCCAGCTAACTTTATCATAAGCTTTCTCAAGATCAATTTTAAGGATAACACCACCAGCCTTATCTTTTTTCTTCATAAGGGAATGTATAATTTCTTGGGTAACAATGATATTATCAGAGGTTTGTCGACCCACTAGGAAGCTAGCCTGACACGGTTCAATGATCCGACAAAGGATGGGGCAGAGCCTATTAACAATTAACTTAACAATGATTTTATAGGCCACATTACAAAGGGTGATGGAACGAAATTGACATATATTCTCAGGATTATCAGTTTTAGGTATTAAAGTCACATAGTTATTATTCATATTTGTCGGCCACTCATTCTGGTTCCAACACTTGCTAAGAAAACTAAATAGATTATCTTTTATGTTACTCCAAAAGTGTTGATAGAACATGGGTTGGATCCCATCGGGGCCTAGGGCTTTACTCGCTTTCACGCTAAAAGTGGCACGTCTAACTTCGTCTAGCACAAGGGGGCATATGAGAGTATAGTTATCCCTACTCTCAAATTTAAGGTGAGGATACTCTTTTATTTGACTATTAATATCATACGAGAACTCAGCATGGAACAAATTTTTAAAGTAGGCATTTATTAACCAGTAAGGGTAGTAGTATCCTTTGTCCATTCCCCATTAATCAAGAGACGGTCAATTCTATTCTTTTTTCTTCTAATTATGATGGAAGTGTGAAAAAAAAATTGTATTCCTTTCTCCATCACTAATTCACTGAATTTTAGATTTTTTACGCCAAAACTTCTCCTCTTGAATTAAAATACGTTAAACTCAGTCCGGAGATTTTTTTTTTAGGATGTCAAGGCTGTGAGAGCAAACATTTTCCCGGGCTTTTTGAATTCCCTTAAGACGCCGTAAAATCTGTGTGACACCCCGCCTAATTAAATATCGGGTGATCAGTCATTTATTAAATTAAAATCAAGGTGAACGGTTGGTTCATTCTTAGCATCACCGTCGCAAAATAAAGTTTCCAATTTAAACACCCTACATAATTAAGCTAAGTATCAAAACAATTTAAACCTTATTTCTATTTTATTTAATTACATTAAGAAAACCTTTGCAATAATTAACAGTTTACAAATCGTATGGATGTTAAAGACGGCAATGAACACACAAGAAATTAACCATTCAGATAAACCAATACCAACTCTAAAAACTACAAATGAAATCATCCTGACACGAATTACATTTCAAAGAGTACCAAATACTGAAAAATAAATGAATAAAAATCTCTGACAATCCAACTGAATAAGAAAACGGGCGACACATACCCTAACTAATCAGAACTATAATAAGAGTGGAGTCAATCAACGAGGTTGTCTAAGCAATGGCCTGCAACTCCCACCTAAGCTGCAGCGCTTTCGTTCCAAGGAATCTAAGCATGACGCCCCTATGGCTGGGCACCTGTAATACATACATATATATACAAGAGAAAAGAAATAACAGGAAACGGGTTAGAGTCCGAGTGTAAAATAGTTTAAAAATAGTTTAGCAAGTATTTAAAACGCTTACCGGCTAATGAAACAACCATGTTAGTGTGCAACACTCTCTTGAGAAATTCTCACCTCTCATCTAGTGTGCACGCCTACCGTACTATTAATCTTAAAAGTTTATTTTAACTTAACTTTCCCATAAGGTTTTATTCCGATAAATACCGTGGCTAAGATAATTAATTTCTGAAAATTAAGCTCTCTCATATATCTTATGTTATTTTAAATAACCCAGTGATGTCACAAATTTCCCAAACACTTATATATATATATATATATATAGTATTTATTCATTACTTAACTACTTTTATGTATATATATATATACTTAAGTATGGGAACTTTCTATTGTGCATAAAAGTAGTTAAGTAATGAATAAATACTATATATATATATATATATATATATATATATATATATATATAGTTCCAAGTCACTAAGAGGTCAGCACATACCCTCACATCTCTTAGGACCATCTGCCTATCACTAAAATAGTCTGTTATCAAGGATACTATCTTCTAGGGTACGAGTCGTTATCCCCCATAAAGGCCCAATCGAGATAAGACTGTCCCGGCGTGGAAATCCCCATGATAGCAAGTAGCTCGGGTATGATTTTTACACAGATATATAATATATGTACAATCACACAATCATATATATATATATATATATATATATATATATATATATATATATATATATATATATATATATATATATATATATATATATTCACATTTCTAAATTTGGCGCGCCCACGGCCCGTAATTATAATTATCCGTTATTAGCACACTTTACTCGATTATCTCGCATAACGGACCCGTCACTTTTAGTTTCATATATAAGTTACTCCATAGTTACTTCTCATTTCTCGAAGTATTCTATCTCTCTAAGTATAATTTCAGTAGGCACTCTCACTTATCTTTTAGTCTAACTTACTCACAAGTCTTAATCTTTTATTAGACGTACGCATGATTTCGTATATGTAAATAACTCCCCATTAACCCATAATTTCATCCTACCTTAAATTTCACTCAACGGGGTCTACCTAGGCCCTACTAGTCCTCTTTATAATTCATTATGCTCTATCAATGATGATTAAGGGTTCCTACGCATTTTAACCAGATTAAATTTAAAGAAGAAAAATACGCAGTTTTCCAGGAGGGATCGATCGATCGAGGGAAGGGGGTCGATCGATCGATACCATCGATCGATCAAGCAGTTATGACGAAATCTGCCATTGTCCAGTTACGGGTTTACCTCTCCAACCTCAATCAAATCTCCATTAATGATCCCCAAACTCCCAAACAACAATTCTACAAGTACTATATACCTAACTACATGAATTTCTAAGTAAAATATGTCCGAATTCATCAAGTATAATGATTTAATGGGGTAAAATTCACATAAACTACAAGAACCCTAATTTTTTCTTTAATTTCCATTCTTCCAATTCTTTTCCAGATTACTTGATTCTAAATCCATACAAATTCGTAGCTTATCCTCTACATGTGATTTAAATGTCCAGAATATGACTACTTCTCTACAACATATGATTTTAAGTCTCAAAATAGTAATTTCTTCCATGAAGCATGTTTTAAACAACCCTAGACTAACATGACTGAAACATTAATTAAAAATAACGCAAGGTAAATACTTGCCTGGAATTTGGGTTTCTGATTTGTGGACGAAAGAGGTATAGTTGAGTTCCTCGTCGCGCGATCTACGCTTTGGTGGTGGTGGCGGTGCAAATGGGTGAGTCTTTGGCCTTGAGTTGCTTGAAAAGCTCTCCAACTCCTTCTCTAATGGCCGTTCTTTGATTTTGTGTTTGTTAACCCTAGAAGATGACTCCTAAAGGCTGATATATCCTTAAAAAATTCGTGGGTTTAATTGCTCAAAAATGTAAAATGTCTATAATACCCTCCTGGGATGCCAATTAGGCTTAAAAACGCTCCGAGACCCGAACTAAACTCCCGGGTACATTATTTTGACTATCTCGACCCTTTCGGACATATTGGCGCACTCAAAAAGACCATACGGATGACTTGTAATTTATTCAATTTAAATAATAATAATTTAATTCCGACACGACACAGGGGCGTCCCGATTTAATTTCCACAATTATCAAATTATACACTCATGATAATTCCATAAATTCGATTATATATATTACTTTATCCATTAAGTAATATTTAACAAAGTCCCAATAATTACTAACTCTCATCACGCTAGTACATATTTAAAATAATTTTCGGATTAATATTAAATTAATATCTCAATTTCAATTTAATAAATCCCCAAATTTAAAGGTTATAAAAATACGGGGTATTACAATATGTTTTTTATTTTGAAAGATATTACCAAAGACATTTTTGTTCCATTCTTTAATAAAATTAGTGCACGTGTCAATATTATCTTCTAGATTTGAGTGGTTATCTTAAGTATTATTGACTAAATCTTTAAAGTCTATCCTATCAAACCAGTAAGAAATGAGTCTAAAAGGCTTATGAGATTTCATGTCGGAGTTTGTACCTTCAAACCGGAGAACCATCGGGCAAGGTTACACGCAGTCTTAGACACATTTTCGAATGTGGCATTCGAGTACATCAAGCTCCATTCATTATTGGAAAGACACCTATCCAATCAGATCATAGTGTTCGAGAAACCCTCCCGACTGTTGGTCCAGGGAAGCCTAGGACCATTGCACCCCAAGTCAGACAGATTATAATTATTGATGTTGACAAGGAATCTAGAGAATTTAGTGGTAGTCACATGTTTAGAGTACGATTATTTTACTGAGATGTCCATATGATCATTAAAGTCGTATGCGACAAGCCACGGGACCTCCATACACTCCGCGATGTCGGCAAGATTCTCCCAAAGTTATCTTCTTAGACGCAGTAGTGTCACGACCCCAACCCAATAGTAGTAGGGAATGAGTGTCTTGACATGCCACCAAGGCATTCAATGTTATGGACTTAAAATATTTCTTAAAATAAATGCAACGGAAAAACATTCACATGGTCATGAATCGTAAACTATTGAAAAAAATGGAATTACGTCATCAGAGCTTTATAAAAGGAAACTTCGTATATATTAAAGTATGAACGGATTACAACTTATGCCAAAATTAAAAACTTATTACTAAAGAGCCAAACATGCTCTATCCCCTAAAAACAAACGTTATATTTAAAAGTATAACAAAAGAGCTCCTTAAGCTATATCTTTAACATAGTCCTTCTACACTCCATCCTCCAGTCTAAATTTTCCTGAAAAATCATTATTTATACAACATCAGCTAAAAGCTGAATAAGATTTAATCTCCCGACATTCCAAGGTTTTCAGAAAATAGATACCTATTCAAGTCAAAAGAGAAGGCATATATATATATATGGATAGGAACTTGCAGTAAATAGATATATATTTTGAAATGATAGTATATATATCACAATTGGATAGCTCAGAATAAGAAGAATGCAACAAATCAAATGTGATATATTTTTCTTTCAATCATATCATTTTAATGGCCAAGTACACTCTAATACCGTATTCTTCTACCGTATTATTCCCCGGTAGTTGAGGGTCAATCGAACTAGTTCGTACAACGCCTTATTTAGGGCACACCGGCGATAACCTAGCTGGGAAGGTCAGTCACTAAAGAGGTCCCTTAGGCCGAATCATATTTTCAATATTCAATCTCATTTTCAATACTCATTTCAATCAGTATGTCTATATGGAGAGATATAAACATATCACAAATGAATCCATCATCGGTATCAGATGCATTTTGAGAATAAAAGCATTTCACAAAATACATAGTTTGCATAATATCATATAATTTAAATGTGCAAGAAATGACATAGACTACTCACCTCAAAATAGAGGCTCAAAAATATAGATATTGAGTCTTGGATCACACGTTAATCTAATAAATACAATAAAGGTTTACTTATGTATTCTAAATAAATCCCAATTCTAAATATTGTGTTTTAATCCTAAAATATCTTTGCTGAAAAAGGTTACTAAAACCATTTTCTCAATTTTTAATATTCATTCATCGTATTTAAAGAATTCAATTCATAGTTCTTCCTAATCAGTCGGTTCCCAGTAGAGATGGAGGGTCACAGGGGCACCACTTAAGTACCATCTCATCTAGACAGAACATTTTCGGATTTATTCCCAGTAGAGATGGTGGGTCACAGGGGCACCACTTAAATACCATCTCAACTAGACAGAATTTCACCGGGACTGACTTTGGAATTACTTAAATGAGATTCCATAATACGAGTAAGTGCTTGTAAAAATCATTTTAAAAAGAGTATATATATATTTTTCAAACAAGTTGACATATTTTGAAAATAAAATCAATTTAGATTGTTTCCAAATTTTAAGTTTTGATTAGTAGTCTTTAGTGTATTTTACCAGCATAACTACTAAGTAAAGCTATAAAATACGAAATTAAAACTACAAAAATGAATTATAACATTTAAATAAAATCATACCTACGAAATGAATTCTTTCTTCGAAATTATAGAACTCCTTCTTAAGATATTTCCCAAGCTTTCTATCACTCTTTCTTACTATAATTCTCAAGGAATTGGTGTGAGTTTCAAATGAACCCTAAGGCCCTATTTATAGGTTTTCAAAAGTATTACGGTGTTGACATGTGTCTAGGTGATCAAGCATTTACAGTGGCAAGTCATCGTTTGAGTGTCGCATTTCGAGGTGGTCTTGCAGTCTTAACATCACCAAATGATGACAAGTGTTTTAGATTTCTCTCTAAAGACGACATGTGTAAGGTGGAGGTGACCAGCATGTGGTGGAAAGGTGATAAGGGTATAAGGGTCATTTCACACATGAAGGGTATTTTATTAATTTCCAGCTATATATTTTTAATATTTCTTAGAGGTCCTTGAAAATATTTTATTTACAAAATGACCCTTTTATATTTTTATTTTAGTCCCTAAAATTTCATAAAATTATATTTTCTACCCCAAAACTTATTATATACCTTAAGATATGTCATAAGACGTCGATTTGATCATATTTACGATTGATTCTTCATATTTAAAAATGGAGTTTGTTATATTGATAGGCAATAACACCACATATCTAATAATACAACATTTATAAGATAGTAAGTAACACATGAGTGTAAAAACAAACTATGTACATATGAGCACATAAAAGTGGGGTCATTACATCCTACCCTCCTTATAAAAAGTTTGGTCCCCAAACTTGACTCATATTAATTTACAAACAAGTATGGATATCTCTCCTTTATTTCATCTTCCCGCTCCCACGTTGCTTCTTCAACTGAATGATTTCGCCATAATACTTTGACTAGTGGAATTATCTTGGTCCGTAATATTTGATATTTATGATCCAAAATTTCTACCGGATGCTCAATGTATGACAAATCTTCTCTAACTTGAAGAGGTTCGTGACTTAAGATATGTGTTGGATCTGGGACATATTTCTTTATCATTGATATGTGAAACACATTATGTACACTAGAGAGTTCAGGTGGTATGGCTATTTTATACGCAACAGCTCCTATCTTTTCAAGGATTTCAAAAGGTCATATGTATCTCGGGCTCAACTTCCCTTTCTTCCTGAATCGCATTACTCCCTTTGAAGGCGATACTCGCAAGAATAATAATCTCCTTCTTGAAATTCTAACTGTCGGTGTCGATTGTCAAAATAACTCTTTTGACGACTTTGAGCGATAGTCGGTCTTGTATTAATTTCACTTTCTCTGTTGTGATCTGAATCAATTCTGGTCCCAATAATTTTCTTTCTCCAACTTCTACCCAACATGCAGGAGAACGACACCTTCTACCATATAGTGCTTCATATGGAGCCATTTGAATACTTGCTTGATGATTATTATTATAGGCAAACTCCACTAATGGTAAATGATCATCCCAATTCCCCTTCAAATCAAGTACACAGGCCCTAAGCATATCCTCTAAGGTTTGAATAGTTCTCTCAGATTGTCCATCTGTTTAAGGATAAAAAGCGGTGCTGAAATTCAATTTTGTTCCCATGGCTGCTTGTAGGCATTTCCAAAAGCGAGAAACAAATATAGGGTCACGATTAGAAATAATTGAAATTGGGGTTCCATGAAGCCTAATAATTTTTCGTACATACAACTTGGCTAACTTTTCTAATGAATGGGTAATCTTAATGGCAAGAAAATGAGCAGATTTAGTTAACCTATCAATAAGTACCCAAATAGAATCATTACCATTTGAACTCCTTAATAAACCTGTCACAAAATCCATGGTAATATGTTCCCATTTCCATTTAGGGATAGGTAGAGGTTGTAATAATCCTGATGGTTTCTGATGTTCAGCTTTTACTTATTGACAAACCAAATAGTGAGATACAAATTCTGCTATCTCCCTTTTCATATTGTTCCACCAAAACACTTCTCGAAGATCTCTATACATCTTGGTATTTCCAGGATGAAATGTAAATCTTGAGCAATGAGTTTCCTCCAAAATTTGCCTCTTTAGTTGGGCATCATGTGGAATACACACTCTATTTCCAAACCTCAATATATCATCCCGTATCGCAAATTCAAATCTCTTCCCTTCAATAACCTCTTCTCTGATCTTCTTTAGTTGTGGGTCATTTACTTATGAAATTTTGATCCTTTCCATCAACGTGGGTTGTACTTGTAAAGTTGCGATTATTCCTCCTTTGCTATAAATACGTACATCTATCTCCATACTTCTCAAATCCGCTAATAAAGGTTCCTAATTTGTAATGAGACATGCTAAATTTATTGTAGACTTCCTACTTAAAGCATCAGCTACTACATTTTCTTTCCCTGGGTGATAATGAATATGTAAATCATAATCCTTCATCAATTCTAACCACCTTCTTTGTCTCATGTTCAATTCTTTCTGAGTAAATATATATTTCAAACTCTTATGATCGGTATAAATCTCACAAGTCTCACCATATAAATAGTGTCTCCAAATCTTAAGAGCAAAAATTATAGCAGCTAATTCTAAGTCATGGGTTGGATAATTCTGTTCATGTGGTTTTAATTGTCTCGAGGCATAAGCTACTACTTTCCCATTTTGCATTAGCACACATCCCAAATCATTTTTTGAAGCATCACTGTAAATCACCAATCCTCCTATCCCTGAAGGAATAGTCAAAATTGGGGCAGTTACTAATCGGTTCTTAAGTTCTTGAAAAATATTCTTAACTTCCTCAGACCATTCATATTTTACCTTCTTTTGTGTTAACCTGGATAGAGGTTTGGCAATGCTAGAAAATCCTTCAACAAATCTTCGATAATAACCTGCTAATCCAAGGAAACTACGAATCTCTGTTACATTAGTTGGTCTAGGCCAATTTAGTATAGCCTCGATCTTTTGAGGGTCAACCGACAGTACCTCTTTGGAAATGACATATCCTAGAAAAGAAATACTAGGCAACCAAAACTCACACTTCTTTAATTTTGCATATAATTTCTCCTTCCTAAGGATTTGTAATACTATCTCTAAATGCTTCTCGTGTTCTTCAATACTCTTGGAATAAATAAGGATGTCATCAATGAAAACAACCACACATTGATCCAAATATTTCCTAAACACTCTATTCATCATATCCATAAAAACGACTGGTGCATTAGTAAGTCCAAATGGCATCACAAGAAATTCATAGTGACCATATCTAGTACGAAAAGCTGATTTCGAAATATCATCTTCCTTAATCTTCAATTGGTGATATCCTGACCTAAGATCAATCTTAAAAAATACTTGCGCACTTTGTAGTTGGTCAAACAAATCATCTATACGAGGTAAGGGATATTTATTCTTAATGGTTGCCTTGTTCAGTTCACGATAATCTATATATAACCTCATTGTCCCATCCTTCTTTTTAACAAATAACACTGGAGCACCCCAAGGGGATGTACTTGGTCTAATAAAACCCTTGTCTAACAGATCTTATAATTGAACTTTTAATTCCCTTAATTCTAAAGGTGCCATGCGATAAGGTGATTTTGAGATTGGTATAGCTCCAGGAAGAAGGTCAATCGTAAACTCTATTTCTCTACTAGGAGGTAGACTGGGTAAATCATCCGAAAAAACATCTGGAAAATGTTTAGCTATAGGGATCTCTTCTAAATTAGGATCCTTCATTGGCAAATCAATAACACTTGCAAGAAATCCTTAACATCCTTTCTTAAGAAAACTATAGGCTTGCATTGCAGAGACAATACACATGGGAGATAGGACGCCAGTTCCTTCAAAACTGAATTTTGGTTGGTTAGGAATTTAAAAAGTAACTCTCTTCTCAAAACAATCTACATTAGCATGATATGATGCTAACCAATCCATCCCAAAAATGACTTCAAAATCTCTTATGTCTAAAACTATCAAATCGGCAAATAGTTTATAACTACTGACATCTATAAGGCAAGATTTATATACTAATGTACCCGTCAATAAATCACCAGAAGGAGTAGAAATGTGTATGTTATAATTCAAGGGTTCGGGAATATTAGGAAAGCGATTAACAAAACGTAAAGACGCAAATGAATGGGTAGAACCAGAATCTATTAAAACTTGAAAAGGTTGTGCACATATAGAAAGTATACCTGACACTACTGCATTAGAAGCCTTTGCATCAGAAAGATTAAAAATTCTACCTTGTCTGCCATGATCTTTATTGTCATTAAAAGTCTTTGTTGGCGCCTTCCCTTTGTTAGGGAAATCTCTCATTTTATGTCCCTTTTGGCCACACCCAAAGCAATTTCCTGTTTCCAGGTAACATGGTTGCCCTCTATGAATATTACCATATCGTTGGCATCTATCAACATTAAAGGGTTTGTTCACAAAAGGTCGCCCTGTATTGGGTATAGTCCTAAAGGGTTTATTATTGGGGTTCCTTCCTCTTTGTTCCCCAAACTTCCTCTTCCTTCTCTAATCTGGTTATATTCTTCACTGTCCTTCTCAGCTATCGTTGCTCTAGTCACCACGTCGGTATATAATGTCAACTTCAGGATGGAAATTCGACTACGAATATTCAACCTTAACCCATGTTTAAACTTCTTGGCCTTTAAAGTATCGGTTATCACAACATGAGGTTCAAAACGGGATAACTCGGTAAACTTCGCCTCGTATTGACTAACCGTCATATTTCCTTGAACTAAACTCATGAAGTCGGTTGCTTTCTGGTCTTGTACCGTTTCAGGAAAGTATTTCTCATAGAATATCACTAGGAAATCATTCCAACCTATGGGATTATTCCTTTCCTCGTATATTCTCTTAGTCATTCTCCACCAATGTTCGGCTTCACCTTCTAATATAAACGTTCCAAATGATACTCTTTGTTCATCATTACACTTAAGAACATCGAGTATCTTTTCTATTTGCATCACCCAACTTTCTGCTTCAGTGGGGTTAGGAGTACCTTTAAAAGATGGAGGAATCAACTTCTTGAACTGTTCAATAGTACATTTACTTAGTTCAGGATTCCTTGGTACTCCATTATTTACCTGATGCTCCACAATCTTTGCTGGACTTTTGATCGCCTTGTATGCACCTTCCAGTCCTTCAATACTCGAATCACTAGTTCCCATAGATGATCTTCTCTTGGTCATCTCCTACAGTCATGGAAAAATGTAAGATCTATTATACTATATCAAGATTGAAAACTAAAATACTAGTTATAAATAATATAACACATAGGGAGGGTTATCATATAAATCAGATATTTAATACTATCTCCTAAGGATGGAAACACGAAATCTATAACGTCGAAACCTATGTTCAGTAGTCTACGGGTTCATAACATATGCTCTAATACCACCTCTGTCACGACCCCAACCCAATAGTAGTTGGGAATGAGTGTCTTGACATGCCACCAAGGCATTCAATGTTATGGACTTAAAATATTTCTTAAAATAAATGCAACGGAAATACATTCACATGGCCATGAATCGTAAACTATTGAAAAAATGAAATTACGTCATCAGAGCTTTCTAAAAGGGAACTTCGTATATATTAAAGTATGAACGGATTACAACTTATGCCAAAATTAAAAACTTATTACTAAAGAGCCAAACATGCTCTATCTCCTAAAAACAAACGTTATATTTAAAAGTATAACAAAAGAGCTCCTTAAGCTAGATCTTCAACATAGTCCTTCTACACTCCATCCTCCAGTCTAATTTTTTCCTGAAAAATCGTTATTTATACAACATCAGCTAAAAGCTGAATAAGATTTAATCTCCCGACATTCCAAGGTTTTCAGAAAATAGATACCTATTCAAGTAAAAAGAGAAGGCATATACATATATAGATAGGAACTTGCACTAAATAGATATATATTTTGAAATGATAGTGTATATATCACAATTGGATAGCTCAGAATAAGAAGAATGCAACAAATCAAATGTGATATATTTTTCTTTCAATCATATCATTTTAATGGCCAAGTACACTTTAATACCGTATTCTTCTACCGTATTATTCCCCGGTAATTGAGGGTCAATCGAACTAGTTCGTCACAACGCCTTATTTAGGGCACACCAGTGATAACCCAGCTGGGAAGGTCAGTCAGTAAAGAGGTCCCTTAGGCCGAATCATATTTCCAATATTCAATCTCATTTTCAATACTCATTTCAATCAGTATGTCTATATGGAGAGATATAAACATATCACAAATGAATCCATCATCGGTATCATATGGATTTTGAGAATAAAAGCATTTCACAAAATACATAGTTTGCATAATATCATATAATTTAAATGTGCAAGACATGACATATACTACTCACCTAAAATAGAGGCTCGAAAATATTGATATTGAGTCTTGGATCACACGTTAATCTAATAAATACAATAAAGGTTTAATTATGTATTCTAAATAAATCTCAATTCTAAATATTGTGTTTTAATCCTAAAATATCTTTGCTGAAAAAGGTTACTAAAACCATTTTCTCAATTTTTAATATTCATTCATCGTATTTAAAGAATTCAATTCATAGTTCTTCTTAATCAGTCGGTTCCCAATAGAGATGGAGGGTCACAGGGGCACCACTTAAATACATTCTCATCTAGACAGAACATTTCCGGATTTATTCCCAGTAGAGATGGAGGGTCACAGGGGAACCACTTAAATACCATCTCAACTAGACAGAATTTCACCGGGACTGACTTTGGAATTACTTAAATGAGATTCCATAATACGAGCAATTGCTTACAAAAATCATTTTAAAAAGAGTATAGATATATTTTTCAAACAAGTTGACATATTTTGAAAATAAAATCAATTTAGATTGTTTTCAAATTTTAAGTTTTGATTAGTAAAGTCTTTAGTGTATTTTACCAGCATAACTACTAAGTAAAGCTATAAAATACGAAATTAAAACTGCAAAAATGAATTATAACATTTAAATAAAATCATACCTACGAAATGAATTCTTTCTTCGAAATTATAGAACTCCTTCTTAAGATATTTCCCAAGCTTTCTATCACTCTTTCTTACTATAATTCTCAAGGAATTGGTGTGAGTTTCAAATGAACCCTAAGGCCCTATTTATAGGTTTCCAAAAGTATTACGGTGTTGACATGTGTCTAGGTGATCAAGCATTTACAGTGGCAAGTCATCGTTTGAGTGTCGCATTTCGAGGTGGTCTTGCAGTCTTAACATTACCAAATGATGACAAGTGTTTTAGGTTTCTATCTGAAGACGACATGTGTAAGGTAGAGGTGACCAGCACGTGGTGGAATGGTGATAAGGGTATAAGGGTCATTTCACACGTGAAAGGTATTTTGGTAATTTCAAACTATATCTTTTCAATATTTCTTAGAGGTCCTTGAAAATATTTTATTTACAAAATGATCCTTTTCATATTTTTATTTTAGTCCCTAAAGTTTCATAAAATTATATTTTCTACCCCAAAACTTATTATAAACCTTAAGATATGTCATAAGACATCGATTTGATCCTATTTACGATTGATTCTTCATATTTAAAAATGGGGTTTGTTATATTGATAGCCAATAACACCACATATCTAATAATACAACATTTATAAGATAGTAAGTAACACATGAGTGTAAAAACAAATTATATACATATGAACACATAAAAGTGGGGTCATTACAAGTAGAGGGTTAACATATATAGCCGAGAGAAATCACTCATCATAATGGGATTTCTTAATCGTGGCATGAATGGCCTGGTGAGAAATGGCCAGCGATTGAAATTGGATAGTTTAAAGGTTCCACGTAACCTAGATGCCCCCGGAATGCCCAAGAGGTTCCGAAACAGTTTGCTTGGTAAGGCCCAGGCTATTGAAGAAGTCCACCCCACTATTAATAGGAATATGAGTCTGTAAGCTAATCAAAACATCAAGGGTATAAATATTAACCAGCTCTTTTAATGTAGGCTTGAACGGGGTTTATTAGCCCCTCTACAATTCCAAATTATAGCAACCATTGATGTCAGATGATTTTTGAATGGGGCAAAATCCTTACTCTGTTGTTGGAGATAGTCCTCCATTTTCAAGACTACATTTTGTAAGTTCTAGATTTCCTCTATTCTCGTGACCCACGAGTCTGTTTCTCCTATCAGTAGGACTATTTTGGACACAAATAGTTGGGTATGAGAGATATTCCACCTGGTTTTGAGAACTAATGCCTCCTTCATCATGCTTTCTAGATTTGTCACTGTCTCCCCTGCCGATAAGACCTCGTTTTTTATTTGGACATGACCCAACATGGCTAGGTTGAAAGGAAACTCCATTTGAATTTTTTAGTAATAGCTGACTGATATTTGGGGCGAACTTATAGGCATTATGATATTATTTTGCATGGGCTTTGTGTTTACGAAAATTAAAGTGTGGGCTACATTTACTGGAGCCATGGTAGTTAGGTGTCCCATTTACTTGCTCAACGCTGGCCCACAGGTTTGCCTATCACTCGAGTCAGTAGGTATAGAGGTTGACCGCAGGTTAGTCTTCATAGTTGTTTGTCCCACAGGCATCCAAATCTGACTGGGTGATAACCTTGTATTAGTGTTTAGTTTTTTACTCGCTATGTTTTGGACGCTATTAATCCCTTCTACAGTCGAAGACTTCGGTAGCTTACTGTTGTCTGCACCAGCCAGTCTGGGTGACGTCGTACAATCCACATGACCTACTGTAGACGTGCTGGCAGTGATCTCTTTTTCGTGCGCCGAACTCTTTATACCCGTTTATCCTCTACCATCAATTTCAGATGCCTTCTCATACTTGCTGCTGTCAAGAGCAGCAAACCTATTCATAATACTCCCTTTACTATCCTTAGTTCCTTTTGAACTGGGTTTAGTGTACTAACGCCTCTAGTTTCTTTGAACTAGCATACATGGCCCCAAAAGGTCCTCTCATCTATTTACATGAGTTCCCACACTTTCCAGGTTACCTTCATTGATATTTGAACCAATAGAGCCGTTGATGGTACCCGGCGCCTGAGGAACTCCATTATCTATTTAGACTGGGTTTTTCGGTGGTGGTTTTCGCAACTATTAGGACGCATGGAGGGGACAATAGTCGGATTTATGCCCTATCTTGCCAAGCAAATTTAAGGAAGAAATTCATATTCCGCCCCATATTTTCTCCCATCTAATTTATAACAGGGAATTAGCGGTTTGGAGAGGTCCACTTCAATACATATTCTTGCATAGTTACCTCTAGAGGATGAGGCAGAGTTGTAGTCCGTTTTTACGGGCCTTTCGAGTTTACTCTTTATTTGGAATAGTATCCTTCCATCAAACCATTCGATAGGGAGGCGTGGAAACCTAACCTATAAAGCAATAGTGACTCTATTTGACTCCAATGAATTGTAGTTTGGGATCCATTTCCTCACAATTGAGTAATTATTATTAATAACCCACGGACCTCCTATCAGCATATTAATGTAGTCTTATTTCACCATAAATTTAAAGATGAAGTGCCCTTCTTCTAGCTCCACTACCTCATAGTCTCCTTGTAGCTTCCAAAGAAATGGAACCTTTGCACTTAAAGCTTCAAATCCAATGGATTTCCCCAGTAGACTCACTATCACACTATCATTCCATTTCCTTCTGAGTTTTTCCCCTAGCTTGGGTGGAATAGTGATAACTAGGCAGAGAGAGGGTCATCTTCTTTCTCCACCGGATTACTGTTGAGGTCCATGGACACATCTGCCTCCTCATCTGACCACATGTAATTTTCATTGTCAGAGTAGATGTCTGAATTAGCTCAAACAACATATTTTCACTTATAACTTGATAATATCATTAAAGTGGCAGATTTATGATCTAAGATTTTTAGTTAGGGGTGGGAGTTTCGAGGCTTATTTTTATGATTTTTTATAGCTTTTTTAAAAAAAATTATCTCTAAAAATATATTGATTGAAAGACAAACACTTATTGAAGTTATATTATAAAAATTACTTATTCAAGTTATATTTTAACGAAAAAATATCGCAAAACACAATTATAGCAATTCAATATTAAAAAATAAGAGAAACTCAATAATTAAATCACAACAATTTGCTTCAACACTTTAAAATTATCTAATAATTTTTTCAAGAATTGCAATAAACATATTTAATCATTCAATCATTTAAACATTGAAATTTAAGTAACTTAATATTTTACATTTGAACAGTGAATTCAAAAATTAAATTAATTTAATATTTCATTGTTGAACTTTTAAAGCTTAACCTAATTAAACAACAAACATTATCAAGAGAAAAATTGAATTGAAATATTGAACTGAAAATAATAAACAATGAAAAAAAAATTATGTCATTAAAACTTTAAAAGTTACTTATGTTGTTGAGTGAAAGAGGTGTTGCCTTATCAGGGAGAGAGAGGTAGGACCCCAATTGAGTTGCTGTCGTTGGAGGGAGAGAAGGGAACACTACACCAAAAATAGGAAACTGGCACGGTTTAAAACCGTGCCAGAATCAGGCGTGCCAGATTTTCTGACTCGGTTTAAAACCGTGCCAGATTTTCCAAACTGGCACGCTTTTGGCACGCTTTTAAACTGTGCCAGTTTTTTAATCTGGCACGCTTTTGGCACACTTTTAAACCGTGCCAGATGTTAAATCTGGCACGCTTTTGGCACACGCCAAAACCGTGCCAAATTATCTATTTTCTGGCACGCTTTTGGCACGGTTTAAAACCGTGCCAGATTTTTCAGTTGATTAAAAAAAATAATAATAGGAACCATGGAAAATCTGCAAATTCCAAATTCGGTAGGAAAAATATTTATTATTTGCAAAAACAAAATCAAGAAAATTCACAAATTATGAATATCACAGGTTGTTGATAAACTAATGTGCATACAAACTTCAAAAAATTACAAGAGATAATACCAATATAAAGCAACACATGACCATAAAAGTCGACAATAACTTCAAAAAATTACAAGAGTTAATAGTTCCCATATCAAAAAAAAATTGGGCAGAGTTTCCTCTATTTTTTTAGCATTCCAAAACCTGCTAACATAAAATCTGCCCATATAAAGCCCGCACGGCCATAAAAGTCAACAATAAAACTACTATAGCCAGCACGACCATAAAAATAAACCATAAAACTACTGAAGCCTGCTTGGCCATAACACAAAAAATAGAATCCTGAATATTAACGACACTAAATACACAATCCCCCTGTTGTAAACCATTGACTTCTTCGTGCGTTCCAAGTGGATAAAAGCTAACGATTGAATGTCATCCTACAAAAAAAATAAGACACAAAAAAGATACAATATTAGTAATCAAGTCAATTTTAAAAAAATCATATTCAAGAAAAAAAATTGCATATACAAGTAGAAAAATTGCATATACGACTACGCGGTCAGTTCCTACAAGTTACATTGGTCCCGTGCGAGGTGTTCGTGCCTCCTACGGAGTCGTTTGGGGGCTGGTTTGGGTTTTCACCCTTTAACGGCCTGTTTTCAAGTCTAAGTGTGATTTTTGCAAATTATGTCATACTCTCCAACCGGGAGACACGGGACTACGCGGTCAGTTTCTATAAGTTACATTGGTCCCGTGCGAGGTGTTCGTGCCTCCTACGGGGTCGTTTGGGGGCTGGTTTGGGTTTTCACCCTTTAACGGCCTGTTTTCAAGTCTAAGTGTTATTTTTACAAATTATCGTCATACTCTCAAAGCGGGAGACCCGGGACTACGCGATCAGTTTCTACAAGTTACATTCATCCCGTGCGAGGTATTCGTGCCTCCTACGGGGTCGTTTGGGGGCTGGTTTGGGTTTTCATCCTTTAACGGGCTGTTTTCAAGAAAGTGTAATTTTCACAAATTATCGTCATACTCTCAAACCGGGAGACCCGGGACTACGCGGTCAGTTCCTATAAGTTACATTGGTCCCGTGCGAGGTGTTCGTGCCTCCTACGAGGTCGTTTGGGGGCTGGTTTGGGTTTTCACCCTTTAACGACCTGTTTTCAAGTCTAAGTGTGATTTTTGCAAATTATCGTCATACTCTCAAACCGAGAGACCCGGGACTACGCGATCATTTCCTACAAGTTACATTTGTCCCGTGCGAGGTGTTCGTGCCTCCTACGGGGTCGTTTGGGGGCTGGTTTGGGCTTTCACACTTTAACGGCCTGTTTTCAAGTCTAAGTGTGATTTTTGCAAATTATCGTCATACTCTCAAACGGGGAGACCCAAGACGACACGGTTAGTTCCTACAAGTTACATTGGTCCCGTGCGAGGTGTTCGTGCCTCCTACGGGGTCGTTTGGGTGCTGGTTTGGGTTTTCACCCATTAACGGCCTGTTTTCAAGTCTAAGTGTGATTTTCGCAAATTATCGTCATATTCTCAAACCGGGAGACCCGGGACTACGCGGTCAGTTCCTACAAGTTACATTGGTCCCGTGCGAGGTGTTCGTGCCTCCTACGGGGTCGTTTGGGCGCTGGTTTGGGTTTTCACCCTTTAACGACCTGTTTTCAAGTCTAAGCATGATTTTTGCAAATTATCGTCATACTCTCAAACCGAGAGACCCCGGACTACGCGGTCATTTCCTACAAGTTACATTTGTCCCGTGCGAGGTGTTCGTGCCTCCTACGAGGTCGTTTGGGGTCTGGTTAGAGTTTTCACACTTTAACGGCCTGTTTTCAAGTCTAAGTGTGATTTTTCCAAATTATCGTCATACTCTCAAACGGGGAGACCCAGGACGACGTGGTTAGTTCCTACAAGTTACATTGGTCCCGTGCGACGTGTTCGTGCCTCCTATGGGGTCGTTTGCGTGCTGGTTTGGGTTTTCACCCTTTAACGTCTTATTTTCAGGTCTAAGTGTGATTTTCGCAAATTATCGTCATACTCTCAAACGGGGAGACCCGGGACTACGCAATCAGTTCCTACAAGTTACATTGGTCCCGTACGAGGTGTTCGTGCCTCCTACGGGGTCGTTTGGGTGTTGGTTTGGGTTTTCACCCTTTAACGGCTTGTTTTCAAGTCTAAGTGTGATTTTCACAAATTATCATCATACTCTCAAACCGGGAGACCCGGGACTACGCAGTCAGTTCCTACAAGTTGTATTGGTCCCGTGCGAGGTGTTCGTGCCTCCTACGGGGTCGTTTGGGTGCTGGTTTGGATTTTCACCCATTAACGGCCTGTTTTCAAGTCTAAGTGTGATTTTCGCAAATTATCGTCATACTCTCTAACCGGGAGATCCGGGACTACGCGGTCAGTTCCTACAAGTTACAATGGTCCCGAGCGAAGTGTTCGTGCCTCCTACGGGGTCGTTTGAGGGATGGTTTGGGTTTTCACCCTTTAACGGCCTGTTTTCAAGTGTTAGTGTGATTTTTGCAAATTATAGTCACACTCTCAAACCGAGAGACCCGGGACTACGCGGTCAATTCCTATAAGTTACATTGGTCCCGTGCGAGGTGTTCGTGCCTCCTACGGAGTCGTTTGGCGGCTGGTTTGGATTTTCACCCTTTAACGGCCTGTTTTCAAGTGTAAGTGTGATTTTTACAAATTATCGTCATACTCTCAAACCGGGAGACCCGGGACTACGCGGTCAGTTCCTACAAGTTACAATGCTCCCGTGCGAGGTGTTCGTGCCTACCACGGGGTCGTTTGGGGGCTGGTTTGGGTTTTCACCCTTTAACGGCCTGTTTTCAAGTCTAAGTGTGATTTTTGCAAATTATCGTCATACTCTCAAACCGGGAGACCCGGGACTACGCGATCAGTTCCTACAAGTTACATTGGTCCCGTGCGAGGTGTTAGTGCCTCCTACGGGGTCGTTTGGGGGCTGGTTTGGGTTTTCACCCTTTAACGGCCTGTTTTCAAGTCGAAGTGTGATTTTTGCAAATTATCATCATACTCTCAAACGGGGAGACCCGGGACAACGCGGTTAGTTCCTACAAGTTAGATTGGTCCCGTGCGAGGTGTTCGTGCCTCCTACGGGGTCGTTTGGGGGCTGGTTTGGGTTTTCACCTTTTAACGGCCTGTTTTCAAGTCTAAGTGTGATTTTTGCAAATTATCATCATACTCTCAAACGGGGAGACCCGGGACAACGCGGTTAGTTCCTACAAGTTACATTGGTCCCGTGCGAGGTGTTCGTGCCTCCTACGGGGTCGTTTGGGTGCTGGTTTGGGTTTTCACCCTTAACGGCTTGTTTTCAAGTCTAAGTGTGATTTTTGCCAATTATTGTCATACTCTCAAACCGGGAGACCCGGGACTACGCGGTCAGTTCCTACAAGTTACAATGCTCCCGTGCGAGGTGTTCGTGCCTACCACGGGGTCGTTTGGGGGTTGGTTTGGGTTTTCACCCTTTAACGGCCTGTTTTCAAGTCAAAGTGTGATTTTTGTAAATTATCGTCGTATTCTGAAACGGGGAGACCCGAGACTACGCGGTCAGTTCTTACATGTTACATTGGTCCCGTGCGAGGTGTTCGTGCCTCCTACGGGGTCGTTTGGGGGCTGGTTTGGATTTTCATCCTCTAACGGCTTATTTTTAAGTTTAAGTGTGATTTTTGCAAATTATCATCATATTCTCAAATCGGGAGACCCGAGACTACGCGGTCAGTTCCTACATGTTACATTCGTCCTGTACGAGGTGTTCGTGCCTCCTACGGGGTCGTTTGAGGGCTGGTTTGGGTTTTCACCCTTTAACGGCCTGTTTTTAAGTTTAAGTGTTGATTTTTGCAAATTATCGTCGTATTCTCAAACCGGGAGACCCGGGACTATGCGGTCAATTTTTACAAGTTACATTGGTCCCGTGTGAGGTGTTCGTGCCTCCTACGGGGTCGTTTGGGGGCATGTTTGGGTTTTCACCCTCTAACGGCTTATATTTAAGTTTAAGTGTGAATTTTGCAAATTATTGTCATATTCTCAAACCGGGAGACCCGAGACTACGCGCTCAGTTCCTACAAGTTACATTGGTGCTGTGCGAGGTGTTCGTGCCTCCTACGAGGTCGTTTGGGGGCTGGTTTGGGTTTTCACCCTTTAACGACTTGTTTTTACGTCTAAGAGTTGATTTTTATTCTCAAACAGGGAGACCCGGGACTATGCGGTCAGTTCCTACAAGTTACATTGGTCCCGTGCGAGGTGTTCTTACCTCCTACGGGATCGTTTGGGGGTTGGTTTGGGTTTTCACCCTCAAACGGCTTGTTTTTAAGTTTAGGTGTGATTTTTGCAAATTATCGTCATATTCTCAAACCGGGAGACCCAAGACTAAGCGGTCAGTTCCTACAAGTTACATTGGTCCCGTCCGAGGTGTTCCTGCCTCCTATGGGGTCGTTTGGGGGCTGGTTTGGGTTTTCACCCTTTAACGGCTTTTTTTTAAGTCTAAGCATGATTTTTGCAAATTATCGACATATTCTCAAATCGAAAGACCCGAGACTACGCGATCAGTTCCTACAAGTTACATTGGTCCTGTACGAGGTGTTCGTGCCTCCTACAGGGTCGTTTGGGGGCTGGTTTGGGTTTTCACCCTCTAACTGCTTGTTTTTAAGTTTAAGTGTTGATTTTTATTCTCAAACCGGAAGACCTATGACTATGCGATCAGTTTCTACAAGTTACATTGATCCCGTGCGAGATGCTTTTGAGCCTAATCTAGATATTTTCAAGTTTGCATTACAATTATTAGCATTTTCATTTGTCTAAAAAGGAAATGATTTTTTTTATTAAACATGTATGTTCTCTAATCTTTCTAGCTCTTTTAATCAGATAACTATAACCACAAAATGAATCAACCGAACATAAAAATTAAGAAATTTACAAACCTGTAGAATCGGTGGGTCGATTTCAATAAAGCCTACAGACTCTAACGGCACGTCAACAACTTCAAATTCTTCCTCTTTGTAGCTCAGGTCGCAACATACATACATCCCCCTGTAAGTAAGGCGAAACAAATTATTCATATTGATAAGGCTACTTGTAACACAAATCATTCCATATGAAATTCTTAAACTCACGAGTAATAACCTGGCTTAAACTCTGGAAATTCTTAAATCATTTTGATCATAGCTACATGTAATATACACAATCAATAACGATAAATGGCTACACAATCAATGGCTATGATAAAAATGAATGTGTATATTAAACGAAACAAATAGATTTTGATGTTGCTATCACTTCTAGGCCTATTTGTGGCTTGAGTTTAACATCGTTAGGTTCGCTGCTGGGCATGTGATCCATGTGCCACAAATCAATGGGGCCTGCCTTGATTGATTTTGGATTCCCGGGGTGAGAGGATATTAGTTCGAGTGGAATAATGTCCCGCTCTCCGCGAGGGCTGCCTTGCTCGGTGCTGGTCTTCGCTATATCCAATTGAGGTAGCGCAAGGTGAGTAACATCTATAGAAAAGGAAAAAATTTATCAGGGAAACTTGGTTAGCCATAGACATGTGATAAAAGAGAACACTAGTTTACGTTCCCGTTCTTATCAACCACGTGGAAAAAAGAAGATAGGTGATAAAAGATGCCGGGATGACTAAATGCTGCTTCAAAACTATCAGGAAATAGATTCACATTATGTATTCATATAATTATGCATTTAGTCATCCCGATAAATCCAAAAAGGCATTATGTATTCATACCTAGTACTCATTTTTAACAATATGTATTGATATAATTATTATCATGATTTAAAAAATGTAGACATATGTTGATACCTCAATTGAGGAATTTATGTTCTTTATCATTTTTGTTGTTGTCTCGTTATCAAAGGCTTGCATCCTCACCTTTCCCATCGCATAAGTGTTGTGAATTGAGTTTTGAAGATTTTGCCCCCCCCCCCCGAGGCTGTTGTGTATTGCTACAATATATACTGAGCAGATGAAGGTTCCTGTAATAATAAACCTTAATTATGATTCCTCCTTCACAAAAAATTATAACTGAGTGCAGTAAGATGTCCTCAATATGTGATAAACTCATTCTCAATATTGTAGATGTCATTATATGCTTAAATTTGATAAGAATGAATATAATTAAACATGAACAACCCATAAAGGATCCACACAACCACATTTGTTTTTCTTTAATGTTCTTCCTTTCAAATTGTATATCAAGAAAACAACAGTCCACGTGAGAGCATGTGCTCACAATCTGCTAGTCTTATTTTCAATAATGCACAGATCATGATACTCATAAATTGAACAAAATTGACATCTCATCCAATTAGAATAAAGAAACAAATCTAGTTCACACACACACATGGCTCTTTCCCCAATTCCCAACACACACACCAAGGTAGAGCTCCTTGAATTTCATATAACGCAAGGGGTGATACAAAGAGAGAAAACTAAACATGAAGAAGCTCTTATTTTCATAAATATTACAATTCACATTACAAATACTGTTTTTATATGAAAAAACAAATTTCTAAATTAACTAAAATGGGCACAAATCACAACAAGACCAATTTTATCTACACCAAAATTACCACAATTTTCAATGATGACCACAACACCTAAGCTAAAACAAATACTGATTTTTTTAGTAATAAGAGAAAAGCAAAAATTAACTAAGAATAAAAATAAATAATTCATTCCCATTTGAGTGAGAGAGAGACTGACAATGGGGGTATTGGTAACGTGCACCTTTGGCAAGAAACAAACTCAGATCGGACCTTTGGCAATGGCCTCACCTAACCTTCAAATCTCCACCCTCCATCGACTTGCTAGGATTCGACCCTTCTCTCCGATCTCTCAATAGCCAATCCGAGTTATATATGAAGCTTCCAGTCATAGGCCGATACCGCGACTTTGAAACATGACAAAAAGTAATAACAAAACCCTTTCATACATGGTTAAAAGACACAACAGTTGTGCCCAGATGGCCCAGTAAACTTGGGTCCAACACCCAATATCCTAGAACTGTTACTACACCCATATGGCACGACTTGAGGAGTACATTATCAACCGACTGAAATTTCAATTATTATCCAGAATATTCCGTTACTATCCGGAAACTCTGTGTGTCCTCATTCTAAATAACGAATCATTGTATTTGACAACTGGCTTTTGCAAAAAATGTGTGACATAAATTACACTGTGATACTCAAAACTTGTAAGAATGATTTCACCAAATGGGATACACTATAATATTATAGGCCAAGGATCTTTTACTTGCTCGTTAAACCTAATAACTACAACTAAAAATTAAAATTAATAAAAAGGAATATTAAAATAACAAAAATATAGAGAATTCCCAAAATACAAATCACATCAATGTGACTTAGAACTTTGCTTTTGAATCATTCTTTTATAGAAAAAGGTTTTAAGCTAGTTAGTTAACTTACATCTATAATGGAGGTATAATTGTAACAACAGGGATCTTCTGCTAACACCATGCTAAAAATAACTAGGTAACCATTTGCTCTCCGTGAGGGAGCAAGAACAAATTGGTGACGAGGTAGGAGCATTGATCAGTTATAAAATTATTATCAAGTGTCCCCCTCAATGATTAATTGCAAATAGTATTGTTATAAAATAGGTACGTACCCCTTGGATTCTCTTGCCGGTAACAGGACATTTAGGTCCGCTAGCCCTCTTCTTGGTGCCCTGATACACTAGCTTTCCACCTAATAATATTCCATTCCAAATCATCAAATGTATGCGAAGCAAAAGTTAACTGATGACTACATATATAAATAAATTAAAAAAAAATACCTTCCTCCGTCGGAACGAACGAACCCGATTTCGGTGGCGTAGCTGTGGCATAGCTGTGCTGGTTTTAACGACCCTGTGCTGGTTTGATTTGGTGGCGTAGCTGTGGCATTTAATTCAATCAACGATTCAGCCTAGGCCACGTGGTGACCGTGACCCTTCCTCCGTCGGAACGAACCCGATTTCGATGACCCATTCTGCCTGCGCCACGGTGATGATGGAGGATCCGTGGTTTTATGGATGGAGGCGTGGAGGATGATGGATCGGGGCGTGGAGGATGACGGATCGGGGGGAGAGAGAGAGAGACGCTTAGGTTAGATTGAGGTTGAGGAGAGAGAGAGTTAGGTGAGAATGAGTTTGGTCCTGCCTAAAAATTGGGGGGTTTATTTTTTTAATTAAGCGTACCCATATTTAGCACGGTTTAAGACTGTGCTATATTTTGGCACTATTTTAAACCGTGCCAGTTTATGCTAAAACCGTGCCAAATTCTGGCACGGTTTAAAACCGTGTCAGAATCTCCTTGCCACAGCGTGCCAGATTAGCATTTTTGGTGTAGTGGAAGGGGGGTCGCCGACGACTTGGGTTGGGTAAGGAAAGGGCAGAGGCTGCTTTGGCTGGGACGGAAGAGAGAGGGGAGGAGAGAAAGTAATAGAAAATGAAGGTAGGATTTTTTTTTAGTGAAACACATATTTGATTAGAAGATACATTATTTACAGCTTTTCCCTAATATTTGAAATGGCATAAAATTCATTGCCTTTCAATTTGAAAACTTAAACAAAGATCTAAAAAAAATTAATATATATCTTGAAAAACTAGGGTGGCCGGACGCCCACCTTCAGAAACACCTAAGTCCGCCCATGCATCCAATTATTTAAAGTTGAAAATTTTCATTTGTGAATTTTCCCTCCTTCTCTCTAAACCTCTTAACTTTTAAATTTTCATTCTCTAAGCCTCTTGAGTTTCAAAGATCTCCGCCAAATCATTATCCAACACCATACAAGTAGGATGATAGTCATCAAAATATATATAATAAACATTGCTTGATATATTATACATTATATAATAAATATATATAACATACATTGTTAAATCTATGAAAAACATGTTAAACCTGTGAAAAACATGTTAAACAACAAGAATGTTGTTGATACCAAATCTAGTCTGCTGACGTGGATCAATTATGTGGAGACACGTGTCAATCTACATGGCACCCATAAACACTTTTGAACAACACATTGACTCCGAGGAGCTCAACCTCCCCGACCAACTCAGGGGCTCCGAGCAACAAGTGTTCTCCGAGGAACTTCATTGTACCGAGCAACTCATGCATACCGAGCTACTTAGGCGGTCCGAGCAGCTTAGGCGGTCCGAGATGCATAGCGTACAGAGCACTCATATCAGAATAATCTAGAGGATGACTGCGCATTAAATGCTTATTATTATCATACAGACGTACATGTCTACTAGAGAACATCGCATTGTCCTTTCATTGGTACAACTTCAAGGCTATAAATACTTTGTAACCTCCTCATCAAGGGGGACTCGAAATTTCTTGGTAAAACCCAATATCAAGAATTCCAAACAGACAGTCAGTAATAACAAAAACAGTGGACGTAGGCCATTCTTTTCAAGGCTGAACCACTTTAAAAATCTTTTGTCTTGTTTATTTTATCTGTGATTGATTAATTAGAGATAATCTAATTTTTTACATCAACAGATTGGCGTCGTCTGTGGGAAATCGACTGTAATTATTGTTTTTCACCAAAACCATTTATCATCAATGGCTGATCATCCAGAATCCAGTAATCGAAATGCTGGGATTCCTTCAAATCCATCTACTCCCCCAAATGTCCAAGATCTGGCTGGAATAGTGGCTAATTTGGCTCAAGGCCAGACGACCATGCAAGAGACCATGCGACAACTCATGCAAACTATCCAAGGTGGAGCGCCGACCCAGTCAGGACAGTGAAGCATTCAGAGAAATACCCGGTTACCTTCTAAGCGAATGTTATTCTCAGAGGAATCTCGATCCAGACACACCGATTCATATCGCACTGAGAGATCTAATGATCCTTCTTATCAGCATGGACGGACTTCCTCGGTACGAGCTATAGACACTCAACTAAACATCACTCTATCTCCAGAAAGGACAAGTGCTCTTGAAAGGCTGAGTAGAGTCTCTCCTTTTGATCGTTTGGGTCCTAGGAGGAATAGAAGTCCCCCTAGGATTGTGACGAGGAACTCTCAATGACCATCTGATTTAAAGGAAGGCTCTGCCCAATCACGACCAGCTGCTCGTCATGAAAGATCCCAAGAGGCAAATTCAACGCAATCAGTGGCTCGAACCAATAGGATCAAAGAAGGAAATGATGCATAGAAGGGCTCAATTCAAAGGTTGGAGGATAGATTAGGGGAGATGGGCAAAACCAAGAATCCTCTACAAAGGACTTTTGTTCGAGGAACACCATTCGTACAAGAGATTGTGGACTTTCCCACACCGTCAAAATTTAAAGTCCCAGTAGTAACACCAAAGTATGATGGAAAAACTGATCCTGTTCTCCACATAGAACAATACCAAGTTGCTGCTGATAACTATGCAGTTCCTGATGAGATGAGATGCAGGGCGTTTTCAGGAACTCTTACCGGATCTGCTCAAATATAGTACAACAATCTTCCTCGGGGAAAGATTGTGACTTTCTTTCAACTGGCCGAGCTCTTTATTGGAAATTTCTATTTTGGAGCGAAACCTGTTAAACGAGTAGCACACTTGTTAAGTGTTAGACAAAAGGCAGGTGAAAGCACCAGGGATTACATTACTCGTTTCAATAACGAGAAACTGGAAGTAATTGACTATGAGGAGAAGATTGCGATTACTGCTTTGATGAGTGGGCTGCTGCCCAATAAATTGTACTACACTTTGGCCAAAGATCCGCCCAGGACCATGTCAAAACTAATGGCAAAAGCAGCCAAAATCATGAATGCCGAGAAAGCTATGGCTGCGAAGAAGAACATGGACACTAAGGAAACCAAAGTTGAGGCCGAGAAGGTTGAGAAGAAGGAGCAGAGGAATAATGGTGGCAATAAGCAATCAAAAGCAAAGAAAGCATTGGAACAATTGAAGAAATTTGGAAATTATACTCCTTTGAAAGTAGATATAAATCACATTCTGGAAGAGATCAAGAACAACGAGGAACTAAACTGGCCTGAAAAAATGAAGACAGAACCTGACAAGAGGAATAAGTTCAAATATTGTGAGTTCCATAAGGATTATGGTCACACGACCAAAAACTGCATAGCTCTCCAGAACGAAATTGAAGCACTCATTAGACGAGGAAAATTGACCAAATATGTTTATAATCAAAATCGTGGTCGAACTAGAGAACGAGGAAGACAAAGGTCTAAATCTCCTTTTCGAACAAAAGAAGACAAGAAAAGAGATCATGAAGATGATCCAGAAGACGACCCCGATCTCCCCAAAAGACTAAGACAGTCAGAACGTGAGGTATTTTCAATTCGTTTTGGATCATTTGATTGCAATGTTATTACAGGTGGAGATGCAGGAGGTAGAGACCCTACTGCAGAGAGGAAAGCTTACCTCAATGAGGCTCAAGCTTGTTCATACATTCAACGTATAAATCTAGCTGAAGATGATCACTCGAGGAAGGTGAACACAGATAAACTGGTCATCAGATTCTCTAAGAACGACCTCGCAGGTGTGCTATATCCTCATGATGATCCATTGGTGATCAAAATGAGAATGAAAGAAGTAATGATCTCAAGAGTACTGGTGGATAATGGCAGCTCGGCGGACATCATATTCTACTCATGCTTTGACAGCTTAAATCTAAAGTTATCTCACTTGGAGCCTTATCATAGGCCCCTCCTCGGTTTTACTGGCGAGAAAGTTTTTTCATTTGGGACGATCAAATTGGATATGTTCATCGGTACATGGCCTGCTTGTCGAACAGAAAGAGTGTGCCTTTTCGTGATAGATAAGAATGTCCAATCATCTTACAATATCATCATGGGAAGGGTAAGTTTGAAGAAGTTCGAAGCAGTACCATCTACTATACATCAATGCCTAAAATTTCCTACCAATTTTGGAGTAGGAATTATGAAGGGTGACCAAAAAGTAGCTCGAGAATGCTACTATTCATCTGTCGAGCAGGAAGAACTGGAGGAACCTAGGAAAAAGACTCCTACCTATCAAGTGGATGAAGGTGCAGAGATTGAAACATTAGATCCTAGAGATGAGTCGCAACTCGTAAAAGGCCAGGCGGTGGAAGCAACTGAAAATGTCATTCTGGACGATGAACACCCACAACAAACAACTCAAATCGGTTCGTCGTTGGATGCCTCACTAAAACAGGAATTGATAGCCTTCCTAAAAAGCAGAAAACAAACTTTTACATGGAGTCACGAAGATATGCTAGGGATAGACCCATCCTTCCTATGTCACGAGCTTAATGTGAATAAGGAGATCAAGCCAGTAAAGCAACGACGAAGAGTATTCAGCTCCGAAAAGAACCAAGCTATATAAGAACAGGTTGAGAAGCTTCAAAAATCCTGCTTTATTGAAGATGTCAAATATCTTGATTGGTTAGCTAATGTGGTGATGGTAAAGAAGAAGAATAACAAGTGGAGGATGTGTGTAGACTTCACCGACCTCAACAAGGAATGCCCAAATGATCATTTTTCTTTGCCCCGAATTGATCAATTAGTGGATGCTACCTCGAGACACGAGCTGTTGAGCTTCATGCATGCTTATTCTGGTTACAACCAGATTAAAATGAAACCTAAAGACATGGAGAGTACCTCTTTTATCACCCCTAGGGGAACTTATTGTTATAATGTTATGCCTTTTGGATTGAAAAATGCAGGTGCAACATATCAGCGGTTGATGAACAAGGTGTTTGCAGAGCAAATCAGTCATAATATGGAAGTTTATATTGACGATATGCTGACGAAGAGCAAGGAAGCTGCTGATCATCTAATTGACCTAGGCCAGACCTTTGATCAACTAGATAAATATCAAATGAAGTTGAACCCTACTAAATGCATATTCGGAGTACGAGAAGGCATGTTTCTCGGGTATATTGTCAATCAACGAGGTATTGAAGCAAACCCTGAAAAGATCAAGGCTCTATTAGGGCTACGATCTCCAACGACGAAGAAGGAAGTGCAAAGTCTCACAGGGCGAGTTACAGCACTTAATAGATTTATGTCACGAGCAACTGATAGATGTCTCCCATTCTTCAAAACACCCCAAAAAATGTTTGAATGGAATGATGAATGCGAGAAGGCTTTTCAAGAGTTGAAGAAATACCTGGGAACACCTCCACTGTTGTTCAGACCAGTGATGGGAGAAAGATTGTACTTGTATCTAGCAGTTTCGTAAAATACAGTAAGCTCAGAACTGATAAGAATGGAGGATGGAGTGCAAAAACCAATTTATTACACTAGCAAGGCCTTTCGAGGATCAGAGATCAGATATCCAAGACTAGAAAAGTTGGCGCTAGCGTTGATCGAAGTGAGTAGAAGAATGAGGCCGTACTTTCAAGCTCATACCATAGTCGTGTATACCGATATGCCATTGAGGCAAGCTCTTCATAAACCAGAAAAATCAGGGAGATTGATGTACTGGGCAGTAGAACTTGGTGAATATGACATAATTTATGAGCCTAGATTGTCACTTAAAGGGCAAGCAGTAGCAGATTTTATCGCAGAGTTCACCTATCCTAACAGCTCCAAAGAGCAAAAGTCAAATACCGACCAGCTTGTGGATGTTACAGGATTATCAAATTTAAACCCCGACCAACTTAAGTTGGCTGACGAGCAAGATGAGACGGTCGACGAGAAGCAAGAAGTACTGGAGGAGGATATAAAGAAGCAACAAATATTCCCCCGAGGAACTTTATCCGATAAAAAATTTAAGGATGAAGTACCTATATTGAGTTTATATGTGGATGGCTCATCTTGCACTACAGGCTGTGGGGCAGGGATTGTTTTAAATAGCCCGAATGAGATCGATGTGGAGTATGCTCTGCGCTTTCAATTCAAGGCTTCTAATAATGAGGCTGAATATGAAGCTATGATTGCAGGTCTTAGTTTAGCAAAAACCATGGGGGCAGAGCAGGTCATTGTATTCAGTGACTTACAGTTGATCGTAAATCAAATGCTGGGGGTGTACGCAACAAAAGGAGAATTGATGATCAAGTACCTTGCGAAAGCAATGGAGATTGTATCAAGCTTTAACGCAGTGCAGTTAATTAGAACACCAAGATTAGAAAATGCAAGAGCAGACGCCTTAGCTCGGTTAGCCTCAGCCACACGCACCGAGCTACGAAGAACAATCCTAATAGAAATTTTGGCCAGCAGGAGCATTGACAAAGATATGATGATGAATTTCATTACCCTTGATTTAGGACCATCTTGGATAGATCCCATCAGGGCCTATATTGAGGAGGGGTCTTTACCAACTGATAAACTCGCAGCCAAGAAGTTAAAGTTTAAAGCTGCTCGTTATGTATTAACTAATGGCATTTTATACAGACGAGGAATTATAGCAGGTTTGCAAAGATGTGCCCACCCCTCCGAGGTGAAAAATTTGATTAAAGAGGTCCATGAAGGGTCTTGTGGAGCCCATGTAGAAGGTCAGACACTCTTGCAGAGAATGACAACGCAAGGGTATTACTGGCCGACGATGAGAGCTGATTGTGTAGCCTATGCCAAGAAATGTGATAAATGTCAACGTTTCTCCTCCATTCGAAGAACTCCACAAGCATTGCTAACACCCATCACGTCTCCTTGGCCATTCGCCATTCGGGGAATAGACTTGGTCGGGCCGCTTCCAACGACTCGAGGAAGATTTAAATACCTTGTAGTCGCTGTGGATTATTTTACTAAATAGGTAGAAGCTGAGCCTCTTATTGATATGACGTATGCCAAAGTGTATCAATTTATTTGGAAGAATGTCATTTGTAGATATGGTCTTCCCCATACATTCATCACAAACCATGGAACTCAATTCGACATCGAGGAATTCGCTGCATATTGTCATCAATCAAACATATTGAAGACCCACTCTGCACCAGCCCATCCCCAGAGCAGTGGACAAACTAAGGTGACGAACAGAACTCTACTGAATGGATTAAAGAAAAGACTGAATGATGCGAAGGCAAATTGGATCAACGAGCTACATTCTGTGCTGTGGGCTTAGCGTACTACACCGCGAGCAGCAATAGGAGAATCTCCATACATGCTGGCATTCGGAAGTGAAGCTGTTATACCTGCCGAGTTGGGCCTCCCCACACACAGGGTGCTGAATTTTAACTCTCCTATCAGTTACTTGATGAGGCGATTAGATTTAGACATGCTCGAGGAAGTTAGAGAAGAAGCAACAATCAGGAATGCTGCATACCAACAATTAACATCTCTGTTTTACAACAAGAGGGTAAAGAAGTGCGATTTGAAAGAAGGAGACTATGTGCTACAGAAAGTAATTTAAAAGCACAATAAACTGGAAGCTAATTGGCATGGACCCTACAGAGTAACAGAGGTTATTCGACCAGGAACATACAGGATTGAAACCTTGGAGGGAGAAGAATTTAAGAATGCATGGAATGCAGAGCATCTACGAAAGTATTATCAGTAATTAGGGATTCCTATGTAAATGAAGTTTTCTTCAGTATGAATAAAGTGTTGAATGCTTTACCCAGTTCTCTCTTTTTGTTGAAATTTTTCAGAGTATTAGTGCTACACACTATGCATTAAGTTTAGAATCATCAATCTCCTCCAACTCCGGTTGGTCGGATAATCATAAATCTCCTCTAACTCCGGTTGGTCAGAGAATCATCAATCTCCTCCAACTCCGGTTGGTCGGGAACAAATCTCCTCTAACTCCCGTTGGTCGGGAACAAATCAAATCCAACTCCGTTTGGTCGGGAAATAAATCAAATCCAACTCCGGTTGGTCGATAAAAATTCAACTAAGGTTGATCGATAAAATCCAACTCCGGTTGGTCGATAAAATCCAACTCCGGTTGGTCGATAAATCTCTTCCAACTTCGATTGGCCGGGAAGTAAATCAAATCCAACCCCGATTGGTCGATAAAATCCAACTACGATTGGTCGATAAAATCCAACTCTGGTTGGTCGATAAATCTCTTCCAACTCCGGTTGGTCGGGAATAAATCTCTTCCAACTCTGATTGGTCGGGAATAAATCAAATCCAACTACGGTTGGTCGATAAAATCCAACTTCGGTTGGTCGATAAATCTCTTCCAACTCCGGTTGGTAGGGAATAAATATTCACTAACTCCGGTTGGTCGGCAAATCAATTTACAATCAACTTCGGTTGATTAAACTAAGCAAGATCATGGGATGTAAGTCATTTCATAGAATCGAAGAGTGATAAGTCACTATAATCAAAAAATAAAACAGAATGGCATATCAAAATACCACCAACTCTAAGTTGGTACTCTAAGTTGGTCGAGAAGCAAAATATCGCCAGCTCCGGTTGGTCGTCAAATAATTATCACCAACTCCGATTGGTAGTTAGTCAACAATGAATTTTCACCAACTCTGGTTGGTCGGAAATTTAAAATAACACATGACATTTTTATCTTTTTACAGACATATATACGCATTCATCAGTGAATAAAAAGAGATGTTTTATAAAATATTTCCAAGACAATGACAATCAAGATTGCAGAGAAAACTAAAAGTTTCTTCATTAAAATCATAACAAATTATATAAAATATAAAATATATATTACATGAGATATCATTACATCAAAAACCCTACTCTACTGGTTTCTTTCCCTCTGCCTTTGACACAGGTTCTACTCCAACAGGAGGATCGTCTAAGGCATAAGGAGAGTTTATGAAATTCACATCTTGGAGCATTCGAACATTCATCACCGATAGCCGATCAAGAAAATTCTCTGGGCGAGATATGTCAAAATTTGAATGGAGGTTGTAATCGCCGAGGTACTTTGATATCAAGCACTGAGGAATTGCTCGAGCAGGAATCCAACTTATGTCGAGCTTAAAAGGAGGCACTGGCAACTCAAGCAACCCAGGATCATAATAATCCCATAAGTAGTGACCCCGCTCCAATTTCAGCACACCCAATGCATTTAGCCATCCTTGCTTGTGCCCCTCGTTGTTTGACTACTGGATCTGGTCATCTAAATGGTAGAGGGCTTCATTGTAACCAGCCATCCAAAACTCTCTGGGCTATTTATGGAATTGGTAGGTCAACCTCTCTAGCTGCTCGTGAAGATTCTTCACCAGATTTGTTTTATTTTCTAAGGTAGAGCTTTGTGTATAAAGTTTCTCTTCCAGTTTCAGAATCTTCTTGGACATCTCTGCTAAGACCTGATTCTTCGCCATCAGCTGGAATGCCTGATTCTCCAAAGCTGATTGAGTTCTTTGCTCTTCAATTGAAACCCAAGCAGCTCTTGCTCATCCCCGAGTAGACGAGGAGGGTCCAGCCCTTTTTAAAGTCTCCAACTCATCTCTTATGTTGGCATTCTCTACCTCCAAGAAAGAGAAACCTTCGTCATTGACAGGGACCAAGGCTCCCAAGGAAGATGCTGCAGATTTCAATTGGGATATCTCTTCTCTCAAAACATTATTTTCCTGCTCTAATAGTTTAGCGATCTGCCTATGCTCCTCAACCTCAACCTTTAGAATTCTTTCCTTCTTATCGTAAGCAGCGATGAATTTATCATATCCTTTGTCAGCATTCAGTTGCTGATATTTTTTCTCATACCCCTGATGCAAAAGGGTAGAAGACTCCTTATATTGTTGTTGGAGTTCCTCGATGGTACCCTGGAGATCTTCAATCATCTCGTAATATGCCACATTATTGGCAACTTCACGTTCGAGCAAGCACTTCAGATATTGGTAGGCCTCGACTGCTCGTTCAGAAGTATCTGGACCAAGGATGTCAATGATTTGAGCTTCATTAAGATCTGCATGACCAGCTTTGAAGTAGTCATTGCATTGTTTCAACAATTCTGTGTCATGAGCTGATAATAGCTCCATCCTGGCCATAAACTAGCAAAGAGAAGCCATAAACAGAATCAATAATGATAAAGACAAGGCAAGAAGAAGAAAGTCAATATGAACAACCAAATGTTCGAAGTTTATTTCATCAAAAGGTAAATACAAAGCTTAATGTTACATTCAAAAGGTATTAACAAAATTAAAACCCGAGCAACTTTACACCTTCTCCTTATGTTTTACAACTTCCTCAGAATGCTGGGATGAGGAAGTTGGTTGCTTGGAAGATATTAACAGTTGCTCGGCTAAGGTACTGGTGGGCTGAAGTTGCTCGGCTGAGGTGATAGTGGGCTGAAGTTGCTCGTAGAATGTTTGAACAACTGGAACAGGAGGAGTATGATCTCCAATCATCAGGGAGGATTCCTCAGAGGCAGCTCCGTCCTCTTTTTCTTCCCCGGTAGAGGGAGGAGGGCCATGAACATGTTGCTGGAATAATTCTGAATTCTCAGCAACTTTCATCTCTTTCAAAGCACTTGAGGCTGTCGTACTCCATTTGCGAGGTCATGGCTGCCAGGACCTTGTTCCATCCCTTATCCCAACCAGCACTAAACGATTTCTTAACAGCCTTTTTCCTTTTCTCCTTCTCCGAGGAGATCCTTTCCCTAAGCAGCTCCTCGACATACTTCAACTTCCTTTCCACCTCCAGCTTCTAACGTTCAACTTCCTAAAGTCTAACAACTTCCTCTCCAGATACTTTGAGCTTAGTTTCCTGCTCCTTGTTGCTCTGCTCAAAGACTTTGTTGCTCTGCTTAAAATTTTTCAACTTCTTCTCTAACCCCTTGGAGGCGTCCACAGCTTTCTCTTTATCTTGCTCAATGGACTTGAGTTGCTTCTCCCAAGCCACTTTATTCTCTTCATATTTTTCACGAGAGTCCTTTAAGGACTGAGTTAGACCAGCAAAATCTTCCTCCACACCTCCCGAGGAGCTCGAAGCTTTAATTGCCACATCCTTCTTCAGAATGCTGTTAAAACATGTTACCAACTGAAGAAAGAAATAATATTGAGTTAATACACGGACATAGCAGTAAAAAATGAAAAATTAAACTAGTAATACTTACTGAGGCAATATGTTGAGCATCCAATGAAGTGACTGTGACACCCCGACTAATTAAATACCGGGTATCTACTCCTTTATTAAATTAATACAAAATGTCAAGTTGGTTCAGTTAATAGCATCACTGTCGAAAACATTTTTAATAATTACTAACCACCTAGTATTTGAAAAGTAAGATGTCAAATTTTAAAATAAGTCTGATTAACATGCATTGAAAGAATAATGAAATAATAACATAACCATACACCATAAAGTCTCAATAAAGTAACCAACAATTAATAGTAAGTCCAGAGGAAAAACTCCTCACAAAAATCCCACGACTGAAATAATAAAACAGTGTATCCTGAATTAAGTACATGCCAAAAGTCTGAATAACTGAAAAATGAAATGTCTCTAAAAGAAATGGGCGACATGCCCTACAAGTGATGGAACTGAATATGGAGTCAAAACCAAAGGAAGCGTCTACTAGCAAGGCCCTATAACTTCCACAACAGCTACAGCTCGTCACCTGAATGGAAATACTATGCATGGTGTCCTTGTGGCTGGGCACCTAAAAAGTTTTACAAAAATAGATTTGAAAGAAAACGGGTCAGAGCCCGAAAGTGGAGAGTATTTTAAAAATAGCAAGTGCTTTAATAACATTAAAACAATGAATGCAAAATACATGTTAGGACGTGCACTCACATGAAATACTCACCTCTCGACTAATTGTGCACTCCTACCGTACCGTACCCATCTAAGTGACATTCATATCTAACTAAACCGTCATAAGTTCTACCCCTTTCTACTCGATTCCCATTATACATTCTAACGTTATCAATTAAATAGGGGCTTTACTTAAACTCGGATTCTCAATTATTAGCAATACAATTTACTACAGGTTATCCCTTTCTATTTTCTCAAAGCGTTACCATAATTATACTCACAATACCAACATGAAAGTTCTCATTATTTAAGCGTATATTATTCACGTCATGAATATACAATACAAGCACCCGAGAATAAACTGCGGTGCACACATACTCTGCTATCCATACCGGTACATCACGTACATAAGGATCACGCATTTCGAATCTCTCAGGAATCGTTCTCAGATAACAACAATCACAAACAATGGAGGCGAACACAGTCACATCACATGGGTCACGCACATACCTACGCACCCATGATCAGCAGACTTATTAACTTCCCAATAAGTCCTTCTTTGACCTATGTCCTCGAGGTACCAATCTATATCCCCCCCGTAGTCACACAAAGAATAGATGGCCCTAAGCGAACGCAAACCTCCCGTGATAGCAAGTATGGTAGGTATGTCATACACATCAAATCATATACAT
Source organism: Sambucus nigra (assembly GCA_949130495.1). NCBI lineage: Eukaryota > Viridiplantae > Streptophyta > Magnoliopsida > Dipsacales > Adoxaceae > Sambucus > Sambucus nigra. Next base: position 184,522,677 of record OX422210.1, read on the forward strand.
ATACTAAGCATACACACATCTTAATAATTACCATAATTTATTAGTGGTATACATATCATACTTATACCAACTTATAATGTTACACAATTCACATATCCCCGGTTATTACAAATATTTAAGTCATCAATAATCCTCACATCGTATATAGTCTCTAGCGTTCTAATCCACAAATATCATTTAGTTCACTCCTAAATATATCCCAAATCTCCCAATTATACCAAATAGTTAACAAGGGAAGGTTATCTCTACAATTAAATATGGTTACGGGACACTAGAAATCAAATCAGGCCAAAAAGGCCAATCTGTCAACTCGTTAGAAGTCTCGTTCGAACGAGGTCGTTCGAACGAGAGTTCGTTCGAACGAAGTGGGCATCTAACGAGATCTCGTTCGAACGAAAGGCATCAAACAAACATCCCACTCGTTAGAAGTCAAACTGTCAGCTCGTTAAAAGCTCGTTCGAACGAGTTCGTTCGAACGACCTGGGCAGGCCTTCTAACGAGGTGACAGTTCGAGCCCAGAATTCTCCTAATACGTTTTCCCCAATTTTTATCACCTCTAATCTCATCTAAACATCATTACAACAATATTACAAGGTTTCTAATCATTCCTAAACATACTTAAATCGTATTTCAACATATATATGGGGTCAACTCATCCTAAACCACATCTAATCATCAAATTTCCCCAATTTCCCCCAAATCTCATGAACATGAACCCTAGAAAATTAAAGTCATCAATATTCATTATTAAATCAGTTTTTGTGATATAAAAGATGTATTTCTACCAAAATAATCACCCAAACACAATTCTATATGCAATCCCCTTATCAAAATGTGAATTTCTAATTCCAATTCAATGGGTTTTTATCAATCTCCCAAAATAAGGCAATTTTCATAAATTTCTAAGCATGGAATAAACATTCGTTGCAAATAACGTAATTAAACCACTTGCCTCTGATCTTTCTCTGAATTTGGTGTTGAATCCTGGATGTAGGTTGCTCTCTCCTTTTCTCCCAAGGTTGAAGGTTGAAGATGGGGTTAGGGTTCTCTCTTTGGGAACTTCTCCTAACTTCTCATGAAACCCCCGTAGCCCTCTAATCAGTTAATTGCTGGTAATGGGTTAGTGGGTCATTAAATTTTCTATTTTAAACTCCTAAAATTCGTTAGTCATAAATCCCAAAATTCCAAAATTACCAAACTACCCTTTTAAGTTGCCGGTATGGCCTAAAAATGCCCAGAGACCCAAACTAAACCCCCGGCTAGTGTTTTCTGACTATTTCGACCCTTCCGGACACGTTGGCGCACTCAAAATGACCATACGGTTAATAAAAATAAAATTCACTTTTTAATTAAATTAAATATTTTCCTGACGCGACTGTCACGCGCGTCCCAACAAAATTTCCCATATTGCCATTTTTAAGTCTCACGACAATTTTAATATTCTCAATATTCATATATTATCATATATGCACATTATAATCGAATACCAACTCACATCTCGTTAGTATTTTATTCGGTTTAATTCCCAATTCACATTTAATTTAATTAATCCCATAAATAAATATCAATAAAAGTACGGGGTATTACATACTTCCCCCCTAATAACAAAATATCGTCCCGAAATTCGGAACTAGAAGGTACCTGGTAAGAACAACTCTGGATAACGTTCGCGCATCTCATCCTCGCGCTCCCATGTGGACTCCTCGGCATTATGATGCCGCCACTGAACACGTACTAACGGGACTATCTTTGACCGCAGTTTCCGCTCACTTCGGTCCAAAATAGCAATCGGCCCCTCCTCGTAGGAGCTATCAGGCTGGAGATCGATGTCCTCCAAAGCAATGTGAGAATGAGCCAACTCGTCCCTAAGATATTTCCTTAGCGAGGAAATATGAAACACATCATGAGTCCTGTGAAAATGCTCCGGTAACCCAAGTCTATATGCAACAGACCCAATCCGCTAGATAATAGAAAATGGCCCCACATATCTCGGTGCCAACTTCCCCTTCTTCCCAAATCGCATAATTCCCTTCATAGGAGATACTCTGAGTAAAACTTGGTCCCCCACTTGGAACTCCTTGAAGAACCTCTTCGCATCAGCATAGCTCTTCTGCCGATCCTGAGCTACCCGAATGCGACTCCGTATCAATTCTATCCTCGCCGAAGTATCCTGAATCACTTCCGGCCCAAGTAGTTTGTTGTCCCCCACCTCCAACCAACATGTTGGGGAACGACAAGGTCTACCGTACAACGCCTCAAATGGAGTCATGCCAATGGTGAACTGGTAGGATTTGTTGTAAGCAAACTCCACCAATGGAAGGTACTGCTCCCATCCACCCCCAAAATCAATGATGCACATACGCAACATGTCCTCTAACATCTAGTTTGTACGCTCGGTTTGCCCATCGGTCTGCGGGTGATATGCCGTACTCAACCGCAATTCCGTGCCCATAGCCTCCTGAAAACTCTCCCAAAACCGTGAAACAAATATCTTATCTCTGTCAGACACGATATTTAGGGGCACACCGTGAAGTCTCACTATTTCTGCAATAAAACGCTGGGCATACTGTCCCGTAGTGTAGTCTGTCCTTACGGGTAGAAAATGAAAGACTTTGGTCAACCTGTAGACAATTACCCAAATGGAGTCGTGACCCCTCTGTGACGTGGGTAACCCCGTAATAAAATCCATGGAGATGCTCTCCCACATCCACATCGGGACCTCTAATGGCTGTAGAAGTCCTGCCGGTCTCTGATGATCCACTTTTACCAACTGATAAGTGGAGCATTTAGAAACAAACACGGCAATATCTCTCTTCATCCCACTCTACCAATACTGACGTCTCATGTCTTGGTACATTTTGTCCCCACCGGGATGTACCGCGAACCGTGAGCCGTGCGACTCTGCCATCACCTCGTGTCGCAATGCCTCCCCTTCCGGAACTACCAGTCTCCCATTGAAGCGTAATCCCCCGTCTGAACTAACGGTATAGTACTCGGCTCCCTCTGCTAGTAACCGAACTATCTGCTCCTGACAGAACGAGTCGTTTGCCTGTGCCTTCACCACTCTCGTGACAATCTGCGGTGTAACAGTCATCACAGACATGAATGATCAGGCCACTGCATCCTGGTGTCCCAATTCCTTCCACTTTGCCTTCCACACCCTTGCCAACTCATCTACTGGCCTACGGCTCAATGCGTCTGCTACCACGTTAGCCTTCCCCGAGTGATATTGGATATCAAACTGATAATCCTTAACAAATTCAAGCCACCTTCGCTGTCGCATATTCAACTCCTTCTGCGTGAATAGGTACTGCAAGGAATTGTGGTCCATGAACAATCGAAACTTCTCCCCCAAAAGATAATGTCTCCAAATCCGCAGGGCAAATACAACTGCCGCTAACTCCAAGTCATGAGTGGGGTAATTCTTCTCGTGAGGCTTAAGCTTACGGGAAGCATAAGCTATGGCCTGACTCTCCTGCTGTAATACACCTCCAAGTCCTTGTAAGGACGCATCGGTGTAAACTAGATATTCAACTCTCGGTCTCGGCAATGCTTACACAGGTGCTGAGGTCAACTTGTCCTTCAACTCATCGAATGCCAACTGACAGGCATCACTCCAAATGAACGACACACCCTTACGAGTCAGATGTGTCAAAGGACCCGCTATCTTTGAGAAACCCGAATGAACCTCCTATAGTATCCTGCTAGGCCTAAGAAACTACAGATCTCAGTCGGTGTCGTGGGCTGTCCCCACTCCCTTACCGCGGATACCTTCCCCGGATCAACAGATATCCCCCGGTCGGAAATAATATTCCCCAAAAACTGATTCAGCCAGAATCCGCACTTCTCATATTTTGCGTACAGCTCGTTCTGACGTAGCGTGTGCAAAACCTGCCTCAAATGCTCGGCGTGCTCCTCCTTTGTCTGGGAGTAAACCAGAATGTCATCAATGAAGACGATAACGAACTGATCTAGGAACTCTCTGAACACCCTATTCATCAAGTCCATAAACACGGCTGGAGCATTGGTAAAACCAAAAGGCATAATCCGAAACTCGTAGGAACCATATCTTATTAAGAAAGCAGTGTTCGAGACATCCTCTTCCCTGATACGCAACTGATGGTATCCCGATCGAAAATCAATCTTTGAGAAGAAAGAAGCTCCTCTCAGCTGGTCGAATAAGTCATCGATTCGGGGCAACGGATACTTTTTCCGTATCGTGACCTTATTCAACTCCTGGTAATCCACACACAACCTCAACGATCCATCCCTCTTCTTAACGAACAAAACAGGGGCACCCCACGGTGAAGTACTCCTCCGAATAAACCTCTGACCCAACAACTGCTCAATCTGATCCCGTAACTCTCTCATCTCAGCTGGAGCCATACGGTAAGGTGCGCGGGCAATAGGCCGAGTGCCCGGCGTCAAGTCGATCACAAAATCTATCTCTCTACTCGGAGGTAATCCAGGTATATCCTGAAATACATCGGCAAACTCTCGAACAACCGGATTCAAATCAAGTGGTATCACCACTTCCTTAAAGGTCTCCTTCTCTATATAGTACAAGTGGGTGGACGATCCTCCCTCAGGACGAGGCATTGCCACTAAAAACATATCTTGCCCAGGAATGGCAAAGATAATACTCCTACTAAAACAGTCAATCATGGCTCGGTACGCAACTAGCCAATCCATACCAATAATGGCATCATACTCGGTCATCTCTAACACTAACATATCCGCGGGTAGAGTAAACCTCCCGATCTCTATACCCATGCCTCTACATACAAGGGAAATCACGGAACCCCTACTCAACGGCGAATCTACACAAGTAACCGTACTCTCGGCAGTGTCTAACAACCCAATGGTGCGTGCAAATCTCATAGCAATAAAACAGTGTGTGGCCCCCGTGTCAAACAAAATACGCCCCATAGTCCCCTGAATAGAGAACATACCCTCAATGGCTGGTGAATCCTGTGGCGCTGCGGCCTGCTGGAGCTGATATACTCTCCCATACTGCAGCTGTCCCTGCTGAACTAGGACCGCTGGAATGGGTGGTAATGCTTCCATCTGTGGTGGTGCTGGGAGGACGACGGGAAAAATAGGCCTCTGCGGCTCCTGTCGGGCATCCTGCTGCTGCGGGGCCCTGCCCCTATAAGGACAATCCTGGCGTTTATGGCCAGTCTTGCCACAAACTTAACACTTCCCCGGGAAGTTTCCCCCTCTTTGTCCCTGCTGCCCTCGGCCCTGGTGGCCGTTACCATTCCTCCCCTGGCCCTGCTGGCCCTGCTGAAACTGCTGTTGACCATTCTGCCCCTGCTGGCCCTGATGGCCGTTCGGACCCTGATGGCCCTGCCTAAAACCTCCCTGTTCGTGCCTGAAATTCTCCGATCTGAACCTCTTATGATCCCCCTGCTGGGAACCCTGGTCACCCTGCCTCTGCCCCTGAACAGATTGTGCCCCACTGGCACCGTTTTCCCCAGTCCTGCCCTGATGGCTGGACTCTCCTGATCTCTTGCTCTCAGCCATGTGAAAGCGGTGATCCTGGCAGTGTAACAGTGCAGCGTTAACCACATCAGAATAAGTGGCCAACGAGAGATTCCCCAATAAATGTTGACGGATCCTCCATGTCAATCCATCTGTAAACTTCTGGATTTTCTTCTCTTCTGTCGGTATCTCATCCGGGACAATATTCAGTAGATTTGTGAATTCGGCCTCATACTCGGCCACAGTCTTTCCTTCCTGTCTGAGATTCATTAGCTTCCTCCTCATTTCCGTGTGAACAGCTGACGGAAAATACTTGCGGTCGAACCACTGCAGTGCAGATCCCACTAGCTTGAAAGTATCTAGTACCTGCTTCTGAACGTCGGTGCACTCATACATCCTCAAGTGCCTCTGAATGTCTTTCCTCCACTGACTTGAAACCACAACATCGGAGCTACCTGCGAACTTCGGTGGGTGTGCTTTCTGAAAAGCATCACGTACGCGTTCCCAAGCAGACGGGAATGCATGTGCCTGAACTGGCGCGGCTACTGGCGCCTGTTGTGGTGCCTGTTGTACAACGGTGAGAGCGGCATTTACCATTTGGGCTACAATGGCTGCAACCTCAGCGGCATTCATGGTGCCCTGTACTGGAGCTGGCTGGGGCTCCGGCTGTGCATTCCTAGGAACCCGTGGTGCACGTCGTGGAGGCATTTGAAATAAGAGTAAAGTCTATAAGTTCACAGTTATAAACTTAAAATAGCTGAAGAGCGAAGCATACATAAAGGAATACAACAGTCCTAAAATATAGGGCTCTACATCAAAGAAAGCTCAGCGGAAACATAATAAGCCGTACAGATCCTAAAGGACACTAGAACCTGATGCTCTGATACCACCTGTGACACCCCGACTAATTAAATACCGGGTAGCTACTCCTTTATTAAATTAATACAAAATGTCAAGTTGGTTCAGTTAATAGCATCACTGTCGAAAACATTTTTAATAATTACTAACAACCTAGTATTTGAAAAGTAAGATGTCAAATTTCAAAATAAGTCTGATTAACATGCATTGAAAGAATAATGAAAGAATAACATAACCATACACCATAAAGTCTCAATAAAGTAACCAACAATTAATAGTAAGTCCAGAGGAAAAACTCCTCACAACAATCCCACGACTGAAATAATAAAATAGTGTATCCTGAATTAAGTACATGCCAAAAGTCTGAATAACTGAAAAATGAAATGTCTCTAAAAGAAATGGGCGACATGCCCTACAAGTGATGGAACTGAATATGGAGTCAAAACCAAAGGAAGCGTCTACTAGCAAGTCCCTGTAACATCCACAACATCTACAGCTCGTCACCTGAATGAAAATACTATGCATGGTGTCCTTGTGGCTGGGAACCTAAAAGGTTTTTACAAAAATAGATTTGAAAGCAAACGGGTCAGAGCCCGAAAGTGGAGAGTATTTTAAAAATAGCAAGTGCTTTAATAACATTAAAACAATGAATGCAAAATACATGTTAGGACGTGCACTCACATGAAATACTCACCTCTCGACTAATTGTGCACTCCTACCGTACCGTACCCATCTAAGTGACATTCATATCTAACTAAACCGTCATAAGTTCTACCCCTTTCTACTCGATTCCCATTATACATTCTAACGTTATCAATTAAATAGGGGCTTTACTTAAACTCGGATTCTCAATTATTAGCAATAAAATTTACTACAGGTTATCCCTTTTTATTTTCTCAAAGCGTTACCATAATTATACTCACAATACCAACATGAAAGTTCTCATTATTTAAGCGTATATTATTCACGTCATGAATATACAATACAAGCACCCGAGACTAAGCTGCGGTGCACACATACTCTGCTATCCATACAGGTACATCAGGTACATAAGGATCACGCATTTCGAATCTCTCAGGAATCGTTCTCAGATAACAACAATCACAAACAATGGAGGCGAACACAGTCACATCACATGGGTCACGCACATACCTACGCACCCATGATCAGAAGACTTATTAACTTCCCAATAAGTCCTTCTTTGACCTATGTCCTCGAGGTACCAATCTATATCCCCCCCGTAGGCACACAAAGAATAGATGGCCCTAAGCGAACGCAAACCTCCCGTGATAGCAAGTATGGTAGGTATGTCATACACATCAAATCATATACATATACTAAGCATACAAACATCTTAATAATTACCATAATTTATTAGTGGTATACATCTCATTCTTATACCAACTTATAATGTTACACAATTCACATATACCCGGTTATTACAAATATTTAAGTCATCAATAATCCTCACATCGTATATAGTCTCTAGCGTTCTAATCCACAAATATCATTTGGTTCACTCCTCAATATATCCCAAATCTCCAAATTATACCAAATAGTTAACAAGGCAAGGTTATCTCTACAATTAAATATGGTTACGGGACACTAGAAATCAAATCAGGCCAAAAAGGCCAATCTGTCAACTCGTTAGAAGTCTCGTTCGAACGAGGTCGTTCGAACGAGAGTTCGTTCGAACGAAGTGGGCATCTAACGAGATCTCATTCGAACGAACATCCCACTTGTTATAAGTCAAACTTTCAGCTCGTTAGAAGCTCGTTCGAACGAGTTCATTCGAACGACCTGGGCAGGCCTTCTAACGAGGTGACAGTTCGAGCCCAGAATTCTCCTAATACGTTTTCCCAATTTTCTTCACCTCTAATCTCATCTAAACATCATTCCAACAATATTTCAAGGTTTCTAATCATTCCTAAACATACTTAAATCGTATTTCAACATATATATGGGGTCAACTCATCCTAAACCACATCTAATCATCAAATTTCCCCAATTTTCCCCAAATCTCATGAACATGAACCCCAGAAAATTAAAGTCATCAATATTCATAATTAAATCAGTTTTTGTGATATAAAAGATATATTTCTACCAAAATAATCACCCAAACACAATTCTACATGCAATCCCCTTATCAAAATGTGAATTTCTAATTCCAATTCAATGGGTTTTTATCAATCTCCCAAAACAAGGCAATTTTCATAAATTTCTAAGCATGGCATAAACATTCGTTGAAAATAACGTAATTAAACCACTTGCCTCTGATCTTTCTCTGAATTTGGTGTTGCATCCTGGATGTAGGTTGCTCTCTCCTTTTCTCCCAAGGTTGAAGGTTGAAGATGGGGTTAGGGTTCTCTCTTTGGGAACTTCTCCTAACTTCTCATGAAACCCCCGTAGCCCTCTAATCAGTTAATTGATGGTAATGGGTTAGTGGGTCATTAAATTTTCTATTTTAAACTCCTAAAATTCGTTAGTCATAAATCCCAAAATTCCAAAATTACCAAACTACCCTTTTAAATTGTCGGTTTGGCCTAAAAATGCCCCGGGACCCAAACTAAACCCCCGGCTAGTATTTTCTGACTATTTCGACCCTTTCGGACACGTTGGCGCACTCAAAATGACCATACGGTAATAAAAATAAAATTCACTTTTTAATTAAATTAAATATTTTCCTGACGCGACTGTCACGCGCGTCCCAACAAAATTTCCCATATTGCCATTTTTCAGTCTCACGATAATTTTAATATTCTCAATATTCATATATTGTCATATATACGCATTATAATCGAATACCAACTCACATCTCGTTAGTATTTTATTTGTATTAATTCGCAATTCACATTTAATTTAATTAATCCCATAAATAAATATCAATAAAAGTACGGGGTATTACAGTGACCCTGTCACGAGGAAGATTGTCTTCAACACCTTGGATCTCTGGGATAATCCAAGACTTCACCGAGCCCATGGCAGAGCTCAGAGGAACAAAAGTGGGAATGCCACTTTCAGCAGTTAAAGGCTGAGAGATAGGTTCAGCCAGTTTATCCAAGGAACTTTTCTTGGACTTCTTCGGAGGAGCAGGAATATTTTCAACCAAAGAAGTCTTGGTTGGGGATATGACAATGACCTCACTAGGAGTAGAAATAACTACAGCCTTGCTCGGGGCCATTGGGGGCTTCTCAGCAACTTTCTTGACAGAAACTGGAGGGAGTACATCAATGTTTCTCGTTCCTTGCTCTGGAACATCCTGCTTATGTTTCTTTGCTTCCACATTAGCAGAGTCTGATTTATCAAAGAAGGCAGGAGCTTTTCTTCTCTTCATTATGTTACTGAGGGGAATATTCGATTCAGGAGAGGAGCCTTTAGAAGCTGGTACTTGGTCGATGTCAACCACCACTGGACGAGCAGCAAAAGATAAAGTATAGCTCTTGTACTACAACAAGTAAGAGGCTGATCTAATATGTTCGTCATCAACGGTTTGGTGTAAACTCCAGATAAGTTTCAAGTGCCTTAAATTGACATCAGTTTCTTTGGGGGATTTTCTTTTACTGTCAACTACAAATAATCAAAAATTAAAATGTCAATGACGCATTTTATCAAACATGAAGAAAATATAATTTCAAAAATAAAATAAAAAATAAAAACAACCTATCCCATTGCCATAAGGAGGGCATTTAGGACCTTGATATACATCGTCTCCATTTAATGGAGGATGTTGCCAATTTTTCATTATCATGCCATGTTCAAAATAATCCCTGTTGTCATCGGGAAGATTGACAACTAACGCCCTATTCAAAAACCTAGTTTTTAAATAAAAAGTACTATCACTAATGACCCATATGTAATAATACATTATCTCTGGAATCCCTAAACGGGTTCCATGAAGTTGATTTAACCTATGAACTCCATTGACTATTCTCCAAGTATTTGGCGCTATTTTTGCAGGAACAACATCAAAATACTGACAGAACTCCAAACACAAAGGATTTTGAGGAAAAGAAAAGCCACATTCGGCCACAAAGAGACTGGGGAACTAATGTTCATCAGCCAAAGAAAAATAGTCAGAAGGTTCAGAAAGTTCCTCCAATATGACCCATGAAGGAATTGAAAATTCAGAGCGAAATTTATCAAGCGACTCAATAAGGTAAATCATGATGAACAAAAAAAATAAAAGAGAAGGAAGAAGATCTTATAGGAAAAGAGTGAATCAGTTGACAACGGACAATGGAAGAAACGAACGCACAAGATTAAGAAGAAGTGAAGAGCTCTAAGATACAAATTTGAAAAAGTAAAAGACGATCGGATTTTTTATAGCGTTTAAATACTTTACCTCGGGAATGGAGAAAAATAATGATTACCAGGACGGACGATTGCGTACCCGGTGGCTAAAAAGAAGAAAAGGGCACAAAAAATGAAGCGGTTATGGAAATTCAAAATACTTCAAAAGCCTGATACTATGCACTCAAAAAAGGAGTTATATACAACGAAAGTTTGTCTAAAATCCATAAAAACTGAAAGTCTAGGCAGCAGAATGTTTCATACTTTTCTTCAACATCAAACTGCGAAACATTGGGGGCTTCTGTTGATACCAAATTTAGTCTGCTAACGTGGATCAATTATGTGGAGACACGTGTCAATCTACATGGCACCCACAAATATTTTTGAACAACACATTGACTCCGAGGAGCTCAACCTCCCCGACCAAGGCGCTCCGAGCAATAAGTGTTCTCCGAGAAACTTCATTGTACCGAGCAACTCATGCATATCGAGCTACTTAGGCGGTCCGAGCAGCTTAGGCGGTCCGAGATGCATAGCGTACAGAGCACTCATATCAGAATAATCAAGAGGATGACTGCGCATTAAATGCTTATTATTATCATACAGATGTACATGTCTACTAGAGAACAGCGCATTATCCTTTCATTGGTACGACTTCAAGGCTATAAATACTTTGTAACCTCCTCATCAAGGGGGACTCGGAATTTCTTGGTAAAACCCATTATCGAGAATTTCAAACAGACAGTCAGCAATAACAAAAACAGTGGATGTAGGCCATTCTTTTCAAGGCTGAACCACTTTAAAAATCTTTTATCTTGTTTATTTTATCTGTGATTGATTAATTAAAGATAATCTAATTTTTTACATCAACAAATGTGTTAGTTTTTATTGCGAAAAATATTTAATAGCCCTCATGGGTTGGGAAAATACCCCTAATCAATAAACTCTTGCGTACAAAACTCTAGTTGATAACTTAGTGGTTCGGTATCCTGACCCCAAGTAAAGACCCAACATTTATCATATTTAATTTTGTTACTTTTGTCCCGAGTAAACATAGTTAATTTTGAGACTTTTACAATGAATTAAGGACACTAGCTTGGGGTAAACATCCCAAATGAAGTTTGATTGAATAAAAAAATTGGCATCCCTTAGTTCAGGGTAATTACAACGAAATTAGGACACTAACTCGGGGCATTAGAGTGAATCAACGACACTAGCTCAGGATAAACACCCCGAATAGAGTTTTTTCTTAAAAAAAATTACTTTGGTGATTGGGTAGGATCCCCGGAAAAATATCATCTTCCTCGGGGGGCCGATACCGAATCACTATAAATTTTTATTTTCGAGTTTGTTTGGGCTATTTTCAATAGTTTTATGGATCCATTGTTAACACCTCAATTGGTTGTTGTAACTTCATATGGTAACGTGAACGGATGGAATCCTAACCATTATGTTGTTTCAATAACTAGTGATATACATATGTCTGGTCTCATCCAAATAATACCCACCATGGAAGAGTCTCCCTTCATATATGCCTTCAGAGTCATCACCTCTCAGAATCTCTCACCTACAGTCTTGTCTTAGATGGACTCGGCTTCAGAGACCAACCCCGATGGCATCGCAGTCTTCTCATCCAAAGATAAACTATCTCGACTACTTACATTGTCGACCTCAAACAGTATCAAGAGGCCAACCATCAACATCATTTATATTAGCCTAAGGCAATCAGCCAGTCTCGTCCCGGCTTAGCCTTAGAGGAACGAAGCTCCAATAGTCTTGGCTAGCCGAGACACTATACTTCAGACATTTCGTGCATGCATGGAAATCGTGACAAGGGTATTATTAACATACCCAACTAAAACCATTATGGAAAATCAACTGTAAGGACATAAATTTATAAATGTCTGTTATCAATTAGTATGTCGTATACCGCTACAGCTATCAAAGAATGTTCAAGATCACATATGCAACAAGACGGATCCGAGTATCAAGTTTCTTCAATAATCAAGCCTCCGCCAAATGAATTTGCTAAAGGTTGTGTTTTTATTCCTTAGCATTTCACTTAGTATATTGGGATATTTTTCATCAAAAATTTTCTAAGTGTTGGAGTGAAGTTTTTAAGTTTTCGTCAAATTATTTTTCGAAGTTTTAAGTCGCTACATTTTTTAAGAAAAAAACTTATTTAAGGCTCGTTCAAGTGATAGCCCCTCGCGCGAAGTTCGTTTGAGTGACACCTGTCACTGTTTGAGCGAGATTCGATCTCGTTCAAGCGACCTGCCGCCTTAAGGTTTTATATAAATACATGTTAAACGAGGCGTGTTTCGTTAAGAAGACTTTTTATTTTTCATTCTGCAAACAGGGAAAATCGGCAGAACACTTTTAGCTTCTTCATTTAGGGCTTTAAACCCTTATTTACCAATTCACAAAAAATCCCAATGTTTAGGTGAATTTCTTTGGAATCCAAGAACATACTTTTCTATTGTTCAACCTTTGTGGAGTGCGCCTCTACACCAAAAGACGGAGGTCATTGAGATTCGATGTGTGTGGATTTTTGGTGAGGATTGGACTGCGGTTCATGTGGGCTCGCTGCGTGGAATCCATTGCCGACTCTAGACTGCGCGCCTATGTAGGTTTGTTGAGGTAAATTTATTGCAAATTTCATTGTAATTCGTGTAAATTGTGATTTACAAATTATAGTGAAATAAAAGATTTTGCCCCAAGGGAATTTGTTCCTGAAATATGTAAGTTAGCATATTTGTGTTTGTTGGCTTGACACACGCACACACATAGATATTTGTTTAAGGGCTGAATTAATTTGATTCAAAAATTGACTCTAATTAAATAAGTGTAATTGAAATTTGCACATTTGTTAGAATCGTTATCACACATAGAGTTTCACTTTTTTCAAATTGGTATCAGAGCAAGTTACACTAATTAATTGTGTATTCCTATTTTTCGGCAAAATTGTGTGATATTGATTTTTTTTGAAAAATCATATTTTATAAAAATTATCGCAATGTTTCCAAGTGAAAACTCATATAATCGGTTGCCAATTTTTGACGGGTCTAATTACGCTTACTAGAAATCCCACATGAGATCACATTTAAAAGCAATCGATGAGGAGTTTGGTTAGCTTGTGAAAGAGGTTGGACTTCTCCCACTGTCACCTTGAATAATGATAGACAAGCTTTCTGGTATGGTCATTGTGGAAAGCCTATCTAATAAAAAATCTCAATTACCTACAAAAATATAATCAAACTAGAAGAATAGCGGTAAGTAAGGTATCAATCCAAATCAAGGGAGTGAAACAAAGGAGAAGCTCATGCAATGCAATTCAATTTTATTTAATTTCTTTTTGGACATTTTGCTTTTTTTACTTTTTTTAGCTTTTTCTATATTAAAACAATTTTTAGTAGTGGTGAAATAAGACTAAACTAAATCCAAATATATAGATGCTAAATAGAAAGTGTAATGAAAATGAAAAGAACTCTAACTAAATGAACATGCAAAATATGAGATAGTGAGAAAATCAAGGTGAGAGCAACACAAGAGATGGGATTATACCATAAATTCTAATTAATTAATTCATTCAAATTAAACATCCCAAGTTAGTATCAAAATTAGGAATCAACTCTCGTTGCAAATGTAATTTTAATAATAGCATTTTAGAGAATTAAATTTAATACTCCTACAACTCTTAAAACGTAGATCTAAACATCATCTAACAAATCCCCCGCTAGGATCGATTGGCTAAATTAGTTTAAATCGTAAAAATAAGCTTATAGTTGAAATTCAAAGACATAATTTCACATTTTAGAAAAACCTTTCTCTAGTTCGATTCTAAAATAGAAATTAAGACTAGAATCTCGATTTTCTCTCGAAAATCATTTACCCTCTCTCGAGGCGTAAATTAATATGTAAGACTGCAAAGTTAATCATCAAAGGGAAATTTAATTTAGTTAAACTAATTTAATTCAATTAACATCAAATTAATGGATAATACCACCCCTTGAAAGGGGTTTTTAGCCTAACATGATGTGAAATATGATAAACAATTAATCAAAGACATTAAAATAAGAGTAGATAAGAGAACAATCAAACCAAATCTCTTTGCATCCAATTGAACTATAATCCTTGAATGAGAAGCATACATCCCTCCAATTGAGTGATCAACAAAAATATGAATGAAAATTCACACTCAACTTGAATCTCACTACAATTTATTTCCCTCAATTTAAATCTAAAAATAAAAATAAAATAACTACCTAAACTACAATTTATTTCTAACTAAAAATATCTATATATTTTCTCTCTAAAATTATGTCTCTCTAGATGGGTCATGAAATGGACTTGAGTCATTTTATATGCACATGGAGCTGGGGTCATTTTGGGAAATAGGTTTGGGTGCAAGAGGTGTTGAGGATGAGTTGGGGGTAAAGTGGAGAAATGCACAAATGTGCATGGGTTTAATAAGGTGATGAGCATGTGAGGGTTATTGGGGTTATTTTTGTGAATATGGGGTTATGTGGCTTAAGACATATGGCATCTTTTTATTTTATTTTTGGTTTGTTTGGTGTTGTTTGACAGCTAAGATTCACGTGCATTGGCAGGAGAAATCGGGTTTGGAAATGGGTAAAGCGGGTAGGTGTTCTCGGGTTAAAGGTTTTGTGTGGTTTGGTTGTGGCTGAATTCGGGTTCAAGGCTTTGGGTTATGGCTACCCTGGGTATGGTCGAAGGATGGTTCGAATTGGTTTTATGGGCTTTGTGATAAGGGCTTCCCAAATTTGGGTCTAATCAGGTCGGGTCAGGCCAGGTTTGATGATTTGGGACTTGGAAGATGGGTTGGGAACTCATGGGTATCTGGGTTGAAGATATTTAGTTCAGGCGCTGAAGTTTATGGGTATAGTCAGGTGAGTAAGGGTCGAATTGAAGTTGAGCAGGAGGTTATGGTATGTGGTTCACCTAGGATTTGGGCTTGGGCAGGAGTTCGATGGTGTCCGAGTTTAGCAGGTTTGGCATATGGGTTTAGAATGATTCGAGCTTGGGTTGTACTGCCGGCGGGTTTGGGGTTATTGGTTTTGGGTAAAATCAGGTTTGAGTAGATTTAATGGTGTTGGACGTTTGGTTTGCAGGTTTATGGTTATTGGGAGGTTATCGTCATGGAGGGACAGAGGAGAGAGAAATGGGTTTGGTGGGGAAGATGGTGAGGGGGGGATAAGCTATGGTGAGGGTGTAAGGAGTTAGGGTGAGTGAGAGTGTTTGGGTTATGGTGTGGAGGTGTATGGTAGTTGGTGTGTGTATGTTTGTACCCTAGGAAAAAAAACTACCTAATTAAAAAAAATTAAATTAAATAAAACTAAAAATTAAATCCTAACTCAAAAGAAAATAATAAATAAAAATCAAACTAAAAGAAAATAAAAATAATGAAACCTACTAAACTAAAAAGACTCTAAATAAAAAGAAAATAAAAATCCTAAAAACTAAATACTAAAAACAACATTAAATAAAAAGAAACTAAAAACTAAATCTAATAAACTAAAAACAATCTATAAAAATAAATTAACAATCTATAAAAACTAAAAACTAAATCTAATAAACTAAAAAAAATCCTAAAAAAAACTTATCCTAAAAAATAAAAAATAAAATAAAATAAAAACTAAAAATAAAACAACATTAAATAAAAAGAAATATAAAAATTGCAAATAAATCCTAAAAATCCTAAATAAATCTAAAATAAATCCTAAAAAATAAAAACGACTCAAAATAAAAAATATAAAAATAGTACACATACACGGGGTTTAGTCTGGGATTAGGCTAGGCCACGGGATAGGTTAAGGTTACATAAAGGTTTAGCTCCTTTTTGGTGCATTTGCCTTAAAATAAGCGCTTGAACTCCGCAAACAACATTTAGCCTACACAATAAACAATTACGGGCATAAGACCCATTTTGTAGAGAATTATAAATTAAAAAACGTCTGTTCGGGGTATTATTTGAACACTTTTGGGTGCTTATCACACCACCCGCAAACATAACATTGCTAGTCCTCAAGCAAAATGATAGAGAGAAAGAAAGATAAGAAATCAAAAGTGTACAACTTTCACGGGCACTTGCGATTGCATTTAGCATGTCCAATAAGCCTTTAAACCTATAGATTTTCCTACAGGACGAGTTGTGTCTCGTGAGGGTTTCCAGGGAATATACCCACAAAATTATTTATTTGCAATGGCAGTCAATCTCTTATCAGACATAGAATAATCGCACAATCCATAATAAGAGAAATATTTTGAGGAATACAAGCTAGAAATGTGAAAAGGTTTAGCTAAGTAAATACTCAAGGCACATCCTTCTTAGAACTTAACGTGTGTAGTGTGAATCAATCAAAATGAGTCGAGTATTACAAGAGTAATTCCTAGATTGCCTTTTCGAAATTAACGCTTCAACTTCAAATCTCACTGGATATATTTCTCTCAAACGAACTCACGAGGTTAGGCTAAGTGTATCACTCTTGTGTGTGAGGAGGTGAGTAAATGTAAGCAAGTTTAAACGTCTCACACACACATAATAGATAATGAACATTTAGAAAGAAAAAGTGATCTCATGAAAGGAAGCTAATCACTATAGCGAGAACGCCGAGTTATTCACCATGTTGACTTTCATTTGTCGGAATGCCTAGGGGAGAATATGATTGTTTATGGGTGATTGAAAAAAATAAAATAGGAAGGATGGAATGATATGAGGTAGAATAGGATGTGTGATGGATGTGTGAGAATAGTGTATAGCACTTTAGGCACGAATGTCTTTATTTCACAAGACTTGACTTCAAACTCTCTTTTTTTTTCTTTTTCTTTTCTCGAGTTTTCTTTTCTTTTTTGCTATTTTTCTTTTTTTTTTTGTTTTTCCTTTTTTTTATACTCTCAACACTCAAGATATTTTACCTTTGAAAAACACTCTTTTTCTAAAAAAATGAAGGATGATATGGAGATGATGTGGGGAATATGTATGGATGGTGTGGGAAATATGTGGGAATATGGAAGAATATGGGAATGTATATAGAAAAGTGAATTGGTGTAAATCTAGTGATCGGGATAAATTTCAAGACACATGTTTCTTACAACCTGAAAGTGACGTCGATCTCAGTGATCAAGCCAAAACTTTAGTGAAGAATAATGAGATCATACAACGATTTAAAGTGCGGACCTAAAAGAAGTTGAATCAACTTGTGACTCAGAGATTGCATAAAACACTCTGAAAGATGAAAGACACAAATCTCACAAGCTAAAGTCTCCACTAGTGATCCTTAAGGTTCTCTTGAGAATTTTATTACTCTTCAACTCTAAACCGTAGTGACGTGATAAGTGCGCAAATTTTGTTGAATCTAGAAATTCATGGTTCAAAATGTCTTGATATGTATTACATAAGCTATTTAGAAAAAGATAAATCCTCTAGCTTGATTCCTAGACTTAAAAGATGGATGATAGAAAAATTCACGTCAATGAGTGAGATGAAAGAAATTGCACGAATTTAAAAAAAAAAACAGGTTTTGAAAATCAAAATTTTTCAAAAGAGGTATGATTTTGATAAAATTCCCCACCCCCAAACAAAACAGAATATCATCCTCGGTGTTAAGCAAAATGATTTTTAAAAGTGAGAGCAGGAGGGAAGAAAGAGATTACCATAATCAACCGTTAATGAAGTGGACAAATGTATCCAAAATGAACCTGAATAAATGATAAGAAGAAAGAAAAATGTGTACAAGGCTATAAACATTGTAAAGAACAGGGTGATGTGAAACACCACCCCCAAACAGGATGAGACTCATACAAGAACAACGGGTTGCCTCCCGATAGCACTAATTTTAACGTCTTCAGCCAGACCGAAGGTAACTCACCCTAAGTATAAGAAGTATGAAAACACGGGGTGGCAGAAAAATGGGTGATGATACTCACCCCCAAACAAGACTGAAGCGTCAGTCTTGTTGGATAAAGTCTAAAAGGGTCAATGCACTTGTATGGAAAAGTGCATCACATGATGCAAAGCATCGGTGGACCATGGGCGAGTGGGAATTAGAGTATAGGGGAAAAAGGAAAGGGTAAGGGTGAAGAGGCACAGATCACGGGCCTTATTGAGTGTAAAAGTTATGGCAACAAGAGCCCTATAAGCGTGGTGCTCTAGTTGGTGAGTAAGGCAAAAAGTTATGGACGGTTGAATGGGGTGAGCCTCATAGAAATGACACGATCGTTATATAAATGGGCGATGATAAAGGTCGCACCTTGACACACTAGGGAGCTGTCGATGGGAAAAATCAACACCACAAGAGAGTGACGGACATGGGGTAACAAGCTCGGTGTCGCGGAAGTAGAGAGTAGCACCACATATACTCTCATGGAAGGTGGAGGTTGGTTTCAGGTGAGGATCTAAATAAATTGTTGGGAACATGCAATGGATAATATCAAGATCCAAACCAGGTGATGGGACTAAAGGAATAATGGGAGGGCCGGGTGGGATAAGGGTGTATCGGGTGGGATAAAGAGTGGATCGGGTGGGATAAAGGGTATATCGGATGGGATAAAGAGTGTACCGGGTGGGATAAAGTGATAACTAGCTTTTTTTGTGTATATGTCGTTGTTGTTGAAAGCCAAGTTAGTCAAAACCTCAAATACCTACAAATAATAATAAACTCAAGTGTAGAGGTAAGTAAGGGTATCAATCCACTTTCTAGGGAGTAAAGCAAATGGAACAAATTCAAATGTAATTCACTATTTATTTTCTTTTTGTTCTTTTTCACTTTTCTAATTTTTTTTAGCTTTTTCAATATTAAAACAATAGGGTGAGGTGAGATCTAAACTAAACTAAACTAAATGAAAATAACTAACTAGAAATTTACTAAAATGAAAAATAAGGTCTAACACTAAAATAAAAGATAAAGTGAGGAAAATAATTGTGAGAACAATCAAGGAGTGGGATTACACCACAAATTTTAGTTATTCTAATTAATTAATTTAATTATTTGAATTCTCCCAAATTAATATTAAAATTACAAACCAACTCTCGTTGCAAGTGTAATTAGAATAGTAATCTTTTAGAAAGTTAAAATTAACACCCCACAACTCTAGAAAATTAGATCTACACTCCTTTTAATTAATCACCCGCTAGGATCGATCAATTAGAATTTATGTCAATCTTAGAAATTAAATTTAGAGTTGAAATTCAAATGATAATACCCCACTTAAGAAACCCCTATCTCTAGTTCGAATCTAAAATGGGTATTATCACTAGAATTTCGATTTTCTCTCGAAAATCATTTACCCTCTCTCGAGGCGTAAATCTAAGGGCGAGGGATCAAATTTAACATTCAAAGGGAAATTTCAAGTAAGCAAACTAATTAAACTAAAATAATATCAAATAAGGGTTTCACCCCACCCCTTTAAAGGGGTTTTAGCCTAACATGATATGAAACATGACAAATTAATATTCAAAGGCATAAAATAATAAAAGAAGGGAAGAGAACAATCAAACCAAATCTCTTTGATTAAGTTGAACTCCAATCCTTGAAATTGAAGCATACACCTCTTAATTGATCTTCCAAATGATATGAAATTAACTATCCACTCAATTAATTCTCTAACAATATTTAATCTCACAAATATCTAAAAATAAAAAATGAAAAACTATTTACAAGGGAAAATTTTCTCTACAATTCTCTCTCTAAAATTCCTATCAATTTTATGATTTCCCTTCAAATGGGCCTTGAGTCTTCAATATATAGTAGGCATGGAGCATGAGGGATAAGGGGTATATTGGGTAAATGGCTAGGAGGTGCATGTGGATATGGTGTGAGGTCATGTGAATGAGGGGTTATTTGGGTGTTTGGTTAAAAGAAGTTAGTTGGGGTTTTTTAAGGGTATAATGGGTAAATGGGAATAAAGGGTTTAAGTGGGTTCATTAGGCATGTGGCATTTGTTGGTCTTAGCTTTTGGCAGATTTGAAGAAGTCGTGGCTTTGAGTTGAAATGGGTTTGGTAAATGGGTATTGGGGATGGATTTTGGGTTTCAAGGATATGGGTTGATATGGTTATGGATCTGGGTTCAAATGGGTTGGAGATGGCTAGGCTGGAATCACGATCAGGGTGTGGATGTGGGGGTATGGTCGGAGCTGGTTGCTGGCCGCAGTGGGTCCGCTAAGGTTGGGACGGGAAGATGGCAGCGGCGGTGGCATCGCGAGGAGGGAGAGGGGCTGGAGGGTGCGAGGGTTTGGGGTCCGGATAGGGTCGCCGGCAGGGGATTAGATGAGGGGCCGAGGCTGGTGGCTCCGAGGTGGGATGCTGCCGGGAAGAGAGGGTAAGGAGGGGTTAATGGGTGTTGAGTTTGGAGAGAGAGATGGGGTTGGGGTATGAGGATGAGAGAGAGAGGATTTGTTAATGGAGGTTATTTTTGGTTATGGAGTAGGAGAGAGAAGGTTGGGAGGTAGAAGAAGAAGTGGGGTTAAGGTGTAGGTGAGGTCTATGGTAAGGGGTGAGGGTGAGGGGCTTAAGTGTGTGAGTGAGTGTTAGGGTGTGTTTAATGTGTGTATGTTTAATTTAGACCCCTTAAAAATAATAAAGTAAAAATAAAAATAAAACTACAATAACTAAAAATCCTAAAATTAAACTCCTACTCTAAAAATAAAATAAAGACTAAATAAAAAAAATAAAAAAAATCTAATAAAACTTAAAATAAAAATCCTAAAAAGAAAATATAAAAACTAATAAATAAATGAAATCCTAATAAAATAAAATAAAACTAAAAACTAATAAAAATCAAAATAAAATAAAATAAAAAGAAATAGAAAATAAATCCTATAAATTATAAATAACTCTAAAATAAATCCTAAAAATAGAAATGACTCAAACTAAAAATCTAAAAAAATAATAAAAAGACACAAATAAAACACACACGGGGTTTGGGGTAGGTTTAGGGTAGGGTCAGGCTCAGGTTAGGGTACGGGAGAGGCAATTTAGCTCCATTCAATGCACAATTGCCTTGAAATACGCATTTGAACACCGCAACGTGCATTAAGCCTGCATATTAAACATTTAAGCACATAAGACCCATATTATCGAGAAATAGCAACTAAAGTACGTCTATTTGGGGTATAAATTGTACAGTTTTGGGTGCTTATCACACCACCCCCAAACAGAGCGT
Organism: Sambucus nigra; assembly: GCA_949130495.1. Taxonomy (NCBI): domain Eukaryota; kingdom Viridiplantae; phylum Streptophyta; class Magnoliopsida; order Dipsacales; family Adoxaceae; genus Sambucus; species Sambucus nigra. Next base: position 184,544,490 of record OX422210.1, read on the forward strand.
TGCTAGTCCTCGAGCAATAAGATAGAGAGAAAGAGAAAGATAAGTAACCAAAAGTGTACCACTTTCGCGGGCACTTGCGATTGCACTTAGCATGTGCAACAAGCCTTTAAACCTATAGGTTGCCCTACAGGACGAGTTGTGTCTCGTGAGGGTTTGCAGGGAATATACCCACAAAATTCTTATTTTGCAAAAATGGCAGTCAATCTCTTATTAGACATAGAATAATCTCACAATCCATCACATGAGAAATATTTTGAGAAATACAAGCTAGAATTTGTAAAAGTTTAAGCTAAGTAAATACTCAAGGCACATCCTTCCTAGAACTCAACGTGTGTGGTGTGAATCAGTCAAAACGGGTCGAGTATCACAAGAGTAATTCCTAGTTTGCCTTGTCGGAATCAACGCTTCAACTTCAAATCTCACTAGATATATCACTCTCAAACGACTCTCGAGATATGGGTAGTGTATCGCTCTTGTGTGTGAGGAGATGAGTAAATGTAAGCAAGTTCAAACGTCTCACACACGCATAAGAAAGAACGAACAATTTGAAAGAAAAGTGATCTCATGAAAGAAATGTTAATCACTATAGTGAGAACGTCGAGTTATTCACCGCGTTGACTTTCATTTGCCCGAAGACCTATGAGAAATATGGATGTATATGGGTGAGGGGGAAATGAGATGGGATATGATGATGTGGGAGAATATGGATGGTGATAGTGAGATAGGATGGGATGATGATATGATGGATGGAATAGAATGGTGATATGAACGATGATATATGAAAGGATATGATAGAAGAGTGTATACACTTTAGGAACAAATATCTTTATTTTACAACTAACTACAACTCTCTTTCTTTTATTTTCTCTCTCTTTTTTTTTTCTCTATTTTTCTTTTCTTTTCTTCTTTTTTTTTTATTTTTGCTATTTTTATGTTTCTCTCTTTTTTTTTTTTTTTTTCTTTTTTTTGTTTTTCTCTCACTTTTCAAACTAACACTTAAGACATTTACATTTGAAATCACACTCTTTTTCTTAAAATGATGATGGTATATGAATGGAGTGATATATGGATGATGTGGGGAATATATGGGAATATGGAAGAACATGGGTGAAGTGAATGGATGGGAAGGTAATGGGTTATGGGTAAATGAAATGTGATTTGGAAAAGTGGTAGGTGTATGGATGAAAATCTAGTATTCGGGACAAATTTCAAGACACGCGTTTCTTACAACTCGAAAGTGATGTCGTTCTCAGTGATCAATCCAAAATTTTATGAAAGAATAATGAGATCATACAACAATTTAATGCGGACCCAAAGAAAGTTGAATCAACTTGTGACTCGGAGATTGCGTAAAACACTCTAAAAGGGTGAAAGGCACAAATCTCACGGGCTCAAGTCTCTACTAGTGATCCTTAAGGTTCTCTTTAGAATTATAGTACTCCTCAACTCTAAACGTAATGACGTGATAAGTGCGCAAATTTTTGTTGAGTCTAGGAATTCATAGTGCAAAGTGCCTTGTTTGTATTACATAAGCTATTTAGAAAAAATATTCTCTAGCTTGATTCCTAGACTTTTGAAAGATGGATGATTGAAAATTCACATCAATGATTGAGATGAAAGAAACTGCACGAAATTTTAAAAATCAGGTTTAAAAATCAAAAATTTTCAAAAGAGGCACGATTTTGATAAAATTCCCCACCCCTAAACAAAAAGGAACATCGTCCTCGATGTTAAGTAAAATGATTTTTAAAATTGAGAGCATAAGGTAGGAAAGAGATTACCAGAATGAACCGCTCATGAAGTGGAAAGATGTAGCCAAGAATAAACCTGAGTAAATGATGTACAAGTCTATAAGCATGATAAAGCATAGGGTGATGTGAAACACCACCCCCAAACAGGATGAGACTAGTACAAGAAACACGGGCTGCCTCCCGGTAGCACTAAGTTTAATGTCTTCAGCCAGACCGAACCATTCTCACCCTAAAGATAAGCTCTATGAAAGTGCGGGGCGGCAGAAAAATTGGGTGATAAAGATCACCCCCAAACAAGACTGAAGCGTCAGTCTTGTTGGATAGAGGTTAAAACGGGTCAATGCACCTGTATGGCAAAGTGCATCACACGATGCAAAGCATCGGTGGACCATGGGCGGGTGGGGATTAGGGTAATGGTACGGAAGGCTGGGGAGAATGAGCATCGATCACGGGCCTTATTGAGCCGAAAAGTGAGGGCAACGAGAGCCCTATAAGCATGGTGCTCTAGCTGGTGAAGGAGGCAAAATGGTTTGGCAATAGTGATGGGGTGGGCCTCATAAAAATCACACGACCGTTCTATGAATGGACGATGATAATGGTCGCGCCGTGACACGCCAGGGAGTTGTTGAGAAAAATCAACACCACAAGGAAGTGGTGTGCATGGAGGAACAAACTCGGTGTCACGGAAGTGGAGAGTATCACCATAACTCTCGTGGAAGGTGGATGGTTTTAGGTTAGGATCTAAAACTGTAGATGGAAACTGGAAATGTGCAAAATCAAGATCCAAACCAGGTGGTGGGATGGTAGGTATAATGGGTGGGTCAGGTGGGATAAATGGTGTATCGGGTGGGATAAACGGTGGAGGAAGATGATCCAACTCAAGCGTGGGAGACACACACTCATTGGGAGGAGTAAAGGAATACTCACAAGGGAGTGTGGTTTCTAAAGATGGAGTTGTCAACTTCTCCACAAGAGTAGCATCGGTAAATGGGGTGGGTGGATAAAGCGAGGCACCAAGATCAGAGATAGAGGAATCGATAGAAATATCGGGCTCAACGGGAGCCATGCATGGTGGGACATCATCCAGATCCGAATAGTTAGGAACTATCACGGATTCTATCTCGGGAAAATGGTGAGCACTCGTAGCCGGAGCTAACCTAAAAGATATGGTCGTGTCAGAGACATAGGCGATTGGGGCATAAGGTAAAAGCTCGGGCATATTTTTGGATATTTCGGGAGTGGAAAGGTGAATGGGAACCTCAAAGTGGGGTTCATATGGACAGGGTGGGATTGGATCAGGCTCACTAATGAAAGGTATGTCAACACAATTGTCGACTTGGGACCCGGACCATGGAATGGTCTCAACTTCGAGATTCTCGGGGTGGTAGGGTTGGTCACACTCAAATTCTGTGTCACAAGGGGACACATCATCGTCACACTAGGTGGCAACGATGGGTGGGGTCATGGGAATATCCGACTCTTGCGCACACACCAATTCATTTAACCTTTGTTCAAGCCTTTGGAGAGCTTGAGTTTGAATTGCTTGCTCTTGCTCAAGTATGAACTTTTGCAAGAGGGTTTCGAGAGTGGATGTGGATGAAGATGTTGGTGGAATGATGGGTGGTGGTGGTGGGTGAGGTGGACACAACGCGCTATAATCAGGACTATATGGAGAATACTCAAATGAAGTGTGTGGGGTGGAACCAAGTGCATCATACACGGAAGGATTGCTCTCGTGATGGACAGATGGTTGATACTCATGGGGTGCGTAGTGAGGAAAATGATCGTGACTGGGTGCACAAGTTTGCCATGACGACTGTTGGAACGTGTGAGGATCCACAACATCGGGTTGGGATACGTATTGCATGGAAGGGTGATCAGGCCTCCACGAATAGCTCGGGGACTCACACAACTCGGGATTGGTTATATAGGGAGAATAGGTCGAGGTGGGTTCCGGGACAGTGTCATATGGATACACATGTTCCATGGTGGGTGCGTAGGGATATGAAGAGTATGGGCACTCATGGGACAAGTGATCGGCATAGGAACAGTGGGTGCACAACAAAGGAGGAGGCACAGTGGCACTTGACACCGAGGGTGATGGAATAGGTGGTGCATGCATGGATGGGTCAAGAGTACCAACGGTACTCGTGAGAGAGGTGAAATCATGAAGAATATCATAAAGAGATCGGTCGGGATTACTCTCACACGTGTCACGTGTCAATGGAAAATGACCAAAGTAGTCCCGTAAAGGACGTTCCTCGGCCATGTGGAGAGAAATATTTTTTGAATTTTTTGAAATTTTTTCAAAAGAAAAGAAAATATTTTTGGATTTTTCTAAAATGAAAGAAAGAAAATATTTTTGGATTTTTTATAAAAAATAAAGGAAGAAAAATATTTTTGGATTTTTTTTTGGAAGAAAAGGTGGGGAAAAATGATATGGACTCTTTGAATTGGACGGACTAACTAAAACCGACTATCGAAAAATAAATTGGACACACACACAAGTCAAGGAGAAATCCTAACTAGCACATAGCCAATTTTTATCTTCAAATTTAGTGAGAGGGTAGTCAAATTTTAATTAAGTCCGTGGGCGATAAAAATCACGGAATTATCTGAGTGATCGCCTTTGCAAAATTTTCTCCTATTGGGCTACCTAGTTGATTGATTTTAAATTTAGTGATGGCTAGGGTAGCACACAATTGGTAAGCGAGTGAGTCGGGTGATGAAATCCCTTCTCGTGAGTGACCGGGTGTAGGTCTTAGTCAATTAATTCATCACACCATTCAAAAATAAATGCGAGAATAAAATCAAATAAGAGCACACAAGAGCACACAAAAGAATTGACTCGCTAACAGGAGAGGCGCGAGGGTTTAGAAATGTACCTCCCACGGTTTTTAGGCCGTGGGGTGCCGAAAAATTTGAGTCGACCGGGGGGAGAATACGCCAATCTCAGTCGTCCCCGGGAGTCCTACCGACCCAAGGTAGAGAGGCTTCTAAATCCTCGCCAATGGACGCCCTCTCTCTACCTTGTCCGGTTTCCCTATCACGCTTGTCTTAAATTATTACAAATTTAAATGAAAAATAAATGGTGTCCTATGCACCGCAATACAAGCCAAGATAATAAAAAGTCCTAATACAATCCTTCTAAAAATATAAAAAAAATGTTACTGTAAGGACATTTTTCTCATGTCCAACATGTTTCATTTGTGTATGTCGTACGCCGCTACATTTGGCACGTCACCTCAAGATGTCACTCGACGGCCTCAATCCGAATTCCGGGAATCAAGCATTCAACATCTCCATTAATATGTCCCACATCTGCCTCAACGACTTCACGGTCCACGATATTGGGGACTTAATGCAAGTGGTACGCAAGGGAAGTCAAAACAGTGAAAAAAGGCACGATAGGAGTGTTCAAGGGCATTTTCGTAATTTCACATCCATAGTTCGGAGGTATGGTCAACTGGAAAGTTGAAGAGCTCGTCGCAACGAAGATACTGGAAAAAATGGCACCTCAATCCGAGCTATGGTGAAGGAGTTATGACCTTTTGAAGATAGAGAAAATTCCTTAAAGAATGCTGTTTTTTTGTACGCTGGATAGAATTTTAGAGTTTTAAGAACATGGGACTCTTCATATTTTTTCCTATAAATGCCAACTTCGGGGGAGTTGTTTTGCAAGACTTTAGAAGACGTTTTTGAGAGTCCAAATACCTCTAGTCTTCATATTTTTGAGTCCCAAGACTCATGTTTTGATTCACACAATTGCCAAACCTTTGTGAATCTTTTTGGTAACCCAAGAACACAAATTTTTAGTTTGTTCAAACCTTTGTGGAGAGATTTTTACAACCGAGGGCTGCGTGTCATTGCTGAGGGAGTCTCTACAAAGTTTTATGGTTGCGTGTCATTGAGGAGTGCTGCGGTTCTTCCTTTGCTGATTTGACTGAGGTTCATGTGGGTTCGCTGCGTGTGGATTCATTGCTGACGACACCGACCGACGCCTGCGGGTATTCGTGTGTCACTGTATTTCATTGTAATCCGTGTAAGTTGCGATTTACTTATTATAGTGAAATAAAAGGTTTTGCCCTGCGGGGATTTTTCCTTAAACTTGTTTCGCATACTTTATTTGTTTATGGGTTGACACACGCATCGTACATGGATGTTTAGGGGCTGAATTTATTTGATTTAAAAGTAGACTCTAATTAAATAAGGGTTACTTGGAAACTTGCGAAATTTAATTTAAATCAATTATCACACAGTCGCATCTCTTTCAAATTGGTATCAGAGCGGGTTACGCAAATTTATCGCGTATTCCTATTTTCCGCAAAAATTGTGTGATATTGATTTTTTTTGAAATCAGTTTTATGAAAAATCGCAATTTTTCAATGGAACGCCCATTTAATGAGGAGCCTATTTTTGAAAAATTTCACGACCGTGCTGAAAAATTAAAAAGTTTGAATTTGAAACTTTGCAAAAGAATTAAAGTTTTGGAAAAAGAAAATTCTCTCTTTAAAAGTAAGATTGAATATTTGCAAGAGTTTCAAACTCAAAGTGATATTTGTCGTGAGCACTTTGGTAATTTGTGTACTGATTTTGATTCTTTAAAAATTGCCAAAAAGAAGAGTGATGAGAGAGTCCTAGTTTTAGAGAAGGAATTGGAGGACTTAAAAAATTCTAGGGTTCCCGTTTGTGTCGTCGAGGATAAAAAATTAATCGATGATTTTACGGCACGCGAAAAGACTCTTAGGAATAAGTTTGTTTTAATTGAGGGGGAGCGTGATAAACTGTTAAGTTTAATTGGTAATTTGAAGAAGGCGTCCCTTAATTTGGAAGAGTCTAATTCTTTGCTTGAGTCAAAAATTTTGAAGTTAAAAAATGATTTAACAGACTCAAGTAGGTTTGATAGTGATGGTAATGGCTCATCGTGTTCTCATGCTTCTAATGCTAAAGCCAAAACCATTATTTGTTTTAGAGGGTCAACTAATTCCAAGGACGCTAGAAAAGATCACACTTTCGGTGTCATCTCACCCGTTTACACATGCTCATATTGTAGTAGGAAGGGTCACCTTAGGCGATTTTGTTTTGATCTTGGAAGAGGTCCTAGGAATTCGAAGTCTAGTATTTTGTTGGTTCCCAAAACCCCTTGTCGACGTGTTTCATCCATTTGGGTTAGGAAATCACTTTTGGAGGAACTAGATTTTAGACAAGTTGATTCCCGTTTGCTTGCACATGATTCTTCTCTTGCCATATCATATAGATGATTGTGTTTGCATGTTTGTCATACGCTAGTTATGCTTTTTGATATATTTTTGCTAGCGTTGTGACATGTACTTTTTGTATATTTTTTTTTTGAAAAATTTTGAAAAATACAAAAAGATTTTTTTTTGACAAATTTTTTTTTTGAAAAATCGAAAAAGATTTTTTGTATTTTGTTTGCACCATTTATGGATGAACACTTAGGATGACCGAGTCACAACATCATTCCATTATTTTCATGTGACTATTTGATAGTGTTTTGAGACAATAGGTCAATTCATCCATGTGCTTTATAATGTTTGGAGTCATTAAGATGTAATTTAGTGTTACTTCCTACATGTTTGACTCATGTTTCCTTTATTGCACACATGCACGGATTTGTTTGATTATTGTGCTTGTCTTATCACATGTTGGTTAGGGGTTTTCACTTCAATCCTGTCCTTAAAACGAACCAAGCGCGATAAATTTTGATAAGGAAATTGTGCATATAAAAACCGTTTTGTGAGTTTGTGTGTTTTGTTTGATAAGGGGGAGGGGCTGCGAAAGGTAATTATCTATCCTTTGCGCAAAAGCCACCATTAAAAAGGACCTAAAAAATTGAGGAATTTTATTATCCGAGGTCCAAAGAGGTTAAAAGAGCCCGAAAAAATTGAAAGGCAATAAAAAGATCTTCATGCCAAAAAGGGGCCATTTAGGTTTTTGCACCAATTCTCCAAAGTTTGAGAATTTAGATCACCTCTAAAAGAATATATGCATGAGGGAGTTTGGTTGGAGAATTAAAACGGGTTTGCACGTCCTTGAAATCCTTAAAAATGCGCTACATAGTTTTGGACGTTATTGGGGTGGAAATCATTTTGACTTTGATTTGTTGATTTGCATAAGACGATGTCATCTAAATTCAACAAATTTCTACACCTAAGGATACCTTTGATGTTCATTCGTTAGGAGTACACGTATGCATCGTGCACATATGATTGATTGAGTTGATTTACCTATCGAATGTGTTCACACCCATTCATTCCATTTCCATGACTTGGTTGTTTGAGTCTAAATCCATGGTGTGATTTTTGTATCATATTTGTTCACATTGGTATCTTATTTTTGTACGAAAAATTTGAAATTTTTGAAAAATTCAAAAATAGTTTGTGAAGATTTGTTTGAGCATCTCCTTGCAAGAGCACGTTTACCATATTATTTGATGCCCTGTTTTGTACCGTGACACCCCGATTTTGCTTGTTTGATTCATTCTTCTTATTTGTCTATTTGGGGACATCATAAAAAGGGGGAGAAAGAATTATCATTTTATGGGGGAGTTTGAATTTTGGGGGAGTTTTGAGATTTGACTTATGCTTATCATATATTGGTATCTATGTTTATCTCATTTCAAACTCGATACGTCACTTGGTATTTTTTTCTTTATCTCATGTGTGTAGGTACTACATTGATGATCTCTGAATTGCACACCCTGATGAGAAAAGATTTGAGATTCCTGAAGATTTGAAGAACAAACGATGAAGACTATTCATTTGTACCTTTTCCAGTTTTGGGTTCATGGGAGGGTAGATTTGTATAGGCAATTTCGTATTTGATAATTCGGATTTTTTATGTATGTACCGGCATAGACATAGAGGGAGATTTGTAAGGACATTTTTCTCATGTCCAACATGTTTCATTTGTGTATGTCGTACGCCGCTACATTTGGCACGTCACCTCAAGATGTCACTCGACGGCCTCAATCCGAATTCCGGGAATCAAGCATTCAACATCTCCATTAATATGTCCCACATCTGCCTCAACGACTTCACGGTCCACGATTTTAGGGACTTAATGCAAGTGGTACGCAAGGGAAGTCAAAACAGTGAAAAAAGGCACGATAGGAGTGTTCAAGGGCATTTTCGTAATTTCACATCCATAGTTCGGAGGTATGGTCAACTGGAAAGTTTAATAGCTCGTCGCAACGAAGATACTGGAAAAAACGGCACCTCAATCCGAGCTACGGTGAAGGAGTTATGACCTTTTGAAGATAGAGAAAATTCCTTAAAGAATGCTGTTTTTTTGTACGCTGGATAGAATTTTAGAGTTTTAAGAACATGGGACTCTTCATATTTTTTCCTATAAATGCCAACTTCGGGGGAGTTGTTTTGCAAGACTTTAGAAGACGTTTTTGAGAGTCCAAATACCTATAGTCTTCATATTTTTGAGTCCCAAGACTCATGTTTTGATTCACACAATTGCCAAACCTTTGTGAATCTTTTTGGTAACCCAAGAACACAAATTTTTAGTTTGTTCAAACCTTTGTGGAGAGATCTTTGCAACCGAGGGCTGCATGTCATTGCTGAGGGAGTCTCTACAAAGTTTTATGGTTGCGTGTCATTGAGGAGTGCTGCGGTTATTCCTTTGCTGATTGGACTGAGGTTCATGTGGGTTCGCTGCGTGTGGATTCATTGCTGACGACACCGACCGATGCCTGCGGGTATTCGTGTGTCACTGTATTTCATTGTAATCCGTGTAAGTTGCGATTTACTTATTATAGTGAAATAAAAGGTTTTGCCCTGCGGGGATTTTTCCTTAAACTTGTTTCGCATACTTTATTTGTTTATGGGTTGACACACGCACCGTACATGGATGTTTAGGGGCTGAATTTATTTGATTTAAAAGTAGACTCTAATTAAATAAGGGTTACTTGGAAACTTGCGAAATTTAATTTAAATCAATTATCACACAGTCGCATCTCTTTCAGTTACAAAAAAAAAATAATAATAAAGTGCAAAAAATAAATGAACTACAATATGAAATCGGCTCCGAGCTTCACAATCCCAAGAATGGCAACGGCGCCATTTGATAACTAGCTTTTTTTGTGTATATGTCGTTGTTGTTGAAAGCCAAGTTAGTCAAAACCTCAAATACCTACAAATAATAATAAACTCAAGTGTAGAGGTAAGTAAGGGTATCAATCCACTTTCTAGGGAGTAAAGCAAATGGAACAAATTCAAATGTAATTCACTATTTATTTTCTTTTTGTTCTTTTTCACTTTTCTAATTTTTTTTTAGCTTTTTCAATATTTAAACAATAGGGTGAGGTGAGATCTAAACTAAACTAAACTAAATGAAAATAACTAACTAGAAATTTACTAAAATGAAAAATAAGGTCTAACACTAAAATAAAAGATAAAGTGAGGAAAATAATTGTGAGAACAATCAAGGAGTGGGATTACACCACAAATTTTAGTTATTCTAATTAATTAATTTAATTATTTGAATTCTCCAAAATTAATATTAAAATTACAAACCAACTCTCGTTGCAAGTGTAATTAGAATAGTAATCTTTTAGAAAGTTAAAATTAACACCCCACAACTCTATAAAATTAGATCTACACTCCTTTTAATTAATCACCCGCTAGGATCGATCAATTAGAATTTATGTCAATCTTAGAAATTAAATTTAGAGTTGAAATTCAAATGATAATACCCCACTTAAGAAACCCCTATCTCTAGTTCGAATCTAAAATGGGTATTATCACTAGAATTTCGATTTTCTCTCGAAAATCATTTACCCTCTCTCGAGGCATAAATCTAAGGGTGAGGGATCAAATTTAACATTCAAAGGGAAATTTCAAGTAAGAAAACTAATTAAACTAAAATAATATCAAATAAGGGTTTCACCCCACCCCTTGAAAGGGATTTTAGCCTAACATGATATGAAACATGACAAATTAATATTCAAAGGCATAAAATAATAAAAGAAGGAAAGAGAACAATCAAACCAAATCTCTTTGATTAAGTTGAACTCCAATCCTTGAAATTGAAGCATACACCTCTTAATTGATCTTCCAAATGATATGAAATTAACTATCCACTCAATTAATTCTCTAACAATATTTAATCTCACAAATATCTAAAAATAAAAAATGAAAAACTATTTACAAGGGAAAATTTTCTCTACAATTCTCTCTCTAAAATTCCTATCTATTTTATGATTTCCCTTCAAATGGGCCTTGAGTCTTCAATATATAGTAGGCATGGAGCATGAGGGATAAGGGGTATATTGGGTAAATGGCTAGGAGGTGCATGTGGATATGGTGTGAGGTCATGTGAATGAGGGGTGATTTGGGTGTTTGGTTAGAAGAAGTTAGCTGGGGGTTTTTAAGGGTATAATGGGTAAATGGGAATAAAGGGTTTAAGTGGGTTCATTAGGCATGTGGCATTTGTTGGTCTTAGCTTTTGGCAGATTTGAAGAAGTCGTGGCTTTGAGTTGAAATGGGTTTGGTAAATGGGTATTGGAGATGGATTTTGGGTTTCAAGGATATGGGTTGATATGGTTATGGATCCGGGTTCAAATGGGTTGGAGATGGCTAGGCTGGAATCACGATCAGGGTGTGGATGTGGGGGTATGGTCGAAGCTGGTTGCTGGCCGCAGTGGGTCCGCTAAGGTTGGGACGGGAAGATGGCAGCGGCGGTGGCATCGCGAGGAGGGAGAGGGGCTGGAGGGTGCGAGGGTTTGGGGTCCGGATAGGGTCGTCGGCAGGGGATTAGATGAGGGGCCGAGGCTGGTGGCTCCGAGGTGGGATGCCGCCGGGAAGAGAGGGTAAGGAGGGGTTAATGGGTGTTGAGTTTGGAGAGAGAGATGGGGTTGGGGTATGAGGATGAGAGAGAGAGGATTTGTTAATGGAGGTTATTTTTGGTTATGGAGTAGGAGAGAGAAGGTTGGGAGGTAGAAGAAGAAGTGGGGTTAAGGTGTAGGTGAGGTCTATGGTAAGGGGTGAGGGTGAGGGGCTTAAGTGTGTGAGTGAGTGTTAGGGTGTGTTTAATGTGTGTGTGTTTAATTTAGACCCCTTAAAAATAATAAAGTAAAAATAAAAATAAAACTACAATAACTAAAAATCCTAAAATTAAACTCCTACTCTAAAAATAAAATAAAGACTAAATAAAAAAAATAAAAATAAAAAATCTAATAAAACTTAAAATAAAAATCCTAAAAAGAAAATATAAAAACTAATAAATAAATGAAATCCTAATAAAATAAAATAAAACTAAAAACTAATAAAAATCAAAATAAAATAAAATAAAAAGAAATAGAAAATAAATCCTAGAAATTATAAATAACTCTAAAATAAATCCTAAAAATAGAAATGACTCAAACTAAAAATCTAAAAAAATAATAAAAAGACACAAATAAAATACACACGGGGTTCGGGGTAGGTTTCGGGTAGGGTCAGGCTTAGGTTAGGGTACGGGAGAGGTAATTTAGCTCCATTCAATGCACAATTGCCTTGAAATACGCATTTGAACACCGCAACGTGCATTAAGCCTGCATATTAAACATTTAAGCACATAAGACCCATATTGTCGAGAAATAGCAACTAAAGTACGTCTATTTAGGGTATAAATTGTACAGTTTTGGGTGCTTATCATAAAGGGTGGAGGATGATCCAACTCAAGCGTGGGAGACACACACTCCTCATGAGACTCGGAGTGATCCTCAAGGGCACTCGTAGGAGGAAGTGTGGTAACTAAAGATGGAGTGGTCAGCTTTTCCACAAGAATATCATCGATGAATGTGGTGGGTGGTTTAAACGAGGCACCAAGATTAGAGATAGAGAAATACTTATAAATATTGGGCTCAAGGGGAGCCATGCATAGTGGGAGAGGTAGAAACCATCTCAGATTCATTCTCGAGAAAATGGTGAGCACTCGTAGCCAGAGCTAACCTAGGAAAAATCTGTTCCTCGAAAACACACATAGCGAACTCGATAGGTGTAGACTCGGGCATTTTTTTGGATTCATTAGGAGAGGGAATATTTCGATGAGGGGTTCATTTGGACATGGGGGGATTTGATCAAGCTCACTATCGTCGAATAAATCAACACAAGTGTCAACTTGAGGCCCGGACAATGGAATGGTTTCATCTATGAGATTCTCAGGGTGGAAGGGTTGGTCACACTCAAAATCAGTGGCAAAAGATGACGCATCATCACTCCACGTGGGGGCAACAACGGGTTGACTTGGTATGAAATTCGTCTCTCTATCGCACTCAAATTCATTTAGGCGTTGTTCAAGCCGTTGGAGGGCTTCATTTTGATATTAAGTTGCTTGCTCTTTCTCTAATATAAACTGTTGCAAGAGGTTTTCGAGAGCGGAGGTGGATGGTGGTGGTGAAGGGAGGGGTAATGGCGGTGGTGGAGGTGGACACAACTCGCTATGGACAGGACTATATGGAGAATACTCATAGGAAGTGTGGGGAATATGATCAAGTGTATCATACACGGGAGAAGCATGCGTAGTGAGGTAACTGATCGCAATGGTGTGCACTTATTTGCCAAGACGACTGTTGGAACATATGAGGATCCACAATATCGGGTTGGGATTCGTATTACATGGAAGGGTGATCAGGCCTCCATGAATAGGTTGGGTACTCACAGCACTCGGGATTGGATAGGTTATGATAATAGGGCGAGGTGGGTTCCGAACAGTTTCACATGAATACACTTGGTCCATGGTGGGTTCGTAAGGATAAGGAATGTACGAGCACTCATGGGGCAAGTGATTGGCTAGAAAACATGATGTGCACAACGAAGCAATTGACGCGTTGATACTCGTCATTGGAGGCGATGAAATGTGAGGTGTGTGCATGGATGATGCATGAGTATCAACGGCGTGCGTTTGAGAGTTAAAGTCACTAAGTAAAGTGTGGAGATTGGACTTTGGCTCAACGCCCAACATGCTTTGAGAAAATGAGAAATGGCCAAAGTAATCTCGTAAAGGACGTTCTTCGGCCATGAGGAGAGAAATATTTTTTTTGGATTTTTTTTGGGAAATGAAGGAAAGAAAATATTTTTGGATTTTTTTGGGGTGAAGAAAAGATGGGGAAAAATATTAGGACTCTTAAATTTTGAATGAACTCACTAAAACCCGACTACCGAAAGATTGAATTGGACACACACAAGTCAAGGATAAATCCTAACTAGCACATAGGCAATTTTTATCTTCAAAATTTAATGAAAGGGTAGTCAAATTTTAATTAAATCCGAGGGTGATAAAAATCACGAAAATTATATGAGTGATCGCCTTTGCAAAAATATTCTCCTAGTGGGCTAGCTAGTGGATTGATTTTAAATTTAACGATAGCTAGGGTAGAATACAAATGGTAAGCGAGTGAGTCGGGTGAAGAAATCGCTTCTCGTGAATGACCGGGTGTAGGTCTTAATTGATTAATTCATCACACACATTCAAAAATAAATGCGATAATAATATCAAATAAGAGCACGTAGTCACATACAAAAATTGACTCGCTAACAGGAGAGGCGCGAAGGTTTTAGAAATGTACCTCCCACGGTTTTTACGCCATGGGGTGGTGAACGATTTGAGTCGATCGGGGGGAGATCTCACCTATCTCAGTCGACCCCGGGAGTCCTACTGACCCAAAGTAGAGAGGCTTCTAAATCCTCGCCTTTGGATGCCCTCTCTCTACCTTGTCCGATTTTTCTATCACGTTTTTCTTCGCAATGAATTATTACAAATTAAAATAAAAAATAAATGGTGTCTCCAATCACCGCAATACAAGAAAAATAATAAAGTCCTAATACGAGCCTTCTAAAAAAAATTAAAAATGGTACGAAAAAAAAGTAAATGTGCAATACAAATGAATCACAATAGGAAATCCTCTCAAGTTCTTCGAGCTCCAAAGATTGGCAACGACGTCATTTGATAGACAACTTTTTGGTATGTTGTTGTGTAAAGCCTCTCTAATCAAAACCTTTCATACCTACAAAAATATATCAATACTAGAATATAGTGGTAAGTGGGTATCAATCCAAATCAAATGAGTGAAACGATAGGAAAACTAATATAACTCGTTTTTAATTAATTTCTTGTTGGACTTTTTGCTTTTTCTATTTTTTTTAGTTTTTTCTATATTAAAACAATTTTTAGGAGTGGTGAAATAAGACTGAACTAAATTCAAATATCTAAATACTAAATAGAAAGTGTGATGAAAATGAAATGAACTCTAACTAAATGAACATGTAAAATATGAGATAGTGAGAAAATCAAGCTGATAGCAAACAAGAGATGGGATTATACCATAAATTCCTGTTAATTTAATTAATTAGTTCATATAAATTAAACATCCCAAGGTAGTATCAAAATTACAAATCAACTCTCGTTGCAAATGGAATTTTAATAATAGCATTTTAGAGAATTAAATTTAACACTCCTACAACTCTTGAAACATAGATCCATATATCATCTAACAAATCCCCCGCTAGGATCGATTGGCTAAATTAGTTTATATCATAATAATAAGCTTAGAGTTGAAATTCAAAGACATAATTTCACATTTTAGAAAAACATATCTCTAGTCCGATTCTAAAATAGAAATTAAGACTAGAATCTCGATTTTCTCTCGAAAATCATTTACCCCCTCTCGGGGCGTAAATTAATATGTAAGGGTGCAAAGTTAACCATCAAAGGAAAATTTAATTTAATTAAACTAATTAAATTCAATTAACATGAAATTAATGGATAATCCCACCAAGTTAGTATCAAAATTAGAAATCAACTCTCGTTGCAAATGTAATTTTAATAATATCATTTTAGAGAATTAAATTTAACACTCCTACAACTCTTGAAACGTAGATCCATATATCATCTAACAAATCACCCGCTAGGATCGATTCGCTAAATTAGTTTAAATAATAAAAATAAGCTTAGAGTTGAAATTCAAAGACATAATTTCACATTTTAGAAAAACCTATATGTATTTCGATTCTAAAATGAAAATTAAGACTAGAATCTCGATTTTCTCTCGAAAATCATTTACCCTCTCTCGAGGCATAAATTAAAATGTAAGAGTGCAAAGTTAATCATCAAATGGAAATTTAATTTAATTAAACTAATTAAATTCAATTAACAGCAAATAAATGGATAATCTCACCCATTGAAAGGGGTTTTTCACCTAACATGGTGTGAAATATGATAAACAATTAATCAAAGGTATTGAAATAAGAGTAGATACGAGAACAATCAAACCAAATATATTTGCATCCAATTGAACTCTAATCCTTGAATGAGAAGCATACATCCCTCCAATTGAGTAATCAACAAAAATATGAATGAAAATTCAGTCTCAACTTGAATCTCACTACAATTTATTTCCCTCGATTTAAATCTAAAAATAAAAATAAAATAACTACCTAAACTACAATTTATTTTTAACTAAAAATATCTTTATACTTTCTCTCTAGATGGGTCATAAAATGGCCTTGAGTCATCTTTTATACGCACATGGAGATGGGGTCATTTTGAAAAATAGGCTTGGGTGCAAGAGGTGTTGAGGATGAGTTGGGGGTAGAGTGGAGAAATGCACAAATGTGCATGGGTTTAATGAGGTGATGAGCATGTGAGGGTTATTGGGGGTATTTTTGTGAATATGGGGTTATGTGGCTTAAGACATGTGGCGTCTATTTATTTTATTTTTGGTTTATTTGGTGTTATTTGGTAGCTAAGGTTCACATGCATTGGCAGGAGAAATCGGGTTTGGAAATGGGTAAAGCGGGTAGGTGTTCTCAAGTTAAAGGTTTTGTGTGGTTCGATTGTGGCTGAATTCGGGTTCGAGGCTTTGGGTTATGGCTGCCCTGGGTATGGTCGAAGGTGGGTTCGAATCGGTTTTATGGGCTTTGTGATAGGGGATGACCAAGTTTGGGTCTAATCAGGTTGGGTCAGGACGGGTTTGATGGTTTGGGACTTAGAAGATGGGTTGGGAACTCATGGGTATCCGGGTTGAAGATATTTGGTTTAGGCACTGGAGTTTATGGGTATGGTCGGGTGGGTAAGGGTCGAATTAAAGTTAGGAAGGAGGTGCTGGTATGCGGGTTGCCTGGGATTCGGGTTTGGGCAGGAGTTCGATGGTGTCTGGGTTTAGCAGGTTTGGTATATAGGTTTAGAATGGTTTGAGCTTGGGTTGTACTGCTGGCGGGTTTAGGGTTGTTGTTTTTGGGTAAAATCGGGTTAGAGTATATTTAATGGTGTTGGAGGTTTGGTTTGAAGGTTTATGGTTGTTGGGAGGTTGTGGTTTTGGAGGGACAGAGGAGAGAGAAATGGGTTTGGTGGGGAAGATGGTGAGGGGGGGGGGGATAAGGTGTGGTGAGGGTGTAAGGAGTTAGGGTGAGTGAGAGTGAGAGTGTTTGGGTTATGGTGTGGAGGTGTATAGTAGTTGGTGTGTGTGTGTGTTTGTACCCTAGAAAAAAAACTATCTAATTAAAAAAATAAAATTAAATAAAACTAAAAATAAAGTCCTAAATAAAAAGAAAATAATAAATAAAAATCAAACTAAAAGAAAATAAAAATAATGAAACATATTAAACTAAAAAGACTCCTAAAAAAAATAACAATCTGTGAAAAACTAAAAACAAAATCTAATAAAATTAAAAAAGATAAATTCCTAAAAAAAAACTTATCCTAAAAAAAATAAAATCAAATAAAAACTAAAAATCAAAATAAAACAACACTAAATAAAAAGAAGTATAAAAAATTGCAAATAAATCCTAAAAATCATAAATAAATCTAAAATAAATCCTAAAAAATAAAAATGACTCAAAATAAAAAGTATAAAAATAGTAAAAATACAAAACAACACACACACGGGGTTCGATGTGGGATTATGTTAGGCCACGGAGTAGGTTAAGGTTATGGAATATGTTTAGCTCCTTTTTATCGCATTTACCTTGAAATAAGCGTTTGAACTTAGCAAACGGAATTTAACTTACACAATAAATAATTACGCGCATAAGAACCATTTTGTCGAGAATTAGCAATTAAAAAACGTCCGTTCGGAGTATTATTTGAACACTTTTGGATGCTTATCAAATAATGTCACAAATTTAAAACCCTTGTCAGACTGGATTGAGGATGAGTTTAGGTGGAGCACTTTTAATTCACTTGGGCTTAGTGCAATTTCTAGACACGTCACCCCCGACGAGTTTCGACGTATTATGACGTGCACCACGTCTAAAGAAGCCTGGGATGTTTTACGACTCACCCACAAAGGTACTAACGCGGTTAAAGAGTCTAAAATTCAAATTTTAACTACTCAATTTGAAACGATTACCATGCTTGAGACTGAGTGTTTTGATGATTTTTATGCACGTTTGTCTGACATTGTCAACACTAGTTTTAATCTTGGTTAGCCTATACCTAATGCTCGAGTGGTTAAAAAGATTTTAAGATCGTTGCCAAAACGTTTTATCCCTGAAGTGGCTGTTTTAAATACCTTATGTAATTTGGGCAATTTAAAACTAGAAGAGCTGGTAGGAGACCTCCAGACATATGAGATTGACATATTTCCTGACACTGTCAAGCCTAAGGATAAAGGGATAACACTTAAAGACCAGTCTAAAAAGAAAAAGAAAGTGAGTTTTTATGAGTCTGAGTCTGAGGACGAGTCAGATTTTGATATGTCCATGCTTGCAAAGAATTTTAAAAAGTTTCTCAACTTTTCAGAACAAAATTCTTCCAATAAAGGGGTTTTGAGAAAAAGAAAGACAAGGCCAAAGAAAGCGGTGAGAAAGAGAAAGAGGGTGAGGGAGATTTAGAAAAAGTAACATGTTTTGAGTGTGAGGGCAAAGGGCATAAGTCGTCTGAGTGTCCCACTAGACTTAGGAGAGATGGAAAGAAAATTGCTATGCCAGTCACCCTTAGTGATAGTGAGGATGATGTGAAATATTCTGGGAATGAGTCTTCACAAGGAAAGTTTGTTTCCTTTTTAGCTAGTCACGTGAGCACACCCAGTTTGTCCCACGATGATAAGGATACTTATGAACGTGAGACCCCCGAGGAGGATTTGAGTGTTTCTTGCGAGTCCGAAAGTAAGTGTGCTAATAAGGGTGAGAGTGAGCTTCAGATCGCATTTAATAATTTGTACGCCGAGACTCTAAAGACTAAAAATTTGAATAAGGAGTTATGTCTTAGGGTGAGAGATTTAGGTTTTTAGGGAGTTTGAGGCATTGGCGAGTCAACTCGAGAAGGTGAAGATTAATCTGAGTGAGCAGTTCATCGTCATGAATTAGAAAAATAGTGAACTTATAACCCGTGTGTCACAATTAGAGAGAGATCTTAATCACACCCTAAAGATTAAAGTCACTTTAAAGAAGTCGTCTAAGAAATAAGGAAAGATGGTTCTCAATATCATTTTGGGTAAAGGTGAGAGTTAAGGAATAAGTCATGACGGTGCATCCACTTCACATGTTGTACCCGAGCCAGTTCTCACTTTAGTGTTAGATTCACATGGCTCTCAACCTAAACCACCTAGGTGTCCCGTACCTGTTAGGAGAGTGTATAGGAGACATTTTGAGAGAGGTGTACCTAGGCCTATTTATGTTTGCACGCATTGCAAGAAAATAGGACACCTTAGAGAGTTTTGTTTTAAGTTCGGTCATGTGTCACGTTTTGCTACGACACGTGTTCACACACACACGCACACACCTGATGCTCCTGATGAGTACACTAGAGAGTCTGCACATATTAGGGGGTAGGTAAAAATTTTCATCAAAACTTCGCATGATTTGATGGAGGTTTTTCATAGGATATCACCACCTTTGGAAAATCCCACCGCACATATCGGTTGAGGTTTAAGACTTGTTTGCTTGCATAAGTTGATTTGCATTATATATTTTTGCCTATTTCTAGTAGGTATTTTTTGTATTAGATTTTTTCTTTTGAAATTTTTTAAAAAATACAAAAATATTTTATTTTTAATAAATTTTTTGAAAAAGTCAAAAAGAGTTTTGTATTTTGTTTTACACCGTTTATGGATGGACATTTAGGACGGCCGAGTCACAATTTCATTCCATATCCACGTGGCGATTTGATAGTGTTTTGATATGCGGCATCATTTCATTTTTGTACTTTACAATGTTTGGAGTCATTGAGATGTAATTTAGTGTTACCACCTACATGTTTGACTCATAAGTTCCTTTAATACACACTTGCACAGATTTGTTTGATTATTGCACTTGTTTATCACACGTTGGTCGCAGTGTTGTCATCTCAATTTTGTCTTTAAAATGATCCATATGCGATAAAACTTGACAATAGAAGTAGTGCTTGTAAAAATTGTTTACTGTGAATCATGGGAAAGGGATGCGAGAGTATAAAATTAACTCGTCGTAAAAGCCACCGTTTAAAAGAGCCTGAAAAAATTTAAAGGCAATAAAAAGATAAAAATGACAAAAGGGGGCCACCTCAAAAGAAAAAAATATAATGATTATTATTTATGACGGAGTTTGATGGAAAGAAATGAAAAACGGGTTTGCACGTCCTAACAGCGTCATGAAAAAGCATGCATAGTTTTAGATGTTATTGGTGTGGGAATCACTTTTAACTTTGATGTGTTTATGGATTGAGTCGATGTCATTTAAATTCAACATTTTTTTAACACCTAAGGACGATTTTGAGATTCATTCGATAGGAGTCAACGTATGCATCGTGTACATATGTTATGTTTGATTGCATTTATTTGCCTATTGAATACGTTCACACCCATTCATTGTGTTTCCATGATTTGGTTGTCCTAGCGTAAATTCATGGTGTGATTTTTGTTTTTATATAAAAAATTGAAAAATCAAAAATAGTTTGTGGAAGCTTTGCATATTTGTCGTGACAACTCCGTGCTTGATTTGTTTGTTTGTTTCCATGTCTATTTTAGTCAAATAAAAAGGGGGAGAATGAATTATGGAAGTTTTTGCATTAATGGGGAGATTTGATTATGATGATTGATGTACTTTTATATCATTTCAAACTAGATGCGTCACAAGGTATTTGCTTTGTCTCACGTGTGTAGTTATAACAGTGGAAGATCATATATTACACACCCTCATGAGAAAATCTTTAAGGTTTGAAGATTTGATGTTGGAGATTTTGAAGAAAAAGTTTTGTGACCTAAATGTTTAGCACCTTTTCATTTTTGGGTTCATGAGGGTATTAGATTTGTGTAGGCATTTTATGTTTTGATAATTCACTTGTTTTCTTTTGTACCGGCATAGACATAGGGGGAGATTTATAAGGACAAAAGTTTATAAATGTTCGTTATCAATTAGTATGTCGTATACCGCTACAACCGTCGAAGAATGTTCAAGATCACATATGCAATAAGACGGATCCGAATATCAAGTTTCTCAACAATAAAGCCTCCGCGAAATGAATTTGGTAAAGGTTGTGTTTTTATTCCTTAGCATTTCACTAAGAATATTGGGATATTTGTTATCAAAAATTTTCTAAGTGTTGGAGTGGAGTTTTTAAGTTTTTCGAAGTTTTAAGGCAGTCCATTTTCTGGGAAAAAAATATTTATTTAAAGGCTCGTTCGAGCGACAGCCCCTGTCGTTCAAACGACATGCCATCTCGCGCGAAGTTCATTCGAGCGACACCTGTCACCGTTCGAGCGAGATTCGATCTCTTTCGAGTGACCTACCACCTTAAGGTTTTATATAAATACATGTTAAACGAGGCGTATTTTGTTAAGAAGTCTTTTCATTTTTCATTCTGCAAGCAGTGCAAATTAGCAGAACACTTTTGGATTCTTCATCTAGGGATTTAAACCTTTATTTTCCAATTCACAAAAAATTCCAATGTTTAGGTGAATTATTTTGGAATTCAAGAACATACTTTGCTATAGGGCTGTAAACGGATATTCGAAAATCTGCATCCGTCCAATATCCGAATCCGAATTTGTGGATATTTATTCGAAAAAACGGAAATGGATACGAATATTGATACTCTCTAAAAATATTCGAGAAAACGGATACGGATACGGATAGTAGTAGTATCCGACACGGATAATCCGTATCCGACACGAAGTATCCGTTTTATCGGATATCCATTTTCCCGGATATCCATATCTGTCTAACAAAGTATAAAATATTAGTCATGTAATATTTTATATATAAACTAAAACTTAAAATAAAAATTGGGCATAAGTATAATTATATAAACTTTAAAAATCTAACATAACCCTAACCTAATAACCCAAAACAAAACACGGTCCTCGACTCCTCTCCTTATTTCCCCCAAACCCTTCCCTCTTCCCTCCGATCTCCCCTGCGCTCCCTCCCCTGTCCGCCGATCTCCCCTCCGTTGTCCTCCGATCTCCCCTCCGCTGTCCTCCACTGTTCTCCGATCTCCCCTCCGCTGTCCTCCGATCTCTCCCCTGCCCGTCTCACGCATTGGAAACCCCCAACACAAGGTCAGCCACCCATTTTTTCAATATCACAACACAAGTTAATCAGTTACTTGATTAGTGCAGTCATACAACTTTATTGTTTTTGAGTAATTTTTTCAGATTTGGTCGATTTTAATGAAGACTATGGGTTTTAGGATAGGAATAACCTTCTAGATGTAGATCATATTTGGAAAGGAATTAATGCCATTTTTTCACCCCTGACTATCTCACGAACAAAATATATTGCGTATTATATAAAATAAAAATAACTGAAAAAAAGTGGATATCATAAACTGAATTGCGGTCACAAGCCTTTTAAGGATAAAATCTTGTTGTTCATGACAGTCGTAGGCAGCAACTAGCTTTCCATAAAACCATAAACTGAATTGCATATTATTTCTGTTTGTTTTGGGTTACTGTTTGAAGCTTGTGGGTTAGGCCTGTGTTTGAGGAACTTCATTTGGGCCTGTGTTTGAGGAACTTCATTTGGTCTTGTCTAAGGCTGGACCTTGATTTGGGAATTTGTTTGGTGAGGAATTAAGATGGATTTGGCTTGAATTATGGAGTTTCATAAATTCTGTTTTGGTCCAAATTTTTGAGTAATATTAGGATGAAAATCTTTGGGTCCTCTATAATTGTTCAGAAAATTATTTTGGACCCGATAATTTTTCTTTTCTCTTCGGTGTATATTTTAGAATTTTATTATTCAGTGTTGTTTTTACTAATTAATTTTTGTAATGAACACGATGCAGTTTAATATGTCTACAGAAGCTAATCAAAACAATCCTTCCACGCATGAATCTTCTCCTGTTCCAATGGAGAGTATTTCGCCGGATCGCGCAATATTGTAATATATTCTTCAGGGGTAAAAAATAAGGGGTAAAAAATAACATCCCTTCTTTATTGTAATATATTCTTTGTTTTTTTCGTTAATCTTTTAATTGAGTTATACTTTTCAGGTAAGATGATGCTTCACTTCATTTTTGTACAAACATAAGAGAAACTGAAGAGGATACAGATTTGAATGGCTCAAAATTGAATAAGAAAATGCACATTAAAGGTTAGTACTTTTGCTCGAACTTTCTTTTATAGTTTAATTTGATGCTTTACACATTCTCTATATCTTACATGGAATGAAAAATAATATATTTAATTAATTGATTAAATTAGTATTTAATATTCAAGGTATATCTTAATGTATCTTAAACAATAAAAACGAATAAGGATATTATCCGAATCCGAGAAATTCGAGAGGATATGGATATGGATAGCTGAAATTATTATCCGGGTGAATACAGATACGGATACGAATAGTGTGGAGTCTTGGCGGATACGGATGTGGATACTATGGTATCCACTCCGTATCCGTCCGTTTTACACCCCTACTTTGCTATTGTTTAACCTTTGTGGAGTGCATATCTACACCAAAAGACTGAGGTCATTGAGGTTCGCTGCATGTGGATCTTTGCTGTGGATTGGACTGCGGTTCATGTGGGTTCGCTGCATGGAATGCATTAATGACTCTAGATTTCGCGTCTACGTAGGTTTACTGAGGTAAACTTATTGCAGATTTCATTGTAATCCGCATAAATTATGATCTACAAATTATAGTGAAATAAAGGGTTTTGCCGTGAGGGGATTTTTCCTGAAATCTGTGAGTTAGCATATTTGTGTTTGTTGGTTTGACACACGCACACACATAGATATTTGTTTAAGGGATGAATTAATTTGATTCAAAAATTGACTCTAATTAAATAAGTTTGTAATTGGAATTTGCGAATTTGTTAGAATCGTTATCACACATAGAATTTCACTTTTTTCATCAACCAATACGTGGGGAGCATATTCTTCATCATGACTTTTACATCGTTCTCTATAAGTGTCACATGCTCATTAGCTTCCTTGTCTATAGGTTTCACATGCTCATTAGCTGATCTCAAATTCACACATGGAGTGCATGCTTGGGGAGTGACATTGCGCATGCCCAGACCTATAAAAGATACCTCATGTCCCTTTTTCCAAGGATCGAATTTCAAAAACCCTATTGTTATTTTGTGTATTTTTGTAGAGAGAGAGAGAAGCTTATGTACACCATACGTGGTAATTTTCCTTCTTTATAGTGAAATCACTCCCAAACTTTGCACAGTGGACGTAGGCCAAGGCCTAACAACTTACATACTTATGTTCATCCATTTTTTCACATTTATTTTGCTATTTTATACTTATTATTGTTAAGAAATCTTCTAAACAGGTTGAATCCTAAAGGATGATTTCTAATATCATCAATTTGGCACCATCTATGGGAAAAGACTGTATTTTCTTCCTGACCTCAACTTGAACTCTCAATTTCTCGCCTTTGGTTGTGATCTAACCCCGCCACTGTTGGGACTGAATCACCATTGAAAGAACTTGAGTTGGTAGGTTCTTAAGATTCACCGGTTCATCCTATTTCTGGGCTTTTTGCTTTCTTCTTCACTCTTTTTTACTGGTTGGTTGAGTTCCACCAGAGATGGCCACTGATCTGCCTTCAAATTTTGAGGTCATTTCCATCCAACTGCCTCAACAGTCCGAAATGGATAATGTGGCGATGGCAATAAAGTCCCTTGTGGTCAGCCAACAGCAGATGCAACAACAGCTCCTGGCCTTCAGTCAGGACATCATGAGCAGGATCCCAGATGATCCCACTATTAACTTAATTACGCCGATCGCCTGGGAGGTCGCATATTCGAGAGCCGGGGAACTACCCCCATCTTTCGTAAAAGATGTCCAATACCACCTCAGGCATAGAGAGATCATCGATCAATGGTGTATCCGCCTTGGTAAAGGAATCCAAGCGTATGTCGAGGATTTGGTGTGCGACAAGGAGAATTATTGGGAGAGGTATGAAACTTCTGACACCTCCTATCGGTTGGAGACTATGCCAGCTTCAACTTATCAAGTAAGGAGTATTCAGCACACTGCTCAGAGTCGTCAAAAAGGCTCTGCATTTGATAGGATAAACAGGGGGTCGTCCTTCAATCATTTTGGCCCAACAGGTGATGGTAGTCGAGACCATATTCCTCAAATCATTGATAGCACATGTGCCACTGGTCGTCTCGGCCACTGAGACAATTGCTGAAGTGGAAGGAGCATGTAATAATTTAACTCAAGAAGAAAAACCTATGAATAGTTAAATTCAAAGATTAGAATATAAGATCAGCTATCTCATCAAAAATTGAGATCCGAACCTCAAGGGATACATAGAGGGATCTCCTTTTGTGCCCAGAATAATCGGTTATCCAACCCCTAAGAAGTTTAACCTCCAACTGTGACACTAAGGTACGATGGAAGTACTAACCCCCACTATCATATGTGTGTATTTTATGTTTAAGTCCGTTGGGTGAGGACTCCTATGGATTTACCAATAAAAGCACTAGATGGTCCCCAAAGGCAATTTCCTTTTTGCGATGCTATTAAGACTTATATACGTGTATATGATATTAGTTTGGTGATGGACACTTTGATTACAAGCCCGATGTCACGTTTATGTGTTTTGATATGAGATTGTGTATATCTTATTATGTGGGTGACATGAGTGGGGTTGGTTCGCAATAGGATTGTGTACATACATTACATTTCAGTGACAGATACGTTTAATGAAAGGATATTAGATAAAGGAAATGTAACGTTATGAGATCATAGGAATCTTAATTAGTAAAAGATTATTATTGGGATATATTTAGTACATGTACAATTAGTTGCATCCCATGTTAGTATTTCCTTATAATTCCATTTATTCCTTGGGTTGGGATAGTCATGTAGTATTTCACTTATGATGAGGGGTGAGATATCTCTTACATGTGAGTGTTGACAAGTTTACAAGTTTATCATAAATGAGTTGCACGATTATTACTGTTTTAATACTCTAAGTTTGCAACATTAGAGCGTTGACCCATATCTATAAACCTTTAACCCACATGTAATATTATTGTTATATATAGTAATAACAAGGCTAAGTAATCAAACTTTTAGCGGTTGAAGATTCAATTTGTCATCATTAGTGTAAAAGTTTGTAACACCCCGTATTTCTAAGCAATTACATATTTAATTAATTCGAATAAATTTAAATTACAAGTGTGTCGTAATTTAATTTAATTAATAATTATGTGTGTATTTATATATTAACTGGGAGACAATGATTAATATAAACATAATAAAAATTTACTAAGTGTGTAGTAAATTATATGTGACTATTATTATACGTTGTAGCGAGTTAAATGATGGGATTTTATTGTATCTCAACCAGGAGTTGGGTATAGACTATATTGAGGTCGATATGTAGAATTTTGGTAAAGTGACTTGGATGACAATTCTGAGTGTACGGTTGATTCTGGAGGGCCGAGATAGTTAGAAAAGACTATCCAGAGGTAATAATTGAATCTCGATACATTTTTAGGGATAACCGAGACCACACGGGGGTGTTCGGGTCATTTGGGCTTGGCCCATAAGCTTAATTTTAGGATTAACAATATAAAAACCAAATTAGGGAGTTAATGGCAGGCATAACTCAAAAATAAAACCCTAGATCTTTAGATAAGAAAAGAGGTAGAAAGTGGAGGGAGCTTTTGGAAGCCAAGTCAAAAGGAATTGGGTGTGTTCATCATCAATTCGTCATCTACCTCAAAGGAACCAGACCCTACGAATCTAATAAGGCAAGTCGTTAACTTGATTTCAATCTAAAGTGCAGTATTTCGATTCATATCATGGTGGGAGTAATTGAAAATTTATTTTTGGGTGTGGATTAAAGTGATTTTTTTTATTTTTAATGATGTTGATTGTGATTTGAAGAGGTTAGGAAACCATTTTAATCCTTGGGTAAACTTTAGATGAGGAATTTTTAAGCTTTGCAGCTGTGGGTACCCAAAATTTAGAGCCATGGGCCCGGACGAGTAGCCCAATCCTGGCGGTCCAAAGTCCGGGCCCCTCATCTCTTATATTGATCCGGTCTTCCCCACGTTTCCACAATTGGAAGTTACACGGGAGATGGAAAACGTGGAGAAACCCATCACCTCCACTTACCTACACGTACATGTATATATTAAACCCTAGGTTCGGGGCAAAAGGACAAGTTGTATCCTCTGTAATTACTCTCCGGAGTATATAAAAATAATATCGACTGCACCACCGTGGACGTAGGCACATCCTTGCTGAACCACGTATATCCTTTGTTGTGTGATTGGCATCTTATATTCCTTATTCTTCCTTGATAAGTGCTTATCTCGTATTTATTTGTGTTGCATAACAATTGCCTCCACAATTGGCGCCGTCTATGGGAAACGTTCATCTTTCCCTGAGAAGAGCCCACGTCAAGAAAGGAGTTTAAGATGTCGGGCCACGGTAGCAATGCTCCCCAAGCAGGAGATATTCAAGAGCCACCTGCTCCTCGCAGGATTAGGTCTGAAGTCCGACGTTCAGATCAGAGAGCTCGCCTGGAAAGACCAGCCTCAGAAGAAAGTCATGGACCAGCGAGGTCCACGCAGATATCCAGGTTGATTGATGCGTACGAGGCAAGGCTCCACGAGCAGAGAGAGTCTTCTCACAGATACGAGGCTGAGAATGCTCGCTTGAAAAGAAGACTGGAAAGACTGGAGAGAGAGCTTCGTCCTGATAACAGGAGACGCCCATATCGCACTCCTAGCCCTCAGGCGAGCAAATCTTGCAGTCGAGGAAGGATCCCTAGGCGAGAATCTCAAAGGGACGAAGGAGGCGAGTCAGACGACGACCTCCGCGAACAGCTGGGAAGAGCTTGCCGCTACCAGAGCCCTGCTCGCAGCGACGAGAACATACGAAACATGGTCCATAGGGAGATGGACCAGCATCCCGCTCACCACGGAACAAGATCAACCAGATAACTCACGAGGCGAGCTCTCAAAACCCAGATGAAGTCACCATTCACAAGGGAAATGGAAGAGGAGGAAGCTCCCAAGAAATTTGCCATTCCAAGGTTCAAGATTTACGACGAAAAAACTGATCCCATCGATCACGTCAGGCAATACTGACAGGCCATGACCCTTTGGAGTCACCGAGATGCCCTGATGTGCCACATTTTTCCCTCGAGCCTTCATGATGTAGCACAGAAGTGGTTCGAAAGGCTCCCCCACCGATCGATTAAGAATTTCAAATCCCTAGCCGAACTTTTTACTGCCCGATTCATTACCAGTAGCTCCCATCCCAAAAGGATGGATGCTCTATTAACAATGAAGGAAACGCCTCAAGAGACCCTTCGAGAATACGCGAAGAGGTACTGGGAGTTATTCAATGAGATCGAGGACTGCACGGAGGAAGTGGTAGTGGCATCCTTCAAAATTGGGCTCCCTAGTTCTTCCCTCCTCTACCAGTCCCTGACGAAGAAGGAAGCTATGACTATTGACGACCTAATGGCCCGAATCGAGAAATACGCAAAGGTGGAAGATGTCACCCGCCCTAATACTGGAGAAAACGGTCGAGCTAAGCTCACTACCAAGGTAGGTGAGAAAACTGAGAACCAGAGGAAAGGAGGAAAGAACGGAGGCAAAAATGGCTCCAAGAACGGAGGGAACCATGACGCGTCAAAAGTATTCCAGGCGGTCAACACCGTCTTCAAAGAACCAATTTACAAGATTCTCGCGAAGATCAAGGATGAGCCATTCATCAAGTGGCCCAGGAAAATGGGAGGAGATCCCTCGAAGAGGAACAATGCATTGAGATGTGCTTTTCACAAAGAGGGAGGACACAAGACCGAGCACTGCAAAGATCTTAAGTCTTACCTCGAAGAGTTGGCGCAGTCCGGGCATTTGAACGACTTTGTGGAAAAAAGGGCAGAGAAAGTGACTGCCAACAGAGAGGTGAGACCCGACAACGTGCTGGAGGATGATGATGGACACGAGTTCGCAGTAATCCACGGAGTATCTGACGTCAAGCAGATGCAAGGGAACTGAGCTCGAATGGAAATGAAAAAACTTACAGCGGTAATACAGGCTTTTCAAATCGATCCAGTAAAGTCACAGTCAGGAAAGCGTCGACGAGCAGAGGACGTCAACTATAACAAGCATATTGTTTTCACGGATGAAGATTTGATGGGAGTAAGGACCCCATATCATGATGCCCTGGTCATTACACTCAGGATAGCCAACTTTGACATCGACAAGCTGCTCGTCGATCAAGGAAGTTCATCCGAAGTATTGTACCTCAACCTATTCAGAAAATTGAAGTTGAGCGTCGCCGACCTAAAGGAAGCTACTGTTCCTTTGGTCGGCTTCGCTAGAAAAATGACCATGCCCCTAGACAAGATAGTGCTGCCAGTTCGTGCTGGAAACGTCTCCAAGATGATTGAGTTTTTGGTAGTTGACATCGAATCACCGTACTAGGCCATCCTCGGCAGAGGATGGCTTCATGCAATGAAGGCGGTCTCCTCGACCTACCATCAGAAGCTCAAGTATGTAACCGAGCGAGGAGTAATGGAGATCCACAGAGACCAAGCGATCGCGAGGAAGTGCTTCATAGCAGCCATCCGACCAAAGCCAGAGAAGAAGGCCGGTCAACCCAGCGAGAAAGTTGAAGAGGGTGTGATACCTTCTAAATAACAATTAAAGTATGGAAGACCTGGAGTAGAGGAGACCAGGCTCCTCCCCTCCGAGCATGTCGTCGAGAACCTGGTAGAAGTTATAGCCGAAGTTGGTGAGAGTAGCAGAGTCTTCTTGATTGGAGCAGCTCTCACCGACCAAGAACAGAAGGAGTTGACGACCTTACTGAGACACAACGTAGATGTTTTCACATGGGAACCATACGAGCTTCCTGGCATTGATCCTGATATGGTCTGTCATCAACTGCACGTCGACCCCACATTCAAGCCAGTCACGTAGAAGGCATGAAGAACTGCACCCGAGAAGGCTAAAGCGGTCGAAAAGGAAGTCGAAAAACTGCTGGATACAGGATCCATACGGGAAGTGCAATTCCCCAAGTGGTTGTCCAACCCAGTAGTAGTTCCGAAGAATAATGGGAAGTGGAGAGTTTGCATCGACTTCACTGATCTCAACAAAGCATGCCCTAAGGATAATTTTCCACTCCCAAAGATAGACCAACTAGTAGATGCCACTGCAGCTCACGAGCGAATGAGTTTCCTGGATGCATACTCAGGATATCACCAGATCCCCTTGTATGCCCCAGACCAGGACAAAACGGCGTTCATCACGACAGTTAGGTTATATTGCTACAAGGTCATGTCATTTGGGCTCAAGAATGCAGGGGCAACCTATCAGCGGCTGGTCACAAAAATGTATAAGTATCAAATGGGAGACACAATGGAGGTCTACATCGATGACATGCTCGTTAAGAGCAAGAAGAAGGAAAATCACCTCTCAGACCTGTCAAAAACCTTCAAAATCCTCAGGAAGTACCGAATTAAGCTTAATGCGAGCAAGTGTTCCTTCGGTGTCCAGTCAGGAAAATTTCTTGGATACTTGGTTAGTAAGAGAGGCATAGAATCTAATCCAGAACAAATCGATGCAATCAATAGGGTACAACCCCCTTGAACAATCCGGGATGTGAAGAAGCTCACTGGAATGCTCGCCGCCTTAAATCGCTTCATCTCCAAATCCTCTGAGAAATGCAAACCCTTTTTCCAGCTTCTAAAGGGGAGTAAACTGATAGAATGGAGCCCAGACTGCTCGCTAGCTTTGGATGAGCTCAAGTCCTACTTCATCTCTCCACCGCTGCTTATCATACCACAACAAATGGATTCTTTGTACCTGTACCTCTCGGTATCCAATCACACTGTCAGCTCTGCGTTAATATGCAAGGTTATAGGAATCCAACACCCCGTTTACTACGCGAGCAAGACCTTATTAGACGCCAAGCAAAGGTACCTGCCATTGGAGAAGCTTGCCTTTGCACTGGTAATAGCCTTGAGGAAGCTGAAGCATTATTTTGAAGCCCATACTGTCATCGTCCTTACATCGCATCCCCTTAAGGCTGTCCTAAGGAAAGCGGACTTGTCGGGCAGACTGTCTAAGTGGTCAATCGAGCTCGGCCGGTTTGACATCCAGTTTCAACTAAGGACAGCTATCAAGGGCCAGATCCTTGCTGATTTCATAGCCGAATTCACGAGCGAGGAACTCTCCGACCAACCTCAACCAACAAAGCAAAAGAAGAACCAAGCAACAGAAAGAACCTGGAAACTCTTTGTTGATGGAGCCTCCAACTCAAAGGGGGGAGGGGTAGGCATTGTCCTCATCACTCCAGAAAACACAATCCTCGAACAAGGAACCAGGCTTGGATTTGTAGCCTTCAACAACGAAGCAGAATATGAAGCCCTAATAGCCGGTCTCCAAAAGGCACAAACTCTAGGAGCAAAATGTTTACAGGTGTTCGACGACCCTCAACTAGTCTCCAATCAGATAAGTGGAGATTACAATGCAAAGGATGAAAGAATGGCAGCCTACCTCGCCTTAGTGATGGAAATAATGTCAATCTTTGAAGAGATCAACATCCAGTAATTTTTGAGGGGGAAAAACAATCACGTTGATGCCTTAGCAGCCTTGAGTTCGATAGTTGACTCTGACCTTAAGAGGGTCATCCCCATCGATTTCCTCATTTGTTCGAGCATTAACCACAACAACAAGTTACCAAACGTGGAACAAGTACTCCAGGTGGGATCAGCCCCCAGCTGGATGGACCCCTTAAGGGGCTATTTAAAGGATGGCACACTCCCAGATGATAAGAAAATGACCCACCAGATAAGAGTCAAAGCTGCTCGTTTTCACTTATCCACAGGAGGCGACTTGTATAAGAAATCCTTCTCCGGTCCCTACCTTAGATGCGTCCACCCAGGTGATGTCGAGCAAGTGCTACACAAGCTTCACGAAGGAATCTGTGGAAGTCATATCGGAGGAAGGTCTCTAGCCTTTCGAGCAATAAAGGAAGGCTATTGGTGGCCATACATGCAAAAGGACTCCGCAGTATATGTTCGCAAATGCCTGAAATGCCAATTCCATGCTCCTATGGTCCACCAACCCACCAGCGATCTGAAGTCCCTGTCCAGCCCATGGCCCTTCGCCCAATGGGGAATGGACATCGTGGGACCACTGCCTACCGCCGTCGGCAATCGCAAATACCTGTTGGTTGCGACTGACTACTTCACCAAATGGATCGAGGCTGAATCCATGGTGAACATCTGAGATGCTGATATGATAAGGTTCATATGGATAAATATAATCACTCGATTTGGAATCCCCAGAAACATCATCACCGATAATCGAACGCAGTTCGAAAGTGTCCCCTTTCAGAACTTATGTAACGAACATGGGATCAGACACCACTTCAGCTCGGTAGCCTACCCTCAGAGCAATGGCCAAGCTGAAGCTTCCAACAAAACTGTGATTGACGGATTAAAGAAGCGATTAGAGCGAGCTAAAGGCGCATGGGTAACAGAGCTACCCCATGTTCTATGGGCATACCGAACCACTCCTCGGCGAGCAATAGGAGAAACCCCATTTTTGCTGACATATGGCATGGAAGCAGTCATCCCATTAGAAACAGGTTTGCCAACAATGAGATCCAACCTTGTCGACCAAGGCCTGAATGAAGAAGCATTGCTCGCCGAACTTGACCTAGCCGATGAGCGTAGAGAACTGGCCCTGGTGAAGCTAGCGAACTATCAGCAACAGCTCGCGAAGCATTACAACAAAAGGGTTAGCCCGAGGGCGTTCCAAGTTGGGGACTATGTTCTAAGGAAGGTCCTAGGCAGCACAGTGAAGTCGTCAGACGACAAGCTAGGACCAAACTGGAAAGGACCCTTTAAAGTAACTAAAGACGATCTGCAAGGTGCCTATCACTTGGAAACGATGGAGGGCAGAGAAATACCACGAGCATGGAACGCAACTAATCTCAAGAAATTTTATTTTTAGATATTTTTCTTGTATTTCTTTTGTTATGAAAACAGAAGTTCATTTTTTCTTATTGCTAATGAAAGTTACTTAGTTGGTTACACTCTGATTGGTGACAATTGCATTCATCACACATCTTTTCCAAATAACAAGCACCTTGATCACTACAATAGGGGAATACCCCTCCTCAGGTCATCATCATAAAACACGAGAGACCTCTTAGCGTTTCCCCTGGCAATATATAAAGCCCTACAGAGGATTCTTAGGCAATACGACCAAATCTTATACCGGTCATCAAACCTACTTCGGTTGAACAAAATCCTAATCAAATGAAGACATCCAACACCAGGTGTGTCCTCTCCAATTGCCCTACTTAGGCCTAAGAGAGTGTGACGACATAACATAAAAGGTAAGGTGGGGCACAATGGTACTTTGATATTATACTGGACTGGGGGGACACTTGCATGACAAAACAGAAGAAATCATAAAGCAGTAAGGATACGAAAAGTAGGATATACACGTTTATTTGGCAAAATTTCCCCAAAACACAAACTTTTCATTAATCCATCTTACAATAATGATAATACATGTTTAGTCGGTGAGCTCGCCCAAAGCATTTACATTATCAAAAATAAAAAATATATATATAACAACTGGCAAAATCTCGAGGGGGTGGAAGCCTCCGGGCAAGATAATCAGCCACTCGAGCTCTTCGTCCGTCATCAGGAGCAGGAGCAAACTCTTCCACAACCTCATTCGCATCCGACTCCAATAACTGCCGAGGAATAACATCGATGGGGATCCATCGATCATCCCTCCTGAATGGGTTGGGCACTAGAGTGGAGGAAGACATCTCATGACAATACCATAGCACCGAGTTCCTCGGTACTTGCAGCTCCTTCAAGGCACTTAGCCATCCCCTGATTAAAGAAAGCTCCTCGAACTCTGATAGCCTTATTGGAGCATCCGACCAGCCTTGATCATAACCATCAGCCCACGCTTGCCGAGGACCTTTCTTGAACAAGTGCCACAACCGGGTGACGTCCCTTTGAAGCCTAGCAGCGATTACATATGCTCGCTGAACATCACCGCGGAGCTCCTCCATTTCCCTATCGCGAAGTTCTTCTCCTTCCCTGCTTCTTCTCCTGGTGCTCCTACTAGCTCGCGGAAGGGGAGGGCGGGTGAGACTTTGCGACATTGGAGGGGTAACATTATGACCAGCTCATCTTCCTTCCTCCTCCTCTCCTGCTCCTGAGCGGAGGATCGAGAACCAGTCGCCACGGCCCCAGGAGTAGCTTTTTGTTTCTTCGACCTCTTTGGAAGGAGCACGTGGTCCTCATCATCATCGTCTCTAATCAAGTTCTTCCTCGGAGGAACCATGTCTTCACTTGAGCTGCTAGAAGTGCTCGATGATCTCCGAGCTTCAGAAACCTCCTCACGATCAGAGGAACTTCTACTGTCAAAGCCCCTTCCACCCAAATTGCTCACGGCACCTGCAAAGTCACTCTCAGAGCTGCTCTCCTCCTCGTCTAGCTGGATAGGCTCTGCAGTAGTATCTTCGAAGGAATCGAACTCTGGTATACTATCCACAGGCCTCGCTGTGAAGCTGGAGCCAACGTTCTTATACTCGAGCAGGAAGGCAGTAGATATGGGGTGCTCGTCGTCACCTAAGGGCTCCCTGATTTTCCAAGCCTTTATCAATTCTGAAAGACGGACCTCGTTGAGTGCAGGTTCCAGGTTCTTTGACTTCGCTGCGCAAGAAAAAGCAAAGAAGAGTTAGGAAGGTCACAAATCAACAAAACTTGAAACAAGAGTACAATGTCTACCTATATATTCCTCCCCGTAAAAAGGAACAGAGAACCTCTCAGACCTCGACCCTTCAAATTGGGGAGGGAACTGCTAATTCCTAACAAGGAAACCTTCTTGCCAGTAGTCCTTATGGGAATCAGGTAGGTTTACTACCAATACCCTATCAGGGCTCCTAACTTTGAGGTATAAGACACCTGAACTAGTTCGAGAAAAGGAATAACAGAAACAGACTTCGGCAAGTCCTAACCTAGTACCATATAATTCATTTATCCTATGGACGCCATTTACTATTTTCCACACATTGGGCGAGCATTGTGCAGGAACAATATTGAAATAGCCAAAAAAATGTAGGAACAAATCATTGGGAGGGAAAGTGAGTCCCCCCTGGGAAAGTAACAGAACATGGATCCAGTGAGAATCATCTATATCCCTAACATTCCTAGGAGGGGAGGCACAACACTCAATATCTACCCATTCAGGAATGTTGTAAAATTTCCTAAATTCAGAGATTGACCTATTCCCAATCTTCGCCATTAGAAGACCCAAGAAAAGCTACAAACCATAGAGAAAGTACAAGAAAAGGGCACAGGAAACTTACAAAATAGAAGATCGGTTCAGGTGGTGAAGAAGCACGAGCTCAGACAACTAAGAAACAATGGAAATGGAAATGGAAATTGAGAGAAGAACGTACGAGGCGCTAAGGTTCTCAGAAGATAGAAGAGTACTGGAAAGGCTGAAGCGACGGGAGAAAAAGTGGCTATCCCAACAAGCCTTTAAATTCTAATCATAGCGCACAATAAGCGAAGCAGGTGCCGCCAAATCAACTTCACAGTTCTCGAAGAATCGCAAATCAGCCATAATGGCTGATCATTTAAATCCACTGAACCCATAAATATGGCCCAACAAATTTAGGGGCAATTGTGGGTACCCGAAATTTAGAACTATGGGCCCGGACGAGTAGCCCAGTCCTGGCGGCCCAAAGTCCGGGCCCCTCATCTCTTATATTGATCCAGTCTCCCCCACATTTCCACAATTGGAAGTTACACGGGAGATGGAAAACGTGGAGAAACCCATCACCTCCACATACCTACACATACATGTATATATTAGACCCTAGGTCCGGGGCAAAAGGACAAGTTGTATCCTCTGTAATTACTCTCCGGAGTATATAGAAATAATATCGGCTGCACCACCGTGGACGTAGGCACATCCTTGCTGAACCACGTACATCCTTTGTTGTGTGATTGACATCTTATATTCCTTATTCTTCCTTGATAAGTGCTTCTCTCGTATTTATTTGTGTTGCATAACAATTGCCTCCACAGCAGCTTAAGGCGTAACAATGGCGGAGAAGGGAATCGTGAAGAAGAAGAAGCAGGCTGAAACCGAAAGGTCATTCAAACAACCAAGGACCCCATTCAAGCGACGATCGTTTGAATGAGTGAGGGCCTCGTTCGAACGACGGTGGAGGTTTTTGGACATTGCCGTCTTCTGTCTAGTTTTCTTTTGGGATATTTTTTTTAGAATTTAATTAGTGTGAAAATTAAATGGAGGATGATACTTAGGACCCTCGGAGATGGGTATTAAGTAATATTAAATTTAAAAAGCATGAAACTCAATGATGGAATTTGTTGTAATAGATTCTAAAGGGTGAAAATACGAACCGAGTGAGGAAGTCCGGGTATTTTAATTGAGTGACACTACTTTAATAAAATTAATTGAGGTGAAATTAATTAAATTAAGAGTCGGAGAATAGACTTGGGTATTATTTTGGCTAGTGCTACGGGAGTTAGGCACGGGTTAGTCGGGTTTAATTAAATTATATATATACAGCTAGTGGTGATAGTGTGTATATATAATTGTGTGCTCATTAAATATCCGTGTTAAATATTTTATAAATACATACCCCTCTAGTGCTATCATAGGAGGTTGCGCGATGTGGGTGAATCGCCTGACTCGTGAAAGCATGGAGAGTATAATCCTTAGGTCATAGCGTCCGGTATATTATGTTGTCATTCTTTTCGGGGTGAGACATCTTGGGTATAATTCGATCTCACACCCGGGGAACTATGACTGCCTCCACTATGCTTATTATTATTTTAAATACCTGATTCGGTGTGAGTTAACCATCTCATGGTATCCAGGTTAGATTGAGTATACCTGGGGTGATAGCATCTTAGAGAAAACATTCGGTGCGTTATTACTATGGAGGATGGATATTATATACATCATGTGTGTGAATGTTCCAGTATAATTATATGTATATAATTAGTGTGAAGATTTATATACGGGTAAAATACAAGAAGTGAAATTGTATTACTTTTATAACTAGTGAAACATTATATGATATTATCTGAATGGAATAAAAGAATTATTGGGTAAAATAACTTAATAATTCATAGTAATTGTTGACGCAAAAATTCTCCATCTACGAGGACCAATCAGAAAAGGACACATGTCATCCTACGTGGCAATATTCGGCACCCGAGGAGAGTTGGTCAGTACCCGAGGAGAGTTAGTCGGCACCCGAGGAGAGTTGGTCGGCACCCGAGGAGAGTTAGTCAGCATCCGAGGAGAGTTGGTCGGCATACCAACCAGGAAGATCAAAGGATAACTCTGCATTTAATCTGCATTAATGAAGATAACAACGCATTTAATGAGCCTTAATGTACATTTATACTGTATTAATAGATCACAACACATAGCATACCAAGAAATTCAACAATTAGATTCATTGAATGTAGACATAAATGTCTACATACAATGAATCTCTTTATCTCCCATCACTATAAATACATGTATTCCCTTAGCCAAAAGGGAGGAGAACTAAGAAACACCATACACAAGATACACATCCTTTCTCTTTCTACACCCTATGGTGCTATTGTAAATCCCTGGGAATAAAATAACAGTGGACGTAGGCTTTATTCATAGCCAAACCACTTTAAAAATCTTTGTCTCTCATGTGCTCGATTGGATTGTTTTTATCTATTTATCTGTGATCATAAAAATGGGATTCGGTCCAGTTTTTTGCATCAACAGATTGACGCCGTATGTGGGAACGTGTTACAAGCATTGTTCTCCATCAAAAGCTAAGTTTTTATTTTCTCTACGTATAATCAATTATACATTCATCTTTTTATTCAATCATGATTTTTATGTTTATATACATAAATTAATTGTCCAATTTTTATCTGCAAAATATTGCATATCATGATTTTAAAATCATAACTGTTAGATTAATTCTTATTTAGAAATTTAAAAAATAATGGATTTCATAAATCATAACTTTTTACTTGATTCTCAAGTTTCAATTTTATATCATGGAATAAATATTTTAAAT
Source organism: Sambucus nigra (assembly GCA_949130495.1). Lineage (NCBI taxonomy): Eukaryota > Viridiplantae > Streptophyta > Magnoliopsida > Dipsacales > Adoxaceae > Sambucus > Sambucus nigra. The sequence continues at coordinate 184,582,758 of OX422210.1, forward strand.
GATTACATATACCAATATATATGACGGTGGTAAGATTTGATAATTTTCATTACAAATTTTGTAAGATCTTTGATGTCTATTCAAATTCCCATCATATTTTTAATCAGAGAATGGGAAAAGTTAAAATCAAGAACAATTTCTCTCTCTCGATAATCACAATTCTTACCCATATCTGCTTTAAAAGTTCTCATCAATTTGATTCATAAAAAAATAATATATATATATATATATATATATATATATATATGTTTATATTCAGTGTTAGACAATTTTCATCATGAACGTTAAGCATCTATGACTCTTCTTGAAAATGTTCTAGGCAAACACGTTTATGTAATGAGTTACATCAAGGAAAAAAATTTGACATATGTTGATTCACATATTTCACATCTTCTACAAGGGAGTAAAAATTCAAAACCATTCTTTTTCCTCTTGGATATTGATCATATTTTCTCTTAGATTTGATGATTTCTATTGGTTATCTCTTAGATCTAAGAATTTTGATTTCTTAAGATTTATTAATTCTGATAAAGATTGATTTATTGGTTCGATGATTGATTTTTGGTAATGATTTTTATCATCCACCATATTTTTTATCTCCCCAAATGGAAAATAGGAAGGAAACCCAAAATAACCTTCTCTCTCCTGAAAAACCTTTACCCACTTTCGTAAAGAAGATGAAAAATGAACAGTCGCTCAAGAAAGGGCAATGGAGAAACTTTCCCAGGAAGATGAAGAAATTTTGGATTTATTAAATTCATATCAATCGTTTTGACTTCAACCGTCTACAGTAACAAAAATAATGAAACTGGGCGGCATAAAAAAAAATAACCTACAATTCAAGGACGATCATCCACCTCACAACTTGGTTCGGCTTCAGATCAATAAAAAATTTCAATCCCAGGATTATATTACTCTCCGATTCAAAGTTTGCCTGCCTTGGGCTCAAAGGTCCCATGAATCTGCAACTACTGTTTAGCATCAATTGTGTGAGGATGAAAAATCCAGAAGAAGGTCGTCGGATGAGTATTTTGGTTGGTGAAAAACTATTAGAATTTTTGCTCTACTTAATCGTAATAAAGAAGTAATCTCCTCGGTATATCTCATTGACAAGTATTGTTGGTCGGTAGATTCGCCGGACTATTTTATTTTTTTTGTTGGTCGGCGGTCATTGTTTTTACCAATTACCTCCCCTACCAGTGCGATCATAGTACCAAAGTTTTGTTCACTTGCACTGGGTGATCGAAAAGTTGAAATTTATGTGGTCTCGACCTCCTATCTGTTGGTCGGTGAGGAACAAATTTCCCTCTGACTGATCCGCGACACCAGTTATTATACAAGTTGAGGGTTTCCCAACCTCTTATGTGTTGATCGCCCACATGTATGTCCAATCGACAACATTTATATTACTGATCAATAGCAAATGACAAGACCTGTTTGGAACGTTTGGGTCTCAATAGCTGATTATGTTCATTCATATTCCACAACTTTTGATGGGTTGGTCGGCAGCATTTTTGTTGGTCAGCACCATCTACTGTTGGTCGGCGACATCTGGTTGTTACCCGACCAAATTTTTTTTACCGGACCATCCTTGCTGGTCGGTGGTCATTTGCGAAGAAAACACGAACAACTTCACTAAATTTTCCAATCACGGTCAACAAAATCTTCTGGTCGGAGGCACCTGATTCTAGTTGGCAGCAGTTATATATTGGTCGGTGGAGGGCTTCACCCAGGTTGAAATGCCTCCCGACCAACTAAACTAACTAGTTGAAAGTTTATTGTTCGGAGACATCTAATGGTGGTATGCAATTGGTTGGTGAACCTATTTGTTGATCGAGAATTTCACCAGACCATTTTTGTTGGTCGGTGGTAGGCTGTGAAGATCCATCAGCAACATTGGAGTAGATCGGCAACACCTCGGTGGTTGTTTCAAAACAAGAGCATCTGGTTGACATCTACTTTTGATAACAAAGAAATAGTTGGTCAACAACTTAAAAGGCCAAAGTTGGTCGGAAATAAGTTTTAGCCAAAACAAAGGCTTCTTGATCGTATGTACATAGTCGGCAGATCAAAACGAAGGCATCCCAACACTGACATCACACGATGCTGGTCGGCGATACCACTGGTCAGAGATGGTTATCACCTATTGACGAGGAATGCTGGAATGGAGGGATGACAAATTTATTTGCCCAGATTATTAATTTTGACAAAGTTAAAATTATTACCATTGCTACCTATTTATTTTTCTCACACTTCTCTAACAAAATAAATGTTTTAAAATTAAATAAAATATATCCCTGAACTTTATCTTAGAATAAATTTTTCGATCCCATATTTGAGCATTTATTTAAAAATAAAATTATTTTATAAAAAGCCCAAATCAAACCTTATGACATCTAGTTGATAAAAAATTGTTCACATTGACACACATTTGGCACAAAACATTTTATTTCATATTTTGAAATTTTTATTACCTTATGTCTGAGCTGATACATATTATATGATATTTAGCTGAAAAATTTTGCTAATGATAATTTCTATGAGAATCAATCTCAACAGGTGTTCGAGCAACTTATTAAATGCCTCATGTACAAGATTCACCCCCAACAATTATCCTTTTATCATGTATTATACATCAAGAGGAGCACCATGACTTACTATTTGTTGGTCGATGGCATCTATTTCTACTCGGAAGTTCTCATACACTTGGTCGGCAACAATCCTCCACCGAATTTCAGTTTACCAATTCCAGTCATCAACAAAGAACGGTTGAAAAATTTCTGGCATAGGTCGGATGTAAAAGGTCAAGGGCACATCATAATTGTAAGTATGGCTGAATGATTATTGAAAAGCAAGTCGGCAACCAGTACTACAACAATAAACATCACCAGCACCAATTGTGTTGGTCCACTATATATAGCTAGTCGAAAAAATCAAATGTTGGTCGGAGACATTTTATTATGATCGGTGATGGATATTATGTAATTTGAGGAGTTCCCGAGCTCACACTCGTTGATCGGCTACATCTATTTCTACTCGGATGTACCTATTGTTGGTCGGCGTGTATATAGTTGGTCGAGAAATTCAATTGTTGGTCAGTAACATCTCAACCTTGGTCAGAGGCAGTAGAAAGCTAATACCAGAATTGAAAATTGACGATTCCTTTGGTTCTCTCTTTTTGATTTTGACAAAATCACTACTTCGCTGCTAAAGGACAAGACTGTCCCCTTATTCTTATCCTTATCCTTTATTAATTCAAAACGTGAAATTCCTACTTGAAAATTTGCATGGAGAAAAATTAAAATGCATACTTGGTTATTTTCTAATCCACAAAAACTTTATGTAAAAAATATTCCAAGACCAAAAAATTATATTTGAGCATTTATTGAATTTCAAATAATTCCTAAAGTGATAAATAATTTCTAAAAAACCAATTTATATTTGGTCTTTTACTTAAAATTAAAATGCCTAGCGTTTTTATTAAAATTTTCTCATGAAATAAACGTGTGGCACAAAAATATTATTTCATATTTTGAAATTTTTATTATTTTATGTTGATACACATCACATATTGTTTGGCTGAATAATTATTCTCATGATAATAATTATTTTCTCTAGTCTCGACAGCTGCTCGGCAAGCTTATTAAAATTTCATAGGGATGAGATTCAATCCCGATGAAAGCTCTCGTAAACCTCTGGAAACTAGCATTGTTCGACATCAGGCAATTTTGCCTCGACATATCAGCCAACATATATTATTTCATTTTTTGAAATTAATATTTTTATTTCTCAAACATTTACCTATCATATATTTATTGGATGATTAAATTATTCTCATGACTAATCAATTCAGCCTACACATATGGTAAAGCAAGATATTAATTGTTACAGGTACAAGACTCAACGCCGAAGAATGCTCGGAAACAATCTGGAAACTATTATCATTTCACCTCAGCGAGGCATTATATATTTTATTATTACTCGGAGATATCGGCTCAAGCACAAATTATTCTATATATCCCTTGGGATTCATATTGTATATTCATCTCAACACAGAACTCGGCGAGATATTCATATTCAGCTCCGAGGAAGAACTATAACATTTATTATATTTCACCCCCAACGAATAGTTGGTCGGGGTAATTCTTATTTATATTCAGCATGGAGCTCGGAAAATTTCTTCTTTCTCTATATATTCGGCTTCAAGGATGTCTCCAGCAATTATTATATCTTATTCCCAACAATCCGTTGGTCAGCTCCGAGGAAGTCTCCATAATTTATTATAAAAAAATCCACCAACTCCGGTTGGTCGGGAATAAAAAATTTCCCTGAAATACCAACTACAGTTGGCTGGGAAGAGAATCCACCAACTAAGGTTGGTCGGGAATAAAAAATTTCCCTGAAATACCAACTACGGTTGGTTGGGAAGAAAATCCACCAACTCCGGTTGGTCGGGAATAAAAAATTTCCCAGAAATACCAACTACGGTTGGTTGGGAAGAAAATCCACCAACTCCGATTGGTCAGGAATAAAAAATTTCCCAGAAATACCAACTACGGTTGGTTGGGAAGAAAATCCACCAACTCCGGTTGGTCGGGAATAAAAAACTTCCCAGAAATACCAACTACGGTTGGTTGGGAAGAAAATCCACCAACTCCGGTTGGTCGGGAATAAAAAATTTCCCAGAAATACCAACTACGGTTGTTTGGGAAGAAAATCCACCAACTACGGTTGGTCGGAATAAAAAATCCACCAACTACGGTTGGTCGAGAATAAAAATCCACCAACTACGATTGGTCGGGAATCAATCTCCATCAACTCCGATTAGTCGAACAGCAGACAACAGGTGGAGCAAATCTTATTGTCTATGCAAAATAAGAAAATTCGTCAAATAACATACTTCAAGGCCGAGAAAGCATTCAAAATTCATATTCCACACTTGGGGGCTTCTATTACAAATTCTGTTGTTCATTCGGTGGCACATTCTCATAACATCATGCAGTCGAGCATCAAATTCCACTCCATAAACTTACATAGTCGGGGCCCCGACTAATTATCATTCAGAAGTTGTTTTTCTTGCTCGAGAATTAGTTTTGATATTGAAGTTCAGGAGGCTATTGAAGTTCAGGAGGTATTCAGAAGTTCAGGAGGTGCATTCAGAAGTTCAGGAGGCATATTCAGGAGTTATTATGCACATGATATTGAAGTTCAGAAGTCAAATTTAGCATCTACAGCACTGAGATCTTTACTACTACTATCCCGACCAATAATGAAAAAGAAGTTGTATGAAAATGTTTCGAAGTCCACCACTAGCTTGGTACATTGAAGAATTGGGTTCAAAAGCTAGAATGTTACTTGACAAGGTATTTAGAGGACCATAAATCAGAAGAATCAAGCACGTGAAGTTAGCACTCAGTTGCTCAGCACAGGAGGCAGTTGGTCGGCTAGCAAACCAATCAACATACTTGAAGATTATGACAAGCTACAAGCTGCATACTATGGCATGGCTGCATCCAAATTCCCAGGGGTGATACATAGCACACGGAGTTCCTTAAAAGAAAGATTAGCAGCCATCGATCAGCCTACATCATATGTCGTCCAGGAGATAATGCACTTTATGTTAAACAAATCACGAAGGTAGATCAAGAATTTCACGAGCACCGAGCAACACTGCAGAATAAATACTCCATCCTTTCAGTAAACCATCGAGCATGGAGCATTGGGGGCTTCTGTTGAGGCAAAAATTCTCCATCTACGAGGACCAATCAGAAAAGGACACATGTCATCCTACGTGGCAATATTCGGCACCCGAGGAGAGTTGGTCAGTACCCGAGGAGAGTTGGTCAGTACCCGAGGAGAGTTAGTCGGCACCCGAGGAGAGTTGGTTGGCACCCGATGAGAGTTAGTCGGCATCCGAGGAGAGTTGGTCGGCATACCAACCAGGAAGATCAAAGGATAACTCTGCATTTAATGTGCATTAATGAAGATGACAGCGCATTTAATGAGCCTTAATGTACATTTATACTGTATTAATAGATGAGAACACATAGCATAACAAGAAATTCAACAATTAGATTCATTGAATGTAGACATAAATGTCTATATGCAATGAATCTCTTTATCTCCCATCACTATAAATACATGTATTCCCTTAGCCAAAAGGGAGGAGAACTAAGAAACACCATACACAAGATGCACATCCTTTCTCTCTCTACACCCTATGGTGCTATTGTAAACCCATGGGAATAAAATAACAGTGGACGTAGGTTTTATTCATAGCCGAACCACTTTAAAAATCTTTGTCTCTCATGTGTTCGATTGGATTGTTTTTATCTATTTATCTATGATCATAAAAATGGGATTCGGTCCAGTTTTTTGCATCAACAGTAATATTACTCGGGTTAGAGTAGGTGATAAGGAAGGGTTCATAACAAGACTAGTTAGACAGGGTAGTAAACTAGGTGGGTTATCAAGACGACGATAAGTGTGCACATTAGTTTAGGGGTGAGGATTATCTCAAGGGAGTGCGACACTAGCTTAAATATTAAAAGTATTCATGCATTTTAATTACTGCAAACTTAATCACTTGCAAATGTTTTTCAAATGTTTTGGGTTCTAACCCTTGCCAAAAATATTTTCAAACCCTTTTAAGTATCCAGCCACAGGGACTAGTGGTGGACAAAAAAATGACCGACCCGATTGGACCGGACCGGACCCATTTATATAGGCTTTTTTATAAATCGGTCTTAATTCGGTCCTAAATTAAGAGACCCAAAATATTCGGGTCGGTCTAATTTTTTTCATTTTAAATTCGGTCTTAAGACAGGACCGGACCGTTTAATTTAATATTATATAATATATTATATATATTAGTTTTATATAAATGTATCCTAAATAACTAAACCCTAGAAGGCTTAGAGCCTTATACGCGCACACCCACACAACATAACAAATACGTCCAGCAAACATAACAAACCCTAGAAGGCTTACTTACTTTCCTTTCTCTACCCATTTCATTCTTTCTCTCTACTCGGCAGCTCCTCCTCCTAGCATTTCTCTCTAAAAAAACACAAGATCCTGCAACATTGTTTGAGATCCTCTCTACACGGCCACGACTGCTACTCATTGTCTCTAAAGATTCGGTATTGGCACCATGAACACAAGATCTGGTGCCATAAACACAAGTTATGGCAACCCAACACAATATTCGGCAAACCCCAACTCCACCGCAACTATTTCGGCACCGGCGACCAAAGATCCAACGGTATTACTTTTCTTCAACTATTTATTATCTTTTTTCTAGTTTTTTCTTCCGATCTTCTAATGTCCAAAGACTGTTACTCATTTTTCCTTCAACTATTTCAATCTGCTACTCATTTGCTAGTTTTTTCTTCAACTGTTATATTTTTTTAATGTCCGATTTGCTACTGTAGTTTTCTCTCCAACTGTTGTATTCTTCAGCATATTTTGGTGTGATCTACTACTGTATTTTCTTGTGATTTCCTTCTGATACAATTTGGAATTTGGATGTGATTTTCTTGGATTTGATTTTCTTCTGATACTGTTATATATATATATATTAGTTTTTTCTTGTGATCTACTAAAAATACACCAAACTCTTACATCATTATACAGTTTGGATTTGATTATCTCCTTACTCTGAAACTAGCTATGAAGCTGCAAGGGCTGTATATACAGTTTGGAATGTATATGCTTCAAGGGATGCCTCTTTGTCTAAAAATATATTATGAATGTTTAATTTTAGTTTCATGTTGATATATGTTTAATTATGTTGTGTGTCCCTGTCAATTGTGTAATTTATGGTCATTCTTCTTAAACAAAAGGTGAAAAAAAATGTAGTTTCGAGTCTCTGCTGTTCATTGATCACTACATGGACGAGTCAGATGTTTGATGCTGATATTGCAAAATCAATGTGGTCTTTTTTGGGGGGTGATCACACAAATTTATCTTTTTTCTAATTGGACCGAAAGTTATTTAAGCTAATGGAGTTTACAGTTTGTGGATTTTATAGTTTGTTATTTTTTTTTCATGTGTAGATGGATGGAGTGAGTGAAGATCCGGCTAATTCTACTTTACATGGTTTACCAAGAATTCATCCCGAGCAACACAAACATAAAAATGCATCTACGGTATGGGATCACTTCCATAGAAATAATGATGTCAAAAGCCTAGAGCTATTTGTAATTATTATGGCATTTCTTATGCGTGCGACTCTAAAAAGAATGGGACTAAAAATATGAAACAACACACTCCTTCTCATAGAGAGTTACCCGCTAATAAGAGATTAGTAGAGGAAAATGGGCAAAAAAAGTTGTCATTTGTGTTGAAAAAAGAACCAAACGGAAATGAGCCAAGTTCAAATTTATTGGCTATCTCTTTTAATGCGGAAGCTTGTCGTCAAGGGTTGGCCGAAATGCTTATAATTTACGAGCTATCGTATAAATTTGTGGAGAATGAGGGGTTTAGGAGGTTTATGGCTCTCGCACAACCAAAATTGCATATTCCTAGTCGTCGAACAATTGCACGAGATTGCCTAAACATATATGTGGATTTAAAGAAAATGTTGAAAAAATATTTGAAAGGTCAAAAGATTTGCCTTACCACTGATACATGGACTTCCATTCAAAATGTAAATTACATGTGTCTCACCACACATTATATTGATAAAGAATGGAACCTACACAAAAAGATTTTGAACTTTTGTGAAGTCAAAACTCATAAGGGTGAGGAATTAGGACAAGTGGTTGAGGATTGTTTGTGTGATTGGGGGATAGATAGTATTTTCACTCTCATGGTTGATAATGCTAGTTCCAATAATGGCACCATTAGTTATTTGAAAAGAATGACAAAACATTGGAATGGTACCATTTAGGACCATGAGTATTTACACATGAGATGTTGTGCACACATTCTCAATCCTATTGTTGGAGATGGATTAAGGGACATGAATGAATCAATTGCAATAGTGCGTAGGGCCGTAAAATATCTGAAGTCGTCACCTTTTAGGTTGGTAAAGTTTAAAAATTGTTGAGAGAAGCAAAAGATTGAATCAAATGGTTTGTTATGTCTTGATGTTTCAACGAGATGGAACTCCACATTTATGATGTTGGAGGCGGCCATTAAATTTGAGAAAGCATTTAAAAGTATGGAGGAAGATGGCAATGATTATTTGTCCTACTTTGGTGTAGAGGAGGAAGATTTGTGTGATGGTGATGAGAGGGGAAGAGGGTCGGTGCTTGGTAGAAATTTAGGACCTCCAAAATTTGAGGATTGGGAAAAAGCTAAGAGTTTTGTGAAATTTCTTTGAATATTTTATAATGCTACTCTAAAATTCTCGGGGTCTTTATATGTTACATCCAATGCTTTTTTTCATGAACTTGTGATTATTGAAAGTAAGTTGGTGCATTTGAAAAATTATGGTGATGATTTTTTATCTTCAATGGCCGGGAAAATGGTTGCCAAATTTGAAAAGTATTGGAATGTAGAGAAAATTAACTTCTTGTTGTTTATTGCCATTGTCCTTGACCCACGTTACAAGTTAAAGTAGGTTGAATTTTGGTTTAGTGAGTTGCATGGTTGTGTTAAATCAATGGAGTTGTCAAGAAGAGTTAAAGATACATTAATTCGTTTGTTTGAGTCGTATGATGGTCATAAATCATCTAATGCATCTTCAAACAATATGAATAAACCAATTAATGTGGTTGGAGTTGATGAGGATGAGGATGGTCGTGTATTTTTAACATCTCAATTTAAAAGGCATTTAGAGTCGGAGGATAATTTAGGTGCAAAATTGGAGGTGGAAAAGTATTTATTGGAAACTTGTGAAGTGGAAAATTATAACTTTAATGTTCTTGGTTGGTGGAAAAATAATCAAGGCAAGTATCAAGTGCTATCTCGTATGGCACGAAATGTATTAGCTATTCCCGTGTATACCATTGCCTCCGAATCCGCTTTTAGTATGGGTGGTCGGGTGCTTGATCCTTTTCGTAGCTCTCTAGCTCCTACAACGGTGAAGGCACTTGTTTGTGCACAAAATTGGCTCAAATCTTCAACAAAACCTATCAACATTCGAGATGCCATGGATGAAATTCAAGAAATGGAGAAACTTGATTCAGGTAATAGTTAATTTTAAATTTTAATGTATATTTTTCATAATGTAAATGTTAAAATTGTGTTATTGAATTTTTATTTGACATAATCTTTGTTTTGTATTTTTTGTAGAAATATTAGGAGAGAGATTCAAGACCTCAATTTCAACTATTGTGGTGGATTGATGGGCCTTTTGGAGGAGGTGGAGGAGACTCGAGGACTTTGTTTTAGCTTACTTATGAAGCTATTTTAATTTTATTCTACACTATGGGAGTTGTAATATGGTGGACATGTAATATTTTCTTATGGTGCTTTCTTGGACATGTAATATTTTCTTATGGTGGACATGTATTACTTTTGAAGCTGTTTTAATGTTTACATATTATTGGGCAAAACAACATTTTATTCTACTAGAATTAGGCAAAATAGGACAGCACATCTGAAGGGAAAAACAACACCTTAAATGGTGCAAAACAGCATCTTAAATGATGCAAAATAGCACCTTATACGGTTCCAAACAGCACTATTTCAATGGCAAAACAACACCTAAAAGGTGAAAAACAGCACCTAAAAAGATCAAAACAACCTTTAATTAGTATAAACAACAAAAATTAACAGGTTTTTATTGAAAAAAAAGTAAATAAATGTAAAAAGTGGACCGATTATTAACTGAACCGGATCGAAAATAGCCTAGACCGATTAAATAGGCTAAACCGATTAAATCGGTCCGAATTCGGTCTTCTCAAATATAGGTCCGAATAATTCGGTCCGACACCTAAAATGACCAAAAATCGGATCGGACCGGACCGCGCCCACCCCTAACAAGGACGCCAGACTTGATTATTAATTCCAGGGATGTGCAGCTGCGGCATATGTGGATGCATGTAGTATTTGGACTAGACACCTCAGTTGTTTATTCTAGTTTTGGATTTTATTATTCCAGTATTTCATCTTTGGGCATGTTGCCCCTATAGTAATTTATTCAGTTTATTCAGTTCAGACTTGTGTTGGGATTTATTGATTTACCTGTTGGATTTATTATTTAGGTTTGGAGTTTGTAACCGATGGTTTATTCGGCAAGACGTTTACTTATTTATTCATATCCTATGATGGTTTGAACTCTATTAATGTGTGAATGGTTTAATTTCGTATTCCTTTTATTGTTAATATTAAATGAAAAGATAAAATTTGACACCGACTTAATTAACTAATAGGCAATTAGTAATTAATGATTTTCGACAGTGATGCTAAGAATGAACCATATGGGAATCCTGTTTAATTTAATAAAGGGATGATCACCTAGTATTTAATTGGGCGGGGTGTCACAGATGGTATCGGAGCATCAGGTTCTAGTGTCTATAAGACCTGTACGGCTTACTACGATTTTAGCGTAGCGTTCTTTTGATATAAGGCCCTATTGTTAGGACTGTGGATTTTATCTTTACGTGTTTTAGATATCTCACTTCTACTATTAAATTTTTTATTGACTGTGAACTCATAAAACTCATTTTAAATTTCAGATGCCGCCTAAGAGAGGTAGATCGGCTAGAGCAGCAGCGAGAGATGAGGTGAGAGAGGCTTGTCAGGAGCCGAAGGTGAAACAACTGCAACCACCACTGGGATTAGTGACGAATGCACAGGTAGCCAAGATAGTGGCCCAAGCAGTCAATGAATCCATGACGTCCATGGCCATCCATTTTCCACATGGTACCAGTGATTCAGGCCCAACTGAGGTCGTTATCATGGCAGAAATTTAGTGAGGCTTTTCAAAAAGGCAACCCACCGGAGTTTTTGGGTAGCTCAAATATGATAGTAGCATATCAGTGGAAGAAGGACTTACATCATCACCTAGGCGTGATTAAGTGCAACGACACTCAGAAATAAATGCTTTCCACATTCAGACTTATAGGACCCGCACTGCAGTGGTGGGAGTCTATTACTACCTCGAAGGAGAGGGGTGATATGCCGATAGTAGTTCTGGGAGCGGTTCGACCTCAAGTATTTTTCTTCAGCTTTTCGGACAGAGATAAGGAGGAAATTTAATGTTGTTACATAGGGGGACCGATCAGTTGCTGATTACGAGGAAGATTTCACTCGTTTGGATAAATTTTTGCTCGATGAGGTGAACACCGAAGAAAAGAAGGAGAGCAGGTTCATGGATGGGCTATCCTGGAGGATCAGGCAACATTTACTTGGCAACCCAACATTACAGACTTATACGAAGGTCGTTAATGCCGCTCTTTTGCACTGCCAATACCACCGTTTCCACTTGAAGGGAAATAAGAGAGTGGGTTAGATGAGATAATCAGGTAGGCCTGGAGGGGTAATACTAGTGGGGCACCCCAGTAGCAGGTGGCGAAACAGCAGGGGTAGGATTCTTAACAGGGGAATCAGGCCAAGAGATACATGATAGAAGGTTATCGATCGGAGGGTCAGAGTTTTAAATAGGGCCAGCAGGGTCCTAACTAGCAGCAGCAGGTTCCCCAAGGTCGTTAGGGCCAAGGGAACAACGGGGGAGGCCAATAGGGCAGGGGCCAGCAGGTCCAGAGGTAGCGAAACTTTCAGGGGCGTTGCTTCCTTTGTGGCCAAAAAGGGTAAATAAAGAGAGAGTGTCCACAGAGATCTAGGGGTCAGGAATAGGGTGCCCAGCAGGGGCAGTAGGCATAAATACCTCCAACAGAACAAGCTCCACCAGCCCCACAACCGCAGGGCCAGATGCATTACGAGCGTATGTATAACGTCCAGGACGTACCCATGCCACTAGCACATCAGGATTCGCCAATAGTCAAGGGTATGTTTCTTATTCATGGGCATGAGGGTACGATTCTTTTGATACGGGAGCATCACATTCTTTTATTTTCACTAGATTTGCACAAGCAATCGGTTTTTTAGAGACAACCATCACTTGCCTTATGTGTGTAGAGTCACCATTGGCTAGTGAGTCACTGATACACTCGATATGTGGAGGGGTATACATCATTATTGGGCGGTTGATCTTAATAGCAAAACTTCTTGTGTTAGATATGGAGGGGTATGATGTTATTCTGGGCATGGATTGGTTTACGGGTTACAGAGTGACAGTAGACTATTACAAGAGGACCATAATGTTCTCCATTTTCGGGAAGGATATGTTCTCAGTGGAGATGCCTCTTCCTGAGGGAGGGTCGCGCACACACTTATACCAAATTGAGGAGGAGACCCCACATGAGGTAGTTATCCCGTTAGACTCGATTCTAATTGTAAGTGATTTCGAGGATGTATTTCAATAGATACCAGGGTTGCAACCCAGCCGAAAGATCGAGTTTGTTATTGACCTAGCACTGGGAATGAGACCGATTACCCAAGAATCATATTGCATGGCCCCTTCAGAGATGCAAGAGTTGCGGGAGCAGATTCAATAGCTTTTAGGGTAGGGTTTTATTTGGCGGAGTACATCACTGTGGGGTGCACCGATGTTATTCATAAAGAAGAGGGATGGTTCGCTTCGCTTGTGTGTAGACTAAAGGGAGATGAACAAGGTCACGATACGGAATAAGTATTCATTGTCGAGGATCGATGACCTATTTGACCAGTTGAGAGGAGATGAGTACTTATCCAAGATTGATTTGAGGTCGGTATATCACCAATTGCGCATTCGAGAGGAGGACATTCCTAAGACCACTTTTCTATCGCGGTACGAGTCGTACGAGTTCAGGGTGATGCCGCTTGGACTCACCAATGTGCTAAAAGTGTTTATGGACCTCATAAACCAGGTATTCAGGGAGTTTTTGGACCAGTTTATGATCGTGTTTATAAATGACATTCCGGTTTACTCTTGCACTGAGGAGGAGAACACAGAGCATCTACGTAGAGTTCTACAGACACTTCGGGACCACCAGTTGCATGCCAAATTTGAGAAGTGTGGGTTTTGTCTATGGGAGGTGAAGTTTTTGGGCCATATCGTGTCCAATAGGGGAATTGTTGTTGATCTGAGTAAGGTATCGACGGTGACGGAGTGGGGGTAACCCACAACACCGACAGAGATTCCCAACTTTCTGGGGTTGGACGGTTATTATCATCATTTAATTAAGGGGTTCTCGAAGATTATGGGTTCATTGACGAATTTGACTCCCAAGGGAGTATCGTTTATGTGGAGTGATCACTACCAGTTAGACTTCGATGAGCGGAAGGACAAGTTGACATCAGTTGTACTCGCATTACCTAGGGTAGGGGGAGTACCGGGTTTATAAGGATGCATACTTGTAGGGACTTGGGGGTGTATTGCAGCAAAAGGAGAGGTCTATAGCCTATGCATCTCTCAAGCTTAAACCCCACAAGAAGAATTACCCCACACACGATCTTGAGTTGGCACTGGTTGTATTTTCTTTGAGGATATGGAGGCACTGTCTTCTAGGGGAGCAGTTTACGTTATTCACGGACAACAAATCACTTCATCATCTCTTCACGCAAAAGGATCTAAATATGAGACAGAGGAGGTGGCTCGAGTTCGTGAAGGACTACCAATTTGATATTCAGTGTCATCCTGGCAAGGCTAACGTGGTGGAAGGCATGTTGAACTGATGACCTACGGGGGATTTAGCAGAGGTCTGAAAGGATAAGTGGAGTGAGCTTTGACACGATGATGAGATCACTAGGAGGGTGCATGGTAGTTTTATCTATCATTCTCGAGATTATTATGTGAGTAGTGAAAGCACAAGCGGAGGATCAGTTCGGGTAGGCCAGTTATTAGATGAGGTTGAAGAGTCTTCCTCGATCAGCTCAGGGGGAGGCCTATATTTTAATGGGAGACTTATGGAGCCAAAGCATGAGGACTTGAGTCATGCGGTTCTGACAGAGTCCCGCGGTTTGAGATTTTTGGTACAAACCAGTGGGTATAAGATGTACCATGACACGAGGAGACAATATTGGTGGGCAGGGATGAAGCGGGACATAACAGAGTTCATTTTGAAGTGTGTTACCTGTCAGTTAGTTAAGGTAGACCACCAGAGGCCTTTAGGGATGCTACTGGAGATTCTCGTGTGGAAGTGGGAGAGTATTTCGATGGATATTTTTACGGGCCTACCGACATCACAGAGGGGTCACGAATCCATTTGCGTGATAGTGGATCGATTGACCAAGGTAGCCCATTTCTTTCCAGTTCGAACCAATTTTGAGATGAAGTATGCCCAACTATTTTTTGCGAAGATAGTTAATCAGTATGGGGTAACGATTAACATCATTTTTGATAGAGACAAAATCTTCATATCTTATTTTTGGCAGAGTTTTTAGGAGGCCATGGGCATAGACTTGTGATTAAGTACTGCATATCATTAGCAAACAAACTGATAGACTGAGAGGGTTAATCAGATGCTCGAGGACATGTTGAGGATGTGCATACTTGATTTCGGAGGGGGGTGGGAGAGAAACCTTCCATTGGTAGAGTTCTCGTATAATAACTCTTACCAATTCACCATCGGTATGGCACCATTTGAGGCACTATATGGGGGACCTTTTCGTTCCCACACTTGCCGATTAGAAGTGGGGGACAACAAGTTATTAGGTCCAGAGATGATATAGGAGACTACTGCCAAGATAGAGTTGATTCGATGGAATATTTGAATAGCTCAAGATAGGCAGAAGAGTTATACAAATGTATATTGGAGACACAATGAGCTAGAGGTTGGCACCCAGGTGTTGGTGAGGGTGTCATAAGGTTTGGAAAGAAGGGGAATCTAGCACCGAGATACGTGGGACCCTTCCCTATTATTGAGAGAGTGGGGCCAGTAGCATATAAACTGGGTTTAGCAAAGCATCTACAACGGGTACATGACGTGTTCTCTTCGCTGAAGAAGTATCGGAGGAGTGAGAGAGATTTTTGGCATATTCCACTTAAGGAAATCAATTTATAGCTAGATGTGTCGTATGAGGAGAGACCCGAGGCTATTATGGATAATGAAAGGAAGATGTGATCTAAATTGGTACCATTAGTGAGCGAAAGCTACGATCTAAGCTCTTTCAATGGCGATCCAGGCCCAACAATGGTGGATCTGGATCACCACCAGAGATAGAGAATTGTCCAAGCGAAGAAGAAGGATAAGATAATCTTTTCCCACAGATAATGCCAAAATGATGATGCTGAGAATAACCACCTCTAAGATGTAGACATCTCAAGCTCTAGCTCTGTTAATAATGGTGGAATCAAAATAATAGTATAATAAATATATGCATATGAAATAAGGGATGAGAGATATGAAAGGCACAAGCATATAAGTGGTTAAGACTTGGCCTACTCCATTGTAAAAAGTGGTGGTGTTTTTACTATAAAAAGGAATAATGGCCATGGATACACATTTAAGCCTTCTCTCTCTTAGGTACAAAATAACAGAGTTATAATAGGGTTACAATTGATCGATCCCTGATAAAGAAGATAAAGTGGGCTTTTATAGTGTTGGGGGTGCGCAGTGTCATCCCCAATCATGCACCTGGTGCGCATGAGATGAATGGACTAATGAGATAATGCCACCTGTCTCTTGCATGTGTATGTCATGGTGATGGAATATTATCCTCACGTGGGGTGTTGATCTCCTGTAACGGTTTTATCCACATATCTTGGCATTGCACAATTCATATGCTCCGTGTGAGATATTGATGTTGGCTCTGGGAGATCTTGAATTGTCGAGACTGATGTGGTGGACTCTAGTTGAGTGATGCCAAGAGTGATACCTGTTCTGAAACTACGAATTGGTTTAGGCCTGGCGTTATCGTACGAGGACAACACACGTTGGATCCAAGACTTGGAAACGGTTGTAATTGTTCTGCTGATTAAGTCTCGAACACCAAGACTGACCGGAATGAGCCTTTGAGATGTGGGCTCGTATAAGGATGAGTCTGACTTGCACTTGGAGGGGATCATGAATCCGGGCTGAGTCGTCCAGACGAGGCTATACTTATGTATACCAATAATTAAAGTATAAATTTCTAAGAAGCCAACAACAAAGATTAGAAGACAACAAAAAAGAGAGAATTGGTCCTATAGCCTCGAGAGAAGGTTAAGGTTTAAAAATATATTGTGTGTCCACCTAGACCCCTCATTAAAAAATTAAATCTTAGAGGAAGCCCATCATTCAAAATATATGATTCATTAAGGGAGCACTAAAATGTATCACAATCTCAAACAACAATAATAATAGCAAGGTATAAAGAAGGATATAACCAATTTTGTGGCAAAATGTCTAACCTTCCAACGGGTAAAAATTGAACACCAACATCTAGAGAATTTATTACAACCACTCCATATTCCATAATGGAAATGGGATCATATCATGGTAAACTTTGTCAGCGGATGTTATAATTTAATATGGGTTATGGTCGACCGACTTACCAAATCTGCCTATTTTTTACCAACGAGAGCTACTGATTCTTTTCAAAAACTCAGTGAGATTTATATATGGTAAATTATTAGATTCCATGGAATGCCCTTATCCATTATATCTGATCAAATTCCCGATTCATCAAAAGATTTTGGTAAGCACTGCAAAAATTCATGGGAACAAAGATTTATCTAAGCACTGCCTTCCATCCGTAAAATGATGGTCAATCCAAAAGAGTAATCCAAACCCTTAAAGATATGTTATGAGCTTACACTCTGGACTTTTCCCATACATGGAATGATCATCTCGCCTTGATCGAATTCTCCTACAATAATAGCTATCAAACCATCATTCAAGCACCTCCTTATGAAGCCTTATATAGTAGACCCTGTCGTTCACCCTTATGTTGGAATGAATCCGGATAAAACAATATCTTTGGACCCAAAATTATATATGAAACTATAGAAAAGATACGAATAATTAGAGAAAATATTACTTATGGCCCAAAGTCAACAAAAGAGTTATGAGGATAACATAAGAAAACCATTAGAATTTCGGATAGACAATCAGGTATTCTTGTAAGTGTCCCCACGAAAAAGAATTACTCGGTTTGGGAAAAAAGGAAATTTAGCACCTTGTTATATAAGACCTTTTAAAATCATCAAACGTATTGGACCAGTAGCCTATCCTTAGAACTACCTCCATAATTGTCCAATATACATAACATTTTCTATGTTTCACAACTACGAAAATACATACTTGATCCCAATCACATTATTACGTGGGAAGGTGTATTGGTGAAATCCAATCATGATTTTGAAGAAAAAGCTATGAAAAATCTTGATCGGCAAATCAAGGTTATTCAACAAAAAATCATTCCACTAGTAAAGATCCTTTGGCAACAACGTGGTATGGAAAAAGTAACGTGGGAAACAGAAGAATCTATGAGAATGCGTTATCCCCCACTCTTTGAAGGTAATTTCGAGGAAGAATTTTTTTAGGAAGGTAGAATGTAAAAAAACCACATATATTTGATGTATAACCCTAAATAATAAGGTAATTATCTTAGTAACCCTCAAAGTTCCAAAATTATCAAAATACCCCTAGAAACTTTAAACTTTTTATTTGAATCATACCATACCCTTAAAACCCAAACGTAAACATAAAACTTAATCATAATATTTGTACTTTATAAAAATTACACAAACTAACCCAAAAGTTGAGAAAATTACACATATACCCCCAAAACTTTTAAAAAAGTACATAAATGTCCTTAAATTCACTTTATATACTATCCAAGGACCCAAATCAAAACCAAAACTATTTGCACTCCACACCCTAAATATTATGTCCAGTTGGATGCCTTCGGAGTAGTTGTATCACAAGGAAAACACATGATACCCATGTCTTCCCACATGGTACCTAGTTAAAACTTAACTAAACCATGACAAATCCCCACTTATTTTTTCACTTATCTATTCGCCTAAACCAGTAGCATAAAACCCCACTCCACCACTGTGAAAACGTACTTCACCTCAGTGAAAAATACAAAGCAAAAAACTAGCATTTTGGTATTTCTATGATTTTATGTAGCATTTATGTTTTTTTCAGTTGTTTGAGTTTCTGGGCATTCATAGTGTAATACCATGTATTTCAAAATAAAATATTATAATAGAATTTAATTAAATTAATTCAGGAATAAGTTAAATTAGAGGAATTTAAATTAAATTTGTATAATTTCAATTGAGAATTAATTTCTTATTTGTGATTGCATATTGATTAGATTCAATTGGTCATATAGGTTCACTCGTGAAAAATAATTTGAATGTTAATTAACTTATGATTATGTGTTGATTAAAAATAATGAAAATGTTGATGTTGGGTAAAAATATTTCGAGCATGTTCCATATTGTTTTGGGGACTCGTTTAGGTGTTTTAGACCTCTAAAAATGAGCTCAGGTATAGGTATACTGTTTAGGGAGTTGTTAGGCCATTCCGATTATGGGTTCGAATAATTTGGGGCCCAAAATAGAGATTAAGGCTTAACTCGGGGATTAGCTAATGATATAAGTTAATTAGGGAGTTAAAGAGTCCCATTCATTTGTTCAAAGCTAAACCTAGCAACCCCATACATGTAGAGAAGTTACCAAGACCAAGAGAGGGAAGAAGATTACAATTCAAGAGAAGAGGCACTCAATCTTCAACATAAAGCAAGAATTCTCTTGCTAAAATTAACTTTCAATATACTTATTGATTCATTGGTGTATTTTCTCATGAAATTTCTGGGTTAAAATATATGATTTTATGAATATAGGATGGAATTAAACCTTATGCATGTAGAGAAATAAATCTGAATTTGATGTTTAATGATTAAAAAAATTGATGTTAAATCCAGAAATTTGAAATTGACTAAATCTTGAATTGGACATTAGAATCCATGTTGTAGGACCTTTAATTGATGATCATTACTATTCACGTATAAAGCCTTAAATTTGAGCATGATTAAATACGAATATGGGTACAATAATGGTAGATAGTTAATTAAGGGGTCGTTAATAGAGGTCTAGATTGTGTAGAAATTTTCAACAAAAAATAATCCGTCACTTAGAGACTATTTTTTATATAGTATACTTGGGAATATAGTTTTTTTGGAAAAAAGAGATCCCTAATTAAATTAAGTTAAAGATGAATGGGAAGTGGTTTTGTAATTTTTAGACTTATGATGAATATTTGATGTTATTTTCTGAACAACACGCATTGCTGAATAATTCTGAACCAAATCTGAGACTTTGAAGTTATTTTTGGAATAATATATATATATATATGAATTTATCTTTTGTGAAAAATAAGGTCCTAATTAAATTGAGTTAAGAATGTGTAGGTACTAGTTTCGTAATTTTTGGAATTTTGATGAATATTTATGATTATTTTTTTAACATTGCATAGGGTTAAAATTTATACCAAATTGTTGAAAATGAATAAACTTTCCCGTTTTTCTTAGGTCAGAACTGTAATTTAAAGATTATGTTAACGAGCCTAATTTGTGATTCTTACCTCATTAGGTAGGGTGACTCGGTAGGGAGTATTCTGGACATTGAATAGGTAAATGTGTCTGGAGTTAAATCTGGAATCATATACGCGAGAATTAACTATATTATTGAGAGATTATTGGTTATATGATTTACTTAGTGGTTAAATGAGGAAATAAATATATATGTACTTTATGAGTTGGTGTATACGTAGAAAGAAATAGATATGGAATAAATAAAGAGTTGAATTTAGTAAGGATATTATTTGAAGATTTGTGAGACTCCTTGGGGGTAATTATAGGGACAACTACCTATACATATTATGTGCTAAAATATGTATTTGTTATTCGTGTGAACATACCCATGTTCATGGACAGCCTATCGGTTAGGATTGCGTACGTCTTGAGACCAAATCACTCATCGACAGAGGTAGGCAGTCGTTGCGTAGGTCATTATTTAGGACCCTACGTAGCGGTGCCACTTACGAGAAGGTAAGTGTAGATGCTAGGATCCATTGTCACCGTCGAGGGGTATGGATCTTTCAATGGTGTACTGTGTAGAGACCACCCCACTTTTGTGTATTTTGTGATGTCCATTTGGATGACGGATTCCTCCAAACTTACCGATATAGCACGAACGTGACACTAAAGGTAGGTGCCTTTGTGTGTCATATATATGTAACAACATATATAATTATATAAATTAATTGAGATTAATTAATTAGTCTAATGATGTAGACAACTAATTATTAACCCAATACTACATAAATGCATAATAGACGGTTATGTTACTTTTGCATGTAGTAACATTGGGATACTATGTAAAATAGGGATTGTTACACATAGGTCTTAAATATGAGGTTACATGGAAGTTCTAACGTAGAAATGCAATGAAAAAGCTTGAATATCAAAAACCTTCATTAAATCTTGAGATTTAATGGTCGAACCCGTACTCCTGCCTATGAACCAGTTTCAAAGTGGGAGAACTCAAGCCTTGGATCTAAGAAAACTAGGTACACAACTTAATTCAACCCAAAATGAGTTTTGATTTCCCAAATCAAAATTTGAAAATTACGGACCTGGAAATTTCAAAAGCAAAATTCAGGAGATATGGTAAACCAAAATCATTGAATCTAAACTGGGTCAACTACATTTTGATCTTAGATGATGAATATCACCACGTCATGGTTCGAATTATAGCCTAAATCCACGAATGTTAAAGTCGAACTTACGCAATTTTTACAGAAATGATAGCTCTAATTAGTTAACCTTAATGCTTGCAACCAATATGGTTTGATTCCTCTAAAACAATTAGAAATTTTTTATTCAGGATTCAACCTAAATGATATTCTAGAATTGTTTGAATTTGAGGTCAAAGTTTTTAAACCTTAAAGTCAACAAAATGAAGGTAGAAGATGATGTAATACACGCGCACGAGTGAAGTCCAATCTAGGTGCATATAGGCTTTGACCTAGCGCGCGAGGGCACGTCTCCAATAAGAAAATTCTGAGAATTTTTTCAAAAAATTTATTTTATTTTTTTGGTCAAATGGTATATTACATCACCCTATTTGGTTTTTCAGAAGGCAGTTGTCACACATCGTGTAATTCTGGCGTCGGTCGCCCCCAAAACTATGCCAGACGTGAACTAAAAAATATCATTCTTAGCATGAGACATAAATAAATCAATCCACAAGATAATTAATCGAATCAATCCTAAATGATAATCACAACTGAGCGATAAAAGATCCATTACATGCTAAAACTTCGAATAAACCCAATCTCTAATAATGATTTAATTAAAAACTGAGTAAACTTCAACTGACTCCATAATGAAATATCTGAATAAAACCCATACAACTTTGGAACCGAATGGCCCAATAAAACCATAAACTGAGTCTCAATGCAAATACGAAGGAAAGGACACTAAACTAAACTAATATGCATAAAATAAATAACTTTTGATGCACCTCAAAGAAAGTCTCCAAATAAATCTCTGCAGCTTCTCAAACTTATTCCTGAAAAGGTTAGTCAACGCACGAGGTCAGAGCCCCGATCATGAATACACACTACTCCTCTCAAATAAGGTCTGTGAAACTAGACAATAGCATTTTACGCAATAAATATCACAATAGAGAATTTTAATTACAAATATACTTAAACGCGGGGAAGATAAATTACTAACCAAACCCAAAGATTCTGATAAAAACACATCAATATCATTTTAATTATCTCACAGCCCCAAAGCGATAATTTAATTAAATTAATCCTAAATTATTATTGTTCTCACTTTTTATTATGACGGTCCTCCCGCCCCATGTGTTAATCCACCAAAGTGTCACACTTCCCCTTGTCAATAGCTAGCCAAATTCGTTTAAACTGTCGATCCCCCGCAATATGACAAGGTTTCACACACGACACGACATAAATCACCCAATCTGACCCATTTAAACTGTCGGTCCCTGACACATTATGTCGCCCCCAATTTTAATACCCGTTTTTACTTAGGCGTTAATTCTCATTTTCTCAATTTCATAATTTACAAATTACCCCACCCTTTTTAATCGATGTCAGATCCTCAAAATACCTCTTAGTCCCATACCTAAGGATCCCTAAAGTACATATACGTCCTATCCTAAATTTAGGATGAATCACCAATATAAAACACGTCCTAGTCTCATGCCTAGGCTAGCGTGACGACGATAGAATATAAAAATTAGCCCACCCCCGGAATATAAAATCCTCACGAATTTACACTAACTAGTCTGATACCTAGCAAGCATAAATTATAACCAAGGCCTACCCACTAGTTCCCTACCTAGTAAGCATCCTATAATAAAGGTGAGCAAAAATACTACCCAAAAGCCCCTCGTCCCTGCGATGGCAAAGTGAATAATAATAATCCACACAATAACATAAATTATAAACACAACATGACAATATATTCATAACGGTCCCAATTTAATTTAAATCAATTCATAATATCTTCTTTGATTCCAAAAGTGTTAAATTAATTAACATGCAATAGTTTCTATATGACACAAGCTTCTTTTATAAATTTGCAACTTTTTATAAGTGTGAGCGCATCCCAAAAATCATATAAATAGACCCACATAAAATTCTACATGAGAGCCTACACTCCAAAACCATAAACACCCAAAAATCTAACCTACGCACCCAAGGGTTTCAACGATTAAATCATGTTGAAAATTTTCATGAAAATAGTCCTAAATTTAAGTGTCTACTTTCTCTAATTAAGTTGTTAATTGATTTTAATAAAAAAAACATAGGATTAACGGTTTAGACGACACTTAAAACGCATAATACTAAAGGAAAGGAATAGATTATTCATGCCTGGAATTAGTTGGATAAGAATATGAGTAGATGGTTGGATTTTTCTTGAGAAAACATCAATTGAATCTTCAATTCTTGAGTTAAAAATTGTTAAAAGTTGGGGCTAGGGGTTAAAGATGAGAGGACATATGTTTGGAGAACCTTACTAGAGAAAAGTTTGAGAGAAAAGTGTTTTAAAAATCCCAGCCCCGAATCAGTTTTGGTATTTAAAGGGTTTGAGAGTTAGAAAACGATTAGGACTCTAATCCACCCACCGCCTCCTGTCGCTTGAACGACTGCCACCTGTCGTTCCAACGACATGCTACGTCATTGGAACGACATACGCTGTCGTTTGAACGACCCAAACAATCCATTTAAAAAAATCCGCCTTTACACTTAAAAATATTCTTTAACTTAACAAAAATGTACCTGCTTGTTAAAACATATTAAAAATCATTCTATAATGACTCCGATTTAATTTCGGTTGAGAATTTACTACTCAAATATAAAACACATGTTTAATTATTAAAAACCATTAAATCTGAAATTTTGTTTTTCTTGAATAATTTAATTAATTAATTAATACAAACACGGGGTGTTACAGTAGTTTCTCAAGAAAACAATTTTAAAAAAAAACTTTCAATTTTCACTTAAACCCCTGGATTTTCCAACTATTTCAAAATAACTCTAAACTTTAAATCTCGGTACTCTTTCATAAATTTAAGAAAAATGTCTCTTATCACCAATCCCAAAAATGAATAGAAATGAGAAAAATTAATGAAAAAATTAACTTTTCATAATTATGTATTTAACCCCAAAACTAAAGTTTACACTTTAAACAATTTAATTTAAACCCCAACTTTCACCTAGAAATTTATTTTTCTTTCATACACTAATAATTTATGATATCTATGATTTTAGAATGCACGGTTTATCCCCATGAGAATGAGGATCAGTTACAAACAACCCAAAATTGAAAAGTAGGCGATTCTATTTCGATATTAATTTCGAACTTAAACCCTTGAATTACTTCATTTGTTTATATCACTATGAGATAGGCCCTAAACTTTTGTTTTCATTTATGAACTCTTTTGTGTAGTTCATAAATACGGTGAATATTGATTCAATACTTATCCAAATAAACCATAACCTGGTGATTTTATGAAACCTACGATTTTATTTAAACCCGGTAGCACACATTATAATTCAGAAAATAGACTTTCGGTATACCCATGGAAGCGCTATATGACCCGTAGGACTTAGATGTTTGAGTGTCTGGACTTATTGCTATATATATGCGAGTGTCACTCTAGTTAGTGTGCCTAGCTGGTTATTTTTACCAAAGGTTTTGGGAGAATTATATCTCTAAAGATTTTAGATTAATTTTATCCACAGGTTTTGGATGTTATTATAAAAGTATTGCTACGCATTTGAAGCCTCTATAACCGATAAAAATGGGTTATCATGTTATAGTCTAAACCTTATATTTATAACTCGATAAAACACTTATCCAGTTATAATCACCATACTATTCTTACAAATATAAACAAACCCTATATACCCCTTTTCATTGTTGTTGATATCTTAATTTGTTTCAAATCACTATAAACTATGGCATATTGCCAATACTTCATTTTCAGTTATGCTATCCAACAAACACACCTATATATACTTGTTATTGAAATAAAATTATCTACTTGGTAAAGTTTTACTTATTTGTTTCCCTTCCATAGGGAAAATAAACTCGAAGAAGGAGAAATACTCCCCGTCCCAATGGATTTTTATTCTATCTCATCAAGGAAAACCTTTAGTCCCCGTTTTGTTTCTGTGTTATGACGACTTCGAGATATCCTTTTATTTTTGTTTTATGGAGACTCCAAGATATGTAATAAGATGCTATTCATCCACATAAATAAAGTTCTATTTTCTTTCCACTGAAAATATTATTGATATTCTCTTAGCATTACCATATACAGAACATCGAGTGTGACGTATTTAGAATTCCTTATATGACTAATTGATGTGAAATTGGTTATCGAATCCTAAAGTATTAATATTAGTCCATGGTTATTTCTTTTAAGTTATCAAAATCGAAATACTTGAGTAGATGGACTAGAAGGAGTACGGGAATATTTTGTTAGCATATGATGGGTTTGTTGTTGATGTTAGTTTGTGATGGGATTTTGTTGATTTAGAGCTTGTGTTATTTATTTGTTAATCTCTAAATTAATTAATCATTGTAATTTCATAAATAAATAATATGTCTCAACGACTATCCTATTTAGACAAAAGTGTATCGGAGGGTCCTTGTTTGGAATTTATCTATGAGACATTCTATGCATTGAGTATAGAGATGAGTAGGAGTGGGGGGGTTTAGGAACGTTTTAATTAACTTATTTATTTTATTAGCAAACCTAATTTTTAGAAGTCTCATACTAATTATATTCCCCTACGTAGTTCGAGAAAGTCCTTATGAGATAATGAAACGTAAGTTGTGAATTAGAGACTAGTTTAATATGGTAAGAAGGGTGGGGCGAATGTAATAAGATTATATTATGAATTCAGTCATAAGATAAATGAGAAAGGTGGAATGATATATAACAACGATGATAATGGTTTAATTAAAATGAGTAAATCAATATGGTTATGGGTGTGTGTCGAGAGATAGCATTCTTACTTGTTGCGCGGTGAAGAGAGCAGGTCTTATTTATGCATCACGATTGATGTTATTTGCCCCAACCACGCTATTGAAAGGTTGTGTCGGGTTTACGTGATAGTGTCTTAATTGGTCTTATTATGACCATGCTAAAGAATGGTGGTGTTCAGTTTTGTGATGGTATTTATTTGTGCATCACACGATATGTTTATTTTTTACCATGCTTGAGAATAGTGGTGTCCGATTTCGTGTGACGATATTCATGTGTGCGTACTACATGTTCTTGAGATTTTCAAGAAGAAGGGACTCATGGCGATTACAGATTAATTATTAAGAGGTTAATAAATTATCAATTATTAAAATGTATGATATAATTAATATGCATTGTGAATTCCGTGGAATATGTGAGTTATCGTAGTAGGTTCGATAACTGTAGACTTATCATTTATATATATGAATGCCTTTGAGTTGCGTAGTTTTAGTAAATTGTTGGATCCTTTTATTATCATGGAAACATTTCAGGTGTTAGTTATGGGCCTCACGAGTAGGTTTCCCTCTAGCTATAACAATCTTTGTAGGTCCGATGTATATCTATCTCCTTGGATGGTTATCTTTACTTCAATTGTCTGAGCTAGAGACATTGGATTTTTGTTGGCTTTTGGCAGACCAATTTGTCACGTATTATTCTCTTTTAGTTATATATTGGGTTAGACTTAGAATTTTATCATTTGGGTTTGTTGCATGAGTTTCACATCATATTACTTTTGATACTCTTATATTTGATTGATAGTCACATTATGATTTGAGATTTGAGGTTTACCATATCGTATCCATATGTTGTCATATTGATTCATTTGATTCTATACATGCTAATGATGATATTGTAATATTAGGACATTATCAACCCCGATGTTAAAATATACAAATTGTTTTGTGTTCAACGCTCCTTAAGGGCACTATGAGTGGCTAGTAATGCCATTTGGTTTTTAAAATGCAGCACAAATATTACATAGAAGAATGGATAATATATTTATTAGTATTAGAAATATTTGTTTAGTATATATAAATGATATTTTTGTATTTTCTAAAACAATTGAGCAACATAAAATAGATTAAAAGTAAGAAACTAATAAATGTATAAAACATGGTATTGTATTATGAGAAAAGAAATGCATTTATACATAACAATAGATTGAGTTTTTAGAATTAGAAACAAAAATGAAAAAAAAAATGTCATAGAAAAAATAGAAATTTCTTTAGATAAAATAGTACATAGAAAACAAATAGAAAGATTTTTAGGCTATCTAACCTATGAAACATATTTAATAAATGATTTAGCAAAATTCAGAAAACCATTACAAAAGAAAATAAAGAAAGATGAGAGTTGGACATCGGTCTTTGTTAACTTTTAAATTTGGTAAAATAATTAAAGGAATGGTGTAAAAACATCCCAGCATTAACATTACCAAATGAGGAAGATGAATTAGTTTAGAAACAGATGCAACTAATAGCCATTGGAGTGCAGTATTCAAAATAAAAGAATAAAATGTATTGTGTAGATACTTGTGGGGGAATAATTCGAACTAATGGGAGAAGATGATTCTTGTCTGATAATATTGATAATTGATTATATATTGGAGATAAGAACAAAAAAGGAGCCAATCAATAAAACTCTTGTGCTTGGATTTGCTCAACCAGATCGCAACAGAATTCTAACGCTATAGAGTGCCACATGACTCATTTTCTTTCGGTTCTCTATAAATGTAACCCACACTCTGAAAAAATGGGCATGTAATATTTATTATCAAAAATTGATTACTAAAGTGATAAAAAAACACCACTCTAGACGTAGGCGCGTTGTAACACCCAGTTTTGTCAAAAAATAATTAATAATTGAAATTCCCCCAAAAATCGCGTTATGTAAGGTTTTCATGATTCTAAACTTGGGTTAAGATATAATCAAAACTATAAAATAATTATTGGGGGAATCCAACACTTATAAAAAAGTCTTACCTGTTGTTGTGAATCGATTCGGATTTGGATCGAATCAATTAGGCCCCTGCTATTTTGATTATTTGTAGACTGTCGAGTTAAGTCAATTTAGGGTGTTTATTGTGATGACTTAGAGCGAACTTAGACCACATTTCCCACAAACTTTGACTACCCTAGACATTGGGGGATTACCCTAAAGGGTTAAGAACATTTAATGTGGGTCATATGATCATTAATGACAGTGTAGAGAGGGCCACTAACCCCATATTCTCCATTTATGCAAAAAAGAATTATGCACTTAGACCAAATCTGAATTTGTTATTATCTCTATTTTTTTATTCACCAAGAGCTTCATTATCCTCCCTGTATTCATACAAACTAGAATATATTTCCATCTTCAATTTCCTTGCATTTAAGAATGTTGTAAGAGAGTGTTCTTGGGGTGTAAAAGTGGGGTTTGGAAGAATACAATTTCAAAAAGCTTGGAACTTTTGGAGAACTTTTCTGGATATTTTTTGGGGGCTTTAAAACTTATTTTCTCACATTATTTTATATATTTCACTTGAGATAGGGGTTCTACATTCTATTTTCAAGTTTAAAGACAAGCATGCTAGATACATGAATATATGTACGATTCAAATGTTAATCTATGATTATTATCATTACATGTGAATACATGTTGAAGAATATTAAAAATGGATAAAATCCAAAGATTTAGAGGTTAATTTTCAGAATGTTTAAGAAAATGATCTTTTGTACAAATCATGTAAAATCTTTTGATTTCATGATAAATGTTATATTCAACATTTTTCAAGAAATGGTAGGATGCATATATGAGTTTAATGGGTATAAAATCTTACATTCACATTATAAACTCATGTAGTTGGAATAAATGGATTAAATGTGTTGGAAGTGTTTGAAAATAAGTCTTTGAACATGAAATGATAAATGTTAAAATTTCAAAATACTAATCACATATAATGATACAATTTATGTGCACAAAGTTTGAGAAACTTGAAGAAAACAAAGTAAATGGGTGTTAAGTGTAGAAGTCATAAAAGCGTGGGTGTCCAAAAGTGCAATGTTGAAAATTTAAGGCCCAAATTCGAACAAGGCAACAAGGATAACAATGCAAGTTATCAATATGTAAGAGAATTCTTCAAATATCAAAGGTATGGTTTTTGGGCCAAATGTGTGATTTTATGAGAAGTTTGGACCAACTAGTAACATTTGCAAAAGTGAGTATTCTTTTGAAAAATTGGTTTTAAAGGAAGAATATGAAATGATAAATGCAAAATTAATATTTTCAAAGTTAATGTCTTGAAATGACAAAAGTAATGTTGTAGTATAAAGTGACATTTTATGTAAAAGTCGGGCTTAAGAGCAAACTCATCAAATTAAGAGGACTTTAATGAAAGAGTTGGATTTAAGGTGATGAAAACTCATGTTTTGTAAATTAAAGATGAATTAAGACTTTTTGCAAAATGAATAAAATGCAAATTAATAGTGTGTCACAAAAATGTAAAATGGGTATTAGAACTCAAAGAATTAAGTTTCACAAGAAATTATAAATAAAGTTGTTTTCAAAAAATGAAAACCAAGTTTTAAGGTAAAATAAAAATGAACCTTTTATACAGTATGAAACCTGGAAATGAAGTGTGTTGGGATTTGTCTCATCCCGAGTTTTGGCCTCATCGGCCGATAAAAATGAAATAAAGGAAAAAGGATTAAAAGTAGATAAGAGAGAAAGAAAGGGAAAAGGGTTACAGTGACATAACAAGTAACACACTCAGAGGTAATCGACAAATTTAAGAAGGGCTTAGAGCCCTAAGGTGAGGATTAATGCTTAGACCCAAGACTACTGATCAGGAGAATATTCTAGAATGAGGGGTGTCAGTGAAAGGCAATAAAACACTTGTGGATTGCTACCCCAATTAATCAAGTGAAAAGATGATTTTGAGCACGGTGCTTATTAATGCAAAATCAAGTTTATAAAATAATTTGGAAATATGTGAAAGTATGCTAATGATTGAATTAATGGGATATGAGTGGTAAAGTAATAAAGATTAGCTGTGAGTGGGCTCATCGCTCGGGTTGCATGGTCGTAATGACAATTTTATGGTTATGATATAACTTGCATGAGAACACTTAATCAAATGAAAGATGATTTCATAATTTATAAAATACATTGTATATGTTATTTGTTTATATATTATACTCTGCTAGTATTTCTCCTACTGGGCGCAAGCTAATACTTTGCCATTTTCCAGCCCATTTCCCCCAAGTACTTTAGGTAGAGGAAACATCAAGGATAACGGGAAAGGAAAGGAGAATTATCACGCAATTAGAGTTGTGTCACTATTCATTTTAATGTAATTTATTTTCAAATAGTTACTTCTTATAATTGGACTGTAAAGTAAGGACTTTGTGTTTGGTTGTAATAATACAGAGCAAATACAAAATTTACTTTAATTGCTATTTATTTCATGAAACTGCAAAACTCTTTTATTTCAAGTGTTCCTATGAATTTCATAATCATTTTATTAATTTAATTTTATATATTTTGCAACAAAAATCAATAAAGCAAGTGTTTAAAGGGATTTTCTTAAATGAAATCAAAGTATAAAAAGTTTATCCTCCTTGACACCCGGAGACAGGGCGTCACACACGTTGACTAACCATATATATTATGTGTTGTGTGATTGTGATTTCATATTATGTTATGCTCAATTGTGTTGAATCATTATATTAGGATTTTACCACCTACAATTGGCATCTTTTGTGGGAATAAGTCTACTTTTCTCAGCCAAGCAAAGCGATGAGCATTCATGTCTTACTAGTACAACCTTCATTTGTTGTCTAATGGTGACCATCGAAATAATGAAAATAGAGTCCCGACACCTAGAGTCGGGTCTGAGATCCATCCCAATAGGAGTCAAAACACTCCCCACTCACGTTATCACCCATCGGAGGAACGAACTATAGGGATAAACGAACAATCGAGATCTACTCAAATGTCATGGCTTTTACACGCCTATGAACGACGACTGAGTGAACAGGAGGACACAACACACCTATAGTAGGAAGATAACATTAATGTAAAATGTCACCTAAAAATAATGGAGCAAGATCTCCATAGATACAAATACAAACTTTATGACCCAACACCACCCTCAAACGAGAAAAACTCGTAGCCGGGGAAGGAGTTCAAGGCAAAATCAAGACCGCTCCAAGTACAAGAGCCCGCTATAAAAAACATCATAAGGAGGGTCATCACAAGAATTATCTTTGTTATCTCAATCGTCAAGATATGGATAAGCATTCGGCTCATCGCGGGGCCCGATCTATGAAGGAACTGGCCAAATAGTGCTCATTAGTTAGAAAGTCTCCATTCTTAAGGTCAATTGAGGAACCAGAGCCTCATATGAATTTCTCCACTCTAAGATTGGAGATATACGATGGGATGATTGATCTCATTGATCATGTTCGCCAATATTGTCAACAAATGATTCTTTAGAGAAATAATGAGCCCCTCATATGCCACATATTCCATTCTAGTCTAGGGTATATCACACAAAAGTATTTCAAGAAGTTACCACACAGGTCGATTACTAACTTCAAGAAGCTCACAAAATATTTCACTGCCAAATTCATAACCAAATAGCTATATCCTAAGAGGATGGTCTCCTGAGTATGAGGCAGAAACCCCAAGAAACCTTGGGGGAATATGCTCGATAATACTGTGAAACTTATAACCAGGTGAAGTATTTCTTAGAGAAAGTTATCGTGTCTTATTTTAAGATTGGTTTGTCGAGTAACTCCATATTTCAACGGCCTCTCACAAATAAGGAGGCTTGCAATATCGACGATCTTATGTCCAGAATTGAGAAATATGCCAAATTAGAAGATATGGTAACTACCACATAACACGATAATGGTCATTTAAAAAAGAACAAGAATGATTACAAAAAAATGATCCTAATAATGAGTTAAGAAGTAGAATGGAGGATCCAAGAGTAATGATAAGGTGGACCCACTAAGGCCCACCAAGCTATCAAAACTATTTTCAAGGAGTTGATCAATAAAATTTTGAGTAAAATAAAAAATAAATAATTTTTCAAGTGGTCGAGGAAGATTACAAAAGATCCGTCAAAGAATAAGACTACCCTGGGATACTCCCATCACAAGGATAACAGTCACAGAATAGAGAATCATGAAGTGCTCAAGTCCCACGTGGAGGAGTTGTCCCAAGAGATCCATTTGGATGATTATGTAGAGAACAAGGACATAAAGACCACTGTGGAGTAAGACCCAAAACCTAACAATATCTAGAATGATGACAAGATGGGGCATGAGTTTCCAATCATCCACGGAACATCGAGTTAGAACTAGATTTAAGGCAATATTGGTCCAATGTAGTTAAAGAAGTTTATTACGATAATGGATGCTTTCTAGACTGACCCTGCCAATACCTCACATATAAGCATCGTTAACCAAAAGATGTTGACTATAAAACAACATATAGTCTTTACTGAGGAAGAATTGGCTAACTTAGGACTCCACGTCATAATTCACTAGTAATAACTCTCGTGGTTGCAAAATGGAATGTGGATAAGCTATTAGTTGACCAGGGGAGTTCTTCGAAGGTCATATAATTAAAACTATTCGGTAAGATCAACCTTGAGAATTAAGATCTGAATCCAACAACCATCCTTTTGGTAGGTTTTATTGGGAAGATGACAATTCCTCTAGGGAAGGTGGTACTATCAGTCTTAACTAGAAATATCTTGAAGATGATCGAGTTTTTAGTCACGGACATTGATTCCCCTTATAACGCTATCATGGGACGAGGATGGATCCATCACATGAAGTCTTTCCCCTCCAATTATCACCAAAAAATCAAATGCATCACCAACCGGGGGATAATGGAGATTAGGAGAAATCAGACGGTTTCTCTATAACTCACATCCGAAGAAGAAAAAAGGTGGGCCCCATAAGCAGAGTCATGGAACCATTGCAAGAAGTCAAGTTTGACAACTCACATCGAGAGAATAAATTTCGAATCAGAAGCATACTCTGGGTATCATCAGATCCATATGTTTGGTATCGATTAGGAAAATTCCTCATTCATTACCACCCCTAGTTTGTATTTGTATACGATTATGCCATTTAAACTGAATAACGTAGGCGTGACTTACAAATGGTTGGTCACCAAGATGTTCAAAAATAATCTTGATGAAACAATGGAGGTTTATATAAATGACATGCTCATTAAGGAAAAGCATAAAGGAAATCATTTACAGGACTTGGCAAAGATGCTCGTGGTCCTAAAATACTATGAGATGAAACTCAATGCACCCAAAAGTCCTTTTAGAGTACAGTCTGGGAGTTCTTGGGCTACCTGGTCAGCCGAAGGGTGATCAAAGTAAATCATGATCAGATTAAGGTGATGAACAATTTCTAGCCACCAAAAAAGTCAAATATGTTTAAAATTTGACTATAATGTTTGTAGCGCTCAATCGCTTCATCTCTAAGTCCTCTCAGAATGCAAATAATTTTTTAACTCTTGAAGAGAGAGAAGGGCTTAGCCTAGAACAAAGAATGTACAAATCCATTTGAGGAGATCAAGTTATATTTAAGCTGACCACCTTTACTCTCGGTCCCAAATTCGAGAAACCCAGTTTTTTTATATCTCGTAGTGTTCGACCACATTGTTAGTTCGACCTTAATGTATGAAAAAGGTGGGGCACCAGCCCGGATATACTATGTTATCAAGAGGATACTAAATGCCAAGAAATGATACCTTCCTTTAAAAAAACTAATTTATTCTATGATGATCGCTTCACGAAAGTTGAAACACCCTCATTCAATTATAGTTATCACCTATTTATCGCTCAAAACAATCCTTAAAAAGGACGAGTTCCCTAGACGGATGTCCAAATAGTCGGTGTAACTGGGGAGGTTTGATATCCATTATCAACCTATTACTTCAATTAAAGGGTTGGTGTTAGTATATTTCATTGATGAGTTCACTAGAGGGAAAAAGCCCAACGAAGGGGAATATACTGACCAAGTTATCATGGAAGAGTCTAATCATCTCAATAAATGGATATTCTATGTCGATGGAGCCTCTAACTCAAAAGGGATAGGAGTGGGAATTATCCTTATAATTCCAGACCAAACCATGCCCGAATAAGGAATCAGACTTCGCTTTGATGCATCCAATAATGAGGCTGAGTACGAAGCTCTCATCGATGAATTGAAAAAGACCCTATCTCTTGGTGCAAGTCACCTTGACTTCTTCTATCACTTAAGGCTAGTATCCAATCAAGTATCAAGATACTATAATACCACAGACGAACAAATTTTAGCATACTACAAGTCGTTCAGGACTTAATCGCTCAGTTTAAAAAAGTTCGTATTCAATAGTATTAATGAGGAAATAATAGCCATGCAAATGCTCCAGCGAATTTGGGTTTATTCGTACATTCCGACCCCAAAAGAACAATCGAGGTGGACTACCTTGACTAACCAAGCATCACAAAGAGAAATATCATTAAATAAGTCCTCACCAATCCAATCATTGCCTACCTACAAGAGGGTGTCCTTCCTGTAAAAAATAAGTAGGACAATCAGACCAAGGAGAAAGTTGATCAATTTTATCTATCAACTGATGGGAATATTTACAAGCGATCTTTCACAGTCTCATATCTCCAATACTTGCATCCAAGCAACATCAAACTAAGTCCTATATGAGTTGCACGCTGGAATATGGGGACGCCATGTCGGAGGAAGGTCTTTAGCATTTAGAACCATCAAAGAAGAATATTGGTCACCCTACATGAAAAAAGACGTCGTCTCATATGTTAAAAAGTGTAAGAAATGTCAAGTGTTTTTGTATATGCTTCATTAACCAACTAGTGACCTCAAATCACTAACCAGCCCGTGGACTTTTATTCAATGGCATTTGGACATTATGTGTAACTTACCCTAACACCAGTAAATCGGAAGTAACTCCTAGTCGACATTGATTACTTCACCCAATGGATAGAGGTTGAACCTTTGGCAAACATAAGGTGCATCGTTATAATCAGATTTATCTAGAAAAACATCGTGACCCATTTTAGCATTCTGAGAACAAACATCAATGATAATGGAATAAAATTTGAGAACAGACCATTCCAAGACTTCTATAATAACTACAACATTAAGCATTACTACATTTTCAGTGGCCTACTGATACGGCGTAAATATTTCATATTTCACCCGTTAACGTACGCGTTATTAGCCCCCTCGGGTACCTTAATTCCTATATTTATGCTCGATAATCAGACAACCTCAATTTAATATGATAACATTCTATATGAGGTATATTTGGGCTATTGTAGGGATTACAGTTGCTAAGTATGAAGTTGGATGCATTCCGACGAAGTTCCGTACATAATCGCACGCGCAAGGGCAATTTAGTCATTTCACAATTTGGGTAACTGGCCCAATGTCTTCATGAAAGTTTATGCCCTCTGAACAAGATTCGCGTGGCCACAAACGGTGCACGAATCGGAGCTATATCGAAGAAGTTACGGGCTTTTGAGCGGAAGAGAAAGACATCTCAACCAAAACAGGGAAAAGATTCAAGACCTGTAGGTCCGAATCGATTCGCCCCTTGCGAATCGATTCAGTTGGAGACAGTATGCCAGTTCCTCTGTTTTCGAATCGATTCGGCCTTGCCGAATAGATTTACCCCCCATTCCGAATCGATTCGGACATCCCGAATCGATTCGCCCCTGTGGCAGTCTCGAGGAACCTCCTTACCGAATCGATTCAGACCAGCCGAATCGATTCGGCCCTGCTGATATTTGTTTTTCTCCCTTTTCATTTACAAGTTTTCCATGGGATTTTTTTGGTATAAATATTCTTTTTCTTCATTTTGAAGGGGGGTAGAATTCATTTTAGGTTAGTTTAGTTTAGGGTTTGGGGATTTGAGAGCTCTTCTTCTTCCTCTCTTGGTTTGACACCCTTTAGGGTTTGTAAATGGTACTTTAATCTTACCTCTCCATTAATATTAGTTGTATTTCCTTTATTTTTGCTTTGTAGTTAATTTACATGCTTTATTAATTAGTTTACTTGCTTTAATTCTTGCTTTCTTAGTTTAATTAGTTTAATTTAGTTTAATCCATGTAAGTCCGTAGATAAATAGGGTCGGGGCTGTGTTCCGCCATTAATGGGTTTGGACCTCGAAATTTAGGGTTTTGTGTAAAATTGCATTTAATTGAAACCTCGCGTATTAAAGTCGGATTATTATGCGTTTAACTTTCTTTGTCACGCAACGTTAGTGTTTATAGCGATATTCCGAATTTAATCCGCGTGTGACCATTTTCCGTTAAATGTTTAATCTCGCAACTTTGGGTTAAATTCCTTATTGTGTGATGTTTATGCTTAATTGATTATGCTCGATTAATTGCTTTCGAGCCTTAACTCTAATTAGTAGTTGTTTCGATTGGTGTGGTGGAATGCGATCCCGATCCTTGCTTTACTTTTGTGTAGAGTAACTTATTCTTTTCTTTTTCCACCATAACCACCCATCACCTTTTCATTTATTTATTTTACACTTTTATTCCAGAAGTAATTAAATAATTAAAATCTAAAATTCAATCACTCCCTGTGGATTTCTTACGATACCCGACTTACCGCTGTGCTTGCCTCGCAAGTGTAGTTGTAGTTTAGGTTTTTGCATTGAGTCGTCGAACCGATAACAACAATTTGCGTATTACACGATGCACGATTTGCGCTCCATCAAAATGGCGCCGTTTTCGGGGAGTGTGTTTTAGATAGTAATTGTTTTATTATTTCGTAGTATTTTTCCTTTTGTATTTGTATTCTTTGTTTTAACCTTTTTTGCAGGATAGCATATTTGAGCGCTAAGCAACTTTGATTCGCGATTGCTCACTTTCTTGCTCGGATTCTCCATCTACAAACAACGAGGTAATCATGTCCTACTATTATAGTTATTACGGTCATTCTAATGATTCTTACTTTGAGGATAGTTTTCAAGTTTTCCATTTTGAAGATTTTCTTGAGATTGAAAAACTTGAAAACATTTATCGGAATGAAAATCGTTATTTGGAGCTTGAGTTGGATTCATTATTCGAATCCAATGACGATTCTTATTCTGATACTTTCGAAGATGAGTTTCAACCAAATGAGGAGTCTGAGGCTCTTGAGCTGAGGAATCCTACTTTGGAAGAAACTTTTCTTCTTTACTCCCAAGGTTTGGAAAGACTAAATGATGCTGGAATGAGATTTGGAGCACTTTGCGATGAGATGAATTCTTATGCACAAAACAACGAGGCGGTGGAAATTTGTGTTTCACCTAAATTTTTCGAAGAATTTCTCATCGAATGTGAATCTCTCTCCCCCGAAATTCAATCTCCTTCCGACGATATGTTGACGGAGATTGAATTTATTTCATTACCATATACGTTTTCCGTCATTAAACCATTAGAATTACCGGTTGATTCCTATGAGTCGGTAGAAACTTTTAAAACTTCTACACTTTTTGCCGATGAGGACTCCTTGCCGGACTTGTTTTCGATGGATGTTATCCCGATGTGTGCACCATCTCCCATTCCATTTGAAAAATCTTTGGGAGATGAGTCGATTTTTCTTGGACCTCAAGTGTACCTTTCCCCCTTATTATCCAAATCCCCCATCGTCCGCCCAAAATTTCAAATTGGCGGTGGTTCACTTTTTTCACCACTCACATGCCTTCCGTTGTTCAAACGGAATTTTTATTTTCCGGGAGCCTAGTTCGCTTTGGAGGGTCCACCGTTAATCTTTCAAAGTCAAATGCCTTTTTGGGTGGACCCTCAACTATTTAGACTTCTAGTGTATAGTTAGTGTGAAGCCTAAATAGTAGGTTGTAAATAGTTAGCTTTTTAATTTTCTTTCTTTCCTATTTTTCTTTCCTTTTAATTTAGTCTAGTGTAATTAGTTAACTTTTTGTTATTTGTTTTTGCTATGCTCGGTACTAACTTGTTTTGTAGATTTCATTGGACTCGTGCTTATGGAGATCGCTCCAATTTTCGGTAATATCGTTTCTTTCCTCTCTTTGTGTTGTGTTCTTAATGCGCATTGAGGACAATGCAACATTTAAGTTAGGGGGTGTAGATTATTCTATCCATTTCATGTGTAGTCCATTGATTTGCTTACTTTTAGTTACTAAGTATGCCTTTTTGTGAAAATTTTGAAAAATTTCAAAAATATTTTCTTTCTTTTTTCTCCTTTGTTGGGCATTTTGCCTTGTTTCCGATGACAAATTTTAATAAATGCCCGATCCAATAGACAACTCAATGATGCATATTCTCGATTTTAGAAGTTATTAGACTTTAGTCCTCAAATCATTGATATTGTGAATAACTTCATGAATTAAACTTTATCCCATGAGCATATGCACTTTCCTTGTCATATTGATTTGGTTTAAGATTTTTATAACTTGGTAATCTTTTGTTGCATTGTATATACTTACACCGAGTAAGCTTTGTACCTTTCGTCGTTTATGAGTGTTATACACATTCGTTTCTCATTGAAAACGTTGAATTCGTTGGTAATCTCACTATTCTTTCAATTGACCATTCATTAATTGAGTTCATACTTGAAATGTGTTACTTGAGCATGATTTTCATATATTATTTTGACTCGAGAATTGCATAAACTTTATGAAATGATCATAGGTCATCTTTGTTATATCACCCATAATAGCCTTAACCTCACCTTATATGTTTCCCTAGTCAACCCCTTTGAGCATATATAGAGCCTTTCTTTTCATAACCCAAAATCCCATACCCAACTCCAAATTGGAGTTATACACCATACATAATACCTTACATACCTTTGTTTGGAATGATACTTGGGATTGAATGATGTTATTGTATTGTGGTTGCAATTTAAGCATATGAGAGTTTGAAAAGTAAAGAAAAGTGATGTGAAAAAAAATGAAGAAAAAGAGAACGCAAAAAGCAAAAGAAAACAAAAGAAAACATGAGAAAAAGAAGAAAAGAAAAGAAAGAGAAAGTTGTATATTGTGTATATAGTTCAATAAGCTTTGATTACTCTCCAATTGTTATATCTAATGCTTGTTTGGAAATCGTTTTTCAATTTTGATATTGCTCGCATTTTCCCATTATCCCGAGTTTTCATCTCGAACACTTTGAATCCGTACATACATTCCTTCGTTTCATACCCTAGCCAAACCTACATTACAACCCTATTAAAGTCCTATGTGATCTTAGGTTGATGTAATTTAAAAGTCATAATAGTTTTGATAATCTGTGAAAATACATTTCGCCTCTTTTAGTGTGCGGTATCCTTTCATTGAGATTACAGTTTTTCATTTTATATATAGCATTCTTCATTTGTGACATGTGCGCGGACAAGTTTTCATTTACATTTACTCTTTATACCCGCATGTCCCGTATATTACCTCCCTTTTCGTAGTGAATTCATTTGATGAGCGTAATTCCCGTGAGGATTGAATATATGCTTTCTTTATGTTTATCCGATTTATTTAAGTTTTTACCAAATCATATTTTGCATTTGCTCTCCCCCCCTCCCACTTTTAAAGTTTCAATTCTATGAGGTGCATTCAACCTGTTAATAACAACGGACTTTAGCTTGAATTCATTCAATATGGAAATAACATGTTTGAAATCTTTTTCGTTGTTGTTGAGTTTGTCGCATGTTGGGTTGGGCATATTTTGAGGAAACCATTTGATGTTTGTGGGTACCATCCCTAAAAACCCTCACGAGACGACACTCGTCCACTAGGGTAACCTAGGGGTTTAACGGCTTATGGCATATACTAAATGCAATCGTGCGCCCGCGAAAGTGGCCTTATCTTTTTATTACTTTTTCATCCCATTTTGTACTTGTATCCTACTGTTGGTTTACTTGTAGTTCTTGTTGTTTCCTATTTCATTGCTAGGGACTAGCAATGTGTAAGTTAGGGGGTGTGATACGGCGTAAATATTTCGTATTTCACCCGTTAACGTACGCGTTATTAGCCCCCTCGGGTACCTTAATTCCTATATTTATGCTCGATAATCAGACAACCTCCATTTAATATGATAACATGCTATATGAGGTATATTTCGTCTTTTGTAGGGATTACAGGTGCTAAGTATGAAGTTGGATGCATTCCGGCGAAGTTCCGTACACAATCGCACGCGCAAGGGCAATTTAGTCATTTCACAATTTGGGTAACTGGCCCAATGTCTTCATGAAAGTTGATTCCCTCTGAACAAGATTCACGTGGCCACAAACGGTGCACAAATCGGAGCTACATAGAAGAAGTTACGGGCTTTTGAGCGGAAGAGAAAGACATCTCAACCAAAACAGGGGAAAGATTCAAGACCTGTAGGTCCGAATCGATTCGCCCTTTGCGAATCGATTCAGTTGGGGACAGTATGCCAGTTCCTATGTTTTCGAATCGATTCGGCCTTACCGAATCGATTCGCCCCCCATTTCGAATCGATTCGGACATCCCGAATCGATTCGCCCCTGTGGCAGTCTCGAGGAACCTCCTTACCGAATCGATTCGGACCAGCCGAATCGATTCGGCCCTGCTGATATTTTTTTTCTCCCCTTTCATTTACAAGTTTTCCATGGGATTTGTTTTGTATAAATACTCTTTTTCTTCATTTTGAAGGGGGATAGAATTCATTTTAGGTTAGTTTAGTTTAGGGTTTGGGGATTTGAGAGCTCTTCTTTTTCCTCTCTTGGTTTTGACACCCTTTAGGATTTGTAATTGGTACTTTCATCTTCCCTCTCCATTAACATTAGTTATATTTCCTTTATTCTTGCTTTGTAGTTAATTTACATGCTTTATTAATTAGTTTACTTGATTTAATTCTTGCTTTCTTAGTTTAATTAGTTTAATTTAGTTTAATCCATGTATAGTCCGTAGATAAATAGGGTCGGGGCTGTGTTCCGTCATTAATGGGTTTGGACCTCAAAATTTAGGGTTTCGTGTAAAATTTCATTTAATTGAAACCTCGCGTATTAAAGTCGGATTATTATGCGTTTAACTTTCTTTGTCACGCAACGTTAGTGTTTATAGCGATATTCCTAATTTAATCTGCGTGTGACCATTTTCCGTTAAATGTTTAATCTCGCAACTTTGGGTTAAATTCCTTATTGTGTGATGTTTATGCTTAATTGATTATGCTCGATTAATTGCTTTCGAGCCTTAACTCTAATTAGTAGTTGTTTCGATCCGTGTGGTGGAATGCGATCCCGATCCTCGCTTTACTTTTGTGTAGAGTAACTTATTCTTTTCTTTTTCCACCATAACCACCCATCACCTTTTCATTTATTTATTTGACACTTTTATTCCAGAAGTAATTAAATAATTAAAATCTAAAATTCAATCACTCCCTGTGGATTTCTTACGATACCCGACTTACCGCTGTG
The DNA here is from genome assembly GCA_949130495.1 of Sambucus nigra. Taxonomy (NCBI): domain Eukaryota; kingdom Viridiplantae; phylum Streptophyta; class Magnoliopsida; order Dipsacales; family Adoxaceae; genus Sambucus; species Sambucus nigra. The sequence continues at coordinate 184,624,692 of OX422210.1, forward strand.
CTTGCCTCGCAAGTGTAGTTGTAGTTTAGGTTTTTGCATTGAGTCGTCGAACCGATAACAACGATTTGCATATTACACGACGCATGGTTTGCGCTCCATCACCTACCCCAAAGAAATGGGTAGGCTGAGGCCTCCACCAAAATAATGCTCGATGGAATGAATAAAAGGTTAGAGAAGGAAAAAAGTTCTTGGGTGGACGAGCTTCCTCATTTCCTCTGGGCATATATAACAACACCCTGGAGGTCGATTAGGGAAATTCCCATCACCGTGGTTTATTGAATGGAAGCCATAATTACACTGGAAAGTGTTTTGCCGACCATGAAGAAATTTATTCCCGATAAACCTATAAATGAATAAATCATAAGGACTGATCGACTTGGCCAAAGGGTAAAGATAAAAACCCTTGATCAAACTAATATCCTATCAATAATAATTGTCCAAAAAGTACAACAAAGGCGTCAATCCGAGGAAGTTTTAGGTCCGATATCACGTCCTCACAAAGGTGATCGAAGACACTAAAATTCATCCGATGGCAAGTTAGGTCCTAGCTGGGAAGAACCCTTCAAAGTCATCAGATATAACCTCCAAGTTGCCAACTATCTGTAAATAATAGTGCAGGGATATTCCTAGGGCCTGGAGTGCGACCGATCTTAGAAAATTTTATATTAAAAAATGTTTTTCTTCTTTTTCCATGTTTTAAGTTTCTGTTTCTTGGATTATTTAAAGTTTAATTAATGAAATTTGTTTTCTTATTATTCCAAATGGCAGCCCATCTTTGTTAGTTCCAGATTACGATTATGGAAAAGCTACAATCATAAAAAAATTCAAATTTATCCAATCAAGTTTCGATTGCCACTTAGAATGCCTTAGTGAGATTACGTTTAATAAAATCTCAAGGTTACATATTTTCATATCTAATAAACATGGAAACATCAAGAATTTCCCAGGTAAGAAAAAGACCTACAGGGGATCCCTAGGCATTAAGTTTCATTACTTTGGTCGGATTAAATCATGAACGGGTGAATTTCCCTACGATCAGGTGGATTTTTATCACAGTTGGTCATAGGCCTAAGGCGGGGTGATGACACTTATCCTAAAAGGTAAGGAAACTTATGAAATATGCTCGAAATGAAAAATGGGAAAAGGAAAAATATGGAATTAAATAAGTAATTTCATTCAAAATACAGTAAAAACTACAAGTATACAGATAGGCGACATATAAAAATTGAGATATAAAAGGATGAATAAGTATTTCATCTTCGACATTTCATCCCCACATTCACTCTAGCACGATGACCATCATCTAAATCAGGATGAAACCCATTATCACTATTATGGTCGAGGACATAGTCCCTTATTAGTTAAATTGGAATGGCATATACATGGCCCCCTACACTCCTCACTGCTAAGAGAGGGAATACGAACAAATGGGCAGTTTACCTCGTACAAATGCCAAAATTTGGAGTTGTTAAGAACTCCCATGATGGCTAGCATATTTAGAAGTATGTTCTTATACTCTACCTGCTTAGATTCATCCAGTTATGGCAGAGCATCAATCCAACCTTGATATACCCCTCCAACCAGACTGCATGAGGTCCCTTATGAAATTATCTGAGTCTCATAATCATTTGGTATAAACTATTCTTAGACACCTAGTCCTCATTAAATGTTTTCTCAGTCTTACCGAGCTTTTACCTCAAAGAATTATTTTCTCTCCCTAAAAACTTATTAATGTTTGCCACATTTTTTATTTTGGCCCAAAGAGAAGTAACCACTGTAGCCTGCTCACAATAAGAGTTGGTCATCTTTTGGAGTGTCAATCAGACTGATAGGAACACTTCACGAGCTCGGCCAAAAGCTTCTCGACCAAGGATCAAGTCCAGATCTTCATCTTTTTAAACTACTGGCACCAACGCCAACTTGTCATTAGACTACAAAGACTAAAAAGAAAAGGCACTCATAAATGGGAATAAAAAGAAATCATTCACCAATAATCAAAAGGAATTAAAAAGAGAACAACATGGCCAAAATGAAACTTTTTCATTAAAGAACAAGGATGAGCAAACCCTTAGAATGCAAAATAAAAAAATACAAGAAAATACAAAAAATAAAAGGTCCTAAAGTTTATCTAACTAAGTTGTCCTTCCCTTTGTTGGGGTTTTATTCTTAAACTATGCATAACTTTTACTTTTAAGTAAATATATGCCAATTCATTTTGAAACAAGAATCATCGTTACGAGAATGCCTTATATATGGTTTAATTATATTGTAAACATGTCGCTCAATAGATCTCAATAAGAACTCCCATGAGTCGGTTTAGGGTTGATTACTAGGAGATCGGGATTTCGGTTCTATAACTATTAAACTTTCATAACCTATTTAGTAAGTTGAAATCCTATTAGAACGGTTGCGATGAAACCTAGTAGTTTATCTGAAGCTAGGGGAACCTGTTTGATGGTTCGAGATATTTTTCAAAAGTTTGACATAGGATTGTGATCGGTACATACTAGGAATGTATTAAATAGGGCCACCCATGATATTTGAGTCTAAGGGATATCTTGATTAGACTAAGACAATCTCACGTCAATTGCAAATAGTGCATAGATTCTTAATCCTGACAATTTTGAGGAATTAAATGCTTGAGAAAATGTCACTTTGACTGTTATGGGTGTGATCGGATTTTATATTGGGTCAAATAATCCCCTCATATTGGGAGACAGTTAAGTGAGTAGGTCTGAGATCATAATTCAGATTAATACTCGTCCAATTAATACCGTACCCTCATGATATAATTATATGCTTTGTTTCCAACAAGTAAAACTCGGACAGTGGATTATTTTATAATCTCGGTGGAGTAGAAAACTTGTTGTCTAAGAATCGAGGAATTAATTTGATGTGGTTAAAATCAATTAACATTAAATTCATTTGACCAAGCGGGCATCGAAAACCTAATGTGGGGAATCATATTATGTACCATAATCAACTTTGCAAATGTAGGGGGGCTTGAAGATAATCTCGAGATTAGAGATAATCCCCCAGCTAATACAATAGACTCAAGGGAATAAGGGAGCTCAGTGTGGCTCCCCATGGAGATCTTTCAGTGAAGTAACTCGACGAGAGGGCTCATCCTAAATCTTTGTTGTCTTACTTAGCCATGTTGTATCTTTTTACATTGACTACAAACTATAACGATTGTGATGATGTAACGATTATAGCGTTATTCAGTGTGAGGTTAAATGGTACTCGCGAGAGACCAGGCCTGGCTGGGCCTGGGACAACTTTCATTCTCTATCGGGAGACCTCATCGTGGGACCTTTAGAGGGACTTGGTTTGGAGGATTGAGAAGTGAGGCAGCATTGGGGCTTGTCCTAACCATCTTAGATAAACCTTGTAAAACACCAAAAGACCCTTGATTATGGAATCTTGGGTCGAGCAGCCTTAAGTGCCATCTTGCGTTGAGTTATGAATCAAATAGACCTCTACTTAATGTCACATCTACGTTAGGTGATGTCATTAGCCAGCTAAGCAATGTCAAAACTGCACTTGAGTAAACAATCGTGGTATTTGGGGCTGTCAGACAGTTGGTGAACCACCTCTGTGATGACAGCCCCCTGACGCACAGTGGTTAGGCAAAAGGCATATCTTAGCATTTAATGTTTCTAACGTGGAGCTGACTAGTACATTAGACATTTAATGTTTGTGACATAAAGTATGAGGGATGTCTTTCAAAACTGTGAAGGACTGGGGCACCTCAGGAGTGGTGTGAGGGGCTATTTATGGGCCTCAACCACTTATGAGGGGATAAAGGTTTTTTTATTATTCTTTCTAGAGAGTATTAGAGAGAAGAGATATTAGAGAGAAGTTATTGCAAACTAAAGCTTTTAATCACTCTCCATTGTCATTTATTACGAAGCTTTTAATAGGACTGGAGATCGTTGATGGTTCGTTGGTGTACTTGTCTGCATGTCAGGGTGTATCTAAGGTTCTTACTCCTCTCTCCCTATGAGTGAGTTTTTTATAAGTTTCCTTTATTGTTGTTTGAGTTATACACGAGTGTATTATGAGTCCAATCTATGTGTTGATCAAATACAATATCGCGTTTTTACTTGTGTGCATTGAATAGTTTCTAGATTATCATTTATAGCCATACCCATAGGGGTTACACCTCAACTAGTATTACCATACTCCCAGGCTATAAAAGGACTACCCTCCTACATTTGGCAACTTCGTTGGGGAGGTATTATTATAGAAGTGTGGCTCAGGATAATGTTAATCGCGCTATAGACTTTGATGTTATTTAATGCCAAGAAGAGCAAGCTGCGAGAGATCTCGAGGCATCAAGAGATGGGGTTCCTCGAGATGGGGTCCCTCGATTGGATGTGCCTCTAGTTCAAATGGCGAAGGAAGTCCCAAGGATAACACAAGCTTCCACGAGCACTGGGATGGGGCAAGCTCAAGTGGCCCTCTTCATGAGTAAGTTTAACGAGTTTTTATAGACTCTCGGTGCTTCAACGGTGTTGGGGGGATTCGATGCCAGCTCCTTCGTGATGCCAATGGTGGGTCCAATAGCCCCAATAAGTGCAGCTCCAACGAGAACTACCCCATCGAAAAAACTACCCACTCTTATTCTAACGATGGGTTCCCCAGTTATGACACGAGTTCCATCTATTGGGGTTACTCAAGGTGTAACGACTGTCCCACCAGTGGTCCCTCTGGCTATTCCCCTAACGATCGAGAAGACACTAGCGTTCGATTTGGAAGAGATGAGGAAAGATACGTAAAAAGAAATACTGAAGATGACAGTAACTTCCTCGTAATTAGCTGGCGAGGTGGAATTGTATGATGATTTTCGTACGCCCAATCCTCAAGAATACAATGATGAGCCCTATTTAAAGAACTACATTCCTCCCATCTTCGAAAAATACACTAGGAAGGAGAAAAACTCGAAGGAGCATATTAAATGCTTCATCGAATACCTGGGAGCTCATTGTAATAACAAGAAGCTTAGGTTGAGAGAGTTCTCCAAATTCGTGACTGATAAATCCTATACATGGTACTCCCATTTGGAGCCAAAAAGTATTTCAACATGGGAAGAGACGCACGTGCTATTTGTCCAGAAGTTCTTCCTGGCAGAAAATGAGTTTATATTGACTCAGTTAGGCAGGGAGAAGCAACGACCGGGGAAAGACGTGGTGGCATATGTGCAAAAATTCAGGAAGAGGTCACTCGATATGAGGGAGGAGGCCAAAGAGTCAAAACTGTTGGAGCTTTGCGTTGAAGGTTTTCTCCCATAATATATCTGTCACCTCATTAATGAAACACGCGAAGGAACTTTTGCATCATTTTTGAAAGAAACAAGAAATACATCATTAGTGGTTTGGCCAAACCCCGTCATAGTAGAGGGGTTGTTTAGGTAGCCGATACAACCCGTTGCAACACATGGCCAACCCCCATGGGTAGGTACGCCGACAGAAGTGAAGGTGCTCAGCATCCAAAGAAAGATAATAAGCACTACACCAAATCCTGCGAATGCTCACGCCCAGTGGGTCACGGCCCAAGTCCGCGACCAGCTCGTCGCGGACTTGGGCCGTGACCCACTCAATATTTGGCGTGACCATATTTATTACCACACTAAATTATTGTTGCTCGGGAAGTTATCACGGACTTATTCCGTGACCACTGTTGTCGCGGACTTGGGCCGTGACCAGGTCGTGATCATCTTGGTGCCAAACTCGCGCCAAAATTCCCTCCAAGTTTGATCGCGGGTGGGTCACGGCCCAAGTCCGTGACCCATGACATGATGACGAAGAGAATACACACATTGAGGGACAAGGCTTAGGGCCGTGACCATTTCTGGGTGTGGGTCACGCCTATGGGCCATGACCAAAGATCATTCAGGAAGCAGGGTTGATGTGAAGAGGGTTGTGCATAGTGGGTCATGGATCTAGTCCGTGACCAGGTGTAAGTGGTGTGAGTCATGGCTATTGGCCGTGACCAATACTCAAGCAGGTAGTAGGGTGGAAAAGGGTCATTAATGGGGGGTCACGGCTCTAATCCGTGACCAGGTGCGAGCCAGAAGTACCCTAGTTTCATTTATTGGTCGCGCGCTTTGTGGGTCACGGCTCTAGGCCATGACCAGATTAATGATTTAATAAATAAAACGTTGGTTAGTCATTTGCAATTTGTAAGGGCTGTGTATCGGGGCTAAGGTATTTCATGCGATTTGGTGTCATTTCTAAGGGCTAAGCGATTTCAATTGGATTTCATTGGGATTAACCCCTGGTATGTATAGATTTCTTTTCATTTCATTTGGATTTCGTGATTTCCATTCAAAGCCCTAAGTTTTATGTGTGTATGTGTAGATTTATGTTTGTATCTGTGTGTGTATCACTACACCAAATCAGCCGAATTGTCAAGGTCATTGACCTTGACATATCCAACTTGTCAAGGTCAATGACCGTGACATTTCGAGGTGAGACAACTTTTTTTGTTCCGGTCGTGTCACGGTCGTGTCGCTGTCAATGACCGTGACACGTTTGTCACGGTTTATAACCGTGACAAATCCGTGACCCTTTTTAAAAAAAATTGTCACGGTCAATGACCGTGACAATTCTGGACATAATTTAAAAAAAATCTGCTGGGCAGTATGGCCACTGCCACTGCCCAGCAGTATATTTGTACCTATTATAGCAATGTTGTACCTGTTCCAAACATCGTATATCCAAACAAACTAAAGATAATGCAAATATATATTCATGACGATATAATCCAAATATTCAAAATAGAAATAATATACATGACGATATAATCCAAATATAATTAAAATGGGCAAACTTAAAAATAATGTTACTACATGTCTTGGTTAAAACTAAGGAGGTGAGTAGGCCACACGACATACGAATTGACACACCCACTAATATACGTCGTGCCACATTGTTTGTGCAATCACAATAGGGAGTTCTCCTTCCCGGGTATGACATGCGTGACGAGCACCCTGGACTCCATCTCTTGAAGCACACGTCCATGGACTATTCCACCCTCGACGATATTCGGGTCCCTCAACCCCCTCCCTATCCGCTGGACATCAAATACATCCAATATGAACACGCTCGGCCAACCAAGTGTCGACAATGGTCTGTTGAAGGGTGCCAAATAGGGAAGTGGATCATCGAAGTACGAACGTGTTGGTGATGAAGCAGCGAGGTCCACATCCTCGTCATCCTGCGCCTCGTCCTCTCGCACCTCCTCCTCCACCGCCTTCTCCTTCCCTTTCCCTTTCCCTTTACGGTCTTCGCCTAATGTACGCTTCATGAATGCGTACATATCTTGGACCTTCGCCTCCAAACGGGACAGCTTCGCGTCGTGTGAATCCACCGTTCGAGCCAACCCGGTGTCGCTCGTCTCCAATCCGATGATCCTAGATTTGGCCACCCGCAAGCTCACCCCCCTTGTCCTCCCCTTGCGATCAGAGCCAAGAACTTGGCTGAGTGCATCTGTGGACAAAGATGCCTTGTCGGCATCAGACTGCGACTCATGCACTTCCTTAAGCTTTGCCTGAAACGACAAAAAGCACATGATTAGTAAAATAAGTAAACTAAAAAATTATAACGTAATTAACAAAAATTAAACTGTCGGATTACTTACAATCGTGGTCGCGATGCTCCGGGACACCTCCTTGTCCTTGTCCTTGTCCTTCCCCTTCTTTGTCCGAAGAGCTACATAAGTACTGAGCCTATGTGGCTTACCCCCTGGCCCACTCCCTACCCCCTGAAATAAAATAAAGTAAAGTAAAATTAGTATCGGCCCCGCAAAGTAAAATAATGAAGAATAATATATTTCTGTAGTTATAGAAAAATTAAATCTTACCTGCATCCTATGCTCCACCTCGGCATAAGAGGTCCGGTCGGAGTAGTGCACGTCCGTCTTTTTTGCCCGATTTTCCCTCCACGATTGGCGAGATGCCAATTGTCGATCCTCGATCTCATTGTTAATGAACTTCTGCCATTGTGCCAATGAGATCGGCTCCTTGGGGGGGACAGATTCACGCCATTGGATAATCGACTCCCGTGTTTTCCCAAAGTACCGTGCCCGCATATTTTTTTTCCATGACTTGAGTTGCTCCCTAATCTGCTCCAACACGGGATCGCGTAGCTTTGGATCCAAGTTGAATTGTTCCTGTCCAACAAATACAATGTTAGTTGTGAATAAATATAAATATAAATATAAATATAAATATAAATATAAATATAAATATAAATATAAATATAAATATAAATATAAATATAAATATAAATATAAATATAAAATCGAAATTGAAATTGAAATTGAAATTGAAATTGAAATTGAAATTGAAATTGAAATTGAAATATATTACCTGTAGTGCCGCCCAAACAGCTAACTTGAGCTCATATGGCACCTCCTTCCAACTCATAAACCCCGGGCCGATAACCGTCTTTAGCAGCTCGAGGGATCTCGCTAATAGCTCCGATTTGTTCTCAACGGTAATCCCAAATTTTCCATATTTGGGGAGCCTAGGGGCGGAGGAGCCCTCGTCGCCTCCGCTACCACCGAGCCCAGACGACATCATCATAAACATCATCATCATCTTCGCCTTAATATCTGAAGGAGACATTTTTGCTGTAAAAAAATGTTATTAGTACAGATAAAAAAAATGTTAATAGTACACATACACACACCCATACCCCACCCCCACCACACACGCACACGTCATGCCACTTTTAAAACTAACCAACCCAACATTTCATCAATTAAACTAACAATTAAAGTATACAACTATTAATTTACTAATTTACAATGATGGACAATCCCACTTTCATATGAAATTGGCACTAATTATTAATTTACTTTCATCTAAAACTATAAAATTAAAATTACAATTAAAGCTATACAATTTCTTAATTAAAGATATACAATTGTTAAAATTGCCCCTCCACACCCCCCACACCCCACCCCCACCCCCACCCCCACCACACCCCTTGCCCCCCTCCCCCCGCCACGCACACACCTACGCACACACACACACACACACACCCCACCCCCCACCCCACCCCTCCCCCCACCACGACCGTGACAACTACATTTGTCATGACCTTGTCACGGTCAATGACCGTGACAACTCTTTGTCACGGTCGTGTTAAGGTCAATGACCGTGAAACAAAACGCGTGTTTTATCATCTTATTCATTGCACGATCTTTTATCATCATCTTATCTGTATATTCATTGCAATTATCTACTTCTTTAATCCTTTATCTTTATATTTATTCTTTGATATTCTTTTATATTTCAAAAGTCTCTTATCCTCATTATATTTTATCACAATATGCATATCTTATAAGAGAGTCGGGTTTGGCATGAATAATTTGTAATGAAGTCTAGAACGAATCTTACTAAATCAATTGGGGTATTTTCATATTTTTATTACTTTATTAATTTATTGTTTATCAATAAAATTATGACATGAGATAATTATAATTGGAGCATAAATTTCATTATCATAAAGGGATAAATCCAACCAAGTACAGAGATTCTACAAATTAAAGTGAGAATTAAATTTAGGACTTTCTAACAACATGCATGTGTATGGATTCTACATAGTTGGGCACGAAAGTAACTAATGATATTCCTAAAAACATACAATTGGCAACATTTTGTGAATTTACTAAACTTTATATAATATTATCAAATTCTGTTAAAAAATTATCTAGGGTTTTACCTAATTGAATTAATTTCATGAATAAAATTATTATCAATTTAAATATTTATATAATTAAATTTAACATATGAATTCTAGAACTTTTCTAACAATTACACAATTCTAACTATCACTAACCTTTCATTCATACTAAGTTTTACATAGTTTCTAACATTTACACAATTCTAACTATCACCCCCTTCCCCCCTCCCCCACCACACACCACCACACACATATATACACACACATACACACATACATATACACACATATATATACACACATACACATACACATACATATAGAAATGAAAGAGAAAGAGAGAAAAAAAATATACCTTAGAGAGAGAGAGAGCAGAAATCGCTTAGAGAGAGAGAGAGGGGGAAAATCAAAACTCGCTTAGAGAGAGAGAGAGAGAGAGAGAGAGAGAGAGCAGAATCCTAGGGCTTTTTTTACTGCAAAAGTTGTCACGGTCGTGTCAAGGTCATTGACCGTGACACAAATCTCGCGTTTTGTGTCACGGTCATTGACCTTGACACGACCGTGACAAATAATTGTCACGGTCAATGACCGTGACAAGTCCGTGACAAGTAAATTTGTCACGGCCTTGCCACGGTCAATGACCGTGACAATTATTTGTCACGGTCGTGTTAAGGTCAATGACCGTGACACAAAACGCGAGATTTGTGTCACGGTCAATGACCTTGACAAGGGTGGCCAGCTGAAAGGTGACAATTTGGCCATTTTGGTGTAGTGTATGTATTGATTTATGTTTATATAGATTTATGTTTGTATGTGTGTGTGTATGTATTGATTTATGTTTATATGTATGTGTATGCATAGATTTATGTGTATATGTATGTTTATGTGTGTAACTATGAACAAATAAATTATTTTTTTGTCAATAAACCCTAGATTTATGTGTATATGTATGTTTATGTGTGTGTATGTATAGATTGTTTGTGTGTCTATGTATAGATTTATGTCAAAAAAAATATTAAGGTCTAGTAAACCCTAAATTGTATCTGTGTGTATGTATAGATTATGTCAATAAACCTTAGATTGTATGTGTGTGTATGTATAGATTATGCCAATAAACCCTAGATTATATGTGTGTGTGTATTTTTTTTTGACAAAATATAATTAAATGGATTTTTAAGGAGTAAAAGAATTTACATCCACCTTGTCGTGATTTTATTGGGGGTTATATGCGTGCCACATATTATATTGGGTGTTATATACATGTCGTGATTTTTTGCACTATAGTGAGATATTGTTGGCTTGGTTGTTGGATACTATGTTGAATTTATTGAATTGATACTAGTGCCGATAAATGTATATGTTATTAAATTTGTTGGGTGTGCTCTTGATTTGCCTATGAAAAAGTATATCACATATGCTTGTCTTGTTTATGTGTATATGCATGTTTAAACTCTCATAACTTTCAAACCTAAACCTTAATAGCAGGACTCGTATTCATGCCCTCGTATACATTTCTCAAGAAAAATGAGTCACGGTGATAAATACTGTCAACAAGAGTGGGAGAGGTTGCAATTAGACCGCACACATAACTCTTTTATTAGCGTGCGTCATATAAAGGGTACTCCTATTTATAGGTACGGAAATAAAAAGATCGAACAATTTAACTACCTTGTAAATCATGGATTTGATATCCAGCAAGATTACTTGTTCGATCGTATTCTATTTTCTCTAACAGAAAACTGGGATGACGTTATACAAAATATATTTCACACACATAATCCCGACATAGCCCTGACCTTGGTTACGTTGTTGGAGAAGGCGGAAAAAAAATCCACCCGTTATGGATACAACTGCGTACAGAGAGCATTGAAATAGACTGTGATGTCTCGCGCCACATGCACGTAAAATTAAATCTTGCCAACAAGTTGAGAAATAGGGGATTCCGAGTTCATGTCACTGACATCTACACATCAGTCATAGATACCCTTCCTTCTAGTTGGCCACGTGCAAAAATTCATAGGTTCTTAAAAACTAATACCGAATGGATGGAGATCAGACACATTGAACTTATTCTAAAGTCTTACTTTGAAAAGGTATCTATCTATCTATATATATAAAACTAATTAAGCTTGATTAATTAGTTATAATTTCATATTAATATAATTATTTAGTCACTTATATTTTTTAATTTTTGTAGATAATGTCGAGAGGAAACAACCCAAGGGTACCAAGTGCCGATGTGACACCATAACGAGGTTCACCATCTCGTGCAGAACCCGAATTCTCAACACCAATGGCTGAGCAATTCACAACTCCAACAATGGTTCACTCCTCACCAAGTCCAACTCCAAGTGCTCCTACGCCCCAATCCAGCACTCCCGTTGCTTTAACGCCCCCATCCAACACTCATGATGCCTCCCGCTCAAATGAAAAGAAGCCTATTGGCTTCTCCCTTCTCGGGAATAACCCGACGGGTGATAGGAATGATGTGCTGAACTTTAAAGCCCGGTGTTTGTCGCTGGGAAAAATGAATGTGGGAGTCGGTGGACTAGACAATTGGAACCTTGTTGATCAAGCTGTCAAAGATGACATACATGACCAACTTTGCAAGCATTTCTCATTTCCTGACCGTTCCAAGAATAAGGTTCTATCTCGGGTTGCTGAAGGATTGAGGACATACAGGAGAAACCTTCAGAAGAAACATTTCCCGAAAGAGGCAGCGAGCTCAGATATTTTGGCTTTGAAAGAAAAAGTGCCTCCCAATGTTAAAATGTCGGTGGATCAGTGGAATAAGTTTTTGGAGAATGAGGCGAAGGAAAAAAATTTGGTCCAGAGGGAGCAAAACAAAAAAAATAGGGCACAAAAAACAGATATCCATAGGCTGGGATCCAAATCATATGAGGATTTGAAGAATGAATGGGAGAGTAGGACAAAAGATGGTCCAGATGCCGGTAAACACCCAAATCGATCCAACTTATTCCTTCATGCTCGACGGGACAAAGATAATAAATTCCCGCTGCACTTGGCTAAGACACTGGAATCAATAGAGGCCATCAGCAGTCAATCAGATTCGAGCCCTACTGATGACTTTGACCTTGAAAATGATGCCCTCACTAAGACCTTTGGAAAGGACAAAAGGGGGAGGACGAGAGGTGTCGGCTCACATATGCCAAAAACAAAACTTTAACACATTGAACCTCTTGTGGACGATCTTTCTTCGGTCAAGAATTGTATCTCATCCCAAAAGGAGCACCAGTTGAAGATCGATGGGGATGTCCATGAGATTAAAAATTCCCTGGGATTATTGACAAATCAAATTGGGAAACTTGTGAATATTTTTGGAAGTTATAGGCCCCCAATGACTCCTCAAGGTTACCCTTACCCTACTCCTACTCAAGGTTTCACACATCCTTCCCCTCCAGCATTCCCCTCTCAAATGACTCATCCTCCAACATTCCCCTCCCCTGCACCTCCGCCAATCACGGGGCTCGGATCATCGTCAACAACTCACAGTGACTATGGGGAAGAGTACTATATCAAGGACATGAGCAATTCGAGGTTTGTTGGCGTGTACATACTCATCTCCAGGGTTCCTGGAACTCTAGTACATCACCGACCATTGGAGAAGGATGAGGCTAAAATAATGGTCGATGAAATATACAACGGCTGCGGAGATGTACCTGTGTACGTTAACAGCGAGGATGGGATGGAATTGAGGAATTATGCAAAATCTTTTATTACTTGGACACTTTATCTATTGGCCAAGATTTAATAATATTTTATTTCGTTTCAGTTGTAATAACTTTTTTTTGTTTTAGTTGTAAGAATATTGGTTTTGCTTCAGTTGGAATGATATTTTTTTTGTTTCAGTTGTAAGAATATTGGTTTTGTTTAGTTTGGAATGATATTTTTTTTGTTTCAGTCGTAAGAATATTCTTTTTATTTCAGTTGTAATAATATTTTTTGACCTATTACCACATGACTGAAATTTGAAGATTATTACATGGATTTCCCACAATACAAAGAGTGGATGGGAGAGACTAATCGGATATCAATTAATCATGTAAAGGGCGTTCATGAATTTGTTAAATACGCTTCCAAAAATCTTAAAAGTGAGAAGATTCCGTGTTCGTGCACTCATTGTATTAACGAAAAATATAAGTCATTGGAAGTTGTTGAGTTGCATTTACTAAAGTGGGGAATCTGTCAAGACTATATAATATGGACATACCATGGTGAAAAAGTTGTACCTTATGTTCCAGAAGAATTACTGGGAGTCGTCCGTGTAACGAAACCTCAAGGAGTAGAAGTGGTACATGATTCACCAACACATCGTCCATTGACCGACTTAATTGATGATGCTTACGGACTCCACAACCAACAAAACCACCAACCTATGGATACAAATAATACGGATTATGACCAAGTAAATGAACAAATTGATGCTGAACTACTAGGAGATCGGGAATACATACGGTTGAAAGTCGATGCGGCTAGACCGTTGTATACAGATTATGATAAAGATCACTCGGTATTATATGCAATGATTGGTTTGCATAATTTGAAGAGTCAATTTGGTTTGTCTAGAAACAGCGTAACCGGAATTCTTAAGTGGGTTAAAGAAATTCTCCCAAAAGAGAACATGTTACCAGACAATTATCCTATCATGAAGAAGAGTTTGAAGGGTTTAGGTTTGAAATACAAATCTATTCATGCTTGCAGGTATGATTACATAGTGTATCGGAATGAGCACGAAGAGAAGGATGAATGTCCTCTATGCAGTGAGCCTAGATATATGGTTTGTGAGAATGGAAATGGCAAACATGCAAAAAATCGCAAGTGCTCGCAAGTCCCACAAAAGGTTTTGAAGTATTTTCCACTTGGGCCACAGTTAAAACATTTTTTTACTGTACCGTGGATAGCGGAGGCCATGACATGGCATGCTCGATGCGAGGTGGGTGGGAATTTGATGCGTCATCCGATTGATTCACTCATCTGGAAAATTTCAAATGCACAACACCATGAATTTGCAAAGGAACCGCACAACGTTCGTCTTGCAATCTCAACCGATGGGTTTAACCCTTTCGGTAATTTAAGTATTAGTCAGAGTTATTGGCCAGTTCTTATGGCGCCTTTAAGTCTTCCTCCGACATTATGCATGAGAAAGGAGTTCACATTGTTATCTCTGTTGATACCCAGGCCGAAGGCTCCCAGTGATGATATTGATATATTCTTAGCACCATTAATCGAAGAACTTAAAGAGTTGTGGGATAAAGGCGTGGCGGCGTTCGATTCTCATAAGGGTGAAGAGTTCACACTTAAAGCAATGGTGATGTGGGCGATCCACGATCTTCCTGCTTACGGGACCTTGTCCAGTTGTAATGTTCATGCTTATTATGGATGTACCATATGAGGGGAGGAAACTGAAGCCTGTTGGTTAAAACATAGTGGTAAGTTGAGTTACACGGGTCATCGTAGATTTTTGCCGACCACTCACCCTTTTAGGAACGACAAGTCTAACTTTTTGCCTGTCGGTCACGAGCGAAGAACGCCACCTATTCTACTTTCTGGTCAGTAAATTAAGGAGAAGGCGGTGGCTGCGACTGCGGGGAATAGGTACGTAGGCAAACACCCCCAGTTTGTAAACCTAAAGCGTAAAGCTAGGGAGGATCCGAACGACCCTAGTAAAGCGAAGCCATGGTCCAGGCGATCAATATTTTTTGATTTGCCGTATTGGAAAGATCATCGTGTAAGGCATATAATTGATGTGATGCACACAGAGAAGAATATTGCAGAACATTTGATAGGAACATGTCTGGGTGGATCTCATTCCAAAGATGGAGAGCGTGCCCGCCGAGATCTACAGGATATGAAAATAAAGAAGACACTGTGGTTAAAAAATGATCCAATGACAGGAAGAATTTCTATCCCCCCGAGTGCTTTCACTTTGACTACTAGTGAGAAGAAGATCCTCTTAGACACGTTGTTCAACTTGAAGACTCCAACCGATTATTCTGGTAATTTACGTAGGGTAGTAATCTACCAAGAAAATGACTTGAAACAGTGCAAGTCTCACGACTGGCACATAATCATCCAATTAATCCTGTTGTTATTTCGGCATTGCTTCTCTGAACACAAAGATCTCTGTCGGGTAATTATGCAAATTAGTTTGTGTTTTACCCTACTTTGTGCAAAAGTGGTAAACAGAAGGCACATTAAAGCTGCGAAATCAACTTTAGCCGAGGCAGTTTGTGTATTAGAGAAATATTTTCCTTCATCATTCTTCGATATCAGTATCCACCTGCTTGTGCATTTATGCGATGAAGCTTTATTATGTGGTCCCGTGAGGTATCGTTGGATGTATCCTTTTGAGCGCTTGATGAAAACCTTCAAAGATTATGTAAAGAATACACGGTATATTGGAGGGTCAATTGCTGAAGAATACGTAACGGTGGAATCATCGCTATATGCTAGGGAATATATGCCAGAACAATAGGTGAGGAGGTTTAATCCTCGTGGAGAACGAGTGATAGAGGAACCTGGAGAGTTTGAGGACAAATTATCGTTTGGGAACCCTAAAGAGGTGAAACTCACAAACCTACAATACGAGCAAGCAACTCGTCATATCTTCGAATCGCAAGATGAAGTCCAAGACTGGAGAGAGTGAGTATCTACTGAATTATTCTTCTTTGATTATATGTATTTTTTATTTTATGATCTAAACTCTATAATTTTTCGGTAGGAAGTACGAGAACGAAATTATCCAAAATCAAAGGAGAAATTGGACGACAACTGACTTTAGGGCATGGGTGTCAAAAGAGGTACTTTTCACATCTTATGTGTGCGGTTATTTATTCATGTGTGGTAAAAACATGCCCTAATACAAATTCATTAATAAATGCAGCTTCTAAAAAGAGGTGATGTCTCTTCCAGACTTGCACGCCTAGCAAAAGGTCCTGGTTTTCGTGCAAAAGAGTTTAAGAAATTACGCACCAACGGTTTTGATTTCATTTCATATCCATATGAGGAAAAACTTTTGACGCAAAACAGTGGAATATCAATTTCTGCCTTGACCACCTGTATCGCTAGCAAAAATGATAAAAATCCAAAGAATACGGTGCTAACCTATTATGGTATAATTCAACAAATCCTAGAACTTGATTACTTAGATTTCACAGAAACCGTATTCTATTGTGATTGGGTAAAGGTGGAGGATACAACGAATGCTTGCAAAGTTGATCCCGACTCCAAACTTATTATGTTAGATTTATCAAAGATGAAGACTAAAGACCGCATAGTCGATGAGCCTTTTATTTGTGCCTTTCATAATGTAAAGAAGGTATTCTACTCGAAGTGCATAAATGATGGCAATTGGTCTATTGTTGTGCATGCACCAAAGGGTATGACTACTGAAGTAGAAGCATTAAAGGCTCCAAAAGAGTTCCAGTCAGCTCTTGATGACAACCCTAATTTGAAGGATCTTTTAGTTGATTTAGAGGAAGATTGAGTATCAAAATATTATTTTATCCTCATCAATCTTATTTGTATCCTATTATGATATTGACATTGTATTAGCACTTTACATTAATTTATGAATTTCATCTACTTTTAAGTGTAATGTCCCACTATTTGTGCAAATGTTAGGTGATTTATCGGTTGTTTTGTTTAGAATAGATATGTTTTCATTTATTTATCTCTATCGTTTGGCTTTAGAGGGCAAAAACCCGAAACAGCCCTCGAACGGTCCCGTGAGGCCCCGTGGGTGGTACCAACACCTCCCAGAGGACCAATGTAACTCGTAGGCACAGTGAGTGACGAAAGAACTAGCCCTGGTTTTCTTCCTTTGGTTTTGAATTTGATTTTTTGGTTCTACCATTTTTTAATTGAACATAACTGTTTGCAAAAAATTCATTATTTTTTCACTGTCATAGGATACATTGATGTTGGGGTCGAACTACTATCAAACATAATTTGAAATTGCATCGCGGCTGGCATAGAGAAGGTTCTGATTGGTGTTGGGTGTAACAAAATATCCAGGTAATGGATAGACCTGTGATGAACTTTATTTTAAGGTTAAATATGCATTGATTCAATTTTTTAATTATTTTGGGTTTGGATCCTATTTATGTCTAAACCTCGTAATTTTAAGTTTTTTGTGCCCCCTGTAGCTTGGGTATTGTTGGCGCATTTGTTTCTTGTCACTTCCAGTGGGGGGGGGGGGGGGGAGAACATAACTTTTGAACAAAGAATAGTTAGGGTGAACACTTGAAAAAGAAGTCATTATCCAACGGATTGCCACTTTCTAGGTTTAAGGCGCTCCCGGTTTGATTGTACGACGTAAATTTGCAAAAAACTAGACTTAAGCATAAAAACATGCCATCGAATGGTGAAAACGTAAAATAGTCACAAAACAGTCCCGTAAGAGTCATGAACACCTTGCACGGGATCAATGTAAATTGCAAGAACTGACCGTGTAGTCACGACGCTCCCGATTTGAGTGTATGACGTAAATTTGCAAAAAAATAAACTTAAGCATAAAAACATGTCATCGAAGGGTGAAAATGTAAAACAGCCTTAAAACGGTCCCGTAAGAGTCATGAACCCCTCGCACGGGACTAATGTGACTCGTAGGAACCGGCCGCGTAGTCACGGGGCTCCCTGTTTGAGTATATGACGTAAATTTTTAAAAAGTTAGACTTAAGCATAAAAACATGCCATCGAAGGGTGAAAATGTAAAATAGCCATAAAAGGGTCCGGTAAGAGTCACGAACACCTCGCACGGGATTAATGTAACTCATAGAAACCGACCGCGTAGTCACGGGGCTCCCGGTTAGAGTGTACGACGTAAATTTGCAAAAAAAATAGACTTGAGCATAAAAACATGCCATCGAAGGGTGAAAACGTACAACATGCACAAAATGGTCCCGTAAGAGTCACGAACAGCTCGCACGGCACCAATGTGACTCTTAGGAACCGACCGCGTAGTAACGGGGCTTCCGGATTGAGTCTACGACGTAAATTAGCAAAAAGTTAGACTTGCATGCCATCGAAGGGTGAAAACATAAAACAACCTTAAAACGGTCCCGTAAGAGTCACGAACACCTCGCACGGGACCAATGTAACTCGTAGGAACTGACCGCGTAGTCATGGCGCTCCCGGTTGGAGTGTACGACATAAATTTGTAAAAAATTAGACTAAAGCATAAAAGCATGCCTTAGAAGGATGAAAACATAAAAAAGCCACAAAACGGTACCGTAAGAGTCACGAACACCACACACGGGACCAATGTTAATAGTAGGAACCAAACGGGTAGTCACAAGGATCCCGGTTTGAGTATATGGCGTAAATTTGCAAAAAGTTAGAATTGAGAATAAAAAAGATGCCATCGAAGGGTGAAAACCTAAAACACCCACAAAACGGTCCCGCAAGAGTCACGAACATCTCGCACGGGACCAATGTAAGTCGTAGGAACCGACCGTGTAGTCACGGCGCTCCCGGATTGTGTGTGTACGTGTGTGCATGTTTGTGTGTGTGCGCGTGTGCGTGTGAGTGGGAAAGGGGGGAGGGGATGGGCAGGGGGCGCATGTGTGCGTGTGTGCATGTTTGTGTGTGTGCGCGTGTGCGAGTGGGGAAGGGGGAGGGGACGGGCAGGGGGCGCGTGTGTGCATGTGTGTGTGTGTTTGTGTGTGTGTGTGTGTGTGTGTGAGTTGGGAAGGGGGAGGGGACGGGGCATGTATGCATATATGCAATCTGCATATATGCATATGCATATATGTAGTGAGAGTGTGTGTGTGTGTGTGTGCGTGCATGTGTACGTGTGCGCGTGTGAGTGTGTGCATATTGGTGATAAAATCCAAAATAAAATAGAGAGTATACCTTATCTAGGGTGAATCCAAGAGTGGGATCTACAAAAAAAATCTCCTGACACTCATATTCAGTCATCTGATCCGTTACGGTTGCCTCCGGTTCCGGTATCACGTAGGACTTTATTTAAATAATTGTCACCTGAAAGAGAAATAACATATCAGAATTATATAATTATTAATATGAAACAAAATGAGAGGTTTAGAAATAAAACATACCATATGCTCAGTGCATCCTACTTATCAGGCCATCCATTACAACAGTGATGAGAAGCTTCACAGTGATAAATCATACTTGCTGAAACAAAAGATTCAACAAAAATATATTAAAACAAATTCGTGAGGTATACCTCATTTTTGGCAGCAACGTGAAACCCCCAATCCAAAAACTTAACAGATATGCCAGTGTATACATGTTTGTGTGTGTGTTTGTGTGCGCGTGTGTGCGTGTGTGAGTGGGAAAGGGGGGAGGGGACGGGGCAGGGGGCGGGGCGGGGCAGTGTTGCATATATATGCAGTTTCATCTGCATATATATGCAACTGCTACATATATATGCAGTGTATATATATGCAGACATATATATGCAATTGCTACATATATATACAGTGCATATATATGCAGGAATATATATGCAACTGCTGCATATATATGCAGTGGATATATATGCAACTGCTGCATATATATGAAACTATTGCTGCTGCATATATATGCAGTGTATATATATGCAACATATGCATATATATGCAGATGCCGCTTACAATCGACTTTTGATGAAGGTTTGCCTGCATATAGAACGCAAGTTCGCGTGCCAGGTCATCATTCACGTCCACCTCTTGCTCTAGGTCAATGTTAATAGATAGGTTGTGTATCCAATCCACGTTATCAGTAGACCATCCTTGTTGTATAGATCTAATAAATATTTATAATGTGCCTACCTCTATTCAAACTGTCCGAAATTGCACCCTTATTGTGACAAAGAAATCCACATTGACAGGGGGCTTTATCCTCCACATTTGCCGCCGTGGGTACATAATATCCCTCCTACCAATAAGCACCGAGGGTACGCTTATTTAAAGTAATGAAAAGTAATTATTTATCACTGAATCGAAATACCTGGAAAATAAAACCAAACAATCATGTCAAGTTTGCAATGGATTTGAAATCCTAAATGTTTTCGAGACTATCCAATATCCTAACCATCTGCAATAATTAAGGCTCTAAATCAATCAACCATCCATAACCGCGGGTGAAAGCTCGAAACAGCCCCCGAACGTTCCCGTGGGTAGCACCAAAACCTCCCACGGGACCAACGTAACTCGTAGGAACTGACCCCGCAGCCCCGGGTCTCCCGGTTTGAGAATACGACGGTAATTTGCGTATTTCTAGGCTTAGGCTTAAAAACTTGATGTTAGAGGGTAAAAACTAAAAACATCCCCCAAACGGCCACGTGGGTGGCACTAACACCTCCCACGGGACCAATGTAACTCGTAGGAACTGACCCCGCAGCCGTGGGTCTCCCGGTTTGAGAGTACTACGGTAATTTGCGTATTTCTAGACTTAGGCTTAAAAACATGGCGTTAGAAGGTGAAAACTCGAAACAGCCCCGGAATGGCCCCGTGGGTGGCACCAACACCTCCCACGGGACCAACGTAACTCGTAGGAACTGACCCCACAGCAGCGGGTCTCCCAGTTTGAGAGTACTACAGTAATTTGGATATTTCCAGACTTAGGCTTAAAAACATGGCGTTAGAAGGTGAAAATTCGAAATAGCCCCCGAACGGCCCCGTGGGTGGCACCAACACCTCTCATGGTTTCAACGTAACTCGTACGAACTGACCCCACAGCAGCGGGTCTCCCGGTTTGAAAGTACTACGATAATTTGCATATTTCTAGACTTAGGCTTAAAAACATGGCGTTAGAAGGTGAAAACTCGAAACAGCCCCCGAACGGCCCCGTGGGTGGCACCAACACCTCCCACGGGACCAACGTCACTCGTAGGAACTGACCCTGCAGCCGCGGGTCTCCCAATTTGAGAATACGACTGTAATTTGCTTATTTCTAGACTTAGGCTTAACAACATGGCGTTAGAGGGTGAAAACTCGAAACAGCTCCCGAACGGCCCCGTGGGTGGCACCAACACCTCCCACGGGACCAACGTAACTCGTAGTAACTGACCCCGCAGCCGCGGGTCTCCCGGTTTGATAATATGACGGTAATTTGCGTATTTCTAGACTTAGGCTTAAAAACATGGCATTAGAAGGAGAAAACTCAAAACAGCCCCCCGAACGGCCCCGTGGGTGGCACCAACACCTCCCACGGGACCAACGTAACTTGTAGGAACTGACCCCATAGCCGCGGGTCTCCCGATTTGAGAATACGACCGTAATTTGCTTATTTCTAGGCTTAGGCTTAAAAACATGACGTTAGAGGGTGAAAACTCGAAACAGCCCCCGAACGGCCCCGTGGGTGGCACCAACACCTCCCACGGGACCAACGTAACTCGTAGAACTGACCCCGCAGCCGCGGGTCTCCCGGTTTGAGAATATGACGGTAATTTGCGTATTTCTAGACTTAGGCTTAAAAACATGGCGTTAGAAGGTGAAAACTCAAAACAGCCCCCGAACGGCCCCGTGGGTGGCACCAACACCTCCCACGGGACCAACATAACTCATAGGAACTGACCCCGCAGCCGCGTGTCTCCCGGTTTGAGAATACGACGGTAATTTACGTATTTCTAGACTTAAGCAAAACATGGCATTAAAAGGTGAAAACTCGAAACAGCCCCCGAACGGCCCCGTGGGTGGCACCAACACCTCCCACGGGACCAACGTAACTCGTAGGAACTGACACCGCAGCCGCGGGTCTCCCGGTTTGAGAGTACTACGGTAATTTTCATATTTTTATACTTACGCTTAAAAACATGACGTTAGAGGGTGAAATCTCAAAACATCTCCTGAACGGCCCCGTGGGTGGCACCAACACCTCCCACGGGACCAACGTAACTCGTAGGAACTGACCCCGCAGCCGCGGGTCTCCCGGTTTGAGAATACGACGGTAATTTGCGTATTTCTAGACTTGGGCTTAAAAACATGGCGTTAGAAGGTGAAAACTCGAAACAGCCCCCGAATGGCCCGTGGGTGGCACCAACACCTCCCACGGGACCAACGTAACTCGTAGGAACTGACCCCATAGCAGCGGGTCTCCCGGTTTGAGAGTACTACGGTAATTTGCATATTTCTAGACTTAGGCTTAAAAACATGGCGTTAGAAGGTGAAAACTTGAAACAGCCCTCGAACGGCCCCGTGGGTGGCACCAACACCTCCCACGGGACCAACGTACTCGTAGGAACTGACCCCGCAGCCGCGGGACTCCCGGTTTTATAATACGACGATAATTTGCATATTTCTAGACTTAGGCTTAAAAACATGGTGTTAGTGGGTGGGAACTCGAAACATTGCCCGAACGGCTTCGGGGGTGGCACTAACACCTGCCATGGAGCCAATATGACTCATAAGAACTGACCGCACAGCCACGGGACTCCCGGTTTGAGAGTACGACGGTAATTTTCATATTTCTAAACTTAAGCAAAACATGGCGTTAGAGGGTGAGATCTCGAAACTGCCCCTGAACGACCCCGTAGGTGGCACCAACACCTCCCACGGGACCAATGTAACTCGTAGGAACTGACCCCGCAGCCGCGGGACTCCCGGTTTTAGAGTACGACGATAATTTGCATATTTCTAGACTTAGGCTTAAAAACATGGCGTTAGAGGGTGAAAACTCGAAACATCCCCCGAACGGCCCCGTGGGTGGCACCAACACCTCCCACGGGACCAACATAACTGGTAGGAACTGACCCCGCAGCCGCGGGTCTCCCGATTTGAGAATACGACGATAATTTGCGTATTTCTAGACTTAGGCTTAACAACATGGCGTTAGAGGGTGAAAACTCGAAACAGCCCCCGAACGGCCCCGTGGGTGGCACCAACACCTCCCACGGGATCAACGTAACTCGTAGGAACTGACCCCACAGCCGCGGGTCTCCCGATTTGAGAATAGGACGGTAATTTGCGTATTTCTAGACTTAGGCTTAAAAACATGGCGTTAAAAGGAGAAAACTCAAAACAGCCCCCCGAACGGCCCCGTGGGTGGCACCAACACCTCCCACGGGACCAACGTAACTCGTAGGAACTGACCCCATAGCCGCGGGTCTCCCGGTTTTAGAATACGACGATAATTTGCATATTTCTAGACTTAGGCTTAAAAACATGGCGTTAGTGGGTGGGAACTCGAAACAGCGCCCGAACGGCTTCGGGGGTGGCACCAACACCTGCCATGGAGCCAATATGACTCATAAGAACTGACCGCACAGGCATGAGACTCTCGGTTTGAGAGTACGATGGTAATTTGCATATTTCTAGACTTAAGCAAAACATGGCATTAGAGGGTGAGATCTTGAAACTGCCCCCGAACGACCCCGTGGGTGGCACCAACACCTCCCACGGGACCAATGTAACTCGTAGGAACTGACCCCGCAGCCGCGGGACTCCCGGTTTTAGAGTACGATGATAATTTGTATATTTATAGACTTAGGCTTGAAAACATGGCGTTAGAGGGTGAAAACTCGAAACATCCCCCGAAAGGCCCCGTGGGTGGCACCAACACCACCCACGGGACCAATGTAACTTGTAGGAACTGACCCCGCAGCCGCGGGACTCCCGGTTTGAGAATACGACGATAATTTGCATATTTATAGACTTAGGCTTAAAAACATGGCGTTAGAGGATGAGAACTCGAAACTGCCTCCGAACGTCCCCGTGGGTGGCACCAACACCTCCCACGGGACCAATGTAACTCGTAGGAACTGACCCCGTAGCCGCGGGACTCCCGGTTTGAGAATACGACAGTAATTTGCATATTTCTACTTGGTTACTGATAATTTTAACTCATATATGCAATTTTTCGGCTTGATTAAATTTTTTGTAAAACTACTTGGTTACTGATATTTTTTTTTATGTATCCCATCATTTGTAGGATTTTTGCACGCGGAACAAACGAAGGAGGCAATGGTCTACAGCATGAAGATTGTTTATAGGTTGTGGACATTCAGGATTTTAATTTTTGTGTTACAGCCGTGCGGGCTTTTATTGTTTAGTTTTATGGTCGTGCGGGCTTTTATTGTTTAGTTTTATGGCCGTGCGGGCTTTATAATAAGTAGGTTTTACATTTACAGGTTTTGGAATGTCTAGAAAATAGAGGAAACTCTGCCCAATTTTTTTTTGGTCTGTGAATAATTAAGACGTGTAATTTTTATAAGTTTGTATATATATTTGTTTATTAACAACGTTCTCGATTCACAATTTGTGATTTTTTTTATTGTTTTGCCAATAATAAATATTGGTAACACCTCGTACGCGTCAAACGTTACACGTAGCAACTGATAGTGCACTCACAGGACCCCCAATTTTAGGATTGGACCAAAAAAATACATTTTTTTTAAAATTGTAGTTAAATATGGTCATGGAATTTGTCCATGACCATTTTTATTTTTTCGTCACGCATAAAAATGGTCGCGGCCAAAGTCCGCGACCATTTTTTTCGTCACGGTTACGGGTCACGGCTTAGGGCCGCAACCAATTTTTTTGTCATGGTCGTGGGTCGCAGACTTTGGCCGCGACCAATTTATCACGGTTGTGGGTCACGGATCAGCGCCGCGATCAATTTTTTTTAATTTTTTTGTCACGGTCGTGTGTCGCGGACTTTGGCCGCGACCAATTTGTTACGGTTGTGGGTCACGAATCAGGGCCGCGACCAATTTTTTTTAAATTTTTTTATCACGGTCGTGGGTCGCGGACTTTGGCCGTGACCAATTTGTCACGGTTGTGGGTCACGGACCAGGGCCGCGACCCGTCACGACATGGGTCACGGCCTAAATCAGCGACCATCTGCCGTGACCTCTCTTGGCCGTGACCATTTTTTGGTCACGGACTTGGGCCGCGACCCACGAAAATGGTCACGCCCGAAATGGTCACGGCCCAAGTCCGCGACCCACAGCTTTGGTCAGGGATTTTGGCCGTGGCCAATCGCCAGTTTTGGTGTAGTGAAGAAAAAGTTTAGAAGAGATATATAAGACCCACCACCACTGTCTTGCACAGTTGAAGAGACTGTTAGTTACTACAATACCATGGTCCAAGGAGGAACATGGTACGAACCAATGGGCATTCTAACCGTGGAGCCAAATTCAGCAATGAGAGTTGATCCCAAGTATTATCAGATCCATCGAAAGGTGGGTCACCCAACGAATACTTATTTCAAGTTGAGGAAAATATCAGTAAACACAAGAAGATGGGTACTTTGCAGATCCCTCAAGAGAATGTAAATGTTAACCTCCTCCCACCACATGGTGCAAGTTTGGTGGTTGCCTATGATGATGAGGACGAACAAGAAGTGAGGGAATTGGAGTTCCAACGATAAGACTTTGAAGAAACTCTGGAAGATTGTACAAGGGGCATGGCCAATGTGATCATAGCCTACGATGAAGCAAGTGAGAGGGATGCGGAGGAGGTATACAACATGGAAGGGGAAGAAGTGGACCCAAGTTTAGAGTACCATCTGTTTCGTAGTCACCCAAGTTCTTGTGGTTCTACGACCAAGTGGGGATACCAAAGGAAAGATGTTTGGATATAACACAAGAAATTTTAGATATCGCAAGGAAGAACGCTGTACCCTCATTCAAATGGAAGGGGCCCATGGCCAGGCCGGTGAAAAAGTTCTTGTCCTAAGTAACTTTTAGTGATGCTGACTGGGTTGTGAGATTCCCACACAACAGGCCCATGTACGTGACCACAAACATCAACGGGGTAAGCTTTACAAGGGCCTTAATGGATGGGGGAGCATCAATCAACATCATGCCTATCAGTTCCTTCTGGATAGCCAACATTTAAGAGGAAAGATTAATAACAAATCCTTTTGTGATTTCTGGCTACGATAATCCATCGTCCAAGTCTATTGGATATGTGAATGTGGGGATTATGATTGGGAACCTTACCTCGCATATCAAGTTCCATGTGATTGAAATTTCCACTTCGTACCACCTGTTGATAGGGAGGGTATGGATGCACAACCAAGGTCTAGTCGCTTCGGCATATCACCAATGCACGAAGGCAAATGTTAAAGGTACTGAGATCATTATACGTGCCACAAAGAATCCTTTCACCACCGAAGAAGCTCATTTAGTTGACGTAACTTTTTACACGGAGCTAAAGGAAGATTCTAGGGTCCTGACAAGAAAGATGGAAGGTGCAAGAGTTCCCTCTATCAGAGAAAGGATGGGGCATATGAACAGACAAAGAGCGAAGGGACAAAAGGAAAAGCAGTAGCCGAAGAAATTCAATTGGTCGATCCTAAGAGGCAGAATCTCTCAAAGTAACTCAGGGATCGAATGAGGCCCATGATGGATCCGATGGAGCATCAGGTCCAACGACAGAGCGTGCTGAGCAGCTATTTAGGAGATAAATTAGCAGAAGCTTTGAGGAAAAGGAAGAGAAAAATGATTGTATGATGAGCAAGCAGTGCAAAAAGAAGATCACGAAGGATGGGAGAGTTATATACCTCCTCTAAGGGTGTGAGCGGGTAGTTGAAGGAGCTGATAAAGAGGCTAACCTGATATATGAATGCTTTTTAGTTGACCAGCAGGGGAAATGCATGGTCATTGATAACTCAAATATACAAGAGTTTATGGAGGATGTAGCTGAAGAACCAGACTAGATAATGGATTGCCTAAGCCCCTAGGTATAAGAGTTGGAACAGTTAAACCTGTCTTAAGAGGGAGACGATGCAAGGCCCATTTTTAATTCGAAGGACCTGAGCGTAGAGAAAAGAGGGACCTTAATGGAGTTGATTTGAGAGTTTATAGATGTCTTCATGTGGAAATACACAGAGATAGAGGGGCTAAACGAAGAGGTGAGTTGCCACAAGCTGAACGTTATGCCTTCAGCTATACCGGTGAATCAGGCCATAAGAACCTACAAGCCAGAGTTGGATTTGATGATTAATGAAGAGGTCCAACAGTTGCTAACATCCGAATTGATTGAGCCAATACAACCCACTTTGGCTGTCAATCATCTTCCTAGTAGGGAAGAAGGACAAGAACTAGATAATGATATGTATGGACTTTAGAGATCTGAATAGAGCTTGCCCAAAAGATGAGTTCCATCTACCCTTTATTGATAGCTTGATTGATGCAACGACAGGTCATGAAATGCATAGTTTCATGGATGGGTATGTGGGATACAACCAGATCAAGTTGGATCGAGTGACACAGAGAAGGCGACATTCAGGACCCCGTTAGGTGACTTAATGTACAAGGTGATTCCCTTCGGGTTAAAGAATGTCAGGGCAACATATAAAAGGAGAATGATGGCCATTTTCCATGATTTATTTCACAAGTTTTTAGAATTCTATGTGGATGGTTTGTCCCTCAAGTCAAAGAAAGAAGAATCCCATCTAGACGACTCGAGTAGGGTGTTCATTCGCTCCAGAAAATACAAGATGAAGATAAACCCACTAAAGTGTGCTTTCGGGGTAACAAGTGGGAAATTCCTAGGGTTCGTGGTAGATTAGCAGGGAGTACAGATGGACCAGGACAAGCAACGAGCAATCCTAGAAATTCCATGTCCAGGAACGATGAAGGAGCTCAAAAGTTTCCTCAGTAAAATATCCTATCTTAGGAGATTTATGCCAGGACTAGCCGAGATAGCTGACCCGTTGATGGAGTTGCTGTGAAAGGGTACAAAGTTCAAATGAGAGGAAGCTCACCAGGAGTCTTTAACCAAACTGAAGAAGTTGCTGACCTCTCCACTAGGTCAATCGGAGCACTCTTGACACATGAAGTTGATGGGAAAGAAAGTCCAGTCTACTACCTGAGCAGAATCATACATGGACTAGAGACAAGGTGTAGTAGTGTAGAAAGTCACTGCTTAGCCTTAGTTTTCGTAGCACAAAAACTTAGACATTACATGTTATATTTCATAATTCACATCGTGACAAATATAACCCAATTAAGTTTTTATTGGCAAGAATTATTTCAATTGGAAGAGCAACTAGGTGGTTTCTCATCCTTTCAGAATATGACTTGAAGTGTGTGGTTCCTCGCGCGATCAAGATCTAGGTAGATGAAGACTTATTGGCAATCTTTCCGTCTAGAGTATTTGAGCCACCCCGAGAGAACATCTCAGGGGATGACCTGCATTCAAACTTTCTGAAGGTCGATCATGAATAATGGATGATGCAATTCAATGGTTCTTTGGCAAAAAAGAAAGAAGGAGCATGGACTATCAAAGGCGTATGATAACTTGGTAAGACCAAGAAAGTTCGTTAAAGGAGACCTCGTTTTAAAAGCAGTCATGAAGCGCATCAGATGGCTCCCTCTCCCTAAGTTTTCTGCGGATTGGGAGGGACCTTTCATTGTGAAGGAGGCTCACAATTTAGGTTACTGCTTAATTTCAAAGATGGAAGAAGATAAACTATTCAAGATTAATAGCAAATAGTTTAAGGTCTATCACGTATAAGCAAGTAACCTTAGAATAAAGATATATTTCGCTTCCGTGTATATTCAAATCATTTTGAAGTTATATCTATTATTGTAACTAGAGTTTGATTGAAGATTGTAAGAGTTCTAATCTATGAAAGTAGTTATAACACAAAGAGATGATAAGACAAATGAGTTTCTCTTTCATTCATATACTTGGAAATACATTACAAAATTGGGGACTACCGCCCAAGAATTACATATAAAGAAAGGGAAATTTTTTAAAAGGCTTTGTGAGTCATTAGCCTAAGAGGAACCACAAGTCTGGGGAAGAAAGTAATCCCCAGGTAAACTCAAAGAGGCTTCGATACATGTTCTCTAGGTGCTGATAGAAACCTCGAGTCTTTGTTGGACTTGGACACGCTCAATGAGTAGTTTTTCTCATTTCAGCTTGGCAGCACGAAGAGACTCTTCGACGGCTTGGACCTCTCGATCTGCTTCTTCCAGCAATGGCACCAACTCATCCAACCTTGCTTCCTTAGTCGGTTGGTCCTCCAGATGCTTATAAAATACTGCCCTATGGTTAACCAACTGATGTCTCTTTAAAGTTTTCAAGTGACCGATCAACAAGTCGAATTGAAAGCCATTTTTACGCAACTTTTTCAAGCTTCCCAAGTATTTATTGATGAGAGGCCAGGTGAGGTTTGAAGTCTGGGTGTTCAAAATCTCTGCAATAAACATTGCCATGCCTTGGAGTCTGAAACCCATCACGGCTATGTTTAAATGGATGCAATCGATCGTAAAAGTATGGGGATGGAGGGTTACAATTTGTTCTATAATGGCACAGTTAGACAATGGGACCTGGGGAGATTGACGAAGCACCAGGAGTCAAAAATCATGAGGAACCATTATTGGAAGTGGAATCTCACAGCCAGACTCACTGTCAGCTGGAACATTAGTCGTTGAACCTTGGTCATTATGGATAGACTCCTCAGAACCAGTTGGTTCCCTATGGGGCTAGACAACAGGTGAAGGGATATGATGAGTTGTCTCTTCGAAAAGAAGGGACTCCCTAGAAATTCGAAGTCAGATAAAGGTAAGAATGAATTCAATATAAAAAATTCTTAACAAGTAATTTTCATTGTTAAGTCACCGTTATTGGTGGAGTTTGATAAAAAAATCTTAATAAGTGGTTTTCATTGTTAAGTCACCGTTATTGGTGGAGTTTGATAAAAAAATCTTAATATGTAGTTTTCATTGTTAAGTCACCGTTATTGGTGGAGTTTGATAAAAATCTTAACAAGTGGTTTTCATTGCTAAGTCACCGTTATTGGTGAAGTTTGATAAAAATCTTAACAAGTGTGTTCTCATGGTTAAGTCACCGTTATAGGTGGAGTTTAACGAAAAATCTTAACAAGTGAGTTTTCATTGTTAAGTCACCATTATGGTGGAGTTTGAAATTGAATTTCTTCTAGAAAGAGATTGGACTTGTCTAGATAAAAGACAAACATATGTAAGAAATGAGGAGGAAATGACGAAATACCTTAGCAACGGTTGGAGCAAGAATGGGAGATAGAGAAGAAGCTACAATGACGAGCACTGTAGGTGGAAAATTCATTTTCTCAGGAGCCTTCAGAGAACCCTCAGCCAGAGTAACCTCATCCAGAGGAACCTCAAATGAAGGAACCTTAACATTTAATAAAGCACCTAATTCAGTGAAGGGAACTAGGGCCAAGGTTTAGGGAGAACTCGAAGGAACCGTTCGATCTTCCACGGGTACATCAGCACTTGTATGGGCCGAATAAACATTGGGGTGAGAAAATGAACCAACGGTAGACTGAGTGATATGGGGAGCCACGAGTGAGATATCGGGATTAAACCAGGGGACAGCTGCACACAATGATGAAACGTTAGGCCTGGGTAACAAGGTTTAGCAAGGAGGAAAATATAAGAGGAGACTTTACCTCTGGAATATGTAAAAAGGGAGAAACCACAACGGTAGGGCTCATAAAAGGAAACAGGAGAATTGAGCTAAGGGTAGACATGGTCAAACCAGGGGCAGTTATAACCTAAAAGATCAAGAAAAAATGTGAGGGCTTAAAGAATAACTCATGAAGAGAAAATATAGTTGAGTCACAAATAATTGGTTACCTCTAGAGGATGAGAGGTAACTGGGACGATATCCAGAGGAACCATTGGAAGCATTGTTGGTGCAATAGAAGACGCTGGAGTTTCTTTTAGGGGTAGAACAACTTCAACGGACTCCTTCGAAGAACCATCCCTCCTGGAGGCCTCCTATGCTTGCTTGGAAGGAGAACGATGAGAATAGGCAAGTCCATACATGGGAGAACGGGGAGGAGTTGCATCGACAGAACTACTCCCAAAGCATCCTCCCACGAAAGGATTCACAGGAGGACTGGGTCTTTCTTCTTCAGCCTCATGCTCTAAGTTTCTAAGTGTTAAAAAAATGTCGTTTGCTAACGTGAAAATGAATAAGTGTGGAAAACATGCATACCTATGATTCAGGGAGAGAATGGGATGATATCACCATTGGCGAGGAAGGAGGGGAAGAAGCTGGTGAAGCCCTCTCGGTGGGATGCCGCTCAGCATCAGGACTATCATCCATCGTAATATCCTCAATAGCAGGAGTAGTTGGGGTGAGCTATACATCAGGAGACCATTTTTTCTGGGACTTAGTGCCAGAGACTTTTTCCTTGCACTAGGAGCACCAAGACTTAAGGGGATTCTTGAGCTCTTCCTTCTCTTTGATCCCCCCTCAGATAGATCTACCAAAATGGTGGGGAAAGCAACAGCAGGTGGAATGGCAGGATTGTGTCATTGAAACTCGGAGTTTATCCGTTCCACCTCATCTTGCACTTGCTTTTTCAATTCCCCACTTACTTCGGCAGACATCGAAGGAGGAGCGGAGGCAATAAGAAACGCATTGAAGGGAACTTGAGAAGAGGGTTGAGACTTAGACTTAGAAGAAGTTCCACTCTAAGAATCCCTCGCTCTCTTGGTCGGAGGCTTAGATGCTCCTTCGCCAAAATCCACACTGGTCGGGGCACCCTCACCAGAAACACCTTCAGAAGGGGCAGGCTGCTTGGGCGTTGGAGCTTTCTTGGACTCGGGGGTAGCAACGCGGATCATAGAGCAATAAGAATGAATCTCAGAGGGAGGATATTTGGAAGTTTGGCTCAGAGGGAACTCGACCCCAAGAACGGAATTACCTTTAATCCACAGCTCCAAGGCAGAACAAGAAAGAACTGGGGGATACACTAGAGGCCCCTAAATGAACTCAGAAAATTGGGCTAGCTGCTTTGGCTAGTACTATGTTGCAAATAGATAAGTCACATCCCCTCGCCTTCTGATATTGGGGATGGTGACTCACCCAGCCATCTTAGAACTGACCCCTATGCAGTAGTAGAAGTGTAGAAAGAGCAAGCCTCGTTAAATGTGACGTTGGGGAGGGATAGCTAAAAAATTGGGCGAGGGTCCCTTTAATAAAAAAATGAATTGGAAGTTGCACTGATTGGAGTTGTAGTGCTCACAGGTATATCCCCACTTGGTGTAAGAAGGAAGATACCCCAATGAGAATATAAGGACCACAGTCAGCGAAGGATCTTCAACGATGAGGTCCAAGGTACTTGGTTGGACCATCTTTCCTCCATGCTTGAAAAAATCCCAAGTGTGGAGGAAAACCTCATCTCCATAAGGCCTCATCACAAAGCAGTCAAGTTTGTTAATAATGAGAATCTACTCTTTACAACTGTATTTTTTATGGAAAATATATGAGCGAGGGGGCAGGACAGTTTCTCTAGAGGGAGGATGGATAGTTTTGGCTACTACTGCAGGGAAGCAAATGTAGAGGAAGCTCGTTAAGATTATGGCATTGGCAAAGTTGGTTAAGTTATAATGGCCAAGGAACCGTTCCATGTCTAAATGAGTCATGTCAAGCCAAGTATAGAGGGATCCTAAGGCCATTACCGCTAGAGGAAGCCTGATGCCCCTGGCCTAACGGATTGATATATTGATGAGGTCCCTTTGGGACTGGTCCTTGGGTTTCCCAGGCAACACAAAATGACATAGAATTACAAGAATGTAAGTTGGAAATTACGGGGATGTACCTTGGTCTTAGGCAGCAGCAGAAGAACCATCCTTAGAAGGGTCTTGGAAGAAGTAGATGATGAGAGTAATATACGTGGCCTTGTTGGATGAACCAATGCACCTTCGGTATATGCGATCCAACTCTGAGCGATCAACAGCCTCTTTGACATCTAGAGCTTTATCGGATTAAGGCACACTGCCTGTGGATTCGAGGCCTAAAAGCTCATAAACATCTTCCAGTGTAATAATAAACTCACTCCACGCAGCTGTGAAAGTGGGGGTGGTAACATTCCAGCGAGAGACCAAAACTTGGAGGGAAACATTGTTCTTTGAAAGAGTGAACTCTACAAATCAGTTAGCCCAATGTAACCCAACTATAGCAAGAGTCACATTGTGGGAGCTTTATATGTGAGCATTCCAAGAGGAGAAATGAGCAGGAGAGCCTTCAAGCCCCTCGAAATAAATTTGGGACCAAAGGAAGTCACCTCAATCAAGATGGAAATGCAGAGTTCCCTCTGGGGGAAGTAACCCCATTCAGCTGAATCCTCGTCTTCATCATCCAGAACCAAATAATCACACTTGGTGCTAAAAGTGCAAGTCAAAAATTAGAGACCGACGGTAAAAACATAGTTGCTCTTGGCGTGCAACAACCATGGCGGTAGCGCCCATAGTGGCAGCGGTAGCAGCAGCGGTAGCGGCACAATTTGGCTGAGCACTGGTGCCAAGAACCTTGGGAGTACCTACAGAGTCCATTTACAGATGGTGGTTAGAATAAAATCTCATGGGGAGGAAGAAAGAAGGGTTAAGTAAGATGGAACACAATCGCTAGAGGCGGTGAACAAGGCAAAGAAAGAAAGAAAGAAAGAAAGAAAGAACAAGAAGATAAGTTTGGTAACAATAGTGGTTTGATGTTTTTCTCTCTTTAAAGCCTCTGGGATTTTGAAGAAGACGAAGGTAAAGTAAATGAAAAATGGCTAAGTGTTTGAATAATAGTCGTTTGAATTTTTTAAGTTGGCTTTTGAGTTTCCCACCACCGCACGTGCAAAGCCGCCCTCAATAATTCCAAATGGACTCATGGCACTTCGAGGAGTGCCCTGGCAGTTGAAAATATAGCACCACATCATTAATGAAGTGACACATGGGGAATATAAAGGGTTTCTTTCAAAACAAGTTATGATTTTGGCGCCAGAATTTCTTGTCAGGCACATCAGATATCACACAATCCAGAGTCTGTTATTGTGGTTCAAAAAGCTACGATATCCCCTCACCACAAGTCCAAACGGGCTTGGACTCTGGCACAACAGGGATAATTTTTTGCTTTTCGAACAAATGAAATGATGATGCAGCACCGTCCAAATGAGGCAGTACCTTCAAATTGGGAGAATTTCCTTGGGACGATTTACAAGGGAGAATTTTAACTTTAGAGGAAAGGCACCACCCAATTAAGTTAAAAAAATCACGATGTCCTCTCGCCATAAACCCATTTAGGAGTTATCTCTGGCTTTGGTACATCAAGGATAATTTTACTTTTTGAACAAGACAAAACGAAGATGAATAGCTGAATGAGGACATACGGGAGAATGTTACCTTTTAAGTTTAGAACAGGTAATTAGCAGTTTCCTCAAGTGTTTTGGGAGAATTCCAATAGCTAAGGAAGAAGACTGAATGGTTAAGGCACAACGACCGAAAAAAGTTGCGATGTTACTTCGCCATTCGTCAAGGATTCGCAGCACTTTAGTTCAGGCACATCGGGGAGAATTTTACTTTTTCCTGGCAGTGATAACGGCATAAGTTGTAACGTACAATAATTTTTCCACAAATAGAAGGTTCATCGAATTGAGAAGTTTTCGTGCAAACATTTCTTGTTACCATAACAAATCTCTACACGGAGGGGCAAATGTAGGGGAGCTTAAAGATAATCTCGAGATTAGAGATAACCTCCCCAGCTAATACAACAGACTTAAGGGAATAAGGCAGCTCAGCGTGGTAGCCTATGGAGATCTTTCAGCGAAGAACTAGCTGAGAGGGCTCATCCTGAAGCTTTTTTTTCTTACTTACCCATGTTTATCCTTTTACATTGACTACAAACTATAATGATTGTAATGATGTAACGATTATAGCGCTATTTAGTGTGAGGTCAAACAGTACTCACGAGAGACTAGGCCTGGCAGGGCCTGGGAGAGCTTTCTTGCTCTATCATGAGACCTCACAGTGGGAACTTTAGAGGGACTTGGTTGGGAGGATTGAGAAGTGAGGTAGCATTGGGGCTTGTCCTGACCATATTAGATACACCTGGTAAAACACCGAAAGACCTTTGATCGTTGAATCTTGGGCGGAGCAGCCTTGAGTTCCATCGTGCATTGAGTTGTGAACCAAACAACCCTCTGCTTAATGTCGCATCTACCTTAGGTGATGTCACTAGCCAGCTAAGCAATGTCAAATCTGCACTTGAGTAAACCACTGTGGTATTTGGGGTTGTCAGACAGTTGGTGAGCCACCTCTGTGATGACAGCCCCCTGACGCACAGTGGTTAGGCAAAAGGCATGTCTTGGCATTTAATGTTTATGACGTGGAGATGACTATTCCATTAGGCATTTAATGTTTGTGACATAAAGTATGAGGGATGTCTTTCACAGCTGTGAAAGACTGAGGCACCTTGGGAGTGGCGTGAGGGGCTATTTATGGGCCTCAACCACTTCTGAGGGGATAAAGGTTTTTTGAGAATTCAGTCTAGAGAGTATTAGAGAGAAGAGATATCAGAGAGAAGTTATTTCAAACCAGAGCTTTTACTCACCCGCCATTATTATTTAGTATGAAGATTTTAATAAGACTAGAGATCTTGGAGGGTTGGTTGGTGTGTTTGGCTGCCTACCAGGGTGTATCTAGGGTGCTTACTCCTCTCTCCCTTTGACTGATTTGTTTCTGAGTTTCCTTTATTGTTGTTTGAGTTATACACGAGTGTATTGTGAGTCCAATCTGTGTGTTGATCAAATATAATATTATGTGTTTAGTTATGTCCATTGAAAAGATTCTGGAATATCATTTATAGCCATAACCATAGGGGTTACACCTCAACTAGTATTACCATACTCTCAGGCTACAAAGGGACTACCCTCCTACAAAAAATAAGAACTCTTTATATTCGAGTGATTTTTGAGATAATTAAATTGGAGTGAAGTCATAATAATTTAATGGAATTAATTACGATTAAATAAAGAAAGAAAATAAATTATAGTAATTCTAATTTGGGATTTCTGAGTATTTATTTGGAAGCTAATTTAATTATTTGTCTTGGGTCCCTTGTGTAGTCCACATACCCAAGCAGTCAGGACCAAACTATTAAGAAACCCAGTTTGACCCAAACCCACCTTTTGTACTTGTATATAAAGGTGTGGGGTTTTAAAGATAATGATCAATAATTAGTGTTTTAGAGGGGTGAGAAAATCTTATTCACGTTTTATAAATATGACTAGAGAGAGGCCACCACATCTCAATGAAAAGTAAGGGTTTTTATCTCAAAAGGTTCCCACACACCTACCTAGCTTTGGGGAGGATCATACACTAGGAGATCTGAACTCTATATAAGGTTAAGAAATATTTTGGGAACCCAAAAGAACGCAACATTTTATTATGAAAAAAATACTTTTCTCCCCATTAGTTTGCAACGAGATCCATAAAGGTATTGTTCTCTTGGAAACCATATGTTTAATATGTAAACCTAGTTCTTAATTTATTTTTAATGTGTTGTTAATTAAAGATCTTTAGGTCTTAAATTTTTTCGTAATTTAAAATTTCAATCCCAAGTTGTTTTCCCAACACCTTTTCCTTCACCCATTCTTAATCGTCCAAGCCGTTATTAGGGTATGTGTCCTCCTTTACTTGTTTTGCCCCATTCTTCCGTTCATTGCTGCCCGAAGCCTCGCCCTCATCCTCGACCAACTTTTTTTTTGGGGGGGGAGCCTAAATCATACTCATTAAAAAGCTAAGAGTCAAGAGGGAATCCCGCTTTTATCAAGAACCCATTCCAAATTTTCTTAAAATTGAACTTGCGGATGTAGTCCAGGTGCTTTTTGGCCTGTACAAATTCATTGCCCCACCCTTGGTCTTAGGCTTGGTATTTTTTCGACTAAGCCTGAGACAAAGTCTGGGAAGATTCCTCTGAGGCCTTCTTGAGTTATTCATTCTAAGACATCATCTTGGCCTTATTCTCAGTACTATAGGCCTTTGAAGAGTCTTCAAGCCCTTTTAGGACTCATCCAAATATTTCCCCCAACTCGATTTTAGCTTTATCATGGCTCTCTCTTCTGTCTAGTATGTCGACAAAGTCCACCAGGAACTAAAAGTAAAAGGCTAATAAAAAAGGTTAGAACAATAAAAAAACTTCGAAGTGAAGGTCCAAACCGAACTAAAAGACTTGCCAATAAGAATGCCTGGGTAGCATCAAACACTAGTTGGTTGGTCAATAATCCACTAAACTCTTCCTTGTCTGCCGACAAGATGGAACCCTTCAACAATGAGGAGCCAAAATCAGGATTTCTTACCACTGATATCACAACATGGCACTTCCCCTTGTCAGGGGGTCCACCTCCTTAGTGGGAAGAGTAACAACAACAAGACTAGTACCAGTATTGTTCTTCTTCACAAGTTGAGCTTGTGACTTATCTAAGTAATCCCCCAAATTGACTTGGTCGGATGGTACCCAAACCTCCAAGATCTCGGAGGACTAAGCTTTTGGAAAAATTCGGATCGAAAAATGGAAAATTTGGAAGTTCGGAAATAACTTTGACCCCTAGCCTGATCTAAGGAAGGTGGGGTTGAGATTTTCCACCTTTGTAAAATGGAAGTTTGCCAACATTCGAGTGCCTACACCAATTAAATTTAGGTTTTGGTCAATACGTAATTGAAGAATTCATGTGTTAATACTTTAAACATCTACAACAAACCTAAGGGGTGGATAGGTTTGAATGCATCCTAAGGTCAATTATTTTATTTCACAAAATTTCTTCCAATTTAAAAATTCTCAGCACTTGATTTAATAAAAAAAACATTTGATTTTACATAGGTTAATGTGAAGATCTCATTAAATCCAATCTCTATTCTCTCAAAAACACTTCGGATCAAGCATAGATCAAAGTTTAACATTTTTATAAAGAAAAAGTGAGATTTGGTATGAATAGAGATAAAAGATGTCTAAATTCTCGAAAATCACTTAGAAGGATATTTCAATTGTATAAATTTCAAATCTCGAGAAATGGGAGGGAAATTGGCCTTTAAATAAAAAAAATTCAAAATCTTGGGCCGTCGTGTGCACGGGTCAAATTTACCGGGTGATTCCATACGGTAAGGAAATGTGTCCATGTACATATGCATGGGAATGTTTTGAAGTTGTGCGAACATTGTCATGTGCACGATCTCAATATAGAGCCACGCACACGTCATCATGTGCATGGTCTCAATATAGAGTCATGCGAACAGTTAATGCAAAACCTTTTTAAAGAGACTTACCATGTTCCAAAATCCAAGCCAAGTCCCAATTTTTTTTTAAAAAGGTTCAAAAGTTTATGAGACTGTATTAGATCTCTTGTTCAAATATTTTCAAAATCCTCACACATTTATAAAAGCATAGTGCATGAACGTGTGTTTAGACATGTACAACTCACAAGACCATAAAAGAATATAAACTTCATTCCAACGCGAATGCAAGAAAATGGAAGTCTTCAATGAGTGGAGTTCAAGATTTCAAGTCTTTAAAGGTTCATTCTAACTCAAATGACTGCATCCCACTCATAATGAATAAATTTTATATGACTTGAAAGACTCAACGACTTAAATGTTTTGTCACGAAAATACAACCAACTAATATTAATACAAAATTATATTTTGAATCTCCCCCTTTGGCTATTTCTGGGCGAAAGTCCACAAAACCTAAAAAATAATCTTATGAACCCTACAAGACTGACACCTCACTACTCATTTAGTGAGAGTATTAGGAAGGTAATGTTAAACAATCCATATGACCAACAACGAAGCAAAAGTCGATTCGTAACAATGTGTTGGAGTTAGAATCATAAATGCTAAGCCTAAAACCATATAAAACAACAAAAAGTATCACGTGGGCAATATGACGCACAAACAAAAACTCCCCTTGATTGGGAATCCTCTTATAAGTATCAAACATATAGATGAGATAAAACATTTGATAAGGCATGTGAGCATATAAAAACTAGAAACATCATCTAATATCAAGATACCAATTGATAAATCATGTGAATAACGCAGTGTAACAAAAATGCTCCCCCTATATAATAAATCCCAAGACAAACAATAACTCCCCATACAGTACTTTCTCCCCATTTTTAAGCGAAAGGAAACTTACGTCTCTTTTTTACACAAAACATAAATAAAGGGGTAATTTTTATCCCCTTATTATGAAGGACTAAAGTTTTCTCCACATTTTCACTCTAAAACATCTACGAGAAGTCGAATGGATAGATAGCGAAGATAATATGTCAAAGTAAAATCATATAAGTAAGAAACACCAGCAAAGAAGAATCTAGTAAATCATGTGAACAACCAAGCTATAACATGGGAATCAACAAATGAGCATATATACATGGGATTCATAATATCAAAACATGAATCTCATAAGCAGAAACTAGAAGATGAATGATATCTAACAATAAGCACAAAAGAAATAGATGAGATAACATGACATTAAACTAGTAAAAATGAGATCATGTGACAAAGCATGGATATAAAGCATGGACATATCAAGAATATCAAAATGTAGCACATGAGATATGGATGAAAATAAAGATTTTCATAAGCAATGAGATAATATCCATAAAACTCTCAAAATTATCCAAAAATATAAAAGATCCAAGATATACATCAAGAGTGACCAAAGTACCAAAAACAAATACTGATATCCAAACACAGACAAGATCATCAAAGTACCATAGGTGTTACTAAAAAAAGAATAACATGTTGAAAAGGCAAAACTAGAAACTTTAGTCGTCAGGCATGTCATTGTACTTAACATAATCATCACCTCCACCATTTATCTCCTCGTCATCATCGTCAACCTCATCCTCATCATAATTTTCCTCATCAACTGCTGTAGGAAGAGAAAGAGGAAAAGTATCAATCGGTAGAGGAACCCCGAGAACGAAATCTTGAATAATTTTAAATCTCATTAAATAGTCGATAATAAATGCAACATCAGTGCGAAGACTATGTTATTGTTGATCAATGCGTTCCACTTACTCATGCTAACTATCCATCTCATCATGTATCATCCCAAACTAGTGTCGCGTAAAAGAAAACTATGAAGTGGCAAAGGAATTCTGAATCCAACGACCTCATGACTGAGGAGTAAGTTGGGTTGCAGGAACTGGTATTGGGGCATCAGGAACATTGAATTGTCTAGCAGGGTGACGTGTAATATGCCCCACTAATCAGGATGTATTGATGCTATATATAGGATCCATAATAGCAGCTCTCTCATCAAAATGTAGTCTAGGTACTCCCAATGAATAAAATACCCCATAGTCAACATGATATAAGGTAAAGCCTCATCCCATGTCTCAATACTAACTTTCCTCATTACCTAAAGGATCAACTCAGGATATTCAATCACCCGATGATGTGCCAATGCATAAATCAACCTATCGATGTGATAAGGATACTCGGTTATACGACATCATGGCATAAGGTTTTAAATAACCAAGAGATATAGATGAGAACACCAATGACCCATATCTAACTGTAAATGTAGAGAATGCATCCATGTAGTCCTATGGACAACTAATAATGTAGAGACATCGCTCGTTGAAACACCTCCTTGATAGTAAGCGACGTAATAAGTCCTAAGAATACAAGTCTCAAGACCTAGATATATGCAAGAGCATAACCTATAAGCTGAATGGAGATATCTCATATAAAGAAATGAAGAACATAAACAAGAGAAAAATTTACCGTACCATATGGTCGGATCAATAGAGAATCACAAATGACTCCAATAAAAGATAAGAGGTACTTACCCTCATCATGCATCTTAAGATCTGTGAGATTGGCATATTTCTCAATGATGACAACACAAGATGAAAACTCTACATACAATGCTAAACTATCTCTAGTGAATAAAATACTAGAGGCATCAGACTATGCATTTGGAATTATAGTATAGGCACTTGGGAACTAACGCCATCTTCTAGTCGGTCTAGGGATTGATGAAGAGTCATATTCTCTCGATGTCTCACTGGTCCACTAGGTGGAACAAGAAATATCTCCCTAGATGTATCTTAGATTTTCCGTTTATGTAAAAAATTGGAATAGAACCTAAATAAACAATAATCCTAGGGCTGATATGATAAAATTACACAAAACTCTGAAATGTACTAGCCCAAAATCACCAAAAATCTAATCAAATCACCTAATAAACTCCTAAAATAGGGTACCCAACCTAGAATAACTAAAAGAAAAGAAAATCAACTAAACTCAAAGGGAATGGACGACTTACACAAGTGAAATATGGAAAATGACACTGATCTCTCAAATCTAGGGTTGAACATCATAAATCACATAAAACTCCCTCAGTATGCCATCATAGTGACACGCAATGGGTGAAAATACTATTAGGATGATGTTACCTAGGGTATTATCTCTGGTTTAATTTTGAAATGAAATGAGCAAATAAATCAAAACACTTCTTATAACTTTCAACACCATGCGAATAACACATAATAACCATGCAAACAGTTAGTCATGCGAATGGCTGCGTTTTATGTTCATGCGCACAAAATAGAGAATTTTTCCAAATAAGCTCAAAAACTCCGAAAAATTCTCCTGAAACCTATTAAATCCCAAATCTCAGAATAATTAGTGGATTGAATTAATCCAAATGCATGAAAGATCCTTCAATTTGACTTTAGTAGCACCAATTTAGGATAAATATGCACAAAAGCATAAAATCAAAAACTCACTCACACACATGTATACAAATGCAAACACGAAGTATGAAAACACTAATTATGATTAGGAATCATATGATCAATTTATTTGATAAAACGATTTCATCCAAATCTGGATTAAAAACGTTGAATTAAAAGCACATTTAACTCTGTTTCTATCAATTCAACATCAAAGGCATAAAATTCTCATCAGATTAATATTTTGAAACCTTATAATACCAGTCAAGGTATGATTCATATTGCAAATAGGTATACAAAATCAACATGAATACACATAATAAAATCATGTAAAATATTACAATGATGCTTATAAAATAATCGTTACATCAATATTCTTTCAATAAAAAATTGTAGTTTCAAGCCATTTTCTCCCTCAAGCATATGTTGATTAAAATATTTTGAAAGCCAACTAAATGGAAAATTTATTATTTTTCATGTCGGTTCAAGCTCTTGCCTTACTCCCTAAGCCTTATCTTGTTTTTCATGTTGGTTCAAGCTCTTGCTTTATGGCTAGTTTACAACATATTTTAGATTTTTCCATCGAGTGGCTTTTCACACACCTAGATGACACCTACCTAAAAATATTTGAATTTCCAAAATGGGTGTAAATACTTTAACAATAGACCTTATTAATGCTTTTAAAAATGGTCCTTTTTCGACTCCATCATAGTAAAAAAAAACTCATAAAATCTTACATATGTACCAACGAAACACCAATAAGATCTTAAAGATTTGATCATGATCAAGTTAATCACTAAAAGTAATATCCACAATAAACATCATATGCAACAAGTGATATGCATATGCTCAAGTGGTGTGAAATCAATGCCTTATATCTCAATAAGTTAAACAATCATGATTTATCAAATGAATTTTAACCATACTATTAAATCAATCAAACATTTTCATCAAATGTTTTAGAATTAACTTTTAATCATCATTCAAGTTAAATCGAATATAAAATCAATTCGAATCAAAGACTTAACAACATTTCACAAAAAGAATAAACACAAAATCTTTTTAGATTTTTGAATAAGAATGGTTCATAAGAATTTACAAAATTTGTTATTAGTAAGAAAACATAACATATAAACCAAATGCAGGAAAAATATACATATGCATGAAAATCTCACCAAATAATGAAAAAGATACCAATTGGAATTCTCTCACCCACAATGACTTGTTTCCCCCACAAATAAAAAATGAAGTAGGAATGGAAATTTGCAAGAACCTAGTCATCCTAGAAAATGATAGACCTAGATAGTGTTGGGTGTTGCAATCCCGGGGTCAATAGGACACACAAACTAT
Source organism: Sambucus nigra (assembly GCA_949130495.1). NCBI lineage: Eukaryota > Viridiplantae > Streptophyta > Magnoliopsida > Dipsacales > Adoxaceae > Sambucus > Sambucus nigra. The sequence continues at coordinate 184,668,167 of OX422210.1, forward strand.
ACATTATTATCTCATATTACCTTTGAGTTTCATCACTCTTAGACTTCTTTTGAGAACCAACTAAGTCAACCTTCATTATAGGTGCATACTCATGGCTCAAAAATATATATAAGAGGGAAGGGTGGATTGAGTATATGGGTTTTAAGGCAAATTTAGTTGTAATAATTAGTTGTACTATGATAAGTATAATTATAAGGGAGAAAATAATAAAACTTTACAAATTGAGATTTTAACGTGGTTGATCATCTGCCTACATCCACGCTTGAGACGGTACTCGAAAACTTCAGTATCCCCGATCCACTTATGGCGGAAGCAAAACTTTATAAGGAACACTACCTTTTAAACCGTAACCAACAAGACTATACCTTTGTCCTTTCCCAAGTATTATCCACGCAATATCCTAAGGTCTTTGAATTCCTTGACTTCCCGCAACTACGGCACTACCCGTTGAGAAGCTACAATGAACAATAAGATTTATAACCAAAATGTAAATCCAAATATCTTTACTAAAACAATGGAACAGTATACTTACTCTCTTTCTCTCTCTCTCTCTCTCCCCCCCCCCCCCCCCCCGACACAATAAATAAGTAAACAAGTATCATAAGTATATAGCTCAAATGGTTTTTTAGGTTTTACTTTAGTACAAATGGGTGTTGGGATTGTAAAAAGGGATTTGGATTAGGGATTTAGTTCAAGTGGGTTTTCTTGAAATTATTTCTTTAAGGAAGTTTTTGTGTTGAAAACTCCTAAGTGGGAATTCTTATTTTTCTCTTAAGGGGGGGACACAAACTAGGATGAAGAATCGTTTCTTAAGGAGATGATGCTGTAAGATTGGGTGATTTTATAACGAAAATGTAGTGCTTTATTTATTGTGTTACGAGGATGCCATAAGTTGGTAAAAAGATTGGTATTCATGTTGGAAGGCATAGGATAGTAGGATGAAAGGTAGGAAGATTTTACCAAAAATATTTCTTGAAAACATGACACTTTTAGTCAACTAAAAGTCCAGTTTTATTCAACTAAAACTCCTTTAGTTAGGTTGTTTTGAAGGGTTTAGTTGGCTATCAAAAGTTTAGTTTGCTAAACTTTTTCATGGGACTTCTAGTTGACTAAACTCAAGTTTAGTCAACTAAACCTTTCAAGTTTTAGTCAAAATATCGTTTGATTTTTATCGAAGTATGGGGAAGGTTTAGGGAGCTCTAGGGTAGGTTCAAGTGAGTATGTTTTGATCATATACAACCTGAAACATGTTACTTTACATTTGTACAATGGTTCCTATATTACAATAAAATAAAGTAATAATTAACTGGGCTTCTGAGCATTCTTTGACTTTCTTGAATCATCAGTTATGGGCTTGTGATGTGATGCTTGCGTGAGTTTTATTTCCATAGGTTATGGGATGTGTTAAAGCCTGCTTGATTGACTAGTTGATGTTTGAGCAGTGCTTGAGGCCTGAGAACTTGTTGTTTGATGAAAGATTTAAGTCAACTTCAAAAATAGCTTATGATCTTCATTTAATTGATTATTATCGTTATTGTATTCCAAGGCAATGTGTGCATGGTTGCGTGGATAGTATGTTCCTTATAACATATCTCATAATATATTGAGTGCTTGTTTTCATCTCAAATACATTAGAGAGAAGATAATGAAGTATGATCTTATATCAATTGTGATGTCACCATACAAAATCCTTTTGGTTGAAATACATTTGGTTTCACAATCTCTCCCTTTTTTAGTATGATAATACATTCCATATAGGTTAAGAAAAAAATTTAATGTTTCCCCCTTATTATGAGACTTGGTTAGAAAAACTATTTTTCTCCCCCTTTATTATAGCATTTTTTATCTTATCTTATTTCTCTACCTTTGTCATTATCAAAAAGGTGGGGGTAAGAGAATTAGTGCTGAAATACTAGGAGGAAATATCTTTTTACAATCACGGGTCTTAGAAATCAAGGTAAGAAATGGATCATATTGTCACAAAGTGTATTCATGGACGACAACATTTTAATCACGTGACAATCGTATCTTGATAAATATGTTATGAAGATATTGAATAATAATTATATTGGGGTGTAATCTTAATATTTTGGTTGAAGTTTTCTATATTATAAGCACGTATGAGGTTTAGATAGTGGAGATTTTGAGTTTCTGATGAGGAGGGATTTTAAAAGTGTATTTTTTAAACATCTTAGCATGTGTGGAAGTAAATATTTCCATGAAAGGGTGCTTAATATAATAAATCATATGCATATAGTGTATTAGTGTTGCATAAGTTTTCAAAACAATTTTAACTAGAGTTGTGATGGTAAGGTCACATTTAATAGTGTAGTCCAACCGTCAAAATGAGATTCGATAAAGATGTTGGCGAGGTTTGTGGCATAAGTAGACTGAGATGTGACATCCCATTTTTGGTATGTTCCCATTAGGGTTGGTTTTTTATTACAATATATTTTGTTTGATAATGTTGAAGTGGATTTTTTATGGACATCGCACTTGTACATTTTTTTGGGATCATTTTATCTACTAGAGTTTCTTCCTCGTATTGGTTCTTGATCTTATGGAGGGGTTTTAATTATTTTCATACTTGGTTGTAATACTTGATTTTTAATGGAGTATTTATTTATTTTATCAACTCTGATATGTATGTATTCTTAGATGACATGGGTTCTTGTGTAGATAGTTTTAACTATTTGTGATTTAGTACAAAAAGGTTTCATCATCGAATTTTTAGAATTTAGGTGTGTCACTTTTTCTTGACCATTTGAATATAAAATTTCCATCCAAGAACCTTGATATACTTGTTGTGTCGTTTCTTTCCTTCTCCAAATTTCATAAGTGGTATGCTACATGAAGTGTTCTTATTTTGTGCCCAAGACATTTTTTCAAAATTATGGGGGATTCATCAAGTTTCACAATCTAGGTAAGGATTCCACCACTTGTAGGAGGGATAAATAACATATCAAGACATTTTATTAAATCATAGACAATGGTGAAAGTATAAGGGTACAACTCAAGAAAGAACTCAAGTATTAGGTTTATAAGTGATTTTTTGGAGAGTGTGGGATGTCGAATTATTGATTATAGTTGAGTTAAGATAAATAATTGGTCAATGGTGTTTTAATATTCTCAAGGGTTTTTCATTTTTCAATAACACTATTTATTTCTCCAATCTATCACAAGTTTTGAAATAATATTTTATTTTTTGCGTCTTCCCAAATTTTTCTAGGCTCATAACTTTCTTTGATGCATAAGATGCACAAATAGTGTAGGAAAATTTTAAATCATGTAGATTTCATTTTGCGAAAGCCATGTGGGATTAATTTGGTATCGTGTTTCCAATTTGGGTGGGGATAGCTTAACAATCTTTTCATATACTCATAAGTGTGTTAAATTTTAAATAACTATTTTTCATAAAATTTTATCTTTATCTTCCCTTTTAATTCATAGAAGGTAAACTATCAATCGATTCCTTTGGATATCCACCATAGACCTTTTTTATAAGACATGTTTAAATCATATTTTCTAGATGAATTTTTCAAGAATGGCTTTTATTTATTTTAGAACATTTTCTATTTCTCCACGGGGTTTCCAAAATAAATTTCTCATCAAAGATGAGAATTTTCATCAATCTCCAACATCCATTATGCATCCAATTATTTCTTTAAATCATTTTAATATTATCCATAAGTATACTCTTATCACAAGTATCACATTTTCAACAATCTTTTTCAAATATGTGTAGTATAACTATGTCAATGTTTAAATTGTTATATATTCACCATTTTCACATTATTGTAAAATTATGAGGTTATAAGTTGAGATGTGATGAAGTTTTCAATGATCAATGTGATAAAACATGGTTATATTCTACATGTGCTATTGTGATTGTTAGATTGTCACTGTGATTGTGATTGTGATTGTGATTGTGTTGTAGTGGTTTATGTGCATCATATGTTTTAGTTTTAGTTAGAAGGTTGAACGAATAATTATTTAAGTATTAATGATAGATGTTACCCCATCGAGGAATTCTTTAGATCCATAGAACGTTGTCAAGACTTTGATGTTTTGCCATCATTTTTCTTCTTTCCCTTTTATCATGTATGTATCCTATCCATACATTTCATTTCTCCCCATTCTTAGCTATTTCTTACCTTGCATGCGTATTTTCAAAATAAGGTATTTTAGGCATTATTGAAGTGACTATAAAATACAAAGGACGAACATTCATTTTTGGTATCCTTTGAGCTTTAGGTCCGTGTTTGTTAGTGAAGGAGTATGATGATCTCCTTTGTGTATACTCATGAACTTTTCTCCTTATTTCTGAAACATCAAACATATGATTATTTTTTACCACAATGTTTGTAATGAGTATGAATTGAACGAGATTCACAATCAACATATGTGTGATGTTTTCTTTTGCAAATAATACAAAAATGATTATCTTTTAACTTTAGTCGGGTATAACATTTTTCAAAGGTGTGATTCTTCTTTTTGCAAAAATTGAAATGGATATTATGTTTGATGTTTTGGGTTTTTGTGACATTTTTTTTGGGTTTCTCTACTTTCTTTTCAAAATTCAATTCTTCTTTTTCTTTCACAAAATTTGTCATTGATTTTGAGTTCGCTAGTTCTTATTTTTGTTTTCCAAAATGTGACTTCAAGTTTTTCTACTTTGATCAACTTTTATAAAAGATTCACTTAACAAATTGACTTCTTTTCTTAGTTGATTGTTTTTTATATGTAGACATGAAGGGTACTTACTTTTATCCTTTTTCAAAGTATAAAATTCCTTTTTTGAGTTCATCATGTTATAATTTTAACTTATTTTTTTCTTTTAAAATATTTTCAACTTAAAGTCGTGTCTCCTTGTTATTTGATGTTAGCCTCTCATTCTCTTCTTTTAATCATTTATTTCAATAATGAGTTTCTCATTTTCTTTAGTTGAATCCTCTTTTTAATCTTTTAAAATGTGAAGATCTATAATTTCTTTTCTAAAATAATGTATTAATTTAAAAAAAATTTATATCAAGTCATGGCTTGATCACAAAAATCTTATGTTTTTAATAAGTACGCGCAATATCCTTTTTAGAGAAATTTTTTAGATCAAAAGATTTAGTAGAGTAAGATTTTACCACATAAATTTTTTATTCTTGCTGTGAGAAAGATGGAATTTCCATTTCTTCTTTGAATGATGATTCCTTTATTATTTCTTCTTCTTTTTCCATTTGTTTATTTTATTCATTTGATGGACTTAACGTCACTTTTTTTGGTGAAACTTCATTTAAGAAATCATTTGAAAGAGTATCCTAAGTATCGATGTCTTCCGTGCAATGTGCTACTTTTCTTGCATCAATATTATCTATAGAAGACCGTATAATTATCATATATTCATTATTTAATTCAAATCTATTTTCGGGGGTGAGTTTATATAGGAAAGGTGATTTGTTATCACTTATTGTTTTTCAAAGATAGTAATAAATAGATTGGATAAGCCAAGAGGTTTTGGTTTTCCATGTTTAAAAATCTTCTCTATCAAAAATGGGTATATTGTATCTTCCCAAAAATTGTTGTGAAATGCTCTCCATTTATTTTTCTATCTTTATACATGAAATAAGTATCTATGGACTTAACGTGGTTCATCCTCTACCTATGTCCATACTCGAGACGATACTTGAGAACTTCACTATCTCCGGCCCACTTACGAGAAAGCCAAAACCTTACAAGGTATACGAGTTTGTAAATCAAAACTAATAAGACGATGATTTTATTTTTGTCCAAGTGGTATCCATGCGAAATCCCAAGGTCTTTACATGCCTTGATTATCCGCATCTATGGAACTACTGACTGAGAAGTTATAATGAACAATAAGATTTGTAACTGAAATGTAAGGACAAATATATTTAGTAAAATAATGGAATAGTAGGTTTTCTCTCTATCTCTCTCTCGTTCTTTATCTCTCTCTCTCTCTAAAAAGACAAGTAAACAAGTATCACAAGTATATAGACATGGTCCATGAAGATGTGAGAATCTATTTTAAAGCTAGACCCTACAAAGTTTTAAAATCAAGATATTTATTGGATTCATTTCAGATTTTTCTATCTCATGCTTTGTAAGCCACCATTGAAGGGCTCTTCTTCGGTTTCTTTCTAATAAAGTCTTTCCTTTGGAAAAAAAATGGGTTTGGGGGTATTGATTTATCACAAGTGGGTATTGGGATTATGACTTTTCTAAAGAAGGATTTAAATTGGGGATTTATATTCAAGTGGTTTTCATTGAAACTATTTCTTTAAGGAAGTTTTTGGGTTTAAAACTCCTAAGTGGTAATTCTTATTTTTCTCTCAAGGGAGGGATGACACTATATAGGATGAAGAAGATTTTTTCAATGAGATGTTGTAAGCTTGGATTATTTTGTAATGGAAGAGGAAGACTTTATTTATGAGTTAGGAGTTCGTAATAAGTTGGTAAAAAGTTTGGTACTCATGTTGGAATACATAGGGTATTAGGATGAAAGGCTGGAAGATTTTACCAAAAATGTTTTCAAAAACCTGAGACTTTTAGTCGATTAAAACTCCTTTAGTTAGGTTATTTTCAAAGGTTTAGTTGGATATAAAAAGTTAAGTCGGCTAAACATTTTCCTAGGAATTTTAGTCTACTAAACCTAAACCTTTCAAGTTTTAATCAAAATAATTTTTGGTTTTGGTCCAAGCTTTAGGGAAGTTTTGGGGAAATCTAGGGTAGATTTAGGGGTGTATCTTTTGAGCATATACAATCTGAAATATGTTAGTTTGCTTTCGTACAATGGTTTCTAAAGTACAAAAAAAAACTAATAATCAATTGGGCTTATAAGCATTCTTTATAGTGCTTGAATCATGAATTGTGGGCTTACGACATGATACTTGCCCGAGTTTGATTTCCATAGGTTGTCGAAAGTGATGAAGCATGATTGATTAAATGGTTGATGTCTAAGAAGTGCTTGAGAACTTGGGTTTTGATGCAAGCTTTTAGTCAAAAATATCTTGGGATCTTCATAGAAGAACAGCAATTAGCATATTTTTTACTTGAGCAACGTTGTTATGCCTATGTATTCGTCTCTTCACAGAATTAAAATCAGTGTAGTTCGTGGGTCCGTATGATACCCCGAAAAACTCAATTTTGGTGATTTCTAGAGCTAGGGGGCCGAAATGAGATAATTGCCTCTAAAGTTGAGTATATTGTATGAAACTCGTAATATAGCCCGAACATTTGTTTCATCACTACGAAACTTGTGATGAAACTCTTGGTAATTTGTGGGGAAGAAGAGTAAGAATCTCTCTCCTAAAGATTTCCCCCAAATCATAATCCTTCTAAATGAGAAACCCTCTTTATATCCAAAATATCCCAAGTGGGCTTACCAGATGTCGTCTTTTTTATGGAATCAAGTGTAAAACATTTATGGTGCCATTTGTCATAATATCTATGGTGGTATCTAAAATAGTTAACTTAAATCATTTACTAGAGTACTGTCTAGTTTAATCCATCAAACTCGGGGTATACAAGATACAGTATTCACGTATAATAATATTACAGTCAATGTAGTGCTAGATATCAGTAAAGCTTGATAAATCATTAAGCCTTATTTTATCAATTTTGGGGGGTTCATTTATTTTAGCCCATCCTACATTTTCCCCCTCGTACACATAGTTGGTGTGTTGATGCCTTGGCTGAGACATATCAATTACATGTACGAAATATCATTCAATATGTTTTAACTATCTATGCCATTATGTGATCACGTTCGGTCTATACCATGTGTTTATGTGCATATCATTTTCATATAGTTTTGAGGGCTATCTTTGTTGCCTCTATTTTTTTCATTTTGGAGGAGTATTTTGGGGGTTGCCACCATTCCTCTAGAATGAACATATCTCCACAGTTTTTATTGTGGTTTTAAATGTTTTGAATAATAAACTTGCCAGGTGTTCTAGCCCAATCAACCCATTGGTGCTTATTTAAGTGCAGTGGATCTTTTGTGATCGTAAGATCAAAATTGCCGAGAGTACTCAGTCGAGCAACCATTTTTATTTCAAATGAACTGGGGTTTTTAAACCAACATATTTCGCAAGTGTGCCCAATTTATTTATTCGAGTAACATAAAGGTCCTTTAAGTAAATGAGGACTTTAAGTGTGCCCAGAAATCAGGGTCTTTAAGTGTGCCCAATAAACTAGGACTTTTAAGCGTGCCTTTTAATCTCCCTATAAATCAGGGTCTTTAAGCGTGTCTAGTAAACTAGACTTTAATCTCCCATAAATCAGGGTCAAGCATGCTTAGTAAACTAGGACTTTAGTCTCCCATAAATTAGGGTCAAGTGTGCCTAGTAAACTAGGACTTTAATCTCCCACAAACTAGGGTCAAGCGCGCCTAGTAAACTAAGGCTTTAATCTCCCCATAAATCAGGTTCCTTTGTGACCATTTAGGTCAAAGTTATCATAATTATAATGCACCACTTTGGGCAACTTACCACAATTTCGGTAAGGTTTTGTCAGAGCTATAATGCACCACTTTGGGCGACTTTCCATGATATCGGTAAGGTTTATCAGAACTTTAATGCATTGCTTTGGGCGACTTACCACGATGTCGGTAAGGTTTTGTCAGAGATATAATGCACCACTTTGGGAGACTTACCACGATATCGGTAAGGTTTATCAGAACTTTAATTCTCCACTTTGGGCGACTTACCACGACGCCAATAAGGGTTTTCAGAACTATTTTATCAATTCTCTAGATTTTGCGGGCAATTATTTGCTCCCTGTTGTTTTGCTGATAGTAATGCCATATGGTTGTTTGCCACATATATACTGATTGGTGGCTACACCGAACAACTTTGATACCCCTTTTGGAGATTCTTCATCAGTGATGACCATTCTGGGACCACATCTGAGCATGGTTGTCACCTCAGTTTATGTGTAACTACAAGTGGTACATCATATAGTACTTTCCCCCTTTTTTTATTCTATCTTTTATCTCAAGATAAAGAAAATTAAAGAAAAAGCTCATACATCAGTTACAACGCCATATGGAAACAATTAAATACATTTTATTGGGTGATATCCCAAATCTAAAAATATCTTGAGCATTTAGCTTGACATCTGTAAGGCATGCTGTAATTGCTCAAGCTTGATTTGATCATGTGCGTTCAATATCTGCAAGGATAAAAAATATTCTTTGATTCTGGCACAAAGCCATTAGTAACTTGTGAGATATATGTACTATAATGCCATATATAATCACGTGGGGTATATCTTGCCACTTTATTTTATTTTATGTTAATAGAATAAAATAAACTCAAAATCATGCCTCGAGGAATTATAAAACATATTGTTATTTGTAATTTCATGATGCCCGTTTGATATGATTTAATATTCAATTCATATTTTTTCAATATCATTTTTATAACAAATATTGATAGAGTGCGGATATATCATTTGGTGAGTTATTTATCTCTCGCCCCCATTATTTTATCAAAGTTAAGAAAACTCAGAAGTTTTGCGGTCTATTAAATCATATATAAAATAATTCAGTGAGTAAGCATGTTAAGTCACCATGAGGAGAATAATAAATATCAAATTTGAATTTTTGTGTAACTAATATCACAATGTGAATAAATCACATTTCAGAATAAATCGAATACAAGGTTGTGCGAAAGGTTGCTCCGATCGACCATGGATGAAGGTTGCGCAGAAGGTTGCTCCGAGCAACCATGACTGAGGTTGACAGAGGGTTGCCTCAACCAACCATGACTGAGGTTGCAGGAAAGGTTGCTTAGAGCAATGATGGATGAGGTTGAGTAGAAGGTTTCTCCGACAAACCATCATGAAAGTTATGCAGACGGTTGGCTCGAGCAACCATGACTAAGGTTACGTGGAAGGCTGCTCCGAGTGACCATGGATGAGGTTGCACAGAAGGTTTCTCTGAGCAACCATGACTGAGGTTGAATGGAGGGTTGCCTCAAGCAACCATAGATGAGGTTGTGCAGAAGTCTGCTCCAAGAAATCATGACTGAGGTTGCGCAGAAGGTTGCTCCGAAAAACCATGACAGGTTGCGCGGAGGGTTGCCTCGAGCAACCATAAATGAGGTTGTGCGGAACGCTGCTCCGTGTAGCCATGACTCAGCAAATTGCTAAGACTTGACCAAAAAAATTATTTTATCATGGTCATTCTAAAAATATCATTTTGATAAGGTTGTTTGAAGGATGTAATATTGACAAGGTTGTTGAGAAAAATTATTTTTGACAAGGTTGCTCGAATACATGCCCTTTCTAATTTGCACTTTAACTGGTTGTGCCCGAGCCAATGTGAAATATTCGTATAATTTCAACGGGTATATAGATTTTCCATAAAATCATCTATTTCCTTATCTGAATCACTTGAATATAAGCTGTGAAAAGTAATTTTCAAAATACGCAAGCACGCTTTGCATCGATTACATTCATTTAAATAAGAGTATTTGACTTTTATCATATATACTACTCACTATCAGTATGCCCCTTCGGGTCGTACGAAACATCATTTAAATGTATCTAATCTTAAAAAGGTCATTGTCTAACTGTGTACATGATAAATTATTTGGAGGGCCTCTTTTTGTAAGGTCATCTGACTAAGGTCGTTTGCACAAACAGGAGAGAAAAAACATAATATTAAAAAAACATGGGAGAAAGCATGACTGAACAAGGTCAGTCGATTTTTTCTTTTTTATATAAGGACCTCAATGGAAAACCTAAGGCTTCCACTCTAACACTCTCTTTTAAAAACCAATCTGCTATGAAATAAAGTCGAATGCATCAGTGTAAGAGGGTAGTGAGACTTGGGTCTATGAAGAACTGGAAAGGGTGAGGTGTGACCTGCTCTATTGGACGCTGCCTTCAAGGTTCTCAAGCACTTCTAGAATAGTCTCTGGTAAAACCTTCCCTATCTAGTAATAATGAAACTCAAACTGTAGTCTACTCCTTGTAAGAAGATGATTTTCACCACAATAACAGTAATTGTACCGAAGAGAAACTCCTGAGAGTGATGGTTGTCAAGTGAAATGAAGGAAAAAAACACTTAACATTTAAAGAGAAAGAGCAGGGAGAGAACACTTAGTGTCCTGTCCTGGAGCGATTTTGACAGAGTAACGGTATGACTTAAGTTATGATTATAACTTGGCCTTAACTGGGGTCCTATTTATACTTGGGCACTAGGGATGAGTTAGCACTTTTGGGTGCCAAAACTGAGGGGGTTGCTGAGGGACAAAGTCTACAATGTACCTTTTGTCTCTACCTGTGTGCAGCCACATGTCTCCTCTGACAGGTGCCACCTGGCGCAAACCAAAGTCAAAAATAAAATGTGTCTGCGCTTGAAGACAAAATATTTGATTTGTTGAATATCATTTTAAAATGGTAACTTGTTGTACAAACTTTGAAAACTTGAGGAGGGGGGTCTAGGACCACCTCCTCTAAAATCTTTGTAAACTTGAAGAGGGAGGTCTTGAGGACCACCTCCTCTAAAATCTTTGTAACTTTGAGGAGGGAGGTCTCAAGGACCACCTCCTCTAAAATCATTTTTCAAACTGTTCATTTCTTGTGAGCAACCCTTTGGCTGCTCACTTCAAATGTGATTAAGTGTAAACTGTGTGAGGACTGGCGACTACTAGGGTTTGTTTACTAGTGTTCTCTCAATCTTAAAGTGTTAAGTGGTTGAGCTTGCTCAACAAATCTTGTTCCTAAGTCACCAAGCCGAAACTCCTAGAAGATCCCATCTTACCTAGTTGAGCCCTGCCTGCTCAACTAGACTACCTGTACAAGAAAGTAACATATCAGTACTTTGATATTTGTGTGAGCAACAAATCTTGGGGAAGTGGTCACTCTAAGTGAATCTCCTCGCCCATTGGTTCTATTCTGTGGGGAATTCTAATTTATGGGGATGAGGAGCCCTTTGTAGTGGGCCTCCTCATTAAATTTTGTTTTCTGAGTTATTTGGGACGAGTGACCTTTTCTAATGAGCCTCTTCTCCTAAATTCCAAATTATAAATTCTGAGTACTTTGGGACGAGGATCCCTTTCTGGTGGGCTTCCTCGCCCAAGCTTAACTTGTGAGTTTTAGGGAATTTGGGACGTGGAGTCCTTTTTGGGGCCATACTCGCCGAAGCTCTATTTTATAGTGGTTCTTAAGGATCTTAGGTCTAGGAGCCCTTCCTGGGGCCATCCTCACCCAAACTCTGATTCTGTGAGTTTTAATACATTTGGGCAAGGAGCCCTTTTTGAGGCCCTCCTCGCCCATTGATCATTTTCTGTGATTTTTTTAGGAATTTAGGGCGAGGATCCCTACTGAGGCCTTCCTCCCTCAAACTCTATTTTTTGGAAGGTTTGAGGATTTTGGAGTGAGGATCCCTTTCTGGGTCCCTCCCCATTTTTCATTTCTGTGAGCTTTGAGGATCTTGGGGCGAGGATCCCTTTCTTGGGACCTCCTCTCCCAGGCTCTTGAGGTATCATGTGTGTACCCCTCCACATTAGTCCCCTCGTACAAAAATCTGTGTGTTGGGCATACCAAAGGTTTTTCCGTATGCAATGATTCATTTCTGTCTTGGAATTCGTAACATCACTATTGCATTAATTAGGCCTGTCATTTCAGCCTACTTTTAGGGTCTCGAGGCGGCACGTGTCACTTGGGGAACACGCATCTATTCATTGGAAAATTTCCAGTCCCCTTTTTTATTGGCAGTCTGCGAGTGTCATAATTGGTATAAAAAGGGGCCTTTTAACTCTTCTTCTTTTTTTACCTTTTCATTTGTTTTCAAACTCAAGTTCTTTAGAGAGAGAAAGATAAGAAGAGGTTAAAATCCTCCATATCCATTTTCAAGTTTTTCTTGCCTTTACTTACTCAAATGGATTCTTCATCTTCTCAAAACCCCACCTCCACCGTCGCCACTGCTACTAGTGAGGTATTGGTGGGTGTAGTGCCCATTTCTGTCACTATTTCCACCGTCTTAGGCACCGGAACCACCATTGTAACATCGAAGGTTTTAGACACTGCTTAACTTTCGTCTGTTGAGGTTCCCCCTCTGGGGGTCTCCTCGTATGTTTCTGCGTTTTTGATAGGGGTGTCTTCCCCTATGGATGTTTCTTCAAGGAACAGCTACTCATCTAGGACTTCCTCATCCAGGAGAACTTTCGCTACTGGCTCTTCCTCACCCACTAGGTATTCTGCTACTATTGGGGCTTCCTCGCCCATGGGGTTTCTATGAGGATAGGTGCCTCATCTGCCAGAGTCCTAGCCACCTCCTCGTTGAGGGGGTTCCTCACCCCTAGGTCCTCTTTTCCTGGTGCCACCATTAGGGTTTCCTCGTCTATGGGTCTCCTCGCCACCGGGACCACTTCCTCCTCCTCGCCTGTTTCTTATTCCAAATCTCAAAGGGAATATCTTTCCTCTCGTCAAAAGAGAGATTTTGGGCTTTATCGCCTGGCGCCCTATTTTGGCTAGGAGGACACCTTTAAGATTTCTCTTGAAAATTTTGAGCAGGAGTTTGTGGCCAAGATCAACGAGAGCCCCCAAGTGGGTCTAGGTGAGTCTTCTGACCTTCCTATAGTTCTTCCTGATTCAATACTTAGGGTACGAGTAGACAAAGGTTATTTTACCCATTCTAGTATTGAGGTCAAGGCATGTGAGGGAAACACAAAAGAATGGGGTCTCTGGGTGGATCATATCTTATTCACCCCCTCACATAGAGTTGTTATTGAGAGCCTTGGTCTTCTGACTACTATTAACAGTCTCAAAGCTTGCTCAATTGATAAACAAGAGCGAGCTTTTACTTTGTTGACATCTCATTGGAGCAGGTTACTAGTTGGGGTGAATTTACTATTACTTTGGAAGATATTTGCGAGATACTCGCTCTGCCCTACTTATGCAGTCATATCCTTACTGATGGATTTGAGTATGAGGTTGAGGAGCAGATGGTGGGGGATCTCCACTCTGCTTTAGGTGAGTTCTCGAAGTATGTATCTACCAATATAATTGGGACCACCAAGCACCCTTTCACTAAATGGAAACGGTATTAGTTTAAGGATTTCGAACAGCTGCCCAAGGGGGAGAGCTCGAGCAGGACTTTGAAGTGTCGGGAAGGCCCAAAAATTAACTCCCCCTCACACTTGGCAGCATTTTTTTCCACTTTTTTAAGTTGATTTCTTCTCCTCGTGAGCTTTTGTTCAGACTTTCTGTAAGGCTTGCTCGAGGGAGGACAGTCCCTCTCGCAGCTTTAACTCCGGGGTCTTTTTATACGTGGTTAGATAAGACTCATGTGGACCTTGAGCGCTCTTGCGGTCATTAAGACGCTATCAATTTTGACAACACTTTTATCATTATGTCATTCTTGTTTGAGAGATTTCCTAACTTTGCCCTAGAGGCTATATCTTGCCACATCGGAGTTGTTCGTGCTGCTATATGGCACAAGAAGACTCCTAAGACTTATCTAGGGTCTTTAATAGACAACATCAAGGAATTTTCTTTCAGTCCCTACTACAAGACTCTTGGAGGTATTTTTTTTTTTTTTGCATTCCTTCTCAGCTAATGGGGCACTTTCTATTTCCCTGTCGATGTGGAGTCGGTTCCTACCTGCCCCCACATTTTTGTGATCATTATGCTTCTTCCTTGCACTTTTCCTTCCCTCACTGACTTGGGTCAAGGTGTGGAGTTCTACCACTGTGAGAGAGTGAGAAGGTAGTTTGGTTTTGACCAGGGGGTTCATACCCCTGCTTATCCTTTGAGAACCACCCCTTCTGAGCTATATCTTGAGGATTTTTCCAACTTCACATTTGAGGGCATGGTTGATAGGGTTGGCCATCTGGGTAATTTATTTATACCTTTGCGAGGTTACCTGCCCTCCTTCACTCACTTATGGTTCACCCTTTGGCAGAAGCAGGTTTTATTGATCTAAAATTATGTGATGGATGTCCTCATGAGACTATTTATACAAAGATTCCTAATAATGATAGGTATTGGGTAAGAGACCCACAGGTCAGTGTGGCACCGGAGCACCACCCCTAAGACTCCTCTCGAGAAGCTCACTCTAATCTTGGTGAGGCCTTTTGCTCGATGAGTATATTTATTCCAAGTATCCTGAGCCTCAATCGGCTAGGCCCAAGTCAAGGAGTAAGTCAAGAGATGATGCTCCAAAGAGGAATCATCCCGATGTGGATGTTTTTAGTTTCATACCAGCTATCATTACCCTTGCTACCACTGTTATTTCCACAATTTCTGCTGCTGCTCCTACTCTACCCCCTCGCCAATAAGAACCCGAGCGAGTAGGAAAAAGAATAAGACTAGTGCTGGGACCTTTGCTCCTTCTCCTGCGCCAGACCAGGGATCTGACACTGATGACCTTGGAGTAAAGGAGACATATAGGACTATGTGAAAGCAATGCTATGAGTCTATTAATATGTCTACTGAAGGAGCTGTTGTTACTTCCATTCCTATGGGTGAAGGTACTACAACTCATTCCCTTTTACTTTACGAAGCTAACTTTCAGAGGGCCACACTTGCTGGTTCCCTTCTCTATCATTTTAAGAGGAACTAGTCGATTATAGAAGCATTCCTTCCTATGATGATGACGGTTCTTCTTCGAATGAGACGAAAGTCGTTGACCCTTATGATGATCATCACTTTGATGCTTCTTATTTTTTGCCAATTTTGGAGGAGTCTTCTAGTGAGGGTGCCTTGATTGGGTCCCCTTCTGCCTCCAGTCCTATTATTGGACAACCACCGTACGGGCAGATCGCTCGCACTACCGCTGTAAGTCTTTTTCTTATATTCTCTATTACTGTTTTACTGCCTATTTTCATATATATAATTTAACTATGGCTTAGCTCTGTCTTCACGGTATTTTTAGGGCATCTCTGTTGCAGCGAGCGATCCTATGCCTTCATCTCCTGCCCGGGGGCCTTTTATTAGGGCAAGGAATTCCATGTTGGCATCATCTTTGGGATAATCAAATGAGGTTTGTTACCTCCCTCTACCCATTCATTACTTCCTTTATTAGCTCCTTTATTATTTCACTGCTCTTATTTTTTCATTTTTTTAAACTCTGGCAGCTGTCTACTGTGTTCCCGACATCTGCGAGGACTTCTTCGATACCTTTTTCTTCGATCCAGGTAAGCATTAGCTCCCCTGATCCGTTTATCTATTACTTGCCACATTTTTAAAGTACATACTTTTTACTTCTTCTGTTCTTGTGCACGCAGGTGACTGTTTCTCTTAGTCTCCTTTACTCACCTCCCCCTTCCTTTGTGGTGAGAGGTTGCCCTTCCAAGATGCCTAAGGTATTTTTAACTTATCTTCTTCATTGCCTTTCTATACTTTGTCATATTCTCTGCATCCATAACTATATCATATATCTGAGTATGATTTTTTATAGGGACCTTCTTCCAGCGGCCCTTCTTCTACTCAGGAGGTAGCATCATCCTCAGGAGGCATTACTCTCGGTATATTGCCTTCAGGGAGGAATCCTATCTCCCCAATTTTTGTGTCTATGGACCCCAGGGTTCACGTCCTGCCCATACTTTCTGGGCCCATTTTACTGTTGCATCTAGCGAGCATGTCATACAGGTTAGATCCACCTCTCAGGTATTGCTTATTCTGGTTAGGACTCATCTCTTACTTTGCTTTGCGTTTGATATTCTGACCTTTTTGTTATGACTTAGGTCATCGCCTCTACCGCTTCTATCCCGTTGGTTGTCTTACCTCCTTCCACTTTAGAGGGGTTTCAAGTACGTCCGTATGTAATTCTTTTATCTTTGCTAGTTGGTTGTCACTACCTCTTCTTCACTTTCACCTTCGGTTCCCTTTCCTGTAGTTGCTCCCATGTTTGGGGGATCTCCTAAGATAGCACCTGCTTCAGCCAGCCTGGCCGAAGTCCCCTTGTCTGAGGGGCTTATCCCTAGCTCTATGGGACCAGTCTCAGCGATATGTTCAACCTTTGAAAACTCTACTTGCTACCTTGATTACACCTCTGTGCATGCAATACTTACTTTTTAGCATATCTATAAATGCGGTCTCTTTAGTTGCGGGACTTATATTTGAACTCCCAAGTGAGTAGTCCGCCAGTTTTTCTGCTTGAGGAGGCATTAGTCAACCCCCCCAGTTGGTTCCATTCCTGCTCCGATTGTTGAAGAATATCTGGCAAGTGTCCCAGTAGGGCATTCGCAGGTAAACACTTAATTTAGTGGCTTCTTTAAGCTCATATTTCCTATGTAAATACTTTGCTAGCATTTACCTATTTCCTTATTTTCAGGTTAGCACCGCGATTATCCCTTTAGCTGCGGGACAACCGGGGGGGACTATTATGAGTCAGGTATTATACTGGCATATTCCCGTTTCATTGTTTTTAGGCTAGTGAGGCGATCATCCCTAGTTCTGTGGGAGCTACTATGAGTGCTATACTGCGCACTCCCTATGTATTGAATTGTCGTACCTGAGTTGTTTATGTCTGTTTAGGCAGACACCTCTCTCTTCTTTTTGTTTTTTAGGAAAATACGATATTGACATTTACCTTTTTTCTGTTGGGCTAATACTCAAGGCTATGTGGTGCCCCCTCGCTTTGGTGATAGCATATTGACCCCCTTAGCTTTGGGATAGGCCTTTAGTGGCCTTTGTTTCAATTCAAATGTGAATGACCCCCTCTTGTCTCTTTTCTTCTCTATAACGTATCCTTTGTTACTTCCCATTCTGCAGAATCCAGTTGATGAGCCCGTTGAGGCCACTGGGGAGGCTGACTAGAGTTTCGAGGTGACTGGTGATGCTGGCTTTGATGAGGGTTCCTCTGTGACTCTCTGAGAGCTCAAGTCTCACAACATTGGTTACGATGACATAGAGGTGGAGGATCCTGGGGCTTTAATGAGTGTGTTGTGGCATTCAGAATTGCCCTTTGGATTCTATGCTAAGGAATGGGAGGTGTTGGAGCTGGTTCTGGAGCACCATCTTGAGACTTTCACCTCCTAGAGCATCCTCAACATTGACAGCCTTACAGTCTTCAATCTGAAGGCCTTAGCTAGCCATCTTTATGAGTTCCTGTCTACCCCTCCCACTAATGTGACTGCTCGGAGGGTCTCACTATTTCTTTAAGATCTTCATGATCATGAGCGTTTTTATCATTTCCAGTTGGATTGGTTTGAAGTTTAAGTTTGTTATTTTCTCAGCACCACCTTTAGGAAGATGATGAAGCTTCATACTTCCCGGTAGACTAGGGAGCAGCAGCGTCAAGCTGAGGATGCTCGAATTCAGACTCAGATTCAGTTTCTACAAGCTAAGTTGGTCAAGCAGGAGGCGGGTGCTGCTAAGGATAAGGCTCAGATAGCTAGGTTAGAGGAGCAGCTCCTTGAGGAGGCTGGTCCCTCTTACGCTGACTTTTGCTCCCTCCAGAATCTATTTTTCATGTTATCTAGTGGATAGATAGTTTTGTTTTTTAGACTTCCTTTAGTATACTTTTTCAAATGTAAAGGACTTCGCCATTATTAATGAAAAAGTATTGTTGTTGATTTCTATCATTTTGCTCATTTGCTTCTATCTCAACTTTGGTATCTTCTAACTATGGCTTGTGCTAACATCTCCTCTAGCTGTGTGGTATTTACTTTACTTTTTTTTACACGAGAAAGTAACATATCTAGAACTGTCCCATTTAACTGTGGGGTACTTGCATTTTATCTATGCAAGTAATCATTTTTTAGAACTGTCCCCTCTAACTATGGGGTACTTGCATTTTATCTGGGCAAGTAAACATTTTTAGAACTATCCCCTCTAACTGTTGGGTACTTGCATTTTATCTGGGCAAGTAAGCATTTTTAGAATTTTCCCCTCTAACTGTGGGGTACTTGAATTTTACCTGGACAAGTAAACATTTTTAGAACTGTCCCCTCTAACTGTGGGGTATGTGTATTTTATTTGGACAAGTAACATTTTAGAACTGTCCCCTCTAACTATGGGGAACTTGCATTTTATCTGGGCAAGTAAATATTTTTAGAACTGCCCCACTAACTGTGGGGTACTTGCATTTTATTTGGGCAAGTAAACATTTTTAGAATTGTCCCCTAAACCGTGGGGTACGTGCATTTTACCTGGGCAAGTAAACATTTTTTTATCTGTCCTCTCTAATTGTGGGGTACTAGCATTTTATCTGGACAAGTAATATGGTTAGAACTGTCCCCTCTAACTATGGGATACTTGCATTTTATTTAGGCAAGTAACATTTTTAGAACTGTCCCCTCTAACTGTGGGGTACTTGCACTTTATCTGGGCAAGTTATCATTTCTTAGGGGAAAATATAAGAGATAGAGGGTTAGCTCTTCTCCTTCTCTTACATTCCCCCCCTTTTTTGAGAAATTAGAGCAACGGAATGTATATCCCATTTTCTCTATTCTTTATATGAGCTGGTGAAATAAGGCTTTTCCTTTGATAACAGAGGCTAAGACTTGTTCTCGGAAAAAAAAAGTTTGCTATTTATTTTTTTACTATCATAACTTGGAGGACATCCTCATGCTGGTCTAGTGACAAAATTAAAATTATTTGTCTAATATGCTTGGAGAGACTTTGCTCAGTATACTTTTCTAACGAGATGGATGTAGCCCCATCCCCAAGTGTAGTGAGAAAAGTACCCTCTATCTGTGACTCTCCTCTAATCTAGCAGAGAGTTAAAAATGTATATGACTATATATACATATATGCTGGTTTATCTATCTTATGCCATAGGCAAAAAAATGAGAATCATCATGTACTGCTAAAAAAAGAGTTGATATTCATTTATATTCATTGTCTGTATCATTTACAAGACTGTAGTGCTCTTATCATTTTACAAAAAGAAATTTTCTAGAACTAGAGCACGCAACTCAAACTCTTCAATAGAAATGATTTTTTTGTTTAACAATACTAAGCATCATATCTTTTCTGCCACATGCAGTTGATGTACTGGAGGCAATCACTTTCTGTCTCTGAAATTTGACAATAACCCAACTTGCCCACCCCTTTGACGACAAAGGGGCCTTCCCAGTAGGGTTTGAACTTTGATGCCGACATGATGCAGAGATGGTGAGTGGATGCTCACAGGACTAAGTCTCCCACCCAAAACTCCCTAGGTTTGACCAAATTTTTGCAGTCTCTGGAAAGTTTTTGGGTGTAAACTTTGAATTTCTCCTTCGCCTTGTCTCTATGCTCGTCTAGTGCCTCCAGCTGTACATGCCTTGGGTCAGGGATAAGTATGTTGCTGAGAGCAACTCTAGATGAGGTTACCATTAACTCCACTGGTAGGACAACTTCGGTCCCATATACTAGAGAGAATGGGGTGAACCCTATCGATTTTCTTTTTGAGGTAGGATAATCCCACAGCACCATGGGCAACTTTTCATCACATGCCCCTGGCATATCCTCCAGCATTTTCTTCAAAATATTTATCAGGGTCTTATTGGTAGCTTCCTCCATCCCATTACCCTTAGGATAGGAGATGGTTGAACTATTGTGCACAATTTTGTATTTGTCTGTGAGGAGGGCCATCTCCTTGCATATGAGCTGCTTCCCATTATCTGTTAAGATTACCTTGGGTATACTAAACCTGCATATGATATACTCCTTATAAACTTGGTTATCACTTGGGCAGTCACTCTCCTTAGAGGGATGGCATCTGCCCATTTAGTGTATAATTCTTTAGCCACAATGATAAAAGCTTTGCCATGAGAGGCTGGGTTGATCTTTAAAATGAGGTAAAATGCCCATGTTTGGAAGGGATAGGGATATGCGAGGCTTTACAAGCTGACGAAAGGAGCATGTACCATGTTACCATGCACTTGGTAGGCCTTGCACTTCTTCACATACCCAATGGACTCAACCTCCATAGTCAACCAGTAGTACCCTAGCGTCATCAACTGGTCATACAATTTAGCACCCCCATGTGGGAGGGTATGAGCTCCTTTTAGCACCCTCTCTATGTCCTCTTTATCTATGCACCTTAGTGCCTTATCATTGTACCCTTTTCTGTAAATCTCTCCTTCCACTAAGTAAAAATGGGATATCCTTTTTCGCAGATAAATTTCATCAACCTTCTCTAAGAGCAACTCTCCATCTCTCAGATACGCTATATATGGTTGTCTCCAATCTTCAAAGACTTCCACAAAGTTGGCTTTCGCCGGCTGGTCAAAATTATCTTGGCATTTTAAACAGCTTTGTTACAGACGGGCAACTTCTATGCTCATGGTGGGCTAATAGTACCCACCTTGTTGCAACCGTCTATAGAGAGGAATATCGGTGCTCCACAATGCTTTTAGTGCATCTCTATCAAACTTTTCTTGGCTTCTTGCTCTTCGACGCATCTTGCTAGAAACTCTCCAGGACTCTTGAAATAGAGTTTTCCCTGCAACATGTGATAGTTGGATTACTCCAACATTTTCATCATCCCTTCCTTGGTTTCAAGATGCTTCATCACTAGGTGTCTCCAATATTATGGCTCGTTGCTTAGGGATTTTACTATAGTAGGCATTGTTCTTCACCGTACTGTGATTGTTGTTTCCGACTCATCCATATCTAGCTTTTCTGCTATTGTGGCAAGTGCATCGAGATTCCTGTTCATTATTTGCACATGTCTCTCTACAGTTACTTCCAAGAACTATCCCAGTAACCTTTGGATGATGTACATGTAGGGTGCTAAATTTGCATGCTTAAGGGAGAACTCCCATTGACCTGTTTTACTACCAAGTTGGAGTCCCCTTGTATGCACAACACCCTGACCCCTCTTCTGAGTGCCTCCAACATCCCTAAAATGAGGGCCTCATACTCAGCCTCATTGTTTGAGCATTTAAAATCTAACTTGAAGGGGAGAGTGTTCTTCTCCTTCCTATTTGACAATATAATGCCAGCACCCCCTATTCCTTGAGCGTTGGAGACATCAAACTCCATCGACCATTTTTCTGTTTCTTCCACTATGCATTCTTGAAAGTTCTCTCCAATTAGCTCCTCATTAGGTGGCTCAAAATTTCCACTTGGAAAATGAGCAAGCAGATTTGATACTTCTTGGATTTTAATGGACTTGGGCACTATGCATTTCAAATCATACTCTGATAAGATAAAAAAACACCTTGTTGCTCATCCCACAAGTACTATCCGTTCGAGGAGGTACTTGATGGGGTCACACTTAGTGACTATGTGAACTGTGAAAGCTAGAAAATAGTGTCTCAACTTCTGGGCAACAAAAACTAAGGACAAGGAATGCCTCTCTACGTTAGTGTATCTAGACTCTATACTTGAGATCACCCTTGATAGGTAATACACCGAATTTTCTACTCCTTCCTTTTCTTGGGCCAACAATGCTCCTATGGACCTCTCTGTTGAAGTAAGGTAGAGCAGAAGTGGTGCCCCCGCTTTTGGTGGAATAATTGTGGATGGGGAGGATAAAATCTCCTTGATTTTCTCAAAGGCTTTCTTACGCTCATCTCCCCAAATCCATTTGGCCTTGTCTTTCAGAAGGGGTGTGAACGGGTGAGTCACCTCTGCGAGTGCGGGTATGAACCTCCTCAGGTAGGATACTTTTCCCAGGAAGCTCTTAAGTTGTCTTTGATTGTTAGGGGTGGAATCATCATTATGGCTTTTATTTTTTTTGCGTCTACTTGCACCCCCTGCCTATTCACCACGAACCCTAGAAACTTTCTGGCGGTGACCCCAAAGGCACACTTGGAAGGGTTCATTCACATCTTATACCTGCGGCACCTATCGAACACCCTCCTCAGATCTTGTATGTGTTTTCTTTCTTTTTTGGATTTCACCACTAGGTCATGCACATAAAACTCTAATATGTCATGAAATAGGTCATGAAAAATTGCCATTATGGTTCTCTGGTATGTCTCCCCAGCATTCTGCAGTCCAAATGGCATGACCGTATAGTGGAAGTTTCCTAGGGGTGTGCGAAAGGCAGTCTTCTCTGTATCTGCCGGACCCATCTTAATCTGGTTGTAGCCAACGTACCCATCCATGAAACTATACATCTCATGTCATGCATTAGCATTGACTAAGATATATATGCTCGACAGAGGAAATTCATCTTTGGGGCATGCCCTGTTCAAGTCGCAAAAATCTACACAAATCCTGATTTGGCACTTGTCTTTTTTCGCCACTGGCATTATACTAGAAAGCCATACAGGATGTTGAATGGGCTTGATGAATCATGCCGCCATTAACTATTCCACCTCAGCTTTTATCTTTAAGTCGAGGTCTGCCTTGTAAGTGAGAGTGGCTTGTCTCACTGGAATGGCATTGGGAAAAGCGCTCAATCTATGGGATCTCACCTCTGGGTCTATTCCAGGCATCTCTGTATACTTCCAAGCGAAGACATCGGTGAACTCCTAGAGCAATCCAATGATCTCTTCTTTCTGCTTTGGTCCCATACTCTTGGAGATCGTATATAATTTCTTCTTTCCTCATCCAGTTCAGTATAAAAAGTTGGATCTACTAGATGGTCCTCCTCGACGGATAAAGGCTTCTGAGTCGCCTTGATGACTATCTTTGTGCCTCTAATGTTATCTTTTTCACACTAGTGGTATGTAAAAGTCACTATGCCATGGGTATGCATCCGTACCCTCCTAATGAGCAACTAGTAACTGTTAGTGGCATTGATAATATGGAATTTGATGTGGGAAGTGAAATTCACCAACTTAATTCCCACGTTCACGTATCCAATGGATTGCATTTCGGCACTATCAAATTTGGAGACCACTAGTGGCACTGGCACTACCTTCTCTTGGTTAATTCCTATCTCATACAATGTATTGATCGACATAATGTTAATAGAGGCTCATCCATCCATTAATGCCCGGGGAAATAAGATCCCATTGATCACAGCTGTAACGGTTATGAAAATAAGGCACCTGCCTGCCTGCCTTTGAAAATACTACTTTAGAAGTATATCTCTTAATCAACCTTCTAGTTGGCCCTTGCCAATTTAATGAGAGGTCTCCTCGTTGTTGTACCACCTCCAAAACATTTCTTGTTATGATCACCCTTGGGTTATATTTCACTCCTATTTGATCGAATGACCACTTGAACTTGGGGCTCCTCGCTATGGCTTCATGCTCAAAGTCTAAGTCTACTTCGTAAGTCTAGGCTTTACAAACATATTCTGCCTCGGATGTCCCCCCTCATCCAGGGAGAGGATGACATTCACTTGGCACTCTATGAAGTTAACATGCTCGAATTCCTTGCCTTCCTCGTTTTCTTGATCTGGGGTGAATAATAATTCTTTACGCTTTCTTTCTAGCTCACTCTGGTGCTTACTGCTCAAAGTTAACTTCTCCAACTCTTCAGATATCTCGTCACCATTTTCCCAGTCCACTTATTGAACTGTTTCTTCATCATATGCCACTACCATATTGGCAATGCCAAAGTGACGTACTGGAAGTGGATTTTCATTAACATCCACTAGGGATATTTGCAAGGTACCATTGGCCACCTTCTTGCCAATGATTCTTCTCATATAGTTACAGGCTTAAGTGGAGTGTTGCACCCGCTAGTATAACTCACAATACTTAGGGTTGGATTTATCTGCTGTTGTTGGAGTTTCTCCATTCAGGTGAGGGGGGCCTGCTACCCCCTCCCGTACCAATGTACGATAACAATCCATAGCTTCCGCTACACTGCAAGATAGCGGTGGTGGATCATCTTCTCCAAACTTTCTCTTATTTCCAGGGTTGTTGTTCTTGGATTCAGAATCTCCATTCTTGGCTTTGGGATTTCCATCCACATAGTTAACTGCTTGTATCCTCGAGACGTGAAATCTTTCGAAAGTAAGCGTTACCTGTGTCCTCCAGCCTAACGTCCTTGGTTTGATTATCATGTATATGCTACTCGCAACCTTGGTGAACTCTCGAAAGGTTCCACCCCTAGTCTTATTGACCAGATAGAGTTTGAATTCCTCCAGGAATCCTTCAACACAGATTTGAAGTAGCCGTGCCCTTTCCACCTCCTCGTGGACATCAAGTGCTCTCTTACGAAAACGCTTAATATATTTCATCAACTCTTCGCCAGGATTTTGCACCTCTTGAGACAAGTGCCTCAGCATGAACTCATCTTCCATTACAAAGAACTTTTGGAGGAACTGCCTGTGCATCTCTTCCCAAGTAGGGATGCTATTCGGTGCCAGATGGGAGATCCACGTGTAGGCTTTCCCTATGAGGGTCTTGGAGAACTCCCTCAACCTCAGGTTTTTGTCATTAACATGCACTCCCAAATATTCAACAAACCTCTTCACGTGTTCTCTTGGGTTCTCCCCTTTACCACTAAACTTGATAAATTTTGGTGGGACATACCCTTCTGGGTATAGTTTCTCATTCACTTCCTGTGGGTAGGGGTCCTGCAACTCCTTGTACAAATGAGAGACCTCCTTTTGAGAGGAGGATATCAGTTTCCTCATCTCCTCCATCGTGACAGCCTTGGGAGGGGGGATTCTTCAAGACCCATAACCTTTGTTACTAGTGAGCTTGACAATATTGGAACTTGCTCTAGTGCCACTTTTTGAGGTGGGGCTATTTCTGCCAAAGTTGCCATCGGAGTGGCTACCCCAACAAAGAGGGCTACTGTCGGTGTTATGAATCCTTAACCCAAACTTGCAAGGTCGACATGGTTTTGTTTTAGAAATCAAAGAAGATGCTCATAAGACTCATACCTATCATCGAAGATGTTGTCGGTGAACTGTTCTGCCCTACTTGAGGGGAAGATGCCCTTTCTCCGATCCCCTTCGCATCTTCATGAGTGGTCTGGTCACTCTGAGTCCCATTCCCAGGTGGAATGTCATAAAAAACTAGATGTTTAGAAATGTTCAAACCTTCTTTGTCCTTAAAATCAAGAATACCTCCCCAGCAGAGTCTCCAAATGTAAGAGGGTAGTGAGACTCGGGCCTATGAAGAACTGGAAAGGGTGAGGCATGCCCTGCTCCTATGGACGCTGCCATCAAGGTTCTCAAGCACTTCTAGAAAAGTCTGTAGTAAAACTTTCCCTATCTCGTAACAATGGAACTCAAGTTGTAGTCTACTCCCTGCAAGAAGATGATCTTCACCGTAATAATAGTAACTTTACCCAAGGGAAACTCCTGAGAGTGATGGCTGTCAGGTGGAGTGAAGTAACAAAGCACTTACCACTTAGAAAGAAAGAGCAGGGAGAGAACACTTAGTGGTCTGGAGTGATTTTGGCAGAGTAACGGTATGACTTAAGTTATGATTATGACTTAACCTTGCCCAGGGATCCTACTTATACTTGGGCACTAGGGCTGAGTTGGCACTTTTGGGGTGCCAAAACTGAGGGGGTTGGTGAGTATCATATTAAAACGGTAACTCGTTGTACAAACACTACACCAAAACGTGCCTTTACTAACACAATCTTACTGTTACTAAAAATATTAGTAACACAAATTTGAAAAACGTTGCTAATGCCGTTTAATACAAGATTAAAATGTATAAGCAACTCCGAGATGTTTGTTGAAGAAACCCTTTTCTTTAGAAACAATCTCATTCCTATCATATGTAATACCATTAGCATGCAACTTAGTAACTATATCAGTTAAGTTCATGTAAAAGTCATCAAAAGACTCAGAGTCAGACATAATCAAAGAGTTGTACTGCTGGGTAAGCATTTGAGTTTTAGCAGCTTTAACTCTTGAGTCTCCTTCATGGGCAGTGATTAATGTGTCCCAAGCTTCCTTAGAAGTGGCACAAGATGAGATTCTCTTGAACTCATACTCATTAATAGACATAAAAATGGCATTCTTGCCTTTATTGTTATTACGAGAAATAGTTTTCTCTTCTTGGGTAAACTCACTTAAGATTTTCTTTACCCTCTCATCACTTCCTTCAGTGGATGGTTTAGTAGGATAAGTATATCCATTTTCAATAATGTCCCAGACATCATCTCCTAAAGTCCCTTGGATGAAGGCAACCATTCTTACTTTCCAGTAAGCAAAGTTGTTTCCATCAAAGAGTGGAGGTCTGGACAGATTACCAAACCTTTCATTCTTCTCGTCCATAGTCAGGATTTTTCAGAAAACGATTTCAGAAACACAAGATCTTTTTGAAATAAAAGTTTACAGGGCTCTGATACCAATTGAAAAACGGTGCTAATGCCGTTTAATACAAGATTAAACTGTATAAGCAACTCCGAGATGTTTGTTGAAGAAACC
Organism: Sambucus nigra; assembly: GCA_949130495.1. NCBI lineage: Eukaryota > Viridiplantae > Streptophyta > Magnoliopsida > Dipsacales > Adoxaceae > Sambucus > Sambucus nigra. The sequence goes on from OX422210.1 coordinate 184,695,369, forward strand.
CTTTTCTTTTGAAAATAAAAAATGATAAACAACAAGATGTGTTTACAAAAACTTATGTACGAGAATAACTAAGACTTTGTAATCAGATTTAAAACTAAGATAGTTTCAAAAATTTAGCACACTATAGAATGAGATGAGGAGATGAAGATAATCAGAACACACAGTTTTTAACGTGGTAAAACCTCTCCCAATAGAGGAAACATCCACGGTGACTTCTACGTCACAAAAGTAAAAATCCACTAAAAACAAATAGCAGTTACAAACAATACAACATACATGCACACAAATCAGCCTATTCTAAGTTTAGGAATATACCTCACTTGGTGTCCTTCTAACTTCTCTTAGATCTGATTGTTGATGATGTTCTTCCAGTTCGATAAATTCTCCTTTGCTTTAGCTTCCTTGCGTCGACTCAATAATCTTTTGATCTTATTCACAACACTTTCAGTGTGGTAGTGTGTTAAGTGTTTGTGATGTGATTCCTATCAACATGGATGAACTCACACACACTTAGTTTTTACAGACAGTCCTAGAAAATTACATATAAAGACTATATGCTGTGATTTTATTTTCTTTCTTTCTTACAGAACTTGAAACCTTTTTGACCTTTAATTTATCCCAGATTCCACGGATATCTTGCTTCAAAATCTGTCAAGATCTTAATCAATCTCTGTTTTAAAAATATTTGTGAGACTGAAAATCTCCAAGTGTGAATCCAACTAGGCCAAGGTTAAGTTTCATAAGAACAGAAACCATAAAATATTTACAGATCTGAATCAGCAAATATTTTCTTAAAACGAGAAAGAAATATGCAGATCTAGTGAAATATAACATGCAAAGTGTAGATCTAAGATTTCTATGATAAAGAAATACAGATCTTCACAAAAATGTTTAAGTTGTTAATAAGATCACAGATCAAGAGGTTACAGCTTCAATATGAACAAACCAGTAACACCACTCTCTCTCAAACACTCAAGGTTGTGTTTGGGGTTTTGAATATACGAAGGTTTGAATCAGATTTGAAGTGTTTAGGGTTAGGGTTAGGGTTAGGGTTTGGCTAACACAGTTTCCCTTTCTCTCTCTTCTCTCTTTTCTTTTCTCTCTTCTCTCTCACTTCTCTCTTCTCTCTATTTTTTTCTCTCAAAAATGACGACTGCCAAAAGTCTTGAAAGGTTGAGAATTAGAGGGCTTATATAGGAGTGGAGGAAGGTTTTGGATTGTCGAAGGCAATCAAGGGCTGAGATTAGGTCTTCCTAATATTGACTTGATCCAAGGGTGGTAAAATAGCGGTGGTTAAGTCGAAGTTGATTGGTCCATAGTGATAGCACATGGATAAGTTTAAAACACATGCAGGCCATAGATAAGGTTTGATCTAACGATCAGCAAACCACCAGGAAACCCTCTTACATAACAAACACAAATGAGTTAACAGGAGCATGGCATGTGTTGGCACTTAATTGGCTTGCAAACGCGCGTCAAAAGAAATTACAGGCTGTACCCTAGAGTCTCTAGCGCATTTACATTCTACCCAATCAAACATTCCAATCAAAAATGAATTTTTCAAAATAGCATTTTAACCCCACAAAGTTTATAATCAAACTTTTTATTAATGAAAACATTATTTTAAAAATGTTTTAAAATGTTTTATAAATTCCCAAAAAAATATCAAAACAACATTTTAAGGGGAATTTAACACACAATCAATTTTAAGCAATATATACACATGTATGCACTTCTAATGTGTGTAGTGTGATTCAATTTATACCTTCTTGGATCATTGAAGAGGATTAGAGAGAATAATTCTGAGGTTCTTTGGATTCTAGGTTGAACAACCAATTTTGTCACTATTTCCAAATTAGTTGAACACTTATACAGTATAGACTTAAGTAAGTCAAAGGTATAAGGTGCTTCAATCTCCCCCTTTGGAAATATGAGACAAAATCTCCTTTGAGTTAGCTTAAACTCTTAGGGAACCAAAAAAAATAAAACCTAGTCCTATACAAAAAATACTATCTACCCATTTCCTAGAAGTCAAAAAAATTACATAACTCAACTATTTACAAATTTGTACACTAGAAATGGTAGACAATCAGTAGAAGAGAATCCTGCAAATATGCACACTAAGATCAAGCAGTTTAGATGAAATGTGAACAAAGTGATGAAATACTCAAATTTCTCCCCCATTTTGTCTCAAATGGACAAAGGGTAAAAATTAAGGTCTTCAGAGTTTAATCAGCACATACCATACCTATAGAATTACGCAAATACAGAAATCTGTTATAGTCCAGAGGTTTAGTGAACATGTCTGCAAGTTGCAGATCAGTAGGTAGGTAATGAATTTCTAACTCCTTAGTTTCAACAAGTTCGCGTATAAAATGATGTCTTATTTTAATATGCTTAGTTCGCGAGTGTTGAACCGGGTTTTTAGATATGTTAATAGCGATTTGATTGTCATAATACAATTATAACTGATTTTCTTTAATCCCATAGTCGCTTAACATTTGTTTTATCCATAACAATTGAGCACAGCAACTTCCTGCTGCTATATATTCGGACTCAGCCGTAAATAAAGATGTGCAATTCTGTTTTTTGCTACTCCAACCTACTAAATTATTGTCGACATAATAACAGGCACCTGATGTACTTTTACTGTCATCAGTACAACCGGCCCAATCAGCATCAGTATATCCTATGATGGTACTGCAGGTATCATTAGTGTACCTAAGTCCAAGATTAAGAGTGCCTTTTATGTACTTTATTATACGTTTTACACAAGATAAATGGCTCTCTTTAGGGTTATTCTGGTAACGAGCACACAGACATACAGCATACATTATATCTGGTCATGAGGCAGTTAGATAGAGTAGGCTACCAATCATACTACGATAAAGTGTGGAATCAACTGACTTTCCATTTTCATCTTTACATAATTTAACAGTAGTACTCATAGGCGTTTTGGCAACTTTAGCATTATCTAAACCAAATTTCTTAACAAGATCTAAGGCATACTTAGTTTGAGAGACAAATAGTCCATCAGAATTATGTTTCACTTGAAATCCTAAGAAAAGTTGTAGCTCCCCCATAAGGGACATGTGAAACTCCTTATGCATAATAGCAGAAAAAGATTTAACTTCAGATGTTGAAGTAGACCCAAAAATGATGTCGTCTACATAGACTTGGGCTATAATAATGTTTTTTTCAAAATGTTTGACAAAGAGGGTCTGGTCATTTCCTCCTCTCTTAAAATCCTTATCCATCAAAAAGTTGGAAAGGCGTTCATACCAAGCTCGAGGAGCTTGTTTTAAGCCATACAAAGCCTTTTTTAGACGAAAGACATGGTCAGGGTATTTAGGGTCAATGAACCCTTTGGGTTGTTCTACATACGTTTCTTTCGGACAGAATTCCATTGAGGAAGGCAGACTTGACATCCATTTGATAAAGTGTAAATTTTAAGTGACACGCTATGGCGAAAAGAAGTCGAACAGATTCAAGACGGGTGACAGGGGCAAACGTCTCGCTAAAATCTATCCCTTCTATTTGTGAGTAACCTTGAGCAACTAGTCTAGCTTTGTTTCTAAGGATTATCCCATTTTCATCAGATTTGTTCTTAAAGATCCAACGTGTGCCAATAACATTTTTGTTTTGAGGCCGCGGTACAAGATACCAGACATCGTGAATTACAAATTGTAAAAGCTCTTCCTGCATAGCAGAAATCCAGTGTGTGTCATTCAATGCTTCATTAACATTTTTTGGTTCCACAAGGGAGACGAAACATGCATAATTAGCATAATTTCTTAACTAGGATCTAGTACGGACTGGCTCATTAGGATTACCGGCCACGTTGTCAATGGGATGATCTTTAGAGACCCATCCAGGTACTTCTGGACTCTCAATAGGTAATGAGTCATCTATTTCTGGTGAATCAGTTTTGAAATCATTTTCAGATTCAACCACAATAGGTGATTCAGATATCTTATTTTCGATAATAGTGTCGCTTACAATTACATTTATTGATTCCATAAGGGTCTTAGTACGCAGATTGTATATACGATAAGCACGGCTGTTTGAGGAGTACCCTAAGAAGATGGCTTTATCTCCACGCGTCTCGAATTTAGACAGATGTTCTCTATCTTTACAGACATAACACTGACTACCGAAAGTTCTTAGATATTTCAGATTAGGCTTCTTACCGTACCACAACTCATAAGAGGTTTGTTTAGTGTTTTTCCTAAGGTAAACACGATTAATGATATGACATGCAGTTCTAATAGATTCTACCCAGAAGTATTTAGGTAGAGATTTGGCATGCAGCATGACACGTGCCATCTCTTGAAGAGTTCGGTTTTTCCTTTCGGCAACACCGTTCTGCTGAGGAGTCTTAGGGGCACTGAATTCGTGTTTGTAACCGTTGTAGTCACAATATTCAACTATTCATGTGTCTATGAACTCTCCCCCTCTATCACTACGAATGCGATTGACTTGTGTGTCCTTCTCATTTTCAATTCTTAGTAAAATTTTCAAAAATTTGTGAAACGTGTCAGATTTATGTTTCAAGAAGGCAACCCAAGTGAATCGTGTAAAATAATCAACCATGACTAGGATATAACTGTGTCCATAGAGACTAACAGTTCTAGAGGGACCAATAAGGTCCATATGGATGAGATCTAAAGGTCTAGAGGTGAGGATGTCTTTAACCTTTTTATGTGAAGTCTTAACTATTTTTCCTTCCTGGCAATGACCACAGACAACACTGGAAATAGGTTTAATTTTAGGAATTTCTCTAACAATCTCTTGACTAGACAATCTACCAAGGATATCATAACTTAAGTGACCCATACAATTATGCCAGATTTCATTGTCATCCATTCTGACAATGTTACAGGTTTCAGAACTAGTCTTGACAGTATAACAATTGTCAGGTGTTCTAAATCCGGTAATAATGCATTCACCTTTATCATTTAGAATTTTACAATTGTTCTTTGAAAAGGTAACTGTATGGTCAGAGTCACAAAATTGTGATATACTTAGCAGGTTGGCTTTAAGGCCTTTAACTAATAGTACATTTTCCAGAACAGGCATTCCCTCTTCTTTTAGGGTTCCTTTACCTATGATCTGGGATGAAACTCCATCACCAAAAACTACTTTGCCTCCAGCAAATCTTCTTTTGTTTAAGAGTTTGGTTTCATCTCCTGTCATATGTTTGGAGCATCCTGAATCTAAATACCAACCAGATGAAGTGTGTTCATCTTTTAAGGCAGTGATAAAAATGTTACACTTCATTTGGGGTAAAAGATCATCTTTTCTAACCCAAATAGCTCTAGTTTTAATTTTGCGCAAGTTTGCCCTCATTTGATAAAATTTTCGAGAAACAGTTTTTGTCGAAAAATATTTGGAGCAACAAACTGATTTTTGTGAAAAATTTGAGCTTTTGGTTTAGGAAAGTTTTTGGGAGCCTTTCTCTTAAATGAACTCTTAGTTTTGGTCTTTCTATTCCTGTAGTTAGAGTTCTTGTCAGGTTGTCTAGGAAGGACATAATGGTTACGATTTTGCCTAGAATAGTTAAAGTTCTTGTAGACAGAAGTGTTGTACACAGGGGTGTTTAGACGCCTAGCATAACAACCTTCAAAGGAATGACCATAAATGTCACAGTAGGAGCAATATTGATTGCTTGAGGGATGAACTTCCTTAGGAAAAATTCTAAAGATGGGTTTAACAGCATTCTGTTCAGAAGTCCTATTCCTAGGAGGGATGGTTTTAAAGGTAGATTCAGCCTTTCTGATCAAAGGACAGACGTATTTAGTCTTAAGTGTAGTGTCAGCCTTAGAATTACTAGACTCTCCAATGTCTTTCTGTTGTTGCTTTTGATCAAATTCCTTTTTAATAAAATGAAAATCTGGACATGTTTCGATTGGTCTTTTGCCCCCAGACACAAACTTAATAGGTTCAAGATTTGTAGTTTGTGGTTTGTTCTTAGGGCAGAATCCAATACCGGTTCTATCATCACAATTGGTCTTGGAGTCAACAACAAAGTGAGTGAAACAATTTGAATTGTTTTCAAACTTAGAAATTTTTTTGAAAACAGTAGCTGTCTTTGTTTTCGCTTCCTCCAGTTCTAATAATGTTCCCTTGTATTTCATTTACAGGGTTTCATTAGTTTTAGTCAACTCTTTTATTTTTTGATCAAAAGTTTCAATTTCAGATTGATGAGACAGACACTGGTTAGTGTACTCTTCGGCATTCAGCTTCACAATAAGACTTAGATCATCTAATTTCTTAGTCAAGTCTCTAACAGTCTTCTCCAGTCTAGTGCATTTTTTAAGAGTTTTAGCATACAAAGTATGAATATCTGGGAGGTCATCTGTGTCTGAGTCGCTAAGTGAAGTGTGTGTAGTGACCCCTAACGATTCAGTTTTAGTACTCACGCACCCATTTACATCGTCGTTATCGAGATCACTTTGACTCACACACACGGAACTAGAGCTAGCAACATTTTCAGATAATAAAGCATCTAGGCCAGTCAAAGCAGTATTCACACAAGCAGGAGTAGGAGCATCATTATCACACACAGGCATATGATCATTGTAAATGATCTTAGCATAAAAGGACATGCAAGGGTCAAGTACATTTGATGACTCAAGTTCCTCTTCATCAGAGTCACTTGAATCATCCCAAGTTTTACAAACATTGGCTCTATTGTGTGTGTTGGCTTTATTCAGATTAACTCTGCAATCGTGAGCAATGTGACCTAGTTTCCCACATCTAAAACATTCAATCTTTTTAAGGTCACGGTTAGATCTGAAGTTGTTGTCCTTAGGATGTTTGTCAAGACCTCTCTCATGAGGTTTGGGATTAGACAGATTTGAATAATTAGGCTTGCCTTGTTTAGATGCCTGTTTATTTCTAAATTTAACAATTTTCTTAAATTGTTTGGACATTAAGGCAATCTGATTATCTAGTTTGTCTATATCACACTCCTCATCAGAGTCAGAGTTGATCAAATTAGTCTCAAGTTTAGATATCTTAGAGGCAAAACTCAAGTTAGAGTTGGGTTGTTTTCTTTGTGAATGATTTAATTATTTCTTAAAGTCTAATTCCATTTCCACAGTCCTAAGTTTGCTACTGAGTAACTCAGGGGTAAGGTTTTGATCACTTATTTCCTCAATAGCATACCTTTTGCTGTCAAAATTTTGTGGTAATGATCTTAGAATTTTAGAAACAATCTCATTCCTATCATATATAATACCATTAGCATGCAACTTAGTAACTATATCAGTTAAGTTCATGTAAAAGTCATCAAAAGACTCAGAGTCAGACATAATCAAAGAGTTGTAATGCTGGGTAAGCATTTGAGTTTTAGCAGCTTTAACTCTCGAGTCTCCTTCATGGGCACTGATTAATGTGTCCCAAGCTTCCTTAGAAGTGGCACAAGATGAGATTCTCTTGAACTCATACTCATTAATAGACATAAAAATGGCATTCTTGCCTTTATTGTTATTACGAGAAATAGTTTTCTCTTCTTGGGTAAACTCACTTAAGATTTTCTTTACCCTCTCATCACTTCCTTCAGTGGCTGGTTTAGTAGGATAAGTATATCCATTTTCAATAATGTCCCAGACATCATCTCCTAAAGTCCCTTGGATGAAGGCAACCATTCTTACTTTCCAGTAAGCAAAGTTGTTTCCATCAAAGAGTGGAGGTCTAGACAGATTACCAAACCTTTCATTATTCTCGTCCATAGTCAGGATTTTTCAGAAAACGATTTCAGAAACACAAGATCTTTTTGAAATAAAAGTTTACAGGGCTCTGATACCAATTGAAAAACGCTGCTAATGCCGTTTAATACAAGATTAAACTGTATAAGCAACTCCGAGATGTTTGTTGAAGAAACCCTTTTCTTTTGAAAATAAAAAATGATAAACAACAAGATGTGTTTACAAAAACTTATGTACGAGAATAACTAAGACTTTGTAATCAGATTTAAAACTAAGATAGTTTCAAAAATTCAGCACACTATAGAATGAGATGAGGAGATGAAGATAATCAGAACACACAGTTTTTAACGTGGTAAAACCTCTCCCAATAGAGGAAACATCCACGGTGACTTCTACGTCATAAAAGTAAAAATCCACTAAAAATAAATAGCAGTTACAAACAATACAACATACATGCACACAAATCAGCCTATTCTAAGTTTAGGAATATACCCCACTTGGTGTCCTTCTAACTTCTCTTAGATCTGATTGTTGATGATGTTCTTCCAGTTCGATAACTTCTCCTTTGCTTTAGCTTCCTTGCGTAGACTCAATAATCTTTTGATCTTATTCACAACACTTTCAGTGTGGTAGTGTGTTAAGTGTTTGTGATGTGATTCCTATCAACATGCATGAACTCACACACACTTAGTTTTTACAGACAATCCTAGAAAATTACATATAAAGACTATATGCTGTGATTTTCTTTTCTTTCTTTCTTACAGAACTTGAAACCTTTTTGACCTTTAATTTATCCCAGATTCCACAGATATCTTGCTTCAAAATCTGTCAAGATCTTAATCAATCTCTGTTTTAAAAATATTTGTGAGACTGAAAATCTCCAAGTGTGAATCCAACTAGGTCAAGGTTAAGTTTCATAAGAACAGAAACCATAAAATATTTACAGATCTGAATCAGCAAAGATTTTCTTAAAACGAGAAAGAAATATGCAGATCTAGTGAAATATAACATGCAAAGTGTAGATCTAAGATTTCTATGATAAAGAAATACAGATCTTCACAAAAATGTTTAAGTTGTTAATAAGATCACAGATCAAGAGGTTACAGCTTCAATGTGAACAAACCAGTAACACCACTCTCTCTCAAACACTCAAGGTTGTGTTTGGGGTTTTGAATATACGAAGGTTTGAATCAGATTTGAAGTGTTTAGGGTTAGGGTTAGGGTTTGGCTAACACAGTTTCCCTTTCTCTCTCTTCTCTCTTTTCGTTTCTCTCTTCTCTCTCACTTCTCTCTTCTCTCTATTTTTTTCTCTCAAAAATGACGACTGCCAAAAGTCTTGAAAGGTTGAGAATTAGAGGGCTTATATAGGAGTGGAAGAAGGTTCTGGATTGTCGAAGGCAATCAAGGGCTGAGATTAGGTCTTCCTAATATTGACTTGATCCAAGGGTGGTAAAATAGCGGTGGTTAAGTCGAAGTTGATTGGTCCATAGTGATAGCACATGGATAAGTTTAAAACACATGCAGGCCATAGATAAGGTTTGATCTAACGATCAGCAAACCACCAGGCAACCCTCTCACATAACAAACACAAATGAGTTAACAGGAGCATGACATGTGTTGGCACTTAATTGGCTTGCAAACGCGCGTCAAAAGAAATTACAGGCTGTACCCTAGAGTCTCTAGCGCATTTACATTCTACCCAATCAAACATTCCAATGAAAAATGAATTTTTCAAAATAGCATTTTAACCCCACAAAGTTTATAATCAAACTTTTTATTAATGAAAACATTATTTTAAAAATGTTTAAAAATGTTTTAAAAATTCCCAAAAAATTATTAAAACAACATTTTAAGGGGAATTTAACGCACAATCAATTTTAAGCAATATATACACATGTATGCACTTTTAATGTGTGTAGTGTTATTCAATTTATACCTTCTTGGATCATTGAAGAGGATTAGAGAGAATAATTCTGAGGTTCTTTGGATTCTAGGTTGAACAACCAATTTTGTCACTATTTCCAAATTAGTTGAACACTTATACAGTATAGACTTAAGTAAGTCAAAGGTATAAGGTGCTTCATATTTTTCCGTTAGAAAAAAGGCATGGGGCACGAAGTTAGTAACGAAATTTTACTGTTACTATTAGTAATGGTAAAATTATGTTACTAATAGTAATGGTAAAATTCAAAATTAGTAACGATAAATTTCTGTTACTAATAGTAACGGTAGAACTCAGAATTAGTAACGGTAAAATTATGTTACTAATAGTAACGGTAAAATTCATGATTAGTAACGGTAAAATTCTGTTACTAATAGTAATGGTAAAATGTTGTTAGTAATATTAATACATATTTAAAAATAATACTTAAAACCTCAAATTATCCACATTACACCATACTACAGACCATCACAATCCACAATCCACATTACACCACAATTCACAATCCAAAATATTCAAAACATCCTACAGACCAGTAATTGGATAAGGAGGAGGTAACACTGCTACATTAATTAACTCTAACCGAGCTTTCTTAACTAAATGAATTTGAGCCAAAGTTTCATACTTCATAACACTTTAATAGGTCAATTAAAACTCAAAGGAGGAGACTATTAAATGCTACAACGACTAAAGTATTAAATGGAAATTGTTGTTATAACATATTGTTTGAGATACTCGACAATAAATGATAACTAATCAATATACATGTTTGGAGCACATTTCAAAGTATACAGGTTTTCTCCCTATCTCATATTTTCGTAGAATAAGTGTCGGGACCCGCTTCATTTGCACATGCTACGTATCACCATATCCATCTCTATTGTCATCGTAGCAGCTGTTCTACTGCCTGAAATTTGTTCAACAGATTAAACTCACATACATTTAAAAATAAAAATAATACCCCCCCAACACATACACACAAACACCAAAAAAGGGTAAAACACACCTTTTCAGTTATTACTAATTCCCATATACAAAATAAAAAAGGGGCATATACTAAATAGCCCCTCGAACATTTTTTAATACACGTTTAATCCAAACCTTTTTATTTTTCTCCAAAAAGTCCTTCGCTATGCCGGTAGCTCGGACCTTTAAAAACAAGAGAATATTAGTTAAATGAGTGTTTAAGGGACTTTTGGTACAAAATAAAAGGTTGGACTAAATGTGTATTAAAAAATATTTGAGGGACTTTTTGGTATTTGACCCAATAAAAAAAAAACCATGTAAAATAACAAACTTAGTTCGCAACGTTTACCTCATGCTCTTTGTTGTGTACAATTGTATCACTAAGAGATCATTAATATTGATCCTCTTCAAATCTTTACAAGTGTAGATAGATTTAAAGGAATCCTAGGAATTTTTAATTCTAAAAGTTTTCATATTTATGGCATCTATGTAGTGTACACATGTGCATGAATAGAGTAGAATCTAAATAAAATATATTCGTAAGGAAAGAACTCATCTAATGGAGATAAAATGGGCCTTTTGGTGTCGACCATTATCAGGAATTCGGTTAGTTGTTGCGAGCATTTGTAACAAGAATTTGGAGCTCATAAGTCATGATGACATGACCAATTTAGATTTTACAGCACCATCGACGGAACGCTTGCTAGAAAAGAGTTTTTCGGGCCAAATAATGAGTCGGCTCTACTAAAAATTAATTTAAACACGTTTGTTGTTGTGATGACTGAATGCACAGTTGGTGTTGACATAGTTTGACGACACAACTTGTAGACATGTACCTTATTGGTGTGAGGTGATTGAGGGATTGATCGCGCCTTTGCCATAGTGAGACACGCACTTGCCAAATGAACCTTAGGAGTTATAATCGTTGCTGAATAAGTCGTCGACATTCTACTGGTTTGCGATTGTCCTTCCATGGAAAAGTAAGTGATGAATATGCTATACCATATCCTAGTATAGTGTTGTTCTTTCTATTGAAATGCAGTATCATGTCCTGCCATAGAGAAACTGCGTTTGAGGTGATTGAAGATTGAACCACTGAGTTGACACAATACCTCTTGTCCAAGAATACGACCTGCATAAATTCATTGGAATGTACTGAGCCATTGTTGGATCAAGAGAACCGTGTTTGGGTTAGAGATGTGGGACTTTTGGATCCGTTCACAAGTGGGAGTTTGGATTAGACCAGAATTTTCGAGAAGATAACACCAAAAATTCTGTAGCCACACGCTGTAAGATTGACCTGAATGAAAGCACACATGAGGTTATTAACATTGGTGGTACCGACCAGTTTTATCATCGTCGGCTCTGATGTCGGCATTGATGGAGATGGATAAACAAATAGAGCGTGATGTTGATCTTAGTTAGTTCTGACAGCCGAAAAAGAAACGGACGCGAGGAATTTAATTGGGCGATAATCCTCTATATTAAGAGGCATCGTTTTAATTGATTATCAGACATTGTGTGTATTATCTGAGTCGATGATATATGATGCATACCGGTCATGAACACAAACGGGTTACATGGTATCACTCCCCAGGGTGTTTTGGCTTCACAAGTTCATAATTTTGGCACCCATCATTGTCTATTGAGGAAGACCTCTTTAATCAAGCAGAGGGATCATCCATTTAGGCCTTGGCTTTGCCAACTTTGATCCCCATCATTTGTAATAACTCATCTTGACCCGGGAGATTTATTTGATACACTGTGAAATGATGCCAGGAGGCCCCCATGGTGAAATTTGAATAAGTTGATTTGTCTGTTTGTTGTTGAATTGAACAGAACTCAACTACGGCATGAAAGGCAGACTTGTACAAATGGTATAAAAACCAAAATTTTATGGAGGAGAATAAATTATCTGATCTATATATATATATATATTAGAAAAGTATTTAATTGTGTGGTCCTAAATGGACTTTGGATTAGAAATATCTATCCTCCATCAGTGGTGCTAAAAACATTGCTGACTAAAAATAAAAACTAAACATACAAAGAATATGAATGTTTACCTCTTACCCATATAAGGTACCGACTGGTTCGTAAGAGGGAGATGATTACTCATGTGTATTAATACAAGGATTGATAGTTTTCAAAATGTTGGTATGGTACTCTGTTCCTACAAATTTACAATGAAGATAAAGGCTGATTCATTACTTCTGAAATGTGCCGAGTATGAAATTATCTTGTAATGTAGTAGTTTTCAACCAAATTTAATTGATTTAATGCAACAACTTATCATAAAAGGATATTTGAACTTTAATTTAATATCACATTACATATCGGACTACCAATAAGATAACACTAAAGGGTACTTGTGTATGAGCTGTTATGGTTCTACCCTTTTTAAAGAACAAAGCTTTCTTCACTAGAATTAGAAGAATATATTGATATCAGCTAACATAATGTAATTTTGTATTCTTTTTTACTACATTTATTCTAATATGGTGCTAATTGCATCCTTTTCTCTTTCCTTTTCATAGTGGGAAATTAAGGACTCTTCTTGTTTCACGAAAGATCACAGATTCCTTGTGATACACCTGACATTTGGGTATGTAATCATGGAAATATTCATTTTAATCTTTGCCAGCTAGAAATTAATTACCATTTTTCTATGAACATGTGTAATGCCCATTCTTTATGTGTGGCATGAGTTGATTATGAATTATATTCTTACAAATCCAACTAATTAGTTATGCAGGATAGTTTCTCAATTTTGGTGTATCTTCATCACTTTCCCCTCTATGTTATCAACTTATCATAACTCAGGCAAATTCAAATAACACTCTTCTCAATAATAGAAAAAAATTTCAAAAAAAACTCGCCGTGCTTTTGCCTAGGATATACAGAGGGGCAACCCCAAAAAGATATAAGATAACCTAAGGGTCCGTTTGGTTGTTAGTGGGCAAAAGCGTGGGCATGGCAAAATTTGCCTAGGTAAAATTTGCCTAGGCAAATTCAGATGACGCTATCAAACAACATTAGGCGAAATTAAAGTCAATCCAATTAATTTATTTAAAAACAATTTTTAAATTATATTCAAAAATGTTAAAAATAGTTTTTGCAATATTTTTATATTACAGTTTTTATATTATATTCAAAAATGTTAAAAAATTTGTAAAACATTCTCTTAACAATTTTTTATAATATCAAAAACAGTTTTTAAAATATTACAAAACAAATTTTAAACATTCACAACAGTTTTTTTAAACTCTTTAAAACAGTTTTAAAAAATGTTTTTTAAAACTTTAAAACAGTTTTTATAATATATCCAAAACAGTTTTTAAAAATGTTAAAAACTGTTTTACAATATTTTTATATTACGATTTTTCAAAAAATTTGTAAAACATTCTCTTAACAATTTTTTATAATATTAAAAGCAGTTTTCAAAACATTACAAAACAGTTTTTAAACATTCACAACAGTTTTTTTAAACTCTTTAAAACAGTTTTAAAAAATGTTTTTTAAAACATTAAAACAGTTTTTATAATATATCCAAAACAGTTTTTAAAAATGTTAAAAACTGTTTTACAATATTTTTATATTACGGTTTTTCAAAAAATTTGTAAAACATTCTCTTAACAATTTTTTATAATATTAAAAGCAGTTTTCAAAACATTACAAAACAGTTTTTAAATATTTATAACAGTTTTTTTAAATATTTAAAACAGTCTTTAAAATTATTTTTGAAAACTTTAAAACTGTTTTTATAATATATTCACAACAGTTTTTAAAAATGTTAAAAACAGTTTTTACAATATTTTGTTAATACGGTTTTTTAAAAAAATTGTAAACATTTTCTTAACATTTTTTTATAATATTAAAAACAGTTTTTGAAACATTACAAAACAAATTTTAAATATTCATAACAGTTTTTTAATTATTTAAAACAGTTTTTAAATTATTTTTTAAAACATTAAAATCGTTTAAGAAGTTGGCAAATTTGTGGACAAATATTTCCCACTCAAATAGGTAAGCAAAATTTGACCACAGATTGTGCATAGGAGATGTTGTACATTGGCAAATAATGCCTAGGCAAATTATGCAACCAAACAGCCAAATGTGAGCAAATTTTCATATTTGTCAACTTTTTGGCATTTGCCTAGACAAATTATGCCAACCAAACGGACCCTAAAAGATTTTAGTAACAAATGTAATAAATTTAAGAGGAAATAGACACTTACATAAATCATACCTCGATTGTATCTATACTGCAGATTGCACAACACCGATGACTCACTGCACTAAAGAAGTAAACGTTCATCATTTACAAGTAAGTAGCTATATTACTTTTTCCTCGAACAGTAATATCACAGATTCAATTCGTGAAGATAAAAGGATCTTCCCAAGATCCCAATTTCCATTCGGGAGTTAAAACCAAGATTGAAGCTTCTGAAATAACAAACTTTAACAAGTAATCGAATCAATAAATAGTAGAAATACTAGCACAAGAGCCACGTTGAGTTGAACTATTTTTTAAACATTCTAATTTTCATTTAATATTAATTTGTCGAAACTTCCATTTAAAATTGAGGAAAAAATGAATAGTTTCATATAACATTCCAATATCGATGATGTTTGCCAAAATCAAAACGAAAAGAGGGCATTGTTAAGTACAAATGTTTACACTTGCAGTTGTTCATGCGCTTGGGGAAAATGGCCCAGTGGATTGGAATTGGTGTACGGCAAGTGAAAATATACATTAGCATAGAACTACATAGATATCAAGATCATAGATAAAGAAAACACGTGTTTATATTCTTCCATATGACAATTGAGACAATGCCAATATTACTATTAAGAAATAACTAAATGGCATAAAAACCTAAATATTGCTACTATTGAATAAACATGACAATGAAAACAAGAGAGAGAAATATAAGATTTGAGAATACTTGCAAGTAAGAATAGCGTCCTTTTGATCAAATAGGAGAGATCTCGCGGTGAGAGCAAACCAATTGTCGATCGGTTAGTTTTTCGATTAAACAAACAAATTATAAATTTACATATAAGAATTAGAAAACTTACCTCAAATGTTGGTGCTTCCATTGAAAGAAGGGATTTCAATCCTTTATCTTCAATTCTCAGATTCTCAGATTTTCTTTAATCGAGGAGGTAGGAAAGAGGAGTGAGTTGTTTTTTATTTGGGCGGGAATTAGAAATTAGGGTCCGTTTGATAGCCTCTCAATTCCAGGGAAATTCTGGTCTTTTCCAGCTTTTAGGGTGTTTGATAGCCTTCATTTGCCTTGGAATTTGTTTTCTATGTACAACACCCCTTAAGCACAATTTGCCACCCTATGGTGAAATTCAATTCTTTGGGGGGTCAGGTTTTTGTTTGCCACCTTTAGGTGGCAAATCACTCAAAAACAATTTTTTTTTTGTAAACTCTATATTTTTCATAAATATATGAATATATATTGTTAATAAATATGTAAAAATATATATTGTTAATAAATATGTAAATATATATATATATATATATATATATATATATATATATATATATATATATATATATATATATATATATATATATATATATATTGTTAATAAATATGTAAAAATATATATTGTTAATAAATATGTAAAAAAAAAATATATATATATATATATATATTAGTATATTTTATATATTTTAGCACATATATGTATATTGCGTATATTTATATATATTTCATATATTTATATATTTCGTACATTTATATAATTTATATAATTCATATATTTTAATATATATTTATATTTCGTATATATATTATATATATGCTGAATATATATTATTTACAGAATATACACATATATTACATATATACTAAATTATATAATATATGGATATATTCTGTAAATAATATATATTTAGTATATTCAATATATAATATTATTTACAGAATATACACATATATTATATATATACTGTATATATAATATATATTTAGTATATTCAATATATAATATAATATATATTCATATATTTCATAAATAATTATATAATATAACATAATAATATAATAATACAATATATATATATATATATATATATATATATTTCGCAAATAATAATATATATATTAATAATATATACTTAATATATGAATATATATTACAAAATATTCGAATATATATATTCCGCAAATTATAATATATATATATTAATAATATATACTTAATATATGAATAATATTTGAATATGCGGAATATATATATTCGAATATTTTGTAATATATATTCATATATTAAGTATATATTATTATTTATTAAGTATATATTTACTTAATAAATAATAATATATATTAATAATATATACTTAATATATGAATATATATTACAAAATATTCGAATATATATAATATATACAAAATATATAAAATAATATAATATATTTTATTATTTGGGGATTATTTCGGATATATATATTTTATTATTTGCGGAATATATATTTCGGATATATATATATATATATATATATATTATATTATTTGCGAAATCTATATATTCATGTGTATATATATATATATATATATATATATATATATATACTTTATTATTTCGGATATATATATTTTATTATTTGTGGATTATTTCGGATATATATATTTTATTATTTGCGGAATATATATTTCGGATATATATATATTATATTATTTGCGAAATCTATATATATATATATATATATATTCCATAAATAAATTTTCCACATTTATATCTAGTTTCCAACTTTTGCGTTTGATAGAAAATGTGGGAAATTGATGATTTTTCAACTTGTATCAAACAGACACAAGTTGGAAAATATTCATTTGCCTTGGAATTGATTGCCCTGGAATCACCTGGAATCATTTGCATTTTTCCAGTTTTCTATCAAACGGACCCTTAGATTACTTTTCATTTAGGAGGGAACTATTAGAGGATGGAAACGTAGACTCTTTTTTAGTAAAAGCGTTAATATATTTTGTTCTTTTGTATTAGTAACGAAAAAATTATCGTGGAAATTAGTAATAGTAAAATACTGTTAGTAATTAAAAAAATGATTTGTTACTAATAGAGTGTTTTGTTGTAGTGAAACTTAGCAAACTTGAGGAGGGCTCCTCTAAAATCTTTGTAAACTTGAAGAGGAAGGTCTCAAGGACCACCTCCTCTAAAATTATTTTTCAAACTGTTCATTTCTTATGAGAAACCCTTTGGTTGCTCACTTCAAATGTGACTAAGTGTAAACTGTGTGAGGACTGGTGACTACTAGGGTGTGTTTACTAGTGTTCTCTCAATCTTAAAGTATTAAGTGGTTGAGCTTGCTTAATAAACCTTATTCCTTAGCCACCATGCCAAAAATCCTAGGAGATCCCATCTTGCCTAATTGATCCCTGCGTGCTTAACTAGACTACATGTGTAAGAAAGGAACATGTCAGTACTTTGATATTTGTGTGAGCAACAAATCTTGGGGAAGAGGTCACTCTAAGTGAATCTCCTCACCCACTGGTTCTATTCCGTGGGGAATTCTAATTTTTGGGGACGAGGAGCCCTTTGTAGTGGGCCTCCTCATTAAACTGCGTTTTTTGAGTTATTTTGGATGAGGGACCTTTTCTAATGAGCCTCCTCGCCCAAATTCCAAATTGTGAATTCTGTGTACTTTGGGGCAAGGAGCCTTTCTGATGGGCTTCCTCGACCAAGCTTAACTTGTGAGTTTAGAGGCATTTGGAACGAGGATTCCTTTCTGAGGCCCTCCTCACCCAAGCTCTATTTTATTATGGTTCTTAAGGAACTTGGGTCAAGGAGCCCTTCTTGGGCCCCTCCTCGCCCAAACTCTAATTTTATGAATTTTAAGACAATTGGTCGAGGATCCCTTTCGGGGGCCCTCCTCGCCCATCGATCATTTTCTGTGATTTTTTACGAACTTGGGGCGAGGAGCCCTATTGAGGCCTTCCTCGCCCAAACTCTATTTTTTGGGAGGTTTTAGAATCTTGGGGCGAGGAGACGTTCTGTGAGCTTTGAGGAACTTGGGGCGAAGAGCCCTTTCTGGGGCCCTCCTCGCCCATGCTCTTGAGATATCAAGTGTGTACCCCTCTACAATTAGCTATGTGACAGGGAAAACCATAAAATGTCTTGGTATGCAAATGGTTTAAACGTTCAGAATCAGGTGGTCAGTCGATTTTGTATAACGCCTGAGTTTCATTGGTTATGACTTGGGTATGTCGGGTTTCAACGGTGTCTCGGTTTGAGCAAAAATGGAATTGGGTCAATTTTGTATAGCCATGGTGGCTCAGAGATCAAGGTTGCTCGGAGAGGATAAGGCTGCTCAGATTTTATTTTTTTATTATTTTTTGAAACTGATTGGAGATGATTTGTCATCGAAGGAGGATCGAATTTAGTTTTCATATATTTTTTTATTAATGTTTCATAACACGTTGGTCGGAGATTCGAGTGAGGCTGCTCGGAGATCTCCAAGGTTACTCGGGCTTTGGGGTTTCTCGGAGAAGCTATGCTCAGGGTGGAATCGTCTTCAATCCCAGTGTTGGGTTAAGTGAGACTTGTCTTGATTCATAAAAACCTCAAACGGTAATTAAATCACCAGATGTTTTGATTAGATTGTTGGGGTTTTGATCGTTTTGCTACTCGAGGGCCTATTTGCCCCTTTCATCGGAGGGGATCTTGCTCATCGAAGTGATTAAGCATCCAAGATGCCGGAGCAAGCTTCTTCATATTTTTTTATTTCTTGCCGGAAAAAAATAAAGTGTGTACATGTGTAGTGGGTTTCTAGAGGCA
The DNA here is from genome assembly GCA_949130495.1 of Sambucus nigra. Classification (NCBI taxonomy): domain Eukaryota; kingdom Viridiplantae; phylum Streptophyta; class Magnoliopsida; order Dipsacales; family Adoxaceae; genus Sambucus; species Sambucus nigra. The sequence goes on from OX422210.1 coordinate 184,714,797, forward strand.
ACAAGCATATGGGAGTTTTCTAATCGTGGGCCGTTTTTTCGTCAAATGGAAAAAAAAGGTATAATAAAATTAAATTTAGGTAGTATAACATGATTTAGATCTCATCGGTCAACTTTTGGCTTAATCGTACAATTTATTTATTTTACAGTCCAATCAAATCTAAAATATCTAAAACTTTAACACGCGAATAGAGACAACACTAATTTCGGCACTTGTAGTTGTTGAATTGTAATTAAAAGTTGTGACAAGACATAAGGTTTCTCTTGTACAATACATGCATAAATATCAGAGCATATCTTAAAATAAAATAAAAAGAAAACTCTTTCGGTAAAATCAAATTAGATTATCAAGAAAAACTATGACTCCATACTAAGGGTGATCGCGGTCTGGTTCGGTCTGGTTTTGAGGTATTTTTGGGACCTAATCGCATTAATCAATCCTAAAAAGTTATGGATCAAGACCGGACCAAAATAATTGATCTCGATCCTATTCAGTTTCTAGACAGTCCAGGTTCGGTCTCAGTCGTAATCATTCCATAAACAACTAATATAAAAAACAACACGTTTTTTTAATTAAAAAAACGGCGCATTTTTCTAATAAAGTCGCGATCCTTTCAGGTAACCTACAGTAATTAAGAAATGATCATGTCTCCTAAAAACCACAAATTATTAATATAAGATTCTCTTATGTGCTTTCATGGACTATAAAATCTGGAAAGAAATTAAGGTGCAACTTAATCCCCACTCATTTGATTTTAATCACTGGCAAACAACCCAAGCTTAAACCCTAAGCCTAAACAGAAAGAACATATCTCAGCATTTACAAAGAACATATTTTGATCTAGATGAAAATAAAAATAACTTACTTGTCCTTAAGATTGGTTTAGTGGAATTTAGGTCGGTGGGTCTGGATCGGAGATCGTGATAGGGGGTGGTGAGAGAGAGGAGAGGATATGAAGAAGATATGTTTAGGGTTGATGTTGTTATTGTCGGATAGAGATAGAGAGAGAGAGAAAAAGAGATGTTAGGGTTGGGTTGTGAACTTGGGTAAGAGCGTGCATGCATGTGTATATTGTGGGTAAAAAAATTATGTTCATATTAGGCTAGCAAAAAGTTATATATATATATATATATATAGAGAGAGAGAGAGAGAGGTCCTCTCTTGTAAGGACTCCTTATGGTGCAGACTCCGGTACATACTATTTTTTTTAAAATAATAAAAAAAATGAATTTTTTGATAAAAATTCACGGATATTATCTCCACAGTGGGAAGATCATCTCTAATTTTTTTCATCAAAACATTCAATAAAAAAACTGTTGAGATGAGGTGATATGTAAAAATATGTTATAAATATACATTTTCAACCGTTGAAATGTTGACGATCATCTCACCCACTTTTTGATTGAATTTTTGGATGAAACTTCATGAATATGATCTCGATAGTGAGAAGATCGTATCCGTGAAGTTTCATTAAAAAATTCAATCAATAAGGCAGCTGGCGCCGACTCGATATTTTAACTGTTGAAAATACATATTTATACCATTTTTTACATATCACCTCATCTCAACGGTTTTTTATTGAATTTTTTGATGAAAAAAATTGGAGATGATCTTCTCACCATGAAGTTTCATAAAAAACTCATTTTTTACTATTTTATAAAAATGGTATGTACCGGGGTCTTCACCATAAGGAGTCCTTACAGGAGACTTTCTGTATATATATATAATGAAAGCGGTCCGGTCCAAACCCGCTTATTAAGACCCAAGACCAAGAATGGACCTAATAATGTAGTCCTTCACATTTTAAGACCGAATTAAAAACCCCGCAAAAGTGGGTCCGGTCTGGTTTGATTTTTTTGGTCCGTTCGGTCCATTAAAGTTCGTGCACACCCCTACTCCATACTCATAAGCTGGTTACACAAATATATATATATATTATACTAGTTCTAAAACTCAAAATTATGGATGTGCTTCATCCAAGCCTTAAGACAACCCGTATGCAATATTTTTTTAGCCAAGATTTAATAATATTAATCATATCATCTCGTGTAATAATAGAATATTAGATAATGAAGTATATTGAAACTCTTATCAGAAATGGGATGCATTTGACATCTTTGTCAAGTTTTTTGTGTGCGCACGAGGCACTACGCAATCGGAATCACGAATACCTCCCCAATGGATTTTGCCAAATGTAAGAGAGTAGTCTAGATTTAGGGAAGCACTGCATCTAGCGTATTTTTTACTTGAGCAACATTGCTGCACCTACATATCCATCTCTTTATAGAATCAAAGTCAGCGTAGTTCGTGGGTCCGTACGATACGTCAAAAGACTCAGTTTTGGTGATTTTATAGCGCGAGGGATGCCGAATCGAGCTAACCGCCTCCAAACTTGAGTATATCGTATAAAACTCGTTATATAATCCGAACATATGTTTTATCACTATGAAACTTATGATGAAACTCTTGGTAATTTGTGGGGAAGGAGAGTAAGAATCTCTCTCTCCTAAAGCTTCCCCCCAAATCTTCATCCTTCAAAATGAGGAGGAACCATCTTTTTATATCTAAAATATCCCAAGTGGATTTACCATATGTCATCTTTTCTATGGAACCAAGTGTCAAACATTTATGGTGCCATTTGTTGTAATATATTTGGTGGTAGCTAAAATAATTAACTTAAATAATTTACTAGAGTGTTGTCTAGTTTAATCTATAAAATTCGAGGTATACGCGATATATTAGTAACACATAATAATATTGTAGTCAATGTAATGCCCGGATATTAGTAAAACTTAATAAACCATTTAGCCTTATTTTATCAATTTTACGGGGTTCATTTATATAAGACCATCCTAGAATTGGCGTGGTTATGATCTTCATTGTATTGCAAGGGCATGGTTGCATGGATGTTATGTTCCTTTTAACATATTCGATAATGCATTAATTGCATGTTTTAATCTCATGTAGACGAGAGATGAAATATTGAAGTATATCTTATATTATTTTTGTTGCCATCATACAAAATCCTTTTAGTTGAAATGCATTTGGTTTCACACAAACCTAGACAACCATCTACTTAGTCTAGGGATCCATATTTTATTCCTCCTAGGAGTCTTGTTCCTAGTCCTTCGAAATTGAGTTTGGTGTCTAGGTTTAGGAAAGTTACCTCGAGCCTCACTATTGCTTTACACTAGGAAGGTCATTTTTCTCACTAACTCATCAACTTGGCCTCTTAGATCATTAATAGAATTCCTATGGAACCTGGATCTCTTATTTCTAAAGAATCATTGGTTTATCTTTTTCAACAACTAACAAGATTGATTTGAGTGATCATGTACTTGAGAAAAATTACAATGAGCCAGTTGCCTTCTCTCAAACTTTCTCACGTTCCTTCTCAAGTCTTTCTTTACAAATCGTGCTTTTTTACCAACTCTTTCAAATCCTATATTTTCGAATAAAAATGCACAACTTTATTTGACTTAAAAAAAAGTAAAACCAAATTCATTTTTAGTAATCTTTAATTTAGATTCAACCTCCTTCTTTTGAAACATATAAGTCTATATCTTATTATCCTTTTAAGCGTTGAACTTTCATCATTCAATTTTGTTTTTCTAATCTTTTTCTTAAGCTTTAAATCATTGAAACCAATCCCATGATAGTTAAATTTTAGTTGAGCATTGCTCAATAAAATTCTATCAAGAACATTTTTATATCATGTATTTTGATTTGTAAATCTCTAGCATGCTCACATTCAATTTTTAACTTTTCAAAGTTAATTTTAAAATTGAATTTTCAAGATTAATATCTTATTTTTTTTTTGAAATGATTGAAATTTATGATTTCAAAGACTCATATTTCTTAGTAAAAACATCAACAACTTTTTTTTAAAAAAAATTCTTTAATTGAACATTTTTAAGCTTTTCTTCTTTCTTATCATGTTCATTTTGGAAAAAAAAACATTTTTGACAAAAGTTTGATATTAAACTTATTGAGTTTTAGAGACTCTTGATAGAGTTCATCAAAAGCCTCTTGAATGTCATCTTCATCCTTATCACTCTCACCTTGTGATTCTTGATTTTAAGTGTGTGAATTGTTTTTAGTCATTGAAGATGAGCCACTCAAAGACTTATCACTCATAGCACTCTCACTATTTTTCTTCACCACACTATCTAATGACACTCTATCGTCACTTTGTCTATCACTTTCTTCTAACCTAGCCATAAAGGATATTTCATTTCCACACTCATCATTTGATGAACTATCTATACTCTCTCCTTTGGAATCACATAAGATTGCCTTATACACTTTCATTTTCTTTTATCCACTCTGGTTTTTCTTAAGCTTTTTCAAATTTGTAGGGTACAATTTCATATGACGACCAATGCTAACACAACCAAAACACTTGTCCACATCCTTGGACTTTCCTTTCTTGTAATCATCCTTCTCACCATTAGAGATGTGTTTATAATACTTATATGAATTTTGTTCAAACTTATTTCCATTTTTAAAAAACTTTTTATTATTTTTACAAAACTTGATAAAACGTTTAACAAAAAGTTCTATATCGACTATAACATTCTCCTTCGATTTATCAACACCTTTTTCGAAAATATTTTCACTTGACTCAATAACAAATTCCAAGTCCTTTTTTGGTTTTGGAACAATAATAGTTTTTTTTCCTCTTGATCACAAACTTGAAGTGATCCAACAAGCTCTTCAACACTACATGTGTCCGTGTCCTTGACTTCATCTAAAATAGCAACCTTATTAACAAATCTAGATGTTAAGGTTCTAAGGAGCTTTTTCACAAACTTAGTTTCCAAAATCTTCACCTATGTTGAAAGACACATTCGTAACCTTTGTCAACCTAGTGTAGTAGCCATTAAAAGACTCACTATCTTCCATTATCATGATTTCAAATTTTATTGTGATATGTTGCAATTTTGCACGCTCCACACTCGAATCTCCCTCACGAGTAATTCTCAAAATATCCCATGTTTCTTTGTCTTACTTTAAATTGAGAATGAGGTTGTATTGTTGACTACTCATCGGGAGAAAAAAATCATTCAAAGCAACTGAGTTAAAATTGCAATAAAAAAATTCGGCATCCGTTCATAAAACTCTAGGTTTTTTACCCTAACTCCATCTTCCTCTATGGTAGGATAAATCCAACCTTCTTTAATGCTCATCCACATAGGATAAATTCTCAACACTTGATTTGATTAAAACCTTTTCAAATGACTTGATTGACTCACAGAGTGATGAAATTAAGTGAATCTCATGGCGAAACTTAGATCTAACACATTTAATAAAATTTAACCAAGTTTACAAGATGTAAACAAGATCAATGTGATGTGTGTGATCAATTGTGTACAAATCAATACAAAACATACACAAGCAAGCATAAGATAAGGTTTATGAGGAAAACCCCACCTAGGAGTAAAAAACCTCGACGAACTCCAATTCTCATATCTACTTGAAAAATAGTTTTACTAAAGATAATAAGGTACCTCTCACACAATATCTATCACGCAGTTACCTATGAACCTTTAAACTTTTCCCCATATTCAATGATAATCCATCGTAATATATATTCCGTGAACGAAGAAGTCCATTCTCTTACTTGAAGTCATGCTACAATCTAAATTCTCCAATAATAAGGAATGCCTCCAATATTAGATCATGGCATTTAAGATCAAAGAAACTCAATATATGTAGAATCAATTGACAAACACTGGTGTGAAGATCAGATTAAATCCACTCTCAATTCTCTTTAAGAAAACTGGATCAAACATAGATTAAAGTTTCTAAATTTTTTGAAGAACAAGTGAGATTTGGTATGAAGAGAGATAAAGAGCTCCCAAGTTTCTAAAATATCTCAGAGGGATATTTTTAATTGTGTAAATTTCATATAAGAATAAATGGGAGGTAAATTGGCCTTTAAAAATATAATTTTCAATATATGGGGCCACCGTGGTCATGGATCAAGTTTGCCATGCACACGATTCCATGTAGTAAGGAATTATGGCCATGGTTAAGTGCACGAGCATGTTTTAAAGTAGTGTGAATGCCATCATGTGCACAGGCCCAGTATAGAGTCGTGTGAACAGTGAAGGAAAAACCTTTTTTTTAAATGCCTTAGCATGTTCCAAAAGTAAAGCGAACTTCCAAAACCTTTTTTAAATAGTTTCAAAAGTTCTCTACGACTGTCTTAAATCACTTGTTCCAATATGTTCAAAATCCTCAAATATTTTTAGAAAATGTAGTGTGTTCGTGTGTGTGTGTTTATCCATGTCAAATTCATAAGAACATAAAAGAATATAAATTTCATTAAAATTCAAATGTACGAAAAATAAAGTCACATGACTTGAAAGACTCAATGACTCAAATGTTTTATCACAGGAATCTATCCAACTAATATCAATAAAAAATTACATTTTCAGGGAGACGAGTTTGTTGGTCGACAATCTGTCGCCCTCTTCCTTGTCGGACTATAAGATGGCCACCTTCAATAGTGAGGGGACAAAGCAAGATTTTTTTACCACATACATCACAACATGTTCGTTCCCTTTGTTGAAGGCATCCACCTTTTTGTGTACAAAGTAGCAACATCAAGAAGACTGGTATCAATCTTGCTATTCTTTCAAAGTCGAGCTTGAAACTTGTCGACAGAATCCCCTAAATTAACTAGGTTCAACGATCCCCCAACCTCCCTCCTCCAAGGCTGGGCTTTTAAGAATGTGGGACATCTAACTCATCCAACAGGGTGGTTATTTTTCTTCTCCGAGGATTGTTCTCTTTCTAGGTAGATGGAATCATAGCAGGGATCGATGTAATGTTTACAAACTCAAAGGAGCTTGTAGTAGTGTCACTTGAATAGCCCTTACTAAGAACATGGATATCTAGAACTCTATCCACCAGCCATGTAATGAAAGAAGAGTGTTTATGTACTCTAACAAGAAAGATGTCGATTCTTATGCTCTCCACGAGCAGATAAAGTCCTTTTGAGGTTCTAGACCTTGCTCAGCTTGAGGAAATTAATGTTTATTTGTTTGGTCTCTTTCCTCTTTGAAGCTTCTGTACAGAACAAAGAAGGGAAACATTAGCAATAAATGATGCAGTGTGGGGTCGATTAAAATGAAAATTTTCTAAAAATAACAATCGACCTATGTCATGCCCTCTATTGGGACAGCTAAAAACCTGGTATAGCTCATTACCTATAGGGATTGGTGGGTGTTACCATTGCTTTACAATAAATTTATGAGATCAATAACCTTTATTGAAATCAGGCAGGTTCACAACCAGCCGTCTCTGTACCCTCATTTCCTTTAAATAGAAGGTATCTCCATCCGTTTGTGCCCACGCGTAGAAAAATGTGATTTATGGGATCCCCGACTAAGTTCCATACAGCTCAATAATCCTATCCACCCCATTCACTATCCTCCAAATGTTTGGGGTACATTGATCAAACACTCTATTAAATTACTCACCAAACTCTAAGAATAATTGGTTTGGAAAGAAGGTTACTCCAGCTTTAGCAGTGGGTTGGGAGAACATCAAATGTTTTCCCTCTATGTTGTAACAATCATTTAGTTTTTCCCCAAACTCTATCACGACCTCGTTCAGGATAAAAAAAAATGAGTATTAAACTCTCTCATAGATATTTTGCTGACTGGATAGTGCATTTCTCAACTCAAAAAGGGGAAATGACGGAAGAAAATGGAAAAAAAATTTGCAAAGTAATGAGGGATAAGAGAAAGTGAGACTGAAAATGAGTGGAGAAGACAACTAGCTTAAGTTTGATTTTAAGAAGATTAAAGGATCAAATGCGTAGAAAAGTGGAAGTGGGAAAAGTCATTAAACTGCGTGGTTCAACTTCCAAGACAGTTCATCGTTTAAAATGAGATCCAATATAATAGTTGACATGCGGCCACCACGTTTTAATCTCATCAGCGCACAATTACCAGTATACCCCTAAACCATTAGGAAAATTAGGAGTTTTCCCTCCAATATCAATGCGAAGAACAAAGTTAGATTTCAACTTAAAAAATACCAAGTGTTGATACTCTCCAATCATAGTTTCAATGGGAAATAAAATACACTGCCGACCAGTATTAAGATCAGTGAGCGATCAAACCTCTTCACCCCATTCAGGATGCAAAGATTTAGGGGTAATTTTGGGGGAATTATCGAACCTAATGGGAGAAGTTGGCATGCATTCAACATGTCCTAATAAGTGATCATAGCTTAGAGATAAGAACACCAAAGGAGTCGATCAGCGAAAATCTCGGGCTTAGATTCGCTCAACCAGAAGATATTGGCATTTTAAGGCCATAGAGTCCCACACGAATCATTCTCATTTTTCTCTCTATAAATGTAACCCACACCCATAGAAAAGGGGTCATATAATTCATCTTATCAAAAACAGATTAATAAAGGGAGAAAGAAATACCGTTGTGGATGTAGGCACGTTGTTGAACCATGTATATTATGTGTTGTGTAATTATGATTTTCATATTCTGCTCGGCTCAATTTTGTTGAATTATTATAATAGGACTTTACCACCTACAATATTGTAATTTATGTTTTAATCAAGTTAAATGCAATTATCCCTCCCTAGAAAAAGAATTGTTGCCAATAATTATAGGGATTCAAATTTTTAAATATTTCTAGTGCCAAGACCATTTTTAATAAGAACCAACTGCAAAGGCCTACTAGGTTATATGAATAAAAAATTATTTAACATGGAGTCATAAGGAAGACTCGTGCAATGGTAGCTCTAGTTAAAATAATTTACATTTACTATAAAACATATAGATGGAAGAAAAAATTGTTTAATTGATACCCTAACAAGTGAAATTGTAGATAAACATGAATTAAAAACTCTCTCAGATAGAGAAGTAAACACTCCTTGAATAAAATAAATAAGATGTTAAACTTGGCATCACAAGACAAAAAAACCACTATAAAATAGCTTATTTGCATGAAAGAGCCATTTCGCGAACGAGCTAATTAAAGCAACTAACAATGTTGCATTAACTTTAATAAAATTTTAATTACTAACTTTTATCTTTCATCTTCCAACCAATCTATAGTATAAGATAAAGAATATTTTTTTATTCACGCATTTATAAGATTGTATTAGTTCATGGCTAATCATCAAATCATGAGAACAATTCCTCCTTAATATTAATAAGTGTGTATAAACTTATTTATATCTCTAATACGATAATTAAAGTCTCAAATAATTCCAACCTAGTCTTCCATGAAGGTTCAATAACAATAATGTGAAATGGTAATTCTCATAAGTTTAGAACCTCCTACACATCTAGAAGGTTATTTATTTTATATTTTCATAAAGTTTCAACAATATCTATTCAAAAAAATTTATAAACTTCATAAGCTTAGGTTAAAGTGTGTCTAGTTTTGATATTGCTCAATTATAACCCATTGAAGATCATGTAAGTATAGATAATTATTAGTCATAATACAAGCCCTATAAATTTACATCTCTTATCATTCTCAATAGATATACAACAATCTTGAAGAAACTACAAATGATACAATTGAAGCAAGAGCAATAGGTTTATTAATGATTAATATGCGTACTCAAAACTGGAAAATGAATGATTTAATCTACTTCATTATGGAAGAACCATTTTTACATTTCCCCCTCATTAGGAAGAGATACATTAGACCTAAATTTGATTTAGTAAACATACATTAGAAAAATGTAGATGAGAGAAAATATCTATATGTAAGAGGGTGTGATGTTCTCTGTGATATCATCACATCACATGAGATAGAGAAAATGACATAACAACATATGATCAAAATTCTGAAGACAGTGGATCCCACTTTTGGGAAAGTCTTAATGAATAAGGATGACATAATATTGAGAATATAATGAAAGGCTAACATTATCACGTGAAGAGGGACCCCTCCAACTTTAATAATTGTATTGTTATCTTTTTCTTTTTTGTTTTAGTTGTGGTGTCTAATAGTGGAGTGAATTATTGCATTAATTTTTAAAGCTTTTGACTCATTGTGCCTTTATTTACATTTCAAGTTTGAGTTTGGAGTTTGATCCATCAGATCCTCTTAGAGCAAACAATACTTGTATAATCCTAATGGCCTATAGATGACCTTCCATCGTTGTAATCTTTCCATTTCAATATATAAGTTTTTCTTGTCAAAATGAATGATGTGATCTTTGAACAATTTACCTTTATATTATTATCTTCTTAACTTTGTCTACATTATCCATATATTCCAAACAATTATCCAGAATTACAACCTAAAGCTGGAAGCAAAAAAGATTTGTTTTGTGCCTGATTTAAGTAAGGTGGGGTTTAGTTTATCCACTTTTGTGAAATGTAAGATTGCCAATGTCGAGTGCCTACACCAATTATATTTTGGTATTAGCCAAAACCTTTAGATACTATTTGTATTTCCAAAGCATACTGGACCGTTAATCATAAAAAATAAAAATCTAGAGCTAAAACTAATGGAGATTTCACAATATCTCCATAAAGTCATTTTAATTAAATACGTGATAGATTAAATGTTTTTTTATTAATAGTTTAACCAAAAACAAGTTATTATATAATTATAGAGTTGGATCTCGACCTATAACTTAAGTAATATAAGATACTACAAATACATAAAGATGTAGAGTTGATTTAATACCTATAATGTGTGATTATACAAAGTTCAAAACAATAAGGGGTCAAATTATAATTTCATAATTGAAAAGGAAAAGAATTGTTATAAAAGGAAGACCTATTAGACACAAATCAGAAAATTTGAGGGACAGTTAGAGCTCAAAAAACTATAAGGGACAAATTGAAATAAATAAAACACTGAGGATCAAATTGAATTAAAAATAATAGTTCGATGGCCATTTATGTAATTAACCATTTTTGAAAAATAAATCTCCCACTCATTAATTTAACTAATACATCTCCAACAGATAAGAAACATACAAAACTAATGAGAATAACTTAGCAAGAAATAGATGTCCCATAAATACTAACTTTTGATACCTTCAAAAAGAACTATAACATAAAATAATATCACGAATAAACCAAGAATAATGAGAAACAAACACTTGAAAAAAATTCTCATGGGCACTGACTAATGAACTTGTCAATATTTACATATTTCATTAAAAATAAGGTCCTCACCAATAATATGCTTACAATAAATACAGAATAAAAAAAACTCCCAGGCACTGTGACATTTAGATCCAGGATAGGTTGTGGTACCTTAGAACTTAGGGATGATTTGTTGATATTATTTGCAATCCACGCTTTAGCTAAAAGATAACCCCCCCCCCCCCCCCCCCCCCAAAAAAAAAATCTGATCCCAAGAACCCTAGAAGTTGAAGCATAAAAGGTCTAGAGTTTTGAAACACAAATCAAATTGATCATGATATAGTGAATATACCCCCTTTATATCACCCATACACTCTCCATGGGGTCTAAACAAAGTACATTCAATTCCTGGACCCCCTGTCCTTTTATAAACCTTAACCAGAGAACAACAACACACTATCTGAGTCATGTTTGAACTTGGTAAACTCTCGGACCCTGAAATATTTCAATACACTTTCATAGATCTTTAAATCCTCTTTCTAGCGGTCCCAACCATTCATGAATCGAACCTACGGTTAGCATTTTATTGTCAAATAACCACTTATACCTACCTATTGACCGAAAACCTCACATGTCGGCAGGCAAGTGGATCTTTCCTTAGCCACCAAGTTTAGCCACTCTGCCAGTAGTAAGGATAGGGAGTATGCAGTCTGGCATAACCCTGAAGGAAGCTTGGTCATTTTTCTCCTTTAGGGTTTTCCTATTTAAAGAAAACCTCACCTCATTTGAGGGGGGACCTCAACCTCAAAAGCTTTCCCCATCCTACACATCCATTTCACCACATTTTCTTACATAATCCTTTCCTCACCATTATCCATAATTCAACCACCACTACCCACACTCAATAATCTACCTAAAAAAATCCCAAGAAACATAATTCAAAGAGCTTGAAGATACAATCCCCTTTACATTCCACATTACTCAATAATACTTATTTTATATACTTTGGTGTTTTTTCCACACATTCTTAGTCTATTTTGATTCATTTTATCACCAATCTCACCTTTTTATTACATTATAGTTTCAAACTTATCTTTATATATCAAAAGACCCAAACAGGGTTTATACCTTTGTTCTTAATTTATGATTATCTCATTTTTTTTAGTTTCACCAATTTCTGAATACTTTTTTTTATAAAATAAGAGATACCTCTTTCATGTGGACTATGGGTTAATCCCCACCCTTGTTTCCATATGCAAACTACAGGACTTTGATGCCATTTTTTTGCTATGTAGGCATCCTAAAATCAATTTGGGATTTGAGTTCTCCCTTAATCACACCATTTTTATTCGCGTTCACATATTAATATTTCACTCATATATTTAGCATGTTTGTTCCCACAGTTAGGTTTCTCACATTATTAGTTCTTAGCGGTTCCACATCATATGTACTCACTTTGCTATAGTGATGTTACGATTTCAGGATAAAACTTGCCTTTTAATTATTTTCACACATTTTTAGTTTATCTATTTAGAATGACCCGTTCCTATCTTTTCCATGATACATACACAAATATTTCACTTCTCTCACACACACACTCACACTCGAGCATTCATTCATATTTTCACTTTTACACTTGTCACATATGACACATTTCACATATTATACACTTGTTCATATGCTTTAGTAGAAGGAAAACATTTTGTTTCCCATGAGAGACCGAAATGGAGGAATGGGTGCCTAACACCTTACCATTATGTTAGATAGTCTACGAGCCCACATCTTGTTTGGTTTTTCATGCACTAGTAGTCTTGAATGTTGTGTCTTTGGAGATAGATACTTCTTTTGTAATTTTTAAGTAAAATAGTCGAGCGACTTTAATCCTTACACGTCACACACCGATGACTGTCATTTTATAGTTCTCCGTTTTTATCTCTTAAAAAAGGAATCTCGAGTGATGCCTCCATGAAAGCGCTAAAGAGGCAAGGGGACGACATGGCCAGAGTGGAGACTTTGTTGGGAAGATTTCTAAGTACTAAACTCCATTTACATAGGTTTTGGTTTCTTTATCCTACATTTTTTTCTACATGTTTATATATTTTTTCTGACTTTTATATTTATCTTTTGCTCACATATTTTATATTACATGCTTATGTTACACTACCAATGTATACTTATCTCCATCCCATGTACATACTTTCTTCTTCATCATAGGTATATCTTAATTTTTCTAACCACATGCTCCATGTCACTTGTACATATCCAAGATTTACTCACTTGCACATATATTCATATTTATTCCACTTGTATATATCTCTTCTTTACTCACATGTTCGTATATCCATGCTTTATTCCATTGTATATCCATACTAATGCCATTTGTATTTATATGTGCTTTACTCCGATTGTACATGTTTCTATGTTACTCTTTACTTATACATGTTACATTCCCTTTCTCACTTGTATATAGTCACATGTTTGGTCACTTGTACATATTCTACATTCTTTACTTCACTTGTGTAGATATCTTTTATCACATACCACTTTATATATTCCCCTTTTTAAGTTCATGCCTTGTAGTTGTACATATCTCCCTTACCATACACAATACTTTACATAAATATTTCGCACACTACATTGCATGAGCAATGAGTATTATCCCTATGTTTATCCCATACTAGAGAGTCATTTTGCGAGAGTTACTAGTTCCGTAGGGCATCTTTAACCTTAGAAATAGACTCACACCTTCCATTGGACAAGTACCCCCGACGTATGTCCAATGGTTCCCCCGCATCCTACTGCTTGACTACACTCACGTCGGGAGGTATATAGTAGTAATTTGCCTCATACATCGAATATATCAAAATTATCTCTCATGTGTCCTATTATCGTGAGGTATATAGTGAGGTAAATCATGAACACTCGGGTATATCAAATGGATTCTACATACACACCAATGAATTATTGACCTAAAAGCCAAGAAGTATGTCCAATAAATCATGCAAAAGGCGGAACCCTTACACTAGCCTCCCATGCATAGCTCTCATACGAATGTCTACCCTAGGACACTCGTACCTAAATTTTAGTTTCAATACGAAACATTACCAAAATTTCGAGTTACCTTACCAACTAATTTTTGCTCTCTTTCACGCGTTTTATTTTTAAATAGGACACTTCCCATGAGTTTGAAAACAAGTTAAACCGTGTCTTGCATAATGCACCCTAATTTCTCCCAGACTCAAGTCATGTCCAGCATTTTTCTTGCACCCTTAGCTGAACATAATATAAGTGGAACCTAATAATAACAACTACATTGGCGGGGCTTTTTTCACCCTTTTTCCTTTTTTTTCAAAATTACCAAGAACCTTCTTTTTTCAAAAATAAAATAAAAAAAACTTATCCCTCTCAGGTGAGGCCTCATTACCCTTATCTTGGACTTCCTCCCTATTGGCTATGTTACTCTATCAAACCACCTTAAAGTTATACCTCATCTTCACTCATTTATGTAAAAACATAGTAGTTTTACCCTAGTTACCCCATGGAAAACTTCATTTAGGAAGCTAACGGCCAGCCTAATTTCGTGACTATACTTGCTCAGATCACCTCTAAGAGCAGAACCTACAGTCAGATGTTCATGAGTTGTAGATAAACAAGGCCCAAATTCCAAAAATGCCAAAACCATAAGTGGTACCAAATCAGAATATTGTCTTTCCTCCTGTTATAGGCTATGTGATGCCCGGCCCTATATCATCCCCTAAATAATATCAACATGATCAACTCATTGGAGTACCTATGTGCATCTTGACTGTCAATGGACCACCTCTTACTCATTTACCCATGTCAAATCTTGCCTAGTCAAGGTTTAATTTTCTCATGCATGTTCCCGCAGACCCTAAATAAGTATATTTCAATACTGTTAGGGAAACCTCAAGATGTTATCCAGTTAATTTGATCAAGTGAAGCCCTCAAGAAATTACATGAACTACACCAACATGTCTTAATATCAAAAGGCTCATTTTCTTGAGAAATTTAAGGTACTCGACATTGAGAAATTTAGAGTAAGTGAGACTCCCATTGTGCATCTCCGAAACTACCACTGAACCATTTGTCTTTTAGGTGATACATAAGATATTATAACCCAAATGTTTCAACAAACCCTTAAATAGATTGCCCTTCATTGGTTCTTATCTCTTGAAGAGACCTAATCCAAAGTTGCGGGATGTTGACAGATTATTCATGGACCTTTATAAGTACAATAAAAAATTGGGATTAACACGCCAAGATCTTCAACAACTTGAATAAGGGCCCAAGGAATCCATCAAAATCTTCATAACTTGGTGGAGGGAGAAATCCGCCACTATGACCAACCTCCCAACAGAGGAAGAGAAATCAAAATCGTGAAAAAGAATTTTTTGCTGCATATCCAAAGAATCATAGGTAGACAATATTACCATCATTTTAAAGCCCTCTGAGAAGATGGGATAGAGATTGAAGAGAACGACTATAGTTAGAATATGAAGACAGAATCATAAGTAAAGAAGTCAGTTGGTTAGTTCGCTCCTCGGAAGCAGGAGAAACCCATTGTTGCTTCCATAATAATATTTCCTCCCAACCTACCACCTAATTTGAATGGGAAGCCTTCCATGTTGTCATTATAAAATAATACACTGAACTTTATTATCCCCTCTCTAAAGTGGATCAAGCCCTTTGTCTCGTAATCTTATCAAATCTCCGGACCCTCATCCACTGCCTGACCCTCCTCCCAAATAATTTTAAACATGATGCCCATTGCGATTTCTAATAGACCATCGGGCATACAATCGAGCAATGTCATAATCTTAAAAATGTTATGCAAGGCCTCATTGGTATGGGCATCATTGCTCTTCCTATAGTCCTAAAACCAAACACTACCTAAAATCCTCTATTAATGCATTAGGTCGGCGTGAATGCTATCCGTATCGATGAAGATTATGCTTTTTGACCACTCAACCAGAATAAAACCCACAAATAGTTCCACTTCTTCTAACATCCAAGACGAATCCTTGATCCCTCTCCAAATATTCCAATTTTACTTGTTGCACCTTAAAACATCTCATAATCGAGTCTTCTCCTTGATGACGAGAGATTGTATAGTTGTGTGTAAAAATTCATAAACATAAAGTATGGATATGTCTACCATCCTCTAAGAGTTAAACGTATTTGGAATGAAGTTTCTACCAAAGATGACCCTTGAGGAGGAAGAATGTGAAAGAATTAGTGGTAATACATGAAAGCACGAAAGTGAGCCTGCCAATCCCCTCATTAGTTTGTACCTCCTGAAGAGTTCAACCTGGATAGCATTATCCAAATCCTAACACAATAAATCATTAAGATTGTAATAATCTATGAATCTCCTGATCTAGTTATTATTATGAAGCTAAAGGAATACCTGGTCCGTTCTTAGAATCATTTCTCTATGGTGTGGGAGGATTTATACTTTGAAGCATTTGAAGTTGTGGAATACATAAAATTATTTGGGAATAACAAGATAGTCTCCACAGGATGGGGTGATGATTTTGAAAACTCAAATGATTCAGAAAATGAACTCAATAATGAAGCTCCTAATGTACTTGCCTCTTTTATGGAGTAATTTCCTTCGAATAACTTCTATCAGAGATCAACGATATTTTTACCGCCCGTATGATAGATGATGAAATTGGATTTCTCTTTTTCCCATCATCCTTAAACAACATGAACAAGTCGATCTGATACTACAAAGATCCAATCCCTCCTATAGACATCATGTCCTTCGATAAAGGTAAGAGAGTTATTGAAGACACATCGGAGCTTGAGATGACCATAAAAAAATCAAGATTCTTAAAGACATGAAGAAGACCTAATCCAATATCACCCTATGGGATCTTTTAATGTCATCTCAACTTCACAGGAATTCCCTCATCAAGTTGCTCATACAATCTAAGGTATTCCTTATACCCCCTCATGAGTTCATTCTTATAGTTGGAACTCTAATCGCCAAGAGTATCATCTCTTTCGCCAATGAAGAAATCCCTAAGTTCGTCCCTGATCACAATGTGAGACCCCACCTAATGTATTATCGGGTAAGCAAGCCTCCGAATAAACAATCAGTTACCACAAATAATAAAACTAACGTAACGAATACTGATAAGTCATAAGAAAATATTTGACATAAATGAAATGTCCTATCCAACTACTAGTACCATGCCCAAAAGAAAATACTGAAACTGAATCATTTCTAGATAAAATGAACTGATATGTCTACAATCAAATCTTGTAGCATCCACAGCTACTTCATGCAATGCATGAAGGAGAGACTAACCTTGTTGTCCCTACTGCTGACAACCTAAGGTTTTGGAAAATAATTTGACAGCGGGACAGTATATTTCCTTCATAATTAAGCTTTCCAGTCGCACTCATATGATATTATTCCTCACTTATCATTTATAGTGCCCACCTAAGGCATTTATTTTATTATCCTAATCATGCTACCCAGTCTAACTAGGAAAATAACTGCTATCATAGTCCATCCCGCTTATAATCACCATTAGCTAATATATATACTACCCTCACTAGGTATATTTTCGTAAATGATTACATAGCTACACACATACTAAAAATAGATATTCATGCACTATCTCTCTCTCTCTCTCACACACACACACACATATATATATCACATTGTAGTCGGAATCTCACCACCGAACCCAAACACAAGCACAAATGATCGATCATAAACATACGTCCGGGGGTCGTAACCATACCACATCACACCCAAGTGGTCTCCAAATAAATACCTATCCTCAGACGTGGAGAGTGGCCAAGCAACAGTACTATGACCTGGGGAATCAATCCAATACCTATTGGTTAATGCCGGGGTGATTTGTTCACTATGCGCAACCTTCTAACGATAACACTACCGAGTAGGTATGTTCAAAACAAATAGACAAATAATCACATATATATAAGTAATCCACAATAAACACACACACACACACACACACACACACATATATATATATATATATATATATATATATATATCTCCGAAGTCCAAACCGACTTCTCCATTTACCATTAAGTGTTCACTCACTTGTAACCCGATTCGTCTCACTTGAACCCATCTATTAGCTGGCCTAAAGCACGCACCATCCCTTGATAATGTTCCCCGATAATCCCAATCTACCTTAGAATCCATACGCCCATTTATCCAACACTAACGGTTTAAAAATGCACGATAAAAACTGAGATAGACTAGCAAATCGAACCGGTTCATTGGCAGACCGAACCAGATTGGTCCAACGAATAGGTTCAATTTGTTGGGTTTCCCTTCATCTTTAACCTCGATATTTCACCTCCAAAATCCATCAATGGAGGTCACAAGTATCCCAAAACCATAAATTTAGATTCCCCAAACCAATACACAAACATCCCGAAGTATTTTCATCCTGATCTAAACCCGAATCCAACATCAAATCTCAAAGATTTTTAATCATTAATTTAATTCATTCAATCTAGAATTAATCCAACCTTAATACTGATTGATCTAACATCCTATCACTGTTCATTATGTTCATAATCATATTCCCAGAAATGTATCACGAATTTCTTCCATATTAATTCTCAAACACATTAATATGTTATACACAAATCAAACCCTCTTAATTAATCCCCATGATTTCATCATAAATTCCCAGATTAATTACTAATTAACTATGAACATAATTAACTACAGAAAATCGCAAATTTGAAGAAAGTAAACACTTGCCTTGTTGGATTAAAATCCTAAGTTCGATAGGTAGAGATGAATTGATTTTCGGAGATGATCCTTCCTTTCTTTTCCAAGCTCTTCTTCTCTCTTTTTCCTTTACTTTTCTCTTGTTCTCCCTTAATCCTCACTAAGCAGAGATTAAATAAGGCTGTCATCCACCCCTCTAGACCTTAAATACCTCTTAATTAAATCCTAATCTAATTTTTAGGTGTAGCCCTAAGGGTAAAAAGATAACCATACCCCCATACTGGACATACTATGTCTCCCTCCCCCCCCCCCCCCCCCCCGGCTCGAAAACAAACAATAACCCCCAGGTACTTATCACCGAAACAACAATCGGCATGTGCATTTGGTTGGTTATGATGAGGGTGTTCTCAATGCCCCTTCTCATGATATTTTTATATTGGCTCACGATTATAAGCACGGGTGGTTAAATTCCTCTTGTGTTTTTAAAGTGAACAATACCTATGAGATGTGATATTGGTATGTTATTGATGATCCTCACCCTATACTCATCCCATTGGTCATGCACATTATTGGGCGCCCGAGGATGCATTTCCCAAACAACTGAGACATATATCAATAATGATAGTGATAATGATTGTGTTCATTGTCAATTGACTATGCATCAAGTCCGACACGTGCGTGCAATACGCATCTCTAACACCCCGTATTTCTGAGGACACAAAATTTAAATAATTTGGTGATAAAGGATTTAATTAATCTAGGGATTTAATTAAATTAGTGAATTAAGATTTATTTAATTCGGGTTATTTTAAAATTTTACGTGTGTCGTAATTTGAGGTCAAGGTTGGAAATTTTAGTTTAATAAGTTGGATGGAAATTTCGAGTTCACGGTTGATTCTGAATAGGTCGATGTAGACGAAAAAGAGTACATGGGGGTAGTAATTGGGTCTAGGAGCATTTTTAGGCATAACTGGTCTCACACGGGGGTGTTTGGGTCATTTGGGCTTGGCCCATAGGCTTAATTTTGGGACTAGGTTTTAGCCTCGCGCGATGCGCGGGTGCTTTATAGAGATTGCAATATATTATATATAATTAGTGTAATTTTTGTATTTTTTTTATTCAAATATTTGGATACTTAGTGGCTAAAATGTTGCAATTGACGTCATCTCCTGATTATTAGCTTAACAGATACATAAGAACATAAATAATGCAGTTATATTATAAAATAGTTGGAGTTACTTTTAAAGATAGCATACTTGTAACTAATCTCTGTGTGAGGTTGTAAAGGGAATGGATTTTCTCAATTACTGAAGGTTGTAATCAAACAATGTGATTAAAAAGAAAAGGGATAAAACACAGGAACATGAAGCCCTTTTTTTCATAAACATAACCAACTCAATCAATGGGTTCAATCATTTACACTCCCACCATTATTAACTTTTATTAACAACTAATCAACAACACCACACCTTTACAATAAACACAAATTAACCTTTGAAAAAGTCTATTAGGATGAGTCGCTCCAAGTGTAACTAATTGTGCGTCGTTCTAACAACATCTAATACACGAGGCAAATCATTACAAACCAAATGTTGGCTTTCCCTCATCCATAAACAATGAGTACTTCGTATTGACATGATCCTACAACTCAGTTTCAATAAGAAAATCCGAATGATCATTCAACTAATAAAAAAATCTTGAATTTGTTTATATTTTTCCATTCAACTTCATGTACCCAAGAGAAGATTGTTTTGTTGCCTTGGACCGTTGTTTCAGTTATTGCTGCAATGCGTCATAAAGCAACCCATTGAAGGGTGGTATCTATATGGTTATTTCAATCATTGCCACCATTTGTCAAGATGAAGCCTCCATTCTTAGAAATTGTGTCAAGAAATTTGTTTCCCCAAATAAGGATACTGAATAGTAACACTTTGTATGTCATTCTTCAAATTTTCAACATGCTATGAGATCGAAAAACGTTTCAAAGTGGATTAAGTGCGCTCTCGTGACTGCATTTCTGAAAAGAAATGTAGCATAATGGCTTTAAATGAACAACCCAAATCAAATGATTTGCTCAGGTTGTCAAAATGAAATTCCTTTTAGCTTCCATTTTAGATCGTCAAAATACAATGATGTACCTACTTCTCGTGACTCCCTTTAAGTTCATTTTGGTTGATCCTTAACTAATAATGTACTTATTTCAGGGCATATTATCTACATAATTTAAGAAGATAAATGACTAAATTTTACAGTGAAAGAAGTAAGAAAGTTGACAGATATAAAAGAGTGTTCTAATCTCTAAAAATGATAAAAACAAAATTTGTGAGGAGACAACCTCGGTCGTGTGCCTTTTTTATATATAATTCTGTCATGGGTATAAATCGTCGATAATTGATTCACCATCTTCGTTATCCAAAATATCAAGAGAGTTTCACCAAAAATAATAACTCGTCATCCAACCTTATGCATCACGTATTGGTAGAATTAACATCAAAATAGTTTAAACAAATTAAAAACTAACATCATCCAATCGTATTCATCACACAGTGAAAGAATTACTTCCCCTTTCTATTAGTTTTGACATCTTCCAACAATTTCCAAAGAAAACATCACACAGGTCAAAAGTCAAACTCCTAGTATACAGTATGTGTATTTCAGTCTCAAGTGTATAATACATCGTTCCAATTAAGTGAAAGCGATAATGCAATGGGTTCAGGTTCCCATAATCAATCAATTTAACGTGCGCAGATGCTGCATTAGAAAGTATTTAAGCACATAAGAGTAATTGAGGTATATTTTTTACAGTACCTCTGTTTTACTGTTGTTTCTTCATACTATGAAATCTGCATAGCTTTGAGTGCAATTTTATCTATCAGCAATTACATTTGTTTATGGTTATTGAGCTGCAGAATATATTTGTTCCATATCAATGTGTATGATGCGAGAAGTCAAAGTCATTCGATAACAAAACAAAAACGGAGGTTTACTTATGTAGGTACCTCTGGTTTATTGATGAATCTGGGTGAGATTAAATCTATTTTGTTTTCATTGATAAATTTTGAGCAGCTTTGCTATGATTTGTGGGTCTTGAGTTGATACTTAGTGTAGAGAAAATATGTGCTCAAACGATAAATAAGTACCAAGGTGTATATAGTTATATGCGCAATAGACTTTGGATATAAATGTTTTTAGACTATACCTGGTAATTCATAGATGAAGATGGTTTGCATTTTGCGGGAGCGAGATAAGTGACATACCGGAGAATAGGATAAGTGTTTGGACTGAGAAGAAGAAAATCCATATAGCTTCTCGACTTTTGAGTGGTTCAGTTTGGGGCTCCTCAGCTTCTCTACTTTTGAGTGGATAAGTTTGGGGATCCATTTTGAGGTGGAGAACGGGAGTTTAGGATTATAAGAGTAATAATTGTAGCCACGTGTGAAAAAATTGATAAGAGAGTCCGTATTTGATATTAGATATTAGATTATTGATATAAAATCTACATTACAGAGTTTGTGGTAAACACAACTCCATAAGAAAATCCTAGTTTTGTAGAGGAGAAAATAGGGAGAGCTTGTGGGAGCCAAATCAAGAAGAGGAGTGTATTCTTCTTCAAAATCTCCGTCTACAGTAAAGAAAATCAGATCCTACAAATTTATCCAGGCAAGTATTTAAACTTTATTTCATTTAAATTACGGTATTTCAATTCATTTCATTGTAGACCTAAATGATTTGGGGAGGGGTTTTCACATGTAAAAAGGGGTTTGGGGAGACAAACCTAGTTAAATAATGGAGAGAAAATCATTCTGAATTGTGGTAAATCATCATATAATAATCTGCATTAATGTAAAGTAAATTTAGAATATAGATGATTATTGTATAAGTTATAATAAAGAAAAAATCTGGGAATTTTAATAAGTGTGAAAGTTAAGATTTGATGAACTTGGGATTTAATTGAGTTTTGTGGCAAGGTTTAAATATTTAAGTTTTAATCTTGGATTTGATGTTCTTATAAACATGTGATGATGTAAAAAGGGTTAGAAATGTGTTCATATACTTACCTTGGGTTCGGGTATCGATTGGTTGCTGTTTTGGATCTTAGTTTGGGTATTGTAACACCCCGCTTAAAATAATAACGGGTGGCCAGCCCTATACTATATTAAATCAGGAATTCCAGATGGACCAGTCTCAACATCAACTAACGGTACTATATAATGTAGGACTAACTACCCGAAATCATATAAGCGAGATGTTATAAAAATTAAAACTTGCAACATACCACAACCCAACACTATAAAACTACTAATGAATAGGAGAGATGCAGGAAGCAACTATAATAAATAAAATGCTAGAAATAAAATGAACCAATTAAATACAACCGAATGTACTACAAAAAGTAGATCCGAATAAGCTGTCGGATCACAGCAAATACAATAACTGAAATGGAATGAATATAAACATATATATAAATATCCCTTGGGTACAAACCCGATATACAACATGAATCCTACCTAGAATTTTAAAGAAGTAGGAAGCGGCTACATGAAACATCCCGCAACAGTCCGCACCTGTCACGGCTCCCAAGACTCTGGATAAAAGGTCATCCAGCATCCATGCGGTAGGATACCTGTGGAAATATATATATATATACAAGAAGGAGAGAAAAGTAAACGGGTCAGAGCCCCGAATGTGTAAAATATTTAGCAAGTGTATTAACCGTGCATAATAAATACCGGTGTACTTAATTTCATAAATAAGTGAGACCGCACTCTCGTGGAACCCCAACTCACCTCTCATCTAAAGGCGCGCACCTATTCGCGTCCTCAAATTTTAGTTAAATTACCCCCATTGATTTTAGGACAACCTAACTTATCAGGCCTAGCCTATATCCACGAGAGCTACCTTCCCGTCATAATCTAAGGATCCACCCATTTCTAATCCTATTAGATTATGATTACAACAATTATGCCATAAAAGGCTTAATGAAATCCGATATATAATCTCATGAATTATAATTATCATAATTCCTAAAACATTACCCCTATACATATACATATATATATATATATATATACCTATATAGGCTAAAAACGTAAGAATTAATATACTTAATAACATGCACATGGAATATTGGCAAGACTTCTCTCTAATCCCAAAATTGTACTACGTTTCGTGCGTGGGGAGTCTCGCAAAGCGAAATCCAAACAAGGAACCGCCCCGTTACACTACTCCTGACAAGGTCAAGATCAGAGATCCGAGATGCCACCTATGGAATTACTTCTCTCACATCTCGACATGGCACTGCGTTTCGTGCGTGAGGTGTCTCGCAAAGCGAAATCCAGACAAGGAACCACCTCGTTACACTACTCCTGGGCAATGTCGATCCTAGAGATCCATAATCCTCAACATACAAGTATATACTAACATTACTATTAAACTATAACTCCTAAAGAAAGAAAGAAGAAAAGAAAAGAAAGAAAATAAATAAGATAAAATAAAAGAACCTCCAATAATATCCTTGGAATGATGTAACCGAATAATACCTTATGTGCGATACATCAACCCCCATCAATCTAGTACACCATGATCATCTAAGATGTACTTCATAAAAGTCCATATCCTTTCATCTATAGGATATATATATATATATACATATATATATAGGTATTTATTTCTAACCGTATATATATCATCATCAATCCAATAGCCAAGTGTACATACTACATATGATGTACAAGGCCATGCACATAATATACCCGGCTATATATATCGTCGATAAACTGCATCAGTGCTATCATCTTCCCAGTGCCCGGCTCACGTAGCAATACTGGGGCCACCATAGTGGGACTAAACGACACCCATCTTGTGGTAAACACACGCACACGACGTCCCGGGAAGCGGTCATAGTTCCAACCGGCAATGAGACGAAACATACCCACCACGTCTCATCCCAAAAATATATATCTATATGTATAATAATCACAAGGGACGACTATGACCTGGGGAATATCCACACCCTGCATTATATGCCAGGATGCTCACCCTCTACGCGCGCAACTTCCCAATGATAGCATGAGCGGGGTATGCTTAACCAAATAAGTATATGTATTATTCACATGCACAATATATATACATACATATAATCCAATTATAGGATCAAATAATAAACCACCATATACGGTTTAAGTAACCATACCATGTATGTTCATAACATAAATATATCCATACATTTATATACATACGGATATATATCAACACATATACACATATCCATACATTTATATATGATAAACTAATTCTCGTTCATATGCATAAAATATATATATATACCTGGCTATAAGTATACATAGTCCTCAATATACAAGCCGTCACCACAATTCCTTTAATTTACCTCGATACGTGAATATAATCCCATACTTGAAACATATTCAATCATCTTCCTATGATGAGTAGTCTCCCAAAACCATATGTTTATATCTATACATATACATTCAACATTAGGGTTATCACCCAAGAATTTGTGTAGAAATCCATCACTACACCTTTCACCTCTAAATGTGAAAGTACATAATTATCTTTAGTACTATCTAACCATAGGCATTAACAGGACTTAATAGTCTAAAACCTCAATTTATTCCAACCTCATTTCAAGTATTGGAATCTCAATGGCCATATCCCCATAATTGCGTATAAACTATCCTAACTAGAATTTACGCTACCGCTTATCCTAGTCGATAGTACACCCGCAAGCTGTTTCCCACTTTTACCTATGGTTCAATTGTATTTTATGAATCCTTACCCCTATCGGATTATCATTTATTCCTTAGTCTAAATATTTCTAAGGATAGGAGACCTCTCACTCTCTACGAGTTCTCAACCTCGAACATATATATATATACCTTTATCTATAATTGGTAAATTCCAACCTCAAAGAGCTTTCCCCCAATACCCATATGTAACTCCAATACGTACATGGGTACATTTCTCCCAAGTTACCCTAAGGGGTCCCCAAATCCCAATATATGAGAAACTCCTTATATGACTCCAAGAATATATCTTTTACATCCTAAGAGAAAGCCCCCAAATCAATAAACCCAACCAAAAAGGGTTTGAATTCACTATGGAGAAAAAATCTCAAAATGCCCTGTTTCCGAATCGATTCGGCCTCCCAGGCGAATCGATTCGGGTCCAAAGACCTGGGCTTCTGCAATAGGCCGAATCGATTCGGCTTGGGGTCCGAATCGATTCGGTCAATGCAGACCTGCTACTTTTACCAAACCGAATCGATTCGCTTGAGGGGGCGAATCGATTCGGACCTGCAATTTTTGAAGGTTTCATCTATTTCTTCAAAACCCACGAATTCTAAACCCTAAATTTCTCATTCCAACCCCCAATCCTTCACCAAAACATGATTTTAAACCCATTAACCAACCCAAAGTTGATCCCAATCATTTCTATGTCATTAATTCTCAATTTAAACATTGATTTCAAGATTAAACCTAAAAATCTAGGTTTTGGTATTAATACCCAAAAATCCATTTCTTTACCCCACAATTTATGAAATGAAATACACAAATAGCTATTTAGCAAGATTAAACACTTGCCTCAGATTTGTAGAGGTTGAATCGTCCTCGATGTCGCAGTAGGACCGGAAATCCCAAGCTTTTTCTTCCTCTCTCTCTTCTTTTCCTTCTTCTTTCTTTCTCTCTTTCTCTATTTGAGAAGGCTTCATCCGTAAGCCTTAAATCCTTTTAAAACAAAATCCCAGTTTTAAATGTTAATACACACTTTAAATGACTCGTTGACTCCAATTCAAGTCAAAACAACTTAAAAACATTCCGGAGCCGAAATAAGACCCAATGACAGTCATTTTGACTATTTCGACCCTTCCGGGATCGATAGTACCCTCAAAAATATCATCCGGAATACTTTGAAACGTCCTCTATTTTTGGACTTAAATTCCCAAATTTTAAAATTCTCCAATTTAATTAAATTAAATTTTCCAAAATTAAATTTCTCAGTCTCCAAAAGTCGAGGGTGTTACAGGTATTAATTGAAGTTTTGGAGGTCTCATCTTCGTCTTAGACCATTTTAATTTCTGTACATAATCGAATCGATTCGTCCTAGTAGAGAGTCGATTTGGTAATGGAATTGAAGATCTTTTCGTTAAGAAAGTGTGGCCTCCAGTTTTCCATTTTTCTGATTTTTTTTAATTAGTTATGAATTTATTACGAAAGCGTGTCTGAGACTGAAAACTTTAGTTGGAAATCAAATCCGTATTATTTAGGGATGTCCGCAGATGAGTGTAAGACCCTGGAAAATATTAAGGAACATTATTTTTACCTTGAAATTATATGGGAATGAATTCGGGTATGGAGTTAGGACTGTTTAGGATCAACAACACTCGAAAATATATTAACAGATTCGAATGGAAATTTCAGATGAAATTAGGATACGGACTGGATTGAGATGTGCTTAGTATCTTGAATAAAAATATGAATGTAAGTCAATACTTATGGAATAAAGGGTCCGATTTTTACTCGGATATTTTTAGGCTAGTGCGACAGGGGTTAGTCACGGAGTAGCCAGTTTAATTTATTATAGATATACATAATAAATTATCGAATATTAAAGTTAACGAGAGATGTTAATAGTGGGAATTCGTGTGATAAATTTTAAAGGGTGATGATACGGACCAAATGAGTGGGTCTGGGTATTGTAGTTAGGTGACACTACTTTAATAATAAAATAATTAATGTGCGATTAATTAAATTTCAAGTCGGGATATAGACTTGGGTATTTTTGGGCTAGTGCTACGGATGTTAGGCAAGGGTTTGTCAAACTTTATTTAAATATATGCATACGATTAGTGTGATAGTATATATATATTTGTATGATTTATAAATATAGGTGTTAATGATATTAATGTGAAAGGATACCCCTTTAGTACCATCATCAGAGGTTGCACGATATGGGTTAATCCCCAAGTTTGAGGAGCAATGAGAGTATAGTCCCCAGGTCATATCGTCCAGGATTTTTATCGTGTGAATTATTTTCGAGGTGAGACGTTTAGGGTATGATTAGGTCTCACTCCCGGGGAAATATGACCGCCTCCACTACATTTGCGATATTTTGCCCAAGTTCGGTGTGAGCTCGACTTGAGGTGGTCGAGTTAGAGTGAGCATGCCTGGGACATAATAGCATTTTAGAGAAATCATCAAATGAGTTATTACTTAGGAATGGATGGTTATTATACGCGAAATGTGTGTAAATGTTGTAGTATACTAGTAACTATATAATATGAGTAGATAATTATATACGGGATTAACACATAAGTATGAATGTATTTTTATATAACTAGTGTGAAGGTTATATGATTTAAAAAGGTGAATTCTTATATATAAATAGGGTGGAAGTTACATGATTTTAAAAGGGAACTTTATATATAACTAGTATGAATGTTATATGATTTAACATAGTGGAATCGGTTAATAAGTTAATGAGTAGATAACTTAATAATTAAAGTAAGAATACTTGGGCTAGAGTAGTGTGGTAGAAAGAGTTGTGATACGACTAGTTAGGTGGGGTAGCTTAACTAGGAAGGTTAGCATGCAAGCGTTAGGTGTGCACAATAGATAAGGGGTGAGTTATACCTCAAGTGAGTGCGACACTAGCTTAAATATAAAGCATCTTCATGCATATATAATTATTGCAGTTTAACTACTTGCTAAATATTTTCCAAATGTTTTACTTGGGCTCTCACCCGTGTCAAAAATCTTTTTTTCCAAAAATATTTTAGGTGTCCATCCACAGGACACCCAGTTTGTAGATTATATCCAGGAATGCATAGCTGCAGCTCATTTGGAAGTTGCAGGACTTTGCTATAGACGCTTCGTTCATTTATTTCTAGTGTAGGCTCTGTATTTCAGTACTGGTACTCGGTTATTTATTTGATCTTGTGTATCCAGGTTATGGCTTCAGTTTACTATTGTATGCTATTGTTGAACCGATAATTGATTTGGTCATCTTTATTTATATTATTCATCTATGTTGGATTTAGTTATCAGTTTGTGTTGATTTGAGCCATATGAGACCAACGTTTTATTTTAATCACGGGCTCGTCACCCGGTATTTTAGTAGATGGGTGTCACAGCTGGTATCAGAGCATCTGGTTTTAGAGTCTGTTGATACCAAATTTAGTCTGCTGACGTGGAACAATTATCTGGAGACACGTGTCAATCTACATGGCAACCGCAAATATTTTTTTGAACAACACATTGACTTCGAGGATCTCAACCTCTCCGACCAACTCAGGCGCTCCGAGCAACAAGTGTTCTCCGAGGAACTTCACTGTACCGAGATACTCACCCCCCGAGGAACTGCTATACTCCAAATAACTCAAGATCACCGAGCAACTAAGAAGCCACGAGAAACTCAGGGGCCTAGGCAGCTCAAGCGTGTCGAGCTACTAAGTCGGTCCGAGAAACTCAAATACTTCTGGCATATGCATCAGAGAAAACCGAAAGATAATTGCGCATTAAATGCACAGTTATTATCATACAGATGTACACGCCTATTGGACAGCTATGTATTATTCTTTCACATGTACAATCCCAAGGCTATAAATACATTGTATCATCCTCATTGTAAGGGGACTGGGAATTTCTCGATAAAAACCTGTTATCGAGAATTCCAAACAGTTAGCAATAACAAAAACAGTGGACGTAGGCCATTCTTTCAAGGCTGAACCACTTTAAAAATCTTTTGTCTTGTTTATTTTATCTGTGATTGATTAATTAGGGATAATCTAATTTTTTACATCAACAGATTGGCGCCATATGTGGGAAACGACTGTAATTATCGTTTTTCACCAAAACAATTTATCATCAATGGCTGATCATCCAGAATCCAGTAATCGAAACGCTGGGATTCCTTCAAACCCATCTACTCCTCCAAACATCCAAGATTTGGCTGGAATAATGGCTAATTTGACCCTGGGCCAGACAGGCATGCAAGAGACCATGCGACAACTCATGCACACTATCCAAGGTGGTGCGCCAACCCAGTCAGGACAACGAAGCATTCAGAGAAATACCCGATTACCTTCTAGGCGAATGTTATTCTCAGAAGAATCCAGACGCACCAATTCATATCGTACTGAGAGATCTCATGATCCTTCTATCCGCTTGGACGAACTTCCTTGGTATGAGCTACAAACACTCAACAAAACATCACTCTATCTCCCCGAAGGATAAGTGACCTTGAAAGGTTGAGTAGAGTCTCTCTTTTTGATCGTTTGGGTCCTAGGAGGAATAGAAGTCCCCCTAGGATTGTGCCGAGGAACTCTCAACGACCATCTGATTTAAAGGAAGGATCTGCTCAATCACGACCAGCTGCTCGTCATGAAAGATCCCAAGAGGCAAATTTAACACGATCAGTTGCTCGAACCAATAAGATAGAGGAAGGAAATGATGCATGGAAGGGCTCAATTCAAAGGTTGGAGGATAGATTAGGGGAGATGGCCAAAACCAAGAATTCGCTACAAAGGACTTTTGTCCGAGGAACACCATTCGTACAAGAGATTGTGGATTTTCCTACACCATCAAAATTCAAAGCTCCTATAGTGACACCTAAATATGATGGGAAAACTGATCATGTTCTCCACATAGAAAAATACCAAGCTGCTGCTGATATCTACGCAGTTCCAGATGAGATGAGATGCAGGGCATTTTCAGGAACTCTTACCGGATCTGCTCAAATATGGTACAATAATCTTCCTCGGGGGAAGGTTGCAATTTTCTTTTAACTGGCCGAGCTCTTTATTGGAAATTTCTATTTTGGAGCAAAACCTGTTAAACGAGTAGCACACTTATTAAGTGTTAGACAAAAAACAGGTAAAAGCACCAGAGATTACATTACTCGTTTCAATAACGAGAAACTGGAAGTAATTGACTATGAGGAGAAGACTGTTATTACTGCTTTGATGAGTGGATTGTTGCCCAATAAATTGTACTACACTTTGGCCAAAGATCCGCCCAGAACCATGTCAGAACTGATGGCAAAAGCAGCCAAAATCATGAATACCGAGGAAGTTATGGTTGCGAAGAAGAACATGGACACTAAGGAGACTAAAGTTGAGGCCGAGAAGGTTGAGAAGAAGGAGCAGAAGAACAATGGGGGCAACAAGCAATCAAAGGCAGAGCAAGCATTGGAACAATTGAAGAAATTTGGAAATTATACTCCTTTAAAGGTAGATATAAACCACATTCTGGAAGAGATCAAGAACAGCGAGGAGCTAAACTGGCCTAAGAAAATAAAGACAGATCCTGACAAGAGAAATAAGTCCAAATATTACAAATTCCATAAGGATCATGGTCACACGACCAAAAATTGCATAACTCTCCAGAATGAAATTGAAGCGCTCATTAGACGAGGAAAATTGACCAAGTATGTTGATCGTCAAAACGGTGGCCGAACCAGGGAACGAGGAAGGCAAAGGTCTAAATCTCCTTTTCAAACAAAAGAAGACAAGAAAAGAGATCATGAAGATGACCCAGAAGATGACCCCGATCTCCCCAAAAGACCGAGACAACCAGAACGTGAGGTATTTTCAATTCATTTTGGATCTTTTGATTGCAATGTTATTACAGGTGGAGATACAGGAGGGGGAGACCTTACTTTAGAAAGGAAAGCTTACCTCAATGAGGCTCAAGCTTGTTCATACATTCAACGAATAAATCTAGCTGAAGATGATCGCCCAAGGAAGGTGAACAAAGATAAACTGGTCATCGGTTTCTCTAAGAACGACCTCGCAGGTGTGCTATATCCTCATGATGATCCATTGGTGATCAAAATGAGAATGAAGGAAGTAATAATCTCAAGAGTATTAGTGGATAATGGCAGCTCGACAGATATTATGTTCTACCCATGTTTTGATAGTTTGAACCTAAAGTTATCCCAGTTGGAGCCATATCATCGGCCACTCCTCAGTTTTACTGGCGAGAATGTTTTTCCACTTGGGACGATCAAGTTAGATATGTTCATCGGTACATGGCTTGCTTTTCGAACAGAAAGAGTGCACTTTTTTGTGATGGATAAGAATGTCCAATCAGCTTACAATATCATCATAGGAAGGGTAGGTTTAAAGAAGTTCGAAGCAGTACCATCTACTATACATTAATGCCTAAAATTTCCAACCAATTTTGGAGTAAGAATTGTGAAGGGTGACCAAAAAGTAGCTCGAGAATGCTACTATTCATCTACCGAACAGGAAGAACTAGAGGAATCTAGGAAAAAGACTACTACCTATCAAGTGGATGAAGGTGAAGAGATTGAAACATTAGATCCTAGAGATGAGTCGCATCTCGTAAAAGGCCAGGTGGTGGAAGCAACTGAAAATGTCATTCTAGACGATAAACACCCGGAACGAACAACTCAAATCGGTTCGTGGTTGGATGCCTCACTAAAACAGGAATTGATAGCATTTTTAAGAAGCAGAAAGCAGACTTTTGCATGGAGTCACAAAGATATGCCAGGGAACGACCCAAATTTCTTGTGTCACGAGCTTTATGTGAACAAAGAGATTAAACCAGTGAAGCAGCGACGAAGAGTGTTCAGCCCCGAAAAGAACCAAGCTATACAAGAGGAGGTCGAGAAGCTTCAGAAAGCTTGCTTTATTGAAGATATCAAATATCCTGATTGGTTAGCTAATGTGGTAATGGTAAAGAAGAAGAATAACAAGTGGAGGATGCGTGTTGACTTCACCGACCTCAACAAGGCATGCTCAAAGAATCATTTTCCTTTACCCCGAATTGATCAATTAGTGGATGCTACCTTGGGACACGAGCTGTTGAGCATCATGGATGCTTATTCTGGTTACAACCAGATTAAAATGAAACCTGAAGACAGGGAGAGTACCTCTTTTATTACCCCTAGGGGAACTTATTGTTATAATGTTATGCCTTCTGGATTCAAAAATGCAAGTGCAACATATCAACGGCTGATGAACAAGGTATTTATAGAGCAAATCATTCACAATATGGAAATTTATGTTGACGATATGCTGACGAAGAGCAAGAGAGCTGCTGACCATCTAATTGACCTAGGCCAGACCTTTGATCAACTAGATAAATATCAAATGAAGTTGAACCTTACCAAATGCACATTCGGAGTACGAGAAGGCATGTTTCTCGGGTATATTATAAACCAACGAGGTATTGAAGCAAACCCTAAAAAGATCAAGGCTCTATTGGGGCTACGATCTCTAACAACGAAGAAGGAAGTGCAAAGTGTCACAGGGCGAGTTGCAGCACTTAACAGGTTTGTATCACGAGCAACTGATAGATGCCTCCTATTCTTCAAAACACTTCGAAAAACGTTTGAATGGAATGATGAATGTGAGAAGGCCTTTCAAGAATTGAAGAAATACCTGGGAGCACCTCCACTTTTGTCCAGGCCAGTGATGGGAGAAAGATTGTACTTGTATCTGGCAGTTTTGGAGAATGCAGTTAGCTCGACATTGATAAGAATGGAGGATGGAGTGCAAAAACTAATTTATTACACTAGCAAGGCCTTTCGAGGAGCAGATATCAGATATCCAAAACTGGAGAAGTTGGCACTAGCGTTGATCGAATCAAGTAGAAGAATGAGGCCGTACTTCCAAGCTCATACTATAGTTGTGTATACCGATATGCCATTGAGGTAAGCTCTTCATAAACCAGAAAAATCAGGGAGATTGATGTACTGGGCAGTAGAACTTGGTGAATATGACATAGATTATGATCCTAGATGGTCGCTCAAAGGACAGGCAGTAGTAGATTTTATCGCAGAATTCACTTATCCTGACACCTCCGAGGAGCAAAAGTTGAATACCGACCAGCCTGTGGATGTTACAGGATCATCAAATTTAAACCCCGATCAACTTAAGTTGGTTGACGAGCAAGAGAAGATGGTCGACGAGCAGCAAGAAGTGCTAGAGGAGGATATAAAGAAGCAACAAATATTCCACCGAGGAACTCTGTTCGATCAAAAATTTGAGGACGAGGTACCTATATGGAATCTATATGTGGATGGCTCATCTTGCACTACAGGCTGTGGGGTAGGGATTGTTTTAAACAACCCGAATGAGATTGATGTGGAGTATGCTCTGCGCTCAAGGCTTCTAATAATGAGGCTGAATATGAAGCTATGATCGCAGGTCTTAGTTTAGCAAAAACCACGGGGGCAGAACTGGTCATTGTATTCAGCGACTCACAGGTGATCGTAAATCAAATGCTGGGGGTGTACGCAACAAAAGGAGAATTGATGATCAAATATCTTGTGAAAGGAATGGAGATTGTATCGAGCTTTAACGCAGTGCAGTTAATTAGAACACCAAGATTAGAGAATGCAAGAGCAAATGCCTTAGCTCGGTTAGTCTCAGCTACACGCACCGAGCTACGAAGAACAATCCTAATAGAAATTTTGGCTAGCAAGAGCATTGACAAAGACACGATGATAAGCTTCATTACCCTTGACTTAGGACCATCTTGGATGGATCCCATCAGGGCCTATATTGAGGAGGGGACATTACCAACTGATAAACTCATAGCCAAGAAGCTAAAGTTTAAAGCTGCTCGTTATGTATTGACTAATGGCATTTGATACAGATGAGGAATTATAGCAGGTTTGCAAAGATGTGTCCACCCCTCCAAGGTGAAAAATTTAATTGAAGAGGTCCACGAAGGGTCTTGTGGAGCCCATGTAGCAGGTCGGACACTCTTGCAAAGAATGACAACGCAAGGGTATTACTAGCCGACGATGATAGCTGATTGTGTAGCTTATGCCAAGAAATGTGATAAATGTCAACGTTTCTCTTCCATCCGAAGAACTCCCCAAGCATTGCTAACACCCATCACGTCTCCTTGGCCATTCGCCATTTGGGGAATAGACTTGGTCGGGCCACTTCCAACGACCCGAGGAAGATTCAAATACCTTGTAGTCGCTGTGGATTATTTTACTAAATGGGTAGAAGCTGAGCCTCTTATTGATATGGCGTATGACAAAGTGTATCAATTTATTTAGAAGAATATCATTTGTAGATATGGTCTTCCCCATGCATTCATCACAAACCATGGAACTCAATTCGACAACGAGGAGTTCGCTGCATATTGTCATCAGTCAAACATATTGAAGACCCACTCTGCACCAGGCCATCCCCAGAGCAATGGACAAACTGAGGTGACGAATAGAACTCTACTGAATGATTTAAAGAAAAGACTGGATGATACGAAGGCAAATTGGATCAACAATTTACATTCTGTGTTGTGGGCTTATCGTACTACACCGCGAGCAGTAACAGGATAATCTCCATACATGCTGGAATTCGAAAGTGAAGTTGTTCTACCTGTCGAGTTGGGCCTCCCCACACACAGGGTGCTGAATTTTAATTCTCCTATCAGTGACTTGATGAGACGATTAGATTTAGATATGCTCGAAGAAGTTAGAGAAGAAGCAGCAATCAGGAATGTCGCATACCAACAACGAACAGCTCTGTTTTACAACAAGAGAGTAAAGAAGTGTGATTTAAAGGAAGGAGATTATGTGCTAAAGAAAGTAATTCAAAAGCACAACAAACTGGAAGCTAACTGGCATGGACCCTATAGGATAGCAGAAGTTGTTCAACCAGGGACATACATAATTGAAACCTTGGAGGGAGAAGAATTTAAGAACGCATGAAATGCAGAGCATCTACGCAAGTATTATCAGTAGCTGGGATCCCTATCGAAATGAAATTTTCTTCAGTATGAATAAAGTGTTGAATGTTTTACCCAGTTCTCCCTTTTTGTTGAATTTTTTCCGAAGTATTAGTGCTACACACTATGCAACAAGTTCAGAATAAAACTCTTCCAACTACGGTTGGTCGACAACAAAATCCAACTACGGTTGGTGAATAAAATCCAACTCCAATTGGTAGATAAAATCCAACTCCGGTTGGTCGACAAAATCCAACTCCGGTTGGTAAATAAAATCCAACTCCGGTTGGTAGATAAAATCCAACTCCGGTTGGTAAATAAAATTCAACTCCGGTTGGTAGATAAAATCCAACTACGGTTGGTCGACAAAATCCAACTCCGATTGGTAAATAAAATCCAACTACGGTTGGTAGATAAAATCCAACTCCGATTGGTCGATAAATCTGTTCCAACTACGGTTGGTCGGGAATAAGTCTCCTCCAACCCCGGTTGGTCGGGGAAAATATCCACCAACTCCGGTTGGTCAGCAAATTAATCTCCTCCAACTCCGGTTGGTCGGGAACAAATATCCACGAACTCCGGTTAGTCGGCAAATTAATCTCCTCCAACTCCGATTGGTCGGGAAAAATATCCACCAACTCCGGTTGGTCGGTAAATCAATTACAAATAACTCCGGTTAGTTAAACTAAGCAGGATCATGGGATGTAAGTCGTTTCATGGCTTAGAATTAAAAAATGATAAGTCACTACAATCAAAAAGTAAAACAAAATTTCTTTACTTGTGGCATATCAAATTATCACCAACTCTAAGTTGGTCATCAAAAAATAATCACCAACTCAGGATGGTCAACAATAAATTTTCACTAACTCCAGTTGGTCGGCAATTTAAAATAACACAGGACATTTTTTGTCTTTTTACAGGTGTACATACACATTCATCAATGAATAAAAGAGATGTTTTATAAAGTAATGACAATAAAGATTACAGGGAAAACTAAAAGTTTCTTCATTAAAATTAGAACAAATTACAAATAAAATAAAATACATATTACATGAGAAATCATTACATCAAAGATCCTACTCTATTGGCTTTTTCCCTTCTGCCTTTGAAACAGGTTCTACTCTAGCAGGAGGATCGTCTAAGGCATAAAGAGAATTTATGAAGTTTATATCTTGAAGCATTCGAACATTCATCATTGACGGTCGATCAAGAAAATGCTCTGGGCGAGTGATGTCAAAATTAGAATGGAGGTTGTAATCGCTGAGGTACTTTGAGATCAGGCACTGAGGGATTGCCCGAGCAGGAATCCAACTCATGTCGAGCTCAAAAGGAGGCATTGGCAAATCAAGCAACCCAGGATCATAATAATCCCATAAGTAGTGACCTCACTCCAGTTTTAGAACACCCAGTGCATTCAGCCATCCTTGTTTGTACCCCTCGTTATTGGACTACTGGATCCGATCATCAAGATGATAGAGGAATTTATTATAACCAGCCATCCAAAACTCTCTGGGCTGTTTATGGAACTGGTTGGTCAATCTCTCTAGCTGCTCATGAAGATTCTTCAACAGGTTTGTTTTATCTTTCAAGGCAGAGCTTTGTGCAGAAAGATGCTCGTCGAGGTTCAGAATCTTCTTGGACATCTCTGATAATGCTTGATTCTTCGTCATTAACTGGAAGGCCTGATTCTCTAAGGCTGATTGAGTTCTTTGCTCCTCTATTAAAATACGAACAACTCTTACTCATCCCCGAGAAGCTCTTGCTCGTCCGCTAGCAGAAGTAGAAGGTTCAGTCCTCTTCAAGGTTTCTAATTCATCTCTTAGGTTGGCATTCTCTACCTCCAAGAAAGAAAAACCTTCGTCATTGACAGGGACCAAGGCTCCCGAGGAAGATGCAGCAGATTTCAATTGGGATATCTCTGCTCTCAAAACATTATTTTCCTGCTCCAACAGTTTAGCAATTTGCCTATTCTCCTCAACCTCAACCTTCAGAATTCTCTCTTTCTTATCATAAGCAGCGAGGAACTTATCATATCCTTTGTCAGCATTTAGTTGCTGATACTTTTTCTCATACCCCTAATGTAAAAGGGTAGAAGATTCCTTATATTATTGTTGGACTTCCTCGATGGTACCCTGGAGATCTTTAATCATCTCATAATATGCCACATTGTTGGCAACTGCACGATCGAGCAAGCATTTCAGATACTGGTAGGCTTCTACTGCTCGTTCATAAGTATCCGGACCAAGGATGTCGATGATTTGAGCTTCATTCAGATCTGCATGACCAGCTTTGAAGTAGTCATTGCATTTTTTCAACAAATATATATCATGAGCTGATAATAGTTCCGTCCTGGCCACAAACTAGCAAAGAGAAGCCATAAACAGGATCAATAATGATAAAGACAGAGCAAGAAGAAGAAAATGGATCAATAATAAGGGCAGGGTAAGAAAAAGAGAGTTAATATGAACAACTAAAACTTCAAATTTTATTACATCACAAAAAGAAATACATAGCCCAAAATTACATTTAACAAAAAAGTAAAGAGAAAGATCCGAACAACTCTACACCTTCTCCTTGCTTCCTAAGACTTCTTCGGGAGGCTTAGACGAAGAGGTAGGTTGCTCGGAGGGCAGAGAAAGTTGATCGGTAGACATGTTGGCTGGCTGGGGCTGCTCGGAACGAAGTTCAACAGTAGGGGCCTGATCCCTAATTATCATTGAAGACTCTTCTGAGGCAGCTTCATCCTCTTCTTCTTCTCCAGGAGAGGGAGGAGGACCATGTATATGACGTTGAAACAGCTCAGAACTCTCAGAGACCTTTAGCTCCTACAGAGCCGCGACCCATCCATCCCTGAAGTATTTAAGGCTAGCAAATTCCATCTGAGAGGACATGACAGCTAGGCCTTTGTTCCAACCTTTGTCCCAGCCAGCGC
This sequence comes from Sambucus nigra, assembly GCA_949130495.1. NCBI lineage: Eukaryota > Viridiplantae > Streptophyta > Magnoliopsida > Dipsacales > Adoxaceae > Sambucus > Sambucus nigra. The sequence goes on from OX422210.1 coordinate 184,753,308, forward strand.
TAAAGGACTTTTTAATCGCAATTTTTCTCTTTGTCTTTTCTGAGGAAATCCTCTCAGTATGAAGTTCCTCGGTAACCTTTATTTTCCCTTCTATCTCCTACCTCTGACGATCACCGTCATGGAGCCTAACAACCTCCTCTTCAGTTTTCTTAAGCTTTTTCTCAATCTCTTCAGTGTTCTTGAGCTTTTCCTCAAGCTCTTCATTTTTCCTCTCAAACTCTTTCATTTTCCTCTCTAACTCCTGGGAGGCCTCCACAGCTTGATCTTTTTCTTGCTCGGTGGACTTGAGTTGTGTCTCCCAAGCCTCTTTATCGTCTTCATATTTCTGACGAGAGTCCTTTAAGGGCTGAGTCAGACCCACAAAAGCTTCCTCTACACCTCCTGAGGAGCTCGAAGCTTTAATAGGCTCATTCTTCTTCAGAATAGTGTTGAAACATGTTACCAGCTGGAAAAAGAAAATAATTGTAAGTCATCACAGGGACATAACATCGAAAAATGAATGTTTAGATTAGTAATACTTACTGAGGCAATATGTTGAGCAGCCCAAGGTAGTGACCATGTCACGAGAAAGATTGTCTTCAATACCTTAGATCTCTGGGATAATCCAAGACTTCCCCGAGCTCATAGCAGAGCTCGGAGGAACAAAGGTGGGAATACCACCTTCAACATTTAAAGACTGAGAAAATTCTTCTATTGGTCTCTCAAGAGAACTTTTCTTTAACCTCCTCGTAGGAGCAGGAACATGCTCAACCAAAGATTTTGTCTTGGTTGGTGATATAACGATAACCTCGCTTGGAGGAGAAATGGCAACAACCTTGCTCGGAGCCACATGGGGCTTCTCAGCAACTTTCTTAGCAGCAACTGGAGGGGGTGCATCAATTTTTCTTATCCCTTCCTCTGGGTCATCCTGCTTATTTCTCTTTGCCTCCACATTAGCAGAGTCTGATTTGCCAAAGAAGGCAGGAGCTCTTCTTCTCTTCATTCTGTCACTGAGGGGAATATTCGATTCAGGGGAGAAACCTTCAGAAGTTGGTACTTGGTCAATGTCACCTACCACTGGACGAGCAGTAAAGGAGGAAGTATAGCTCTTGTACTTCAATAAGTAAGAGGCTGATCTAATATGTTCGTCAGCAACGGTTTAGTGTAAACTCCAGATAAGTTTCAAGTGCCTCAAATTGACATCAGTTTCTTTGGGGGATTTTCTTTTGCTGTCAACTGCAAATAAACAAAAATTAAAATTTCAATGACGCATTTTATCGAACACAAAGAAAGCATAATTTCAAAAATAAAATAAAAATAAAAACAACCTATCCCATTGCCACAAGGAGGGCATCTAGGACCTTGATATACATCGTCTCCATTTAATGGAGGATGTTGCCAATTTTTCATTACCACTCCATGTTCAAAATAATCCATGTTGGCATCGGGAAGATTGACAACTAATGCCCTATTTAAAAACCTAGTTTTTAAGTAAAAAGTACGTCACTAACGACCCATCTGTAACAGTACATTATCTCCGGAATCCATAAACGGGTTCCATGAAGTTGATTTAACCTATGAACTCCATTAACTATTCTCCTCTCCAAGTATTTGGCACTATTTTTGCAGGAAGAACATCGAAATACTGACAAAACTCCAAACATAAAGGATTTGGAGAAAAAAAAAAGTCACATTCGGCCACAAAGAGACTGAGGAACCAATGTCCCTCAGCCAAAGAAAAATAGTCAGAAGGTTCAGAAAGTTCTTCCAATATGACCCATGAAGGAATAAAAAAATCAGAGCGAAACTTATCAAGCGACTCAACAAGGTAAACCATGATGAACACAGAAAATAAAAGAGAAGGAAGAAGATCTTACAGGAAAAGGGTGAATCAGTTGACAACGAACAATGGAAGAAACGAACGCACAAGATAGAGAAGAAGTGAAGAAGTTCTAAGATGCAAATTTGAAAAAGTAAAAGACGATCGAATTTTCTGTAGCATTTAAATACTTTACCTCGGGAATAGAGAAAAATAATGATTACCAGGACAGACGATTGTGTATCCGGCGGCTAAAAAGAAGAAAAAGGCACGAAAAATGAAGCAATTATGGAAATTCAAAATACTTTAAAAACCTGATACTATGCACTCAAAAAAGGAGTTATGAACAACGAAAGTTTGTCTAAGATCCATAAAAACTGAAAGTCTAGGCAGCAGAATGTTCCATACTTTTCTTCAACATCAAACTACGAAAGATTGGGGGCTTTTGTTGATACCAAATTTAGTCTGCTGACGTGGAACAATTATGTGAAGACACGTGTCAATCTACATGGCAACCGCAAACATTTTTTTGAACAACACATTGACTCCGAGGAGCTCAACCTCTCCGACCAACTCAGGCGCTCCGAGAAACAAGTGTTCTCCGAGGAACTTCACTGTACCGAGCTACTCACCCCCGAGGAACTGCTATACTCCAAATAACTCAAAATCACCGAGCAACTAAGAAGCCACAAGAAACTCAGGGGCCGGGGCAGCTCAAGCGTGTCGAGCTACTAAGTCGGTCCGAGCAACTCAAATACTTATGGCGTACGCATCAGAGAAAATCGAAAGATAATTGCGCATTAAATGCACAGTTATTATCGTACATATGTACACGCCTATTGGACAGCTATGTATTATTCTTTCACATGTATAGCCCCAAGGCTATAAATACATTGTATCATCCTCATTGTAAGGGGGCTGGGAATTTCTCGATAAAAACCTATTATCGAGAATTCCAAACAGTTAGCAATAACAAAAACAGTGGACGTAGGCCATTCTTTCAAGGCTGAACCACTTTAAAAATCTTTTGTCTTGTTTATTTATCTGTGATTGATTAATTAGGGATAATCTAATTTTTTACATCAACAGAGTCCTTAGGATCTGTGTAGATTATTACGTTTTTTGAGTAGCATTCTTTGATATAGAGCCTTTTTATAGGATTGTTGTATTCCTCTACATATGCGACTTACGTTCTACATATATTAAGTATAGTTGATGCGATTTATATACGAGTTCGGTCGGGCTTAGTACATCAAAAATTTTGGACTACCAGTGAGGTCCATTAGAAGGACTGCAAGTCGAGAGGCTTAGCAGAAGCCATTTAATATTCTGGAAACAATAACCGCGATAGAAGTAACCATGGTTATTATTCAGGAATATGATATTAGGATAACCACTAGGGCGCAGTAGTTTCCTTAAACACCGTCGTAGAAGGCGATTTTGCAAAGTCAGACTCACCCATTGTAATTGGTAGGGGGAGTCAGAGAAACTCTTTTGAAGATCCATCCCTAAGGATTAGAGGAAGAGAGGGAGTGTTATGGGTCAATGCAAGGAGATAACCCAAAGGTAATTATGTAGGGTGGCATGCAGTGGCACCCAGGACTGAATTTTGGGCAATTGTTTTGGCTCAAAGGAGCGGTGTTGTAGTGATGGGAGTCAGTCACCATAACTATGGAGATACGCCATGAATAACAAAGAAGTTGGGGTGATGTTTGACATTAAATCCTCTTATCAACTATTTAAACAGAGAGGTGCCTTATATGTAAAGAGTAGGAACACATGGGTGGATATTGTCCGTAGTGAATTGGGGAATAAGAACGAGATGCCAGTAGGGGCAACAGTTATAAGAAGTTTTTGGTTCGGTTGGGATGGGGGTGTTATTTTCATGAACCATTTGGAAGTATGAGTTTTATTCCGAGGTGATTGGGTTCTGTTTTGTGTGACATGAGCACGTCGCAGTAGTTAGTTAGTACTAGATTCGCATGTGAAACAGGTTTAGTAAAGGTATCGTTAATATCACTATAGTGTGTGTATATTTACCGTAGAGTAGCGGGGCTCTCTTTAGTTTCATCTGCAGAGGGAGAAGGTATAGACACCGAGTGGATATATTTTATGAGGATAGATCATTTTGAGAGGTGATATTCGAGGTATGGTTTTATTCTAGGTACGAACTGTTAAGTGATGGTGGACGGTTACAACAAGACTATCGTTTTCGCTGTTTCGCGACAAGATGTATATTTTGTGATGACTCACTTTGAAAGAGGGTGGAGATCGCGGCGATATTTTTATTAAGTAGACTTCAAAGAGTACAGTTATCTATTTGCATTGGATCTCGGTGCATAGGAACTTTTACTGATGTGATTTAAGATATATTGGGTTTACCGTTGAGCGGAGAGATTTAGCTCAATGTTGTTTACGTGCTGAGAACTTAATGATAGTGAGAGCATCGTATCGTGTGACGCCTTGAGAGACATGGGCATAGACGATCTTATTATGGGGTCGAAGGACAAAATTGATGATATCTTAGATATGTGCTTGGAACCCAAAAATTTGATGATCGGCAATGCTTGGGAGTGGTGCATTGGGGAAAATTCTTTTGAGCTTAGTTGTGGGATGTTACATGCATGAACCTTAATAAACGTTGGGAGTGGTAAGACGTTGGGGGATGGTGTCCATCGGTTTTAAATGTTAAATTAACGAAAGTGTAGAGGAAACGCTTTAAGCTGAGAGCTATTACGATATATGGCCATGAGAGATGGGTAATGCTGCGAAAGAAGCATTGAGAGAATTTTTGCACCACAAGTTAATAGGTGGGGCAGTATCGAACAAAATTAAATTAAAAATTATGGGGTAATCAAGAATACTTGCATGATATAGCCACATCAAGAGTGCGGAGCTGAGTTTGAGATAAGTATGTTACGTACTAAATGTTAGCGATAATTATGCTAGGAAGTTTGGACTATAGTATATAGTATAGTAAGACTTTGTGTTCGTTGTTCCAATATATGATTTACTTGTGCTACTTATCACTAGAAAGAGGGTCTAGTCTATATATACGTGTATATATGTTATAGTGTGTGAAATAATAGACTTATAACAAAATGTTTGTATTGTTATATTTAATCCTGGGGAGTAGGGCCATTTATTGATGTGATTAAGGGTGGACATGCTTATTATCGAGCGAAGAGATATAGCTCGTGATTGATTCGCGCTAAGAAACTAGTGATAATAAGGGGCGACGTATTGTATGATGTCTTTTGTAACATGAAAGTGGACGAGTATACTTTTATGTCAGGAGACGGGAATTTGGGGGTACGTGCTATGGACTGAGGGCCTAACGGATCTCAACGACCAGCAATGCTAGGTAGTAGTGTATCGGGAGGGTTCCTTTTCTGGAGTTTGCTTTGCGAGATGTCCCACGTATGAAACTTAGCGCAACGTTGGAAGTTGGGAGATGTTTGGTCATTAGGACATGGGTTTGGTACCTTGGTTATTATACATATGTAGTTATAACTGTGAGTTGAAAGTTATATTACGATTAAAGGCTAGTGGAGCCAAGTAACTTTCGTACAGATAAGGACGGGTACAAGGTGTATGGGCGCCCTAGATAATTAATTAATTTTTCATATAATTCGCAATTAGACGGGGCATAGATATGTGTAACAATCTTAAGGGCATGTGAGTAGGGAAGTACTCGAGGCTTGGAGTGCTACACTCATCTTAATTTTGAGGACGAAATTCCTTTGTAAGGGGAGAAGTATGTAACACCCTGTATTTCTAAGGACACAAAATTTAATTAATTTGGTGATAAAGGATTTAATTAATCTGGGGATTTAATTAAATTGGTGAATTAAGATTTATTTAATTCGGGATATTTTAAAAATTTACATGTGTCGTAATTTGAGGTCAAGGTTGGAAATTTTATTTAAGTGACTCGGATGGAAATTACGAGTGCATGGTTGATTCTGAATAGGTCGAGATAATAAAAAAAGAGTACCCGGGGGTAATCATTGGGTCTCGGGGCATTGTTAGACATAACCGGGCTCACACGGGGGTGTTCGGGGCATTTGGGCTTGGCCCATAGGCTTAATTTCGATATTAGTGATATAAAACCTACATTAGGGAGTTTATGGTAGACACAACTCCATAAGAAAATCCTAGTTTTATAGAGGAGAAAAGAGGGAGAAATTGGGAGAGTTTGCGGGAGTCAAATCAAGAAGAAGGGTGTGTTCTTCGTCAAAATCTCCGTCTACAACAAAGGAAATCAGACCCTACGAATTTATCCAGACAAGTAGTTAAACTTTTCTTAATTTAAATTGCAGTATTTCGATTCATATTATAGTAGGTGTAGACCTAAATGATTTTGGGAGGGGTTTTCGCAAGTAAAAGGGGGTTTGGGGAGACAAACCTAATTGAATAATGTATAGAAAGTTATTCCGAATTGTTAATGGTAAATTATCTTGTAATAATTTGAATTAATGTGAAGTAAATTTAAATTAGAGATGATTATTGTATAAGGTTTAACAAAGAAAAATTCTTGGAATTTTAATAAGTGTGAAAGTTAAGATTTAATGAACTTGGGATTTAATTGAGTTTTGTGGCAAGGTTTAAATATTTAAGTTTTAATCTTGGATTTGATGTTCTTATACACATGTGATGATGTAAAAAGGGCTAAAAACGTTTTCATATACTTACCTTGGGATAGGGCATCGATTGGGTGCTATTTTGGAGCTTAGTTTGGGCATTAATCGAAGTTTTGAAGGTCTCATCTTCGTCTTAGGGCGTCTTAATTTCTGTACATAATCGAATCGATTCAGTTAATGGAGTTATAGATCTTTTCATTACGAACGTGTGGCTGTTAGTTTAATATTTTTTTTATTTTTTAATTAGTTATGAATTTATTACGGAAGGATGTCAGAGACCGAAAACTTTAGTTGGAAATCAAATTCGTATTATATAGGGATGTTCTTAAATGAGTGTAGGACCTTGAAAAATATTAAGGAACATTATTTTTACCTTGAAATTAGATGGGAATGAATTTGGGTATGGATTTAGAAGTGTTTAAGATGAACAACACTCGAAAATATATGAACGGATTCGAATAGAAATTTCGGTGAAATTAGGATACGGACTGGATTGAGATGTGCTTAGTATCTTGAATTAATATATGAATGTAAGTCAATACTTATGGAATAAAGGGTCCGGGTTTTGACTCGAATATTTTTAGGCTAGTGCGACGGGGGTTAGTCATAGATTAGCCGGTTTAATTTATTATAGATATACATAATAAATTATTGAATATTAAGTTTAACGAGAGGTGTTAAACTTAATAGTGGGAATTCGTGTGATAAATTCTAAAGAGTGATGATACGGACCAAATGAGTGGGTTTGGATAATATAGTTGGGTGACACTACTTTAATAACAAAACAATTAATGTGTGATTAATTTAATTACAAGTCGGTATATAGACTTGGGTATTTTTGGGCTAGTGCTACGGATGTTAGGCATGGGTTAGCCGAACTTTATTTAAATATATGTATACGGTTAATGTGATAGTCTATATAAATATATGTATGATTTATAAATATCGATGTGAATGTTATTAATGTGAAAGCATACTCCTCTAGTGATATCATCGGAGGTTGCGTGATGTGGGTGAATCCCCTAGTTTAAGGAGAAAGGAGAGTATAGTCCCCAGGTCATATCATCCAGGATTTTTATTGTGTGAATTATTTTCGAGCTAAGACGTTTCGTGTATGATTCGGTCTAACTCTCGGGGAAATATGACGGCCTCCACTACATTTGCGATATTTTCCCAAGTTCGGTGTGAGCTAGTCCAACTTGATGTGGTCGGGTTAAAGTGAGCATGCCTGGGACATGATAACATTTTAGAGAGAGCATTCGGTGAGTTATTACTCGGGAATGGATGGTTATTATCTGCGACATGTGTGTGAATGTTGTAGTATACTAGTACGTATATAATATGAGTAGATAATTATATACGGGATTAATACATAAGTATGAATGTATTTTTATATAACTAGTGTGAAGGTTATATGATTTAAAAAGGTGAATTCTTATATAAAATAGGGTGGAAGTTATATGATTTAAAAAGGGAATTTATATATAACTAGCGCGAATGTTATTTGATTTAATATAGTGGAACCAGTTAATAAGTTAATGAGTAGATAACTTAATAATTAAAGTAAGAATAATCGGGTTAGAGTAGTGTGGTAGAAAGAGTTGTGATATGGGTAGTTAGGTGGGGTGGCTTAACTAGGAAGGTTAACAGGCAAGCGTTAGGTATGCACATTAGATGAGGGGTGAGTTATACCTCAAGTCAATGCGACACTAGCTTAAATATAAAGCGTGTGCATGCATATATAATTATTGCAATTTAACTGCTTGCTAAATATTTCCCAAAGGTTTTACTTTGGCTCTGACCTGTGTCAAAAATCTTTTTTTCAAAAACCTTTAGGTTTCCAACCACAAGGATGCACGGTTTGCAAATTCTATCCAGGGATGCATAGTTGCAGTTCATGTGAAAGTTGCAGGACTTTGCTAGAGATGCTTCGTTCATTTATTCCTAGTGTAGGATCTGTATTTCAGTACTGGTACTCAGTTATTTATTTGACCTTGTGTATCCAGGTTATGGTTTCAGTTTACTATTGTATTCTATTTTTGAACTGATAGTTGATTCGGTCATCTTTATTTATATTATTCATCTGTGTTGGATTCAGTTATCAGTTTGTGTTGTTGTTTTAGTTATTTTTTTGCATGTTGTCAATTAACAAAAGATAAAATTTGGCACCCGTTTTTTTAAACTACTAGGTGGTTTAAAAAGTTTTCGACAATGTTGCTAAGATTGAGCCATATGAGACCAACGTTTTATTTTAATCACGGGCTGGCCACTCGGTATTTTAGTAGGTGGGGTGTCACCGCATCACCCTTAAGCTATTTAAATTCATCGTTTTAACTCTCTAACGACATAATATAAAAATATATCACTTTTCCCTCGTTAAATGACCATATAATCATTCACATCTCTATTTACTTATTACACACAAGTAAATAGTATCATAAATATTAATCCTAAACTCACTAATTAATATTTATCGAACCCGATTTAATTTTCCCAATTAAATTAATAATTAAATGCACACGTGGAACTAAAATACTCTCAAAAGTATGGGGTATTACACACAATTATTCCCTCAATATCTGAAAAAGGTTATGAAGAAACTGATCCCATTGGCACTTGTTGATAATGGTTATGGCTTGAATTTATGCCCACTTTGAATGCTCTGATAGTTGGGGCAACAAGTCAGTGATTCCACTCCCACATAAGTAATGTTACGTGCTTATAAAAACACCCATAGAGAGGTTATTGGCTCAATTCTTTTCAGGCTCAGGGCTAGTCTAAATTTCCCTCAGGTATAATTCTAATTAATTGACATCCCAACATATTTTAATCTGCTTCTCCATTGATCGTGGTTTGACAGTATCAAAGGAGTTACTTATTCTCTTCCCCAAAAATTAGAATTATTAGCAGATAATTAGGTCATTAGTATCCTTAGAGATGACAAAAATTCAAATGTCGTCAACACAAACAACCCGATTATGGAAATCTAGCCAATTATTAAATATATATTCCTCTTAGGCTTCAAGATTGATCCACTCCCTCTCCCGATTAGAGACAATTTTAAAGAAAGTGTGAGTCTCGAATACATCCACATGGGACTGTTAACATAATTCAAATGTTCAAGAAAATGCACTTTTTGCCCGGAATGGGGCTAAGTAGCGAACAATGGGGGAACCTCGAACCAATTTTCTTAAAAATTGCTTATCCATCGCACGTTCTTGGGTATCAATTATCCACGATAGAACTTATGACTCTCCATCAACCGTATAGAAAAATGGTGTTGGAGAGAAAGGAAATCAATTCTAGAGATTCACTAATTGGTTACTTCATCAAAGAGGGTCGAGATATCCGCTATTGTGGCTTTCCTGAACCATGGTATGACATGGATAAAAAGAAGATGAAATCGAGTTTTGAAATATTTTTCAAGGAAAAGATCTCCTGGACAGAGGGATCTAATCACGAGGTGAAGCCATTGGCCATCAAATCATTTGAATTTAAGATTATTTGATAGCGAAGGCACTAACAACGATGAATCTTTTAGCCTCGGTGAATCGAGGATGGACATCTTCATGCTTCGTGATTAATTGAAGTAGTTTGACCTGACTAAGAAGATCTATCTTGATGACAAGCCTCTCCTGACTAAGCGAAGCTAATCGATCAGTTCGACCCTATCAATCTTTCGAATGTCAATATAAATAAGGCCGCCTTTGAGGAGGTCCGTAAAGTTATTTTTCCCAAAAATAATATCAATGAAATGAATGAAGATTTTGAGTAACTTTAAGTGGATAATATTAATTGCACCGATTCTAATAATCAAATAATTGATGAAGATGATATAATGAATGGACAATTCTTAACTGATCTCAATAAGTAAAAATTAGTACAACATAACCGCATTCCAACTAATTACGGTGTGGCTATTGTCATCCATCTTGGTTCTATTAGCACTCTGCACGAGACTAGGATATGATCAACCCTTAACGAGTAAGAATAACCATAATTCGAAAAGATTTTAAAGGGGTTCACGTTCATCGTCTCATGGTCTTAAAGCGAAATGCCTATCATTACCTAAAAATTATGCACACGAGATCCCTACATACCTTAAATGCAATCCCATCAAGAAAAAACTGACGAAGCTACTGCCAGAATGGTCCCTCGAAGTGAAAGACAGAGTGGTCAAGCCATCAAATATGGGTTTTATCTGCATAGTCGAATATCTTACTTGGCTTGCTAATATAGTTTATGAGTTGAAGTCAGGAAGGAAGGTTTGCGTGTTCATCGACTCTTAAGATCTGAACAAAGCTTCTCCAAAAGATGACTATCCTCAAACCAACATTGACATGATCGTCGATAACATTTTCAATTAAGATCTCTCGTCATTTGTCTATGGATTCGCCGGGTATAATCCGATCAAGATGCACTCTGATCACGAAGAAAAAACTACTTTTACCACCCCATGGAAAACTTTTTGTAACATTGTCATGCCTTTTGGTCTCAAGAATATCGGGGATACATGTCAAAGAGAGGACACAAGTATCCTACATGATCTCTTTTATAAGGAAGTCGAAGTCTATGTTGACAACATGATCATTAAATCCAAAACTCGTGAAGGTCATATTCCTTCTCTGAAGAAGTTCTTCGAATGATTGCGACAATACTATATGAACCTCTTTCGATAAAAATGCATCTTCAATGTCACAAAAGCTAAACTCCTAGGCTTTATGGTCATCAAGAAGGGAACATAATCATCCCCATAAACCTCAAGGTTATCCTCAAAATGTCACAACCTCGGACTGAGAAAGAGCTATGTAATTTCCTAGGAAAGCTCCAATACATCAGCAGATTCAGTAGTTAGCTCACTTTCGTTTAAGAACCCATCTTCAAACTCCTTCAAAATAATTCTACCAAAGTTTGGAATGAGGTGTACTAAAAAGCATTTGAAAAAATCAACCAATACCTTACTCAACCATCGGTGCTCATGCCATCGCAGCCTAGTCTACCCCTCCTCATGTACTTAACTATCACCAATATTACTGTGGGATTATTCTAACCTAATATATAGAAGAATCACACAAAGATAGGGTTATCTAGTGTGTCACTCAAAATTTGAAGGGGTATTAAGTGAATTACACATCATTAGAAAAGGCTTGTGTCATCTTAATTTGGGTCACCCAAAAATTCAAACACTACGTCCTTGCCTTCCTTATCTAGTTAGTGCCTCGAATGGATACCATGAAGTATTTTTTAGAGAATTCTAATTTGTCTAGCCACATGGCTCGATGGTTGATCTTACTAGTCGAGTTCAACATCATGTATATCATGCAAAAGGCCATCAAAGGGAGGACCATTTCTATTACTCAGCAAATCACCCCATAGAAGAATTCGATGTATGGTTATCTGAATTCCCAAATAAAGATATTCTCTGCACTAACCATGAGGAAATCTGGTGGTAGACGTTCTTTGATGGAGCTGCTAATAAGAAAAGATATGGAATTAGGATACTTTTAATCGCCTCTGATGACTATCATACTCCCATCGCCATCAAGTTAGAGTTCCCTTGAACCAAAAATATAAAAGAATATGAAGCATGAACTACGGGCCTCAAAATTTCTCTCGAGAAATGAATTCAATACCTCAATGCTTATGAAGATTCAACCATCACCATAGGACAAGTCCTCCAAAAATTGAAGTTCAAAGGAGAGAAACTCTTACACTTTCACGCTCATATCGAATAAATGACCTCACAATTTAAAGAAATCAACTTCCATTACCTCTCATTCAAAAAATTATTTTTCCAATGCACTGAAAACCTTAGGCTACATGGTTGACATGCCTAAGGGAATAACGATTTCCCCTTACAAGTTAAGAAAGAGTCAAGGCCAATTCACATCTACCACATCGAGCTCGCCAATAATATCTGGTGCCTAGTCAAACACGATCGATACACTCAAGGGGATTGTAAAAAAGATCACACGACCCTTTGAAAAATCAAAGCGCTGCTTAAGAGAAACTTCGATCGCACCCATTTGCAATGCATGAAAATGGTTGGCACTAAAGAGATCAAGTAGAAAATCCACGGTAGGGAATGTAGACCGCACATGAACAACCATATGCTTACCAAGAATATCGTTCGACATGGATATTATGGTCCAAGACTGTAAAGAATATGTCAAGATGTGCCTTAAAAGCCAATACTTTTCCAATATTCAACATTTACCTCCTTGAGAGTTGTACAACATAACCTCCCCATTATTTGAGAGGAAACCTCACTCTCAAATAAACCGTAGAACCTATTTGGGATCCCTGAGGTAAGCTTATGCCCAATTAGAGTGGGTCCTACCTTGTAAAGAATATCTTATCAGGAAGTGATGCTATGCACACTGACCTCAATGGAAACAAATGGAATACTATGAAATTCTCACCTCCTTTCTATTCTAAAATAATCATCTTCATTCTCCCTTTACAAGAACTATGTAAGACCTGATCCTCTCAAAATATTTTCAAAAATTATTTCAACCTTCCTCATCCCCACAGAGGTACGTAGGCGATCCATGAAGTAACTTTAGGTGTGGTCCTTTCACTTGCACAAAATGTTTTTCTTTTACTTCATCAAGAAGCATAAGTCTCTCTAATAATTTGTTATTTTAAAAAATGATTATGTATGCCTTAGCAATCGGTATAGACAGTTCAAACATAAGTTATTCTTCCACAAAGGCATAAAAATATATGATAAAATTGACAGTTATTTTCATAATTTTTATTCAAACAGACCTTTACATAACACATTAGAGACAAAAAATTTAAGCACCAACTGTACACATACCAATAAGACAATAAACCTTCCCTCGTAACCATAATACCCATAAACCTTCTCTAAAACCAAAATGAAACTAAATAAACCTACCAGAAACCAAAACCTAACAACCATACCAACCATTTTCCTAAAAAAATCTTCACAAAACCTTGCTCAACTTTCAGATGATCCCGTTTCATCATCACCAAGACCATTTTCACCATCACCACCTTCTAGAGGTCCCCATTAGTCCATGTTCTAAGTTTGTACCCACATGTGCTAAATACGATGATACATCTTGAAAATCTTAGTCGGGATCACTAAATCATCTTCCATAACCTCATCCGTAATAAGACATCTTTGTCCGGAATATTCAACACAAATATTCAAATTGAATCCTTCTATTGCCACTTCAAATAATCACCTAAAACCACTAGGCTTTCCCGGTACACAAGTTTAGATAATGAGTTGGTTTATAAATTTTCCACAAACTTCCTAGAGACATCTTCAGAGATTCGGTCAAGTCATCCGCAGGGGAAAAAAATTATACGCAGAGGAACTATTTGCTCCCAACCTTCCTGACATAAAAGTATCCACAAGAGATAAAAATAGGTCTATAAAATGCCTACAAGGTGGACATACCGATAATGATCCAGCTTAGAGACACATGTTAACACACCCAACCATGGCACAGACCAATGGAGAGAACTGGCCCCATTCACTAGAAGCCGGTTATACCAATTATCCACAAACTCTCCCAAGTCTACACAAGATTAAAGAAATAAATTATGGACAGTGGTTGAAGGATATGGTGGAGGAAAGACCAAACTAAACATCTCCATTATCCATATGTACAACATCATAGGAATTCCGTATAATAAATTTAAAGGGTCCTCCTTTAAGTCATTAAGGCCTCTAAGTGTCTATGCTATAATAATGGTAGACAAATTACAATAATAGCGCATCCACAGAACTATAGCATCAACTTGGGTGTCCACACTCACACCAACCCATCACTAGAAGCATTTTCAGACTCAAGCCCAAGGCCACAACCCTAGAAAATCCATTATCTTTAAAAATCCTAATGCCATACATATTCAATCACCGTAGGGAGACAAATTTCTCCCCTCGTACCAATGGTCGGGCTGCATAGGGAGAAATGTGTAATAGGTTACCCAACACTTTCCTTAAAAATGAGAAAATTTAGGCATAATGGAAGGAACTTAAAGGTGAATGCACAACTTAGAATAAAATTAATAATAGGTTAAACACACCTCCTCCAACCAAAAACTAACATATGATCCTCAGGTGCCAAAATTAAAGGGACGTCTCTAGAATACTACAATTAATCATACGGTTACACCACAAAGTGGTCAGTCAAAAGTTAAACGCTTCATAATCAATGATGTAAAAACTCATATAATTTAAGCCATTAAAGTAGGCAGGGTAAACCTCAAACATGGGAAACTCCATCAAAATAATAAAGGCTGAATACAAGTGGAGAAGAGAAAGTAAGGGGTGGTGATTCAAAAAGGCTACCTTTAATCCCTCTTTTATAGAAAAGCCTCCCAAAAATGTTGAATTAGTTGAATATTCTACATTGTGCAAGAATCAAATGACCAAAGATGCAACAAGAGAGTACTCAAAGCTAAAAAGACAACTACCTAAACTGACACGCTGACAGGCGGGCTAGGGGTTAGGGGTTAGGTCGATCGGTACCCCCTATTTGGGAAGATTACCATTTTCCTTTTTTTCCCCTCTTTTTTTCAATAATCCCCTTCAATGATTGAATGTTTACAAAAAAAATCTCCCAAGAATTTCTTTTGAAAAATACATATTCAAAATATTAAAAAACAAAACTCATTCTTTCAATAAAACGCTAAGTGGAAAATTAAAAGTGCATGTAGAGTAAGCCACTAAATTCAGATAATTAAAAGAAAATACATCATTTTATGTATTTTCTTTTTAAAGTTTTTCAGGTGCATCATAAAATAAGAAAAGAAAAAAAGGAAATAAAATTATTGGGGCATAGCCCATACTTTCGCACTAAATCTAACCGACACTGCCAGCAGCATCAATGACCCAAAAGAGGGTACTTTCCATTATGAGGGAAAGTAGAGGCCCCACTCTTAGAACTCGAGGACATGACGTAAAAATTAGTCGCTGGAAGAGCAGTGCATGAGCGAGCCATATCCTGAATCTTCTTGGTCACAGAAGCTATCCAGTATCTGACATCACGCATCCATAAAGTTTGTAGAGATATTATCTGTAAGGGAAAGAGCAAAGAAGAATATAATAATCTTCATAAAATAAGTAAAGAAATCATAATGCAGAAATCAACAGATAATATAATACCACTTACCGCTAATCGAAAGTCATCCGCGAGAATAGGAGGAAGACCCTCTAGCAGTGCATGGGGAAATGAGGAATATCTATTGCACCCCCTCCAGTCGCACGTAATAAGAAGGAAAGCCAAACTACAGAAGATAAAGATTCTCCATTGTCCCTAAACCGCTCCCTGAAGCCTCAATTGATGACCCCGATGCACTGCTACCCCTTGTACTAGTTGACGGATGTGGATCTCCCTCCACATCGTAAATAGACATCAACATCAACCGACTCATTACAAAATCCAAGTAATCATGCATCGTTGTTGAATATGTATAGGTGGATTAGTTCCCCTGTCATCGACATTGTCCACATACCCTTTGATATTTTCTCCGGATCTCACGTAAAGAATTGAGGGTTCACCGGAGGAACCTTCACATCTCCATCGATAATCTGTTGTACCATGTGATTCCCTAGGCACCGGTAAAATTGATAGAACCTAGAATGGATGAAACACCACATAGATGAGGACTATAAATTATTGAATCAATTACTCCTCCAGAATGGCGGGTAATACCACTTAAGCGCGGATATACCATCCATTTATTGCCGCTACCCACTTCTACTAAGTCTAGGCTTAATAGGAGCAAAAGACTTGGTGGTAACAACTCATGCGACAGAAGTCATCGCATGCTAGTAAGTAAGTCAATTACCCATATAGTCTTTGTCGATCGGCTCCAAGCATATAACGTCGCATGTCCATGTCAATTCGTTTATCAACATGCAATCCAAATAATCAAAGAGAATAACATCCATAAAATAAATAAACATTAATAAATGACCTGGTTTCTCGTCACGGCATTCAGGATAACCCTCACGTCCTTGAAAGCCAATAGATTTTTTGAAGTCCTATTCTCCTTCCTCCACCTCCTCATTCTAGGCCATGCATTAGTCTCATCTTGCCTCAATTGCTCAATTGGGTGTTATACAAAAGCACCTCATAGACCATACGTGAAAAATTACAAAAATTCAAAAATATACAGAAAATCTATCACAAAAAGAATGTAATAATAAATAGAAATAGCATAAATATAAGGTTACCTCTAAGAGGTACGTTGCCCCTGTGAAATTCAGCCAACAATAGTGGCTGAAGGCATCCAGAGAAGCATACAATGTTGCCAACGTCAAGCTCCCCCGATCATAAGTACTGATGAGTTGAAATCTCGTAAAAAGAGAGTGAACCAGAGATGGACATCATCGTTGGTCTTCGGTAGAAGCGCGCTCCCCAGCATAACCAAGATAAAAAGTCACGACACCTGACGCACCTGATAATTATTATCTACATTCACCACCCACCCCCAACAAGGTATACTTTAATACATCCGCCTTCACCTAATCTCCCTAACCTACCCTCTTTATCGTCCCTAAGGCCTCCTTTATTGTTGCGTTTGTTAATTGAAGAGATCGGTTAACCATAATACGTCCCCTCGCACTGCAGCCCCAAGATCTTACATACGTCCACTGGTGTCATAATAATCTCACTCAAACCAAAATTGAATGTATGAGTGGTATCCCACCGTCTCCCTGAGGTCACAATACACCGCTGATTATTATAGTGTGTCATCTCAAAACACTACCAAAATGCTTAAATCCACACCATGCACCTGCACGTGCACTGTTGTTGTCCCTCGATCCCCGAGCATGAATAGTCATCAAAGGTACCCCCGTGCGTAAGATCCACATGCCAAATAAGTCCAAAATGTTTCCCCAAAAAACTCAAACAAGATAAATATTAATGAATTCAATTCGAACACCAAAACAAAAGGAAAATCAAAAAATAAAACGCTCATACAACCATTAGGGCTCATTAGCGTTTCCAAATGATGCACATGTGGCTCCCTCATAAGAACTCGCAAATCCGCCATCGGCATAGCACCATGATAAACATTATCCGATCCCACAAGCACCCCCTCGTGATATGCCCACTAAATATTAACCCAGTCATCCCATGCACAAAATTCTCCATTTTCTTTGAAAAAACTTGTAAAAATATACTCATGTGGATCTTTTTTCTATAGAGAGAGAATTCGAGTATGGGGTGAGGGGCCTACCGGATGACACCCCCTATGCCCTACTACCTACCGATACCCCTTGGGAATCTTGAAACCCTTGGAACCCATGCCATATGCTGGTGTTACCCCATGGCGAAAGGAACCCCCTTCAATTTTCATTACAAAATTCCAAAAAATCCAAAAGTGATCTAAAAATCCAAAAAAATCACAAATCCCAAAAATCATAAAATTTACAAAACAAAAAAAAATCATAAAAAAACACAAAAAATCCAAATTACACAAATAATAAAAATATCATCAAAAGTAATAAACTTTAAAACATTCTTATATTATCGCATGTCATTTCCCAAGTCGACATATACTCTTTAGATCCTCATAATTGACCTAGGGCCTCATAATTAGGATGTATTCCTCGTATTTATTTTGTACACTCTTTAGGTCCTCATAATCAGACTATGATACCCATAATAGGCGCATACATCCGTTAGATCCTTATAATTGACCTAGAGTCTAAGAATTAGTCCACGATCCTGCATTGGTTTCACACACCCTTTAGTTCCTCAGAATCTGATATAGGCCTCCTAATTAGGCTGTGATCCCCGTATTGGTCACTTACATTCTTTAGTCCCTAGAATCATATCTAAGACCTCAGAATTAGGTCATGATCCCCATATTGGTCGCACACTAAGAATTAGGCCACAATCATTGCACACCTTCCAAGACCTCAAAATTAGTCTTTATTCCTCTTCTACCTTCACCCCTCAGAGTTGAGTTACAAACCCCGCATATAACACCTAGGTCCACACAATCAGGCCTTCAACTATAAATCTCTGCTAGATTTCCAAATCGTAGAGACTCAACACTCACAACTTCCATCAAGTTGTCTATCTTTTGACAGTCCTTTGATTATCATAATATTGACAATCTATAGGATATATAGACACCTCAGTATATCACCCTTACACTCTCCATAGGGTCCAAATAAAGTCCCTTCAAGTCTTAGACCCCTGGTCCTCCTGTAAACCTAACTAGAGAAAAAATGCACACTCTCTGAGACCTGTTTGACTTTCGTAAAATATTAGACCTGAAAGTATATCTAAAAACTTTCATAGATTTTTAAATCCTCTTTATGATAGTCCATATCTTGCATGAATCGAACCTATGGTTCGCATTTTATGGCCAAAAACCATTTTTGTCGGACTATCGTCAAGACACCTCATCTGCCTACAGATGGGTAGAAGTTTCTTTGGCCATTAAGTTTAGCCACCCTTTCGGTAGGCAGGATAGGTAGTATGTCAGTCGGCATACCCTTTAGGGTATCTTGGTCATTTTTCTCCTTTAGGTTTTTCCTATTTAAGGAAACCTTGACCTCATTTTAGAGGAACCTCAACCTCGAAGTCAGTGTGACAACTTTCCTCTAATTCTACACACATCCTTTTCACCACAATCCTATCACATTCTCTTACATCACCCTTGCCTCACCATTATTCACCACTATCTAAACTCAAAAATCAGCTCACAAAATCCAAAAACATAATTCAAATAGCTTAAATGTCTAAACCCGTTTTCATTCCACTTTATGTAACAATCTTTATTTTATGTACTTTATTTTTTTTCATATTTTTAGTTTGTTTTGATTCATTGTATCACTAATCTCACCTTGTTTTATTACATTATAGCCTCAAACTTATTTTTATAAATCAAAAGAACTAAAAAAGGGTTTATACCTTAGTAACCAATTTTTGATTATCTCACTCTTTAATACACTTTCACCACTTTTTGCTCACTTTTGTTTTCATAAAATAAGAGATACCTCATAAATTCGGGCTACGGGTTAAACCCCACCCTTGTTTTCGTATGCAAACTACGTGGACTTTAATGTCATTTTGGCTACGTAGGCATCTTGAAGTTATTCTGCGATTTGAGTCCTCCTTTATTCATCCCATTTTATCCATGTTCACTTATTAGTATTTCTCTCATATATTTAGCATGTTTTATTCCTACAGTTATTTTTCCTACCTTATTAGTTCTTAGCAGTTTCACATCATATGTACTCACTTTTCTCTTGTTATGTTACTGTCTCGGGATACTGCTCATACTTTAGTTATTTTAACACTTTTAGTATCCTTAGAATGACTCATTCATATCTTTTCCATGATACAGACATGCTGATTTCACTTCTTTCACACACACATACACTGACACTCGTAAATTTATTCACATTTTTTCCTTTTTAGACTTGGCACAGGTGACGCATTTCATATATTATACACATGGTCATACACTTCAGTAACATTTTGTTTCCCAAGAGAGACTGAAAGGTCGGAATGGGTTCCTAACACCTTGCAATTCCATAAAATAGTCTTTGATCCCACATCTTATTTGGTTTTGCACGCACTAGTAGTCTGGTATATTGTCTCTTTGAATATGGATACTTCTTTTGTCTATTCTGAATAAAATAGACTGGTTATTCTAATATTTACACCTCACACACGACGGAAACTTTTACAGCCCCCCTATTTTTATCTTTTAAAATGGGAAGCCTAACCTACGCCTCCGTGTAAGTGCCGGAGCGACAAGGGGTTGATATGGAGACACATTGAATAGAGAGACGGGGAGAATAATAGTATACTAAAGATATATACATACCTTTAAAATGAACCCAATAAATTTTAAACTTTTTAAGAGAGGGAAGGAGAGAGAGAGAGAGAGAGCGATCTGAAACGCAAATGTTTGTCAATGTTGAATCAACCTAAACAAAAGTAAAAAAGATATCAATACACAAATAAAATTATCACGGTAAAATACCTAATGCTCCAGGTAGACCAAGCATGTAAATTAAGTTATGTTTTAGAACTTCAACCTAATAGAAATGGTATTTATTGATTGGATCCATGAACCTTTAAAAATAAGAAACAATAACATTGAACTAAACTACAAACCAATAGATAAATTGTTTTCCAACCTGTTAAAATATAAATCAAACTTCTATGTTTCAATGCTTAAATTAATTCATTCATAATTTTAGACCAAAGTAAAAAAATTAGTGATAAGCACCCAAAAGTGTCATTTTATACCCCGAATAGATGCATTTTAGTCACTCATTATGATTAATATTGGCCTTATGTTCGTATTCTATCACTTTGCAGGTCAATACGCAGTTGCAGTATCAAATAATGCTAAATTAAGTCAATTGCGACACAGAAGCGGTTAAACGCTTGCATCGAAGAAATCAAAGGAGATCGCGAAGTCTGGAGTCCTATTTGAGCGTGCCGAGATGTGTTTCGATGCCCCGAACCAGTCCCGTAACCTTAACCTAGCCCAGACCGAGCTTAGACTATTCCCCGAACCCCGTGTGCGCTGAGTTTGTACCTTTATTATTTTTCGAGATTTTTATTTTTAGTCATTTTATTTTTAGGAATTATTTTGATTTTTTTAGGTTTTATTTTCTATTCTTACATTTCTTGATTCTGATATTGATTTTTATTAGTTTTTAGTTTTTATTTTATTTTATTTTTATTAGGATTAATTTTTAGGAATTAATTTTTTAGTTTTATTAGATTTCATTTTATATAGTTTTACTTATTTTAGTTATTTTATTAGGATTATATTTTTTAGTTTTAATAAAGTTTTATTTTTATCTCTTTTTATTTTCATTTTTTTTATTTAGTTTGAGATGTTAGTTTTTCTAGTTTTATTAGATTTTAAGTTTTTATTTTATTTAGTTTTAGTTTTATTTTTTTAGATTGTGTTAATTTTTAGGGGTACAATTAAACACACACAACCCACTCACACCCTAAACCCAACACCAAACAAACACACACAATCCATTCACACCTCAAACCCTACACTCACACACTAACCTACCCTACACCCCACAACACACAACTACACCCTACCTAATATTCATCATCATCCCCATCTCTCCACTTTCTGTCACCTTCCACCATTAACAAACCAACCCCATTCTCCAACACAAATCCGACGCCCCAGTCCCAACTGCCAAACCGAACCTTCCCCGACGAAAAACTCGAGACCCACTTGTTTCTACCTCCAAGCCAAAATCCCAAAAAAATCGGAACTAATCCTTATCCAAATGAAATCCCACAAAATCTTTCCAAACAATAACTTCGTGGGTTATAAAAAAAGGAAAAGCTCATTTCATAAAGGGGACTCTAGACAGATCAGACGAGAGACACAAAAAAGAGAAAAAGAGTGTGTATATTATGTACAATTTATGGTCATGAAAAAATTCCAGAAAAATACAAAAAATTAGTTTAGCTTTAGAATAATTTTTAGGTTTAGATTTTAGTCTTCTTTTTGTAATCAAGTGCTGAAAATTGTGAAGAAGTTGGGCGCATGTCAAGGCACATTTCAAGACAAATTTGTAGAAAAAAATTGCGTATTGTATTTCTACATTCTCTTTACAATTTATTTCCTCCTTGACATATTATTTATTGTTGTTTATGAACACATGAGAATGTTTGGCTAAACACCCCGTTCAAGGGGTGGGATGCACTGGGAATGATGTTAATTTAATTAATTGGTTTTATTAATTTTATATTTCTAGGTAAATTAATTTTTAACTGTCACCGATTAATTTATGTAACGAGAGTTAGTAAATTAATTGAACGAATTAGTGTTTGAATTTAGGAATCGAACTAGAGATAGGTTTTTCTGAAATTTAAATATTAATTCGGTGTTGAAATTTGAAGATTGCTATTGTTTTCATTAAATTGATCCTAGCGGATAATTTTCTGAAAATAGTGTAGTCCTAATTTTTCATCGTGTGACATTTTTAAATTAAATTTTTGAAAAAGATTTTATTAAATTTATAATTTTAACGAGAGTTAGATTATTGATTTAATATTATCTCGAAATATTTCAAATTAAAATAATTGAAAATGCAGTGTAATCCTATCTCTTGACCTTCTCACATATTTCATGCTCGCTTGCACATTTTTTCATTATTTGATCATTTTATTAATTTTAGCATTTGTTAGTTGATTTTTCCCTTGAAATTGTTTTAAAAAAAATAATAAAAAAAAATATTTTAATTAAAAAAAAATTGAATTGCACGTTTTCACATTAATTGTTTCACCTTGAAAGTTGGATTAATACCCTTACTTACCGCAATACGAGTTATTTTTAGAAAAGTTTTGTAGGTATTCAAGTGAATTTTGAGAGTGACTTTTGAAGACAACGATATACCCAGAAAGCTATTTATCAAATGGGGTCGTTGCCGCTTTCTTGGCCTGGAAGCAATTGAAGAGTTATAATTATTATTTTTTAAGTTGTAATTATTATTCCTCCTCCCTCTTCATTAGAATGGTTGTATAGGATTTTTCAAGGTTTGTATTTATTTGGTGCATTTTGACACCGATTTTTGTAATAATTATTCATAAAAAAAAAGCGAAAAGGGAAACCGGACAAGGTAGAGAGAGAGCGTCCAAAGGCGAAGATTTAGCTGCCTCTCTACTTTGGGTTGATAGGACTCCTGGGGACGACTGAGATAGGCGAAATCTCCCCCTGGTCGACTCAACTCGGTCTTCATCCCACGTGTGTAAAAATCGCGGGAGGTACAATTTTTTTATCCCTCACGACTCTCCTGCCAGCGAGTTCATTTTTTGTGTGATTAATTGCTCCTATGTGCTTTTAATTTCTGCATCACACTTAAATTGAATGGTTTGATGAATTAATTTACCTAAAACCCGAACCCGGTCATTAAAATGAGAAGGGATTTCATCACCTGACTCACTCGCTTATCCATTGTGTGCTACCCTAGCTGTCATTAAATTTAAAATAAATCAACTAGCTAGCCCCGTAGGAACACATTTTTGCAATCGGCGATCACAAAGATAAATTCCGTGAATTTTCGTCACCCGCGGACTTGATTCAAATTTGACTACCCCTTCACTAATTTTGAAGATAATAATTGGCTATGTTCTCGTTAGGATTTTTTCTTAACTCGTGTGTGTCCAATTCCATTCTTTAGGTAGTCGGTTTTAGTTAATTCGACCAAATCAAGAGTCCAAATTTTCCCATTTTTCAAAAAATACCAAAAATATATATATATATTTTAAATATTTTCAAAAATCCCCAAAAGATTTTTTTTCCATATTTAAAATGCTAAAAAGATTTTCCTTTTCTTATTTTCAAAAATCACAAAAATATTTTCTTTTCTTTTGAAAAATATTTAAAAACCGAAAAATATTCCTCTTGTCATGGCCGAAGAACGTCCTTTACGGGAATACTTTGGTCATTTCCCATTCTCTGGAAGCTTGTTTGATGATAAGCCCGAATCGAACCTTCATTAATTACTTCATAGCTTCAACTCTCAAACACACACCGTTGATACTCGTGTGTCGTCCACACACACATCTCCTACTCCACCGCCTTCGGTGCCGAGTGTCAACCCATCCCATGCTTCGCCGTGCACACACTGCTTTCTTATTGATCACTTGTCCCATGAGTGTCCATTTATATTCTCTCCATCTGAATCCACCATGGAACATGTGCGTCCATATGGCACTGCTTTGGAACCACCCTCGACGTATGGTCACGACATATCTAATGTCGAGGGGTGTGAGTACCCAAGCTATTCATGGAAGCCTGATCATCCTTCCATGCAATATGAATCACAACGCCATGTTGTGGATCCTTACGGTTTTCAACAGTCGTCATCGCCACCTCGTGCACCTCATATCTATCAGTCTACTTACTATTCTCCTCGTTCTGATCAACCTTTTGTCTCTCACAGAGATGCTTCTCTCGTGTATGACCCACTTGACCCCATTACCCATACTTCCTGTGAGTATTCTCCACATCCTAGTGTTTCTAGCGAGTTATGTCCACCTCACCCACCACCGCCACCCACCGACATCTCCCCCTTGCACATATGCTCTCGAAAGTCTCTTTCACAAGTTCGCGCACACTCTTCAATCTCAAACGGAATCACTTCAAAGGCTTGAAGAACGATTATATGATTTTGAGTGTGCGAATGAGACGAATTTCACCCCAAGTCAAACCGTTGTTGCACCCGTGTTGGACAATGATGTGTCGTCTTGTGCCACTGATTTTGAGTGTGACCAACCCTATCTTCCTGAGAATCATGAAATGGAGACCACCATGTGGTCCGGGACCCAAGTTGACAATTGTGTTGACATATCCATTGACTATGAGACTGATCCCACACCGACCTATCCCCTCGAATCCACCATTGAGGTTTGCCTTTCCCATTCCACAACTTCCCTATTTATTCCCGAGGAACCATTTATTTATAGGTTAGCTCCTGCTGCGATCGCTTCCCAATGTCTTGAGATTGAGTCCGAGATGGTGTCTACCCCTCTGGATACGGATCCTATCCCACCATGTTTGGCTCCCATTGAGTCAAATATTGATGTAGATTCATCTATCTCGGATCTTAAAGCCTCGTTAGACCCTTTCACCACCTCGGATGATGATGTAATGGTGGCTACGTTGATCACTCCCTCATTTATTTCCACACTTCCTCCTGCGAGTGCCCTTGAGGATCACTCTGCGCCTCATGAGGAGTGTGTGTCCCCTACTCGTGAGTTGGATCATCTTCCCCCACCCTCTGTCCCACCTGATCCACCCACTGTCCCTTCCACCCCACCACTTGGTTTGGACCTTGTTATTGCACCTCACCTGTTCCCATCTACGTCTTTAGGTCCTCACCTACATCCATCCTCCACCCTAGTACTCCACGATCACATTTGTGCATTTTTCATCGACACCACTTTCTATGAGAGTATTTGTGCTACTCTTATCTTTCGTGACACCGAGCTTGTTACTTTATGCACACCACTTCCTTGTGGTGTTGATTTTTTCCATCGACAGCTCCCTAGCGTGTCATGGCGGGACCATTATCACCGTCCATTTATAGAACGGTCGTGCACTTTCTCTGAGGCCCACCCCATTTTTATTGTCAAAACCCTTTGCATTTACCATATTTCGCCTTTATCCAACAAGACTGACGATTCAGTCTTGTTTGAGGGTGATTCTCATCCCCCAATTTTGCTGCCACCCCGTGGTTTCATAGCTCTTATCTTTAGGGTGAGATTGGTTCGGTCTGGCTGAAGACGTTAAACTTAGCGCTACCGGGAGGCAACCCGTTGTTCATTGTTTCTGAGTATGAGTCTTATCCTGTTTGGGGGTGGTGTTTCACACCACCCAATGATTTTCACATACTTTATAGACTTGTACGTATTTTTGTATCACATTTGTTCTTCAGGTTTCATCTATCCTACAGAATTCGGTACATTTCACTAGTGGTTCATTATGGTACTATCCTTCCTCCCTTGTGATTTCATTTTTATATATGGTTTTTAACATCGAGGACGATGTTCTCTTTTGTTTGGGGGTGGAAAATTTATCAAAATCGTACCTCTTTTGAAAAATTTCAGAAACAAGTGATTTTAAATTTTTTTGTGCAGTTAAATTTAAATTTTTATGATATGATTTGTCTACCATCCCTCTTTTAGAAATCTCGGAATACCCGTGTTCAAACCCAAAAATTACGCTTTTAACCTTAAATTAATTAATACCTCTTAAAGCGTACTTGCACCATGAATTTCTAGACTCGGTAATTTGCACTATCACGTTTACAATCAAAAGTTGAAGAGTAAATATATTCGCAAGAAAGCTTTAAAAGATCACTAGTGGCGACTTAAACCCGTAAGATTTGAGCTTTTCACTTTTTTGAGGGTTTTTACGTATCTTCGAGTCACAAGTTGACTCAACTTTCTTTGGGTACTACATTTAGTCTTGCATGATCTCATTATTTTTTCAAATTTGGCTTAATCACTGAGAATGGCATTACTTTCGAGTTATAAGAAACATGTATCTTGTAGTTTGTCCCGAGCACTAAACCGATTTTGCCATACACTTACCATTTTTCCTATCACATTATCATTCACCCATTATCATTTTCCATATTACCCTTATCCATATGTCTCAAATACCATCCATCATTGCCATCGTTTTTGAGAAAAAGTGTATTTGAAATTTTCCATGTAAATTGTCTTCATTTGTGCTATGAAAATAAAAATGTATCGCAATACAATAAAAAAAAAGCAAAGAAAGAAAATAAAAATAGAAAAGAAGAAAAATAAAAGATGCGATCATAAGTTCAAATGATGAAGACAATAGTCAGTCAAAGTGTGTTTAACTCTTCTCAAAACACCCCATCATTCATCTTCTTCATTTCATTATCCCTACATACCTTACACAAACCCCATTTTCACCTTTGGTAAAGTGTTTGGGCAAACGAGAAGATTGCATGGTGAATAACTTGACATTCTCAACATAGTGGTTAGCATTCCTTCATGAGATCAGATTTTTTTCATGTATCCGTCCTTTTTATAAAGTGTGTGAGACGTTTGAACTTGTTTACATTTACTCACATCCTCACACACTAAAGAGATACACTTACCCAATTCTCAGAGAGTTCGATTCAGAGAGATATTTCCAGTGAGAATTGAAGTCAAAGCGTTGATCCTATATAGGTGATCTAAGAATTACTCTAATGATACTTAAGATTATTTCACACTACACATGCTGAGTCTTAGGAAGGATTACACTTTTGGTATTAAGTAATTTAATATCTCATTTTGATAGTTGAATACGGTGTTCCTTGATGTCCTTTTAAAGTTGGGTTGTATAGAGTTTTATCATCTACTCAGATACTGCAAATAAAAAAATAAAAAAGTTTTCAAATTTTGGGGGTATATTCACGAAAAACCCTTACGAGACACCACTCGTCCTATAAGACAACCTATAGGTTTAACAGCTTGTTGCACATGCTAAGTGCAATCGCCAGTGCCTGCAAAAGTGGCACATTTTTGAATACTTATCTCTGTTCTCTCTCTAATTTTTGCTCGAGGACTAGCAATGTTCTGTTTGGGGGTGGTGTGATAAACACCCAAAAGTGTCATTTTATATCCCGAATAGATGCATTTTAGTCACTCATTTTGATTAATATTGGCCTTATGTTCGTATTATATCACTTTGCAGTTCAATACGCAGTTGCAGTATCAAATAATGATAAATCAAGTCAATTGCGACACAAAAGCGGTTAAAAGATTGCATCGAAGAAATCAAAGGAGATCGCGAAGTCTGGAGTCCTATTTGAGCGTGCCGGGATGTGTTTCGATGCCCCGAACCAGTCCCGTAACCTTAACCTTGCCCAACCCGAGCCTAGATCATTCCTCGAACCCCGTGTGCGTTGAGTTTGTATCTTTATTATTTTTCTAGATTTTTATTTTTGGTCATTTTAGTTTTAGGAATTATTTGGATTTTTTTAGGTTTTATTTTCTATTCTTACATTTCTTAATTCTGATATTGATTTTCATTAGTTTTTAGTTTTTATTTTATTTTATTTTTATTAGGATTAATTTTTAGGAATTTATTTTTTAGTTTTATTAGATTTCAATTTATACAGTTTTACTTATTTTAGTTATTTTATTAGGATTATATTTTTTAGTTTTAATAAAGTTTTATTTTTATCTCTTTTTATTTTCATTTTTTTTATTTAGTTTGAGATGTTAGTTTTTCTAGTTTTATTAGATTTTAAGTTTTTATTTTATTTAGTTTTAGTTTTATTTTTTTAGATTGTGTTAATTTTTAGGGGTACAATTATACACACAACCCACTCACACCCTAAACCCAACACCAAACAAACACACACAATCCATTCACACCTCAAACCCTACACCCACACACTAACCTACCCTACACCCCACAACACACAACTACACCCTACCTAATATTCATCATCATCCCCATCTCTCCACTTTCTATCACCTTCCACCATTAACAAACCAACCCCATTCTCCAACACAAATCCGACGCCCCAGACCCGAGTCCCAACTGCCAAACCGAACCTTCCCCTGTGAAAAACTAGAGACCCACTTGTTTCTACCTCCAAGCCAAAATTCCAAAAAAATCGGAACTAATCCTTATCCAAATGAAATCCCACAAAATCTTTCCAAACAATAACTTCGTGGGTTATAAAAAAGGGAAAATCTCACTTCATAAAGGGGACTCTAGACAGATCAGACGAGAGACAGAAAAAAGAGAAAAAGAGTGTGTATATTATGTACAATTTATGGTCATGAAAAAATTCCAGAAAAATACAAAAAAATTAGTTTAGCTTTAGAATAATTTTTAGGTTTAGATTTTAGTCTTCTTTTTGTAATCAAGTGCTGAAAATTGTGAAGAAGTTGGACGCATGTCAAGGCGCATTTCAAGACAAATTTGTAGAAAAGAATTGCGTATTGTATTTCTGCATTCTCTTTTCAATTTATGTCCTTCTTGACATATTATTTATTGTTGTTTATGCACACATGAAAATGTTTGGCTAAACACCACGTTCAAGGGGTGGGATGCAGTGCGAATGATGTTAATTTAATTAATTGGTTTTATTAATTTTATATTTCCCGGTAAATTAATTTTTAACTTTCACCGATTAATTTATGTAACGAGAGTTAGTAAATTAATTGAACGAATTAGTGTTTGAATTTAGGAATCAAACTAGAGATAGGTTTTTTCGAAATTTAAATATTAATTCGGTGTTGAAATTTGAAGATTGCTATTATTTTCGTTAAATTGATCCTAGCGGATAATTTTCTGAAAATAGTGTAGTCCTAATTTTTCATCGTGTGACATTTTTAAATTAAATTTCTGAAAAATATTTTATTAAATTTATAATTTTAACAAGAGTTAGATTATCGATTTAATATTATCTCGAAATATTTCAATTTAATAAATTGAGAAATTAAAATAATTGAAATGCAGTGTAATCCCATCTCTTGACCTTCTCACATATTTCACACTCGCTTGCACATTTTTTCATTATTTGGTCATTTTATAATTTTAGCATTTGTTAGTTAATTTTTCCCTTGAAATTGTTTTTAAAAAAATATAAAAAAAATTGAATTGCACGTTTTCACATTAATTGTTTCACCTTGAAAGTTGGATTGATACCCGTACTTACCGCAATACAAGTTATTTTTAGACAAGTTTTGTAGGTACTCAAGGAAATTTTGAGAGTGGCTTTTGAAGACAACGATATACCCAAAAAGCTATTTATCAATTAGTGTTTTAACTATTTCAAACCCTAATTCCTTTAATATATATATATATATATGGTGGGGGAGGTGGGGGTATGTGTGTGTGTGTGTGTGTGTGTGTGTGTGAGAGAGAGAGAGAG
This sequence comes from Sambucus nigra, assembly GCA_949130495.1. NCBI lineage: Eukaryota > Viridiplantae > Streptophyta > Magnoliopsida > Dipsacales > Adoxaceae > Sambucus > Sambucus nigra. The sequence goes on from OX422210.1 coordinate 184,783,174, forward strand.
AGAGAGGGAAGGGGAGAAAAATCACCTTGGGGTAGGTGTGGGAGGAAAGTAAAAAAATTTGGTTTATTAAGGGTGATCTTTGATCCCTCCACCGATTTTGTAAGTACATCCACTTAAAGGTATTATTAAGTTAGTCCATCAAAATAGGACAAGTGTAGAATGTCCAATGGTGGGGGAAGTCAAGTAAATCTCTAAAGTTAGATATTGGGTAACCCCTAATGGTGGATGACACGGTGAAATGGATAACTGGTCATCTAACCATTCTCTACATTTCGATAATGTCTAGATGATCTATAAATGAATCATACAAATAAATGATGTTCGTAGGAATTCATACGAATTAAATAAATTCATATGGATTCATACGACTAAATGAAAATTGTATTAACATAATGACAATGACAAAAAATTAAATGACTATATGTATTTCATTTGCTTAAAAATGCACTCTTTTAATTGGAACAATGTGTTTGTTTAATCCATTAAGACAAACTTGAAAACATTTAGGGTGTGGTTTTGGGGTCAATAAGCTCGTGTTAAAAATAGGCCCATTAAAAGTGACGAAAATCATGTTAAAACATAAGTTAGTTTAGTTAGCCTCATTTCATTTTATATAAAACCCTAAACCTAATGGAAGGATAAAGAGAGAGATAGTGAGGCTAGAAGGATATGGATGTCCCACGAAAGATGAAGAGCTAGATTTCAAGAATGATGATGGAATGGGGTCTAAACAAGGGGAAATTTTTTTATTCACAAATCTACATCAAATGGGAATCCATCTCTAACCACTCAAGGCAAGATATCTTCTATTTAGTATGGTTAATTAGAGTGGAGTATATTAGAAGTAATGGAAATAATTTAATTAAACAAGTGAGAATTTTAGGTTAATAAAATTTGAGTTGGGGAATTAAGGTTTATATGATATATTATTGTAATTTACACTTGGAGTTAAATTGCTAAATTTAAGATTTCTAGTGTTATTTGGGAATTGGGTTGTATATTTTTATGTAGACCAAAATATACTCTATATTATGTTAAAATCTTATTGGGATTATGAAATTATGTTATATTGGGTTATAGGGTTGCGAATTGATAAAAGTACACTAAAGAATATCATAAGTAAGGGCTTCCGAGTTAAATTAGGGGTTTGGGGTTTATGACATATATGAGTTATTTGTTTTAAGATTTAGTTTATTTCATGTTAGAAAACACACTAATAGATTAAAGTCATATTAAAATGATACTTTGTCATTCTAAAAATCATGTTTTAGAAACTAAGGTATTTATCACATATTATAGACAAGTGCATTGTTAACCATATGACAATTTATGAAACTGAATACGTATTTCTTTAGTATTGATGTTACTGACCCTATATCATTTTAAATATGTTATAATATGATAAGAATTGCATTGTAATGAGATCGGGCTATATTGGAGCTTAGAAATAATTAAAGAACTTGTAAGAAGATAATATTATGAAATTGCGATAGTGTGCATAGGATCACCAAATTCAAAATTTTAATTTAATATACTTAACCGAGTGAGAAAATAATCAAATTTTAATTTTAGCATGAATTAAATAAACTTTTGTAAAATATAATCCATTTATTTTTTGCGTAAACATTAATATAGGTGAGCATGCAAGAATAAATAAGCAAACACATTATGACGCAATCAACAAGGAAAACTCACAACGAGAGAAATCTCGGACAACCTAGCCTACACAAATCCATTATGATATAGGGTTTATACAAGGACGACGGATAACTTACTCACTAACTCGACTCCCTTTAAGCATAATGCAATCCCCACTCCTTGAACATTCTTCACAACAACCGTAAGAATCCACTAATGGCTCACAACGCGGTCCTCCCACGTCGAGATATCCATCGATCTCTGACTAGACTTCATCACGCAACAACACGGGTGAAGAGTATACAACTTTGGGGCTCAAAACATGAGATTTATATAAAAAATATTGTGTTGATTCTTGTCTATCTTAACCTCCATGTAAATGCGTGTAAAATAGACTAAACTTTTTGCTCTGTTAAAAAACCTTTTAAAAACCTACGAAACTGAATGCCTCGAGTCATTTTTATCTTGAAAATTGTGTAAAATTGACAACACAAAAATTGAGGTACGAAACATAATGTATTTCAAAAGATATTAAGCTTTCTTTTGAAGGACTTAGGAAAAATCATTAGATAAAAATCAAATCATTTGAACGAAACACCTGAAGTCGTTAAAATGACCTTCGAACGAGTATCTAATCGCATTTGGTAAATTTGAGTAGTAAGAACTCATTTGAAGTTCGTTTCACCCTCGTTCGAATAAGAAAACAATCTCGTTAGAATCAGAAATAATTCTCATTCGAACGAGATTGGACATGTCATTAGTACGAAAACACCATCTCGTTAGAACAACTTTGGAAAACGAAAATACCTTTTTAAAATAAAAAAAATAAAAAAATTGCCTCAATAAAAATTAAAACATCCCAAACGAAAGGAATCAACATATAAGACTTTTATACCTTTTTTCAAATCCCAAAGTTGAAGAAGAAAATTCGATATGAATTGATGTCGATTTACATGGGCCGCTTCAAGCTTTCATTGCATAGGCTTAAAGGTACAAACTCAAGCAACCTAACATGTGACTCAAGAAATTTTTTCCAACGGGCTAAAGAAAATAATATAAATTTATAATATCCATTGCATACATGACGTAATTTGTCCTTACAAATTACAACCCTGAAAATTGGCTTATGTTCCCAAGCATAGAGTTATTTTTGTACTTTTGAATAAGAAATTGGACAATGCGAAAGAAATATTTGGAAATTATCTTTCCAAATAAAGAAATGGTCCGTTAATTGGACTCCTATAGAAGGATTTTTCCCATTCATTTTGTTACTTGGGATGTACCTAGGACTTTTAGGGTATTATTTAATTCATACTTATACCAATAGGTTGGGAATTATGACTCTAGTTAGTTTAATAACATTAAACATAATGAAGATGTAATGATTGGTTATTGGGAACTACACGTAAATCGTATTTAACATCGTATAAACAGTATTTTCATGAAAAAACTATCTTTAATGTATAATTGAGTATTAAGGTTGGTATTTGCGAGTTATATCTTTTTATCCACGTAAATTATAAATAATGTATAATAACGGGTTATTGGGGAAAATTGCTTAAAATATATATAGTAAATTTAAGGTGAAATTAATGTTAATAATGCTCTTAAATAATTGGGACACATATGGGACTAATAACATGGTAATTGATAAGTAGTGTAAAATAATAAAGGTTGATAACCTAAAAAACTTAAAATGGAAAGTTATTCTTAAAGATGATTCAAGTAGTTGGACTTATTTAACTATTATTAACATATCCTTAATTGGTTAAATAAAATTAAAATAATTGTGATGGGTGGTTATACATTTGTGGTTTCACTTATTTTTTAACATGTGAAGAAATTATGGATCTACTAGTTACTGAGTCGAAATATGCACCCCATAATATCCCCACTGTATATTAGTATTTTAGGGGGTATGTGGTGGGTGTGTGTATATATATATATATGTGTGTGTGTGTGTGTGTGTGTGTATAACGGGTTGATTACAAGTAGGTTTTATATAGTATATCTATTTTATTTGAGGACTGTTAGGATGTCCTAGGTTTCTATGACAAAAAGTGAGGCCTTATATTGTTTTTGAGATGGTTGGTGGGATACCCTGTATATATTATATTTGTGTAGTGAATGAGGCTTATATAATATATGTGATGTTATTATATTTATTCTGTGAGTGAGGCTTATATAATAAATGTTATGTTATTTTGATACCAAATGGTTATGTGGGCATTAAGACCATATATATTGTGCATATCTTTATGTGAATCTTATATATGGTTGATAAATTGAGGGAGATAAAATTAATGTTTATGTGATCAATAAAATTGAGATAGCTAAATTTAATCTAATATGTGGGACTCGGTTAATGCCTTAAGTTATAAAAGTATATTATGAGAAACAATCACATGAAAATAATTACATGAGATAGTTTTATGACGGAGATATGTAGAGACATTATTATATCCTTTAAATCTATAATGAAATAACAAAATTGGGACCTGACACAGTGTTAATAAGTTAACTTGTATTGAGTAAGATATGTAGTGTTTGGATGGTGGTTAGGTTTAGACTCCATAGGACGTCGCAGATTTGGATAGTCAATATCAATTCCTTTAGGAATGGTTAATAGGATGGGAAAATTGTCAATGGGATTGAATTTTCTATCATCCATTAGCTTTCGGTGACTAACTGATCTAATAGGGGGTCTTTTTTGGATTTCATTATGATACTTCCAACACATGGGATCTAGTTATGGTTGGGAGTTGGGAGATAACACGATGTTGTGATGTCTAATCTTAGCCGGGAAGTTGTCTAGGGAGGCATATAAGGTAGTATTGGAGATCGGTTAGAATATTAAATGTGCTAGAATTTCAAGTTAAGAATATAATTACATTAGTATTAGTATTCTATGGTTGTCATAAAAAATAGTCCTTCTTGTGGGGATTGAAATGTTATCTTATGAATTGTATTTACCTTTTAGAATTGGAAATTGTGAAAAAAAAAATCTGAAATGATGTTATATTTTGGAGACTCGTATATATTTCTTGAATATCACATGTGTTTCTATTATGCTTGTCTCTTATCACTGTTGGGTTAAATAGAAAATTTATTGAGAGGGTTTAACCCTCTTTCATTAACTAATTTTTTCAAGCTCTATTGTGAGAGCTTGGATTGCAGCAGGGGAGTTGCAGCATATAGGACTTCCCATGTTCAGTAATATAGGGTTGTATATTACTGATAGGGTTGTATATTTTATTTTCAAAGTTATAATTTCATCTTATTCATAGCTTTGTATTGTTAGTTAGACGATCTTGTTGTACTCAAAGGTCTATAAAGATATTGGAGTCGTATTAATCTATAGATATTCAAGTTTTTAATTATTATCAAAATCATATGGTTTGAATTTTTTTATATATTCGGTTGCACTCTTACATTATCTCATATGCTTAGAATGTTATTAATTTTTTTACTCTTGTAAATTTTGAATTTGGGTCTGATCACCCTAACTATGGAATTTATGGGTTATCACAATTAGTATCATATCATGGTATACAACTCTCAGATTTGTGTAAGCCCGTTTTGTTTACTGATGAGTTTTTTTAATATGCTTAGAGATTTCTATAGGATTTTGTACTGTTATGTTGTGATTTCCCTTGTCGATGTTATTCATTTCTGGCTTAGGAATTAATGAACTTGAGGAAAAGTTAAATGTAAAGGACATAGGTGACAAGGATCCGCTGGAGACTGAGGAACAAGGGAGGAGCAAGTACTTAGTCAAGGATGTCCATCACATATTATGAAGATGATTAAATTTAATAATTGTTCGGGTTACGACAATATTTTTTATTTTCAGAGGCCTAGATAGATTTTTGATCACATGTACAGTCGTCTTTAGGATGAACGGTTTAAAATGTTTTAGGTAAGCATCGTTTATTTCCTTGGGGAATAAATTATTTGTCTAAAATTTTGAATATGTAGTTTCGCTAGCTGCATAATTAACATGATGGTCACATCATTAGTCTAAATGTATGTGTAGTGAGATTCTGGTCGGCCGACATATAGAGTTACATGGGATATAGAAATATGTGTAATGCTATCATCTTCTTATATAGCTAATATTGTAATATGTGATTATGTGTTATATGAATCATTGGTAGACATGTGTAGAGAGGTATAGTATACGGTGGGCTAATAGTCGTTAGCCTTAGGTAACTTTGGTTTAATAAGTATAGAGACTAATGTTGGGTTGTGTTGAGATGATGAAAAGAAAAGTAATTTTTGAATTTCAAAGACGAAATTTCTTTTTATAGGGGGAGAATATAATTCCTCGAGAATTTAAATAATAAAATAAGATTGATAAAATTTTGAATAATTATTTAATTGGATATTTTAATAAATAAAATTGATAATTTTTGTAATACATGTAAATTGGTTATTTTATAAAGAAAAGTAGAATTTTTTATCTAAGTTATAATTTGGGTAATTTATATATTGAATTAAAATATATATATTTTGTAAAAAAACTAATTAGATATTATTGTATAAAACTAATTCGATAACTTTTATATAAAAAGATTGTTGGATAATTTTCATATAAAACTAATTGGATACATTGGGTCAAAACATTTGATTAAAATTTTGGGATAAGACTAGATTATATATGGGCTTGTCATTTTTGGGTGTGATTTATTGAGTTATTTGAAGGCTCAAATAATGTTAAAATGATGGAAAATTAGAACTATTGGATGGGTAACCCGTTAAGACAAGCTTGAAGGCATTTGAGCGTGGTTTTGGGTCAATAACCTCGTGTTAAAAAAGGCCATCGAAAGTGACAAAAATAATGTTAAAACATAAGTTAGTTTCCTTATCCTCATTTCATTTCACTTGTAAGACGCATGTGCGTTGCACGTGATAACTACTTAATGTAGCAGAGGATAGCCCATTTATGTTGTATATTTTAAGTAGCGGGTTTAAATGTATAAAGTAGAATTATGAGAATTATGAGGTGTAAATATAGTAACAGAACTCGCTTATCGATAAACTTCAAGATGATTTTTCAAACAACCCATAATGGGATTGTAAAAGTAGAAAATAAATATTACGTGTTCACGACGATGGTGTTGGCATAAGAGTTCATTTGACGTTTATGTGATGAGATACACCGCCTGTATATGTTGTAGATATTTTAGCCCATTGTTAGACACCCTGCATATGACGTGTATTTTTAGAATTAAATTGGTATATTCTCCAGTAGTTTTTATATCTCGAGCAGGCTTTCCACAAGATTGCAAAAAATTATGGTAATTCAAATACACACATTATTATACTTAAAAAAAATATTATACCTCTGTTTGTCAGTTCCTAATAAATTTTATTAAACCAGATAACATTGATAAAGTCAACTTAATAAATAAAACTTTAATAAAAATGGGAAAAATAGCCTTTGTGGAGCAACTAATGGGATAAATACCCAATTGAAGATGGGAGAAAAAACATAAAAGTGAATTCAAATTCACTTCCAATCATCACACCTCAGTTTTCTTAAACTACATCATGAAAACCATATATTGCAGAATAGTCAATGAAATTGCTAACTCATGTTAAGTTGTGGTCTAAGAACAGTAACGAATGCATGAAAAATAAAAAATCAAAGGAAAACTCAAAATTAAGAAAAATAACATCATGAAAATATGTTCGATATCTACATTAAGGTATTTGGTATATTATTGAAGGTGTTTGTCTATGTGGTTGTGAAACACAAAACAGACTAATGAAACGAAGAAGAGAAAATATTTAATGTAATAAAATAGTATAAAAGTGATAATAGGTAATAGTAATGGAAAAAAATACCTGACACCTAACTTTATGGAAACACTTGTTAGGGTATAAAATTTGGAGACAATGTATTCGCCATAATTACCACCATCAAGACTAGGGGGAGAAGGAGGAGGCGATGATGATCTATTATAGTGTTTTCTCTTTCTGTACTATATGATTTATAGCCTTTCAAATTACTTGAAACAAGCCATAATCGCAGTTAGGTCATGAGAACCTAAACGTCTAAATGTGCATTGTAATGCACATTTCACTATATAAAAATATATCCACAATGTAAATTTTCATTTTTGGATAAACGAGGGCTAAATGGGTCCCACGTGGCTAGGCGGGTAACAGTGTACCGCCCAACACCTATGTGCGCTAATATGTCTCCCACCCAGCTGTTCTTAATAAAAAATAAATTATTTATTCATAAGTTCAGAGGCTAAACATATTGGGCAATTAAACAGTCCCACGCCCAGTATTGGGTCCCACTGACTGGGCAGGTGTGCCCCAGCCCTTTACCCACTGTCCAACTATATTTTCCACAATGTAACCTGCAATGTAAATGTCTAAATTTATAATTTCTTACGCTTTCTCATTGTGGATGTCCTTATATAAAGGTTTTTGAGATGAGAACTTAACTTTACTTTAATAACTCATGAATGGAGGTGAAGATAGGAATAGTTACAATTGATACCTAATGGCTTCTATAGATGATGAGTTTTTACGATTTCTATCTAATTGATTTTGAAGGTAAAGCTAATGGTTGATCGAACATTAATCAAGCTTACTAAGGTGGATTAGAGGATGATCAAATATAAAGAGCAAGTCCAAGGTCGATCGAAAGAAGCTTATTCGAAGGGATTCTTACAATAAGAAAGCTCACGCAAAGACACTCCATGACGTGCAAGGTTACTCGAAGGCATTACCACAACAAGTAAGTTCGTTCGAACAAACTTCAAGAAACATACCTCTAATATGTACTTAGCTTATGTGTATTCCCATTTGTCAATTGTTTGGAGCCTATTTGTAATATTATTGAGGTTGATTGGTACCTACAAAGGACCACGTCTAGAAGGACATAAGAGAGAATCTCATAAGGATTTGGTTTGGAAGAAGGAGAACAAGGTAACATTGGAAAACAACTCCAGCCTCTTAGTACACTTAGGTAAAAACTCTCTCTAATACGATCAAATTAGTTTTCTGAAGAACCTCTTCCCCGAGGTACCTCACTCGAGGGACCTTGTCAAAGCATATCGTTCGAGTAACCTTTCACGAAGGAACCTCATCCAACAAACACATACAAAGTAAAGTCATTTGAGGAACCTTATCTGGAAGAACCTTATTTGGTTGACAAGACAGCATATCTTATTACCACTATTTAATATCTTTATGATGTCATGATTTCTGACATTTTAGGAGCTCGAGAAAACTGGAACTTGGGTGGGTTAAGTCCTTAGACCATTGGTCCATTTAGAGAAATGTCTTATCAGTCGCCACAAAAGGAAAACTTTTTGCTAACTTGTCACATCACAATTAACGAGAGAGATATTTTGATAACCTAAATGGTGTTCCCGCCCAAATACAATATCTCATGCATTAACTACATCATGTTTTGCATTAAATGCACATTACTCTTGGCATTTGATGAGAGCTCATAACATTTAATGCAAGCAAGGTCGCTCGAACGACCTTGCATTCCTATAAACACTTGCACTAAGCATTCGTTAAAGGACTGGAATTTTGATATTTGATTTCCCTATACACACTACACCAAAAACAATAATCTGGCACAGTATAAAACTGTGCCAGAATCAGGTGTTCCAAAATGGCCATTGTTTTCTGGCACGGTTTAAAAGTGTGCCGAATTTTACCAAACAGGAACACTTCTGGCACACTTTTAAACCGTGCCAGAATTTGATATTTCAGGGACACTTTTGGCATAGTTTTGAACTGTGCCAGATTGAGTGCATTTTGATAAATTTTTGGCACAATTAAAAATTGACCCAAAATTTGATACACTTTTGGCACGATTTTGAACTGTGCCAAATTTTTGTCTAAAAGAAAAAAATTATTTAAAAACAAGAAAATTCACAAATTGCAAATCTCGCACGTTGTTGATAAACTAATGTACATACAAACTTCAAAATATTACAAGTCTTTAGTAGTTCACAGACCAAAAAAAAATTGGGCAGAATTTTCTCTATTTTCTGGACATTTTAAAACCTGCTAATATAAAACCTGTGCAGTATAAAGCCCGCACGACCAAAAAATATAATAATAAAATTACAAAAGCCCGCACGGCCATAAAAGTTAACAATAAAACTACAAAAGCCCGCACGGCCATAACACAAAAAAATAGAATCCTGAATATTAATGACATTAAACAAATAATCCCCTTGTAGTAAACCATTGACTTCTCCGTGTGTTCTACGTGAATAAATGCCAACGATAAAATGTTATCCTGTAAAAAAAATAGGATACAAAAAAGAGATGATATTAGTTGCCAAGTAATTTATAAAAAAACAAAGCTTAATTAAGCTAAAAAAATTACATATAGGAGTTACAATTATAATTATATTCACAAATTGAAAATCTTACACAAGTTATGACTACCTGGTCAGTTCCTACAAGTTATATTGGTCCGTGAGAGGTGTTAGTGCCTTGTACGAGGCCGCTCGGGGGCGTTTTGGGTTTTCACCCTTCAACGGTTTGTTTCTAAGCCTAATCTATATATTTTCGAATTATCATCATATTGTTAAACTGAGAGCCCCGTGACTACGCGATCAGTTCCTACAAGTAACATTAGTCCCGTACAAGGTGTTAGTGCCTCTTACGGGGTCGTTTGGGGGTTGGTTTGGGTTTTCACCCTTCAACGGCTTCTTTCAAAACCTAATCTATATATTTTTGCATTATCTTTATATTCACAAATCAAGAGGTTCGTGACAATGCGATCAGTTCCTACAAGTTACATTGGTCCCGTGCGAGGTGTTAGTGCCTCTTACGGGGCCGTTAGGGGGTTGGTTTGGGTTTTCACCCTTCAACGGCTTCTTTCTAAGACTAAGCGATATATTTTCAAATTATCATAATATTCTCAAACTGAGAGGCCTGTGACTACGCGGTAAGTTCCTACGAGCTACATTGGTCCTGTACGAGGTGTTAGTGCTTCTTATGGGGCCGCTTGGGGGCTGGTTTGGGTTTTCACCCTTCAACAACTTGTTTCTAAGCCTAATCCATATATTATCAAAGTATCATCATATTCTCAAACCGAGAGGCCCGTGACTACGCTGTCAGTACCTACGAGTTACATTGGTTCCGTACGAGGTGTTAGTGCCTTTTACAGGGACGTTTGGGGGCTGATTTGGGTTTCCACCCTTCAACAGGTTATTTCTAAGCCTCATCTATATATTTTCAAATTGTCATCATATTCTCAAATTGAGAGGCCCGTAACTATGCGGTCAGTTCCTACGAGTTATAATGGTCCCGTACGAGGTGTTACTACCTTTTACGGGGCTGGTTTGGATTTTCACCCTTCAACGGCTGGTTTCTAAGCCGGGGTTATATATTTTCAAATTATCGTCATATTCTCAAATTCAAAGGCCCGTGACTACGGAGTTAGTTCCTACAAGTTACATTCGTCCCGTACGAGGTGTTAGTGCCTCTTATGGGCCCGCTTGGGGGATGGTTTGGATTTTCACCCTTAAACAACTTATTTCTAAGCCTAATCCATCTATTATCAAAGTATCGTCATATTCTCAAATCGAGAGGCCCGTAACTATGTGATTAGTTCCTACGAGTTACATTGGTCCCATGCGAGGTGTTAGCGCCTTTTATGGGACCATTTGTGGGCTAATTTGGGTTTCCACCCTTCAACGGCTTGTTTTTAAGCCTAATCTATACAGTTTCAAATTATCGTCATATTCTCAAATCAAGAAGCCTGTGACTACATGGCTAGTTCCTACGAGTTACATTGGTCTTGTACGAGGTGTTAGTGCCTCTTACGGGGCCGTTTGGGGGATGATTTGTGTTTTCATCCTTCAACGGCTTGTTTTTAAGCCGAAGTTATATATTTTCAAATTATTGTCATATTCTCAAATTAAGAGCCCCATGACTACGCGGTCAGTTCCTACGAGTTACATTGGTCCCGTGCGAGGTGTTAATGCCTTTAACAGGGTCGTTTGGGGGCTAGTTTGGGTTTTCACCCTTCAACGGCTTCTTTCTAAGCCTGAGCGATATATTTTCAAATTATCGTCATATTCTCAAACCGAGAGGCCCGTGACTATGCGGTCAGTTCCTACGAGTTACATTGGTCTCGTGTTAGGTGTTAGTGCCTCTTACAGGGTTGTTTGGGGGATGGTTTAAGTTTTCACCCTTCCACGACTTCTTTCTAAGCCTAAGAGATATATTTTCAAATTATCATCATATTCTCAAATCTAAAGGCCCGCGACAACACAGTCAGTTCCTATGAGTTATAATGGTCACGTGCGAGGTGTTACTACCTTTTATGGGGTTGGTTTGGATTTTCACCCATCAGCGGCTTGTTCCTAAGCCAAAGTTATATATTTTTAAATTATCGTCATATTCTCAAATCGGGTGGCCCGTGATTACGCAATCAGTTCCTACGAGTTACATTGGTCCCGTACGAGGTGTTAGTGTCATTTATAGGGCCGCTTGGGGGTTGATTTGGGTTTTCACCCTTCAACGACTTGTTTCTAAGCCTAATCTATATATTTTCAAATTATCGTCATATTCTCAAATCAAGAAGCCCGTGACTACACGGTCAGTTCCTACGAGCTGCATTGGTCTCGTGCGAGGGGTTAGTGCCTCTTACAGGGTCGTTTGGGGGCTGGTTTTGGTTTTCACCCTTCAACGGCTTCTTTCTAAGCCTAAGCGATATATTTTCAAATTATTTTCATATTCTTAAACCGAGAGGCTCGTGACTACGCAGTCAGTTCCTACGAGTTACATTTGTACCATGCGAGGTGTTAGTGCCTGTTACTGGTTGGTTTGGATTTTCACCCTTCAACGGCTTCTTTCTATGCCTAAGCGATATATTTTCAAATTATCATCATATTCTCAAACTGAGAGGCTCGTGACTACGCGGTAAGTTCCTACCAGTTATATTTGTTCCGTACGAGGTGTTAGTGCCTCTTATGGGGCCGCTTGGGGGATGGTTTGGGTTTTCATCCTTCAACGGCTTATTTCTAAGCCTAATCCATATATTATCATAGTATCGTCATATTCTCAAACCGAGAGGCCCATGAGTACACGGTCGGTTCCTACGACTGATGTTAGTCCCGTGCAAGGTGTTAGTGCCTTTACGAGGTCGTTTGGGAGCTGATTTGGCTTTCCACCCTTCAACGGCTTGTTTCTAAGCCTAATCTGTATGTTTTCAAATTATCATCATATTCTCAAATTGAGAGGCCCATGACTATGCTATCAGTTCCTACGAGTTACATTAGTCCCATCCGAGGTGTTAGTGCCTTTTACGGGGCCGTTCGGGGGCTAATTTGGATTTTTACCCTTCAACGGCTTGTTTCTAAGCCCGATCTATATATTTTCAAATTATCTTCATATTCTCAAATCGAGAGGGTCATAGCTACACATTCAGTTCCTACGAGTTATAAGGGTCCCGTGCGAGGTGTTACTACCTCTTACGGGGTCGTTTGCGCGCTGGTTTGGATTTTCACCCTTCAATGGCTTGTTTCTAAGCCGAAGTTATATATTTTCAAATTAACATCATATTCTCAAATCGAGAGGACCCTGACTACGCGGTCAGTTCCTATGAGTAACGTTGGTCTTATGCGACATGTTAGTGCCTTTTACGGGGTTATTTCGGGGTTTATTTGGGTTTCCATCCTTCAAATGTTTGTTTCTAAGCCTAATGTATATAAGTTCCAATTATCATCATATTCTCAAATTGAGAGGCTCGTGACTATGCGGTCAGTTCCTACGAGTTACATTGGTCTCGTGAGAGGTGTTACTGCCTCTTATAGGGCCGCTTGGGGGCCAATTTGGGTTTTCACCCATCAACGGCTTATTTCTAAGCCTAAGCCATATATTTTTAAATTATCATCATATTCTTAAACCTAGAGGAGCATGGCTGTGCGGTCAGTTCCTACAAGTTACATTGGTCCCGTTGGAGGTGTTCGTGCCTCTTACGGGGCCGCTTGGGGGCCAGTTTACGTTTTCACCCTACAACGGCTTGTTTCTAAGCCTAATCGATATATTTTAAAATTATAATCATATTCTCAAATCGAGAGGCCCGTGACTACGTGGTTAATTCCTACGAGTTACATTATTCCCATACGAGGTGTTATAGTGTCTCTTACGGGGTCATTTGGGGGATGGTTTGAGCTTTCACCCTTCAACGGTTTCTTTCAAATTCTAATCTATATATTTTTGAATTATTGTTATATTCTCAAATCGAAAGGCTCGTGACTACGGGATCAGTTCTGATGAGTTACATTGGTCCCGAGCGAGGTGTTAGTGCCTCTTACAGGGCCGTTTGGGCGCTGGTTTGGATTTTCACCCTTCCACGGCTTCTTTCCAAGCCTAAGCGATATATTTTCAAATTATCATCATCTTCTCAAATCGAGAGGCCCGTGACTACGCGATCAGTTCCTATGAGTAACATTGGTCCCGTACAAGGTGTTAGTGCCTATTACGAGGTCACTTGGGGGCTGGTTTGGGTTTTCACTCTTCAACGACTTGTTTCTAAGCCTAATCCATTTATTATCAAAGTATCATTTTATTCTCTAATCGAGAGGCCCGTGACTACGCTGTCAGTTACTACAAGTTACATTGGTCCCGTGCGAGGTGTTACTAGCATTTACGGGACAGTTTGGGGGCTGATTTGGATTTCCACCCTTCAACGGCTTATTTCTAAGCCTAATTTATATATTTTCAAATTATCATCATATTCTCAAATTAAGAAGCCCGTGACTACGCGGTCAGTTTCTACGAGTTACATTGATCCCGTGTGAGGTGTTAGTGCCTCTTATGGGGTCGTTTGGGGGCTGGTTTGGGTTTTCACCCTTCAACGGCTTCTTTCTAAGCCTAAGTGATGTATTTTCAAATTATCATCATATTATTAAATCCAGAGGCCTCTGACTACGCGGTCAGTTCTTACGAGTTATAATGGTCCCGTGCGAGGTGTTACTACCTCTTACGGGGCCGTTTGCGGACTGGTTTGGATTTTCACCCTTCAATGGCTTGTTTTTAAGCCGAAGTTATATATTTTCAAATTATCGCCAAATTATCAAATCGAGTGTCCTGTGACTACGCGGTCAGTTCCTACTAGTTGCATTGGTCCCGTACGTGGTGTTAGTGCCTTTTGTGGGGTCGTTTGGGGCTTATTTTTGTTTTCACCCTTCAACGACTTGTTTTTAAGCCTTATCTATATATTTTCAAATTATCATCATATTCTGGAATCAAGAAGTTCGTGACTACCCGATCAGTTCCTACGAGTTACATTGGTCCCATGCGAGGTGTTACTGCCTCTAACGGGGCCGTTTGGGGGCTGGTTTGGTTTTCACCCTTCAACGGCTTCTTTATAAGCCTAAGCGATATATTTTCAAATTATCGTCATATTCTCAAACCGAGAGGTCCGTGACTATGGGATCAGTTCCTACCAGTTACATTGGTCCCGTACGAGGTGTTAGTGCCTCTTACGGGACCGTTTGGGGGCTGGTTTGGGTTTTCACCCTTCAACAGCTTATTTCTAAGCCTAAGCATTATATTTTCAAATTATTATCATATTCTCAAACTGAGAGGCTCGTGACTACGCGGTAAGTTCGTACGAGTTACAATAGTCCCGTACAAGGTGTTAGTGCCTCTTATGGGGCCGCTTGGGGGCTGGTTTGGGCTTTCACCCTTCAACGGCTTGTTTCTAAGTCTAATCCATATATTATCAAAGTATCATCATATTCTCAAACCGAGAGGCCCGGACTACGCGGTCAATTCCTACGACTTACATTGGTCCCGTGCGAGGTGTTAGTGACTTTTACATGGCGTTTGCGGGCTGATTTGGGTTTCCACCCTTCAACGGCTTGTTTTTAAGCCTAATCTATATATTTTTAAATTATCATCATATTCTCAAATCGAGAGGCCCGTGACTACACGGTCAGTTCCTACGAGTTACATTGATCCCCTGCGAGGTGTTAGTTCCTTTTATGGAGCCGTTTGGGGACTGATTTGGGTTTTCACCCTTCAACGACTTGTTTCTAAGCCTAATCTATATATTTTCAAATTATCGCATTTTTTCAAATTGAGAGGCACACGACTACGCAGTCAGTTCCTACGAGTTATAATGGTCCCGTACGAGGTGTTACTACCTCTTGCGGGGCCGTTTGGGGGCCGGTTTGGATTTTCACCCTTCAACGGCTTATTTATAAGCTGAAGTTATATATTTTAAAATTATCATCATATTATTAAATCGATAGGCCCTTGATTACGTGGTGAGTTCTTACGAGTTCCATTGGTCTCGTGCGAGGTGTTAGTGCCTTTTACGAGGTCGTTTGGGGGCTGATTTATTTTTTCACCCTTTAACGGTTAGATTTTAAGCGTATCATTTAGCTAAAAGTTTTTCATTATCAAACAGTTTCATTACAAAAGTGATGTGAAATCCAAGGCCTTGTATATTAACTGGATCTGTATATATGTCTGTTGTGACAAACACCAAAAGGATAAGGGAGATGAAAGAAAAGAAGAGAAGGGAAAAGATATGTTTATGTGAAATAGAGTTAAGGGAAAAGATAGTTGGGCATTAAGTAGTTATTTAAACTTGAGTGAAATAGAGTGTGAGACTAATCCCAGACTATGTCTATTCAATTATGTTTTTTTATCATCTAGAATGTATAAACTTATTTATACAAAATGGAAAAGTTAGGAACTTAGCATTCAGCTATCTACAAAACTTCGATCCTCTAAAACTGTGAAATAAAGTTCCAATGAAAAGGAAGAAGGTCACGCATACTTATCTTTCCCACCACATCGAAAAGAAACGTCGTCTTTCAAACCAACTAATATCAATAACTTAATTTAGTTAATATATTGACTAGATTTATATTGAAATCTACGAATAAAAATGTGAATTCCAGAGCTTATGAGACACTATATCAAATTTAAACTATAAAAATCGAAGATAATTAAGTACTTCAGTATTGAAAGATAATTGATTTGCTACATCCTTATAATCACCTCATATTTTATTAAACGAGGGATGTAATGTATCTCTTCTCCCACGATACTTACTTGAAAATCGATGGTGTAGAGCTCTCGAACATTTTCTGATTCAAAGCATTTTGAATCAGCAACATACAAATACTTAGCCATACAACATCAATATGTATAGAATAGGTTACCGAACAACCTCTTGATATGATAAGACTCAATTTATAGACATAATCAAATAATAAGTAAGAAAGAGAGCAGATAAAGACAGCTCAAGTGTGTGTGTGTGTGTGTGTGTGTGTGTGTGTGTGTGTGTGTGTGTGTGTATATATATGTATATATATATAATCTCACACACACTTGTAAAATTAAAAAAAACCCACAACTAATCAACACTGAAAGCACACAAATCATCACAATCCAAAAAAGTACGAATTCAGCTCAAGTATATATATACATACATACATACATACATACATACATACATATACATAAACACACACACAAAAAAATAAACAAACTTACAAAATTAAACAAAACCCACAACTAATCAACACTAAATACACACAATTCAACAAAATCCAAGTTTCAGCTCAATTTCACAACATGCACCTACACACACACACACACACACACACACACACACACACATATATATATATAGAGAGAGAGAGAGAAAATAAGCCCTTCTTCCAACCAACAGGTGCCGCCAGTTCCAAAGAGACAACATCTTCCGTCGAGCTCGCCATTTCACCTACTCAATTTCAAAACCCTAGAGGTCACAAACATATACATACATACATACATACATACATACATACATACATACATACATACATACATACATACATACATACATACATACATACATATACATACATATATATATATAAACAATTTTCTCTCACTACCTTTTTGTGTGGGGTTCTGAAATGAAAATCTGAGTGTGAAATCTTGGCAGGGGATTAAATGGTAAAATAAGAATGAATATAACAAAAGTAAAGGGGTTTTTATATTGTGCATTTTTTTATTCTTTGAAAGCATCATAAATAGACTCTAACTCAATGTTCCTACCAAAGCAGTTGTAGTAAATTTTGGTGATACCAACCAACCACTAGCAAAAAAGTAGAAAGCTGTAAAAACAAAAGGAGATAGTTAAAGATCAATAAACGACAAGGAAAAGGGAAATAAAAAAACCTCGATTTTAATATCCCCTTTTTTGAAATCAATATTCTCCGATTAAACCTGTTGACCCCATTTCTCTTTCCAATAAAAGTAGGACGTTATATCAGACCAAAACCCACCCGCATCCTCAATTGGCCTTTTAAACATCTCCAAATACTGATTAAAAAAAACAAAGAATAAACAAAACAACGTATGCCGTTGAACAACATGAGGTTTCCTCCTTACATAGTGCTTCCAATCACTCCCTCTAACCCCAATCATTTTCCTCCATTTTCTAATTCTCCTTTCTTCCCTAAATTATTTAGTTATCCACAAAAAGAAAAGTAATAAATACAAATGTCAAACCAAAAATTGAAAGTGTTACAATGAGGTCGCTCTCTTTAGTTAATGACATTAAAAATAAAATCAGTACAGAATTGATACCTCTCATTATCAAAAGCTCACCTTCTCCTAACTAAAACTTCAGGAGAGTTGAGATCCTGCTTTGCAAATCCAAATCTGTCAACTCTCTGGGTAGGAACTGCAACTGGTCCTGGTTCAATTTCGTCTATAATTTTCTTGTCCATTCCTCTATCTTATCTTATATAAGGTCTATCGATCGGAACAAATAGCTGAAAAAGAATTGACAACTTTTCTTAACAATATAAACAAAACCACAAAATATGGGGAGATTTTAAAGATGGGACCTTTTGTGGAGAAGAAATAAGAGCCTGTTGAGAAATATTGTCGCTGGGGGAAACAAAATCGTCTTCCTCAGAAGCAAGAGACTCCCCTAAAATGATAGCATTTAACCGGGGAGTTTTTCCTGCGCCGGAGGGTAGAGTGGCCATCGACTCCACATAGTGGAGATGATTTAACGGCATACAGAGCGAAGGGGTCGGAGCCGGTGAGCGGTGAGAGAGGGTGTGCATTTTGGTTGAGAGAAAGAGAGGGGGGAGGGGGAGATTGAAGATGAGAGAGGAGAGAGAAGAGGGAAACTAAACATAGAAAAAAAGTTAGTATAATTATTTTTTTAGGGTATTTTATATTTTAGTCAAGTGTACTCAATTTTGGCACACTTTAAAGAAGTGCCAAATTTTGGCACTTTTTTAAAGTGTGCCATATTGTCATTAAACCGTGCCAGAATTTGGCACAGTTTTAAACTGTGCCAGATTTTTAATATCAGGGAGTGCCAAATTGCTATTTTTGGTGTAGTGACCCGAGAGCTTCCTGTGAGTTATTATCATCAAGTTTATCCTTTTGTTCCTGGATCTTGGCCAGAATTTAATACTATTGATTGCACTTAAAAAGTTAGCGATTTCTCTGCCTTGCCTTTATTGCACTAAAATGCTTGTTCTCTCTACCTTCAACTAAGTTAGTTGTTGAGATTCACTTCATTTATTACGTTGTAAGAGTATTTATATTGTAAAGATCCACTATAAACACTATGTTGTACTCAAACCAATTATTGTAAGTATTGAAGATATTTATTGATAACGTAAAGACTTTGTTGTTCTTAGTGCATTAATTATCATTGTGAAGAGGGTTACGCCTCGCTGAATACTAATTACATTTATCAAACCCACATATTACATTTGACAACTCTACTGGGGACGTATTTTCTTTGAAGAATGACTAACGATAACGTAGTGAAGATTTAACTTTGATGATATACAATGTGAGGAAGAAGAGGATTTGACCATCTTGTCAGAGATCAATGTGATGGTTCCAACAGAGTCGAGATTTCCAGCTGCCACGACGACAGCCAGTGCAAATATAGGCCCAGCACAAGTGGATGGGTTAATGAGTTTATTTGCAGAGTTTATCAAAACCTCGAGTGATCAAGAAGTATTGGGTGTTTCTAGTGGATCAAACTCCTTCGTGACACCACCGGCAGTGTTGTTAGTGCATGTTATCTCAGGTGGTGTTATTGCTCAACTAAATGCCACCAACACTGCCACTCCATCGATGGTGCTGCCACATGTGGTTCCTCCTATTAGTGCAAAAAATGTGGCTCCCATCACCCCATCAAGGGTTTTTTCACCTGTGGTGGTGCCTGTTCAAACCTTCCCTCTCCCACCCACTGTGGAGGAAATGAAAAGGGAACTCTTATGGATGATTATGTCCTCTAAGGCTAGGGGAGAGACCTCTTCAATATATGATGATTTTAGTTCCCCGTACCACGAGGAGTACAACAACGAACCATACCCAAAAGGATATGTTCCCCCTGACTTTGAAAAATATACTGGAAAGGGGGGAACCTGTAGGAGGACGTGAAAATCCTTGGGGCACACTGTAACAATAAAAAGCTGAGGCTGAGAGAGTTCTCCATGTCATTGATCGAGAAGGTATACACACGGTACTCTCACCTTGAACCTGGTAGTGTGGCGTCGTGGAAAGATCTCCACATTCAATTCATCCAGAAATCTGTTCTGGAGGAGCATGAATTTACTCTCACCCACCTCGCATGAGAGAAATAAAAGTCGGTGGAGGATGTGATTGCATACATCTGTAGGTTTCGCAAAAGGTATCTCGATATTATAGAGGAAACCAAAGAGAGCAAACTCCTGCAAGTCTGCGCGGAAGGATTACTTCATGAGTATATTTTCCACCTAATCAACAAGACTCGAGAAGGTACGCCTGTTTTATTTCTAAAGTTCGCTAGGTACATTTGTTGCATTTCTAAAGTCCGTTAGGAATATTGCTCTAGTGGTAAAGACATTACCACCCCCTGGGTTGTCTAATTTGATGTTGAGACCACTAACGAATTTGAAGAGAGGGATGCCCACGCGGGTAAACTATGCTGATGATAGAGATTGAATATAAGGAGGTGGAAGTAGCAGCAGAGGAAGAGGCAACAAGAGGATGTTTGATCCAAGGGATGATCCACCCGAGCTACCTTGCATGCTCGAACAAGCTTTAGATATTTATGAGCACATGGTTCGCGATAATATTTGTAGGCCAATGAGATTTAATGAGATGTAACCTATGACGCAGGAGCATAGGAACAACCCAAGTTTTTTTCATATACACAATAAGGTGGACAATCCGACCAACAAATGTTTTGCCTTGAGGAGGCTCATTTCTACACACGTTGAGAAAGGGGACATTTAATTTCCCCAGACAAATGTGAATGACAACCCTTTGCCAACCCATGGGGACAACATGGCCAACGCTTATGATAAAGAAATGGAACAAAGCTTTAGGGAACAAAGGTTCCTCGAGGAAACCTTTGAAGAATCCCTAGATGAATGTGCGTTTGAAATGGCTCACCTGACTATAGATGACGATCTGTGTTCGATTGACGATTTAAGGATGCAGTTAGAAGCTTGCTCGCTGGGTTCTACGAATGTGGTGATCGCCTACGATGAATCAACATACAAGGACGTCGAGGAAGTTTACAAGGAGGAAGACCGTGTTGGATCTTGGGTGGAGTGTGCCGCATTAGCACGATCGTAAAAGTTCAGTTGGTTCTTTGATCAAGTAATATTGCCAAGCAGCTCCACGGGCCACTAAGGAAATTCTAGAGATTTCAAAGAAGAATATGGCCCCATATTTGCATTGGAAAGAGCCTATGGTTAAGCTGGTCAAAAGGTTCCTCTCGAAGGTTACCTTCTTTGAGGCAGATCGTTCGATCAGACATCCTCACAACCAACCATTTTATGTAACATGAAATATGTGAATAGGTGTAGTTTCAACCTGATTTTGCAAGTTGGGGGACATTCAATCAACATTATACCTATTGGATCTTTTTACGCTTGCAATATCCCTGAAACAAGGATTGTTCATAACCCGTGGGTTATATTGGGGTATGAGAATCAATCTTCCAAGTCCATTGGCTATGTCAATGTGGGGATTACTATGGGGAACATCACTACCCACAATAAATTCCATATAATGGAATGTGATTATATTAATTATTGGTAGGCAGGGTATGGATGCACAACCATAGGTTAGTACCTTCCACTTACCATTAGCGTGCCAAGGCAAAATTCAAGGGGAAGGATGTGGTAATTCGAGCCACTACACCAAAAATGTCGGATTATCACGGTCATTGACCGTGACAAGTCTGGGGTGATAAATTTTCTTGTCACGGTCAAAGATCGTGACAAGTTTATTAGACTTGTCACCGTCTTTATGACAAACCCTAAAACAATTGTCATGGCCATTGACAGTGACAAGTTCAACTTGTCACAGACTTGTCACGGTAAATGATCGTGATAATTCTGAACAGAATTTTAAAATAATCTGCTAGTCAGTATGGCCTCTACCACTGTCACTGTCCAGTAGTATATTTCTATATATTATAGCAAAATTGTACCTATTTAAACAGCATATATCCAAATAAAATAGAAAGAATGCTCCAAATCATTGCATATATAATTCCATATCCAAATAAAATAGAAATACAATCCATATCCAAACCAAAATGTAACAAATTAAAACAATACAAATATAATCCAAGTGTCCAAATAAAATAGATACAAATAATGTCACTACATAGAGTATGGGGTAGGTTAGAGGAGGAAGGAAGGCCACACGATATATGCATTGATACATCCCTCAATATGCGTCACGCCTCATTGTTCGCGCAAAAAAATTCAGAGTTCTCCTTTTTGGGTATCACATGCGTGATGAGCACCTTCGCCTCGATGTCTTGAAGGATACGTCCATGAATCGGTGCCCTGGAGGTTCTCGGTTCCCTCAGCGCCTCTCTATCCGCTAACCATTAGACATGTCGAGTAAAAATAGGCTCATCCAACCGATTGTTGACATAGGCCGCTAGACGGGAGCCAAGATGGGAATCGGATCATCAAGCGGCGAGTCCGCGCATATCGGGGATGAAGCAGTGATGCCACGTCCTCGTCCTCATCCACCTCCTCCTCCACCATCTTTCCCTTGCCCTTGCCCTTACCCAACTCACGCTTTATGAAGGCTTACATATCTAGGACCGTCGCCTCCAACCTTGATAGCTTCTCGTCATGCGTGTCCACCTGACGATCCAACCTGGTGTTGCTTGTTTCCATTCCGATGATCCTAGAATTGCCCACCCATGAGCTCACCCCCTAGTCCTCCCCTTTCGATCATCGTCGAGCACTTGGCTGAGTGCGTCCGTAGCCAAAGATGCCTTGTCAGTCGGCATCAAACTGCGACTCATGCACGTCCTTAAGCTTTGACTGAAACGACAAAAAGCACACAATTAGTTAATTAAGTAATTAAAAAAATTATAACGTAATTAACAAAAATTAAGCATTTATAACTTAAAATAGTGGACGCGACGCTCGGGGACACCTCCTTGACCTTGCCCTTCTTCGTACGAATTTCCACATAGGCAACGAGCCTATGTGGCCTACCCCTAGAGCCACTCCCCATCTCCTGAAATAAAATAATGCAAAATTAGTAAGTAACGCAAAATAAAATAATGCAGAATAACATAAAACTATAATTATAGAAAAATAAAAACTTACTATCATATGCTCCACCTCGGCGTAAGACGTCCTCCCCGAGTAGTGCACGTCCGTCTTTTTCGCCCGATTGGCGAGATGCCAATTGTCGCTCCTTAATCTCATTGTCGGTGAACTTTTGCCACTTTGCCAATGCGATCGGCTCTTCGGCGAGATGGTCTCGCGCAGTCTGAGAATGGAGTCCCGGGTCTTTCCAAAGTACCGGACCCGTAAATTTTTCTTCCATATCTTATGTTGTTCCCTCAACTGCTCCAACATGAAATTGCGAAGTTATGGAGGCAAACCGATTTGTTCATGTGAAATAAATACAAAACAAAAAGAAAGTAAGTGTTAGTTGCTAATAAATATAAATTGAAATTGAAATTGAAATATAAATATAATACTTGTAATGCTGCCCAAACAACCAACTTGAGCTCATTTGGCACCTCCCTCCAATGAGTGTACCCCGGGCCGATAATTGCCTTCACCAACTCGAGGGATCTAACCAATATTCTCGTCTTATTCTCAACGGACGATCCCAATTTGCCCCATTTTGGGAGCCTAGGGGTCGACGGTTCCACTACCGCCAAAGCCCTAAAGAAGATATTTTCTGTAAAAATTGTTGTTATTAGTACAAATCCAAATGAATTAGAAGAATACAAAGCACTAACCATATTATAACAAAACACGGGCAACTTTGAATTAATGCACTAAACTGATCAAGTACAAATGAATTAAAATCATTAAACTGATGTCCGATAATAATAATAAAATGCTAGAATAATACACCCAATAATAAAAGCATTAAACTGATGTCCGATTAAATCTAAATATTACATGCAGTAAACTGATCAAGTAAAAAAGAATTAAAAGCATTAAACTAATGTCCGATAATTGGAATGCTTATTACAAATCTAAAAATTGTTTCAAATTCGGGTTATCATAAAAAATGAATTGATATTCAGTAGGAGCAGTTTAGTCATCCACACTACTGTTTAGATGTTTTGGCGCAAGTAGGACGATTGACCACGGCTCATTGTTTATATACTACGAGTAAAACACTTACTTGACCTTTTAAAATGCATAAACAAACGGCTCATCGCTCACGTGTTCGTTGCTCTTCAACTTGGACAAGTCAACCATGATCAAATTGGAGCCATGATCAACTTTACAAGCATTTTTATCCTCGACTCTTACCCAATCACAGTAAAATACAACATCTTTGAAGCTTACACAGTCCAATTCAAATACATTTAGAATTACACCATAGTAAGTCATTTCAGCTTCAACGAGGTTTTTATCTTTCGCGTTCTCTCGAAAGAAATTAAGAGCCTTGTATGAAATGCCCTAGTTCTGTAAATTTGTACTTTCCTCATACACTCTTTCACCGAATACGTGATCGTTCAATCGATACTTTCTGTACTCTTGTGCCATAACAAGGGTCAAGTGGCTAGACGAGCAAGTCTTGATGTCTCATCACCCGTCTTTTTTTAGACAAACTCCAGAGGGAATTACCCATCTAGAGAACTAAGTATTAAGGAAATAAAAAGTGGGGAAATAGCCTCCCCGCGATGGAAATAACAAATAATCAAAATGAAATAAAAGAATCATATACATCAAGGAAAAAGGAAAAAAATCATCCAACTCTATAATTTGTAAATCCAAGCTTGTCCATTTGAAGAAGGCCATCAATTTCTTTAGGAGGGATGGTCCACCAATGCCTCATAGGATAATTTGAACCTATATTGGCCAATTTATCAGCTACTTTATTCCCTTCTCTGAATATATAACTAATTCTGAAATTTATAGATTTGAGTTGCTCCTTATAATTGTGCCAATTAAACATTAATTACCATGGTGGGTGAAAACTAGAAAATAACAAACTTTGAATGAGACAGATATAATCTGATTCTAACCAAAGACTTGTGACACCCCGACTAATTAAATACCGGGTAGCTACTCCTTTATAAAATCAATTCAAAATGCCAAGTTGGCTCAGTTAATAGCATCACTGTCGAAAACATTTCATTATTACTAACCACCTAGTATTTAAAAGCAAGTTGCCAAATTTTAATTTAAGTCTGATTAACATGCAATAAGTAAAATGAAGGAATAAATAACATCATTCACCATACTGAAGTAAACTGAATAATCATCACATAACAGTAATTAAAGTCTGGAGGAAAAACTCCTCACAATAATCCCATAACTGAAATAAATAAACTGAAACAATACATGCTAAAGTCTGAAAACTGAAATATAAAAGATGTCTCTAAAGAAATGGGCAACATGCCCTACAACTGATAGATGGTGACTCTGGAATCCAAAAGATAGAAGCGTCTACATGCAAATCCCTGTAGCTTCCACAAGCAGCTACAGCTCGTCACCTGAATGAGTATCCTATGATTGGTGTCCTTGTGGCTGGGCACCTAAAATGGTTTTACAAAGAAAAAGAGATTTGAAAAGCAAACGGGTCAGAGCCCGAATGTGGAGTTGTATTTTAAAAACCTGCAAGTGCTTTAAAACATTTAAAACATTAAATGCAAAGTACATGTTAGGACGTACACTCGCATGATATCCTCACCTCTCGTCTAACTGTGCACTCCTAACGTAAGTACCCATCTATAACGACCCATACTACTAGCTAACTGACAACATAACTAGCTAGACTGCCAAAGGTTCTACCCATATTACTCGGTTCCATTTAACATAACAACGCTCGTAATTAACTAGAGGTTTAACGTAAACTCAGTTACTAAATATGCCATTAATATATAACTATCAGTTAACTCATTATATATCTCGAAACAATACCGTAATATTTTTACAACATTAACATGAGGATTCCCATTAATATAATGTATATTATTCATATAAAAAATATACAATACAAGCACCCCGCAATCTAAGCTGTAGTGCACACATACTCTGCTATCCATCCCGGTACATCACGTACATAAGGATTACATATTCCGAATCTCTCAGGAATAGTTTACCGATAACAACATCACAAATAATGGAGGCGAACACAGTCACCATCACATGGGTCACGCACATACCTACGCTCCCATGATCAGCGGACTTATTAATATCACAATAAGTCTTTCTATGACCTATGTTCATCGAGGTACCAGTCTATATCCCCCCCCCCCCCCCCCCCCCCGTAGGCACACAAGGATTAGAGGGTCCTAAGCGAACGCAACCTCCCGTGATAGCAAGTATGGTAGGTATGTCATACACACGATCCATATACTAATACTAAGTAAACACACATCTTAGTAATACCGTATTTTAATCGTAGTACGTGTCGCATTCTCGTACTAACTATAATTATAAAAATTTATACTAATCCGATTTGTGATTATACGCGCTATAATTTCTCACGTCGTAATAGACACTCACGTCTCATCCCAAACCGTCCATGTAATACAACTCTCGTATATAATCTACTTCTCATAATTGCCCAAAAGTCCCAATTCTATCACTATATCATCAAAGGAATGCTAACTCTACCCTTGAACCAGTTTCCGGGACTCCAAAAGTCAAAACAGTTCTAAAAGGACCAAACTGTCAACTCGTTAGAAGTTTCGTTCGAACGAGGATGTTCGAACGAGATCCTTCTGTCAACTCGTTAGAAGTCTCGTTCGAACGAGGCTGTTCGAACGAGATCCCAGTTCGTTCGAACGAACTGTTCCTTCTAACGATATCTCGTTCGAACGAGATATCGAACGAGATCCCTTCTCGTTAGTAACGACTGGTCAACTCGTTAGAAGCTCGTTCGAACGAGTTCGTTCGAACAACCTGGGGGCTGCTTCTAACGAGCTACCAGTTTCGGCCCATATTTTTCCCATCTCGTTTTTCACCATTTTTATCACTTCAATCCTTCTCCAAAGTTCGTTCTAACAATGATTTAAGTCCTCTAATCATACTAAAACATACTTAGGTCATAAACTAACGTCTTTTAAGGCAATAAGGCATCCTAAACATCATTAAATCCCAAGATTTTATATTTTTCCCCAATATCATCAAGAACATGAACCCTAGATATATATCAACATCAAATTCCAGAATTTAATTTGTTTTTCTTTCACCCAATCATGTATTAACATCAGATTAATTGTCTCCAAACTATTCTACATGCAATTCTCTTCACAATTTCTCAAGTTCTATGATCTAAACTACATGGGTTTTCATATTTATTAAGAACAAACCATAAATCCGAATTTTCTAACATGGAAAGAACATTTGCTGAAATTAAACATAATTAAACCACTTGCCTTGGTTTGATTTCTGATTTGGTGTAAGTTTGGTGAAGATTCTGCAGAGTTTCCTCTCTCTCTAAGTTCCTTCTCCAAATGGTGGCTTAAGGTGGCTAGGGTTTGATTTGGGGAAGATTGTAAACCTAATGTTAGCCTCCGTAGCTTAAAGGGTTAATATGGGTTGGTTATGGGCTTAGTGGGTCAATATCCACATCAGATTTAATTAACCAATTTTCGTCACTTTTAATTCCTCAAAATGTAAAATTTCCAAAATACCCTTTAAGTTACCGGTATGGCCTAAAAATACCCCGGGACCCAAACTATACCCCCGGCTAGTGTTTTCTGACTATCTCGACCCTTCCGGACGCGTTGGCGCACTCAAAACGACCATACGGATTATAGATTTTAAATTCACTTTTATTAACAAAATATTATACCGTGACGCGGCGGTCCCACGCGTCTCAACAAAATTTCTAAAATGCCGTATATAAATCTCACGACAAATTTTATAATACCAAATACATATATAATCATATATGCACATAATCAAATACCAATTCGCATCTCATTAGTATTTATAACCCGGATTAATTTCCAATTAATACGCATTTAATTAATTAATCCCAAAAATAAATATAGACAAAAATACGGGGTATTACATACTTCCCCCCTAATAACTGAATTTCGTCCCGAAATTCGAAACTAGAAAGTACCTGCTAAAAACAGCTCTGGATAACGCTCGCGCATCTCATCCTCGCGCTCCCATGTGGACTCCTCGACATTGTGATGTCGCCACTGAACACGCACTAACGGAACTATCTTTGACCGCAGTTTCCTCTCGCTTCGGTCCAAAATAGCAATTGGCCCCTCCTCGTAGGAGCTATCCGGCTGGAGATCGATGTCCTCCACAGCAATGTGAGAATGAGCCAAATTATCTCTAAGGTATTTCCTCAGCGAGGAAATATGGAACACATCGTGAATCCGATGCAAGTGCTCCGGTAGTCCAAGTCTATACGCAACGGGTCCGATCCGCTCAATAATAGGAAACGGCCCCACATACCTCGGTGCCAACTTCCCCTTCTTCCCGAATCGCATAATCCCCTTCATCGGAGAAACCCTGAGCAAAACCTGGTCCCCCACTTGGAAGTCCCTGAAAAACCTCTTTGCATCAGCATAACTCTTCTGCCTGTCTTGAGCTACCCGAATGCGACTCCGAATCAACTCAATCCTTGCCGAAGTATCCTGAATCACTTCCGGCCCAAGTAGTTTGTTGTCCCCCACCTCCAACCAACATGCTGGGGAACGACAAGGCCTACCGTACAATGCCTCAAACGGAGCCATGCCAATAGTGAACTGATAGGAGTTGTTGTAAGCAAACTCCACCAGTGGAAGGTACTGCTCCCATCCACCCCCGAAGTCAATAATGCACATGCGTAGCATGTCCTCCAACATTTGGTTGGTGCGCTCTGTCTGCCCATCGGTCTGCGGATGATAAGCCGTACTCAACCGCAATTCCGTGCCCATGGCCTCCTGGAAACTCTCCCAAAACCTCGAAACAAATATCTTGTCTCTGTCAGACACGATATTCAGGGGCACACCGTGAAGTCTCACAATCTCTGAAATGAAAAGCTGGGCATACTGTCCCGTAGTGTAGTCAGTCCTTACGGATAAGAAGTGAGCGACCTTGGACAACCTGTCCACAATTACCCAAACGGAGTCGTGACCCCTCTGCGACGTAGGCAACCCCGTGACAAAATCCATGGATATGCTCTCCCACATCCACACCGGAACCTCCAACGGCTGTAGCAATCCTGCCGGTCTCTGATGATCCACTTTTACAAGCTAACAAGTGGCGCATTTCGAGACAAACTCAGCGATATCTCTCTTCATACCGCTCCACCAATATTGCCGTCTCATGTCTTGGTACATTTTGTCCCCTCCGGGATGTACCGCGAACCGTGAGCCGTGCGACTCTGCCATCACATCGTGCCGCAACTTATCCCCTTCCGGAACTACCAATCTCCCATTGAAGCGCAATCCCCCGTCTGAGCTAACGGTATAGGACTCGGCTCCCTCTGCTAGCAATCGAACTATCTGCTCCTGACAGAACGAGTCATTAGCCTGTGCCCGTACTACCTTTGTGACAATCTGCGGTGTAACGGTCATCACAGACATGAAAGATCGGGCCACTGCATCCTGGTGTCCCAATTCCTTCCACTTAGCCTTCCACACCTCTGCCACCTCATCTACTGGCCTACGGCTCAACGCATCTGCTACCACGTTAGCCTTACCCGGGTGGTACTGGATGTCGAACTGGTAGTCCTTCACAAATTCAAGCCACCTACGCTGCCGCATATTCAATTCCTTCTGCGTGAACAGATACTGTAGTTACTTGTGGTCCGTGAACAGCTGGAACTTCTCCCCCAAAAGATAGTGCCTCCAAATCCGTAAGGCAAATACTACCGCTGCCAACTCCAAATCATGCGTGGGGTAATTCTTCTCATGAGGCTTAAGCTTACGGGAAGCGTAAGCTATGGCCTGTCTCTCCTGCTGCAAAACACCTCCAAGCCCTTGCAAAGACGCATCGGTGTAAACCAAATACTCAACTCCCGGTCTCGGCAATGCTAACACAGGTGCTGAGGTCAACTTGTCCTTCAATTCATCGAATGCCAACTGACAGGCATCATTCCAAATGAACGGCACACCTTTACGAGTAAGATGTGTCAAAGGACCTGCTATCTCTGAGAAACCCCGAATAAACCTCCTGTAGTATCCTGCTAAACCCAAGAAACTACGAATCTCCGTTGGTGTCGTGGGCTGTCCCCACTCCCTCACCGCTGATACCTTTCCCGGATCAACTGATATTCCCTGGTCGAAAATAATGTGACCCAAGAACTGGACTTCCTTCAGCCAAAACCCGCACTTCTCATATTTTGCATACAACTCGTTCTGACGAAGTGTCTGCAAAACCTGCCTCAAATGCTCGGCGTGCTCCTCCTCTGTCTGAGAGTAAACCAGAATGTCATCAATGAAGACAATGACAAACTGATCTAGGAAATCCCTGAACACCCTGTTCATCAAGTCCATAAACACTGCTGGAGCGTTGGTCAAGCCGAAAGGCATAACCCGAAATTCGTAAGAACCATATCTCGACAAGAATGCGATCTTCGAGACATCCTCCTCCCTGATACGCAACTGATGGTATCCTGACCTCAAGTCGATCTTCGAGAAGAAAGAAGCTCCTCTCAACTGGTCGAATAAGTCATCGATCCGAGGCAACGGATACTTATTCCGTATCGTGACCTTATTCAACTCTCGGTAGTCCACGCACAATCTCAGTGAACCATCCCTCTTCTTCACAAACAAAACTGGAGCGCCCCAAGGTGAGGTACTCCTGCGAATAAAGCCCTGCCCTAACAGCTGCTCTATCTGATCCCGTAGCTCTCGCATTTCAGCCGGAGCCATACGGTACGGTGCACGTGCTATAGGTCTCGTACCCGGTAGCAAATCTATAACGAAGTCTATCTCCCGACTGGGTGGTAAGCCTGGTATCTCTTGAAACACATCTGAATACTCCCTGACAACCGGGATCGAATCCAAAGGAATCACAACCTCCTTAGAGGTATCCTCCTCTATGTAATACAGATGAGCGGTCGATCCTCCCTCTGGGCGAGGCATCGCCACTATAAACATCTCTTGCCCCGGAATGGCAAAAACAATGCTCCCGCTAAAGCAATCAATCATGGCCCTATATGCTACGAGCCAATCCATACCGATGATCACATCGTGAACATGCATATCTAACACTAACATGTCTGCAGGCAATACCAAACCACCAATCTCTACCCCCACTCCCCGGCATATAAAGAAAATAAGTGACCCACTCCCTAATGGTGAGTCGACACACGTCACTGTGCTCTCTGCCGTAGCTAACAATCCTAAAGCTTTCGCGAAGTGTGTAGCTATGAAACAATGTGTAGCACCCGTATCAAATAACACCCGACCCGTAGTGCCATGGATAGGAAACGTACCCTCGATCGCGGGCGGTGCCTGTGGAACTGCAGCCTGGTGAACGTTGTAGACACGTCCATACTGTAGCTGCCCCTGCTGAGCTGGGACTGCTGGAATGGGTGGCAATGCTGCCATCTGTGGCGGTGCGGGAAGAGCGGCGGGAAACATAGGTCTCTGTGGCTCCTGACGAGCACCCTGCTGCTGCTGCTGTGGGGCCCTGCCCCTATCAGGACAATCCTGCTTCTTATGGCCAGTCTTGCCACAAGTAAAGCACTTCCCTGGGAAGTTCCCTCCCCTCTGCCCCTGCTGTCCCCGGCCCTGGTGGCCGTTACCGTTCCTCCCTTGGCCCTGCTGGCCCTGATGAAACTGCTGCCCATTCTGTCCCTGCTGGCCCTGATGGCCGTTTGGGCCCTGATGACCCTGACGGAAACCTCCCTGACCCTGCCTGTAGTTCCCTGACCGGAACCTCTTATTATCCCCCTGCTGGGTACCCTGCTCATTCTGTCTCTGCCTCTGACCGGTTTGTGCCCCGCTGGCACCATGTCCTCCAGTCCTGCCCTGATGGCTAGACTCCCCCGACCGCTTGCCCTCGGCCATATGAAAACGGTGGTCCTGGCAGTGCAATAATGCAGCGTTAACCACATCAAAATACGTGGCCAACGATAGGTTCCCTAGCAGATGCTGACGGATCCTCCAATTCAACCCGTCGGTGAACTTCTCTATCTTCTTCTTCTCTGTTGGAATCTCGTCTGGAACGATATTCAACAGGTTAGTGAACTCGACCTCATACTCGGCCACTGTCTTGCCCTCCTGCTTCAAACTCATCAACTTCCTCCTCATCTCTGTATGAACTGCGGACGGAAAGTACTTGCGGTCGAACCGCACCCAGAATTCCTGAATCGTGAGGGTATCCCTCTCCTCCGCGGTGGTAATAGACTCCCACCACTGTAGTGCAGATCCCACTAGCTTGAAAGTAGCTAGCACCTGTTTCTGAACATCAGTGCACTCATGCATCCTCAAATGCCTCTGTATGTCCTTCCTCCATTGGCTCGAGACTACCACGTCTGAGCTACCTGTAAACTCTGGCGGATGCGCTTTCTGAAAAGCGTCTCGTACACGCTCCCAAGCAGACGGGAATGCATTAACCTGTGCTGGCGCGGCAACCGGCGCCTGAGGCGGTGCCTGCTGAATCACGGCAATCGCGGCATTTACCGCTTGGGCTACTATAGCAGCAACCCCAGCGGCGTTCATCATGCCCTGAACTGGAGCGGGCTGGGGTTCGGGCATTGCATTCCTGGGAACTCGTCGTGCACGTCGTGGAGGCATCTGAAATAAGAACAAAGTTTATAAGTTCGCAGTTTATAAACTTCAAATAGCGGAAGAACGAAGCATACACAAAAAGAGTACAACAGTCCTAAAATATAGGGCTCTATATCAAAGAAACGTAGCGGAAACATAATAGCCGTACAGATCCTAAAGGACACTAGAACCTGATGCTCTGATACCACCTGTGACACCCCGACTAATTAAATACCGGGTAGCTACTCCTTTATAAAATCAATTCAAAATGCCAAGTTGGCTCAGTTAATAGCATCACTGCCGAAAACATTTCATTATTACTAACCACCTAGTATTTAAAAGCAAGTTGCCAAATTTTAATTTAAGTCTGATTAACATGCAATAAGTAAAATGAAGGAATAAATAACATCATTCACCATACTGAAGTAAACTGAATAATCATCACATAACAGTAATTAAAGTCTGGAGGAAAAACTCCTCACAATAATCCCATAACTGAAATAAATAAACTGAAACAATACATGCTAAAGTCTGAAAACTGAAATATAAAAGATGTCTCTAAAGAAATGGGCAACATGCCCTACAACTGATAGATGGTGACTCTGGAATCCAAAAGATAGAAGCGTCTACATGCAAATCCCTGTAGCTTCCACAAGCAGCTACAGCTCGTCACCTGAATGAGTATCCTATGCTTGGTGTCCTTGTGGCTGGGCACCTAAAATGGTTTTACAAAGAAAAAGAGATTTGAAAAGCAAACGGGTCAGAGCCCGAATGTGGAGTTGTATTTTAAAAACCTGCAAGTGCTTTAAAACATTTAAAACATTAAATGCAAAGTACATGTTAGGACGTACACTCGCATGATATCCTCACCTCTCGTCTAACTGTGCACTCCTAACGTAAGTACCCATCTATAACGACCCATACTACTAGCTAACTGACAACATAACTAGCTAGACTGCCAAAGGTTCTACCCATATTACTCGGTTCCATTTAACATAACAACACTCGTAATTAACTAGAGGTTTAACGTAAACTCAGTTACTAAATATGCCATTAATATATAACTATCAGTCAACTCATTATATATCTCGAAACAATACCGTAATATTTTTACAACATTAACATGAGGATTCTCATTAATATAATGTATATTATTCATATAAAAAATATACAATACAAGCACCCCGCAATCTAAGCTGTAGTGCACACATACTCTGCTATCCATCCCAGTACATCACGTACATAAGGATTACATATTCCGAATCTCTCAGGAATAGTTTACCGATAACAGCATCACAAATAATGGAGGCGAACACCGTCACCATCACATGGGTCACGCACATACCTACGCTCCCATGATCAGCGGACTTATTAATATCACAATAAGTCTTTCTATGACCTATGTTCATCGAGGTACCAGTCTATATCCCCCCCCCCCCCCGTAGGCACACAAGGATTAGAGGGTCCTAAGCGAACGCAACCTCCCGTGATAGCAAGTATGGTAGGTATGTCATACACACGATCCATATACTAATACTAAGTAAACACACATCTTAGTAATACCGTATTTTAATCGTAGTACGTATCGCATTCTCGTACTAACTATAATTATAAAAATTTATACTAATCCGATTTGTGATTATACGCGCTATAATTTCTCACGTCGTAATAGACACTCACGTCTCATCCCAAACCGTCCATGTAATACAACTCTCGTATATAATCTACTTCTCATAATTGCCCAAAAGTCCCAATTCTATCACTATATCATCAAAGGAATGCTAACTCTACCCTTGAACCAGTTTCCGGGACTCCAAAAGTCAAAACAGTTCTAAAAGGACCAAACTGTCAACTCGTTAGAAGTTTCGTTCGAACGAGGATGTTCGAACGAGATCCTTCTGTCAACTCGTTAGAAGTCTCGTTCGAACGAGGCTGTTCGAACGAGATCCCAGTTCGTTCGAACGAGATATCGAACGAGATCCCTTCTCGTTAGTAACGACTGGTCAACTCGTTAGAAGCTCGTTCGAACGAGTTCGTTCGAACGACCTGGGGGCTGCTTCTAACGAGCTACCAGTTTCGGCCCAGATTTTTCCCATCTCGTTTTTCACCATTTTTATCACTTCAATCCTTCTCCAAAGTTTGTTCTAACAATGATTTAAGTCCTCTAATCATACTAAAACATACTTAGGTCATAAACTAACGTCTTTTAAGGCAATAAGGCATCCTAAACATCATTAAATCCCAAGATTTTATATTTTTCCCCAATATCATCAAGAACATGAACCCTAGATATATATCAACATCAAATTCCAGAATTTAATTTGTTTTTCTTTCACCCAATCATGTATTAACATCAGATTAATTGTCTCCAAACTATTCTACATGCAATTCTCTTCACAATTTCTCAAGTTCTATGATCTAAACTACATGGGTTTTCATATTTATTAAGAACAAACCATAAATCCGAATTTTCTAACATGGAAAGAACATTTGCTGAAATTAAACATAATTAAACCACTTGCCTTGGTTTGATTTCTGATTTGGTGTAAGTTTGGTGAAGATTCTGCAGAGTTTCCTCTCTCTCTAAGTTCCTTCTCCAAATGGTGGCTTAAGGTGGCTAGGGTTTGATTTGGGGAAGATTGTAAACCTAATGTTAGCCTCCGTAGCTTAAAGGGTTAATATGGGTTGGTTATGGGCTTCGTGGGTCAATATCCACATCAGATTTAATTAACCAATTTTCGTCACTTTTAATTCCTCAAAATGTAAAATTTCCAAAATACCCTTTAAGTTACCGGTATGGCCTAAAAATACCCCGGGACCCAAACTATACCCCCGGCTAGTGTTTTCTGACTATCTCGACCCTTCCGGACGCGTTGGCGCACTCAAAACGACCATACGGATTATAGATTTTAAATTCACTTTTATTAACAAAATATTATACCGTGACGCGGCGGTCCCACGCGTCTCAACAAAATTTCTAAAATGCCGTATATAAATCTCACGACAAATTTTATAATACCAAATACATATATAATCATATATGCACATAATCAAATACCAATTCGCATCTCATTAGTATTTATAACCCGGATTAATTTCCAATTAATACGCATTTAATTAATTAATCCCAAAAATAAATATAGACAAAAAATACGGGGTATTACAAGACTTCTCCAATTATGTTATCTAGCAAAATCAATAGCAGTAATGGCAACATGAAGCTCGGCATAAAAGGCATATTGATGTCCTATATTGCAACAAAATCCTCCCATAAAGGTGCCTTGGTCATCCCTAAAAACTCCACAATAAGCAGTTGCCCCCCCCCCCCCCCCCCCCCCATTTTCATGTGACATTCCATCTGTGTTAACTTTAATCCATCCTTTAATTGGAGTGTTCCACATAACAATGCAAGTAGCTGTAATCTTACCAAATCTAGGAGGAATTCCCAAATTATTCAGAATGTTCCTCTCATTATCCCCTCTGTGGAATCCAGTGCCTTTTATGCTAGAGGTGATGATGTAGTTACAAATACTCCATTTACTTGGCTTTTGATCATCAAATCTGAAGCAATTTCTAGCCTTCCATATTGCCATAAGGACATGAAGAAATCGAGATTTCAATAAATGAGTAAGTTGGGAGTTGAAAGACCTTGTATTGAAAGCATTCCGAAAATCAATTAGTTGACCATTATGGGGAAAACTTCTTTTAAATCTGATATCAGTTGGAATAATGGTGTTGATGTATGAGTATCCCTCTTTTATAGTGTAATCCTCACTAGAAGATTTTTTCCAAATCAGTTTATCAGAGGTTGGGGATAGAGAAAGAATTATTTTGTTAATATCCTCTGCTATATCAGAAATCAATTAGAGAAGTAAGTAGGAAGTTTCCATTTACCATCCATAATGAGGTCTGCTACTTTAGCTTTGAGATCCATATTATCACTTATGTAGTTTAATCTATTGATGATTGAATTTCTCAGCCAATTATCACACCAAAAAAAAATTTGAGTACCATCTCCAACAATCCATTTAGTGTGCAAACTAATATTTGCAAGAGCTTCCTTCATACTAGGCCATATAGATGATGTAATTGTAGAGTTTGTACAGTCTCTACTTGTGATTTTATATCTATTTTTAAGAAATCTACAGCTATCATTATCTCATTTGAGAACATCCCAAGCCATTTTTTCCACAACTGATTTGTTTAAAAATGAAAGGCTCCTCAAATCAAGCCCTCATTTGTCTTTGGGTCTACAAACCACCTTTCATGAAACAGTAACTATCTTCTTCACACTAACATCCCTGACCATAAAAAGTTTCTGTCCCATTTAGAAAGATCACATATAAGACTTTTAGGCCATTTGTAGATTCTAAAGCAGTGCATAAGAACATTTTGGTAAATTGATTGAATCAATTGAGCTCTTCCAGCTATTGAGAGAAGTTTCCTTTTCCATGCTCCAAGTTTGGCCTTAGCTCTATCCGCAATACATTGCAAATGTCTTTTTCTTGGTCTTCCTTTGAAAATAGGAACTCCTAAGTAAATAAGTGGGGCATGTCCTTCATTCATACCAAGATGCCTGGAGATATCAACACTTATATTAACTGTATACTTCCCTAGATAAAGGGTGCTTTTGTTTTTATTAACATATTGACCAGAAACAATGCTATACTTATCAAAGATATGCATTAGATTCTGAAGGGATTTTTTATCAGCTCTACAAAAGACAAAAATGTCATATGCATAGAGAGAATGAGTGATCGCAATACAATTCCTAGGGGAGTAAATTGTCTTTATCCTACCATTTGAGAACTGAGCTGGAATATTTCGGCTCAATACCTCTTAAGCTAGATAAAAACGTATAGGGGATAGAGGGTCTCCTTGCCACACACCTCTGTTACAACTAAAGAATCCCTTTGAAGATCCATTAATAATGAGAGAGAGTTTAGCAGATTTGAGAAGAATCCCATTTGATGAAGGTGTGGTTGAAACCAAAATTGTGCAGCACTGTAATAAGAAAGCTCCAATTTATTGTGTCAAAAGCCTTGGCAGTATCCATTTTGATACCAACATTCCAACCAAATATTCTTCTGTCCAATAAATTAATATTCTCAGAAACTGTAGCTATCCAATCCACAATGCTTCTATTTTTTATGAATGCAACCTGTTGAGGAGATATCAGCTTCCCAATAATATTCCCCAATCTGTCTGCGAGAATTTTTGGGATAATTTTAAAGAGAGTTTGCCATAGCTAAAGGTCTTAATTGTGTCACTTCATTAGCACCGGGTACTTTTGGAATAAGGGTCACAAGATTAGCATTCATGTTGGGGAGAATCCAACTCTGCTCAAAAAATTGCTTGGTGCATAAAATAACATCATTTCCAACCACATCCCAGCATTGTTGGTAAATTTTTCCTCCAAAACCATCTAGGCCAGGCGCTTTGTTTCCATCCATATTGAAAATAACTTGTCTAATCTCCAAATCAGTAGGCAGAGCAGTGAGGAAGTCATTATCTTCTTGGTTTAATGTGTGAGGAATAACAGCACACATTTGGGAAGTCAAATCTTCATATACCTGTAGCTCTTCAGAGTATAATCCTTTATAAAAATTGACAATATGTTCTTCAATTTTCCCCTGATCATGTATCATAATTCCATCAATTTTCAGAGAAGTAATGATTGATTTAGCATTCTTGACTTTGACATAAGTGTAGAAAAAACCAGTTCATTTATCTCTTTCCATAAACTATTGGATTCTAGACTTGTCTCTCCAGTAATCTTCTTGATCTTTCATAGCACTTTTTAGCAGAATTTTGGCATTTATCTCTCTATTCTTTTTGTTCTCACTAAAACTATAATCTGCAATTTCACTTTGAATGTTGGACAAATGAGTTTTGGCTTTATCCACATTTTCAAAGATATTTCCCACCACATTCTTATTCCAGTCTCTAAGACAATTCTTTAAGGCTTTTAGCTTAATAGCAACAATGTACATAGGACATCCATACACAATGGTGTTCAACCAGCAGGCATCAACCACTTCCTTAAAAGTAGGTTGATTAAACCATAAAGATTGAAATTTAAAAGGAGAGAGACCTCTTCTAAGCATGTTCTCAGCAGTGATAAGCAGAGGGGAATGATCAGATCATAGTCTACGGCATACCTCACACTTAGTGGCATTTCAATCGTATAGCCATATCTCATTACACAAACTTCTATCAAGTCTTTGCTCCATATTACCATCAATATACCAACCATTAGATCATGTGAGAGATGAACCAGTATTGGGAAGATGAATTAAATTACAAACATCAATCATGGATTAAAAATCCATACAAGAAGTTCTAGATGGTAGCCTCCCTCTTTGCCTCTCATGAGCACCCAAAATTGCATTAAAATCACCAACAATCAGGCTACCTATATTATTTTTGCTATAGAGCCTCTTAAGGTTGCCCCAAAGTGGTAATCTAAACTTTATCTAGCATAGATGAAAGAGACTTGAAAAGTGTTGGATTCATGATGATATCTGATAGTGACCTCTTGACTAGTATTCGAAATAACATCTGGAGTAGCTATATTATCAGCACATAAAATCTAGAGATTTGATTCTTGATTATCTATAATATTAAGGGATAAAATTTTAATATGTAAAGAAGTCCAAAAATGAGATGGGATATCAGTGTAGCAAACCATAGGCTCAGCTATGGCAATCAGGACAAGGTGATAGGACTTGCAAAGATTAGATAATTCCCTTCTAGTATTAGCATTGCCAACCCCACTATCATTCCAATAGATTATCTTCATAACTCAATGTTTAACCCACTGCTTCGGGTGGGATATGGTTCATCTCTAGCTTGTTTGGATATTTTTTTCCTCAAATTTCTCTTCTAAGATCTGGTAAGTGGTGTAATGAAATGTCCACTATTAGACTTCTCCTCACATTCTGTAGAATTAATCATCACAGCCTTCCCTTTTGGATCACAAAAAGTGATTTCAGAATTGCCATTGAACATAGAGTTTTGCACCATGTTAACTTCTTTCAAGAGTGTAGCATTAGTTTCATTCAGATTCTGTTCCTGGTCAAAAATCTCTTTCCATGATTTGGAACCAACTTGATATTCACTATTATTTTGTAGGGCTTTCGGTTTTTTTATTGGGGTGGAAACACAATTGTATAGATCCTCCAAAACATTAAAAAAGTTTTCAATCACTATCTCCTTTTCAGCAGAACATGATTTTATTTCTTTATTAGTGATCCTTTGTGTATTATTCTCCACAGTAGAGTCCTCAATGACAACATTTTTCTCCATATTTTGAGTGTTTGAAATTTGTAGCCAATTTGTGTTTAAAATTGGCTTGCTGTTAACTTGTTTCTCTTTGTGTTGTGGCTCCCCTCTCTCTACCTTGTTCCCCCATAAATCATCTTGTCTTCTTTCATTCCTAGTCTGCATTGTGACACAGAAAGGCCCATATTAGAGAACCTAGTACACCATGCTGGGAATCTGTCATACTCAATATCCACTAGAAAAGAGAAGTCATGTCTCTCAATTAGAAGATTATATGGCCTCGGCGCAGATAAGTCAAGATCCACCAATACTCTAGCATAGTATCCATGTGCTATATCCAAAGTGTGTTTATCAATTAAAATTCGAATACCAACCCCTCGCGCAATTTTAAAAAGTGTTTGTGGCTCCCAATATTCTTGAGTTAATTTCTTAATTCTGATCCATACATGAGCATTGGTTTGCTTTTTTTTCGATGGGTGAAAATCAGGTGTCCAAGAAGAATTCCTCAAAAACCCTGGGTTTAAAGACCAAGATCTAGTGGCCCAAACTTTGTCTCGATCTACTTGTGAATCAAATCTGAGTACGTAAAAACTTTTTTCAATTGGTGTTACTCTGAAACCCCCAATTGGTTGCCATATTTGAATAAGTCGTTCTTGTAGATCCCCCAATTTTTGCATCCCCTGATCTTTGGGAAGTGTGATCTTCGCAATTAAGTTGTTCTTGAAATTCTCAATCCCCTTCTCATATCTATCTTTACTTATTTTAACCGAAACATACTCACCCTTACGCCCTGGCAACGGGAGCGATTATATTGAGATGTTGTTGATGATCGGCTGTTGTTCTTTCAATAGATTGGTAAAAAAAATTCATCCTTCATCCTTACGATTGTTAATAAGATCAACGTTCTTCTCAGGTCAGATTGAATCAAGATTTGGGTTAGGGTTCACAAATTGATTGTAATTACAGAAATGTTTGTTTGTGAAAAATAGCGGGAGCGTTTGTTTAGTTTCTATCTCTAAAAATTCCATACTTTCCAATTATATCGATTTCGCATCACCCGTCTTTAAGAGATGAGAATATAGATAATTAGGCTAATTGTAAAGTTTTATTGTAATGTAACATTATATAACATCCATTTTCATTATAATTACCTCGTGTAACAACCACTACCTAAATTCGCTGTCTGATTGTGCCATTTTCTTTCGTCTTTTATTGTTCTCACAGGTTTCATATTTTCTGCATAAAATTAATGTGACGAACGTATAAAATAATTTAAAATGATGTAAAACTTAACTTAATTACTTACTTTTTCCATTCTTCGACATCTTCATGTGTCTCAAATAGATAAAGAACTACTTGTTCATGTTGCAAACTCGTTAATTTCACTCGTTTGGCCATCACATGACCACCCTCATCGATGAACTCGTCAATGTCATCAACGCTAGTCAAGTCAGACATATATTCTCGAGTATAGATTGATGACTCCACGGTAATTTTTTCCTCTGCAATGTATCGTGTATTCTTGACATAATCTTTGAAAACTTTCATCAATCTTTCAAAGGGATATATCCACCGATATCTAACTGGATCGCAAATAAGTGCCGCATCACATAGGTGTACCAACAAGTGAAAACTTATGTCAAAGAATGATGGGGTAAAGTACTTCTCCAACACACAAATCGCTTCGGTAACCGCCAATTTTACGGCCACTATGTGTTCTCGATTGACTACCTTATCACATAAAAGTGAGAAACAGATGCTAATTTGCATAATAGCCCTCCGCAAATCCTTGTGCTTGGAGAAACAGTGCTTAAACAATAAAGGAACCAATTTCATCATCACATGCCAATCGTGGGACTTACACTTATGTAAATCATGGGTAGCATAATTCACAATCATTTGCAAGTTGGACGAAAAATTAAATGGAACCTTCAAATTATAAATTGTGTCTAAAAGCACCTTCCTTTCCTAACTCGTCAAAGCAAACGCACCAGTGGGAACTATTGTCCTTCCCCTACTATCTTCTTTCAACCATAGTTGTGGCTAAAGTTTCAACGTCTTTTCGTGCATTTTCTCCATCCTTCGAATGACTCCCCCCAAGGCATGTGCCCACAATATGTTCAACGATGTTTTTCTTTGCGTGCATCACATTCAATACATGTCATACTGAGATATTCTTCCAATAAGGCAAGTCAAATAAAATTGACCTCCTATACCATGCATTTCTTGTCTCAGTTTCATTCCCAGTTCGGGTCTTCTTATGCTTGACATTCTTAAATTTAGGATTCTTACCTGGCATATTAGGGCCACAATCAGAAGATTTACTTTTAATTTCTGAACCTGAAGTTTTCTAAGCGGTAGCCTATGTTCAACCCCGCCCAATAAAAATTGGAACCTTTCTCAAATCTGAAACTATGAGCGGGGGTAAAAACCTCCTATGGAAATAGTATACATTTTTTGAGCTAGCGGGGAGACGAAGAGATTCAGTCTCCTCTCCACAAATAGGACACCCCAAATAACCATATACTACACAACCGGATAATGTCCTATAAGATGAAAAATCATGAATTTCCCACTTCAACAAAGCTTTCAGTGTAAACTCTTCTTTTTTAAAAGAGTCAAATGGTTGCATACCCTCTTCCACAACTCATTTAATTCTTCTACCAAAGGATCCAGGTAGACATCGATGTCATCACTTGGTGCCTTTAGCCCAGGTATCAACAAAGACAACATCGAATATTCAAGTCTCATACAATATTAAGGAGGGAGTTTAGTGGGGCTAGGATCACTAGCCATACACTCTAATTGGTGCTTAAATTTCCAAAAGGATTGAAACCATTTGTTAATATTGCCAAATGAATGTTACGTTGTTCTCAAGCAAAATCGGGATACTCATAACTCATCCTCCTCCAAGCTGTAGAATCAATAGGATGACGAATGAGATTATCTCCTACTTCTGCCCTAGCATGCTAGGTCATTACCCCCGCTATCCAGGGTACTGTGAAAAATCGCTTTAATCTAAGCCCAACGGGAAAATATTTCAACACTTTTTGAGGCACTTTTTAGCTTGTGCCTTCCTTGCCAGTAGATTGGACATATCTAGGTTCATCACATATCGGACACCGATCAAAATTTCCACACTCCTTTCGATATAGTATGTAGTCATACACACAAGTATGAATCGATTTATAATTCATTCCCAAACCTTTTAAACTGTTCTACATAACAGGATAGCTATTTGGAAGCGTATTCTCCTTGCGTAGCAAGCCCTTCACCCAATTCAGAATTCCTATCCCGGTATTGCCAGACGAATCGTATTGGGTCTTCAAATTATGCAAACCAACCATGGCATGTAAAGTTATTTGATCTTTCTCATAGCCAGAGTATAACGGTTGGGTCGCCTTATATTTTAAACTTTAGTAGTCATCGTCAAGGTTTATCCTGATATCTTCATGAGCACCTGAACCTTGTACGTCATCAGTGACCTCATTCTCTTCCACTTAATGAACTCCGTACGCATCATCAACTAAATACTAACATATTATGATCTACGTCGTCCCCTTATACATATATCCTACTTATTGAAGGTTGTTGTGAAGGTGGCTCGCGGACAAAAGGAACTTTCGATTCCCCGTGAAAACTCCAAAATCGATAACTATCTTGCATACCCCATCTTAACAAATGTAGTTCAACTATTTTCCACTCAAACACCTTACCAT
The DNA here is from genome assembly GCA_949130495.1 of Sambucus nigra. NCBI lineage: Eukaryota > Viridiplantae > Streptophyta > Magnoliopsida > Dipsacales > Adoxaceae > Sambucus > Sambucus nigra. Next base: position 184,826,986 of record OX422210.1, read on the forward strand.
TCTCACACCTAGCACACGGACACGAAAACTCTTCATCATTATGACATCTCTTCGCGTATTTTACAAATTCATTAGCACCTTTGCGAAACACATTCCCTAATCTATTTGTCTCACGCATCCACTCCTTGTATTTAGGATAGCCCATCACAACTACTCCAAACAATCGCCAATTATAGGTAAGAAGAGTATATTCGTGAATTAGTATAAACAAAAGTGTGAATATTTAGTTCCTATTAGTATAAACAATCACCTATTACTTGTTGTATAAAATTTATAGTATGTTTCATTTAATTATGTCTTATTTATATTCGATTTTTAAATTTTAAATTCAAATTCAATTTATAATATTAATTCCTGTTTCCTGCATCTCCTTTAAAGGGTGAGTGGTCCTATCCCATTCAAGATCGCATATTTCTGTAATATACTTAATAGCTTATGCACATTGTTCCAATTTGAGGAAAATTCGACAGCATATCCCCATTGTTCTCCAAGTACACGACGTTGATTCGCAAGTGTGAGTGTTATTTCAAATGATAATTGAAATAACACTTAACATCGCATCATCTAGTATATACCCAGAGAACATTAAGATACGGCTGTAGAACTTCCTCCAAAAGTAACAAGTTTAAGCCACTAATAATACTATTATACCGAAATTATGTAGTCCCAAACTGTCCAAATGGGACAATTCGAAAGCTCTCATTACAGGGATAATGACTCTCGAACGGGTCTAAGAGCTATTAAATGCGTATGCATAAGAACTAGAAGGCTAGTATCTATGCATACTATGTGTAATTTCAAGTATGTTTCATTTAATTATCATAAATCCGTGGTCGTGTCACTCTCGAACGGGTCGTGTCACAAAGTAATTTTAGAAAAAAATTAAAAACTCCCCATCCCCCCATTTTGACAATAATCCAGTGGTCGTGCCACTTCCAAAATTAACCAACCCAATAAATTAAGACTATAATTATTTAAGGATTTATTAGTGTGAATTAAATTAAGGATTTAAAAAAAAATTAAACAATCAACTTCCATATCCAACCACATTCGTCCATTATAATCCAACAACAACAACAAACCAACAAATGTGTATCCCGTTCTCCTTCTAATTCATCTACTTAATTAACTCAACATTAACAATTTCTAACCAATTATAAGTATCAATGATGTATTGTAGCCACGAAGCATGAAATGTTGATTTTTTTAAAATAAAAACTAGTTCCTAATTTAGAAAACACCCTAAAAATTAACATCGGAGTCATATACAATAAAAAAATAAACCCTTTAAGATACGAAATAAATCTCACAAGACATGAAATTTCATTTAAACCTATAAATACAAAATTATTCTTAAATATTACCAAAATGTTATGTCATACATAAGTAGCATACCATGGGTGTGTTGTAACAATAATGTTAAGTTGGTTTTATTCCAACCCCTTAATTTTATCCAACCCCCCCACACCACACCCCCAGACCCCTCTGCCCCCCCCCCCCCCCCCCACACACACACACGCCACACACACATATACAAAGGAAAGAGAGAGAGAAAAAAACTAACCTAAAATCGTAGAGAGAGAGAGCAGTCGCTTAGAGAGAGAAAAACGGAGGGAAAAAATAAGGGGGAAGGATTGTTTTTATTGACAAGGTTGTCGCGGACCTGTCACACTCTTTAACCGTGACAACTTTATAAGATTGTCACGTTCAATAACCGTTACAAGCCTTTGTCACGGACTTGACCGTGACAAAAAACACACGTTTTTCTGTCACGATCGTGACAAGTCTGGCTGGCTGAAAGGTGACAATTTGGCCTTTTGTTGTAGTGAGCGTCAAAGAATCCATTTGCGCGCGAGGAGGCACATTTAGTTGATGATACATCCAGATACACTAGTGGCACTAGAGTGTCAAGCGCTAGAGAAAAAGTGCATGCGAGGGTTAATGCAATTGACAACTCAAAAGAGCGTGAAGAGGATCGAGAAGAAGTGAGACCACCTAGACTATCTAGGCAACTGCAGGACAGAATGACGCCACGGATTGACCCAATTGAACACCAAGTCCAACAACAGAGTGGGCTAAGTTGATTCTCTGCGAGAAAGCTTAAAGAAAATTGGAAGAAGAGGCAATATGTGAACGAATCCCCCAGAAGTTCAAGAGGGTCGTGTTTCCAAATGGAAAAATCATTTATAAGTTACAAAGGTGTGAGTGGGAAAATGAAGGTTTGGACGATGAAGCTGACCCGGTTTATAAATGTTTTTGGTAGATAATCAAGGGCACTGTATAGTGATTGATAACTCAAATGTTCAAGAGTTTGTAGAGGACGTGGAGGATGACCAAAATGCATGTTAATAGACCAAGGCCCCAGATTCAAGAGCTAGAGCAGGTTGACCTTGCCAGAAAGGATGATGATCATAGGACAATTATTGTCTCAAAAGATTTGAACACGAAAACAAAGAGGGCTTTGATCGAGTTGATCCGAGAATTCAAAGATGTCTCCTATGGAAGTACATCGAGATGCCTTGTATTAACAAGGATGTCACAAGTTTAACGTGATGCCATCAGCTATCCCAATCAAATAGGCCACTCGAACGTACAAAGTTGAGATCGATGTGATAATTGAGGAAAAAGTCTAGAGGCTGCTCACGGAAGGTTTCCTTGTCCCAGTTCATTATCCTATTTGCTTGTCCAACATTGTGCCCGTGGAAAAGAAGGTCAAGAACCAAATCAGGATTTGTGTGGATTTTAGGAAATTTGAATCGGGATTACCCAAAAGACGAGTTCCCACTAGCATCCATAGATAACTTGATAGATGCAACTGCCAGTCATAAGATGTACAGTTTTATGGATGGCTATGTGGGTTATAACTAGATTAAAATGGATCCAAATGATGCGAAAAAGACTGTCGTTCGTACTCCATTTGGTAACTTTATGTATACAATTATGCCTTTTGGACTAAAGAATGCAGGTGCTACCTATCAATGGACTATGATGGAAATATTCTATGATATTTTTCATGATATTGTTGATTTCTATGTTAACGGTCTGATTATAAAGTCCAAGAAGGAGACCGTTCACTTGGCAGACTTAAGGAGGTTGTTCACGAGGTGTACGAAGTACAGGTTGAAGATGAACCCTCCCAAATGTGCTTTTAGGGTGACCAGTGGAAAATTCTTGGGGTTTATGGTGAAAAGGTAAGGCGTCCCGATGGACCTGGACAACCAGAAGGCCATTCTCAACATGTCGTGTCCAACAAGAGGAAAGGAGCTGAAGAGTTTTCTGGGAATTGTTTCTTATCTCAGAATATTTGTGCCCGGGCTTGCTGAGATCACTCACCCCCTAATGGACTTGTTACGTAAGGGAGCCAAGTTTTTTTTGGAGAAACCTCACTAGGAAGCTTTGGACACACTAAGAAGCTCCTCACATCACCACATACCATGATTCCTCCTAAGGCAGGTATGTCGTTACAACTTTATCTCACCTCCATATCTAGATCTATTGGTGCATTTCTAGCATAAGAGGTTGATGGAATAGAAAATCATGTTTATATTTTGAGTCATTATATTCATGAGCCTGAGGCCAGATACACTAGTATTGAAAGGCATTGTTTAGCCCCCGTATTTGTTGCTCAAAAGTTTAGGCACTATATGTTATCCTTCATAATTTACATTATAACACGATGTGATCCTATTAAATTTTTGCCAGCTCGAACTGTACTAATAGGCAGGGCTGCTAAATGGTTCCTTATACTCTCAAAGTATAACCTAAAATGTTTAGCCCCTCGAGCTATCAATAGTCAAACTTATGTGGATTTGTTGGTAATCTTTCCCTCTGGTTTATTCGAGCCACCACGCGAAGAACTTCCAGCCCATGATCTTCAAGCCAATTATTTGGAAATCATCTTAGAAGAATGGATCATGGAATTTGATGCTTCATCGTCCCAAGGAAAAGGAGGCTTGGGGTTTATTCCGAGCAAGGGAAGAGAGGAAGTTTGTTTGTCCTTCAAGATAGATTTATGTTGTTCCTATAATAAAACTGAGTATGAAGCATTGGTTCTTGGTCTATTGGAAGCTTTGTGAAGGGGCATCTAGCTACTCACCATCAAGGGTGATTATAACCTAGTGGTGAAGCAAGTAAATAGGGAATACACTCTGAAGCACATGAGTGGGACGATCGTTCAAAAGATTACCATCAAAGGTGACTCGACGATCATTTAAATTACCAAAAGGACAGCTCCATCCATCATAACATAAATGTTACCCATAGATGATAGAAATGATTGGAGAGGGAAAATAAGAAAGCAGCATGATTCAAGAGAGGGACCATTTAAGTTTGGTGGAATTGGACCATTACGTTTCTACTGATGTAAACTTATACTACAAAAATACAGGAGGTTGGTTATCAACGTGTGTCGATCCATAGGAAGATATGAAAAGGTCAAAAGAAGCCCACTTGGATAGGTGCGAGACCATTGAAATTCCGTTATACCAAAATATCCAAAGAGCGAGCTACTTTTTTATAACAAGGAAGTAAGAGGCGGCGACAGTTCAAATGGGTTATGGTAAATGTCAACTACATTACCAGCCTGTCGAATGTAATTTTGTTGAGCAGCCAACTGATTGGAGACAACCATACTGATATGTTGGAAGAGGGGGTGACTCCGGTAGGCAAACACGATGCCACCAAGCTGAAGTGCGGGATTCCAAGATACTACATTCAAAATGACCAATTGTATCGAAGGGGGTACTTCAACAGGCCCCTGAGGTGCATATGGTTGGAGGAATCTGAAGAGGTTTAGAAGTAAGACCATGAGCCAAGTCACATAAGGGGAGCAAAGTTATATAAATAATGACCCTGGAGTATTATTGTCCAATTATAGAGAAAGATTCTATCGAGTTCTTTTGAAAATGCAGAGCCTGTTAACTCCATAGATTTATGATCCATACGCCCTCGGTTGACCTATATTATCTCTCAACCCCATTTCCTTTTCACACTTGGGCTTTTGACCTTATAGGGACCATAAATCCTCTTTCTAAGAGCAAGATCTGGATATTGGTTGTCATGGAGTGCTTTATCAAGTGCGCGAAAGCAATACCTCTGAAGAGGGCTACAGTAGGCATGGTTATGTGGTTCATGAAGGAATATATTATCTTTTGATTTGGCATCCTTGTAATACCCCGTATTTTTATGACTTTTAAATTTGGGGATTTATTAAATTTAATTTGAGATATTAATTTAATATTAATCCGAAAATTATTTTAAATATTTACTAGCGTGATAAGAGTTAGTAATTATTGGGATTTTGTTGAATATTACTTAATGGATAAAGTAATGTGTATAATCTAATTTATTAAAATTATCACGAGTATATAATTTGATAATTGTGGAAATTAAATCGAGACGCGCCTGTGTCGTGTCGGAACTAAATTAGTATTATTAAAAGTGAATAAATTATAAGTCGTTCGTATGGTCATTTCGAGTGCGCCAATGGGTTCGAAAGGGTTGAGATAGTCAAAATAATGTACCCGAGGGCGTAGTTTGGGTCTCGAGGCATTTTTAGGCCTAATTAACATCCCGGGAGGGCGTTTTGGACATTTCGTATTTTTGGGCAATTAAACCCACGAATTTCCCAAGGTTACATCAACTTTTAGGAGTTGTCATCTAGGGTTAACAAAAGCAAAACCAAAAAACGGCCATTGTAGAAGAAGTGGGAAAGCTTTCCAAGGAGTTCAAAGCCAAAAACTCCATCGTTTGCACCGCCACCACCGCCAAATCGTAGATCGCGTGATGGGGAACACAACCACACCACTTTCTTCCACAAATCAGAAATTAAATTTCCAAGCAAATATCTATCTTGCTTTATTTTGAGTTAATGTCTCAATTATGTTAGTCTAGGGTTGTTTAGAACTTGTTTCAAGAAAGAAAGTGTAGTTTGGAGACTAGAATTCATATGTTGTAGAAGAAGTAATCATATTCTGGACATTTAATTCGTATGAAGAGGATACACCACGAAATTTCATGGATTTAGAAGTAGAAAATCCGGAAAAAAATTGGAAGAACTAAAATTTAAAGAAAAGATTAGGGTTCTTGAAGTCTATGTAGATTTTACCCCTTTAAATTGTTATGCTGGATGAAAACTCACATATTTTATGTAGAAAATCATATGTTTGGGTATATAGTGCTTGTAGTATCATTTGTTGGGAGTTTGGGAATCATATCTGGAGATTTGGTTGAGGTTGGAGATGGATTTCCGTAACTGGGTTAATGCAGTTTTCACCATAACTGCTTGATCGATCGATCGACCCAAGAATATCGATCGATCGATGATCGATAGATCGACCCACTTCCATCGATCGATCGACCCCTTCTGGAAAACTCCATATTCCTCTTATTATGGTTTATTCCGATTAAAATGCGTAGTAACCCTTGAGTATTATTATTAGAACATTTTGGGATATAACCAAGACCAGTAAGGTTTTTGTAAACCCCAATAAGTGAGAATTTAATGTAAGATGAAATTAAGGGTTAACGGGGAGTGATTTACACATATGTAATTATGCGAACGTTTAAATAAAAGATTTAGACTCGTTAGGAAGTTAGACTAGAAAGTAAGTGAGAGTACCTACTGAAATTATACTTAGGTAGATAGAATACTTCGAGAGATATGAAGTAAGTATGGAATAACCTATAAATGAAAAAAAAAAAAGACGAGTCCGTTATACGGAATAAACGAGTAGAATGTATTAAGAACGGATAATTATAATTATGGGTTATGGGTGCACCTAATTGAGAAATGTGAATAGTGATATATATATATATATATATGACTGTGTGATTGTGCATATATTATATATACGTGTAAAAATTGTACCTGAGCTACTTGCTATCACGGGGGGTTTTCGCGTCGGGACAGTCTTATCTCGATTGGGCCTTTACGGGGGATAACGACTTGTACCCTAGAACATAGGATTCCTTGGTACAAATATCTGATTGATAGTCAGACGGTCCTAAGAGACGTGAAGGTATGTGTTGACCTCTTAGTGACTTGGAACTATGATTCGCCTCCATTTATTTATGTTTTGTGTTAATACAGTTCGAGAGTGATTCCAAACTAGTATTTCCCTTAGTACGAGTGATACGGGGACTTGATAGCAGAGTATGCCAGCACCACAAAGCTTATGTGGGGTGCCGATAGTATATATTTATTATATGAGTGGCTAATATAGATATGTATACATAAGTATGGGAACGTTCTACTGTGCATAAAGGTAGTTAAGTAATGAATAAATACTTCGATTTTATTATTAAGTGCTTGAGAATTTTGTGACAACACTGGATTATTTTTAAAATGAAATGAGATAGATGTGAGAACTTTAATTTCAGAAATTAATTATCCTAGCCATAGTAATTGTCGGCATGAAACCTTATGGGAAAGTTAAGTTAAAATAAACTTTTGGGGTTAATAGTGCGGTAGGCGTGCACACTAGATGAGAGGTTAGAATTTCTCTAGAGAGTGTCGCATACTAACATGGTTGTTACATTAGTCGGTAAGCATTTTAAATACTTGCTAAACTAAATTTAAACTGTTTTACAATCGAGCTCTGACCCGTTTCCTGTTATCTCTTCTCTCTTGTATATATATGTATATATTACAGGTACCCAGCCACAGGGGGTGTCATGCTTAGGTTCTTTGGACTGGACGTGCTGCAGCTTATGTGGGAGTTGCAGGCCATTTGCTTAGACGACCTCGTTATTGATTTCACTCTTATTTCAGTTCTAATTAGTTGGGCATGTGTCGACCGTTTCCTTATTCCGTTGAATTTGTCAGAGATTATGTTCATTTATCTTTAGTATTTTTACTCTTTGGGATTTGATTACTGTCAGGATGGTTTTCCTTTGTAGTTTTAAAGTTGGTCTTGATTTATCTGAATGGTTAAATTCATGGATGTTTATTTCCAGTCTTAATAATTGTGTGATTCTTAAACTGTTACTTATTAAAGGTTTTCATAATTGGATTTAATAAAATGGAAATAATGTTTGAAATGGTTTTGACACTTAGCTTAATTATTTAGGGTGTTTAAATTGGAAAGTTTATTTTGTGACAGTGATGTTAAGAATGAACCAACCGTTCACCTTGATTATAATTTAATAAAGGACTAATCACCCGGTTAATTAGGCGGGGTGTTACAGGTGGTATCAGAGCATCAGGTTCTAGTGTCCTTTAGGATTTATACGGCTTATTTCGCTTCCAGCTTAGCGTTCTTAATATAGAGACCTATTTTTAGGATTGTTGTGTTCTTTTATTTACACTTACGTCTTCAGCTATTCGAGATTTGATAATAATTGTAGACTAATAAACTTCCTTCTCGTTTCAGATGCCTCCGAGACGTGCACCCCGAGACAGATATATCCAGGCCGAGCAGCCAGCAGCTCCGGCTCAGGGGATGATGAACGCAACCGAGGTAGCCGCTATTATTGCTCGGGTGATGAATGTCCCATTAGCGGTAGTGCAGCAGGCTCCACCCTAGATTCAGGCAGTGGCGCCAGTACCAGCACAGCTTCCATCTTCATGGGAGCGGTTTAGGGATGCCTTTCAGAAGGTGCATCCCCCGGAGTTCTCGGGTAGTTCAAATATCATAGTCGCCAGCCAATGGAAGAAAGATATCGAGAGGCATCTGCGCATGTATGAGTGCACGGACGTACAACGACAGTTGTTGACTTCCTTTAAGCTAGTGGGGGCCGCTTTGCAGTGGTGGGAGTCCACCACCACCTTGGAGGAGAGGGACATCATCACGATTCAGTCGTTATGGGCGCGGTTTGACCGCAAATACTTCCCATCCGCCGTGCAGACTAAGATGAAGCGAAAGTTACTGAATCTGAAACAAGAGAATATGACTGTTACCGAGTACGAGGAGGAGTTTACTAGACTTCTCACTATAGTGCCAGATGAGGCACCCACAGAGGGGAAGAAGATACTGTTGTTTGTGGATGGATTGGCCAGGAGGATCCGCCAGTATCTCATAGGTAATATATCACTGAGTACCTACATGGATGTACTCAACGTTGCATTGTAACACTATCAGGATCACCGCTTCCATCTGCAGGGAAGCAAACGAGCAGGAGAGTCCAGCCAGCAGGGCAGGACATGGGGCAGTAGTACTGGTGGGGCATCAGCAGCCCAGGGGCAGACTCGTCACAGTGAGTAGAGTTCCCACCAGAGACCCTGCCAAGCGATTTCGATCAGGTGACTCCAGACAGGGATTTGGGGGATTTAGGTAGTCCAGCAAGGCCAGTCTAATCAGCAGGGCCAACACCGTCAGCAGCAGGGCCATCAGGGCCAACAACGTTTTCAGTAGGGCCAGCAGGGCTAGTGGCGGGGTGGTAACGGCCAACAGGTCCGTGGTCAGCAGGGACAGAAGGGAGGTAACTTTAGGGGCCGATGTTTCGAATGTGGTAAGAATGACCATAGGCGCCAGAATTGTCCAGAGGGAGATAGGGCCCCATAGCAGCAGGGTGCCCGTAATGAGCCACAGAGGCCACTCTTTTCAGTCGCCCCCCAGTGCCAGCTCAGGTACCAGCCCTACCAGCCATCCCAGCAGCTCCAGTACAGCAGGGGCAGTTGTAGTACGAACGTGTCTAGTAGCAGCAGCAGCAGCAGCAGCAGCAGAAGTAGTAGTAGTAGTAGTAGTAGTAGTAGTAGTAGTAGTAGTAGTAGTAGTAGTAGTAGTAGTAGTAGTAGGTGGTGGTGGTGGTGGTGGTAGTAGGTGGTGGTGGTAGTAGGCCATGGCTTGGATGGTGGACTTCTTCTCTCTCTCATGGGCCTCCTTGGCCTGAGCCATGGCCTCATAAAAATTCTGGAAGGCCTCAGTCAATTCATCGTTTAATCTGGTCTAGTCAGCGCGACCATCCAAAAGACTAGTAAACTCTATCACAAACTACAAAGAAAGAAAAAAAGTAACTGTTAAAGGATCTGACAAGTTGCAATCAAGAAAATCAAATACAACAAACAAAGAGAAGACTCTCACTAGGGATAGAGTTTGGGAAGCTCGCAGGAAAGATGGTCAGGTCCCAACATCCTCACTTGCTCGCGATCGCCTGCGAGCACTGCCCCCCTCAGCAAGCCCAAGGCAAGGGATAGGTTATGGACCACAAATTGGTCCTGAGAGATGTTTGGGAGAGAGGATGGGACATTGTACTTCTTCAGATGAGGTGCCAAGAGGGATTTCTTCTTCTCCTCCTTATTTTCCTCCTCTTTCTTGTTCCTTTCATTTTCCTCTACCTTTTTCTTCTCCTTAGAGGATTCGCCCTCGGCCTTCTTCTGGGACTTGGCCCGGGCATCAAGAAGGACCGCATCATCATCAGCATCCTCAATCATAAGAATCTTTTATGGGTGGGAGCCATTAAATCCTCTTTTTCCGGTTGGATGGACCCACCATCTAGTGGCTTAAAAGATGAAGAAGTCTCCTCGTCAAGAAAAGGGAGATCAAGTATATAGTCTACCGGGCGAGCAATAAAGCTGTCGGTAGTATTGGTATATTCGAGAAGAAAAATTCCCGACCTGGGGTGTTCGCCGCCAGGAAGGTACTCTCTCACCCTCCAAGCCTTTAGCAGATCGGCAACATTGATATCTTAGAGGGAAGGCTCCTTGTTTTTCTTGCGATTTGTTCAAAGACAAAAGAAAAGAACGATTGGCAACATCAAAAGCGAAATGTAAGCGATTAGAGGAACAAGTGTTAACCTATATGATCATCCCCCTAGTCAGGCACAGAAACCCTGTGAGCAGTGGCCATGATCACAATATCCTTTGCTGGAATCAGGGAGGTTTACAACCAGCACCATTTTGGCCTTCCTCGCCTTCAAGTAAAGAAGGCCATTAGCGGTATGAGATCATATATAATAATATTTGATTTTCGGGATGCCCAGGTTGGTCCTATAAAGCTCATTTATGTGATTAACCCCGTTTATTACTTGCCAAGTATTGGGAGCACACTGAGCAAGGACCATCTCAGATAAATCAAAAAACTCTAAAAACAGAGGATTGGGGGGAAAGATCTATCCCCCTTAGACCACAGGTAGGGTATGAATCCAGTGTCCCCCATCAACGTCTATGACATCTTTGGGCATGGGGGCACACTCGATTGAGACCCACAAATGAATGAAATAGGTCTTCCTAAACTCGACAACATTTTTACCATGAACGGTGCTCGACATTTTCAGAAGAATTAATTACTACTACTGAAGCCAAACAGAAGAAAGCTACGAAAAAACAGATGAGGATGGAAACTTACAAAGATGAAGAATGCGAATGAACAAGATCTGGAGTTTTTAATAGCAAAAGGTTGGAAACGAAAGTGACGGTTTAGTGTAGAAGCAACTTAGTTTCAAAGGTCATGCACAATCATAAGGTTCAGTCCCTAAGGGGATTTTGGCGCTTCATTATTTTGTTGAACGAGCGTACCCTTGCAACTTTAACATAATCACAAGTCTGACCTACCGATTCAAATTCATGAGAATGGATCAAGAACATTGGGCCCATCGCATTGATAAAATCCACTGGCTCAACGGCCTTAGCTTAGGAATTTTAGGGGCAATTGTGGGGACCTAAATATAACTTAGGCCTAATTCAAGACCGGTCGATCAGGTTCACTAGCATGAGGGGCACATCTGACTCATCCTATTAGCAGCAATGGATTATTAACATCACTTATCACGTGGATAATTACGCATATATCTACGATCATTATCAGCTCACGTTGGTTACCCAAAATCTCAAACGAGATATTCAGGGAGTCACCACGCACGTTTATCTCAAGTCATGGGAGTTCCTTGGCTGGTGGTTCAACCATTGCAGTTTTACATACCTATAAATCCAGCCCACACCCCAGGACCAATGGGGATGTAAATTCGAAACGTTGAGAGCACTCGATAAAATGCATTAACCTCTCTGTGAATGTAGGCAATTTGTCGAACCACGTATATTCCTTTGTTATGTGACTGGCATCTTTCATTCTTTAATTGCTTTCTAGAATCATTTTAATGGTGATTAATTTGCACTCATAGGAAACATATTCTTTAGGGTTAATTTTACTACACCCATGATTTCATTTCAACATCCATATTTTTATTTTCTCAACTTAAACCACTCAACATTTAAAAATGCATCACTTCACCCCCTAAATGTGACGGTGTTAACCCTAATAGTGATTTTCTTTTTCTTTTGAATCTTTTACCTTTTTGTGATCAGTTTTCTATAGTTTGTAGAATTTTCAATTTTTTGACATTTTCGATTTATGAAGTTCATTCAAGATAAATAAATTTAAAAACTATTAATGTTTATGAAATTTCTAATTTATATCTTTATTGTGATTGAAATTTTTGAATATTTGGTAGAGGTTTAATTTATTTAAATAATTTGTCAACTTTGGAATTTATATATATTCCAAATAATTGAATATATATATTTTGTAATGATTCTGATGAATTTTGTTGGATTTATTTCTGTTGAGGTCTAATTTGGTGCAAACAAGATTATTTCATCTTTAAATTTTTTTTTTGATAATTTTTAATTGTGTTCTCAAATTTTCTTTGGAAATTTTCAATGTTTTTTCAATCTTTTAAAGATTTTAAATGTTTTTCTATAATTTATAGATTTTTGATTTTTTTTTTATATAATTTACATTTTATCTAATGATTTTTTAGTATTTTGAAAAGAAAAAAAAAATCTATAATTTTCAGATTTTCTGTTTTTTTTTTGTATTTTCCATATTTTTAAATGATTTTTCTGTAATTTAAAGAGTTTTTAAATATTTTTTCTGTAATCTAAGTATTTCTCAGCATTTTCCTAACTTTTTAATGCTTTCTATAATTTTTAGATTTTCTAAATGTTTTTAGTATTTTCCAGATTTTTTAAATGTTTATCAATAATTTAATTTTTTTATTTTTATTTTCACATCTTAAAGATGTTTATCAGATTTTTTAAATATTTTTTCAGTAATTTTCTTATTTTCTAATTGTTTTATCAAATTTAAAATTTATGAAAATTTAAATTGGCCCTTTATTTTGGTTTGGACAAAAATATCATCATGTGCTATACATATGACCCTTGAGTAAAGTGATGTGTTTTTAAAAGTTGAGTGCTGTAAGTCTAAAGAATGAAACTATGTGTAGTGAAGTGTAAATGGGATCCAAGTGTAATTAACCCTATTTTTTAGATTTGAATTTCTTAGCTCAAATTTGTATTTTTTACATTTTAAATCTTATCCAAATCATTCGAAGCTAAGAGGTGATGAATAACCTTTTTTTTTTTTTTGAAACCCAACTAAATACAAAAATTGAGACATTCATTTACACATAAAGCAAACATATTTTTCGAATTTGAATTTCAGACTTCAAGTGAAGAAAAAAAATAATTCAGATAATGACAATTGAAAAAAACGTTCCTTTAAATTCGATACAATCTTATAATTTTGTATTGAATAAATAGGATTCACTTTCATCCGAATTAAATGGGATTTGTTGAAGATAATAACTAATCGGGTGTGAAGTAGTTGAACGCCCTAAATGTCACGGAAAAACAACTCATCTTCATCAGCATTCAGCAGTCGGTTGTGTAGTGTAGTGTACTGAATTTAATTCATTATTGGATGGAAGCTCTTTAATTCTCAGTCACTATTCCAACAGTCAGCTTACTTTTTCTCATAACATGTGCCTTATGTCACAAGTTATTATTTTCCTACTTTTATTCATTTAATTCTTCTTGTCATCTCTCTTTCCTCAACCCTCAAACTTAACGCACAAATTGATCTTTTCTATCACACACACACACACACACATATATATATATATATATATATATATATATATATAGAGAGAGAGAGAGAGAGAGAGAGAGAGAGAGCGAGAGAGAGAAGAAAGGGGTTTCATTGAGCAGTTGGTTATAGAAGAAAGGGGAAGGGAGCAATGGAGCAAATAAATGGGATGAAAACTGAAAAAACAATGAAAGACGATAAAGAAAAAGGAAGGAAATGTGAGCAAAATAGTGACGAAAGCAATGAGATGGAGATGAACAAAGTTCTTCTTATGAGAGTCATTGTTGAAAAGCAAGATCCCACTTCCAAGGTTCTTTCTCTCTCTTGTCTACTGCACAAAGTTCTTGTTTTGAGAAGTTTACGACAGTGATTGTATGTACAATTGTTAATAGGCTATTAACTGAGGCAGGCTGCCCCCATATATAATCATTACTTCGGTTCTAGTGAAGCTTCAGTAATAAACCATCACGACTTTTCTCATAACTTCAACTCATTTCGAACTTACACATACTACTTCATTTGAATATGTCACGTATACTGCATTGTTCTATAAGAGTGAATAGATACATTTACCATGATGTTTTAATGCAACCACCATGAAATATTTGGTTAACTTTCTAAAAGCAAACTGCTACCAAGTTCAAAGGTTAACAAGATAGTTAATAAGATGGAAAACAATAATAGGTTTGAATTGATTTGCAGGAAGTAGACGATCTAATGATCAGAAGGTTTCTTCGTGCACGAGATCGAGACATAGAGAAAGCTTCTGCTATGTTTCTGAAATACCTGAAATGGAGACGGGAATTTATTCCGAGTGGGTCCATTTCTGCAACAGAGACCCCAAACGAAGTAGCACAGAATAAGATGTTTATGCAAGGGTCAGATAAAAAAGGACGCCCCATAACAGTTGTATTTGGCGGTAGACATTACCACAACAAAAAAGGAGGTCTAGACGAGTTCAAGCGTACGTTCTCCCCCAATAAAGCCGTTCTAAGAATTGATAGCTTAGACAACATTCTTCTCTTTTTAACTTACATTCTTGGAAATTTTATCTAGCTATGTGCTTATGAGTCACCCCTTTAATTACAGGTTTTGTAGTCTTTGCTCTGGACAAATTATGTGCAAGGTACGATTTTCATCACAAGGTCTCTTTGTCTCTATCTATATATATGTGTGGGTGTGTGGGTGTGGGTGTGGGTGTCTCTCTCTCACACACAGAGGGAAGCTCGCGCGCACACATTTAAGTGACTCCACGTGGAAACTGAGGCAAGTAGCATCATTGTTGTAGATACAACTAAAAAATTTTAACAGCACACACCGACTCCACATGACATGAAGTTAATGGGTTTGGGTTTAGATTTAACGATTTAGGTCATTCAAGGACTGGCCCGCTACACACGATTACACGTGTGACCTGGACCCACAGCTTACACAGCACGAATTTGCAAAAAATGACAAATGCACTATTTAGGCGCAACACAAACCCCACATGAAAAGAAACTGACCATAATAAACAATTATAAAAAGCTCAGGTATGTGCGAAGTCGATCTTAACACGACACAACTTCGGCATGATTTAGACATGACATTACTCGTCTTATTGCTAGTCTAGCTACAAACAAGATAATAATCCTACCACCTTGGTGTAACAGGATGCCAACAGGACAGGAGAAGTTTGTTGTCATTGGAGATCTTGAAGGATGGGGGTATTCAAATAGTGATATCCGCGCATACCTTGGGGCTCTATCCATTTTGCAGGTTTGATATGTTCTGCATTAGTCGTATTTCTTTTTTGTTATCATAAGGATATCAACAACAGCTGAAACCTCTCAAATCTCAACTCCATTACTCCTATACATATAGTACTTTGATATCGATGATAACTGAGTTAAATGTAACTCAACCTTTTGATGTTAATGGCAGGACTACTACCCAGAAAGACTCGGAAAATTGTTTATTGTCCATGTACCTTACATATTTATGACAGTGTGGAAGATTGTGTATCCCTTTATTGATAACAATACGAAAAAGAAGGTAAGGGTTCTGAAATCTATATAACATGGCAGCTTAGACCAGTTCCAATGCTAAAATGTGGATTGGAAGATTGTGAATTGGCACATTGGATTCATACACAATGTGCGAAAAAAAATCTCCAATGCAACCCTTTAAAGTAAATGTGAAATGATGGGGCAAAATGAGTATTCCCAATGTAAAGAAACCCTCTAAATGAAGAGGGTCCTTTCCACAATGTGAAACTAATGCCATGTAGGATCTATAAACATTCAACTTAAAATTTCTTTTCTGATGCAATTATGAACGTTTCTCTTTCATTCCAGTTAGGATAGGAGTTATGTTATACACAATTGCATTCCATCTTTAAATTAATTTTTTGGCCACATAAGATTCATATCATCTCATTACACATCTACAAAAGAAAAATATAGACATTAGAGATGCTCGAGTTGCATCTCTCCAACATATAAGCATCACTAGAGAATTGTATCCTATGTTGTACCAAAAAAATCTCAGACAAAGAAGTTAAAAAACAATTTGCAATATAATTGTCTATAAGGGATTTGGATCCAATGTGGCTTGATTTTGTCATGTTCATTGTTGTGTTGATAAAAGGAGGAATATTCCTTTTCAAATCTACTATTTTGCTGACTGGGCTTACAAGATAGCCCCTTATGAGGACCTCTACATGCTGAGAATCACCCTCACAATGTTTAAAACTTTTGCCCAATTTTCCCCAATTACACATCTTGACATTTTCTTGGGGGTGCGGGGGGTGTATCAATATCTATGGAACCTACGTGACACCTTATCTTATTTTTCAATTCATAATTGCATTGGAGATGCTGTAAATGTCAAGATGTGTCCACAAAAATCGTGGGCTGAAGTTCCCAATGATCATTTACTTCAAATATAACTGTCAGGTGTGTTGCACCTCACCCCCCCACCCCACCCCACGGGGCAATAATGATTACCACGTGTCACTTTCGTTGGCCTTTTGAATATAATTGATAATTAATAACAAATTAAACTGTACAAATTATGAAATAAACCCGCTAACTCCGATACAAACCCTGACTATATATAGAAAAACTAAAATATACGAAATAATCCTTAAATATTACAAATTCAACTTTGATTTTTTTTTTTAAACAATAAGTAACGATGCCAGTGCAGTAGGCACAATGTAAAGGGTGTGTCCTAGGCAGGGATATATTTGCTAGTTATTCTATATTCAAGCTATCCTGCTACAGTTAGTAATATATGATGCTCATGCGCACATGCATAGCTTACAACTGTAAACATATGTTGACACACATTTGTGATGACAAAACATCATATAATTGCTAACTAACCTTGTATTTGTGTTGGCCTCACAGATCATGTTTGTAGAAAATAAGCAATTGAGATCAACTCTGCTTGAAGATATTGATGAGAGCCAGCTTCCAGAGATTTATGGAGGCACACTGCCATTAGTTCCTATTCAAGAAAGTTAATTAGCCGACGCATATTTAGAAGCACTTATATGTTTCATCTCAATTTGTCACTATTCTTAGACAAACTGAGTCTATGTACATGCATCAGAAATGAGTATGTTCTTAAGCCTACCTGAAAAATTATGTTCCTGTTACACCTCAGGAGGCATGATTTATTTCAGTATGGTTGTTCTGTGTAAACCATGCACATGAACTTTTGAATATCAAAGTTTCAATTATTCTTATCAGGAAGTTGTAATATAAGACACTCATTAAATCAATCAATTGAACAGTGTCGAATTGTGCCAGAAGATGAAGGCGTTGGACTTGGACCGGATTTGCAACTGCCCCACTATCAAGGGTTATTTTGGAACAGTGGAAAATGATATTGGCAGCACACCCCCCTCCCGAATCCTAAGCACACCAAAAGAAAAGGATTGGGTGCCATGGAAAACCAAAAAATTAAGAGAACACCTCACCAAGCCGCTCATCTATTTCTTTCCGCGTATCTTTTTAACTTCACATAACAATGAATTATTTTTTCAATCTTCTTCCAACTTTGTAATCAAATGCACCCTAACACTTTCCGTTTTCTATGGAATCCCAATTTTTGGGAAGTAAGAAATGTTTTCATAGAAATTGAAAAAAAAAAAAGATGGAGCGCTTGTTACATTTAAGACCGTCTTCATAGAATATATTTGCAATCAAGCACCACAAAAGATTCAAATGAGTACAATACAAAATTTTCATACAAAAAATGTAACACCAATCAAAGGGTACACATGTGGTTGTCTCATAAAAAAGCAACAATTGTGTGTTTCTAATTTTGCGATCGAACATATGCCCATATTAAAGATGGAGCGGTTGTTACATTTAAGACTGCCTTCATAGTATATATTTGCAATCAAGCACCACAAAAGCTTAAAATGAATACAATACAAAATTTTCATAGAAAAATGTAACACCAATCAAAGGGTGTACGTGTGGTTGTCTCAAAAAAACGCAATAATTGTGCATTTCTTACACTTACATTCTTAAAGTGTCAAAAGTTTTTCTAAAACACAACCTACGCTCAGTTTAAGATAAAAAATAAATAAAATAAATATTGTCCTTTAAGATATAAGTTTAACATGGATTGTCTTTTCGAGTACATATGAAGGTCTACATACCTGGCCAGAAGATGGTCAAAGAGACGCATCTACTCGCCCTGAGGCCAGAGTTGGATATATTGTTGGATTGAGCAAAGCAATTCCTCCAAAAGTGCCAAGAACACTCTATATTGACTTTTGTCACAAAATTGTAGGGTTTCCATGCCAAAAGTAGGTACATCTACCGAATAGCAGTGTGGCCAAGCACGCATTTATTCTGATCAGAGCAAGATCAAGAAAAATATCAACTCCTGAAAATTTAGGAGCATGATCGAATAAGGAGGCAGGTTTCAGATGAACAGGAATCACTTTGGGCAATTCAGCAGCAGTATTCATGAGGACATATAGTGAAATAAGCACATCTGTGCAAACATTTAGAACAGACCTACCCATCAGAGGTCAATTATAATTATTCCAAGTTCCAGACAGAAGTTAAACAAGGAAGTAATTTAATTAAACAAAATTAAAGGAAGTGATCCTTTGAACAAGTTTGGTAACTTAATTCTCACGGAATGGGAGATTCTGATTTAAAATTTTCTGATTGTATATGTTATTTACAATGTATAAAAAGGCGTGGGGCGGAGGTGAGGCATTTTGGCGGGACGAGGCGAGGCGTAAGCCTCGAGGCGCATTGCGGTGTAAGCCTCAAATTTAAAAAAATAGTAATAAAATATTATAAAACTAATTCCAATAAATCACAAAATAATGTGAAAATAATTAATTATTTAGTATATGGTGTTGATTAATACTGTGTACCAAAAGAATATTATAAATATAATTTATTAATTAGTTGTATATCTAATCCTGATACAAATATATAATTGTGTCATAATCAAGTAATTAACTATTTAGTTTATTAATAATTTTGTACGAAAAAATATAAGAAAATATTTTTATCAATTATATAATCATATTAGTACATATATATACAATGTTTAAAAAAGCACTTGAGGCGAAGCATAAAAAAATGCCTCGAGGCTTAAGCATCAGTGCTAGTTAATGAGGTTTAGGCCTCTTTAGGCAGAGGCAATACGACTCGAGGCGTTGTGAGGCGAGGCGCAGAGGCGTATGTGACGTAAATGAAGTCAAATGGGAGCAAAAAAAGATAATTCTCTCTCAAACTCTCTCTAATCAAATATCTCAAAATGGAATAATGCCTCAAATGAGGCTACGTAAGGGTATTTATAGAAAGGAGGTCGCTTGGCCTCTAAGTTAAGAATCTAATTACATTTATGTTCCTAAGAACCAATTAACCTTCTTCTAAATACTAAACAAAAGGAAAATTACAATGAATACTAAAAATAAAAGAAATACTAAAAATGACTAAAATACTAAAAATAACCTCTATTCTTCATTCACATCATTCTCTCCGTCTTCGAAAAAGTTCGTCCTCGAACTTTAAAGTTGAGGTCGAATGCAAAAAATTCCCAAAATTGCCGAAGAGGCAAAACTTGAGCGGTCAAAACATAATTTGCTGAAAATTTGAGGAAGATTCTTCAAGTATTGCATCAATCTTCATCTTCTTCCTCTTGCCACCTGTGCCAATCAGCAAAAATATGTACCACCGGGGTCAAAAACCAAGGTTTTGGTATGAAACCCTAGTTCTTGCACTTGTTGGTGGGTTTCACCTAGGACAAAAGATTGATGGGGTAGTATGGAAGGGGAATGGATCAAATAGGGTTGAAATTGGAGTGACTTTGTGGGAGAGGGATTCTTGATTGGTTCTTGGTATTTTTGGAGGGTGGGGGTGGGTTGACTTAGGGTTTCAAAGGGTGGGGGATGTGTTTGAGTGTTTTCAAACACGAGAGGTGAAATGGGGAGACTTGGGTTTGTGCGGGTGGGTTCTTGGACAAGGGAGAGTGGAAACCCTAGGGTTTCTTGACATTCCTGTAATTCTGGTATTGTTTGGGGTTGAATCTTGAAATTCTAGTGATTTTCTTGGCTTGTGGGTTGTTTTTCAATATCGGTTGCATCGGTTATGATTCGGGGAAGATTTGTAGCAGATTCTGGCAGATTTGTTGCAAGCCAGGGGCAAGGCCGTTGACAGGACCTCCTGGCGAGGTCGCGGCAGTGAAGGGGGTGCCGAACGGTCGATCGATGGCCTTGGGAAGGGCTGCTGGACGTCGGAAGGGTAGTCGGCCTATGTTATGTGATGTTTTGGGGCGGAAATATGTCAGGAGAGGCCACTGGGGCTAGTCGACATGCGCCTGGGCAAAATTGCTGCTTCGGGCAATGGTTTGGGGTAGTCTGGTCAGTGGGCAGTGGTGGCGGGGCCAGGTCACTTGTGGTGGCACTGGTTTGGAGATAAATGGGGATAGGGTTAGGGTTTTTTTGGGCTAGAAGGGTGGAAATGGTTGCGGAAGCGTGGTTAGATAGATTTAGGGGGCTAGGATTTTGGTTTCTTGAATTAGGGTTAGGGTTAATGGGGGTGGGTAGTTCGAGGTGTCTTTGGGGGTGGGGGTGCGAGGTGGTTGCCGGTGGAGGAAGTCGCGCATTCATCTCTTCCATTTGGGTCTTCATTTGATTGATGGCTTTCAAAATTTGCTCGAGAGGGTTTGGCGCGGAGGTGTTCATCCTTTCTTGAACCCACTGACGTTGTTTACGAGTTTTTGTTTTTTCACAACAACAACGGCGGGTGGAGCGACTAGGCTCTGATACCAATCGACTTAAATGACGTCAAATGGGAGCAAGAAAAGAATATTCTCTCTCAAACTCTCTCTAATCAAATATCTCAAAATGGAAGAATGCCTCAAATGAGGCTACATAAGGGGTATTTATAGGAAGGAGGTTGCTTGGCCTCTAAGCTAATAATCTAATTACATTTATGTTCCTAAGAGCCAATTAGCCTTCCTTCTTCTAAATACTAAACAAAAGGAAAATTTCAATGAATACTAAAAATAAAAGAAATACTAAAAAGGACAAAAATACTAAAAATAACCTCTATTTTTCATTCACATCAGTATGCCTATATTTTTCGTGCTAAAAAAAGGATAACTAGACCTTATACTTTTAATTTTTTAGGTCGTACATCTCTTATGTTTCTCTCTGTCCCCCGAGTTGCTCTTTCCTGCTGTTTCTTTCTCCGAAAACCCTATACCTTCTACTGTTTCACTATTCCAATCATTTTTCCTCCTTTTCCCGACTTAGGTAATTTTTCTTTCCCTTGTCCGAGTTGCTCTTTTATGTTGTTTCTTTCTCCGAAAAACCCTATACCTTCTACTGTTTCACTATTTCGATCATTTTTCCGCCTTTTCCATACTTAGGTAATTTTTCTTTCCATTGTTTTGACATTCCGACCAAGTCGGCTCTTTTTTCTAGTGTAGACCTTAACTTTATAAGTAATTTTTTTGTTTTAAACGTAGATTGCTCTATAAATGTTGTTGTTTAAAGGTTTTAAACTTAAGAATGTTGGTTAAAGGTTTTGAACTTTATATATTATAAAAAAAACTTCATATATTTTAAAGGTTGCTATTTTTTTTAATAAACTTAGGTTGATAAGTTTTTTTTTTAATATATAGTTGTTGTTTCTTTTAAATCTTAGCTTGAAAATGATTTTTTTTTAATAATAAATTTATTAGTCCACTGTTTATAATAAATTTGCTTTATATTGTTTTTTGGTCCACTGTTTTTTAATAAATTTGTTTTATATTGTTTTTTAGTCCACTATTTTTTTATAAAGTTGTTTCTTTTAATAAACTTAGCTTGATATGTTTTATTTATATTTGTGTTGTAGTTGAATTATGTCAAGAAATGATCCATCTTGGAAATATGGTATACGGAGCTCAACAATGGGAAGGGATATGGCTATATTCAATGCAATTTTTGCAACAAAGTTGTAAAGAGGGATGTCAAAAGAAAGATAATCTTGCGGGAAAAAGATGTTAGAATATGTGAGTGTCCCCCCGAATGTGAGACAGGAAATTGGGGAGTATATGAAAAATAAAATGTTTGAAAGAGATTTGGCGCATAGAAAAACGAGGAACGGATTGGAAGTGCTACGTATATCACCAGTCAAAGAAATTTATCAAAGGATGGTTCAAGCATGGGTAGTACGAATAGGGGGATTAGGGGACCCATGGATAGGTTTGTGGTTGAACTTGATAATAAGGGTTGTGATGACCAACCTAAAACTAGAAAAGGAGGCTACAAAAGATGCATGCCATGATATTGGTATATTTTTCTTTAAAAATGGTCTTCCTTTTCATGTGGTCAATAGTCCATCTTTTATTAGTATGGTGCGTTCAATTGGAAAGTTTGGTCGTGGATTGAAACCTCCTACCCCATATGAGCTTAGCATGTGAATATTGGATTTAGAAAGAAAGATATGCCAAAAAAATAGTCGATGACATGACGAAAACGTGGATGCAAATATGGTTGTCCATATTATTTGATGGATGGAAGGATATTCGAGTTCGACATTTGATAAAAAAAATTATTAATAATCCACATGGAACGGTTTTCTTACGCTCAGTTAATTCATATGACACTATAAAGGATGCAAACATGTTATTTAAGCTTCTTGATAGTGTCATTGAGGAGATGGGGGAGGATTTAGTCATTCAAATCGTAACTGAAAATGCCTCATGTTGGAGGAGCTTAAAGATAAAACTGTAATCAGAGATAATCCCTCACATTTAAGGAATGCAAAGAGTCAAGTGAGCTGGCGTAAGAGCGGAGGACGCTGGCAGCAAGTAAGTCAGTTCAAGCATTTGAAGTAGGCACCGAGGAAGCAGAGCCCAAAGGAGCTATTCGTGGAAGCTGTGTATTTCGTTTTTACTTAAGTTATGTGTAATTTATGAGACATATTGTAAATAATGAGATGTTTTGTAATATTAGTGAGGTTAATCAATATTTGCAAGGGACCAGGTCTGGCATGAACTTAGGAGAGCTTCCATACTCTATCGAACAACCTCACTCTGGAACCTGCGAAGGGGATTGGTTTGAAGAATTGATAAGCAAGGCAACGTTAAGGCACGACTTAACCTCTTTAGATACAGCAAGTAAAACACCAGCTCACCCGAAAGAGCATAACCCGAGAGAGCATCATCCGATCAACTATGAGTTACTTTGTCCACTAGGTTTAGTCCCAAACGGTCTTTGACCAAAGTAACAAATACCTTTCCAAATAAATATCCTAGTGAGATCGTACATGACATACCCCATGTCCAATCCAAACTTGAGTAAACCGCCTGACACATAGTTGGTCATGCTACCACCTGTAGGCACTGCCTGACACATAGCTGGTCACTAAAACCTTTTGTTGGCATTTGATACTAGTGATATAAGAGCACGCTGGCACAACTTTACATTTAATGCCGGTGACGTAAAGGCATAGTGGGTTGTCCTTGGATTTAATGAGCATGAGATTACTCAAGTATACCTAACTGACTATATATACCCCAACCACCCTTTGAGAGAGGACAAGATCACAAAGAACAGAGATTATCACACTTAAGAGAGTTATTACAAAGAACTAGAGCATTTATTCTTCACCATTAATACCTTTGTTCAAGCTTCTACCAAGAACATAGGCATTTAATGAATTTTAACTTATATTCCTTCTTACCTTAATGTTTGAGTTCCCTACCTAAGGTGTATCTAGAGTGCTTGTTTCTCTCTCCCTCTAGCTAGTTGTTTCAAAGGTTAAATTATTGTTCTAAACAGACCACATTTATTGCTTATCATTGAGTTATACACGAGTGTTTGTGAGTTTATATCAAAGGGTTTTGTTCTATTTCAATTGAGTTCATTCCATCATTGTCAATAGCATATTGTTTTGTAAATTATCGCCATTATTAGAGGCTAGCATCAAGGAACTACTCTCTTACACCTCACATTATAAGGCAGCGGGAAAGTTGGTAATGGAGAAGCGAAAACGTTTGTGGTAGACACCATGCGCCGCTCATTGCATTGACTAAAAAGTAATCATGTATTCGTCCGCATGTGAACGCAACTGGAGCACATTTAATCAGGTATTCGTTTGCTGAAAACTAAATGTCATACATCTCCATACAAATAAAAGAAATCGGTTGTCGAGGAAGGGGCTAAATTCATTGGTGTATATAATGTACAACAAGAAGTTGCAAACGAAGTTATGAAAAAGAAGGCACTTAAAGAGGATGAGAACCCTTTGGTTATTGATCATCTACCGTCGGATGATGAGTGGGTTGCGGGGCAAGATGATGATTCTTATTCGATAAATGCCTCAGTGGTGACGGATGCCTCGAGAGCGACTGATGAAGTAATGGGGGAGAGGAGATTATTCGACGTGAACGTGCATAAGGGGGACGAGGAAGAATTTACAATTGAACATTTCAAGAAAGGATTAGTATTAAATATTTTTATGGATCATTTACTGTCTGGGGTACATTTGTTTATAATAATTGGGGTTTTGGGTACGCTAGTTTCCGTATTAGCTGCATGGGTGTTATTTTAACGGTTGGACCTATCAGTCGTCTAACAGCTCATCATCTACACTCAAATACCAATAATTACCCCTTGTTTAAAAGATGCATGTGCCTTTTTGACAAATCGATACACAAATATTGATTTGGGGTCCTCTCTCTCACGTTTAACAGTCCCTTTTTCTCCTCTCTCCACCCATCTCCTCCCTCTCCACCATCTCCCTCTCCACCCATCTCCATGTTTCTCTCTAAATATACAGCACACACACATAGCCCACCCTCTTGGATTTGGGTAGTTTTTTTCCGATAATTTTAATTTATATATAAACAACCCACCCTCCAACCGCCCACCCTTGCCCCGCCATCTCCACCTCCCACCGCCCTCGTACCGTCTCGCCCACAGCCCACCCGTCCACCCTGCTGAGGTCCTCGGATTGAAGAGATGAAAAAAAAATTGTTGGATCTGAGTTTGATTTCAATTTTTTGTTGGAGGGTTGGTTGTTGTTGGATCTAGCTTTGATTTTGGTTTATGAAGGTTTTTCTTGGATTTGGGTGAACGAGGATTTGAGTCTCTCTTGGATTTGGGAAATTTTTTTCCGGTAATTTTATCAATTGGATTTGGGTACTTTTTTCCGGTAATTTTTTTCTCAGATTTATGTATAAAAACCATTATTTTATCAATTGAAAAGTTTTTCAGTTTTATATGAAACATTTTTATATATGAAAACCAGTTCAACAAAACACATTTTTCATATTTAGAAATAATTTAACGGTTTATATAAAAAAGTTTTTTAAATATTTATATATATAAAAACAGTTTATATAAAATAGTTTATATGAAAAAACTGTTTAACAACATTTTTTTCTATAATAACTTTAAAAAAAACTGTTTAAAAACATTTTTTTTTCTATAATAACTTTAAAAAAAAACTGTTTAAAAAAGTTTTTTAAATATTTGTATATGTAAAAACAGTTTATATAATATATTTTATATGAAAAAACAGTTTAAAAACATTTTTTTTAAGTTAATATTTATATATATAAACAGTTTATATATTAAAAAATCAGTTTATATATAAATAAACAGTTATATATATAAACAGTTTATATATAAAAAAAAGTTTATATATAAAAAACAGTTTTATATATAAAAACAGTTTATATAAAAAAAAAAACAGTTTATATATAAAAAAAACAGTTTGAAAAAACATTTAAACATTTTTGTAATATTCTTATATAGCCGACCCCAAATAATTGGGTAAAGGCTTTGTTGAGTTGAGTATGTATTAATCAAGGTTCTAAAAAACGCGGGGCATGATCGAGGCGTGGAGGTCACGCCTTAACCCTTAGAAGCCTCGGCGGGCCTTAGGCGTAAAAAGGCGTGAAAAGACGTTTAAGCCTTCTTAATATATTTTAATATTTTTTAACCATAACAACGCTATTAAAATACTAAAATTGTACATATCATAAAAATATGTCTCAATATATGCAAATTAAAATACTATTTGATTATTTTTTATGAGATAATGGTCCGGTTTCACTAAAGCATTGTTGTTTTTAGAAAAAAGTGCGCCTTAAGGGTTTTACCAAGAATAAGGCGTAAAAAGCTTAAGGCAGGGCGTTTCTCCCAAGCCTCAAGCCTAAGCGGAGCCTAGGTCAGTTTTTTATAACAGTGGTATTAATGTATTCGGGGCTAAAATGGTCTTTTTAGTTGAAAATGTTGGTCAACTAACGGTCAAGTGAGTCGACTAACAGTAACTAATACGGAATCTAGCGTACCCCAAGGCCCAATTATTATAAAAAAAATACAAATGACCCTATTTTTATTGTCGTTTTTTTTACCATTAAAGAATTATTTTAAAAGGTTGCCTACTCCTTTATATATTTTATCTTACAGATAAAGGAAAGGGGATCTTGGTGGATGAAGAAGAAGAATTTATTGATGTTGACTTAGGTGACGATGACGATGAGACGCCATTAGATATGATGATGATTCCATGGAAGATCCTCTTAGCAATGATGGTGATAGCGGGGATGAAGATGGATTAAATCCACTTTTCAAGCCTTTGGATACAGATGATCCATTATTGTTTACAGTAAACTTGAGGAAACTATGTTTTTTTTAATGTTTTTGTGATGAAAAAAAATGTTAATCTCAGACTTACGAGGTTAAGTTGTAATGAGGATGCACTTTAAGTTTGGTTGGTTGGTTGAATTGAATGATTATGGACCCTTTTACATTATTTAATGTGTTAAATTTATTAGACTTTTATATTTTTTTTCTCTGGGTTTTTTTTTTGGGGGGGGGGGGGGAGGAGGGTGAAGCTTACCCCTCGCCTCACGGAGACTAAAATGCCACGCCTCGCCTCGCCTCTTTTTAAACATTATATATATATTTATTCAAAGCATAAATTGAATAAATGTAAAGGAATGTTCATAAACAAATTTATTTAGTACCATATATAAACAGAATTGGTACATAAGAGTCGCATATATCTCCAGAGTTTGTACATATTCTCTCTCTCTCTCTCAATATATATATATATATACAGTCCTGCTCTTGTGCGGGCTAGTCCGCATTTTAAGAATGCGGACTGGACATGTGTCACCTGGCGGTGAGCCCAGAAAAGAGAGAGTGTGCCTATAATTTAGGCGATAATATCTAGGCGCACCGTTAGGTGACACATGTCCAGTCCGCATTCTTAAAATGCGGACTAGTCCGCACAAGAGCATTATTATATATATATATTAAAATAACAAATAACAGAGTTCGTGATAGAAGAATATTTTTTCCCTGTGCCTCAATGAGGCGAGGCATTGAGGTCTAAGCCTCTTTTTGCCCTTTGAGGCTTAAGCCTCGAGGCGATTTTTCCCCGCTTCGCTTTGAGGCACATCATTGAGGCGTAAGCCTCTTTTTGGCCTTTGAGGCTTAAAGCCTCAAGGCGATTTTTCCCCGCTTCTCCTCGAGACGTGCCTGGAGGCGTAAGCCTCAAGTGATTTTGTAAACATTGGTTATTTATAATCAAAACCTTGAACATTTAACCAACAATTTAATAAATAATATAGTAGGGCTAAATCCTAACGAAGGATAAAAATGGAATTTTATGAGTCCCTGCCAAAGTCAACGGTTTAACCTCAGAGCTAAATCTTCAGCTGCCTTGTTGCCAAGGACTTCTCCTCAAACCAACTCGAAGATAGTGTTTGCGAGTGTTGAGTTTAAACTTAAAATCGATTAAATTGCTTGGAATAAAGTTAAACAAGCATGCAATTAACTTCCATAAATTGCCCGTTTGAATTTTGAAAGTTATCAGCATTCTTCAATTTGTCACCCGTTAGGCCTCGTAACTTACTTCTTCCACGGGTAACTCCTTTGAACGTGGACAATACCTCATTTTAAATGTTTCCCCTGTTTCCTGTCAAATGCTATGTGACATTCTACTAGTGGTTGGTTAAATTATGGAGTAAACATACCCCGTTCATTAATTGAACTTCAAGCGTTTTGGAAGTTCAATAGATGGATCACCACAATATACCATATGCTTCTAGCGAGCTTTATAAACCATTTTAAAGCAACACATGGATTACCCCTATCACTGTAACAGGCAATTCAAATCACAAAGACTGCATTATTTTCCATGTACAACCTTGAGCATTAATGGGACTGGTATCCTCTCTCCATGCAGAATTTTAATGAGAGATGGTTAAAGCCATAGTTTGGACAGAATACTGTGTCCTTACAATTGTGAGGAAACATTCCTGGCTTCCCCAAAGTTCTGCAAGATGGATATTCTGGCCTTTGATCTATTACCCCTCAAAGACGTCATCACTGCTTGATATTTATTTTTTCATTACAAATTGCAAGCAACATGTGGATAAAAAGAGCATCAGAAATTCCCAGCCTCTTAAGATATAGCAAGAACGAACGAGATCAAAGTACTATTCAGTAATAATGTATATCTTAGTAACTGTTGCCAGTGAGACAATTCCTGCTGCCATTGACTTCTTCAGCAACCGCAACTTTGCTTGTTTCCTCCGCGACCTCCAATAGGGAAACTCATCTTTACCTGAAGCTACCAAACCTATCCTATCGATGAGTTTGTTCATCCATTTACAAATCTCCTTTCATAAACTGCATTTGATAGAGGATTTCTTGGATCACGCATTGTGCGAGATCTAGCAATGGAAACCCATTCTTATATCTCCACTGCTACTCAATGGTTTTTTAGATGAGTAAACCAATAATGAGGATATTTACTGAATAGAAACTGTATTTGTACCTAATTGTAGATACGTTTAGAGCCCCAATGTTGGTTATGATCACACATATATCCCAAGTCTTTTCAGTTCCCAGTGACAGTTATAATGATGACGCACTCATTTGCCAAATAAATTGCTCAAATATCAACACTCATTTATTGGTCTGAGCATAGTTTTAACTTTTTAATGTGTTATCTGACTTATCCCCCACTTACCTAATCTCTTTGACATAACGCCCACTTTTGTAACACCATCAAACTTCTATTAAAAAATTCGATTAAGTACTAATTAGACTTAACCCCCTAAATATATTTTTGACCAAAATACCCTTAAAATAGTTCAACCAAACACTCTAATTTCAATTGAAAATCTTTAACATCTACTACCAAAAATCTACCTTTTTCTTCACTTGGACAAACCTAAATATAACCTTGTTCCCAAACACAAACCCCTGTTTCATTTTGGGCTAACCTCACTGTCCTTCTTCCTCATTGTGCAATACCTAATCTCTTTGACATAACGCCCACTTTTGTAACACCATCAAACTTCTATTAAAAAATTCGATTAAGTACTAATTAGACTTGACCCCCTAAATATATTTTTGACCAAAATACCCTTAAAATAGTTCAACCAAACACTCTAATTTCAATTGAAAATCTTTAACATCTACTACCAAAAATCAACCTTTTTCTTCACTTGGACAAACCTAAATATAACCATGTTCCCAAACACAAACCCCTGTTTCATTTTGGGCTAACCTCACTGTCCTTCTTCCTCATTGTGCAATACCTCTCTCTCTCTCTCTCTCTCTTTATATATGTATATATCGCATGCACTCAAACTGCTCAGATGGGGGCGAATTGTTCAGATCTTAAATCGAAGGCAGGGAAACTGTGGGGTACAAACCGTAATGGCCCAAATAGGCCCAACTCAAAGGCATAATTCGTGTTGCTCAAGTCAGGATAATTGTCACGTGGGATAAACATGGAAGGTTCATTCTTGTTATTTATAATCTCGGAGGAGATCAACATAGATCAGCAAATGAGCCATGGGAGAGTTTGAATGAGGCTAGCCACTCCTATCACTATATATAGAACCCTTACCCTGGGACGAAGGTGCATTTAATTCTTTATTACGAAACTCTAAAAGAATTAATATACACTGAAAAACACCCCGCAAACGAATGGCAGTTGCCAAACCACGTAAATTTTTTGTATCGTGATATTGCTTTACTCATTGATTGTTTCTCTGTTGCTTAAAACCATTAATTGTGATTAATTGCACTCGCAATTGGTGTCGTCTGGGAAACGATTATTTTTCTAAAGCAAATCGAAGCCAACAAGTTAAGCAATGTCTCACCCTCACAGTGCACCTGTTGCAGGCAATCTGCAAGCTGGGCTCCCATTACATAAAGTCAGATCTGAGATTCACGAGGACAGAAATCAAACCGTCAACCATCCACAATTAACAAGCAGCCCGGATCAACGCAAATCTAACAGTTGGTTGACACCTACGAGGAACAACTTTATCAACAAGAAGAAGCAACACGCCTCCAGATGGAGGAAAATGCCCGTCTCCAACAACGCCCGGAAAAAATGGAGCGAGAGCTCCGTGGAGATAACCGCAAGCGTCGTGGTCGGACGGCTAGCGCTTAGGCAAGCAAAATTTGCAGCCGAGGAAGGAGTTCGCGCTGCGAACAGGATCACTTAGAGCATGAAAGTTGTTTGACAAGGCGAAACCAAGACGAAGGACATCATAGGCGCGATATATGAAATCTGGTTCAGAGAGAAATAGAACAACACCCCACTAATCGCACGGCTAAGTCCACCATGGAGCTGGCAAGGAGGGCGCTTATCACTCAAATGCAGTCCCCCTTTCAAGGGCGATAGAGAAGGAAGAGCCCCCAAAGAAATTCGCAACCCTAAGGTTCAAGATATACAATGGAAAGACTGATCACATAGATCACGTACGTCAGTACAAAGCAATAACCCTGTGAAACCATAACGACGCCCTCATGTGTCGTTTTCCCATCCAGCCTACGAGACGTTGCCCAAAAGTGGTTTGCAAGGCTCCCTCACAGGTCAATTAAGAACTTCAAGACACTCCCTGAGACCTTCACGGCTTGCTTTATAACAAGCAGCTCACACCCAAAAAAGATGGATTATCTCCTCACCATGAGTAAGAAACCCCAAGAGACTTTACGAGAATACGCCAGGCACTACTGGAAAACCTTTAATGAGGTCGAAGATTGCTCGGAGCAGGTCGTCGTAGTATCATTCAAAATAGGCCTGCCCCACAACTCCATGTTGCATCAATCCCTCACCAAGAAAGAGGCAGACACCACTGATGATTATATATCGTGCATTAAGAACTACGCCAAGGTGAAAGATGCGGTCGCCCTCAGACAAGGGGAGAGTGATCGCGCAAAGGCGACCAAGGGAAACGACAAAGAAATCACCCCAAGAAAAGGGGTAAGAAGAAGAATGGAGGTTCCAAGAACGGGGGCAAGGCAGACACATCCAAGGCTTTCCACGAAATTAACACGGTTTTCAAAGAACCAATCTACAAGATTAAGCACCAACAATTCCTCAAGTGGCCAAAGAAGATGGACGGTGATCCGAGCAAAAGGAATATGCTCTTAGGTGCGCCTCCCACAAGGAAAATGGACACAAAACAGAAAATTGCAAAGCCCTCAAATTCCACCTGGAAGAGTTAGCTCAGGCAGGACATTTGAACGAATACGTTGAGAAGAGAGTTGACCAGGTCATCGCCAACACTGGCCCAAAATCAGATAATGTTCTGGACGAATAAATACGGCACGAATTGTCGTTATTCACGGTGCTTCAGACCCCAAGCAAATAGATGACAATGCAATTCAGACGGAACTCAAAAAGGTCACTACAGTTGTAAGATGTGGGTTCTTCAAATACAGTTAAGTATTAAGTGAGGTATAAACCCTTATCAAGATTGGGACTAACACCGTTAGGGACGCAATATAGGCAGCAGCCATAGGTAAATCGGAGAGAGATTCGATATTCAGGCTTGAATTAAAGAGCATATTAACACAGGAAATATATGACAAGCACAATAAATGAATGGGACCAGCAGGTGGCGTGGTGGGGGGAGAAAGAACAAGCACTCTAGGCACAATAAAGACAAGGCAGGAACTTCAAGCTCAGTTAATGCCCAATGATGGGTGTATTAAGTGTGTATGGGAGTTGATGCTCTTGCAATGGTTCTCAGGCGTAAGGAAATTTGGGCAGCAATTCTAGGCTCAGAATGCTCTCTCCTCTGATTTGTTTGTTTGGTCTATTTATATGGGGGAGAGGCTGCTCGAGTCAGCATGCCCTCGATCCCTCTGGTAGGGTGCATTAAATGCACGAGATATTGCATTCAATGCAGGGGATCTGATAGTTTTGGCGGGAAACCATTCTATTGGCTGGAAGTATTGTGGGCATTAATGAGGGATGACTCGTCAACTTGAGGTTTGCTCTAGGGTGGCTAGATGATTAGGTTTTGGTGAACTAGACCTACCATCCTAAGGACAAAACCACTTGAGTGCTACATTCTTGAGTCCCTAAATGCCAGACGTTATGACGTCAGAAAGTGATTCAAACAGTGACTATTGTTAGTTATCTGGTCACATCAGTCAGGCGGGCTGGCACTCAAGGTATCTCGAAGAGTTAACCTCGAGGGGGCAAGTATTGAGGGAGATCGAGTACCTCGAGGAGGTTCACTCGAATAGGTACGCAATGACTAGGCTCGAGTGACATTTGTCCTGGGTGAAGTTTTGCCCAAGTGTGCCTAGAGGGTTGGTAATAATTCCCAATGTTGCCTTGCTCTCAATCCTCCAAACCATGTCCCTGCGAAGTTCCTAAGTGGAGGTTGCTTGATAGAGCATGAAAGCTCTCCCATGCCCTGCCAGGCATGGTCCCTCGTGGGTACCAAATAGCCTCACTCGACATGTATATTCATGAGATAAAATATATAATACAACATTCTATTTCTTATTACAAACTATTGTCATCCAGGTGACTTTATTCTTCGAATTGGATCCTTCGAGCCAGGTCCGTTGGAAACTCTTCGAGATAGGGCGTTGCGAGCTACTTGCTGTGAAGGATCCTCGAGGTGGGTCCTGCGAACCACTTGTATGGAGGATCTTTGAGGTGTGTTTGTGGGACATCCTTCTTTGTGAACGATCAATCTGCCTGGCTAAATTAATTACTCATCGGGGAGGACACCCCCCTACAGTAGTAATGGAGGCCTTCCAAATTGACTCTACTAAAAACCAGGCTACCAAGTGCAGGCGACCAGAAGACGTGGACTACAAAAAGTACATAATCTTCACGGAAGATGATTTGATCGGTGTAAGGACCCCACACCATGATGCACTAGTATTCACCCTCAGGATTGCCAACTGGGATGTGGATAAGCTGCCAGTCGATAAGGGAGTTCCTCTGAAGTCATGTACTTGGAGCCTTTTCACAAGCTTAAACTGAAGTTGGAAGACTTAAAGAAAACAACCGTCCCTCTAGTCGGCTTTGTTGGAAAAATGACTGTGTCATTGGGGAAGGTGGTCCTACTAGTTAGGGCCAATAATATCTCAAAACTGATTGAGTTCTTGGTGGTGGACATTGATTCACCCTATGATGCCATCCTTAGAAGAGGATGTTTGGACGCCATACAAGTTGTTCCTTCCACTTACCACCAAAAACTCAAGTGCATCACGGAGCGAGGAATAATGGAGATTAGAGGCAATCAAGCCATTGCTCAAAGTGCTTTATTACTGCCATCAGACCCAAGCAAGAAAAGAAGAAAGAAAAGGAACTCATTCCTAAAGTGTCCCAAAACGAAGCATCACCATCCAAATAGCAACAAAAGTACAGAAGGTCAGGGGTGGAAGAGATGAGAATCAACCCGACAGACAGGGTCAAGGAGAAATTGGAGGAAACAGCTTTCAATGGGGCTCAACTGGACAATAAATCCTGATCGGCACAACGCTATTCGAGCAGGAGAGGAACTAATTTCTTTTCTGAAGAAAAATCAAGATGTATTTGCATGGCAACCATGCGATATGCCTGGAACCGATCCCAAAGTTGCATGCCACAGATTTCACGTAAATCCCACATACCCGCCAATTGCACAAAAGGCTCGCCGAACTGCCCCAGAAAAAGAAAAAGAGTAGAGGCTGAGGTGGGGAAATTTCTTGAGACAAGGTCCATCAGAGAGGTTCAATTCCCACAGTGTTTCTCAAACCCAGTAGTGGTAAAAAAGAGGAACGGTAAGTGGAGAGTGTGGATTTCACCAACCTCAACAAAGCATGTCCCGAAGAAAGTTTTTCCCTGCCTAAGATTGATCAGTTGGTCGACGCGAGCGGATGAGTTTTCTGGATACCTACTCGAGATATCATCTGATCCCTCTGTTCAGACCCGACCAAGATAAAACTCATTTATAACCACTCTGGACTTGTATTCTTATAAGGTCACGTCTTTTGGCCTAAAAAATGCAGGAGCTATATACCAAGGACTAGTTACAAGAATGTTCAAGCAGCAATCGGGAGAAAAGTTAGAAGTGTATATTGATGACACGCTCGTTAAGAGCAAAATCAAAGCCGATCATCTAAAGGATTTAACGGAAGCTTTTGAGGTCCTCAAACGTTACAAAATGAGACTCAACGCGGCCAAGTGCTCCTTTGATACAAAAATTGAAGAGGATGTTAGCATCCTTTAACTGTTTCATCTGAAAGTCCTCCAAACGGACCATTTTTCAGCTATTAAGGAAGAAAAACGTCTCACCTGGAACGAAGAATGCTCAAAGGCCCTTGAGGAAATCAAGTTTTATCTGAGCAAACCCCATCTACTGACTATTTCGAATTCAAGAGACTTTTTTTATCTCTACCTAGCAGTTTCAAACCATGCAATCAATTCGGCCTTAGTTTGAGAGAGAGAGAGGGACGCCAATCCCCCGTGTGCGATGTCAGCAAAACACTCCTAGACGCCGAGCAACGCTACCTCCCACTGAAAAAATTGGCTTAGCCCGTGATCATTGCGTCGCGTAAATTGAAACACTACTTTGAAGCTCACTCAACCATAGTCATCACTTCTTTTTCCCTCAAAGTCGTATTTAGAAAAATCGACCTCTAAACGGATGTTCAAATGGTCTATCGAACTTGAGAGATTTGATATACACTATTAACCAAGAACGGCGATTAAGGGTCAAGTGCTGGCTGATTTCAACGCAGAATTTGCAAGAGAAAATGGCCCCAATGACCAACAGATAACCGAATAATTAAAGAGCCAATAGATCGACCAGTCCAGAAAGTGGCCATTGTGTGTGGATGATGGCTCCAACTCTAAGGGAGCAGGATTAGGGATTGTTCTCGTCTTTCCGAAGAATGCTATGATCGAGCAAGGAATCAGACTTGGCCTTGAGGCATCCAACAATGAAGCTGAGTACAAAACCCTCATCGCTAAACTACACAAAGATCACTCGCTAGGACAAGCCACTTTGATATGTATATCGTGATTCAAAGCTAGTATCCAACCAAGTGACAAGAGATTTCAATGCTAACAATGAACGAATGACAGCATACCTGTAAGTGGCTCATGATTTGATGTCAAGATTTAAGGCAGTGCACATTCAATAATTCCCCAGGGCATAATAATCATACTGATGCTCTAGCAGCTTTGGATTCCAATCTAAAACAAACTATCGAAATAGAGTTCCTCGCTAAGCCCAGTATCACAAAAACCGTGAACGCCGAACAGGTTCTCGCCGTACAAAAAGGTCCAATCTAGATGAACCTAATAATTTCTTATCTGCAAAGCGACATCCTGTCGTCCGATAGAAAGTAAGCCCACCAAGTCAGGATTAAAGTTGCACGATTTTATCTGGTACCGGAATGAAGACTCTACAGAAAATCCGTCACTGGTCCCTAGCTCCAATGCGTGCATCCAGACGGCGTCGACCAAATTTCGTACGAACTAAACGATAAAATCTGCGAAAGCCACGCAAGAGGAAGGTTTTTTGCCTTCCGAGCAATCAAAGAAGGCTACTGGTGGCGGTACGCAACTTCTTACGTCCAGAAGTGCGAAAAATGCAAAAAGTTCTCCCATATGCTCCATCAGCCCGCTAATGTTTGAAGTCACTAACTAGCTACGGTTGTTCGCCCAGTGGGGTTTGGATATTGTAGGTCCACTTCCAACAATACCAGAAGATCGCAAGTATCTCTTGGTCGGCACAGATTACTTCACCAAGTGGATTGAAGCAGACCCACTGGCAAACATCAGGCTGGAGAAACATCTTAACGCATTTCGGCGTACCTAGAATGATCATCATAGACAATGGCACACAATTTGAAAGTGGACCGTTTTAAGACTTGTGCGATAGCCATGGTATCAAGCTATGAAGCACGGACTCGACAAGCAATACGTGTTTCGACACGACACGCGATACGTGATTTTTCTAAAAGCAAGGATACGACATGCTAGGATACGTATAATATATAATATATATTTAAATATATATAAAACAAATAAAACAAATTTTTTTTCATGAGATACATTATTAGAGTATTCTTTACATAAATTAAGAAGATGTACTAGCAGCACTTGATGATGTTGTTGTAGCCATCTATAATCTAAAATAGAAAACAAACAGCAAGTAAAAAAACAAGGGCTAAATAAACTTATTTTTTGACAAGGCTGATGTTGTTCTTTGATGTTTCTAATCTCATTTTTTGACAGGGATGAAGATCAAACATCAAAGATACAACAACAGCAACATTTATAAGGGAAACATCAACAGCAACAGCAAACATGACAGCAACAACAAACATGCGATGAACAAAAGCAAAAAAAAAAGGATGACAGCAAACATGGAAGACAATATTGGTATTTCGTAACTAAATAAAAAAAAAGATGAAGATGCAATGGAGATGAGATGAGATGAGATGAGATGACTTACCCGTGTGATGGAGATGAAGAGAGATGAAGATGAAGATGAAGCTCCGAAAAAGCTGCGATGGAGACGAGAGAGAGAGAAGTACAGTTGCGATCGTGAGATTAGGATTTTTTTTCCCTTTTGTTGCGATCGTGAGAGAGAGAGAAGTTGCGATCAGTTAAGGTTCTTTTTTTTTGTTGTTTTGATTTTGTTTTTGTTGTGTTTGTTTAATTGTGAAGTTGCGATCAGATAGGGTCAGATATTGGTATGTTTTTTATTTTTATTGTTATGTTTTAGTTAAAGTTTTAATAATTATACATTTGACCACATTTTAAGTTTTTATAATTTAACATTTACCCCAGCATATCCTAATTACGTGTTCACAGCGTGTCCTTTTTAAAAAAAAAAAAAAAGTTGGACACTCTAGGACTCACGTGTCGGAGCGTGTCACGTGCCCGACACGTGTCAAACCAGATTCGTGCCTTCCGGGAGAGTGTCCGTGCTTCATAGGTATCAAGTATCACTTCAGCTCTGTGGCCAACGCCCAGAGCAAAGAGCAAGCAGAAGCTCTTAACAAAACGATGCTAGATGGCGTGAAGAAGAGATTAGAATGAGCAAAAGGAGCTTAGGCGGACCAGCTTCCTCACATACGATGGGGATATCGCACTATGCCCAGAAAAGCCACTGAGGAAATGCCTTTCGCTCTAACGTATGGGATAGAAGTTGTTATTCCTTTGGAAGCTGGATTGTCGGCCGTACGGACCACCATTGCCGAGCAGGATTTGAACGAGGAAGCCGTGAGGGCTGAAGTTGATCTAACAGGAAGAGCGAGGGGAGCAGGCCATGATAAAGTTCAACAGCTAGCTAAGCAATACAACAAGGGCATCAATTCGAGAAAATTTTAGGTCAGCAATTACGTCCCAGAAAAGTCCTCGGTTGCGCAAAAAAACCTTCAGATGGCAAGTTAGGACCTAATTGGGAGGGACCAATCAAAGTTATCAAAGACGACTTGCAAGGAGCCTATCATTTGGAGACAATGGGGGGCAGGTGGATACCAAGGGCATGGAATGTAGCCAACCTCAAGAAGTTTATTATTAATTTATTCTTGCTTAAGTTATTACTAGCTTAGTTAATTTTTAAAAAAATTATTCCAGTTTTATTCCAGAACTTATGATGCTCGTTGTCCACCCTAGCTTTTATAATAAAGTACAAGCTCAAGTTATTTAACATTGTCCAAAAGTGGAAGGCTTACACTTTAATCACTATCTTAGTTTGATTACAACTAAAAGCTGTTTAATTACAATAAAACTCTAGGCTTCAAAGTCTTCGCTATTAAAAGAAACGAAGACCTCATGAATTGCCCAGGAAAACAAAAAGACCTACGGGGGATCCTAGGAACTAAGTGAACCTGACTTTGGTCGGATAAAAATCCCGAACGAATTGATGGCCCTAAAACCAAGTGCATTTTTTCCGGAGTCTACTTTAGGCCAAAGGTAGTGTGACAACACAACCTAAAAGGTAAGACAAGACAACAAAACACATGTTTGGCCTAATGGAATGAAAAAATGCAAAACAAAGTATTATACAACAATCTTGTTATTGCATAAAGGTCTAATATACCAAAAAGTTCATTTACAAACATTAGGGAAAAACTGATACAAATATTATTCCCGACGAGCTCAGCAATGGCCTCTCTTCGACCAGTATCTAAATTTGGTCGGAACTCATCGTTCTCATGCGATGAAAAATAATACTTGGCTAGTTGAAGAGGACGGCATCCAAAGGAACCCAACTCTCTTCGCTCCCAAAGGGGGATGGCGATATGTCGAACAGTAAACTTCGTACCAGTACCAAAGTTCAGAGTCATTTGGGACTTTCAAAACCCCCAAGGCATTCAATCAACCGTGTTGTAGGCCAATTACTTTGCCTCATCTAACTTGATGGGGGCATCCATCCACCCCTCGTCATAGACAGCAGACCACGTTGCGTGAGGACCCTTCCTAAAGAGGTACCGAAGTTTGATCATATCACGGCCAAGTCCCATCTTTACAACGCCCTCCCTCCTCGGGTTTCTTTCGCCTCAACAAGTTGCTTCTTAAGAGAATCATTCTCAACTTGTTGAAGAGCTCCGAGCAGGGAATTCATCTCCTCTTGCATAAGAGTGCCCACGTCGCCAAGGTCCCTCACATCACCTTTCAATTTGGCTACTAAGGCAGATTGGTCCTTGTAGGCCTTAGTTACCCTTTGAAGGGCCTTCCGAACAGAAGAAAAAACACGGCGAGCTTGGATATTGGCTTCTCGGCCAAGAATGACATTTAAATTACCAACAAAAGAAGGAATTGCGCCAGCAACATTGCTACGTTATAGGAAGTAAAAGTAAAAAATAGGAATTCAGCAATAATGTAGGCAAGATTGATTCAGCAGTAATGTAAGACAAGATTGAACATTGGCAAAATCTTTCATTATAACTAAAATGGGCAAGGCAAACGAAGAACAAAGGAAAAAACAAAGATTCGCAAGCTAACTATTCTAACTAGTTTTGGACTTCTTATTCCTTTACTTGCTTTTCCGATTCTGGACCCCTGCCTTAGAGCAGCTTCAGAAGATTTTTGATCCGCTCGAACATCTTCATCTACCCTTAGTGGGGAACACGGATGATGCTCGTCAAAAAGTCCAGATTCAGCTGGGGCATTAGCTCTCGTCAGAGCAACATCTCAATCTTTTTTTAAGTTAGACCGTCTAATAAAGCCAAATTGACATTTGGCATCGGCATAGACCTCGTTGAAGCCATTGTCATAACCTGCACCCTTGACAGCAGCCAGAGCTTAAATCTAATCCTTCTTCAACTGATCGCGCTCGACCACCAACTAGTCACATTCAGTCTTGAGCTTGGCAAAATTGTCCTTAAGAGAGAGCAAGCTCATCCTTTAAGGAAGCCATTACCAAGTTGGTGGATGACTTCTCGGCCTCATAGGCCTACTATGCTGCGACTAGTGCAGATTAAGAGTTCCTTACGGCAACGTTGAGGTCGCCTAATTTGGGTTGCTCAGAACGCTTCCCCAAGATGGCGATAAAATCCGCCACAAACTACAAAGAAAATAACAAGGATTATGTCATGATTCTAAAAAAAACCTACAGCCCATGCAAGGAAAAATAAAATTTTGCTTTACCAGAGACCACGCCTGAGCGGCATGGGTAGAGAGTTGATCATGCATCAGCTGATTGACTTGCTCGCGAACAAGCACAAGCACCCTACCCTTCAGCAGACCAAAAGCCAAATATGGATTCTTTGCCACCGATATCACTTAGGTCTTTTAAGAATTATGGGCATCACCTTTTTTCGAAGACACAAGAGACGTTGAAGATGGATGGATCTTCTCCTTCCTGTTCTTCTCTCAGACTGATGAGTCCAACACAGATATAGGAGCAGAAGGGCCTTCAGGCTCAGTCCTCTTAGGAACCTTAGGCTTGGGAGAGGTAAGAGCCATATCATCATCATCAACCAGCAAAATTCTCTTCCTAGGAGCCATTATCTCTTCCTCAGCAACAGGAATAGACTCAAGGTTCAGGGACTCGAAGGAAGAAGAAGTAGAAACCTCTTCGCTTGTAGAATGGAGAGTAACCGCAAGTATTGTTTCCACTGGACGAGTTGTAAAGCTACTAGTGGAATTCTTATACTCCAAAAGAAATGATGCCAACCTTGGGTGACCCCCACCAGTGACCAGCAGCCTTCTCAAGTTCCAGGCCTTAATCAGCTCCTCCCTGTTGAAATGAGAAGGAGAAGACTCTTTCTTCTTTGATCGAGTTGGACAAAAAAAAGAAAAAATTTATTAGTAATCAATTAAT
The DNA here is from genome assembly GCA_949130495.1 of Sambucus nigra. Classification (NCBI taxonomy): domain Eukaryota; kingdom Viridiplantae; phylum Streptophyta; class Magnoliopsida; order Dipsacales; family Adoxaceae; genus Sambucus; species Sambucus nigra. Next base: position 184,867,875 of record OX422210.1, read on the forward strand.
TAAATAAAGCTCAGTGTAAGAGAAATAAAAGTCAACCTATGTCACTCCCCAACTCCGGGCACAAGTACCCACTATATTGTCCGCCTTCTGGAAGAGGAGGATGTTGTCAATCTGTGGCAATAAAACCTTGCCCCCAATAGCCTTTATTGGAATCAAGAAGGTTGGCAACTACTAATCTGTCAGCCTTCCTCGCCTTCAGATATAAAACTCCATCCGTGGTGTGGGACCAGGAGTAGCAGTATCTAATTTCTGGAATCCCAATGTCGAGCTCATATAACTCGTTAATTCTGTGAACTCCGTTGATAATACGCCATGTATTTGGGGCACATTAGGCGAGAACTACCCCAAAAAACTCGTAGAATCCCAAAAATAATTGGTTAGGGAGAAATGTAATCCCTCCTTCAACCACTGAGAGAGTATGTGAATCTAGTGACCACCCTCAACAGCAGCGCAATTTCTAGGAAAAGAGGCACACTCAATCGTCACCCAGGAGGGAATCGAATATGCTTTCCTAAACTCACCCACCATCCTCTCATTTAGAGTATTTTACACCATTTTTAATGAAAAAAAAGACTACTCAACAAAAATAGAGAAGAGGGCACGAAGATATTCAAACCAGTCACAAGAAAAATAAGCAAAAGTGGCGAGATTTTATAGGACGGTAAAGACGAACGCTCCAAACGATCCTTTTGAATGAAAAAAGGTACACAAACGACGGTGCAAAATTCTTTTGAGTAAGTAGAAACGAAATCCCATAAGTCTAATCATATGGAACAGAGCCCGAAGTCATTAATGCAACCGACGATTCGTTTCTACACCAAACGACCAGCATACCCCTCTCTACAACTTGGTAATTACAAAGGGTGCCCTCCCACAAGCCCGTGCGTTGAATTGTCATAAACTGATAATTTAGGCCACCATGGGAGCATATAAAATCCTTCAGTCCATTGTCGGCGAAGAATTTTAGGGACAATTGTGGGGTACAAACCGTAATGGCTCAAATTTCGACAGCCTAAATAACCCCAACTCAGAGACATAAAGCGTGTTGCTCAAGTCAGGATTAATGTCACATGGGATAAACATGGAAGATTCATTCTCGTTATCTAATATCGGAGGAGATCAACATAAATCAGCAAACGAGCCAATCAGCAGCCTGAAGAATTTGAATGAGGCTCAACCACCCCTATCATTATAAATAGAACCCTTATCCCGAGGCAAATGGGCATATAATTCTTTATTACGAAACTCTAAAAGAATTAATAAACACTGAAAAATACTCCGTGGGGGTAGGTGTCTTGATATTGCTTTACTCCTTGATTGTTTCTCTATTGCTTAGAATTATTAATTGTGATTATTTGCACTCACAAAAACATTTAAAGCTTACAAATCAACGGCGACAAGTGGTGGTTTTGCAACCTGCAGGTAGAAGTGGTTGGGTTTGATGACCGTGGAGGTGGTGATGAATATATCAAACAGATAATTATATATTTATTATCGGTGGGTGAGGGTGGGTTGTTGGCAAATCGCTATTTTACAAGTACAATTTTTACCGGCGAGGTTGGGGTGAATGATGGTGGCAGCTATGGGGTCTGTCGAAGGGCGTGGGTGGCTGTTATGGGCTTATCGGCGGTATTGGTTTGTTCTTTGTGATGAAAAATCCGCTAACGGTTTTTGTAAGAAAAAAGGGAAGATGGGTAGGGATGAGAGAGAGCGTATGTGTTTGGGTATAGTGTTAAATTTAGGGTTTGTTGAGTGAGGAAGAATTAGGGTTCTTGGTTACAAGGTTTAAGTACTAATGTCTAATTACAGATTAGGAATTCTTTAATGGTGTTAGACTTCTGTCAAAAAATTTGGGGTTATGTCAAAAAGATTAAGAAGGTGGGGTAACTTAAATAACACATTAAAAAGTAGGGGTTAAGTTAAAATTGGGGTATTTTTGTCCAAAAATATTGTCATCCTAATGTAGGGGTTAAGTTAAGAAGGTGGGTGTAACTTAAATAACACATTAAAAAGTAAGGGTTAAGTTAAATTAGGGGTTATGTTAAATTAGGGGTATTTTTGTCCAAAAATATTGTCATCCTAATGTCTAATTACAGATTAGGAATTCTTTAATGGTGTTACTTCTGTCAAAAAATTAGGGATTATGTCAAAAAGATTAAGAAGGTGGGGGTAACTTAAATAACACATTAAAAAGTAGGGGTTAAGTCGAAAAAGCACTTATATTTATAATTATCCACATGGACAAGTATCTCATCATCATCCACATCACGAAGGTATATTAAACCCATAATTGACAAATGCAAGATACAATATAAGGCGCATGCACCACAAATGTGAGCCTATGTTTCAATGATCCAAAGTAACGGATCTGATGATGCGCAAACATGATTTGTCGACTGATAAGTACCGGACTGAGCAAAATTAGTTGTGGATGTAGAGGCAAAATTGTGATGGGTTTCTTCTTACTCGAACATAGAGAATGACCTTTCCAAGGGCCATGGTCATTTTTCTTATAAAGTCGACCAAAGGAACATTTGCTTCTTAAAGGTCTTTTACTCGTAAATTAAGCTTGTTAAACTTATGTAGTTACATAACCCTTACGGCGCTCCCCTGATCCACTAACAAATTATGCACGTCATAGTTGACTACTATAATAGTGATTACCAGGTCATCATGATCAGGAATACTTACTCTGACCAAATCTTCCTTAATGAACACTATGTGTTTGGAGTAGTCAATATCCTCTTGCCACCGTCGTTTACCTGTAAGGGGTCTGGAATGCCTCAAGTACTACTGTAAGTTTCTTCACATCCATTTTGAGGGTGTTTCCATTGATCCAACTTAGGTTCGACGCTCTATGGATCACTTCAAACTCATGGCCAATCTCTTTTTCAAGCACGTGATCTAGTCTTTGGCCGCACATAAAAGCTTGTTTGACCCTTTTTTTTCCGATGAACTCATTGAGCTGCCAAGCCTAGGCTAGTTCCTTAAGGTGTTATTTTAAAGCCTTTAAATTCTCAGTTATATGGCTGTGATCCTTTTACTATTCACATCTCAACGTTGTATTCATCTTATAGGGGTCGCCTAGCATCTTCTCAGGCCATTTGAATTACTACCGACCTTTGATCTTCTAAAATATCTTATAAATCGATTCGATGAAAACGGTGATGATGGACTTGAACACATTCTTGGGATCCTTTTTCTCATTCCCTTTTTTGCTTCTTATTCCCTCATTTTTTGGTTGTTCTTTCTTTATCTCCATTTTTGGTTTATTTTAACCAATCACCATCTTGGCCAACTTTAGCCACTGTATTGACTTTGGCGTACTTTCCAATTCTTACTATGATTTCATCAATAGTGATGTCTTGGTGAGATATTGATAAATCATAGAACCGCTCGACAATCCAATTTTGAAGGATGCCATCATAAATTTCTCGGTGCAGTCCTCCACCTCGTTGTACAGTACCCAGTACCCAATATCTTCTGACATATTCCAGAATTATTTCTCGATACTTCCTTTTATTATTAAAAGTGAGTCCATCCTCTTAGTATAGGTGCTACTTAGGATGAACTTGGTTGTGAAGGCCTCAATGAGTTGTTTAAAATAGGTTATCGACGGGTGCAGTAACTTCTCGAACCACTTCTAAGAAACATCCCTAAGACTGGAGGGAAATATTCAATACGTGAAGATCTCATTATTATTCCACAATGTCATTGCCTGGTGATATTGTGTGACATTATCAGTGGGATATTTTTTCCCATCATAAATCTTGAACTGTAGAGCCGTAAACTTCTTAGGAAGCCCAAAATCGTCAATAATCCAGCTAAATGGTTATTTCATCTTGCCGATAACAGATTTTTTGGCGAGCTCCTTAGTTGTACGTGCTCTTTGATGAGCAAGGTGTTTATTCACTTCTCTCTAGATAAAATCTTTAAGATATCTTTCTCCTCATTCCTTATTAGATAAAAACTTTAACATTCCTTCTAAAGTTGGTTATTCCTCCCTCGATTTCGATCTCTGCTAGTTTGAGGACTAGGAGTACTCGACCTATGACCACATTTTTGCTTCTCCCTTTGTTATTCTCTTTCCAATTTTTCATTCATTGTTGGGGGTAGTATTTTTCTCCTGTTGATAACTAGTAGCACCCCTCTCCTATTGATAACTAGTAGCACCCCTCTCATCTCTACGGCGCTTCTCATAGGTGTGAATGAGCCTTGAGATCTGGGTAAATTTTAAGGATCATCACTCTCACCAGTCCTCTCTTATTGATGATGATGATGACATGTGCTAGGAGATTAATCATAGTAAGTGATCTATGATTTGACTCTCTGGGGGAAAGAGATAAGGGTGACAACCCCCATGGATGGCATGATCATCATAATCCATATGGTGAACCTCCTGGTCTCCATGGCTCTCCTGGTGATGAACCTTCTAGTCATTATAATCTTGGTGATCGTGGTTTGGTGAGTAAGACATATTAGAAAATTGGCTAATGGCAATGAATTGTTAGATTTTCCACTTAGACGATGCCAATTATAGGTGGTAAATTCCTACAGGTTGTTGTATTCAATGCACACAATCCCAAGAATATAATAATTGTAAAAAGTAATAATGTCACACACACACACAATACAAAATGAATATGGTTTGAAAATTTACCTACGACCATGGGGTGCTAGGGTTTGTTTTATATTAATCAAGAACTCGGGTCAGTAGGTTGTAGCACTGCTCAATGTTACAATAATGTGTGTCCCGTTCTCATGGTGAATTTACATTTATATGGAATCTTAAGAGAGTCCTAAGCCCCGTTAACCGTTTTCCCTTAGAGTTTGGAATTATCATTTGATTATGGTCAGTCGTGACAAGTGATAGGGTTTAAATCATCCTTTTTGACCAAAAGGCTTCATTGATCATGGGAGTATGCATCAAGCACATCCCGAGAATATGTTAGTAAAATAATTAACCCCATAGGTTCCTATAGCATTCAGAAGAGGACTGATTAATAAACCTAGGAGTGCACTTGGAACGAGGATTAAAAAATTAATATTCCTAGAGTAAGTAAAAAGTTTGTCTTTGTACCTCCAATGAACCTGGGAGACACTTCATCCCTCTATACACGTATAGGTAGTTTCAAGTTTGCATATGGTTCTTTATAGGTTGATTAGTCCCTTCCCATGTAATATTGATTCTTTTGGGATATTTCTCCGATGCGTGTTGTCATTTCAATATCTTGGATCTTTTCATACCTTTGGTGTTCCTTTTGCATACCATTTTCAGTTTAAGTGCTTTATTTATCAATTGTATATGTGCATAACATTTGTTATAAATCCAAAAAAGATTTGGTTTGTTTTATATCTTTTTTATTTGATACTAACATTTCTAAATGTTAATTGATAATCTTTTTTTAAGCATAAGTGAATTTGATTGGTTTGATTTCATGTGTTTATGATCTATTTTAAAAATATCTTTAAAATACCATGAAATTCTATGTATGCGAGTGTATCGCGGATTCTTAGCTTTTATATTAACTACACCACATTATCACATTTGTTCTGGTTGTTTTTTATACTTATTTTGATGATTCAGCTATGATTCATTTACGTTTATAATCATATCTAATCATTTAAAGTCTTTATGGTCCACTTTAAGTGAGTGAGAGTTCTTTGTAATAGAAGGAGTCAAATATGAAGCATTTATATGCATTCAAAAACGGTACCATTGGAGTGATAATGCCTAAATTTGATTGAATTATTGTTGGGTAGGTGTCATCCAAAGAGTATGTGGAAAGACAATCAATGGAAAAATCCTATGTTTTGTAAAAGTCTAATATCCAAGTGCAAAAAAATTAATCGCCATGATTGGGAAAATAGTTTTGAAAGAAATTTCTAATTATTTTTTGCACGAAAAGAATCTTTAAAAGATGTGCATGAGGTGTTTAAAAAGTGGATACAAACTTCTTGCTAGTCTATTATTTGAAGTCATGTTTGCTTAGACTAGTTCTCTCATTGTCGGAACAAAATGTCATATGAAACTCTAGTTGATTCATTTGTTCTTTTTGCACATGCTATTATATCTAATCTCACATGCTAAGGTTGCGTTCATATGTGAATTAAGATAAGTGTATAAGATGTTCAAGAAATTATTCGTCTTAATCAACTATGACGATTCAAAGTGCGAACTGATGTTTCAAATGTTGATATTTGGTTTGTTTTTATGTTTGAATATTATGTTTTTCTCATATGTATATATTTTTTTGTGAGAGTGTGCTTATGATATTAATGGATAGTTTCTATAATTAAGTGTCCAGCACACACAAGTCCAAATTTTATCTTATTACCGTAACTAAGCAACTAGATGATAAAGCAGATAAAATAAATAATGCAAAGTGACAAGGTAATATGAGGAAAAAAAAACTTGCGGGTAAATTTTTTTTTTAATTAGCACTATAGAGTTTTACAAGACACAACTTACAAAACTTCTACACAATACGGCTCTCTCCCGAGTTGTCCACAGGTGGCGATCCACCCTCGTTATCCACGGATCAGCCTTTGTCTTCCTTCAGTAGTGGTTGCCTCAAGAACCACAATGGTTAGCAGTGAAAAGAGTCTCTCCACAATAATATAGAACAATATAGGGTTTTAAATGGATACACATACATAGTTGGGAGTGAAGATTTGTGAATCAAAAGGTGTTTTTGACCTAAAAAAAGTGGGAACTTTTACAAAAGTCTCTTTTAAAATCTGTATGAAATAGGTATTTATAAGTCAACACAAAATTCGAGGTGATGACATTCGTTCGAATGAAAACTAGGCTCGTTCAAATGAGAAAAGCATCTCGTTAGAACGACAGCAAGGTCATTAGAACGAAATAGCTAATCTCGTTTGAACCAACTTCAAATGAGCTTAAGATGACATCAAATAGTACGCCGTCGTTCGATGTTCGATCGAAGTAAACTTCAAACGACCCTTCGAATGAAAATGCACTCTTATTTGAATGAGGTTCCCATCTCGTTTGAACGAGATGCGTGTATTTTGAATATTTATAAAACCATAAAAATGACTCGATTCTAAATAAAAAACTCCCAATTATAAATGTAAATAAATTCAAAATCCTAAATTTTTTTATACCTTCATATTGTGATGATCTTCTTGAATTTGGAGATGATGGAAATTCGGTTCTTCAAGACAACTCGAATCAAACGGTTGGGGGATATGCCAAAACTATACTTAGCCTAAGCTATGAGCAAATGATAGAAATCATTTTTTGGCTATTTTGGTACAAACATAAAATCGAAAACCAAATTTCAAACAATTCCTCTAAGGCAAATAAAATATCCTAATACCCTCCCAAACCCTAAAATGGATAGGTACAAGCTAAAGATGTCTTCAAAGATAAATTCTTCAAATCTCCACTTATTCTTGGTCATCTCTTGGCCACTTTATCTTCATCGAATGTAATATGAATATGATCTTCCAAAAGTACATACACACATGAAACAAAGTATATACCTCGTGATTCATCGAGTTTGACATATCAAATAAAATGCATAAGGATAAAATCTCCCCCATAAATCAAATACCCCAGTAATTTTTTCTCCCCCTTTTATTTTATCTGAAATAGACAAGGAGTGGAAACTAATCATGTAAAATAGTGTACATCACTAAATATAGAATATCATCACAAAGATATATCAAATAAGCGCAAGCAATGATAAACTCAAAAACTCCATTAAAATATTTTGAAATTTTTTAATTTTTTCAAGTATAAAAATTTAACAAATACAACACACCATGGATAAACACAAAAATACCCGAATCATGGAGACGAAATGTGGGAATATGAACATATTCTATAGGTTAATCAACGTAGACAAACATAACATATGTGCACAAAGGGATGAGACACCACTGCCAAAGATCTCAAAGTCTACCTTAGGTGTAAAAAGGGTGAACTCAAGTGACATTGATTTAACCTAATCAACTAATCAAAATCATAAGTGATTTTCACACCAATAACGCCGCAAAACTATGTAATGCTTTAAGAGATTTTAAAGGACATGCAAACCCATTGATCTTCGACTTAACTCCCTCAAAACTCACATACTGATTTTTTTTGTCTCAAATATTCTTGAAGAAATTAATGCTCATATGTAGCGAAGTATCAATGTTCTTATAAATTGGCCTGACACTTCTATTTTTATGTGCCTTTAATCTTTTAGGCTCTTTTATTTTTGCAAATGGTGGCTTTTCACGCAAAGTCAACATGTCTTTCGAGTCGATTCCATTGCATTAAATATACCAAATTTAGCGGATAAATGATTTTCTATTTTTTTTTAATCCAGGCAATCGTTCTTACATGCACTACTTTTATTATCTCGTTTTTCACATTTGGTTCATTTTGAAAGTAGGATAAAGATGAAAACACTACAATAGACAAGTGAAAGGTAAGTGCAAACTCACATAAGTTCGTGCTCGTGTGCATTAAAGGTAACAAAGAGTCAAACATGTAGCAAGTAGTCATCATATCAAATCTTAATGACTCCGCACTTTATAAAGCACAAAATGAAATGATGTTACGTCTCAAAACACTACAAAATAGTCACGTGGATATGGAATGAATGGGTGACTCGGACATCTTTAATATTTATCCATAAATGGTAAAAAAAATACAAAACTCTTTTTAGATTTTTCAAAAATTTTATGAAAAATAAAATCTTTTTGTCTTTCACTTTTTCTAAAGAAGAATCGAAAATCCTTTTTTACTTTTCATACATTCAAGAGAAAAACAAAAATATTTTTGGATTTTCGAAAAATATATCAAAATGAAAAATGATAATACAATGGTAATACAATCTAGTAATAGGAATATATATGAATAAGCATGAAAATCATCCTATCCTAGATAACATATCCAATCTTAGTCAATGGTGCAAATACCTAAAGATTTCCTAAGATCCTTAAATCGACGTGCATCTAAAGGTTTCATGAAAATCTCGGTTAACTGAAGATCGGTGCTCATAAAGCTCAAGGGCATGACCTTCTCCTCAACTAGGTCTCGAATATAGTTCTCACGTATCCTAATGTGCTTTGTGCACGAATGATAGACTGGATTATGTTAAAGGTGAATGGCACTCGTATTATCACATGAAATAGTCATCATGCCCTATGAAATGATGTAATCCTCCAACATTTTCTTCATCCACAAGAGTTTCATGCAATAACTCCTAGTGGCTATATACTCAGCCTCTGCTATGGAAAATGATAGAGGTTTGCTTCTTTCTCATCCACGAGACAAGACCACTCCTAAAGTGAAAACACCCCACCAAATTTCTCCTACACCCATCGACATCAGAATAGGCGAACAAACGGTCATCGGTATCAAAGGAATACCAAATACCATATGAGAGAGTCACACTTACATATTTGATAATACATTTAAGAGCATGTAAGTGTGACTATTTTTGGGGATGCCTGGTATCACGCACAAACTCCAACACTAAAGGCAATATCGGATCTACTAACAGTAAGGTAAAGAAGACTACCTATCATGCTGCAATATAAAGTTTTCTCTACGTCATTGCCTAAAGCATCTTTTTTAAGCTTTGTCGATGAACTCACAGGGGTGCGAGAATGCTTAGTGGAGTCTATAACGAATTTGTTAACATGGTCTCTTATATATTTGGATTGAGATATGAATACCCCATCCTCAAGTTGACGAACTTGGAGATCTAGGAAGAATGTAATCTAACATACCATGCTCATCTCAAACTCATTGTTTATCTCCTACTCAAAAGTGTGATTATGGAGGGAGCACGTGGATCCAAAGACTATGTCATCCTCATAGACCAGGTCAACAAAAATAGCACCACTCTCTCTTCCCCACAATAATGTCTTAACTAATAACCCTCTCTTGAAGTCACGAGCTAAGAGATAGGAAGTGAGCCACTCGTAGTAAGCACTGGATGCTCGCTTCAAACCATATGAGACTTACCTAAGATAGTAGACGTGTCCAGGATGCTTAGGGTTTTCAAACCATTTTAGTTGTTCCACGAAAACCTCCTCTTATAGAATTCCATTCAGAAAGGCACTCTTGACATCCATCTCATATAACTTTAAGCGCAAATGACATGCTATGCAGAGTAGTAAGCGGATGGACTCAAGCCTAGCAATAGGAGTGAATGTCTCCTCAAAGTCTATACCCTCGATCTGTATGTAACCTTAAGTGACTAACTTAGCCTTATTGCTAACTAAAGTACCATTTTCATCCACCTTATTCTTAAAAATCCACTTGGTACTTCTCACGTTAGTATTGCTAGGTTGGGGGACTAACTCCCAGACATCATTCTTTCTAAATTGAAGCAACTCTTCTTGTATGGAGAGTATCCAATTCTCATCCTTGAGTGCTTCTTTCACGTTCTTGGGCTTGACTAGGGATGTGTAGCACAGATAACTAACAATATTTTTGAGTTGAGCACGAGTCTTAATACCTAGTGTAGTATCACCAAGTATAGTGGAAGGGTTATGACTCTTTTGAACCCAAGATGGAGTCTCCCCCCAAAATAGGAATGGGGTCCACTGTGGTAGAATGAGGAAGGATGGCATCATCACTAGGGTTGCATCATCCTCACACTACGAGCTAGGAGAAACAAATTTCGGTGACTTATCATCTTTAATCGTGATATTTATTGACTATATAATCTTAGAGCTAGCCAGATTACAAACCTGATAGGCCCTACTCGTCGATGAATATCCTAAAAATATCCCCTCATTGCTTCGGGAGTCAAACTTTCCTAAGGGCTCTCTATTTCACATGATGTAGCATGTACTCCCAAAGACACATAAATATGATAGGTTGGGCTTCTTCCCCGTCCATAACTCATTAGACGCGTGAAGTGTGTGTGGATGAAGATATACCCTATTTATCGTATGGCATGCGGTGATCACCGCCTCTACCCAAAAATATATGGGCACGTTTCTCCCAAGAAGCATGGATCTAACCATCTCTTGTATCATCTGGTTCTTCCTCTCAACCATCCCATTTTGCTAAGTAGTAGGAACGGTCAAAAACTCATGTTTTACACCCACTTCATCAAAATACCTATCCACTTTCACTTCAGTAAGTTCAGTGTCGTTGTCACTATGCATTCGATTAATAGTGACACAATGTTGGTTTTGTAGGATACGACACTTGGTTATAAGAAACTCAACTGCATTGGACTTTTCTCAAAGGAATCATACAATTGAGTATCTTGAAAAGTCATCGACCATCACGAGAATATATCTTTTACCTCCTAAGCTCTCCGAGCAAGTAGTACCCATAAGATCCATATGAATCAACTCCTAAACACAAGTGGTGGAAATGGTATTCAACTTCCTATGGGGACTTCGAATTTGTTTACCTTGTTGGAAAGGTCCACAAACCAAGGAAGTTGGTTTCCCAAGAGATGGTAAGCCATGAAGTAGGTCCTTTTTCACTAATCTCTCAAGATCTCTAAATTTTACATGACCTAGTCATTGACGCCAAAGGTTCATAGTAGAGACCATGGCACTGTTGAACAAAAAAGAGAACTTGGAAACAATACCATAACAATTATCTTCCATCCTCACACCTCGTAGTATAAGTTTACCAAATTGATCATAAACATTGCATTCAGACCGGTCAAACTTTATCGCAAAGTTTACATCGCACAGTTAGCTTATGCTAATCAAGTTCACTTTCAACCCCCTCACGTACAACATATCATCTAGCTTAGGAAATTCGGGTATCTCAACACTACCACGTCCTAAAAGGCTAGATCTACTCCATTCTCCAAAGGTGAATTTACCTTCCTTGCAATCCTCAAGGTGGGTAAAAAATGAGACATCCCTTGTCAAGTGCCTAGAACACCCACTGTTAAAATACCATTGGGAAGTATTTTGATCCTTGAGAGAAACATGAACAAAAAGGTATTTATTGTCTCGCTTAGGTACCCAAGTGACGATAACCTTTTGTTTTCCCTTATAGTTATTGACTCCAATCGAAATGTTGGAATTGTTCTCAAAGGGAAAAGACATCCGTTGAAATTCTTCGATTAAACTATGGGAAGTCGTAACTAGAAATTTAACTTGCTCCATAAGACTAACAAAGTCTCTTAAGTGGTGTACGGGAGTATGTGTACGACTTGTTCTACCCAACTTATAGCAAAACTCTTTAAGGTGACATCTCCTTTTGAAAAAAAGTGCAAAAATAAATTGGTTTGGGTCTACCTCGATTTTCTTTTCTATGTGGAACTCTTCTAGGTGGGTTAGGTCGCCTAGGTGGATTCAGTCGAGGGCCATAAGGGTCTACCACAAACTCGAGAATCGGCTTGGGTACGATATGGAAGTGGGTTCACCGTCATAACCTACTCCTTGCCACTCGATATTTCCTAAAGCGGGGCCGAGTAGCATCTTACCAACTTCTTCGATGTATTATCTATAGTTACCTTGACCTCCCGAGAACATTTAAGATCTTTCTCTAGTTAGGGTACAAGGGTTTCAAGTTTCTCATGAGCCTCCATAAATGCTTGGAGATCTCTCATAAGACTAGCCACCTTGTTGGTCAATTACCCGTTCTTTCTTCCAACTAAGCAAACTCTCTCCCAAAGTTTCTCTCATTGAGGACTCACTCTCTCTTGCCTCTCTCAACTCTTTCTCTAGCACTAAAACTCTCATTTCTAAACCTTTATTTTGTTTCTTTATTTTAAAGGACTCGACATAAAGATCGGTGTAGGGGCGCTAAAGGTCACTCTCGCTCTCACTTAAGGCATTCTCTCCCTCACTCTCCTTGGAACTACTTGACTCACTATCGAGGTGTTCATATTTAGTAGCTTCCTCGTTGTTATGAGGTGCACTAGATATACTAACATGACTAGCCATGAATGTAGTGAAGTTACATCCATGCGATGATTCTTCTCCAGAACTCATCGACTCGACCTATCTATCACTAAGCATGACGTTTAAGGAAACTTTGCCTTTTCCGTGACGTTTCAACCTAGTCAGACACTTTTGAGCTTTGTAACCCTTTCCCTCACACTCATAACATCTTTCTTCTTTATTTGGGAAATCTTTCTTTTATTTTTCAAAATTTTTCTTGCCCGATTTAAATTTTTTATCTTTCTCAAAACTCTTCTTATGTTTGGAAGTATTTTTCTTTTTAAGTTTGAGAAATTTCTTGAAATGTTTAGCAAAAAGCGCCAAATCATCTAAATCATAATCAAATTCTGAATGAGATGATGTTTCCTCTCACTTTAGACACTAGCTCTCTCTTTCTAGATTGGGCATTAAGTGCTACCCCTTTATCCTTAGGCTTAACTATTTTTGGGAACATATATATCTCGTAGGCTTGAAGATCTCCTATAAGTTTTTAAAACTTAAGAGTGTCTAAGATCCCTAGTGAATTAAGAATCGTAACCTTAGGAATAAAGTGGGCCGAAAGCGATCTCAAGATTTTCTTAACTACACACGTCTCGGGTGTTTTCTCACCTAAATTGAAACTCAAGTTAGCTATGTCGAAACGTTGTGCATAAAACTCATTGAAGGATTCAGATTCAAGCATTGTGATTGTTTCAAATTGTGTGGTAAGATTCTGTAACTTATAAGCTTTCATAACATCGGTACCCTCGTGAGTGAGTTGGAGGGTATCCCAAGCTTTTTTAGACGTGGTGCATGTCATAATACGGTGAAACTCGCCAAGGGTGACAGTACCACAGATGGCACTCAAATCGCGAGAATTGAAATTTCTCTACTTAAATTCGTCCTCTGTTTACTGTGAGACAAGTTTAGGGTTGACTACCCAAGCACTCATCTATGGCTTTTAAAGCAGACTCGTCCTTGCCTTCAGTATGAATAATTTGTACAATCAAAATGGGCACTCAATTATACAAATTCTCCATCAAAATCAAAATTTTCAAGGATAATTTTTTTTTAATTGATATCAAGAGAAAAAAAAAATTGGGGAAAAGATCACACAACAAATTTGTGCAATAGCATCTGATACCAATTTGAGAGTGCGCTTGCGATCTTAATGGATAATTTTTATAATTAAGTGTCCAACACCCAAAAGTCCAAATTTTATCTTACCCTAAACAAGAAACTAGATGATAAAGAAGATAAAATAAAGCATGCAAAGTGATAAGGCAATATGAGGAAAGAACCCCTCGTCGGTAAAACCTTTTTTCAATCAGCACTATAGAGATTTACAAGACAACTTACAAAACATCTATAGAATACGGCTCTCTCCAAAGTTGTCCAAAGTTGGCGGTCCACCCTCGTTATCCATGGATCAGCCTTTGTATTCCTTCTGCAGTGATTTCCTCGAGAACCACAATGGCCAGCAGTGAAAAGAGTCTCTTCAGAAGAGTAACTTAGATATAAAACAATCTAGGGTTTTAAATGGATTCACATATATAGTTGGGAGTGAAGATTTGTGAATCCAAAGGTGTTTTTGACCTAAAGAAAGTGGGATATTTTGTAATAGGTTTTCGAAAAGCATTTTCGTAAAAGTCTCTTTAAAATTTGTACGAAACATTTATTTATATGTCAGAACAAAATTCGAGGCAAAGACATTCGTTCGAATGAAAACTAGGCTCATTCGAATGAGAAAAGCATCTCGTTAGAACGACAACATGGTCTACAGAACGAAATAGATAATCTCATTTAAACCAACTTCAAATGAGCTTTGAGGGATGCAAAACAGGTGGCCCTCGTTCGATGTTTGATCGAAGTAAACTTCAAATGACCCTGTGAATAAAAATTTACTCCCGTTTGAATGATATTCCCATCTCGTTTGAATGATATGCATGTATTTTGAAAATGTTTAAACTAGAAAAATGCCTCGATTTTAAATAAAACAACCTCCAATTATAAATATAAATTAATTCAAATTCCTAAATTATTTTATACCTTCTATTGTGAAGATCTTCTTGAATTTGGAGACAATTGAAATTCGGTTCTTCATGACGACTCGAATCAAACGGTAGCGGTATATGCCAACAACTGTATTAATACTAAGCTATGAGCAAATGAAAGAAATTATGCTCTTACATTTTGATTAGTTTTTGTTGTTATTTTAATGTCCCGACCCAGATTTATAGATTACCCATAGTCTACCCGGTTCGACCCGAGCGTTAGGTGTGAAGTGCAATGAACAACCTATATAATGTTTCTACTCCAGTTTTATTTTTAATTAACATTTCACTTGCTTAGTCTATGAATAACTGGAAAGGGTGAGGCGTGACCCATTCCAATGGATGCTGTCGGTAAGGTTCTCAAGAACTTATGCAGTAGCTTCTGATGAAATCATATCTTTTTGGTAAAAATGGACCTCAAGTTGGAACTCCTACCTTGCAAGAAGATGAACTTACACAACAATAATAGTAATTTTCTGAAGAAGAGCTCCTGAGAATGATGGTTGTCAGTGAGGAGTGAACGAACAAGGCACTTAGCACTAGAGAGAGAGTAGGGAGAGAATACTAGGAAGTTCTGGTGTGATTTTGACAGAGTAACAATGCTATTGAGCTTTTCTATCTCTTTAACCTTGCCTAGGGGTCTTATTTATACTTGGGCACTAGGGTTGAGTTGGCACTTTTGGGCGCCAAAATTGTGAGGGTTCGTGAGGGACAAGGTATGAAATGTACCATTTATCCCTACCTGTGTGTAGCAGCCTGTCCCCTGAGACAGGTGCCACCTAGTGCAAACAAAAGTCACAAAGAAAATATGTCTCCTAATAGAGAAAATATCTAATTTGGTAAATATCTTTTGAAACGTTAACTTGTGGTGCAAACTTTGTAAACTTGAGAGAGGAGGCCTTGAGGATCTCCTTATCTAAAATTCTCAATCTTGAGGGGGAGGGTCTTGAGGACCCCTCTCCTCTAAAATCATTTTTTCTTGAGAGGGGCCTTGGGGGACCTCTCTTCTAAGAAAATCATTTTGTAAAAGTTTATTTCTTAAGGGCAGCCTTTCGGCAGCTGATATGTGTGGTCTTGAGTGACTCGTGGGGTCTTTCTACTAGTATTCTCTCAATCCTAAAGTTCTAATTGGTTGATCTTGGCTAACAAACCTTGTTCCTCAGTCGCCAAGCCAAAACTCCCAAGAGATCCCAACTGGCCTATTTGAGCCCTGTCTGCTCAACTAGTCCACCTGTACAAGAAAGCAAAGTGTTAATACTGTTATTCTTTAAAAGAATGACTTTTCATGATGGGGGGTTTCTCATGGTAGCCACTACCTCATCCTGGGGTCTCTGCCCCGAGTTTTGGTTGAGGGACCCTAGAGGTTCCCTCACCAATATGACTTTTTGCAATAGAGGGACCCTGGGGGTGTCGAAGATAGTCAACATCTTTCTTGATGAAGTTCTTTAACCCAGGAAGAACATGACCAGTAGGTGTAGACACCATTGATGAGCAGACCAAGGCCTCGCATTTGACTGAGTTGCAGGGGGTCAACCGTGTAAATTTCAACATGTTTCCCAAGAATGATAAGTAAGGTCACAATGATCACACTTCAACTTGCTCTTATCATCATGTTTCCCTGCTCTTTGGGGCATAGGTTTGTTCCATTGTTTTGTAGTGAAAGCAATTCTCTCGTATAAAGGCACTTCTGAGCTTAGGATTCATAACTTTCTTTTTGCTTTCCTCCGTTAGATATACAAAACACCTCTCTAACAGAAATAGGAACTAAATAACACTTACATCATGAAATACTCACACTGCTGGTGCAAACCACCCAAGAACTCATAAATGTAATTTTGTTCCACAAATACCCCAAAATGCTTTAATATTATCTGCACAAACTATTATATACTCTCAGTAGTAATCAACCTCTTCCCACACTGCCATGCATAGTACAGTAGTAGGTAGCTAGCAAGAGTAAGATCATATTGGTTGAAATTTGTAATCTCTTATTGAAGCTCATACAACTTGGCAAAATTACCAACGGATGAAAACAGCATCCAATAACTCTTTGGTTGTTTTTATGAACAAAAAATCCTCGTTAATTGGTGGTTGCATTGACTGTAGCAACCATGTCATAACTAACGCTTTTTGAGCACTCCATTCTTTGAACTTAAGATCATTTTTGGTTGGAATTCGATAATTATTAATTATTTTCCGGCCTATAATATGCATACACGTTTATTTAACCCACTGCATATAAATTGTCTCATCCAACCTAACGGTGGTGATACACATGATCGTTGTTATGTCCCATTATTAGAGTCAAACTTGATGAAGACCAAGCTCCTCCAGAACTCACCTCTAAACCAGACATGTTCTTTGAACGATTCAAGGGTATACACTATTCAAAAACTGAACACGTGTAGAGAATCACCTCTGTAGCACATAACAACAACTAATGTGATAGAGTCAGAAACTACATATAAAACCCTATAAAACAACGGAGCAATGCATATATCAGTCGTGAACAACAAGGATGAAAAAAACGGGTCGAAACATAGCAAACCTGAATCGCAAACAAGAAGGTCAAAACAGATAGAAAAAACCCATCTTGGATTCTCTTCAATCTCGTTAAGGAAACTAAGGTTTATACTACTTGCCCTAGGGGTTTAGCTACATACTCTAAAGCTTTACACACCTCGCTTTGACACTATGTTAGATTTATGAGATAATCAAAAACCAATTAAATAAGAGATGATGAGGAGAGGAAGAAGCAAAAGAGAGAAGAAAGGGGAATGAATGAATAGCCTTCACCCTCCCATCAAAACTTGACAACTTAACTATAAAATATAACAACATAACCAAAACATAACTAGTACAAATAAATCCATGAGAACACAACCGTTCCCATTTCTTGGAAACCCAAACTGAAATTCTCTTTTACACGATTCAAGTTTATTAACCAACACTTTTTGCCCTTAATTATAGGCCCGCTAAGTACACGGTCAATTTTACTGTAACCACTTAGTTTAGTGATGGTAATTAATTGCTAAAGGATCATAAAACATTAAAAAACATTTTTCGAACTCAACTTCTTTGTAATTCGAAAGCTTTTTTGAAAATTGCTACTTTCCCTTTACAATAAATAGCGTCAAAGGGAGAAAAGCTCTTCATCCTTCCCAAATTCTCCTCTTAGACAAACCTCATTTGCCCCCTATCTTAGACTTTGCATTAATCAACTAAGAGTTAACCACTCCATCCCACAATGAGCATATGTTAAGCCGTTTCAAGCATCAACCTTTCTGTCAACCTTCTTCAACAAATTTTGAGGCCCGGACCACATGCGAGGTTGGTTCTTCTTCCAATCCATTCCATGCACTTTGAAAGTACAGAAGTTGACCATTGGGTTTTTCACCAGACAATAAGAAACTTCCAAACTTTCATCCTTGGGTTATTTATCCACGCTTCACACCCGAGGACACGCCAAATGGCATGGTGGCGTAATGTAAATTTCTTTGTTCCACCATTAAGTCACATGTCTTTTCTTCATATTGGGGGAAACCAACACTTCACACACTTGTCTTATCCCAAGGAACGGCTTCCATGCACTTGATATTATCCTTATGCTAAAAAAAACACTGTTTCCCTGATGATTAAGTCGAAGAAGTCTCATCAATTGATTAGTCCCTAGGACTAATTCGACGGTACCTAAGTCAATAGTTATTTAAAATAATCCTTTGAAAACGCTCAAAGATTTAAGAGTTTGAGTTCCTAATTTAACCGTACTTACAATCCTTCCATTTCTAGTGCTCCTCACATTGTTCAAGCGCAATGACAGTTTGTTGCCTTTTCCAACGTTCCTTTTGGCACCTTGTTCCCCTTAACAACTTCAAATGGGCCAGAAAAACTTCCAATCATGCCGATGGGATTCCAAACCACATTCACACCTAAATTATGGCTTTTTTGGATGTCCCCCACACTTTACTACGTTAGTTTCACAAAGCACTTTGAGTATCGAGATTGTTGGAATCGCATGTCAGTGCCTACTATTGATGTAGATAATAATGCAAATAGGCTTTCTTATTTACTTTTTGGTAATTGTTAGTATTAATTGTAATAAAATGGTTTTAGTCTTCTTTAGGAAATATTAGAGTAAGCGAAGGTTATCTTAGTCTTTTAATGATTTCCTTTTTAAAGTAGGAATTATACTAGCATAAATAAGTAATAATGTAATAGAATCTCATTATTCTTTGGCTTGTTGATACAGTTATCTGATTGTGCTTGTGTTTTACCTCTTCTTTGGATCCAATTGGTGGTGTTTGCATCAAATTGATATCAGAATGAGGTGAGCTCTTTTGTGTGTTGGGTTGGGCCGGGGGGAAGGGGGTATGTGTCCTCTAGGGGTGGCAATGGGTCATGTCGGGTCAGTTTCGTGCCGGGTCTAATCGAGTTCATGTCAAAATCACCTATACCCAAACCCGACTCGTTAAGCCTTTCGTGCGTATTGTGTCGTGTCTTATTGGGTTCGTCTCGTATTTGGGTCATGTTCAAGTCGCGCCATAACGAGTCATGTCGTGTATTAAGACTAAATGGCTAAATCCAAACACGATTCGTTAAGTTTTTATATTTAGTGGGTTCACCCGTTAAGCATCCATAGTCGTTAAGGCTTCACCCAAACCCACTAAAAATAGTTTGTGTGGGTCGTGTCGTGTTATGGGTCGTGACGCAATATCCCACCCTTAGTGTCCTCCCATTTCATCTCCATTAATGGCTTCCAAGAAGAGAGATCAAAACAATGATTATGGAAGTCGTCTGATAATCCTAAAAGAAACCATAATTCAAATGAGGGCTAAAATCAAAGAACAATGGGTTGAAATGAGGTACCAACGAACCCTAATTTCGTCAAAATTGAAGGTTTTCACTTCTTCTCAGAACAATACGCACATACAAATCCTAGCGCCATTCTTGAACACTGTTAAAGCTCCTTAAAACATGTGCATTAATATATGTCTCCTTAAAACATGTTTCTTAAAACATGCCATATTTTATGGGAATCATTAGTGTACAGATTTGACTATCTTAGACTTAATCTTACGCATAAATCATGCTTGTATGTTTCCTTTATTCATATTGCAAGAGCTATATATATTCGCTTCCAATTGGAGAAGAATACACAGAATTTCTATCTTCTAAATGGTATCAGCCTAAATGTCGATCCTCACCTTCTTCCCTTCTCTTTCTTCGGTGAATTTGTCTTCTTTCCTGCGTCCCTCCTCTCTACCGGTGGCAAAGCACATCCTCTCTCTTCTACTGTACCTTTTCCTTTACAACGAGCGTTGTTCATCGTCGACAGCACTGTTCACCATCGGAATCATTGTTCACCATCAGAGTTGCTGTACAAAAAAAAACGCTCCACTTTATCCTTCCGAACTTTAATACCCTCAGTCAGAAATCACTGTTCCGGCGAACACTTGCTACAACTTTTCCTCACTACCAACAACCCAACATCTAGCATCATGACCCAATGTTAACTCTGTCTTGCCTTTGGGCACTATGCTCGCAACTGCTTTCAATTGCCCACATTTACTCAATTTTTGTTACCTCAATCATTGCATTCCGCATCTAATGGCCTCCAGATTGCTCCTTCTCCAAAAGCATCACTCCGGACTCTTGCCGACACATTCAGAATTGCCATCTTCAGTCTCTAACGAGTATCCTGACACTAGTGCCTCTACCCACATGATTGACTATCATGCGCTTCTCCACTAGCACACACCCTACACAAGGCCTGACACAGTTCAACTTAGCAATGGTGATCAACTTTCGATTACTTATACGGGCAACATGGCACTTCCTTTTGGTACATCCTCTTTCCATCTCGATAATATATATGTTGTTCCTTCTAAAACATACTCTCCATTGCGCAATTCTGTCATGATAATAAAGTTCCCTGTACCTTTTATGCCAATCACTTTTATAGCTTTGATCTCACTAGTGGGTCACTTTTATAGCTTTGATCTCACTAGTGGGTCCTTACCCTATCAAGTCTTTTGCAAGGACGGTCTTTACAAAATTCTCGCCCTTTCATCTCACCTCCAGCTTACACTGTCTCCCACGGTTCCTCCTCCCTCTAGCATCAATAACTTAGTCATCCTTCTGCCAAGGTTCTCTGTCACTTAAGCTCAAATAAACACTTATCATCTACTTCCAAAAATAATTCTTTCTTTTGCCAAGGATGTGCCATGGGTAAATCCACCCAACTCCCTTTTCAATCATTTAATGAAGTAAAAAGTCACTCTCCTTTTGACTTAGTTTATTCTGATGTATGGTACATCATGTTCCTTCTGTTTCGAATTACAAATATTATGTGTTATTTACTTATGATTACACTCGTTATTCATGGCTCTTCTTCATGAAAAGAAAATCCGAAGTCCTCATCCATTTTCAAAACTACCTACATTTGCACTCAATTCTTCGCTACCTTCAAACAATTCCAAAGCGACGACGGTCGAGAATATGAAAGCGGTCCCATCAAGGATTTATATTCTTCTCTTGTTACTCACCGCCGCCTCTCTTGCCCTCATACTCCAGAACAAAATGGTCTCGTGGAATGCAAACATCGTCGTATTGCTAACATAGCCCGTACTCTTCTCTTCACTAGTCATATTCTTCTCTGTAATCGACCTGAGGCCGTTTCTACTATTGCCTATCTCATCAATCATCTCCCATTTTCTCTCCTCCAATGGTCTTCTCCTTTCTCTCGTCTCTATGGTCATTCTCCTTCATACTCTACCTGTGTGTGTTTAGGTGTCCATGTTATTCCCCATATAGGTGCTTATGTCACTAACAAACCTTTTTTCCAAAAACTATAGAATGTATGCTTCCAAGTTACCGCTTGGTGTATGAATCGCATCATGCCTACATCTTTTGACATGTTCGGTTTAACAAACAAACTTTTTCTTTTTCCAAAACACACAAATCTTCAACACCTTTCTCCTGGATATTTGTTCCTATCATCCCTCCAGCTCCAACATTACCACCACCCTTGACTCCTCCACCCAACATTCCTAACCCTCCTGTTCTTAAGCTCACACTAGCCCATAACCATATGGCATATTTCCCCTATTATTATCAACGTCGACCATCCCATCACCCAATCCCTTCTTTCCCTACGGATATTAACCCACCACCTTCTCTCCCATCCATATCTCTCTCTCCCTCTTCCTCTCCAGCAGACTCCAACCACCCATAATCACCAGACATTAGGATGGCTCTTGTACACTTCTTCACCGGACAGATGGCAGTTATAGAAAATAAAAAATTATGTATATTCTTCTCCAATTGGAGGCCTTTATATATAGCTCTTACAATGTAAATAAAAGGAACAAACAAGCATGATTTATGCCGAAGCTTAAGCCTAAGATAATAAAATCTTTACACTAATGATTCCCGTAAAATATGGCATATTTAAGAAACATATTTTAAGGAGCCATGTTTTGATAAACATGTTTTAAGGAGCGTTAATACTCTCCCGCAAACTCGGATATCTTGGAGAAACGAGGTTGAATCGTAGCAGAGTGAAGCAATGTCCGTGGAGCCCTTTGGTGAGAATATCTGCGAGCTGATCTGGAGAAGGAACAAACCGAACCCAATGAGTGCTGGAGAGAAGGCGTTCTCGTATGAAATGATAGTCAAGTTCAACATGCTTAGTACGAGCATGAAAAACTAGGCTTGAGGTCATACAAGTGCTGAGGTTGTCACATAACAGGGTAATATGTTTGGGTGGAGGAAACCTGAGTTCGGTAAGAAGATGGGAGATCCACGTGATCTCAGCACAGACATGGGCAAGAGCAAGGTGCTCGGCGTCAGCACTGGAGCGGGATACAGTAGGTTGTTTCTTGACGATCCAAGAGATGAGATTGGACCCCAAGAAGACAAACCTGTAGTAGAGCGGCGAGAGTCAGGGCAGCCAGCCCAATCAGCACCAGAGTAAGTTGTGATAGTAACGGGTGTGGACGAGCGACGGAAGGTATGACCAAGGTCAGGAGATACTTTGAGATAGTGAAGGATCCGTTTGGCAGCAATGAAGTGAGGTGATCTAAATGCGCTCATTAATTGAGCAACATGATGGGCAGCATAGGCTATGTCAGGGAAGCTGAAGGTGAGTACTGAAAGGAACCAACTAGTTGTCGATACTCAGTGGCATGAGATAGGAACTCGCTAGTGTGAGTTGATAGTTGGGTTTGGGTATAGACTAGAGTGGAGCATGACTTACAGTCCGTCTTACTGAACCGCTGTAAAAGATCAATGGTGTACTTGGTTCGGGAAAGATGAAAATTGTCTGGGGAGAAGTTGGCTTCTAGACCCAGAAAGTATGATAGGGGATCAAGATCACTGATCTCCAACTCTTTGCTAAGAGTGGTGATGGAGGAGGTGACTAGGGAAGGTGTGTTACGTGTCAAAATTATGTCATCAATATAAAAAAGGAAAAGAAGAATTGCAGAGTCTGATCGGTACATAAACAAGGAGTGATCTGCCTGGCTTTGATTAATACCAAACTGTAGGAGAAAGCTGTTGAGATGCTGAAAACGTGCCCGAGGAGCTGTTTAAGGCTATAAACGGCTATCTTAAGGAGGCAAACATGATGAGGGTGATTGGTGTCTATAAAACCTGGAGTTTGGCTCATGTAAACAGTCTCATCTAATACATCGTGAAGGAATGCATTTTTCACATCAAGCTGAGATATATACCAACCCATGGAGACAGAATTGTTGAGTACGGTACGAACGGTGATTGGTTTAATTATGGGACTGAAAGTTTCATCAAAGTCAACCCTGACTTATTAATGAAATCCTTTTGCAACAAGTCGGGCCTTGTGACGGTCAATGGACCCATCTGCTCGTCGATTGATGTTAAAAACTCATTTGCATCGAACCACATGTTGTGGAGTAGGAGGAACAAGAACCCAGGTAGCATTCTTCAGTAGTGCATTGAACTCATTGGCCATGCTCTGGCGCCATTCAGGAATGTGTGAGGTCTATGAGTAGCAAGTAGATTCTGTAGTGGGGGAGGGGAGATGCTCCAAAAGGGCTTTTGGAAGAGGATATCTAATAATGCCATTTGTGTGCTCCAAGTCCATGATGACATAATTTGTATGCTCCAACACAACCACCTCATTCGGATCCCGACTATGTGTGCTCCACATAAACCATCATGGACTTGGGCAACCGCGGATAAACCATTTTTCCCGGTTAAACACCTCATGAGTATACCTGCGACAACACCCTTTTAAACAACTCATCGACGTAGACAACGTAATGAACACACACTAGCCTCACACTTCTCTCCACTTGCGCATTGAGGTCTTTGAGATAGCTTAATATTAGTCAATCTTTGTGGTTGTCAATCACATTCACGTCTACCAACGAAAGTTTTCCAATGGCGGCATCTGCAAATGCATTATGTAACTTCATAGGTCATCTCTCTTGGTGGCACATTGGTGGCCTCACCAAGTATGACTTGGTTAGAACGCGCAACTGTTCTCTTCCTTCTATAATAGTTTCTTATTAAGATTTAATAAATGAGAAAAGATTTTAGTTTTACCGGCAGTTTTGAAATAAACCTTCTAAGCAAATTAACCTGACCAAAAACATTTGTAATTCTTTTTTAGTTTTTGGAGGTTTATCTTATGGCTTTGGCCTTATCTTTAGCCACCACGTGCATCCCTCTTTGTGCCCTAAGTATCCCTAGAAAATTCAATGAACACTCCGAATGCCACTTCAAGGGATTAAGCTTTAATTGGTATACTCTCATCCCTCCGAATGATCATCGCAGTGAATTCTGATTATACTATAATATCGCTTATGTGATGTTTAGGAATGTTCCAGGCATATCATGAAAAATTGTCTTCATAGCCCGTTGATAAATTACACCAGCATTCACGAGTCCAAATGGCATTTTTACTAATTCAAAAGTTCCAATATTCCTTGGGCACTTGAAAGCCGTCTTATAAACACCCTCTTCCGCTATGCAGATTTTATACTTAAAATGACCATCCATCATAAACAAAACCTGATGCAATGCAAACCTATCGACCAAAGAGTCTACCACGTGCATTAAGTATTCTTCTTTTGGTCAAAAGTCTATTCAGACTCTTAATTTACCATTCTTTTTTACAACCAAAACTACATTAGCCAACCATTTTACCCCCATGCAAAGCAGTTTTAATTCTCACACAAAACTTCGACCAATTTTATTGATCCCCACTACTTAGTTTAAAACTTGTGTAAATGATTCAACGGTTGTTATCCGACCCCAAATATATTTTCAATAACGAGTTTTCTTCATTCCCTTCTAGCTCTTCTAGGTTCGTGAATAAGATAACTCTTTCTCATCCCAATAAACGGCTTAATCGTTCCCCAAGTTCTCTTCCATAGTTAAAACTTGAAATTTCATAAAGACCCTGATGGTTCTTTCCATTCTTTTGATGCTGTTAGGGTCACTATCAATGGACAACCTGTTCATCAGAGGTTGGTCTAGCTAGACGAGCAATTTATTCCCAATCTTCTTCGTCTACACCATCGGGAATTGCCTCTGCCTTAATTGGTCCACATGATCCGGGTACAATTGGACCTCAACGCAGTTCGAATAACATGCACTTGTTAGCATGGATCCAATACCTACCCAATTGCGCATTGTAATTGGGTTTTCCTTCGATAGAAAACAGTTTTGAATGTTTTGATCTTGCTACTACTTTTGATGAGAGGCCCTCGAGCTGTATTCTTATCCCACGAAAAGCCAAAAATGGTCAATTGGGTTCGGACAGGTTTGGCATTGTTTTTGTTTCTCTTTTTTAATATTGAAAAAGGTAAGACATTTAATGAAGCCCTATTGTCTACTAATACTCTATTCATTAAGATCCTATATATAAAGGTTTAGTATGCTTTGAAAATTTCGACAATTGGTTTCTTTAATTAATAAATTAGATCACATTAGTTGAAAAACAGTTCAGGGCGGAATACCGACTTTCCTCCTTAATTACCCGTCTCAAATGTTCGTCCTCAGCCACCTGTTGGTTTTCTTTGGCCTCAAAGATTGTTGGAAGCGTAAACACGTGTTTATAGGCACCTTCTTAGATAACGACTCTTGATGAATTCCCACTAAAGCATCCTCCATACAATTATCCCCCTTAAGAGACAGATTGGAAAAGTTTTCATCCACGCTCATGTCTTTCTTCAAATATTCAATCATGTAATCGAGAGCATCATCATCAGACACGTTCGAGCACGTCCTATCCTTCATTTCAATTGGACCTAGGGTCCGACTGTGGAACCTTTCAAGCCAATCATGGGTTGATTTCTCTTAGTATCATTGCTTAGTGTGACATGGACTCTTGCCACATTTTGTAATGTCTCTGTAAGTTTCTCCTCTGAATTCTAGTGAGAAAAGGCACTTTTTCTTCACATCCACTCTTGGGATCCTTAAGAATGTACCATTTAGTTGGTTCAACCATGGCGATTTGATCACTCTTAACCTTGCCTCCTTGGGTACTTGTGCATTCATATGCTTTATGACCTTAATGCACAGACATATTTAAGGACTCCTTTAACCATGATTTAGTCCTAGGAGTCGCTCGCCATAGGTGATGCCAACCTCTGTTTGGATTCCGTATACACCCAGGCAAAGACTTCTTTAGTTCACACATTCTCAACTTACTAGGCGTGAGCAGTCCACAATCATATTTGTTAGTCTTGGCACCCACTTTTTAACTTTACCAACATGGTAGTGAACAAGTTTCCACTAAAGGGGCATTTTCTTTCCCTTTACACCGTCTTCGAGGGTGGATACCGGAAGGGACTTCTAGTTCGTCGCTACTCTCGAAGTCGTAATACATTTGTTTCCTTTCACCGGCCAGTTTTTCCACCCTTTGGCGTACTCGATACACCCTTCCACATATCATGCATAAATACCTGGGGAAGTGTGGGTGTTGCTCAACCTCATTTGAACCGTTATTGGACACCTCAGCTTTGGCCTTAGCTTTGATCCTTACTTTAGAGGTTCATGTCTATGTAGTTCATATTGACACCCAAATCTTGTACATCGGGGAATGAATCTTTATCAACTCCCTTGGCCGTTCCCTTTTGATAATGGAATTTAAGCTTTTCTGTTTTTGATCAACTCTTGAATCTTATCTCGACAAACAAAACAGTTATTAGTGGTGTGTGACCATGAGTTGTGCCATTTACAATGCAATCTATTCTCATTTCTTTTTTGTCAAGCAAGACAACATTTTAGTGTAATTTTATGACCTTTCCGACTAGCACAGGATCAAATATTTCATATGCTTTGGTTATATCAGAGGAATAACTTTTGATTGAGCCTTTGGCTTTTCTCATGTATGACTACACCATGGTCTCCTTCCTTACAAGAGCCTTGCAAGTAAAGGGTTCCTTATCTATTCTTTCGGCAGTGTCAATCTAATAGTTAGTGTCTTTGAAGTACATCTTGAGAGAGAAATTGTTCCTCTCTTGCTCTCTCTTAGAGAGACTCAGATCCATAAGGTCTTTAAACATAGCTGCGTCAAACTTCTTACGTAGTTTGAATTCTAAACTATTCTGTGTTAACTTAATGAATCTGGTTCAGTTAAATTGATTTTACATTGTCTACGTGCAACAGCCTTTTCGGCAGTCCTTTGGCTTAATCTTGCCATATAAGCCATCATGACTTCTGACTCCAATTGGAAAAACTGTAAGTGGAACGATTCTTTCATATGTACCCAATTAGTAACTAAATTTGCAGGTTAACTGATGAACCAAGTGAAGGTCGCATCTGTAAATGAAATTAGAAATTGTTTTAATTTTACAATTTGTTCGTGTCTGCATCGACACACCATGTGGTGAATTTAGCAATATGTTTGACAGTGGACTGAATTTATTCAGTCCCTGTGAACGTCGCAAAGGTTGGAAATTTTTACTCTTCGGGAAACTCAATCATGTCTATCTTTTCAGAATATGGTTTCCTGTAAACAAGGGTTTGGACACCCGAGCCAGCATGTCTCACGAGTTGACCATTTAAGGTACTTGTGGCACTCCCTTGTTTGGAACTCTAACATTTCCATTCCTTCGTGGTTGTTCATTTGGCTTCTTCCAACATTATTCAACCTCGAGATTAGGTTCGCAAACAGGGTTGTTTAGTCTCTTATTAGGTGTCAAATTTCCTATATTGTTTGGCACAAACTCTGGTTGAGGAGGAACACGCACCTTTGGCCTAATCTCCTTGAACGGCACAGCTCTATAAGAAACCTCAGGCATGTTGGTGTACACGTACTACCTAATTAAGGGGGAGGTACAAGCATATAAATCTTTTTGGCATACTCTGCCTTAGCACCACGCTACGATTTACGTTTGACGGTGTCAAAGCTTGGAACAGTCATTTGTTCTCTCGCCAGGGTTCACATCAAACTACTCGGGGGGAAATTTCCTTGCATCCCCATAATTGGTGGTGGAGCAAATATTGGTGCAGTCACTAGGATTGTGGCGATTCTCGCTTATCATTGAATTCAAATTTTGAACAAGATTTCCCAAATGATTGAATACTGCGGTGAGTTGCCCTACGATCTGAATCTACAAATCTTGTGTAACTTAAGGTCCTTAAGTGGTGGCCCAGTTCACGCACCAATTCTCGTTTCTTGTCCTTGCTGATTTCACCCAGTTTGGTTGACATTTCCCTATGTGGTATTTTGTGAAGTCTGAGGCTCCATATTCAACGCGTCTGGGTTGAGTCCAACACTCTCCTCAAGGTTTTGTCGATTCTATAGGTTCTAATTAAAGAAAACTCTCCACTCTTTTAATTCTTAGCTCTCGACTAGACACTTTTACTTGAATTTGGCCCACCCAGTGCGTGCCAAAAATTATGTTTGGGTTAAATCCCAACGAACTGTAAAAATAGAATTTTGCGAGCGTCAGTCCCTGCCAAAGTTTATGATTTAATCTCAAACCTAAATCGTGCAATTGTGCTTCATTTACTTGCCTAGTTACTAAAGACATTTTCGTCAAACCAATTGGAAGATAGTGATTGCAAGTGCCGACTCAAAATGATTAGATTACGTGATATTAGGTAAAGCAAGTTGCAAGCAAACTAGATTGCAAAGAAACGTAATGTGTAGAGGAAAGAGTAAATTGCATGAAAAGTGTGATGAAAAGTAAAGTAAATTCAAACTGAAACTAAAACTAAAATTGTAATTGATAACTTTGAGTCTCGATTACAAATAATCCCACTACTCCTACTCCTAATTTACAACAGAACTGAAAGGGAAATTAAAAGGAATTGTAAATGAATTGTGAGATTCGTTTCTCTGTCTTTGTCCATTTCTTCCTTATTTATAGACGTGCCACAGGCATTACCATAAACTGCCCGTTTGAATTTTGAACATTAATACCTGCCCGAGCGTTTTTGATTTGCCACCTGTTAAGCCTGCAAATACTTCTTCCGATGGTAACTCTTTGAACATGGACAATCCCTCATTTTATATGTTTCCCCATATTGCGGGGCTACACGTTATTCTACTATTGGTTGGTTAAATTATGGAATAAACAACTACATTGTATGATTCTGTGAAAGTTCCAACAAGGATTGGTCAATATGTCCTACCATACCCTAATTGATAAAATTTGTAGAAGAATAAGCATTCAAATTGGGATTACATCTGGTCATACTGCCCAAACATTTGTAGAACAGTACTGAAGGCTTGCTTGTCAAACTATCAGTTTGACCTTCTAATGTTAACTGACTTATGCTCATTCATCATAGCCAGAATTGCATAGGTAAGTTTCAATTAGATGCAGGAAAGCCTTTTGCCAATTTAGGTATCAGAACAAGTACTAGTCATTAATGTTAAGAGTGCCAATATTTTTTAGCTAAGTTGTGAACGAAAGCTACAGTTAGATGATGAGCAAGGGGATTACCTATTGACACTGGTGTGATTGTGGATGTTGAATTTGAGTTCACGAACTTGAGTTTCGTATCATTTCCTACGAATTAATGTAATTCGGATCAACAGTGTCGATAAATATATATGTAATTAACTCAAATTCATAGTAATTGACACGGACAACATTTAATAGTATCAATTCATACTAACTCATATGATCATGTAGCCGTTCTCTAAACTGCTATTCTCTCTCTTACAGATTAAGCACTGTGGAGCCCCCCGTTGCAGACATCCGGTTTTGTAAATATACCAATTAGTTTTCTTCTACTACCACCCATTGTGCTTGGTCTAAGAGCATAAAGCAGCAGTTTGAGAGAGGGAGGGGGGAGAGATGTACAGATATCACCTAGCAATTGACAGAGCAAGGTTTGAAAAATCAGCAACTTAAAGAAGCTACCAAGTTCAAAGGGCAACGAAAATACATGCCCGCTATATGGTAGACTGAGACGAACTGCGGCTCAAATGAAAAATGTATACATAAACATTATTGGTTACTGGATAACACATAGGCATACTCTTTGAAAAAGGTGGCTAATTATTGATTATTTTGAAGAAGAAAAGTAGCACTTGTTATTCTTAATGGTCTAATATGTACTTTAGATTACAAGATTTTAAAACTAAAAGAAAAGGTGGGAAAGGAAAAGAATCAGTAAATTAGACCCTGAAAAGAAACTTAATAATATGACATGAAATTCAAACAGTTAAAATACCTTGTTAGTTAACTACGTGTAGGTTCATTAAACTCCAACAACATTGACATACTCAGAAAGTTCTGTTCATTTTTTAGAAGACCTCATCACACTTGTGCATCTCCTTCAACAAATATTTTTAACTTCCATGAGACAATATCTCGAACAGGTGAACCCTGAAAGAGTATCTACCAATAGTCACCACAAGTACAAAAACCACCTTCAAATTGGTGAAAGCGTATCCGGTCCCTCACAATAATCACCCTATTTAGTATGCTAGAAACCACTTTCATCCAAAAGTGGCAGTCAAGACATGTCCGGAGGTTCTTCGAAACCATAATTTCAGTTCCAGGGCTTGACTTCAGGATTCCATAAGCCAGTGCCAACTTCTCGCTGTGAAAATTTAAGTTTCCTTCCTTCTCTTCCTCAGTTATATCCATTAAAACCAAATCTGTCATAGGCATAAACCCCTCCGTTCTAGTTCGGCGAATCAATCCTTCCAATACCCTGTAGATCGCTTCTGTTTCAGGGTGTGATCGATCACCAGCCTTGAATTGGTGTATAGTCCCGCCCAATTCAACCCAACTCTTTCCACTATTTTTACGCACCCCTTTCTTCTTCATCATCTCTCTCAACCCCTCAGCACTATCCCATTTCCTCATAGAGCAATAGATATTTGATAGCAATACATAATCTCCACTGTCGGGGTCTGAAATTTTTGCAACCGCAACTTCCCCCAACTCAGAATTTTTGTGAGTTCTACAAGAACTAAGAAACGCCCTCCATATCACAACATCAGGCTCCATTGGCATCTCCATAATTATTGCATAAGCCTCTTCTAGGAGCCCAGATCGGCTAAAGAGATCAACCATCGCTCCATAATGCTCAAGTTGTGGCTGAATCATGTAGTGGCTTCTCATTAGATCAAAATACCTGCGACCCTGTTCAACCAGCCCACAGTGGCTGCATGCTGTTAAAATTCCAATAAAAGTAATTGAATCAGGTGATATATTTTCCACCTCCATCGCTGAGAATATTGCAATTGCATCTAAACCAAGCCCGTGAATTGCTAGCCCATTAATCATCGAATTCCAAACAGAAACATTATCCCTTACAACGCTGTCAAAAATTTCTTTAGCTATTTCAATCCTTCCACATTTTGAATACATGTCTATTAGTGCAGAACGCAGAATGTAATTTAGTTCAATCCTTCTTTCAATCATTAAACCATGTATCCACTTAGCATAATTGAGAGCTCCGAGTCGAGCACATCCTGTTATAATGGATGCAAATGTAAACCCGTCTGGTTCAATGTTTGATCTCAACATCTCTCTGAAGATACTGAAGGCCTCCTTAAACTGTTTATTTCTAACAAAACCTCCAATTATCGAGTTCCATGATACCAGATCTCTTGTGCTCATTGTATGAAATACCCTCTTGGCAATATCAGTATCTCCAATCTTCATAAAACTTGCAATCATCAAATTGGCAGGTACCAAACCAAAATCACTAATTAAAATTTCATTAAGCAATCGTCGAGCAAGATTGAGGCAATCACAAGTTATATATAATGATATCAACAATGATATGAGAGATGGGCAAGCCCCATAACCAAGTTTAATGATTTTAGTGTGTGTTTCGGTTGCAGTTCCTATATTTGGGGAGAGTTTGCATGCTTCAAGAACATGGAAAAGTGCTCGATGATCTGAAAGGATTGTCCAATGAAGAGAAAAAACTTCAAAATGAGAAATGTCTTGCACGCATTTTCAATAAATTAACTTGTAGCTAAGGTGCATGATCAATACAATAAAGTCAAAGAGTAACAATGAGAAGGGAAAGAAATTGTCGCAAACAAATAGAAATTTGAATAAAACAGGAGGTTACAAGAGCAGAGGACTAGAAGTTCTCTTGCAGTGACATCAAGCTTACAAAAAGGATCACAAAACTGAGAATACATTTTTCATCTGAACAAAATAAAAGTGCTCCAACCACAATGAAAAGAATATTAATTAAATTTAATCCTAATATGAAAGAAGAAGACGCATAGAAAAATGACATCTCATACACGACATTTGAAAATCAAAATCAAACACGCAAGCCTTATATTGTGGTTCTACAAGCTTGCAGTTGATCTCATTATGTCAGGTTGCAAAGCGCGCAATGTAACTTTGTTTAGAACATATACATTCAAAAAAAATGTCAAATAATTCTTGCCGTGTACGAGCGTATGGTACACGGCAACCACCCCCCACCCAGCCCTAATCCATCCCCTCCCCCCAACCCCGCCCAAGCCTAACCTCCAACCCCACACAGCCCCTCTTTATCTATCTATCTATCTATTTATCTACTTACCTATATATATATAAACACGCGTTCTTAGGTATGTTTACCTAATAAATTAGTCCCCATAGTGACTCTACCCCCATTCATATTTTTAGAAAGAGGGTGAAGCACATTAAAGTATCTATCCAAACATCAAAAAACGAAAGAAAAGAGATGAATTCAAAGGGTTCATCCTAATTTTATTTAAGGAAGCTTGACAAATAGGTCACGCTTAGATAAGACATCTGGTCCCATTAAAATAAAGTTTCCTCGCTAGGTACTATTTGTACTGGTAGTAAATATTACTACCTTTTTCTAATGGGACCAAATGGAGCAAATTTATTTTTTGATAGGATTTATTGATGCAAAAAAATGTAGTTTTTATTTGACTACATACTTAGACTAGACAGATTGGTAAAAGTTCTTCAATTCAAAGTAACTAGTAATGCGTGTGCCAAAAATCGTGATACTCATTAACAAATTGTTGTTGAAAAATAGTTATGTTGTGGGTCTGTGCCAAACCACAAAGAAAAAGCTTTCTTCCTTTTATTTCCACTAAGGACCCGTTTGGCAATCCAATTTCAAGGCTTCGAATTGGAAGGCCAATTTGAATTCCACGAAATTGAAATTGGTCTTTCAATTCCAATTCCAAGCCTTGGAATTGGATTGCCAAACGGGCCCTAAGTAAACCAAATTAATTAGTACAGTGGTAGTCATCCAAACAACTATCATCGGCCGAACATGTAAAACAGGCATTTGAATTGAGGGTGTGCTGAAGAAGTATGTATCGTAGTGGTAGCCAGTGAAAAGCTAATAGAATCACGTTAATGAAAAAAAGAATCTTGGGAAAGGAAAAGGAAAAGGTGGTTGTTACTGAACCTGTAGAGTTGGTAGAAGGGATGAACAGAGTGGCTGTGTTGTTCGGTCGCCGTGCCAAAGATGAAATTAGCCTCTTCCATGCGAGTCTCATTCTGGCTCTTTTTTACTCTTTTGAAATTTACTTATACAACGGATCAACACGGAGGAAAGAGTGAATTTAAGAGAAATCCCAATCAACCCGCCTAGTGAAACCAAATTCGAACAGCAAAAGAAGATCGACACAATAAACAAAAAGAGATTAGCTCCTCTGCGTTAGGGAGTCTTTTTACTTCTCCATAGCCTTCCTAACGTCTCCTCTCAATGGATATCATTTTAATCAAATTCGAATCCGAATCTGATCCATTTAAACTGATATATAGATCATACATAAAATTCGATTACCCGATTAACCGATTATCCATTTAAGCAGATATGGATCATGCATAACATTCGATTACCCGTTGTAATACCCCGTATTTTTATGACTTTTAATTATGTAATTTAATAAAGAGATAATTATATTTAAGTCTTATTTGTCGGCTCAACATTCATATAAGTTCTATTGACTTTTCAACTATTGACTTTTCAACAATCATATAGGTCCTATTCCAACTATTTAGGATTTTTTTTCATAATTTTACCCTTTTATAACTAATCATCCGTAACTTTCTAAGTGGTTAGGCTTTTTTTTTAATCTTCAAATGATCATAACTTTTGATTCACAAATCCGTTTTTCGCAAAATTACTATTTTTGAAATCTGCTCGACGAGATCTATCAAACAAGATCCACGAAGGCTATAAAATTCAAAAGAAAAAAAATTTACAAAAACAGTAAACTTTACTGTATGCACTAGAATATGAAATAGTTTTATATATGTGACATTTTCACAAACAGACAGTAACATTTATTGTGATAATATTACACAGTATATATATATATATACGGTGGATCCAAACCCTCTTTTTTCAAAATTACCTTATATAAACATAACCCAATGCTACCCCTACTCACCCCAAACTGGAGCTCCGGTGGATCCAAACCCCATTTATTCAATATTCTCTTATTTCCTAAGGTCCGCACCAGCGGCACTCCATGTTACTCCAAATCAGAACTCTGATAAAGGTTGTTGGAGCTCTGACAATTGAGGTTGGTGGTGGCCGGGATTAGATATTGCTAGCGCGCGCTGTTAAAAATAAAACAATGTCAGAAAAAAGAGGTTTGGATCCACCGTACATATATATATATATATATATATTGTGTTATAACACAGTAAATGTTACCGTTTGTGAAAATGTTATAGATATAAACCTAACCCAATGTCACCCCTACTCACCCCAAATCGGAGCTCCGGTGGATCCAAACCCCATTTATCTAATATTCTCTTAATTTCAGAGGGTCGCGCCAGCGGCACCCTATGCCACTACTACCCACCCAAATCATAGTTCTGATGAAAGTCGTTGAAGCTCCGACAATGGGGGTGGGTAGTGGTGGGTATTGGATGTCGCTAGCGTTAACCTTTAAAAATATGGTAATTTTGAAAAGAAAAAAAAAGGTTTGGATCTACCGTGTGTGTGTGTGTCTATATATATATATATATATATATATTGTGTAATATTAACTCAGTAAATGTTACTGTTTGTGAAAATGTTATATATATATTATGTAATATTAACTCAGTAAATGTTACTGTTTATGAAAATGTTATATATATAAAACTATTTCCTAAATATATTAACACAGTAAGTGTTATTGTTTGTGAAAATGTCATAGATATAAAACTATTTCATTTTCTGGTGTATACAATAATGTTTAATATCTATGACATTTTTACAAACAATAGCATTTACTGTGTTATCACATTATATATATATATATATATATATATGCTCCTATTTTTAATGTTCTGCGCCACCGGCACCTAATGCCACCCCTACTCACCCCAAACCGGCGCTCCAGAGAATCCCGATCCCATTTATCCAATCTTATTTTCAAAGGTCCGCGCTAGCGGCACCCCATGATACTCCGGTGGATCCAAAACCCATTTATTCAAAAGTCTCTTATTTTCAAAGGGTCGCGCCAGCGGCACCACATGCCACCCTTACCCACCCCAAATCGGAGCTCTGCCGAAGGTCGTTGAAGCTCCAACAATGGTGGTAAGGATTGGATACCGCTTGCGCGAACCTTTAAATATAAGGTAATTTTAAAAAAAGAGGGTTTGGATCCACCGTATATATATATATATATATATATATACAGTCCTGCTCTTGTGCGGACCAGTCCGCATTTTAAGAGTGCGGAATGGACATGTGTCGCTTAGCGGTGAGAAACGAGAGAGAGTATGCCTATAATTTAGGCGATAATTTCTAGGCTCACCGCCAGGTGACACATGTCTGGTCCGCAATATTAAAATGTGGACTGGTCCGCACAAGAGCAATACTATATATATATACTGTGTAATATTACCACAGTAAATGTTACTGTCTGTTTGTAAAAATGTCACATATATAAAACTATTTCATATTCTAGTGCATACAGTAAAGTTTACTGTTTGTATAAATTTTTTTCTTTGGAATTTTATAGCCTTCATGGATCTTATTTGATAGATCTCGTCGAGCAGATTTCAAAAATAGTAATTTTGCGAAAAACGGATTTGTGAATCAAAAGTTATGATCATTTGAAAATTAGAAAAAAAGTTCAACCACTTATATAACTTCCTCAAGGAAGTTACGGATGGTTGGTTTTAAAAGGGTAAAATTGTGAAAAAAAGTTTCAAAAAATTAGGAGTAGGACTTATATGCAAGGGGAAAACATGATAGGACTAGAATATCTAAAAGAAAGTCTAATAGGCTCTAGATGTGAATGCCCCTTTAATAAATGAAATTGCCTTGAATTATGAGATTTATTATAATTAATTTGGGTTAATTAATTGGAAATTTATTCGGATTTAAATGCTAACGAGAAGAGAGTTAGTATTTGATTATTATAATGATGTTGAATATTTTCGAGTGATTATGGTAATATATGATTATTGTATTTATTAAAAATTGTCGTGAATTGAAAATACGGCAGTTTCGGTAATTAAGTGGGATGCGTGTGTCATTCGTGTCAGGACCCAATGCGATGGATTTAAAAGTATTTTATTTTTATCTCATCCGTATGAACATTTTGAGTGCGTCAACGTGTCCGGAAGGGTCGAAATAGTCAAAAAACACTAGTCGGGAGTTTAGTTTGGGTCCCGGGGCATTTTTAGGCTTAACCGGCAACCCGGGAGGGTATTTTTGTCATTTTAGATTTTAAGGAAATTAGATCCACGAATTTTAGAGTTTATTTAATTATTATTGGGAAGGCCATTAGGGCCATTATCAGCCAAAAAGTAAGAAGTGGGCTACGTGAGATAGAGGAGAAGTTAAAGAAGGGTTTCCATGGCCATAACCACCACATACCACCACCACCGCCGGATTTGTGATCGGAAAGAGAGGGAGAACCAACAAACAATGTCATCAACGGATCAGAATCGTTATTCTGCAGGCAAGTGATTTATCTTGCAAAGATTCAAAGCATATATTTTACATGATAGTGTAGATTTGAAGATTTATTATGAACAATGATATAAATTTTAAAATAGGAGCATTAAATATTGAATCCGGGTAGGGTTGCATGTAGTTAAAGCTTATGGACAGATATTAGGTACGAAATCATGTTCCATGTGTAGGTAATTACGAGATTAAATTAAAATTTATCATGTTCTTGAAGAAATTAGGAAGAACTAGGGTTAGAAGAATAATTATGACTTTTGATCCAAGAAACTGTTGATTGGGGATGATTTAATGATTCTAATAATGTTAGAAATTATGTAAACATGTTGGTATGATGATTAATATACTTGGTTGATAGTTTTGGACGCTAAAGTGAAGAATTTGAGGTGTAAAAAGAGGAATCACATAACTGTTTAAGCAATTCTGGGCAAATATCTGCTTGATCGATCGATTGACTCAAGAATGTCGATCGATCGACCCCTTTTCTTCGATCGATCGACCCATGTTGATTTTTGGCAATTGTTTCCTTTTAAGGTTTAATGAAAATCCTAAATCCGAGGTTGATTCTTAGGGTGATTAATATAATATTGTGGAACTTAGATAAGGTCAGTAGGGTCTTAGTTATTTTCGAAATATCATAACTTAGGGGATTGAGAGTTGTAATTACAAATGGTTACCGAGTGAGGACGGTTGGAGATCTTTCGATTTTGGGACTGAAAGTGGTATGAATGATAACTTAAGGGATTTTAGATTTGCTGAGATAACCTTAGTAATAAATGAGAGACCCAGTATTCACTTGGGATAGGTATAGGTACCCGAACCCGTATGTCGAGACTTGTCGTTAAATAAATAGTACATAGAATCTACGGAACATAAATATTGTGGGTGAGACTTAATATATAGGAGAGGAGTGTACCTATATTGAAATTGTATATATATATACTGGTTGTGTGAATGCCAAGTGTATGGATTTCTTATGTGTATGACATACCTACCATACTTGCTATCACGGGATGTTATTTTTATGGAAAAGGACCCTCTTATCCTTGTGTGCTTCGGGGGGATTTAGACTGGTACCTTAAGGACGTGGGACTGTGAATGACTTATTTGTGAGTGGATAAGTCAGCTGACCATGGGAGCGTAGGTATGTGCGTGACCCATGGGTATGTGAACTATGTTCGCCTCCAATATGTGTGGTTTGTATTTAGACGATTCCTGGGTGATTCGGAACACGTGATCCTTACGTGCGTGATGTACATGGGTTTGATAGCAGAGTATGCGTGCACCGCAGCTTAGCGTAGGGGTGCCATATATGTATTTATGCACTGAGAGTGCTATACTTATGTACTTGTGACTGGTTCATTGTTGCTTAGTAGATGTGAATAAGATAAGATATTTGAATGGGTTAAGAATGAGAATTTAATTAACACTTGAGATAAGTAACTTAATGAATGTGAATATGGGGTCTGAACATATCTTGTTTGAATATTAAGAGTAGACATCCTATGGTAGAATGCGAAAGCAATAGTGGTACAAAATAGTTAGATAGCGGCATAACTAGGATGGGTTAACGGCATTCGTTAGGCATGCACAATAATTGAGAGATAAGAAACTCATGTGAGAGTGCGCAACTAACGTGTTTATAATATGTGTTGTTTAATTGTAATTTAAACACTTTCTAAACTGTAAACTGTTTTAACATCGGGCTCTGACCCATTTTCCTCCATATCTATTTTTGTTTAGTAAAAACGTTTTAGGTGCCCAGCCACAGGGACGCCAAGCATAGGAGTTCCATTTTGATGACGTGTTGTAGCTGCTGTGGAAGCTACAGAATCTTGGTAGTAGACACCAGCATATTTATCCTTGATTCCTTCAGAGTCATTTGTATCAGTTAGGGCATGTCACCAATTCTTATTTAGAGGTTGTAATTGCAGACTTTCATTATTTCGGTAATTGGTTTATTTATTCAGACTCTTGTATTGGGACTTTAATTACTCGGCATTTTATTATTGGAGTGTTTACTCCAGACTCAGTTGATTTCATTTCATTGTGTATTCTTATGAAATTGTTTATGCGATTAATGATTAATGATTTAATTCTTGGTTTTGTTACATTAATTAAAAAATTGGCATCTCTCTTTTTAAATATTAGGTGACTAGTAATTAATTAAATATTTTTCGACAGTGATGCTAAGACTGAACCAACTTGATATTCTGTATTAATTTAATAGAGGAGTAGCTACCCGGTATTTAATTAGACGGGGTGTTACAACCGTTTATTAAATGGAGCGAATTTGGATTCATATATTCCGATCAGATTAATATTTTTAATATATATATATATAATTTACTTTTATTTAATATATATTGTATTTAATAATATTTTAAATATATATTATAATAGTTCTTTATTTCATTATATGTTTTTTTGGAACATTTGCAAAATAAATTTATGAAATAAGAGTTGAAAATAAAAATGTTGCAAATCAATTTTAATATAATCGGATAATCGAATCGGATCCGAATCCGTTTAACATAAACAGATATAAATTTGGATTTGCCTGATCCGGTCCGAATCCGATCAGTTTACAGTTTATAGGCCTATACCCACCTTCATTTTATTAAATAAAATTTGAACATTACTCGAGATTCACCGATAACTTTAATAATTATCACTCCGGTGAATTCCTTAAATTTGACCAATATTTATTTTCTCAACAAAACAATCATATTTCTAAATTTTTGATATTTGCCAAGCCTATTGTCCCAGTGGTATAAGGTTGTCACTGAAACAGTCTTGAAGGTGGATTAGGTTAGGTCCCGGTTCGATCCTTAGCACTGTTAAAATAATGCTTGGCTCGCAGAAGTCACGGACCGCGAATAGGGATTAATCGAGGTGCGCGTAAGCTGGCTCGGACACCTTATAGTATGCTACAAAAAAAAGATATTTGTAATGTTAAAGTAGCAACTAACTTAAACAAGTTAATATCAACTTCGCGAAATCTGATAATAAAACTATACATGAACATAAAGTAATGTATCAACACTCAATGGTCGTTTAAATTTACAATAATAAGTAGCAATGAAATAATGTATCAACACTCAATCTTCCTCTAAATTAATTAAAAGTTCCTTTAAATAAGGGTTGTCATCAAGATCACACTGAAACTCTGTATGGGCATTGAATGCGTCTATTTGAGTAGTCAAACACTTTGGTGCTTGTAAAACAACATACCAATTGTCATTGTTTATGCACTTTGAGTTGAATATCTTCTTCAAGTTTTGAAACGCACAAACAAAAGTTTCGGCGACCATGCGATCTTTACTCTTCATCTTAGATGAATCTACCACGATAAGTTTTATGGCAGTATCAACTTAGTTATGTCCTCTGCCTTCACCCAATCATAATAGAAGATAGTTTCTTTGAAATCTATGTAATCTAGTCATAGGATTTGTTAGACAATCCCATAATAGGTCAACATTATATAACTTGGATTTTTATCATTTTTTCTACCCACATAAAAAGTCAAGGCAGAAATTGAAATTTCATTGTTTTGCTTCAATAATTTTTTCGTGCATGGGTATGGGACGAAATCAAAATCCTTGGTGCAAAAAATTTTAAAATCTTTTGCACAAAAACTAGCACCTTTGGCTAAGTGTTCAAGCCCTAAAGAGACATCACCTATTTTAAAAGTTGCATATATTAATGAATTTGTATCAGGGTATGTTTTATAACATATGCATAAATTATCGCAACAAATAATGTGACAATTGCCTATTTTTATACCCATGCCCTAAAATCATCCACCGCTTCCGTTGAACCTATTTTCTTTTGATTTTGGGCAAGTTCACTCTCATACATTCTATATGTGTTCATGAAATGTTAGAAATTTGTAGAGGAGTACACAAATAACCCTCCTATTAAGCTTGGGCTTTATGAGAGCTGGCGCTAAAAAATATATTGGGAGAGCAAGCCCAAATCACTGGTAAGCCACACGAGCAAAGCGTATTGGGCAAGCAAGCTCAAATCAGTGGCAAGTCACACGAGCAAAGCATAGTGGACGAGCAAGTCCAAAACCACTTGAAAGCCACATGAGTAGTCACTATCATGTGGGATGGATGAGAAAGTCCTAGTCACTAATAAACCACAAACAACAATCGGTGATGGGGAGCTACAGGAGAAACCCAAAGTCACAAAGTACTTGAGAAAGAGCAAACACGCGAGCAACAATGACAGCCTAATGAAAGTAATTTGCGAGTGGTTGCTCAAGTTACACAAATGTTTGTATTTAATAAAGTTCATTTACTAACACTTGTTTTATTTATTTAAACACATGTTTACTTAGCAAGAAGCCTTGGCCAAGCAAGCAGGGCTCGAGCATATGGCCAGTTGGGACCTCTTGAGAATTTTGATTTTGAGGCTGAGAGGTGAGTCTTGTTGAGCAAGATAAGGATCAACCACTTCAATACCTTAGGTTAAAGAGAATACTAAGGTAAGGGACCCAAGAAATCACTCACACATACTCACACTTATACTGTCCACAAATTATTAAAAGTGCGAGCATTCAATGACTTGCTCACAAGATATTTTAAAAAGGACAATGCTGAGTGGCCCTCAAGGTTGCTCACAAGTTTTCAAAATTGTTCACCAAGTAACCGTTTGAAAATAGACAAAATTATACTTTTTGTCATTATGCCTGATAAAATTGCTTTTTGACTTTGGTTGCATTGGATGTCACCTATTAAAAGACATTTAGTAGTAGACAGTGACAAACAATAAAAGTGATAAAAAGTACTATTCAGATATTTATCGCATGGGAATGTCCATTTGACACGCATGTGTCACGTCAACCCTAATGTTTGACTATAAATAGAGCATTTGGGGCACAGTCATTTAAACACCTTGACTCGAGCACTGTTACTCCGCACAATTGTCCACAAAGTATTCTCTCTCTGCTCTCTCCTAGGTACTTGAAGTGCTTATCTCTCCACTCTCAAAGATTCATCACTCTCAAGTGGTTTCATTCCTTTTGTTATAATTGAAAAGGTTGTATTCAATCATTGTTTCCTCTTTGATGTAACCAAAAAACTATTATTGTATTGAAAAAGTCAATTTCTGGTCTACTTTCTGTTCTTAAAATATTAACACTTCGAAGATAGTTTCCATTGGAGTGGTTAAACCTCACCCTTTCAGTTTATTCATAGACCCCAGTATCATTTACCTCTTACAAAATTAGATGGTAATATAGAGAATACACATACTTAAATAAAAAGATGTTATGTATTTCAAAGACATAATGATTTACTTGCTCGAATTGCAAATTTGTGAGTCTCGCCTCTTTAGGGTTCCTGAAAGGCAATTCATCCTCACACTCATAAAATTACCCATCCACTCGTTCGCCATGAGAATTGAACCTCCTAAGCCCTTGTTATGGCATATATTACCGAGCGTATAATGATTATTCTTATATTATATA
This sequence comes from Sambucus nigra, assembly GCA_949130495.1. NCBI lineage: Eukaryota > Viridiplantae > Streptophyta > Magnoliopsida > Dipsacales > Adoxaceae > Sambucus > Sambucus nigra. Next base: position 184,910,655 of record OX422210.1, read on the forward strand.
TTCTGCCACAATTGACCCTCTAATATAGCGTGTATTCTTAATGTAATATTTGAAGATTTTCATCGAGTGCTCGAAATGATATATTCAGCGACACCTAACAGGTCCACACAACAGTGCCTCGTCGCATAAATGCACAATCAAGTGGACGTTGATGTTAAAGAACGACGGAGGAAAATATTTTCCTAAGACACAAGTTACCACGGTTGGAGTTGCTTTAGCAACTGCAATATGCTTTATGTTTATAACTTTAGTACACAATAAGGTGGAGTACAAACTAATTTGCATAATTACCATGTAGAGATCTTTGTGCTAAAAAAAATAATGACTAAAGAACAAATGTATTAATTGAATAATGACGTGCCAGTTGTGAGACTCGAACTATTTCAAATCATTTTATTGATAGTTTGTAACCCTGTGCAAAATACCGGAATAACTGGTTGGAGTCTTCAAGTTTAACAACGTGTCTAGGAGGTTATTTTTCTCACTAGTACTCAAAGTGAAAGCAACCGCGGGAATCGAATTTCTTCTTGTTGTAAGATCAGTTTTTAACCATAAATTTTTTTACTGTTCATCTCAATTAGATCGCGACGCACCTTCTCTCCATCTTTCAAATGAGATCCACCCAGACATGTTCCTATGAGATGTTTCGCAAAATTCTTCACCATATGCATCACATCAATTACATGACTTGCACGATTCTCTTTTCAATATGACAAATCAAATAAGATTGGTTGTCTAAACCATACCGTCATTTTACTAAGATCTTTAGGATCTTCCTTAGCTTTTATCTTATGGCCTCCAAATTGGGGTATTTGCCTACAAACTTATTATGACACCCTGAAAAAATCCATAAATAAATTGATCAGGTCTACCGTATAAATCAAAAGGATCAAACTTTTTGGTAACATTCTTAACACAAGAAATGAATAGGAATCCGAAGAATAAAGACGATATTATGAAATACTGAATCCGCACAAAACCAACTTTGATACTAATCACCAACAAAATAACATAAGTCGTCTTTGAATATAAATATATGTGTAACCAAACTGAAAATAAGGGAGTATAATAAAAGGATGAGTTACACTTGCTCGAATCCTAGAATCTTGGAAGTAAGAAATGGGACGTCGCTAGAGATGTTCCTCTAATGATCCCGCATCTAAAGGAACTACCGTAACAGGGACCTGTAAAAATAGTTTTTAAAAGAAAACGTAAATAACAAGCCTATATAGAATATGATTGTAATTGAATCTGGGACTCATTATAACTGCACATATTCCTCTCGTGTTTTAACATTAAGTTATTAGCTACCCAACCCAGCAATCTAAAATATCACGCGGTTCTAAATCCCGAACCCATATGTCGCCCATATGATTAAAGTTTTACATCTTCATTCTTTATTATTTAGTTTCTCATCTTTAGGTTTATCTCTTTCATTATAGAACATAAGTTGTGTGGTAGTCTCAAACATGCGGTACGTCTCACCAAATAACTAATATACTAATAACAGGCTTATATCTCAAGTTTGTACACATTTGACTATCTCATGTCAATAACGCAATATACATGTCTCTAATATATGTAATACACAAAATCCAAATCATAAATATATAAGTAGACATCCCTACTATAGGTAATATGCATCTCTAGTATACAAAATACACAAGTCCAAAATATAAGCGCGTAGGTGGGCATCCCTACTATAAGTCATATACATATCTAGCATAGCATATAAACCGGTACCACTATCTTTGGTACTGCCACACAATAATCACATATTGTAGGAGAAAGACTCTACTTACATCTAACGTCCATACCAAGGTACAACTTTCGACTTGTATAAATAGATAAGCATCTCTCGTGCCCACACATAACGAAGGCCTACTTTTATTGCCTTCGAGGATCTATCGTGTATACTAGCTATAGCCTTAGGTCGTCCAAAACCTAAGATCTCATCATGGCAAATGATAAATTACTACGCCTACCCATCAGTTATATAGACTACCATACCCAAGGTCGTATAAAAGAAATATCCCCATGTATTATCTAGGTGCACGGGTACCTAGACGTAAGACCTTGGGGTAAAAGATCATTTGCGAATAAAGAACTAGTCTACTCACCAAGGCACCACCGCGGCCCGCATCGCATGTGTCCCTAAAATGGAATCCCTCCCCTAGCACGATATGACATGAGAACTCATACATGGTATGCATTACACGTAAAGCACACAAAGTAATTTCCACCCTCACTAATAGGCTAAAGCATACACATACATAACCCTCATAAATGGATTAAGATAAGTCACATACACTAACCGACCCTACGCTACCGGGTAATACTAGCATCACTATCATAAAAAGGTATATAATGTATATAACCATATATTCATGCCATAAAACATCAACCCTAACCTCTTAAGTTCCTAATTATAAATGTAGACTCACCCTATCATACAATAAAAACTGTACATCAACTATATTCAATCTCGGTTAGCCGTAGTCTATTATCCTAAGGCATCGCGTCTAGGTATAATTGCATACCTAATTTAAATGAAACCATGAGACATAATAACTACCTTACTCGGGGAAGTTATATCCCAAACCTAATCTCACCCAAATGATATTCACCCAACTCGTACATTACAACAATTCAAAACATTCTCGACTCACAATCCCAATACTCTATCTTACCAATTCCTAACCAATAAGCCCATTTTATACTAGAGTCTACCCTTGAATGCCAAATCCTTCATTTAACACCTTTAAATCAACGATTTTTCCAAATATTCAAATACCCTAAAAATCAATTTCCAAGAATTCGAAACATAAGAATATATCTCTCTTCTATGACTACAGAAAAACTATATGCTAATAAATCCTAGCCCTAGACCTAAATCCTAAAATTTCTAACTAATTTCACAAAAGTCCAAATAGGCTATACCTGTTACCACCAGTCGACTGGGATCCTGGGACCGGTTGATCGATCAACACAGATTCACCCAAGTTTGCTCCATTACGGGTTTCTTCATCTTTAACCCCAATTTTTCTCTCCCCAACCTCCATTAATGAACCCAATAGCTTCCTCTAAGCGCCTAATCAACCTACAAATGATAAAATAACATCAAAATAATAATTGGAACCTATTCCCATGATTAAATCCTAAATCTACACTGAGATTCAAATGAAAATCCAATTCATAGTCTAAGAATCCTATTTTATCAAATTCTACAAATTTCCATGGAATGATTCAATTAAACATAGGGTTTTTATATAATTAATAATATAAACAAATTCAAATCATCATCCATTTGTTTTAATCCAAGTTCATGTAGAAACCAATCATTATAAAGGGGAAAATCAACCTAATTAACATCTAGACTAGGTTAATTAAGAAAATTAACTAATTAATTGTCTAAAATTAAATTTACAACATAATATGATTTAGATTTGCAATGAATAGATACAATATTTGTGCACATATAATCATAATCATATGATATAAAAACTTGCCTTATGGATTGATTGAGAAATCAATCCCTAATTCCCCCAATTCTTCATTTTCTCTTGGTGATTTCTCTCTAGCCCATCAAGTGACTCGTCATTATGTTTGTAATAAAAATGAGATCCATAATGACATTTTACAACCCTTAAATCTCGAAATTCGATCTAGGCCCCATATGGTCCTCACCTAAAAGAGCACCAAAATAGCTCTAAATTACTTAAAAATCATGTATGAACCTTATATTGACCCAATAGGCCTTTAAAATATTATTTTAAACTATAAACGAACATTCTACACATACCAAAATACAATTACCAAATATACTTGAAACAAATAACTAACAAGTCGATTATTTAATAATTTCTCAATACGAGTCCAAATTTTAGTTAATTCAATCAATTAATCACCGTGTTTTGAATCCAATTTAAATAACGTATTGATGACATCTCCAGTCACAACAAAGCACACAAAATTAATTTTTTTAATTTTAAATATTCACAAAAAATATGGGATATTACACTTATTCCCCAAACTCGCAGCCTTCACCTTCTCCTCAATTTGGTAACTAAAAGGTCGAACAAGTTACGTCCTACGTTCATGACCGACAGTCAAAAGGTTAGACTTACCTTTCCCAAACTAGTGGTGGTTCGACATAAATCTACGATGACCGACATAATATATCTTGTTACTATACTTCAACCGAGTGGATTCAGTTTCATCTTAATAAATGGGGCATCCATAATAACCATGAACATTGCAACCAAACAAAGTCCCATAAGCACAAAATATGTGGATCACCCACAACAACATTGATTTAAGTGTGAACTCTTCAACCTTATGACTGTAAAATTCCCTCACGCCTTCCAACCACAACTCTATTAATTCTTCAATCAATGGGGCTAAGAAAATATCAATATCGTTGCTAGGATCATTTAGCCCACATATCAATGACAACAATAATGTGAACTCTTTTCCCATGCATAGTGTTGGGGAGATTTAGAAGTGTCAGGAGAACTGGTCAGTAACTCTGATTAGTGATTAAATTATCGAAAGGGTTAACCTTATCGGTTGATAATCCAAGATGGTCATTGCATGGTTCCTTTGCAAATTTAGGGTGCTTTGTGTTTAGAAATTGCCATATGATTAAATCAATAAGATGACGCTTGAGACTCCCACCCACCTCATCTCGAGTATGCCATTTCATGGCCTGTGCTATCCACGGTAGAGTGAAAAATCTTTTTAACCGTGGCTCAAGGGAAAAATACTTCAATACCTTTTGTGGAACTTAAAATCACTTGCAAAATTTAGTGGATTTATCATTTTCACTCTACATATCGTAAATCTTGGCCCATTGCGTACTGGACACTTATCCTTTAGTTCGTGATTATTTTAGCACAATATGTAATCACACTTGCATGCATTAATAGATTTCTACTTCAAATCCAAACCCTTGAAGCCCTTCTTCATGGTCAAATACTTATCTGGTAATGCTTTCTCATTTGGGAGAATGTCTTTATCCCACTTATGAATTTTGGTTATGTTATTGACTTATAAATCGTATTGACTCTTAAAATCATGCAAACAGATCATAACATACAATACCGAGTGATATTTATCGCAATTTCTATACATAGGTATAGCCACACCGTCTTTCAATGGTATGTATTCCCGATCTTCGTTTAATTTAGCATTAACTTGTTCATTAACTTTGTCATAATGAACGTTATTCGAATCCATAGTTCGTGGTTTTAATGGTGGTGGACTCTGTAACCATCATCAATTAAGTCATTTAAAGTAGGGTGTGTTAGCGAATCATTCACCATTTCCACTAGGTCGAGTTCAACTAATTCTTTTGGAACATAAGGTACATTCATTTTCTAATAAATTGTTCACATATTATAGTTTGGTGACGTACCCCGCCTTAATAAATGCAACTCAACGTCTTCCAAAGGTATAAAATTGTCATTCATGCAACGGGTGCACGGACAAAGGATCATGTCACTGTTAAGATTTATTTGTATACTTAATAAATTCACGAACACTCTTTACAAGCATATCAGAGACCCTGTCACTTTCTCCCATCCATTCTGTGTATTGTGGAAAACACATTAAAAAGTTCTTCAAAATTAAATTCACTTATATAAATATGTTAAAAGGAAGATTATATTACATACAAGAACTCTTAGTTGATAATGTAATCAAATCCATTCAATTACTATAATAAATCAAACAAATCAAGATGTCATTCTTAACAAAAATGGTTAGCATGTCTAAGAAAATTAAAATATTTACAAACTTGTCTAGTAAAATTAAAATAAAATATTATTCCAGACCATAAATGAGTTTTTTACCTCAGAAATTGGAGCTCCATCACCCACATGGTCAACATATACACTCTCATATTCGCACCCTCAGGTAGATTTCATCCACCATTATCTTAGTCTCGCCTCCTGCAAAGGGAGATTATGCACAATTATTTTTGGAGTAGTAGAAATGATCATGTATCGCCCAATAAACTAGGTATTGCTCAAGTTCCTTATAAAATACTCCTCAGTATAGTTAGTGTGCTGGGAAAATGATGATGTTCAAAAAAGAAGGTGCATTAGGTATAGGTTCGTGAGAGGGGAATTGGTGAAGGAGGCTTCTCAGAGGGAAAACTTTGAGGTATAGGAGAGGGGAAACCTTGAGGCGTATGAGAGGGGAATGTTGGATAAGGCGTGAATTGAGAACTTATTTGTGTTTGACTAAAAAATTGGCATAATCTCTTTATGTCATTCGCCACTTATTCTAGGTATTGGTAATCATGTTGATGTCTACCTTAAGACCTAACACTTTCACTTTCACATCCCCCATTTTTATCGCCTGGTTGGACATGTGACTCTTCACCGAACCGAGCTCTTCCATAATAGGTGCGGTATACATAAATTTAATCCTCGTTATCTTGAAGCTCACTCCTCATGTATCATTCCCAAGTACCTTCGATAGGGCATTCGAGTCAATGTCATGCGAGTTACGCTCTGACTGGCTGCTCCTTATTCCATTTATCATTTCCTTTAGTATAATAACATAGACAATAGGTTCAATGTTATTTTATTACAGCGTGTATATAATCGTTAAATTCAAACTCATCAGAGTCGAAGCCACTTTGTCTAAGAATTTATGGGTCTTTTTATCCCATCGGGCATGCAAGAATAAGTTGACTTTATTAGGTTGTGTCCCTTCTTTAGGAGTCCCCTTGATCCTCTTTACCCATTCATCCTTCAAATCATCATATGATTTTGACCCAAGGTTGTGGATATCAACTTCTTTTCTTAGTTATCTCTATTTTCTCCATCCGTTTAAATTTTTCCTCCCCGTCCTCTCTCTTTAAGAAGTCGTCCCATTGGCTGACATGTAATTCAACATTTGGCAAAAATATATATTTCAATGCCAGTGTATCAGAACTTGATGTCCCCATCGAAAAGTGATGCTTCCGGAGGTCGTTTTACAGGTTTTTAATTGTTCCCCTATCTAGAAAAGAAAAATTATATTTAAACTCGCCGTGAATGTAAATTATTTACAAAGTTCTTCCAACAAGTCATCCTTTATGGAATGATCAACTTCTTCTAGTTATCTGATTGTCCAATGACCACACTAATCTTTTTGAGCTTCAAAAAATGGGATTTAAAATTTTGGATGGTATTTTTGTCACGGATAGGATTCCCGTTAACGACTAGTCCAATATGTTTCTTGTCTTGTGTTTGGAATCCCTCAATATCAAGAGTTGGGGGAGTTGTATTAGCAAGGATTTTGGGAGTTGGATGAGTCGAAGACTGTGTAGATGCAGTAGAATTAACCTGAGTGGAGTAGAGAATTAAAAACCCATAGGTGTTGATAACTGAGGCGGTGGAGTGGGAGATAATTTAGATGGATTATGAGTGTATTTATTTGATTGAGTAATTTTGTTCCTCTTCGAAATTTCCTACAAATTGATAAAAAAATAGCGAAGAATGTATGGCGATCATGTTTAATATATGTATATATATAACATCATATGTAATAACTATAAAATTTTCTCCTTCGAGGATACTACGCCACTTGTCCACCATTTAACCCCTCCATTAAACTGACTCAAATATAAAAGCCTCAGTTTTTTTTCAACTTCTTTCCAATTATGACTTTTCATATTTCTCTATACCCATCTCTCTCCCAATTAATGTTTCTTAATTAGTGTAATGAAGGGGAAAGGTTATGGCAGTTAAACTTTGACAATATGTAGTTGAAAACGGATGACTCACTAATAAACTTATCATCTTTACAAATGGACATTGGTAAATTCCATGGACTTTCACCCCTTCATAAAATACCTCTATGTTCTTGACATATCTATAACACTGAAAGTGAAAGGTCACATAATTATTATGAAACCTCTTTCATTTAAATTATTTTTACTTTTTGGCATAACAATAATTTTTAACCCACTTTCGTAAATCCCCATTTCCTTCTATTCTCTTTATTTGTTCTCCATATAACGTATCCAAAACCTTCCATCCATAAATCTTCCATTGAGGTTATTTACAATTCTCAAATAATGATATTTTTTACAGGTGTCGATCGCCTTCTACATGCACATAAATATTTATTTCATGGATTGCTTGATTGGTTTCCCTTTGTGGTATTTTACACAGTTATTTACTATATTATGATGATGTGATGATTGTACTTTATAAATGGATATAATTGACATTAATATTGAACTCTTGCATTTAATTTATTTATTTGAGTAGGAAATCATTGGGTAAGTTTTATAAATCTTTGTAAGTAGCGTCATATTATAATTAATGTGTGTGTGGATTCAATGTCTTTTCATTTTATTTATTTGATGTGGTATATTAGTTAACTTTCCTCCTCATATTTTTGTTATTGTTAACGTTGGGACGGAGATGACGATGGACAATGGGTGGCATTCTCTTGGAATCGACTCTCCCGCCCAGCTCCTTTAAATTGATATCAAAAGAATGAATTTAAATTTGTTAATAATTTCTATATTTCTAATGATATTTTTTAAACTTGATTATAAATGACTAATTATGAGGAGACTTTAGATTAGTCTATCATTATCACTTTTTGTTTATGTTCATGTGTGTGATCTAAGATTTTTTGTTATGGGGCATGAGTTTCATTTTTAAGGAGTGTTTTTAGATTTTTTAGAATATAATTACTATAATGTAATATTCAGATTTAATTAAATAAACACTTAAATAAATAATAAATAACCCTGCACAATAAGTTATCGTGAAGAATAATCAAATTTGGACACATTCAAAATATTATTTAAATTAAAAATTGGTGTTGATACGAAAATTAGGCAGTTGGCGTGGACTAATCATATAAAGACATGTAGCATTTTACGTGGTAAATATATATACTCCCCGAGCTACAAGGCATGTCGAGCTATATAGCCTGTCAGCTACTCAGCGTGCAGAGCATCTGGACAGAAAGATCAAGCGACGACTGCACATTAAATGAACATTGGATTTAATGAACAATCTTATTGTATAGATGTACATGTCTATTAAACAACGACATCTTGTCTATTCATACTGATAGCCTCAAGGCTATAAATACATTGTAACACTCCCCATAAGCGGGTAATTAATCTCTTGTAATCGTCATCGAGATTAAGAAAAACATCGGCAATACAAGAACAGTGGACGTAGGCAATTTTCATTGGGGCTGAACCACTTTAAAAAAATATTGTCTTATTTTCTTTATTCCTTTTTATCTGTGATTGATTAATTAGATCGAATCTAGTTTTTTACATCAACAAATTGGCGCCGTCTGTGGGAATCAACTATACGTAGCATTTTGCACCAAAAACTTATTACTAATGGCTGACATCCCAGAATTCAGCGCCCGAAACAATACTGGGGGCCCTCCAAATCCCTCTGCTCCTCCAACTATCAATCAACTTACAAGAATAGTAGCCAACTTGGCCCAAGGGCAAACGACTATGCAAGAAACTATGCGATAACTCATTCAAACTGTTCGTAACGGATCACCTTCCGAGTCAGGTCAACGAAGCGTTTAAAGAAATACCCACTTGCCATCCTCAAGAACCAGATGTACACTATTCTCGGATGTTTCTCAGCCCAGGCGCAGTGACTCTCGTCATACTGAGAGGTCCAATGATCCTTCATATCAACCTGGACGAACTTTATCTATTAGAGCTACAAATTCTAGACCAAATGTTACTTTAACCCCCTGAGGGAATAAGCTCTTTGGAAAGGTTGAGCAGAGTCTCCCCTTTTGACTGTTTGGGCCCCAGGAGGAATCGAAATCCCCCTAGGATTGCGTCAAGGAATTCTCAATGACCAACCGATCTAAGGGAAGGTTCTACCCAATCACATTCAGTAACTCGTAATAAAAGATCCCAAGAGGAGAATTTGGCACGCTCTGTTGCTCGGGCAAATAGGCTCGAGGCTGGGAATTACGCGTGGAAGGGATTCATTCAGAGATTGGAAGACTGGCTAGGGGAAATGGCTAAGGCTAAGAATCCTCTCCAAAGAACTTTTGTCCAAGGGTCACCTTTCGTGCAGACGATAGTGGATTTTCCCACACCGTTAAAGTTTAAAACCCCGGAAGTGACACCCAAATATAATGGAAAAACTAATCCCGTCCTACACATAGAGCAGTACCAGGCCACTGCTGATATTTACGCAGTTCCCGACGAGATGAGGTGCAGGGCATTCTCAGGAACCATCACTGGATCAGCCCAGATATGGTACAACAACCTTCCTCAAGGAAATATTGCTACTTTCCATCAACTGGTAGAGCTATTCATAGGGAACTTCTGCTTTGGATCAAAGCCAGTTAAGAGAGTAGCACACCTATTAAGTGTGGGGAAGAAAGTAGGAGAAAGTACCAGGGATTACATCACTCGTTTTAATAACGAGAAACTAGAGGTGATTGACTACGAGGAGAAAATAACAATAACAGCTCTGATGAGTGGTCTATTACCTGATAAGTTATATTATACGTTGACCAAAGATCCCCAAAATCCATGGCAGAATTGATGGCAAAAACAGCTAAGATCATGAATGCCGAAGAGGCTATGGCTATATAAAAAAAACCTGACACTAAAATAAAGACCAAGGCTGAAGGTACATCGAAGAAGAAGGATCAAAAGCGCAATGGGAACGATAAGCGACCAAAAGTCAAGGATGCATTCGAGCAATTGAAGAAGTATGGTAATTACACGCCTTTGAAGGTGGATATAAACCATATTCTAGAAGGGATCAAGAACAGCGAGGAGCTAACTTGGCCGAAAAAAATGAGGATAGACCTCGATAAGAGGGATAAGTCCAAATATTACGAGTTCCATAGAGATCACGGCCACACGAACAAATGTTGTATAACTCTCCAGAATGAGATCGAAGCACTCATTAGACGAGGAAAATTGAGTAAGTTCGTTGATTTCCAGAATGGTGGGAAGACTAGCGAAAGGGGAAGACAAAGTTCCAAATCTCCTCACCAACCAAGAGATAATAAAAAGAGGGACCATGAAAATAATCCAGAGGATGATCCCGACCTCCTTAAAAAACCAAGGCAACTGGAACGAGAGGTATTTTCCATCCATTTCGAATCATTTGAATGTAATGTGATTACAGGTGGAGATACAGGAGGAGGAGATCAAACTGCTGAATGGAAAGCTTACCTCAATGAGGCTCAAGCTTGTTCTTACATACAGTTCATGAATTTGACTGAAAACGATCATCCGAGGAAGGTGAATAGGGACAAAATGGTTATCGGTTTTTCCAAAAAGGATCTTGCTGGCGTACTATATCCTCACGACGACCCCTTGGTGGTCAAGATGAGAATGAAGGATGTGGTGATTTCACGTGTATTGGGGGATAATGGTAGCTCTACAGACATCATGTTCTACCCCCATTTTGATAGTTTGAATTTGAAGTTAGCCCAGTTGGATCCATATCACAGGCCCCTCCTCGATTTTACAGGAAAAAAGGTTTTTCCACTTGGGACGATCAAGTTGGATATGCTTATGGGCACGTGGCCTGCCTGCAGAACAGAAAAAGTATGCTTTTTCCTAATAGACAAGAATATCTAATCAGCCTACAACATAATCATGGGGAGAGTAGGCTTAAAGAAGTTTGAGGCTGTACCATCCACGGTACACCAGTGCTTGAAGTTTCTGACCAATTTCGGAGTTGGAGTTATGAAAGGTGATCGAAAAGTAGCTTAGGAATATTACTATTCATCTACCGAGCAGGAAGAACTGGAGGAGGCCAGGAAGAAATCCACTACCTATCAGGTGGACGAGTCCGAAAATGCGGAGATCGAGACTTTGGACCCTAGAGATGAGTCTCAACTTGTGAAGGGGGAAGTCGTCGAAACTACAGAGAACATCATTCTGGACGATGAACGACCAGAACGAACAACTCAAATCAGCGCTTCCCTAGATCCGTCCATAAAATAGGAGCTAGTGGCATTCTTACAGCATAGAAGGCAAGCTTTCGCATAGAGCCATGAAGACATGCCAGGGATAGATCCGGCCTTCCTGTGCCACGAGCTCAATGTTAATAAGGAGGTCAATCAGGTGAAGCAGCGAAGAAGGGTATTTAACCCGAAGAAGAATCAAGCAATCTTGGAAGAAGTCTAGAAGCAATAAAAGGCCTCCTTCATTGAAGATGTCAAATATCCTGACTGGCTAGCCAATGTTGTGATGGTGAAGAAGAAGAATAACAAATGGAGGATGTGTGTAGATTTTACAGACCTCAATAAAGCTTGCCCAAAAGATTATTTTCCCTTACCCCGAATTGATCAGCTGGTGGACGCTACCTCGGGGCACGAGTTATTGAGCTTCATAGATGCTTACTCCGACTATAACCAGATTAAAATGAAACCAAAAGATAGGGAGAGTACATTATTCATTACCCCAAGGGGAATATACTGCTATAATGCCATGCTATTCGGACTTAAAAATGCAGGCGCTACGTACCAGAGGTTGATGAATAAACTCTTCGCAGAGCAAATCGACAAAAATATGGAGGTTTACGTCGACGATATGCTAACTAAGAGCAAGAAAGCCGCCGACCATCTAACTGACCTCGGCCAAACCTTTGATCAATTGGACAAATATAAGATGAAGTTGAACCTGACAAAATGCTTATTTGGTGTACGAGAAGGCATGTTCCTCGGGTATATTGTGAATCAGTGAGGCATCAAAGAGAATCCAGACAAGATAAGAGATTTGCTGGAATTATGATCTCCAGCTATGAAGAAGGAAGTGCAAAGCCTCACAGGCCATGTCGCAGCTCTTAATAGGTTTGTATCGAGAGCAACGAACATATGTCTCCCATTCTTCAAGAGCCTTAGAACAACTTTTGAGTGGAATCATGATTGCGATCAAGCATTTCAAGAATTAAGAAAGTATTTGGGGACACCTCCACTGTTGTCTAGGCCGGTGATGGGAGAAAGATTGTACTTATACCTGGATGTCTCGAAAAGCACCGTCAGTTTAGCATTGATAAGAATGGAGGATGGAGTGCAAAAACCAATGTATTACACATGCAAAGCATTCCGAGGATCCGAAATTAGATATCCAAGGCTAGAAAAGCTAGCATTATCTATAATAGAGGTGAGTAGGAGGATGAAACCTTATTTCCAAGCCCATACCATAGTGGTGTACACTGATATGCCACTTAAACAGGCCTTACACAAGCCAAAAAAATCCAGAAGGTTAATGTACTGGGCGGTCGAACTGGGCGAGTATAATATTGTTTATGAGCCAAGTTCCTCACTCAAAGGGCAGGCAATGACCGATTTCATTACGGAATTCACCTACCCGGATATCTCCGACCAGCCAGAGCCTAATGCAGAACAACCCGAGAATGTTACGGGATCATCAAAGACAATACCCGATCAACTAACGTTAGCAGACTCATCAGAAGGGACGAACAACGAGCAACAAGCGTCATCGGGTAACAACCCATCAGTGGGGAATGATAAGAGGAAGTACCAAATATTCCATCAAGGAACCTTATCATACCAAGGGTTTGATAATGACATACCTGTGTGGAATTTGTATGTTGATGGTTCTTCATGTGCAATAGGTAGGGGTGGCAATTTCGGAAACGACACGACAATACGATACGAAGCAAAACGAAAATAACACGAAATTGACATGGCTTATCGTGTTCGGGTCGTGTTCGGGTTTGGATTATTGGATCCGCTATCGTGTCGTGTCGTGCTCGTGTTTAATTTTGGCCACGAAATTGACCCAAAATAGATACGTTAAAGACCCAATAATAACCCCGTTAAGACCCGTTATGGACCCAATTAAAAACCCATTATTAATTTCATTAAGACCCAATAACTTTTTTTATTTTTTATTTTTGATAAAACATTAAAAATAAATAAAAAACCTAATATGTGGTATAAAAGTTAACTTAAAGAAACCCTAACATTATCAACTCCTCCACAAACCACAACACCAACAAAAGCTGTTTGTTCCTCTCTCTCGGACTCCCCTCTCGGCAGGCACCCCCCCACTCCCCCCACCACAACGACACACGATCTCGGATGCATCGGCACTGCTCTCCACCGGCACTTCCCCTCCATCGGCACTGCTCCTTCCCTCCACCGCAGCTCCCCTCCACCAGTACTGCTCTCACTCTCCTTTCTACCGACACTGGCTGCACTAATCTCGGACGCACTGCTCTCATTTGTTAGATCTGAAATTTTTATCAGATCTGAAAATTTTATTTTGTGTGAACATTTGTTAGTTATTAGATTTGGAATTTTTATTTTGTGGAAACATTTGTTAGATTGTTGTATAGATTGTTTATTGTAAATATTTGTTATATTGTTTTGTGTAAACAGATTATTAGATTATTTTTTGTAAGCATTTGGAAGTTTGTTATGTAATGTATATATTGTTGTGCAGATTGTTGGAAATAAGAATCAACCTATATTGTTGTATAGATTGTTGATTGGGTGTAGATTTTTTATATTGTTCTACAAATTTTTATACACGATTCACACGAATTGGTCTAGATTGTTGGGTTTTACAGATTTTTTTTATTGTTGTACACATTTTTTTATCGTGTCGGGTCGTGTCAAATCGTGCCTAATTGGTATGAATTTTTTTATCGTGCTATTCGTGTCGTGTCATGTTTTTAACGAATCGTGTTCGTGTTAGGTAAAAAAACACGATGTCGGGTCGTGTTCTTATTGGGCAAAATCAAGTCGTGTCGTGTCGAGTCTGGCCCAAACACGACCCAATAGCCCGAATTGCCACCCCTAGCAACAGGAAGTGGAGCTGGAATAATTCTTAACAGCCCTAATGGATTAGATATCGAATACGCTCCGTGCTTTAGATTTAAAGCCTCCAATAATGAGGCCGAATATGAAGTTGTGATCATGGGCCTCAGTTTAGCAAAAACATTGCACGCAACACAAGTAACCGTGTTTAGTGGTTCACAATTAATTGTACATCAGATTCTGGGGTTGTACGCAGCGAAGGGAGACTTGATGTCAAGATACCATGCTAGAGCTATGGAGATTGTGTCCACGTTTATTTCAGTTCGGTTGGTCAGGATACTAAGATTGGAGAATGCGAGGGCTGATGCATTAGCTCGGTTAGCCTCAGCTACTCGCACCGAGCTACAAAGAATAATTCCTATCGAGATATTGGAAGAACGAAGCATAGATGAAGATTTAATGGTGAAATACGGGGCCATCTTGGATAGATCCCATCAGGGCATACATCGAAGAAGGGGTTGTGCCAATTGACCAACTTGAAGCTAAGAGGCTGAAGTTTAAAGTTGCTCGGTATGTACTAAATAATGGCATTTTGTACAGAAGGGGTATCATCGCAGGTTTACAGAGATGTGTGCATCCCTCGAAAGTTAAAAATCTGATTAAAGAGGTTCATGAAGGCTCTTGTGGAGCCCATGTGGCAGGAAAACTCTCCTACAGAGGCTAACAACGCAGGGATATTATTGGTCGACGATGAGAGCTGACTGTACAACCTATGCGAAGAAATGTGATAAGTGCCAGCATTTCTCTTCTGTTTGAAGAAACCCCCAGGCATTGTTAACACCCATTGCATCCCCTTAGCCATTTGCTATGTGGGGTATAGACTTGATCGGACCTCTGCTGACCACCAAAGGAAGGTTCAAATATCTGGCAGTCGCTGTTGACTATTTCACCAAGTGGGTCGAGGCCGAACCTCTCATTGATATGTCATCTAAAAAGGTTTATCAGTTCATTTAGAAGAACATTATCTGCATGTATGGTCTATCACATGCTTTTATTATCGACCATAGTACCCAATTTGACAATGAGGAATTCGCTACATATTGTCACCAATATAATGTCCAGAAGACCCATTCTTCACCAGGACACCCACAAAGCAATGGGAAAATTAAAGTGACGAACAGGACTCTACTGAACGGCTTGAAGAAACGACTGAACGACGTAAAAGGAAACTAGATTAACGAGTTACATTCCGTGCTTTGGGCATATCGCACAACACCCCGAACAACCACTGGGGAATCGCCCTACATGCTAGCCTTTGGAAGCGAAGCAGTTATTCCATTTGAATTGGGTCTACCTACACATAGGGTACTCAATTTCAACTCTCCTATAAGCGATTTGATGAGACGTTTAGACCTGGACATACTCAAGGAAGTTCGAGAAGACGCAGCAATCAGGAATGCCGCCTACCAACATAAAACAACCATATTCTACAACAAAAGAGTGAAGAAATGTGATATCAAAGAGGGGGATTATGTACTCAAGAAGGTTATACAAACGCATAATAAGCTAGAAGCCAGCTGGCATGGGCCCTACCGAGTAACTACAGTTGTTCGCCCTGGGAATTACAGAATATAAACTTTAGAAGGGGAATAATTTAAAAATGCATGGAATGCAGAGCATTTGTGCAAGTATTATCAGTAATACAGCCTTACATGTACACATTTCTCCTTATATGAATAAAAGTGTTGGTTTTTCCATATTCTTTTTTATTTAATTTTTGTTGGAGTACTAGTGATACACGCTACATCAATTTTGGTTGATCAACATCAGTAACCACCAACTAAAGTTGCTCGACATTCAACAACCACCAACTCCAGTTGGTCGGCACCAATAAATTTGACCAACAAAGTTGGCACAATAATCATACAAGGCAAAGCCTATTGATCACGGATGATCTCAAGAGATATCCCAAACTAGGCAAAAAGATGGGTGACCTCACGGGGCATCTACTGTCTAGGTACCAAGGTAATACCAACGTGATTACTACAACTAAGTAGGAACATGGGATGAAAATCACCCCATTGCTTAGGCACTAATGGATGACAAGTAACTACAACTCGGCAACAAATGGGGAAAGCTCCATCGCCGAGGCAAAACAGGATAAATTGTCCCTCTCTCTATATATATATACATTCATCAACAACTGACAAACAGAAAAAAATAAAAAGACCATCTCCCAAAGTATTTCCAAAGAAATACAATGGCACAAAGACCAACTGTTCTTCATTAAACACAAGCAAATTACATAAATGTGAACTTCTGATTCATCTAGTACAAATGGCCTATTCTATGGGTTTCTTCCCTTCTGACTTTGACACAGGTTCCATCCCGACTGGAGGATCATCTAATCCATAGGGGGAATTGATAAAATTTATATCTTGTAGCATTATGATGTTGCTCGGGCATAGCCTACCGAGCAAATGTTGAAGACGAGATACCTCAAACTCTAAATGAAGTTAGTAATCACCAAGATACCGGGAGCTCAAACACCAAGGAATGGCATGAGCTAAAATCCATCTGTCATCGAGTTTAAAGGGAGGAACAGGCAAGTCAAGTAATCCAGGCTCACACCAATCCCACAAGGATAGTCCTCGATCAACTTTCATTACAGATAAGGCATTCAACCATCCTTGTTTGTATTCCTCGTTGTTGGATTGTTGCAGCCGAGCATCGCGATGGTATAAAGCTTCAATATATCCCGCCATCCAGAATTATTTAGGCTGTCTGTGAAATTGATAAGTCAATCTCTCAAGTTGCTCGTGGAACTTCTTTACCAACATTTCCTTACTTTCCAGTGTAGATCTTTGGTTGGAGAGTTGGTCGGTAAGACTCTGAATTTTTTTAGACTTTTCTGCCAGGGCTTGATTTTTTGCCTAAAATTTAACGGCTTTATTTTCCAAAGCTAGCTGGGTCCTCGTCTCTTCAATATTAATCCGACCAGCCCTTGCTTATCTACGGGTAGAAGGCCTTACTCTGCCATGAATAGATGGGGTAGATCCAGTTCGCTTCAAAGTCTCCAACTCTTCTCTCAAGGCAGCATTCTGAGT
Organism: Sambucus nigra; assembly: GCA_949130495.1. Taxonomy (NCBI): domain Eukaryota; kingdom Viridiplantae; phylum Streptophyta; class Magnoliopsida; order Dipsacales; family Adoxaceae; genus Sambucus; species Sambucus nigra. The sequence continues at coordinate 184,928,525 of OX422210.1, forward strand.
TTCAAAAAAGGAAAAGCCTTCATCGTTAACTGGAACCAAGACTCCCGAAGAAGATGATGCAGCAGATCTGAGGTCCTTCATTTCCTCTTACAACGCAATATTCTCTTGCTCTAGCAGCTTGGCAATGTTCCTATTCTCTACAATATCAAGCTTCAACACAAGATCCTTTTTCTCATGGGTCAAAATGTACTTGTCATAGCCCCTGTCAACACTCAACTGTTGGTATTTTTTCTCATAACCTTCATACAAGAGTGAGGTGGTCTCTTTGTGTTGAAGTTAAAGTTCTTCGATCATCCCTTGAAGGTCTTCTATCATTTCATAGTAATCCACATTGTTGGCTATCGCACGATCAAGCAAACACTTCAAGTATTGGTATGCGTCAACTACTTGCTCGAAAGCATCGGATCCAAGGATATTAATTATTTGGGCCTTAGTAAAATCTGCATCACCCGCTTTGAAGTAATCATTACATTTTTTCATCAACTCTCTATCATGAGCTGATAAAAGTTCCATCCTGGCAATAAACTAGCAAAGATAAATAAAAACACATCAACAATGATATTGATAAGAATAAGTCAAGGAGATATTCAGAGTAGACGACAACAACCCATTTTATTGATCATAAGAAGAGAGATTACAACCAAAGTTATAAAAAAGAGAAGAAAAGCATAAGAACAACATAAATAAAGAGTCGAGCAATGCTAAACCTTCTCCTTATTTCCTATAACATCATCAGCAGGTTTGGACGAAGAAGTTGGTTGCTTGGGAGGCATTTGATGTTGCTCGATAGAAGTTGATGGTTGTTGAACTTGCTCAGAAGGTTGAGGAGCATTAATAACAGGGACTTGTTCTACTATCATCAAGAAAGACTCATCAGATGTAGCTTCATCTTCTTCTTCTTCTTCTTCTTCTTCTTCGTTAATAGTAGGAGGAGGTCCATGAGAATGTTTTTGGAACAACTCTGAATCATCCGCAACATTCAACTCTCTTAATGTTGCGACCTATCCATCCCTGAAGTACTTCAGACTTGCGTATTCCATCTGGAAAGTAATTGAGGTTAAGGCTCTATTCCACCCCTTATCCCAACTAGAGCTGAACGACTTCTTCACTACAGCCTTTCTCTTTGCCTTGTCAGATGAAGCACGTTCCTCGGCAAGCCTCACCTTCTCCTCAAGGTCTTTCTTACACCGTTCAGCCTATTCAAGCTTGCCATCAGTTTCTTTCTGGCTGAAAACAGCGACCTTCAATTTTTCCTCCAACTCCTTGGAGGCATTTATAGCTTGGTCACGAGTTGACTCTACAGATATAAGCTTCTTTTCCCAGGCAGTATTATCTTCATCGTATTTCTTTCGGGCATCCTTCAAGGCTTGAGACAACCCAGCAAAAGCTTCTTCAATCCCACTGGAGGAGGTTGAAGCCTTAATAGCCTCATCTCTCTCCAGGATACTATTAAATCACATCATAAACTGGAAAAATGAAATGAAGCTCAAATTAAAATGTGAATACAGTATACGGAAAGAAGAGTTAATGATACTTACTGACGCGATATGTTGCGCTGCAAAATTAACGACCTTCTCCCTCGAAAGGGAACCCTCGGCAGCTCAATAATCTGGAATGGTCCAAGACTTGATCAAAGCCCTGGCCGAACTCGGGGTAATATAAGCTGGAGCGCTAGTCCCCGAAGAAGAACCCCCAATATCATAAGGTCGAGCAGCAGTTTCTACAGGTCTTTCTGTAAGACCTCTCCTCAATCTCCTTAGAGGAGCATCTTTAATCAAAGATGCTGCCTCTTCTCGTGCAATAGTAGCACCTTCAATCAAAGGTGCTGCCTGTGACACCCCGCCTAATTCAATACCATGCAATCACTCCTTTATTAAATTAAAATCAAGGTGAACAGTTGGTTCATTCTTAGCATCACTGTCGAGAAATAACTTTTCCAATTTAAACACCCTAATTAATTAAGCTAAGTGTCAAAACCATTTTTAAACATTACTTTCCAAGTTATTTTAAAAACAAAGATTTAATTATTTACAACAATTCAATATTAAAGAATCACACCACAATAATCCTGGAACATATAATCCAAATAATTTAAACATTCAACAACTAAATTCCAACATTAAAACTTAAAGTAAAACATCCAAACAGTAATAAGTCCCGAAGTGGCAATACTAGAATTAACTGAATCACAATGTCCAAATAAACAAGTGAATAATGGAAAGGGCGACACATGCCCCATTAAATGAATACGCTAGGAGTGGAGTCAAATAAATGAAGTCGTCTAAGCAAGTGGCCTGCAACTCCCACCTAAGATGCAGCGCGTTCCTTCCAAGGGATCCTACGCAAGACGCCCTTGTGGCTGGGCACCTATAATATATACATATATATATACAAGAGAGCAAGAGAAATAGAAACGGGTCAGAGCCCGATAGTGTGATTGATTTAAAATTCGTTTAGCAAGTATTTAAAATGTTTACAGGCCAATGCAACAACATATTAGTGCGGCACTCTCTTGAGAAATTCTCACCTCTCTTCTAATGTGCACGCCTATCGTACTAACCTTCCCAACGGATTATCTTATCTTATCTCGCACTAAACTTTCCAATGGTTTAACATATCTTAGGTTACTCGTAAGATTTAAAACTACACAATATAATTATTTAAAAGGAAAATTTCATTTAGTAACAAAGCTCTCATTTTAACTTTATTTATTAATAAAGTTTCCCAGTGTCATATTATACTTTTCAAAACAAGTATTTTCAATTTGAGTCATTATACATGTCTTACTTACCATAACACAGTAGGCAGTTCCAAATTTCAGAATCTCATATATATTAAATACTCGTATAATATATATTCTAACAGCACCCCACATAAAAATTATGGTGCGGGCATACTCTGCTATCAATCCCCGTATCACTCGTACTAAGGGAAATACAAGTTCGGAATCACTCTCGAACTGTATTAACACATACACAAACAATATTGAGGCGAAGCATAGTTTTCAAGTCCAAAAGGTCAGTACATACCCTCACGTCTCTTAGGACCGTCCGACTATCGATCCGATAGCCCGTACCTAGGATTCCTATCTTCTAGGGTACGAGTCAATATCCCCCATGAAGGCCCATTCGAGATAAGACTGTCCCAGCGCGGTAACCTCAGGGATAGCAAGTAGCGCGGGCATGATTTTCACATGTATATAATATATGCATACACACAGTCATATAAATATACTACTTTTATCATATCAATTTAGGTTCATCCCATAACCCATAATCACGACATATATCCTTATTTTTTCATTATTAGTTATCACGTATAACGGTTCGTCTCTAACTTTTATTCGAGGGATTTTTCCAACTTATTACGTAATACTCATGGACTCTATCCTCTCAAGTGAAAAATTCAGTAGGTATTCCTTTATGTTCCAACGTAACTATCTTACGCATCTCTCCCTTTAATACACAATTTCATCGTCCCTTATATGTAAGTATCCCAAAAATACAACTCTCGTCTTACATTAAAGATCCCAAAATTATTCATATATCCTACTGGTCTTCTTTGTCTCCCAAAACATTTTAATAAGGGTGCCCAAGCATTATTTCTCATTAAATTGAATTCAACTAATTTAAAAAGGGGAATTATGAGTCTGCCAGGAGGGGTCGATCGATCGAGGTCTGGGGCTCGATCGATCGAACCTTCGATCGATCGAATCTCTTGGCTCGATCGAACCTTTGATCGATCGAAGCTCTTGGCTCGATCGATCGATCAAGCAGGTATGGCGAATTCTGCAGTTACCAGTTACGGATTTTCTCACATAACTCCATCTAAATCCAAACTTTTCATTCTCAATCGTCTAGAAATTGGTACTACTAATAGTATAAATCCATTCCATACATCTTTTACGTAAAGCATGCACATTTCCATTAATAATCATGGATTAACAGGGCAAAATTCATATAAATTTCAAGAACCCTATAATTCTTTTTAACATGGTTCTAATCAGTTCTATCCAGAATTTTCTTCTTCTAAAACATCAAAATTTCGTGGTTTAATCCTCTACATGTTAAGGGGTTTCCAGATTAACCTTCAAATTATTACTACATGCGATTTCCTATCTCAAATTTGGGTTTACTTCCATAAAACTCATCCTAATCATCCCTAGACTAACATGAGTGATGCATTAACGAAAATAAGAAAGTTAAACACTTGCCTGGGATTTTCGACGTTCTGTTTTGATGACGAATTTGGTGTGGTTGCGTTCCCCGTCGCGCGATCTACGCATTGGTGGTGGTGGCGGTGCAACCGGGTGAATCGTTGGCCTTGGATTGCTTGGAAAAGTCTTTCCTTCCCTCTCCTATGGCCGTCACTTGTCTTTGGTTGTTTTAACCCTAGAAGACAACCTTAGACATCTGATATATCCCTTGAATTTTCGTGGGTTTAATTACCCAAAAATGTAAAATGTCCAAAATGCCCTCCCGAGGTACTAATTAAGCTTAAAAACGCACCGAGACCCAAATTAAACCCACGGGTACACTTTTCTGACTATCTCGACCCTTCCGGACACTTTGGCTCACTCAAAACGACCATACGAGCGACTTATAATATATTCACTTTTATTCATCAATATTTTGTCCCGACGCGACACGGGCGCGTCCTGACTCAAATTTTCAAAATTGTCATTTTATTCACTCGTGACATTTAATATAACCAATATTATATATTACTTTGCTCATTATTAATATTCAACAAATATTACATAATTACTAACTCTCATCACGTTAATAATTATAACATAATTAATTTCCGAATTTATATTAAATAATTAATTCACATTAAATTTAATAAATCCCCAAATTAATATAGCATAAAAATACGGGGTATTACACTGCCTCTTTTGGGACAACAGGAGGTTTCCTGCCGACTTCCTTGACAGGTGAAATTATTCCCTTGGAGGAAATACCATCCACTTTCTTTGTCCCTTCAACTGGGACATCCCCTTTGCTCTTCTTTGCCCCTTCAGTACCAGGAGCATCCTTGGCGAAGAACGCAGGCATTCTCCTCTTCCTCATCATTAAATCAGTAATAGATGCGCCCAACTCAGAAGAAGGTTCTTCGGCACTTACTTGAGATGTTGGTACTTGATCAAGATCAATTACCACAGGCGGGGCAAGAGGACGCGTAATGAACGAAGAGGTGGTGTTTTTGTATCTCAGCAAATAGGAAGCAGCTCTAATGTGCTCCTCAGTAATTGATTGGTGCAAGCCCCAGATAAGTTTTAAATCTTTTATATTGATGTCGCTCTCTTTGGGGGGGGGGGGGGTCTTTCTTTTATTATCAACTGCAAAAAGTAAAATAAATATCAGTGACACATTTCATCAAACATAAACAGAGCTATATTGAGAAAAGTAAAAACAACCTATCCCATTGCCATAAAGTGGACATCTAGGACCTTGGTACACATCATTTCCATTTAGTGGGGGGTGTTACCAATTTTTCAGCACGAACCCATGGTCAAAGTAGTCCCTATTGGCATTGGGAAGATTGACCACTAAAGCTCTATTGGAAAAACTAGTTTTTAAATAAAATGTGGTATCACTGGTAACCCATTTATAACAAGACATAATCTCAGGGATCCCTAAGTGAGTCCCATGAATTTGGTTTAACCTATGCATGCCATTAACTACCCTTCATGTGTTTGGAGCTACCCTCGCAGGAACAATATCAAAATATTGGCAAAACTCCAGACACAGGGGATTAGGCGGAAAAGAAAAGCCACATTTAGCTATGAAAAGTGAAGGAACCCAATGTCCCTCAGCCAGAGAAAATAAATTAGATGGAGAAGGAAGTTCTTCTAAAATAACCCAAGAGGGAATCGCAAAGTCGGCTTGGAATTTATCCAAACATTGGACAATATAAACCATGATGACTAAAAGCAAAGAAAGAAGAAGGAAGAAATGCTTACAGAAATGGAGAAATCTACTAAGGCGGACAATGAAAAGAACGATAGTATAAAAATGAAGTGAGAAAACACAGAGTTTAGAAATCTGGAAGTGAAAAGTAGATGACTATTCTTTTCCTATCGCTTTTAAATGCCTTGCATCGGGAAGGAGGAAAAAAATATGATTATTAGAAAAGACGATTGAGTTTTTTATGGTTAAATGATGAAAAAGACGCAAATACCCAAGCGTCTGACACAAATTCAAAATATTTTCAAATTTTCCACTTCGCGCTCAAATGACGAGACTAGAGGAAAAGATCCTAAGTGTTGGAGATCTGTAAGTAATCAATACATACAAAGGTGTTCGAGTAACTTTTGAATAAAATATTCCACACTCTTATATCAAAACTCAACTGTGCATTGGGGGTTTCTGTTGATATGAAAATTAGGCAGCTGATGTGGACTAATCATATAAAGACACGTAGCATTTTACGTGGCAAATACATATACTCCCCGAGCTATAAGGCATGCCGAGCTACATAACATGTTGAGCTACAGAACATGCCGAGCTATATAGGCTGTCGAGCTACTCAGCGTGCAGAGCATCTGGACAGGAAGATCAAGCGACGACTGCACATTCAATGAACATTGGATTTAATGAACATTCTTATTGTACAGATGTATATGTCTATTAAACAACGACATCTTGTCTATTCATACTGATAGCCCAAGGCTATAATAAATACATTGTAACAATCCCCATAAGCGGGTAATTAATCTCTTGTAATCTTCATCGAGATTAAGGAAAACATCGGCAATACAAGAACAGTGGACATAAGACATTTTCATTGGGGTTGAACCACTTTAAAAATCTATTGTCTTATTTTCTTTATTCCTTTTTATCTGTGATTAATTAATTAGATCGAATCTAGTTTTTTACATCAACAATTGGGTTTACAATTTAAGTCACAAAAATAATTTGGGTTAGAAATTGAGGATTTTGGATTGATTAGGTTGTAACTACAATAATATGTCTTCATCATTTTATGCATTCAACGTTTTGTTTTGGGTATATTATACTTGTGTTGGTCTCTTAGTTTTTCTTTTTCATTTGTTTTTAATATAAATTATGAGAAATTATAGCTCAACATAATGTAGTTGCTCTTCGGCCAACTAATATGAAGTAAGTAAACATTCGTGCATTGTACGGACTGCATACTAGTATATCTATACATTTTCAAGAGCTTTTAATACATGATCGATGTATTTGATTTCCATTTATATGTGATTATTTTCAAAATTTGGTGGAAAGCTGTAATTGTTGAACTAGGAATAAGGTATTTATGACTGCCTTATAAATGTTCACAACAAGAATTCTAAATCTTAGTGAATTATTCGTTTACAAAATTCTATTCACAATGGATAAATATTTTTTTGTTCCTTGTCTAATAGTGTCGCTAGCGATAATGCACTATCAGGATTATTAATGCAAAATATATTCTTTATTGCCTCATCCCAGCATTCTGACAAGGAAAATAACATACACTCGAACAAGTACGATTACGGAACATCAACTCCGTGATTTATAGGGTAATTAGATTGATTAATTTTTTTAATCCCATACTGGTAAAGTTTATTAATAACATCAATGTTCAATTTAAACATTCCAACAGTGGCATAACCTTTGCCTAAAAAAATTATATCTTTGGTCAAGGTAAATAAGTCTGCCCAAAAGTCTGAGTGAAACCAACTTTGCTGAGAAGATAGCCAAAAACTAAGTTCTTTATTATCTCGGGAGTGTGCAATACTTCCTTAAGGACCATAATTTTTTCAAAAGTGAATTTTAATTCCAGATCTTAAGTACCAACAACCTTAGTGGAGTGGGAATCTTCCCCTCTCTTCAGCCTCAAAATACGTCTTAAATAAAGCACGATAATAACAGATATGACGGGAAGCATCAGCATGTACTCACCACCCATTCAACCCCGCTAAGCACATTGATTTTAAAAATCATGGCACATAGTTCCTCTTCAGTTAAGTTCATCTGCAGAGCAGAACGAGACACAATTAGATATTTGCAGGTTATATGTTCAGGCTTGTTACACCTAAAGCAGAGAAACTGTCCGGTGTTACTAGTCCATCCATTTCCACTAGGGTGATACTTATTCTGATTCTGATTTGGTTTAAAGATTTGGTTGTGGCTCTTTTTCTGAAAATTCATAATTTTCTCATTTGGTTTTAAAACAACTAGTGTGCGGTTCTTATTATTAGACACAACAAGAATCTCATGCTTATAATCATATTTTTGGGCTTTCTCCTCAATTCTTAAACGTGTGATTAGACTTTTAAGTGAAAACTTTTTCGATTTATGCCTTAAAACATCTTTAAAATCTTTCCAACCGGGAGGTAATTTGTCAATAATAACAACATCCTGGAATTGTTCATTTAACTCCATACCCTCAGAATAATTTCGTATGCAATTTTTTTGTAAATCATGAGTTTGAGAAATTACAGATTTGTCATCCGCCATTTGAAATTTTAAATAGCGATTGACTGCATATTTTTTAATACCCGCCTCCTCGGTACCGTATTTTTTGACAAAGCCTCCCAAACTTCTTTGGGAGTGTTGATACCAAAATTAGTATGCTGATGTGGACGAATAATAAGAAGACACGTGTCAATCTACGTGACACAATAGCAACGAAGAAGTTTATTCCCCCGACCTAGTTATACTCACTCCGACCAACAGGTGTACTCCGAGGAACACCAGTCCTCCGAGGAACTCCAACGCTCCGAGGAACTCTTGAACGACGAGCAACTAAGGCGGTTCGAGCTGCATCTCAACCACAGCATTGATTGCCAGATAATCAACAATTTAACTATTCATTGAATGCTTATCATCTTTACGCACACGCTTGAAGAGCATTGAATGAATTACCCTTTCATATGTATATCATTTAATGTATCACCCTTTCAAAATATAGCCTCAAGGCTATAAATACATTGTATTACCCTCATTCAAAGGGACCGGAATTTCTTGATAGTACTTGTAATCGAGAATTCCCAAACACTCAGCGATAACATAACAGTGGACGTAGGCCATTCATATAAGGCTGAACCACTTTAAAATTATTTGTCTCATTTATATTTATCTGTGATTGAATTATTAGAGTAATCTAGTTTTTTACATCAACAGATTGGCGCCGTCTGTGGGAACGACTGTTGTTATCGTTTCTCACCAAAAATCATTCATCATCAATGGCAGATAATCCGGAATCCAGCAATCGAAATGCTGGAAATGCTGGAAATCCTCCAAATCCTTCTGCACCTCCAGATCTGGCTGGAATTATGACGAATCTGGCTCAAGCACAAACCGCCATGCAAGAAACAATGCAGCAACTCATACAGACCCTTCATGGCGGTGCACCTGCACGTTCGGGACAGCGAAGTGGTCAGAGGCAAACCTATTTACTTTCTTCACGATCCAGGTGAACTGAGTCATATCGTAATGAGGAATCTGATGATTTCTCTTATCAACCTGGGCGAACTTCGTCAATAAGGGCTACAGATACTGATCAACGTATCACCCTCTCTCCAGAAAGACCCAGTGCCTTGGAAAGACTGAGTAGGGTGTCTCCTTTAAGTCGATTAGGCCCTAGGAGGAATAGGAGTCCACCTAAGACCATGCCGAGGAGTTTTCGACAACCATCACATCTAAGAGAAGGATCAACACAATCACGACCAGTTGCTCGTCAAAATAGATCTCAGGAGGCCACTTCAGAGCAATCAATTGCTCGAACTAACAAGCCCGAGGAGGGAAATGATGCGTGGAAAGGTTCCATTCAGCGGTTGGAGGATAGATTGGGAGAAATGGCTAAGGCGAAGAATCCCTTACAACGAACTTTTGTTCAAGGGACACCTTTTTCCAGGCCATTGTGGGTTTTCCTACCCCGTCAAAGTTTAAAGCACCTGTGGTAACCCCCAAATATGATGGAAAGACAGATCCTGTTCTACACATAGAGCAATATCAAGCTGCTGCCGACATCTATGCCGTCCCCGACGAGATGAGATGCAGAGCATTCTCAGGAACTCTTACTAGATCTGCCCAGATATGGTACAACAATCTTCCTCGGGGTAAGATTTCAACTTTCTTTCAGTTGGCCGAGTTGTTCATCGGTAATTTCTATTTTGGAGCAAAGCCAGTAAAAAGAGTAGCACACTTGTTAAGTGTTAGACAAAAATCTGGTGAGAGTACTAGAGATTACATAACTCGTTTCAATAACGAGAAGCTGGAAGTCATAGATTATGAAGAAAAGACAGCAATCACCACCTTGATGAGTGGGTTGTTGCCTAACAAGTTGTATTACACTTTGGCCAAAGATCCACCTACAACTATGTCAGAGTTGATGGCAAAAGCGTCCAAAATCATCAACGCCGAGGAGGCTAGGGCTGCGAAGAAGAATATGGATAAAGAAACCAAGGTGGAAGACGATAAATCCAAGAAGAAAGAGCATAAGGGCAATGGCGGTGACAAGCATTCCAAGAATAATAAATCGTCATGGGAAGTCCTGAAGAAATTCGATAATTATACTCCTTTGAAAATGGGTATTAATCATGTCTTGGAAGAAATCAAGAATAACGAGGAAGTAAAGTGGCCAAAGAAACTGAGGTCAGACCCTGACATGAGGAATAGGGAGAAATATTACAAGTTCAATAAGGATCACGGCCATATGACCAAAAATTGCATAGCTCTTCAGAACGAGATTGAAACACTCATCCGAAGAGGGAAGCTAGCGAAGTATGTTGATCGGGGAGGCGGAAGAAGAAATAATAACCGAACTAGAGAAAGGTCTAGATCTCCTCGTCGAGCAAAGGAGAAAAAGAAAAGGGATCATGAAGATGATACAGAGGATGACCCCGATCTTCCTAAGAAACCAAGGCATCCAGAACGAGAGGTATTTTCAATACGCTTTGGGTCATTTGATTGTAATGTCATTACAGGAGGAGATGCATGAGGAGGAGACCTTACTGCAGAATGAAAAGCTTACCTCGGTGAGGCTCAGGCTTGCTCATACATTCAATGGATAAATTTGGCTGAAGTGGATCGCCCGAGGAAGGTAAACAAAGAGAAGCTGGTCATCGGTTTTTCAAAAAATGACCTTGCAGGTGTTCTTTACCCTCACGACGACCCTTTGGTGATCAAAATGAGGATGAAAGAAGTAGTGAATTCAAGGGTGCTGGTAGATAATGGTAGTTCGGCAGACATCATGTACTATTCATGCTTTGACAGTTTAAATTTGAAATTATCTCAATTGGAACCTTATCACAGACCTCTATTGGGTTTTGCTGGCGAGAAAGTCTCACCACTTGGGACGATCAAGTTGGACATATTCATTGGAACTTGGCCTGCTTGTCGAACAGAAAGAATACGCTTCTTTGTGATGGATAAGAATTTGCAGTCAGCTTACAACATCATCATGGGAAGAGTTGGTTTGAAGAAGTTCGAAGCAGTTCCATCTACAGTACATCAGTGTTTGAAATTCCCTACAAATTTTGGAGTAGGAGTTCTGAAAGGTGATCAGAAAGTAGCTCGGGAATGCTATTATTCGTCTGCCGAGCAAGAGGAGCTTGAAGAATCAAGGAAAAAGAGTACTACCTACCAGGTGGATGAAGGTACAAAAATTGAAACACTGGATCCCAGAGATGAATCCCAACTTGTAAAAGGACAGGTGGTGGAATCTACAGAAAATGTTATTTTGGACGACGAGCACCCTGAACGAATAACCCAGATTGGTTCGACGTTGGATGCTTCAATAAAATAGGAGTTGATAACTTTCTTGAGAGACAGAAAGAAAACTTTTGCATGGAGTAATGAAGACATGCCAGGAATAGATCCAAACTTCTTATGCCATGAACTCAATGCGAATAAGGAGATCAAGCCTGTAAAGCAGAGAAGAAGAGTGTTTAGTCCCGAGAAAAATCAAGCCATACAAGAGGAGGTCGAGAAGCTCCAGAAAGCCCAATTCATTGAAGATGTGAAATATCCAGACTGGTTAGCAAATGTGGTGATGGTGAAGAAGAAAAACAATAAAGGGAGAATGTGTGTTGATTTCATTGATCTCAACAAGGCCTGCCCAAATGATCACTTTCCATTGCCCAGAATTGACCAACTAGTAGATGCTACCTCGGGACACGAGCTGCTCAGCTTCATGGACGCTTACTCTGGATACAACCAGATCAAAATGAAACCTTAAGACAGGGAAAGCACTTCTTTTATTACCCCTAGGGGAACTTATTGTTATAATGTTATGCCTTTTGGTTTGAAAAATGCAGGAGCGACATACCAGCGGCTGATGAACAAGGTTTTCGCCGAACAAATCAGTTGCAATATGGAAGTCTATGTCGATGATATGCTGATAAAGAGCAAGAAAGCTGCTGATCATCTAGTTGACTTAGGTCAGACCTTTGATCAACTGGATAAATACCAAATGAAGCTCAACCCGACGAAGTGCACCTTTGGAGTACGAGAAGGAATGTTCCTCGGGTACATCGTCAACCAGCGAGGCATTGAGGCAAATCCAGCAAAGATCAAAGATCTTTTAGGGTTGCGATCTCCAACGACGAAGAAAGAGGTGTAGAGTCATACAAGACGAGTTGCAGCGCTCAACAGATTTGTATCCCGAGCAACTGATAGATGCCTCCCATTCTTCAAAACGCTTCGAAAAACTTTCGAGTGGAATGATGAATGTGAGAAAGCTTTTCAAGACTTGAAAAAATATTTGGGAGCACCTCCACTGTTGTCCAGACCAGTAATGGGAGAAAAGTTGTACTTGTACCTGGAAGTATCAGAGAATGCAGTCAACTCGGCATTGATCAGAATGGAGAATGGAGTCCAGAAGCCAATTTATTACACAAGTAAGGCTTTCCGAGGTGCAGAGATCAGGTACCCAAAGCTGGAAAAATTGGCATTGGCATTAATTGAGGCAAGTAAAAGAATGAGGCCATATTTCCAGGCCCATACCATTGTCGTGTATACCGACATGCCATTGAGATAAGCCCTTCATAAGCCAGAAAAATCAGGGAGACTGATGTATTGGGCAATAAAGCTCGGCGAATATGATATTGTTTATGAACCCAGATCATCACTAAAAGGGCAGGCTGTAGCAGACTTTATAGCAGAATTTACATATCCTGATACCCCCAAGGAAAAAAAGTTGCTCACTGACCAACCTGTGGATGTTACAGGATCAACAGACATAAGTCCAGATTAACTCCGGTTGGTAAAAGGGCTTGTGGATGTAGAAAGATCATCAAATTCAAATCCAGACCAACTCCGGTTGGTAAAAGGGAGAGAAGAGATGGTCGACGAAGAGCGAAAAATACCAGGGGAGGATGAAAGGAAACAATAAATATTTCACCGAGGAACTCTGTCAGATAAGAAATTTGAAGACGAGTTACCTACATGGAGATTATATGTAGATGGATCATCTTGCACAAGGGGTTGTGGAGCAGGGATTGTTTTGAACACCCCAGACGAGATTGACATGGAATATGCCTTGCGATTCCAATTCAAAGCTTCCAATAATAAGGCTGAGTATGAAGCCTTAATAGCATGTCTTAATTTAGCAAAGATTATGGAAGCGCAACAAGTGATGGTATTCAGTGATTCTCAATTAATTGTGAATCAGATTATGGGAACATATGCAGTTAAAGGAGAATTAATGGTCAAGTATCATGCAAAGGCGATGGAGTTGTTGGCAGAATTTGATGCCATTCAGTTGATCAGAATACCAAGAATGGAGAATGCACAAGCAGACGCACTGGCCCGACTAGCATCAGCTACTCGTACCGAGCTGCGAAGAACGATACCAATTGAGGTGTTAGAAAGTCGAAGCATAGATGAAGACCTGACGATGAATATTATTACTCTTGATTTAGGACTATCTTGGATGGATCCCATCAGGTCATAAGTTGAGGAAGGAGAATTACCGGAGGATAAGATCGCTGCCAAGAAATTGAAGTTTAAAGCTGCTCGGTATGTACTAACTAATGGTGTTTTGTATAGACGAGGAATTATGGTAGGTTTGCAAAGATGTGTACATCCCTCCGAGGTGAAGGAATTGATTGAAGAGATCCATGAAGGGTCCTGTGGAGCCCATGTAGCAGGTCGGACACTTTTGCAAAGGGTGATGACGCAAGGATACTACTGGCCAATGATGAGGGCTGATTGTATAGCCTATGCTAAAAGATGTGATAAATGCCAACGTTTTTCCTCCATCCGACGAACTCCACAAGCATTGTTGACACCTATAACTTCCCCTTGGCCTTTTGCCATGTGGGGAATGGATTTAGTTGGACCACTGCCAACGACCCGAGGAAGATTCAAGTACCTCATCGTCGCAGTGGATTATTTTACTAAGTGGGTAGAAGCTGAGCCTCTGATTGATATGACATACGAGAAGGTGTACCAATTCGTTTGGAAGAACATCATCTGCTGATATGGTCTCCCTCATGCCTTCATCACAGACCATGGAACACAATTTGATAATGAGGAGTTTGCCGCCTATTGTCATCAGTCAAACATTTTGAAGGTTCATTCAGCACCAGGCCATCCTCAAAGCAATGGACAGACTGAAGTGACGAACAGAACAATACTAAATGGTTTGAAGAAGAGGCTAAAGCTAATTGGATTAATGAGCTACAGTCAGTATTGTGGGCTTACCGAACAACTCCCCAAGCAGCAACTGGAGAATCACCATATATGCTGGCATTTGGAAGTGAAGCTGTAATACCTGCCGAGTTGGCTCTTCCAACACACAGAGTGCTGAATTTCAATTCCCCAGTCAGTGACTTGATGAGGAGATTAGATTTGGACATGCTCGAGGAAGTTAGAGAAGAGGCAGCCATTAGGAATGTTGCTTATCAACAGCGAACATCCCTGTTCTACAACAAGAGGGTGAAGAAATGCGACTTAAAAGAAGGAAATTACGTGCTAAAGAAAGTCATTCAGAAGCACAATAAGTTGGAAGCAAACTGGCATGGGCCTTACCGAGTTACTGCAGTTGTTCGACCAGGAACTTACCGAATAGCGACTTTAGAAGGAGAGGAATTTAAGAATGCATGGAATGCTGAACACCTACGCACGTATTATCAGTGATGTAAAATGTAAAGCAGTTCCATAAATATGAATAAAACGATGATATTTCACAATCTTCTCTCCTTTTATTGAAAGTTTTTCGGGGAATACTAGTGTTTAACACTACGCTGCTCGGCACACAACGTTGCTCGGCAGTAAAAAGAAGACGATAGTTTGAAAGAAGATGATAGTTCGAACCCAGACCAACTCCGGCTGGTAAAAGGGCGACAACACCCCATACTCCTTTGGTTAGGAGGCGTACATTAGCTCAGACCAACTCCGGTTGGTAAAAGATTTAGTGGACATGATAGTTCAAACTCAGACCAACTCCGGTTGGTAAAAGAGCGAGAACACGATAGTTCGAACCCAGACCAACTCCAGTTGGTAAAAGGGTGAGAACACCCCATACTCCTTTGGTTAGGAGGCGTACATTAGCTCAGACCAACTCCGGTTGGTAAAAGAGCTACTGGACATGATAGTTCGAACTCA
Organism: Sambucus nigra; assembly: GCA_949130495.1. NCBI lineage: Eukaryota > Viridiplantae > Streptophyta > Magnoliopsida > Dipsacales > Adoxaceae > Sambucus > Sambucus nigra. The sequence continues at coordinate 184,944,091 of OX422210.1, forward strand.
GACCAACTCCGGTTGGTAAAAGAGTCAGAACACGATAGTTCGAACTCAGACCAACTCCGGTTGGTAAAAGAGCGAGAACACGAGATGATCGACGAAAGGCCAATCTCGGTTGGTTAGGAAACAAGACATGCTCTCAAATGCCAACTTATGTTGGTCGGGAAGTTAGATTATCTCAAAATGCCAACTTATGTTGGTCGGGAAGTAAGTTTATTACATAAAAGTTCCTCGAAGAACAAATATTCCAAACTGAACCAAGTATAGTTAGTCGGGAATAAAAACCCACTAACTGTAGTTGGTCGACGAGGAAAATTCATCGACCTTGGTTGGTCGGGCACATTTTATGAAAAAGACAAAAATTTACCAAGTATGGTTAGTCGGGGATAAAAACCCATTAACTATAATTGGTCGACGAGCACAATTTAACAACCTTGGTTGGTTGGAATAATTTTCAACATTTTTATACTCATTACTTATTATTAAGTGATCGAGCAACATTTCTGATACTTGTAACTTTTTATTACTAAGTTGGTCGATGAACCACACAATATTGTTATGAAAGCACAAATATAAAGTGTTTGACAAATACAAGAGCAATACAAATTTGCAAACAAAAATGAAATTCTTTCATTAAAGTCGAAATGAATTACACAAGTTTATTACATTGATATTAAATTGTGTACTAATTATTACATCAGAATTTCCTATTCTATTGGCTTTTTTCCTTCAGCTTTCGATATAGTCTCCTCGCCAGCAGGAGGATCTTCCAAGCAAAGGGGATAATTAATGAAGTTAATATCTCGGAGCATTCTGACGTTCATTATTGAAGGGGTGTCCAGTAGATGCTCGGGACGAGATACCTCGATCTGAGAATGAAGATTGTAGTCACCGAGGTATTTTGAAATTAAGTTCCGAGGAATGGCACGAGCTGGGATCCATTCCATGTCCAATATATAAGGTGGCACAGGCAAGTCTAATACCCCAGGATCATAATAGTCCTACAGGTAGTGCCCTTGTTCGAGCTTCAGCACGCCCAAGGCATTCAGCCAACCTTGCTTGTAGCCCTCATTATTGGCATTCTGGATACGATCATCTAAATGGAATAAAGCTTCGTTGTATCCAGCCATCCAAAACTCCCTGGGATGTTTATTAAATTGAAATGTCAACCTTGCAATCTTCTCGTTAAGACTCTGGATGAAAAGTTCATTAGTCTTCAAAACTGATTCCTTTGAAGAGAGTTGTTGTTCCAATTCTCTAACTTTCTTGGACAACTCAGACAAGGCTTGATTCTTAGCCATTAATTGGAATGCTTGATTTTCCAACGTTGATCGAGTACGAGCTTCCTCAACATTACGACTTAGAGCTCTTGATCCTCCTCGAGCAGGTCGAGAACTTGTTTCCTCGACAACATTCTGAGCAGCTCTTCCTCGTCCACGAGAACCTCTTCCTCGTCCCCGAGTAGCAGTAGAAGCACCCGACCTTCTCCAGGTATCCAACTCTTGCCTTAATTTGGCATTCTCAACTTCTAAAAATGAAAATCCCTCATCAGTCACTGGGATTACAGCTGTTGAAGAAGAAGCTGCAGACTTATACTGTGCTAGCTCTTTCTGCAAATTGTTATTCTCTTGCTTCAGCAGCTCGGCAATCTGTCTACATGCTTCAACTTCACCCCTTAGGGTTTTCTCCCTGACATCGTACCCAGCAAGGATCTTTTTGTGGCCTATCTCGGCAGAAAGCTGTTGATACCTCTTTTCATACCCCTCGTGCAAAAGGGCAGTTAATTCCTTGTACTGAGTCTGAAGATCTTCTAAAGTATATTGAAGATCCTCGATCATTTCATAGTAAGCCACGTTATTGGCCACAGCTCGATCAAGTAAGTCTTTCAAGTACTGATAAGCTTCTACTGCCTGCTCTGAAGCATCATGACCGAGGATGTCAGCAACTTCTGATACACTCAATTCTGTGTGAATAGCCTTATAATATTCATGATATTGCTGCATCAACTTTGTATCATTAGCAGATAACATATTCATCCTGCCCAGAAACTAGCAGAGAAAGAAAAAGTAATCATCAAAAAGAAGATCCAGACATAATGCAGATAGAAAAGAGACAGTCATATGGAAGAAAAGAACTCAAATTTTATTAGATCATAATGCAAAGTTATAAAGATCTGGGTTACATTTAAAAAAGAAGAAAAATAGAAAGAGAATACCGAAAAACTTCACACCTTTTCCTTGTCTCCCAAGACTTTCTCGGGAGGTTGGGATGAGGAGCTCGGTTGCTCGGTGGGAACAACGAGTTGGTCGGCAGGAACTGGAACTTATTCAAGAGGAGCAAGCCGAGATGAAAGCTCCTCGTCAGCAGGCTGGGTAAGGATGAGATCACCCACTACCATTGAAGATTCTTCGGAGGCAGCTTCATCCTCTTCTTCATCTTCAATAGCTGGGGGAGGACCAGGCAGATGTTGTTGAAATAGCTCAGAGTCCTCGTTCACTTTCAATTCTTGCAGGGCAGCAACCCAACCATCTCGAAAGTATTTCAAACTCCCATACTGCACCTGGGTCATCATTGCTGCTACCCCCTATCCCATCCTTTATCCCAACCAGTACGAAAAGATTTTTTCACTGCCATTTTTCTCTTCATTTTCTCCGAGGAGAGCTTCTCGGATAGAAGATCCTCGGAGGCTTTCAACTAGGCCTCCACCTCCTCCTTCTGGCGATTTACTTCTCGCAGAAGGGTTAGCTCTTCCTCAGCAGACTTCAACTTATTTTCAAGCTCCCCAAAGTTTGTGAGCTTCTCGGCATATTTCTTATTCTCTCTCTCCAAGTCTTTTATTTTGTTTCCCAACTGCACCTTCTCTGCCTCAGATGCAACCAACTTCTTCTCCCATTCACCCCTTATCCTCGTCATATTTTTGACGGGAATCCTTCAAAGACTGGGCCAAACCCAGAAAAGCATCCTCCACTCCAGACGAGGAGCTAGAAGCCTTGAGTGCTTCATCTTTCTTCACTATGGTGTTAAAATAACTCACCAGCTAAAAAAGAAGGTAATGATAAGTCAATGTCGATATACATATATTGACTGAAAGAAAGAAAAATTCAGGATAAGAGAAACTTACTGAAGCAATGTGACGAGTAGCTAGGGATGTCAGCATATCCTTAGACATGTTTTCTTCAATTCCTTGGACTTCAGGAATAGTCCAAGTCTTTACCGAGCTCATTGCAGAACTCGGGGGAATAATGGTTGGAACACCAGCTCCACTAGCTTGGAGCTGGGGAATGGTTTCAGAAAAACTGACCGAGGAGGATTTCTTCAATCTCCTCAGTGGCACTTCAACAGTTTCAACCAAAGAACTTTTGGTGGAGGAGATGGTGACCACTTCCACAGAAGCACTTTTCTTGCTCGGAGCCACTGGGGGCTTCTCGGCAGCCTTCTGAGGAGCAACAGAAGGGGAAGCATCTACTTTCTTTGTCCCCTTTGGGACATCATTATTGTTTCTCTTTCCATCTCCAGCAGAGGAAGTCTCCTCGAAGATAGCAGGAACTCTTCTTTTGCCCATTTTCTGACTTAGAGGAATGTGAGATTCTGGTGAAGAATCCTCAGAAGCTGGCAATGGTTCACTAATGCTGACCACAGGACGAGCAGTAAAGGATGATGTATAGCTCCTGTACTGCAACAAGTATGAAGCAGACCTGACGTGCTCGTCTGCAACTTTCTGATGCAAACTCCAGATATGTTTCAAATGCTTTATATTAACTTTTGATTCTTTGGGAGTTTTTCTCTTGCTGTCAACTGCAAACAAATACATATTGAAATGTCAATCACGCATTTATTCAAACATAATGAAATCATAACTTCAGAAATAAAATAAAATGAAAACAACCTATCCCATTGCCATATGGAGGGCATTTGGGACCTTCATATACTTCGTCTCCAACTAAAGGGGCATGTTGCCAATTTTTGATAACTACCCCATGTTCAAAATAATCCCTATTAGCATCAGGGAGATTGACTACTAAAGCTCTATTCAAAAATCTAGTTTTTAAATAATAAACATTGTCTAGAACAGCCCACCTATAACAGTACATAATCTCAGGAATTCCTATACGAGTTCCATGAGTTTGATTTAACCTATGCACCCTATTAACTATTCTCCATGTGTTGGGGGCTATTTTTGCAGGAACAAGATCGAAATACTGATAGAACTCTAAGCACAGAGGGTTCGATGGAAAAGAAAATCCACATTCAGCAATAAAGAGACTGGGGAACCAATGTCCCTCAGCCAAATTAAAATAATTTGAAGGCTCAGAAAGATCCTCCAAAGTTACCCAAGACGGAATAGAGAAATAAGAACGGAGTTTCTCAAGAGATTCAATAATATAAACCATGGTGAATAAAATAAATGAAGAAGAAGGAAGAAGATCTTACAGGAAAAAGGGAGATCTGTTGACGACGAACGAAAACAAGGATGAACGCACAAGAGAAAGAAAGACTATGGAAAACTCGAAAGCAGAAATTGAAAAAGGTAGAAGACGGTGATATTGTCTATGAAGTTTAAATACTTTGCCTTGGGAAATGGCGAAAGAAATGATTACAAAAAGGAAACTATTACGCTACCGGTGGCTAAAAGGACAAAAAGCGCACGAAGATCGAAGCGCTTATAAAAATGCAAAAAGGCGGATTCTGCGAATTTGGAAGGAAATTCAAATACGAAGAAAAGGCTCCTAAAACCCAGGAAGGTCATTTAATATTACCATATACCGAGAAAGAATGTTCCATACTCCTCAAAGTTTGAAATATGAAACATTGGGGGCTTCTGTTGATACCAAAATTAGTATGCTGATGTGGACGAATAATAAAAAGACACGTGACAATCTACGTGGCACAATAGCAACGAGGAAGTTCATTCCCCCGACCTATTCATACTCACTCCGAGCAACAGGTGTACTCCGAGGAACACCAGTCCTCCGAGGAACACCAGTCCTCCGAGGAACTCCAACGCTCCGAGGAACTCTTGAACGACGAGCAACTAAGGCGGTTCGAGCTGCATCTCGACCACATCATTGATTGCCAGATAATCAACAGTTCAACTATTCATTGAATGATTATCATCTTGACGCACACGCTTGAAGAGCATTGAATGAATTACCCTTTCATATGTATATCATTTAATGTATCACCCTTTCAGAATATAGCCTCAAGGCTATAAATACATTGTATTACCCTCATTCAAAGGGACCGAAATTTCTTGATAGTACTTGTAATCGAGAATTCCCAAACACTCAGCAATAACATAACAGTGGACGTAGGCCATTCATATAAGGCTGAACCACTTTAAAATTCTTTGTCTCATTTATATTTATCTGTGATTGAATTATTAGAGTAATCTAGTTTTTTACATCAACAGGGAGTTTTGCAATTTCCATAATAATCCTAAAGATCATCACTTAGGCCATTCAAAATATAATTTTTAGAAAGAATTATTTTTGTCTTAATTTCATAGGACCTTGCTTTCATCAGTAGTAGGGGGTCAGACACAGATGGTTTGTATAACTGAACACTCGATGATAGCTTCTTAGTAGTTTGATACAACAATATTTTTTTTTCTCCAACATCTAAAATACAGACCCTCAAAGTTAAAAGGTTTGTCAATAGTTGAAGATGAATTTTCATTTTCCATGGAAGAATTAAAACACCTTAAAATTGTTGTATCTGAAATAAGAAAAGAGGAACAAAATTACTCAATGCAAAAAATCCAATTGAAAATATTAAACTGGCCGAGTCATGGACTAAGTTGCTCTCTTTAAGGTATTTCGCGGCTCTGTCAAAAAATTATGTTGTAATCTATGTAATGCCTTGTCATCCCAGGATTACTAGAGAATTTTCGTAGCATAATATAGAACTTGTGATACTAAACGTCCATTCAAAATTAATTGACCAATATCATAAAATTTGAAGATGGGGAAAAAAGAATTCTTGAATAAATATTTGTGGAGAGAGAAAATAATTTCCTGAAGAAGAAAATCTATATGGGAGAGAGATAAAATTTTTAAGTGAGCTTAAGAGAATCTCCAAATGTGGCCATCCAAGGTCGAATTTCCTCCGGTGTGCACTGAATATCGGGGATCAACCATGATCAAGTGGGGGAATATGTGAAGAGATAGTGTCGTCGGCCTATTTTGCTCAAAACAGGCAAAAGAATGTCGTTGTCTCGAGAGAACGTCATCAAAGTCAAACTGATGCCTGCGGAACCAAGTAGTTCGAAGGTTTAGGGACAAAGTTATAGAATGGGAAGGTGTTAGGCATCTATTCCTCCCTTTCGGACTCTTATGAGCTAACGTTAATCTTCTCCTTTTAGACTCCTTGATGTGTGTATGTGTGTATAATATGACTAATGGGAGAATGGAATCATCCAACTCACGTCATGGAAGGTACAAAGTGGATTCATCCATATGAGTGTTTACAAAAATAATGAAAATAAAAAATATGATGTAAGTGCTCGTCGAACCACAAATCACTATGAAAGAGCGAATGTGCACATCGGGCGAGCCACAAATATGTAGGACTATAAGACTCATAAAATATATATAATATGAAGGACTTGAATCTCGAAATTACCCCAAAATGCCAACGTAGCCCAAGGGGCATTAAAGTCCACGCAATTCGAAAATAACATAAGCGTGGGGTTCAACCCATAAATCCAAATGTGGGACTTTTATTATGTGTGTGTGCGTGTAGACAAAAATGTGTTTTAAGAGTGAAAGGGTGAAAATGGAAATCCCACTTTTTGAATTAATGGATAAACCCTCCTTTTATTCTTTTTATAGTTTTTATGAATAGATTATGTGCAATACTGATAATAAAGAATAGAGATTAGTGGATATGATATAATAAAACAAAGTGCAAAAATTGAAATAAGGTAAATGATTAAGGGCGAAAAGTAGCGCGTGTCAAAACACTAATCGTTGTTTTCATTTCACCTCCTCAATACAAAAACCTAAACTTGTGACTACACTCTTCTAAGGGAGTATAGCGGCTAAGTCCGGGTATCGAAAAATCCACAGAGACTAGTGATAGAATTTACTAGGTTTAATATTTCTAGAATAAAAGTGTAAAAGTTATTTTGCTAACTAAAATAAAAGAAAAAGTAAACTAGACATGAGTGTATTTAAACTAAGTTAACAAAGAGGATAAAAACTATACGTTGCGTCGGATATCCCTCACCCTGAGTTAATTGGTATAAATGGTACCATGGGCTCACGAGTTATTAAGATTGCATCTCGTTTCGACAGTTAATTAAACCCAGAGTTGTCACACCCCTAAATTCGCATAGAAGCCCAAATACCCCAAAAATTACGCACGCAAGGTCCTAGATACGGGGAATACATGATATACCCCCATTAAATCTCCTAGGCATAATAACTAGGACAACACAACCGAAATAAACACGCAAAACTCCATCACCAAAGGAAAGTAACCATTCAACCCTGGGTGAGTTCAATCCGACATAACCTAGATTAAACTAGCCGCTACACATAACGAACAACATAAATTAAACTAACTAATTAATTAAGCAATAACTAATTATGAAAGCAATAAATAACAATAAATGAATATTAACTAGGCATGGAAATGAAATGACAATAATGGAAATAAATCTTAAACAACACAAAGAAGATAATGAATAGTAAAAATAATACTTACATAAACAAATGGGCTAACACCCAAAGTGGGAGGAGGGCAAAAGCTCCCAAAACAAACCATAAGAACTAATACATAATGAAAGATAGTCCCAAATGAGAGAAAGTTGGTATTTATATAAAAACCCTAGAATGGCAAACTTTTAAATAAGGACGAAGAAAAACTGCAAAGCCGAATTGATTCGCAATGGTGCAAATCGATTTGCTGATAAATATCTTCTAAGGCTGCAGAGGGGCGAATCAATTTGCAAGGGTGCGAATCGATTCGAAAATAGGGGACCTGAACACTGCTTTAGGCTGAATCGATTCACAATGGTGCAAATCGATTTGCTGAATGGAATCGTGGCGACTGTCTTGGGGAGAATCGATTCGCAATGGTGATATCCAATTCGGTAGTTAGATACCTGACACTTTTAATATAGCGAATCGATTCGCAATGGAGCGAATCGATTCGCTCCTCTGTTTTTGGCCTTCTTCCTCCTGTTTTGGTTCTTTTGCCTTTCTCTTCCGCTTGAACTTCCGTAACTTCTTCGTTATGGATGGGATTCACGCGCCGTTTCTGACCACGCGAAGTTTGACTAGATGGATAAAACTCTCGTGAGATGTTGGGACAGATACCCAAGCTGTGAAATATCTAAATTTCCCTTGCGCGTGCGAATTTGTACGGAGACTCGCCGGAATGCATCCGAACTTCATACTAAGAACCAAAATACCTAGAAAAGCTCAATTAACCTCTGCAAAGCATGTATCTATAGAAATTCAAGGTTATCTGATTAACGAGCATAAGTATAGAAATTAAGGTACCCAAGGGGGATAATAATGTGTTAGTTAACGGGTGAAATACGCAATATTTGCGTTGTATCAACAAATAATACTAAAATGGATAAACTAGAGAAATGGATGAAGAAATAGACCTCCTTAAGAATGCTTGTTTCTGACTTTGAAATACTAAAGTGTTGATTTTAAAGTACTATGGAAGTGATATGAAGAGGTGGAGTTGAATTATCAAGTGAGGTAAGAAAATGTGGGAAAATTGGACATTTTAGGAAATAAAAAGGCTTTGATTATGAGGAGAATGTTCTTTGATTAATGAGAGGGGTATTCATCTTGTCCTCTGGGGTGAGGTCATAGCCCCTTTTTACAGGGTCAAGGGGGTGCTGATCGACATGGCCCCTGGCCTTCTTATCGGCATAAGTGTCGCACCCTGCTTTTTGGTATCGAAATAGGAAGTGTATTGGGATAAAGATTGATAGACTGAATTTCTATAGGAGGAGGTAATCTTGGTAAATCCTCGGGAAAAATGTCTCAAATTGTTCCAAGAGATTTGGAATTAAAAAAGAAATATGAATTTGAAAATTTAAAGGTTCTGATTGACCTGATCCTTGAAACATAAAAGAACAATTATTTCCATTTCGAAAATGAATTTTCTTAGACTGACAATTGATATGAGCATGATGTTAAGATAATGCATCCATTTCGATAATAATATTGAAACATCAAATATCTAGGATTATAAAGTTAACAAAGAGAGTTATTATAACAAGCTGAATTTTATAATTTCTATAACCTTGCGTTGGTGCATTAATTTAACCAGTTGGTAATTCAATATCCAATGGACTATTTAAAGAAGATATTGGAGATAATTGTATTGATTAAGCTAGTGTAATACTAATAAAGGAATGCGTAGATCCGAAATCAAATAAAATATGTTTAGGAACATGTTGAAAGATAATCATACCTCTTATCACGTCATGTGCATTTCGCATAAGCTGTGTAGCATAATTTCTCCCATGACTTATAATTGGCTTTACTCTCTGAGTTGGTTTATAGTAACTTGAAACATAATGGAATTTTGGATTTTGTGGGGATTTATTTGGTTGGCGGCGGATTGGAGCTGACTTTATCTTAGGACTTCGAAGCCGAATATGTCCTACCTCATGACATTCGTGATAATGGATTTTTGAATGGGTTCTGTTATGATGGATGTGGGAGACAATTTAGTATAGTCCGTGAAAGTAGCCGACCATCCCAGAGAATTAACACATTGCCTGTCCCAAATCATGACTTAATTTGCATACGCGTGTTTTGAATATATCAAAAAACTTACAGATATAGTCAAATCGGGTACCAAAAATCTCGGAGGAGATATTTAGATATTCATTGGTATATACACATGTTATTATGAGCTCCGTATACAACTCAACCTCTACTTTCAGGTATCTATAAATTATACACCCTGACCCGGGGCGAAGGGATGTAACTCAAGATCTTCAGAGACACTTAATATAAACATTGACCTCTTTGTGGAGGTAGGCAAGTTGTCGAACCACGTATATCGTTGTGTTGTGATCTTTACTTTTTGACTTTGTGATTATTTTCGTGAACTTCTATATTTTTATATTTTCTGTACTCACAACTGGTAGGAATAAGCTTGTCCACTCGAGTTCGCATATGGATGAGGTCTAGAATAATATAGAGTTCTAATGACATGGTTATTTCTGATAGTTGGAGGTGAAGGTCAAATCATGGTAGAAGAATTGCGTTCCTTAATGACCACAACGTCAATTAATTGAGAGTACTCACGAATTTGTAATGGAGCGATTGAATTCTTAATTCTCAGATATAATCCTCTTTCAAAATGCTTACATTTCTTTATCTCAGTATCCATATATTGCAGGGCATAGCAAGATAGTTTGGTAAACTTAGACTCGTATTGGGCTACTGAGAGGTTAGTTTGTTGAAATTTTAGGAAATCAACGGTTCGTTGGTCTCACTCAGTCTCGAGAAAATACTTTTTAAAAAAAGTCTCCACAAATTATTCCCAAGTAAAATTAGCAGTATTTTGATTGCGCGACATTGCTTGCCACAAGAAATTGGATTCACCTTCAGACATATAAGTGGTTAAAGTATTTCGGAGATTAGTAGCTATACCTATTCTGTTTAGAATTTTCATAATCTGGCGCATCCATTTCTCAGCTTCATTAGCACCTGTCTTTCCTAGAAAAGACGAGGGTCGTTGTCGTAGAAATTTGTTAAGAGCATTCATTATATGAATTTCTTCGAAAATATCCTCAGGAGAAGAACGAGTAGTCTGGTGTTATAGGGCTAACGTAGTAAGTTCCGATAGACATCACACGATTCCTTCCATCTGAGTCTGTTCAGGTTGAGTTCAAGCAGAGGGGGTTCGTGTACCAACCATCCTAAAATAGAACAGTTTAAATAACAAAAGTTATAAACAACAATGAAGTAACAAGCCTAATATATTTCATATAAAGTTATATGGTACAATACTATTATACATTATAATTCATATCAGTGCAGCTAAAGGTATATTCTATAACATTTAAAATAATTTTTAACGTTAAATTCTTTTTAAGTAGGAACGATTACTTCGTCACTAGATGTAGACTCTGGGCTGACCAGATAATATCCTTGGGATGCATCGTCAGTCGAGTCACCTGCAGTGCTGGAAGAATACCCTCTATGTATTTGACCATTAGATGTCACTTCATGGTATATTAGTGGAGCTGGCAGTTCCTTTGCAAGTGCAAAATTTATAGCTTCTTGAAGTATGATCGGATCATTGACAAAATAATCCACTTTTTGCATTACCTACATCTCACCCAACACTCTATGGGAAACACCAGCCTTTTAATGACATTACTTGACCCTACCTTGTCTTTTTTAATTCCATGAATCATTTCTTTCAACCTGGCCAAAGCCTCTTATCTTACACGCATTTCCTATCTGTTTATCTGGCTCGAGATCTATGTTAAACAAAAATGTATCCCATGCGTCCATACTACAAAATGGGTTTACCGTATAATAATAGTAATAAAACAAGTTACGAAAAGATAAAATACCTATGATCTTATCTATTTCCTGCATAGAATGATAACCCGGTGATATGTTTTAGATTTAAAATATGCTCTGATACCAACTTGTCACACCCTTATTTTTTGGTATGAATGAACAAGAAGTACACATATAGCAATGAATTAAAGCTAAGGTCGAAATAACATAACTTTATTCATTATTAATATGTTTACATAGGGTTGAACCACCGTAGGGGTGAGTTACACGTTTTTAGTATACATAATAATATAGAAAATTAAAAAGCGCTACTCCTCGCTCCCATCTCGTTTAATCTCTGCCCATTCAATCACATACGCAAACATGTGATCGGTTTCTGTTCTTAATAGGCAAGAGATACTATCTTCTTTTTCCTGGAGAATCTGAAGAAGGAAGGAATTAACACAAATATGTTAAGCAATATCTACGAGTTCTATAACAACAATATATAAATAAATGAGAGTTTGAGTGTGTATAGAATCAGTGTTTAAAACATTGATAATAATAAGCTGATAATTCCATATTTATCATATTACAAAACATCAAAATGTTGAAACTCACAATTCCACAGTAATTAGTTCGTTTAAGCAATACGGTTCATTGCCAGTTTAGTTAGGATTAAGTAAAGAAAGTCAAAGAGTTTTGAACTAATAATCCCATTCTTACTAGTTCACTAAAGGGTATACAAGTAATTAATCCATCAGTTAACTTATAAATAATAATCTGTCAACCTAAAACTTTTGTTGAAAAGTAATTTTCTATGCACATAATTAAAGAGGCACTCATACGTATATAGCAATAATTATGGTTCTCAATCATCTGAGACTAGTAGGCCAAGTAGAAAGTATTATGGAATAACACATCAGTCTACTTCCAAGTTAATACTCATGGTTATAGTAAAAATGGCACAAACTGCTAGGGTGAACTGAATCAATAAGATACATAATATCAGTTATTAGATGTGAAGGGTTAAAATTGATCCTTTAGTTTAAATATTGGTGATAAATTCAAATACTGATGATGGTTAACAAAATATGCAGTATAATAACATGCACGAGTAAATGGGGATATCACATAGTGATATCAATATAAGTATTTCAAATACGCAAATTATAATACTAAAAAGATAGGAAAGACCTACTTGCTTGGTACTCGGTTGTCTTGCTATCACACTGGGATATTTAGAAGAACCGTAGCTTAATCTTCTATTATAAAATGTGTGGTATATAAGTATTAGGGGTTCAATCAGTCAGTTTTGTATTTAAAATTATCTTCTTTTTTTAAGTTCCGGAGGATTATTTGTAATTATCACGGGACTTTAAAATATTGAACTTAAGCTCATTAATGAACTTTGGTACAAGAGAGTTTTTATCTTAAAATAGCTTGATGTATGTATGGGCAAAGTTTGGGGATCGAACTCATAAGTTAAAAAAGTTGATAGGGGTTAATTTGTAGTTTTAAAAAATTTCTTTAAGTAAAAACCTTATTTTTACATAACTTGAGCTAGGAATATCAAAACATCGTCTTACCTTATACCATTTAATCAGAAAATTTTTGAGAAAAAAATCAGTATTTCTTGATTGGTCACGCGCCCTCACGCGCATGGTCAAAGTTTTTGAAGAAATTCTTCATCTTCAACCTCTCAATTTTGACTTTTTCGGGATTTAATTTTTAACCGATGTTTTCTCCTTCGTTGTTATACCATTTGAGACGATTTATTGACAAAATTACCCTAATTATTTATAAGGAATTCAAATATATAAGTTTTATGAATTGATATTCAATATGACTCAAGTTCTAAAACTGTATTTTTTCCTGAAAAATTTGACCTGACTTTCGTGGATTTCTAGAGTATGGCATGGTCTCTTATGAATTAGGTTTGGTTTCTGCTATATGTGAGAGTAGTTTGGTTTTGATTTCAAAGATTATGATGGATTGTACATAGAGAATTTTGAATTTGTAGGTTTTGAGTTCAAAAAACACTTTTAATTGATTTGAGATCTACATGAACATTCATGGCTTTTAACCATTACACTCGAGATCCTTTGGTTATAATGAAGTTATACATGGATTCAAATCAAAGTTTAAGGCAATATATTGAGTTTCACCATTAAAACTCAAGCTTTAATAGTGTTCCTACTAGTTTTTATTATCATAGTCCATTCTACACGTAAAAGCTTGTATATTATGAGTATTCTAACTATATTAACTATGCAGATTACTGCTAGAGCTGAAAGAATTGAAAATGAAGCATAAAATGATAAGATACATGAATTAAAGGACATTTTGAGATTTGAAATTGAAATGTGGTGTAAGTTTTTACTGCATGGGTCGAGGGTTATTTATACTATTTCTTATGAGGATTTGATTGGAGCTAAAGGGAGGTGGATTTGAACTAGTTTAGGTGAGGTTTTAGTTGTGGGTAAATGGGATGCACATGGGTTCATCGGGTTTTCCATGTGGTTTTAACTCCTTATGCTGATGTGAGGCACCATGTGGACAAGGGTTGAAATATAATTTAAGATTGTTTTGATTTTAGTCCTTCATTGTTTGTATATTTATTTTTATAACCCTAAAAGTACACTTTTTATAGAGTATATGGGTATTTTGATAATTTTTAGAAAGTTTCCAGGGTTAAAACTGTAATTTTATGTTAGTTAAGGTCTAAAGGATTAATTTGATGTAAGGTTGGGTTTTTTGGGTTAAATATATCTCAAGTTATCTTACTTTGAAATTTTCAGGGCTCTTTTATAATTTAATAAAACTTCAAGGGGTCTAAGTTAATATAACAAAGTTGTAGGTTTTTAAACATAGTTTCTTTCCTCTTAGAAGACTTTTAGTTTTTACACAACTTATAAGGGTTTAAATCGAGGTCGTAGGTAGATTAGTGTTTAAAGAAATTCTCGGTTCTTATAGTCTACCTACCTAAGAAAAAAAATTCAACCTCGAATTTTACCTTAAAATAAGTGGGGTATTGATTCTTCATTGCTTGTTCTGGTTTCCATATAGCTTCTTGCTGATTTTGATGCCCCCAAAGTACTTTAACTAAGGGGATTTCCTTTCTTTTGAGATACTTCACTTGGCGATTGAGAATTTAAATAGGACGCAGTTTAAATTCATGGTTGTGTTCAACTGAAACATCTTGCCATGTGATGGTATAGGATGGATCTGATATATATCGGAGTAACTGTGATACATGAAATACGTTATGGATATTGGATAATTCCACATGCAATTCTAATTAATAGGTTATGGAGCCAATTCTTTTAGAAACTGTGAAAGGTCCAATACATCTGAGGGCTAATTTTCCTTTCTTCCCGAAACGTAAAATTCGTTTTTGGGGGGGACACTTTCAGAAATACTTGCTCATTTTCTTAAAATTCTAATGGTTTTCAGCGATGGTCTGCATAACTTTTCTGTCGATCTCAGTTTGTTTTCAACTTCTCTCGAGTTTATTATATTACCTCGGTGGTTTCTTAAAGTATTTCTGGACCAAAGTGTTTACTATCTCCTGATTCTTATCTAACATATAGGGGATCTACAAGGTCGTTTGTATAAAGCTTAAACTGGGGCAGCTTTAATACTCGCTTGGTAGCTATTGTTATATAAAAATTCGACAATGGGTAAATATACATTCTAGCGGTCAGACATATTCAACCTACAAGCACGTAACATTTCTTATAGAGTTAGAATTGCACGTTCTGATTGTCCATCCATTTGGGGGTGGAATACAATATTTAAGTGAAGTTTAGTACCCATTGCAGCTTGCAACGCTTGTCAAAAATTTCAAGTGAAACGAGAATCTCTATCTGATACAATGGATAAAGGGATTCCATGTAATCGAATAGTTTCTCGAATGTATAACTTGCTAAGCTTTTGGAATGAATTGGTGGTCTCTAAAGGCACAAAATGGGCAGATTTGGTCAGTCGATCTACCATTACCCAAATTGAATTATGTCTTTAGGACATACGACGTAGTCCACTGATAAAATCCATGGTAATATGATCCTATTTTCATTCAGGAATAAGTAAGGGTTGAATAAGTCCACTAGGGTGTTGGTGTTCAACCTTTACTTGTTGACAAGTAAGACATCCCCTTATAAAATTCTTGATATCATTTCTCATGTTTGGCCACCAATATTTGTTCTTCAAAGTATAGTACATTTCCGAGCTTCCGGGGTGTATCATAAATTTTGAGCGATGAGCTTCTGGAAACACTTCTTCTTGTAAAGATGCATCCTCCGGTACATATAATCTATTTATAAATCGTAATACTATTTCTTTATTGTAGGAAAAATTTAGATTTTTGCTCCAAAATTTTTGTTCAAAAGAATCGTGGATATGTTGAATTAAGATTTTCTTTCTTCATTTGGGATAAGCGAAAATGTTAAATTTTTTTGTACAAGGGGTAAGTAATTGTAGATCATATTGCTCTATGGTAGCGGCAATATCGTAGGAATTTGAAGTGTGAAGTCTTCCTACAGGATTACGACTCAAAGCTTTCGCTACTACATTTCCTTTGCCTGGATGGTAATTCAGTTGAAATCGGTAATCTTTCAAAAATTCTATCCACCGTAGTTGTCTTAAGTTCAAGTCCTTCTGGGTAAAGATATATTTCAAACTTTTGTGATCTGAAAAGGCTTGAAAACTTACACCATAAAGGTGATAATGCCAAATCTTTAATGCAGAAACTATGGCTGCTATTCTAGATAATGGACCGAATAATTACGCTCATGCATTTTGAGTTGTCATAACCCCTATTCTAGCACCTTTTCATTTTGCATTAACACACATCATAGTCCTTATATTGAAGCATCGGTATACATCTCATAACTTACATCACTAGAAGGAATATTGAGGATAGGGCAGTAGTCAACTTATCCTTCAACACTTGGAATGATTGGTTACATTCTTCACTCTATACAAATGAAACTTCCTTCAAAGTTAGTTTTGAAAGGGGAAAAGCAATGCGTGAAAATCCTTCGGCAAAATGGTGAAAGTATCCAACTAACCCTAGAAAACTCTTTATTTCAGTAATATTGGTAGGATTTTTGCATTACAAAATGGTTGAAATCTTTGCTAGATCTACTTGGATTCCATTCTCAGAAATGACATGTCCTAAAAATTTAATTTCCTTCAATGAGAAGTCGCATTTACTCTTTTTGCATATAACCGATGGTTTCTAAGAATACTTAAGACTACCTTCAACTGCTAGGTTTGTTCTATCAGATTTTGAGAATATACGAGAATATCGTCAATGAAAACAATAACGAACTGGTCAAGAAAAGATTTAAAAAATGTGTGCATTACATCAATAAAAGCTGTTGGGGAATTGGTTAAATCAAATGACATTACAGTAAATTTGAAATGTCCGTAATGAGTTTGAAAAGCAATTTTCAGAATATCTTCCTCTCTAACGCGTAACTTATGATAATCGGATCGAATGTCTGTTTTAGATAATACCCTTACTCCTCTAAGTTAATTAAATAAATCTTTTATTAGGGGTAAAGGATACTTATTATTAATAGTTATAAAATTCAGTTTACGATAATCTATGCACAGTCTAACTCTTCCATCATGTTTCTTAATGAATAACACTTGAGCTCCCCAAGGTGATGAACTTAGTCGAATGAAACATTTTGCTAAAAGATCATCTAATTGGGTACAAAGTTCTCAAAGTTCTAAAGGAGCCATTCGATATGGAGGGATCGAAATAGGAAGTGCATTGGGATAAATATTTACACTAAACTCAATTTCTCTAAAAGGGGGTAACCTGGTAAATCCTCGGGAAAAACATCTTCAAATTGTTCCAATAAATTGGTAAGTAAAGAATAAATATGAATTTAAAAATTTGAAGGTTCTAATAGACATGATCCTTGAAACATAAGAGAACAATAGTTTACATTTCGAAAATGAATTTTCTCAACTTGACAATTGTTATAAGCATGATGTTAGGATAATACATCCATTCCGATAGTAATATCGAAAACTTAAATATCTAGGATTATCAAGTTAACAAAGAGAGTTCCTATACCAAGATGAATTTTATAATTTTTATAACCTTTCGTTGGTGTATTGATTTCACCAGTTGGTAATTCAATATCCAATGGACTATTTAAAGAAGATGTTGGAGATAATTGTATTAATTTAGCTAGTGTAAGACTAATAAAGGAATGCATATATCCTGTATCGAATAAATTATGTGTAGGAATATGTTGAAAGATAATCATAGCTCTTATCACGTTATGTGCATTTCGCATAGGCCGTGTAGCATAATTTCTCCCATGACTCATAATTGGCTTAACTCTCTGAGCTGGTTTGTAGTAACTTGGAACATAATGGAATTTTGGATTTTGTGAGGATTTATTTGGTTGGTGAGGGATTGGAGCTGACTTTATCTTGAGACATCGAGGCCGAATATGTCCTACCTCATGACATTCGTGACAACGGATTTCGGAACGGGTTTTGTTACGATGGATGTGGGAGCCCATTTAGTATAGTTCGTGAAAGTAGCCGACCAACCTAGAGGATTAATACATTGCCTGTCCCAAATCATGACTTAATTTTCATACGAGTGTTTTAAATATATCGAAACACTTACAGATATAGACATATCAGGTACTAATAATATCGGAGGAGATATTTAGATATTCATTGGCATATCCACGTATTATTATGAGTTCCTTATACACCTCAACATCTACTTTCATGTATCTATAAATTGTACACCCTGACCCGGGGCAAAGGGATGTAACCAGAGATCTTGAGAGACACTTAATATAAACAGTAACCTCTATGTGGACATAGGCAAGTTGTCAAACCACATATATCGTTGTGTTGTGATATTTATTTTTTGCCTTTGTGATTGTTTTCGTGAATTTCTCTATTGTGATATTTTATGTACCCATAATTGATAGGAATAAGATTGTCCACTCGAGTTCGCATATGGATGAGGTTTATAATGAGATGGAGTTCTGATGACATGGTTATTTATGATAGTTGGGGGTGAAGATCGAATCATAGCATAAGAATTGCGCTACATAATGGCCGTAACGTCAATTAACTGAGAGCACTCACGAATTTGTAATGGAGCGATTGAATTCTTAATTCATAGATGTAATCCTCTTTCAAACTTCTTACATTGATTTATCTCAGTATCCATATATTCCAGGGCATAGCGAGATAGTTCGGTAAACTTATCCTCGTATTGAGCTACTGTGAGGTTAGCTTGTTGCAATTTTAGGAAATCAACGATTCGTTGGTCTATCTCAGTCTCAGAAAAATACTTTTTGAAAAAATTCTCCATAAATTGTTCCCAAGTAAAATTAGCAACATTCTGATTACGCAACATTGCTTGCCACCATAAATCGGCTTCACCTTCAAACATATAAGCTATTAAAATTATTCGCAGATTAGTAGCTATACCTATTCCGTTCAGAATTTTCATAATCTGGCCATATATCCATTTCTCAACTTCATTAACACTTAGCTTTTCAAGAACAAACGAGGGTCGTTATCTTAGAAATTTCTTAAGAGCATTCATTCTACGAATTTATTCGGAAACATCATCAGGAGTAGAACGAGTAGTCTGGTGTTGTCGGGCTAACGTAGTAAGTTCCTGGAGACACCGCATGATTCCTTCCATCTCAGTTTATTTAAGTTGAGTTCCAACAGAGGGGGTTCATGTACTAACCATCCTAAAATTGAACAACTTAAATAACAAAAGTTATAAACAACAATGAAGTAACAAGCCTACTATATTTCACATAAAGTTATATGGTACAATATTATTATATTCTACAAGATTTAAAATAACTTTTAATGTTAGATTCTTTTTAAGTAGGAACGACTACTTCTTCACTAGATACTTTGGGCTGACTAGATAATCTCCTTGGTCTGCATCGTCAGTCGAGTCACATGTGGTGCTGGAAGAATACCCTCTGTGTATTTCACCATTAGATTTCGCTTTAGGGTACATTGGTGGAGTTGGCAGTTCATCTACAAGTGCCAAATTTATAGCTTCTTGAAGTATGATCGGATCATTGGCAATATCATCCACTTTCTGCATTATCTGCATTTCGCCCATCACTCTATTAGTCAACACCGATATTTTAATGTCATTACTTGACCCTACAGAGTCTTCTTTAGCTCCATAAATTATTTCTCTGAACCTGGCCAGACTTGCTCAAGGTCATAGGTAGATTAGGGTTTAAAGAAATTCTCGGTTCTTACAATAAGGCCTGCCTTTCTCGTCAAGAAAAAGTACACCCTTCTGATAGGCAGGGTGTCTATGGTGCCTATAGGTAGTCCAAAATATTTTTTTCTAGAAAAGGGGCATAAAATGAAAATTATAGATCCAAATCATGCATGGGGTAGACCGTTGGAAAGGGAATTCAGAGTCCTTTAAGAATATATTGAGTGCTCTCGATTCCGGGAGTTGATCAAAGTCAAATGGGGCTCGAAAGCATCGAATGGTGTTTGAACGAGCAGATTGTTCGTTCGAATCGTAAGGGCAATTCGCGCACTGGATGGATCGTTGGAAAGGGAATTTAGTAACTTTTTAGATTTCATTAATATTTGCCCAGTTCGGAGAATTGACCAAGGTCAAACGAGGGTCGAAAGCGCACGATGACCCTTTGGAGTAAAACAAATCGTTCGTCCAAACTGTAAGTCCGATTCCTACCCAATATGGATTGTTAAAAAGGGGATTCACAACCCTTCAAATATTCATTGAGCTTTGCTCAAACTGAATAGCTAAATGGAGTCAAATGGGGCTCGAGAGGCCCCGGTGGCCTCCGGATCAGTACTCGAAGTACAATAGATCATTCGTCCCAACTGTAAGGCCAATTTGCACATGGGATGGACCGTTGGAAAGGATATTCAGATCCCTTAAAATATTCATTAATTTTTCTAGAGCTAGAGAGTTAAAGGGAGTCAAATGGGGCTTAGGAGTGTCTGGTGGCCTCCAGATGAGTACACAGAGTATGACCTAAGGTTTATGGTGAACGAGAGAGTGCTAGGGACTAAGGACGTGCTTAGGAGGTCCTAGGATGGGGTGTCTATAGATTCCTATGCCGGGTAAACTTGGAACAAGTGAAGGACATCGAATGATAGATATCACATCATTAGGGAAGAGGATTTTAGGTTAATTTTTCAGACCTAAAGGACAAGGGTGATTGATTTAGAGGCTCGAGGTCAATTCTGCGGACCTAATGAATGAAGACCAATCCTACCGACCGAGGTTAATTTTGAGGACCTAAAGTTGTGATGACGAAATTAACTGGTCGATGTCAATTCTGAAGACCTAAAAATGGATGATCGATTCTACGAGCCGAGATCAATTTGGAGGATCTAAAGTTGTGGCGATCAATTCTGCGAGTTGAGGTCAATTCTTATGACCTAAAGTTATGGAGACCAATTCTGCGGACCCAAAGTTGCGATGAAATTTTTTACCGGTCGAGGTCAATTATGAGGACATAAAATTGTGGAGACTAATTTTACGATTCGAGGTAAATTCTGAGGACCTAAAGTTGTGGCAACCAATTATGCATGTTGAGGTCAATTTCGAGGACCCAAATTTGTGACGACCAATTTCGCGGGTCGAGATCAATTCTGAGGACCTTGAGTTAAGGCGATTGATTCTGAGGGTCGAGGTTAATTCTAAGGTCCTAAAGTGGTGACGACTAATTTTATGGGCTGAGGTCAATTCTAAGGACCTTGAGTTATGACGACCAATTCTACGGGCCGAGGTCAATTCCGAGGACCTTGAGTAGTGCCGACCGATTCTGTGGGCTGAAGTTAATTCTAAGGACCTAAAGTTGTGACGAACAATTCTGTGAGCCAAGGTCAATTCTGAGGACCTTGAGTTGTAGTTTGCAGGGAATGGCTCCATTGGGGAAAGCGTAAACGGGTTTTGGTGCAGGGACACCTTTGGTTCCGTTGGGGAATGTGTTGACTTTTGATTTCTGTTAGGGAAAATGTAATAGGCCTGGATACAGGCACACTATTGGTTTCACTAGGGGATCTGATAAAAGTGTTTCATTGATCCAGCTGGGGATTTTGAAGGTTTGTAAGGGGCTTGGTGCTCAAAAATGGTTTTCTTGGAGAAAATAATGTTATATATCTTTTCTGATTTTTATGGGAATTTTTGGGAAGTTTTCGGGCAATTTTCTAATTTTTTTAGCATTTTCAAGACAAATTTTGGAGGGGACTCCCAATAGGCAAGTTTGGGGAGGTGACTATCGGCATAGGGCACGGACTCTTGGGGTTCTTGGTATGGGAAAAAGTCACTGCTGGCCGGCATGGGTTAGGGGGCTGCGAATTGGCATGCCCCTTAGGCTTCTATAAAAAGAGGGTGGCGCCTCCTCATTTTTCACACCTTCAAGTGATTGATTATATTGCTTTCTCTCTCTAAGAGTCGTTCCTAAGTCCTTCTTTCTTCAACACTTCAACTGGCGAGCACTTCTGGCGAAGTTAACAATGAGTGGCTATCCATTGACAATTGGGCAGGCTTGAGTAGCGATTTGTGGTGCCGCTTGCACTGGGCAATGAAAATACCTACGACTCCTTTGTGTCGGTTACTGATGAGAGGGTTTTGTTTCACGAGCCCGCGCACCACCGTTTGGCAAGGGTTAAGAACCCTAATGGTTATGTGAGTACTTTGACCTTTGATTTTGCAAGTCTTTTTCTCTTTTTCTTCATGTGCTAGTGAAGGGTTTTCTTTTGGTTTCTTGCATATTGATATAGCTTCTTTTATTATCCAATCCCGATGGACAACTGCGTTGAAGGATGTTTGGGAAAAACTTTATGCGGCGGTGCACTCGATGGTGTCGTTTGCTAGATTTAGCCCGTTAACAGGCGCACTGGAGGAGATATCGCGCCCTTCTATGGTGTTATGAGCACTTGGTGAGAGGTGGTGGGGTATAACCCATACGTTCCATTCGGGGGTCGAGAAGATGTCTATCACTCCCATGGATGTCCAACAGTTGACGATTCTAGATTATGAGGGGCATCAAATTATGTTGGACCATACTCTGTGGGTCACATCGGAGGCGGCGAAAGCTGCTCTGGGGGACGTGGGTAGGATCGTGTCGAGGGATTTTATTCGAATTTCTGTGTTGAGAGAGACGCTACTGAGGTGAGGAGGCAGATTGATGAGACTGATGGGTGACAGGTGAGATAGACATCATGTCTGTTTATTTTGCTTTTGCTTAGAGGATTTATGGTGGCGACAAGTGGGGACATCATCCACTTGTATTTTTTGCCTTATTTGTGGATTACTGTAAAAGTACATCTTTACAATTGGGGGAGCTTTACTTTGGCATCCCTATATGCTTCTCTGGATGCGTTTTGTTGGTGCTACCGATTAACTTTAACAGGAACCACGTACATTCTGGAGGTAACTTTAAGTTTATTTTCCTTTATTTTCTTGTAGCCCTTCTCTTGTTTCTTTCTTATGGGTTATTTGTCTTCTTGCATATGTGGTTTTACGAGGTGCTTAGGCTCAATGCGCGGTTAGTGTCCCTGGAGGATAGTGGGCTGGGGGTCTTTTGTAGGATGTACTATGGCGTAGGCCTATAAATGGATCGGATTCGGACCGGATCAGACAAATCCAAATCCATATCCATTAATGTTAAACAGATTCGGATCTGATCCGTTTATTAATCGGATCGGATCTGGCAAATCCAAATCCAAATCCATTTCCGTTTACGTTAAACGGATTCATATCTGATCTGTTTATCCGATCATCCGTTTATGTTAAACTTGATTTGCAATATTTTTATTTTTAACTCTTCATAAATTTATTTTGTAAATGTTCCAAAAAAAGCAGATAATGAAATAAAGAACTATTATAATAAATATTTAAAATATTATTAAATAAAATGTATATTAATTAAAAATATTATATATATATATATATATATATATATATATATATATATATATATTAAAAATATTAATCGGATCGGATTATTAACGGATCGGAGTATATGAATCCAAATCCGCTCCGTTTAATAAACGGGTAATCGAGCAATCGGGTAATCGGATAATCGGATTTTAGTCATGATCCATATCCACTTAAATGAACCGGATTCTTATTCAGATAAAATCCGATCCATTGACAGGCCTACTGTGTCATAAGTCAAACCAGTCCTTATCTCTAAAGGATGTACGGAAGGTGATGAATGACTTGACGAGCAACCGGGTTAACTTTTGTATTTTCTTCTTAGTCCTTTGGCATCTTTTATTTTTGTAGTGGATACCGATTCTTTATTGTGGATGGCAGTGACCTTCTACCCTTGGGGCATATCTTCATAGGCCACAGGGGTTACGGGTATGCACGCGCAGATATTATGGCTGCTGGCGTATGAGTTTGGGTACGTTTAATACATGGGGAGAGAGTTTTGAGGCAAATTATGAAGTAGGATATGGAGGTCCTACCATTGGCACCACTGGAGTATATGAGGCGGGTGAGAGAGATGACAAGCTATTCTAAGGCGGTGGTGATGATGGGTGAGCCCTACACGCTTTATACTGATACGAAAGCGGGTTACGACTACCAATATTTCGTGACGAGTTGGTTGATGCCTTCCTGTATATGTGACATGGAGAACATGCCTTCTCCTGCCACTACTTCGGGGAGGGGTACCTGTACACCGATAACATTAACCCACAGCATAGGAGGTGACACGATGACAGCGGTGGAGGATACTTCTCTTATTCAGGTCACTCCTCCTTCTTATAATTTATGGTTGAGTAGTGGGGAGATGTTGAGGGTGCCTCACTGTCCTTAGGCATCGATAGCGGGGTTGGCGGGCCTTACTAATGAGTCGCTCCTCCCTGAGGTATACTTATTTTCTTTCTTTTTTATATTTCCTATTCCTCGCTTTATTTTTCTTTATTATTTACAGACTTGCTCGACTTTTATTATTTTCTATTACCTTCTTCTTTGCAGACTGTATGGGTGTCGACTAATTAGCTGCGGGATATAAAGGACTGGATTACGTCTATGTTCGCCTATGTGAAGAAGTCATTCACTTCCTATATAGTGCCTTCAGCTACTTCGGTTGAGGGTTTTAGCTCCAAAAAGTGGAGGGTCTACCGCCCATCATAGGGGAAGCGTGTGCGCCACGAAGGCTAAGGGTTTGGTTTAAGATGCTGTGAGAGAGGGTTTGGGCAGTGTCCCGTTGTATTTTTCTTTTTTCTTTTTGTTCCTACAAAAATGTACCAATACCAAACGAGGATTATATATAAAAAATGCATTTCTTTTTGGTATTTTTCTTGATTTATTGACTTATTCTACATGCACTTTAATTTGCTGCTGAGATTTCTTATTTATAAAGACAGAGATAATTATGAAAAACATTTATTTTATGAAAAGAGGAGTAATAAAAAGGAATAACCCGAGGATTAACCTTTTTCAAAGAAATACCTTTTGGAATTTGATTTTGGATAAAAGAGGAAAATGGAAATATTCTAAAACAGGGGAGTTGCTGATCGACATACCCGTTATCCTGCATATTGGCATAAGGGTCAAGTCAAATCACTCTTTTGGCCTTGATTGTAGTTTCTGCATACTTGGAGTTCTTGCAGGGAAGAGGTATTGACGAGGTTCTGGGTGATTTGTCTTTTGTGAGGGTTTTTGGGTATAAAAAGGAGGGTTTGGGGGTGTATTTTTCACCACCATTCATTTTCTCTATTTTTTATATTTCTTCTCTTTCTCAAATCACTCTCCCATTATTTGAAACCTTTTATTCCTACCTTGAGGGTTTATAGACCATGTGCCTCTATAGTGTCAATTGTAATACCTTTGGCCTGCGTCGGGTCTCCTTATGGCACAATCGGGCTATAGACTAGAACCTGCTTGAGGCGAGGACACAATATTGGTACCCCGAAGATCACATTTTCATTTTGGCCTAAATGAGGCCTGCCTTACTTATGAGGAGTTTTTAATAATTTTAGGGATTAGCCCCAGTATGACGACAGCTATGCCCGACTTATCCCATTTTCCTCTGGTGTCTTTAGCTAAGTTACTTTATATCTCTCCCTCGGCGGCTCGACCATTGGTCCATCATAAGAATATCTCTCTCCCGACGACTATGAACTCAGTGTGCCAGAAGGACTTCTCTGATGCTGGTTTTGCTAGAGTTGTTGCCTTGGGCCTGATTGCTAGGTTGTTATTGGTGATGGGTAACCGGGCGACTGATCCTTAGGTGGCTACGATAGTGACATGGATGTCTTACTGTTATAGTCCTGCGACGGTAGTGCTCGTGGAGACCTTGAATGGTCTTAATACTTTGAAGGAAGGTCGCTCTAACTTTCTGTGGGGGAGCCCTATGATGTTGTTCATATGGATTTTCGAGAGGTTTCACCTCGCTGCCCCTCCTGAGTATCCCCTGTCGCATGTTCCTAACTTCTTTATTTAACACTTCTTCAGTTTCCTCCCTTTAACAAAGAACTAGGTTAATTAGTTCGTGGAGTACGAGGCCCGATATCTTCGTTGGTCTGTGCCATGGTGAGGGGAACGATAACCCATTTTATAGTTGGGAGAATATCGGTATGTGTGGCTGGTTAGCCTTTGGCAGACTTCTTTTTATTTTCCTTGGCAGCTTTTGCATCAAGTGAGGTGGGAGTAGATAGTGCATTCTCATATAATTAACTTCTTCCCCGTATAGGACTCGATTGAGTCTTTACAGATGATACTGGAACCCTTATAGCAGCATAACCGACCATATAACCATCCGTCACAATCTATTGGAGGGTCTTGACATGTGTCTGGGGATTATCTGAAATGGTTATGGAAACGAGTAGTTAGGAAGATCTTGGAAGTGGAGACTGGGCAAAGGTGGTTTGTGGTTTTCGACACTATGGAGGAGGGTATTGTGGTTTCGTTAAAGCTTGTCAAGGCATACCATTGTATAGAGCGCATTCAGAGCACTAATCAGGAGTAGGATATCTGGGGACTTCTGGGAGCAGGCAATAGTGAGGACGTAGGGCCGTTTGGCAATTGAGGGCAGTGTTTTATGAATGTTAGGGATAGTATTTAAGAAGTTTAGGAATTTATGTTTGGGGTGGTTTATTTTGGGATATTTTAAGATTTTTCTATGAATCTGTTTATTTGGTAGGGACTGGATAGGTTGTTGGAGGAAATGTAGGTTGATTTTGTAATTGGAACAACAAGGGAGTCTGTTTGAATCCCTCTATTGATATTTCATGTAAAAGCTATGTTCCTTGATTAAAAATAAAAGTGATCTTGATAATATTTTGTTGTGTCTTTGATGAATTTTACATTTGAAATATCTATACCAATCGCTAAGGCATACATAATCCTTTTGTTCTTGTAAATGATGAGATCGATCGCCGTTCTCGAGGGTTAGAAAAAAATAGCATTTTATGAAAAAGAAAGGACCCTGCCCATGTGTGTCGTATGGGTTGCCTACGTACCTCTGAGGGTTTTGAAAATTCCACTAGTTTCATTTTGAAAAGAATTATTTTGAGAGGATCATGTCCCACATAGTTATGGGATGGAAAAATGAAAGATTTTTTTATAATATAAGGGGGATGAGAAGAGTTGCAGCGTATTGGAAATTTAATTAAGGGTAGTATTTCTTAAGATGGTAAAAATTGACTGGACGCGCCATCTCTTTTTCGTCGAGATCTGTAAGCATAGAGGCATTGTCTGACAGAATTTTCTTCACTATGTAGGGGCTGCTTTACTTAGGTTTGAACTTCCCTCTAGGGTCCCAAATAGGTTCTATAATTTCTTTGAGAGCAAGGTCTCCTTCTTGGACATCGCGGTCCTTAACTTTCCTGTTGAATGATCGCGCTATCGGGGGATGGTACCCCTGTATATGGTATAGATCCTTAAGTCTCTTTTCATCCAATAGTAAGAGTTCGTTATAGCGGCTCTGATGCCACTATTCTTTGCTGACTTTGCTCTCGAGCATAACTCGTATAGAGGGTACTTGTAATTTAACGGGGAGAATTGCTTCCATGCTGTATACCAGAGAGTAGGGGATAGCGCTAATGAGTGTTCTGATAGAGGTCTGGTAGCCCCAGAGGGCGTTTGAAATTCAATCAACCTAGTCTTTGTAACTTTAAGTCATCTTGCTGATGATGGTTTTGTGGCTTTTATTGGTGGCTTTGACAATGCCATTGGTTTAAGGTTGGTAAGGATAAAACTTATGTCTCTAAATTCCATACTCCTTAACTAGTTCTGTAAGCTCAACTTCGAAGTGGAACCCATGATCAGATACAAACTCATGGGGAACACCATAATGGCAAATGATATTCTTTCTGATAAACATGGCCACTTTCTTGGCATTCAGTACTACATATGATTCGACTTCAATTCATTTAGTGAAGTAGTCAATGGAGACCAGGATGAACTCGTGCTTGTTGGAAGCTTTGGGAGTGAATTTTCTTGTGATGCCTATGCCCCAGGTAGTGAAGGGTCAGGGATAGGTCATATTGTACGATTATTGGGAGGCAGGTGTTGGAGGTTGAAAAACTATTGGCATTTGAGGCATTTTCGAACATAGGCAGTGTAATCTTTAACCATGGTAGTCTAATAGTACCCTTGACGGATGATTTTTTTAGCAAGCATCTGACCATTTATATGGGGCCCGCATTGCCCGCCATTGATCTTCTGCATCATTCCTTTAATATCAGCTCCTACTATGCAATAAAAATGGGTTCCTTTAAAATTTCTCTTGAAAAATGCTTTGTCGCAGATGATGTACTGAGCAACCAATTTGCAAAGGGACGAACAGTCTTTGTTATCTACATCTCGGGGATACATACCATGTTTGAGGAGGCGCCAAATATTATAGTACCATAATCTGTCCATATTAGAGTCTTTTTCAGTAACAAGCTTAACGTGGTAGCAATGGGTGGGCGTAGCTTATTTCTGAACCCGAAAATATCCCATTGTTATTCCGTTGGACATATAGACCATGAAGGCCAGGGTTGTAAGGGCGTCAGTTAGATTGTTCTTTGAGTTAGGAAGGTAATGGAATGCAAAATATTCGAACTGGGAGGCGAGCTCTTCTTGGTGGGCATGGAAGGGTAGGAGCTTCTTGTCTTTGACTTTTTATTTTCTAAGAATTTATCTGACAATAAGGACAGAGTCTCCATATACGTCTAAGTGTTTGATGCCTTTATCGAGGGAGACCTTGAGGCCTACAATGCATGCCTCATATTCAGTTATGTTGTTAGTACAAGGGAAGTCTAACCTAATGGTAATGGGGGTGTGGGAGTCATCAGGGGCGATCATGAGTATCCTAATACCGTACACTTTCTTATTTGTAACCCCGTCAAAGAACATCTGCCATTTGAGATCCTTTTGAGAGGTGTAGAGAATGTTTTCATTTGGAAATTCAGAGACCCAAACATCGGTCCCTTCCATGCGATAATCAGAAAGGTAATCAGAGATGGCCCTCCTTTTCAAGGCTTTCTTCATGACGTACACAATATTAAATTCGACTTGCAACATCAACCATTAGGCCATTCAACTCGACATATCGATTTTCTTCAACAGGCATTTGATGGGATCCATTTGGGATACTAATCTGATGGGAAAATCAAGCATGTAGTGCCATAACTTCTGCGTGACCCAGACTAAGGTGACACATGCTTTATCCAGGATAGTGTAATTGACTTCATACCTGGCAAGTTTTCGACTAGCGTAGCAGATGGAACTTTTTTTGCAAGATTTTTTAATGTATTGAGCCAGTAAAGCTCTTATTATGGTATCAGTGGCGGTCAAGTATAGGAGGAGGGGGAGACCTGGTTGCGAAGGCATGAGCACCGGAGGTCGGGTGAGGTATCGCTTGATTTGGTCAAAGGATTTTGAGCAGACTTTATTCTAGACTTTAGTTAAATCCTTCCGAAGAAGTTTAAAAATGGGTTGGCATATGAAGGTCAGTTGGCTGATGAACCAACTGATGTATTACAATTTATCCAGCAATCCTCAGACTTCTTTCTCCATCCAAGGTGGTGGCATCTTGAGTATGGCTTTCGGTTTAGTGGGCTTCACTTTAATTCTAAGGAGTTTCCCTTTAGTGATGCCAAAAACAGACTTATGTGGGTTGAGATGTATCTAGTACTGTCGTAGTCGCTTGATGAACTTTCGGAGGGCGGGAATGTGACATTCCCGAGTCTTGGACTTAATGATCATGTCGTCAATATAGAATTTAACCTCTTTGTAAATACGATCGTGTAGGATGGTTGTGGCATCCCTTTGGTAGGTAGTCCCGACATTTTTGAGCCCAAATGGCATGACGGTATAGTAAAAAGTTCACCAGAGTGTGATAAAGGAAGTTTTCTCTTGGTGGTCAGGGTGAATCTTGATTTAGTATAACCGACAAATCCGTTGATAAATGATTTGAGGGTGTGGCTGGCCATGTTGTTCACAATCATGTAAATGTTTGGTAATGGGTAATCATCTTTCGGGGATTCCTCATTCAAATCTCGATAGTCGATGTACATGCAGACTTTTCCTCCTGATTTTGGCATGGGGATGATATTTGCAAGCTATGAAGGTTATTTGACCACATGAATGAAACACGCGTTCAACTGTTTGACTACCTCTTTTTTTACTTTAAGAGACCATTTCGTTTGGAGTTTCCTCAATTTCTGCTTGATTAGATTGCATTTTGAGAATGTCGAGATTTTATGTTGAGCTATCTCTAGGTCAATACCAGGCATTTAATCGTAGGACCACGCGACGACGTCTATGAATTCTTTCAATAACTCTTCAAATTGCCTAAGCTTATGCTCGATAAGGGTAAACTCTATCCTAATCACGTGCTGATGGCTATCAGAATTGAGATTAATAACAACAGTCTCATCATAATTAATTTAAACGCGGTTATGTTATTTATTATTTTCCTTAATAAGATTGGTTAAGAATTATTCATTTATAAAATCATCATTATCAAAAGTTTGATTAGAATCAATGCAATTAATGTAAGGCATAACAAGATACTCAAAATCTTTATTTATTTCATTTTCAGGGAATACAACATTGAGAACCTCGTCAAAAGAGGTCTCAGTTATAGTTACATCAGGAAAAGGAGAAACTTAAACAGGTGCAATGATTTAAATAGGATAAACAGAAGGGTTGGGTTGAGCTTGATCATGATGGACTGGGATAACATGCTAGTTTAAGAGAGGGATATCAGAAGTTGTAATCTGGGTGGACGGGTATGACGGCTCAACATCTTGGCGGATCATGTAGAGACTCATCCCTAGTGTTTACATGTCAAAGGATTATTCAGAGTCACTTCTCTCGGAGTTCTTAGTAATTGCCATGGTTTGCTCGGTCAGAGGTTCCACTTTATGATTCCAGTCTTCATCCCAAATGTTGTTATTTTGAAAGAAGATCTCTAGCCTCGATTTCATGTTTTTATCAATAGGATCATACTATAGTTCAGATACTCCACAAAAGGGTAAGTTTTCACCCTTCTTGATAAATCTTTTATTCAGAGAGTCCCACGAACCAATCTTTTTATACTCTAGGTTTTTCTTTGGTCATGGTAGGTAGAGTGCTTTGAGTTCAACTCATGAAGGTTGATAACCCAGGCCATATAGGGGAAAGTCTTCTTTCAGGACTATGGGCTTGAGGATTCCTTGCTCGCATCGTCCTAGCCCTATTCCAGATATGAAGTGCATATTCTTAAACATCTGAATTACATTGACACTGCCATGAGGGTTTTATTCTGGACATACTCGATCTTTGAAGTAGTCCCCTACTGGGACACTGAGCGAATCAATTCTGAAATCGAAGAGGAGCATGCCATTGGTCTCATACTGAATCTCCAAATACTAGATTGCTGGTGCTGGCACTATCTAAATTATTATCTTGGTGAAGAGCTTTAGTTTTTTATGGAGAAAAGAGGATACACCTCGAATGCTGTGGATCCATGTAGACCAATGAGAAAGTTGAAATAAATGGGTATATTAATGACTTGGAACTCAGTTAAAGGGTTGATAGGGCCAGCCCATAATTTGAGTTTTATGGAACCCATTACTTCTCAACGAGTGTTGTTATAGGAACGCACGACGAAAGATATAGGAATGATATCACTAGCTTTCAATCCCAAGTAGTTGAAGGTTCTGCGCGGACAAACATTGAGAGTGGATCCATTATCGACGAGTGATAGCGAAACTGTCTTCCCCAAAACTTTGATGGAGATGTTAAGGGCATAGTTATGATCAGAGCCAAACTTCAAGATTTCTTCTTCGAAAAAAGAGAGGAATCTGGTAGAGGTTAATGATCCAACCATATTCATGACTTCTTAGTGGGTAGTAGAAGGAGAAATCGTGGGTGAGGAGCTTTATCAGAGCATTTTGGTGAAGTTGAGAGGACATGAAGAGTCCTCATAAGCTTAGGTTGGCTTGGGTTTTCTTAAACTGATTGAGGACTTTAGTTTCTTCAATGGTCATTTCTGGCATTGGGAGTTCTTCGATAACTCCTTTTACTTTATCTACTCCGATTGAATGGGGAATTGGATCTTTACAATATCGCCCTGATCTGGTCCTTATGTTTACAGAGGCGGGGAAGAATAAGAACCCCGTGGCTTCATCCACTTTGGGATGAATGGATACTTTGTCGATTTCACCCAATAAATCTTCGAAGGAGATTATCCCATAAAAATTGGCAACTGAGGTGGCATCTTCATAATTTCGTTCATCATCTGAGTTGTCAAAGTCACCCCCCCATTCGGTAGTGACGATGTCTACTTTGGCCAAGAGTAATCAATGCATTCAATAACCTCAACGTATTCATCATATAAGTCTTCCCGTTCAGCGAGAAAATATAGGAGTGAAGGAACCAGTCGTCTATGAAGTTTTAAGGCTATGAGAAACTCAAGATTATTGTAGATTTCTCCTGTCTGGCGAAACGTATCGGCTATGATTTGCACAACGTCATCTAGACTTTATTCCTAAATGGGTACCACCCACTTATCTGATTCCCGAGCCCACTTTCGGGCTTCCATGAACAAGCCACTGAATTTCTAGTAGTCGATGGTTATTTCGATCAGGTATTTTAACCCAAACTCTTGGATTTGGTCTAACACAACAGGTAGTTTCATACCTCCCCCCTAAGAACGAGTTCGAACGATAATGCATTCCCTTGTAAGGAGTGACAAAGCTTGATCAGCAAGGTATGTAGGGTGCAGAAGAAATGACGGGCAAACCTTGAGAGGCTTAGGTGAGACTGTTGGGGTGATAGGCACTTTAACAGGAATAATTTGGGTAGAAGGGTCAGATTTAGGGTTACTTTCCAAGAAGATGGCATTTGTTCCGGTTCCATGTACTGGAAGTGGGTTGTGAGTGGTTTTGGGGTAGGGATTAGCTGACGGGGCGGTGATACCTCGGTCCATTAAGCCTTGGATCACATTTCTGAGATGAAAGCATTGGTCGGTGGTGTGACCTGCGGCTTGGTGAAAGTTGCGGTGGGCATCATGCTTGGAGTTTTTAGGGAGTGGGTTCGGTAATGGTCAAGGTTTTAATGGTTTGATGAGAGTTTGGGCTATCAAGGCTTGGTAAACTTTTGACAGGGGAGCATGAAACTCAGTGTACTCTTTTTTGGTAGGGTTGGGGTGACTTTCTGGTGCCCAAGAAGTAGCAGGTTATGATATGTTGTTGATCGTTGAGACTCAGGCATTAATGAGCTTCTTATACTTCTTCGGTGTAAACTATCGAGTCAACTTTTTTGGTTAATATTCCCCTTTGGAAATACCTTCTTCTATTTCTACACCAGCCTCTCGAAGGGCTCGTAAGTGTGGGTAATACTTCCCTCCCATATATGCTCGAATATAAGGTAAGAATTCTTCTTCACAATACTCACTTGTTCCTCCCCTGAGGGCCTGTTGGTCACAGTGGCGGCTTTCTTTCTCCATCTTCCAATGAAGCTACTAACTGATTCTCTGGGATTTTGCTTAAACAACTCTAGGTATCTGTATGTGACCTCTAACTCTTCGTTGTATTTATACTGAGACATGAGTTTTTGGGCCACATCTTCCCAACTACGCATTCTTCGAGAGACAAGAACTATCGGAGGGCACTTTTTTTCAAGGTCTGCTGAAACATCTGGGCCATTATCTCCTCGGAGGCACCAAGAAGGGTCATGGATCGGTGATATCTTTGCAGGTGCATAATTGGGGGCCCATGTAATACCCCGTATTTTCGAGGGATTTTATTTTAATTATGGAATTGGGATTAATTAATTTAAATAGAAAAAAATTATTTATAATTAATCCGGATTTAAATTTAATAATTACTAGCGTGACGAGAATTAGTATTTATTGGTGATAATTATGTTGAATATTACTTAGTGAGTAAAGTAATATATGATTACGAAATATTATGATGGTCGGGAGTGAAAAAATATGGCAGTTGCAATACACTTAGTTGGGACGCGTGTGTGTCGTGTCGATATTAATTTATTGGGTTAAAAGATAATTTATTTTTAAGTAACTCGTATGATCATTTCGAGTGCGCCCCATGAGCCTGAAAGGGTCGAGATAGTAAAAAAACTCTACTCGAGTGTTTTATTTGGATTTCGGGACAATTTAGGCCGAACCGACACCCCAGAGGGAGTATTTTGGTCTGTTGAGATTTTGGGGAATTAAAATGGACAAAAATAGAAAATTAAAAGGGAAGTGTATGTGGGTAGTAGGTTATCTGTCAGTTTCTAAATCTAAGTAAGAGAAAGAGAGAACCAAAGAGGAAGAAGAAGAACTCCATAGGTGCCCTGGAATAGACTCAAGCTCTCATACCCAAAATCACACCAACGCGTAGATTATGAAGAGAGGATCACCCCTACAGTTTCATTCAGCGAATCAAAAGTTCACAAAGAGGCAAGTGTTTATCTTGCTTTATTTTAGAGCATATAATGTCCATGTTAGATTATTTGATGTTTTACTCATGATATTATGAATTTAAGATGAAAATTGGGTATTAATCTTTAATTGGGAGTATAGGTTTGCATGTAGTTGAATAACCATGTTCTGGGTATGATAAATTTGGGTTTTATATGTTGATTTCACGAAATTAAATCTCGATTTTAAATTGTTGTTAATGGAGGCTATATGAATTTAGAGCTTTTAAATATTTGAGGAATTTATCTTAATCCCTATTATAATTCTAAGGATTTGATGTTAAAAATGGGGTAAAGAGTGCCTAATCTAGCGGGGAGACGATTTAGAACCTTTAACTTGGCATTGAGATAAATTAGCATGGGTGTTAGTTGATGGAAGAGGGTGAAATTCGAAGTTTGGAAGGTAGAAGACGATCTCGAAATTCTCGTTCGAAGTCGTTCGAAGAGTGCCTAATCCAGTAGGGTGAAATTATCGTTCGAAGTCGTTCGAACGCTAATCCCCAGGTTCTAACGAGATTTCAAAAACTCTAATTTTTTCCCAGACGAGTTAAAAATCCTTCTAGGTTATGTTAAGTGAGAGAATAGTACCTACGCTATTTTGGAGTAATTTTAATTCATAATTTAGTAGTGAGAAGATTTGTGTAACTACTAAGGGAATGTGTTGGAGTGAGGGAGCCCTAAAGAGTATATATGATAGCGAGATAAATCGTACGGTTAAAGTATTATGAGTAGTAGAGACGATAATACTACATATGAATTTGGGGACTTGGGATGCGTGAATACCTAATGAATATAATAAGTTGCGTGTATACTAATTGATTGAGCTATTATGTGTATAACATACCTACGATACTTGCTATCGGGTGGAAGTTACGCGTTGTGGACGATCATGCCTTGAGGAGCCTTCGGGTGGGATTTTGATTTGTACCATTAGAGCAGAGAACCTAGGTACGGACTATCTGTGAGAATGATAGTGATGACGGTCGTATGTGTGCGTAACCCATCGGCTTGGAACTATATTCACCTCCAATATGTGTGTTTATTTTGAAGGTTCGCGAGAGATTGAACCTATAGTCCTTTCTGCAATGCGCGATACACCAGGACATGATAACAGAGTATGCATGCACTGGAGCTGTGTCTCAGGGTGCAGTATTGTATATATATATAATAGAGTGTATGTATATATATATACTTGTGATAGTATCTACTGTGTGAATTGAGTAGACATGAATAATAATGAAATCTGAAATGAATTAAGTTGGTGAACACTTTAACTATATTAAATTGAAAAAGTGCTTATCCATGTTAAAGAGAAATTGATTACATGTATTATGTATATTGCGAGGAAAATCCATGGGAACGATATTGGGCTATGATTAGATGTTAGACGGGAAAGAACTAGTTAACAGGGGAATATAAACTATTAGGGTTTAATGGTAAGTTAGGCGTACACATTAGATGAGAGGTGAGCATCTCAAGTGAGTTCGATAATCTAACGTGACTAATATATGTGCTATTAACTCATTTTAAGCACTTGATGATTTTTAAACTGTTTTCAACTCGGGCTCTGACCCGTTTTCTGCAAATCTCTTTTCTCATCAAATTATTTTATGTGCGCAACCACAGGGACACCAGGCATAGGAGTTCCATTCACTCGACGAGCTGTAGCTGCTGTGGGAGTTACAAGACATTGGTAGTAAACGCCTCTATGTCCATCATTTCTCCCTTTTGAGTCATTTCATTAATTAGGGCATGTTTTCCCTTTCCTATTTAGATATTCAGAGATATTAGATTTAGTTATTTACTTCTTTCAGTTGTTGGTTTATTTCTGTTTGATTATTGTATTTGGGACTTAGACGGGAAGTGTTTACTCCAGTTACATTTATTATTGCAATTATTTCCTATCATATGATGTTTGTGTGAATGGTGAATATTTATTCATTCGTTAACCTAGTTTTATTTTAATCAAGATAAAATTTTGACATCAACCTTTTTAAATATTAGGTGGTTAGTATTTAATAATAAAGTTTTCATCAGTGATGCATAATTTGAACCAACTGGATATTCTGATTTAATTTAATAAATGAGTGATCACCCAATATTTAATTAGGCGGGGTGTCTCATCCCGCTGCCCTCCAACTTCTCGATGTATGGCATCTTGAACTTCTCTGGTAGTCTGGCTTCGGGATAAGGAGACATATGGGTGTTGTCCATATAGTTTTCGAATATCTTGACTTGGTCGAACTACTTTGACAATAGTTTAAGGTCTTCCTTGACCTTGTTCAGTTCTTCTTCTTTGGAATCCACGGGTATGGCCAGATTGTCCCCTGGCTGGGCGAGGTCTGAAATTGGGAGTTGGGCATATAGTGACTAG
This sequence comes from Sambucus nigra, assembly GCA_949130495.1. Classification (NCBI taxonomy): domain Eukaryota; kingdom Viridiplantae; phylum Streptophyta; class Magnoliopsida; order Dipsacales; family Adoxaceae; genus Sambucus; species Sambucus nigra. Next base: position 184,980,902 of record OX422210.1, read on the forward strand.
TTTGCAGGTGGGGCACGCGGGACGTACGGGTATTGTTCTGGGACCCAAACAGTCTCGGGGGTAGGTTGACCCATAACACAAGGAAAGGGGATCTTGGGTTCATGAGTTTTTGGAGCCTGGGATCGATTTTGCTGCATCTCTTAGGCATCGGTTTGAAGGTTGTCGATCTTGGCGCTGAGTTGGGCTAAAATGGCCATCAGATCTGGCTCAACATTCAGTGCTTGATTGGTATTCCCCATGAATAGCTTGTGGAGGTAAATCCTAAATTCGATTGAAGTAGCAGAAGAAGCAGCGGGGCTTCTGGGCGGTTTGACAGAAGATCGATGCCAATAGGGAGCCAGGCCAAAGTCGGGTGTGCGATCATCCTAAGAGGGAAAATTATTTGGGTTTATGTTTGAAAGAGGAAGAAAGTACTTTTGGATTTTTTAAAAAAGGAGAAAAATATTTTTGATATTTTTGGTTTTTGGAAAGGAGGGAATAAGGAGAGGAATCTTAGCATTATTATTATTTTTATTTATTATTATTATTATTATTATTATTATTATTATTATTATTATTATTATTGTTATTATTATTATTATTATTATTATTATTATTATTATTATTATTATTATTATTATTATTATTATTATTATTATTATTATTATTATTATTATTATTATTATTATTATTATTAGGTTTTCACTTGTATTCTGTTTGCTTAAATGCAAGAAAAATGTCGGACAGGACCCGAGCCTTGTAAAATAAGGTTTAAAATGTAAGACACAACTTGACTTATTTCCAGGATCACGAATAGGGTCTTGTTTTAAAAAGGCGAAATAACGCGAGAATTCAGGCGGTATGCCGACCTGAAATTTCAGCTAAGTTTTGCATGGTAATTGGAAAACTAATTATGAGTTCCCTAAGGTTGATGCCTATATGAGATTTATCTATAAGTGATTGACAAGTGATACATACATGAGAAGAGAGAATTATAAAGATAAACATGAGGTAAAATACAAATGAGTAAAGGAGTGAAAGTAACATACAAGTGAGAGCATATGTGCACACGTAGAAATTAAGAGAGCAAAGAATAACACCCATGCAGAAATAGAGTCTAGTCCTCTTAAAAACATGATCCCCAGCAGAGCCACCACTTTAGCCATCCGGATCTCCCTCCGGTGCGCGCGGAATATCAGGAAAACAGGCATAAAATGCAAATCGTAAGTCCGAATTGCGCACGACGCGGACCATTAAAAAGGGAATATAGATCCCTTTAAGAATACATTGAGCCACTTCCGAATCCGGGAGTTGACCAAAGTCAAACGGGGCTCGGAAGCGTCCGGTGGTCTCTAAACGAGAGGGTTTCAGAGGAAAACGGATCGTTCGTCCGAATCGTAAGGTCGATTCGCGTACGGGATGGACCACTAAAAAGGGAATTCAATGCCCTTCGAGATTTCATCGACATTCGCTCAGTTCGAAGAATTGATCAAGGTTCAACAGGCCAAAAAGTGCCCGTTGACCCTTCGAAGTAAAACGGATCTTTCGTTCGAACCGTAAGGCCGATTCACGCACGGGATGAACCATTGGAAATGGGATTCAGAGTCCTTCAAAGATTCATTGAGCTTTGCTCAAGATGAAGAGTTCACCAGAGTCAAACGGGGTCCGGGAGCACCTGGTGGCCTCCAGACTAGTACTCATAGTAAAACAGATCGTTCGTACGAACCGTAAGGCAGATTCGCGCATAGAACGAACCATTAGAATAGGAATTAAGAGCCCTTCGAAGTTTTTATGCTTAATTTGAGGTGTCAAACTAATCTTTCACAATAAATTATTTTATCCTCTCAGTGGATCTTTGTTTGTGTTCAATGTGTATAATGAGTTGGCCAATGAGGAGATAATAACAAATGTGAAAGAGATAAAATAGAATAAGGTAGAGGAGAGAGAAAATGGTGATGGAGAAAATCATATATGGTTTTGTAATTTTGATGTGTAAAATTCACATAAATTTTACACATTATTGAGTTTTAACAAAGTGTGACTGTTTTTTACATAATTTGTATATTTAACATGGTAAATTAACACTCTGGTGAAGATGCTCTAAGCTCTTGTCATATGTCCGCAAGCGGGAGTTAATAATTGTGAGGTGCAAAATAGGATTTGCGAGACAAATTAGCTTAAAGTCTGCATTCCTTTTTCTTTTTAAAATTCAAAACTTTGCACTGTTCCAACATCAACTCTCCATCAATGTCCGAGCTTCACTTCAAACTCAGTCAACTTATCTCTCGCCACGACCAACTCAAAATCGCATTCGATCAGCTCAAAACTCAGATCAAAACCGGTTTGCTTGAAGTAACTAAATAAATTAAGCCTCCAAAATCTCCAAATTTGAAACAACATTTGGTTTCATACTACATTGTCTGTATTGTTTGATTTGTAGGCCGAAGACGTATTCGCGTCGCTGGCAATTCCACTTTCGACGCTAGTAGGTTTAAAGAGCGTTGAAATGGCTGAAGAAGGAAGATCAAGCACCATTCTCATGCAGCCTCATTCACATCCTCTAGTATACTCATTTACTTTATTTTTAATTCCACTATCGACATTTGTAGCTTTCACTTTGCTTACATTGCTTGTATTTGCTGAATGAGAGTGATTTTTCAATGCTCCTCAATTAATCTACCCAAACTAATCCCCAGGAGTTGATCGAAACAGGCTCGCGCTTATGCCTGATAGTGTAATTGAATTATTAAAATCACTTAGGTGGCTAGTTAACAAGATAATGAGACCTATTCATTAATTTACTTGTTCTATAATGTGACTAGACAAGTGATTAATTGGGGTTCAATTTATACAAGAAATACTATATATCAAACAAATTTTTAAGAATAACAAAATGGCTTTATTAAATAATTTCAAAGTACGCCGACTAAATCCCCTTAGCATTTCACCATACCACCTCAGGTTTCCAAAGTTTATCCAAAAATATAAAATAGGGGCATATAACAAATAGTTCCTCGAATATTTTTTAATACACGTTTAGTTCAAACCTTTTTATTTTGTTCCAAAAAGTCCTTCACCATGCCGCTTGCGTGGACCTTTAAAAATAAGAGAATATTAATTAAATGGGACCATGCTGCTGGCGTAGACCTTTAAAAATAAGAGAATATTAGTTAAACTAGTATGTAGCCCGTGCAATGCACGGGTGCTGTACACACATATACATTATGCTACTTAATAAGAGCAAAAAAGATAATTGTTACATATTCAATGGTTTGATAGAAACTTCAAAATATTTTGAGTCTAATTTCTTGTATTATGTATTAAAAACAAAAGAAAAACAAAACAACTAAGTTTATAGACCTCATAAAACTACATATCCAAATATCCCCTGTCATGGGATAATAAGTACCTCGGTTGACAAATCATAGCATTTGACCCTTCCTGATCTAGTGTTTGAGGGTGAGATAGGCAAATTAATATCCACTAAAACTCTGTTCCATAGTAGGGTTCTATCTCGTGGACATTTTAGAACTGCCTAAAATTTCTATTTGTAGCACCCATTAGGTTAAGAAAATGAAGTTGCAGTACCACTTTATAGAAAAGTTAGTGTTTAAAATTGACACGGACAAAGCAAAAGTGAACAAATTCAGGGGAAAAAATGCCACTTACATATTTTGTTAAATATTCAGAAAAATATCTTATGCGAACGCTGCGGTGTTATGAACAAATAATAAAACGTTTATATTTCAATGTTAGCACTGAAGCAAAAATAACAATGTTATTAGAGCAATGAAAACATTTTGCCAATAAAGAGGGAATAAATGTAGGCGTAAAAAAGAAAAATGGTTGTCTTCCCACTGAAACAAATAAGCTACAGGAAAGGCATAAAAGAGAAAATTACCTTTTAATTTGGATGAAAAATCTTCAAAAACTACCTTGCAGACCACAGGGAGCCAACACATCCGACTGAGTGAAACTGATTTTCCTAGTGCATATATAAAATAGAGGTTACACCAATTTGGCATAGGGGTGATCATTTATGCATAAGACTCTTCATTTGCATTGTAGCAATAAGGTTTGGAAGTAGAAAAAAATGGTAGAAAAATGACTGGAGAGAGAGAGTTGTCATAATTATGGTTATGGGGATAAGGATTCATCTTGCCGTTTCAGGGAGTCAGTCTATGTATCTCACTTTAACTATTTTTCATCCTGAATTAATATTACATCATCAGTTCATCAGTTCACGAGATAAAAATTGAGGAAGAAGGAGGAGTCGGTGGTGGGTTGAGAGGATAGAGAGTGGGTTTGATGTATTGAGAGAATTTCAGAGGGGTAATGTCAAATTTTGTATTTATCTAAATGAACCAATATAGATATGCAGAGAGATATGAGGAAGCTACGCTGATTTGAGGACCACGTTTTTGTCATTTGAGAATGGGACTCTCTCTCTTCACCAAAATCATTCAAGGCATATTACGACGTCTCAAATCTGACGTGTCAGCTTTGCCGAGATACAAATGAACTTTTTTTATAGAGTAACAGATGGGTGTTTGAGGGACTTTTTGGTACAAAAAAAAGGCTTGGACTAAATGTGTATTAAAAATGTTTGAGGGACTTTTTGGTATTTGATCCTATAAATTTTCTATTTTTCAGATACGCCTTGGATATGTATCAGATACCGTTATGGGGATCCTAACAAAGTATCCGGGCTTCATAGGTTTCCATCAATAGACTAACCCAGTTTGATACCGCAATTTTGGGCCACTTGGTATGGGTGACATACTTGACTGGTTACATCCAATGCAATTTAATCCGTGCAGCGCTTTTATAATGTAGCATAATGCCAAGAGTCAATGAGTCACTGTCCTAGTAAAACTTCCTTATTGTTTCATAATTTTGTTGTATGCAAATAATCACTTCCCTTAGCAATTTGCAGGAAGACTATACAACTAAAGCAACGATGGCAGGCAAAGAGCTCATGCAAAAACAAAGAATAAAACTAACGCACATAGTGCAGGTTCTCAGACAAATTGAAAGCCAGGTTAACTCTAGCCAAACTGATATTTCCCAGACCATTGCAGACCATCAGGCATCCATTCACGAATTCTTCCAGAAAGCAATCGCATATGTATCTGCGATGCATCAGTCGAGTCCAAACAACGATGCCTTTCTCATTACACTTAAGCTCCTTAAATCCGCATTTAATCACGTCCGTACAGTCCTTGGTTCAGTAGAGGATAGTGTGGATGACCTTGTGAATGAACTGGCTGGAAAAATGTGTAATCCAATGGTTGAGTATGTTAGGGGCCTTAAGGCTGAAATGTCAACCGGAACATGCCCGCGCTTATTGGCCATTGTGGAAGATATGGGAAAAGCAATGAGAGATGGAAGGCTAGAGTTGGAGGAAGTAAGAGAGAAGGTTAGATTAGAAGAACAGAGGAAGCTCGAGGCTTTGAGCCGGTTGAAGGAATCAGAGGAAAGAGTAAGGAAATTGAAAGAATACATGGGATACTTCTTGGAAGATAAGAAAGGGTCCAAGGGACATGCCCGACACAAGGTATGCTCTATACTTGGCCAATTTGATCAACTGTTGTGCATAAAGCAATTTCAAGTGTTCCAACAAAACTGTTACCCACCTTAGGTATTGGTGTCAGGCTACACAAATCCTAGATATATTAATATCTTTGTGCCAGTTAAATTCTATTTTAAGCGATACTCATTTATTCAACTAGAGAAATTAACCATGGCAGCTGTTAAGAATTTAACCATAACTGATAAAATGCATAAAGTATTTTTGGAGTAGACAAATGACATACCATTTGCACTTCAGATAATTGCAACAATGTGTTTAAAAGATGAGATCTAACAAGACTTAAAAATCAACAAAAGACAAGCAACACTAGTAGACTTATATTTTAAGAAGGTCATCGCAGTGAGATCATGTATTCATTAGCAAATTGTTTATTTATGTAATAAGTGAGTCAGAACCTGTAAGGAGACTTTCACAATGTATTATCTTACAATTTCAGCAAAATTCTCAATTTATTGCCTTTCCCCAAATCAGGTTTGAGTGTGATTACAAAAAGAGATGGAAGAGCTTCGAACCACACAATTTGTTTGTAGAAACACCAAGTGTTGATTAGTCGAAGCCGGAGCTTATTATTACCATCACTAAGTTACCGTGCATTAATTTAATGAGCTTTCAACGTTCATGTGTAGCCAATTTGGTTATCATATTGCTTTCCAAAGTAATAAGGATCAGTAGATCACAAACTTTAGGAAAAGTTGGAAGTGTTCCCCCTTCTCCTCAACCCCAAACCTCAAAAAAAAAAAAAAAACAGAAAGAAAGAAGAATCATACTTTAATTGTGTAGGATACCAGATTCATTTGTTTTGATTTTAAATGACATTTAGACCATATCATACATCTTTGGTCAATCCGTGGACATCATTTGTGTATTTTACCATCGTTTCTAATTCTCAGTAATTGTTTACCTTTTAGCGTCATTCCATAACTTATATAATCTTACATTTTGTCTTCATTGCTGTAAAAATTATTGTACTTCATTTTCACTAATATAGGGAGAATATGTATGGGTTACATCTGAGCCAATGCACCCCACTGAACCTGAAGTGATAGGAAAGTAACAAAAACCATGTTCTCCATATAATATGCTGCGTCTTATTGTCTATGAAGTTCTTAGGTTTGGTGGAAGATCAAACTAAAGATGACAAGCTATTGTGGGAACTAATGCAAAAGAAAAGGAAATTGCAAGTACCAGACAGTCCAGTTGGACCCCATGACCTTCTATGCATAGAAGCCAATAACACACATCCTAAATCAACAAGGGCAAGACCAGCACCGTCAAATGGTTGCAGGCGCGTTATTACAAGGAGTTGCTCAATAGGACTTAGTCCACAAACCCCACGCTTGGATTCTTGGATACCCTTGGGTTCCTCACCTTCAGCGACAACACAAAAAGTTAATATGCGCAAGCGCATTGCACCTTAAATTCATGCTTAAAGAGGCAAGTCATGCATTGATCCCCACATCGACTAGTAAAAATTGAGCTTTTGCAGTGACCCTTTTTAGTTTAGATACCTTTTGTTTGTTAGTCAATGATCACTTGCTCTATGCTGATTTTGGTTAATGGCAGCTAATGCATGATGGGAAAACAATATACTGTCTTACTTTTCCATAACAATGATAATAATTACTTTTCTAATGATCGTGATTTCCACTCTCCATTACATTGTTTCATGATGTTCATTTACTTTGTAGTAGTCATTGTGACTGGAATCTTGAAAATTTTATAGATGAAGGGAATCACGTTTCACTCTCGTTTCAGCTTCATAAGCCCCACCTTCTGATTACATTTTTCTCACTCCTTTAGGCCAACGGCGGATCCAGGAATTTTATCTTGGTTGGAAAAAATATATATATATATATATTTTTTGGTAGCATATCATGAGGTGTCCGGACCAGCTTACGCGCACCTGACAAAAAAATAAATAAATTCAATTATGTTGAAAGAGGGGCTAACCTATAAAATACTTAAAAAATTGCGAAATTTCTGATTTTCAATGGATATTCCAGATATTCATTAAACGGGTCGGCATGACCCCTATACTCCAATGATACTTAATTTATAATTTTTAAATAGGGGGAAGTACAAAATAATACCTGCACTTTCAGATTTTTGCATATAATCCTATGGCAAAAGATCCCTTTGTAGGAGTATTTAGCGACGTTTTTTTAGTGACACAAAGGGCATTGGCAACAAAATGCATAGTTAGGAGGCTTTTTGCATTAGAAATAGCTTAAGGTGGTTTCTTTTACAGCTCTCAGTTATTTATTTTCTTTTTTTTTTAATTCAATTTACCCTTTTGGATATTACGGGGTCTGGCCGACCCGCCCTCCGCCCTGCAGTTGCTGGAGCTGTCAACTACTTAAAATCTTCAGAGTTTTTTAACATTTTAGTCCTAACAATGCAAAAATCAATTTGAGTATTCATGTATGTTGATATATATATGAATCTAGCAAATCTAGTTTATTATGAATTTCACTTTCATAATCTAGTACCATCATTTTAAAACTGTAACCAGTGCTATTGCTTGGTGGTGGTTCCTGTACATAATAAAACACATTCATGACAGTCTCACGGGATTTTGCGGAAATAGCTGACATATTTTATATATTTACTAGACATTCTCACTTCACTGTGGGTGGGGTGCCACAGTACAGTGATAGCGATTTGTGGCACATCATCATGTTAGCTTAATTTTAGCGGGCATCCATTGCTATATAAAATGTATATGGGTGAGGTTGTAAGTTGTTCTCTGTAAGTATCCCCAAGACTTTTAACATAGTATTGCGAGTTGCGGATTTGGGGAAGAGTACTAAAATAGAGTGTGCTGTTATGTTTTTTATAGACAGGTTCAGAGGTATCCATCATGTATTCTAATAGCTTATTTCAAGTTGACATTGTTTACTGTTTATGCTCAAAGTGTTCCCCTGATAATGTTTAATGGCACCCATCCATAACCCTCTGCACATTTCTAAGAAAACTATTCAAATTTAGGTAGAATAACATTTCGTCCCCCATCCCATAAGACAGAAAAAAAAATATTCAAAACTAGTTAATATAACATTCTTTTCCCCCCCTGGCCGGACGAATAGAAGCTTATAATAATATAATAATGACGTATGATGCTACCCGTCGATATTGTAGAGCAGTATGAAAATGTGGCTACTTGGTAGATTGGTAGGCAGAAAACTGTGCCTTAAATAACCGCTGTGCCATTGATACGGCACATGAAAATGTCAAAAAATGGTTTTAACTTTAATAATTGTGTTTGTTTTTTGTGATTTTTATAATGTCACGTTACGCGGTGTTTTTTGGTAGAAAATATGAGCGATGAGCGTTGATCATGACCAATGACCGATATCTACTTAAGATGCATGGAGAAAATGGGCTCGTAATTACCCCCTGGTTTTTCAAAAATCATAAAACTAATTTTATTTTGCTGAGAAAAGTCATTGGTATTAGATGATGCCCTTGACTGAAAATTCTGAATATATATGGAAGAGAATCACAAGTGAACATAAAAATCGAGCCTTTTAATGAAGTTTAACAAAAAACATCTAACAATTCATTAATTTTAATTCCTATGGTGTAATTAGTTCGCGTCAGCGGCGACGGATACGCGTGTGAACTGAGGGGTAAAGGTTGCCATAGTGGGGTGTTGTAAAAAATATTTGATTGACACGCATGTTCGTTGCTGTCGACGCGGACCAATTACAACAAAAGAATTAAAATTAATGGGTTGTTAGATTTTTTTTTTGTTAAGGTTCATTGAAAAGTTCGATTTTTAGGTTCATAGAAAAGAGAGAGTGTGCCTATAATGTAGTCGATAATTTATAGGCTCACCTTCAGGTGATACATGTCCAGTCCGCACTCTTAAAATGCGGAGTGGTCCGCACAAGAGCAGTTGTGTATATATATAGGGAGAGGTTAAGAAGTGAACATAAAATATGAACATTTTAATGAACTTTAACAAAAAAAAAAATACCTAACACCCATTCAATTTTAATTCTTATGTTGTAATTGGTCCGTGCTAGCGGCAACGAACACGCGTGTGACACGCGCCAGCGGCGAAGGACACGCGTGTGGCGCGTGTCCGTTGCCACTGGAGCGGACCAATTACAATATAGAAATTAAAATTGAATGGGTGTTAGATGCTTTTTTGTTAAGGTTCATTAAAATGTTCATCTTTTATGTTCGCTTTGAACTTCTCCCTATATGTATACATATATATACTGCTCTTGTGCGGACTATCCCGCATTTTAATAGTACGGAATGGTCATGTGTCACCTGGCGGTGATCCAGAAAAGAGAGAGAGCGTCTATAATTTAGCCAATAATTTCTAGGCTCATCGCCAGGTGACACATGTACAGTCCGCACTGTTAAAATGCGGAACAGTCCGCACAGGAGCATTATTATATATATATGAGACCTCGTCCCGTAAGGATTTCTTATGGTGCAGAGCCGAGTACATACCATTTTTTTAAAATAGTAAAAAAAGAATTTTTTGATGAAGCCTCATGGATTTGATCTCTACGGTGAGAAGATCATCTCCAAATTTTTTTCATCATAAAATTCAATAAAAGAACCATTGAGATGAGGTGATATGTCAAAATGGTATAAATATGCATTTTCGACCGTTAAAAATTTTGGATCTGTGCCAGCCACTTGATTGATTGAATTTTTTAATGAAACTTCATGGATATGATATTCTCAATGTTGAGATTATATCCATGAAGTTTCATCAAAAAATTCAATCAAAAAGTGAGTCAGATGATCATAAAAATTTCAACCGTTTTTTATTGAATTTTTTGATAAAAACAATTGGAGATGATCTTCTAACCGTGGAGATCATACCCATGAAGTTTTATAAAAAAAATAATTTTTTTATTATTTTAAAAAGATGGTACGTACCGGGGTCTGCACCATAAGAAGTCCTTACAGGAGGGCGCCTATCTATATAATAAGGAGTAAAACTCATGTATATCATAAGAGACATCTTATGATGGCTGTTGATACCAAAATTAGTATGCTGATGTGGACGAATAATAAGAAGACACGTATCAATCTACGTGGCACAATAGCAACGAGGAAGATTGTTTCCCCGACCAACATACTCACTCCGAGCAACAGGTATACTCCGAGGAACTCTTATCCTCCGAGAAACTCTTGGACGACGAGCAACTAAGGCGGTTCGAGCTGCATCTCGACCACAGCATTAATTGCCAGATAATCAACAATTCAACTATTCATTGAATACTTATCATCTTGACGCGCACGTTTGAAGAACATTAAGTGAATTACCCTTTCATATGTGTATCATTTAATGTAGCACCCTTTCATGTACAGCCTAAAGGGCTATAAATACCTTGTATCACTCTCATTCAAGGGGACCGAAATTTCTTGATAGCACTTGTAATCGAGAATTCTCAAACACTCAGCAATAACATAACAGTGGACGTAGGCCATTCATATAAGGCTGAACCACTTTAAAATCTTTTGTCTTATTTATTTATCTGTGATTAAATAATTAGAGTAATCTAGTTTTTTACATCAACAGATTGGCGCCGTCTGTGGGAATCGATTGTTATTATCGTTTTTCACCAAAAATCATTCATCATCAATGGCGGATAATCCAGAATCTAGCAATCGAAACACTGGAAATGCTGGAAATCCTCCAAATCCCTCTGCACCTCCAGATCTGGCCGGAATTATGACGAATCTGGCTCAAGGACAAACCGCCATGCAAGACACAATGAGGCAACTCATACAAACCCTTCATGGCGGTGCACCTGCACGTTCAGGACAGCGAAGTGGTCAGAGGCAAACTTATTTACTTTCTTCACGATCCAGGCGTACTGAGTCATATCGTAATGAGGAGTCTAATGATTTCTCTTATCAACCTGGGCGAACTTCGTCAATAAGGGCTACAGATACTGATCAACGTATCACTCTCTCTCCAGAAAGACCCAGCGCCTTAGAAAGACTGAGTAGTGTGTCTCCTTTCAGTCGATTAGGCCCTAGGAGTAATAGGAGTCCACCTAAGACCATGTCGAGGAGTTTTCGACAACCATCAGATCTAAGAGAAGGATCAGCACAATCACGACCAGTTGCTCGTCAAGATAAATCTCAAGAGGCTACTTCAGAACGATCTATTGCTCGAACCAATAGGCCCGAGGAAGGAAATGAAGCATGGAAAGGGTCCCTTCAGCGATTGGAGGATAGATTGGGAGAAATGGCTAGGGCGAAGAATCCCCTACAACGAACTTTTGTTCAAGGGACACCTTTTGTCCAGGCCATTATGAATTTTCCTACACCGTCAAAGTTTAAAGCACTAGTAGTGACCCTTAAATATGATGGAAAGACAGATCCTGTTCTTCATATACAGCAATATCAAGCTGCCGCCGATATCTATGCTGTCCCCGACGAGATGAGATGCAGAGCGTTCTCAGGAACTCTTACTGGAGCTGCCCAGATATGGTATAACAATCTTCCTCGGGGTAAGATTTCAACTTTCTTTCAGTTGGCCGAGTTGTTCATCGGCAATTTATGTTTTGGAGCAAAGCCAGTAAAACGAGTAGCACACTTGCTAAGTGTTAGACAAAAATCTGGTGAGAGTACTAGAGATTACATAACTCGTTTCAATAACGAGAAGCTGGAAGTCATAGATTACGAGGAGAAGACAGCAATCACCGCCTTGATGAGTGGGTTGTTGCCTAATAAGTTGTATTACACCTTGGCGAAAGATCCACCTAAAACTATATCAGAGTTGATGGCAAAAGCAGCCAAAATCATGAATGCCGAGGAAGCTATGGCTGCAAAGAAGAATATACATAAAGACACCAAGGTGGACGTCGACGAGTCTAAAAATAAAGAGCATAAGGGGAATGGCGGTGACAAGCGTTCCAGAAATAATAAGTCATCATGGGAAGTCCTGAAGAAATTCGATAATTATACTCCCTTGAAAATGGGTATTAATCATGTCTTGGAAGAAATCAAGAATAGCGAGGAAGTAAAGTGGCCGAAGAAACTGAGGTCAGATCCTGATGCGAGGAACAGGGACAAATATTGCGAGTTCCACAAAGATCATGGCCATATGACTAAAAATTGCATAGCTCTTCAGAACGAGATTGAAACACTCATCCGAAGAGGAAAGCTAGCAAAGTATGTTGATCGGGGAGGTGAAAGAAGAAATAATGATCGAACTAGAGAGAGGTCTAGATCTCCTCGTCGAGCAGAGGAGAAAAAGAAGAGAGACCATGAAGATGATGCCGAGGATGACCCCGATCTTCCCAAGAAACCAAGGCAGCCAGAACGAGAGGTATTTTCCATACGTTTTGGGTCATTTGATTGTAATGTTATTACAGGAGGAGATGCAGGAGGAGGAGATCTTACTGCAGAAAGAAAAGCTTACCTCGGAGAGGCACAAGCTTGCTCGTACATTCAGCGAATAAATTTGGCCGAGGAGGATCGTCCGAGGAAGGTAAACAAAGAGAAGCTGGTTATTGGCTTTTCAAAAAATGACCTGGCAGGTGTTCTTTACCCTCACGACGACCCTTTGGTGATCAAAATGAGGATGAAAGAAGTAGTGATTTCAAGGGTGCTGGTAGACAATGGCAGTTCGGCAGACATCATGTACTATTCGTGCTTTGACAGTTTAAATTTGAAGTTATCTCAATTGGAGCCTTATCACAGACCTCTTCTGGGTTTCGCTGGCGAGAAAGTTTTTCCACTTGGGACGATCAAGTTGGATATATTCATTGGAACTTGGCCTGCTTGCCGAACAGAAAGAATACGTTTTTTTGTGATGGATAAAAATGTGCAGTCAGCTTACAACATCATCATGGGAAGAGTTGGTTTGAAGAAGTTCGAAGCAGTCCCATCTACAGTACATCAATGTTTAAAATTCCCAACAAATTTCGGAGTGGGAGTGGTGAAAGGTGATCAGAAAGTAGCTCGAGAATGCTATTACTCATCTGCCGAGCAAGAGGAGCTTGAAGAATCAAGGAAAAAGACTACTACTTACCAGGTGGATGAAAGTACGGAAATTGAAACACTTGATCCAAGAGATGAATCCCAACTTGTAAAAGGACAGGTGGTAGAATCTACAGAAAATGTTATTCTGGACGACGAACACCCTGAACGAGTAACCCAGATAGGTTTATCGTTGGATGCTTCAATAAAACAGGAGTTGATAACTTTCTTGAGAAACAGAAAGAAAACTTTTGCGTGGAGTCATGAAGACATGCCAGGAATAGATCCAAACTTCTTGTGTCATGAGCTCAATGTGAATAAGGAGATCAAGCCTGTAAAGCAGAGAAGAAGGGTATTTAGCCCCGAGAAGAATCAAGCTATTAAAGAGGAGGTCGATAAGTTCCAGAAAGCCCAATTCATTGAAGATGTGAAGTATCCGGACTGGTTGGCAAATGTGGTGATGGTAAAGAAGAAAAATAATAAATGGAGAATGTGTGTTGATTTCACTGATCTCAACAAGGCCTGCCCAAAGGATCACTTCCCATTGCCCAGAATTGACCAACTAGTAGATGCTACCTCGGGGCACGAGCTGCTCAGCTTCATGGATGTTTACTCTGGTTACAACCAGATCAAAATGAAACCCGAAGACAGGGAAAGCACTTCTTTTATTACCCCTAGGGGAACTTATTGTTATAATGTTATGCCTTTTGGTTTGAAAAATGCAGGAGCGACGTATCAACGGCTGATGAATAAGGTTTTTGCTGAACAAATCAGTTGCAACATGGAAGTCTATGTCGATGATATGATGACAAAGAGCAAGAAAGCTGCTGATCATCTAGTTGACTTAGGTCAGACCTTTGATCAACTGGATAAATACCAGATGAAGCTCAATCCGACGAAGTGCACCTTTGGAGTACGAGAAGGAATGTTCCTCGGGTACATCGTCAACCAGCGAGGCATTGAGGCAAATCCAGCAAAGATCAAAGCTCTTTTAGGGTTGCGATCTCCAACGACAAAGAAAGAAGTGCAGAGTCTTACAGGACGAGTTGCAGCGCTCAATAGATTTGTGTCTCGAGCAACTGATAGGTGCCTTCCATTCTTCAAAACACTCCGAAAAACATTCGAGTGGAATGATGAATGTGAAAAAGCCTTTCAAGACTTGAAGAAATATCTGGGAACACCCCCATTGCTGTCCAGACCAGTGATGGGAGAAAAGTTATACTTATACCTGGCAGTATCAGAAAATGCGGTCAGCTCGGCATTGATCAGATTGGAGAATGGAGTCCAGAAGCTAATTTATTACACAAGTAAGGCTTTCCGAGGTGCAGAGATTAGGTATCCAAAGTTGGAAAAATTGGCATTGGCATTAATTGAAGCAAGTAGAAGAATGAGGCCATATTTCCAGGCCCATACCATCATCGTGTATACCGACATGCCATTAAGACAAGCCCTTCATAAGCCAGAAAAGTCAGGGAGACTGATGTACTGGGCAATAGAGCTCGGTGAATATGATATTGTGTATGAACCCAGATCATCCTTAAAAGGGCAAGCTGTAGCAGACTTTATAGCAGAGTTTACATATCCTAATACCCCTGAGGAACAAAAGTTGCTCGCTGACCAACCTGTGGATGTTACAGGGTCAACAGACATGAGTCCAGACCAACTCCGATTGGTAAAAGGGCTTGTGGATGTAGAAAGATCATCAAATTCAAACCCAGACCAACTACGGTTGGTAAAAGGGCGAGAAGAGATGGTCGACGAGGAGCGAAAGATACCAGGGGAGGATGAAACAAAACAGCAAATATTTCATCGAGGAACGTTGTCAGATAAGAATTTTGAAGACGAGTTACCTACGTGGAGATTGTATGTAGATGGGTCATCTTGTACAACAGGTTGTGGAGCAGGGATTGTTTTGAACACCCCAGACGAGATTGACGTGGAATATGCCTTACGATTCCAATTCAAAGCTTCCAATAATGAGGCTGAGTATGAAGCCTTGATAGCAGGTCTTAATTTAGCAAAGATTATGGAAGCGCAACAAGTGATGGTATTCAGTGATTCTCAATTAATTGTGAATCAGATAATGGGAACGTATGCAGTTAAAGGAGAACTAATGGTCAAATATCATGCAAAGGCGATGGAATTGTTGGCAGAATTTGATGCCATTCAGTTAATCAGAATACCAAGAATGGAGAATACACAAGCAGACGCACTGGCCCGACTAGCATCAGCTACTCGTACCGAGTTGCAAAGAACGATACCAATTGAGGTGTTAGAAAGTCGAAGCATAGATGAAAGCCTGACGATGAATGTTATTTCCCTTGATTTAGGACCATCTTGGATGGATCCCATCAAGGCATATGTCGAAGAAGGAGAATTACCGGAGGATAAGATCGCTACCAAGAAATTGAAGTTTAAAGCTGCTCGGTATGTACTAACTAATGGTGTTTTGTATAGACGAGGAATTTTGGCAGGCTTGCAAAGATGTGTACATCCCTCCGAGGTGAAAGAATTGATTGAAGAAATCCATGAAGGGTCCTGTGGAGCCCATGTAGCAGGTCGAACACTTTTACAAAGGGTGATGACGCAAGGATACTACTGGCCAACGATGAGAGCTGATTGTATAGCCTATGCCAAGAAGTGTGACAAGTGCCACCGTTTTTCCTCCATCCGACGAACTCCACAAGCATTGTTGACACCCATAACTTCTCCTTGGCCATTTGCCATGTGGGGAATTGATTTGGTTGGACCACTGCCAACAACCCGAGGAAGATTCAAGTACCTCATCGTTGCAGTGGATTATTTTACTAAGTGGGTAGAAGCTGAGCCACTTATTGATATGACATACGAGAAGGTGTACCAGTTTGTTTGGAAGAATATCATCTGCCGATATGGTCTCCCTCATGACTTCATTACAGACCATGGAACACAATTCGATAACGAGAAATTTGCCGCCTATTGTCATCAGTCAAACATTTTGAAGGTTCATTCAGCACCAGGCCATCCTCAAAGCAATGGACAAACTGAAGTGACGAACAGAACATTATTAAATGGTTTGAAGAAGAGGTTAAATGAGGCTAAAGCAAATTGGATTAATGAACTACAGTCAGTATTGTGGGCTTACCGAACAACTCCCCGAGCAGCAACTGGAGAGTCCCCATATATGCTGGCATTTGGAAGTGAGGCTGTAATACCTGCCGAGTTGGGTCTACCAACACACAGAGTGCTGAATTTCAATTCCCCAGTCAGTGATTTGATGAGAAGATTAGATTTGAATATGCTCGAGGAGGTTAGAGAAGAAGCAACCATTAAGAATGCTGCATATCAACAACGAACAGCTCTGTTTTACAACAAGAGGGTGAAAAAATGCGATTTAAAGGAAGGAGATTACGTGCTAAAGAAGGTCATTCAGAAGCACAATAAATTGGAAGCAAATTGGCATGGACCTTATCGAGTTACAGAAGTTGTTCGACCAGGAACTTACCGAATAGCAACTCTAGAAGGAGAGGAATTCAAGAATGCTTAGAATGCTGAACACCTTCGCAAGTATTATCAGTGATGTAAAATGTACAGCAGGTCCATCAATATGAATAAAACGATGATGTTTCACCATTTTTCTCTCCTTTGTTTGAAAGTTTTTCGGAGAATACTAGTGTTATACACTACGCTGCTCGACAGCAAAAAGAAGACGATAGTTCAAACCCACGACCAACTCCGGTTGGTAAAAGGGCGAGAACAAACTATACTCCTTTGGTTAGGAGGCATACACTAGCGTGACCAACTCCGGTTGGTAAAATAACTAGTAGATAGTTCAGACCCACGACCAACTCCGGTTGGTAAAAGGGTGAGAACAAACTATACTCCTTTGGTTAGGAGGCATACACTAGCGTGACCAACTCCGGTTGGTAAAATAACTAGTGGACACTGATAGTTCGAGCGTGATCAACTTCGGTTGGTAAAATAGCGAGAACAAACTATATTCCTTTGGATAGGATGCGTACACTAATGTGATCAACTTCGGTTGGTAAAAGAGTTAGTGGACATGATAGTTCAAACCCATGACCAACTCCGGTTGGTAAAAGGGCAAGAACAACATTCTTAAAAATGCCAATTTTAGCTGGTTAAGAGACAAAATATGCCAACTTATGTTGGTCGAAAGGTAAAACTATTCCAGAAAATACAAAATATTCCAAACTGAACCAAGTATGGTTGGTCGGGGATAAAAATCCACTAACTATAGTTGGTCGACGAGGATAAAATTAGCGACCTTGGTTGGTCGGACAACATTTTATGGAAAAAAATTGCCGAGTATGGTTAGTCGGGGATAAAAACTCTCACTAATTATAATTGGTCGACGAGCACAATTTAACAACCTTGGTTGGTTGGAAAATTTTTAAACATTTTTTATACTCATTACTTTGTTATTAAGTGATCGAGCAACATTTTTGATACTTGTAATCTTTTATTACTAGATTGGTCGATGAACCACAAAGAATTGTTATGCAATCACAAATATAAAAGTATTAGACAAGTACAAAACAATAGCAATACAGATTTGCAAACAGAAAATGAAAGTCTTTCATTAAAATTCAAAACGAATTACAAATTACATGTGTGCTAACTATTACATTGAGATTCCTACTCTATTGGTTTCTTTCCCTTAGCTTTTGAAACAGGCTCCTCGTCAGCAGGAGGATCTTCCAGGCAAAGAGGAGAATTAATGAAGTTAATATCTCTGAGCATTCTGACATTCATCACAGAAGGTGTATCCAGTAGATGCTCGGGACGAGATACCTCGATTTGTGAATGAAGATTATAGTCGCCGAGGTATTTTGCAATTAAGCTCCGAGGAATGGCACGAGTTGGGATCCATTCCATGTCCAATTTATAAGGTGGCACATGCAAGTCTAATAGCTCAGGAGTATGATAATCCCATAAATAATGCCCTTGCTCCAATTTTAATACACCCAGGGCGTTCAACCATCCCTGCTTATAACCTTCATTATTGGCATTTTCAATGCGAGCATCCAAGTGATAAAGGGCTTCATTGTAGCCTGCCATCCAGAACTCACGAGGTTGTTTGTGGAATTGGAAAGTTAATTTCTCTAACTGCTCATGAAAGTTCTTGGCAAGAGCATCCTTATTATCCAGAGCAAATTTGGTCGATGCAAGTTGATCCTCCAGAGTTAGGATTTTCTTGGACATTTCAGACAAAGTCCGATCTTTCGCATTCAATTGGAACGCTTGAGTTTCCAACGTTGATTGAGTACGAGCTTCTTCAACATTACGACTAAGAGCCCTTGATCCTCCCCGAGCAGGTCGAGAACCTCTTCCTCGTCCCCGAGCAGTAGCAGAAATACCAGACCTTCTTAAGGTATCCAATTCTTGCCTTAATTTGGCATTCTCAACCTCTAAGAATGAGAACCCTTCGTCGGAGACTGGTACCAAGGCAGTGGAAGATGAAGCTGCAGACTTATACTGTGCCAACTCTCTCTGCAAATTGTTGTTCTCTTGTTCCAGCAGCTCGGCGATCTGTCTGCAGGCCTCAACTTCACCTTTTAGGGTTCTCTCCCTGACATCGTACCCAGTAATGATCTTTTTGTGGCCTGTCTCGAAAGAAAGCTGTTGATATCTATTCTCATACTCCTTGTGCAACAGGGCAGTTGATTCATTGTGTTGATTTTGAAGATCTTCTAGGATACAATGAAGCTCCTCGATTAATTCGTAGTATGCCACATTATTGGCCACAACTCGATCAAGTAAATCCTTCAGGTACCGATAAGCCTCAACTGCTTGCTCTGAAGCATCATGGCCAAGGATGTCAGCAATTTCTGATACACTCAGGTCTGTGTGACCAGCCTTATAATATTCATGGCATTGCTGCATCAGCTTTGTATCATGGGTAGATATCAATTCCATTCTAGCCATAAACTAATAAAGGAAAGAAGGCAAGAGTTAATAAAAAAAGCAAACAGAACATCAACAATGTAGAGGAACAAAAAGAGGAGATTTTATTAGATCATAAGGCAAAGTTACAAAGATCTGAGATACAAAGTACAAGTAAGAAGAAAAATAGAAAGATAGTACCGAACAACTTCACACCTTTTCCTTGTCTCCTAAGACTTTCTCGGGAGGCTGGGACGAGGAGCTTGGTTGCTCGGTGGGAACACTGATTTGATCGGCTGAAGTTGGAATTTGTTCAAGGGAAGCAGGCAAAGAAGAAATCTCCTCAGCAGATGTCTGGTTGGGTTGAGGAGCAAGGATTTGATCACCCACAATCATTGAAGATTCTTCAGATGCAACTTCGTCTTCATCTTCGTCTTCAATAACTGGAGGAGGACCAGGGAGATGTTGTTGAAATATCTCGGAGTCCTCGCTCACCTTCAATTCCTGCAAGGCAGCAACCCAACCATCATAGAAGTATTTCAAACTTCCATAATTCACCTGGGTCATCATTGCTGCTACCCCCCTATCCCATCCTTTATCCCAATCAGTTCGAAAGGATTTCTTCACAGCTGTTTTTCTCTTCATCTTCTCCGAGGAGAGCTTCTCGGATAGAAGGTCCTCGGAGGCTTTCAGCTTGGCCTCCAACTCCTCCTTCTGACGATTTTCTTCGCGCAGAAGTGTCAGCTCTTCCTCAGCTGATTTCAGCTTATTTTCAAGCTCCCCAAAAGTAGTGAGCTTCTCGGAGTATTTCTTGTTCTCCCTCTCCAAGTCCTTCACTTTGTTTCCCAACTGCACCTTTTCTGCTTCAGATGCAGCCAATTTCTTCTCCCATTCACCTTTATCCTCGTCGTACTTCTGACGGGATTCCTTCAGAGATTGGGCCAAACCCTGGAATGCATCCTCTACTCCAGACGAGGAGCTTGAAGCCTTGAGCGCTTCATCTTTCTTCACAATGGTGTTAAAACAACTCACCAGCTGAAAAAAGAAGGTTGTGATGAGTTAGTGCCGAGATACATATATTGATAGAAGGAAAAATTCAAGATAAAAAGAAACTTACTGAAGCAATGTGACGAGTAGCTAGGGATGTCAGCATATCCCTAGGCATGCTTTCCTCGATACCTTGGACTTCAGGAATAATCCAAGTCTTTACCAAGCTCATTGCAGAGCTCGGGGGAATGATTGTTGGAACACCAGCTCCACTAGTTTGGAGCTGGGGAATGGCTTCAGAAAAACTAACCGAGGAAGACTTCTTCAATCTCCTCGGTGTCTTCTCAACAACCTCAACCAAAGAAGAATCTTTGGTTGGAGAGATAGTTATTACTTCCACTGGCGCATTCTTCTCTACAGGATCCAAAGGGGGCTTCTCGACGACCTTCTGAAGAGCAGCAGAAGGGGCAGCATCAACTTTCTTTGTCCCCTTTGGGACATCGACTTTGCTTCTCTTTCCATCTCCAGCAGAGGAGGTCTCTTCAAAGAGAGCAGGAACTCTTCTCTTGCCCATCTTCTGACTGAGAGGAATGTGAGATTCTGGTGAAGAATCTTCAGAAGCTGGCAATGGTTCACTAATACTAGCCACAAGACGAGCAGTGTAAGAGGATGTGTAGCTCCTGTATTGCAGCAAGTATGAAGCAGACCTAATGTGCTCGTCTGCAACCTTCTGATGCAAACTCCAGATATGTTTTAAATGCTTGATATTAACTTCTGTTTCTTTTGGAGTTTTTCTCTTGCTATCAACTGCAAATAAAGACATAGTGAAATATCAGTCATACATTTTGTCAAACACAATGAAATCATAATTTAAAAAAAAAAACAAAATAAGATGAAAATAACCTATCCCATTGCCATATGGAGGGCATTTGGGACCCTCGTATACTTCGTCTCCAACCAGAGGGGCATGTTGCCAATTTTTTACAACTACTCCATGTTCAAAATATTCCCTGTTGGCATCAGGGAGGTTGACTACTAGAGCCCTATTCAAAAATCTAGTTTTTAAATAATAGACATTGTCTAAAACAGCCCATCTATAACAGTACACAATCTCAGGAATTCCTATACGAGTTCCATGAGTTTGATTTAACCTATACACCCCATTAACTATTCTCCAGGTGTTGGGGGCTATTTTTGTAGGGACAACGTCGAAATACTGACAGAACTCTAAGCATAAAGGGTTTGGTGGAAAAGAAAATCCACATTCAGCAATAAAGAGGCTAGGGAACCAATGTCCCTCAGCCAAATCAAAGTAACTTGAAGGCTCAGAAAGAACCTCCAAAATTACCCAAGATGGAATAGAGAAATCAAAATGGAATTTCTCAAGAGACTCAATATTGTAAACCATGATGAATAAAAGAAGAAGGAAGAAGAGCTTACAGGGAAAAAAGAGATCTGTTGACAAACAAATGAAGAAAAGGATGGACGCACAGGAGAGAAAAAAGCTATAGAAAACTCGAAAGCAGAAATTGAAAAGGTAGAAGACGATGGGATTGCCTCTGAAGCTTAAATACTTTGCCTTGGGAAACGGCGAAAGAAATGATTACAAAAAAGAAAACTATTATGCTACCGGCGGCTAAAAGGACAAAAAGGGCACGAAGATCGAAGCGCCTATAAAAATGCAAAAAGGCAGATTCTGCGAATTTGGAAGGAAATTCAAATATGAAGAAAAGGCTCCTAAAACCCAGGAAGGTCATTTATTATCTCCATATACCGAGAAAGAATGTTCCATATTCCTCAAAGTTCGAAATATGAAACATTGGGGGCTTCTGTTGATACCAAAATTAGTATGCTTGTAGACGAATAATAAGAAGACACGTATCAATCTACGTGGCACAATAGCAACGAGGAAGATTGTTTCCCCGACCAACATACTCACTCCGAGCAACAGGTATACTCCGAGGAACTCTTATCCTCCGAGAAACTCTTGGACGACGAGCAACTAAGGCGGTTCGAGCTGCATCTCGACCACAGCATTAATTGCCAGATAATCAACAATTCAACTATTCATTGAATACTTATCATCTTGACGCGCACGTTTGAAGAACATTAAGTGAATTATCCTTTCATATGTGTATCATTTAATGTAGCACCCTTTCATGTACAGCCTAAAGGGCTATAAATACCTTGTATCACCCTCATTCAAGGGGACCGAAATTTCTTGATAGCACTTGTAATCGAGAATTCTCAAACACTCAGCAATAACATAACAGTGGACGTAGGCCATTCATATAAGGCTGAACCACTTTAAAATCTTTTGTCTTATTTATTTATCTGTGATTAAATAATTAGAGTAATCTAGTTTTTAACATCAACAATGGCATAAGATGAATTATTTTTGCATTTACTCTTTTGCCCCTTAAAATTTTGACTTCCCACTCTTTTGACTCACTCTAATTTATTTCCTCCTTTTTTTGAAAATTCAAACACAAGGGTTCAACGGTATTTTCTTCAATATTGCACATAACCGCTCAAACCCTCTTATCATTTTATCTCGAAACACAAACCCGCCCGAGACATACTCAACCCATCAACAAAATTCTAAGCTACCTCTTTCTGTCTTCAGTATCCTTTCTCTCTTCGGGTTTCAAATTTCAAACTTAAGAATGTGGTTGTTCTTGGATTTTCACTGGTGGGTTTTCACGTATAACTCTCGCTATGATACTTTATAATTTCTGATATATTTATGTGGTTTTCAGGTATATATTTTGTGAATTTTCAGGTATATATTTTGTAGGTTTTCAGGTAGTGGGTGTCAGTCACACAACTCTCTCACCACCGTCCATCGTCACTGCTACAGAAGATAGCATAAAATGAAGACTGCCGAAGACAACTGAAAATTATCCAAGGTATGCTGTCCACTTCCTTAACTTTAAAAAGAGAAAAAGTTAAAACACGTATAGTGATGTATTCTATGGTCTGAGGTAGAATATGTACGTGTAAAGTTTTTACAATTTAAAGATTTTTTGAGGCTAAATCATTTGGGTTTAGAGGTTTTGTTTGTATTTGTTATTTGATGAAGGCCCCCAATGGGAACTCAACATTACACAAACACGTAAAGAGGACAACAACCCACATGCACCAAACAAAAGATGGAGCCCAAGGAAAGCCCAACCCATTGAGAAGCACCAATCACAACAAATACCATCGGCCCAACCGAAAGAACTTCGGCAACCACCAGAACCACCGCCAAGGGTGCAAACAACCAACATGAAAACCAACCATAATCAACATAGATCACTGGATGATATCACCACTTCCAGAAATCCCAACCAAAGATGTCGGCCGAACCCAATAAGAAGAGGGGCTATACCCATCATTTGAATAGGAACATCAGCATAGTACTAGCCTGACACGAGGCACGCCATAGACAATAACGGATGAGAAAGGGACGATTCATCTTAAATGACGGGGTGGGTCATCACAGAGAAGAGGGAGGATTAAGAAGGGTGGGGGTGGCTTGGAAAAGGGGCAGAGAAACCCTAAAGAGAGAATCTCTCATAGATCCGAAAAGGGACTCATATATCCTTTTTTTTTTCATGAAATCCTATTATGTGTGGTGCGTAAGAATGATTTTTCATCAATACAACTAATTTTCTTTAATATGATTGACGAAAAAATAAATAAAGTTACCACGTTTTATGTATTTCAAGACCTCCACTTATATCTCTTTGGTTGTTTTATTTTAATATCGACTGATGTGGTATTTTTATGTCCTCAACATTTCTCTTCGAATATAGATTTGATGTCTCAAAGCTGGAGTCATTGTTTGACGAGGTGAATTTCTATCAGAAAGAACTGGAAATGATTACGAAGATTTTATGTCTCAATGCTCTTCTTAAGAATCAGGAAAAATAATTCTTTGATGACAAAATCAAAATTGAAGAATAACTAAATTTCTTTTACATGTATTTTAACTTTGGATACTGTCTTATTTTGTAAATAAGTTGATATATCAATTTAATAATTGGTTAACACATGTTTCCTCTTTATAAATATGGATAAATAAATTGAAAATTTCACTATAATGTAATATATATTACCCCATTCTCTTACTCAACATCTCTTTTCAGTGTTTTAGTCGGGATGCATTAACCATAAAGAGTGTCGTAGCCTATTTAATTTTATTCACCTTTATTTTCCTACAATCATAAATGTGCATCTCTATTCTTCATTTTGTATAATTAAGCTAGTATTATTTCTAAACCAACTCTGGCATGCTAAGAGAGCTTTCAATGACCGCTATAATGACCGTGTTAGCGGTGGCATTGTGAAGCGTATGAGGGAACTGTGTAACAATGGAATTCTCACCTGGATGGAAGCTTTGAAGATCAAATTATCTTCGTGCCTTGCGGTACGAACAATATTTTGTATTTTTTATTTCTTAAATGAGATGGATAGGCTTATTAACTAAGAAAAATTTGCCCAAATTTTATAAATTGTTTACACTTAGTTGTGTTGTTAATTTTTTTTATTTAAATTATATTATTTATGCGATGCTCGAGATGGACTATTACTATTGTTCCAATTTTTAAAAATTGTTTATAATTATATGTTGTATAAAAAATATTGACATCATACGGCTCTAAAAATTGTTTACGTGTTGTGAACTAAATGCGACATATGAGCTTATCAACAACGTGCACTTTCAAAATTTAGCGTCGTGCCTTCAGGCACGGGCATACTCTAGTATATATATATATACCTCAAATAACATACCGAAAAAATGGAGAATTTTCAAAAAATAGTAAAAAAAATTATTTTGGGTTGATTTTTTTTGTACGGTATTTAAACATTTCAATGAATTTACAAAAAAATTTAGCTCAAAATGGTTGTTTTTGCTATTTAAAAAAAATAAGTTATATATAGGTAAGTTTTTAAACATATGTTTGACCAATTTTTTTAAAATAGTAAAAAAAATATTTTGACTTGATTTTTACCATTAAAAAAAATCAACTCAAAATATTTTTTTTGCTTAGTTTTTTTTACTATGTTTAAAAATAGTCATTTTTTATATGTTGTTTAAGGATTGTTAGAGATTCTCTCTCTCTCTCTTATATATATATATATATAGGTTGAACTTGTGTTATCGTGCAACTCTTCGTGTTAATTCTAATTTTTAATTCTTTACCCGAACAAAAGCAGTCTTTTTAATCGATTCAATTTGATCAATGGTTATTGTAAAAAAAAAAAAAAACTAAGAGAAAAGGAAATACTAGAAATTTTGAAAGCTTGTTTGGTTTTAAGACACATAATGGTCAGAATATGTTTATTAACCATACGAGAAATGGAGTGTAATACTTAAATCCTAAATTTAAGCTGAATCGACTTGTAATGTGATGCTAAAATCTAAACTAAAGCATCTCAAGTATAGTTGGAGCTTAAATTTAACAAATTTTATTTGTGGACAATGATTAGACAATGCACTCACTAATAGTCTAAGGCCATCCACAATGGGTACTCTAATACCATCGTGGATCATGTACTTTTGGTTTTTTTGAGTCACAATGGGAGCTAAATTCGGTATAATTTGGAGCGGATCCCCTTAGCATCCCATAGGCGGAGGGGATATGGTAAGGTCGCAGAAGTGTGGAAGTGTATTGCACCCCATGCCAGGCGCAAAACAGTTTTGAGCCCCATGCCAGGCGCACAACTGTTGCCTGCCTAGTGCAATAGCTATTAACGACCTTACTTCCCTACTTCTCTCTCTCTCTCTCTCTCTATATATATATATATATATATATCATTTTCCACCCCATATAATTCCACTATAAAATTCCACTTATTTCTTACTCTTATTTACTCTAAAAATTTATAACAAATTCCATATGGCTCAACCCTCTCAAATAACTAGACTTCCCGATTTGACCTCGTTTTATGAAATCGTATTGTGTCATGCATATTATAAATATTCCATCAACGAAAAGATGGGCACTAAGCAATGCGGGGGAACGATGTGGGAGAAGATACAAACGGAGTTCAATATTACCGACAGTGTATTATATCACCGATCGGTAAAAGTCTTAAAAGGCAAGTGGCAGGCCATTAATCAAGATTCTATGTTGTACTCCAAGAAGATAACTCGTGCATTTGGCGCGATTCGCGGGATCAGAACATCACGGGATGAGTGGTGTAGGAGGGTAGCTCTACTGGGGTCTATGAATAACTGAAAAGGGTGAGGCGTGACCCACTTCAATGGACCTTGTCTTCAATATTTTCCAAAACTTATAGAGCAGCACCTGGTAAAACCTTATTCTTTTGGTAAAAATGGAACCAAAGTATGAATTGCTACCTGCAAGAAGATGATCTTCACTATAATAATAGTAACTTTTCTTAAGAGAAACTCTTGAGAATGATGGTTGCCAGGGTGGAGTGAAGGAACAAAGCACTCAGGACTTAGAGAGAGAGCAGGGAGAGGAACACTAGGTGTCTGGGGTGATTTTGATAGAGTAACGGTAGGACTTGACTTGTGAATCTGACTTGATCTTTCCCAGGGGTCCTATTTATACTTGGGTACTAGGGCTGAATTGGCACTTTTGGGGTGCAAAATTGAGGGGGTTGGTGAGGGACAATGTCTGCAATGTACTTTTTATCCTTATCTATGTGCAGCCGCCTGTCCCCTCTGATAGGTTCCACCTGATGTAAGCCAAAGTCAAAAAGCAAATATCTTTGCGCTTGAAGGCAAAATATATGATTTGGTAAATATCTTTTAAAACAGTAACTTATTGTATAAACTTTGTAAACTTAAGGAGGATCTTAAAGACCTCCTCCTCCAAAATCTTTTATAAACTTAAGGAGGAGCTGGACCACCTCCTCTAAAATCTTTTACAAACTTGAGGAGAGGTCTCAAGGACCACCTCCTCTAAAAATCATTTTATAAACTGTTCATTTCTTGTGAGCAACCCCTTGGTTGCTTAATTCAATTATGACTGGGTGTGAGCTGTGTAAGGAATGGGTGACCTCTAGGATCTATCTACTAGTGTTCTCTTAATCTTAAAGTGCTAAGTGGTTGAGCTTTCTTAACAAACCTTGTTCCTCAGCCACCAAGCCAAAACTCCCAAGAGATCCCAATTTTAATTTTTGAGCCATGCTTGCTTAATTAGGCTACCTGTACAAGAAAGTCATATGTTAGTGCTTTGACATTCATGTGAGTAACAAATTTTAGGGAAGAGGTCACTTTTGGTGGACCTCCTCGCCCACTGGTTCTATTATGTAAGGAGAAGGATTTCTGGGGATGATGAGATCCTTATGGTGGGACTCCTCGTTCAAACTTCATTCTTGAGAGTTTTGGAATATTTGGGGCGAGCAGCCACCTGTTCTGGGCTTCCTCGCCCAAACCTCATTTCTATTGTTTTCTGAGTTGTTTGGGATGATGAGCTCTTTTATAATGGCCCTCCTCGCCCAAATTCCAAGTTTGTGACATCTGGTTATTTTAGGGCGAGGAGCCCTTCTTGGTGGGCCTCCTCGCCCAAGTTCAACATCTGCGAACTTAGCGTCCATTGGGGCAAGGGGTCCTTTTTAGGGACCTCCTCACTCTAGTTCTTTGTCTATGACCTTTAGGAAAATTGAGGGCGAGGAGCCCTTTCTGGAGTCCTCCTCTATGAACTTTAGGAAAATTGGGGTGAGGAGCCCTTCCTGGGCCCCTCCTCACCCATATTCTAATTCTTGTTGGTGCTCGTGGTGAGTCCCTCCTCGCCAATTGGGCCTGCTCGCCTAAGCCTTTGAGCTATCAAACGTGTACCCCTCTACATTAGTCCCCTCGTACAAAAATCTGTGTGTTGGGCATACCAAACATTTTTGTACGCAATGACTCATTTTATCTTGGAATATGAAACATCACTGTTGCATTAATTAGGCCTGTCGCTTCAGCCCACTTTTATGGTCTCGAGGTAGCACGTGTCACCTGGGGAACACACATCTCATCATTGGAAAATATTCTGTCCTCTTTTTGATTGGTAGTCTGTGCGTATCTTAATAAGGTATAAAAACCCTTTTTTAACTCTCCTTTCTCTTTACTTTGTCATTTGTTTTCAAAACTCAAGTTCTTTAGAGAGAGAGAGAATAAATCGAAAGCTTCCATACCCACCTTCATTCCTTCCTTATTTTACCAAACCAATCGGCCTCTTCATCTTCTCAATAACTTGCTTCTACCATCGCCATTGTCACCAATGAGGTGCTAGTGGGTGCGATGCCCATCTCTGTCATTATTTCGACGGTTTTGGCCACCGGAGCCACCACTATTTCTTCTGAAATTTTGAACTCTATTTCTAGGGGTTTTGGAGGCTTGTCTGTTAGGGTTCCCTATTTGGGGATCTCCTCGTTTGTTGGAGTGTCTACAACGAGGGCCTCCTCGTGAATTGGGATGTCTACGAGTAGGGGTTCCTCATTTGTCACCACATCTGTCATAGGGGCCTCCTCATCTAGAGGGTCCCTCGCTGTTGAGACCTTCTCATTTGCTGGAGTGCTGGCCCCAAGTGGGTCCTCCTCGTCCATGGGGATCCTCTCCATAGGAGCTACCTTATCCTCCTCGCCCGTGGTTTATTCCAAATCCCAAAGGGAGTATCTTGATGCTCGCCAACAGAGAGATTTTATCCTCTATCGTCTAGCGCCTTTCTTTGGCAAGGAAAATACCTTTATAACTTATCTTGTAAATTTCGAGCAGGAGTTCGTGGCTAGGATCAACGAGCAACCCCAAGTGGGTCTAGGTGAGTCTTCTGACTTTCTCATTTTTTTACCTGATTTAATACTTAGGGTACGAGTGGACAGGGGTGACTTTCCCTATTCCAATATTGAAGTCAAGGCATGTGGGGGTGCCACCGAGGAATGGGGTCTCTAGGTGGATCATGTCTTGTCCACCCCCTCGCATAGAGCTGTTATTAAGGGGATAGGTCTTTTGACCACTATTATCAGTATCAAGGCTTACTCTATTGCCAAGCAGGAACGCACTTTTACTTTGCTGACTTCTCGCTGGAGTAGGGATTCCCATACTTTTATTACTGACTGGGGGGAATTTACTATCACTTTGGAGGACATCGTGAGCTGCTCGCTTTGCCCTACATGGGGAGCCATATTCTTACTGATCGTTTTGAGGACGAGGTCGAGGAGTAAATAGTGGGGGAGCTCCACTTTGCTTTAGGTGAGTTCTCAAAATATGTAGCTATCAACTTGACTGGGACCACCAAACATTCTTTCACCAAATGGCAGAGGTACTAGTTTAAGGATTTTGAGTAGCTGCCCAAGGGTGAGAGCTTGAGCAAGTCCTTGAGGTGCCAGGATGGCCCAAAGAATAACTCCCCCTCACACTTGGCATTATTTTTTGTCACTATTCTGAGTAGATTTCTTCTTCCTGGACTCTCCTTGTGTGTTTTTATTCAAGCTTTCTTTGAGGCTTGTTCAAGGGAGGGCAGTCCCCCTCGCAGATTTGACATTGGGATCTCTATACACTTGGCTAGATAGGGCCCATGTGGATGTTGAGTGCTGTTGTGGTCGTTATGACGCTATCAACTTTTCTAACACATTAATCATCATGTCTTTCTTAATTTAGAGTTTTCCCAACTTTTCCCTAGAGGCTAGATCTTGCCACAGTGGAGTTGTTCGTGCTGCGAGATGGCACAAGAAGACTCCTAAGAATCCTCTAGGGTCTTTGATAGACAACATCGATGAGTTTTCCTTCGAGCCATACTGCAAGACTGCTGGGGGTGTTTTTCTTGGCATTCCTTCTCAGCTACTGGAGACACTTTCAACTTCCCTGCTGATGCGGAGTTTGTTCTTACCCGCCCCCATATTTCTACGGTCGTTATGCTTCTTCCTTGCATTTTGCCTTCACTGACGGACTTGGGTCAGGGTGTGAGGTTCTATCACTCTGAGATAGTGAGGAGGCAATTTAGTTATGACCAGGGGGTTCATATTCCTACTTATCGTTCGAGCACCTCCCCTTTTAAGCTATATCTTGAGGCTTTTGCCAACTTCACCTTTGAGGGGGTGATTGGTAGAGTAGGTCATTTGGGCAAATTGTTTGTGCCTTCTCGCGATTACCTACTGTTGATACCAAATTTATTTTGCTGATATGGACCTATTATTTGAAGACGCGTGTCATCCTAGGTGGAAACTGTAAATGTTAATACCGAGCTACTCAATCCCTCGAGGAACTACTATACTCCAAATAACTCAAGATCACCAAGCAACTAAAAGGCCACGAGGAGCCCAGGGGCCCCGACCAGCTCAAGCGTGTCGAGCTACTAAGTTGGTCCGAGCAACTCAAATACTTGTGGCGTACGCATTAAGGAAAACCGAAAAATAACTGCGCATTAAATATACAGTTATTTTTCGTACAGATGTATACGCCTACTGGAAAACTATGCATTATTCTTTCACATGTACAACCTCAAGGCTATAAATACATTGTAATTTCCCCATTAGAGGGACACGCTGAATCTCTTGGTAAAATCGTTTATCGAGAATTCTAGGAAAAACAATCAGTAATACAAAAACAATGGATGTAGGCCATTCTCTTAAGGCTGAACCACTCTAAAAATCTATTGTCTTATTTCTTTACTCATTTTTTTCTGTGATTAAAATAATTAGGTCAAATTTAATTTTTTACATCAACAGATTGACGCCGTCCGTGGGAAACGATTGTAATTATCATTTTTCACCAAAATAATTCATCACCAATGGCTGATCATCCTG
The DNA here is from genome assembly GCA_949130495.1 of Sambucus nigra. Classification (NCBI taxonomy): domain Eukaryota; kingdom Viridiplantae; phylum Streptophyta; class Magnoliopsida; order Dipsacales; family Adoxaceae; genus Sambucus; species Sambucus nigra. Next base: position 185,012,061 of record OX422210.1, read on the forward strand.
AATCCAGCAATCGAAACGCTGGGATCCCTCCAAATCCTCCATCTCCTCCTCCAAATGTTCAAGATCTGGCTGGTGTAATGGCTAATTTGTCCCAAGGGCAAACAACCATGCAAGAAACTATGCGTCAACTCATACAAACCGTTCAAGACGGAATACCAGCCTAATCAGGGCAACGAAGCGTTCAGAGAAACATTCATTTACTCTCTTTGCGAAGACAAACGTTATTCCCAGAAGAATCCCCGTCCAGACGCACCGATTCATATCGTACTGAGAGATCCAATGATCCTTCTTATCAGCCTGGACGGACTTCCTCGGTATGAGTCACTCTATCCCTAGAAAGGACAAGTGCTCTTGAAATATTAAGTAGAGTCTCACCTTTTGATCGTCTAGGTCCTAGGAGGAATAGAAGTCCCCCTAGGATTATGTCGAGGAATTCTTAACGACCATTTGATATGAAGGAAGGCTCTGCCCAATCACGACCAGATGCTCGTCATGAAAGATCCCAAGAGGCTAATTCAACACGATCAGTCGAACCAATAGAATCGAAGAGGGAAATGATGCATGGAAAGGCTCAATTCAAAGGTTGGAGGATAGATTAGGGGAGATGGCTAAAACCAAGAATCCTTTACAAAGGACCTTTGTTCGAGGAACTCCATTCATACAAGAGATTGTGGATTTTCCCACACCGTCGAAATTCAAAGCCCCAGTAGTAACACCAAAATATGATGGCAAAACTGATCCTGTTATCCATATAGAACAATACCAAGAAGTTGCTGATATCTATGCTATTCCAGATGAGATGCGATGCCAGGCATTTTCAGGAACCCTTACTGGATCTGCTCAGATGTGGTATAATAACCTTCCTCGGGCGAAAATTGCGACTTTCTTTCAGTTAGCAGAGCTCTTCATTGGAAATTTTTATTTTGGAGCTAAGCCAGTCAAACGAGTAGCACACTTGCTAAGTGTTAGACAAAAGGCAGGTGAGAGCACCAGGGATTATATTACTCGTTTTAATAACGAGAAACTAGAAGTAATTGATTATGAGGAGAAAACTGCAATTACTGCTTTGATGAGTGGATTTTTACCCAATAAATTGTACTATACTTTAGCCAAAGATCCACCCAAGGACCATGGCGGAACTGATGGCAAAAGCAGTAAAAATCATGAATGCCGAGGAGGCCATGGCTGCGAAGAAGAATGCAGACACTAAGGAGATCAAGGTGGAAGGTGGTAAAATTGAAAAGAAGGAACAAAAGAACAATGGTGGTAACAGACAATCAAAGGGTAAGCAAGCATTGGAACAAATGAAGAAATACGAAAATTATAATCCCTTGAAGGTGGATATAAATCACATTCTGGAAGAGATCAAGAACAACGAGGAACTAGCTTGGCCAATAAAAATAAAGGCAGATCCTGACAAGAGAGACAAGTCCAAATATTACGAATTTCATAAAGATCATGGTCACACGACCAAGCATTGTATAGCTCTTCAGAATGAAATTGAAGCACTCATTAGACCAGGAAAACTGTCTAAGTATGTTGATCGTCAAAACAGTGGTCGAACCAATGAACGAGGAAGGCAAAGGTCTAAATCTCCTCTCCGAGCAAAAGATGACAAGAAAAGGGATCATGAAGATGATCTAGAAGATGACCCCGATCTCCTCAAAAGACCGAGACAACCAGAACGTGAGGTATTTTCAATTCATTTTGGATCATTTGATTGCAATGTTATTACAGGTGGAGATGCAGGAGGTGGAGACCTTACTGCAGAGAGGAAAGCTTACCTCAGTGAGGCTCAAGCTTGTTCGTACATTCAACGAATAAATCTAGCTGAAGATGATCGCCCGAGGAAGGTGAATAAAGATAAACTGGTCATCAGTTTTTCTAAGAACGACCTTGTAGGTGTGTTATATCCCCATGATGACCCATTAGTGATCAAAATGAGGACGAAGGAAGTAGTGATTTCACGAGTATTGGTAGATAATGGCAGCTCGACAGATATTATGTTCTACCCATGTTTTGATAGTTTGAACCTAAAACTATCCCAGTTGGAGCCATATCATAGGCCCCTCCTCAGTTTTACTGGCGAGAAAGTTTTTTCACTCGGGATGATCAAGTTGGATATGTTCATCGGTACATGGCCTGCTTGTCGAACAGAAAGAGTGCGCTTTTTTATGATGGATAAAAATGTCCAGTCAGCTTACAATATCATCATGGGAAGAGTAGGTTTGAAGAAGTTCGAAGCAGTACCATCTACTGTACATCAATGCTTAAAATTCCCGACCAACTTTGGAGTAGGAGTGGTGAAGGGCGACCAAAAAGTAGCTCAGGAATGCTACTATTCATCTGCCGAGCAGGAAGAGCGTGAAGAATCCAGGAAGAAGACTACTACTTATTAGGTAGATGAGATAGAAGATGCGGAGATTGAGAGTTTAGACCCAAGAGATGAGTCTCAACTCGTTAAGGGTCAAGTCATGGAGGCAACTGAAAATATCATTCTGGACGACGAACACCCGAAACTCAAATCGGTGCGTCGTTGGATGCCCATTAAAACAGGAATTGATAACTTTCCTAAGAAGCAGGAAACAAACTTTTGCTTGGAGCCACGGAGACATGCCAGGGATAGACCCAGCCTTCCTATGTCACGAGCTTAATGTGAACAAGCAAATCAAACCAGTGAAGCAAAAAAGAAGAGTGTTCAGCCCTGAAAAGAACCAAGCTATACAAGAAGAGGTCGAGAAGCTTCAGAAAGCCTGTTTCATTGAGGACGTTAAATATCCTGAGTGGCTAGCTAATGTAGTGATGGTAAAGAAGAAAAACAACAAGTGGAGGATATGTGTGGACTTTACTGATCTTAATAAAGCTTGTCCAAAAGATCATTTCCCTCTGCCTCGAATCGATCAATTAGTGGATGCTACCTCGGGACACGAATTGTTGAGTTTCATGGATGCTTATTCTGGTTATAACCAGCTTAAAATGAAGCCTGAAGACCGGGAGAGTACCTCTTTTATCACCCCAAGGGGAACTTATTGTTATAATGTTATGCCTTTTGGACTTAAAAATGCAGGTGCAACGTATCAGTGGTTGATGAATAAGGTGTTTGCAGAGCAAATTAGTCAAAATATGGAGGTTTATGTTGACGATACGCTGACGAAGAGCAAGAAAGTTGCTGATCATCTAATTGACCTAGGCCAGACCTTTGATCAACTAGATAAATATCAAATGAAGTTGAACCCTACCAAATGCACATTCGGAGTACGAGAAGGCATGTTTATCGGGTATATTGTCAACCAACGAGGTATTGAAGCGAACCCTGAAAAGATCAAGGCTCTATTGGGGCTACGATCTCCAACGACGAAGAAATAAGTGCAAAGTCTCATAGGGCGAGTTGCAGCACTTAATAGATTCGTGTCACGAGCAACTAATAGATGTCTCCCATTCTTCAAAACACTCCGAAAAACATTTGAATGGAATGATGAATGCGAGAAGGCCTTTCAATAGTTAAAGAAATACCTGGGAGCACCTCCATTGTTGTTCAGACTAGTGATGGGAGAAAGACTATACTTGTATCTAGCAGTTTCGAAAAACGCAGTGAGCTCGGCGTTAATAAGAATGGAGGATGGAGTACAAAAACCAATCTATTACACTAGCAAGGCCTTCCGAGGAGTAGAGATCAGATATCCTAGGCTGGAAAAGTTGGCACTAGCATTGATCGAAGCAAGTAGAAGAATAAGGCCATATTTCCAAGCTCATACCATAGTCGTGTATACAGATATGCCGTTAAGGCAAGATCTTCATAAACCAGAAAAATCAGGGAGATTAATGTACTGGTCAGTAGAACTTGGTGAATATGACATAGTTTATGAGCCTAGATCGTTGCTTAAAGGGCAGGCAGTGGCAAATTTTATCGGAGAGTTCACTTATCCTGACACATCTGAAGAGCAGAAGTTGAATACCGATCAGCATGTGGATGTTACAGGATCATCAAATTTAAACCCCGACTAACTTAAGTTGGTTGACGAGCAAGAGAAGATGGTCGACGAGCAGCAATAAGTGCTAGAGGAGGATATAAAGAAGCAAAAAATATTCCACCGACGAATTTTGTCCGATCAAAAATTTGATGATCAGTTACCCATATGGAATTTGTATGTAGATGGCTCTTCGTGCAATGCAAGTAGTGGAGCAGGGATTATTTTGAAAAGTCCAGATGAGGTCGATATGGAGTATGCTCTGCGATTTCAATTTAAAGCTTATAATAACACGGCCGAATATGAAGCAATGATTGCAGGTTTAAGTCTAGCCAGAACGATGAAGGTAGAGTAGGTTGTTGTATTCAGCAATTCCCAGTTAATCGTAAATCAGATTCTTGGAGTATATGCGACAAAGGGAGAGTTGATGATCAAGTACCATGCGAAAGCAATGGAATTGGTATCGAGTTTTATTGTTGTTCAGCTGGTCAGAGTACCAAGACTAGAGAATGCAAGAGCAGATGCACTAGCCCGATTAGCATCAACCACACGCACCGAGCTAAGAAGAACAATCCCAATAGAGATTCTAACTGGTCGGAGCATAGACGAAGATCTGGTCATGAACTTCATTGCTCTTGATTTGGGACCATCATGGATGGATCCCATCAGGGCCTATATTGAAGAGGGAACTTTACCAATTGACAAACTCGCGGCTAAGAAATTGAAGTTCAAAGCTGCTCGTTATGTACTAACCAATGGTATTTTATATAGACGAGGAGTTATTGCAGCGCTACAAAGATGTGTTCATCCCTCTGAAGTGAAAGACTTGATCGAAGAAGAAGTTCATGAGGGGTCTTGTGGAGCCCATGTAGTTGGTCGAACGCTCTTACGAAGGATAACTACGCAGGGGTATTACTGGCCGACGATGAGGGCTGACTGCGCAGCTTATGCTAAAAAATTCAACAAATGCCAACGCTTCTCGTCCATCCGAGGAACTCCTCAGGCATTGTTAACACCCATAGCATCCCCTTGGCCATTCGCTATATGGGGAATAGACTTGGTTGGACCACTACCAAAAACTAAAGGAAGATTCAAATACTTAGTTGTCGCAGTGAATTATTTTACTAAATGGGTGGAAGCTGAATCTCTCATTGATATGACATACAACAAAGTCTATCAATTTATTTAGAAAAATATAATTTACAGATAAGGCCTCCCACATGCGTTCATTACTGACCATGGAACCTAGTTTAATAACGAAGAATTCGCTGCATATTGTAAACAATCGAATGTATTGAAGGTCCATTCTGCATCAGGTCATCCCCAAAGCAATGGACAAACTGAGGTGACAAACAGAACGTTCCTAAATGGTTTGAAAAAATGACTGGATGATGCAAAGGCAAATTAGATAAATGAGCTACAGTCTGTGCTTTGGGCATATCGCACCACACCACGAACAGAAACTGGAGAGTCCCCATACATGCTGGCATTTGGGAGTGAAGCTGTCATACCTGTTGAATTAGGTCTACCTACACATAGGGTACTTAATTTCAATTCTCCTATTAGTGATTTGATGAGAAGATTAGATCTAGATATGCTAGAAGAAGTCAGAGAAGAAGCAGCTATAAGAAATGCCGCGTATCAACAACGAACAACTTCATTCTACAATAAAAGAGTCAAGAAATGTGATTTGAAGGAAGGGGATTATGTGTTGAAGAAAGTCATCCAAAATCATAATAAACTAGAAGCCAACTGGCACGGACCCTACAGAGTAACAAAAGTTGTTCGTCCAGGAACATACATGATTGAAACCTTGGAAGGAGAAGAATTCAAGAATGCATGGAATGCAGAGCATCTTCGAAAGTATTATCAGTAGTTGAAATTTCTATGTAATAAAATTTCTTCAATATGAATAAAGTGAGGTTTTCCCGTTTTCTTTGTTCGTTAAATTTTTTTCGGAATATTAGTGCTACACCCTATACAAGTCAATGACCACCAACTCCGGTTGGTCGGCAAATCAATTACCACCAACTCCGATTGGTCGGGAAGCAATTACCACCAACTCTAAGTTGGTCGAGAAGCAATTAACACCAACTCCGATTGGTCGGAAAATCAATTACCACCAACTCTAAGTTGGTTAGGAAGCAATTACCACCAACTCCGGTTGGTCGGCAGATCAATTACCACCAACTCTAAGTTGGTCGGGAAGCAATTACCACCAACTTCGGTTGTTCGGCACATCAATTACCACCAACTCTAAGTTGGTCGAGAAGCAATTACCACCAACTCCAGTTGGTCGGAAGTAATTACCACCAACTCTAAGTTGGTCGGGAAGCAATTACCACCAACTTCGATTGGTCGGCAAATCAATTACCACCAACTCTAAGTTGGTCGGGAAGCAATTACCACCAACTCCGATTGGTCGGAAAAGCAATTACCACCAACTCCGGTTGGTCGGAAAATAAATCAATTACCACCAACTCTAAGTTGGTCGGGAAGCATGACCACCAACTCTGGTTTGTCGGCAAATCAATTACCACCGACTCTAAGTTGGTCGGGAAGCAATTACCACCAACTCCGATTGGTCGGCAAATAAATCATATACCACCAACTCTAAGTCGTTCGGGAAGTAAATGACCACCAACTCCGGTTGGTCGATAATTTAAAATAACACAGGACGTTTTTGTCATTTTTATAAATATACATACGTCATTAAATAAAATAGATATTTCACAAAATATTTCCAAACCAATAACAATTAAAATTGTAAAGAAAACTAAAGATCTCTTCATTAAAACCAGAACAAATTACATATCATAAATTGCAGATTACATGAATGAAGTTCATTACATAAACTAACCCTATTCTATAGGTTTCTTTCCCCCTGCCTTCGAAACAGGCTCTACTCCAGCAGGAGGATCGTCTAAAGCATAGGGAGAGTTTATGAAATTTACATCTTGAAGCATTCGAACATTCATCACAGATGGCCGATCAAGTAAATGCTCTGGGCGAGATATGTCAAAATTTGAATGAAGATTGTAATCGCCGAGGTACTTTAAATCTAGCACTGAGGAATTATCCAAGCAGGAATCCAACTCATGTCGAGCTTAAAAGGAGGCATGGGAAACTCAAGCAATCCAGGATCATAATAATCCCATAAGTAGTGACCCCTCTCTACTTTTAGCACGCACAATGCATTCAACCACCCTTGCTTGTACCCTTCATTATTTGATTGCTGAATCCGATCATCAAGATGGTAAAGGGCTTCATTGTATCCAGCCATACAAAATTCTCTGGGTTGTTTATGGAACTGGTAAGTTAACCTCTCCAGCTGCTCATGGAGATTCTTCACCAGGATTTACTTATTTTCCAAGGCAGAACTTTGTATGGAAAGTTGCTCGTCGAGGTTCAGATTTTTCTTGGACATCTCTGCTAGAGCTTGGTTCTTTGCCATCAATTGAACTACCTGATTTTCCAAAGCTGCTTGAGTTCTTGCATCTTTAATAGAGATCCGACCACCCCTTGCTCATCCCCGAGAAGAAGATCTTACATGTCCGGGAGTAGAGGAGGAAGGTCCAACTCTTTTCAAAGTTTCCAATTCATCTCGCAAGTTGGCGTTCTCTACTTCCAAAAAAGAGAAACCTTCGTCATTGACAGGGACCAAAGCTCCCGAGGAAGATGCTGCAGATTTTAGTTGGGATATCTCCTCTTGCAAAACATTATTTTCCTCCTCCAATAGTTTATCGATTTGCCTATGCTCCTCAACCTCAAGCTTTAGAATGCTCTCTTTCTTCTCGTAGGCAGCGATGAATTTGTCATACCCTTTTTCAGCATTTAACTGTTGATATTTCTTCTCATACCCTTAGTGAAAAAGCGGGGAGGACTCTTTGTACTGCTGCTGGAGTTCCTCTATAGTTCCTTGAAGATCCTCATTCATTTCATAATAAGCTACATTATTGGCAACAGCTCGGTCGAGCAAGCACTTCAGATATTGGTAAGCCTCAATTGCTCGGTCAGAAACACCTCATCTGAGGATCGATTATCTGAGCCTCATTCGGATCTGCATGACCAGTTTTAAAGTAGTCATTGCATTTCTTCATCAATTCTGTGTCATGAGCTGATAATAGCTCCATCCTGGCCATAAACTAGCAAAGAGAAGCCATAAACAGGATCAATAATGATAAAGACAGGGCAAGAAGAAGAAAATCAATATGAACAACCAAAAGTTCGAATTTTTATTCATCAAAAGGTAAATACAAAGCTCAAGGTTACATTCAAAAGGAATAACAAAATTAAAACTCGAGCAACTTTACACCTTCTCCTTGTGTTTTACAACTTCCTCGGAAAGCTGGGATGAGGAGGTTGGTTGCTCGGAAGATAGTGGAAGTTGCTCGACTGAGGTACTGGTGGGCTGAAGTTTCTCATAGAAAGTTTGAACAACTGGAACAGGAGGAACTTGATCTCCAATCATCATGGAAGATTCCTCTGAGGTAGCTTCCTCCTCTTCTTCCCCAGGAGAGGGAGGAGGGCCATGAATGTGTTGCTGGAATAATTATGAATTCTCAGTAATTTTCATCTCTTTCAAAGCAGCGACCCATCCATCCCTAAAGTACTTGAGGCTGGCATACTCCATTTGCGAAGTCATGGCAGCCAAGCCCTTTTCTATCCCTTATCCCAACCAGCACTGAACGATTTTTTGATAGCCTTTTTCCTCTTTTCTTTCTCCGAGGAAGTCCTTTCCCTAAGGAGCTCCTCGATAGCTTTCAACTTCCCTTCCACCTCTTCCTTCTGGCGATCAACCTCACGAAGTCTACCAACTTCCTCTTCAGCATTTTTGAGCTTATTCTCAAGCTCTTCAGCATTTTTGAGCTTCTCCTCAAGCTTTTTATTATTCTTCTCAAATTCTTTCATTTTCTGCTCCAACCCCTTGGAGGCCTCCACAGCTCGATCTGTTTCTTGCTCGATGGACTTGAGTTGCTTCTCCCAAGCCACTTTATCTTCTTCATACTTCTGACAAGAGTCCTTTAAGGACTGAGTTAGACCAACAAAAGCTTCCTCAACACCTCCCGAGGAGCTTGAAGCTTTAATAGCCTCATCCTTCTTCAGAATACGGTTGAAACATGTTACCAGCTGAAGAAAGAAATAATTTTGAGTCAATACAGGGACATGTCAGTGAAAAGTGAAAACTTAGACTAATAATACTTACTGAGGCAATATGTTGAGCTGCAAGGCAGTTACCCTGTCACGAGGAAGAGTGTCTTCAATACCTTAGATTTCTGGGATAATCCAAGACTTCACAGAGCCCATGGTAGAGGTCGGAGGAACAAAAGTGGGAACACCACTTTCAACATTTAAAGGTTGAAGGACAGGCCCAACAGGTCTCTAAGACGAACTTTTCTTTAATCTCCTCGGGGGAGCAGGAACAGTTTCAACTAAAGATGATGTCTTTGTTGGAGATATAACGATAACCTCACTTTGAGGAGATATAGCAACAACCTTGCTCGGAGCCACAGGGGGCTTCTCAACAACTTTCTTGGTAGCAGCAGGAGGAGGCGCATCAATAATTTTTGTCCCTTCTTTTGGGACATTTTGTTTGCTTTTCTTTGCCTCCACATTGGCAGAGTCTGATTTGTCAAAGAAGGCAGGAGCTCTTCTTCTCTTCATTATGTTACTAAGGGGAATATTCGATTTAGGGGAGGAACCTTCCACACCAGTTTCAGAAGCTAGTACTTGGTCGATGTCAACCACCACTGGACGAGCAGTGAAGGATGAAGTATAGCTCTTGTACTGCAATAAATAAGAGGCTGATCTGATATGTTCGTCAGCAACGAATTGGTGTAAACTCCAGATAAGTTTCAAATGCCTTACATTAACATCAGTTTCTTTGGGAGACTTTCTCTTGCTGTCAACTGCAAATAATCAAAAATCAAATATCAGTGAAGCATTTTGTCAAACATGAAGAAAACATAATTTCAAAAATAGAACAAAAATAAAAACAACCTATCCCATTGCCATAAGGAGGACATCTAGGACCTTGATATACATCGTCTCCATTTAATGGAGGATGTTGCCAATTTTTCATTACCACTCCATGTTCAAAATAATCCCTGTTGGCATCAGGAAGATTGACAACTAATGCCCTATTCAAAAACCTAGTTTTCAAATAAAAAGTACTATCGCTAACAACTCATCTGTAGCAATACATTATCTCTGGAATGTTTAAACGGGTTCCATGGAGTTGGTTCAACCTATGAACTCCATTAACTATTCTCCAGGTATTTGGCGCTATTTTTGCTGGTAAAACATCAAAATACTTACAGAATTCCAAACATAAAGGATTTGGAGGAAAAGAAAAGCCACATTCGGCCACAAAGAGACTTGGTAACCAATGTCCCTCAGACAAAGAAAAATAGTCAAAGGGTTCAGAAAGTTTTTCTAATATGACCCATGAAGGAATTGAAAATCCAGAACGAAATTTGTCAAGAGATCCATTAGGGTAAACCATGATGAACAAAATAAGGAAAAGAGAAGGAAGAAGAGCTTACAGGAGAATAGTGAATCAGTTGACAACGAACAATGGAAGAAACGAACGCACAAGATAGAGAAAAAATGAAAAGTTTGAAGACACAGGTTTGAAAAGTAGAAGACGATAGGATTTTCTGCAGCGCTTAAATACCTTACATTGGGAATGGGTAAAAATAATGATTACAAAGAAAGACGTTTGTGTTACCGGCACCAAAAAGGAGAAAAAGGGCACGAAAATCGAAGCAGTTAGAAAAATTCAAAATATTCGTGAAGTCTGATTCTATGAATTCAAAGAAGAAATAAATACAAGGAAAACACTCCTAAAATTCAGGATGACTATTTAATCCCGCCATATTTCGAGAAGAATGTTCCACACTCCTTCTCAACCTCGAACTGTGAAACATTGGGAGCTTCTATTGATACCAAATTTATTCTGCTGATATGGACCTATTATTTGAAGACGCGTGTCATCCTAGGTGGCAATTGTAAATGTTTATTTACTTTGAAGACGCGTGTCATCCTAAGATTTTCTTCCTTTTCTTTTATTTACTTTGTTCATTATGGTTTACCTTGTTGAATCTCTTGACAAATTTCGCTCTGAATTTTCAATTCCTTCATGGGTCATATTGGAAGAACTTTCTGAACCTTCTGACTATTTTTCTTTGGCTGAGGGACATTGGTTCCCAAGTCTCTTTGTGGTCGAATGTGGCTTTTCTTTTCCTCCAAATCCTTTATGTTTGGAATTCTGTCAGTATTTTGACGTTGTACCTGTAAAAATAGTGCCAAATACCTGGATAATAGTTAATGGAGTTCATAGGTTGAACCAACTCCAGGGAACTCGTTTAGGGATTCCAGAGATAATGTATTGCTACAGATGGGTTGTTAGCGATAGTACTTTTTATTTGAAAACTAGGTTTTTGAATAGGGCATTAGTTGTAAATCTTCCTGATGCCAACAGGGATTATTTTGAATATGGAGTGGTAATGAAAAATTGGCAACATCCTCCATTAAATGGAGATGATGTATATCAAGGTCCTGGATGTCCTCCTTATGGCAATGGGATAGGTTGTTTTTATTTTTGTTCTATTTTTGAAATTATGTTTTCTTCATGTTTGACAAAATGCTTCACTGATATTTGATATTTGATTATTTGCAGTTGACAGTAAGAGAAAGTCTCCCAAAGAAACTGATGTTAATTTAAGGCATTTGAAACTTATCTGGAGTTTACACCAATCCGTTACTGAAGAACATATCAGATCAGCCTCTTATTTGTTGCAGTACAAGAGCTATACTTCATCCTTCACTGCTCGTCCAGTGGTGGTTGACATCGACCAAGTAAAAGCTTCTAAAACTGGTGTGGAAGGTTCCTCCCCTGAATCGAATATTCCTCTTAGTAATATAATGAAGAGAAGAAGAGCTCCTGCCTTCTTTGACAAATCAGACTCTGCCAATGTGGAGGCAAAGAAAAGCAAACAAAATGTCCCAGAAGAAGGGACGAAAATTATTGATGCGCCTCCTCCTCCTGCTACCGAGAAAGTTGTTGAGAAGCCCCCTGTGGCTCCGATCAAGGTTGTTGCTATCTCTCCTCAAAGTGAGGTTATCGTTATATCTCCAACAAAGACATCGTCTTTAGTTGAAACCGTTCCTGCTCCCCCGAGGAGATTGAAGAAAAGTTCGTCTTAGAGACCTGTTGGGCCTGTCCTTCAACCTTTAAATGTTGAAAGTAGTGTTCCCACTTTTGTTCCTCCGACCTCTACCATGGGCTCTGTGAAGTCTTGGATTATCCCAGAAATTCAAGGTATTGAAGACACTCTTCCTCGTGACAGGATCACTGCCTTGGCAGCTCAACATATTGCCTCAGTAAGTATTACTAGTCTAAGTTTTCACTTTTCATTGATATGTCCCTGTGTTGACTCAAAATTATTTCTTTCTTCAGCTGGTAACATGTTTCAACAGTATTCTGAAGAAGGATGAGGCTATTAAAGCTTCAAGCTCCTCGGGAGGTGTAGATGAAGCTTTTGTTGGTCTAACTCAGTCCTTAAAGGACTCTCGTCAGAAGTATGAATAAGATAAAGTGGCTTGGGAGAAGCAACTCAAGTCCATCGAGCAAGAAACAGATCGAGCTGTGGAGGCCTCCAAGGGGTTGGAGCAGAAAATGAAAGAATTTGAGAAGAATAATAAAAAGCTTGAGGAGAAGCTCAAAAATGCTGAAGAGCTTGAGAATAAGCTCAAAAATGCTGAAGAGGAAATTTGTAGACTTCGTGAGGTTGATCTCCAGAAGGAAGAGGTGGAAGGGAAGTTGAAAGCTGTCGAGGAGCTCCTTAGGGAAAGGACCTCCTCGGAGAAAGAAAAGAGGAAAAAGGCTGTCAAAAAATCGTTCAGTGCTGGTTGGGATAAGGGTCGGAACAAGGGCTTGGCTGCCATGACTTCGCAAATGGAGTATGCCAGCCTCAAGTACTTTAGGGATGGATGGGTCGCTGCTTTGAAAGAGATGAAAATTACTGAGAATTCAGAATTGTTCCGGCAACACATTCATGGCCCTCCTCCCTCTCCTGGGGATGAAGAAGAGGACAAAGCTGCCTCAGAGGAATCTTTCATGATGATTGGAGATCAAGTTCCTCCTGTTCCAGTTGTTCAAACTTTCTACGAGCAACTTCAGCCCACCAGTACCTCAGTCGAGCAACTGCCACTATCTTTCGATCAACCAACCTCCTCATCCCAGCTTTTCGAGGAAGTTATAAAACACAAGGAGAAGGTGTAAAGTTGCTCGGGTTTTAATTTTGTTATTCCTTTTGAATGTAACCTTGAGCTTTGTATTTACCTTTTGATGAATACAAATTCAAACTTTTGGTTGTTCATATCGATTTTCTTCTTCTTGCCCTGTCTTTATCATTATTGATCCTATTTATGGCTTCTCTTTGCTAGTTTATGGCCAGGATAGAGCTATTATCAGCTCATGACACAGAATTGATGAAGAAAGGCAATGACAACTTCAAAGCTGGTCATGTAGATCTGAATGAGGCTTAGATAATCGACATCCTCGGATCAGGTGTTTCTGACCGAGCAGTTGAGGCTTACCAATATCTGAAGTGCTTGCTCGACCGAGCTATTGCCAATAATGTAGCTTATTATGAGATGATTGAGGATCTTCAAGGAACTATAGAGGAAGTCCAGCAGCAGTACAAAGAGTCCTCTCTGCTTTTGCACCAAGGGTACGAGAAGTAATATCAACAGTTAAATACTGAAAAAGGGTATGACAAATTCATCGCTGCCTACGAGTAGAAAGAGAGCATTATAAAGCTTGAGGTTGAGGAGCATAGGCAAATCGCTAAACTATTGGAAGAGGAAAACAATGTTTTGCAAGAGGAGATATCCCAACTAAAATCTGCAGCATCTTCCTCGGGAGCTTTGGTCCCTGTCAATGACGAAGGTTTCTCTTTTTTGGAAGTAGAGAACGCCAACTTGCGAGATGAATTGGAAACTTTAAAAAGAGTTGGACCTTCCACCTCTACTCGCGGACGAGTAAGATCTTCTTCTCAGGGAAGATCAAGGGCTGGCCGAATCTCTATTGAAGATGCAAGAACTCAAGAAGCTTTGGAAAATCAGGCAGTTCAATTGATGGCAAAGAACCAGGCCTTAGCAGAGATGTCTAAGAAGAATCTGAACCTTAGCGAGCAACTTTCCACACAAAGCTCTGCCTTGGAAAATAAGGAAATCCTGGTGAAGAATCTCCACGAGCAACTGGAGAGGTTAACTTACCAGTTCCATAAACAACCCAGAGAATTTTGGATGGCTAGATACAATGAAGCCCTTTACCATCTTGATGATCAGATTCAACAGTCAAATAATGAAGGGTATAAGCAAGGGTGGCTGAATGCATTGTGCGTGTTAAAAGTGGAGCGGGGTCACTACTTATGGGATTATTATGATCCCGGATTACTTGAGTTACCCATTCCTCCTTTCAAGCTCGACATGAGTTGGATTCCTGCTCGGGCAATTCGTTAGTGCTTGATTTCAAAGTACCTCGGTGTTTACAGTCTTCATTCAAATTTTGACATATCTTGCCCAGAGCATTTACTTGATCGGCCATCAGTGATGAATGTTTGAATGCTTCAAGATGTAGATTTCATAAATTCTCCTTATGATTTAGACGATCCTCCTGCTGGAGTAGAACCTGTTTCGAAGGCCGAAGGAAAAAAACCAATAGAGTAGGGTCTTCTATGTAATGACTTGTAGTTTTCACAGTATATGTAATTCTTCTTAATTTGAATGAAGAAATTTTTTCATCTTTTGCTATTTTATTTTCTTCTTAGTATTTTGCAGAATATCTTTGTTTGTCAATACATGCATCTTTCGATATGTTTTATTTATTTATTTATTTATTTATAGTGACTTATCACTCGTTGATTCTAAGAAATGAAACGACTTACATCCCATGATCCTGCTTAGTTTAACCAACCGGAATTGATTGTAATTGATTTACCGACCAATCAGAGTTGGTGGATATTGATTCCCGACCAACCGGAGTTGGAGGAGATTAATTTTCCGACCAACCGGAGTTGGTGGATATTGATTCCCGACCAACCGGAGTTGGAGGAGATTAATTTGCCGACCAACCGGAGTTGGTGGATATTGATTCCCGACCAATCGGAGTTGGAGGAGATTAATTTTCCGACCAACCGGAGTTGGTGGATATTAATTCCCGACCAACCGAAGTTGGAGGAGATTAATTTGCCGACCAACCGGAGTTGGTGGATATTGATTCCCGACCAACCGGAGTTGGAGGATATTCTAAACATGATGCATAGTGTGTAGCACTAATACTCCAAAAGAATTTCAAAAAGAGAGAACTGGGTAAAACATTCAACACTTTATTCATACTGAAGAAAATTGCATTTACATAGGACTCCCGACTACTGATAATACTTGCGTAGATGCTCTGCATTCCATGCATTCTTAAACTCTTCTCCCTCCAAGGTTTCAATCCTGTATGTCCCTGGTCGAACAACTTCTGTTACTCTGTAGGGTCCATGCCAATTAGCTTCTAGTTTGTTGTGCTTTTGAATTACTTTCTTCAGCACATAGTCTCCTTCCTTTAAATCACACTTCTTTACTCTTTTGTTGTAAAACATAGTTGTTCATTGTTGGTATGCAGCATTCCTGATTGCTGCTTCTTCTCTAACTTCTTCGAGCATATCTAGATCTAATCTCCTCATCAAGTCACTGATAGGAGAATTGAAATTTAGCACCCTGTGTGTGGGTAGGCCCAACTCGGCAGGTATGACAGCTTCACTTCCAAAGGCCAGCATGTATGGAGATTCTCCTGTTGCTGCTCGCGGTGTAGTACGGTAAGCCCACAACACAGAATGTAGCTCGTTAATCCAATTTGCCTTTGCATCATCCAGTCGTTTTTTTAAACCATTAAGTTGCGTTTTATTAGTCACCTCAATTTGTCCATTGCTCTGGGGATGGCCTGGTGCAGAGTGGGTCTTCAGTATGTTTGACTGATGACAATATGCAGCGAATTCCTCGTTGTCGAACTGAGTTCCATGATCTGTGATGAATGCATGGGGAAGACCATATCTACAAATGATATTCTTTCAAATAAATTGATACACCTTGTCACATGTCATACCAATAAGAGCCTCAGCTTCTACCCATTTAGTAAAATAATCCACAGTGACCACGAGGTACTTAAATCTTCCTCGGGTCGTTAGAAGTGGCCCGACCAGGTCTATTCCCCACATGGCGAATGGCCAAGGAGACGTGATGGGTGTTAGCAATGCTTGGGGAGTTCTTCGGATAGAGGAGAAACATTGACATTTATCACACTTCTTGGCATAAGATGTACAATCAGCTCTCATCGTCGGCCAATAATACCCCTGTCTTGTTATTCTTCGCAAGAGTGTCCGACCTGCTATATGGGCTCCACAAGACCCTCCATGGACCTCTTCAATTAAAATTTTCACCTCAGAGGGGTGGACACATCTTTGTAACCCCGCTATAATTCCTCGTCTATATAAAATGCCATTGGTCAATACATGACGAGCATCTTTAAACTTTAGTTTCTTGGCTGCGAGTTTATCAGTTGGTAAATCCCCCTTCTCAATATAGGCCCTGATAGGATCCATCCAAGATGGTCCTAAATAAAGGGTAATGAAGTTCACCATCAGATCTTCATCAATGCTCCGACTAGCGAAGATTTCTATTGGGATTATTCTTCGCAGCTCGGTGCATGTGGCTGAGGCTAATCGAGCTAAGGCATATTCTTTTGCATTCTCCAGCCTTGGTATTCTAATTAACTGCACTGCGTTTAAGCTCGATACAATCTCCATTACTTTCGAATGATATTGGATCATTAATTCTCCTCTTGCTGCATATACTCCCAAAATTTGATTTACAATCAACTGTGAGTCACTAAATACAACGACCTGCTCCGCTTTTAATAGTTTTGGCTAGACTGAGACCCACGATCATAGCCTCATATTCAACCTCATTATTAGAAGCTTTAAATTGAAAACGCAGAGCATACTCCACATTAATTTTATCAGGGCTGTTTAAAATAACCCCTGCTCCACTGCCTGCAGTACAAGAAGAGCCATCTACATATAAATTCCACACAGGTATCTCATTGTCAAATTCTTGGTCAGACAGAGTTCCTCAGTGGAATATTTGTTGCTTCTTTATATCCTCTTCTAACACTTCTTACTGTTCGTCGACCATCTTCTCTTGCTCATCAACCGACTTAAGTTAGCCGGGGTTTAAATTTGATGATCCTGTAACATCCATAGGCTGGTCGGTATTCAACTTCTGTTCTTTGGAGGTGTCTGGATAGGTGAACTCTGCGATGAAATCTGCCACTGCTTGTCCTTTGAGTGACGACCTAGGCTTATAAATTATATCCTATTCGCCAAATTCTACTGTCCAGTACATCAATCTTCTTGATTTCTCTGGTTTGTGTAGAGCTTGCCTTAACGGCATGTCTGTATACACGACTATAGTATGAGCTTGGAAGTATGGCCTCATCCTTCTACTTGCTTCGATCAACGCCAGTGCTAACTTTTCCAGCCTTGGATATCTGATCTCTGCTCCTCGAAAGGCCTTGTTAGTGTAATAGATGGGTTTTTATACTCTATCCTCCATTCTTATCAACGCCGAGCTAATTGCGTTCTCTGAAAGATATAAGTATAATTTCTCTCCCATCACTGGTCTGGACAACAATGGAGGTGCTCCCAAGTATTTCTTCAATTCTTGAAAGGCCTTCTCGCATTCATCATTCCACTCAAAAGTCTTTCGGAGTGTTTTGAAGAATGGGAGACATCTATCAGTTGCTCATGATACAAACCTATTAAGTGCTGCAACTCTCCCTGTGAGACTTTGCACTTCCTTCTTCGTGTCGGAGATCTCAGCTCCAATAGAGCCTTGATCTTTTCAGGATTCGCCTCAATTCCTCGTTGGTAAACAATATATCCGAGAAACATGCCCTCTCGTACTCCGAATATGCATTTGGTGGGATTCAACTTCATTTGATATTCCTCTAGTTGATCAAAGGTCCGACTTAAGTCAACTAGATGATCAAAAGCTTTCTTGCTCTTCGTTAGCATATCATCAACATAAACCTCCATGTTATGACCGATTTGCTCTGCAAACACCTTGTTCATCAACCGCTGATATGTTGCACCTGCATTTTTAAGTCCAAAAGGCATAACATTATAACAATAAGTTCCCCTCGGGGTGATAAAATAGGTGCTTTCCCTATCTTCAGGCTTCATTTTAATCTGGTTATAACCAGAATAAGCATCCATGAAACTTAATAGTTCGTATCCCGAGGTATCATCCACCAGTTGATTAATTCGGGGCAAAGGAAAATGATCCTTCGGGCATGCCTTATTGAGGTCGGTGAAGTCTACACACATCCTCCACTTGTTATTTTTCTTCTTTACCATCACCACATTTGCTATCCAGTCAGGATATTTGACATCCTCAATGAAATAGGCTTTTTGTAGCTTCTCTACTTCCTCCTGTATAGCTTGATTTTTCTCAGGACTGAACACTCTTCTTCGTTGCTTTACTGGCTTGATTTCCTTGTTCACATTGAGCTCGTGACACAAGAAATTTGAATCTATTCCTGGCATGTCTTCATGACTCCACGCAAAAGTTTTCTTTCTTCTTGTTTTATTGATTCATCCAAGGATGCACCAATTTGAGTTGTTCGTTCTGGATGCTCGTCGTCCAGAATGACATTCTCAGTATCCTCCATGACCTGTCCTTTCACGAGTTGGGACTCGTCTCTAGGATCTAATGTTTCAATCTTCGCATCTTCTATTTGGTAGGTAGTAGTCTTCTTTCTAGATTCTTCATGCTCCTCCTGCTCGGTAGATGAATAGTAGCATTCCCGAGCTACTTTCTGGTCGCCCTTTACCACTCCTACTCCAAAACTGGTTGGGAATTTTAAACACTGATGTACAGTAGATGGAACTGCTTCGAATTTTTTTAATCCTACCCTTCCCATGATGATGTTATAAGCTGATTGGACATTTTTATCCATTATGAAGAAGTGTACTCTTTTCGTTCGATAAGCAGGCCATGTACCAATAAGCATATCTAACTTGATCGTCCCAAGTGGAAAAACCTTTTCGCCAGTAAAGCCAAGGAGGGGTCTGTGGTATGGCTCCAAGTGGGATAATTTCAAATTCAAACTGTCAAAGCATGGATAGAATATGATAGCAGTAGAGCTACCATTGTCCACCAATACTTGTGAAATCACCACTTCCTTCATTCTCATTTTGATCACCAACGGGTCATCATGAGGATATAGTACGTCGGCCAAATCGTTCTTAGAGAAACCAATGACCAGTTTGTCCTTATTCACCTTCCTTGGGCGATCATCTTCAGCCAGATTTATTCGCTGAATGTACGAGCACGCTTGAGCCTTATTGAGGTAAGCTTTTCTCTCAGCATCCATATCTCCGCCTCCTGCATCTCCACCTGTAATTACATTACATTCAAATGATCCAAAATGGATAGAGAATACCTCACGTTCTGGCTGTTTTGGTCTTTTGGGGATATCAGGGTCGTCTTGATCATCATCCGGGTCTTCTTCATGACTTCTCTTCTTATCTTCTTTTGCTCGACGAGGAGATCTAGACCTCTACCTTGCTCGATCGTTGTTCTTCCCACCATTTTGACGATCAACATACTTGGTCAGCTTTCCTCGTCTGATGAGTGCTTTAATTTCATTCTGAAGAGCTATGCAGTTCTTGGTCATGTGACCATGATCTTTATGGAACTCACAATATTTGGACTTGTTCCTTTTGTCAGGATCTGCCTTCATTTTCTCTGGCCAGTTCAGCTCCTCACTGTTCTTGATCTCTTCCAGAATGTGGTTTACATCTACTTTCAAAGGAGTATAATTTCCAAATCTCTTCAATTGTTCCAATGCTTGCTTCGCTTTTGACTTCCTGTTACCACCATTGTTCTTTTATTCCTTCTTCTCAGGTTTATCAACCTCAACCTTGGTTTCTTTGGTGTCCATATTCTTCTTCGCAGCCATAGCTTCCTCGGCGTTCATAATCTTGGCTGCTTTTGCCATTAGTTCTTCCATGGTTTTAGGCGAATCTTTGGCTAGAGTGTAGTACAATTTATCTGGCAATAGTCCACTCATCAGAGCAGTAATTATTGTCTTCTCCTCGTAATCAATGACCTTGAGCTTCTCATTATTGAAACGAGTAATATAATCCCTGGTGCTCTCACCTGGCTTCTGTCTAGCACTTAGCAAATATGCTACTCGTTTGACTGGCTTAGCTCCAAAACAAAAATTTCCAATAAGGAGTTCTGCTAGCTGAAAGAAAGTCACAATTTTCCCTCGAGGAAGGTTATTGTACCACATCTGAGCAGATCCGGTAAGGGTTCCTGAAAATGCCATGCACCGCATCTCGGCTTGGAACATCATAGATATCAGCTGCTGCCTGGTATTGTTCTATATGGAGAACATGATCAGTTTTTTCATCATATTTAGGCGTCACCACAGGAGCTTTGAATTTTGATGGCGTAGGAAAGTCCACAATCTCTTGTATGAATGGTGTTCCTCGGACGAAAGTCCTTTGTAGAGGATTTTGGTTTTAACCATCTCCCCTAATCTATCCTCCAACCTTTGAATTGAGCCTTTCCATGCATCATTTCCTTCCTCGATCCTATTGGTTCGAGCAACTAATCGTGTTGAGTTAGCCTCTTGGGATCTTTCATGATGAGCAGCTGGTCGTGATTGGGCAGAGCCTTCCTTTAAATCAGATGGTCGTTGAGAGTTCCTCGACATAGTCTTAGGGGGACTTCTATTCTTCCTAGCGCCTAAAAAATCAAAAGGTGAGACTCTACTCAATCTTTCAAGAGCACTTGTCCTTTTTGGAGATAGAGTGATATTTTGTTGAGTATCTGTAGCTCGTACCGACGAAGTCCGTCCAGGCTGATAAGAAGGATCATTGGATCTCTCAGTACGATATGAATCAATGCGTCTGGACTGAGATTCCTCTGGGAATAACGGTTGTCTTCGCGAAGAGAGTAAACGAGTATTTCTCTAAACGCTTCATTGCCCTGATTGGGCTGGCACTCCGCCTTGAACAGTTTGTATGAGTTGACGCATAGTTTCTTGCATGGCCGTTTGCCCTTGGGCCAAATTAGCCATTATACCAGCCAGATCTTGAACATTTGGAGGAGTAGATGAAGGATTCAGAGGGATCCCAGCGTTTCGATTGCTAGATTCAGGATGATCAGCCATTACTGATGAATTGTTTTGGTGAAAAACGATAATTACAGTCGTTTCCCACAGACGGCGCCAATTTGTTAATGTAAAAAATTAGATTTGACCTAATTATTTTAATCACAGATAAAAATGAGTAAAAAAATACGACAATAGATTTTTAGAGTGGTTCAGCCCTAAGAGAATGGCCTACATCCACTATTTTTGTATTACTCATTGTTTTGCTTGGAATTCTCGATAAACGATTTTACCAAGAGATTCAGCGTGTCCCTCTAATGGGGAGATTACAAGGTATTTATAGCCTTGAGGCTGTACATGTGAAATGTATAGCTGTCCAGTAGGCGTATACATTTGTACGATAATAACTATACATTTAATGCGCAGTTATTTTTCGGTTTTCCTTGATGCGTACGCCACAAGCATTTGAGTTGCTCGGACCGACTTAGTAGCTCGGACCGCCTAAGTAGCTCGACACGCTTGAGCTTCTCGGGGCCCCTGGGCTCCTCGTGGCTTTTTAGTTGCTCGGTGATCTTGAGTTATTTGGAGTATAGTAGTTCCTCGGGGGGTTGAGTAGCTCGGTATAAACATTTACAGTTGCCACCTAGGATGACACGCGTCTTCAAATAATAGGTCCATATCAGTAGAATAAATTTGGTATCAACAATAAATGCAATTTTTTTTACAATGCTAAGCAAAATACCTCTTCAGCCACTTACAGTTGATGGACTGGAGGCAATCACTCTCTGGTTCTGAAATTTGACAATAACCCGACTTACCTACCCCTCTCACAACAAAGGGGCCTTCCTAGTTTGGTTTAAACTTTGATGCCGAAATGTTGCGGAGATGTTGAATGGATGCTCACAGGACTAGGGGTGTTAAAAAACCGACTGGACCGATGGACCAAACCGGACCGAAATGACTCTTTTTTTTCGATCTTTTTTCTTAATCAGTTCGATCTCAGTTTATTTTTTCGGTGGACCGATCTAGTCGGTCTGGTCCACGGTTTACAGTTTCAAACACCTTGTTAGGACCGACCCGTACCTACTTTATATAATATAATATATTTTTACATATATATGTATATATATAATAAAAATCAATAATGAAAATATAGAAATTAAGATTTGATTAGCTTAAATTGCAGTTTAATCTAATACTAGGTTTGTTTTAATTGTAAATTTTGATATTTTTTATTTTTTAATATTTGGAAAAAATAGACTCGGGTTTATTTTTTTTATTATAAATGATGTAATTCATTAATGTGAGGACCGACGGGTTGGACCGGACCGACCCTATAAAATACCGAACCGACTAGGGTCGGTTAATCGACATTATCGGTCTGGTCTCGGTCCATTTTTTTAGAGGACCGATCAAGTCGGTTCGGTCCAACAAAAACCTCAAAATTGAACCGGATCGGACCGCGAACACCCCTACACAGGACTAAGCCTCCCACCTAGAACTCCCTGGGCTTGACTAAATTTTTGTAGGCTCTGGACAGCTATTGGGTGTAGACTTTAAAATTTTCTTTCGCCTTGTCTCTATGCTCGTCCAATCTAGCTATATATGTCGTGGGTCAGGAATGAGTCCGTTGCTTAGGGCAACTCTAGCTGAGGGTACCGCTAACTCCACTGGTAATACAACTTCAATCCCATATACCAATGAGAATGGAGTGAATCCTGTTGGTTTTCTCTTTGAAGTATAGTAAGCCCATAACACCATGGGAAGTTTCTCATCCCATGCCCTTGGCATGTCCTCCAACATCTTCTTCAAGATATTAATCAGGGTCTTATTGGTGTCTTTTGCTTGACCGTTACCCTTAGGGTAGGAGATGGTTGAGTTATTGGGCATAATTTTTTACTTGTCAGTGAGGAGGGCCATCTCCTTGCATACGAACTGCTTCCCATTATCTGTCAAAATTACTTTGGGTATAATAAACTTGCATATGATATACACTTTGATAAATTGGGTTACCACTTGGGAAGTTACTCTCCTTAGAGGGATGGCTTCTACCCATTTGGTATACAATTATGTAGCCATGATGATGAAAGCTTTTCCATGAGAAGCTGGCCTGATTTTTCTAACTAGGTCAAATGCCCATGTGTGGAAGAGATAGGGAGTTACTAGGCTTTGTAATCTGACTGAAGGAGCATGTAACATATTTCCATGTAGTTGAAAGGATTTTCACTTCCTCACATAACTAATGGAGTCAACCTCCATGGTTGGCCCGTAGTACCCTAACACCATCAGCTGATCATACACTTTGGCACCCCCTATGTCACTCTCCCCGTGTCTTCCTTAGTTATGCACCTCAGTGCCTTCTCATTGTACCCCTTCCTGTAAAGCTCTCCTTCCATTAAATAAAAATGAGCTATCCTTTTTCGCAGATAAATTTCTTCCGCTCTTTCTATGGGTAACTTACCATCTTTTAGATATGCTATGTATGGATGCCTATAATATTCGAGGCTTACACAAAGTTAGCTTATGTTGGATGGTCAAAATGGGCCTGGCTATTGCAGACGAGCATCCTTGGCACTCATGGTGGGCCAATAGTAGCCCCCCTGCTGCAACTGATGGTAAAGAGGAATATCAGTGTCCCCACAATACTTTTCATGCATCTCTGTCGACCTTTATTTATCTTCTTGTTCTCCCACACATCTTGCTAGGAACCCTCCAGGGCTCTTGAAATAAAGTGTTCCCTACAGCAGGTGGTAGTTAGCTACTTTTAAAACTTTATTGTCCCATCTCTGGTCTCTAGCTGCTTCATAATTATGTGCCTCCAATCTTCTGGCTCATTGTTTGGGAACTATCTCATCCATATCCAACTTTCACGCTATCGTGGCCAGTGCATTGGGGTGACTATTAATTGTTCTTGCATGTCTCTACATAGTTACTTCCAAGAACTGCCCCAACAATCTCTGAATGATGTATCTGTAGGGTGCCAGGTTGGCATGCTTAAGGGTGAACTCCCCATTAACCTGTTTTACTATCACGTTGGAGTCCCCTCGTATGCACAACACTCTGACCCCTCTTCTGAGAGCCTCCAACATCCCCAAAACTAGGGCCTCATATTTAGCTTCATTGTTGAGTATTTAAAATCTAACTTGAAGGAGAGGGTGATCTTCTCCTTACTATTTGACAATATAATACCGGCACCTCCTATTCCTTGAGCACTGGAGCCATCGAACTCCATCGCCCACTTTTCCATTTCTTCCACCATGTATGCTTGAAAGTTCTCCCCAGGTAGTTCCTCACTTGGGGGCTCAAAATCCCACATGGAAAATGGGCAAGCAGATCCGCTACCGCTTGACTTTTAATGTCTTTGGACATGTGACACCCCGTCAAATTAAATACCGGGTGATCAGTCCTTTATGGAATTTAAAACAGAATATCCAGTTGGTTGATTCTTAGTATCACTGTTGAAAAATATTTTTCTTTATTAATCACCTAATAATTAATTAAGCCAGTGTCAAAATATTTTACTCAATAATTAATGTCAATTAATTTAAACCATTTAACACACTCACCATTCTAATGAATAAACAAATAATGAATACAACACCATCCAACTGAATATAATAAAACTAGAATAATCGTCCGAGTTAAACAAACTCCAAACCATCAATCGTAAAAATACTAAATCCAACTAAAACTCAAATACTGAAATGAAATGAGTACAATGTCTCTCGAAAATAAATAAAATGAGGATGGGCGACACATGCCCTAATTGAGAAGCCTAAATCAAAGAACTGAAATCATAGATGTGGAGCCGTCTAAATACGAGGACCTGCAACTCCCACAATAGATTTAGCACGTCAAAAGATCCAATAGTCTAAGCTTGGTACTCCTGTGGCTGGACACCTAAAAATAATTTCACAAGAAAAAGAGATTTTGCAAGAGACGGGTTAGAGCCCCAGTGTAAAATATTTTAAAACAATTTAGAAAGTATTTACAAATGTAGTAAAGCAAATATAATACACATGTTAGCTTTCAAACACTCACTTGAGATTCTCACCTCTCAACTATTGTGCACGCCTAACGTACCTCTAAATCATCCTAGTTATCGTCATTACTTAACTATAATGTAGACATCCACTTTCCAACTATCACTCGTAGTAATAATCCGTATTTCCCACAAACTAGTATTATTAAGTGTTCTTGCATTTATTATTTCGAATAAACGTTTCACAACAAGTTTAAGTGTTCACATACTTAAGTTACTTAAAAAATTCATCACCTTCCTTATCTACAAATTTCACACACTAGATAATATCAAAAGTATATATACATATTCATCACCATATATTATATATACTAATACGACACCCCTACACTCATTTGCGGTGCATGCATACTCTGCTACCTAGTCCCGGTACATCTCGTATTAAGTAAGGACTACCGATTCGGAATCACTCACGAACTGTATAATACAAATCACACATATTGGAGGCGAACATAGTTCCAAGCCTATGGGATACGCACATACCTACGCACCCATATGACTGCTGACTTATTAACTCCCCAATAAACCATCCCTAGGTTCTATGTCCTGAGGCACCAATCTAAAATCCCCCTAGTGGGCTCATCAGTATGAGACTGTTCCCTTTTGAAACCTCCCGTGATAGCAAGCAGCGTGGGTATGTCATACACATAATAAATCAATCATATAACAGGTATTCCTCTCACCTATATATATTCATAAC
The DNA here is from genome assembly GCA_949130495.1 of Sambucus nigra. Classification (NCBI taxonomy): domain Eukaryota; kingdom Viridiplantae; phylum Streptophyta; class Magnoliopsida; order Dipsacales; family Adoxaceae; genus Sambucus; species Sambucus nigra. Next base: position 185,038,010 of record OX422210.1, read on the forward strand.
ACAAATATAGGTATACTCACGTCCCATATCATAAATCTCCCACTTAGTATATCATTATCCCGAGTATTCTACGTTTAATCGAATGATAGATTCACTTATTTATCGTACGATCTAGAGTATTACTCACCACTCAAAGTGTATCCTTTATTCTACCCATAAAATCAGTTGGTGACTCACTATATTCTACTCGTCTATCTTATCATTGTCCTCAAATTCATGTAACTCGAATTAATTTCCAAATCAGGTAATCCTCTCACGTTAACCTAATTACGTTTATCCCTAAAATCGCCATAATGAGTTCAAGCCTAATACCCACCTGGGCCTACTAGTCTTCAAGCATAAGTCCAGGTATATTAAAACAAATCCCAAGAATAAATTCCAAATGATTTTCTAACCATAATAAATAAAAGGAGAAAACTGGCCAAAACTGGGCAGCCGAATCAATTCGGCTAGGATCGAATCGATTTGCTCGTACATGTATGGAAAATTCTGCATATGTGTTCTTACAGGTTTCTCTAATTCTCATACCCAAATCCTTATTTTAATCGTCCCAAACACCAATTCAAACATACTAAATGTTATACTAACATAATTACATAAGTTCTCACGTTCTAGAATCACAAATTCATCAAAGGGGCATCAATTCTTGGGAATAATTCAAGATAAAGCATTAAGAACCCTAGTTTATCATCTTTCTCAAGAAATAACATAAAATACCAGAATTATACATCATGATTCATTCAGTTTCATGGGTTATCATCTACATATCATGGGGAATCCAACCTATATTATAATCACTCCCCGATTATGATTTAAATCCTTCAATTTCATACTCAATTCATCTTCCATTTTCAACCTACATTAACATGTGTGTTATTATTACTCTAAGTTTGCAATATTTAAAAACTTTCCTCTCGAAGGAAGGTCTTATCCGTTGGTGTAGTTGATATGGTTGTGTTCCTCATTCTTCGATCCATGCGGTGGTGGTCCTGGTGGTGCAAGATGGTGGTTCTTGGCCTTAAACTCCTAGAATTGGCTCTCCTTCTTCCTTTGTGACTCTCCCTTGAATTTTGTGAATGAAAAAACTAACTTACCTTACGTATCAGATATATTCCCTCTCCTAATTTCGTAGGTACTTAAATCCTAAAAATAGAAATTACCAGAATGCCCTCCCGGGATGTCGGTTTGGCCTAAAATTGCCTCGGGACCCAAACTAAACTCCCGGGTAGAATTTTTTGACTATCTCGACCCTTCCCGACACATTGGAGCACTTGAAACAACCATTTGGATTAATAAAAAAACAATTTACTTTTTACTCCATTAATTTAGTATTGATATGACTAACCCGCGCGTCATGACTTAATTACCGTAATTGTCAATTGTCGTATTTCTCACTCATGAAAATTCTCATAAATTCACAATCATATATTACTTTATTCACTCAGCAATATTCAATATAACCTCACTAATAAATACTAACTCTTATCTTACTAGTTAATATTTATTTTAATCCAAATTAATTATAGATTAATTTCCCATATTTAATTTAATTAATCCAATATTTAAAAATCATTAAAAAAATACGAGGTGTTACACGACACTATGCATTATAAATTGTATTCTGACATAATCAAAAACCACCTTGCTTCTCATCCCACAAGAACCATCCGTACGAGGAGGTACTTGATGGGGTGACACTTAGTGACTATGTGAACTATGAAAGCTAGTAAATAATATCTCAACTTCTGAACAACAAAGACCAGGGCAAGACAGTGCCTCTCTACGCTAGTGTATCTAGATTTTGTACCTGAGATCACTCTTGAAAAGTAGTACATTGGTTTTTGTACTCCTTCCTTTTTTTGGGCCAATAGTGCTCCTAAGAATCTTTTTGTTGAAGTAAGGTAGAGCAGTAGTGGCGACCCAGTTTCTGGTGGAATCATTGTGGATGGGGAGGATAAAATTTCTTTGATCTTTTCAAAGGCCTTCTTCTGCTCATATCCCCAAATCCACTTGGCTTTGTATTTTAGAAGGGGTGTAAATGGGGGGGTCACCTCCATTAGCGGTGGTATGAACCTTCTTTGGTAAAACACATTCCTAAGCTCTTATGCTACCTTTGACTCTTTGGAGGTGGCATCATCACGATGCCTTTTTTTTCTCTGCATCTACTTGCACCCCCTGCCTATTCACAACAAAACCCAAAATTTTTCCTGTAATGATGCCGAAGGCATACTTCGAGGGGTTCATCCGCATCTTGTACCTATGACACCTCTCGAACACTCTCTAAAGGTCCTGTATGTTCTTGCCTTATTTCTTGGATTTCACTAGAAGGTCACCCACATAAAATTCTAGTATGTCATGAAATAAATCATGAAAAATTTCCATCATAGTCCTTTGTATGTGGCCCCAATATTATTTAATCCGAACGACATGACTGTGTAGTGGAAATTTCCCAAGGGCGTGCGAAAGGCAGTCTTCTCTGTGTTCGTCGGGTCCATCTTAATCTGATTGTAGCCAACGTACCCTCCATGAATCTATACATCTCATGGCCTACAGTAGTGTCAACTAAGCTATCTATGCTTGGCAGAGGAAACTCATCCTTGGGACATGCCCGATTCAGGTTGTGAAAATTCGAACAAATTTGAATTTGGCTCTTGTCCTTCTTTGCCACCGGCACTATGCTGGAGAGCCACATAGGATGTTGAATAGGTTTGATGAGCCCTACTTTCAATAAATTCTCTACCTCTGGTTTTGTCTTCATATTAAGGTTAACTTTGTACGTGCATGTTGATTGCCTGAATGGGAGAGCGTTGGGAAAAACATTCAATTTTGTAGATCTCACCTCTGGGTCTATCCCTGATATTTTCGTGTATGTCTAGGCAAATACGTCAGTGAAATCTTTATGCATGCCCACCAGATATGCCTTCTGTTTTGGGCTCAAACTCTTGGAGATTAGAATGGGTCTACTTTCACCCCCTTCCACCCTCAGGTAGATCTCCTCTAATTCTTATAGTTTCTCCCTAGGTCCATCCTTCATGCATTCTGGAGCTTCTTCTAGTTCCTCTAATATGCTCAATAACATGGGATTCATCCACAATAAAATATTCTGGCACGGAGTCGGTGCTATCATCCCAGAACACCACCCGCACGGACCGTTATAAACAGTAGATAACCTTTCCATCGGGTAGGACCACTTTTTTTCATGTTCAAGGAGGTTTAACTAACTCATCCACCTTTTTCTTTCCTTTTTCTACGTTGGGAATCACCCTCCCCCCAAATGATCATGTACAGATTTCCTTGGCCGGGAAATTCCTCCAACCACTTACTTTTCTTTTAGATTTCTCGCAGAATTCTTTCTTTCCTCATCCAGTTTTGTATAGAATGCTACATCTATGAGATGGGCCTCCTTAATGAAAAAAGGCTTTTGTGTGTCTTTAATTATGATCCTTGTTCCTCTGATGCTGACCTTTGCACACTGATGGTAGGTTAAGGGCACTATGCCATGGGTATGCGTCCATACCCTACCAATGAGCAGTTGGTAGCTGGTATTGGCATTGATGATATGAAATTTGATGTGGGAAGTAAAATTACCCAACTTAATTCCTATATTCACATATCCAAGGGATTTCATTCCGGTGCTGTCGAATCTCGATATCACTAGTGGTATAAGCACTATCTTCTCTTGATCAATCCTTGTCTCGTATAACGTGCTGATTGGCATAATGTTAATGGATTCTCCTCCATCCATTAATGCTATGGGAAATGAGACTCCATTGATCATAACTGTGACATATAATGGGCGGTTGTTGAAGTAAGGCACCTACCTATTTGCCTCAGAAAATACCACTTCAAAAGTATACCTCTTGATTAGCCTGCCAATCGTCCCCTGCCAATTCAATGAGGAGTCTCCTCTCTATTGTATCGCCTCCAAGAATTTTCTTATTATGCTACCCTGGTGTTATATTTTACTCCTATTTGGTCGAAGAACCACTTGAACTTGGGGATCCTTGTTATGGCTTCACATTCAGAATCAAGACCCACTTCAAATGTCTGGGAATTGAAGACGTATTTTTCCTCAGATATCCCCCCTCATCCAGAGCAAGGATGACATCCACTTGGCACTCTAGGAGGTTGGCCTGCTCGAGTTCTTTATCTCCCTCTTTTTCTTGGTCTGGGGTAAAAAACCATTCCTCGCGCTTTCTTTTCAGCCCAGTCCATGCTTAATGCTCAGTGATAGCCTTCCCAACTCCTTACATATTCTCTCATCACTTTTTCACTCCATCAGGTGTTGGGCTACTTCTTTATCACACGCAACTACCATATTGGTAGTGGCATAATGATGAGCTGGAAGAGAGTTCTCATTCACATCCACATGAGGTATCTGCAAAGTGCCTTTGGCCACCTGCTCGCCAAAGATCCTCTCGAAGTAGTAATAGTCCTTGGTAGAGTGTTGTAGCCACTGGTATAACTCGCAATACTTAGGGTTAGCTTTTTCAGTTACCGTTGGAGTTTCTCCATTCAGGTGAGGGGGATCTGCTACCCTCTCTTATACTAATGTACGATAATAATCCATAGCTTTTGCTACATAGTGATGGTGAAGCATCTTCTCTAAACTTTTTCCTAGGCTGTTGTTCTTGGATTCGGAGCCTCCCTTCTTACATTTGGGGCTCCCATTCACATAGTTGACTTCCTGTCTCCTCAAGACTTGAAACCTTTTAGAAGTTAATGGCACCTGTGTCCTCCAACCCGAGGACCTCGGCTTGATTATCATGGCTATATTGCTGGCAGCCTTAATGAACTATCTAAAGGTGCCATATCTAGTTTCATTGATCAAATGGAGCTTGTATTCGTCCAAGAGCCCCTCGACACAAATTTGAAGCAGCCTTGCCTCGGCTACCTCCTCATATACATCAAGTTCTCTCTCGCATGCTTGATGTCTTGCATTAACTCCTCCCCAGTCTTTTGCACCTTTTGTGTCAAGTGTCTTAATGTGAATTTATTTTTTGTTATAAAGAACTTTTGGAGGAATTGTCTGTGCATTTCTTCCCATGGGGAAATGCTGTTGGGCACCAGGTGGGAATACCACATGTAGGCTCCTGTGAGGGTCTTGGAGAACTACCTCAACCTCAATTTCTTGTCATTTCCATGCACCCCTAAGTACTCAACGAACCTTTTCACGTGCTCTCTTGGGTTTTCTCCTTTGCCATTAAACTTAATGAATTTTAGTGGAATATACCCCTCTGGGTATGGTTTCTCATTAACATCCCGAGGATAAGGATCTTGTAACTCATCATACATATGAGGGGTTTCTCTTTGAGTGGAGGAAAGTAACTTTCTCACCTCTTCCATAGTAACTGATTTGGAAGGGTATTCTTTTAAACTTATAGCCTTTGTTGATGTGGAGCTTGATGGAACCACAACCTGGTCTGGCACCACCTTTTGTGACGGATTCGTCTCTTCCAAAATTACTGTTGGGGTGGATGCCCCTCCAGAGGGGGCACTTACTAGTGTTACACATCCCTAACCCAAACTTGATAGGTCTACACTGTTTTGCTTCAATAAGTCAAAAAACATTCTCATAAGACTCATACCTATCATCGAAGCTGCTGTCGGTGAGCTGGTCTGCCCTCCCTGAAGAGCAGGTGTCTTTGCTCCGATCACCACCATATCCTCCTGGGCGGTCTGGTCATTTTGGCTTATATTCCCAGGTGGAATGTTTTCAAAAACTAGATCCTTAGAAACGTTGAAACCTTCTTTGTCCATGGAAGTGAGGATACTTCCCCAGCGAAGTCGCCAATTGTAGGAGGGTAGCAGTACTGGGGTCTAGGGGTGGCCATAGGCCCGAGGCCCGCCAAGCCCGCCCAGCCCGCCCAATAAAAAAATAGGGCTTGGGTAAGGTGAATAGGCCCGCAGAGCGGGCCTGGCAAAATTTTATAGGCCCGATTTTTTTTTGGGCGGGCTTGGGCATGAGTTCTTAAGCCCGATGAGGCCCGGCCCGGCCCGAAGCCCGAAAATATATATATATATATATATATATATATATATATATATGGGGGGGGGGAACTTTTATAAATATAAAAACGTATACCAAGTCTTTTCATATAGAGTGAAAAACTTTATATATGGACTTTGTAATACATGGAGTTTAAAACAGATTTTTAATTAAAAAAATTGGTTTTTAAATAAAAAAATAGGTATTTTAATTTATAAAAAAAATCTTTTAATTAACATAACAAGGCCCGATCGGGCGGGCCTGGGTAAAGAGCCTTCAAATCTGGGCGGGCTTGGGATTACATAATAAGGCCCGATCTGGGCCCGAGCGGGCTTGGGATAGCACTTAATTTTTCAAGCCCGGCCCGAGCCCGACCGGGCCTGCCCAGGCCCGGCCCACGGCCACCCCTACTGGGGTCTATGAATTACTCGAAAGGGTGAAGCGTGACCTACTCTAATGAAATCTGTCTTCAAGATTTTCCAAAATATCTAAAGCATCCCCTGGTGGTAAAAATGGAACCAAAGTATGAATTTCTCCTTGCAAGAAGATGATGTTCATTACAATAATAGTAACTTTTCCCAAGAGAAACTCCTGAGAATGATGACTGTCAGGGTGGAGTGAAGGAACAAAGCACTCAACACTTAGAGAGAGAGAAGGGTGAGAAACACAAGGTATCTAGGGTGACTTTGACAGAGTAACAGTATGACTTGAGTTATGAATCTGACTCGACCTTGCCCAGGGGTTCTATTTATACTTGGGAACTAGGGCCGAGTTATCATTTTTTAGGTGCAAAAATTGAGGGGGTTGGTGAGGGACAATGTATGCAATGTACCTTTTGTCCCTATCTGTGTGCAACTGCTTGTCCCCTCTGACAGGTGCCACCTGGTGCAAGTCAAAGTCAAAAATCAAATATGTCTGCGCTTGAAGATAAAATATCTGATTTTGTAAGGACATTGTCCGTCATATTTAGTATGCCATATACCGCTACAAGCTTGTCGAAGAATTGGGAAGCTTACATCTACAATCGATAATTCTAATTTCAAGACGACTCCAACAATCATGCCCAATAAGGTTGAATTTGGTAAAATGTGTTTTAGTTCCATTTACATTTTACATTAAAAGTGTTGGGATATTTTTATGAAAAGAAAAATTATTTTTAAATGATTTTAGTCATAAAAAGAATTTGGATAAATACTCATGATCCCCTAAACAGATTTTGTTTTTAAGGATTCTAAGTTATTTATTTTTTAATTTTTTTTAATGAGGATCAGTGACGATCATTCGAACGACGTCACATCTCGTTCGAACAAGATGGAGTTGTCGCTCTAACGACGTCGTGTTTCATTCGAACGACAGTCTTTATTTCTGACACGTCATCGCCTTGAATTTTCTTATATAAAGGGTGTCAGACTTCTGTATTTCATGTGGAGAAAACACTGGTTTTACACAGAATACGTTTTTGGTGTTTTTGTTTATTCTCCATCACTTTTGAGGGTTCAAAATTTGTTTTTACAATTTACAAAATCCTAGACTTTTTGTGTGAGTTGTTTATTGAACCCAAAGCATAGTTTTGCTGGGAGTTTTGCTACTGAATCATAAGTGCCTTGAAAAGGTACTGGGATAATTATAGGTGCCTTGGAAAGGTGCTGGGCTGACCATAGGTGCCACTTGCGGGAGGTACTGGGCTGATCATCGACTGCGTGTTATAGGGAGTGCTGCGGTGTTCCTAGACTGATGACTACGAACCGACACTTGCGGGTATTTCCTAAGTCAATTGCATTTTCATTGTAATCTGATTATAAACCGTTCATTTACAAATTATAGTGGAAATAAAAGGTTTTTACCCTACGGGGATTTTTTCCTAAAATCTGTCTTTGTTAGCTTATTCATCGAATGATTTATTTTTTAAATTTGAATTGACACGTAGATGCATGTTTAGGGGCTGATTTAATTGGAATTTTGTTTGAGCATATTTTGACATCCAATTAATTAAGTTTGAATTGGAAATTGTGAATCTATTTGAAATCAATATCGCACATGCACTTTCAAATTGGTATCAGAGCAGGTTACACTAAATTATCGCGTATTTCTATTTTTCGTAAACTTACGTGATATTGATTTTTGTTTGAAAAATCTGATTTTAGAAAGTTTGTCGCATTGTTTCCAAACGAGAACTTATATAATTGAATGCCTATTTTTGATGGGTCAAATTATGTCTTTTGGAAAGCTCATATGAAATCCCAGTTAAAAGCCATTGACGAACGAGTCTGGTTGCTTTGTGAAAGAGGGTGGACTCCTCCCATTGTCACTGCTAATAACATCACCTCTTTGAAACCTGTGTCGGATTGGACCGAAGATGATTTTAAAATGTCTAATTTTAATTCCCGTGGTTTGAGTTCTATTTCAGGAGCCGTTACCCCTGACGAGTTTCATCAAATTATGACGTGCACCACGTCTAAAGAGGCATGGGATGTCCTCTAATTGACCCATGAGGGTACGAAAGCGGTTAAAGAATCAAAGTTACAAAATTTGATCATCCAATTTGAGACCATTACCATGTCTGAGTCTGAATGTTTTGATGAGTTTTATACACGTTTGTCAGACATTGTTAAGTCAAGTTTTAATTTAGGTGAGCCGATTGATAACACGCGTATCGTTAAAAAGACTTTGAGATCTGTTCCAAAACGTTTCATTCCTAAAGTCACTATTTTGAATTCAGTGGGGAAACTAAATTCACTTAAGTTAGAAGAGCTCATAGGAGACGTACAAACTTATGAGATTGACATGTTTCCCCAAACTATTAAGGCTAAGGATAGAGGCGTTGATTTAAAGACTCAAGTTGGGAAGAAAAATAAAGAGAGAGTGTGTGAGTCTGATTCTGAAGAAGAATTTAATATTGACGATGTGGCCTTGTTTGCGATTTTTTTTAAAAAGTTTCTCAAAATGCAAAAAAAAAATTCTTTCAATAAAAAGTCATTTGAGAAAAATAAAAAGAAAGAAAAGGCCACAAAGAGCAATGAAAAAGAGATTGAGAAAGAGAAAAAGGAAGAGAGTGGAGATGATGAGATGATTTGTTTCGAATGTCGAATCAAAGGTCATAGGGCTTTTAAGTGTGCTACTCAGCTTAGGAGAAAAGGGAAGAAAGTAGACATGCCCGCCACTCTTAGTGATAGTGAGGGAGATGATGAGAATGATGAGTCCGAAAAGGTTTAGGACATGGGATGTGTGTAGTTTTTTCTAGTCATGTGAGCGCACCCACTTTGTCCCACGATGATAGTGTCCATGAGAGCGACGATGATGAGTCAAATGTTTCTAGTGGAGAGGAGAGCGAGTTTGAGAGTGGAGATGAAAGTGAGATCCAAAAATCGTTTAGGGATTTTTACACCGAGACCTTGAAAACAAAGAAGTATAATAAAGATTTAGGTCATCGGGTTTTAGATTTGGAGAGAGAGAAGGAAGTTTTAAGGAGGGAAAAGTGTGACTCGACCGACACGTTTTATAGTCTGACGACACGTGTATCCCAACTCGAGAGTGATCTCGAGCATGCCCGGGAGGTCAAAGTCCCTTTATAGAAGGCATCTAAGAAAGTTGAAATTATAGTTCTTAATCCTATTTTGGGTGGTGATGAGAGTTTAGGAAAAGGTCATGATAGTACGTCCACTTCTTTTGTTGCACCCGAGCCGGTTCCCAAATTGGTGATTGATTCACGCGGTTCTCATCCCAACCCACCTAAGGGTCACGTACCGATAAGGAGAGCACGTCCTAGAATTTTCGACAAATGAATTCCTAGGCCGGTTTATGGTTACTCCCATTGCAAGAAGAAAGGACACCTTAAGGAGTTTTGTTTTAAGTTGGGTTTCGTGCCACATCATGCCACTACACATGTTCACGCACATGTACCCAATCATGATACTTTTCTTGCACATAATGATAGAGAGTTTGCACATATTCGCGAGCAAGTAAAGTTTTTGGTCAAGAGTTCACATGATTTAATGGAGTTGTCTCAAAAGATGTCACCATCTTTGGAGAACTCCACCGCACTTCCCAATTGAGGTCTAGACATGTTTACTAGCATAGGGTGATTTATATAAGAACACTTTTGCCTATTGCTAGTATGTATAATTTGTACCTTGTTTTTCTTATTTTTTTGGTACTATTTTAGTACTGTTTGGATCTGCTTGCCCTGTCCAGGTACTGTTTATGAGAAATTTTCCCACTAGTTGAAACTGCACAACATTTTGTGTAATCTGGAAAGTTTCTATTTTCTCGTTCCGACGAGATTGCATCTCGCTCGAACGAGATCGCCTGTCGTTCGAACGACATGGCATCTCGTTTGAACGACCCCTGGAATTTTTTTTCACTCCCTGTTTCTTACTGCTACAAGTTATCGGTACTACTAGGTTGTTTCTGGATAGTGTTTGAAAAATACAAAAAGACTTTCTTTTTTTTTTTGAAAAATTTTGAAAAATTCGAAAAGTGTTTTTTGTTTGCACCTTATATGAATGCACACTTAGGATGAACTGGTCACAACTTCATGCCATATCCATGTGACTGTTTGATAGTGTTTTGAGACAATAGATTGTGTCATTCATGTGCTTTACAAAGTTTGGAGTCTTTGAGATAATATAATGCTACTACCTACATGTTTGACTCACTTTGTCCTTTATTGCACACATGCAATGATTTATTTGACGTTTGTTCTTGTTAAGTCACATGTTTGTTACTTTTTTTCATCTCAATTCTGTCTATTAAAATGAATCAAATGCGATAAAACAAGATAATAAAATGTGTACATGTTTTTACCGTTTGCCGTAAGTTTGTGTGAATTTTATAAACGGTGAAGGGCTACGAAAGGTACACATTTATCCTTTGTGATTAAGCCGCCGTTTAAATTGAACCTAAAAAATTGAGGTATTTTAATTATCCAGGGTCCAACGAGGTTTAAAAGAGCCCAAAAAAATTTAAAGGCAATAAAAAGAAATTTATGACAAAAAGGGGCCATTAGGTTTATTCACCAATTCTCTAATGTTTGAGAATTTAGATCACCTCGAAAAGAAAATATATATGAAGGAGTTTGGTTGGAGATTTAAAACGACTTTACACGTCCTTAAAAATCTTGAAAAAGCATGAAATCGTTTTGGACGTTATTGGTGTGAAAATCATGTTGACTTTGATTTTGTTGATTTTGATTTAAGATGATGTCATCTAATTTCAACAATTTTCCACCAAATGACTATTTTTTATGTTCATTCGTTAGGAGTACACTTACACATCTTGCACATATGATATGATTGAGTTGATTTTCCTATCGAATCTGTTCACACCCATTCATTCCGTTTCCATGATTTGGTTGTCTGAGTATAAATTCATAGTGTGTGATATTTGTAGCATCATATTTTTGCTTTTTGTATAAAAAATTGAAAAATAGTTAGTTTGTTTGTTTTTTCGTGACACCCTGATTTGATTTATTCTTTTCCTTGTCTATTTCGGACAAATAAAAAGGGGGAGAATGAATTATGATATTATGTGGGAGTTTAAGTATGGGGGAGATTTGATTATGCTTACATGTTTTATGCTTATATCATTTCAAACTCGATATGTCACGAGGTTTTTGCTTTGTCTCATGTGTGCAGGTACAATTGGAGATTCTTTAGATTGCACACCCCGATGAGAAAAGCATGAAATTTGAAAAGTTGATTGTTGAAGCCAAGTTTGATTGAAGACTTGATTAGTTTATCTTCCGACATTTGAGTTTATGGGAGGGTAGATTTGTATAGGTTATTTTTGAGTTTGATAATTCGGATAGTATTTATTTTGTACCGGCATAGACATAGGGGGAGATTGTAAGGACATTGTTTGTCACATTTAGTATGTCATATACCGCTACAAGTTTGTTAAAGAATTGGGAAGCTTACATCTACAATCGACAATTCGAATTTCAAGACGACTTTAACAATTATGCCCAACAAGGTCGAATTTGGTAAAATGTATTTTAGTTCCATTTACATTTTACATTAAAAGTGTTGGGATATTTTTATGAAAAGAAAAATTATTTTTAAATGATTTTAATCATAAAAAGATTTTGGATAAATACTCCTGATCCCGTAAACAGTTTTTGTTTTTAAGGATTCCAAGTTGTTTATTTTTTAAAAAGTTTTTTAATGAGGATCAGTGACGGTCGTTCAAACGACGTCACATCTCGTTCGAACGAGATGGAGTTGTCGCTCGAATGACGTCGTATATCGTTCGAACGACATACTTTATTTCTGACACGTCACCGTCTTGAATTTTCTTATATAAAAGGTGTCAGGCTTCTGTATTTCGTGTGGAGAAAACACTAGTTTTACACAGAATACCTTTTTAGTGTTTTTGTTTATTCTCCATCATTTTTCAGGGCTCAAAATTTGTTTTTACAATTCACAAAATTCCAGACTTTTTTTGTGAGTTGTTTATGGAACCCAAAGCATAATTTTCCTGGGAGTTTTTCTTCTAAATCATAGGTGCCTTGAAAAGGTACTGGGCAGATTATAGGTGCCTTGGAAAGGTACTAGGCTGACCATAGGTGCCACTTGCGGGAGGTACTCGGTTAATCATTGATTGCATATCAGAGGGAGTGCTGCGGTGTTCCTGGGCTAACGACTACGAACCGACACATGCGGGTATTTCATAAGTTAGATTGTATTTTCGCTGTAATCCGTTTGTAAACCGTTCCTTTACAAATTATAGTGGAAATAAAAGGTTTTTGCCCTGCAGAGATTTTTTCCTGAAATCTATCTTTGTTAGCTTATTCATCGCATGATTTATATTTGAAATTTGAATTGACACGTAGATGCATGTTTAGGGGTTGATTTAATTGGAATTTGGTTTGAGCATATTTTGACATCAAATTAAATAAGTTTGAATTGGAAATTGCGAATCTATTTGAAATCAATATCGCACATGCACTTTTAGATTTGATAAATATCTTTTAAAACGGTAACTTGTTGTACAAACTTTGTAAACTTGAGTGGGGCTCAAATACCTCATCCTCTAAAATCTTTTATAAATTTAAGGAGGAGCTCTAGGACCACCTCCTCTAAAATATTTTACAAACTAGAGGAGAGGTATCAAGGACCACCTCCTCTAAAAATCATTTTATAAACTGTTCATTTATTGTGAGAAACCCCTTGGTTGCTCACTTGAATTATGACTGGGTGTGAGTTGTGTAAGGACCGGGTGACCTCTAGGATCTATCTACTAGTGTTCTCTCAATCTTTAAGTGTTAAGTGGTTGAGCTTTCTCAAGAAACCGTATTCCTCTGCCACCAATCCAAAAGTCCTAAGAAATTTGAACATGCCTTTTTGAGTCCTACTTGCTCAACTAGGCTACCTGTATAAGAAAGTAACATGTTAGTGCTTTGACATTCATGTCAGTAATAAATCTTGGGGAGGAGGTCACTTTAGGTAGACCTCCTCGCCTACTGGTTCTATTCTGTAAGGAGAAAGATTTCTCGGGATGAGGAGCTCCTCATGGTGGGACTCCTCATTCAAACTTCATTCTTGCGACTTTTGGAATATTTGGGGCGAGCAGCCACTTGTGCTGGGCCTCCTCGTCCAAACTTCATTTCTATTGTTTTCTGAGTTGTTTGGGCTGAGGAGCTATTTCTAATGGTCCTACTCGCCCAAATTCCAAGTTTGTGACATCTGATTATTTTGGGGCGAGGAGCCCTTTTTCGTGGGCCTACTCGCCCAAGTTCAATATCTGCGAACTTGGCGTCCATTGGGGTGAGGAGCCCTTTCTAGGTGGACTCCTCACCCAAATTCTAATCTTGTGAACTTTGTACAAATTGAGGCAAGGTGAACTTTCTAAGGGGCCTCCTCGCCCAAATTCTAATCTCGTGAATTTTGTACAAATTGAGGGCGAGGAGACCATTCTAGGGCCCTCCGTGCTCTAGTTCTTAGTCTGTGACCTTTGGGAAAATTGGGGGCGAGGAGCCCTTTTTGGGGTCCTTGCCCAAGTTCTGATTTTGTGAACTTTGGGAAAATTGGGGCGAGGAGCCCTTCCTTGGCCCTCCTCGCCCAAGTTCTAGGTGGTACTCATGGTGAGTCCCTCCTCGCCAATTGGGCCTGCTCGCCCAAGCCTTTGAGCTATCAAATGTGTACCCCTCTACAAGTGGGTAAGCGTAGAATTTAATTTTTATACTAATTTTTAATTTGTAATTTAGTGTTATAATCCTTTATTATTAATAATTAATTGTTTCTTATCATGTTATTCTTGGACAGATTAAATGTGCACTCAACGATTTTAAAATTGAAACAGGACGAAATTTGGCATATGATCATTCCTTTGACATTTTAAAGGAATCCAAAGGTATAATTTTGCAAACACTTCCCCCCATTTCATGGAGGACGATTTAGGGACATCAACAGGCGGCAAGGATGTTAAGTTGGGCGAGGACGTTGAGTTGGTTGACAAGCGAATATTCTTCTTTTTTTAGATGGGATAAAAATAAGAGATGAATTAAGAGATAATTATGTTTTATAATTATAAAATTATAAATTAGAAATTAATGGGAGAGGAATTAAGAGGAGTTGGAAGAAGGTGTGAGTAAAAATGAGTAAGAAATTGGGTATTTATAGCAAATATGTTTCAAACGGCTGTATTTCCAACGTTGAGTGCAATGGCTAGTGCCACGTAGGCCAGGCACAAAACTGTTTCCCACCTGGCCCAGGTGCACAACACTTTCCCGCCCCACACCCTATTTTAGCATTTCTGCATAATGAGACTCATCTGTCATCTCATTCCATAATACCATAAGTTTATGGCATCCCATTGTGGTTAGCCTAAGACATCAGTTGTGTTCAGTCGTTGAGAATTCAGACGTAAAATGAGTTGTCGTTTGGATATATAAATAATCAATGTGAATGAGGTGAGAATCAGTTTACCATTTTATGCTGAAAAATTGAGACTTAAGTAATAGTGATAACCCAACCGATATGGAGCGGATACTATATTTTTTATATTTCTATCTATTATCTAGATGCATTATTCGTATTTATATTTGTCCGGATAGTAAAAACAATTATTCATATCTGTATCCTTTCGAATACACCCGATTCGAAAAATATACGTATATGTTTACATTTACTATTAACTAAAATTCAAATTCAATAAACAATAGACGATCAAAGTACAATTTAGAATCTGTGAAAATATTTATCTGACTTGTCTCTTCTGACTTATTGTCCTATAATTTTTGGATCATCAATTTAAAATCAACAAATTTATCACAATTTATTGAAAAAAATATCTATTTGAATAAAAAAAATACAGTTCATACACAATAATATCTGTTTGAATAAAAAAAATACACAGTTTATTGAAAAGAAAATGTATGCTTCAATAAAAAAAATACATCCCATACACGACAACATTTGTTTGAATAAAAAGTACACAATTTATTGTAATAAAAAATTACATAGTTTACTGTACAAAAAATATAGGTTTGAATAGAAAAATACATCCCATTTCCATAGGCCCCGTTTGGTTGTCCCAAAATTGTAAATTGGATCATTAATAAATTGATCCATTTACAAATTGATCCATTAATAGTGTTTGGTTTCATTAATGAAATGATTAATTAATTGGCCCATTTTAGCTCATGTACAAAATCTAAAATTGGATCATTTCACAAAAAAGTTGAAATGAATTCATTTGAAATAGGAGTCATATAAAGTGCATGTCTCATCTCCCTCTTCCTCTCCCCCTCCTCCTCTCCCTCTCCCTCTCTCTCTTGATTTGTTTTTATCATTTTTTCATAGAATCTTAACATCAATTTCAAATTACCAAACATTGTGTAAAATTGAATTTAACTCATTTCAAATTCACTCATTTACAATTCAATAATTCACAATGAACCAATTTACATAATCAAACAATTTGCACAACCAAACTGGGTTATATACAACAATATTTATTTGAATAAAAAAAAATACATAGCAGATACCCAGTTAAATAATTCTGGAATGAGTCCAACCAGAGAGAGAGAGAATACCCAATCAAAAAGGTCTTCATAACACCAAATTTGTACAAGGTCTTCACATCACCAAAATGAGTCCATCCAAAGAGAGAGAACCCAAACCTTGCTTGAACGAGTGGAAACAGAAAAAAATAATGGACGAGTGGATGAATGCCCTTGGCTATACTACTTTGTGTGGACAGTAGAACAGAGCAGAGAGAAAGAGATATAGGTTGGTGACTCAAATGGAAGGGGAAGGGAAAAAATGAGATTTACGTTTGGGGTCCTCCATTCCACAACCGAAACACCTCTTGGTGATTTCATTCTGAACCTGGCTTCGTTGTCCCTGACACTTTTGTCTCTGTACATAAATCTCGTTACTACTGGAACTGACTCTATCTTGATTGTTTTGTTGTCGCAGATTCGGTGCCTTCGCACAGTTCCCAACGTCAGTCACATGCACTAGGTTAACCTCTCTAGGTCTTTTGCCTCCTTTAAGTTGTAGGCTGCGTTCTTGGTATTGTAGAACTGCAGTGGTAACTGCTTGTGCCACGATACCTGCTAACTCGGCGGTTGATACTCTCCCTGGGGATACCTGAGGTGTGAGTCGATCTTGCTCGATGACTCCCTTAATCGTCTTAGCTAGTTCTTCTCGACGATCCATCTGAAAATTTAAGTAAATTTGGATGAGTTCATCATTCAAATAACCAAATCGCAGGAGTACGAAACTCCAAAGTATAGAGACAGACACAACATTCCTAGTAGTAGGGCTCTATATCAAAGAAAGCAACGCTGAAACATAATAGGCCGCACAGATCCTAAAGGACTCGAGAACCTGATGCTCTGATACCACCTGTGACACCCCGCCTAATTAAATACCGGGCGATCACTCCTTTATTAAATTAAATCAAGGTAAACAGTTGGTTCATTCTCAGCATCACTGTCGATAAAAATAATTTTTCCAATTTAACACCCTAAATAATTAAGCTAAGTGTCAAAACATTTTCCATACAAAACTTTCCAAATTTTAATTAAAGAAAAAGAATTATTTTAATTAAAACAACATTTCTACAATAAAGAATCACTCCACAATAAACCAAATAACATAATACATTCGTCAATCGAATGTCAACAAATGGAACTAACCACAAATCCATCCTGAATAAATCCCATAGAACAATACTGGAAATAAATGAAATACAAAATCCCAACAACAAATGAAATGATGAAAAGGGCGACACGTGCCCAATAAATGAGAGTAATAGGAGTGGAGTCAATAACAGAAGCCGTCTACTCAAGTGACCTGCAACTCCCACCTAAGCTGCAGCTCGTTCTTCTCAAGGGATCCTAAGCAAGACGCCCCTGTGGCTGGGCACCTGAAATATATACATATATATATACAAGAGAGAGAGAGAGAGGAAAAGAAACGGGTCAGAGCCCGAAAGTGTGTTTGATTTTAAAATACGTTAAGAAAGTATTTAAATTGATACAGGCCAATGCAACAACATATTAATTCGACACTCTCTTGAGAAATTCTCACCTCTCTTCTAATGTGCACGCCTATCGTACTAACCTTCTCGAATAATTTAGTTTATCTTAACTTACTCATAAGTTTTCAAAACCGAACGATGACAATGTTTTAAAAAGGTACTTTCAATTTGTAGCACTACTCTCGTTTTAGCATCATTAAATTATAAAGTTTCCCAGTGTCTTCTCATACTTTCACAAAATAAGTATTTAATAATTTGAGTCAACAACCATGTTCTACTTATCAAATCACAGTAGGCAGTTTAAAGTTTATAACCTCATATATATATTAACTACTCGTATAATATATATATATATATAACAGCACCCCAACTAAACTATGGTACGGGCATACTCTGCTATCCAATCCCCGTATCGCTCACACAAAGGGAAATACAAGTTCGGAATCACTCTCGAACTGTATTAACATATACAAAACAACGTTGAGGCGAAGCATAGATTCCAAGTCCAAGAGGTCAGTACATACCCACACGTCTCTTAGGACCGTCCGACTATCAATCTGATAGCCCGTACCTAGGATCTTTAACTTCTAGGGTACGAATCAATATCCCCCATAAAGCAACACAGGATAAGATCGTCCCAGCGCGGTAACCTCAGGGATAGCAAGTAGCGCGGGTACGTTTTTCACATGTATATAATATATGTACACACAATCATATAAATATACCCATTCATCATATTAATATAGGTTCCTCCCATTACCCATAGTCACAACATTTATCCTTAATTTCCCATTATTATGATTACGTATACGGTTTCGTCTCTAACCTTAACTCGAAGGGTTTTCTCACTAGTTACGTGACACTCGTGGATTCTATCCATCCAAGTAGAAAAATCAGTAGGTAAACGTCTATTCATTATCGTAAGTATTTGACGAAATCTCTCACTTGAATTATGTAGTTTCCTCGTTCTTCAAATGATTGTCCTTAAGATACAATTATCGTCTCATAATAAAGTTCTCAACACTTAATCATATGTCCTACTGGTCTCTCCTATATCCCAAAACATTTTATTCATAAAGTCCAAAATTATTTCACGATGAATCAGGTTCAATTAATTCAACAAGGGGAAATGAGAGTCTGCCAGGAAGGGTCGATCGATCGAGGTCTGGGGCTCGATCGATCGAACCTTCGATCGATCGATCAAGCAGGTCTGCGAAATCCTGCAGAAGTGCAGTTACGGGTTTTACCAAAATTCTTCACCCAAATCAATATTTCCCAACACTAATCGTCCCAAAACTCCTACTACAAACATAATAACATATTTCCAGATGTCTTTAACGTTAAGCATGCGTATATCCATCATTAAACATGGTTAAACAACCCAAAATCTCATTTAAACATCAAGAACCCTAATGTTTTCTCAACTTTTGTTCTAATCAGTTTTCTCCAGAATTTCCTTCTAACATATCATCAAAAATTCGTGGGTTAATCATCTACTTCACATAATATTTCCAGAATATGGTTATAATGTTTTCTACATGCAAATCCCTATCAAAATTGGGGTTTTCTTCCATAGATTACACTCCTAATCATTCCTACACTAATATGAATATTGCACCAACGAAAATACGCAAGTTAAACACTTGCCTGGGATTTCAGAGGTCTGGTTTCCTGCTGATATTGGTGTGGTTGCGTTCTCCTCCTCGCGATCTATGCGTTGGTGGTGACGGTGGTGCAAATGGTGGTGTTTTTGGCCTTGAATCACCTTGAGAGCTCTCTCCTCTCTTCTCCAATGGCCGTTCTAGGGTTCTGAATGTTCTAACCCTAAAAGGCTGACTTAAATGGCTGCTAAGGATGGCTGAAATTCGTGGGTTTAATTACCCTATTTTTTAAAATGACCAAAATGCCCTCCCGGGTCACTAATTAAGCCTAAAAACATCCCGAGACCCAAACTAAACTCCCGGGTACACTTTTCTGACTATCTCGACCTTTTCGGACGCGTTGGCGCACTCAAAACGACCATACGAACAACTTATAAAATATTTACTTTTATATCTCAATAATTAGTTCCGACGCGACACGGGCGCGTCCCGACTAAAATTCTCAAAATTGACATTTCATTCACTTGTGACCTTTAATATAACCCATATCATATATTACTATGCTCATTAGTAATATTCGACAATTTTTATATAATTACTAACTCTCGTCACGTTAATAATTATAACACAATTAATTTCCGGATTTTTATTAAATAATACACTCTCATTAAATTTAACAAAACCCCCAAATTACTATAGTATAAAAAAAATACGGGGTATTACATACTTCCCCCCTAATAACGGAATTTCGTCCCGAAATTCGAAAAATAAGGTATACCTGATAAGAACAAATCTGGATATCTCTCGCGCATATCTGCCTCACGCTCCCAAGTGGATTCCTCCACATTATGGTGTTCCCACTGGACCCGCATAAGTGGAACTATCTTCGACCTCAATCTCCTCTCACTAAAGTCTAGGATAGCCATCGGTCTCTCCTCGTAGGAGCTATCAGGCTGTAAGTCGATCTCCTCTATCGCAATGTGAGTATGGGCCATATCATCTCGAAGGTATCGTCTCAACGACGAGATGTGAAATACATCGTGAATGCGATGTAAATGTTTCGGCAGTCCCAATCTGTATGCAACTGGCCCAATCCTCTCAATGATGGGAAATGGTCCCACGTACCTCGGAGCTAACTTTCCCTTCTTACCGAACCTCATCACCCCTTTCATAGGAGACACACGCAGTAACACTTGGTCCCCCACATTAAACTCCCTGAAGAACCGTTTCGCATCGGCATAGCTCTTTTGTCTGTCCTGGGCTACTCGAATGCGACCCCTGATCATCTCAATCCTCGTAGAGGTCTCCTGAATTACCTCTGGTCCTAGCAACTTGTTATCCCCCACCTCAAGCCAACAGGTTGGGGAACGACAAGGCCTGCCATACAAAGCCTCAAATGGAGCCATACCAATCGTGAACTGATAAGAGTTATTATAAGCAAGCTCTACCAGTGGAAGGTGTGGTTCCCAACCTCCTCCAAAATTGAGAACGCACATGCGTAGCACATCCTCTAACATCTGATTAGTACGCTCTGTCTGTCCATCTGTCTGTGGGTGATAAGCTGAACTCAACCTCAACTCAGTACCCATAGCCTCCTGAAAGCTTTCCCATAAACGCGACACGAAAATCTTATCTCTATCGGACACAATATTCAGGGGCACCCCGTGTAATCTTACAATCTCCCGGATGAACAACTGAGCATACTGACCCGTGGTATAATCTGTCCGCACCGGCAGAAAATGAGCCACCTTGGTCAAACGGTCTACAATCATCCAAATAGAATCGTGGCCCCTCTGTGATGTAGGCAACCCTGTAATGAAGTCCATGGAAATACTCTTCCACTTCCACGCGGGTACTTCCAATGGTTGAAGCAATCCTGACGGTTTCTGGTGGTCCACCTTCACCAGCTGGCAGGTGGAACACTTGAACATAAACTCGGCGATGTCCTTCTTCATCCCACTCCACTAGTACTGTCGTCTCATGTCCTGGTACATCTTATCGCCTCCTGGATGTACTGCAAATCGGGACCCATGAGAATGAGTCATCACTTCATGTCGTAGCTCTCCTTCTGGAACCACTAATCTCCCATTAAACCGCAAACCTCCATCAGAACTAACAGAATAGGACTCAGCACCCTCGGCTAAAAGTCGTACAATCTGCTCCTGGCAAAACGGGTCTGTGGTCTGTGCCTGTATCACCCTCATAACAATCTCGGGTGTGACTGACATCACGGTTATGAAAGAACGTGCTACGACGTCTTGGTGACCCAGCTCTTTCCACTTTGCTTTCCAGATGTCCGCTACATCTTCTACCGGTCTACGGCTCAACGCATCAGCAACTACGTTGGCCTTCCCCGAATGATACTGTATATCGAACTGGTAATCTTTCACAAACTCTAACCACCTGCGCTGACGCATATTCAGCTCTCGCTGAGTGAACAGGTACTGCAGTGATTTATGGTCTGTGAACAAACGGAATTTCTCGCCCAATAAGTAGTGCCTCCAAATTCTCAATGCAAAGACGACCGCTGCTAACTCCAGGTCGTGGGTGGGGTAATTCTTCTCGTGCGGCTTAAGTTTGCGGGAAGCAAAAGCTATAGCCTTCTCCTCCTACTGGAGCACACCTCCAAGTCCCCGTAAAGACGCATCGGTGTAAACCAGGTACTCCACACCCGGCTTTGGTAACGCAAGGACTGGCGCTGAAGTAAGTTTGTCTTTCAGCTCATCGAAAGCCAATTGACAAGCGTCATCCCAAATATATGGTACCACTTTGCGAGTCAAATTTGTCAATGGACCCACTATTTTGGAGAATCCCCGAATGAATCTCCTGTAGTATCCGGCTAACCCAAGAAACTACGCAATTCTGTCGGTGTCGTGGGCTGTCCCCACTCCCTCTCCGCTGACACCTTGCTCGGGTCAACTGCAATCCCCTGCTTAGAAACAACATGGCCCAAGATCTGTACCTCTCGCAACCAGAATCCACACTTCTCGTACTTTAGCATACCACTGATGCTCTCGTAGAGTCTGAAGAACCTGCCTCAAGTGCTCGGCATGCTCCTCCTCGGAGTGTGAATATATCAAGATGTCATATGTGAAGACGATTACAAACTGATCCAAGAACTCTCTGAATACTCGATTCGTCAAGTCCATGAAAATGGCTGGGGCATTTGTGAGTTCGAACGGCATCACCCTGAACTCATAGGACCCATACCTCGATAAGAAGGCAGTCTTTGAAACATCCTGCTCTCTAATATGTAACTGATGGTACCCCGACCTCAAATCTATCTTCGAAAAGAAAGTTGCTCCCCTCAACTGGTCGATTAGATCATCGATTCGAGGCAACGGATACGTATTCCGTATCGTGACTTTGTTCAATTCACGGTAGTCCACACACAATCTTAGTGAACCATCTCTTTTTCTTCACAAACAAGACTGGAGCGCCCCAAGGTGAGGTACTCCTACGAATGAAGCCCTGACCTAACAGCTGCTCAATCTGATCTCGTGGCTCTTGCATCTCTGCTGGAGCCGTACGATACGGTGCGCGTGCTATAGGTCTCGTATCTGGCAATAAATCTATAACGAAGTCTATCTCACGACTGGGCGGTAGGCCAGGTATCTCCTGAAACACATCGGAATACTCCCTGACAACAGGGATCGAATCTAAGGGAATCACAACCTCCTTAGAGGTATCCTCCTCTATGTAATACAAATGAGCGGCCGAACCTCCCTCTGGGCGAGGCATCGCCACTACAAACATCTCTTGCCCTGAAATGGCAAAAACAATGCTCCACCGAAGTAGATAATCATGGCTCTATAAGCGGCGAGCCAATCCATACTGAATATAACATCAAGCTAATGTATGTCTAAGACTAACATATATACAGGTAATACTAAGCTACCAATCTCTACCCCCACTCACGGGCATATAAAGAAAAATAAAAGGCCCACTCCCAAGATGGTGAGTCTACACACGTCACTGAGCTCTCCTTGCCGTGGCTAACAACCCTAAGGCTTTCGCAAAAAAAAATTAGCTTATAAAATAGTGCGTTGCACTCGTAACAAACAAATCTCGACTCATGGTAACATGGATAGAAAAACATACCTTCAACCGCGGGTGGCGCCTGCGGGGTTGCTGCCTGTGGGAAATTATAGACACTTTCGCCCTGTAGCTTTTTCTGCTGAACTGAGGCTGTTGGAAAAGGTGGCGGAGTTGGCTTCTGAGGTACATTGTCAGCACATTCCTGCCGTGGGGCCCTATTATTCTCTGGACAATTTTGACGCCTATGGCCATTCCTGCCACATTGGAAACACCTCCCCCGAAACTGCCTTCCTTCCTTACGGTATTGACTAGCCTATCTTTTTCCCTGGTCTTGCTGGCCTTGAGGGCAAATCTGCGGAAAAACTATGTCAGGGCGAGGACAATCCATCCACTTGTGATCCGGTTGTACACATTTATAGCAGAGTTTCAAAATTCTTTGCCGGTCAGGTTGTAGTTTATCCCCAGTCTGATTCAAACAAGATTTACGTTTGGGGTCCTCCATTCCACAACCGAAACACCTCTTGGTGATTTCTTTCTGAACCTGGCTTCGTTGTCCCTGACACTTTTGTCTCTGTACATAAATCTCGTTACTACTGGAACTGACTCTATCTTGATTGTTTTGTTGTCGCAGATTCGGTGCCTTCGCACAGTTCCCAACGTCAGTCACATGCACTAGGTTAACCTCTTTAGGTCTTTTGCCTCCTTTAAGTTGTAGGCTGCGTTCTTGGTATTGTAGAACTGCAGTGGTAACTGCTTGTGCCACGATACCTGCTAACTCGGCGGTTGATACTCTCCCTGGGGATACCTGAGGTGTGAGTCGATCTTGCTCGATGACTCCCTTAATCGTCTTAGCTAGTTCTTCTTGACGATCCATCTGAAAATTTAAGTAAATTTGGATGAGTTCATCATTCAAATAACCAAATCGCAGGAGTACGAAACTCCAAAGTATAGAGACAGACACAACATTCCTAGTAGTAGGGCTCTATATCAAAGAAAGCAACGCTGAAACATAATAGGCCGCACAGATCCTAAAGGACTCTAGAACCTGATGCTCTGATACCACCTGTGACACCCCGCCTAATTAAATACCGGGCGATCACTCCTTTATTAAATTAAATCAAGGTAAACAGTTGGTTCATTCTCAGCATCACTGTCGATAAAAATAATTTTTCCAATTTAACACCCTAAATAATTAAGCTAAGTGTCAAAACATTTTCCATACAAAACTTTCCAAATTTTAATTAAAGAAAAAGAATTATTTTAATTAAAACAACATTTCTACAATAAAGAATCACTCCACAATAAACCAAATAACATAATACATTCGTCAATCGAATGTCAACAAATGGAACTAACCACAAATCCATCCTGAATAAATCCCATAGAACAATACTGGAAATAAATGAAATACAAAATCCCAACAACAAATGAAATGATGAAAAGGGCGACACGTGCCCAATAAATGAGAGTAATAGGAGTGGAGTCAATAACAGAAGCCGTCTACTCAAGTGACCTGCAACTCCCACCTAAGCTGCAGCTCGTTCTTCTCAAGGGATCCTAAGCAAGACGCCCCTTTGGCTGGGCACCTGAAATATATACATATATATATACAAGAGAGAGAGAGAGGAAAAGAAACGGGTCAGAGCCCGAAAGTGTGTTTGATTTTAAAATACGTTAAGCAAGTATTTAAATTGATACAGGCCAATGCAACAACATATTAATTCGACACTCTCTTGAGAAATTCTCACCTCTCTTCTAATGTGCACGCCTATCGTACTAACCTTCTCGAATAATTTAGTTTATCTTAACTTACTCATAAGTTTTCAAAATCGAACGATGACAATGTTTTAAAAAGGTACTTTCAATTTGTAGCACTACTCTCGTTTAAAGGTACTTTCAATTTGTAGCACTACTCTCGTTTTAGCATCATTAAATTATAAAGTTTCCCAGTGTCTTCTCATACTTTCACAAAACAAGTATTTAATAATTTGAGTCAACAACCATGTTCTACTTATCAAATCACAGTAGGCAGTTTAAAGTTTATAACCTCATATATATATTAACTACTCGTATAATATATATATATAACAGCACCCCAACTAAACTATGGTGCGGGCATACTCTGCTATCCAATCCCCGTATCGCTCACACAAAGGGAAATACAAGTTCGGAATCACTCTCGAACTGTATTAACATATACAAAACAACGTTAAGGCGAAGCATAGATTCCAAGTCCAAGAGGTCAGTACATACCCACACGTCTCTTAGGACCGTCCGACTATCAATCTGATAGCCCGTACCTAGGATCTTTAACTTCCAGGGTACGAATCAATATCCCCCATAAAGCAACACAGGATAAGATCGTCCCAGCGCGGTAACCTCAGGGATAGCAAGTAGCGCGGGTACGTTTTTCACATGTATATAATATATGTACACCCAATCATATAAATATACCCATTCATCATATTAATATAGGTTCCTCCCGTTACCCATAGTCACAACATTTATCCTTAATTTCCCATTATTATGATTACGTATACGGTTTCGTCTCTAACCTTAACTCGAAGGGTTTTCTCACTAGTTACGTGACACTCGTGGATTCTATCCATCCAAGTAGCAAAATCAGTAGGTAAACGTCTATTCATTATCGTAAGTATTTGACGAAATCTCTCACTTGAATTACGTAGTTTCCTCGTTCTTCAAATGATTGTCCTTAAGATACAATTATCGTCTCATAATAAAGTTCTCAACACTTAATCATATGTCCTACTGGTCTCTCCTATATCCCAAAACATTTTATTCATAAAGTCCAAAATTATTTAATGATGAATCAGGTTCAATTAATTCAACAAGGGGAAATGAGAGTCTGCCAGGAAGGGTCGATCGATCGAGGTCTGGGGCTCGATCGATCAAACCTTCGATCGATCGATCAAGCAGGTCTGCGAAATCCTGCAGAAGTGCAATTACGGGTTTTACCAAAATTCTTCACCCAAATCAATATTTGCCAACACTAATCGTCCCAAAACTCCTACTACAAATATAATAACATATTTCCAGATGTCTTTAACGTTAAGCATGCGTATATCCATCATTAAACATGGTTAAACAACCCAAAATCTCATTTAAACATCAAGAACCCTAATGTTTTCTCAACTTTTGTTCTAATCAGTTTTCTCCAGAATTTCCTTCTAACATATCATCAAAAATTCGTGGGTTAATCATCTACTTCACATAATATTTCCAGAATATGGTTATAATGTTTTCTACATGCAAATCCCTATCAAAATTGGGGTTTTCTTCCATAGATTACACTCCTAATCATTCCTACACTAATATGAATATTGCACCAACGAAAATACGCAAGTTAAACACTTGCCTGGGATTTCAGAGGTCTGGTTTCCTGCTGATATTAGTGTGGTTGCGTTCTCCTCCTCGCGATCTATGCGTTGGTGGTGCAAATGGTGGTGTTTTTGGCCTTGAATCACCTTGAGAGCTCTCTCCTCTCTTCTCCAATGGCCGTTCTAGGGTTCTGAATGTTCTAACCCTAAAAGGCTGACTTAAATGGCTGCTAAGGATGGCTGAAATTCGTGGGTTTAATTACCCTATTTTGTAAAATGACCAAAATGCCCTCCCGGGTCACTAATTAAGCCTAAAAACATCCCGACACCCAAACTAAACTCCCGGGTACACTTTTCTGACTATCTCGACCTTTACGGACGCGTTGGCGCACTCAAAACGACCATACGAACAACTTATAAAATATTTACTTTTATATCTCAATAATTAGTTCCGACGCGACACGGGCGCGTCCCGACTAAAATTCTCAAAATTGACATTTCATTCACTTGTGACCTTTAATATAACCCATATCATATATTACTATGCTCATTAGTAATATTCGACAATTTTTATATAATTACTAACTCTCGTCACGTTAATAATTATAACATAATTAATTTTCGGATTTTTATTAAATAATACACTCTCATTAAATTTAACAAAACCCCCAAATTACTATAGTATAAAAAAAATACGGGGTATTACAGACTTATTGAGCCCCATACATTTTGTGTCTTTTTATCTTCTTGCTTAGCACTCTAGGCATACTTTGGTCAATAACGCTATTGCAGATGGTCTCCTTTGAGCTGATGGATGAGTAGGAATTTATGGGCAAAAGTTGGACTAGTGGTGGAAAAAGGGGAAGGCTGATCGTGGCATCTGATTGCAGAAAGAAGATTGATATTTAACCAATTTTCAATTTCGTAGGCGCATGCTGACTAGGCAAAAATCTAAAATAGGGAGGTGGTTAGACTCAAACACATGACTCCCCCCTCACCATTCCTTCCTTTGCCACCAGACAAAACACATATTTATTAATTGTAAGGCCTCCCCATATATAGAACCCATGTTTTAATCCATCTTTCCATATTTTCATATTTCACCCTAAAACTATATAACCTTTTCATTTGACCTCAAATTGATGCACCGTTTGAATCGATGCGTTCCTCGTTTCGAGGATAATTTGTTTTTAAAAATATGGGCTATAAGTTTTGATTTTTGCGTTGACCCCAAACTTTGAATTTTTACTTTTTTCAGTTCTAAATTTTGACTCTTCATAACTTCTTCATTTGATATCTGATTGGAGTGCTATTTGAACCCAGACGTTCCTTGTTTCAAGGTCGACAATCTTTGTGAAGAGTTCGAGTCTTATGATTCCCCTTGTTAAATTACCATTTTTCCCGTGGAAGCGCATTTATTGATATTTATTGCTTTGAATTATTCCAAGCTTCACCATTAGCTTCCCAACCCTTTTAAACACTCAAATAAACCTTGAGATATTAATCATGAATCTCAGGGTTATGAAACAATATAGGTATAAATGTTGAGATTTAACGAACATAAGAGTGCAATATTGGATAGAAAAAAGGGTAATAAAATATAATATTTAACATTGATGAGTCTCCTTTTGAGTTGATCCTCTATGATGTGGTTGAGGTAAAGTAGGACACCACTACAATTTGCATTTACACAAATATGTTGAAAGAGTTCTGATGTAATTGGTCATGTATGGGTTTGACCAACTTAGCTTATGGGTATTTTAATTAATGAGTGCAACATGTCTTGCTTTGTAGACAATTATGGTCTATTTCCCTTCAATTGTCCTATAAATAGGGCGAATGATTTATGGGTCAAGTCATCATAATTATGTTAATTATTCCTTAACACCTGCATGTAATTTTTGTCTGAAATGCCTTGAAGTTGGCAAGTGTCCAATTTAGAAGAATTGGGAGAAACCATTGCTATCTTTGTACGTAATCTCTAATATTAGGGTTACGTGCCATATCCAACATTTCCTCAAACCACTATTATGAGTGAAACGCATGGCCTACGAGAAGCGAGAGGGCAAATCTCTTTCCATGAGAGTTTTCACTTCGCATCCATTATGATGACGAAGGGATAAAAGGGGGAAAATTCATTTCCCTATTTCCTTATTCACTTTCTCAGGTATACTCCTATCTCTTTTCACTTCCGTTTATTTCTTCTATGGAACTCTCTACTAGTTCAAGAAAAAACTTCATATTTTTATAAAAAAATCTTCTTCTCCCAATTTCTAAGAGACTGAGGTAGTTTGAGGTTTCCTCAAAAGACAATTTTAGGAATTTAGGTTTCTGCTAAGGAAGATGATCTTTAAGACCTCGACCATGGGCACATTGCCATGTTTACTATGACAGTTATGCAAGGGGGTCTTTCTTACATCCTTCATTTGTTGAGGCACTCCATCATTATGGAGTTATTCCTCCCCAAGTAAACTAAATATTTTTCTTCGTCAAGGAGACACTGTCATCAACCATATTTATGGGATAAATTTGGGTCTAGATGAGATTAGGTACTTCTATGACCTTCAGTTTAGCACTAGGTCCAGTGCTTGGCATTTCAAGGCTCAAGATAAGTCTCTCAGCCTGGTTAAATGTTTTTGGAGGTCTTATAAGGAGATGGGCAAAGGTTTATGAGTATTTTTTCGGAATCGTTATGATGAAAGAATAGATTATAAGGTTAGTAAGGTACCTGAAATAACTGACACTCTTTGGTAATAGATTATTCACTGCGTGCTTTGAAACTTCTGCTAAACCAATTCCAATCCACATATTTTTATGCAGATAAACATAATATGAAAAAAAATTAAAAGACTACCATGTGAAGTTTCCTAACTTGAAGAATGTTTGGAGCCGACGAAACCCACCAGGTTTCAGATATTCTTAGAGAACTGCACACATAATTCTTGGCTATGAACTAATAATATCATTAACCACGAAATTCATAGTAGTTCATCCCCAAACTGTTGTTGGCTATATAGTATTCGGTGCTTCCAAGATCCCGAAGCTGTGGGCTTAAGTAGAGGAGATGGGGATGGAGAGGTCATTTCTCATTAGAGTTTTGGAGATGTCTCTTTCCCCCTCTTCTTCTAAGCGACACTATTCTATTTCCAACCCATTTTCACCATTTTTTTAAGGTTTCCTTTCCACCCCAAGAATTTTCCAAGTTTTTCCCAGGCTAAAACACCCATTTCAAGTCTAGTTGAAGAAGAAGTTGGGTAGAAGAAGTCATTATTGGATCTCTCTTGAAGAAATTGGTGCTTTGGAGTTTTTAGGAGCTTTCAGGCCATTCCCTTTAGTTTCTACTCTTCAAATAAGATGTAGGGTTTTCCTCCAAGGGTTTCCAAGATTAAAAGATATTAGGAAGCATGGTAGAAAGGTTTATTTTGGAAATAATATTTTTTAACATGTTTGTTTAAAGTTTTCTTGCAAAAATGGGGTTGTTGAGAAAAACTAAGGATTATGGATTTTTGATGAACAAATGGTATTTTTAATCATGGAATATAAAGAAATAAGCACAAAAATGTATTTCCGTACTAAAATCATGTTTGGTTGCATACATAAGGATTTCTAGGCTTGAAATCCTCTAAAAATGTGTAAAATATTGTAGTATGTTGAAAAGGGACATATAAACATCATATATGGAATTAAAAATGGGTTTCTTGGTGAAAAAAGGAAATTGGAAGTACTAGCCCTAAATATGTAGTTAAATCATGGTAAAAATGAAGAAGAAATGACAATTAATACAACATATGTGCATGAGGGTAAAATAAACATTTTGGTAAAAATGGTCTTCATGTTGTTAAATGTGTTTCTTGAAAAGAAATATAACGAAATAGAATTTTCATGGAAGAAAATGATAAAGTACGATTTTTGAACATAAAATGATGATTTGTAATGCCATAATGGAAAAAATATGATTTTCACAAGATTTTGGAAACAATAGGTAAAAAGGTAATTTTGGTAAAATTAGAGGGTCCTAATGACTGGACTTCCTCATTTGACCTTGTCGGTAGGTTTTATGAAAAAGAGGATAAACGGATGAAATGACATGAAAGTGGTGAAAGTAAAGGAATAATTTGGACATTGGTAAAAATGTTAAAACACATTAATATGGACTCACATGAGACCGAAAAATAATTAAGAAGGGTTCAGAGCCATAGGAAGAAAAACTCAAAATCACTGGCCAGAGCATATGGTAGCATAACTTGCGGGATAGAGCCCTTTAAAGTATGTGTATAATTAAAGGATTCCGAGAAAAGATAATGGGAATGAAATGAACTTGGTCGCGCTTAAGGAATGTAAGTAAGAGAACCTAATAAAAAGGGATAAAATGGAGATAAAAAAATAAAATAAGATTAAATAGTCTCTAGACCCGATAAAAGGTGGGATAAATGGTTGAGTGTGAGCACATCGTTCGGTTGCTTTGCATAGTAGTTGCATTATTGCTCGCTAAGTAGTTAAACGTTTTTAGAGTTGTTAAAATACATGTTATATGTATAGTATTTTTTTATAGAGTACGTATAACTTAGTATTTTCGATCCTGCTAAGCATTTACTCACCCCTGCTTTATATGTTAAAACTCCCACCCCCAGGTACATCGAGTAGGGATGTTGATAAGGAAGTCGGAGGGCCCTCGAGGGTAATAATCTTCGTTAGATTCTCAACCATCGTATTTTAAACGCGTTTTTTTAATGACATTTGATTAAGAATATTTTTAAACATTTTATTCGGCCCTTTGGCCAAGTGATGTATTAGTACAGGGATAATAAAAGTTTATTTCTTATTTATTAAGCATTATAGGATCCAACGAGTTTTTATAAATAAACCTTGTTAACTAACCTAACTACATAAAGTGGTTACTATATCTCAAATTAATATCGGTAATTTAATCCTTATAAATTGGTGAAATTAACGGTTTTTTCTTAAATAATACAATTGAACTTTCCCCCTCCCCCTTTAACTCCTTGAATCGGTGCTAGTTGACCCCACGGTGACCCAAACCCAAGTCGGGACATTACAAATGGTATCAGAGCAATAGGATTCTTGGGTGCGACGGAGTGTTTACACTTTCTTAGTGTGCCTCCTTTATAAGCTTCCATATTAGTTAGAACCTTAGTTATTATTTTGAGTTAATCTCTTTCGCTATTTCTTTCATTTCGTATTTTTTGTATTGAACTCTCCTTTCTTGTGTAAATGATTACAGGTCATGCTGGGTCTAGCGATTAGGGAATAATGAGCTTAGACTGATGGAATAGGCCATGCATCAGGTTGCACACTCAATTTCGCAGTAACAAAGGGATTATTGTAGCGAAACGGTTGGCAATACTACTTCGACCTCCATTCTAAAGGAGTTTAGGAGGCTTCACCCACTCTCCTTTAACGGGGTAGATTGATCCAACACTACAGAGGAGTGTCAGAATGAGCTCACTCGATTTATGGAGATTCTTGACATGCCAACTGGGCACAAAGTCGAGATAGTGACCTTCCAACACACAAAGCAAGCACAACGTTAGTGGAGTGCCTACTACACCAGTATGGCTGAGACTAGAGACTGGGACAACTTCAGGGTCACATTCCTAGACCGGTACCTTCCCAGGAATTTAAAGATCCCAAGAAGTACGAGTTCATCCATCTGATTCAGGGGAAGACATCACTGAATAAGTACCAGGTCAGGTTCGAGAGTTTGTTGATTCGCCTTAAATATATAATATTTTTCCCCTTAATTTTGACTATTTTTTAATCCCGTGCGGTGTAATTAGACTGGATTTATCTCATATTCATGTTACTAACCCTTTTCAACAAGTATTTCTTATTTTGTGTATTTCTCTCTTATTTTACAGGTATTTCGTGCAAGTGAATGCGGGAGGAAAATCAAAATAAAGAAAGAAAAGAAGGTCCAAGGGCCTTTAAGTATTTTTAGTATGAACTTGGATATAGAGCCAAAAGAAAAGTTGAAGATCTTGAAGCTGTGAGCATACTGGAAGAAACAACACCCAAATCCGAGCTACGGTGAAGAAGTTACATGTGTTTAAATTTAAAAATATCCAGTGGAAAAAGAGTAAAATTCACCTCATGCAAATTGATTAAGATCAAAGGTGAACCGGTTCGCTGGGGCGAACCGGTTCGGGGTTAAGATGAACTGGTTCGAATGACCCTGTAGCAGGAATTTTGCCATTATTAAGATTTTTTTGCAAAGAGTTAAAGTCTTGAACCCAATGAGTGGTAACAAGTTATTAGACTTAGTTTAGTTTAGTTTAGTTTTAACCTAGTTTTTACATACTTTGGGAGAGAGGAAAAAGGCTAGCAAAAGAAGGAAGAAGAAATACATTATCGTCTTACTTTTGCACATATTCTCAATACAAGTATGTCTTTTTCTCTATGCTTTTCAAGATTGCATCTTTAGGATATAATTAGTCTTTCTTATGAATTGGTGATTGATTACATGTTTTCGTTCCTTATAGTATATCACCATGCTTTCATGCAACGTAAAATGATTCGCAAAGTTAATTATTCCGTGTCCCGCTAGGTTTTTAGAGGGTTGGGGTAGATGAACCCAACCTAGGTATAAAATTGGATAAAATTAGATAATAATTAGGAGGTTTGTTACATTGTTGGAACAAATGTGGTAAACCTTTTAACTTCGTTTGCCGTAGGTAACCAAAGTGTTTAAGGATATAATAAACGTTTCGACAATTGTGTCTTCCAAGTTAATTTTATTTTTGACTAGGTATTGTGCGGAGTTAAATACTCATATACTTAGTTCTTAGATAATTTTAAGGTTTTCTCTAAATTATATATTTAATTTTTGAACGTTTCATATTCAACATAATTACCAATGGTTCGGAAGAGTGTATTCCATCCCCGCTCTCACATAGTTTATTTCTAAAACCTAAACAAATTTAGTCATGCATTTAGTAGTAAGTTGCATTCATTAGTGACTTTTTATTAGTTCATAGGTCTTCGCGTAGAAAATTTCACATGTTCTTATCTTCGTTAGTGAGTCGATAGTTAGGTTTTAGAAGCCTACCCATAGTTTTCGTCACGATCTTTCATCCTATTCCCTAAGTTTGACACCCGACTTATCGGGGTATTACTTGTGCGACCGACTTATACTTGAGCTATAGATACACGCATTGCACATAGTTTTTGAGTCGCGTCAAGTCTACGTTATGTGGAATTAACCTAAGTACTTGACCATAATTCATAAAAAGCCCAAAAAAAATCATAAAACCCAAAAATTCAAAATAAGCAAAAAAAATATAAAATATCCAAAAAAACCTTAAAAATAAAAATAAAAATATTCTCTCGTGCTTGAAATAAAAGATACTTAACCCGATACCAATCCAAATCCCTAACCTACAGTTAAACTCTCCCTCTAGCAATAACACTCCAAACACTCCAAATTTTTGGGTACCACCTCCTACACCGAGTAGTCACACCACGAGTAGAACGTCCAGGAGTTTTTGTGAGGAAACTGATTCTACAAGTGTGAATGTGATGTCTGATCATGCGAGCTTTGGTACGGGTGAGGGAGTGATGCCCTATTGCCTCATAAGAGAACCCTTATACCTCGAGTGAACCGTCGCTCCAAGATGCATTATATTCCCATATAATGCAGGGCAATTTCTCTTTAGGAATGGGATGATTTAGATTCTCCTAACTTTTCACAGTATGGAGTTGGAGAAACCTTATCTCTACATTAGAGAGTTCGAGGTGGCGTGCGAGACTTTTAATGATCAAGCTTGCACCCAAGACATAATGCGCCTCAAGATTTCCCCTTTCTCTCTTAAGGACGTGGCTATGACTTGGATTTGGACACTATCACCAAAATTGATAGGCATGTGGAGATATATGCAGGCTAAGTTTCTTCAAAAGTTCTTTCCCCCGCATAGGACTAACTCTATTATGACTCAAATTCAGACCTTTAGACAAAACGAGAATGATCCCTGTGATAAATGTTGCGAGAGGTTCAAAGATTTAATTAAAAAGTTCCCACTCCACGATTTTGAGAAGTTGAGAATCATCTCCTACTTCCATCATGGTCTAAGCTTAAGTTCTAAAAAACTTATTGAGACTATGTTCTCGGGAGAGTTCTTTGGGTTAGATGTGGATAATGCAGATGCCCACTTTAAGTATGTCGCACAGATTACTCAAGCGTGGGACACATCGGATCCAAAACCAAACCTAAGGCTAGACATATGTCCACGGATCCTTCCTGATCCATATTCTATTAGTTGGATAAGGAACCCAAGTTTAATCTTTAAATTAATCAACTAGCCAAGATATTAGAGGACGTAGTCAAAGCTAGGTGAAGATACTTATTCGGATCCACTCAAGCAGTTAAGGAGGAGATGTGTGCGGTTTGTGAGGCATGACATTTAATAAAGGAATGTTTGACAATACCTACCTACAAACTTATGATACAAGAGCAAGTCGAGATTGTGGGAGCCTATAAGGATAATTTTAATGCCTCTGATGGGAATTCCTACAATCCCTCATGGAAAAACCATCCCGATTTTAGTTACGGGTAACTGAACGCAACAGAGGACCCTAATCCACATGTTGCTCAATAATCGCCACCACTCCCACCTTACCAAGAATAACTACCTATGCATGCGTCCCCTCCTGCGCCTTATATAATCCCATAGCGAAAGACTCTCGAGGACACTTTAGCCCAATTCATGCAAACTCAGTCAACGACAAATGCTCAAAATGCCTAAAATTTTTCTGACTTAATGGTATCGTTGTCTAAGTTGAAATCTTTCCTAAGTGTTAAATAGAAAGGCAAGTTTCCCTGCCAAGGTCAAAATTGTGTTATCTCTAATACCGATGAGAACAAAGAGCAATGTCAAGAGGTTACCACTCCACATAGTGGGAGTGTTATTGACTTGTCACCTCCCTCACATAACGAGTAAAATGAGTAAGAGGTTTTTCCCGACACAAAAGAGGTCGAAGATAAGTTCGCCCGACACAAGGAGGTTAAAACTGGCTAGACATTCTCCTCTAAGTGGATTTTATGGGTACAAAATAAAGGAATTGTACCCCTCAAATCCGCGATGCTCAGACCAAAAGCACTTCGGTGCTTCCTCAAAACGGCCATAAGTTTTATCTCTTTCTTTTTATTTAGGCTCGAGGAGACAACAACAAGATATGTCCCATCCTCTCCTAAATAAGGATATTTGACATTAGAAGGAAGATTTTTCAATTCGATGGTGGGAAATTTCTCATCGAAGGGAACCGTGCGTAATTCCCTCGATGGTAGTTCCTTGAATAGGGAGACCCACCCAACTAATATCTCTCACTTCATCATCGCTCTCATCCTCATACAAATACTCTCTCATCTCCCTCACCTCTAGCTCGAAATCGGTATATGCATTATCTCTCTCACTTGTCATAACAAGACATGCCCCTACCGGATCCCTAGTTTTATTACCCTCAAAATGTTCATACTTCGACGGGAGTGGTAACATGTTATTAGACTTAACCTAGATTTTATGTGCTTCTGGAGAGAGGAATAAGGCTATCAAAAGGAGGAACAATAAGTATACTTTATTGTCTTATTTTTGCACATATTCTCAATACAAGTATTATCTTCTTCTTTATGCTTTTCAAGATTGCATCTTTAGGATATAATTATTCTTCCTTCTAAATTGGTGATTGATTAAATGTTTTCTTGCGTTATATATGTCATAATGTTGCCATGCAACATAAAAATCATTTGTAAATTTAATTATTCCATGTCCGACTAGTTTTTTTAGAGGGTTGGGGTATATGAACCCAACCTAGGTATTATGAATGAATATAAAATTAAATAAAATTAAAGAAATAATTAGGAGGTTTGATACTTTGTTGGAACAAGTAATGTAGAACTTTTAACTTCATTTTCCGTAGGTATTCAGATTATTAAAGGACATAATTCATGTGTCAAAAATTGTGTCTTCAACGTTAATTTTTTTCACTAGGTGATATGACGCAAATATTGCGTATTTCACTCGTTAACCTACGCGTTATTAGCCCCTTTGGGTATATTAATCCCTATACTTATTCTCGTTAAACAGACAACCTTGGATTTCTATATATACATGCTTTTCAGGGGTTAATCGAGCTTTTGTAGGTATTTGGATGCTTAGAATGAAGTTCAGACGCTTTTCGAAAAAGTTTCGTCGACTTTTGCAGCTTCGGGGGCATTTTGGTAATTTTAGCATTAGGGTTTGAATCCCAAGCTCTTCACGGAAGTTGAATCCCTTTGATTTCTCTTTGCGTGACCACCGACGGTGCATGGATCTGAGTTGTATCGAAGGAGTTATGGCATTTTTGGATAGTTTTTACTTCAAATTCACTCTCAAGGGTACATTCAAGGGCATTTTAGTCATTTTATATTTTCGTTTTTTGGCCTAATGTCCTCTTGGATGTTTTATCCCTCTGAGTTATATCCATGTAGCCTCTGACCGTGACTAATTCCGAGTTATAACGAAGAAGTTATGGCATTTTTCGTAAAGTTGGACAAAGCTGAGAATTCAGCACTCTCAGGTGAGAATCGATTCGGAGGGTGCGAATCGATTCGGCTGAAAGTCCGCAAATCTCTATTTTTAAGTGGGTTTTGGTGGGGTATTTTGGGGTAAAAGAATTTCATTAAGGGAAGATCATTTTTTAGACTTCATATAATTCATTTTAGGTTAGAGGAGGCGATTTTGGTGGTGGTGCTTCTCTCTCTAGGGTTTGCACCATTTGGGTTTGTAAGTAACACTATTCATCTTCTTCTCCATTAATATAGTTGTATTTCCTTTTCTTGCTTTATTTTCATTGATTTCATTCCATTTCTTGCCTAGATAATTAGTTGTAGTTATTTATTTCTTGCTCAATTAGTTTAGTTGTAGATTAGTTACTGTTATATTAGTTTATTCATGCCTAACCCTTAGTTAAATAGGGTTTGGGTCGTGTGTCCGCCATTAATGGGTTTTGAGCTCCAAAAGTTTGGTTTTGTGTAAAATTGCATTTAATTGAAACCTCGCGTATTAAAGTCGGATTATTATGCGTTTAACTTTCTTTATCACGCAACGTTAGTGTTTATAGCGATATTCCGAATTTAATCCGCGTGTGACCATTTTTCATTAAATATTTCATCTCGCAACTTTGGATTAAATTCCTTATTGTGTGATGTTTATGATTAACTAAAAATGATCAATTAAATATTTCGAACCGAAATTCTAATTATTAATTGTTTAGCCCATGGCGGGTACGCGATCCCGACTCTCATTTTTATTAATTTTTGTTTAGTGTTAACTTCTTAATTTTTTCTTTTTCTTTGAAGCCAAACCATATCACCTTTTTAGTCTTTTATTCATGAATTAATAAATCAATTAAAATTTCAAATTCAATCACTCCCTGTGGATTTCTTATAATAATCGACTTACCGCTCTGCTTGCTTGTCAAGTGTAGTTGTAGCGTAGATTTTTGCATGTAGAGCGGGAGCCGAAATCAACGACAGTGTCCCTACACGAACACTCGGTTTACCTCACATCAAAATGGCACCGTTGTCAGGGAGTGTGTTTTAGATAGTGATTGCTTTATTATTTCGTAATATTTCTTTCATTCATATTTGTATTCTTTATTTTCTCCTTTCTTTTTGACTTGTGCTAGATTGTTTCGAGAAATTGGAATCTCGGTGCTTGTCGCTTTATTGAATTGCCTATTTTGAAATGTCTCGCTATAACTCTTTATATAACTTTAATTCTTCTCTGAATAGTAGCGGGGATTCCATTAGCTATGAGCAAACCATACAAGAAGATGATATGTCTTCTTGTTCGTTTGATTATGAGTTAATGATAAAGTAAATTAATGACCGATCCAAAAGTTCTCAATCTTGGTTTCTAGAAAATGATGCCATGCTTGATGAGATTATTTCTTTACAAAATCGGGTCGAGGTTGAAACTTGCGTTTCACCTCCACCCCTTTTTGTTGAAGAAATCATTGAGAGTGAGCCAAGCTTTAGCACTTGCGAATTTCAACATCTTATTAATTCTTCCAATTGTATTGAGTCTGTTGGTCCTTCGTTTCCTTTACTCCCTACTAGTAGCAAACCATTAAATTTATCACAATAATTGGTTGACAGTCTTGAGGACTTTGACCCGATTCTTGAACGACCCTAATCTTTGTTATATCTCCCATATTAGCCTTGACCTCACCTTATGTTTTCCTTAGTCAACCCCTTTGAGCCTAAATATTAGCCTTTCATTTCATTACCCAAAATTCCATAACCAACTCCAAATTGGAGTTATACACCATATATATTACCTTACATACCTTTGTTTAGAATTTTGCTTGGGATTGAATGATGTTGTGTAGTGTGGTTGCAATTTGAGCATGTGAGAGTGAGAAAAGAACAAAGTGTAGTGAAAAAGAAAAGAAAAAGCAAAAAGAAAAAAGAAAAGAAAAGAAAACATGAGAAAAAGAAGAAAAGAAAAGAAAGAAAAAGTTGTATTTGTGTATATAGTTCAATAAGCTTTGATTACTCTCCAATTGTTATATCTAATGCTTGTTTGGAACTTGTTTTCCAATTTTGATAATGCCCACTATTTACCATTATTCTAAGCTTTCATTTCCAAACACTTTGAATCCATATATATTTCTTTCGTTTCGTACCCAAGCCTAGCCTACATTACAACCCTATAAAAGTCCTATGTGATCTTACGGTGCGTTTAATTTAGAAGTCATAATAATTTGATAATCTGTGAAAATGCATTTCGACTCTTTTATACGAGCGGTATCTTTCATTGAGATTACATTTATTAATTTCCTATACAGCGTTCTTCATTTGTGATATGTGTGCGGCCTTGTTTTCATTTACATTTACTCTTTATGTTCGCACATTCCGTGTGTTACCTCCCTATTTCAAGTGAATTCATTTGATAAGTGTAATGCCCTTGAGGATCGAATATATGCATGATTTAACTTTTCTTCGGTTTATATAAGTTTTTGCCAAATCTTACTATGCATGTGATCTCCCCCCTCCCACTTTTAAAGTTTCAATTCTATGAGGTGCATTCTATAATGTTAATAACTATGGACTTTCATTTGAATTCGTTCAATGTGCTAATAATGCGTATGAAATCCTTTTCGTTATTGTTGAAATGTCGCGTGCTTGATTGGGCATATTTTGAGGAAACTGTATGATGTTTGCGAGTTTTATCCCTGAAACTCTCATAAGATTACACTCATCCACTAGGGTAACCTAGGGGTTTAATGGCTTATTGCATATACTAAATGCAATCATTCGCCCGCGAAAGTGGATTTTATCGCTTTTGTATATATCTCCTTTTTGTGGTTTGCTTTTAGTTCTTGTTGTATCCTATTTCATTGCTAGGGACTAGCAATGTGTAAGTTAGGGGGTGTGATATGAAGCAAATATTGCGTATTTCACCCGTTAACCTACGCGTTATTAGCCCCCTTGGGTATCTTAATCCCTATACTTATGATCGTTAACCAGACAACCTCGGATTTCTATATATACATGCTTTGCAGGGGTTAATTGAGCTTTTGTAGGTATTTGGATGCTTAGTATGAAGTTCGGACGCTTTCCGGAAAAGTTTCGTCGACTTTTGCAGCTTTGGGGGAATTTGAGTAATTTCAGCATTAGATTTTGAATCCCGAGTTCTTCACTAAAGTTTAAAACCTTTGATTTCTCTTCGCGTGGCCGTCGACGGTGCATGGATCCGAGTTGTATTGAAGGAGTTACGATATTTTTGGATGGTTTTTACTTCAAATTCACACTCAAGGGCACATTCAAGGGAATTTTAGTCAATTCATATTTTATTTTTTTGGCCTAATGTCTTCTTGGATGTTGTATCCCTCTGAGTTATCTCAGTGTAGCCTCCAACCGTGCCTAATTCCGAGTTATAGCGAAGATGTTATAGTATTTTCTGTAAAGTTGGACAAAGTTGAGAATTCAGCACTGTCATGTGCGAATCGATTCGGAGGGTGCGAATTGATTCGGCTGAAAGTCCGCAAATCTCTATTTTTAAGTGGGTGTTGGTGGGGTAATTTGGGGTAAAAGAATTGTATTAAGGTGGAGATCATTTTTTAGACTTCATATAATTCATTTTAGGTTAGAGGAAGGGATTTTGGTGGTGGAGCTTCTCTCTCTAGGGTTTGCACCATTTGGGTTTGTAAGTAATACTATTTATATTCTTCTCCATTAATATAGTTGTATTTCCTTTTCTTGATTTATTTTTATTGATGTCATTCCATTTATTGCATAGATAATTAGTTGTAGTTATTTATTTCTTGCTTAATTAGTTTAGTTATAGATTAGTTAGTGTTATATTAGTTTATTCATTCCTAGCCCTTAGTTTAATAGGGTTTGGGTCGTGTGTTTGCCATTAATGGGTTTCGAGCTCCGAAAGTTAGGTTTTGTGTAAAATTGCATTTAATTGAAACCTCGCGTATTAAAGTCATATTATTATTCGTTTAACTTTCTTTGTCATGCAACGTTAGTGTTTATAGCGATATTCCGAATTCAATCCGCGCGTGACAATTTTCCGTTAAACGTTTAATCTTGCAACTTTGGAATAAATTCCTTATTGTGCGATGTTTATGATTAACTAAAAATGATCAATTAAGTATTTTAGAACCTAAATTCTAATTATTAGTTGTTTAGCCCATGGTGGGAACGCGATCTCGACTCTCGTTTTTATTAATTTTTGTTTAGTGTTAACTTCTTAATTTTTTCCTTTTCTTTGAAACCAAACCGTATCACCTTTTTACACTTTTATTCATGATATAATAAATCAATTAAAATCTCAAATTCAATCACTCCCTGTGGATTTCTTACGATACCCGACTTACCGCTGTGCTTGCTTGTCAAGTGTAGTTGTATCTTAGGTTTTTGCATGTAGAGCAGGAGCCGAAATCAACGATAGTGTCCCTACACGAACACTCGGTTTATCTCGCATCACTAAAAATTATGTGGAGTTAAATCCTCATATACTTAGTGCTTATATAATTTTAAGACTTTCTCTAAGTTATATATTTAATTCTTAAACATTTCATACTCAACATAATTCCCGACGATTCGAGGAAGTGTATTCCATCCCCACTTTGTCACATAGTTTATTTTTCAAACTTAAACAAATTTAGTCTTGCATTTTGTACTAAGTTGCATTCATTAGTTACTTTTTATTAGTTAATAGGACTTGGCATAAACAATTTCATCACAATTTTCTTATCTTTATTAGTGAGTTAATATTTAGGTTTAGAAGTTACCCATAGTTATCTTCATGATCTTTCATCCTATTCTTTGAGTTCGACACACGACTTACCGAGGTATTAATTGAGCGACCGACTTATACTTGAGCAATAAATACATGCATTTCACACACTTTTTTAGTCGTACCATTTGTGAAAGTATGTGGATGCACTGCTGGGGGATGAGGAAGAAAAGACAAGGCTATTTGTCAAGGGCCTTAACCTCGATATTCGACGGATCATGGTTGGTTTGGATTTGCCAAGCTTCAGAACTGTGGTGAATAAGGACATCAGGTTAGATCTAGAGGTAG
Organism: Sambucus nigra; assembly: GCA_949130495.1. Taxonomy (NCBI): domain Eukaryota; kingdom Viridiplantae; phylum Streptophyta; class Magnoliopsida; order Dipsacales; family Adoxaceae; genus Sambucus; species Sambucus nigra. The sequence goes on from OX422210.1 coordinate 185,080,056, forward strand.
AGGATGGAAAGGAAATTATGGAGAAGAAGTGGGAATCTAGTGGGTCCTAGGGAAGTTGTCATAAGAAGTCTAGGATCAGTTGTCAAGGCTTCTTTGCAAAGATAAAGGCCGCTTTGGGGGTTGTCTCATCATCCACCCGGTGTATTAGCGACCAGAGTCCCATGTCCTCTACCGAGAGGACTTGTCTTGAATGTGGGTACCCCGTTACTTCAAGAGGGATTTCTCATAGAGAGATTCGGGTAATCAATAAGATAGTCATCAGATTATCAACTATATACTAGACAGAAGTTCTAGCTTCATGGGCCCCACCCAGTAGCTGCAACAGTTTTCCACAGGGTATCTTTAGTCAGCGAGGCATAACATGGACATTTCATTTGCTAGTTAGGGGCATAGCAGTCACAGGCCAAGTTTGGTGCCTATCAGCTAGAGCAGTAGGTTTAACCCTGGGTGCGCCTATGTCATATCACAATTTGCCTTCCCATTCAGTGATCCATCCGTGATGGAAGGTATAATTCTCTTGTTCCATACATGGGTAAAGGCATTATTTGACTAAAGCGCATCGCACTCGGTTATATCGAGATCTTTAGCATTTAGTTTGGTATTAGAGGTTGATCGATTTACCCTTTTATCTTCACAGGATTTCCATTTGGCAACAAGATAGTTCTTGATAGGGTTTGTTGTAGTTGCGTGGTTATAGCTAGAGACTATGTCCTGGAATTTGACTTTATTTTTATGGACATGGATGGGTTCGAGGTGATCCTTAATATGGATATGCTGTCATGTTTTTATGCTACCATCGAATGCCATCATCATAGTGTCTCCGTATCTATTCCAGACGTGCCTCGTCATCGCTTTAGTAGTGAGAAGGACGTTGGTTATCCTTGCAAGTTTTCCACTGTGCATGAGTAGAAATGATATTTCAGTTGGTTGAGTAGTATGATGGCTCATAATGAGTCAGATGGTATGTTATTAGATTACCCGGTAGTTAGGGAGACTCTCGATGTGTTTCCAGCGAATCTTCCTAGTTTACCCCCACACTGAGAAGTGGACTTTGCTATAGAGGTACATCAGGACATCTCTCCTATCTCTATACCACCACACATGATGGTTCCGATGGAATTATAGGAGTTAAGGGTCCATTTGGAGGAGTTAACCAGTAAGGGCTTCACGCACCCTAGTGTGTTCCCTTGTGGAGACCCAATCCTCTTTGCTAAGAATAAGAACAAATCTTTGCGACTTTGCATCGATTACAGGCAATTGAATAGGGTAACATTGATTAATAAATACTTTATGCACCCTATCATTGATTTGTTTGACCAGTTGCATGGGGAGGATAGGTTTTCAAAGATTGACGATCAATTCAGGTACTACCAGATGCGTGTCAGAGAGGAGGACATTGCTATAACCATCTTTTAGACTCGGTATGGGCACTATGAGTCTCTAGTGATGCCCTTTAATTTGACTAATTCCCCGATGATGTTCATGGATTTGATGAATCTCATCTATCGTCCCTACCTAGACCAGTTTGTAGTCATTTTGTGGATGATATATTAGTCTACTCGGCATCAAATGTGAACCACGAAGAGAACCTTCACGCGACATAACAAGTTGTTAGGGAGAACAAGTTGTACGCCAAATTTAACAAGTGTGAATTTTGGTTGGATGATGTCAAGTTCCTTAGCTATATGGTTTTCGGTGAGGGCATTTCCGTGGAACCTTCCATGGTCGAGGCCGTTCTGAGTTGGGATAGTCCAAAGATAGTCACAGAGGTGCGCAGTTTTTTAGGTTTGGCTGATTACTACCATAGGTTTGTGAAAGACTTCATGTGGATTGCGTTTCTCCTCACCATGTTGACTAAAAAAGACGTTCACTTTGAGTGGTTTGAGGATTATGAGTCAAATTTTCAAGAGTTGAAGGTTAGGTTGACTTCAACACTTATTCTTATTCTTCCAAAGCATAAAAATGGTTACACTGTGTACTGTGATGCTTTCAGGTCAGGATTCGGTGCGGTATTGATGCAGAATGGCCAGGTAGTCGCTTATGCATCCCGTTGGCTAAAGGTACATGAGAGGAACTACCCCACCCATGACTTGGAGTTAGCCGTTGCGGTGTTCTCACTTAAGAGCTGGAGTACTACCTATACAGGGAACAGTTTGTGGTGTTTTCTGATGACAAGAGACTCCAGTATATTTTCATGCAGCGTGACCTCAATCTTCATCAGAGAAGATAGATGGAATTAATGGAAGACTACAACCTTTCCTTAGAGTATCATCCCAATAAGGCCAATGTGTTGGCTGATGCTCTTAATCGAAAATATACCCTTAATTTGGCAACGATGAAGTGCCACCAACCAAAGATGTTTGGCGAACTATAAAATTTTGACTTGCATGTCCAGTGATGCTATGATAGGGAGTAATTTTGGGGTGTAGTGGCTAGGCCACCCATTCAGCAAAAAGTTTTAAACTCTTTGTTCTGTGATCCTGTGTTAGCACATTAGCGTGACCGCATTTAAATCGGAGAGGCGTTTGACACTCTTACCATGGAGAAGGATGGTGGTGCGCGGCACAAGTGCAAGTTAATTGTTTTGATGATTAATGAGCTTCAAAAAGAGGTAATGGTGGAGACCCATCACTCCCGCTTCAGCATATATCCAATATCCATGTTCTACGAAAATGTATAAGGACCTAGCATATATATCTGGTGGTCTGGTAGGAAGAGGGATACGACAACGTTTGTAGCCAGGTGTCATACCTGTTAGAAGGTGAAGCCAAAACAAAGGAGACTGGTAGGGATATTGAAACCACTATCCATAGCAGAGTGGAAGTGGGAGCATATCAAGATGGACCTTATCACATCCTTACCATATTCCGAGTATGGTCACGACACATTATGGGTTATAATGGATTGGCTCACAAAACCCGCTCACTTCTTACCAATTAAGATCATAGACAACATAGCTAAATTAACGAGATTTTATGTCCAGGAGATAGTCCAACTTCATGGTGTTTCGCTCTCGATTATCTCAAATAGAGATCCCCGATTCATGTCTCGGTTCTGGAAGAAGTTCCAGCAGGAGTTGGGCACAAAATTGAGGATGCGCATAACATATCACCCTAAAATAGATGAGTATCGGAGCGAACCATCCAGATCTTAGAAGACATGTTGAGAGCTTGCACGTTTGATTTTTAGGGTAGTTGGGCAGAGAATCTATAGCTGGCAGAGTTTTCCTACAATAATAGTTACCAAGCAAACATTGAAATGGCTTCATATTAAGCTCTTTATGGGAGGCCGTTCGCTCTCTAGTTTGCTGGGCTAAAGTGGGTGAGAAGAACCTCACTAATTCAGACTTAATCAAATAGATGAGTGATCAAGTTTGGGTAATTCGACTAAGGCTTGTGATGGTTCATAATCAATAGAAGAATTATGATGATAATCGGTGCATACCTCTGGAGTTTGAGGTGGCTGATAATGTGCTACTAAAGGTTCGAGATAGGACCGACCGTCCGCGGTTCAAACAAAGGGGGAAGATTTCCCCTCGGTATATCGGCTCCTTAGGGATGTATTGCATCACTTGGTGCTACCTCCACAGTTGTCCCAATTTCATAATGTGTTCCATGTTTTTATGCTGAAGACTATCTTAAAGATCCCTGACACGCCATCGAGTGGAACCACATTGAGTTGGAGGAAGACATCACGTTTCCAACGCGACCTGTGTCCATCTTGGACAACGAGGACAAAGTCTTACGTAACGAGGTCATTCCATTGGTGAAGTTTCTTTGGGAGTTCCGAGGTGTTGAGGGTGTGACTTGGGAGAATGAGTCATAAATGCATGAGAAGCACCCGAAAGTCATTGCATAACTTATATTTTCTGATTTTTGGGACGAAATCTCCTAAAGAAGGGAGAATGTAACACCCGTGCTCGAGATTTGTACCTCATTCCCTGTAATTTGTATGACCTTGGTCCATAAACTGTATTTAAGGGATAGATATTAAATTTGACCTATCCTTTGGCCTTTGTGCAATTTGATTTGAGATTTAATGGCTTAAAGTTGCTATGAGGAATTTTAGTTCTCATTTGAATGAATGGCCATGTCGTTCGAACGAGAAAGGTCATGCCATTCGAATGAGGTTCGAATGTCCTTATAATGACGAGGATCTGTTCAATTTCCATCGTTCTTTGGAATCTCGTTGGAAAACCCTTGCTCGAATGAGCTACATTGTCATTTGAATGAAGGGTAGTTTCCTGCTCGAATGAGCTGGTGTCTTTTTCCCCTTTTAGCCACGTTTTTCCGTCATTATATCCCTCATTGGAACTCTCTTTTGAACGAGAAGGGATCTCGTTCAAATGAGGTCCAAGTCGTTTGAACGACGAGATAAAAATTTGGATTTTCTGCATATTTTAATGTGTTGTCATGAAGTGGAGCGTTGGATTTGATTAGGTTTAGAGCTCCCAATGGCTCAGATTAAAACGTGGGTTTAACCCTTGTTTAATGGTTTAAGTATTTTTAGATTTAAATAGAGGAGAAGGGGATGGATAAGCCATTTCTCATAAGATGTTAGAGTTATCTCTCTCTCTCACTCTAAGCCACACTATTATATTCACAACCTATTTTCACAATTTTCCAAGGTTTTCCCTTCCACACCAAAAATTTTCCAAGATTTTCCAAGGAAAAAACACCCATTTCAAGTTTAGTTTAATAAGAAATTGGTTAGAAGAAGCCATTATTCGATCTCTCTTGAAGAAGTTGGGCTTTCTTGGAGCTTTGGAGTTTTTACGAGCTTTCAAGTCATTCCCTTTAGTTTTCTCCACTTCAAATGAAAGGTAGGGTTTTCTTCCAATTATTTTCCAGATTAAAAGCTATTCGGATGCATACTAGAAGGGTTAATTTTGAAAATAATATTTTTTAGCATATTTATTAAAGTTTTCTTGTAAAAATGGGATTTTTGAGAAAACTAAGGATAATGGGCTTTTGAAGAACAAATGATATTTTAATCTTGAAATATGATGAAATAAGCATACAAATATATTTCCGTGCTAAAGTCATGTTTGGTTGCATATTTAATGATTTCTAGGCCTGAAATCCTCTAAAAATGTGTAAAATGTTATATTATGTTGACAATGATATTTAAACATGATATATGGAATTAAATATGGGTTTCTTGGTGAAAGAAAGAAGTTGAAAATATTATCCCTAAATATGTCGTAAAATCATGGTAAAATAAAGAAGAAATGACATTTAATACAACAAATGTATATGAGGGTAAAATATACATTTTGGTAAAAATGGTCTTCATGTTGTTAAATATGTTTCTTGAAAAGAAATATAAAGAAATGGGATTTTCTTGGAGGAAAAGGATAAAGTGTGAGTTTTGAACATAAAATGATGATTTGTAATGCCATAATGGGAAAAATATGCATTTCCTAAGATTTCGATAAAAGAATGGGTAAAACTATAATTTTGGTAAAATTAGAGTGTCCTAATGGTTGCACTTACTCATTTGAACTTGTCGGTCGATTTTGAAAAACAGCGGATAAACAAATAAAATGGCATGAAAATGGTGAAAGTAAAGGAATGATGTGGACATTGGTAAAAATATTAAAACACATTAATATGGACTTGAATGAGACTGGAAAATAATTAAGAAGGGCCCGAAGCCTTAGAGTGAAAGACCCAAAATCATTGGCCATATCATATGGTAATATAGTCGGTGGTGTGTATCCCTTTAAAGTATGTGGATAATTAAAGGATTTCGAGAAAAGAAAATGAGAATGAAAATGAACTTGGTCGTGCTTAAGAAATGTAAGGAAGACAACCCAATAAAAATGGATAAAATGAAGACTAAGGAATAAAAAGATTAAATAGTGCCTAGACCCGGTAAAGGGTGGGATAAAATGGTTGAGTGTGAGTGTGAGCATATCGCTCGAGTTCATTACATTGTAGTTGAATTAATGATAGCTGAGTAGTTAAACGTTTTCGAAATTGTTAAAATACAATTTGTATTTTATATATATATATATATATATATATATATATATATATATATATATATATATTATTTTTATAGAAAATGTATAGCTTAGTATTTTCCACCTGGTTGAGCATTCGCTCACCCCTACTTTTTATGTTAAAACTCCAACCCCAGGTACATCGAGTATGGACGTTGACTAGGATGCCTATATGGCCCTTGAGGCTAATAACCGTCGTTAGATGATCAACCATCATATTTTAAGCCTTTGTTTTTAATAGAATTTGATTCGAAATATTTTAAAAAATCTTATGAGGGCCTTTGGCTAAGTGATGTACTATTACAGGAATAGTCAGAGTTTATTTCTTATTTATTAAGCATTGTTGGATCCAACGAGTTTTCATACATAAACCTTGTTAATCAACCTAACTACATAAAGTGGTAATTATTTCTCAAATTCAAATTGGTAATTTAATCCTTATAAAATTGTGTAATAAAAGGTTTTTTCTTAAATAATAGAATTGGACTCCCCACTTTTAATTCCTTGACTCGGTGCGAGTTGACTTGACGTTGACCCAAACCCCGGTCAAGGCATTACGGGATGAGAATAATAAGAATGATGAAGTGACCACAAAAACTTAAATGGTGGATATAATGATAACATCAAAGATGTAAATACCTAACATGACTATTTTGAGTCCATGACCTTTAAAAAAGTTGGGTGGTTGGTCTTAAGTGAGGAAACGTGCCTAAATCTAATGGGTCTAATATGAAGAATCCTCCATTTCCCAAGCCCGCAATCGATGAGAGTGGAACCTCTTTGGCATCTGGATAAGAGGTTTATCAGTTATTCGCCGATAATTCCACAATAAAAAATGCCCCAACTAAGGGCCATATTGAGTAGAGCACTGATGGTGAGGACTAAGGGGAGTTCACCCTTGAGGCCCAGATCTTGGTCTTCTTTTCTTTTCTTTTTATTTAAGGTCAAGGTACATTTTTTTTACTTATTTTTGTTGCTCTCGAATGTAGGTCTCTAGTTATCTATTGATGATCCATGAAAAAGTATCTCGTGTTCATATTTATTGCCATTCATTTATTTTTAAGCATGGCTTGCTATTAACTCGAATGTAATATGAATATTTTGGAAGGGTGTGTCTATGATCGAATTCCAACACTCGTGAGGTTTATGAAATAACAAGTTAGTATTTTTCTTAACATGTTTCACTGACTGATCTCACAATTAATCGACCCATCTAACTACAAACTTAGTAAGTCGAGGTTAATAAGTCAAATTAGTCAGTTTGCATTATTATTTATCTAGAAATGATCAATAACGTGGTAATGTTAATCTGGTTATTTCAATCTAATTCTATGATTTATCCAAATGCTAACATATCTAAACTATGTCGTTCTAGATTGGACCGACGTTCCATACTTGATTTTACGCTCTAGTTTATTCTAAGTAGATTGAATATATCAAAGTGGTCTATTGAACGTTAGTTGTTATGTGCCTTTTCTAGTTAAGGATGACTTATTCTACGTCGTACCACATATTCTTTAGTTGTTTTATGCCTATTCTAGGATGATAAACCCTTTGTTAGGCCGTATCACCCATTCTTGGTTGGTTTTTGCCTATTCTAGGTTGATCAACCAATTCTTAGGCTATAGTTTTTGCTTATTCTTGGCGTGACCTACTTATTTTAAGTTGTACCACCCATTCTTAGGTTATACAACCGTTTCAGATGTGTTTTTGCCTATTCTACGTGAGACTAACTTATTGTAAGTAGTACCACCCATTTGTAGGTGAATTTATGCCTATTCTATACTAACTAATCCATTATTAGGTTGTACCATTATTTTTAGGCGGGTTCTTATAATTTTAGAAAAATTGACTTATTCTATGTCTTACCACCCATTCTTAGGTGAGTTTGTGCCTATCCTAGGCCAACTAATCCATTCTTAATTTAGTCTTTTTTATATTGAGCAATCGGATCTTGGTGGAACACACATTAATTAAGCCAATGAATTAAAGCTTTTTTGCTAAACTAAAATTTAAAAATATTATCTTATGCTAATGATTAACCTAACCTAAGCTAATTTTCTAATGATAGAATTTCCTCTGGTTCATGGCATTCCATGACCTGGGGATAGGTGTTCCAACTATCTTCTCAAGATGATATGATCCATTTCCTATCGTTGATGCAATTATTGATAATGGGTAAAAATATCTAAAAAGCTCCGATACCAATTTGTAGACGCAAAATAATCCAAGGTGGTAACAAAAAAAATTGCAACACTAATTTTAAACGTGGAAGCCAATTTTAAACATATTCGATCTTTTTTATTCTAAATGAGCATCTATGTGATAAAATAAATAAATCATTCAAGCATTTAATAAAGTCAAGTTTAAGGAAAAATCCCCGAAGGGCAAAACCTTTTTATTCCACTAAAAATTTGCAAATAGCAACCTACAAACTTACAAGCAAAATACAACAATGATTCTCGCAAAAAACACAATGACCGCAGTTGACAAAAATGATTCCCTCAAGAACCACAAATGCCACAGTCTTCCTCCTTTAGCCTTAGCCTTAGTCTTCAACAGTGAATCCTCGTAGGTATCACAAGTCAACCATGAAGATCATCTCCAAAAAGGTGTATGCAATAGATACAAAACTTTCTAGGGTTTAAAAAATTCACAAGAACTATATTTAAGAAATGTTTTATTTGGAATTAGACAGTGTTTTTAAACACAAAACTTAAAGAACTATCGCAAAATTTATGCAGAAATGGAGTTGGAAAAAATCTTAAATGTTCTAAACACGGAACACGTATTTATAAAAAACTTAAGTTAGTAGGTCATTCGAACTACATCTTCAAGTCATTCTAACGAGATTTCATCTCACTTCTAACGATCTCATTAAAAACAAAATAGTAAGCGTTGTTTGATCCATATGAGGAACTGGGATTTAAACGACATATCAAATGACATGTCGAAGTCATTTTAATGACATGGCAAATTCGTTTGAACGACTGTAAGTGAAAATAATTTTTTCTTTTCGAAAATAAAAATCCATGTTCATTTTTGTTAAAAAATCAAACATCCAAAAATATAATTTCGTAAATTAATTCAAACTCTAAATCATTTTATACCTTAACGGGATGTCAGGAAGTCTTCAAACTTAGAGATGCTATAGTTCGGTTCATCTTGACGGTGCATGTCGATTTGTAGCGAGATATGCCAAACTAGCCTAAAACTATGCTATGAGAAATTTTAGAATTTTTTTCTTACAAATCTCCCCCTTTGGCTACTCCGGTACAAAATAAACAAATATGACTGAACACCAAATTAAAATCAAAATCTCATATTCTAAGAATACTAATACCCTTCCCCACCATAGAACGGAATGGCACACGTCTCTTTGTCTTCAAACTTCTTCTTCTTCCCTTTTTTGCTTCTTAAGCCATAACAAAGTTTGGGAAATCTACACACATAAAACAATAAATATATACCCTTGTGACTCATCGAGTTTGAAACAAAGTAAAATTCATAAATCAATTTCTCCCCCATGAATCAAACTCATTAAAACTCAATTTTAATTTGCACTCCCCTTTGTTTTTATCCGAAATAGGCGGAGAAATAGAAACAGAGGCATGAAATTCGAAGCATCACGTGAAAGATAAGATATCATCACAAAAAGATATAAATCTAGCATGTGTAATGATAATATCAAAAGCAAACACAACCAATAATTTTTGAAAATTTTCAACTTTTTCAAAATAAATGTAAAACTTAAGAAAATAACATACAATACGATATATAATATATGAAAAGACATGCCAGGCACCACGCAAAGACATGCCACCTCCACAACGACGGAGGGATGTTGCTGACCCCCGACGTCTACGCTTGAGGAGGCAAGGAAACCCCTGCCTAGAAGACAGATATGATGATCTGGAGGTGGAAGAGGCCCCCATAGAGTGCTGGGAGCCGTATGAGGTCTCGAACAATAATGTGTGACCTATCCAGGAAAGCAGAGGGAAGTGTGGAAGGAAAAATCCCGACGGTCGCTCGAGGGGTTCTGCTTTTGCTCGTCTGAGCAGGGGTCGACCTTTGAGAGGCTGGGCCCAGTAAATGACATGCGGGAAAAATTTTCCAAATCAAGGAGTGTTGCGAGGTCCATAAGGGAGGCATCAGATGGTCGACCCCATGGGGGCCGACCCCACGGACGGGACGATGGTCAGGGAGAAGTGAACAGCCGACACAGACCTGCCGCAGCAGAACCCTCAGTTCACCCCAAAGAGGCGGTAGGGGATAACATCAGCCAAGCTGACCCTACGAGGCCCTGGAATGACTCGATCCAAAGGCAGGAGGATAAAATTGGTGATATCCTAAAAAGATGAGACCCTCTTCGAAGAGGATACTCCATAGGCTCACCCTTTGTGGAGAAGATAGTCAACTTCCCAATGCCATCCAACTTTAAGCCACCTGTGGTCACCCCAAGGTATGACGGGAGTACCAACCCTATCCATCATATTGAGATGTACTAATTAACGGCAGGCATATTCTCCATATTCGATGAGATGAGATGTCATGCCTTCTCCGGCACTCTGACTGGGGCTGCACATGTCTGGTATATGTCTCTTCCAAAGAACTCCATTGAAATCTTTAAGCAGTTAGCAGATCGGTTTGTACATAACTTCTACTTTGGAGTAAGGCCACATAAGAAGACCACACACCTATTCTATGTTAAGTAAGGGAAGAACGAGAGGCTAAGAGACTACATAGCCTAATTTAACAAAGAAAAGTTAGAGGTCGAAGACTTTGAGGAAAGTATAGCCATGACAGCCCTCATTAGGGGACTCCAAAAGGAGAAGTTATTATGGAAGCTTGCCGAAGCCCCCTAAGACGATGGCTGAATTGCTGGCAACAATGGGAAAGGTGATGAACGCCGAAGAGGCGATGGACGTAAAATACAAAGATGAAAAAGAAGTCACTAGTGGGGCTAAGTACCAGAAAAAGAATAAGGAGGGAAAGAAGAGGATATCAGATGAAAAATTTGCCGATTATACCCCTCTGACGGTCATCTGCGAACACATTCTGAATGAGATAAAGAGTGACCGATCCTTAAAGTGGTATGAGAAGTTGAGGGCAACCCCTCACAAGAGGAACAAAAACCTTTGGTGTGAATTTCACCAAGACCATGGCCATATGAATGACAAGTGTTTTGCTCTCAAATATGAAATTGAAAAAATGTTAAAAGAAGGGAAGTTAAGGAAATACGTTGAAAAGAGTGCCTTCAAGAGGGGCCGAGGGGATGACCCCAGGAGGAAGAGAGGTGATACGTGCAGAGAAGACCCTCCAAATAGAAGGGATGACCCTTCGAATGATGAGGACGATCCTGAACTCCCACCAAGAGACGACCACGACCCTGTAAAAAGACTTAATATGATCTCACTCGATATAGGGATGATATCCGGGGGACTAGCGGGAGGAGGATCAGAGGTTGTCGATAGAAAGGCCCACGTAGCTGAAGCCAAGGCAATGACAAATGTTGTACACTCAACCTCTATGGAAGCAAAGTTAGAAAAGAGGAAAAAAGTTGATATGGATACTCTGATAGTGGGATTCTCAAGAATGGACTTCAAAGGCCTCTTAGACCCACATAATGACCCTCTCGTCATCACTACTAGGGTACACAGGTGCAAGGTGCCAAGGATCCTAGTAGATGGGGGTAGTTCTGCAAATGTGATGTTCTGGCCGTGCTTTAAAGCCTTAGGTCTCAGCCGTTCCAGGCTCGTCCCATACCATCACCCCTTGATTGGTTTTAGAGGGGAAAAAGTTCATCCTCTAGGAGTGTATGATGCCGATGTTAAGATGGGGGACGAGTGGCCGAGATGGCTTACCAAGAAGGTAAATTTTTTCGTGATGGATGAACATGTCTTCTCAGACTACAACATTATACTGGGACGAGTGCCCCTCAAGGAATTTGAGGCCGTGTCATCCACGGTTCATCAGATGATAAAATTCTCAACCCCTTATAGGGTAGGGGAAGTTCAGGGAGACCAAATGACGGCACGATAATGTTACTTCAACTCCGTCGAAGAAAGAGAAGTGCACAAGAAGGCAACAACTACTTATAATATTGATACCTTCGACCCCAGGGATGAGAAAAAACTGAAGAAAGGAGAGGCTGCGGAAGAGGTAGAATCCATCATCCTCAGTGAGGATGATCCGAAAAAAACCATACAAATAGGCAAAGCTCTAAAGACAGACATAAAAGAAGACCTCATCAAGGTGCTAAGGAGAAGACATAACGCCTTTGCATGGAGTTATGCAAATATGCCGAGGATCGACCCCAAAATCATAAGCCACAAGCTCAATGTGGTAGAGGGTACAAAGCTGATAAAGTAGAAGAGGAGAATTTATTCTCGAGAAAAATATGAAGTCATAAGGGACGAGGTCAAGAAGCTAGAAGATGCAAAGTTTATCAGGGAGGTCATCTATTTTGAATGGCTGTCCAACGCAGTCATAGTCCCTAAAGCCAACGAGAAATGTAGGATGTGCGTAGACTTCACAAACCTCAACAAACATTATCCCAAAGAAAGTTTCCCTCTCCCTCCCATTGATCAGATGGTAGACGCTACCACAGGCCATGAGCTCATGAGATTCATGGATGCCTATTCAGGGTATAACCAGATTTTCATGAACCCTGAAGACTCATAAAAATGGCTTTTATTATCGACAAGGGGACATATTGTTATAGGGTCATGCTCTTTGGCCTAAAGAATGCGGGGGCAACGTATAAGCGCCTTGTGAATAAAATGTTCGAGGAACAAATTGGGAAGTCTTTGGAAGTTTATGTAGATGACATATTGACTAAGAGTTTGAAGGCCGAGGATCATGTGGCTGACCTCGAAGGACCTTTAACACGATGGATAAGTACTGGATGAAGTTCAACCTAGCTAAATATGTCTTCAGGGTCGAAACAGGGATGTTCTTAGGGTTCATCATCAATCAAAGAGGAATTGAGGCCAATCCTAAGAAGATAAAGTCCCTCATGGAAATGAAGACCCCCAGGACCATTAAAGACGTTCATAGGCTCACAGGGCGAGTGGCTGCTTTGAATAGGTTCATATCCAGAGCAACAGATAAGTGTTTATCGTTCTTTAGCCTTTGAATGGAATGGAGAGTATGACCAGGCATTCAAAGAACTAAAATAGTACTTAGAGTCTCCCTTGCTGTTATCATGACCAGTGCAGGGCGAACGACTACGTGTATACCTAGCGATCTCAGAATCATCATTCAGCGCAACCATTATGAGAGAAGAGGATGGGGTACAGAAGCCTATATATTTCAACAGTAAGGCACTCCAGGGGGCAGAGAAAAGATACCCAAGGATGGAGAAGTTAGCCTATGCCTTGATCCATGTATCAAGAAATATGAAGACGTAATTCCAGTCCCATATAATGGTCATCCTCACTAACTCTCCTTTTAGGAAGGCCTTACACAAGCCAGAAAAATCGGGGAGGCTAATGGCCTGGCTATAGAGCTGGGAGAGTTTGACATTGTATATCAACCTAGGGTGGCCATTAAGGGGTAAACATTAGCAAATTTCATGGCTGAATTTACGTGGGAAGATGATGAGGCTGAAGATGAGAGCCTTGAGAAGATAGATACCCGACAAGGCAGAATTATTGACCCATCCACAGATAAGGTTGAGACAAGCACCGCTAGAGAAAAAGTTACCAAAAACGAAGAGGGGAGATATCTCTTTAGACAGGGATCCCTCACCGAGGTAAATTTCTCAGAGGAACAGACTGTGTGGAACCTCTTCATTGATGGGTCCTCTTGCGAGAGTGGAAGTGGGGCTAGATTAATAGTATCAACACTCGACGGCATATACATTGAGTACGCCCTGAGGTTTAACTTCAAAGCCTCTAAAAATGAGTCTGGATATGGATCCCTAATAGCAGGCCTCTCCTTAGCTAGGTCTCTTAGTATTGGCCAGATCTTAGTCCATAGTGATTCAAGACTTGTGGCGAATCAGATACTAGGAGCATATGAGGCCAAAGAAGAGAGAATGGCCAAATATCTTGAAAGAGTGAAGTCACTATTGAAGAGCTTCAGAGAAGTGAAGTTGAAGAGGATACCTAGGCTTGATAATGGCCAAGCCGATGCGCTTGCTAGGCTAGCCTCAACGACTAGGACAGATATCAGGAGGATAGTCCCAGTGGAAATTTTGCTTCGACCAACGATTGAAGATGCAGATGACTTGGCACTTGCTTAAATATCAGCAGGGAAGATTCGTGGATTAAACCCATAGTCAGATATATTAGAGAGGGGAAGATGCCAGAAGAAAAACAAGAAAGGAAGAAGATGAGATATAGAGCTGCAAAATTCATTGTCATCGGAGACACCTTGTACAAAAAGGGGTTCTTGCTCCCCTTGTTCAGATGTGTGCACCCGTCTGATGTCCCACACATCTTGCAAGATGTGCATGAGGGGTCATATTCAAGCCATATTGGGGGCAAGTCATTAGCAAAGAGGATAGCAACCCAGGGATACTGGTGGCCGACCTTGGGGAAAGATGCCATGACATACATAAAAAAGTGTGATAAATGTCAAAGGTTCGCCACCATGCCTCACCAGTCCCACCAGCCTCTTACCTCCATCACATCCCCGTGGCCATTCACAGTATGGGGAATCGATCTAGTAGGATCCTTGCCTAGGGATATCAATAACTATCGATACTTGATCGTAGCAATTGACTATTTCTCAAAATGGGTGGAGGCGGAGCCGATGGTAACGATCATCGAACAAAATACCTTCCAGTTTATCTGGAAAAACATTATATGCAGATATGGTCTCCCCAACACCCTCATTTTAGATAATGGGACTCAATTCAAGAATGCATCTCTGGAGAAATACTGCGAAAGGGTGGGTGTCAAATAATTCTTCTCAACCCCAGGCCGACCTCGGGCTAATGGGCAAATTGAAGTTACAAATAGAACAATCCTAGAAGGCGTCAAGAAAAAACTCGAGGAGGCAAAAGGAAGATGGGTTGAGGAATTATACGCTGTACTGTGGGCCTACAGGACGACGACCAAGACTCCTACTGGGGAAACCCCGTTCATGCTGGCGTATGGCTTAGAAGTCGTCATCCCCACCGAGATTGGGTTTCCCACTCACAGAGTCCAAATGTATGACTTGACCTAGACTTGATCTAGACTTGACCTAGACTTGATCGAGGAGAGAAGGGAATACGCTAAGATAAGGCAAGCAGTCTATCAGCTGAGGACTGTCAGGTTTTACAACCAGAGGGTAAAGCAAAGGCCAATTGTTGTGGGGGACTTAAACCTCAAGAAGACATGGCAGAAGCCTAACAAGCTCCACCCAAATTGGCATGACCCATATAGGGTCATTGATGAAGTTGCCCGTGGAACCTACAGACTAGAGAACCGTGAAGGGGAACCTTTTTCCAATCCCTAGAATGCAGATCATTTGAAGAAATACTATCAATAATGTTGTAATGTCCTATCAGACCGTAGTTGTAATGAAGGTGTTGCTCCAACAGAACACTTGGAATGTTAATGAGAATGTTATATTAGCCCTTCATCTTATGTTTGTCAATCTAGATGGGGTAATTCTTTCCAAACCACCCTCGGCTATAATGAGGGTGAATGGTAGGGACGACCCTCCATTCACTCCCAAGAAAGATGAGGGGGGACTTGAAATTTAAAAACATCATTAATTTAGTGATCGCTACCCTCGACTATAATGAGGGAGAATGGTAGGAACGACCCTCCATTCACTCTCAACAAAAAGTGAGGGGGGACTTGGATTTTAAAACATCATTAATTTGGTGATAGCCACCCTCGGATATAATGAGGGTGAATGGTAGGGACGACCCTCCATTCACTCTCAAGAAAGACGAGGGGGGACTTGGATTTTAAAAATTCATCAATTTCGTGATAACGATCCTCAGCTAGGATGAGGGTGAATGGTAGGGCCGACCCTCCATTCACTCTCAATAAAGACGAGGGGGACTTGGATTTTAAAACATCATTAATCTGGTGGAGAACCATTCTCGGCTGAGATGAGGGTGAATGGTAGGGCTGACCCTCCATCCACTCTCAAGAAAGATGAGGGGGGACTTGGATTTTAAAACATCGTTAATTTGGTGATAGCCACCATCGGCTAGGATGAGGGTGAATGGTAGGGACGACCCTTCATTCACTCTCAATAAAGACGAAGATAAACCTAAATTCAAAACATCATTAATTTGGTGGAAACCACCCTCGGCTATGATGAAAGTGAATGGTAGGGACGACCCTCCATCCACTCTCAAGAAAGATGAGGGGGGACTTGAATTTAAAACATAATTAATTTGGTGGAAACCACCCTCAACTATGATGAGGGTGAATGGTAGGGACGACCCTCCATTCACTCTCAATAAAGATGAGGAGGGACTTAAATTTAAAACATCATTAGTTTGGTGGAAACCACCCTCGGCTATGATGAGGGTGAATGGTAGGGACGACCCTCCATTCACTCTCAAGAAAGACGAGGGAGGACTTATGTTTTAAAACATCATTAATTTGGTGATAGCCACCCTCGGCTATAATGAGGGTGAATGGTAGGGACGACCCTCCATTCACTCTCAATAAAGACCGGGGGGACTTGGATTTTAAAACATCATTAATTTGGTGATAACCAGCCTTGGCTAGGATGAGGGTGAATGGCAGGGCTGACTCTCCATTCACTCTCAAGAAAGACGAGGGGGGATTTGGATTTTAAAACATCATTAATTTGGTGGATAACCACCATCGGCTGAGATGAGGGTGAATGGTAGGACCGACCCTCCATTCACTCTTAAGAGAGACGAGGGGGGACTTGGATTTTAAAACATCATTAATTTGGTGATAGACACCCTCGGCTAGGATGAGGGTGAATGGTAGGGACGACCCTCCATTCACTCTCAATAAAGACGAGGGGGACTTAAATTCAAAACATCATTAATTTGGTGATAACCACCCTTGGCTAGGATGAGGGTGAATGGTAGGGCCGACCCTCCATTCACTCTCAAGAAAGACGAGGGGGGACTTGGATTTTAAAACATCATTAATTTGGTGGATAACCACCCTTGGATGAGATGAGGGTGAATGGTAGGGCTGACCCTCCATTCACTCTCAAGAAAGACGAGGGGGGACTTGGATTTCAAAACATTATTAATTTGGTGGAAACCACCCTCGGCTATGATGAGAGTGAATGGTTGGTATGACCCTCCATCCACTATCAAGTAAGACGAGGGGGGACTTGAATTTAAAACATCATTAATTTGGTGGAAACCACCCTCGGCTATGATGAGGGTGAATGGTAGGGATGACCCTCCATTCACTCTCAATAAAGACGAGGGGTGACTTAAATTGAAAACATCATTAATTTGGTGGAAACCGCCCTCGGCTATGATGAGGGTGAATGGTAGGGACGACCCTCCATTCACTCTCAAGAAAGATGAGGGAGGAATTGTGTTTTAAAACATCAATCTGGTGAAACCGCCCTCGGCTATGATGAGGGTGAATGGTAGGGACGACCCTCCATTCACTCTCAAGAAAGATGAGGGAGGAATTGTGTTTTAAAACATCAATCTCGTGAAATCACCCTCGGATATGATGAGGGTGAATGGTAGGGACGATCCTCCATTCACTCTCAAGAAAGAGAGGGGGGGCATATAAGATGTACAACACAAATATAATAGCCAAGACAAATCATACAAGAGGCAAGCATAGAAGACAGGAAAAAGAGATTCTATTATAAATTGTCACAAATGTTTGTCCAAGGAAGTAAAGTACAAAAATACTTTATTACAAACAGAGGGTATGGGCTACAAGCAGCCACCCTATTTAGCAACATCAGAGGGCAGTGCTTCAATATCAATAGGAGTCTCTTCGACGACCAAAACAGGTCGATCCTCAGATGTGCCGGTACCTTCGACCTGCACTTGCTCCACATGGGCTAAAGCCTCAGTAATAAGGGGGTCATCCAACGCAACTGCCTCAAGAGAGGGGCAAACAAAAGACACGACATCAATAAATTTCAAGACGACCCACCGACAGGCCGTAATGATCCCCCTCTCCAAATACTTAAAGCCGAAGCCCTATAACTCGTCGGAGATTTTATAAGCTTCCACAACATCGACCTCGGCCTTTCTCATTGCCTCAGCAAGTTCATCATTGAATTGGACCCCATGATTGGACAAAGCCTCTTCCTTCTCCTTAATGAGGCTGTCCTTCACCCTCAGGTTGACCTCATGCTCCTTCACCAGCTCATCCAGGACCCTTGCATGCTCAGCCATTTCACTCTCCAGCTCAGCCCTGGCAGGCACCAGCCCAGTCTTCAAGTCGACCTCATGCTGAATAGCTCTCTCGGCCTCATGGAACTTCTGCTGGTTTGCAGCCATCCACTTGGTGGAAGATGTGAAGGCATAGACAGACTGCACAAAGGCGCAGATAGTAAGGGGTCGAGGGAACAATTGATTAAATGTTGGTGAATCAAAAAATGAAGTTAAAAGAAATACCTAAGCCAGAGTATGGAGATCGTAGTCATAAACCTTGTCCAGAGGCATCTTTGATAAGAATTCATAATCTGCGGCCGAGGGTACAGAAAACATTAAGGCTTTGGCCGCCCTCAGGTTGGCTATGAGGGAGGAGGGTTCAGCCTAGAGGAAAGTGAGATTCTTAGACCAATAGGCACCCATGCTGGAAGAGGAGCTGGTCCCCTCAGTGTGTGCCTGAGACACCTCTACCCTTGCCCTCGTCCGTGAGTCAGGCCGAGAGCCCCCAGGAACTTCAGGCTCATTCCTTTTGCGATTGTCGGCGATCGGCTCCACTTCTGCTGGCCCCACGGCCTTTGTCTTTCTCGAAGGCTGCTGAGGCTCTTTGCCTTTCTTCTTTCCCAGGCCAGACATCAAGCTGGGGGCAGTCATTTCTCAAAGTTGATCAGAAACGTTTATAGGCCGACCTGAAAAAGAGATGATACATCATATATAAGCAACAATAATGAGGAAACACTTGGAAATATGAAACAAAAAATAACTCACATAATTTTATCAGGGGGCCGACCCTCAAACCACCTTCTTTGAGGAAACGAGGGGTCATCAAGTCTTCAAATTTGGCGAGTCCACCCTCGTTCACTTGTTCCCTCAGATAGTCAACAACATCCCTCTCATACAAACTAAGTCCAGGGTCTGACCATGCTTTCATTGAGGGGTCTGACCATGCTTTCATTGAGGGGTTTGACCATGCCCTTGGGACCCTCAGACTGTCTTCTACAAGCTCGTCCCCGACAGGGAATTCTGAATCCTCAGAGATGAAGAAAAACCTCTTCTTCCAATTATAGTTGGAAATTTGTGCCACATGAAGAAGTTTTTTATCAGACTTCCTCGCCCCCAGATGAAAATACCCAGGCTGCTTGGATAATGAAGTGATATTATAACAGGCTATGATCGAATCGGCAGAGGGATCATCGATGAAAGTATTCTTCCAAAGGGAGACATAGCCGAGGATAGTCCTCCATGAGTTGGGAGGAAGTTGAGAAGGAGCAACCCCAAGGGCAGACAATATGTCGACTATAGGAGGGTGCAAAGGGAACCTAACACCTACCCTTAACATTTGCTCATAAACAATAATATCTCGTTCGTCCCTCTGAAAGACCCTCTCATCTTCAGTTGGGACCCTCATACTTACATTGGACTTTATATAAAAGAGATGCTTCCATAATAAGAGGTCACGATCCTTAACTGACGATACATAAGTCGAGGCACTAGAATATCAACTCGACCATCATCATCAGAACTCTCGTTATCGTCCTCATCCCTCTCGCCCCCAGATCCCTCAGCCTTGTGGCGTGTCGGAGGTCCATCTAGAAAGGCTACTTTAAAAGCAAGAGGGGACAGGGCTATCATGGGGATAGCCTCTGCATGATCTGTCCCCTCGGCCTGTCGACTTGGGCTAAGAGTTGATGTCTCTCTCCTCCCAAAAGGACAAGCACCCGTTGGTGATGATGCTCTCTCATTCATCTCTCCCTTATTCGTTTGACTCTCGGCCAGAAGATAGGAAGACCCAAAGGGCTCAGATGGTAAAATTATGGCTAAAGGAATGGGGAAGATGGGTCGTACCGAGTTAGGGTCGGCACTTCTTCTTCACTCGTCCTCCTGCTCTATTCATCTAATCTCAGCAAATAATTTCTCCCTCAAGGTTGGGAACTCCTCGGCTAAACCATAAAATCTCTTGATCATTAAGGGAAAGACCCTACACTTAAGTAATTTGATCAAACTAACTACAAACAGGTTTATAGTTTGACCAAATTGACTCTTGAACCAAGCTTTAGAAAATAAAGGGTTTTTATGGATGAACATTCAAGAACGAAAGGAGCACAGTTCACTGAAGAAAAACGTCGGAGGATACAAGAAAACCCTAGAAGTGCCACAAAGAGGCACTAAACCACCACTGAATGGTGGGGGAAGAACCCTAAGTAACCTAAAATCTAATGTACATCCTTATAACCACCATAACAAGGCGGGTCAACACGCCGAAAAAGTAAAGTAACAGAGGAAAAATGGAAAGAAACCTAAGTGAAAGAAATAAACAGAAATTGGAGGCTAATGGAGGAGTCTAAGGCAGAGGAATTACCTGAGATGAAGACGAAGAGTGAGCAAAGCTTGAGACACAAAAGATGTCGCTTAAATGGCGATTTGAACTGGTAGGGTGCTAGAGAGAGAAAGCTTGGGCGCGCAGAAAATGGAGAAGAAGAAACGATTGTTTGAAAAATCATTTAAATGTCTTGCTCATAAGTGGGACCATTAACCAAGGCTACGCACAACACACAAGGAGAGGCATCATTAGGTCACAAAGTCCCAAGTTGAGTGTGCAGTCGCCACATCTGGGAAATAGAAACGATGATGGACACCTAAAAATATGCAACTTGACAGATGTCACTTATCCATCTGATCACCCACTTAAGAATTCCAAGGCAACATTTCCCCTCAGCCATCTCAATAAACATCGATGGCTAAGGGCTGAGGGGTGATTGATATACCAATATACACCCTCGGCCAGGCCGAGGGTGTCCTCACCTCAGAAGAGGGCACAAGTCCAGGACGAGGAGTCAACAACTACTGCACAAGGGTCTTATTAGGCCCAGACGACCCTACAAGGGGCCGATCCCTCATCACGGACCAGACGACCCTATAAGGGGTCGACCCCTCATCATGGACCAGACGACCCTACAAGGGGCCGACCCCTCATCATGGACCAGACGACCCTATGAGGGGACGACAGTATGAGGCCCACATCCAGTCGGATGTGGGGCTAGCATCAAATTTAGCCTCGTCTTGGCATCCTAAGCTGAGGGTGACATCATCAAGGCGCATGATTTGGGAGACGCGTGGGACTCATATAACACGTGGACTAGACCATTATAACAATATCATCCCCTCACGTGAGGGAATATTATGTCATCATTAATCACAAGTGGCACATCCAGGTGTTAGTAGGGGATTGACTAGATCATCCTTCACATGCACCATGCATGCGTGGGTGGCACACTACTCCCCCCAAGCCCTATATATACTTGTGACCTTCAACCTTGTAAAGGGATAGATTATTGTAACCCTAGCTAAAACTCTGCTTGTACACACAGTAGAGAGAGAGTGAGCTTATGTGCATTGTATCCAAGGCCATTAGTGCCCATATTTATTGGATCACACACTCACAGTGGATGTAGGCCTAATTGGCTGAACCACTATACATCATTGTCTTATTACTCTTATACTCATCCCCTTCTATACACTTATACACATATATAACTCTGTTGCTGCCATTGTTATCACTATTTGAGCTCATTATCTCTTATCTGGTGGAGCTAAATCTTAGCATCATCACTGAGGTCAGTGTGAAAGACGAGATGGGGATGCATGACAAAGAGGGTCTACTTTTGATCGCTTAAGTACAAGGTCAGTCTTTGAAAGGCTTGGCCCAGTTAATGATCTGAGGTAGAGGTTATCCAGGTCAAGAAGTGTAGCTGGATCACAAAAAGAAGGTGGTGAACATCGGCCTCATCATGACCGACCCCAACATGGCCGAGACTGTGGCCAGGAGGTCAACAACCGATGTTGTGCACCAGTTGGGGAACCCTTGGTCCACCCCTTGGAGGTGGCTGAGGACAACCTCATCTCGACCAACGTTGCTAAACCATGGAATGAATCCATTCAACAACTTGAAGAGAAGATATGGAACATCATATAAAGGCGAGAGCCACTACAAAGGGGATTCTCAGAGGGTTCCCCATTTGTGGTAAGGATTGTTAACTTTCCAGCCCCTGTCAAATATAAACCATCGATGGTGTCTCCCAAGTACGATGGTAGTACCAACCATGTACATCATATTGAGATGTATCAGTCTGCAGTGGACATTTATTCAATCCCGAATGAGATGAGGTGTCGAGCTTTTTCAAGCACCTTGATGTGAGTTGCGCACATTTGGTTCACTTCTCTTCCTAAAAATTCTGTTGAGAACTTTAAGGGTTTGGCTGAGCATTTTAAACAAAACTTCTATTTTGGGGTAAGAAATCAGAAGAAGACAACCCATTTACTCTATGTAAAGCAAGGCAAGAATGAGAGTTTCAGAGACTACATTGCAAGATTCATCAAGGAAAAAATGGAGGTTGAAGATTACAAAGAGAGCATAGCCATGACAACCCTTTAGGAGGACTTAAGAAGGTAAAGCTACTCTAGAAGCTTACTGAAGACCCTCCTAAGTCTATGGTTGAGATGTTAGAAACAACTGAAAAGGTCATGAACGCAGAAGATGCAATGGCTGCAAAGCATGAGGATGAAAATGGAAGTAGCAGTGGGAAATTTCAAAGGAAGAAGGATGAAAAGAAGAGGGATGCAGACGACAAGTTTGCACACTATACTCCTCTAACTGTGAGTTGCGAACACATCCTCAATGAAATAAATAATGATAGGTCCCTGAGATGGCCAGAGAAGGTGAAGGCTCCTCCACATAAGAGGAACAAGAACCTATGTTGTGAGTTCCACTAAGATCACGACCATCTAACTGACAAGTGTTTCGCCCTGAAGGATGAGATTGAGGAGATGTTAAAGTCTGGAAAGCTTAGAAAGTACATGGATGGCAGAGCTTCTAAGGGGGGAGGCGACGACCCCAAAAAGAAAAGAAATGATAGGTACCGGGAAGATGCCCCTACTGGAAGAGTTGAGGAATCAAATGATGATGCCGATGACCCTGACCTCCCACCAAAAGATGACCATGTCCAAGTGAAGAGGGTCGGTATGATCTCATTCAGTGTCTATAGAGGACTGGTAGGAGGTGGCTCAGAGGTAGTAGATCGCAAGGGTCATGTGATAGAGGCTAAGGCAGTGACTAAAGCCGAGGTTGTAAACTTGGCATCTACGGAGGTTAAGGGCGAGAAGAGAAAGAAGATAGATATGGAAACCCTCATAGTTGGATTCTCACGACTTGATTTCAAAGGTATCTTAGCTCCTCATGATGACCCTCTAGTAATCACCACAAGAGTTCTTGGGTGTGAAGTTCAGAGAATCCTCGTTGATGCTGATAGCTCTGTAGACGTTATGTTCTAGCCCTGCTTTAAGAGCCCAGACCTCAACAGAGCTAGGCTTGTCACTTATCATCATCCCTTGATCGTCTTCAGCGGTGAAAAGGTTCATCCATTGGGTATGTATGAGATGGATTTGATAATGGGATATGAATGGCCTAAGAGGTTGACCAGGAAAATTAATTTTTTTGTGATGAAAACATCTTCTCAGCTTACAACCTCATCATAGGACGAGTATCCCTCAAGGAATTTGAGGTCGTGCCTTCAATGGTCCACCAAATGCTAAAATTTTCGACTCCGTATGGGGTAGAGGAAGTGTAAGGTGACCAAACATCGGCACGAGAATGCTACGTCAACTCTGCGGAAGAGATAGAGGCTCATAAGAGGGCAATAATCACATACAACATCGATACACTTGATCCTAGAGATGAAATAAATCTCAAGAAGGGAGAGGCCGTGTAAGAGGTAGAATCCATCGTCCTCAATGAGGACAAACTAAAAAAAATCATCCAAGTCGACAAAGCCCTAAGACCTGAGATCAAGGAGGAGCTGGTGAAACTCTTAAGGAAGAGATAGAGTGTCTTTGCCTAGAGCCATGTAGACATGCCAGGAATTTACCCTGAGATTATGTGCCACAAACTCAATGTCACAGAAGATGCTAAGGCCATCAAGAAGAGAAGAAGAGTATACTTAAGAGAAAAGTATGATGTCATCAAAGAAGAGGTTAGAAAACTTGAAGAGGCTAAGTTCATAAGAGAGATCATATACCCCGAGTGGTTATCCAACGCTGTTATAGTGCCAAAAGCAAATAGGAAATAGAGGACGTGCGTAGACTTCACTGATTTGAACAAGTCTTGTCCAAAAGACAGTTTCCCCCTGCCTCGTATAGATCAGATGGTGGATTCCACAGCAGGACATGATCTCATGAGCTTCGTATATTGACATTCAGGGTATAACCAGATCTTCATAAATGCGTAAGACTCAGAGAATACATCATTCATCACAGACAAGGGGACCTATTGCTACAAGGTCATGCCCTTTAGGCTGAAGAATGCAGGAGCTACTTACCAACGTCTTATAAATAAGATGTTCGAGGATCAGATAGGCAAGCCTATGGAAGTATATGTGGATGACATGCTGACGAAGAGTCTGAAGGCCGATATTCATGTGGCCGACCTTGAAAGAACTTTTGATACCATGGATAGACACATGATGAAGCTCAACCCAGCCAAGTGTGTCTTCAAGGTGGGAGAAGGAAAATTTTTAGGATTCATCGTCAACTAAAGGGGAATAGAGGCTAACCGTGAGAAGATCAAGGCCTTGCTAGAAATGAAGACACCCAAATATATCAAAGACGTTCAGATAAGTGTCTCGAGAGCTACAGATAAGTGTCTTACTTTTTTCATTATGCTTAGAAAGGCCTTAAAATAGGATGAGGAATGCGATAAAGATTTTAAGGAGCTAAAGTCCTACCTCAGGTCTCCCCTACTCCTATCTCGGCCCATCCCGGGGGAGAAGTTATATGTATATCTACCTGTTTCAGAATCAGCCATTAGTGCAGCCATAGTAAGAAAATATAATGGAGTACACAGGACGGTATACTTAAATAGTAAGGCTCTTGAAGGTTCTGAACAAAAGTACCCTCGGATTGAAAAATTAGCCTATGCTCTGATACATGCTTCTAGGAAGATGAAGATATACTTCCAAGCCCATTCTATGGTCGTCCTCACTGATTCCCCACTCAGACAAGTCCTCCATAAGTTTGAGAAGTCAGGAAGGCTGATGACTTAGGCCATAGATTTGGGGGAATATGACATTGTTTATCAACCTAGGGTTGCCATCAAGAGGCAGGCACTCACAGATTTCGTAGCAGAGTTTACCTGGGAAGAGGTTGAGATTGAAGATAGTCAAAAGGTTACAGATAAACCAGATAGAAACATCTTCTAAGACCCGGACGAGGTTAAGTCAAGCAAAGTCAGAAAAATAATGGTTGAGAATGAGGAAGATAAGTACCTCTTCTGGCAAGGGACCCTATCAAAGGTAAACTTCTCTTCAGATGAAGCTGTTTGGAACCTCTTCGTTGATGGGTCGTCCTGCGAAAACGGAAGTGGAGTGGGCCTGATAGTGTCAGCACCAGATGGTACCGATATTGAATATGCACTGAGGTTCAACTTCAAAGCTTTGAACAACGAGTCAGAGTATGAGGAATTAATAGCAGGACTCTCCTTGGCAAAAGCCCTTAGTGTTGGCCAACTCCTATTCCACAGTGACTCAAGGTTGGTCGTCAACCAAGTACTGGGAGTGTATGAGGCCAAAGATAAAAGCATGGACAAGTACTTGAATAGGGTGAGAATGATGCTATAAAGCTTCAAGGAAGTAAAGATGAAGAGGATACCTCGGTAAGACAACCGTCGATCCAATGCACTAGCAAGGTTGGCCTCAGCAATAAGGATAAACATAAGAAGAACAGTACCCATTGAGATTCAGCTCAAACCGACCATTGAAGAAGAAGAGGTTACCAGACATTGCCTCAATTTGAATATGGGAGCCTCATGGATGGGCCCTCTTATCAGATACATCAGACAGGGAGATCTTCCAGAATCAAAGTTAGAAAGGATAAAGCTGAGGTTCGGTGCTGCCAAGTTCTCAATTGTAGGAGATGTTTTGTATAAGAAGGGGTTCCTACTCCTTCTCCTCAGATGTGTCCACCCTTCATAGGTTCCACACATCTTGCAAGATGTGCATGAAGGATCTTGTTCAAGTCACATAGGAGGGAGGCGACTAGCTAAGAGGATAATTACTCAGGGATACTGGTGGCCGACCTTGGCCAAAGATGCAGCTACTTATGTGAAAAAATGTAATAAGTGCTAAAGATTCTCCATCATCCCTCATCAACCTCATCACCCTATGATGTTAATCAGTTCACCTTAGACATTTGTAGTATAGGGTATTGACTTTGTAGGACCCTTGCCAAGAGCTGCGAACAACTATCGATTCTTAGTAGTGGCAATTGATTACTTCTCCAAATGGGTAGAAGCTGAGCCAATGATTATAATTACATAACAGAAGACCTTCCAGTTCATATGAAAGAACATCATATGCAGGTATGGTCTTCCAAACACCCTCATCTCAGAAATGGAACCCAGTTCAAGAATGCTTCCTTAGAAAAATACTGTGAAAGAGTGGGGATCAAGAAGTTCTTGTCTTCTCCTGGCCGACCCCAAGAAAGTGGTCAGACCGAGGTCACGATCTGAATAATCCTTGATGGGATAAAGAAGAGGTTGTAAGAGGCCAAAGGGAGATGTACATAGGAGGTATATGCCGTATTATGGGCCTACATGACGATAATAAGGACACCAATGGGAGAGACCCCATTTATATTAGCCCATGGCTCAGAAGCTGTCATCCCTACAGAGGTAGGACTTCCCACCCATAGAGTTCAGACCTATGACCCTCAGAGGAATAGAGAAGAGATAAGACTTGATCTGGATTTGATTGAAGAAAGAAGAGAAGATGCGAAGATTAGACAGGCAGCCTACCAATAGAGAACTGCGAGGTTTTACAAGCCTATAGTTGTGGGAGACCTAGTCCTAAAGAAGATGTTGCAGAAGGCAAATAAGCTCCACCCAAACTGGCATGGTCTTTAGAGAGTAGTTGATAAGGTTGTGACCGGTACCTACCGACTAGAAAATCTCGAAGGGGAACCTTTCTCCAATCTTTGAAATGTGGACCACTTGAAGAAATATTACATATGATGTTACAATTGTTTCTTTGTAATACACGTATCATTTTATGAAGAGGATGTTAATGAAAAGAGCAGTGTTGTGCTGATACTTTTGTTATATGCTTAAACATCATTAGTTTGGTGAAAATTATGAGGGTAAACATCATAATTTGGTGACCTCAGACCTTAAACATCATTAGTTTGGTGAAAATTATGAGGGTAAATATCATAGTTTGTTGACCTCTCAGACCTTAAACATCATTAGTTTGGTGAAAATTATGAGGGTAAACGTCATATTATGGTGACCTCAGACCTTAAACATCATTAGTTTGGTGAACATTATGAGGGTAAACATCATATTATGGTGACCTCAGACCTTAAACATCATTAGTTTAGTGAAAATATAAGGTGAAACATCATTATATGGTGACCTCAGACCTTAAACATCATTAGTTTGGTGAAAATTATGAGGGTAAACATCATTATATGGTTACCTCAGACCTTAAATATCATTAGTTTGGTGAAAATTATGAGGGTAAACATCGTAATTTGGTGACCTCTCAGACCTTAAACATCATTAGTTTGGTGAAAATTATGAGGGTAAACATCATTATATGGTGACCTCAGACCTTAAACATCATTAATTTCGTGAAAATTATGAGGGTAAACATCATAATTTGGTGACCTCTCAGACCTTAAACATCATTAATTTGGTGAAAATTATGAGGGTAAACATCATATTATGGTGACCTTTTGGACCTTAAACATCATTAATTTGGTGAAAATTATGAGGGTAAACATCATTACATGGTTACCTCAGACCTTAAACATCATTAGTTTGCTGAAAATTATGAGGGTAAACATCATAATTTGGTGACCTCTCAGACCTTAAACATCATTAGTTTGGTGAAAATTATGAGGGTAAACATCATATTATGGTGACCTAAGACCTTAAACCTCATAAGTTTGGTGACAATACGAGGTGAAACATCATTATATGGTGACCTCAGACCTTAAACCAATTAGTTTTGTGAAAACTATGAGGTAAACATCATAAGAGGGTAATCTCAGACCTTAAACAACATTTAAGAGGCAATACATTCAAGCATAACATCGAAAGAAGCAATAGAATCTGAAGAAGATGGGATTAATTATTATCATTAAAATAACATTCAATAGTTACAAATCAAATATACCAAGATGCCATCAAAGTTCACAAAAGCTAAGAGGTACAGATAAGAAAGGAATCAAAATTATAACTTTAAAGCTTTACAAGAAAAAGGCCTAAGTCTCTGCAGCTGCAGTCGTATAGTCATGGCTAACGTTTGTCACCTCGTCCCCATCATCCTGAGGATTAATATCTTCAGTCTCAGTGGCCTCTAGCGGAGCAGTCTCAGTGGGAGCAACATCGGCTTCCTCAACCTCTTGCAAGGCCTGAGCAAACCAGGGGTCACCAAAGCCTAGACCCTCAAAGTCTGAGGCAGTCAGACTGCCTGACTCTTTCTCCTTAGAGGCTACCTATTTGCTATTTGATTTGATACCTCTTTCAAGGTATTTAAAGCCAAAACTGACGAATTCATCAGAGACCTTATAGTCTTCAAGGATCTTCTCTGCAGCATCCTCTAAAGCAGCCTTGACTGCAACATCCACCTTAGTCTAAAGGGCATCATCTTTAGCCTTTAGAGCTATATTGTGGTCCTTATTGATCTTGGCCATGTCCTCGTCCCTTTGTTGGATAACCCCCTTCAGCTTGTGAACCACCTTCAGCTCTTCCTTCAGCCTTTCAACCTCTGTATTTACAGAGGCTTGTACCTTTTCAACTTCTTGACCCTTCTCTATGAGGGGAATCTTCTTCAGGGTCCAATCAACAAAATGGTGCATGGACCAGATACCATGCAGTAGAAGGTCAGATGTATAAGCACATGAGATATAATTTGTAAAATAGCCGAGGTTACACTTGAGGAGAGAAAATGAACAAAAACTAATACTTGAAATGATCTGTGGAGAGTAAACTCGACCAACAATGGGACATCCAAGGAGTGTAAGAAACGCTTATCCTCTTCAATCATTACTGCACCGATAGGGTCGACAACTTTCAGACTGTGTCCAATAAGGCTATCACTGATCTTTAACTGAGCAAGACGAGCAGCCAGGGCATCGTCTCTAGAGATGGGAATGGCATGATCCCTTTCTGAGTCTTTCTCGACCTCGGATGTGTCGGGTCATCTAAAGTCTTACTCTTTTTGGTAATATTAGCCTGGGATGTGTCGATGTTCTTATGGGTGGTAGCAGGGGGTAGATTTTTGCCACTCCTTTTTTGCATCAGCTTCACAAGGCCTGTAGCAGACATTTTCCAAAAGTCATCTGAAATGCCTTCAGGTCGCTCTGCAAAAAATAAGTATCTGAGTTAGTAAGTTAGAAATATAAAAAGTAAGAGATATAACTTGTGAAAAATTAAGACATACGAAGCTCTTCCAAGGGACTACCCCCTAAACCTGTCTGAGAGAGGTAATAGGGGGTCATCAGGTGTTCATATTTTACAAAACGAACCTGCTCTCCCTGATATCGAAGATCCTTAACTTTTTGGTAGTTGTCCTGAATAAGTCCAGGGTCGGCTTTGGCATTAAGGGAGACCTTCACCCATCTCAGAGGGGTCCTTAGAATCGACATTCCAGAGGCCTCGTTTGGACCAAATTTCCATGCCCCAGAAGCAAAGAAATATCGAGGTGTCCAGTTATGGTTTGAAGTTTAGGTAACCAACAACATTTTCTTCTATGATTTCCTAGCTAAGAAGTGGTAATATCTAGGGTGGTTTTTGGAAGAGGGGGGAAAATAGAAACCAGTGAAAACCCTTACTGGAAGGTCTGAGTGGTGGACAACCTTCCAAAGGACGATGGCCCCAATCATGACCCTCCAAGCATTATGGGATAATTGGGAAGGGGCTAGATTAATATGGGAAAGTATAACTCTAATGAAAGGATGGATAGGAAGGTGAAAGCTTATTTTAAACATCTTCTCATATACGTAGATCTCTCTGTCTCAACCATTAAAGGCCTTCTCGTCCCTCATAGGTTTCCTAAGGATGATGGAAGAGTTTATGGAGTAGAGGTGCCTAAAATAAAGAAGGTCATACTCGATGACGGAGCTCTCAGTCTCGGTCGCCTCAGATGTGTCAACATCACTCTCCTCGCCATCATCACCATCCCCAATAACGTCGGCATGGGCAGGAGCAGGGGTACCACCAGGAAGCCTCCGAGCAATTTTAGCCCCGATGGCAGCTGGCAGAGGAATGGCATCAATGATGGGGGGAATATCCACACTTGGCCCTATGATTTCAACATCAGAAGACCTATGTGAGGTGCTAGAACCTTGGTGAGATGAGGCACAACTCGAAACCTCAGCTTCCTCAGGGACCTCACCCTGCCTAGGAGAGTAATCCATAGCCTCTTGAAAAGAGTCTACAGACATAAGGTGTGAGAAGGACGAAGCATAGTCAGACATTGGTGTTGGGTCCACAGGAACCTCTGTAGGATCAGCAGGCTCGGCTGGCTCATGGTAGATAACCTTCAGAGGTGGAGGAAAGATGGGTCTGAGATGAAAAGCCTCAACCCTACGAGCTTCCTCTTGGGCTAGCTCTATTTGCCTAATTTTCTCAAAGGTCTTCTCACGAAGAGACGAGAACTCTTCTATGAGTTGGTACAAAGGTCTGAGCATAAGTGAGACGACACTACACTTGGACCCAAAACCACAAACAGGCCAACAACTTTTTTAATCTAAACTAAGGATCAAAAAGGGAAGTTAGAAAGTTTCTAATGAAGAACACTAAGAACATTCAAGAATAAGGATGCCGGAGAAGGTGATCAGAGATTGACCAAAAACCTGAAAGAGGGTTATTTCTGGATGAAACAACCTCGGAGATACCTACGACTTCCCTTGATACACTCAACCACTACTATCCTAGCCTTACAACCACCAACTCTGGTAGAAACCACTCGCCGAAAAATACAAAAAACCACCAAAAATTGAGAAATGAAAAACAAGGGCTAAAAATGGTAAAGAAGGATGAAGATGGTACCTAACTAATCGCGAGTAAAGGAAGAGGATATTAGAAAGCAGAGGAAAGCTTCAGTGGCAGCCAACAATGGAGGATCGAAGAGAAAGGGCAGTTGTAGAGAAAGCAAAGGTGGGAAGAAATGAAGAAAGAGAAGAAGGAAAGATAAAAATGGTTTCTAAACCTATGCAATGATGGGGCGCGAGTCCCAATGCCCCATCATTTCCCTAGGAAACCCAAAGGGAAAATCAAAATCATCATGCCTTGATAAGCACGTTCCTCACTTCAACAAGTGACATGTGACAAGGAAATATTGGCACTTAGAGAAATCCAACCTCGACCTTAATTACATACCCCTCAGTCATCTAATTATATAGAAGACTAAGGGATAGGGGGTGAGTGATATCCCCAAAGTGCACCCTCTTTCTCAGAGTAACTAACCTCGGCTAGTCTCACAACCGGGGTCACAAGAAGTCTATGACAACCATCAGCAAGGTCGTCTCTCATTAGGTCGGCCCCTCATACATCAACCTCGGTTGGCCATCAGCCGAGGTTAATAGAGTCTCATGGCTTTAATCGTCTGCCAACATCATTATTGGCCACAGTCGATGTTTCATTCATCAGCCGAAGTCACCAATGGCTCGCAGGCTCAATCATCTGCCAACATCATCATCAGCCCCAACCGACATTGAAGTCACCTCATACCTAACCTTGGCCTCCTTTCGTAGACAAGATCATCATTGATATTGACAAAACAACTGCATCTTACTCTACTAACCTCGTACTCATCCATGCCAAGGTTGCATCTGTCAAGGACACAAGGCCGAGCATTTACAAGCATGCGCAAGGTTGGGAACACGTGGATAAATGTGTTATAATTGAATCATTCCCTCTACATGAGGAAATATTGAGGTCATCATTATTTACTTAAGATCATCCAGGTGTCATTCTTATACTGGTTCGATCTTCATGTACATGCACATTGCATGCTTGGGGGTACATTACACCCCCTAAGCACTATATATAGAGGTCATCCTCTACCTTGTAAAGGGATCCATAATTGCAACCCTAGCTGAAACTCTATCATTTGACACAATAGAGAGAGAAAGCTTGAGAGAGTGTATCTATACCCATTCGTGCCTTCATCTAGTGATATTACTCACACTCATAGTGGACGTAGGCCAGGTTGGCTGAACCACTTATATACAAGTGTTCATCCTCTTCTCCTCATCTCAATCTATTATATACATTATACTCTTGTGCTTCCATTGTTATCACTTTCTTGCGCATGTCAACACCTTACCTGATGGTGCTATTTACAGCATCATCAGGTGCATACGTATATGTGTGACCCATTACACCGTGGTCCATGTTCGTCTCCAGTTTGTGTGTGATTTGTTTTATTACGATTCCTGAGAGATTTGGAATCGATAGTCGTTATTATGTATGTGAGGTACTGAGACTTGATAGTAAAGTATGCACACACCATTATTCTTTCCTTTGTGCGGTGAGGTATTTGTGTGTGTCTGTGTGTGTGTATATATATATATATATATATATATATATATATATATATATATGCTTGTGTTTATTCTATTGTGTTGATTAGTAGAACATGATGATAATAAGGTCAAAGATATATTAAGTGCATGAAAGGTCAAGGGATTAATGAGATACTTGAATTCTATTAATTAATATTGGAAATGTAAGAATGTATTATTCGGGTGATAGGGGTGGGCACAATGTCTTAGGCATCATAGTAAGAGACTTGATTCAAACTAGTTAAGTGGGATAGATCTTCTAGGATGGATCAGGAGAATGCGTTAGGCGTGAAAAATAGTTGAGAAGTGAGAATATCAAGTGAGAGCACGTGACTAACATGCATGTAATAGTCATTGTTTAATGCAATTTAAACACTTGCTGTTTTAAAACTATTTTCAACTCGGGCTCTGACCCGTTTCTTGCAAATCTCTTCCTGTTGTCTATATATATATATATTACATCAGGTGCCAGCCACAGGGACACCAAGCTTAGAGTTCCCATCACTTGACGTGTTTTAGTTGCTGTGAAAGATATAGGACCTTAGTATTAGATGCCTCCACTTATGCTTGACTCATTCGGAGCACTTTACATCAGTCAAGGCATGTTGCCCGTCCTTGTTAAAGATTGTACTTCAGACTTTTGTTTTTATTTCAGTAATTAATATTTATTTTATATCAGACTATTATAGTGGGATTTTATTCTGGAAGTGTTTTCTCCAGACTCAGTTAATTCATTTTTTCAATTCATTTCCTATGAGATTGTATTGGATATGAATGTGTATTTATCCATTTATTTGGTTGTTTATTAATTCAAGATAAAATTTGACATCAGGCTTTTTAAACATTAGGTGGTTAATATTTAATAAAATATTTTTCGACAGTAATGCAAATGTTGATACAATTGGATATTATGTTTTAAATTGAATAAAGGACTGATCACCCGGTATTTTATTAGGCGGGGTGTCATAGGTGGTATCAGAGCATCAAGTTCTATAGTCTTTAGGATCTGTGCGACTGTTCATGATTTAGCGTAGCGTTCTTTGACATAGAGCCTTATTATATGATTGTTGTATTTGTAAGAAGGTAGTTTAGATAAGATGGAGGCGTAACCCCTTTTGAGTATAGTAACGACGAGTTAAATAGCAACACTATTGATTAACCATAGGACATGCAAGCACTTCTTAATGAAGATGAACTCAGTTTGATCTCACAAATCTCTCGTGTATAACTCAGAAGATGGTGATGAACTTAGAGGTAACTTAGCTAGAGGGAGAGAGAAGTAAGCACCCTAGATACACCTTGACAGGCAGCCAAACACCCCAACCAACCTCAAAAATCTCTATCAAATATTAAAACCTTCGTAATAAATGACAATGGTTGGTGAGTAAGAAAACTCTCTCTGGTTTGTAATAACTCTCTCTAATGTATATTATCTCTAGCAATAACTTTTGAGCTCTTAAAGAGATCTCCCTTCCTCAAAGGTAGTTGGGGTCCTTAAATAGCCCCCCATACCACCCCCGAGGAAACTCCGTCATCAATGACTGTGAAAGACCTCCCTCATACTTTTTGTCACAAACATTAAATACCTGATGCACTAGTTGTCTCCACGTCATAAACATTAAATGCCAAGACATGCCTTTGGCCTAACCACTGTGTGTCAGGGGGCTGTTGTCGCAGAGGTGGCTCACCAACTGCCTGACAAACCCAAATACCATGGTGGTTTACTCAAGTGCATGTATGATATTGTTTAGCTGGCTAGTGACATCACCTATAGTAGATGTGACATTAAGCAGAGGGCTGTTTGGTTCACAACCCAACGTCCGATGGAACTCCAAGCTGCTCCGCTCGAGGTTCCACATTCAGGGGGTCTTCGGTGTTTTACTAGGTGTATCTAAGATGGTAAGGATAAGCCCCAACGATACCTCACTTCTCAATCCTCCAAACCAAGTCCCTCTAAAGTTCCCACGACGAGGTCATTCGATGGAGCATGAAAGCTCTCCCAGGCCCTGCCACGTCTGGTCTCTCGCGAGTACCGTTTGACCTCACACTAAAACTCATTATTATTCTCGTTACATCATTACAACCGTTATAGCTCATAGTCAATATAAACAAAAATACAGTATGATTGATACAACAAGATAAAATACAAGTTGCCACGCTGAGAGGCTACGCTAAGATGCCACGCTGAGTTACCACGCTAAGCTGCCTTAACCCCGTATACTGTTGTAAATAAGGGAATTATCCCTAATCTCAGGATTACCTTCAAGCCCTCTCTATATTTTCCCCTTCGTGGAGAGACTTGTTGGAAAAAAAATGTTTGCACGAAACTTCTCAATCCGATGAACCTTCTCTGCGTGAAAATTTTTTAGCCTCCTTTCCTTCGTTAGAGCCGCAGCATTATAATCTCCAGGAAAAAGTAAAATTCTCCCTGATGTACCTGATCCGATGGGCCATGACTTATTGGGGCTTGGACGAATGGATATCTCCACTTTTTCCTTATACTGAACTTCAACCGTTCTAGCTTTACCTTCTCAAACACTCGTTTTGATTCTGGGTAGGTTAAATTCCCCCTTGTAATGCTTCTCTATGTTCAAAAAATAAAAAATTCTCCCCGATGTAGATGAGTCATAATTAAACAACGTTTGGACTTGTGGCAAGGACATCTTAGCTTTTTAAACCGTTGTGACATCTTTTCTATCGGGAGTTATTAGATATGCCTGACAAAAAATTTTGCGCCAAAACTCAAACTTGCTGAAGAAGGCAGACCCTTCTATTCCCCAGGCATCGCTTCATAAATGACGTGGCGCTGTGTTTTTAGCTGTCAAAACACTTCCCGAAGTGCCACGTGTTCATTTGAAATGATTATAGGCAGTCGTGCACGTGCGATGGTGGGAAACTCAAAAGTTAGGTTTAAAAGGCTTCAAACGTCTCTTTTATTTCAATACCCTTCTCTTTCCTTCTTCTTCTTCTTCTTCTTCTTCTTCTTCTTCTTCTTCTTCTTCTTCAAGATCTCGTATTCCCTAGAGAGAGAGATTCTGTTAAAACTCCATTGTTTACCAAGCTCTTTTTAGTTTCTTCCTCCTCTTATCTTCTTCGCCACCGCCAGTGGTTGTGCTGCTCCACCTTAATTTCCAACCCTTCTTTTACCAAGATTTTTCCTTACCTCACTGTTGTCTACAATGGCCTCCTCCAGCAACACTACCACACCTGCCACCAATGCGCCACCTGCCATCTCTGGCGCCACTGCTGTCCCAAGCGTTGCTGCCCTAGATGTTGCTCGTCAAGAGCAACTACACTTTTATCGCCGGGCTCTTATCTTTGGCGAAGGTGATAAATTTTCTTATGAATGCAAGGTTTGTCATTTCTCATCCAAGTTCGACCCCTTACTGTTGGGTGATGAGGAAATAGATTGATCAAAATGGGGCTATCTTCCACCCGAGGGGACTCTGCATTTTCGTCTGGACCGTGGTGACTTCCCCTATTCCCATATTGACTTCGAAACACATGGGGGGTCACCAACCCATTTCACTGCCTGGCACACACATATGCAGAGATCTCATGCTGCTACTCTTGCAAAGGTTAGGCTTCGTCGAGCCTACTAGTTTGGGGAGTTCACCCTTTCCAAGGACAACGCATTGCTCCAAGTGCTAGTTTCCAGATAGAAAATCACAACTCACACATTCTTTATTGTGTGGGGAGAGTTCACTGTTATGTTGGAGGACATCTGTGACCTCCTCGGGTTTGAGCCAATGGGTGAGTTCACATATCACGATGAGGCCATGGATGCCGAAGAGGCTACCGATCGAGTTGAGCTGGACCGAATCTGCCGCAGTTACCCTAGTTCCTCAAACAAAGCCACATTTACTCCTCTCATCAGCTATTTTTTTAAAGCTCCGACCCCGAAGGATGTCAATACTGCAACGAGCTGAGGTAGAGGTACATCCCTGGAACTATCGACCTATATACTTGTGTTGCTTTCACGCTTCTTCCTGACTGGGAAACCCAACGATCAGCCCAGGAGGGAACTTATAAACATTTCCATTCGTTTGGCCAGAGGTTTCAATCTTCCTCTGGCCACCATTGCCTTAGGGTCCCTTTATACTTGGTTGGATCGAACTCACATCGACATGGCACGGTCACTGGGTCATTACAACTTGGCAAATTTTGCTAATACCATCATTTTAACGGGCTTCCTCTACTCCTATTTTCCTGCCATTACCGCCAAGTCTATTTCTCTTCCTGTGAGCTAAGGTATCAAGCCCCCATGCCTCCTATGTTTTCATAAAAAGCAAAGTCAAAAGGAGATAATTTAAGTTTTTGATCTTTTAGACTCCTTTGTGATGAGGCCATACAATGAGTCTAGATTTGCCCTTAGTTGGGATTTATTTCCTTCTGCAGCCACAATGGTCAAGTTCATCCCAGTTGTAGAAGATCCCTCACAAGACGTGGTGCTTCTATTTACCCCTGGGTTTCTTCCTTCCTACACTGAATGGGGATACACCTCAGAACCCTACGACCTAGACAGATGTAGCAGACAGTTCGGGTTCGATCAGGGGGCCCTCGACCTGTGTTTCAACATAACCACCCAAGGGCCACTTTTGTTGAAGCCTGCACCCTCTATGCTGCAGACGCGGTGCTTGGTGTGATATCCACCATCGACGACCGTGTCACCCTTCCTAGTGCCACTAAGAAAGGAGATGTATCCACCTCTTTTTCCACCAAGTTCCATTTGGGGCAGTTGGAAATGATCCGTGAGTACATTCAGTCCCCCCTCAATATCCCCCAGTCCTTTCTTTCTCTTCTTCTGAACTGGGTCTTATAGGGAAATCCGTGCTTAGGTTGAGTTTCCCTTGACTAAAACTATTAAAGAATCTCCCCAATATCTACCCCCTCATTGCCCAATGACCCCAACCGCCGCCATGAAACCCAAGGCCATTGCAGCTCCCAAACAAACTGCCCTTTCGACTGAAGCTGCAACGGGAGAAGGGCCTTTTCAGCTACCTTCTAAGAAGTCCAAGAAGTCCAAGTCCTTGAATTCTAACCCCGAGTTCAAGCACAAACTCCTTTGGAGACATTTCTTCCTGCCTCTGTTCCCCCTACCATGTCTCCAGAGGTAGCTGAAGAGCTGAGTAGGCAGGTGCAAGCTGAGGCCGTAAGAATAAATGTCAAGTTTCAATGGCGCGCTGTCATCGTTCCTACTTCGACTGCTTTTCCCACAATCATGGTTGATCCAGCGGAGCCAACAGTGAAGAGGATGAAAAGGTCGAGTGTAATTGAAGGTGGTGATGCAACGAGCTCAAGGAAGAAAATGCTAGGTACCAAGTCCAAGAAGAAACGGATAGTCGAGGTACCTCCATCCCCATCTCCTTCTACTGTTGCCTCCTCGCCACCTTCACCAGTGGTTATACCCTCTCGTTCTCCCTTCGGATCTCAGGTATGTGTGTATGTTTCATTCTTATTCCCCTTTTTCTAAGGCAAGCTGCATTCACTTACTTTTTTGATAACTTTGGTACATGGAGTTGAAGAA
Source organism: Sambucus nigra (assembly GCA_949130495.1). Taxonomy (NCBI): domain Eukaryota; kingdom Viridiplantae; phylum Streptophyta; class Magnoliopsida; order Dipsacales; family Adoxaceae; genus Sambucus; species Sambucus nigra. Next base: position 185,118,501 of record OX422210.1, read on the forward strand.
GAAAGGTACATCCCCTCTAGTCCTCCCAGTCCCCTTGTAAGACATTTCTTGGGGGGAGGGGCGTTATGGTATCTCTCAAGTCGATACCACTCCTCCCCATTACCCCATGATAGGCCTCACCTACTCTCACCATTTGGCCCCCTAACGGGCCAAAGAAGTTGCTACGGGGGCTGCCACTGTTAGGTCTGCTAAAATGTCTAGCCAACCAGAGGCAACTACTCCAGTCTCCTCTGAATTACCCTCCGAGAAAGAGGTCCCTCTGACCCTCATTGTGGTTGAGGAAAGTGCCCCCATTGCTTTGTTTATCATTATAATATATTGGGCTATTTTAGGTGGAAGTGGCATCTCTTATAGCTAACCTTCTCCTTCCCACTACACTGACGGGACCTCTAACTGCAATTCCCCTCTATAGTGCCATAACTGGGGTAAGTAACATTTATAAGTATTTCTCTCTTTTCGAGTACTAATTTGTCATTCCTAACACTTAGCTTTGTTGTTGTAGCTTTCTCCAAGTCTCTCTCCACCCTTTGCACTTAGTGGCCTTTTCGTTTCCAAGGCCAAGGTTGATGCTCCTCCTCCTCATGTTAGCTTTTCTATATCCACCGGCGTTGGGGCATCTCTTGAAGGTATAACATCTTCTTCTGATGATACGCCCGTGTTGGCCTTACTCCCTTATATTGGCGAGGGAGGTTTGCCTATCGTTGAGGCTTCTTCAGCCAAGGGCCCCGATAAAACTACTGAGGCAATGAGCCCACCTGCAACAGTTTCTACCATTATGGCCCCCGTGGTGACTCCTGTTCTCGCTTCTTGAATGCGCCCGAAGGTCCCCAATTTTTAATTTCTTACTTTAAAAAATATAATATATTTCCTTTTTATGAAATAGATGCGGAAGCATAAAAGGTGATGGTTCAACTTAAATGCCAAATTTTAATTTCTTCTTCAAATTATAATTAAACACAAGTGACATTTAATTAATCCATTAAAAACATTTTCCCTTAAATGTCATATTAATTAATCCAAGTCCAAGAATTTGCCTAAGTCATATTTCTCTATTTTAACAAATTAGGCCAAACCAATTTTAACACATTAAATTAATGACTTTAATTAACTACATTTACCCCAAATAATTATGTAGCACCAAATTAAACATGAGTAGTGATTAAAACCCAATTTTATCTTGAATTACCTAAGCATGCATTCTAGGTGAGTATAACAAGATAAAATAAACAATGAAACCACTACGCCGCGATGTACGAGGAAAAACCCAAGACGGGAAACAACCTCGGACGACCCTAGCCTCAAATCCACTAAGTACGAAATTTACATTTACAAGACATATGACTTACTTCCTCAACTCTAACCCTATCAAGCCTTGACGCGTCTTCTTCCACACACCTCCACTTAGCTAATAACCTCGGAGCTCCACCGCGGTCTCGGAATCCACCGATCGGACTTTATGTGGTCACCGTCACCCGAACTAGGAGCCTTTCTCCAAGTGGGTAAATCACGAAAACGTCTTCTTTTTTGTGGGATTTAGAAGCAAACCCAAACTTCTCTTCAAACTAATATAGAGATAAACACGGTGCCAAACTCCAAGCAAGATGTATATATATGAACTTGGATAAACAAAACAATGGGTGTAAAACTAAAGTGTATATGATTTTTTTTTAAAATTGACACTTTAAAACAATGAACTTTTTCCTAAAATAATTTTTCTCTCAAACACTCTCTAGAGGTTGGTAGGATATGAAAAGTTAGATTAGAAAAATGGTTTCCCGCACATAATAAAATCTGAGAAAAATCAGTTAAGAAACAAGTGGGGAAGTGGGAGAAAACTGCTTAAAACCGCCAATAACTGTTCCCGCCTGGCATCTCGTTCGAACGAGTCTTCTAACGGAGTACCAGTATGAACTCGTTAGAAGCTCGTTAGAAATCTCGTTCGAACGACATTTCGAACGAAGTTCCAGTTTGCCATAATGGGAAGTCATTGGCAATCTCGTTCGAACGACACTTCGAACGAACTCACAGAATGTTCAAAAAATTCTTTTTAAGCCCAGAAACTTTATATACTATATATATAAGTTTTAATAGAAAACATTCTGAAAACAAAACACAGTTTTAAAACCTAACACCCAATATAAACCGTTCCAAGCTCCTATATATATATATGTAATACATTCATACCTTGGTAGCATGGAACCACTATTGATGACGTAGAAACGAGGCACTTAAACTCTGCATTTTGATGAAGCTTTATACACTTGGCCACTATGTCTTCAACAAACACGTCATAGGCTTGAAAGATTATCAATATACTCTATCCTATGACTCAAATGTTTTTGTCCAGAATTGAACCAAAAATACAAAGGACTCAATTGGAAATTTGCGTCCTTACAAATCTCCCCCTTTGGCTATTCCGGGACAAAAACCAACAAAAATCCTAATGGGCCGTCTTGCTCTACTAGACTAATAAAAAGTATCACCCAAAACAAAAATACAATGCTTGACTCAAACAACCCAAGGATCGCAATCTTTGTCGGTGAAAGTTGCCACTTATAATATGATTCCTGCACACGTAAGCAAATACATTACACGCATAGGGAATATCAAAATATTTAATGCAAGTAAAGTAGGTACTCCCCCTAAATTAATTCTCTCCCTTTATCAAGTATGATCAACTTAGAAAGACGTCTCCCCCAAGATAAATCTCCTTAAACTAAGATACGATTGTAATAGGATTAGATACCATTTCTTCCCCTATCATTCTCCCCCTTTTTGTTCAGGAATAGACAAAGGTAACAAATTAAACATTAACTTATCTCCCCCAAATAAAGCATATACACCCTCTAAACTAAGCAAGGGATAAATAGAATGGGATAACAAGCTAAAACATGTAGTTATGCATATAGTGATGAGAACGTTAAATCACTTGGGAAACAAAGATTCAACTAATCCAAGAAATAACATCGGATACCAACTAGGATGCACTAAAATGATACCGATATGATATATAAATTGTTAAGCATGTGATATCAACAGAGAATGCAATAAGATGGATACCAAGTATGAATTATAGCATATATGGATTAGAAATCAAGGCAAAGACCAAACAAAAATATCAAATATATGTATACATAATATATACCAAAAAGACGCAAGTACATATATATAGATATAAACATACAAATGACACACACAAAATATAATAGGAGTCTTTCACACTCGTATGGCAAAAATGTGTCATATGGAAACGGAAGTGTTGGGATGTGAACTAGTAACGATTAAATTTAGACCCAATCACTTAAAACATGTTCACGGAGTTCTCAATTGATTGCAAACTTCATCACATTTGAATATAACCTCATGTGACAATATAGATTGAACTCAATGAACAAACATACACAATGCATACAAGCCTAGCATATTGATGATTCTACAAACCAATAGAGTCATGACATGAAATACGCAACCAGGATGAACGGACATTGTGCAAACCGTTGATATACCATCCAATCTACCTCAATATGCATTTATATTAAATTTGAATGAATATATCAATCAAACATAGGCCTTGGCAAATTATTTTTCTTTTTAATGCCATATTTTCTGTTTTTAGGCCTTTTAACCATGTATTTCTTTTAGGTCCATTAAAAAACGGTGGCTTACAATCGCAAAGGATAACTAAGTCCTTTCGGAGCCCTTCCCCGTGCACATTTGTAATTATCATGTTTTTATGTTTCACACGAATCTCACGTGCAACGAATTTTGACATGCACTAGTCCTCCTAAGTCACAAATATGTAGATGACAAGATTGGTAGGAGAACACTTCACAAAGCTCAAATATACATATGAAGTTAAAATTTCAAAAGAGCTCGTGCATGTGTGAATAGAGGCATATAAAAATAGAATCCATTTAATCAACACAAAATCCAACTACTCCATGTAAGCATGGTAAAGAACATAATAAGGATTGACAATCTAAACTAAAAGTTCTAGCCACATGAGAGCGTAAAAGATGGGATTCAAACACAAGTGTATGCCACATAAAGTGTGTCAAACTAAAATACACACAAAATAAAATCTTTTTAAGTTTTTGAAATTTTTAATCAAAAATAAATAGTATATACTCAAAAGACAAACAAAAATCATTTGAATTTTTCATTAAGCTTAAATTTTCAAGAGATAAAATCCAAATGATAAACAAAAATATTTTTGTATTCTTCATTTAATGCAAACAAAATGAAGGAAATATAATACAAAAGATAAAAAAAAATCATTATTCTAGCATGTGATATAAAATAAGGTAATGACTAGAAAATGATTAAACAAGCATACATTTAGCATGTGAATATAGCATGAAGTACAAAAGCTAAAGTATGCAAACACTAACACATTCATCCTTTAGATTTAGCAAGGGAGGAAGCATGTGAAAGTAAATGAGAATCAAAAACTCCATTTTGCAAGGCAACCAAGTCAGATTTCCTAACCCAAATTAATGAAGAATGACTATCTTGGGGTGTAGGAATTTTAACTACCTTGGTTGCTTTACGTTGGGATTTTGTAGGAATTCGTTTCAGATCAAAACAAAATTTCCTAAGATGACCTTTTCGACCACAAAATGTACAAGTAAAAATATGTCGAAAAGATTTACCTAAGGAGTGATCTCTAAAAACTTTCCTAGTAGATTCTCCTAAAACATTGGTTTTGGCGTTATGAGTAAATTCATTACAAGTATTGAAGCCTAAACCACAAGTGTCATTTTTAATTTGGACCGTTCCTAATATTTTATCTAATTTTTTCGAACGACACTCCAAATCAAATTTGACATTACTAGAGTCTTTTAATTTATTTTGCAATTCTAAAATGTTAGACTCTAATAAAACATTTCGCTCTTCAAAAGCAAGAAGCTCCTTTTTCAAGGATTCCATTAAACCCCTAAGGCTATCTCTCTCGCCTTCTATATAATCAAGCTTCTATAGAAGAGCTTTCTCTCGTGTCTTAAGGTTTTTAACCAACATACTATTATCAACGACCTTGATACGTTCTTTCAAACTAGCTTCTAACTTCAAATTAGCTTTTTTCAATTTAATAGATTCTTTATAAAGTTCTTGAAAAGCATTTTGAAGTTCACTTACATCAACCTCTTCTTCATTTTCACTCTCTCTTTCTTCTCCACTCTCACTATCATAAAAAATAAGGGAATAAAAAACTTTGACCTCGGAAGTGTCATGTGTTAAAGTTTCATCAATCGACGAGTTCTCACTGTCACTCACATGACTAGCCATAAAAGCCACAAAGTTGGGCTTAGTGGGGGAATCGGGTCCCTCTTCCTTATCACTATCACTAAGGGTCGCATTATATGAAATAGGCCGCTTACCCTCTTTCTTTAGTTTAGTGGGGCACTCAGAAGCCCTATGGCCATAACCCTCACAACCAAAACACCTATTTGACTCGTCCCTATTTAATTGTTCATTGATAGGTTTAGGGATCTTCTCGGTTTTGTCATACTTAGAAGTTTCAAATTTCTTAAAGTCATTTTTAAATTTATCTTTGTCAGATTTAAGAAATTTTCTAAATTTTTGAGCAAATAAAGCCATGTCTTCCGAGTCACTATCACTCTCGCTCTCTACTAGTTGTTTGACCTCCTTCCGGGCTTTTAAAGCTACGCCCTTTTCAATTTTCTTTCCAGTTTTAGAGGGAAACATGTCTAGTTCGTAGGTTTTTAAATCACCTACGAGCTCTTCTAATTTCATAGAGGCTAAAGTTGGTAAAGAATTTAACACGGTCACTTTTATAATAAATCTATCGGGTAGGGACCTTAAAATTTTCTTTACGACTCGATTGTCGGGTATTTTCTCTCCCAAATTAAAAGATGAATTAACAATATCGGAAAGTCTAGCATAAAATTCATCAAAAATTTCTTTTTCATTCATTTTGATAGTTTCAAATTGAGTGGTGAGGTTTTGGAGTTTCGAAACTTTAACGACACTTGTACCTTCGTGAGTGAGTTGTAAAATATCCCAAGTTTCTTTAGCGGTCTCACACGTCATAATGCGTCGGAATTCATCCGTTGGGACAGCGCTAAACAAGGCATTTAAACCTCGGGAATTAAAGTTGGAAAGTTTAAATTCACCCTCACTCCATCTATCGGCAGGTTTGGGAACACGCTCATTATCTACTAAATGAGTAGTTGGGGATCACCCGTTAACAATAGACATCCAAACTCTCTCGTAGATAGATTTGAGTGCCGATTTCATTCGCGCTTTCCAATACGCGTAGTTTGAACCATAGAAAATAGGAAAATTTGAAAATGGGCAAATTCCATTTTAGCCAAAAATTATTTAAAGGATCTTAACGAAATAATTTATCGCTTTGGCTCTGATACCAATTTGAATGCGCCAGAAGGTCCCCGATTTTTAATTTCTTACTTTAAAAAATATAATATATTTCCTTTTTATGAAATAGATGCGAAAGCGTAAAAGGTGATGGTTCAACTTAAATACCAAATTTTAATTTCTTCTTCAAATTAAAATTAAACACAAGTGACATTTAATTAATCCATTAAAAGCATTTTCACTTAAACGCCATATTAATTAATCCAAGTTCTAGAATTTGCCTAAGTCATATTTCTCTATTTTAACAAATTAGGCCAAACCAATTTTAACACATTAAATTAATGACTTGAATTAACTACATTTACCCCAAATAATTATGTAGCACCAAATTAAACATGAGTAGTGATTAAAACCCAATTTTATCTTGAATTACCTAAGCATGCATTATAGGTGAGTATATGAAGATAAAATAAACAATGAAACCACTACGCCGCGATGTACGAGGAAAAACCCAAGACGGGAAACAACCTCGGACGACCCTAGCCTCAAATCCACTAAGTACGGAATTTACATTTACAAGACATATGACTTACTTCCTCAACTCGAACCCTCTCAAGCCTTGGCGCGTCTTATTCCACACACCTCCACTTAGCGAATAACCCCGGAGCTCCACCGTAGTCTCGGAATCCACCGATCGGACTTTATGTGGTCACCGTCACCCGAACTATGAGCCTTTATGCAAGTGGGTAAATCAAGAAAACGTCTTCTTCGTTGTGGGATTTAGAAGCAAACCCAAACTTCTCTTCAAACTAATATAGAGATAAACACGGTTCCAAACTCCAAGCAAGATGTATATATATGAACTTGGATAAACAAAACAATGGGTGTAAAACTAAAGTGTATATGATTTTTCTTTGCAAATTGACACTTTAAAACAATGAACTTTTCCCTAAAACAATTTTTCTCTCAAACACTCTCTAGAGGTTGGTAGGATATGAAAACTTAGATTACAAAAATGGTTTCCCGCACATAATAAAGTCTGAGAAAAATCAGTTAAGAAATAAGTGGGCAAGTGGGAGAAAACTGCTTATAACCGCCAATAACTGTTCCTGCCTGGCATCTCGTTCGAACGAGTCTTCTAAAGGAGTACCAGTATGAACTCATTAGAAGCTCGTCAAAAATCTCGTTCGAACAGCCATTTCATTCGAACGACATTTCGAACGAAGTTCCAGTTTGCCATAATGGGAAGTCGTTGGCAATCTCGTTCGAACGACTTGTGGTTCGAACGATAATCTCGTTCGAACGACACTTCGAACGAACTCACAAAATGTTCAAAAAATTATTTTTAAGCTCAGAAACTTTATATATTATATATATAAGTTTTAATAGAAAACATTCTGAAAATAAAACACAGTTTAAAACCCAACACCCAATATAAACCGTTCCAAGCTCCTATATATATATGTAATGCATTCATACCTTGGGAGCATGGAACCACTATTGATGACGTAGAAACGAGGCACTTAAACTCGGCATTTTGATGAAGCTTTATACACTTGGCCGCTATGTCTTCAACAAACACGCCATAGGCTTGAAAGATGATCAATATACTCTATCATATGACTCAAATGTTTTTGTTAGGAATTGAGCCAAAAATACAAAGGACTCAATTGGAAATTTGCGTCCTTACACTTCTACTACCGTTGAGGTATTTCGCTAATTTCTCTGCATTTCTCAGTTTCTCCAACTTCACCTATGTAGGTGACTTAACAATGAAAACACTTGTTAAGACTTTTTTCATAAACTCCACCTGTATCGGTGACTTAACAACAAAAATGCTTGTTAAGATTTTTCATAAACTCCACCTATATCGGTGACTTAACAACGAAAACACTTGTTAAGATTTTTTCATAAACTCCACCTATATCGGTGACTTAACAACGAAAACACTTGTTAAGATTTTTTTTATAAACTCCACCTATATCGGTGACTTAACAACGAAAACACTTGTTAAGATTTTTTCATAAACTCCACCTATATCGGTGACTTAACAACGAAAACACTTGTTAAGATTTTTTTTATAAACTCCACCTATATCGGTGACTTAACAACGAAAACACTTGTTAAGATTTTTTCATAAACTCCACCTATATCGGTGACTTAACAATGAAGACACTTGTTAAGATCTTTTTTCATAAACTCCACCTATATCGGTGACTTAACAACGAAAACACTTGTTAAGATTTTTTCATAATCTATTTATTTCCTCTAACTATTCAGGTTGCTCGAGAGGATTCTCCACCAGTTTCAGAAGATTCTAGCCATAATGATCAAGGTTCCACGATCGGTGCTGCTGCAAAGAGCGAATCTGGGTGTGAGCTTCCTCTGCCCGACCTAGCTCCCCACGCCTTCTTCCTGATGGTGCTTCAGCGTTCTCCTCAGATGCCTGCCAACCACCGTCTGGTTGTTGAATAACTTGTAAATAATCATCCTGAGACGTTCATGGTGGACTGCCTGCATTCAAACATCTCCGTTATGGGTTACATACTTCAGGACATGGCTACCGTCGTTGTTGAAATTGTCAGCACTCCAACCTCAAACGTTACTAGACCCCTTCTTAACCAATTTTTGGGTTATCTGAGGGAGTTGGGTCATGACGGGTTCCATTTTGACTGGCTCATCATGCATTTAAAGACCTTAAAGAGTCGACAACTGGACAACTAGAGGGAACTACTAGAAAGAATCAGGAGGATCAGCGGACCGAGGAAGCTATATTAGCCGAGTTAGCACCTCTTCTAGAGGTTGTGGATAAAGAGGTGGAGGACATCAAAGAAGCTTTGCGTCTGGTGAAGAAAAAATGAGTGAAACTCCTTATCGAGCACACACAATTGCAAACAAGGTTAGAGGTCTCTATCAATGCTCAACAGTCTTGCCAAGCAGCTTCTTCGGGCCTCCCTGGAGATTTTTTCTCTTTTCCAGATCTCTGGTTCCTCCTAGGCTAATGAACTTGTATATATATATATATTTTTTCTTCTCATGTAATTCTTGGGCAATAGCTCTCAATTTTGTAATGCCCCGAAGTTTGTGAATGGAAAGGATATTGATTTTCTCGTGCCATTTCTTTGTGTTACAATTGTTTGCATAGATTGTGAAGTGTGAAGTTCTGTAATTCTTTTATCTCTTCTTGAGCTATAATAACAAAGAACTTGTATACTATCATAAAAAGAGAACGTGTATTCATAACAACATCTAGCTACATCAGTGGTCCAAACATAATTGCCTACACATGATAAACCTTCAACTATTTATTGTTGATTTTGAATGGTTTGTCTTCTTCCATCTTAGAAATTAAGTAATAACCTGAGTCATGAGCTTCCTTTACAACGAAAGGTCCTTCCCAATTTGCTGCAAACTTGGGTAGAGGAAGCCCCCTAATATGTTTCACTGCTTCTTTCAATACAAGGTCTCCCTCCACGAACTTCCTTGGTCTCACTAAGTTATCATATGCCTTGGAGAGATGTTTCGTATACATTTGGAAGTGTTGCATCGCATTATCTCTGTGTTCATCTAACGCTTACAACTGCACATGTCTATTCTAAGGGAGCATGCTACTTCGTAAAGCATATAGAGCAGAGGGAACTTCTAACTCCACTCGGAGAATCGCCTCGGACCCATAAACAAGAGAGAACAGTGTATACCCCGTGGGCTTCCTCTTAGTTATTCGATAGGCCCATAATAAGGCTGATATCTTGTCATCCCACGATCTCGGTAAAACCTCCATTATTTTATCTAAGATATTAACCAAAGTTTTATTAGTTTCTTCGGCTTGATCATTTCCCTTTGGGTATGCCACCGTCGAAGTGTAATGGACAATGGAGTATTTGTCTGTGAGCATCGTTATTTTTGAATTGACGGATAACCTTTAGGATCCTAAAATGATAAATGATGTATTCGCTAATGAAGTTTCTCACCACCCCCGTTGTTTCCCTTCTCATTGGTATCGCCTCAGCCCACTTTATGAAGCACTCCGTTGCTACCAGTATCCATATCTTCGCCCTCGAAGAAGGATGTATTTCCCCCACCAGGTTGAACGCCCAAGTGTGAAAAAGATAAGGCGTTGCCAGGGAGTGTAGGTCCACCGATGGGGCATGGATCATATTTCTATGAAGTTGGCAAGCCTTGCACTTTCGAACGAACTCTGCAGAGTCTTTATCCATTATTGGCCAATAGTATCCCAAAGTCATCAGCTGGTCATATAACTTGGCCCCTCCTATATGAGTTGGATCGTGCGCCTGTTTGAGTACCGTGGTCGCTTCTTCCTTCGTGATGCAACGTAACGGCCTGTTGAAGTATCCCCTTCGATAAAGCTGCCCCTCTGAACATAGAACCTCGGAGCCCTTCGTCGAAGACCCATCGCATCAATTTTCTCCGTCGGGACAACTCCATCGCATCAATTTTCTCCGCCTGAGCCTCCACGAAATCACATTCGGCTGCCTTGAAAAATAACTGGCATTTAGCACACTTCTATTGTAGCTCTGTCGTGTTTTGTTTCATTCTTAGCCAAAATACCCCTCCCTTTGCATTCTTCGATAGAGGGGTAACTCAGTTGTTTCGCAGTGCTCTTCGTGTGTTTTCTTCAATCTTCACTCTACTTCTTCTGGGCCGATGCACCTTGACAACTATCCTCCCGCATTTTTGAAGTAAAGATTCCCATAATTCGTGAAGTATTGGGCTAATTCTCTCATCCCCATCGCTCCTTCCTCAGATTCTAATTGCCTTTTGATCTCTCCCCTCCAGTCCGCGTCCTCTTCCATTGGTAAAATTGACTGTACCATCGAAGGAGCTATTTTTTATTGGATCACGATGGTAGTTTTATCATTACTTATGACCATCTTCTGGGCAATGGTGGCATACGCATCTGGGTGGCGGTTCATCGTTCTGGGCTGTCTCTTGATCTTGGTCTTATGGAACTAACCGAGGAGCCTCTGAATGATTGTCTTGTATGGTGCTAGGCTCATGTGTTTCAAAGCGTACTTTCCATTCACTTGCTCGACCACCAAGTTTAAATCCCCTTTGATGAAAAGTGAACGAATCCCCCTTCAAAGGGCCTCTAGTAATCCCAACACCAATGCTTCATATTCTTCCTCGTTATTAAAAACAGGGGAAATCTAACTTGTAGGAAAGGCAAATCTCCTCTATTCCTTTTGAAAGAATAACCCTTGCTCCTTCTTTATTTTCTGCCGAGGATCCATCAAACTGCATTGTCCATTCCTCATCGGTAGCGTCTAGGTGATTGGCCTGTAAATCGTCTCCTAGAATACTTTCTTTGGGCGGCTCAAACGTTCCCGAGGGGAAAATTGCCAATAAATCAACGTAGGCCTAACTTTTGATCGCGCGAGAAACCACACACTTTAAGTCATATTCGGAGAGAATAAGGAACCACCTAGTTTCTCTACCAATCAATATAGTTCTAGCTAACAAATACCTAATAAGATCACATCTAGTTACAATATGAATTGTGACAGACAGCATATAACGTCTAAGTTTTTGTGCTACAAAGACTAAGGCTAAACAATGCATTTCCAAGCTACTATATCTGACTTCTGGCCAATGGATGATCCTGATGAGGTAGTAGACTGACTGTTCTTGCCCATTGATCTCTTATGCTAGCAAAGATCCCATGGATCTCGTGGTGGATGTGAGATACAGCTGCAATGGTATTCCTGCCTTTGGGGGAACCATGGTCTGTGGTGAAACGAGTAATTTCTTCAGTCCTTCGAGAGACTCCTGGTGAATCTCCTCCCACCTGAATTTCGTATTCTTTCATAACAACTACATCACCGGGTGTGTTATTTCGGCCAACCCATTCACAAATCTCCTAAGATAAGAGACTTTACCGAGGAAACTCTTCAGCTCTTTCGCCGTTCTTGGGCATGGCATTTACAAGATCATCTGCTGTTTGTCCTGGTCCATCTGCACCCCTTGTCTATCAACCATAAAGCTAAGGAATTTCCCACTGGTCACTCCAAAAACACACTTCAGTGGGTTCATCTTCAATTTATACTTCCTGCAATGGGAAAACACCTTCCTCAAATCGCTCAGATGGGACTCCTCCTTCCTCGATTTGATGACCAAATCATCCACATAAAATTCCACAAATTTTTGAAAGAAATCATGAAAAATGGCCATAATTGTTCTTTGGTAAGTCGCCTCAGCATTCTTGAGTCCAAATGACATCACCTTGTACATGAAGTTGCCCAGTGGGGTTCTGAACAATATTATCTCTACATCCATGGGGTCCATCTTGATCTGGTTGTACCCTATATACCCATCAATAAATCTATACATCTCATGACCTGCCATTGCATCTATCAAGCTATCAATGGAGGGCAGAGGGAACTCATCTTTGGGATAAGCTCTGTTCAAATCTCTGAAATCCACACAGATCCTTATTTGGTTTTTATCTTTCTTTCCCATTAGGACAATGCTAGATAGCCAGAGTGGGTGATGTATCGGTGTGATGAACCCTGCCATTAGTAATCATTGAACCTCTTCCTTGATCTTCAAATCCAACTCAGGCTTGTACGTTATCGTCGATTGTTTCACTGGAATGGCTAAAGGCATTACATTCAACTTGTGGCAGCTTACTTCCTCATTCAGCCCCTCCATTTCTATGTATTTCCATGCGAAGAGGTCTATAAACTCACGAATCAACTCAACCAAGACCTCTCGTTTCTCCTTACTGAGATCTTTCGAGATGAAGATGGGCCTTGGATCTTCCCCTTCTTTCGCCAAGTTTATGCCTGCGGTTTCGATCGATCTGTCATATAATCTGGTTCCTCCGCGACTTCCTCCACCAATTCGTGTATGCTGGAGTTGTCTATCACCATGTATTGTACCCATTGATCCACCAGAAAGCATTCATATATCGGGTCAACCTCATCATCAGTTTCTTCGGATGTCCGCTCACACCGTTACAATCGATATACCACCTTTCCTTCTTCGGTAATGACCTTCTTGCATTTTCTGCTGGTAACAGTGACTACCTTCCTCTTCTTCTCTCTAAAAGCCTCGACCATTATTTTTATCGAGAACTAGCTCAGTACGCTTTGTCATTGGACCTCATGTTCCATCGGATCCACTCTGGGCCTCATCCGATCTTTGAGCTTCTTCGAGATGCTTTGGGGCCGAGGGACCACCTGGTGAGCTTCTTCGACTATTACCCTTGTGCTGCTTTCAACCTTCATCTTCTGCTCATTTAAGGGGCCCATCCTTTCTCTGATCGAGGGAACCCATCTCCCTCCATTCTTCTCATTAGGACCCAGACATCCTCCTCCAACTCTGTGTAAAATACTGAGTCCACCAAGTGAGCTTCCTCAACAGCAAAGGGCCTCTTCGTAGCCCTAATGGTCACCTCTGTTCCCTTGATATTCGTTTTAGCACATTGGTGGTACGTTGAAGGAACTAGCCCTTGGTTGTGCATCTATACCCTTCGTATTAGCAGATGATAGGAAGTTGCACTCTCTATTACGTGGAACTTGACATGAGAACTCAAATTTCCCATTACAATCCCAACATTAACATACCCAATGGATTTGGAAGATTGATTATCATACCCCCAAAATCACCAAAGGCATGGGGACCAACCTTTCTTCTAGAATATTGGTTGCATGGAAAGAGTTTATTGGCATAATATTGATGTAAACTCCCCCATTCATAAGAGTCCTTACAAAGATAACTCCGTTGACGCTGGCAGTCACATACAATGGCCTGTTATGAGGGAACCTTACAACCCTATCTGCATCGCTGAAGGTTACTTATGATAGAAACCTCCTCACCAACCTGGCCATGGGTCCCTTCCATCTTAGTGAAGGAACTGCGTTCTTCCTCGCAATATCAAGTATCGCCTGGGTTATCTCCAACCTACTCTCCTTTGGTATCCCCACTTGGTCAAAAAACCAGGTAAACTTTGGGGATTTTGAAACTGTGCAGTATTCTAGGACTGGGTCTGCTTCCTCGCCTTCAACGTTGTATACATCCTCCACATCCTTGATGCTCGCCTCATTATAGGCCAGTACTACATTAGCCATTCCCTTCGTATAATCTTCCAGATCTTCTTCAAACTCTTGCCTTGATGTCGGCTCTCTCTCTCTCCTCTTTCTGCCTCTTCATCATAGGCCACCACCAAATTAGCGCCATGTGCTGGGAGTGGGTTGTTGTTAACATTTTGCGGAGGAATTTGCAACGTCTTTAGTATGAAATAACTCTCTATTGGGTGCTGGATCTTCGGATGGACCTCACAATACTTGGGATCTACCCTCGTTGCCGCATCGGGTTCCCCAACGGGAATGCCCTTTGATTCGTAGATCGTTCCTCCTTGGACCATCGCATTGTAACAGCTGAAAGCTTCCTCCACTGTACAAGGCAATGATGGTGGGTCCTCCCTGTCTCTTCCAAACTTCCTCTCATTATCCTTCTTTGGTGCCTTGCCCCTATCTCCTCCCTCGGTGTACCCTATCCGTGGGGGCAGAGACCTCCCCCCTCAGGTTGTATCGACAGCCTAAACATCATGGGTACCACCACCGGATTTGGTCATACCACCAAGTAGATATTTCTTGCCACTTTTAAAAACGTCGAAAAAGTCCCCTCGCGCGTCTCATTGATAAGATGGCAGATGTACTCAGGAAGCAGTCCTTCAGCTTAGATCTGTAATAACTTGGACTCTTTGTCCTCCTCCCTCGCGTCGAAGGATATTTTCCTGAACATTTGGATATAGTCCACCACTTCTTCCCCGGGTCGTTGCTTCTCCCTTCCCAGTTGGGTCAAAGTAAATTCGTCTTCCGCCAGAAAAAACTTCTGGACGAACAAAATATGCATCTCCTCCCACGTAGAAACGCTCTTGGGAGACAAATGGGAAAACCAGGTATATGCTTTATCGATTAAGGATTTAGAGAACTCCCTCAACCTGATCTTCTTATTGTTGCAATGCACCCCTAAGTGTTCAACAAAATGCTCAATATGCTCCTTCAGATTCCCCCCCTTCCCTGTGTATTTTTCAAAAATAGGAGGAATATAGTCCTTTGGGTAGGGCTCATCATTGTATTCCTGGGGATAAGGTCTTCAAAAGTCATCATAGACTGAAGCTACCTCGCCAGCAGATTTTGAGGAGGCCTGCATGAACCTCAGCATTTCTTTATGCATCTCCTTCCTCATTTCCTCCATGGGTGATACCACTGGGGCAACCACCAACGGGACCATGGGCTGAGTTCCCATTGCAGCTGGAGCAGTCATCACAGTTGGGGTCATTGAAACTCCTGAGGTTCCCACGACTAGATTCACAATAGAGGGTATACTCTCTGGGACTGTTCCCGTTACACCTGCACTTGGTGGGGTCGTTGGGGCTGCCCCTGGTGTTACGAAGGAGTTGGGTTCAAATCCTCCCAACACCGTTGAAGCTATCGGAGTTTGTAAAAACTCATAAAACTTACTCATGAGGAGTGCCGCCTGAGTGGGTCCCAACCCTGCACTCGTGGAAGCCTGTGTCACCCCTAGAATGCCTGTCGTCGCCTGAACTGGAGGTACCTCTATTAGAGGAGCTCCATCCCTCAGAGCCTCCAGTTCTCTCACAACTTGTTCTTCATTGTATTGGATGTCATCAAAGTTGAGCGTTCGATTAACGTTATCTTGCGCCATACTCCTTATTTAGAAGAATGCCTCCCCAGCAAAGTCACCAAATGTAAGAGGGTAGTTTAGATAAGATGGAGGCGTAACCCCTTTTGAGTACAGTAATGATAAGTTAAATAGCAACACTATTGATTAACCATAGGACATGCAAGCACAACTTAATGAAGATGAACTCAGTTTGATCTCACAAATCTCTCATGTATAACTCAGAAGATAGTGATGAACTTTGAGGTAACTTAGCTAGAGGGAGAGAGAAGTAAGCACCCTAGATACACCTTGGCAGCCAGCCAAACACACCAACCAACCTCAAGAATCTCTATTAAATATTAAAAGCTTCGTAATAAATGACAATGGTGGGTGAGTAAGAAAACTCTCTCTGGTTTGTAATCACTCTCTGTAATGTATATTATCTCTAGCAATAACTTTTGAGCTCTCAAAAAGGTCTCCCTTCCTCAAAGGTGGTTGGGGTCCTTAAATAGCCCCCCGCACCACCCCCGAGGCAACTTCGTCATTAATGCTTGTGAAAGACCTCTCTCATACTTTATGTCACCAATATTAAATACCTGATGCACTAGTTGTCTCCACGGCATATCCATTAAATTCCAAGACATGCCTTTTGCCTAACCACTGTGTGTCAGGGGGCTATTGTCTTAGAGTTGGCTCACCATAAGCCTGACAGCCCCAAATACCATGGTGGTTTACTTAAGTGCATGTCTGACATTGTTTAGCTGGCTAGTGACATCACCTACAATAGATGTGACATTAAGTATAGGGCTATTTGGTTCACAACCCAATACCCAATGGAACTCCAAGCTGCTCCGCCCGAGGTTCCATGGTCAGGGGGTCTTCGGTGTTTTACCAGGTGTATTTAAGATGGTCAGGACAAGCCCCAACGGATCCTCACTTCTCAATCCTCCAAACTAAGTCCCTCTAAAGTTCCCACGGTGAGTTCATTCAATGGAGCCTGAAAGCTCTCCCAGGCCCTGCCAAGCCTGGTCTCTCGCGAGTACCGTTTGACCTCTCACTAAAACTCAATATTATTCTCGTTACATCATTACAACCGTTATAGCTCATAGTCAATATAAACAAAAATACAGTATGACTGATACAATAAGCTAAAATACAAGTTTTCACGCTAAGCTGACTTGCTGAGATGCCACACTAAGCTGCCTTAACCCCATATACCGTTGTAAATAGGGGAATTATCCCTAATCTCAGGATTACCTTCAAGCCCCCTCTACAGTATTTATCTACGTATGTGACTTATGTTCTCCTGCTATTAAGTATAGTTGATGTGATTCATATACGAGTTCAGTTAGGCTTTATGCACTGAACAATATGAAATGAACAATAAGTATCGTTGGAAGGACTGGAGGAGAAGAGGCGATGGGAACTATAATGTTGTTTTGAACAGTGAGCGTGGTAATAGTCACTATGATCATGATTTATACAGTTGATGTGGGGATAATAGTCATGGTGCAATAGTTTTCCCCAAGGACCATCGCAAGTAATGGTAGCGTAAGTTCAGACTCACTCGGTGTAGTTGTTAAAAGGACAAAGTTAAAGAAGTTTTCTTTCAGAAGAGTCATCCGCTGAAATTCGAGGAAAGTACGAAAGATAAATTTACCAATGGAATGATGACATCTGATTGGGATGGAATGTGGGGGAGTGTAGTGACTCTCAAGATTAAATTTTGGGCGAAATTTTGCTCGTTAGTTCATCACTTTGGTGATAGGAGTCAGTCACCACACATACAGAATTAGGCATGAAACAAATGGGAAAATTTTAGGTGTGGTTTAATCGTAAGATCTTCCATCGGCTATACAGATAAAAAGGCAAAAAGATTTTCAAAACTTATTAGATAGGTAATATGGAGACCTATAGTGAGATGAATATTGACTAGTTTAGCTAACATCGTTCCCGATAAAAGGGAGATGGATAATGCATAAAGGGTTCATAAAATATAATGGACTCGTGATTAAAAATACTGAAACGTGGATAGGAAATCCAGTTATGAAGGAAAATGCCTATGTTGTCAAGATCATAAATGTACGATCTTACATCAACTCTTCTAGGAGAAGGAAGCTAGGAGAGTTGTAGAATTGAGCCTAAGTGCATGGCTAGATTTAACGAAGCTATTAAAGCATCGCTAAAGGTTATACCCAGTACGGGACCCATGTAAATGTTTTAGATCAGTAAGATTTCTACCAAGTGATGGGGGAATCAGTCAGGACCATTAAGACCAACGATGAGTTCCAGAAGGCTAGCGAAACCAAAGATATAATACAGAGTAGCAATCAGGGCCAAGACTACCCGGTCCGACTGAAACCAACATGGCCAGTGGGACCAAAAATATGAGAATGGATCAGAAAGGTATCCTATGTGTAGAGACTAGGAACACCTATGTAAAACTCCTCTACAGCTAGAAAGTGAGAACAAACTGGATGGGATGTAGACATGAATAATGTTAGTAGATTATAACAATGGGGGTAAAACTTTTGGTATAATAACATGACTAAGAGATATAGATCAAGAAGTGATAGTCGAAAAGTGCCAAGCTCAAGTAGGTCCAATAGGATCCTCAATAGTAATAGCAATATATTTATTCCTCAGGGCCGTTAGGGCTAAGGGAATGGTAAGGAAGGCCAGTAGGCCAGAACAGAAATAAGAGAGTTTTTTGTAAATTAATACGGTTGCAAAGTGACAGACCACGGAAAGAAAGATTGCCCAGAACGAGGAAAGGGGTAACTAGAGGATCTCATCATGAATATACAACCATAACAGTAAGTCACGAGTCAGATCCGGTATGAGAGTTATGCTCAGGGACCCGTTGATCAGACAAACTAGATGACAATGGGAAATAGAATTTTACTTCATCCGTATGAGTAGAGGATACATTTTTGGTGACATGGATGAGTCACAATATTTGATTATTAGAACCAAATCCGAGTGTAAGTCGGGCTAGTAGGTGCGTTGGCATTATCAGCCATCTTATGAATATGTTTACCGTTTAGTAGCGGGACGTTTGGTGTCACCTGTGTGGCCAGTAGGCGTGTACACTAGGGGATGTTTATAGCATGTAATTATTTTTACTACTATTGAGAACTATGAACGTTGAAATTTATTATAATCCTTTGTAGTGACTGAATACCGAGGGTATGAGCGGTAGTAGATTATGTGATAAGACTATCGTGTTTATTATTCTAAGGTGAAATATATTATTTTGAGAGGTATCACTTGAAAGAGGGTTGAGCCTGTGTGTGTGTGTGTGTGTGTGTGTGTGTATATATATATATATATCACAGACTTCTATGAGTATGTTATCTTGTTATATTTGATCCAGGTGATTAGGGACATTTACTGATGTGATTCAGGATAGGCTGGTTTATTATTAGGCAGAGGGATATAGCTCATGATTTATTCGCGTTAAGAAACTAGTGTTAATGAGAGCGCCACAATTTATGTTGTCGTTTGTATCACGAGAGTGGATGAGTAGATTTTTATGTCAAGAACAAAATTTTAGGGTACGTGACTAAGGGACTAATGAATATCGACGACTGACAATGTTAGGTACTACTGTATCATGGGGGGTTCCTTGTTTGGATTTCTCTTTGTGAGAAATCCCACACATGAAACTTAGATAAGGTCAGAAGTTGGTAAAGGTTTGGCCTTTAGAACAGAGTTTAGTATCTTAGTTATTATAAGTATATATAGTTATACTAGGAGTTTATGTTTATATTATGATTTAAGGCATGTAGAGCCGTGTAGTGATTATGTGAGGAACATTGTAGAATGTTACAACACGAGTAAATCGATGGGAAAATTTAAAAACTAATTGATTTGCGATTAGTGGGGAAATTGATTTTAACCTCACTGAATTGACCCTGCAACGTATATAAAATTTAATAGAAAATAAGACTATTATATTTAATGAATTTACGAATAAATGCATGGGATACAGGGTGTACGGGCGCCCTAGTTAGTTGAGATTTTGGGTATATTTCATGACGAAAAGAAGTGGAAAATTATGAAATAAACATAGACGTATTTTTAAACTATAGACAAATGAGACGCGGGGAAATGAGGTTATATTAAGGTGTGCCACCAGAAATGGAAGAGTAAACAAATAACGGTAATAATAATGCTGGTAAGTACAAAGAATGTACATTTTAAAAGTTTGATGGTAATCAAGAGATACTCTATACAGAGGAGTAACATGACGAGGATTATGTTAAGATCAATTAAAGATGTGGAAGTTTGATGTTGGTAGTCGGGTATAATTGTTGATGTCTCCCACGAATGGAGTGTAAGGTTTCAAAGGGTAACTAGTCGACACCCAGTAAGGAAGGAACCTTTCGCAGTATAGAAAATGCTATTGCCGTTAGCATGTAAGACCCATCCGAATAGGGAAGTGTTGGGCAAAGATGGTAAGGCATGGAGAACTTTCCAAGGAGTATTGGTAAAAATAAAGATGAAATATTTTGATGTAAGGTAATAAAAGTGATTTTTACCGTCGAGATAGTGAGACTGCACGAGTTTCCAATCGATATTGTGTCCAATGGGGACAAGATTGGTAATTCAGTATTGGGAGAGCTTTGAGAAGGCAATGATTAAGGGGTTGGGATTGAGTATGGCCTATCAACCGCAGACGAACGAACAAACTAAGCGTACTAATCGGATGATGGAAGAATTGTTACGTATGGGTATTTTCGAGTTCTACGAGAGGTAGAGAGAAGTACCTTCCACTGTTGGAGTCTGCGTACAATAACTCATATTAATTTACTGTTTAAGGAATTATGTACAGACCTTTTCATTCTCTAGCGTGTTGGCTAGAGGTGGAGGACAACAAGCTACTTGGGCCCGAAGAAATCCAGGATACTTCGACCAGGATTGAGATGATTCGGAGTCATAAATGAGCTACTCAAGGTAGACAAAAGAGCTATGCCAATGCAAAAAGGTTGTTCTGAGAGTTTAATGTGGGGGACCAGTGTTTCTACAAGTATCTCCATTAAGGGGATAATGCGATTTGGGAAGAAAAGGGAAGTTTACATTGAGATATGTGGAGCCATCTCCTATTCTTGAGTGGATTGGGCCAGTGGCTTACAGACTTGGATTACCGAAACACTTGCATAGGATTCATGATGTGTTCCATATTTCTGCGCAGAGGAGATACTTTAGGGATGAGTTGGCCCATACTCATATTTCTTTAGAGGATATTGATTTACAGACCAATATTTCCTACGAGGAGGGGCCAGTTGCTATCCTAAATCGTAGCGAGAGGAAATGGAGGTCAAAGATAGTACCCTTAGTACGTGTTCAGTGGCGGCATTATAAAGCCGAAGAGTCTACCTGGGAGAGCGAGATACCTTTATTTTTTCAAAATTTGGGACGAAATTCTGTTATTAGGGCTGAAGAATGTAATACCCCGTAAATTTTAATGATTTTAATTATGGGATTAATTGAATTAAATAATGAGAAATAAATTTATGATTAATCCGGATTTAAATAAATAATTACTAGCGTGACGAGAGTTAGTATTTATTGATGTGAATTATGTTGAATATTACTTAGTGAGTAAAGTAATATGTGATTATGAATTTATTAAATTATCATGAGTGAATAATACGACAGTTATGGTGATTAAGTTGGGACGCGCGTGTCAGTAGTGTCGGGATGCAATTTAATGAAATAAAAAGTAATTTATTTATAAGTCACCCATATGGTCATTTCGAGTGCGCCAAAGTGTCCGTAGGGGTCGATATAGTAAAAAAAGTCTACCCGCGGGTTTAGTTTGGGTCCCGGGGCAGCTTTAGGCCAAACCGGCAAATCAGGAGGGTATTTCGGTCATTTTAATTTTTAGAGTAATTAAACCTACGAAAATTCAAGGGTTATATCAGATGAGAGGAGTTGTCTTCTAGGGTTAGAATTCACAAAAGCTTAGGAGGCCATTATAGGAGGAAGGAGAAGAGGTTTCTAAGCCTAGAACCCCACATCTACACCGTTTGCATCACCGTCATCACCGACGCGTAGATCGAAAAGAGAGGATCGCCCCAATTCAATGGATCAGAACTTCCATTAAAGGCAATTGATTTATATAGCAAAGATTCAGTGCATATATTATCTATGGTAGTCTAGAATTGAAGAAAATCCTTGAATATTAGATAATTTATGAATTTGGAGAATTTAATCTTGAAATTGGGTTGGTTTTGCATGTAGATGAATATCTGGGATTAATAGAAAAACGAAATCATAATCTAAGAGTTGGGATTTTTGAATTAAATCTGAGATTTACGGTTTTCTTGAATAGAGATTGAGGAACTAGTGTTTTTAAGGAATATTCATGATTTAATCTAAGAAAATTATGCCCCATGATGATTTGATGATTCTAATAGGTTAGAACTTATGTATTTATATTAGTGTGACGTTTAGTATAATTATTTGGGAGTTTGGGACATTGTAATGTATGATTTGAGGTTTAAAATTAAAGAATCTAGTAGGCAAAATTATGCAAAAATCGTAGGCCAATATCTGATGGATCGATCGATCGATCGACCCAAGAACGTCGATCGTTCGATTGATTGACCGATCGACCCATTTCTTCGATCGATCGACTCTCCTGCAATTTGTGACTTGATTTTCCTTTAAAGTTTTGATCCAACTCCAACTTTTAAGAATCCTTAATGTTGATTAATTGAATATAATGGGACTTAGGGAAGGTCAGTAGGGTTGTAGTTAAGGCCCGAAAAGTATCATTATGTATGGGATCGAATGGGGAAATTTAGAGTGTCCTTCGAATGCATTAAGATAGTAAATTTGATGGACTGGGGTTTAATTAGGATAAATGATGACTTAGGGTTAATACCAATAGTAGGGGGATACTATAGTACTGAATTAACCTAAGGATTAATTGAGAGACTTCGTAAACCTTTGGGATAGGGAAAGATACTTGAATTTATACGTCGAGAGTTATGGCGTTAATTAAATTTGCGTATGATATATGGGTTATAAATACAACGTGTGAGACTTGGAACATGGGATGTGTGTATACTAATATTGAACGTATAAATACTTAGGTTGTGTGACTACCTATTGTATGGATTTTTATGTGTATGACATACTTACCATACTTGCTATTGTCAGGAAGTCTTGGAGGGGATAGTCTTTTCTTGAGGAGCCCTTCGGGGGGGATTATAGATTGGTACCTTAGAGCATGGGATCAAAGGAGGAATTATCTGTGAGTGGATAAGTTTGGGTTATATGGGTGCATAGGTATGTGAGTGACCCATTACACCATGGTCAATGTTTGCTTCCAGTTTGTGCGTGATTTTTGTATTACGATTTCGGAGAGGTTTAGAATCGATAGTCCTTATTATGTACGTGAGGTAACGGGACTTGATAGAAGTGTATGTACGCATCGTTAGTTTCGCCTATGTGGGGTGCGACATTTGTATATATTATAATGGTGAAATATATATATACTTGTGTTTATTCTACTGTGTTGCTTAGTAAAACATGATAATAATGAGGTAAAAAATATAGCAAGTGCGTGAAAGCTCAAGGGATTAATGAGATACTTGAATTCGATTAATTAATATTGGAAATATAAGAATGTATTATTTCGGGTGATACGGGTGGGCATAATGTCTTAGGCATCATAGTAAGAGACTTGATTCAAACTAGTTAAGTGGGATAGCATAACTAGGATGGGTTAGGAGAATGCATTAGGCATGCACAATAGTTGAGAGGTGAGAATCTTAAGTGAGAGAACGTGACTAACATGTATATAATATTCATTGTTTAATGCAAATTAAACACTTGTTGTTTTAAAACTATTTTCAACTCGGGATCTGACCCGTTTCTTTCACATCTCTTCCTTTTGTCTATATATATATATATATATATATATATATATATATATTACAATAGGTGCCCAGCCGCAGGGACACTAAGCTTAGAGTTCCCATCAGTTGACGCGCTTTAGCTACTGTGGAAGTTGTAGGACCTTAGTATTAGACGCCTCCACTTATCCTTGACTCATTCGGAGCACTTTACATCAGTCAGGGCATGTTCCCATCCTTGTTAAAGATTGTACTTGTGACTTTTTTTAGATATTAATCTTTATTTTATCTCAGACTATTGTAGTGGGATTTTATTTTGGAAGTGTTTTCTCCAGACTCAGTTAATTCATTTTGTCAATTCATTTCCTACGAGATTGTATTGGATGATGAATGTTTATTTATTCATTTATTTGGTTGTCTATAAATTCAAGATAAAATCTGACATCGGGCTTTTTACATATGAGGTGGTTAGTATTTAATAAAAAGCTTTCGACAGTGATGCAAATGCTGATACAACTGGATATTCTGTTTTAAATTGAATAAAGGACTTATCTCCCGGTATTTAATTAGGCGGAGTGTCACATGAAGTTCTTGGCATATTCCTTGAGAGATTTTATGACTTTTTATCTAAAGTGTAGAAGGGAAGTGGCAAGCTTACTCATCTTTTTTTGCCCAATAAAATGGCTAATAAATGATCTTTCCAGCTCAGTGTAGCTTGTTATAGTCCTTGGTTTGTGCTTCGTGAGCCAATGCCTACTATATACCCTTAAGGTAATGATAAAAACTCTGTACTGAACCTCATATGGGGTGTCCTTAAGGAGCATAAATAATTTATAGATTTCAAAATTATCAATAAGATCCTTGGATCCATCACATGGTACAATATTAGGCATCTTCCAATTTATGGGAAAAACATAATGTTAAACTCATTTGAGAATGGAGAGAAAGTTCTTTCGAGAGATAACTCTATTGTGTTTGGAGTTTTCATCTTGTAATGGTTGAGGAAGTCCCCCAATCAATCTTGCATCTTTTTTATCTCATTGTCCCTGGGCCTATCCATACTGGGAGTGATCTCTTGGGAGTGATAACCTATCCTTGACAGTAATGC
This sequence comes from Sambucus nigra, assembly GCA_949130495.1. Classification (NCBI taxonomy): domain Eukaryota; kingdom Viridiplantae; phylum Streptophyta; class Magnoliopsida; order Dipsacales; family Adoxaceae; genus Sambucus; species Sambucus nigra. The sequence goes on from OX422210.1 coordinate 185,143,467, forward strand.
GGGTCGCAGATCATTGGGGGCTCTATGCACAATCTCTAGATCATTATCCACCTCTAACTGGGCATCTTGTTTCTCCCTAGTATCTTTATGTTCTGGAACATTTGGTTTTTCTACCACTGGAGGTAGAGGAATCTTACTGATAATGGTAGTTAGTTTCTCCTGGAGATCCTTTTGTCATTTTTCAATTTCCCTAAAAGAACGTGCCAAAACGACATTGGTTGACATCTTGAAAAGAGAAATGTCAATTTGTGAGAGATAGGAACTTGTCATTCCCATAGGCGACGACAAACAGATGGGTGTTAAAATTGTATATGACCTATGACCCACATGTACTCCCCTCAAGACCATAGATAGGTAAAAGGAGATAAGTGTCAAAACATGAGACAATTGTTTAAAGTGGTTTAGACCTCAGCTAAGGATATTAAGTCCATTGTTAAAGAGTTTTTATGCTATCTATTCGATAAAAAAATGAGTCATTATAGTATAAAAGAACTCCTAAGATTTGGTCAGGAGAGTCAAAGATCTTACGAGGTTTGTTAACAATCCAAAGGATCTGAGGAAGTAGCTGATGGATTTCTTTAAGGGTACGTGAGTATTGATTTATGGATCAACAAGGTACAAAAGACATAAGATAACATAAAATGATCAAAGTTATAAGTTTATGCTCACAACAGTGGGCTGAGAGGATACAAAGTGAGGAGTACACAATTATTAATGCTAAAACTCTTTGTTATATGGATATATGATCATTTGAACGTGTTAAAACCTTCCTTTTATATGCAAACTCCTGGAGCGAGAATAAGTGGACTATCACAACATGGATATGCACTACACCAAAATTTCCAACTTGTCACGGTAAAAAACCTTGACAATTCAAACTTGTCACGATCTTTGATCGTGACAAGTTTGGGGGTGGCAATCACCTTAACACAGAATTATCATGGTCAAACATCGTGACAAGTTCATTAGAGTTGTAACAGACTTGTCACGGTCTTTAACCTTGACAAGTTTGTCACGGTCAAAGACCGTGACAAAAACTTAGACTTGTCGTTGTTTTGGACTGTGACAAGTCCGTGACAAATAAAAAATTATCACGGACTTTGATAGTGACAAGTCTGTGACAATTTTCTTTGTCACGAACTTGTCACGGTCAAAGTTCTTGATAATTCAGGGCACAATTTAAAAACAACTGCGGGCAGTATGGCTACTGCCACTTCCCAGGAGTATATTTGTACTTGTTATAAAAAAATTGTACCTATCCAAACAGCATATATCCATATAAAATATAATTAATGTACCAAATCAACATGTGCCAAATCATGGCATATATAATCCATATATAAATAAAATAGAAATAAAAATATCCATATCCAAACCGACATGTACAAAATTAAAAAAATACAAATATAATCCAATATCGAAATAAAATAAATAGAAATAATGTCATGGCATAGGGTCTGGAGCAGGTCAGAGGAGGAAGGAAGGCCACAAGACATATGCATTAACACACCCCTCAATTCGCTAAACGTCGCATTTTTCACGCAACCACAAAGGTGAATTATCCATTCCGATCAAAACATGCGTGATGAGCACCCTTGCCTCAATGTCTTGGAGGGGACGTCCATGAACCACCATACCCGGGAGGAAACTCGGGTCCCTCAACCCCCTCGCTATCGGCTCCCCACAATATATGTCAAGTAAAAACATGCTCGGCCAACCGATAGTTGACATAGGCCGTTCAATAGGGGTCAAGATGGGAAATGGATCATATGCCGACGAGTCCATGCGTATCGGTGATGAAGCAGTGACGTCCTCGTCTACCTCTACCTCGTTATCCTTCTCCTTCTCCTTCTCCTTATCCTTCTCCTTCTCCTTCCCCTTCCCCTTGACCATTCCCTTGCCCTTATCGGAGGTGGACCCCAACTGACGCTTCATGAAGGCGTACATAACTAGGACCGTCACCTCCAAACTTGATAGCTTATCATCATGGGTGTCCACCTTCAGAGCCAAACTGATGTTGATTGTCTTCATTACGATGATCCTCGACTTCCCCACCCACGAACTCACCCACAATCCTCCCCTTTCGATCCTCCTCGAGCACTTGGTTGAGTGCGTCCGTAACCAAAGATGCTTTATCGGCATCAGACTGCGACTCATGCACTTCCTTAAGCTTTGCTTGAAACAACAAAAAGTACACGATAAGTTAATTAAGTAAATAAAAAAATTATAACGTAATTAAAAAAATTAAACATTTATAACTTACAATCGTGGTTGCGATGCTCGGGGACACCTCCTTGTCCTTGACCTTATTCGTCCAAATTTCCACATAGACTTCGAGCCTATATGGCCTACCCCAGGGTCACTCCCCGTCTCCTGAAATAAAATAATGTAGAATTAGTAAGTAGCGCAAAGTAATGCTAAATTAGAATAACCTAAAACTAAAATTAAAGAAAAATAAAAACTTACCATCATGTGCTCCACCTCGGCATAAGACGTACGGCCGGAGTAGTGCATGCCAAACTTTTTCATTCGATTTTCCCTCCCCAGTTGATAAGATGCCAATTGCCGCTCATAGATATCATTGTCGACAAACTGTTGCCATTGTGCCAATGAGATCGGCTCCTTCGAGGGGACGGTGTCACGTTCTCTCATAATGGACTCCCGGGTCTTCCCAAAGTACCGTGCCCACATATTCTTCTTCCACGTTTTATATTGATCCCTCAACTGTTCCAATATGGAGTCACAAACATGTGGGGGTAGGCCGAATTGATCCTATTAAACAAATACAAACCAAAAACAAAGTAAGTGTTAGATAAATATGAATACAAATATAAATATAAATATAAATATAAATACACTACCTAGCCCCCCAGATTCCCATCTTGAGCTCATCAGGAATGACCCTCCAATCAGTGTACCCCGGGCCAACGATCCCCCTCAGTAACTCTAGGGATCTATTCAACTCGTCTTATTCTCGATGACGAACCCCAATTTACCCCATTTTGGGGGCCTAGTGGTCGAGGAGCCATCGTCCCCTTCGCCACCACACTGGGATGAAGACATTTTCTATAAAAATTGTTATTATTAGTACAAACAAGTATATGGACTTTGAATTAATGCTTAAATCCAGTAATAACAAAGCACTAAAAGAATACAAGTTAACCACATTATAAATCTAAATATTGTTTCATTATCGGGTCATGGACTTTGAATTAATGCTTAAATTGATTAAAATCCTAATTAACATACTCACTAGCCATAAAAACAATTTTGATTCAAATCCGATAATAATATAATACTAGAAGAATACACCCACTAGTTATTACAAGCATTAAACTGATCAAGTACAAATGAATAAAAAGCATAAAATTATCGTTCGATCATAAATCACTAGAATAATATAACCACTGGTCATTACAAATAATTGGAATAGTTATTACAAATCTAAAAATTATTTCAAATTCGGGTTATCATAAAAAATGGATTGATATTTGGTAGGAGCAACCAGTCATCCACACTACTGTTTAGACGCTTTGGCGCATGTAGGATGATTGATCACGAGTCGTTATTGATATATTTCGAGCAAAACACTTTCTTGAACTTTTGAAAAGCACAAATAAACTCATTGCTTACGTGTTGGTTTCTCTTCAACTTGGACAAGTCAAACATGATCAAATTGGTGCCAGGATCAACTTTACAAGCATTTTTATGCTCAACTCTTACCCAATCACAGTAAAATACAACCTCTTTGAATTTTATCCTCAGCGCTCACGTGTTCGTTTCTCTTTGAATTTTATTCACTAACCATGGCATGTAAAGTTGTTTGATCTTTCTCACAGACAGAGTATAACGGCTGGATCGCCTTAAATTTTAAAATTCGCTAGTCATCGTCAAGGTTTATCCCGATGTGGAGACAATGATTGTGCAACACAAATAAGTATGAGAGAAGTAATAACCAAGAAAGAACAAAGAAAATAAAATGCCAATCACACAACAACGGATGTACATGGTTCAACAAAGGTGTGCCTACGTCCACGGTGGTGCAGTGAGTATTATTTCTCAATATTCTGGAGAATGAGTACAGAGAATACAACTTGTCCTTTGCCCCGGACCTAGGGTTTAATTTATATATGTGTATGTTAGTTAGTGGAGATGATGGGCTCCTCCATATTAGCCATCTTCCCTATAACTTCCCTTCATGGGATCGTGCTCACCTATAACTTCCCTTCATGGGATCGTGGGGAAATTGGATCAATACAAAAGATGAGGGGCCTGGACTTTGGGCCGCTAGGGCTGGGCTACTCGTCCAGACCTACAACACTAAATTCTGGGTACCCACAATTGCCCCTAAATTTGTTGTGACATGAATGTGGGCCTAACAGATTTAAATGATTAGCCATAATAGCCGTGTTGCAATTCCTCGGGAGCTGTAGAGTCAATTTCTGGCGGCAGCCGCTTCGCTTACTGTGCGATATGATTGGATTTTGAAGGTTTGTTGGAATAAGGCTCATTTCTTTTTATCGTTTCAGCTTTTCCAGCACTCTTCTATCTTCTGAGAACTCTCGCGCTTCATACCTTCTGCTTTCGATCTCCATTCTCGTTACTTCTTCGTCATTTGACCTGCTCTTCTGTCTTGTAAGTTTCTTGCGCCCTTTGCATTTTCTCTTATTTTCCAATGGCGAAGATCGGAAATAGGTCAATCTCGGAATTTAGAAAATTCTACAACATTCCTGAGTGGGTAGAGATTGAGTGTTGTGCCTCGCCTCCTAGGAACGTTAGGGATATAGAGGATGCCCACTGGATTCATACTTTGTTTCTTTCCTAGGGGGGACTTACTTTTCCCCCTAATGATCTATTTTTGCATTTCTTTAGCTATTTTAGTATTGTACCTGCACAATGTTCGCCCAATGTATGGAAAATAGTGAACGGCGTGCATATGATAAATCAACTGTATGGCACAAGGTTAGGGCTTGCCGAGGTCTGCTTTTATTACTCCTTCTCTCGAACTAGTTCAGGTGTCCTGTACCTCAAAGCTAGGAGCCCTGATAGGGTATTGGTAGTAAATCTACCTGATTCCCATAAGGACTACTGGCAGGAAGGTTTTCTTGTTAGGAATTGGCAGTTCTCTCCCCAATCTGAAGGGTCGAGGTCTGAGAGGTTCACTGTTCCCTTTTATGGGGAAGAATATATAGGTAGATATCATACTATTATTTCAATCTCTGCTGATTTATGACTTTTCTAACTCCTCTTTGTTTTTTCTTCTATAGCGAGGTCGAAGAACTTGGAGCCTGCCCTCACCGAGGTCCGAATTTCTGAGTTGGTTAAAGCTTGGAACATCAGAGAGCCTTTGGGTGACGGCGAGCATCCCAGATCTGCAGCTTTCTTGTTAGAGTATAAGAACGTAGGCTCTAGCTTCATAGTACGGCCTATGGACAGTGTACCAGAGTTTGATTCTTTGGGAGAGACTACTGCTAAGCCGATACCGTTGGACGAAGAAGAGAGCAGCTCTGAAAGTGAGCCTGCAGGTAATCTCGGTGAAGGGAGCTCTGATAGTAGCAGCTCTTCTGATTCTGAGGAGGCTTCTAAGGCTCGAAGATCGTCGAGTACTTCCAGCAGTTCTGGTGAAGATATGCCTCTAAGGAAGAACCTGATCAGAGATGATGATGATGATGACCATGTGCTCCTCGCTCAAAGGTCAAAGAAACAGAAGTTTGCATCTGGGTTTGTGGCTACAGGTTCTCGGCCTTCCTCTCGGGAGCAAGAGAGGAAGAGGAGAGAAGAAGAGCAGGTGAAAGAGAGGGAGAGAAAGAAGGAGGAGGAGAAGAAGAAGAAGGTGGAAGAAAGGAAAAGGGTCGAGGAGAAGAGGAAGAGAGAGAGAGAGAAGGAGGAGGAGAAGAGGAGAGCTGAGGCAAGGACGAAGGTCGAGCAGGACTTAGTTCCAGTGTATGCTCTGCCAGAAGGAGCTTCCGTGGCAATCTCCCCTCAGCTAGCTCCGGCTCTGCTTGAGAGAGCTGTCCTCCCGGCTGATCACCAACGGGCAATAGGTTCGGAGCATCTGGCCCTTCAGGCTAGTCAGAGGCTTGCTCTGGTAAGGTTTCTTTTCCTCTCATGTTTTGCTGACTTTTCTTGCTTTCCTCTTCTTATATCTTTTTCTTTTTCGTAGTTCGTTACCGACTTCGCTGTGCTGTATCGCTCACGCGACGAGCTGGTGAAGAAGAATGGTGAACTGGAGCAAGAAAACTCTGCTCTGAAGCTGAAGGGTAAGGAGCTCGAGGCTAATTTTAAGGCTGTCGATGCTTCTCGTATCTCGTCTGATTTGGCCCTTGCCACTGCGAATAAGGAGAGAAGTGCGGCGATCTTGGAACTAAAAGAGCTGAGGCAGGCCTACGACCTAGTTTGCTCGAGCAAACTAGCTGTGCTGGAGGAGAAAAGGGTTCTCTCTGAAGAGCTGGAGAAGAAGGAGTCCGAGGCTGTTACTGCCAAGGAAAATTCTTATAATTCCGGCTGGGCTGCTGCGTATGAGGATGCTGAAGTTCAGATAGTCTATATCAGCCGTCTGAACTTCAAGAAAGGGTGGAATAAGGCCCTCGTGGCTGCTGGGGTGGACGTTGCATCCCCACTCTTTGACGAGCACGATCCAGGACCGAAGCCAGTCGTAGATGAGGACCCTGCTCCAACTGCTGAAGGCACTGAACCTGTCTCTCAGGCGACTCCTGTTGACGCTCCCTTGGTTGAGAGGACAGAGATCACCCCTACAGAGGGTAATGCCCCTGCTGATGCTAATAAGGACAAGAGACCATCCACCTCTGGGCCACCCGAGGTTGCTAATTGATAGGGCCGCTTTGTAATTTTTCCTTTTTCAATCTGATGTAACCTCGTTCCTTATGAATGAAAAGACCTTATTTTTGTTTATGCTGATCTCTTTCTCTCCTCTTTCTTTTACTTGTAGTTGGTTGATGTTGATGACTATATTCCTGTTACCTCCCAACTGGGTAGGACTCTTGGTCCTAATGCAAGCCCTGCTGTTCGCCAGGCCTTTGCTAGACTTTGCAGGTTTGCTAAGTCAAGGAACCAAAAATATAAGGATCAGTCCGAGCTGATGGCCAAGCTGAAGGACAGGCTCCAGGAGATGGAGGAAATCGGTGCCTCAGTACAAGAAGAAGTCAGTGCACTGAGAGCAAGGTTGCTGGAGGCCACCGAGATTAACCAGGTTGGGGAGTTCCTGCATCAGGAGAATGAAGACTTGAGGAGGGAGGTCCTAAAGCTTAAGGAGCATTCATCGAGCACCAGGGGTAGGAACAGGGAAGCCGAGGAACAGCGTGAGAGGGAGATGGAGGAGATGCGCGATGATGTTCGGCGAGCTTATGTAACTGCTGCTGGGCTCTAGAGGGACATCACCCGACTACGGCATTTGTTCAAGAAGGGTCCTCGACAAGTGTGGTCTGATGGCTATGATCAAGGCTGGCTGGATGCTCCAACAAGACTATCAGAGTTCGAGGAACTTTTCTTTATCAGAGGGTGGTTGAGTGCCCTGAAAGAGCTGCAATTCCCGAGGAACTTGGTGTTACGGTATCGACACGAGATGTCCTCCTCCACTCTGATGCCCAATCCAGTCAGGAGGGATGATCGATGGATCCCCATTGATGCTATTCCCCGACAACTATTGGAGTTGGACACAAATGAGGTCGTGGAAGAGCTAGCCCCCGCTCCTGATGATGGAAGAAGAGCTAAAGTTGCTGATTATCTTGTTCGGAGGCTTCCACCTCCTTGAGATTTTGTTATTTTTTTCTTTTTGATAATGTAAATGCTTTGGGCGAGCTTCGCCGACTAAACATGTATTATCATTGTTTGTAAATATAAAGGATTAATGAAAAGTTCGCGTTTTGGGCAATTTTGCCTACTAAACGTGTTCATCCAATCTTTTAATATTTTCGCTGCTTTATAATATTTTTTATTTTGTCATGCGAGTGTCTTCCCAGTCAAGTATAATGCAAGAGTACCATTGTGCCCTCACTTTACCTTTTAGGTTGTGTCGTCACACTGCCTTAGGCCTAAGTAGGGCAATTGGCGAGGACACGCCTGATATTGGATGTCTTCATCCAATCAGGATTTTGTTTAATCAAAGTAGGTTTGATGCCTAAGAATACTCTGTAGGGCTTCATATATTGCCAGGGGCAATGCTAAGAGGTCTATCGTGCTTCATAACGATGACCTGAGGAGGGGTGTTTCCCTGCTATGTCGACCATTATGCCTGTGATTTGGAAGGGATGTGTAATAAAATATAACTGTTACTAATTAGAGAGTGATCAACTGAGATATTTTCATTAGTGAGATCGAAAATGAACTGTCCTTTCACATAACAAATACAATAAAAGATTTAATAATAGAATTCCTAAAAATAGAATTTCTTGAGATTAGCTGCGTTCCATGCTCGTGGTATCTCCCTGCCCTCCATCGTTTCCAAATGATAGGCACCCTGCAGGTTGTCTCTAATTATCTTATAAGGTCCTTCCCAGTTTGGGCCCAGCTTACCGTCTGATGGCTTCACTGTGTTGCCCAGGACCTTTCTTAGAACATAGTCCCCAACTTTGAATCTCCTCGGGTTGACCCTTTTGCTGTAGTGATTCGCGAGCTGTTGCTGATAGCTCGCTAGTTTCACTAGGGCAAGTTCCCTGCGCTCGTCGGCTAGGTCGAGTTCAGCTAGCAAAGCCTCATCGTTCTGGCCTTGTTCGACAAGGTCGGATCTCATTGTCGGTAATCCCACCTCTAGTGGGATGATTGCCTCCATACCATATGTTAGTGAGAATGGCGTTTCTCCTGTTGCTTGCCTAGGAGTCATTCTGTATGCCCATAGGATATGCGGTAGCTCGCTTGCCCATGCGCCTTTGGCTCGCTCTAACCGCTTCTTCAATCCAGCGATCACTGTTTTGTTGGAAGCTTCAGCCTGTCCGATGCTTTGAGGGTAGGCCACCGAGCTGAAGTGGTGCCTGATCCCGTGTTCGTTGCAGAAGTCCTGGAAAGGGCCACTCTCGAACTGTGTTCCATTGTCAGTGATGATGGTTCTGGGGATTCCTAATCGAGTGATTATATTCCTCCATATGAACCTTATCATGTCAGCATCTTGGATGTTCGCCAGTGGTTCTGCCTCGATCCACTTGGTAAAGTAGTCAGTTGCGACCAACAGGTATTTGCAATTGCCGACAGCGGTGGGCAGTGGTCCCATGATGTCCATTCCCCATTGGGCGAAGGGCCAGGGGCTGGTCAGGGATTTTAATTCGTTGGCAGGCTGGTGGACCATAGGAGCGTGAAGTTGGCATTTTAGGCATTTGCGGACATATACTGCTGAGTCCTTTTGCATGTATGGCCACCAATAACCTTCCTTAATTGCTCGGAAGGCTAGAGACCTTCCTCCGACATGACTTCCACAGATTCCTTTGTGAAGCTCGTGAAGCACTGCCTTGACATCGCTTGGGTGGACGCATCTAAGGTAGGGACCAGAGAAAGATCTTTTATACAAGTCGCCTCCTGTGGATAAGTGAAAGCGAGTAGCTTTGACTCTTATCTGGTGGGCAGTTCTCTTGTCCTCTGGAAGCGTTCCATCCTTTAAATAGTCCTTCAAGGGATCTATCCAGATGGGGGATGATTCCAATTGGAGTATTGGTTTCGCGTTTGGCAGCTCGCAGTTGGGGTAAATGGTTGGGCCACTGAGGAAATCGATAGGGATAACCCTTTTAAGGCTAGAATCAACTGCCGAACTCAGGGCTGCTAACGCATCAGCGTGGCTGTTTTGCCCCCTAAGAAACTGCTGGATGTTGATCTCTTCAAAGCTCATCATCAAGTTTTTCACCAAGGAGAGGTAGGCTACCATTCTTTCATCCTTTGCGTTATAGTCTCCACTTATCTGGTTGGAAACTAGTTGCGAATCGCCGAATACCTGCAAACGCTTTGCTCCCAGAGTTTGCGCTTTTTGGAGACCTGCTATTAGGGCTTCGTATTCTGGTTCGTTGTTGGAGGCTGCAAATCCCATCCTGATTCCTTGCTCAAGGACTGTGTTTTCTGGAGTGATGAGAACAATTCCTATCCCTGCCCCCTTTGAGTTGGAGGATCCATCAACGAATAGTTTCCAGCTTTCCACTGTAGCTTGGTTGTTTTGCTCTGTTGGCTTAGGCTGGTCGGAGGGTTCTTCGCCTGTGAACTCAGCTATGAAATCAGCGAGGATTTGACCCTTGATAGCTGTCCTTGATTGAAATTGGATGTCAAACCGGCCGAGCTCGACTGACCATTTAGACAGTCTGCCTGACAAATTCGCCTTCCTTAGGACAGCCTTGAGGGGGTGTGATGTAAGGACGATGATCGTATGGGCTTCGAAGTAATGCTTCATCTTTCTCGAGGCTATTATTAGGGTGAATGCGAGCTTTTCCAATGGTAGGTAGCGCTGCTCAGCATCTAACAGGGTTTTGCTCGCGTAATAGACGGGATGTTGGATTCATGTAACTTCGCACATTAGCGCCGAGCTGACAGTATGACTGGATACAAAGAGGTAGAGGTACAAAGAGTCCATCTGCTGTGGTATGACAAGCAGGGGTGGAGTGCTTAGGTAGGACTTGAGCTCTTCCAATGCTCGCGAGCAATCTGGGCCCTACTCTACTGTTTTGCTGCCCTTTAAGAGTTGGAAGAAAGGCTTGCATCTCTCGGAGGATTTAGAAATGAAACGATTTAGGGCAGCGAGCATTCTAGTGAGCTTCTGTACATCCCGGATTGTGCGAGGAGGTTGCACTCTGTTGATTGCATCAATCTGGTCCGGATTAGCCTCTATGCCTCGCTTGCTGACCAAATACCCAAGAAACTTCCCTGACTGGACACCGAAGGAACACTTGCTCGCATTAAGTTTCATTCGGTACTTCCTGAGGATTTCGAAGGTATTTGACAGGTCCGAGAGGTGACTCTCCTTCTCCTTGCTCTTGACGAGCATGTCGTCGATGTAGACCTCCATTGTGTCTCCCATTTGATTCTTGAACATTTTAGTAACTAGCCGCTGATAGGTTGCCCCTGCATTTTTGAGCCCAAAAGGCATGACCTTGTAACAATATAAACCAACCGTTGTGATAAATGCCGTTTTGTCCTGATCTGGGGCATACAAGGGAATTTGGTGATACCCTGAGTATGCGTCCAGGAAACTCATTCGTTCGTGAGCTGCGGTGGCGTCTACTAGTTGGTCTATTTTTGGAAGAGGGAAGCTATCCTTGGGGCAGGCTTTGTTGAAGTCAGTGAAGTCTATGCAAACTCTCCACTTTCCGTTGCTTTTTGGGACTACCACTGGGTTGGATAACCATTTGGGTAATTGCACTTCCCGTATGGATCCTGCATCCAACAGTTTTTCGACTTCTTTTTCTATTGCTCTGGCCTTATCGGGAGCAGTTCGCCGTGCCTTTTGCATTATCGGCTTGAATGTGGGATCGACGTGCAACTGGTGACAGCCCATATTGGGATCGATTCCTGGCAGCTCATAAGGTTCCCAAGCGAAAACATCTATGTTGCTTCTGAGCAAGGTTGACAATTCCTTTTTCTCTTGGTCGGTGAGTGACGCTCCGATCAGGAAGACTCTGCTATTGTCGCCTTTCCTAGCCGCCACTTCTACCAGGTCCTCGACGACACACTCGGAGGGGAAGAGCCTGGTCTCTTCTACTCCAGGCCTTCCGTATTTTAATTGCTATTTGGAAGGAATTGCACCTGCCTCCACTTTCTCACTGGGTTGATCAGCTTTTTTCTCTGGCTTTGGTTGGATGGCCGCTATGAAGCACTTCCTTGCCACCGCCTGGTCGCCGTGTATCTCCATTACTCCTCGCTCGGTAACATATTTGAGATTCTGATGGTAGGTCGAGGAGACTGCCTTCATCGCATGAAGCCATCCCCTGCCGAGGATGGCCTGATACGGTGAATCAATGTCGACCACCAAAAACTCGATCATCTTGGAAACATTTCCAGCGCGCACTGGCAGTACTATTTTGCCCAGGGGCATGGTCATTTTTCCAACGAAGCCGACCAGAGGGACAGTAGCTTCCTTTAGGTCAGCGACGCTCAACTTTAATTTCCTGAACAGGTCGAGGTACATTACTTCGGATGAGCTTCCTTGATCGACGAGCAGCCTGTCGATGTCAAAGTTGGCTATCCTGAGTGTAATGACCAAGGCATCATGATGTGGGGTCCTTACTCCCACTAGGTCTTCATCCATGAAAACAATATGCTTGTTGTAGTTGATGTCCTCTGCTCGCCGACATTTTGCTGACTGTGATTTTGCTGGATCAATCTAAAAAGCCTGCATTACCGCTGTCAGTTTCTTTACCTCCATTCTAGCTGAGTTCCCTTGTATTTGCTTGACGTCAGATACTCAATGGATTACTGCGAATTCATGTCCGGCATCATCCTCCAGCACGTTGTCTGGTTTCTCCTCTCTGTGGCCCATACTCACATTGCGATAGATGAGATCGACTTACAGCCTGATAGCTCTTACGAGGAGAGACCGGTGGCTATCCTAGACTATAGTGAAAGGAGATTGAGGTCGAAGATAGTTCCACTTGTGCGGGTCCAGTGGGAGCATCATAATGTGGAGGAATCCACTTGGGAGCGCGAGGCAGATATGCGCGAAAGATATCCAGAGTTGTTTTTACCAGGTATGCCTTATTTTCCGAATTTCGGGATGAAATTCCGTTATTAGGGGGGAAGTATGTAATACCCCGTATTTTTATGCTATATTAATTTGGGGATTTATTGAATTTAATGTGAGTTAATTATTTAATAAAAATCCGGAAATTAATTATGTTATAATTATTAACGTGACGAGAGTTAGTAATTATGGGAAATTTGTTGAATATTACTAATGAGCAAAGTAATATATTATATTGGTTATATTGAATGTCATGAGTGAGTTAAATGACAATTTCGGAAATTTTAAGTCGGAACGTGCCCGTGTCGCGTCGGGACTAAATTTTGATAAATAAAAAGTGAATGTTTTATAAGTTGCCCGTATGGTTGTTTTGAGTGCGCCAACGCGTCCGGAAGGGTCGAGATAGTCAGAAAAGTGTACCCGGGGGTGTAGTTTGGGTCTCGGGACGTTTTTAGGCCTAATTAGTACCCCGGGGAGGGCATTTTAGTCATTTTACATATTTGGGTAATTAAACCCACGAAATTCAGCAACCTATATCAGCCATTTAGGTTAGTCATTTAGGGTTAGAATATTCAGAACCCTAGAACGGCTATTGGAGAAGAGAGGAGATAGCCCTCAAGGCAATTCAAGGCCAAAAAGTCACCGGTTTGCACCACCGCCACCACCAACGCGTAGATCGCGAGAAGAGGAACGCAACCATACCAAAATCAGCCATAAATCAGAATACCAGAAATCCCAGGCAAGTGTTTAACTTGCTATTTTTGTTGGTGCAATCTTCATATTAGTTTAAGAATGATTAGGGATGAATTATGTAGAAGAAAATCCAATTTGTGATAGGAAAATCCATGTAGTATTGGTTGATATGATGATTCTGGAAACCCTTGCCATGTAGAGGAAATTAACCACGAAATTTTGATGATTATAAGAAAGAAATTCTGGAGAAAGATTTGTTAGAAAACTGTTTAAGAAAATTCTAGGGTTCTTGATAATTAGATGTAATTTTGGGTGGAAATTCCATGTTTAAATGATGAATATGTACATGCCTTACGTTAGAAACATCTGGTATACTGTTATAATGTTAGTGGTAGAATTCTTGGACGTTTGGGGTTGGAAAACATGTATTTGGATGAAGAAAATTGGTAGAACCCGTAACTGCAATTCTACAGAAAATCGAAATACCTGTTTGATCGATCGATCGAGCATAGAGCTTCGATCGATCGAAGGTTCAATCGATCGAGCCCCAAACCTCGATCGATCGACCCCTCCTGGCAGACTCTTATTTCCCTTTGTAAATGATTTAAAAATCGAATTGTCGTGATATAATTCTTGGGCATTCTTAGTATAATGATTTGGGAGACATGGAGGACCAGTAGGGCGTATGAATAAATGTTGGGATCATTAATATTCGACGAGAATGGTATTTATGGGATATTTACTTTAGAGTTAGTAAATTGATATATTAAAGGGTGAGGCGCGTAAGAGAGTTACGTTGAAACGTAATAATGACACCTACTGAATTTTCTATATGGAAGAATAAAGTCCACGAGTGTCACGAAATAAGTGAGAAAACCCTTCGAGGTAAGGTTAGAGATGAAACCTTATACGTAATACTAATAATGTGAAATAAAGGGTAAATGTTGTAATTATAGGTGACGAGAGGAACCTATATTAATGTGATAAAAGTGGTATATTTATATGATTGTGTGTACATATATTATATACATGTGAAAAACATACCGCGCTACTTGCTATCCTTGAGGTTACCGCGCTGGGACAGTCTTATCTTGATGAGACCTTTATGGGGGATATTGACTTGTACCCTAGAAGATAGATATCCTTGGTACAGGCTATCGAATCGATAGTTCAGACGGTCCTAAGAGACGCGAGTATGTGCCATCCTCTTAGAGACTTGGAACCTATGCTTCACCTCGATATTGTTTGTGTATGTGTTAATACAGTTTGAGAGTGATTCCGAACTTGTATTCCCCTTGATATGAGTGGTATGGGGTTTGGATAGTGGAAGTATGCACGCACCATAGTTTTATTTGGGGTGCTGTTATATATATATATTATACGAGTAGTTAATATATATATATATATGAGATTTGGAAACTTGAAACTTCCTACTGTGATTTGATAAATAGGACATGGTTGATGACTCAAATAGTATATACTTGTTTTGTGAAAGTATAATATGACACTGGGAAACTTTTTAAATTAATAAAGCTAAAACGAGAGTTGTGATGCTAATTGGAAGTATCTTTTTAAACAATGATATTGTTCGGTTTTGAAATCTTGAGTAAGTTAAGATAGGCTAAATTATTGGGAAGGTTAGTATGATAAAATGATAAGATAACCCATTGGGAAGGTTAGTACGATAGACGTGCACATTAGAAGAGGGGTGAGAATTTCTCAAGAGAGTGTCGCTCTAATATGTTGTTGCATTGGCCTGTATCAATTTAAGTACTTGATAAACGTATCTTAAATCAAACACACTTTCGGGCTCTGACCAGTTTTTTTTTTTCTCTCTCTCTCTTGTATATATATGTATGTATTACAGGTGCCCAGCCACAGGGGCGTCTTGCTTAGGATCTCTTGGAAGGAACGCGCTGCAGCTTAGGTGGGAGTTACAGGTATCTTGATTAGACGACTTCGTTCATTCGGATCCACTCTTAGTATTTTCATTTAGTTGAGTATGTGTAACTCTTTCCATTATTCCATTATTATTGGGACATTTGTATTTCAGTTATTTCCAGTATTGTTACTATGGGTTTTATTCAGTTGATTGTGTTACTTTATATTTCGCATGTTGACATTCGGTTGACGAATGTTTTAAATTAATTGGACTATGTTGCAGATATTTAATGTGGTGTGATTCTTACTTATTGAATGTTGTTAATAAAATAAATGATTTTCTTTAAATAAAATTTGGAATGTATGTATGAAAATGGTTTTGACACTTAGCTTAATTATTTAGGGTGTTAA
Source organism: Sambucus nigra (assembly GCA_949130495.1). Classification (NCBI taxonomy): domain Eukaryota; kingdom Viridiplantae; phylum Streptophyta; class Magnoliopsida; order Dipsacales; family Adoxaceae; genus Sambucus; species Sambucus nigra. Next base: position 185,159,116 of record OX422210.1, read on the forward strand.
ATTGGAAAATTTATTTTTATCGACAGTGATGCTGAGAATGAACCAACTGTTTACCTTGATTTAATTTAATAAAGGAGTGATCTCCCGGTATTTAATTAGGCGGGGTGTCGCAGGTGAGCCTCGTATATGCGAGAAGACTCCCTCTGCTCGTGGAGCCTTGCCTCATATGCATCAATCAATCTGGATATCTGCGTGGACCTTGCTGGTCCTTGGATTTCTTCTGAGGCTGGCCTTTCCAAGCGAGCCCCACGATCTGAACGTTGGACTTCAGACCTAATCCTGCGAGGAGCAGGTGGTTCTTGAATATCTCCTGCTTGAGGAGTGTTGCTGCTGTAACCAGACATCTTAGATTCTTTTCTTGGCATGGGCTCTTCTCAGGGAAAGATGAACGCTTCCCATAGACGGCGCCAATTGTGGATACAATGATTGTGCAACACAAATAAGTATGAGAGAAGTAATAACCAAGAAAGAACAAAGAAAATAAAACGCCAATCACACAACAACGGATGTACGTGGTTCAGCAAAGGTGTTCCTACGTCCACGGTGGTGCAGTGAGTATTATTTCTCAATATTCTGGAGAATGAGTACAGAGAATACAACTTGTCCTTTGCCCCGGACCTAGGGTTTAATTTATATATGTGTATGTTAGTTAGTGGAGATGATGGGCTCCTCCATATTAGCCATCTTCCCTATAACTTCCCTTCATGGGATCGTGCTCCCCTATAACTTCCCTTCATGGGATCGTGCTCCCCTATAACTTCCCTTCATGGGATCGTGGGGAAATTGGATCAATACAAAAGATGAGGGGCCTGGACTTTGGGCCGCTAGGGCTGGGCTACTCGTCCAGGCCTACAACACTAAATTCTGGGTACCCACACCCGATATCTTCATGATCAGCTGAACCTTGAATATAGTTAGTGACATCATTCTCTTCCACTTCATGAACTCCATACGTGTAATCAACTAAATCCTCTAGCATATTATGATCTACATTATCATCCTTCCCTTGTACATCTATACTACTTGTTGAAGGTTGTTGTGAAGATTGCTCGAGGAGAAAAGGAACTTTCAATTCCCCATGAAAAATCTAAAATGGATAACTATCTTGCATACCCCATCTTAACAAATGTATTTCAATTGTTTTCCATTCAAACTCCTTACCATTCTTACACTTAGCACACAGATATAGAAATGCTTCATCATTGTGACATCTCTTTGCGTATTTCAAAAATTCATTAGCACCTCTGCGAAACACCCCCCCTAATATATTTGTCTCACCCATCCACTCATTGTATTTAGGATATCCCATCACAGCTACTACACCTATTAGGGGTAAGAAGAGTATATTCGTGGATTAGTATAAACAAAAGTGTTAACATTTGGTTCCCATTAAATAATTTACTATAAGATTGACATCTCATCTTTCAGTGTTATATTATAAAAACAATATAATTCCTATTTCCTCCATCTCCTATAAAGGGTAAGCGGTCCTATCCCATTCAAGACCGCGTATTTATGTAATATACTTAACAACTCATGCACATTGTTTTAATTTGATAAAAATCGACAGCATATCCCCCTAATTCTCCAATTACATGACATAGATTCGCAAGTGTAAGTGTTATTTCAATTTATCAATTGAAATAACACTTAACATTGTATCATCTAGTATGTACCCAGAGAACATTGAGATATGACAATAGAACTTCCCCCAAAAGTAACAAGTTTAAGCCACTAAGAATATTAATATACAAAAACTATGCAGTCCCAGACAGTCCAAACGGGACAATTTGAGAGATCTCATTACAGGGGTAATGACGCTTGAACGGGTCTAAGGGATATTGAATGCGTTCGCATAAGAACTAGAAGGCTAGTATCCATACGCACTATATGTAATTTAAAGTATGTTTCATTCGATTATGTCTTATCACAATTCGAGAGATTTCATTTAATTATATAATTTAAAGTATGTTTCATTTAATTTAAAGTACGCATAAGAACTAAAACTTATACCAATTTCAATACATATTTTTACCAATGCCAATACCAATACAAATACAAATTTCAAATTTAATTTCAATTCCTAATACCAATTTCAAATTCAATTATAATACCAGTACCCAATACTAATTTCAAATTCAATTTTAATAACAATACCCAATACCAATTTCAAATTCAATTTCAATACCAATACCTAATACCAATTTCAAATTCAATTTAAATATCAGTTCCTAATACCAATACCCAATACCAATTTCAATTTACACACAAGAACACTCCCCCCCCCCCCCCCCCGAACACACAAAGCCCCCCCCCCCCCCCCCACGCACACAGCCCCCCACCCACTACCCCCCCTCCACGGACCTATACACACAAACTACCCCCACCCCCCATACACACTGACCCCCTACACACACACCCACAAACCCACACACACAGACCCCCCCCCCCACTCCTACACACACACATATGCACACACACATACATACACAAGGGGGGAGAGAGAGAGAGAGATAGGAGGGAAATGAAACGGGTAAACAAAGAGGTGGTAGGGTTTTTTAGTTTACAGAGTTGTCACGAACCTGTCAAGTTCTTTAACCGTGATAACTTTCTAAAGTTGTCACGGTCAAAGATCCTGACAAATCCTTGTCACGAGCTTGTCATGGTCATTGACCGTGACAAAAAACAATCAATGACCGTGACAAGGCTACCCAGCTCAAAGGTGATAATTTAGCCTTTTTGGTGTAGTGGTGGTGATGTTTGATGATGTCAGTAAAGTGGTGGATTGTTGTCCAAAGGTTTTGTAGTTTGTGAAAGGTAGTTATTAAATGCATTAAATGCAGACTGGATCCATCAATGCAAGTAGTGGCGGTAGGTGGAATGGTGTTTTGCTTTCCACCTACCCATTAGAATGGTTGTAGGCACTCTATAGGAGGCCTCAAAGCTCAGGAATTTCTATAATATTGGCATATGTTGACCTAAATGTGTTACACAATGATACACATTAGTTTTGAGGGTTAGGTGACCTTGGGAGGCCATTTCTCTTAAAATTGAGGTTTGTTTTAGGTTTAAGACTTAGCAAAACCCTGGTGTTGTGTTCTTTGAGCTTGGTTGAAGAGATTCGTGCTATAAAGACTAACCCTTAATGGAGAAAAAAGGATAACTAGGATCTACTAGAGTAATATGGCATTGTTTGGAGATCAATAGAGGTTTTGGGGACCAAGCAGTGGTCTATCTGAGGTCAGAGGTCAGCCTTGGCACTTATATTTTTGCCCGTGAATGGCCTAGGGGGCTAAGAGTCTTTTATATACCAATTGTTAAATTATGTATCATCATTTTCTTCAAAGACTTTTCTTTTTCCAAAATCTTTATTTTCGTTAAAATCTTCACAATTGTTTTTAACATGACTTTTTGATTTTAAAACTAGAGTTATATAAGAACCATGAGCATCATCTTTTTAACTATCACTACTAATAACATAAACCTTTTTAATCTCAGTTATGGAGTGAATGTAACATTAGGACAAGGTTACAAGTTTGGTAAAAGAATGACTGATATACCCAAATATGTTCTCATCTCCATATGGGACCTCCTGACCCGAGGATGTTTTACCAGACTCGTCCAGAACCACGGTCGGCCTCGTACATATAACCTTGGCCACCTTGAAGGACAATGATTCTGGGAGTGCTTCAGCAACAAGGGAGCCTTAGTCAACCTCGGCCTGGACTACTGAGCAGAGACCACGCTTGCCAATTTCCTGCGTAAGGCCAAACGTCATGTCAGCAACCACGTACTTGGCCAGACCGGGACTTCTCCAAATGACATCTGTAGTACGAGCAACATAAGGTTACAACGTGGCAGATCCCTCGTGAGTAAAATTGTTGCAATAGGATCATACCCTCACGTGAGGGAATATTACATCATTATTACACACATGTGCCAGGGACAGGTGTCTTCATCTTAGTGGGAGACTCCTCATGAACATGCTGATTACATGCTTGGGGGGTACATTACACCTCCCAGGCCCTATATATACTCTTCATCTTCTCTGTAAGAAGGGATTGGTCTCCAAATTAAAACCCTAGTTAAAACTCTGCTCCATTGTATACAAAGAGAGAGAGAGAGAGAGAGAGAGAGAGAGAGCTCAAATGTTGTATCTGTATTCATTAGTGCCTTTGTTTAGTGGATTTCTCACACACTCACACAGTGGATGTAGGCCCGATTGGCTGAACCACTTTATGTCATTGTAACCATCCTCTTATCCTCATCTCATACTCTCATATATATATTGTAATACCCCGTATTTTTATGCTATATTAATTTGGGGATTTATTAAATTTGATGTGACGGTTTATTTAATAAAGAACCGAAAATTAATTATGTAATAATTATTAACGTGACGAGAGTTAGTAATTATGGGAAACTTGTTGAATATTACTAATGAGCATAGTAATATATTATATTGGTTATATTGAATGTCATAAGTGAATTAAATGACTATTTCGAAAATTTAAGTCGGGACGTGTCGGTGTCACGTCAGGACTAATTTTGTTAAATAAAAAGTATATATTTTATAAGTTATTCGTATGGTCGTTTTGAGTGCGCCAACGCGTCCGAAAGAGTCGAGATAGTCAGAAAAGTGTACCCGGGGGTTTAGTTTGGATCTCGGGGCGTTTTTAGGCCTAATTGGTGCCCCGGGAGGGCATTTTAGTCATTTTACATAAGTGGGTAATTAAACCCACGAATTTTAGCCAACCTATATCAGCCATTAGGTCAGCCTCTTAGGGTTAGAACATTCACAAATCAAGTGACGGCCATTGGAGAAGAGAGGAGAGAACTCCAAGGCAATCCAAGGCCAAAAAGCCACCGGTTTGCACCGCCACCAGCACCACCGCGTAGATCACGAGTCGAGGAACGCAGCCATACCAAAATCAGTCGTGAATCTGCATACCAAAATCCCAGGCAAGTGTTTAAACTTGCTATTTTCGTTGATGCAATCTTCATGTTAGCTTAGGAATGAATTGTGATAAAAACTATGGAAGAAAACCCCATTTTTATAGGAGAACCCATGTAGTATTGATGTATATGTTGATTCTGGAAACCCTTGCCATGTAGAGGTAATAATCCACGAAATTTGGTGATCATAATAAAGAAATATTGGAGAAAGATTCATTAGAAATCTGTTTAAGAAAATTCTAGGGTTCTTGATAATTGGACATGATTTTAGGTTGAAAATCCATGTTTAATGATAGTTATACACATGCTTTACGTTGTAAACACCTGGTATAATGTTATGATGATGATAGTAGGATTTTTGGGACGATTAGAATGGAAAAACATAGTTTTGGATGAAGAAGTTTGATGAATCCCGTAACTGCATTCTGCAGAATTTTGCCCAGACCTGCTTGATCGATCGATCGAGCCTAGAGCATCGATCGATCGAAGGTTCGATCGATCGAGCCCCAAGCTTCGATCGATCGACCCCTCCTGGAAGACTCCTATTTCCCTTGTTTAATTAGTTAAATTAAGTTTATCGTGAAATAATTTTTGGGCATTCTAAATAAAATGATTTGGGAGATATTGAGGACCAGTAGGGTATATGTAATAATGTTGGAACCTTTAATATTCAACGAGAATGATATTTATGGGATATTTACCTTAGGTTGTTAGATTTATGAATTTAAAGGGTGAGGTGCGTAAGAGAGTTACGTTGGAATCTAATAAAGTCACTTACTGAATTTCAGATTTGTGGGGATATAATACACGAGTGTTAGGTAATAAGTGAGAAAACCCTTCGAGTTAAGGTTAGGAATAAAACCACATACGTAATTCTATAACTGTGAAATTAAGGATAAATGGTATAATTACGGGTGATGAGAAGAACCTATATTAATATGATAAAGTGGTATATTTATATGATTGTGTGTACATATATTATATGCATGTGAAAAATCATACCCACGCTACTTGCTATCCCCGAGGTTTCCGCGCTGGGACAAGTCTTATCTCGATGGGACCTTTATGGGGGATATTGACTTGTACCCTAGAAGATAGATATCCTTGGTACAGGCTATCGATGTGATAGTTCAGACGGTCCTAAGAGACGCCGGTATGTGCCATCCTCTTAGAGACTTGGAATCTATGCTTCGCCTCAATATTGTTTGTGTATTTATGTTAATACAATTCGAGAGTGATTCCGAATGTATTCCCCTTAATATGAGTGATATGGGGCTTTGGATAGTAGAGTATGCACACACCATAGTTTTATTCGGGGTGTTGTTATATATATATATATTATACGAGTAGTTAATATATATATGAGATTATGAAATTTGAGACTGACTACTGTGATTTGATAAGCAGGACATGGTTGTTGACTCTTATAGTAAATACTTGTTTGTGAAAAATAATATGTCACGGAGGAACTTTATAAATTAATAAAAGCTAAAATGAGAGTTGTACTGCTAATTGGAAGCATTCTTTTTAAACAAAAATATCGTTCGGTTTTGAAATCTTACGAGTAAGAAGATACGCTAAATTATTGGGAAGGTTAGTATAATAAAATGATAAGATAAACCGTTGGGAAGGTTAGTGCGATAGGTGTGCACATTAGAAGAGAGGTGAGTATTTCTCAAGAGAGTGACGTACTAATATGTTGTTGCATTGGCCTATATTAATTTAAATACTTGCTAAACGTATTTTAAATCAAACACACTTTCGGGCTCTGACCCGTTTCTTTTTCTCTCTCTCTTGTATATATATGTATATTTTTCAGGTGCCCAGCCACAGGGCGTCTTGCTTAGGATTCCTTGAGAGGAACGTGCTGCAACTTAGGTGGGAGTTGCAGGTCACTTGCGTAGACGGCTTCTTTTATTGACTCCACTTCTAGCATTCTCATTTATTGGGCACGTGTCGCCCTTTCCATTATTTTATTGTTATTGGGACACTTATATTTCAGTTATTTCCGGTATTGTTCTATGGGATTTATTCAGGATGGATTTGTGATTTTAGTTTCATATGTTGACATTCGATTGACGAATGTATTATGTTATTTGGATTTTTGTGGTGTGATTCTTAATTGTAGAAATGTTGTTTTAAATAAATAAATCTTTTTCTTTAATTAAAATTTGGAAAGTTTGTATGAAAAATGTTTTTGACACTTAGCTTAGTTATTTAGGGTGTTAAATTGGAAAATTATTTTATCGACAGTGATGCTGAGAATGAACCAACTATTAACCTTGATTTAATTTAATAAAGGAGTGATCGCCCGGTATTTAATTAGGCGGGGTGTCACAGGTGGTATCAGAGCATCAGGTTCTAGAGTCCTTTAGGACCTGTGCGGCCTATTATGTTTCAGCGTTGTTTTCTTTGATATAGAGCCCTACTACTAGGAATGTTGTGTCTATCTCTATACTTTGGAATTTCGTACTTCTGCGATTTGGTTATTTGAATGATGAACTCATCCAAATTTACTTAAATTTTCAGATGGATCGTCAAGAAGAACTAGCTAAGACGGTTAAGGGAGTCAATGAGCAAGGTCGACTCATACCTCAAGTATCCCCAGAGGGAATATCAACCGCCGAGTTAGCAGGTATCATGGCACAAGCAGTTACCACTGCGGTTTTACAATACCAAGAACGCAGCCTACAACTTAAAGGAGGCAAAAGACCTAGAGAGGTTAACCAAATGCATGAGACTGACGTTGAGAATTGTGCGAAGGCACTGAATCTGCGTCAACAAAACAATCAAGATCGAGTCAGTTCCAGTAGTAACGAGATTTATGTACAGAGACAAAAGTGTCAGGGACAACGAAGCCAGGTTCAGAATGAAATCACCAAGAGGTGTTTCGATTGTGGAATGGAGGACCACAAATGTAAATCTTGTCCGAATCAGACTGGGGATAAACTACAACCTGACCGACAAAGAATTTCGAAACTCTGCTATAAATGTGTACAACCGGGTCACAAGTGGATGGATTGTCCTCGCCCTGACATAGTTTTTTCGCAGATTTCCCCTCAAGGCAGGCAAGACCAGGGAAAAAGAGAGACTAGTCAATACCGTAAGGAAGGGAAGCAGTTTCGAGGGAGGTGTTTCCAATGTGGCAAGAATGGCCATAGGCGTCAGAATTGTCCAGAGAAGAATAGGGCCCCACGGCAGGAATGTGCTGACAATGAACCCCAGAAGCCAGCTCCGCCACCCTTTCCAACAGCCTCAGTTCAGCAGAGAAAGCTACAGGGCGGACGTGTCTATAATTTCCCACAGGCAGCAGCCCCGCAGGCACCACCCGCGATTGAGGGTATGTTTTTCTATCCATGTTACTATGAGTCGAGATTTGTTTGATACGGGTGCAACGCACTATTCTATAAGCTACCTATTTTTTTTTGCGAAAGCCTTAGGGTTGTTAGCCACAGCAGAGAGTACCGTGACGTGTGTCGACTCACCACTGGGGAGTGGGTCACTTATATTCTTTATATGCCGAGGAGTAGGGGTAGAGATTGGTAGCTTGGTATTACCTGCAGACATGTTAGTCTTAGACATGCACGAGCATGATGTGATTATTGGTATGGATTGGCTCGCATCTTATAGAGCCATTATTGATTGCTTCGGTGGGAGCATTGTTTTTGCCATTCCGGGCCAAGAGATGTTTGTAGTGGCGATGCCTCGCCCAGAGGGAGGTTCGACCGCTCATTTGTATTACATAGAGGAGGATACCTCTAAGGAGGTTGTGATTCCCTTAGATTCGATCCATGTCGTCAGGGAGTATTCCGATGTGTTTCAGGAGACACCAGGCCTACCGCCCAGTCGTGAGATAGACTTTGTTATAGATTTATTGCCAGATACGAGACCTATAGCACGCGCACCGTACCGTATGGCTCCGGTAGAGATGCGAGAGCTACGAGATCAGATAGAGCAGCTGTTAGGTCAGGGCTTCATTCATAGGAGTACCTCACCTTGGGGCGCTCCAGTCTTGTTTGTGAAGAAGAGAGATGGTTCACTGAGATTGTGTGTGGACTACGGGGAATTGAACAAGGTCACGATACGGAATAAGTATCCGTTGCCTCGAATCGATGATCTGTTCGACCAGTTGAGGGGAGCAACTTTCTTTTCGAAGATAGATCTGAGGTCGGGGTACCATCAGTTACGTATTAGAGAGCAGGATGTTTCAAAGACTGCCTTCTTGTCGAGATATGGGTCCTACGAGTTTAGGGTAATGCCGTTCGGACTCACAAACGCTCCAGCCGTTTTCATGGACTTAATGAATCGAGTATTCAGACAATTCTTGGATCAATTTGTCATCGTCTTCATAGATGATATCTTGATATATTCACACTCCGAGGAGGAGCATGCCGGGCACTTGAGGCAAGTTCTTCAGACTCTACGAGAGCATCAGTTTTATGCTAAGTAAGATAAGTGTGGATTCTGGTTGCGAGAGGTACAGTTCTTGGGCCATGTTGTTTCTGAGCAAGGGATAGCAGTTGACCCGAGCAAAGTGTCAGCGGTGAGGGAGTAGGGACAGCCCACAACACAGACAGAAGTGCGTAGTTTCTTGGGATTAGCCGGATACTACAGGAGATTCATTCAGGGATTCTCCAAAATAGCGGGTCCATTGACGAATCTGACTCGCAAAGGGGTACCATATGTTTGGGATGACGCTTGTCAGTTAGCTTTCGACGAGCTGAAGGACAAGCTTACTTCAGCACCAGTCCTTGCCTTACCGAAACCGGGTGTGGAGTACCTGGTTTATACCGATGCGTCTTTACGGGGACTTGGAGGTGTACTCCAACAGGAGGAGAAGGCTATAGCTTTTTCTTCCCGCAAACTTAACCCGCATGAGAAGAATTACCCCACCCACGACCTGGAGTTAGCAGCGGTCGTCTTTGCATTGAGGATTTGGAGGCACTACTTATTGGGTAAGAAATTTCGTTTGTTCACAGACCATAAGTCACTACAGTACCTATTCACTCAGCGAGAGCTGAATATGCGTCAGCGCAGATGGCTAGAGTTTGTGAAGGACTACCAGCTCGATATACAGTATCATCCGGGGAAGGCCAACGTAGTTGCTGATGCGTTGAGCCGTAGATCGGTAGACGATGTAGCGGACGTCTAGAAAGCAAAGTGGAAGGAATTGGGTCACCAAGACGCAGTGGCACGATCTTTCATATCCGTAATGTTGGTCACGCCCGAGATTGTTACTAGGGTGATACAGGCACAGACTACAGACCCGTTTTGCCAGGAGCAGATTGTGCGACTTCTAGCCGAGGGTGCTGAGTCCTATTCTGTTAGTTCTGATGGAGGTTTGCGGTTTAATGGGAGATTGGTGGTTCCAGAAGGCGCGGAGTTACGTCATGAAGTGATGACTCATTCTCACGGGTCCCGATTTGCAGTACATCCAGGAGGTGATAAAATGTACCAGGACATGAGGCGTCAATACTGGTGGAGTGGGATGAAGAAGGACATCGCCGAGTTTGTGTCCAAGTGTTCTACCTGCCAGCTGGTGAAGGTGGACCACCAGAAACCGTCAGGATTGCTTCAGCCGTTGGAAGTACCCGCGTGGAAGTGGGAGAGTATTTCCATGGATTTCATTACAGGGTTGCCTACATCACAGCGGGGCCACGATTCTATCTGGGTGCTTGTAGACCGTTTGACCAAGGTGGCTCATTTTCTGCCAGTGAGGACAGATTATACCACGGGTCAGTATGCCCAGTTGTTCATCGCTGAAATTGTCAGATTACATGGGGTGCCCCTGAATATTGTGTCAGATAGGGACAAGATTTTTGTGTCACGTTTCTGGGAAAGTTTTCAGGAGGCTATGGGTACTGAGTTGAGGTTGAGTTCATCTTACCACCCACAGACAGATGGACAGACAGAGCGTACTAATCAGATGTTAGAGGATATGCTACGCATGTGTGTTCTCGATTTTGGAGGAGGTTGGGAACCACGTCTTCCACTGGTAGAGTTTGCTTATAATAACTCTTATCAGTTTACGATTGGCATGTGTCCATTTGAGGCTTTGTATGGCAGGCCTTGTCGTTCTCCAACCTGTTGGCTCGAGGTGGGGGACAACAAGTTGCTAGGACCAGAAGTGATTCAAGAGACCTCCGCGAGGATTGAGATAATCAGGAGTCGTATTCGGGTAGCCCAAGACAGGCAGAAGAGCTACGCCGATGCGAAACGGTTCTTCCGGGAGTTTAATGTGGGAGATCAAGTGTTATTGCGTGTATCTCCTATGAAGGGAGTGATGAGGTTCGGGAAGAAGGGTAAGTTGTCTCCGAGGTACGTAGGACCATTTCCCATCATCGAGAGGATTGGGCCTGTAGAATACAGGTTGGGATTGCCAGAACATTTACATTGCATCCACGATGTATTCCACATCTCGTCGTTGAGACGATATCTTCGGGTTGATATGGCCCATACTCACATTGCGATAGATGAAATTGACTTACAGTCTGATAGCTCTTACGAAGAGAGACCAGTGGCTATTCTAGACTATAGTGAGAGGAGATTGAGGTCGAAAATAGTTCCACTTGTGCGAGTCCAGTGGGAGCATCATAATGTGGAGGAATCCACTTGGGAGCGTGAGGCAGATATGCGCGAGAGATATCCAGAGTTGTTTTTACCAGGTATGCCTTATTTTCCGAATTTCGGGACGAAATTCCGTTATTAGGAGGAAGAATGTAATACCCCGTATTTTTATGCTATATTAATTTGGGGATTTATTAAATTTGATGTGACGGTTTATTTAATAAAGATCCAAAAATTAATTATGTAATAATTATTAACGTGACGAGAGTTAGTAATTATGGGAAACTTATTGAATATTACTAATGAGCATAGTAATATATTATATTGGTTATATTGAATGTCATAAGTGAATTAAATGACTATTTCGGAAATTTAAGTCGGGACGTGCCCGTGTCACGTCAGGACTAATTTTGTTAAATAAAAAGTAAATATTTTATAAGTTGTTCGTATGGTCATTTTGAGTGCGCCAACGCGTCCGGAAGGGTCGAGATAGTCAGAAAAGTGTACCCGGGGGTTTAGTTTGGGTCTCGGGGCGTTTTTAGGCCTAATTGGTGCCCCAAGAGGGCATTTTAGTCATTTTACATAAGTGGGTAATTAAACCCACGAATTTTAGCCAACCTATATCAGCCATTAGGTCAGCCTCTTAGGGTTAGAACATTCACAAATCAAGTGACGGCCATTGGAGAAGAGAGGAGAGAGCTCCAAGGCAATCTAAGGCCAAAAAGCCACTGGTTTGCACCGCCACCAGCACCACCGCGTAGATCACGAGTCGAGGAACGCAGCCATACCAAAATCAGCCGTGAATCTGCATACCAAAATCCCAGGCAAGTGTTTAAACTTGCTATTTTCGTTGATGCAATCTTCATGTTAGCTTAGGAATGAATTGTGATAAAAACTATGGAAGAAAACCCCATTTTTATAGGAGAACCCATGTAGTATTGATGTATATGTTGATTCTGGAAACCCTTGCCATGTAGAGGTAATAATCCATGAAATTTGGTGATCATAATAAAGAAATATTGGAGACAGATTCATTAGAAATCTGTTTAAGAAAATTCTAGGGTTCTTGATAATTGGACATGATTTTAGGTTGAAAATCCATGTTTAATGATAGTTATACACATGCTTTACGTTGTAAACACCTGGTATAATGTTATGATGATGATAGTAGGATTTTTGGGACGATTAGAATGGAAAAACATAGTTTTGGATGAAGAAGTTTGATGAATCCCGTAACTGCATTCTGCAGAATTTTGCCCAGACCTGCTTGATCGATCGATCGAGCCTAGAGCATCGATCGATCGAAGGTTCGATCGATCGAGCCCCGATCGACCCCTCCTAGCAGACTCCTATTTCCCTTGTTTAATTAGTTAAATTAAGTTTATCGTGAAATAATTTTTGGACATTCTAAATAAAATGATTTGGGAGACATTGAGGACCAGTAGGGTATATGTAATAATGTTGGAACCTTTAATATTCAACGAGAATGATATTTATGGGATATTTACCTTAGGTTGTTAGATTTATGAATTTAAAGGGTGAGGTGCGTAAGAGAGTTACGTTGGAATCTAATAAAGTCACTTACTGAATTTCAGATTTGTGAGGATATAATCCACGAGTGTTAGGTAATAAGTGAGAAAACCCTTCGAGTTAAGGTTAGGAATAAAACCTTATACGTAATTCTATAACTGTGAAATTAAGGATAAATGGTATAATTACGGGTGATGAGAAGAACCTATATTAATATGATAAAGTGGTATATTTATATGATTGTGTGTACATATATTATATGCATGTGAAAAATCATACCCACGCTACTTGCTATCCCCGAGGTTTCCGCGCTGGGACAAGTCTTATCTCGATGGGACCTTTATGGGGGATATTGACTTGTACCCTAGAAGATAGATATCCTTGGTACAGGCTATCGATGTGATAGTTCAGACGGTCCTAAGAGACGTCGGTATGTGCCATCCTCTTAGAGACTTGGAATCTATGCTTCGCCTCAATATTGTTTGTGTATTTATGTTAATACAATTCGAGAGTGATTCCGAATGTATTCCCCTTAATATGAGTGATATGGGGCTTTGGATAGTAGAGTATGCACGCACCATAGTTTTATCCGGGGTGCTGTTATATATATATATTATACGAGTAGTTAATATATATATGAGATTATGAAATTTGAGACTGACTACTGTGATTTGATAAGCAGGACATGGTTGTTGACTCTTATAGTAAATACTTGTTTGTGAAAAATAATATGTCACGGAGGAACTTTATAATTAATAAAAGCTAAAATGAGAGTTGTACTGCTAATTGGAAGCATTCTTTTTAAACAAAAATATCGTTCGGTTTTGAAATCTTACGAGTAAGAAGATACGCTAAATTATTGGGAAGGTTAGTATAATAAAATGATAAGATAAACCGTTGGGAAGGTTAGTGCGATAGGTGTGCACATTAGAAGAGAGGTGAGTATTTCTCAAGAGAGTGACGTACTAATATGTTGTTGCATTGGCCTATATTAATTTAAATACTTGCTAAACGTATTTTAAATCAAACACACTTTCGGGATCTGACCCGTTTCTTTTTCTCTCTCTCTTGTATATATATGTATATTTTTCAGGTGCCCAGCCACAGGGGCGTCTTACTTAGGATTCCTTGAGAGGAACGTGCTGCAGCTTAGGTGGGAGTTGCAGGTCACTTGCGTAGACGGCTTCTTTTATTGACTCCACTTCTAGCATTCTCATTTATTGGGCACGTGTCGCCCTTTCCATTATTTTATTGTTATTGGGACAATTATATTTCAGTTATTTTCGGTATTGTTCTATGGGATTTATTCAGGATGGATTTGTGATTTTAGTTTCTTATGTTGACATTCGATTGACGAATGTATTATGTTATTTGGCTTTTTGTGGTGTGATTCTTAATTGTAGAAATGTTGTTTTAAATAAATAAATCTTTTTCTTTAATTAAAATTTGGAAAGTTTGTATTAAAAATGTTTTTGACACTTAGCTTAATTATTTAGGGTGTTAAATTGGAAAATTATTTTATCGACAGTGATGCTGAGAATGAACCAACTGTTAACCTTGATTTAATTTAATAAAGGAGTGATCGCCCGATATTTAATTAGGCAGGGTGTCACATACACACACACACACACACACACACATATATATATATATATATACCTCCATTGTTGTGCTGTGATTGAGCTTAAGTTACTTATAATCTCATCTTAATCTGGTGGTGTTGATTATAACATCATCAATTTGGCATCGTCTGTGGGAACAAGTAGCATCATCTCTTCCCTTTTTTAGTTTGTCCTCACCGGAGTCTCTGGTGGTGAACCAGTCATCCCCTCATGTGGAGTTGTTTCACCACTGAAAGAGTTCTTGTTGAGCTACAAGGCTTTAACTCTTCAACTGCAGCTCATCTGCAAGGTTTCATACACGGCATCAGAATTTCCACCTCCACTAGCTGGTGGTCCTAGTTCCAGTAATGCACCTCATGAGTTAAAAATGGTTGAAGTGGCGGCCTCATTGAAATCCTTGACAGCTAGCCAACAGGCGATACAAGAGCAGTTGGTTGCCTTCAGCCAGATCATGGTAATCAGGCCAGTGGGAGACCTGTCGGAGATGATAACTCCAGCAACTGGGGAGAATCACCAGGTGGCCAGGGGACCACCCCAGGAACCTCGCAAGGATCTATCTCATCCTCAACGGTGGAGGGACGTTGCTGACCCTAGGCGTTTATGCCTGGGGAGGCAAGGCGAATCGTACTCGAAGGATCATTATGTTTATTATGAGGATAAAGATGCTCATATTTATTATTGGGATCCATATGGAGTATATGGGAATAAGGTAGGCCCCATCCAAGGAAGCTGAGGGAAAGATAGGAGGTCGAGTCCAATCCGACCAAGGGGCTCAGCTTTTGACCGATTAAGTAGAGGGTCGGCCTTTGAAAGGCTCAACCCAGTTTGGGATTTGAGAGAAAGGCTATCCAGGTTAAGGAGGAATACTGGCTCAAGGAGTGTGAGGGCAGATGGCTGACCCCTGTATAGCCTAGACGAGGGACAGTAAGAGGTGAATAGACGATGCAGTTCAGCAGTAGGGAAACCCTCAGTTCGGTCAGTTGAGGTAGTAGGGGATAACATCGGCCAATCCAACATTGTTAAAGAGGCCGAGAGGCCTTGGAATGATTCGTTTTAAAGGCTAAAGAATAAGATTGGAGACATCCTTAAAAGTCGTGACTCATTGCAGAGGGGACACTCAGAAGGTTATCCTTTTGTGGAAAAAATAACCAACTTCCCAACCCCTGCCAGATTCAAGCCGTCGGTGGTTAACCCAAAGTATGATGGGAGTACCAATCCTATGCACCATGTAAAGATGTACCAGTCGGCTGCAGATATCTACTCCTTCTCAGATGAGATGAAATGTCATGAATTCTCAAGAACTTTGACTGGATATGCCCATATATTGTTCACCTCACTTCCGAAAAACTCCATTGAAAATTTCAAGCAACTCGCATAACGATTCATCTACAACTTCTGCTTTGGAGTAAGACCTCAGAAGAAGACTACTCACCTGCTATACGTTAAGTAGGGTAAGAATGAGAGTCTGAGGGAATACATCATGAGGTTTAATAAGGATAAGTTAGAAGTGGAGGATTATGAGGAAAGCATTGCAATGGCAGCCTTAATAGGAGGTTTACATAAAAGTAAATTTCTTTGGAAGCTTGCTAAAGACCCTCCAACATCTATGGACGAGCTATTGGCGACGGATGAAAAGGTCATGAACGTCGAGGAAGCTATGGAAGCTAAATATAAGGATGAGAAGGGTACTAGTAGTGGGAGAAAGTTTCATAAGAAGAATAAATATGGAAAGAAAAGATCAGATGATGATAAGTTTCTCGAGTATACTCCTCTCACGGTCAGCTACGAGCACATTCTGAATGAGATCAAGAATGATCGATCCCTAAGATGGCCTGAGAAGCTAAAAGATCCCTCTCATGAAAGTAATAAAAGCTTATGGTGTGAATTTCACCAAGATCATGGACACTTAACCGACAAGTGTTTTGCCTTGAAAGACGAGATTAAGAAGATGCTCAAGGCTAGAAAGCTAAGGAAGTATGTGAGCAGTGATGGCCCAAAGAGAAGACGAGATGACCCCAGAAGGAGAAGGGCCAACAAGTACAGGGAAGAAGGTTGATGACTCAGATCACGATGATAATGATGACCCAGACCTGCCGCCAAAGGACGATGATCTAAAAGAACGACTCCACACGATATCGTTTGACATGAAGATGATATGCGAAGGCCTAACAGGGGGTGGTGAAGAAGTGGTTGACCATAAGGCGCATGTGGCCGAGGCTAAGGCCCTTCCCACAGTTGAAGCCATTAACTCGATCGAAGTAGGCACAAAGTCAGAGAAGAGAAAGAAGGTAGATATGGACACCTTAATTGTGGTATTTTCAAGACTTAACCTTAAGGGAATCCTATCTCCCCAGGATGACCCTTTGGTAATCACAATTAGAGTGCATGGGTATGACATATCGAGGATATTGGTCCACGGGGGTAGTTTGGCCAATGTTATGTTCTAGCCTTATTTTAAAGGGTTGGGAGTCAACAAGAAGAGTTTGGTCCCTTATCATCATCCTCTGATAGAGTTAAGCGGTGAGAAGGTGCAGCCATTAGGAATGTATGAAATGGATGTTAAAATGGGAGATGTTTGGCCTAAGAGGATAACCAAGAAGGTCAATTTCTTTGTTATGGATAAAAGTGTGTAATCGGCATATAACATTTGTCATGGGAAGAGTGGACCTCAAGGAATTTGAGGTCGTGTCATCTACTATACACCAAATGGTAAAATTCCTGACCCCTTATAGGGTAGGGGAAGTCCAGGGTAATCAAGTGTTAGCACGTGAATGCTACTTCAACTCATCTTAGGAGAGGGAAGATCATAAGAAAGAAACTATGACCTACAGTATTGATACCCTAGATCCCATGGATGAGACCAAACTAAAGAAAAGGGAGGCCGTAAAAAAGGTAGAATCCATCATCCTCAATGAGGAAGAGCCAAAAAAAACCGTCCAGGTCGGCAAAGGCCTAAGAGGAGATATCAAGGAATAGCTGATCAAATTCTTAAGAGAGAGGCAAACTATCTTCGCATGGAGTCATGAGGATATGCCGAGCATAAATCCTGAACTCTTTTGCCATAAACTGAATGTGGATGATGATGCTAGGCCGATACGACAAAAGAGAAGAATTTATTCTCTATAAAAATATGAGGTCATCAGGGAAGAGGTATAAAAGCTGGAAAAGGTCGACTTCATAAGAGAGGTGATATATCCTGAGGGGCTGTCCAACGCTATCATAGTTCCCAAAGCTAATGGGAAGTGGAGAATATGTATAGACTATACTGATCTGAACAAGGATTGCTCCAAGGATAACTTTCCTTTGCGTAGGATCGACTATATGGTTGATGCCACAGCAGGCCATGAGCTGATGATTTTCATGGATGCTTATTCGGGATACAACCAAATATCCATGCACCTGACCGATGAGGAGAAGACTGATTTCATAACCGACAAGGGGACTTACTGCTACAAAGTCATTCCCTTCGGTTTGAAGAATGTTGGAGCTACCTATTAGAGACTTGTTAACAAGATGTTTGAGGATCAAATAGGGAAGACGATGTAAGTCTATGTTGACGATATGCTGACTAAGATTCTCAAGGTCGACCTCAAGGAAACCTTTGACACGATGGATAAGTACAGGATGAATCTCAACCCCATAAAGTGTGAATTCAACGTAAGGGTTGGTAAATTATTGGGCTTCATCATAAATCAGAGGGGGATAGAGGCCAACCCAGATAAGATCAAGGCCTTGGAAGAGATGAAGACCCCAACTTCAATCGAGGATGTGCAGAGGATGATAGGGAGAGTGACGACACTTAACACGTTTGTATCCAGAGCCACTGACAAATGTCTTCCATTTTTTAAAGTTCTTAGAAAAGCTTTCGAATGGAAAAAGGAGTGTGATAAGGCCTTCTAAGAGCTAAAGTCCTACCTCGGCTCTCCTTTATTATTATCACGACCAGTCCAAGGGGAAAAACTTTATGTATATCTATCAGTCTCAGAGTAGGCTATTAGCATTGCCATTCTAAGAGACGAGGATGGAATACAGAAGTCGATATATTTTAACAGTAAGGCACTCCAGGGGGTCGAACAGAGGTACCCTAGGATAGAAAAATTAGCATACTCTCTGATTCATGCTTTAAGGAAGATAAAGCCATATTTCCAGGCTCACACAATGGTCATCCTAACGGACTCTCCACTTCGACAGGTCATACACAAGCCTGAGAAGTCGGGAAGACTAATAGCTTGGGCAATAGATCTTGGAGAGTTTGATATTACCTATCAGCCTAGATTGGCCATCAAAGGGCAAGCGTTAGCAGACTTCGTGGCCGACTTCACTTGGGACGAGGCCGACAGTGAAAATTTTAAGACTTCTAGTTATGAACAAGGAAAAAGTGTAAGCTCTCCCCCGAATAAGGTCGGGATAAGTTTAGTGAGAAGGAAAGTATTCGAGAATGAAGAGGAATGGTATCTCTTTAAAAATGGAACCTTGACAGAAGGCAGTTTCTCTAAGAATGGAATAGTGTGGAGCCTCTTCGTCTATGGGTCCTCTTGTGAGAGCGAAAGTGGTGCAGGCCTGATAGTATCGGCACTAGATGGGACAGACACTGATACTCATTGAGGTTCAATTTTAAGGCCTCTAATAATGAGTTCAAATATGAAGCTCTCATAGTAGGCCTCTCCTTAACTCGGGATCTAAATGTCGGCTAGCTCCTAGTTCACAATGATTCAAGATTGGTAGTGAACCAGATCCTGGGAGCGTTTGAGGCGAAAGACGATAGGATGGCCAAATATCTGGAGATATTAAGGTTAGTATTGAAGAGTTTCAAATAGGTGAAGCTAAAGAGGATACCTCGACTAGACAATGTCCGAGTTGATGCACTTTCAAGACTGGCCTCACTATAAGAACGAAGATAAGAAGGATGGTGCTGGTAGAAATCCTGCATCGACCAACCATTGAAAAAGAGGACAGTGCCTCAATGTCTTATCTGAATTTGAACATAGGAGCTTCCTGGATGGATCCCATAATCAGGTACATAAAGGACGGAAAGTTACCAGAATCCAAGATTGAGAAAAGGAATTTGAGATATAAAGCTGCCAAGTTCTCCATCATAGGAGACTCCTTATACAAGAAAGGGTTTTGCTACCCCTGCTCAGATGTGTTCATCCATTTGAGGTAGCATATATCTTGAAGGATGTGCATAAAGGTTACTTCTCCAATCAAGTTGGGGCAAGATCCTTGCTTAAGAGGATTATTACACAAGGGTATTGGTGGCTAACCTTGGCTAAGGATGTTGCAGCATATGTCATGAGGTGCGACAAGTGTCATAGGTTTGCTACCATTCCCTACCAACCTCTGACCTCCATCACCTCTCCTTGGCCATTTGCGATATGGGGAATTGATCTAGTAGGACCCTTACCCAGAGCCGTGAATAATTATCATTATTTAATTATGGCGATAGATTAATTTTCGAAGTGGGTAGAGGTTGAGCCAATGATTACAATCACGGAGAAGAAGACATTCCAGTTCATCTGGAAAAATATCATTTGCAGATATGGCCTACCCAACACCCTGATTTCTAATAATGGAACATAATTCAAGAACGTCTCCCTCGAAAAATACTATAAAAGGGTTGGCATCAAACATTCTTCTCCACTCCCGGCTGACCCTGGGCTAATGGGCAGACGAAAGTGATAAACAGAACGATTCTTGATAGAATTAAGAAGAATCTAGAAGATGTAATGTGAAGATGGACTGAAGAGGTACATGATATCCCATGGGCTTACCGAATGATGGAGAAAACATCGAGATGGGAGACTCAGTTCATGTTGGCTTATGTGTCAGAAGTCGGGGTGCCTACAGAGATTGATCTCCCCACTCACAGAGTTCAGATTCATGACCTTGAGAAAAATATGGCAGAGAGAAGACTTGACCTTGACCTGATCGAAGAGAGAAGGGAATATGCAGAGGTTAGACAAGTAGCCTACTAGCAAAGGACGGTGAAATTCTATAACAAGAGGGTCACAGCAAGGCCAATGGATGTGGGAGATTTAGTTCTGAAAAAGACATGGCAAAAACCTAACAAGCTCCATTCCAACTGGCATGGTCCTTATAGAGTCACTGATGAAATCGTCCCAGGAACCTACCGATTGGAAAATCTAAAGGGAGAGCCATTCTCTAACCCTTGGAACACCGGCCATTTAAGAAGATATTACTACTAAAAGATCGTGGAGATTATCGTGTATGTTTTTCCTTTTCCATTGAATGATATAGTTATAAATGAAAAATTGAAATGCTCCCTCATATCTTGTTTATGGTAATTAAATTGTATACTCCAAATATCCTCAAGCTATAAAATATCATTTGTGGTGAAGTAGTAAAAACTCAACCTCGGTGAAATAAAAACCTAGATATGGGCCAACCGCATACATGGATTTTCAACAACACCTAGAAGGTCTAATTTCATATTTAAACACCATTAACTTGGTGAAAAAACCTCTCTCGAACAAGACGATAATGCATGAACGAGATGATGCTCAACCATGCACTCTCAAAATAATGAGAGGGGATATGACATAATACCATAATTTGGTGATTTCAAATTCAAAATCACTTGGGTGTGGTTCATTATTAAAATAACATTAACTTGGTGAAAAAACTCTCTCGGTAGAGACAACAGTGCATGGACAAGACAATGCTCAACATTGCACTCTCAAAATGACGAGAGGGTATATGACATAACACCATAATTTGGTGAGCTCAAATTCAAAATCACTTGGGTGTGGTTCATTATTAAAACACCATTAACTTGGTGAAAAAACCTATCTCGACCGAGACGACAGTGCATGGACGAGACATGCTCAACTATGCACTCTCAAAACGACGAGAGGGGATATGATATAACACCATAATTTGGTGAGTTCAAATTCAAAATCACTTGGGTGTAGTTCATTATTAAAATAACATTAACTTGGTGAAAAAACCTCTCTCGACTGAGACGACAGTGCATGGATGAGACGATGCTCAACCATGCACTCTCAAAATGACAAGAGGGGATATGACATAACACCATAATTTGGTGAGTTCAAATTCAAAATCACATGGGTGTGGTTAATTATTAAAACATCATTAACTTGGGGAAAAAACCTCTCTCGACCGAGACGATAGTGCATGGACGAGACGATGCTCAACCATGCACTCTCAAAACAACGAGAGGGGATATGACATAACACCATAATTTGGTGAGTTCAAATTCAAAATCACTTGCTGTTTATCCTTATCTTGCCTCATAGATGAGATGAGATTTCAAACATTATCAAATTTGGTGTTGAAATTACTACCAACACAAAGCATATAGTAGAGGAAACAGAGAGGAAGCAAGCAAACATTTATATTCCAAAAATAGATGAAAACAAAAGAGGTTAAGTCATGTGTTACATCAGATAAAGGGCAATAGGTCACAGATAACCTCTCTAACAAAAATGAAAAACATTAAGAAAGAGAATTCTAGTTCATTGATCCTCTAGTGTAGCATCGGCATCTCCAGGGGACGAACCATCAATAGGAGGAACCTTGACCCCATAAATAACCTCGATATCTTTAGCATTAGCATTAATCCTAGTTGCATCCCCTTGAGCTATAAGAACGTCAGGGTCGACCTCATCACCCCCAGGCATCTCAACATCAGTAAGAGTCGTTTCTAGGAGAGGATCACTAAAGTTAAGACCCACGAAGTCCCGATAGGTTAAAGTCCCAGTTTTAGCCTGCCTCAGAACAACCCATCGGCAAGCAGTTCTTATGCCCCTCTCCAAGTAATCAAAGGCATAGTCATTGTACTCATCAAACTCCTTGAAGTCATCCATAGCAGTCTGGACTGCAATATCTATCTCGACTTTCTTGTCATCAGATACCTATTTCAGGGTTTTGGTATGTTCTTCCTTGAGGTTAGCTACCTCGTCCTGAGACTTCTTCAGAGCTTTCTTAGAATCCTCGAGATCCTTCCTCAGATTTCGTTCAGTGATATTATCCTCTCTTCCTTTTGATCCAAAGGAAGTTTCTTGTTAACCCAGTCTCCTAGCCGATAGAGGGACATGAGCCCCAGCAATAAAGAGATGTTAATCAATATTTGATGGGAAGTACGAGACTACACTTGTCAATTTTTAACTGAACTTTAGCAAAAGTACCTGAACGGTCCTGTGAATAGAGCACTCGACAATAAGGGAGATGTCCATGGCTTGCAAAAAGTGCCTGTCAGCATTGGCTGACACAGTCACAAGCCTTCCTGGGATTATCAATGATGCTCTTATCATCCAGTTTCAGTTGTGATAGACGAGCAGTAAGAACCTTGTTTGTAGAGATGGGGATGGCTTGATCATCCCGACCTTATTTTGACGGACGATAAGAGGTTATTTCTTCCACTATACCTTTCTTCTTCTTTACGACCTCAGTAGCTCAGTTAGGGCCACTAGTAGTGGTCTTGGCAGCTGTAGTAGCAGAGGGTCAGATCTCTTGCCATGTTTGCTGACAAGTTTACTCAGATTTTTTTCCACCATTTCCCAAAGATGATCTGAACACATTTTCTAGATGATTTGTGAAATAAGACAAGGTTAGCATTGAAAGTTGAAAAAGTATGACACATTAGTTCAACAAGAAAATCACTCACGGAGCTCGGCTAAGGGGTCAACCCCTAAACCTGATTGAGATAAATAATATGGGGTCATCAACTGCTTAAATTTGACAAGACGACCATTGGAACCTTGATTCCTAAGCCTCTTAACTTTCTCAGCAACATCAGGGTTCAAGACCGGATCAAGTTTAGCCGACGCAGAGACTTTGGCCCACCTTTGAGGGACCCTAGGCTTAGAGGTACCACAAGCTTCATTGGGACCAAATTCCCAAGCCCCCAAAATAAATAAATAACGAGGTTTTCAGTCATGGTTTGAAGTCTGAGTGACCAACAAGACCTTTTTTGAAGATCTCCTGGCTATGAGATGATAATATCCAGGTTAAGTTTTGGGAGAAGAAAGGGTATAACAAGCCATAAAAATACTAATTGGAAGGTCGGTCCCATGAACTATCTTCCAAAGATAAACAAAGCCGAGAATGACTCTCCAAACATTAGAAGAAAGCTGCGTTAGGGAAACTCCTAGGCGGGCCAAGATTGCACATACGACGGGTTGAATAGGCAGTCAGAAGTTGACTTTGAACATCTGCTCGTAAACACGTAACTCACTCTCTCAGTCGTTAAAGGCTCTCTCATTCGCATATGGTTTCCTCATAGAAATGAAGGGCCCAATTCCATAGAAGTGTCTCCAAGTTAGCAAATTAAACTCAGTCACCGTACTCTCGTATGACTCAGCTATAGAAAGGTCAAGATCACTCACTTCACTATCATCGTCTGGCTCTTCAGCCTGGGGTTGATTTGGGTCATCGCGTAGAAATTATTTCATAAACTCATCCCCGTCATAATCGACAAAGGAATAATGTTAATTAGGGGAGGAACGACAACATTGGGCTCATAATACCCAATGGAGGCGTCAGGCTGATTTGATGACTCGACCCTTTGAGAAGACGAGGTGCGAGAAAAGACTTCATCTGCTTCAGACTCATCATCAAGGTATGATAAATGGGCCATAGACTCTCCAGAAGGGTCAACACTATCGAATGGTTTAAATATGGACATACTTTCATTTTCAGAAGAGGCTGACTCAGGTTCGGGATCACTTGGTTTGACAATTATAGGAAGGACGACAGCTAATGGGGGTGGATATATAGGTTGAATGGGGAAGGCCTCGGCCTTTCTTCTCTCGACTTCCTCAAGCTCAAACTTCCTAATCTCCTGAAATTACCTCTTCTTGAGATTTGGAAGCTCCTCAGCTATTCGTACAGAAGTCTTAACATGAACAAGACGAGGCTACACTTGACTAAATTATGAAGGGGGATAAATAAATTAAAGGGTTGACTTTTGTTGAACAAAAGATCAAAAGCTAGAATCCCAACTATTCTTGATGAAGAACAACCAAGAACAAACCAAGGAACCCCACCGGAGAAGGTGACTGAAGATTGCCTAAAAATTCTCACCACAGTGGTGGAAAACCAAAACTGACTAAAGACTACCTCTACCACTACCACCAAATTAGCGAGCGCAAGACAAAGGGGATTCAAAGCCCTAAGTTCACCCCACAGTCTCACCAAAAAACCAAAACTCACTGGAAAATGCAAATGCAATAAATGAGAACTGAGAACAGTAGAAAAGTTACATGAAAAGGGTTACTTGGAGAAGGCGAGCCACTGAAAGAGAAAAAGGACTAAAAGAGCTTTGAAAATGAAGGAATTGTGAAATGGCTAAGGGGTATGGCTATGGAGGTTTTATAGAAAACTTCAAGGCTGAAATGAGTTTTTGCAAGTGAGGAAAGAGAAGAAGATAAAGATTTTGTGTCCTAAATATCTCCAAATGATTAAGCACACTTCCCCACACTCATTATTACCTAGGGCACAAAGCCCAAAACGTTCAGCCATTGAATTACGCTTGGGGAGGATGCTACCCAATTAGAATTGAGACATGTGTTGCTCGCGTGACGTCTTCAAAAGACTCAGCCAACTCGTATCCCCCAGTCACCTCCTCACGTAGATGGCTGGAGGCTAGGGGTGATTAATATACCCAAATATGTCCTCGTCTCCATATGAGACCTCCTGACACCAGACAATCGATCTTCCAAAAGGAGTTCGCAAAATGTTTCACGGACTCGTCTAGAACCAGGGTTGGCCTCATACATATAACCTCGATCACCTAGCAGGTCGATGATTCGGGGAAGTGCTTCAGCAACTAGGGTGCCACTCGTATACTTACAAAGCCGACCTTGGGAGACGATCAGTTAGTCAACCTCGTCCTAGGCTACTCAACAGAGACCACACTTGCCAGTTTCCTGCATAAGGCCAATTTCACACAAAAACCATGTACTCGGCCAGGCTGAGACTTTTCCAAATGACAACTGCAGTTCGAGCAACACAAAGTTTCCAGTGTGGCAGATCCCACGTGAGCAAAACCGTTGCAACAAGATCATACCCTCACATGAGGGAATATTACATTATTATTACACACATGTGCCGGGGACAAGTGTCTTTATCTTAGTGGGAGACTCCTTATGCACATGTTGATTACATGCTTTAGTGGTACATTACACCCTCCAAGCCCTATATACTCTTCATCTTCTGCGTAAAAAGGGATTGATATCCAAATTAAAACCCTAGTTAAAACTCTGCTCCATTGTATACAGAGAGAGAGAGAGAGAGAGAGAGAGAGAGAGAGAGAGAGAGAGAGAGCTCAAGTGTTGTATCCATGGTCATTAGTGCCTTTATTTAGTGGATTTCTCACACACTCACAGAGTGGATGTAGGCCTGATTGGCTGAACCACTTTATATCATTGTGATCATCCTCTTATTTTATATATATATATATATATATATATATATATATATATATACCTCCATTAAAGCTACTTATAATCTCATCTTAATCTGGTGGTGCTGATTACAGCATCATCAATGACTATTATGACAACCAAATAAGTCACTAATATGGTCACACATGCTTAACCTCATAATATGAATACAATATCTACCTTTAGGTAATTAAATTGAGAAAAGTGATATCTATCTCTGATATAAGTTAATAGTGTGTGTACTCGAATATAATATGGAGCGAAGGTACCCAAATTACAATTATTATTATAATAGAGGCAAACCTTTTCTTTTAATTATTTTTGGGCTCAAGTAAGACAAAATAGACATATATGACAATATGTTGCACAAATTAGATTACAGTAAAAATTATCTTTAATATTAGGTGATTAATCTAAAAACAGAATACGTCAAATAATCACACAACACTAAGTTGTACGAGGAAAAATCCCACCAAAGGGAAAAAAACTCGGGCCAAAATGAACAAAAAATTAACTGATGTATTTAAATATTTTCCATGAAATAAAACTCTAAGTTTAAAGTTAAAGATTAAATTTTTTGAGAAGTGACCAAATTATTGGGTACTACCACTTTCTAAACTGTGAGTGATCCTAAAGGTTTTGAAAGTATTGAAAAATAGTTTGGCTTAATCAACACTCATAATGGATTTCTTAGATATTCACATGATTCTTTTCAAGAATAAAGATATAGATATATCTGTTCAAGAATAAGTGTTGAAGTATTTTAAACTTCAATATGACTTATGACCAAAGTTTGAAAACAAACATCTCAAAAACATAAAAAAGAGAAGTGAAGAAGAAAACTGACTTTTATCTTTAAAGTATTTAAACTCAAAAACTTTTTTGTTTTAGAATTACTCTTGATCAACTGTATTTTTCTCTCTCTAAGAAAATTTCTCAAATATTTTCCCTCTAGAGTTTTGAAAAGGATGGTGATAATGAGGCAACTTTATCCATATATATGATGTTTCTCCACATGTATAGTGAACGACAAGTTGCGTAAGTGGGGATGGTGATCTCATCATCAATATCTCAGACTCTAAATGTTTAAACAAGGAACTATATGACCATAAGAAAGTCTTATACGAATTTCAAAAGAAAAGAAAAAGATTTTAAGAAAAATGTATTTAAAAAACTAAGTTTGCATCCCATGAAGTATTATTACGATCGCAATAAAAGTCTTCATTGAAAAGAATGATCTACGAGGAGTGAGGTTGCACAATACGCTTGAAAAGGTTTAAAATACTTTACAAGAGTTTGCGAACAATGAAGTAACTTTTCACCGATGTGACCAAGTCGTGTGAGATACCAATAATTTGGCAAAGGAAAAAAGTTGTGTTGTTTTTTAACCTTATTATAAAAAAACACGATATTTTTATACAATGTTCCTTTTGAAAATAATTTGTATGAAACATATACTTGCACACTTATATCACTAATACCAAATCCATATTAAAACACACACATATAAAACCTATTCCAAATTATGAAAAATTCAATTTGAGCATGACAAAATGCAAGTCTACTAAGTATGTTACCTCAATTTAAGTGGAATTACAATGAGTGTGATTATGTGGGATGCCCGATTGAGTTTGGTGAAGCTTTGCGGTAAATATAACTTTGACGAAAAACTCAAAGTATATTTAATAACTCGGAATACGACAATCCAATTATCTAGGGGCACAGGAGTATACAAATACTATTACACTTTCAATGAATAATATGATGAGAGAGATCGGTCTTACCATCGTAGCGCTTGATCTTTGTAACTAAAAATTTCCTAAGAGGGTCTATTATCTCTCTATTGTCAATGAACGATGAGCCCGATCCCTGGCCTAAAACTTTCCTATTTAAGTCCTTTAGTGTGAGTATGTGATTTATTTAAAGTCAATTGTCAAACACTTTCCCAGTGTAGTTGTGTAGGTCATACAGACTTGTAATCCTCCTTCGTGGGGGGTGGAAAGTCCATAAGGTCATAATGTTTTCTAGAATAAGACCGAGCAATAGGCCGATTTACCCTTTTGTTAGTTTGGTGAATGGACATGCGTCTTTCCACACGTTGTCTGATGCAATCTTCTTGTGGGCTTCTAGATATGGAGACCCTGATATTTTTGGGAGAAAAAGGAGTCCTTAGGGAATGAATTCTAGTTCTGCAATACCGATAAAGTTAATGAGATCTTGATATATTCCCCCAGGCTTTTCGAAAAGTTGTCTACATCAAGGTCATGCATATTCTCCTTGTATCGATCAACGAGACATGAAGTTGGGTTTTTAGTTAGTGAACTTGAAGGGGTGTCATGAAGGGGATGATGCATGATGGTACTAAATGACGTACTACTCACTCACGAGATTTGACTTCACAAAGAGATGGGGGACCTAGATGAAGACTACCTCATCCTTTCAATACAAATCTCGGAACGCATATAGTTTCCTCTATGGGAACGATGAGAATGTTTAACACTCATGGCAATAGGTTTAAAATTTTTGTTGTTGGAATCTTATTCTTCCTACAAATGGTGCAAAATTATAGGGGAATCAGATCTATAATATCGTTATTTACTAAATTATGCTATGTATGGAGATAAAGATACACAAGATGTACGTGGTTAATAAAGTCGGACTTGTCTATATTTAGGGGAAAATATTGGGAGTTTTTTTTCAGTATAAAGAAATAATCTTAGAGGGATAGGATTTCAAGCTGGGAGTCCACACCCATTCTATAAGAGATTTTAGATGAACAATCAATGTGTGCCCTCATAATGTGTGCATTTGTTCATGGGGTTGTCTTATTTATAAGCTATTGAATCTTATCTATGTAAAACTTTTAAGAGAATGAGTTCATTTATACTCAACCTACTTCTGAGTCAACCATCCCTAATGTGATTGAGAAATAAAATGACTCAAATATTTAGAATCTTGAATTTAATTTAACTACGTGTGTTATAAGAATGTTGACGTAGTCGATCATGCCTATTTTTGACCGACTTAGCCCAAGGGTATTGTGGATAATGGGTGCCACGTATCCTACTTTGTGGGCCAAGTTGTCTCTATATCAACTCAGTCCTGAATAACAAAGGTATCAGACACAATATATATTATTTATATTTTAAATAATTCATTGATTCAAAATATTTATTTTTGGTCTTTCAAATCAATATATTTTCAAAAAGATATGTATATTCTTATTCAACGCAAAACTCTTAAAACAATTGGTGCATTGGTTGCATTATGTAGTATACTTATACGGTGCACCCATACCATGAAGTGTAAGACACATTAGTTTTTAGATATTTTTGCTGGAAAGTGAGGTTTTGACTAACTCTTTAGTTAACTTTAAGCTAAATAAAAGGTGGGCCCCCTTATTCATTGGGATGGCCTGCATTAGAACACGTTCTCCATCACGAGGATGTCAATGTTGTATATTCATACACACAAAACCATTAACGAGTGAATGAGAAATTAGATCTAAAATGACCAATTTGAAATGGTGAAACTTGGTTGAATGTTGGTAGGAATGGCATGTCCTGTATAAAAAGTATACCCCAAATATGAGTTGTACATCTAGACCAAAGAATGCACATGGCTTGGATCCCCATGGGGTATCAAAGTTTTTGATGGAGTGAGGACCCACATGATGCATTATTTGTGCTCTGGAAAAAAACCCACACACACGTGGCTCATTGGGCATCTCGAAAGATATTATCTTTTGGGTGAAATATTAATTAGATTCAAGCCTTCCAAATTCTATCATTTCACCGGTCCGTTTTGTCTATCTAAAATGTTGAAGCATCACAAATAAAGGTGTGAATACAAATAGTTGCCAATATTAGTGTAAATTAATGCTTCCCTTAATGAAGAACGGACGCTAAAGCATCACTAAAAACAATAATGGTACTCTTTTGCGTCCTTCAAAGATATGATGTGATATATAATTTTTGAGTTTGTTTTGCCCGGTTCTTCTTGTTTAGACTACTACAATAATAAGAGTAAGACATTTGTTACTTGGGGGTAGACGTCACTGATGATGCTGAAAATAGCACCACCCTTCAAGGTGTTTGTAAGCTCAATTTAATGTTAACAATGGCAGTATAAGGGTGTATAATAGAAGGAAGTGAGGAGAAGAGGATAAACACCGGCATATAAGTGGTTCAGTCAATCAGGCCTACGTCCACTGTGCAAGTGTGTGATTAATATCACTGTATGAGGGCTCTAATGGCCATAGATACAAACTCTCAAGCTTTCTCTCTCTACTATACATTTAGACAGAGTTTCAGCTAGGGTTGCCAATTTGTGGATCCTTTACAAGGTAGAGGATGACCTCTATATATAGTGCTTGGGGGGTTTAATGTACCCCCCAATCATGCAATGGACATGTGTATGAGGATCGTACCAGTATGAGAATGACACAGGGTTGATCTCATATAGATAATGATGACCTCAATATTCCCCCACGTGAGGGGAATGATTCGGTTATAACTGATTGTGTACACGTGCTCCTAACAATACATATGTTGATAAGGGCTCAGCCATATGTTAATGGTCCCAACCCCAGCCTGGAAGAGGACGAGGTGGTGACCTTGGCTTAGTAGGAGAGCCGAGGTCAGGCAGGTGGAGCTGTAACATCGGCCTGGGCCGAGGTGTTGGTATTATAATAGGAACGTCGGTTGAGTCATAGCTGAGGCTGGTTATGATGATGGAATTGACTTTGTAACCTCGGCCTGCTCCTAAACGAGGTTGTCAGCCTTGGATGACCTGATGAGTAATCTGACCATGTACATCATGAAGACCTCAACTGCTGTCTGCCCGTGAGGAGACTAGTAACGTCAGCCATGGCCGACCTTACCTGGGATGAGACCGCCAGCTGTCTATTTTGGGCCCTTTTAACCTTGACCATCTCCTTGGCTGAGGTTGATGTCTCTGAGCTGTAGGGTACATATAGGGCATATCAATCACCCCCTAGCCCTTAGTTACCTATGCGAATAGGTGACTAAGGGGTATGCATGTTCGAGGTAAAATTTCTGTTGGTTCCAATATTTCCTTGACAAGTGTCAACTGCTGAAGTGGGAGGCGTGCCTGGCAAGCATGTGATGTCATCTGTCCTTTGGGCTCCCAAGGCAATGATGGGCCTTGGGATGCGTGTATTAGGGTTTTTGGGCTATACCCCCTTCCTTTCTCTTTCTTCTTCTCTTCTTTATTCCCTCACCTGAAATTCTCTCTCTCTACAAGAGCCTGTTTAAGGAGCTGTTGGTGGCTTTTTCTTGCAATCCTCTCTCTTTCTTCTTCACGAATTCTCTCAGGTATCGTCTATCACCCCTTTTTCTCCTTTTGTTTCATTTTTCAGCCTTGTTCTTCCATTTGTTTCATTTTCTGGCGAGTTTAAGCATTTTTTGGTGAGCTTAAGAGTTTTCTGGTGAGCAATTTCTATAATTATTCTTGTTTAAAAACCTGGCTTTGATCCTTAGCCAAGCCAAGTCAAGTTGTTTGTTTAGAAGAGTCACAAGTGTAGGGTCTGTCTCATATGCTCAGACCCTTATACCAACTCTTAGAGTAATTCCCCTCTCTTAGGGAGAAGACCTTAGATAAAATTAGCATATAGAAAGAGCCCAAGAGGAGGCTCGTAGGGAAGAGGCATTCCCCCAAAGACCTATCTTTCCACCCCCTCTGAAGGTCATATACCCTGAGCCAGCCGAACCAGTTAAATCAGCAGAGGTCCCCGTTAAAACATCCCCCATGTCTGAGTCTGAGTCGTCTACCTCAGACCCTATGTCTGTGAACTCTTTTCAAGAGGCCATGGACTTTTCCACTCAGCAGGATCAGGTCCCTGACCAAGCCGAGGTTTCTAGTTATGCCTTGTCTCACAATAGTTAAAGCACATCGTACTCTTCCTCCGACGTTGAGGTTGTAGGTCCTAGCATTGTTGTTCCACCAATTCTTGAAGCCATTCCACTGTCGGTTGTCACAGGGGCTGAGTTCGCTCAGAGGTTTCCAAGTGGTGCCCCATCATCTGCTAAGGTCAACATTGAACTGAATGATGATGATGGTACTAAGAATGGTGTTGATACCTCTGAGGCGGTCGAGATAGAGAGCACTGTCAGCGAGGTTTACCTTCTAGCGTTCAGACATCTATATTCTATAAGTCCCTCTATAAGACTCAGGAGACCTCTGAGGGACGAGAGAGCTTATGGCGGACGGGATGGTGAGATCTGCCTGTATGAGTAGATGTTCAAGTTAGGATTTTATCTGCCCATTCATCCCATCATTAGGGATATACTGTCCTACATCAACTTAGCTCCTTCCCAGTTGTCACCCAATGCCTGGAGGGTGATAATTGGAGCTGTTGTCTTATGGAGGGCTTTCCATCACTCAGATCTTCCCGTCCAAGTCTTCACAGGGTGCTATGTCCCCTCATCTATCAGGAATCATTTGAGCTATTACCATTTTTTAGCTCGGAAGTCAAATAAAAAGATGTTGCAGGTCACCTAAACCTCAAACCATAATTAGAAACCACACTACTTCTTTGCATCAGGGCCATGGGAATTTGGTCCATCTGCCCCCTCTTCCTTACTAGAGCCGAGTATACCCCTGAGATTGGGAAATGTGACAATGGCCGCTAGGGCCGACCCTGGGCTAAGCCAACACAATCTTCAGAAGGTCAAAGACCTTCAGGACCAGGGGGAGCATGGTCTGCTTGTCAAGTTTGAACACCTGATGCACCCCTACTATCTCTCTGAGACTGGTCTTGGGGGGAGTCCTCTGACAGAAGATTTATTATTTCCAAGTTATATCTCCAAATTTGTGTATCTCTGATTTTCTAACTCAGACCTTTATGTTTTGCAGAGTGCCCAAAAGGAATATCTGACGAACTCTGGGAGATGGCAGCCCCCAGCCTCACAAAGCTTGTCAAAAAATCTGGTCTGAATGCGCCTCCTCCCCCTCCATCTACATCAAGGGATGAGGCTAACAAGAAGAGAAAACCTGCCGACCCTGCCCCTGAAGATCAGAGGTAGAAGAAAAATAAGAAGGGGGATCGTGCCATCCCCATTTCTTTTGAGGATGCATTAATTGCTCATCTTGAGCAATTAAAGATTGGTGATAGTCTCATCGGCCATAGTCTGAAGGCCCTGGATGCCATAGGCGATGCCATGACCGACTCTGATAAGCGCTTATGTTGCTCTCTAGATAGGCCTCTCTTGACTGAGTTCTCTCTCCATCTTTCTATCCAAGTAAGACCTTAAACTTCTGCTTCTGAATTATACAAGTGTAACATCGGTATATCTTAGACTAACATCTCTACACACGTTCTACAGGGTCTCCTCACCATGCATCACTTTGTTAACTGGACCTTGGGAAAACTTCCTCTGATTGAGAAGGTCCAAGAGGTCGAGAAGATCGAGGCCACTTTAAACGCTGAAGTGGAACATCTGAAGTTCGCTTTGAAGAAGTCTGAGACCAGTGTGAAGGGGTTACAGAAAGATATTGATAAGCTGAGGGAAGATCATAGCACTGCCCTGAAGACTCAGTCTGACTCCCTTCAGCATAAGGTCGATGTGGCTGTAAAGGCTGCCTTGGATGATGCCTCCGAAAAGATCTTAGAGGAGTACAAGGTCTTTGATGAGTTTATCAGTTTCGGCTTCGAATACCTTGAGAGAGGGGTAAAGGCCACTAGAAAATGGGATACTATGAAGGAGAAATAATCAGGGAGCCTTGCAGCCTCTGACTTCATCAGTCTGGGTTATGTCGACCCTCGGTTTGCTCAGGCCCTGCCGGAGGTTGAGGAGGAGGAGGGAGATGTTGCACCTATTGAGACTGCCCCCATGGTGACACAATGACTGAAGATATTGGTGCTCAAAATGACGGGGTGGAAGTAGCCACCCTCGGCCAGGGAGATGCAGACGTGGTACCTAACCCCGAGGCTGCAAACACTTGATTTCTTTGTGAAGCTTTTATCAATTTTAATTTGTTTGAAGACTTGTAACCTCTGACAAACTCTGTTATTTTGTATTTTGTAACTTCCAACTTAATTCTATGTCAACCACTGAGGAGGGCTTTACTTCTTCAATTGAAGAATTATTTTTTGAATGATTCTTTTTGCCATGCGATGTGTGTTCAGGTCTAAAATCTCAGTACAATGATGTATTTATAGACCAACTTAATGATGTTAGGGGTCTGAGGTCATCAAGTATGATCCCTGACCTCAGACCTTATCACCAAATCATGATGTTATAAGGTCTGAGGTCATCAGCTAGGATGTTATCCCCATAAATAGTTTTCACCAAATTAATGATGTTAGGGATCTGAGATCATCCAAGTATGACGTCTGACCTCAGACCTTATCGCTAAATTATGATGTTATAAGGTCTGAGGTCATCAGCTAGGATATTATACCCATAAATAGTTTTCACCAAATTAATGATGTTAGGGGTCTGAGGTAATCCAAGTATGATGTCTGACCTCAGACCTATCATGATGTTATAAGGTCTGAGGTCATCAACTAAGATGTTATCCTCATAAATAATTTTCACCAAATTAATGATGTCTAGGGTCTGAGGTCATCCAAGTATGACGTTTGACCTCAGACCTTGTCACCAAATCATGATGTTATAAGGTCTGAGGTCATCAGCTAGGATGTTATCCCCATAAATAGTTTTCACCAAATTAATGATGTTAGAGGTATGAGGTCATCCAAGTATGATGTCTGACCTCAGACCTATCATGATGTTATAAGGTCTGAGGTCATCAACCAAGATGTTACCCTTATAAATAATTTCCACCAAATTAATGATGTTAGGGGTCTGGGGTCATCCAAGTACGATGTCTGACCTCAGACCTTGTCACCAAATCATGATGTTATAAGGTCCGAGGTCATCAGCTAGGATGTTATCCCCATATATAATTTTCATCAAATTAATGATGTTAGGGGTCTGAGGTAATCCAAGTATGATGTCTGACCTCAGACCTTATCACCAAATCATGATGTTATAAGGTCTGAGGTCATCAACCAAGATGTTACCCTCATAAACAATTTTCACCAAATTAATGATGTTAGGGGTCTGAGGTCATCTAAGTATGATGTCTGACCTCAGACCTTGTCACCAAATCATAATGTTATAAGGTCCGAGGTCATCAGCTAGGATGTTATCCCCATAAATAATTTTCACCAAATTAATGATGTTAAGGGTCTGAGGTAATCCAAGTATGATGTCTGACCTCAGACCTTATCACCAAATCATGATGTTATAAGGTATGAGGTCATCAACAAGATGTTACCCTCATAAATAATTTTCCATTCAAGCATAATGAACCAAGTATTGACACGAGAACTAATCTTCTCATTAATAATCTCTTCATATGATGATATATTTACATGAAAGCCCTGGTAACATTATATGTAATACTTTTTTAGATGATCAGCATTCCAAGGGTTGAAAAAAGATTCCCCTCGAGGTTTTCTAGCCTGTAGGTCCCAGGTACGACCTCCTCAATCACTTTATAAGGACCATGCTAATTTCGGTGAAGCTTGTTCGCCTTCTACAAAGTCTTTTTCAACACCAGGTCCCCTAAAGCTATGGGCCTTGATTTTACCCTTTGATTGTAGAATTTTGTCATCCTTTGTTGGTAAGCTGCCTGCCTAACTTCTGCATATTCCCTTCTCTCTTCAATCAAATCTAGGTCGAGTCTTCTCTCCTCCCCATTCTTCTCAGGGTCATAGGTCTGAATCCTATGAGTAGGGAGTCCTACCTCTGTCTGTATGACGGCCTTTGAGCCATATGACAACATAAATGGGGTCTCACCTGTTGGTGTCCTTACCATCATTCTATAGGCCCATAGCACAGCATAAACCTCTTCAGTCCATCTTCCCTTAGCCTCTTCCAACCTCTTCTTGATCCCATCGAGGATTGTTCTATTAGTGACTTTGATCTGATCGTTTGCCTGAGGTCGGCCAAGGGAAGAGAAAAAATTTTTTATCCCAACTCTTTTGCAGTATTTTTTCAAGGAAGAGTTCTTAAACTGGGTTCCGTTGTCCAAGATGAGGGTGTTTGGGAGGCCATGTCTGCATATGATGTTTTTCCAAATAAATTGGAAGGTCTTCTGCTCTGTAATCGTGATCATCGGCTCAGCCTCTACCCATTTGGAGAAGTAATCAATGTCTACTATCAAAAATCGGTAATTATTTGCAGCCCTTGGCAGGGGTCCTACTAGGTCAATTCCCCATACTACGAATGGCCAAGGGGAACTGATTGATGTCATAGGCTGATGAGTTTGATGTGGGATAGTGGATAATTTTTTACATTTATCGCACCTCTTCACATAGGCTGCAGCATATTTGGCCAAGGTAGGCCACCAATATCCTTGTGTGATAATCCTCTTCGCCAAAGGTCTCCCTCCTATGTGACTGGAGCAAGAACCCTCGTGTACCTCCTGTAGGACGTGGGGAACTTCGGTGGGATGAACGCATCTGAGGAGAGGTAATAGGAATCCCTTCCTATACAGGACATCTCCTACTATTGAGAACTTTGTAGCTCTGTACCTCAATTTCCTCCTTTCTAACTTTGACTCCGGTAACACCCCCTCTCTGATATATCTGATAAGGGGATCCATCCATGAGTCCTCTAGGTTCAAATTGAGGCAAGGATTACTGACCTCTTCTTCTTCAATGGTTGCTCTAGGCAAGATCTCAATAGGGACTGTCCTTCTGATATCTGTCCTTATTGCCGAAGCTAGCCTTGCTAATACGTCTGCATGACTGCTATTTTGCCGATGTATTCTCTTCAGCTTTACCTCTTCGAAGCCTTCGAGTATCATTCTCATCTTCTCCAGGTATTTGGCCATTCTTTCATCTTTAGCCTCATAAACCCCCAATACTTGATTAACAACCAACCTTGAGTCACTGTGAAGGAGTAGGAGTCTTACACCAATAGTCCTTGCCAAGGAGAGGCCTGCTATCATGGCCTCGTATTCTGACTCGTTGTTTGACGCCTTGAAGTTAAACCTAAGGGCATATTCAATGTTGGTATCGTCCGGGTCTGAGATTATCAACCCCGCACCGCTCTCACTTTTTCAAGAGGACCCATCGACAAAGAGGTTCCAGATGTCTCTATCTGATGAGAAGCCACCTTCTAACATTATTCCCTGCCTGAAGAGGTACCAGTCTTCCTCATTCTCGACTATTCCATCTCTGGATCTCTTGGT
The DNA here is from genome assembly GCA_949130495.1 of Sambucus nigra. Lineage (NCBI taxonomy): Eukaryota > Viridiplantae > Streptophyta > Magnoliopsida > Dipsacales > Adoxaceae > Sambucus > Sambucus nigra. The sequence goes on from OX422210.1 coordinate 185,196,446, forward strand.
CATAACCTCTTTCGAGTGTCGATAGATGTTGCTATCTGACCCTTCTGCAGTCTCTCGATTATTCTTAACTTCGTCCTCTTCCCATGTGAATTCTGCGACAAAATCTTCCAATGCCTGCCCTTTTATGGCTGTCCAAGGCTGATAAGTAAGGTCATATTCCCCTAACTCAATGGCCCATGTCATCAACCTACCCGACTTCTCAGGTTTATGGAGGACCTGTCTTAATGGGGAATCGGTGAGGATGACCATGGAATAGGCTTGAAATTAGGGCTTCATCTTCCTCGAAGCATGTATCAAAGCGTAGGCCAATTTTTCCATCCGAGAATAATTATGTTCAGCCCCTTGAAGGGCTTTACTGTTAAGGTATACGGGCCTTTGGATCCCAATGTCTTCCCGTACTATGGATGCGCTTATAGCTAATTCAAAGACTGCTAGATAAACATATAATTTCTCTCCTACTATGGGCTGAGATAAGAGTAAGGGAGACCCGAGGTAGGACTTGAGTTGGTTAAAAGCCTCATCACACTCTTCGTCCCATTTGAAGGCCTTTCTGAGCACCTTAAAGAACAGAAGGCACTTGTCCATCGCTCTGGAAACAAATCTGTTGAGTGCGGCCACTCTTCCAGTGAACCTTTGAACGTCCTTGATACTCTTTGGCGTTTTCATGTCAAGCAAAGCCTTAATTTTCTCAGGGTTGGCTTCTATTCCTCTTTGATTGACGATGAATCCAAGAAATTTCCCAGCTCCCACCCCGAAGACGCACTTCGCCGGGTTGAGTTTCATTATGTACATGTCCATGGTATTTAAGGTCTTCTCCAGGTCTGCCACATGAGTGCAGGCCTTTAGGCTCTTCGTCAACATATCGTCTACATACACCTCCATGGTCTTGCCTATTTGGTCTTCGAACATCTTATTCATAAGGCGTTGATACGTTGCCCTCGCATTTTTCAAACCGAAGGGCATCACCTTGTAGCAATATGTACCTTTGTCAGTAATGAAGGCTGTCTTTTCTGAGTCTTCAGCATCCATGAAGATCTGATTGTAGCCTGAATACGCGTCCATGAAGCTCATGCCCTGCAGTAGCATCTACCATCTGATCTATTCGAGGTAAGGGATAGTTGTCTTTTGGGCAAGACTTATTCAAGTCAGTAAAATCTACGCACATTCTCCATTTTCCATTAGCTTTAAGCACAATGACTGCGTTCGATAGCCACTCCGAATATATAACTTCCCTAATGAACTCAGCCTCTTCTAATTTTTTGACCTCTTCCCGAATGATATCGTACTTCTCCCTGGAGTAAACTCTTCATCTTTGTTTGATTGGCTTAGCATCCTTAGTCACGTTGAGTTTGTGACACATAACCTCAGGGTTGATGCCAGTCATGTCTGCGTGACTCCAAGCGAAGACACTCTGCCTCTTCCTTAAAAAGTCTATCAGCTCTTCCTTAATTTTTGCTTTTAAGGCTTTACCGACCTAGATAGTTTTTTTTGGTTCGTCCTCATTGAGGACGATGGATTCTACCTCTTCCGCGGTCTCTCCTTTCTTTAACTTTGTTTCGTCTCTAGGGTCAAGTGTGTCAATGTTATAAGTGGTAGTTGCTCTCTTATGAGCCTCTCTCTCTTCAGCCGAGTTAAAGTAGCATTCTCGTGCTATGGTCTGGTCACCCTGCACTTCCCCTACCCCATAGGAGGGCGGTAATTTTAGCATCTTGTGGACCGTCGACGGTACGGCTTCAAACTCCTTAAGGGCTACTCTTCCTATGATGAGGTTATAGGCCGAGAAGACATTTTCATCCATAATGAAAAAATTAATCTTTCGGGTTAACCTCTTAGGCCACTCATCGCCTATTCGCACGTCCATCTCATACATGCCCAGTGGATGGACCTTTTTACCGTTGAACCCCATTAATGGGTGATGATAGGGTACCAGCCTAGCTCTGCTAAGGCCCAAGCTTTTGAAGCAGGGCCAGAACATCACATCTGATGAACTTCCTTTGTCTACAAGAATTCTCTACACCTCACATCCATGAACTCTTGTTGTGATCACCAAAGGGTCATCATGTGGAGCTAGGATTCCTTTGAAGTCAAGTCAGGAGAACCCAACTACAAGAGTGTCCATATCTACCTTCTTTCTCTTCTACGTAGTCTTGGAAGACGTCGGGTATACCACTTTAAGTTTGGCCACTGATTTGGCCTCTGCCACATGAGCTTTTCTGTCAGCAACCTCAGAACCACCCCCCGCAAGTCCTCCGTATATGGTGCTAATGCCAAAGGAGATCATACCAACCCTCTTCACCGGGGTGTTGTCATCTTTTGGTGGGAGGTCTGGATCATCTTTATCATCTCCGTCTGAGTCACCATCTCTTCTTGCTGGGGTATCGTCACGACATCTATCGTTCCTCTTCTTTTGGGGGTCATCTCTTCCCCTTTTGGGAGCTTTTCCATCAACATATTTCCTCAACTTTCTTGACTTCAACATCTTCTCGATCTCATCCTTCAAGGCGAAGCACTTGTCTGTTATATGGCCATGGTCTTGGTGGAATTCACACCATAAGTTTTGGTTCCTCTTATGTGGAGGAGCCTTCAGTTTCTCTGGCCATCTTAGGGATCGATCATTCTTGATCTCATTGAGGATGTGTTCGTAGCTTACCGTAAGAGGGGTATAACACGCAAACTTATCATCAGCTGACCTCTTCTTTCCATCCTTCTTTCTTTGGAACTTTTCGCTATTAGTGCCTTTCTCGTCTTCATACTTAGCGGCCATGGCCTCTTCAGCGTTCATGACCTTCCCCGTAGTTGCCAATAGCTCCGCCATGGACTTTGGTGGGTCTTTCGCAAGTTTCCACAATAACTTCCCTTTCTGAAGACCTCCTATGAGGGCGGTCATGGAAATATTCTCTTCGTAATATTCAACCTCGAGTTTTTCTTTATTGAACCTGGCGATGTAGTCTCTTAGGCTCTCGTGCTTGCCTTGCTTGACATACAAAAGATGGGTGGTCTTCTTTTGAGGTCTTACACCAAAGCAGAAATTATGAATGAACCGTTCTGCCAAGCCCTTAAAGTTCTAAATTGAATTCTTCAGAAGAGAAGTAAACCATATGTGCGCAGCTCCCGTCAAGGTCCCGAAGAAGGATCGGCACTTCATCTCATCTGGTATCGAGTAGATGTCCACCACTAACTGGTACATCTCAATATGATGTACAGGATTGGTGCTATCGTCATACTTGGGAGTCACTGTGGGTGGCTTGAACTTCGCTAGGGTGGGGAAGCTTACTATCTTAGCCACGAACGGAGAGCCTTCTGAGAAACCTCTTTGCAGTGGATCCCGACTTTTGATGAGGTCTCCTATCTTGTTCTCAAGATGTTGGATGGAGTCATTCCATGGTCTTGCAACATCGTCCTGGCTGAGGTTATCCCCAACCACCTCCAAGGGATGGACTGAGGGTTCCCCAGCCATGGCACAACGTCTCATGTTGACCTTTTCTTAGTCTTTTCCTCGTTCTTGATGAGGCCAACGTTGTCTATCTACCCTTTGTGAGCCGGCTGCACTTTTCAACCTTGAAAACCTTTATCTTAGGTCATTTATGGGGCCGAGCCTTTCAAAGGCTGGCCCTCTTCTCATTCGATCAAAAGCTGATCCTCGTTGTTGGGCTTCTCCACCCCTTCTGCTCCCACAACCTTGGCTTCGTTGGATAGGACGAACTGCATTGTTTGAAATCTCATACGGCTCCCAACAATCTTCTGGGACATCTTCCACCTCTAGATCATCATACCTGTCCTCAGGGAAAGGGTTTCCTTGCCTCCCCAGGCATAAGCGCCTAGGGTCAGCAACGTCCTGAAAAAATAGTGTCTATCCTAGAAACCAAAGAGCTTCAGAGATTGGGTTGCTTCTTCTTCTATCCATCTTGTGATGATCCTGAGACTATAGCCATCACTCACACACTTAGAATTTCATTCTTGCATTTCATATTGCACCTCTATGTGTATTAATGTTGTGAGTGTGTTTAATTCCCTCAATTTGATTTTTAATAATTTTTTGGGAAATTTAAACATATTTTAAACAAGGTTTTACTTAATTAAAACTTGATTTAAAAGGTCTTGGGGTTAATGTATAAATATGGATTGTTGTGTTTATTAGCCTAAAGTTACTCTGGGTAGAAACCGAAAGCGCTAGAGACTCTAGGGTTGGCTTTGTAATTATTTTGGGACGCGCGTTTACATTCATCCTCAGGCCTACACCTGCTGTCCTCTGATTGGCCTGAACTGTGTTTCTTTACTGAGACAAACCATCGCGTGCTTTCAGCCCTTAGATCAACCCTTATCGATGGCCTGCATGTCTTTTGAGTGAATCCCAGTGTAAATCCTTAAGCCAATCACAGCCTGTTTAATCCACCGCCTGCTGTGAACCCTTAGATTGTAGTCAAAGGAGCTTGACTCAATCACAGCCCTTGATTTTGAACGAAGCTCTGGAATCTTCTTCTCTTCCTATTTAAAGGCCTCTCATCTCAGCCTTCGAAAGCTTTTGCCATTTTGAAAAGTCTCAGAGAATAGAGAGAGGAGAGAGAAGAGAGAAGAGAGAAGAGAGAAGTTAGAGAGAGAAATCAAACCCTAGTTAGAAACCCTAACTTCGTCCAAATACCTCTAAACCTAAACCCCTTACCTCTCCATAAACACCATAACCAGATAAACACCATCCTTAGTGTTTCTTGAGTTATGAGAGTTCGAGTTGAGTGATTTCTGGGTTGCTGAAATCCTTGTGTTCATAAATCTTATTTCCAACTTAGACATAGACTCAGATCTTGTTTCTCTTTCAATAAAAATCATAGATCTGAAGTTTTTCATGTCACAGTACACTTAGTTGCATTTATTTCTCATCTTGAGAATTTCGTTGTTGATTATTTTCTGATAAAACATTTTCTTACTTCAGAATCAACAATAGATGTTTTTCTATTTCTGTTTTTGCAAAACCTAACCTGACCTAGTGGGATTCGCACTTGGAGGGTTCTCAATCCACATAATATTTTCAAAAGTGATTGAGAAAGGTCTTGACCGATTTCTTAAGCAAGATCTCCGTGGAATCTGGGTTATTTTGAAAGGTCAAAAAGGTTCATGGTTTTGTAAGAAAGAAAAATAACAAATACACTGCATATAGACTTTATATGTGATTTGTTAGGATCGTCTGTAACTAATAAGTGTGTGTGTGTGCATGCATGTGTTTTAGAACACCATTCACAAACATCTTCACACTACAAACACTCAAAGTGTTGGCTATAAGATTTGGTGAACAATAAGTCGACGTAAAGTGCTGGAACAAAGAAGAGTTGACAAACTGAGACAACTACGTCAACAAACAAGATCTGCAGAAAAGTTAAGGACGCCAGAGGGTACAATCCTGAACTTGTATAGATTTGTTTTGTGTGCATGTTAGTTAAATAGGTTGTAACTCATATATTTGTTTTAGTGATTGTTTTTGTTTTACTCCGTAGAGGGAGTCGTGGATGTTTCCTCAAGGTTGAGGTTTTACCACGTAAAAAATCCTGAGTATCGATATTTCTACATCTTCTCATCTCTTTCTAATAGTGTGCTGAGTTTAAAACATTTTAAACTGTTTACTAAAACTTGTTATCAAATCTTGTCCTATTCTCGTACATACTTTTGTTAACACATCTTGTGTTCAAATCGTTTTGATTTAAGTAAAGAGTTTCTTCAACAAACTTTCGGAGTTGCTTAAATAGTTTATTTTCATAAACGGCTTTGGCAACGCTATTTCAGGGGTGTAGGTTGGTCTTTCTGCAGTGCCTGGGGTGGTCCCCTAGCATCAGGATGAGGCTGAACAGCCGCCGGAGTGATCATTTCCGGTGAGACTCCAGGTGGCCTCATCATATTTTGGTTGAGCTGTGCAAATTGATCATGCATTGCTTGTTGTGTTGCAGCCAAAGACCTCAAGGATGCGGCCACCTCTGCCATTTTAGATTGGGGCGGTGCCTGGATGGAGCTAGGTCCTCCCGCACTAGGCAACGGAAAAGGTGGTGGTAATTTCGGTGCCATGTGTTAACACAAAAGAGTTGGTGTAATAAATGAGCTTAATACCTTACTGGACCTCTTTCAATGGTGAAATAACTCTACGCAAGGGGTGAGGCCTGGTTCACCACCAGAGTCTCCGGTGAGGTTAAGCGAATAATGCGGAAGAGACACCTTCTCGATTCCCACAGACGGTGCCAAAATGATGATGCTGAAAATAGCACCACCCTTCAAGGTGTTTGTAAGCTCAATTCAATGTTAATAATGGCAGTATAAGGGTGTATAGTAGAAGGAGGTGAGGAGAAGAGGATAAACACCGGCATATAAGTGGTTCAGCCAATCAGGCCTACATCCACTACGCAAGTGTGTAATTAATATCACTCTATGAGGGCTCTAATGGCCATAGATACAAACTCTCAAGCTTTCTCTATCTGCTATATATTTAGATAGAGTTTCAGCTAGGGTTGCCAATTTTTGGATCCTTTACAAGGTAGAGGATGACCTCTATATATAGTGCTTGGGGGTGTAATGTACCCCCCAAGCATGCAATGAACATGTGCATGAGGATCGCACCAGTATGAGAATGACACCTGGCTGATCTCATGTAGATAATGATGACCTCAATATTCCCCCACGTGAGGGGAATGATTCGGTTATAACTGATTGTGTACACATGTTCCTAAGAATACATATGCTGATAAGGGCTCGACCATTTGTTAATGGTCCCAACCCCGTCCTGGAAGAGGATGAGGTGGTGACCTTAGCTTAGTGGGAGAGCCGAGGTTAGGCAGGTGGAGCTATAACGTCGGCCTGGGCCGAGGTGTTGGTATTGTAACATGAACGTCGGCTAATTCATAGTCAAGGCTGGTTATGATGATGGAATTAACTTTGTAACCTCGACCTGCTCCTAGCCGAGGTTGTCAGCCTTGGATGACCTGATGAGTAATCTGGTCGTGTACATCATGAAGACCTCAACTGCTGTCTGCCCGCGAGGAGACTAGTAACGTCGACCATGGCCGACCTTGCCTGGGACGAGACCGCCAGCTACCGATTTTGGGCCCTTTTAACCTCGGTCATCTCCTTGGCCAAGGTTGATGTCTCTGAGCTACAGAGTACATATAGGGCACATCAGTCACCAATCTTGAAAAACCCTTGCGAGATAAATCGGTCGAGAGGCCATAGTGTCAAACACTTAGCCTTAATCGTTTGTCTACTTCGTTTAAAAAATCCTCAAAGTCACCACGATTTTATTTTACTACGTGTAATTAAATTTAAGATCTTTTTTTAATTTATTTTTTATATCTAGAAACATAAAAGGACTTATTAAGATTAATAAACTTAAGAAAAAATTATTTCTATATGTATATTTTTTCTACTTTTAGATTAAGAAAAACAAATTTCAAGAAAGCTATGTTAAAGGCAAGTGTATTCTAGACAATATTTTACTTGATCAAGAGATGATCCAAATGATTGATAGAAGGACTTTTGGCAGCAATATTATTCTCAAATTAGATCTTTCAAAATCTTATAATAGAGTCTCCTAGCACTTTCTTATTCACATTCTTCGAGCCTTTGGTTTCTTTGAAACATTCATTGATATTATCTTTAGATGTGTTTCCTGTCATTGGTTTTCTATAATGATAAATGGAAAGTTCAATGGTTTTTTCAAATCTCATAGAGGTCTTAGACAAGAGGATCCTTTATCCCTAAGTCTATTTGTCCTATTTGGAAAACCTCTTATCAAAAGCATTCACAAAAGTATGGAAAATGGTTTTATTAGACCTTTCTCTTATCTTAGAATTTCTCCTTTAAGTAGTAGTTTAAGATTTGTAGAGGATTTCATAGTTTTCACAAATTTTTGCCTTAAAAGTCTAAAAAAACTTATGAAATTATTCACAAATTTGAGCTAAAAATAGGTAAACTTTTAAGCCCTGAAAAATGATGTTTCACATTTGGTGAGAAGACTTGTCCTAGAAGGAAATCTATTATAGCCCATTCTAATAGTTTTAAGTTTGAAAAAGGTTCCCTTTAGTACTTAGGATGTCCTCTAAATAAAGGCAAAGCTAAATAAATCCACTTTGAAGGCGTAATCAGTAAGGTGGCTTCTACAATTAATAGCTGGAATTCTAAATTTTTTAGTATGGGAGGTAGACTTACCTTAATCAGCTCAGTTATTAATTCTAGACCTTTGTATTCTTTTTTTGCTCTTAGTCCTCAAAAGAAAGTAGTGGAGTTACTTAATAAGCTCGTAAGTTCTTTCCCGTGGGATGCGCACAAGGATCTTGGAAAGAAGTTCAATTGGATAAAAGGTTCAATATTTGTCTTCCTTATGCTGAAGGAGGTTTGGGTGTTAGAAATATCAACTCTATAGTTCAAGCTTCTAATTTGAAAATAACATAAACATTGAAGTCAGGAGATTCTCTTTGGTTTATTTTCATGATAGTTAAATATCCAAGTATCCAATATAAATTGGGATCTATGACTTTCAAGAGAATATGCTTAGCTTAGAATTGCTTATTGGATCATTTTGAATACATAGAAGGATAGTTAATTTGGAGAGAATCTTGTTCAGGTTCTTTTTTATTTTCATTTGCTTATGAGTTGATCAGGTCCATGAAAATGCCTTCAATCTGTCACAAATTTATTTGGGATCATCATATTCCTTCAAATATTTCTATGTTTGCTTGGAAAATTTTGAGTAATTACGTGCCTCTTGACTCTAACATCCAAAAAATTGGTGTTCACTTAGCATCCAGATGTCACTACTATTTCAACCATGAATAATCCATTAATCATTTGTATCTTACAAGTTCTATATCTTCCCAGATTTGGAAATTAGTTGCCTTTATTTTGGGACATGTCGTCTACTCTAAATCAATCAATGAGATCTTCAGTAAATGGTGGTTTCACTCAGGTAATTCTGATATTTCATGATGGATCCATAAAATCTTGAATAATTGTACCTTATGGGAAATATGGATGAGTTGAAACAAGTCAATTTACAAAGGCCACAAAATGAACATTAGCCTCATTTTTTCAAAAATTATCTCTAGAGTGAGTGACATAACTCAAAATATTTCCTTTAAAGGTTATCTTAATTCCATTCCTCCAGAAACTAAAAAGTATCTTAACATAAAGAATTCAATTCCTAAAAATCCTATACGTTCAATTGTTTACTTGATAAAGCCTAAAAACATCCATTGAAATTAAATACAGATGGATCTTGAAACTCTCAAGGTGACATGGGTATAGGTGTTATTCTAAGAGATCAATAAGGTCAGTTCATTTGGGGATTGTCTTCATTTTATAAGGATTAACAACTTGGCAGAATCTTGTCCAATTATACATGGCCTCATTTAAGGTATGAAAAGGGGATTTTGTTATTGTTGAAGTTGAGTAAGATTCAAAATTACTTATCAAATGTTTGAAGCTAAAATGTTTGAAAGTCCCTTGGAGAATTAGATCAGTGGTAAAGAAAATCTTAGCCTTAGCTAATAATATTATATTTTCTTATTCTCATTGCTTTAGAGAGGCAAATATGGTTGCTGATTAATTATCTAAGGAGGAGTTTCTTAATAAAAAATGTTAAGTCTAATCATATGTTAAACTTACTTCAATCCAGATTAGAGGAGCCATAAAGTTGGATTATTCTAAATGTCCATACATTATAGTTATATGTTGATAGTCTTTTCTTTATGTCTTCGATGTAAGCTTTTTGAAGAGGTCTGTCTCTCCTCATTCCGAATAAATTTCTTTTTTCTCTTCAAAAAAAACAAAGTTCAAGTGATATTTTTTATTAGATTTTTTCAACTGTTGTAATCACGATGTAAGTTTTCATAAAATTATGATCTTATAACATAATTTTGAAATTTTATTTCGTACTGGTGGGTTTGTAGTTAAAATTTCAATTATTTGATAAGAGATTAATGGCGATTATGTCATGTATTACCATTTACACTTGCACATTACTTCATTCTCATACCTGTTTTCCCTATATATTTTCTTATTTACTTTATAACCATTGTTTTCCATTTTTAGACCAATTGCAAGGTTTATTTGAGCCTTTATTGGTATTCGAGATTTAATGTAACTTTCATGAAAGTTTCATTGGAAAACACAAATTCAAGGGAATTTTCATAAGTCTAAACACTATCGTTCAATGACAAAATAAAATGGATATGTAGATCGTTAACTAATCTTCACATGGCCACTAACTACACATCAATCCTAGTCTCAATGAGAGAGTTATGGCCACTCTCGTGAGTTGTATCAAGAAATATTAAATGAGTTTGGGTTCCCATCTCCCCCCAAAGACAAAATAATTCCTAATTGGGGAAACAGATCGAGTTTTCCCAACCCGAATCGATCCATCCCTGGGAAGCTGTCATGCTCGATTTTTTTTATTTATATTTCTTTGTTTTAATTTTATTTTCTTTCTCACTTACATTAAATATAACGTAGTTTATTTTTGAAAATATACTTCATTTATTTGGTAACCAAGGTTCATCTTCAAGCATTTACTCTCTTTTCACTTTTAGGGTTTCATACATTTCACTCTTTCTCTCATCTAACATCTATATTTAAAGACCTTTAAAGTTTCAAGTTAGTTGTTTTTCTTTTATTGATTTTTTTATGCAGCATTTATTGAAGTTGTTATTATTTAAAGTTTGTGTTCAATATCTTTTTATTATATATCTCACTTTACCGTGTCTTTTAATTGCTTTATCACCATGAGTATCTTGTCTTATTGGGTTAGGATCATAAACCCATCACTGATTCATGTATCTGATTTTGTTGGTTTAAATCCCTTTTATTATGGTTTTAATTTTGACTACCAAGGGTAATACGTTAGGATTTACTCCAAATTCATTCCATTTGTTCAAATATTTTATTAATATTCATTTTTCATTGTGGGGCTGACAATCTACATGCTTGATATTTGGTCTCAATGTTATTCCCATTTAATTCCGATTTGAATCTATAAAACTAATTTTAATATCAATACATGGTAGGGAATGCTCTTAGACCATTTTCCCACAAGTTGAAAAAAAATATTTAATTGAAATTCGCCTAACTCGTTTTAGTCACTTGTTAAATGTTGTTTGTAAGCCTAATATAAATATCTTTCTTTAACTCAAGCTCTGAAATCTACACCATCTTTTCTTTATTTCGCTTTGCGAATTAACACTTTTCTAAATAAAGATAAACATTACTACAGTTAAATCCCTATATAATTCAACTTTGGTCTTATTAGCTGACACTTGATCTATATAATATTTTGAGTTAGTCAATATACATAATTCTTAAGTGAAATTTGAAAATTTTGTATACAATAACCAACTTTATCAAATCCTTAATCTCGTTAATATTCCTACGCATGTAAGTCATGGGGAGAAATCCAATATTTTTATTAAAACAAAATTTATGAGATGGAAAGAAAAGATGTGATTATATCTCAGTGTATTAAATTTTGCAAAGTTTTTTAACGAGAATGATCCTACTTTTAAAGAAGTGAAAACAAATAAGCAAGTGGTGGAAGCATGGAAACATGCACATTTTCCCTGTAAATTTACATCTACAACTGTTTGGACAACACGTTAAACAATGTGTATAGTCAAATGAAAACAACATAAGACGTATTGTACTCTTTGGATAAAAAATATAAAACATACTATTCCGTATTGAAAATAATTCATAGTCGGTTATTTACTTGATTTGATAATAAGTGATTCAAAGACTCTCATGAATCAAGTCCAAGAGCACCAAGTTATTTTACATGGAATTCATTTTGAAAATATATATTTAAGCGAGTAATTAAAAATTGCAAAAATTATTTAAAAATTTCCACCATCTTGGAAAGACTTTAAAAGTTATTTAAAACACATAAGTAAATATGGCTCGAAGATAATGGAAGAAAAAGGGAAATTATTTCTTAAAATTTAAGGCCCACATTGTTGAAAGTGGACAGAACATCAACAAGAAGCACATGTAATCCAATAAAAGTCCAAGTCAACAAGGGGGGAATTCCAATAATTTAAAAAGGGTATCATACCAAAGATTTTTGAAGAAAATGGTCTTCAATAAGAATATTAATGCCTAAGAAAATGTGATCGGGGTGGAGAATTATTCAAATAACATTTTTGAGATGAACCTTTTAACTATTGAATTAAAAGACAATTTGGTGGAAAATATCAAAAAGTGGTTGATAGACACAGAAGAATATCTCCATATATGTTCGGATAAAATGATGTTATCCACATATCACACATATAATGTCGAAGAACAACTATATATGGGAAATTCTTTGAGTTCGAAGGATGAAGATTTAATAAATATTGTGTTAACGATGAATTATAGAAAATAACTTACTCTTAACGATGCGTTGCATGTGCACAAAATATAAAACAGTCTTATCATTACATCGTTATTGATCAAGAATGGATTTAGGATGAATTTTTTAGTCCAACAATTTTTTTCTCACAAAGGGTGGGATGTTTTTAGGGAAAAGATATAGGAGTTATGATTTTTTTAAGATAAATGTAATGATTATTGTGCATCCCAATGTTAATAAAATTAATTTTTCTCCTTATATGGTTGAGTCTTTTGATATGTGGCATCATCGATTAAGACATGTTATTTATGATATAATGCGTATATTAGTTAACTTGGATATGTTACCTAAACTTAATATAAATTTAAGTCATAAATGTGAAATTTGTGGGGAATCTGAGATGACTATAGTACTCTTTCAACAAATTCAAAGGAGTACAAGATGTTTAGAATTATACATAGTGATATTTGAGGCTTAAAATTTGAGCAAATTGGTGGTAAAAAATATTTCATTACTTTTATACATAATGGCCCTAGACTTTCATGTATATTTACTAAGAATCAAAGATAACGTGTCAGAAATGTTAATCATTACAAAACTCAATTTGAAAATCAACTTAACAAAAAAGATAAAGTTGTTAAGAATCGATAAAAATGGGGAATACATGGAATCATCCATTCCCTTTTTCTTTGAACATACACCAAACTATCACTCCCTGCTCCCCTCCACAAAACGGTGTGGATGAATGTAAAAATAATACGTTAAAAAAGATAATAAAACTATGTTGATATGTTCGAGTTTACTTCAAACTTGTGGAAGGACTCATTATTTTCTGCCAATTATATCCTCAATAAAATTGCTTCAAAAGAGAGCCAATAAGCCCTCCTCTGAATTATGCAATGGGAACAATCCTGATTATAAATACTTGAAATTTTGAGTGTGTTTAGCTAAAGTGGTAGCCCTTATTCCTAAAAGGTATAAATTGGGACCAATGACCATTTATTGTCTTTTCATTGGTCATGGCAATAGTAGTAGTGCATGTTTCTTTATAGTCCATAAATATAAAATTCTCGATGTGCATGGTAATACGATGATAAAATCAAGGAATGAAAACTTATTTGAATATATATTTCCATATAAAATGGGACGTGATGTAATTTCTTTAAAACAAATTTGGATGCTAAGTTTAGTGATCATTAAGTTGACTACGAGTCCACTAATCAAGGGAAGGGGGAGGAACTAAGATGTAGAAATGGTAAAGTTTTTTTAAATCATTTGCTTAATATTTTTTATTTTATCTCTTGGAAAAATGAGTCATAAATCTTAAGAAAACCTATGTCCTTTCTAAAATCACCATATTGGAACTGGTTGATCTTCCACCAAAAAAATAAAACTTTAGGTTGTAAACGGGTCATCAAAAGTAAAGTGAAGCCTAATTGATCAATTAATAAATACAAGGATAAAATATTTGCCAAAGTATTTAGACATAAGGAAGGTATTGACTATTTTCAGACCTATTCACCAATTAATAATGAGAGTGTGACTCTCGACGATAGCTACCCAAATGTAAATTAATTACCCTAGTCCAAAAAGAATGTTTGTTAATTTATTATAATTGTCACACCCTGCTTTTTGGTATGAATGCACAAGAAAGTATATAAAAAGTAATGAATTAAAGTTAAGGCAGAAAATAGAACTTTATTCATTATAAAAATTGTAAACATAGTGTATTACCACTGCGGGGGTGAATTATATTTTATTTGTTAACTCGAACTATAACGTAGAAAACATAAAAGTTTCACTCCTTGCTCACATCTATCTTAGACTTAGCCTATACAATTACATATGCAAACATGTGACTGGTGTTGGTCTCAAAAAGGGAAGAGATATTATCCTCTTTTTCCTGGGCCATCTAAAGGAAAAAGAAATTAGCACAAACATGCCAAGTAAACTTTACCAATTTTGTAAAAAATATCTATATAGATGAAAGATTCCGTATATATAAAATTCACTGTTTGTCAAATGTAAATGTTCCTCATGATAACTTAAGTCAATGAGTTGAACTGATAATCCCATACTTACCAGTTTATTTTAAAGAAGGTCAAGGATTTCTGAACTGATAATCCCATACTTACCAATTCACTAACGGGTATAGAATTAAATAAGCCATTAGCAAAACCAATAATAAGCAATCCAAAACCTTTGGATAATAACTGGATAGGCACACAATTGAAGTGGCACTCACACGTATGGAGCTAAATTTCAAGCTCTCAAACATCTAAGACCAAAGGCCATGTAGAAAATATTCATGAGATAACATGACAGTCTACTCCCTAGTTATTATTGATGCTTGTACAAGAAAAAAGTGCAGGGTGAACTAACCATTACAACGAATTATTATGATATCAGTTAGTAGATGAGAAGGGTTAAATTTGATTCGATTGATCATAATTAAAATAACGAATGATATAATAACATGTGAGTATGGTAATTTCTACATATACTTGGAATTAAATTGAGCTATTACATAATGATACCAATGAAAGTTAAGCAAATACGCAAAAATTACTATTAAACAGGTAAAATGACCTACTTGCTTGGTGTTTTGAACTTCTTATGGATAAAAGGAGGAAATCAGGAGGAGCTAGTACCAGATTATCGACATATAAATGTTTGGATGAATAAGTATTATTGGAATTGAGGTTCATTTTGGTCAATTTATATCAAAACTATGCATTTTAAAGTTTTTGAGGTTTAATCGTAAATAACCGGGCCCTTTAAAATCTTGCACTTAACATTATTTTGAACTTTGGTGTAGAAGAATTTTTGAGTTAAAATATTTTAAAGTACTTATAGACAAAGTTTGGGGTTAAAATTCATAAGTTGAAAACGTCAGGAGGAGTTAGTTTGTAATTTAGACAAAAAATTTAACCTTAAAACTTTATTTTTTTCATAACTTTATCTAGTCTTGTCCAAACACATGCTTACCTTATACCATTTTGACCAGAAAAATAAAATAAGAATATTGAAAAAAAAAACAAATTTTTTTTTTGCCACGCGCCCTTACTCGTGTGGTCAAGGTTCCTGGTCAAATAGTTCATCTTTAAACTCTCGATTTTTTACTGAAGATGTCTCCTTCATTTCTAAACCATTTAAGATGATTTTTAAATAACCTCAACCTAAAATTTCATAAGGAATCCAAATATATATGTTTTATGGATTGAGGTGCAGTCTATAGTGAGTTTCATAACTGTGTGTTTTAAAAACTTTTGACTTAACTTTCGTAGCTTTTAAGAATATGACAGGGATTCTTATGAACATGGTTTTGTTTTTGCTATGTTAAGGAGTAGTTTAGTTTTGATTTCAGGTTTTGAGGTGGATTATACAAGCGGAATTCGAAGTTTTGAGTTTTCTAGTTCAAAAAACACTTTTGATGAATAGAAGCTTGTTTAAATTCAAGGTTTTTGATCATTACACTAGAGTTCTAGAGGTTCTAATGAATGCAATCATAGCTTCAAACATGATTTCTTAGCATTATAATAAAGTTCACCATTAAAGCTCAATCTTTAATGGTAGATTTTCACATTTCTTCACCTAGGGATTGTTTTACACGTAAAGTTTCTACTGTTTTGATGTATCTAAGCATTATAACAACACATAAATCATTTGGAATTAAAAGAAGTGAATGTAATTCATTAAGTGATAGGTTACCTATTTTGAGAGAAAATTCAAGTTTTTGATTACACTGAAGAGGTTGGTTTTAATGGTTGAGCTCGTGGGGTTTTTATAGTACATGAGCAAGGGGTTCGATTGGTTCGAATGAGTGCTAGATTTGAGAAGGTTTATAAGAGTTTTATTGCTTAATACTTGAACCTCACATGTTTGCATGATTCAAACATGTGGTTTTTGTCATTTTGTGCTTATGTGGAGTCTTCAGTGGACAGGGGGTTTAGTATAAATATCAAATAATTAGTTTTTGGTCCTTGGTTGATAAGATATATACTTATATAGCTCAAAAAGTGTATTTTTGGTAAAGTTTAGGTGTAATTTTGTAATTTCAAAAAGTTACAGGGGTTAAAAAATTTAATTTCTAGTTAGTTGAAGTTTAGATGATCAATTTGATATAATGTTGGGTTCTAGGGGTTATGGTAATTTGAAGTTTTCAGGGTCAAATTTGCAAATATTAAAACTTCAAGGACTCTTGGTTAATTTTGCAATTTTATCGGTTTTGTAGAGTAATTTAATCCTTTTTTTTAATATATTTGAGTTTATACACTCTAGGAGAATTAAATTGAAATTAGGGTATCTTTAGTTGAAGTGCGGATATTACAATCTACCTGCCTAAAAAAAATTTGTCCTCGAATTTACCTTGGAAGATATCAGGATATTTATATTTAATAGCCTCTTTTGGATCACATGTGGCTTCTTGCTGATTTTGATTTTCCAAAGTACTTTGACTAAGGGGATTTCCTTATTTCTGAGACATTTCACTTGGCGATCCAAATTTTGAATAGGGCGTACTTCAAATTCATGATTTAGTTGAACAAAAGTTTCTTACCATGAAATTATATGGGGGGATAAAAAATATGCTGACGTAAATAGGATACATGAAATACATTTTGAATATTGGATAATTCCATAGGTAATTCTAATTGGTAGGCTATAGGGCCAATACAATTATAAATAGTGAAAGGTCCAATATACCTTGGGGCTAATTTTCCTTTCTTTCCAAAGCGTAAAATTCATTTCAAAGGAGAAACTTTAAAAAATACTTGATCATTAACTTGAAATTCCAAAGGTTTTCGGCGCTGATTAGCATAACATTGCTGACGATCTTGGGATCGCTTCAATCTTTCTTAAATTTGTTGTAATTTCTCAGTGGTTTCTTGAATTA
Organism: Sambucus nigra; assembly: GCA_949130495.1. Classification (NCBI taxonomy): domain Eukaryota; kingdom Viridiplantae; phylum Streptophyta; class Magnoliopsida; order Dipsacales; family Adoxaceae; genus Sambucus; species Sambucus nigra. Next base: position 185,213,692 of record OX422210.1, read on the forward strand.
TCTCGGGACAAAATTCTTGACTTTCCCGATTTTATCCAACATGTGAGTGAACAACACGGTCTTTCATATAAAGCTTCAAATGGGGAACCTTTGATACGTGCTTGACAACTATTATTATTAGAAAACTCAAAAAGTGATAAATATTCATTCCAATTGTCGGGCATATCTAATGTACGAGCTCGTACATATCTTTTAATGTTTGAATTTTACGTTGTGATTATCTAGCCATTTGTGGGTGGACTACGATAATAAAATGAAGTTTAGTACCCATTACGATTTGAAGTGCTTGCCAAAACTTTCCTACAAAATGGGAATCTCTATCTGACATTATGGATAAAGGTATTCCATGTAATCAGATAATTTCTTGAATGTAGATCTTACTGAGTTTTTGAAACAAATCGGTGGTTTTCATTTGTAGAAAATGAAAAGATTTGGTAAGTCGGTCAACTATTACCCAAATGGAATTATATCCTTGGGATGTATGAGGTAGTCCACTGATAAAATCCATGGTAATATGATCCCATTTCCACTCGAGAATTGGTAAAGCTTGAAGGTGTCCACTAGGATGTTGGTATTCTATCTTTATTTATTGACAAGTAAGACATTTTGGAGCATCATGGATGAATCATAAACTTAAAACGATGGGCTTCTTGCAATACTTCTTCTCGAAGAGATAAATAATCAGGTACATACAATCTATTTATAAATTGTAAACATGTTTCCTTATCATATGAGAAGTCGTGATTTTTATTCTGAAGGGATTGCATAAAAGAATCTTGGGATTGTTGAATAAGATTTTCTCTCTCAATTCAGGATATGCAATGATGTTGGAAAATTTAGAGAAGAGGGGTATCAATGGAAGATCATATTGCTCTATGGTAGCAGCAATATCGTAAGACATCAAGTATGGAGTCTTCTTACTGGATTACGACTTAAAGCTTCAGCTACCACATTTCCTTTTCCTAGATGGTAGGTAAATTTAAATTGGTTAACTTCCAAAAATTCCATCCAGCATTGTTGTCTTAAATTTAAATATTTTAGTGAAGATGTATTTCAAACTCTTGTGATCAACAAAGACTAGAAAATTTTCACCATAAAGGTAACAACTCTAAATTTTCAAAGCAAAAACTATGATTGCTAACTCAAGATCATGGACAGGGTAATTCATTCATGAGTTTTAATTTATCATGGCCCATACTCTACAACTTTCTCATCTTGTATTAAAACACATCTTAAACCCTGTAATGAGGCGTCGGTATGTACATCGAAGCTTACTAGAAGGAATAGTGAGATAGGAGCAGTAGTTAATTTGTCTTTCAAATTTTGGAATGCTTGATTACATTCATCAGTCCATAAAAATGGTACTTTCAATCTAATTAGCTTTAAAAAGGGAAGAGCGATGCGAGAAAATCCTTCCACAAAATAACGAGAATAAACAGCTAATCCTAGAAAACTCTTCATCTCGATAATATTGGTAGGATTTTTTTCATTCCAAAATGGATGAAATTTTGGCAGGATCGACTTGGATTCCATTTTTATAAATCACATGTCCTAGAAATTTTGTTTCTTTCATTGAAAAATCACATTTGCTCTTCTTAGAATATAACCGATGGTTTCTTAGAGTGCCTCATACTGTTTCCAGAAGTTGGGCATGCTCTACTAGATTTTGAAAATAAACCAGAATATCATAATGAAAATGATCACAAACTCGTAAAGAAAATGTCTAAAGATTCTATGCATTAGATCTATAAAAGTTGTAAGGAAAAAATTTCCAAGTGTGTCAATTTGTATGTAATTAGCTTAATTCCAGACAAAACTAGTTTGAGTCATCGATAGAATTTTACTTGTCACGATTCTCACATAGTCTATGGCGTGTTGTGTTGAATACATAGTGGCCCACCTTCAAAGATATATCATGCCATGTTTATTGGTGCACGTTTCACGTCTTCATATCATATTGCATTACGAGATACTCTCAGGTATGAACGCATAATGTTTATGGGACTCGAAAAATGTTTTAAAGATGTTATTTAGTTTATAAATGATAATGTCAAAAATGATTTAATAAGGTTTTAACTTCATTTTGTCTGAGATAAACAGTGTTTAGAGTCATATGGATCTGTCCCTTATGATTTGGTCGTTCAAATAACATTTGATGTCGTTCAAATGATATCTCAGTGTCGTTCAAATGACACGGACAAGTCGTTAAAAAGACATAGGGATATCGCTCTAACGACCTGCCGACTTAAGATTTATTATTTAAGTCATTCCTTCTCAGAATTCGAAGGGAGCAGAACCAAAATACATAATAGAACAGTTATGTTTTTCTGCACTTGTTTTCTAAGGATTTAAATATTAAAACCATTCATATTGTTTAAAATATCTGAGCTTTAATACACGTATGTTATAGAGATCTTGTTTGCACCATTGGAGTTTTTTCATCTCTATTGAACAATTATTTCGTCGAGTTTTGCGATGGAGTCCATGTTCCGAATCGTAGACGTTTCCAAAGCTTCATCGGTGGATACCGAGGCACATGTGGACTCGTGTGTTATGGACCTGGCATGGAAGGACTTCTGCATTGCACTGTGGAGGAGTGGTTGAAGTATCAGAAGAGCATCAAGATTTGTGGGGTATCGAGTTATTGAGTAAGTCTACTATCTGTACTTTGTAATACCACATCATAGTGATTATCTGGCTTGGGCCATCCGAGGTTTTTTACTTTATTGGTTTCCTCGTACATCGGTGTTGTGTGTTTGTGCAAATTGATTTATTTTACTTTCTTTAATTACCTAAATGCATGTTTACGATTAAACAAGATAAATTTGGGCTTAAGTAAAATTAGTTCACAAACTTGGTGCGTATTAAAATTGGAAAAAGGTTTTTTTGAAATAAAAATTGTTTTTCACCTTAAGCACACATAAGAAAAGGGGCCTACAAAATGGTATCATAGCTAGAAATCTCTTTTTTTATTGTGTGAGTGATCTCATGTGTTTTAAGGATGAATTTCAGACATTTCGATCGTTTTAGAAATCCTATTATTGATGACACAAATTATGCTTATTGAAAAATGCGAATGAAAATTGCTTTAAAATTAATTGATGAGTGTCTGTGGTTAGATGTCGAAAAAGGGTGGTCACCACCAGTCATGAGAGAGGGAGATGCCACTTCTATAAAACCCGTTGATTCGTGGACCGAATTCGAACATAGACTTGCACTTTATAACTCTAAAGGTTTGCATGTTATTTCCTCGTCTGTCACACCGAAAGAGTATAATCATATCAAGATGTGTGAAACCTAAAAAGAGGCTTTGTATGTTCTTTAACTTACTCATAAGGGAAATAGCACGGTTAGGGCGTCTAAACTTCAAAACCTAACTACCCAATTTCAGACGATTAAGATGTTAGAGAGTGAGTCGTTTGATGAGTTTTACGCTAGATTGTCTAACATTGTCAACTTGTCATTTAACTTGGGAGAGAAAATACCGACAACAGAGTCATAAAGAAAATCTTATGGTCGTTGCCTAGTAGATTTGAACCCAAAGTGACCGTTTTAAACTCCTTGGGTATGCTTGAATAACCGAAACTAGAAGAGCTTGTAGGTGACTTAAAAACGTATGAGTTTGACATGTTTACCTCCAAGCATGCGCCAAAGAAAAAAATGGAATTGGTTTGAAATCTTGGAAGGAGGAAAATAATGTTTCAAATGATGATTTCGACTCCTATTTTGAGGATGTAGCCTTGTTAGCAAAGAAGTTCCAAAAAAAAATTTAAGTTCCAAAAGAAATCGAAAGTTGCCAAAAGACTTGAGAAATTCAAGAACAACAAGGTCGATCATGTCCCTAAGAATAAAAGTGAGAATGTTAAGAGGGATGAGTCAGATAAGTGTTTTGGTTGTGAGGGTTATGGTCATAAGGTAGAGGAGTGCCCCAATAGACTAAAGAAGGGGGGGAAGAAACTGATAGGATATAATGCTAACTTGAGTGATAATGAACCGGAAGAGTGAGAGAGTTTCCCCATTGAGCACAATTTTGTAGCATTCATGGCATGTTATATGAGCGATGACGATAAATCTTCTCATGAATATTCTCATGTGAATGACACTTTCGAGGCTGTTGAGTGTGAATCCCAAGTGAGTGACAATAAAGCTAGTGAGTAAGATGAGATAGATGTGATAGAATTATAAGTTGTCTTTAATGATTTGTATGAGGAAGCAGTTAAGGTTAGCAACTCAAACTTGAAGTTGCAAGCTAAGTTGAATGAGCGTTTCGTAGAAAATAAAGATGCATTGATTGAGGATCTTAAGGAATGGGAGAAGACTCTTTGAAAGAAACGGAAGTAAGTTGAGTGTGGGAAAGATAGTCTTCGTGGTTTAATGGAGGTTATAAAGAAACAAATTCTAGAGTTTGAGGAGTTTAGGCTTTTTCTTGAGTCTAGGATTAGTGAGTTGTAGGAGATATTGAAAGACTCGAATATGGTAAAGTTTATTTTGGTGGCAAGGTCAGAAAAGTTGGATAGGATTTTAGGTACTGTCCAAATCAAGGATGATAGGTGTGGTATAGGTTTCAATGATCATGTTGCTCCCATTCCCAAAGCCAATACCAATCGTGTGAGAGAGCCAACTAGGAACATTAAGAGAGGTCAACATTTAGGTCTCATTCCTCGCCATGTTTACACTCTCACTCATTGTGGTAGAAAGGTTCACGTTAGGCATTATTGTTCTGACCTTAAAAAGCTCCTAGGAAGTTTAAGAATAAAGTCGTTTCATTCCCAAAACCCCCATTCGTCGTTACAAACCAACTTAGGTTAGGAAATCGGACTTAGAGGCTTTAGGAATTAAACTTCATGGTTCTTGTTTGGTTGCACTTGATTCTTCCCATGCTAAATATAGACGATGATTATGTCATCCATGTTTGGAATACGCTAGTCTTTGCTTCATCATATATATTTTGCTAGTGTTATGACACGTTTATCTCTTTATATTGTATTTTTTCATTTATTTGAGTCTTATTGAAAAATACAAAAAGATTTTTCATTTATTTAATTTTGAGAAAATACAAAAAGATTTTATTTTTGAGTCAAAAATATTTTTGGAAAAACACAAAAATATTTTCGATTTATTTTTTTATTATGAGTTTACATGTTTGATGTGGGATATTACTGTGCTTGGTCCCCCATCATTTCATTCTCCATGTGGCTAGGACATTTGGTAATAATTGTTGATGCATTGAATGATCTTAACCATTGGTTAATTGGGTTGTTTCGAAGTTGATTTGCATTTGGATTCGACTTTGTATATATTCCATCTCACACACTTTCACGAGTTTAAATGAATGTTTGACTTCTCATGCATATTTGAGTTTGGTGAGACGTTCTCCTCTCAATTTTGTCATATATGCGTAATTAGACTTAGGAGGAGGTGTGTACGTAAGAACTGTTTACCGTGAGGATACATATTGCTTATAATGAGAAAATGATGAGTGTTCATGGGAAAGGGCTGCGAGAGAATAATAATCTCATCCTGAAAGCCACTGTTTAAAAGATCCCAAGAAAATAAATTAAGGTAATAAAAAGAAACATATGCCAAAAATAGGGCCAATAGGATTTCTCTTAGTTGAGAAAAGTAGAAACCTCAAAGAACTTGAAAACTAAAATATGAATATATGAGGCTGTTTGCATGGAAAAACAACGGGTTTGTACCACGAATCCTAATGTTGAAAAATAGTGTCATGATGCTATTATTTGTAGATTCATCAAAATTCTGAATTTGTGTGCATGTTGTTCGTTTTGTTCATTTATCTCAATATATTAATTGTCACATATGGCTAAAACTAAGTTTTATTATATTTAGCTATCAATTAGAGCTTCTTGATCGTTCGATGTGTCTAAGTTGTGATTCATTAGTTATAGTTCACGCTTATTCATTACATATCCATGTTTAGGCACATTGATACTTTTTTAGCATGTAACTCATATGATTTTTGTTTGTTTTATTTTCTATTTTGATTATGTTTTACTACGGTTTTGTACTTTCAGTTATTGTTTTAAGAAAATTTCTTCACTAGGCAAAAGCTAATCATTTTTAGAGATGTAAAATAAATCTTTCTGAAGTCATTCAAATGGCTTCTAGACGTCGTACGAACGACATATCCAACTCGTTCGATGACTGGATTAAACGACCTATCTCGTGAAGTGTTAAAAGTGTCAAGTACAGGTCGTTAGAAGGGTCGTTAGATAGTTTCATCGCGCAATACCTTACTCTTTCACGTCATTTTTATCCTAGTTCAAATGACAGGCCTATGTCGTTCAAACGACATGGCATTGTCGTTCGAATAACCTAGAGTGGATTTTTAACTTTTCTTTTAGATTTTTTACCTGCTTCGTATATATGCTGATACCATACTATTTTGGTACATCTAGGTTGTTTTGGCAATTTACATGTTGCTTGATTCTTTACTTCATTGATTAATTTAGTCACATCATTCCTGGTATTGATGATTCATTCTTTGTTATTGTTTGCTAGGTACGAATTGGTATATTCTGACTATTTTTAGCTGGTTATACTCATGTTTATCTAGATATGCTTCATGTGATACTTTCATTCTAGATATGATGATGTTTATTTATCTTTTTCAACTATTGTTCATTCGAGACGAAAAGGGGGAGAGATAGTATGTGAGGTAGGGGGAGTTTTGTTTGATGAGCACAAATGTTTTATATTAATATCATGTTGTTTACATATTGGTATCCTTGATTTGAGCTATATTGACAATTGTGTATGAAAATTGATCTCGTATGTTTTGCTCACATGTTTAATAAATGTTTTTTTTAACATATTAGTATTTTATATCATTTGTTTCTCCATACTTTACTGGGTATTTGTCTATTTTACGTGTGTAGGTATTCTTCAACGATTCGAGATTTCGAGACTACATCACATTTAGAAAGTTCATGCTAGTGGGACATGCATATACTAGTCTTTGTCTTGTAATTTTTAATTTTTAATTTTATGGGATGGGATTTATGTGTCATACGGATTGACGGATCGGCTTAGGCATTTCACTATTTTGGTTTTGTGCCAGAATAGTCAAAGGGGGAGATTTGTAAGGACAAAATTTCCAAGTGTGTCAATTTGTATGTAATTGACTCAATCACGGAAAAAACTAGTTTGAGTCATAGTTAGATTTTGACTTGTCACGATTCTCACATAGCCTATGACGTGTTGTGATGAAGACATAGTGGCCAAGCTTCGAAGATATATCATGTCGTGTTTATTAGTGCACGTTTCACGTTTTGAAATCATATTGCATTACGAGATACTCTCAGGCACGAACGCATAATGTTTATAAGACTCGAAAAATGTTTTAAATATGTTATTATGTTTATAAATGATAATGTCAAAATTGATTTTAAAAGGTTTTAACTTCATTTTGTATGAGATAAACAGTGTTTAGAGTCATATGGATCCTTCCCTTATGATTTGGTCATTCAAACGACATTTGATGTCGTTCAAATGACATCTCAGTGTCGTTCAAATGACATGGACAAATCATTCTAATGACATGGCCAAGTCGTTAAAATGACATAGGGATATCGCTATAATGACCTGGAGACTTAAGATTTTTTATTTAAGTCATTCTTTCTCAGAAATCGAAGGGTGCAGAACCAAAATACATAATAGAACAGTTATGTTTTTCTGCACTTGTTTTCTAAGGATTTTAATATTAAAACCATTCATATTGTTTAAAATATCTGAGCTTTAATACACGTATGTTATAGAGATCTTGTTTGCACCATTGGAGTTTTTTCATCTCTATTGAACAATTATTTCGTCGAGTTTTGCGGTGGAGTCCATGTTCCGAATCGTAGACGTTTCCAAAGCTTCATTGGTGGATACCGAGGCACATGTGGACTTGTGTGTTGTGGACCTGACATGGAAGGACTTTTGCATTTCACTGTGGAGGAGTGGTTGAAGTATCAGAAGAGCATCAAGATTTGTGGCGTATCGAGTTATTGAGTAAGTCTACTATTTGTACTTTTTAATACCACATCATAGTCATTATCTGGCTTGGGCCATCCGAGGTTTTTTCCTTTAGTGGTTTCCTCGTACATCGGTGTTGTGTGTTTGTGCAAATTGATTTATTTTACTTCCTTTAATTACCTAAATGCATGTTTAGGATTAAACAAGATAAATTTGGGCTTAAGTAAAATTGGTTCACAAACTTGGTGCGTATTAAAATTGGAAAAAGGTTTTTTTGAAATAAAAATTGTTTTTCACCTTAAGAACACATAAGAAAAAGGGGCCTACAAAATGGTATCAGAGCTAGAAACCTTTTTTTTATTGTGTGAGTGATCTCGTGTGTTTTAAGGATGAATTTCAGAGATTTCGATCGTTTTAGAAATCCTATTATTGATGGCACAAATTATGCTTATTGGAAAATGCCAATGAATTTTTTTTTAAAATTAATTGATGAGTGTGTGCGATTAGATGTCGAAAAAGGGTGGTCACCACCAGTCATGAGAGAGGGAGATGCCATTGCTTTAAAACCCATTGATTCGTGGATCAAATTCGAACATAGACTTGCACTTTATAACTCTAAAGGTTTGCATGTTATTTCCTCGTCTGTCACACCGAAAGAGTATAATCATATCAAGATGTGTGAAACCTAAAAACAGGCTTGGGATGATCTTGAACTTACTCATGAGGGAACTAGCACGGTTAGGGCGTCTAAACTTCAAACCCTAACTACCCAATTTCAGACGATTAAGATGTTATAGAGTGAGTTATTTGATGAGTTTTACGCTAGATTGTCTAACATTGTCAACTTGTCATTTAACTTGGGAGAGAAAATACCCGACAACAGAGTCATAAAGAAATATTATGGTCATTGCCTAGTAGATTTGAACCTAAAGTGATCGTTTAAACTCCTTGGTTATGCTTGAGTAATCGAAACTATAAGATCTTGTAGGTGACTTAAAATCGTATGAGTTTGACATGTTTACCTCCAAGCATGCGCCAAAGAAAAAAAGGGAATTGGTTTGAAAGCTTGGAAGGAGGAAAATAATGTTTTGAATGATGATTCCGACTCCTATTTTGAGGATGTAGTCTTGTTAGCAAATAAGTTCCAAAAATTTCTTTAAGTTCCAAAAGCAATCGAAAGTTGCCAAAAGACTTGAGAAATTCAAGAACAAAAAGGTCGGTCACGTCCCTAAGAATAAAAGTGAGAATGTTAAGAGGGATGAGTCAGATAAGTGTTTTGGTTGTGAGGGTTATGGTCATAAGGTAGAGGAGTGCCCCAATAGTCTAAAGAAGGAGGGAAAGAAATCGATAGGATATAATGCTAACTTAAGTGATAGTGAACTAGAAGAGGGAGAGATTTTCCCCATTGAGGGCAATTTTACCGCGTTCATGGCATGTCATATGAGCGACGACGATAAATCTTCTCATGAATATTCTCATGTGAATGACACTTCCGAGGCTGTTGAGTGTGAATCCCAAGTGAGTGAGGATAAAGCTAGTGAGGAAGAGGAAATAGTTGTGATAGAATTACAAGTTGCCTTTAATGAATTGTATAAAGAAGCAATAAAGCATAAAAGTCAAACTTGAAGTTGCAAGCTAACTTGAATGAGAGTTTCATAGAAAGTAACGATGCATTGATTGAGGATCTTAAAGAATGAGAGAAGACTCTTTGAGAGAAATTAGAGTACATTGAGGGTGAGAGAGATAGTCTACGTGGTTTAATGGAGGCAATGAAGAAATATATTCTAGAGTTTGAGGAGCCTAGGAGTTCGCTTGAGTCTAGGATTAGTGATTTTGAGGAGAGATTGAAAGACTCGAATGAGATAAAGTTTGATTTGGAGGCAAGGTCGGAAAAGTTGGATAGGATTTTTGGTAATGTCCAAATCAAGGATGATTGGTGTGGTATAGGTTTCAATGATCGTGTTGCTCCCATTCCCAAAGCCAATACCAATTGTGTGAAAGAGACAACTAAGAGCATTAGGAGAGGTCAAAATTTAGGTCACATTCCTCACCATGTTTACACTTGCACTTATTGTGGTAGGAAGGTTCACCTTAGGCATTATTGTTATGACCTTAAACAGTTCCTACAAAGTTTAAGAATAAAGCCGTTTCGGTTCCCAAAACCCCCCATGCGTCGTTACACACCTACTTAAGTCATGAAATCGGACTTAGAGGCTTTTGGAATTAAACTTCATGGTTCTTGTTTGGTCACTTGATTCTTCCCATGCTAAATATAAAGGATGATTATGTTAGCCATGTTTGGAATACGCTAGTCTTTGCTTCATGATATATATTTTGCTAGTGTTATGACATGTTGATCGCTTTCTATTATATTTTTTCATTTATATGAGTCTTATTGAAAAATACAAAAAGATATTTGGTTTATTTATTTTCGACAAAATCAAAAAGGTTTTATTTTTTAGTCAAAAATATTTTTGGAAAAACACAAAAGGATTTTTGATTGGGTTGATGCATTGGTAATAATTGGTAATAATTGTGACTAGGACATTTTGTAATAATTGTTGATGCATTGAATGATCTTAACCATTGGTTAATTGGGTTGTTTCGAAGTTGATTTGCATTTGGATTCGACTTTGTATATATTCCATCACACACACTTGCACGCGTTTAAATGAATGTTTGACTTCTCATGCATATTTGAGTTTGGTGAGACGTTATCCTATCAATTTTGTCATCTATACGTAATTAGACTTAGAAGGAGGTGTGCATGTAAGAACCGTTTGCCATGAGGATACGTATTGCTTATAATGAGAAAATGATGAGTATTCACGGGAAAAGGCTGCGAGAGAATAATAATCTCATCGTGAAAGCCACCATTTAAAAGATCCCGAGAAAAAAAATTAAGTCAATAAAAAGAAACATATGCCAAAAATAGGGCCAATTGGATTTCTCTTAGTTGAGAAAAGTAGAATCCTCAAAGAAATTGAAAAAAAAAATATGAATATATGAGGGTGTTTGTATGGAAAAACAACGGGTTTGCACCACGAATCCTAATGTTGGAAGATAGTGTCATGATGCTATTATTTGTAAAATCGTCAAAATTCTGAATTTGTGTGCATTTTGTTCATTTAATTCAATATATTAATTGTCACATATGGCTAAAACTAAGTTTTATTACATTTAGCTATCAATTAGAGCTTCTTGATAGTTTCGATGCGTCTAAGTTATGATTCATTAGTTATAGTTCACGCCTATTCATTCCATATCCATGTTTAGGCTCATTGATACTTTGTTAGCATGTAACTCATATGCTTTTAGTTTGTCTTATTTTATGTTTTGAGTCTGTTTTACTACGATTTTGTATTTTCAGTTACTATTTTGAGAAAATTTCTTCGCTAGGAAAAAGTGAATCATTTTTAGAGCTGGAAAACAAAGTTTTTTGAAGTCGTTCAAATGACTTCTAGACGTCGTTCGAAGACATATCCAAGTCGTTTGAAGACTGGATCAAATGATCTATCTCACGAAATGTTAAAAGTGTCAGGTACAGGTCGTAGATAGTTTCATCGCGCAATGCCTTACTCTTTTAGGTCATTTTTAGCCTGGTTTAAATGACACGCCTGTGTCGTTCAAACGACATGGCATAGTCGTTCGAATTACCTAGAGAGGATTTTTTAGTTTTCTTTCTGATTTTTTACCTGCTTCATTTATATGCTGATACCATACTATTTTGGTACACCTAGGTTGTTTTGGACAGTTTACATGCAGTGTATGTTGATTAATCACGCTTGATTCTCTACTGCATTGATTCGTTTGGTTACATCATTCCTGATATTGACGATTCATTCTTTGTGACTATTTGTTAGCTACAAATTGGTATTTTCTGACTATTTTCAGCTAGTTATACTCATGTTTATCTAGATATGCTTCGTGTGATACTTTCATTCTAGATATGATGATGTTTATTTATATTTTTCAACTATTGTCTATTCGAGACAAAAGGGGGAGAGATAGTTTGTGATGTAGGGAGAGTTTTATTTGATGAGCGCAGATGTTTTATATTTATATCACGTTGTGTACATATTGGTATCATTGATTTCAGCTATATTGACAATTGTGTATGCAAATTGATCTCATATGTTTTGCTCACTTTTTTAATAAATGGTTTGTTTAACATATTAGTATTTTTTATATCATTTGTTCCTCCATACTTCACTGGATTTTTACTTGTCACAATTCCCACATAGTCTATGGAGTGTTATCTTGAAGACGTAGTGACCAAGCTTCAAAGATATATCATGTTGTGTCCGTGTTTGTTGGCGAATGTTTCACGTCTTCATATCATATTGTATTCTGAGGTACTCTCAGGTATGAACGCATAATGTTTACGGGACTCAAAAAATGTTTTCAGGATGTTATTTTGTTTATAAATGATTTCAAAATGTCAAAAATGATTTTAAGAGGTTTTAACTTTGTTTTATCTGAGATAAACATTGTTTAGAGTCGTATGGATCCTTCCCTTATGATTTGGAGGATCAAACGACATTTGATGTCGTTCAAACGACATCTCAATATCGTTCAAGGGACATGGACAAGTCGTTCTAACAATATGGACAAGTTGTTCAAATGATATAGGGATATCGTTCTAAAGACCTGCCTACTTAAGATTTTTCTTTCTCTGAAATTCGAAGGGTGCAGAACCAAAATTAAAAAAAAGAATAATTACATTATTCTGCCCTTTTTTCCAAGGTTCAAATCTAAAACCATCCTTATTATTAAAAGGATCTAATCTTTCATACACATATTTTATAGATATCTTATTTACACCATTGGATATTATTAATCTCTGTTGAACAATTGTTTCATCAAGTTTTGCGGCGAAGAAGTGGTGGAGTCCGCGTTTCGAATCGTAGACATTGCCAAAGCTACATCAGTGGATACCGAGGCACACGTGGACTTATGTGTTGTGAACCTGGCATGGAAGGACATCTGCATTGCACTATGGAGAAATGGTTGAAGCATCAGAAGAGCGTCAAGACTTGTAGGGTATCGAGTCATTGAGTAAGCCTACTCTCTGTACTTTGTTATGCCACATCATAGTGATTGTCTGGCTTGGGCCGTCCAAGGTTTTTCCCTTAGTGGTTTCCTCGTACATCGACATTTTATGTTTGTGGACTTGATTTATTTTACTTGCTTTAATCACCTAGATGCATGTTTCGGATTAAACAAGATAATATTATGCTTAAGTAAAATTGGTTCACAACTTGGTGCGTATTAAAATTGGAAAAAGGTTTTTTGAAAGAAAAATTGTTTTCCACCTTAGGTATACATAAGAAAAAGGGGACTACAAATCTAAAAGATATTACGGTAAATTCAAAATGTCCATAACAAGTTTGAAAATAAGTTTTTGGAATATTTTCTTATCTTACTCGTAATTAATGGTAACCAGATCAAAAGTCTATTTTAGAAAAGATTTTTACTCCTCAAAGTTGATCAAATAGATCTCAAGGTAAATGACACTTACTTTTAATAGTTACTGAGTTTAGTTTACGATAATCAATGCATAATCTAAATCTTCTATCCTGTTTATTGACAAATAATACAAGACCTCCCCAAGGAGATTAGCTAAGGAGAATAATATCGTTTTCAAGAATATCATCTAATTGGGTACGGATTTCTCAAAGTTCTAAAAGAGCCATTCGATATGAATGTATCAAAATAGGGAGAGTATTCGGATAAATATTTATGCTAAATTCTATCTCTCGAAAAAGGGGGTGATCTGGATAATTCTTTGACAAAACATCTTCGAATTGTTCCAAAATTCTTAGAATTAAAGAAGAATTTTGAATTTGAAAACTTGATGGCTCAGATGGACCCGATCTTTGAAATACAAAGGGACAATTTTCTTTGTTTCGAAAATAAATTTTCTTGGCATGAAAATCAATATAAGCATGATGTCTTAACAGAACACCTATTACGATAATAATATCAAAACAAAAAATATCTAAGATTATCAGGTTAACAAAGAGTGTCCATAGACTAAGTTAAATCGTACAATGTCTATAATCTTGTTTCAATGTATTGATTTCACCCATTGGTAATTCAATATTGAATAGAACAGTTAAAGATCTAGGTAGTAATTGCAATAATTTATCTAGTTTAAGACTGATAAAGGAATGTGTTGAACCTGAATCAAATAAAATACGTGCAAGAAGATGATGAAAAAAAATATTATACCTTTCATCACGTCATGGGAGTTTCGTGTAGACAATATCACACAATTCTTTCCTTGATAGTATAGGCACAATTTTCTTAGCAGGATTTGGCTTAGATTGGTTTTGGATAGGATGGGAATTTGGATTTCGAGAGGGATTATTTAACTGACGATGAATTGGAAAAGATCTTAATTTAAGACACTGTGGCTGAATATGTCATAGTTCTTGACATTCATGACAACGAATCACTAAACGGGTAGTGTTATGGAGAATCTGGGAATAAGCTTTTCCACTTGAATTTGGATTGGGTTGATATTGAGGTAAAGTCCTAATCACATGATTATTTCCAGTAACGGGTGGAGAAGATCGTACGACGACAAAAGAATTTCCTTCCACAATTTCCACAACATTAATAAGTTAGGAATAATCTCGAATTTGTAAATGAGTGACATAATTCTTAGTCCTCGAATGTTGTCCTCTTTCAAACTTCTTGCATTTCTTTATCTCAGTATCCACATAATCAATGGCATAACGAGATAGCTAGGTAACATACTGAGCTATAGACTAGTTTTCTTGTTGTAATTTTAAGAAATCTATTGTTATTTGATCTCGTTCGGCTTTAGGGAAATACTTTTTTAAGAATATTTCTTCAAATTTCTCTCAAGTAAAATTAACAACATTCTAGTTACGTGACACTGCTTGCTACCAAAATTCAGCTGCACCTTCGAACATGTAAGCTGCTAGAGTTACTCGGAGATTAGCTATTGTTGATGTCTAAATTCGGTAATTAAGTTTACAATAGAATTTTATCATCACAGATGAATCAGATAATTTATAAGAGAAAAATAGTAAGACACAAGAGTTTTTAAGTGGTTCAGCTTTGAGGAAAGCCTACGTCCATTATGGTTATATTATTGTTAATGATTACAGAGAGATAAGTATCCTAGTGAAATGAAGGATGACCATGTACTTTTCTCTCTTGCCCTTTGTGAAAGGCATATAATGTATTTATAGCGACCCAGAGATCAAGGGTTGGAATGCCTTATATATATTTAAGCATTTACACCCGTACATAATGAATGTGATGGTTGATAGTCTTGAGCACGTGTAGAACGACTCTTCGTTGTCTACCATATGCTAACTATTTGTCTACTTTGATGCTTTATATTCTCTATTGGCTGATCAACTATCTTCTGAGCCAACCAACTGACTCTTGACTATAACTGTTGCTACGTAAGGGGACAAGTGTATACTTCTAATTGGTCCACGTAGATGGATAATATTTAGTATCAACATAAGCCCCAAATGCTTTATTCTTGATTTTTTTTGAAAAAATGGAGTATGAGCCCTGTAGAGTTGATCGGTGGTCTTTCGTAGTTTTAGCCCGTGACCGACTTATAGGACTTGCAAAATTTCCCATGGCTTGCTCACTTAATGGAAGTTTTGTAAATAATTTAAAATTTAGTGAACTGCCAAAGGGTATATCTATATTTTTTTATCTTTGGATATGTGCAGCCATCAAAATGTCAATCGTCAATACAGTTAATCATTACTTTCACCGTTTTATAGGTAAGCTATAAGAGACGAGGTTTTGTGTCAGTTTCCGCACCATAAATTTTCAAACTTTGAACTCTCTTTCGTCTTCAAGTTATCCTTTTGCATCCATCTTCACCATCATTCTTTCTTCCGCCATCACATTTGCTATAAGCTTTCTCCTTACTTTTTCTTTGCTTTAAACATGGTGTACATCATGCATGGGGATTCTTTGGAAGATTTTAGGTGGGAAAGAAATAACGCTGAATGGGTAGATTTAGAAATGGCTATTCCTCCAGTTGACATTTTATCACTAGCTGAAGGTCAATTGATTCCCTTTGTTCATAGCTGAATGCGGTGTTACTTTTCCTCCCAATAATTTTTCCTTGAGTTTTGTTAATATTTTGATGTTGTTCCTTCCAAAGTAGCCCTTAATACATAGAGTGTGGTGAATGGGATTAACAGGCTTAATCAAACTCATGGAACCCATATTGGTATTCCTGAGCTGATAATCTATTATAAATAGGTCACTACCAGTGACAATATATACTCTTTGAAAACTAGGTTTGCTAATAGGGCATTGGTAGTCAATCTGCCAAACTCTAATAAAGATTACTTTAATTACGGGGTAATTGTTAAGAACTGGCAACATGCTCCTCTCCAACGAGGAGAAGTGTATGATGGTCCCAAGTGTTCCCAAGAGGGATAAGGCATAAGTTGTAGAACTTTTATTTTTATTTTTCTGCTGGTTAGCTATTCGATGATATGCCAACTAACACTCTTATCTTGCTTTTATACAGTTGATAGTAAGAACAAGTGTACCAAAGATAGGATATCATACTTGACGAACTTAAATTCCCGTGGGCCATTCATCAGAGGGTTAGTGAATAACACCCAAGATCAGCCTCCTAATTTCTAAATTCTAGGAGCTCTGTTACTTCATTTATTGTCAAGCCAACTGTTGCAGTATCTTTAGCTCCTATTAATTTGGAAGAAGAGCTAATTCTTATCTCTTTAACTAAGGAGTCTGTTGGAGTTAAAAAGGACATTGGTACTTTCTTTAAATCTTTGGACATCTTTACCGTCCCATCTTCACCACTAGTAAGCATGGGAAAGAGGAAAATCCCCAATTTGATGTAGGGGAGACTTTCACCTTTTTCCAAGAAGAATACAAAGAAAACTATTATTTATACTAATGTTTAGAAGTCCAAGGTGATTGAGAGGGTGTCTAAGGCTACACAAAAGGTACCTCGGATTGTTAGTACTGAGGAATTTGACATTGTTTCACCTTAATAAAGGAGGTTGAGAAAAGGTTTATCATATAAACATGCCTAAAAAATTATTTTTGATCAACAAGAGTTGGTCAAGAAGATTCAGGCTGATCTGGAGGCTACTGGTTCATCTTCTGTAGCTGTCAATTCTGGTCTGGCCAAAGGGATGATAAAAGCTAGAACTCTTCTAGCTGATAGGGCAATTGTTATTCTTATGCCCCGATCAAGATTGTCTAAGAGAGCTTGTCAGAATCTGGCTTTGGTAACCTCCACTCATTACTTGTCTTTACTGTCTTATTTTCTCCCCTGCTGATGTGATATTTTTTCCTTTTGCAATTTCTAGTGGACTTCAATCAACAGACAGAGAGAGATGATGAACTGCTCATCAAATGAAGTTGATGAGGCCTATAAATGTCTAAGGAAATCTTTGGAAGCTTCCCGACAAGCTTTGGAGATAAGTAAAAATCTTAGGAAGAAGAGTTAAAGAGGGTCAATTCTATTGAGGGAAAAATGAAGAATGTTGAGGCCAGTCTGATAGTTACTGAGAACAGGGCCAAAGTGGTCGAGGATAAATTATTGGAAAATCCAAAATCCATAATCCTGAGAATAGTGCGGATATTATAATAAAAGCGATTAACAATCTAAAATCCTACCATAAATGTAGAACACCATGTGGATCAACTCAGAAGATGCCACATGCCCTCTCTGAACAAAAATAATTAGGTCGTCTTCATTATTTAATTCTGCTTGTCTATGTGAAGATATGCTCAGCTCAGATTTGCTCATGCTCGTCCCTTCCATTTCATCTACCGTCTTGACAGCCTCTTACGGTGTTAATTAACTGGATTACTTGATTAAATCAATATCACCCTTGCACCAGCTTATAAATGTAAAGGAAGATCATTGATCATGTTTATTATGTGTGTGCACGTGAGGAATTTATACCCTTACCCACTTCGATTGTGCTGTAACAAACTCATCCTTATCTATCCCACTATGTGTAAAGGATGAACTACCTGCCCTATAGAGGCACTCCATCCGTCCATTTAAATTATTTGATAACTAACTATAAATAGCACTAAATTACACATGAAAAATGGATCGGGAACTATCTCATTGAGAGCCATATACAAACCCTAGAGATGAAGAATAAACCATAGCTTGTATCCACCTTCTCACTGGCAATTATCGGGCATCAATAATTATGATGTCACTACATATATAGACATAGGAACCTCCTTGCGTCGAACCATAGTAATATTTGTCTTTTTAATTTGTCTTTCATCCTATTTATTTCTCTCAATTGAGTAATCTCGTAGTTCAATATTTTATCGTTATAGTGTATTATTGGAAATTCCCTAGTTAATACATAAAATCCATAAACCAATTTTAGAAGATAAATGATTTGCCTCATCTGTGGGAACTCGACAAGCCATTATTGTTTCCTTCCATTCTTAACCCTAGACACTTCCCCCTTTTTCCAACCATACTCTCACAAATTTTGAGAAATGGTCGTAAACCTAGAAAGCGGTTGTGTAGCACAAGCACTTCCACCGTCCACTCTGGTAGGAATGGGATACATACATGTAATTTTGATGAGACTAGTAAAGGGACATGAGGAAATGCAAAAATAATTAAGTAGATGATATAGACACTCCAGACTGGACGGAAGAGGCCCGTTGTGGATCCACCACTCTAGCCGGAAGGGGAAATTTGGAAGAAAAAGGAAAGATGTTACCTCTAGCCCCTACATATATAGGAGGCATGTGTATAAGACCCAAGCATTTCAGAACCTAAGAAGACTAAACCTGGGATCACATGATGGCAGGAGTGCATCCAAACATTTTTTATCATGAGAGGACAAGTCTTAGCACCCAGGAGTCACTTCCTCCCTTAGGTTAATCGCATATGATGATGAGAAATCCTTCTTCGAGGAAAGGACCAGTGTGATGGAAAGGTTAAATACAAGACCTTCTTTTAATCATTCAGGCCGGAGTCGAACGAGAGGTTAACAGTTAATAGCACCAAGAGAACAGAATGCATGTCAGTAAGAATCAGCTCGATTGGTCACTAGGGATCACAATGCTCATTAAAATCTAGAACAAGAGAGAGAACTTCGACCCAAGACGAGTAAACTTTCTAGGAAGAAATATCGTCTGAAAGAAGAGGCCGAACAGTCAAGTCGGTTACAATAAAGGCCTAATAAGAGGATATTCCCTCGAAAGGATTTTCAAACCTCATTTTTAGGTGAGTACTCTATGACATTCCTTGCATATTTTGATTATATGATAATATGAAAACTATATATATTTTGTGAAACTTCTTTTATTCTCAAAATACATCTGATACCGATGATTATGTCGTTTGTTATATGTGATCTGATATGAATTCTGAAAATTTTGATTTGTCCTATGAAAACTCTCTTACTATATTGGCCTTGACTATCGGGTGGAAATATTTGGGTGCTACCTTCCCAGCTGGTTTATCACTGGTGTGCCCTAAATAAGGCGTTGTTACAGAAATCATGATTCTATGTCTGTGTTGTTGCCGGGTGGAAACATTTGGTAACATTATCTGTCTGAGTATTAGAGCGTATATGGCCGCTAAAATTGGATAATTAAAATAATTCTCAATTGCTTTATCTGTTATGTTTTGAACTGTTTATTCTAATGATATATACTGTCAGTTACTTTATATATATTACTGTAAATTCATATATCTATATGTATGTCTTTTGTTATAAATTGAATAGGTATTAATTTTTTGAAAACCCCAAAATGTCTAGAGATTGAATCTCATTCGACTTTTAACTGATGTTGTATGAATAACCATTTTTAGGAAATAAGTAGGCTCGTGGAGGGAACCTAAAAGGACTATGTTGAAGATTCAACTTTTAGAGCTCTTTTTGTTACTTTAAGTAAAATGTTTGTTTCATGATATAAAGCATGTTTTGCTCTGTTGTAATAAGTTTTAAATTTTTTCTTAAGTTGTAACTCGTTGTTACTTTTAATATGAATGAAGTTTCCTTTAGAAAGCTCTAATGACATAATTCTTTCACTTTCAGTATTTTACGATTCATAACCATGTGATTGTATTTTCGTTGCATTCATTTAAAGAAATATTTTAAATCCATAATATTGAACGCCTTGGTGGCATGTCATGACACTCGTTCCCTACTAA
Organism: Sambucus nigra; assembly: GCA_949130495.1. NCBI lineage: Eukaryota > Viridiplantae > Streptophyta > Magnoliopsida > Dipsacales > Adoxaceae > Sambucus > Sambucus nigra. The sequence continues at coordinate 185,233,868 of OX422210.1, forward strand.
TTTTGGGTTGGGGTTGTGACAGAGGTGGTATCAGAGCATAGGTTATGAATTCGTAGTCTACTGAATATATGATTCGAACGTTATAGATTTTAAGTTTCCATACGTAGGATATAGGATTAAATATCCGACTTATGTGATAACCCTCCAAATATCTTACATTCTATAAAACTATTTATATATAATTGTTCTTCTAATTTTCAATCTTGAGATAGTATAATACATCTTACGATTGGCCATGACTATAAAAAATGACCAAGACAAGATAAACGATAGGAACTAGCGGTTTAAGTATGGAAGGACTGAAAGGTGCATATAAGGCGATTGAAAGTCTAACAAAGATTATGGAGCGTCAGGTGAAGAATGAAGAACCAAGGAATCTTGAACTAAGTAGATGTACTATTGAATAGTTCAAGAAGTTGAATCCTCCATCTTTTGAAGTTACTCCTAACCCCACTGAAGCATAATGTTGGGTGATGAAGATGGAAAAGATGCTTGATGTTCTTAAGTGTACCGACGAATGAAGGGTTTCATTTGCAACGCTTATCTTAGAAGGTGAAGCCAAGAATTTGTGGAGAATGATTAAGAGAATACACGAGGAAAGGAATACTTACTGTGAGTGCAGAAAATATCACAATAAGATATTCCATGAAAATAATCACAAGTGGCAGAAAGTAAAGGAAATCACACACATAACAATAATTTATGCGGTTTGGCAACTTTCCTGCGTCCACGGAGATGTTACTTGTCCTTATTAAGTGTCTCTCAAAATATCAAGTTTCAATCCCTTTGCTCCGGGTCAGGGTTTACAATTTATAGATCTTTCTTTGTAGAGATTGAGTGGTACAAGGAACTCTATTAATTATATTGGATAGATCATGAACCACCTGAATATCTCTTCTGAGATTCTTGGAGGTTGATCTGAGTATATCCCTAATTATTTTATTGTATCTTAAATATACGTGTGTTGGTCGGTCATTAGATTTAGGTCGAGCAGCCCTTTAGTGGCTTGGGCTTATTTGGATACTCTCATTGATCATAAAAAATGGGTCCCCGTAATTGCCCCTAAAATTTTTGGGCTTTTATGAGTTACTAACCAATAATTTTTAATTACACTAGTGGTCTCTGCAATGGCATCTTGGTAGATTTGGTAAAGTTGGTGAAGGAACGCTCGTCATGAGCCAAACACCATGGAATACTTGTAATTCATTTAAATGAGAGAGGGTGCTATCGTCCGACCAGACATTTGAACCATCAAAAATCATTTGGGAGATCGTGTGTGACCATTATCATCGGACTTCAAACCAGAGATACAGTTCTTTTCGTTAGTCAACTTCAGTGCACCTTCTTCCTTATTTACTAAGCTTTGTAACGTTCGTCTTCTTTAGTATCTTCTTTTTCTTCAAAGCTTCATAAATTTTTATAAGTATAGCTCACCCTCTTTATATTCCTCTTCTTCACATTTGAAAATGTCGGAACTCCCAATTTTAAAATCGCTTTTAATTAAATATAAATTTCCCTAAAGTGCGGAATAGGATGGTTCAACACAACACACACAAACAACAAATTTTAATTTCTTTCAAATTAAAATTAAACTAAACTAAAAGTGATCTATAATTAATCAATAAATTAATTTTCACTTAAACAACTTAATTCAACCCAAGTCCTATGTAACACCCCGTATTTTTGTGCATTTTAATATTTAATTAATTCAAATAGTTTTAAATTACTTGTGTGTCGTAATTTAATTGAATTAATTATGTTAATATTTATTTAAATATTAATCGAAGAGAAAATGGTTAATATATATGGAAATTAAATTACTAAGTGAGCAGTAATAATTTATTTATGTCATAACGTGATGTGGCATCTATTTATCTCAGTCGGATATAGACTAAGTTGGGTGTGAGATAGGGACTATTTATAAATTAATTTGGATGTCAATTCGGAGTGCACGGTTGAATCAAGATGGGCCGAGATAGTCGAAAAAGTGTACTCAAGGGTGATAAATGGGTCACGGAGTATTTTTGGGCAAAACTGAGCCCACTCGGGGGGTATTTGGGTCATTTTAGTTAGGCCCGTATGATGAAAAATGGGATTTGGAGATAAAAACCTAAGTTTTGGAGTTGTGGGCAGCCATAACTCATTTGGGAGAAATCTGAGAACGTAAGGGACAAAGAGGGAGGACTCTTGGGAGCCAAAAAGGAATAACAAGGTGTTCTTCATCACACAACGATCTCTACACCAAAGGATAATCAGACACTATGAACTCTTAAGGCAAGTGGTTAAACTTGCTTTTAATTTTATTATAATATTCAATTCATATCATAGTAGGTGTGTTAAACTAATGATTAGGGGTTGGGTAGACACAAATTGGTATTTTAAATTTGTGGATATTACAAATAAATTTTGAGATTTGAGAACGATAATTTATTTGTATGAATTGTGGAGAAACCTATTGATAAATTCAAAAGATTTTTTTGATCTGTAAAGAATCCAGGAAGAATCATGGTTAATGTCATATTTGGGATGACAATTATTAGATTGGAATTTGGACTTAAGTTGGGTTAGAATTAATTTTGAACACTTAAGGATTTACAGTGGAGAATTCTGGGTAAAACGCTTCACAGAAACTGTTAATGGCGATTTTGTCCACATTGCCCTGTAGAAAATCGTGTTTTCTAAATTTTGTTCTCTAATACGTTTTCTCCAAAACGGCATTTTAAAAATCTGGGCAGATTGAGTAAATTGAAAACCTTAGATTAATAATTGTGCAAAATTAATTGAGGAGAATTTTGAATAATTAATTGGGGATATTGTATTTTTAGGTCAAGTGAGCGAGTTCGGGTGACACCAAGGTATTAAATTAATTATGGAGAGGAATATATTAATTTAGAGTCAGAATATAGACTCGAATAATATTAAGATACGAGCCAAGTGAGCAAGTCCGGGTATATTGGTTGAGTGACACCAAGGTAATAAATAAATTAATAGATAAATGAATTAAATTAGGGTCGAACCATAGACTCGGGAAGGCATTAAATTAATTAATGGGTAAATTAATTTATTAGAGTCCAACCAGAGACTCGAAAATGTATTAAATTAATTAGTGGATAAATTAATTAATTAGAGTCGGACCATAGACTCGGGAAGGTAATAAAGTAATTAATGGAAAAATTAATTAAATTAGAGTCGGACCATAGACTCGGGAAAATATAGGCTAGTGCTACGGATTTTGTGCACGATAAAGCCGAGATTTAAATTATATATACGGTGTGTGGTAGTATATATATTGTGTGCTTATAAATATCAGTGACTAGATATTTATTTAAATTATATACTTAAGTGCTACCAAGGGAGGTTGTGTGATGTGGGTGAATCCCCTAGCTTGAGGAGTAGGGCGAGTATATCCCTAGGTCATAGCGTCCAATTATAGAGATGGGGCATTGAGATGATGTCCTCATACTTGGGGGAATATGACCGCCTCCATTACGTTATTATTTTACGTTTCGATTCGACGGACCATAGTTTTCTTGGAACTCCAGGTGGGACTGAGTAGCCTGGGTTGATAGCACTTTAGAGACTACATCAGGTGAGGTATTACTCAGGAGGATGGATTATATATATATATATTCAACATATGTGTGAATGTTGTAGTATGGTTTTACGAAAATAATGGGATAAATTATTATATACGGGTAAATAAATACATGATGTGAATTGTATTAATTAAATAATGGGTGTGAATGTTATATGAATTTAAAAAGGGAAAATGATTAACTAAGTTAATGTGATTAATAACTTATAAATCATATCTTAAGCATACTCGGGTTTGAGTAGGGTGGTTGAAAGAAGCTATATCAAGTATTTATTTACGGGGTAGATGACTCGGGAGGATATAAAGAAAGCATTTAGGTGTGCACATTAGTTGAGGGGTGAGTCTGTCCTCAAGGGAGTGTGACACTAGTTTAAATATGAATAGCATTCATGCATTTTAAATTATTGTAATTTAATCACTTGCTAAATTTTTTCAAAACGTTTTCGGTTCTAACCCTTGCTATCAATTATTTTCAAAACCTTTTAGGCGTCCATCCACCGGGACGCCAGGCTTGAATTCACTCCAGAGACTCGCAGTTATAGCATGTGTGGATGTTGCAGGATTTGGGTAGACGCTTCCCTCGTTTTATTCCTAGTTTAGGAATGCTATCTCAGTTTATCTCGAGCATGTCCCTCACAGTTTTATTCAATTATTTCACTTCAGATTGTATGGGATGTTGTACTCTCTGTTAATTTACTTTGATTTGGATTAGCCAATGGTTTATTCGACAAAACGTTGTTTTAGTTATTTGATGAGATGGGTTGACTCTATTTATATGTGATGTGTATATTTTTTCCCCGTATGAGATTATGTTTTGGATAAAATAAAGATTAAAATTTGACATCAGCTTTTTGAATACTAGGTGGTTAGTAATTTTTATAAAATTTCGACAGTGATGCTAAGGATGATCCATATGAGATTCCTGTTTAATTTGATATAGGACTGATCACCCGGTATTTTATTGGGCGGGGTGTCATATCCTAAAAATTTTCCTAACATGATTAATTCATTTTTCTATATAGGCCAAATGAAATTTTATCAAATTAAATTATCTAGACTTGAATTAAATTAAGTTAAACTTCACCCAAACTAATTTTAAGCACCAAATTATATTAGTGTGATAATTAAGCCAATTTTATCTTAAATTATCCTAGGCATGCGTTCTAAGTAAATTTTGCAAGATAAAGATAAACCAATCACACTACACGCCGATGTACGAGGAAAACCCAAATGGGAAAAACCTCGGACGGTCCTAGCCTTAAGTCCACTAAATGTAGTTTTATGATTACAAGACAGATGACTTACTACACACGACTTGACTCCATCCAAGTCTTGATGTGTCCTCTTGTAACTACCTTCGCCTAGTCGATAACCATGAACTCCTCCATGGTCTCGGAATCCACCGATAAGACTTTTGGTCTCCGTCACCCTCACGCGAAGCCTTTCTTCGAATGAGTACACCGCAGCAAACAATTTTTTTCCTTTATGGGTAGAGAATAAAACCCAAACTCTCTTCTTTGATGGCGTAGAGAAAACCAGGTGACAAATAAACTCTCCAAGCAACAAATATATATAAGAGAACTTGGAAGTAAACAAAACTATGGGTGTGTAGAGTTTTGGAAGAATTTTATTTCATATATTCAAAACTCAAAACATGAACTTTTTGGGTAAAGATTTTTTCTCTCTAGTGAAAGGAAAGTCTCAAAGAGTTACTTAGAAAAGTCTTGTTCCCACACATAATAAGGCTGGTAAAAGTTAATGGTACAAGTGGGAAACATGGGTGGTTAAAAGTGTAAACTGCCAAAAATTTAGCACTCCTGCCAAAGTCGTTCGAACGACTTTTTCAGGTCGTTCGAACGAGATTTCAAAGGAAAAATAGGCCAAAATCTCGTTGGAAAAACTCATTCGAACGAGTTCGTTAGAATGAAACATCGAAAGAAAAAACACAGAACAAATGGCTATCTCGTTGGTAAACCCGTTCGAAATCTCGTTCGAATGAAAAAATATAAACTCCCATTTTTTTCAATATTAAGCCCAAAAACTTTTAAACAAAGTTCTAAAATATAATCTGAAAATAAAAAGTCATTTTAGACTAAACTAACACCATTAAAATATTCCAAGTCTCCTATATATATTAAATGCATTCATACCTTTTGGAGATAATGGAATCATCAACTTGATGACGTAGAAACGAGGCACTAGAAACTCGACAATGATGAAGCTTTAAAATCTGACCGATATGTCTTCAACAAACTCATTATAGGCTTGGATGGATACACTTTACACTCTATCCCATGACTCAAATTGTTTTGTCCGGGATCAAGCCAACACTACATGAGACTCAATTTGAAATTTTTGCCCTTACAAATCTCCCCCTTTGTCTATTCCGGGACAAAACCAAACCAAAAATCCTAAATGGTCGTCAAGATTATATAGATGTAACAACCCGCTCAAAATAATAATGGGTGGCCAGCCCTATACTACATCAAATCGGGAATCTCAGATGGCTCAGTCTCAACATCAACAACTATAATAACAACCTATAAGGCTAACTACCCGAAATCATATAAGTGAGATGTTAAAATTAAATTAAATACGCAAAAGACAACAAAACAACACTATAGAACTAATGAAAATGGTAAACCACACACAAGTACCGTGAAAAAGAAAATGCTCGAATAAAATGAAATGAGTATATACAAGGAAATACACCCGAACAAGCTGTCGGGTCACAGGCAGTACAATAACCATAAAGGAGAAATATAAACATCTATAAATATCCCTTAGGTATAAACCCGAGTTACAACATGAATCCTACCTAGATTTATAAGAAGTAGGAAGCGACTACAATCTAAATCCCGCAACAGCCAGCACCTGTTACGGCTCCCAAGACTCTGGATAGAAAAGCATCCGGCATCCATGCGGTGGGACACCTGTAGTAAAATTTATATATATAGAGCAAAAGAGAAATATAAACGGGTCAGAGCCCGAGTTGAAAAAATGTTTATCAAGTGTGTTAACCGTGCATAATAAATTTAAATGCACTTATTTCATAATTAAAGTAGTGTCGCACTCTTATGAAACCCCAACTCACCTCTCATCTAATAGCGCGCACATATTCGCATCCTGGAATCTTACTTAAGTTACCCCACCCATAAAGACAACCTATATTTTAACAATACCTTGGAATCCTTCCCATCTTAATCATACTTAATTATTTGTACACATAAATGCCATATTATGCTTAATTGATTCCGGTTTATAATTTAATCAGTTATAATTCTTACTACGTTACCCATTTACATTGGGTTTCAATCATATGATTTAATCTCTAATTAACAAGCATACAAATTAATAAGGACAAAACTTCTCTCCACTCTCAACACTGCACTACATTTCGTGTGTGGGGTGTCTCGCAAAGCGAAATCCAAACAAGGAACCCCCCCAATACACTACTCCTTGACAATGTCGATCGTGGGGATCCATTAAGTCATACACACAATTCTACTACTACCATTTGGATTACTATCTAAGGGTAACCCCTATATCTCCAATAAATATCCTTAGGTTGATGTAATCGAAATATTCCTTAAATGCAATACATCAACCCCCAACATCCTTGTACACCATAATCACCCAAGATGTACACCATAGAACTTTTATATCCATTCACCTATAGGATATATATATATTTACTCTAAACATGCATATAGGTACAATCATTCATTCCCAAAGCCAAATGTACATACCGCATATGATGTACAATGGCCATACACATAATATAACCGGCTATATATATATCGCCAATATACTGCACCATGCTATCATCTTCCCAGTGCCCAAACCACGTAGCATACTGGGGACCACCTGGTGGGGCTGAACGACACCCATCCTCGTGATAAACTCACACACACAACATCCGGGAAGCGGTCATAGTTCCTAACCGGCAATGAGACAAAACATACCCACCACGTCTCATCCAAAAAAAATGTAAATCACATAATAACACAATGGACGACTATGCCCTAGGGAATATCCACACTCTGCTCCTCGAGCCAGGGTGCTCACCCTCATCGCGAAAACTTCCCAATGATAGCACGTGCGGGGTATGCTTAACCACATAAGTATATATATCATTCACATGCATAATATATATACCTCCATATGATCCCATCATATAATTAAACCATCACATACGGTTTAGATATTCACAACATGAGTATACACATATGTCCATATCTATACGATTATATGTGCATACATATATATATATATATATATATATATATATACTATCTCTCATTGTATATATGAAGATCATAAGCTCGACCATTAGTATCCACATACCTCAATATACTAGCCATCACTCCAATCATAATAGCTCAATTCGTTATATGAACACGATACCTCACTTGAAACATATTCATCCATTTCCCTTTATGATATAAATAATCTTCCAACATAGATATATCTCCAACATTAAGGTTATCACCCCAAAGTTTAGTGTAGGTGACGTTCACTACCCATCGCATCTATATTCGAAAGTACCTCAATAACTCTAGTACTAATTCGACCATTGGTATACACATTACTATTAGTATATAAACCTCAAACTCAATCTTAAATACATCTCATGATCCCATCACTTTTAAGGAAATACTACATCGATATATATAATCACTATCCTGATTACGGTTCAATTATCCTTATGAACCCTGAAATATAATTGTGTTTACAATCTATTCCTCGAGTCAAACATTAGAAAAGATACGCGACCCCTCTCTCTCGTTGGTCCCCAATCTTAATCTAAATATAATCCTAATTACAATAAGGATTCGACACACACCTTGGCCTAAGATTTCATGTCGTACTCTCACCACTCTCTTGAAAGGACCTTAATCTTACATCATAATTAGGCCCACTTGTATCCCCTAATTAGAACTCCCATTCTCAATGAGATTTCCCACTATATCGATATGATCCTCTCCAATTTATATGGATATAAGTCTCCAAAATAACTCGATACGCACCCGCGGTCCCATCATGCGAGAAAATTCTAATAAATCTCCAAAATATATTTCTTACATCATATAATCATGTCCCAAATCAATAAACCCAACCAAAAAGGGTTAGAAATCATCCTAGAAAATCTCCACAAAACAGCCCTGTTTTCGAATCGATTCGGCCTCAAGGGCAAATCGATTCGCTCTATCTACGAATCGATTCGGTCCAAAGGACCTGGGACTCTATCTCAATCCAAATCAATTCGCCTTGGGTCCGAATCGATTCGGTCATGCAGACCTGCCAATTTTGCCTAAGCCGAATCGATTCTCTTAAGGGGCGAATCGATTCGGGTCTGCAGAACCCTAAAGGTATCTTCTTCTTCATGAAACCCACGAATTTAAAACCCTAAAATTTCACTTCTAACCCCTAAACCTTCATCATATCATGATTCTAAGCCAATAAATCAACCCAAAGTTGATCCCAACCATTTCTACACCACTAAACCCAAATATAAACATCAATTTAAAGATTAAACCCAAAATCTAGGTTTTGATAAATATACCCAAAATCCATTTCTTTTGCCCACAATTATGAAAGGAAATACACAAATGAATTATTTAGCAAGATTAAACACTTGCCTCAGATTTGTAGAGGTTGGATCGTCCTCGTGATCGCGGTTGGGTCGAAAATCTCCAAGCTTTCTTCCTCTCTCTCTTCCTTTCCTCTTCTTTCTTTCTTCCTTTATTTTTCTCTCTTTCTCTCTAATGAGATGGCTTGATCCGTAAGCCTTTAAATCCCTTAAAACATAAGTCCCAGTTTGAAATGTTAATACACACTTTAAATGACTCATTTACTCCAATTCGAGTCAAACATACTTAAAAATAATTCGAAATCGAAATAAAACCCAATGATAGTCATTTTGACTATCTCGACCCATCCAGAACCAATGGTGCACTCAAAATCCTCATCAACAAACTTTGAAACGTCCTCAATTTTTGGGCTTCAATTTCCAAATTTTAAAATTCCCCAATTTAAATAAATTTTAATTCTCCCAAAAATAAATTTTGAGTCCCAAAATCGTGGGGTGTTACAATAGACTCAAACATCCCACCAAAAAAAATACAGACGCTGACTTGACCCAAGGATAAATAGCTTTGCCGATATAAATATGCCACTAGAATAAATTCCTGCACACTTAAGCAAACCATTAAACGCATAAGGAATTATCAAAATATTAAATGCAATTACACTAAATACTCCACCTAAATTAATTCTCCCCTTTATCAAATATGATCTACCTAAGAAGGTCGCGACTCCCCCTAAGTTGAATTTCCTAAACTAAAGGTTTAGATGCCATATCTCGCCCTTTTTGTTCAGGAATAGACAAAGGATAAAGAATTAAAGCATTACTCATTTCCCCCTCTAATTAAAGCAATACCATTTATCCCCCTCGAATCGAAACAAGGGATACAAAATATGGGAAAACAAGTCAAACATTATGGTGCATAAAGTGAAAAGAGCATTAAAGCATATGGGCAACGAGAAAAAGTAACTAATCCACAACAAGGGTAATTGGATACTAGCTTATGATGCGATAAAAAAATGATACCAACTGAAATGTATTCAACATAAGCATGGGATATCAACCAAAATTCGCAACAAGATAGATACCAATTATTAATTAAAAGCATGAATGGATTAGATAACATGGCAAAGACTCAAAACAAACAACATATCATATATATGAATACACAATAGATAAAAAATAAGCATAAGCACACATATAAAGATATAAACACACAAATGACACAAAATAAAATAACATGAGTTTTCCACACTCTTATAGCATAAATGTGTCATATGGAAAAGGAAGTGAAGGGGCGTGAACAAGATACTAATGAATTAAAACCCAATCACTTAAGCATGTTCACGGAGTTCCCATTTGATTGCAAAACTTTATAAACTCAGATTTAGCCGTATGTGACAAGAAAAATTGAACTCTATGAACAAACAAGCACAATGAATACAAGCCTAGCATATTAATGATTCTACAAACCAATAGAGTCATGACAAGATAGTGCTACTAGGATACAAAGTCATTGTGCAAAACTGTTGATATACCATCCAAACTCCCTCAAAATATGCATATAATACTTTTGAATGAATATATCAAACTAAATAAAATAGGCCTTGGCAAATATTATTCTTTTAATGCCATATTTTTCTTTTAGTCCTTTGGACCATGTATTTCTTTTAGGTCCATTCCAAACGGTGGCTTACTCGCAAAGGATAATATTTCCTTTCGGAGCCCTTCCCCGTGCACATTCATATATCAATTTTTTATCACACAAATCTCACGTGCAACGGATTTTAACATGCACAAATCCTCCTAGGTCACAAGATATGTAGATGACTAGATTGGTAGGAGAACACCTCACAAAGCTTAAATATACATGAGAAGTTAAAATTTCAAAAGAGGCATGTGTGTGAAAAGGCATATAAAAGCGAATCCATTAAGCAAGTCAAACTTAAACAACTCCATATAACCATGACAAACAACATTTTAAGGATTGAAAATTTTAACCAAAATTTCTAGCCACATGGAAGTGAAACGATAAGATTCAACACAAACATATGCCACAAAAGGTGTGTCAAACGAAAATACACACACAAAAAAAACATACAAAAATATTTACTCAAAAGAAAAACAAAAATCATTTTGTATTTTTCATTAAGCCTAAATTACTTATAAGGTAAAACGCAAATGATAAACAAAATCTTTTTGTATTTTTCATTTAATTAAAACTAAAATGAAAAGAATATAATACAAAATATATAAACAAATCATAATTCTAGCATGTGATTAATCATGGAGCATAGACTAGAAAAATGAAAAATAAAACATACAACTAGCAAAGAATATATCATGAAGCACATAGGCTAGAGTATGCAAAACAATGCTAACACATTCAACCTTTAGGTTTTGCAAGGGAGGAAGCATGTGAAAGAAAATGAGAATCAAAAATCCTATTTTATAAAACTACCAAGTCGGATCTCCTAACCCAAACTAGTGAAGAGTGACAATCTCAAGATTTGGGGATCTTAGCTACATCGGTTACCTTACATTTGGATTTCCTAGAAATTCTTTTAAGATCAAAATAAAATTTCCTGAGATGAACCTTTCGACCACAATGTGAGCAAGAAAAGACAAGTAGAAAAGTAGTACCTAAGGATTAAATTCTAAAAGTGTTCCTAGGTGATTCTCTCAAAAAATTGGTTTTGACTTTATTAGTGGAATCATTACAAGAATCGAAGCCTCAACCACAAGTGTCATTTTTTACTTGGACGGTTCCTAATATTTTGTCTAATTTAGCGAACCTATATTTCAAATCAAATTTGACCTCAATAAAGTCTCTTAGTTTTTCTTCTAATTCTAAAATTTTAGACTCTAATAAAACATTTCTCGCTTCAAACACAAGACGCTCCTTTTTCATTGATTCCATCAACCCTCTAAGGCTATCTCTCTCCCCTTCTACATATTCAAGCTTCTCTCCAAGAGCTCTCTCACGTGTCCTAAGATCTTCCACTACGGCACTCTCATCAACGACCTTGACACGTTCCTTCAAACTAGCTTCTGACTTCAAATTTGCTCTTTTAATTTAATAGATTCTTTATATAGTTCTCTAAATGAAAATTGAAGTTCACTCTCATCAACCTATTCATCACTTTAACTTTCTCTCTCTTCTCTATTCTCACAACCATCATCTTTTGGGGATTCACAAACAAAGGCCTCGAAAGAGTCATGTAGATGTATATCTTCATGGGAAGATTCATTATCGGTGCTCACATGACTTGTCATGAACGCGATAATGTTACGCTCAATGGGGGAATCGGGTCCCTTTTCCTTTTCACTCTCATCATTAAGGCTGACATTATAGGAAATTGGTTATTTGCCTTTTGTCCTTAGTTTAGTGGGGCACTCTCTCGCCCTATGGCCATAACCCTCAGAACCATAGCACCTATTTGACTCATCACTATTAAGATTTTCATTGTATGATTTAGGGATCTTTTCGGCTTTGTCATGCTTGGATTTTTCAAATTTCTTATAATCATTTTTAAACTTATCTTTATTAAATTTAAGAAATGTTCAAAATTTTCTCGCAAACATAGCCATGTCCTCCAAGTCACTATCACTCTCATCAACCACAACTAGGGTTGGGTTTCGGTCGGATCGGATCGGAAAATGACCTTTCGAAAAAAATTCCAATTTTTTTGGAAATAAAATATTTTTTTCAATGTCCTATCCAATTTTTTCGAAAAATCAAAAAAGTTTTCGAATTTGGAAAAATCGAAAAAAAATCGGAAAAATTCGGAAATTCAAAAAATATACTAAAAATTCAGAAATTTTGGAAATTCCAAAATTTCAAAAAAATTAATATAGGATTTTTGATTGCTCACAATTCTCATTTTAAAGAAATCGAAAAAAAGATTTAACCCAGTATGTAAATATATAAGGATTTAACGATTTTTTCATTTGTGTAGAAGAGAGAGGGATATTCTCCTTTTATAGAGGAATTTTTTGGGCCTCTCTTCCTCTCCTAGTCAATGTGGGACACATGAGAATGTTTGAAAAAATTAGAAAATTTTAAAATCGAAAAATATTTCGGAAAAAATTGGAAATAATTCGAAAAAATCGGATCGGCATAGTTTCGAAAAATCGGAAATTCCGAATTATTTCCAATTTCCGATCTGATTTTTTTTGGAAAAATCGGAAATCGGAAACCTTATATACGTCCCAAAATTGGAAAATATCGGATCGGATATTGAAAAAAATTGGAATGTTCGGAAAAAAAAAACACAGGCCTAACCACAACTTATTTTTCCTCCTTTCGGGCTTTCGAAGCAATGCCTTTATCTATTTTCTTTTCATTTCTGGAGGGAAACATATCTAGTTCATAGGTTTGAAAATCACCTACTAACTTCTCAAGTTTGGTAGAGCGCAAGGTGGGTAAAGAGTTTAAAACAGTCACTTTAGGGATAAATCTATCGAGTAGGGACCTTAGAATTTTCTTCATTACTCGGTTGTCGGGTATTTTCTCTCCCAAATTAAATGATGAATTAACTATATCGGAAAGTATAGCATCAAATTCATCAACGGGTTCATTCTCAAGCATTTTGATGGTTTAAAATTGAGTGGTGAGGTTTTGTAGTTTTGAAGCCTTAACGACACTAGTTCCCTCGTGAGTGAGTTGTAATATATCCCAAGTTTCCTTAGCGGTTTCACAAGTCATGATACGCCGGAATTCATCCTGTGTAACCGCACTAAACAAGGAATTTAGTCCTTGGAAATTAAAATAGGCTTGTTTAAATTCATTCTCACTCCATCTATCTATGGGTTTGGGTACACGCTCATTTTCTACCAAACCTGTGGGTGGGGACCACCCGTTAACAACTGACAACCAAATCATATCATCTATAGACTTTAGTGTCGATTTCATATGCACTGTCCAATATGCATAATTGGAACCATCGAAAACAGAAAATTTAAAAAATGGAAAAAAATCCATTTTAACAAAAACAAATTCTAAAAAGGACCCTAACGCAATAAATTAGCGCTTCGACTCTAATACCAATTTGAAAACGTTGGAACCCCCAATTTTAAAATCGCTTTTCAATTAAAAATAAATTTCCTTAAAGTGCGGAATAGGATGGTTCAACACAACACACACAAACAACAAATTTTAATTTCTTTCAAATTAAAATTAAACTAAACTAAAAGTGACCTACAATTAATCAACAAGTTAATTTTCACTTAAACAACTTAATTCAACCCAAGTCCTAAAAAATTTCCTAACATGATTAATTCATTTTCTATATATTCCAAACCAAATTTTATCAACTTAAATTATCTAGACTTGAATTAAATTAAGTTAAACTTCACCCAAACTAATTTTAAGCACCAAATTATATTAGTGTGATAATTAAACCAATTTTATCTTGAATTATGCTAATCATGCGTTCAAAGTGATTTTTGCAAGATAAAGATAAACCAATCACACTACACGCCGATGTACGAGAAAAACCCAAATGGGAAAAATCTCGGACGACCCTAGACTTAAGTCCACTAAGTTTGGTTTTATGATTACAAGACAGATGACTTACTACACACGACTTGACTCCAACCAAGTCTTGACACGTCTTCTTGCAACTACCTCTGCCTAGTCGACAACCATGAACTCCTCCACGGTCTCGAAATCCATCGATGAGGCTTTTGGTCTCCATCACCCTCACGCGAAGCCTTGCTTCGAATGAGTACCGTAGAAAACAATTCTTCTCCTTTGTGGGTAGAGAATAAAACCCAAACTCTCATCTTTGATGGTGTAGAGAAAATCAGGTGCCAAATAAACTTTCCAAGCAACAAATATATATAAGAGAAGTTGGAAGTAAACAAAACTATGGGTGTGTATATTTTTAGAAGAATTTTAATTCATATATTCAAAACTCAAAACATAAACTTTTTGGGTAAACATTTTTGCTCACTAGTGAAAGGAAAGTCTCAAAAAGTTACTTAGAAAAGTCTTGTTCCTGCACATAATAAGGCTGGTAAAAGATAGTGGGACAAGTGGGAAACATGGGTGGTTAAAAGTGAAAACTACCAAAAATTTAGCCTTCCCGCCAAAGTCTTTCGAACGAGATTTCAATGGGAAAATAAGCCAAAATCTCGTTGGAAAAACTTATTCGAACGAGTTCATTAGAACGAAACATCGAACGAAAAAATAGAGAACAAATGGCAATCTCGTTGGTAAACTCGTTCGAAATCTCGTTCAAACAACAATCTCGTTCAAACGACATTTTGAACGAAAAAACAGAAACTCCTATTTTTTTCAATATTAAGCCCAAAAACTTTTAAATAAAATTCTAAAATATTTTCTAAAAATAAAAAGTCATTTTAGACTAAACTAACACCCATAAAATATTCCAAGTCTCCTATATATATTAAATGCATTCATACCTTTTGGAAACAATGGAATCCTCAACTTAATGACGTAGAAACGAGGCACTAGAAACTCGATAATGATGAAGTTTTAAAATCTGGCCACTACGTCTTCAACAAACTCATCACAAGCTTAGATGGATACACTTTACACTCTATCCTATGACTTAAATTGTTTTGTCCGGAATGGAGCCAACACTACATAAGACTCAATTTGAAATTTGTGTCCTTACAACATTTTTCCCCAACTGTAGCTAGGGTTTATGTGTGCTCATGGCGAAGCTTGATAATAAATCAATAGAATTTACGAAAAAGTACGATACTCCTTGTTGATGTAAAAAATTAGATCACTCTAATTATTCAATCACAGATAAATAAATGAGACAAATAATTTTAAAGTGGTTCAGCCTTATAATAACGGCCTACGTCCACTGTTATGTTATTGCTGAGTGTTTGGGAATTCTCGATTACAAGTTCTCTCAAGAAATTTCGGTCCCCCTACAATGAGGATTGTACAATGTATTTATAGCCCTCAGGCTGTAATGTGAAAGGGTAATACATTAAATGATGTACATATGAAAGGGTAATACATTCAATGCCCCTTAAGCGTGTGCGTCTGAATGATAAGCATTTAATGAACAGTCAAACTGTTGGTTATCCAGCTATTAATGCTTTGTTCGAGGTGCAGCTCGGACCGCCTGAGTTTCTCGGACCGCCTAAGCTTCTCGATACTCAAGATTTCCTCGGAGAGTTCTTGTTCCTCGGAGCGTATGAGTTCCTCGGGGAAGTAGTGTTCCTCGTTGTAGTGTGGTTCCTCGGAGCGTGTAGGTTCCTCAGAAATGTTTGTTGTTGCCACGTAGACTACCACGTGTCTTCACTTTATTGAGCCATGTCAGCAGATTAAATTTGGTATCAACAGAAGCCCCCAATGTTTCATAGTTCGAAATTTGAGGAGTAGGGAACATTCTTTCTCGGAATGTGGTAGCTTTAAATGGTCCTCCTGATTTTTAGGAGTGTTTCCTTCGTATTTATTTCTCTTTCCAAATTCGTAGAATCAGTCTTTTTTGAATTTTCATAACCGCCTCGATCTCTGCGTACTTTTTGTCCTTTTAGCCGCCGGTAGCGTAATCGTTTCTTCTCGCTTCGATTGCCGCGCCCTTTTTGTTTCTCTAGCCGCCGGTAGCATAATTGTTTCTTTTTGTAATCATTACTTTACCATTTCCCAAGGCAAGGTATTTAAACTTCACGGACACTCTCATCGTCTTCTACCTTTTCAAATTTGTATCTTCGAGTTTTCCGTCATCTCTTTCTCTCTTGTGTATTCATCTCTTCCATCATTCGTTGTCAACAGCTCCACTCTTTTTCTGTAAGATCTTCTTCCTTCTTCTTCATTTCCTTTATTCACCATGGTTTACCCTGTTGAATCTCTTGATAAATTTTGCTCTGATTTTTCCATTCCCTCCTGGGTTGTTTTGGAAGGGCTTTCTGAGCCTTCTGATTATTTCCGTTTGGCTGAGGGACATTGGTTCCCCAGTCTCTTTATTGCTGAGTGTGGATCTTCTTTTCCACCAAATCCCTTGTGTCTAGAATTCAGTCAGTACTTTGACGTTGTTCCTGCAAGAATAGCCCCCAACACATGGAGAATAGTTAATGGGGTGCATAGATTAAATCAAATCCATGGAACTCGCATAGGAATTCCTGAGATTATGTTTTGTTATAGATGGGCAGTTGGTGATAACACCTTTTATTTAAAATCTAGAATGTTGAATAGGGCTTTAGTGGTCAATCTCCCTGATGCCAATAGGGATTATTTTGAGCATGGGGTTGTCATAAAAAATTGGCAACATGCTCCTTTATCAGGAGATGAAGTTTATCAGGGTCCCAGATGCCCTCCTTATGGCAATGGGATAGGTCATTCTTATTTCATTTTATTTATTTTGAAATTATGTTTCCTTTATGTTTGATAAAATATGTCACTGATGGCAATGTTTATTTATTTGCAGTTGATAGCAAAAGAAAGTGCCCAAAAGAAGCAGAATGTAATATAAGGCACTTGAAACTTATCTGGAGTCTGCATCAGAGTGTTGCCGATGAGCACATTAGATCAGCCTCATATCTGCTGCAGTATAAGAGCTACACAACCTCTTTTAGTGCTCGTCCAGTAATAAGTGATTCAGAGCCAGTACCAGCTTCCACCAGTTCCTCGCCTGAATCTCAAGTCCCTTTGAGTGAAAGAATGAAGAAGAGAAGACCTCATACTCTCTTTGAGAAGCCTGCCTCTGGTTCTGGAGAGGCAAAAAGAATTAAAGTTGATGTCCCAGGGGAGGGGACAAAGAAGAATGATGCACCTTCCTCGGCTGCTGTTGTGAAGGTTGCCGAGAAGCCCGCAGTGGCTCCGAGCAGGTCTGCTGCTCCTGGAGAGGTGATTGTAATATCACCAACCAAGGGTTCTTCCTAGGTTGAATCTGTTCCTGTTCCCCCGAGGAGGCTGAAGAAAAGCTCCTCGGTCAATTTGGCTGACACCATTACTCATCCCCCAGTTACTAGAACCGGTGTTCCAACTTTTGTTCCCCCGAGCTCTGCTATGAGCTCGGTAAAGTCCTGGATCATTCCCGAGGTCCAAGGTACTGAAGAAAACCTTACTCGGGACATGGTCACTTCATTAGCTGCTCGTCACCTTGCTTCTGTAAGTCTTATTACTTTGAACTTTTCATATTTCCTTTGTCATTTCTGTTTCTGAGTTACTTTCTTTTTCTTTTCACAGTTGACGAGCTGCTTTAATATAATTCTAAAGAAGGATGAAGAAATTAAAGCTTCATGCTCCTCGTCCAGTGTGGAGGGAGCTCTGGAAGAAGCTATCAAGTCTTTGGATGATTCTCGCCAGACATATGCTACTGACAAGGCTGTCTGGGAGAAGAAGCTTGCCTCCACCGAGCAGGAAAAAGCTCGAGCTGTTGAAGTCTCCAAAGAGTTGGAGAAAAAAATGAATGCCCTGGAGAAGGCAAATAAAGAGCTCGAAGAGAAGCTCAAAACTGCTGGGGAGCTTGAGGATAAGCTCAGGATTGTTGAAGAGGATTTGTCTCAACTTCGGGAGGTAAATTGGCAGAAGGAGGAGGCTGAGAAAAAACTGAAAGCTGCTGATGACCTGTTGTCCGAGATGCTTTCCTCAGAAAAGTTGAAAAGGAAACTGGCTGTGAAGAAGTCCTTCAGCGCTGGCTAGGACAAAGGGCGGAATAAGGGATTGGCTGCCATGGTATCGCAAGTGGACTATGGCAGCCTCAAATACTTTAGGGATGGATGGGTTGCTGCTCTTCAGGAGATGAAAGTGGATGAAAATTCTGAGCTCTTTTAGCAACACATCCCTGGTCCCCCTCCAACTCCTGAAGACTTAGAAGAGGACGAAGCTACCTCCGAAGAGTCTTCTATGGTGATGGGAGATCATCCCCCAGCCATTCAGCCTGCTGCCGAGGAACTTCAGCAGATCGTTACTTCCTCTGAACAATTTCCAGTGCTCCCCGAGCAACTATCCATTCCTTCTGAGCAACCTACTTCCTCGTCCCAGCCTCCCGAGAAGGTTTTGGGAGACAAGGAAAAGGTGTAGAGTTGTTCGGGTTTATCTTTACATTTTATTTTTCTTTTATCAAATGTAACCTAGAACTTGTAACTCTGAACTATGATATAATAAAACTTGGACTTTTTTGCATACTGTTGTCTTTCTTCCATTCATACTCTACTTGTACTTCTTATTGATTATTGCTTTTTCTTTCTCTGCTAGTTTCTAGCCAGGATGGAATTGTTATCTGCCCATGATACAAAGCTGCTGCGATAATGTAATGAATACTTTAAGGCTGGTCACACAGACCTGAGTGCAGCACAAGTCGTCGACATCCTCGGCTAAGATGCTTCAGAACAGGCAGTTGAAGCATATCAATATCTGAAGTGTCTACTTGATCGAGAAGTGGCCAATAATGTGGCCTATTATGATATGATCGAGGATCTCCAACGCACCCTCGAAGACCTTCAGCTACAATACAAAGAATCAACTGCCCTGTTGCATGAGGGTTACGAGAAGAAGTACCAGCAGATCATTACCGACAAGGGATACGAGAAGCTTTTTACTGGGTACGATGTAAGGGAGAGAACCTTGAGGGGTGAGGTCGAGGAGTGCAGACAAATTGCCGAGTTATTAGAGCAAGAGAACAATAACTTGCAGAAAGAGCTATCACAGTTGAAGTCTACAGCCTCTTCTTCAAAAGCCTTAATCCCAGTGACCGATGAGGGATTCTCGTTCCTAAAGGTCGAGAACGCCAACTTGAGGGACGAGTTGGAAACCTTGAAGAGGTCTGGCCCTTCCACATCTTCTCGGGGACGAACAAGAGCACCTCGGGGATGAGCAAGAGCAGTTCGGATTCCTGTCGAGGAAAAGAGGACTCATTCTGCCTTAGAGAACCAGGCCATCCAGTTAATGGTGAAGAACCAGGCGTTGGCTGAAATGTCAAAGAAAATCAGGAACTTGGAAGAGCATCTCTCTGAGCAGAAATCTACTTTGGAGAACAAGGAACTCTTCATCAAAAATCTTCGCGAGCAGCTAGAGAGGCTAACATATCAGTTCCACAAGCAGCCAAGGGAGTTCTGGATGGCTGGATACAACGAAGCTCTCTATCACTTGGATGATCGTATCCAGAATGCCAATAATGAGGGATACAAGCAAGGCTGGTTGAATGCCTTAGGTGTGCTGTAACTCGAACAGAGTCATTACCTGTGGGACTACCATGATCCCGGGTTGCTCGACTTACCTGTGCCATCGTTCAAATTGGATATGAGTTGGATCCCTGCACGGGCCATTCCTCGGAGCTTGATTTCAAAGTATCTCGGTGACTATAATCTCCATTCAAATGCCAAGATATCTCATCCCGAGCATCTCCTAGATCGACCATCCGTGATGAATATCAGGATGTTGAAAGATCTCAATTTTATAAATTCTCCTCTGGCTTTAAATGATCCGTCTGCTGGCGAGGAACCTGTGTCAAAAGCAGAGGGGAAAAGACCAGTATAATAGGAATTTTGATGTAGTAGTTAGTATACATTTCAATGTCAATGTCACTTTCATTTTATTACCAATGTAATTTATTTTGAATTCAATGAAAGACTTTTATTTCTGTTTGAAAATCTTAATTGCTATTGTCTTGTAATTATCAAACACTTTATATTTGTGCATGCATATCTATTAAAAAGATAACAATATTGTGTAGTTTGTCGGTCAACTTATTGTCGACTAGCTTATTGTCGAGTAGTCACTTGGTAAAAATGATGTTTTGTTTCTCGACCAACTTAGTAATAATTAAAAAGTTACGAGTATCAAAATGTTTAAAATGTTTCCAACCAACCAAGGTCGTTAAATTATACTTGTCGACCAACTACAGTTAGTGGGCTTTTATCCCCGACCAGCCATAGTTAGTAGATTTTTCTCTTAAATGATTCCGACCAACCAAGGTCGGTAAATTTTCCTTGTCGACCAACTACAGTTGGTGAGTTTTTATCCCCGACCAGCCATAGTTAGTCTTTTTGAAATAATTTTACTTCTCGACCAACTCAAGTTTGTATTTTCGAGAATATATTTACTTCCTAACCGACATAAGTTGGCATTTTTAGGAATATTTTTATTTCCCGAGGAACATATAGTTTTACTTCCCGTAGGAATACAAGGTTTTTCTTCCCGGAGGAATACAAAATTTTTTCTTCCCGGAGGAATACAAGTAGCTTTACTTCTCGAAGGAATATAGGTAGCTTTACTTCCCGGAGGAATATAAGTAGCTTTACTTCCCGGAGGAATATTGGTAGCTTTACTTCCCGGAGGAATATTGGTAGCTTTACTTCCCAGAGGAATATAGGTAGCTTTACTTCCCGGAGGAATATTTGTAGCTTTACTTCCCGGAGGAATATTGGTAGCTTTACTTCCCGGAGGAATATTGGTAGCTTTACTTCCCGGAGGAATATAGGTTTCTCGACCAACCTTAGTTGGCATTTTCGAGAAAAAATTTGATTAGCCTGAGCTTTGCTGAGTTTTGCCTCGAGTAGTGTGTAGCACTATTCCCCAAAAAACTTTCAAAAGAAAGAATTCGGGAGAATATCTTCATTTTATTCATCACTGATAATATTTGCGCAGGTGCTCTGCATTCCAGGCATTCTTAAACTCCTCGCCTTCTAAAGTTGCTATTCGATAAGTTCCTGGTCAAACAACTTCTGTAACTCGGTATGGTCCATGCCAGTTTGCCTCCAGCTTATTGTGCTTTTGAATGATTTTCTTCAGCACATAATCTCCTTCTTTCAGGTGGCACTTCTTCACCCTTTTGTTGTAGAACAAAGTTGTTCGCTGCTGGTAAGCAGCATTTCTAATGGCCGCTTCTTCTCTAACTTCCTCGAGCATGTCTAAATCCAGTCTTCTCATTAAGTCGCTGACAGGGGAATTGAAATTCAGAAGCCTGTGTGTTGGGAGGCCCAACTCGGCAGGTATAACAGCTTCACTTCCAAACGCCATCATATATGGTGATTCTCCTGTTGCTACTCGGGGAATAGTTCGGTAAGCCCAAAGTACTGATTGTAGCTCGTTGATCCAGTTTGCTTTCGCATCATCCAATCTTTTATTCAAACCATTCAGCAGCGTTCTGTTTGTCACTTCAGTTTGTCCATTGCTTTGAGGATGTCCTGGTGCTGAGTGGACCTTCAAAATATTTGATTGATGACAATAGGCAGCGAACTCCTCGTTATCAAATTGTGTTCCATGGTCTGTGATGAAAGCATAAGGAAGACCGTATTGACAAATGATATTCTTCTAAACGAATTGGTACACCTTCTCGTACGTCATATCAATGAGTGGCTCAGCTTCTACCAACTTAGTAAAATAATCCACTGCGACGACGAGGTATTTGAACCTTCCTCGGGTCGTTGGCAGTGGCCCAACCAAATTAATTCCCCACATGGCAAATGGCCAAGGGGAAGTTATGGGTGTCAACAATGCTTGTGGAGTTCGTCGGATGGAGGAAAAACATTGGCACTTGTCACATTTCTTGGCATAGGCTATACAATCAGCCCTCATCGTCAGCCAGTAGTATCCCTGCATCATCACCCTTTGAAAAAGCGTTCGACCTACTACATGTGCTCCACAGGACCCTTCATGGATCTCTTCAATCAATTCTTTCACCTCGGAGGGATGTACACATCTCTGCAAACCTACCATAATTCCTCGTCTATAAAGAATACCGTTAGTTAATACATACCGAGCAGCTTTAAACTTCGATTTCTTAGCTGCGAGCTTGTCAATTGGTAATTCTCCCTCCTCAATATACGCCCTGATGGGATCCATCCAAGATGGTCCTAAATCAAGGGTGATAAAGTTCATCATCAGATCTTCATCTATACTTCGACCAGCCAACACTTCAATTGGGATTGTTCGTCAAAGCTCGGTATGAGTAGCTGATGCTAGTCGAGCTAGGGCGTCTGCTCTCACATTCTCCATTCTTGGTATTCTGACCAACTGAATAGCGGTAAATTCTGACACAAGCTCCTTTACCTTTGCATGATATCTGATCATTAACTCTCCTCTAACTGCATATACTCCCAACATTTGATTTACAATTAATTGAGAATC
Organism: Sambucus nigra; assembly: GCA_949130495.1. Lineage (NCBI taxonomy): Eukaryota > Viridiplantae > Streptophyta > Magnoliopsida > Dipsacales > Adoxaceae > Sambucus > Sambucus nigra. The sequence continues at coordinate 185,257,109 of OX422210.1, forward strand.
ACTGAAAATAATAACCAGCTGCGCCTCCATAATTTTTGCCAAACTAAGTCCTGCAATCATGGCCTCATACTCAGCCACATTGTTAGAAGCTTTGAATTGAAAACGCAGGGCGTATTCCATGTCGACCTCGTCCGGAGTGCTCAAAACTATCCCCGCGCCACATCCTGTAGTGCAAGATGAACCATCTACATACAGCCTCCATATAGGTAACTCGTCTTCAAATTTCTGATCAGTCAGAGTTCCTCGGTGAAATATTTGTTGCTTCCTTTCAACCTCCCCGGATATTTCCTCCTCTTCTTCGATCATCTCTTCTTGCTCTTTTACCAATCGGAATTGGTCTGAGCTCGAATTTGATGATCTTGTAACATCTACTTGCTCTTCATCGATCATCTCTTCTTGCTCTTTTACCAATCGAAATTGGTCTGAGCTCGAATTTGATGATCTTGTAACATCTACTTGCTCTTTTACCAACCGGAGTTGGTCCGAGCTAGTATTTGTTGATCCTGTAACATCCACAGGTTGATCAGCGAGCAACTTTTGCTCCTCGGGGGTATCAGGATAGGTGAACTCTACTATAAAATCCGCTACAGCTTGCCCTTTTAGCGATGATCTGGGTTCATAGACTATATCATATTCACCGAGCTCTATTGCCCAGTACATCAGTCTCCCTGATTTTTCTAGTTTATGAAGGGCTTGCCTCAATGGCATATCAGTGTATACTACTATGGTATAAGCCTGGAAGTATGGCCTCATTCTCCTACTCGCTTCAATCAATGCCAGTGCTAACTTTTCCAGCCTTGGATATCTGATCTCTGCTCCTCGGAAGGCCTTACTTGTGTAGTAAATTGGTTTTTGCACTCCATTCTCCACTCTGATCAACGCCGAGCTAACTGCATTATCGGACACTGTAAGGTACAAATACAATTTTTCTCCCATCACCGGCCTGGATAGCAGTGGAGGTGCTCCCAAGTATTTCTTCAAGTCTTGAAAAGCTTTCTCACATTCATCATTCCACTCAAAAGTCTTTCTGAGTGTCTTGAAGAATGGTAGACATCTCTCAGTTGCTCGTGACACAAATCTATTGAGTGCTGCTACTCGTCCTGTGAGACTCTGTACTTCCTTCTTCGTCGTTAGAGATCGTAGCCCTAATAGAGTTTTGATCTTTTCAGGATTTGCATCAATGCCTCGTTGATTGACAATGTACCCGAGGAACATGCCTTCTCTTACTCCAAATATGCACTTCGTCTGGTTCAGCTTCATTTGATATTTATCTAGTTTATCAAAAGTCTGACTTAAGTCAACTAGATGATCGGCAGCTTTCTTTCTCTTTGTCAGCATGTCGTCAACATAGACTTCCATATTGCAACTGATTTGTTCAGCAAAGACCTTGTTCATCAGCCGCTGATATGTCGTACCTTCATTTTTCAAACCAAAAGGCATAACATTATAACAATAAGTTCCCCTAGGGGTAATGAAAGAAGTACTTTCCCTGTCTTCAGGTTTCATTTTGATCTGATTATAACCAGAATAAGCATCCATGAAGCTCAGTAACTCGTGTCCCGAGGTAGCATCCACCAGTTGATCAATTCGGGGCAGTGGAAAGTGATCCTTTGGGCATGCTTTGTTGAGGTCGGTGAAGTCTACAGACATCCTCCACTTGTTGTTTTTCTTCTTTACCATCACCACATTGGCTAACCAGTCTGGATATTTAACATCTTCAATGAAATAAGCTTTCTGGAGCTTCTCGACTTCCTCCTGTATAGCTTGATTCTTCTCGGGACTGAATACTCTTCTTCTCTGCTTCACAGGGTTGATCTCCTTATTCACATTGAGTTCGTGACATAAGAATTTTGGGTCTATCCCAGGCATATCTTCATGACTCCATGCAAAAATTTGTCTTCTGCTTCTAAGGAAAGTTATCAATTCCTATTTTAATAAGGCTTCCAATGATGAACCCACTTGAGTAGTACGTTCATGGTGCTCGTCGTCCAGAATGATGTTTTAAGTAGCTTCCACCACTTGACCCTTCACGAGTTGCGACCCATCTCTAGGATCCAATGTTTCAATTTCTGCACCTTCATCCACTTGATAGGTAGTAGTCTTTTTCCTTGATTCTTCCAGTTCTTCTTGCTCGACGGATGAATAATAGCATTCCCGAGCTACTTTCTGATCACCTTTCACAACTCCTACTCCAAAATTTGTTGGAAATTTTAGGCACTGATGCACCGTAGATGGTACAGCCTTGAACTTCTTCAATCCTACTCTTCCCATGATGATATTGTATGATGATTGAACATTCTTATCCATCACGAAGAAACGTATTCTTTATATTCGACAAGCAGGCCACGTACCAATGAATATATCCAACTTGATCGTCCCAAGTGGAAATACTTTCTCTCCAGCAAAACTGATGAGGGGTCTATGGTAAGGCTCCAGTTGAGATAACTTTAGATTTAAACTATCAAAGCATGAGTAGAACATGATGTCTGCCGAGCTACCACTGTCGACCAGTACTCTTGAAATCATAACCTCCTTCATTCTCATCTTGATCACCAGTGGGTCATCATGAGGATATAGAACACCTGCAAGGTCGTTCTTTGAGAACCCAATGACCAACTTCTCCTTGTTCACCTTTCTCGGGTGATCCTCTTCAGCTAGATTTATTCGCTGAATGTACGAGCAAGCTTAAGCCTCACTGAGGTAAGCTTTTCTCTCTGCAGTAAGGTCTCCTCCTCCTGCATCTCCACCAGTTATAACATTACAGTCAAATAACCCAAAACGTATTGAAAATACCTCTCGTTCTGGTTGCCTTGGTCTCTTGGGAAGATCGGGGTCGTCCTCTGGATCAACTTCATGGTTTCTTTTCTTATTCTCCTCGACGAGGAGATCAATACTTCTCTCTTGCTCGGTCGTTGTTTCTTCTTTCGTTTCCACGATCAACATACTTTGACAGATTTCCTCGTCGGATGAGTGTTTTAATCTCATTCTGAAGAGCTATGCAGTTCTTGGTCATATGGCCATGATCTTTATGAAACTCGCAATACTTCGCCTTATTCCTCTTGTCAGGGTCTGCCTTCATTTTCTCTGGCCAGTTTAGTTCCTCGTTGTTCTTGATTTCCTCTAGAACATAGTTGATATCCTTCTTCAAAGGAGTATAATTATCATATTTCTTCATTACATCCCATACCGACCTAGTCTTTGAATGTTTGTAATTACCATTGTTCTTATGCTCTTTCTTCTTAGCTTTATCACCTTCGACCTTGGTTTCTTTAGCATCCATATTCTTCTTCGCAGCCATAGCCTCCTCGGCATTCATAATCTTGGACGCTTTTCCCATCAGGTCTGACATGGTTTGAGGTGGATCTTCGGCCAAAGTGTAGTACAACTTGTTCGGTAATAGTCCACTCATCAAGGCAGTAATCGATGTCTTCTCCTCATAATCAATGACTTCTATTTTCTCGTTATTAAAATGAGTTATGTAATCTCTGGTACTCTCACTAACCTTTTGTCTAACACTTAACAAATGTGCTACTCGTTTAACTGACTTTGCTCCAAAACAGAAATTCCCAATGAATAACTCGGCCAGTTGAAGAAAAGTTGAGATCTTACCCCGAGGAAGATTATTATACCATATTTGAGCAGATCCGGTAAGAGTTCCTGAGAATTCCCTGCATCTCATCTCATCTAGGACAGCATAGATGTCATCTGCAGCTTGGTATTGTTCTATATGAAGGACAGGGTCAGTCTTTCCATCATATTTGGGGGTCACAACAGGTGCTTTGAACTTTGATGGTGTTGGAAAATCTATAATTAACTGGATAAAAGGTGTTCCTCGAACAAAGGTTCGTTGTAGAGGGTTCTTGGCCTTAGCCATTTCCCCTAATTTATCCTCCAGCCTTTGAATAGAGCCTTTCCACGCATCATTTCCTTCCTCGGGCCTATTGGTTCGAGCAACTGATCACGTGGATGTGGCTTCCTGAGATCTATCTTGACGAGCAGCTGGTCGCTCATGAGATCTATCTTGACGAGCAGCTGGTCGCGACTGGGCAGATCCTTCCCTTAAATCTGATGGTCATCGAAAACTCCTCGATACGAATTTAGGAGGACTTTTACTCCTTCTAAGTCCTAATCGATCAAAAGGTGATACCCTGCTTAGCCTCTCTAACGCACTAGTCCTTTCTGGAGAAAGAGTGATACGTTATTCTGTATCTGTGGCTCGCACTGACGAAGTTCGTCCAGGTTGATAAGAAAAATCTTCAGATTCTTCATTGTGATATGAATTGGTACGCCTAGTACGCGAGGATGGTGCACGGGTGTTTCTTAGAATATTTCGTGGTCCTGAATGGGATGACGCACCGCCATGGAGAGTTTGGATGAGTTGTCGCATTGTTTCTTGCATGACGGTCTGGCCCTGAGCCAGATTTATCATTATTCCAGCCAGATCTGGAATATTTGGCAGAGCAGATGGATTTGGAGGGGTTCCAGCGTTGCGATCGCTGGATTCAGGAATATCAGCCATTTGTGATGGATTGTTTTTGGTGAAAAACGATATTACCAGTCGTTCCCACAGACGGCGCCAATCTGTTGATGTAAAAAATTAGATCACTCTAATTATTCAATCACAGATAAATAAATGAGACAAAGAATTTTAAAGTGGTTCAGCCTTATAAGAATGGCCTACATCCACTGTTATGTTATTGCTGAGTGTTTGGGAATTCTCGATTACAAGTTCTCTCAAGAAATTCCGGTCCCCCTACAATGAGGATTGTACAATGTATTTATAGCCCTCAGGCTGTAATACATTAAATGATGTACATATGAAAGGGTAATACATTCAATGCTCCTTAAGCGTGTGCGTCTGAATGATAAGCATTTAATGAACAGTCAAACTGTTGGTTATCCAGCTATTAATGCTTTGTTCGAGGTGCAGCTCGGACCGCCTGAGTTGCTCGGACCACCTAATCTTCTCGGTACTCAAGAGTTCCTCGGAGAGTTCTTGTTCCTCGGAGCGTATGAGTTCCTCGGAGCGTATGAGTTCCTCGGGGAAGTAGTGTTCCTCGTTGTAGTGTGGTTCCTCGGAGCGTGTGGGTTCCTCGGAAATGTTTGTTGTTGCCACGTAGACTGCCACGTGTCTTCACTTTATTGAGCCATGTCAGCAGATTAAATTTGGTATCAACACTCCTTATTGGGTTAAAATCAATTGTGACCCCTTACCTCATAATTTGCGTGACGTTGAGGGGGGCACTAGATTCACACCCTCATGCTAACCCAGGGGGGTTTGACTTTCCCTCCAAACCCTCTCTTCCTTACTTTTTTTTTTTATATTTTTTGATAATCCCTGCTTAATGTGCCCCTAATGTGTGGAAAATAGTAAATTAGGTTCATAGAATTAACACCTTGTACGATACAAGGTTGGGTCTTGCAGAAATTTGTTACTGTTATGTATGGTTGAGAACAAGTGAAGGCCTTATTTACTTGAAGACTAGGAAGGCTGATCGAGTCCTGATGATAAATCTTCCATACGCACACAAGGATTACCAGGGCCAAGGCTTTATTGCCAGAAATTGGCAACATCCTCCTGCTCGTGTGGGCAAGAGACAAAAAGGGCCAATAATTTTTTACTATGGAGAGTACCGCATAGGTCGATGATTTTTATATTATTGTTATTTCATTTGGTCTTCATTTTCTCCTTCCCTTGGTCCTCTAATAACTGTCCTTTCTTCCTCTATTTTACATACCGCGCAAAGAATCTTGAGCCCGATTTTAGTGAAATCAATTTTGATGAGCTTCTAAAGGCTTGAAATATCAAAGAGAGGTTACCTGATGGCGAACATCCCAGGTCAGCGCCTTATCTGTTGGAGTATAAAACTACTACAACCAACTTTATTACTCGCCCTATCAACAAGGTTCCTGATTTGAGAGCTCCTGAAGTTGGCCTTTTTAAGCAAGTTATTATTGGAGATGAAAGATTGGAAGAAGAAGAAGAAGAAGAAGAAGAAAGTGAAGAGGAAGAAATTAAAGAAGAAGAAGAAGAAGAAGAAGAAGAAGAAGAAGAAGAAGAAGAAGAAGAAGAAGAAGAAGAAGAAGAAGAAGAAGAAGAAGAAGAAGAAGAAGAAGAAGAAGAGGAAAAAGACATGGCCCCTCTGATTAAGAGGAGAAAGTTAAGACTTCCTGAAGATGATGACCATATGGTCTTGTCTGATAGGATCCTGTATTTTAAGACACCTACAACTGATTTCCCTAAGGGAAGTGGTTCTAAACTATATGATAAGGGGAAAGAGATAGAGAAAGAGAAGAAAATAGAGTAAGAGGAGAGGATGAGAGATAGGTAGAAAGAAAGAAGTGGAAAAGAGGAAAGAAGTTACAAGAGTGGTAGACAAGAGGAGGTTGGTTCTGCAGTCCTTGGGGTGCCTCCTTCCCAAGTCTTGAGGGGGCTAGTGTGGGTGACTCACTTTTTTTGGCTCCTGACCTTTTAAAAAGGTCAGTGATCGCTGTTGATCGCAAGCATTCATCTAGGTTAGGACCATCCAACCTCCTCCTCAAGACTGCACAAGGGATGGATCTAGTAAGTCTTTACCACTGTTTGTTTTCCTTTACTCTCCCTATTTCTTTTCTAATTCTCTGTTATATTCTTATGTGTGCATATGCTATCTATTTTTATCACTCTTTTTTACAGCCAAGTTGATAGCTCCAGGGGGATCAAGAACTAAAAGATGCTCTGGCAGCCGAAAAGTAGGCCATTGTCGATGCTCGCCAAAAGTGGGAGAGTGAGAAGAAGGAAATGTACAGGGCCTATGACGTTCTCGGGGCTACTCAGAAGGTAGTGTTTACTAAGAAGACCAAGATGGCAAAGGCCAATAAGGCCTTATCCGACAATGTTGCTACGCTGAAGGGTGAGCTTCTCTGAGAAAAAGATGAGAGCTACAGGGAGGGATTTTACAAAGCCTATGATGATATAGAGCACCAACTTGCTTATGGGTGCAAGGTATCCTTCAGGAATGGGATGGGACCAGGGTTTTAACCTTCATTCTCCTTGTCCTGACCCCTTTGTGGAAGATGAGCAAGATGATGACTAAGTTGCTAATAATATGAAGATTATTCCTGTCAAGGTCAGCGAAGGTGCTAATCCTGGCAAGTAGTAGCAGATGGTTGATAAAGGGAAGTCCATGGTTGATGGAGATCAGGTGAAGGACTAGGGATTGTAGACTAGGACTTTATCGTTTACTTGTGCGATCTTTACTTTACCAGTTTGTAACTTATTTTTTGCGAACTCAATGTATTGACCACCTTTTCATGCTATATGAGAATGGAATTTCCTCTTTTTGGCATGTGTTCACTTGAATTTCCATGTTCTGATATTCTTGATTCTGGTTTAGTGTGTATTATTTGTAGTCTGCTGATTTAAATCACTATATTTCTCCCAACTCCCAACTGGGGAAAATCCTTGGACCAAATATCAGCTTGAAGGCTTGCAAAGCTTTTGTAAGAATCTTCAAGTCCGTAAGGGCAAGGAATGAGCAGTACAAGAATCAGACCGAGGTGATTGGCAAGCTGAAAGATGACCTCCAGGAATTGGAGGAGATAAGCGCCTCTATAAAAGAGGAAATAAATTCTTTGAGGGACTAACTTTTAGAAAGGACTGAGGTCGATCAAGTGGGTGAAGTTATTTAGTTCGAGAATGACGCCTTGAGGAAAGAGGTTGTTAGTCTGAAGGATTTCGTGGTTATACTTAAATACAATGTCAAGAAGATGAGGTATGCATTCAATGTGGGACCCCGAGAAGTCTGGGGAGAAGGGTACAATGCTGGTTGGGCAGATGCCCCAGTAAATCTCAAGGAGGCAGAAGACGTTGCCTTTGATTAAGGGTGGATAAATGCCCCAAAGGAGGTGATAATTCCAAAGGAATTCAAACCGTGGTATAAATACCAAATTGAGTACCCTGCCTATTACCATAACTCATTCTCAAAAGATGATGGGTGGATTCTGGTTGATGCCATTCCCTCCCAAATTTTGGATCATGACCTCGATGAAGATGTAGATTAGTTCGCCCCAAAGCCAGATAATGGTCAAAAAATGATTTTAGCATCGTACTTTTCTCGCCGTCCTAGACCATCTTAGGTCTTTGTATATTTTTTTTAAAATGTGATGTAATTGTAACCTTATATTCCAATAAATTATTTATTTGATCGTTTCTTATGTTTTGAGCATATGCTGACTAAACATGTGTTAATCTTGTCTATTTGTTGGTTACTTGGTATCTTTATCAACCAAGACAACACTGGTTGACCAATATTAGGCCTTAGATGAGCTTTCACTTAGTTTAAATCATTTTGGGATTTTTCATCCGTATAAATAATATTTAAGTATTAGTCCCATGATTTTTATGTGTTTGAACATTCTCCTAGTCCATATACCTTAGAAATATCATTCCATTCACTTTACCTTTCAGGTTGTGTCGTCACACTTCCTTAGGCCTAAGTGAGATGTTGGACAGAATGCACCTGGCTAATGGGCAATCCGCCCGAGTAGGATTTTTCCATCTAACAGGAGTTGGTGACTAACCTGAATTGGCTTTGTTGCCTAAGGATCCCTTGTAGGGCTTTTGTTGTTGCCGGGGTAACTCATGAGGTCTCTTATGTTTGCAACAAGGACCTTAGGGTGGTAGTAATTTGAAGTTGTTATAACTGACTTGTCATAACTACTGTTATCCCTGTTTGTTAGACATTTAGATATGCCCGAAGGAGTTGTCACTGGAAAAGCTGCAAATTAACGAGATGTGATTAAGATAAGTTAAGCATCCAATGCAAAAATATGAGAATAGGGGGTCAACCAACCTTTATTCATTAAGTATTTTCTAAGAAGCAATTGCAAGTTTGAAAATAAAAAATTTCTTAAACTCTAAAAGATAAAAAAGAAGATCTAAAAGTAGAATTTCTTGAGATTGGTTGCATTCCACGCTCTTGGTATCTCCCTTCCCTCTGATGTTTCTAAGTGATATGCTCCTTAAAGATCATCTCTGATTACTCTGAATGGTCCTTCTCAATTCGGTCCCAATTTTCCATCCGATGGTTTTACAACACTGCCGAGGACTTTTCTCAGGACATAGTCCCTTATTAGAAATTTCCTCGAATTGACCCTCTTGTTGTACTGCTTGGTTAGTTGTTATTGGTAGTAAGCTAGCTTGATTAAATCCAACTCTTGCCTCTCATCTGCTAGGTCAAGATCAGTGCATAGTGCTCCATCGTGGAGGCTTTTTTCAACCAGTGTGGTTCTCATAGTACAAAGACCTGTTTCCAGAGGGATGACAACCTCCATTCCGTAAGTAAGTGCAAAGAGTGTTTCCCAAGTTGGTTTCCTGGGTGTGGTACGATAATCCCATAAAACAAGAGTGAGCTCATCCACCCAGGCACCTTTGGTCCTTTCTAATCGCTTTTTTAGTCCATCGATCATGGTTTTGTTGGAAGCCTCCTCTTGTCTATTTCTTTGGGGATATGTCACAAAGCTGAAGTGGTGCTTTATGCCGTGCTCATCGTAAAAATATTAAAATAAACCACTTTCAAATTGTGTAGCGTTATCAGTGATGATAGACCTTGGTATCCCAAAGCGAGGTATGATGTTCATTCATATGAACCTTGTCATGTCATAATATCGAATGTTTTCCAATGGTTCTGCCTTTACCCATTTGGTGAAGTAATCTGTGGCGACCAGTAGATACTTGTAATTTCCAGGTGCAGTAGGTTGTGGACCTATAATATCTAATCCCCATTGAGCGAAAGGAAAGGGTTTGGTGAGGGAATTTAGTTCGATGGTAGGCGAGTGAACCATAGGTGAGTGTTTATGACACTTTTCACATTTGTGAACATAGGCACCTGCGTCCTTTTACATGCGAGGTCATCAATATCCTTCTTTGATCATGCGAAAAGCCAATGGTCTTTCACCTGTGTGACTTCAATAAATTCCCTCATGGATGTCACTAAGTACTTGTTCAATATCATGTGGGTGAAATCACTAGAGTTAAGGACATGTAAATTATTTCTTATAAAGTTTCCCTTCAGGGTTAAGGTAGAAACGAGCAGCCTTGACCCTAACCTGATGGGCTGACCTTCTGTCATCGGACACTATGTCACTCCGTAGATAATTGATGATAGGATCCATCCAACTTAGGGCTTTATCTGTGAGGAGTAATTGATCGACTACGACTGCCTAGTCGATACTAGGTTGCGCGAGGAACTCTATTTGAATTATTCTCCTTAGGTCAGAGTTAATTATTGAGCTTAATGCTGCAAAAGCGTCAGCGTAACTATTCTGTCCTTAAGGGAACTATTGAATTTCCACCTTTTTAAAGTTTGTAATGAGACCTCTCACTACAGCGAGGTACACTTCCATTCGATCATGTTTGGCATTAAATTCCCCGCTTACCTGCGTGGAGACCAATTTGGAATCACCGAATAAGTGTAGGTGCTTTTCCCTCAGTAGCTTGGCTTTTCACAAGCCAATGATCAATGCTTTGTACTCAGCTTCGTTGTTGGAGGCCTCAAATCCCAATCTAATTCCTTGCTCAATTATAGTGTCTTCGGGGGTAATGAGAACAATCTTTACTCCTGCCCCCTTGGAATTGGAGGCTCCATTAACGTACAAGGTCCAATATTTTGATTGTGCTTCTTATACCATTGATTTCTCACTATTCATTTGGTCTACAGGATGATCTCCTGTGAAGTCAACAATAAAATTTGCTAAGATCTGTCCCTTGATCGTCATTTTAGGCTGAAAGTGGATATCAAGTCTCTCGAGTTTGACTTACCACTTTGAAAGTCATCCATAGAGTTCGGCTTTCCATGTGATAGCTTTGAGTGGGTAAAAGGTGATTACGGTTATGGAGTGGGCTTTGAAGTAAAGCTTTAATTTCCTTGAAGTGACCACTAGTGCATAGGCGAGCTTTTCCAGAGGCAATTATTATTGTCCAGCGTATAGGAGTGTCTTACTGGTGTAGTAAACCGAGTGATGTCCCCCCTCCTTTTCACATACTAAGGAAAAGCTCACAGTAAGGTCTGATACTTCCAGATAAAGATACAGTTGGTCTCCATCATTTAGAATTACCAGTAGTGGCGATTTGCTAAGGTAGGATTTGATTTCTTCTAGAGATCGTGAACAGTCATCATCCCATATGAGGCCTTTGCCCTTTTTTAGAAGCTAGAAGAATGGTCAGCAGCATTTAAAAGACTTAGAGATGAATTGATTGAGCGTCGCGATCATTCCAACACGATCTGAATATCTCTCAACGTCTGAGGATGCTAGACTCTAGTGATAGCATCGATTTGGTCTAGGTTGGCCTCGATTCCCCTCTTACTTACTAAATAAGCTAAGAATTTTCCTAACTGGACACTGAATGAACACTTGTTTGCATTAAGCTTCATTCGATACTTATTGAGGATCTCAAAGGTTATTTCTTAATCTGAGAGGTGATCAGCCTTGTCTTTGCTTTTAACTTGAATATCGTCGATGTATACTTTCATCGTTTCTCCCATCTGTTTACCGAACATCCTGGTGACCAACCTTTGGTAAGTTACCCCAATGTTCTTGAGGCCAGACGGCATAACCTTCTAACAGTACAACTCTATAGAGGTTATAAAATAGGTCTTATCATGGTCGGGTCTGTATAAGGGGATCTGGTGATAGCCAGAGTAAGCGTCTAGAAAGCCCGTTGTCTCATGTGTCGTTGTGGCATCAACTAATTGATCTATCTTTGGGATAGGGAAGCTATCATTAGGGCAAGACCTGCTGAGCTCGTTGAAATCAATACAAACCCTCTAACTTCCTTTGCTCTTGGGCACCACCATTGGGTTGGATACCCATGTAGGTAACTAAACTTCCCGGGTGGATCCTACATCCAGTACCTTTCCTACTTCTTTATCCCCTACCTTGGCCTTCTCGGGGGATGTTCGATGAGACTTTTGAGTGATTGGATTGAAGGTTAGATCAACGTGTAGGCGATGGAAGGCCATTTTGGGGTCGATCCCTGGTAACTCGTAAGGATCCCAAGCAAAAACATCTATGTTTGTTTTGAGAAGTGAAACTAACTCTCTTTTCTCATTATCGGTGAGAGCAGCTCCGATCAGAAATTTCCTCTCGGTTAAGTTGTCATCGGCTATAACTTCTTCTAGGCTTTCTATGACCCTAATATCCTCCACCCCTGGTCGAACATGCCATAGTTGTTATTTGGAGAGCACGGTACCCTCCTGGGATTTATCTTGGTTATTCTTTAATTTCTTCTTCTTTTCTTTCTTTAGGTCAACAGCTGAAATAAAGCACTTTCTGGTTATAGCCTAGTCTCCACGAATCTCGACCACTCCTCGACCTGTAATGCACTTCATCTTTTGATGATAGGTGGATGGCATGGACTTCATGGCGTGGAGACAACTTCTGCCCAAAATAGCATGGTATGGGGACTCAATGTCCACCACTAAAAACTCAATTATCTTTAAGATATTTCCAGTCCTATCCGACAAGATTATCTTTCCTAACGACATCGTGATCCTCCTTGCAAAGACGACCAGTGGAACAGTGGCCTCTTTGAGGTCAGCAATATTCACCTTTAGTTTATGGAATAATTCCAGGTACATCACTTTGGACGAACTCCCCTGATCCATAAATAGCTTATCGATGTCCCAATTGTCTATCCTGAGTGTAATAACCAATGCGTCATGATGTGGGGTTCTGACCTCAACCAAATCTTCTTCGGTGAACACGATGTGTGAAAGCCTCCCTTTATGCATGTGTTTCAAATCAAACAATTTATTACCAAAAATTATCCAACTTTTAATGTGCACCAAACCAAGTTGTGAAAACCCAATTCTTACTTTAAACCAATTTTATCTTGATTAATCCTAAACATGCATCTAGTGATTAAAGCAAGTAAAGTAAATAATACTCACAATGCCGGATGTACGAGGAAAAAATTAAAAACGGGAAAACAACCTCGGACGGCCCAAGCCAAACAACCACTATGAACAATGGTTTTATAAAGACAGATTAGCCTTACTCAATGACTCGATCCCCATGGGTCTTGATGCTCCTTCTGATCTTCAACCGTTCTTCAATAGTGCCCACGCAAAAATTCCATCTTCCCAGATACCTGTCCACAACACTCGACTCCACGAATGTCTTGGTGTCCACTGATTGGCTTTGATTCATTTATGATGTCGAACAAGAAGTCCTTCTATTTTCTTCACCGCAAAACCTTGATGTTCAAGTGTGGAACAAACTTCTTTGGTGCAGCAAGATCGCGTAAACATATAAGAATGATAACTTGGATCTTTGCAAACTCTAAAGATGTGTTTATGCTTTTTAAACCTTAGAAAACATATGCAAACAAGTACTGGATGGTATATTGTTTTTCCAGAATGCACACCTACGAAACTCTGATGAAACCATGCTTTAAATAAGATTTAAATGCCGCCTCAAAAAATGTCTTGTTCACACGACCATGCCACGTCGTTCGCACGATATACGTATCTCGTTCGAACGAGATCCTTATGTCGTTTGAACGACGCTGCGAAGGTTTGACTTTGTTGACTTTATATTCAAAAATGTCTCTTCCAAAAGATATCCAAATTAGTCAAACTCTATTTCAAGCTTATCAGAATAAAATATAGTGTAAACCATTAAAACACTTTTAAAAATATTTAAAAATATTTTTCTATATAAAAAAACATCCTTATCTTTTATAAAAACAATTCCGAGCACCATTAATTATACGCATTCATACCTGAGTGATCTCGGAATGCAATTAACTTTGAAGACGAGTAAACTTGCACCGATTAAACTTTGGCATGATTATTTCTTTGAAGCTTTGCCGCAACATCTTCAAATTTCTTCATACGTCTTAGACCAAGTGGGATCGTGACAAAATAAAAATCTCCCTATGACATATTACAAACACAGTTTTGTTCACGAAATTAAGTCAAAATAATACAGGGACTCAATTGGAAATTTATGTCCTTACAAATCTCTCCCTTTGACTATTCCGAGACAAAGCTAAACCAGTGAAATGCCTAAGTCGGGCCGTCAAGCCGTATGATGCCTAAATCCCATCCCATAAACCCAAAATCAAAAATACAGGACACGGACTAGCATATAAAGCATCGATAAATATGAGCTGTCTGAACGTGATGTAGACTTGAAATCTCGAATCGCTGAAGCATACCTACACACATGAAACAGACAAACAAATACCAAGTGAAGTATGGAGGAACAAATGAAACCAATATATATATCCAAATGATACCAAACAACAATAGATACCAATATGAATAACCAATATGGATAAACTCTGAAAAGTCATTTGTTAAACAATTTGAGCAACAAACTGATACCAATTTGAGATACCAATTTGTAAACATATGTAAACCAAAACATGCTCAAATCTCCCCCTACATCACATACATCTTTCCCCCTTTTTGCCTCGAATAGAGAATCCGATGAAAAGATAAACCAAACAAAATATCTAATATGAGAACATAAACCAATTTGAATCAATGTGAAATCGCTAGATAATCATGAAACAACCAGCTAAATATGATCAAGAAATGACAAATCTGTAGCTAGTAAACCAATGAATCACACAAAGAATATAGCAATCTAATCAGGTGTGATAAACGGACTATATGCAAAAATCTAATTTTGAACCAATATAACCTGCATATAAACCAGTCAGTCCAGAAACACTTCTAGTAGTACTAAAAATATACCAATTTAAACCAGTGGACTACAAACCAATCAGAAGCCACAATTCAGCCTGTCGTTCGAACGAGCCAGGGACGTCGCTCAAATGAGTTGAGGACGTCGCTCGAACGAAGTACAGAGGTCATTCACGTGACATAAAGATGTCGTTTGAACGATTTCTCGCAACCTGCCAAATTTTCACATTTTCCCAAAATATGTTATAATTTTGCCCAGTGAAAAAATTTCCAGAAAAAAATCAGTGAAAGGCCCTAACAACAGCAAAACAGTCTTAAGACAGTAGGCTTTTAACACAAAACGCAAAAACTCATAAAAACTAAAAATGTGAGTTACATGCAAACATAGTACCGATGTGCTCAAACATGGACACGGAATGAATGGGCGTGAAACTACAACAAATGAGTCACAATTCCAACACATCGAAACGATCAAGAAGCTCTAATTAATAGCGATAAATCATCAAACTTTATCATAGCCATATAACAATAAAAGTGTGAGATTAATGAACTAAACATACTACATGCACACAAATCCAGAATTTTGACGATTCTACAAATAATAGCGTCAAATTGAAATGTTTGAACATTAGGATTAGTTGTGCACACCCGTTTAATTTTTTAATCCATCCAAACTCCCTCAATAATATCATATTTTCTTTGGAATGAACTAAGCTAATTTTTCCCTTTTCTTAGCAAATTGCATTTTCTTTTGGGCTCTTTTAAACGGTGGCTTTCACGACGAGTTAATTTTGAACTCTCGCGTCCCTTTCCCGTGAATCACTCATCATTTTTTAATTCAAATCCTCACGATAAACGTTTCTTACATGCACACTTCTCCTTAAGTCTACTTACGCATAGATGACAAGATTGAGATAAGAACGCCTCACCAAATTCAAATATACAAGAGAAGTCAAACATCCATATAAACTTCTTTGGTGCAGCAAGATCACATAAACATATAAGAATGATAACTCGGATCTTTGAAAACTCTAAGGATGTGTTTATGCTTTTTAAACCTTAGAAAACATGTGCAAACACGTACTGGATGGTATACTATTTTTTCAGAATGCACACCTACAAACTCTAATGAAACCACGCTTTAAATAAGATTTAAATGTCGCCTCGAAAAACATGTCGTTCGAGCGATAATGCCACGTTGTTCACGCGACATAGGTATCTCATTCGAACAAGATCCTTATGTCGTTTGAACAACGCTGCAAAGGTTTGACTTTGTTGACTTTATGCTCAAAATGTCTCTTCCAAAAGAGATCAAAATTAGTCAAACTCTATTTTGAGCTTATCAGAATAAACGTAGTGTAAACCATTAAAACATTTTAAAATATTTTTCTATATAAAAATACATCCTTATCTTTGGTAAAAATAATTCCAAGCACCATTAATTATACGCATTCATACCTAAGTGATCTCGGAATGCAATTATCTTTGAAGACGAGTAAACTTGCACCAATTAAACTTCGGTATGATTATTTCTTTGAAGCTTTGCCGCGACGTCTTCAAATTTCTTCAATACGTCATAGACCAAGTGGGATCGTGACAAAATAAAAATCTCCCTATGACATATTACAAACACAGTTTTGTTCACGGAATTAAGTTAAAACAATATAGGGACTCAATTGGAAATTTATGTCCTTACAATGTGCTTCGTGTAGTCGACGTCTTCAGGTAGCCGATGCTTTCTGGCCTAGGTCTTGGAAGGGTCAATTTTGAAAATCCTCCATCACGGAAGTCACCTTCTTTAGTTCCATTTGAATGGCGTTGCATGGATTTGCATAAGGTCTGATGTGCTATGGAATACTACATGCCCGTGTCCTGTATTATCGTCGAGGAAATTGTTTGGCTTTCAGTATCCATTGGTTGTGAACTTCTCTATATTTTTCTCGACATACTCGCTAATGTGTCCTACATGAACTATCTATTCCAAGTGTGAC
The DNA here is from genome assembly GCA_949130495.1 of Sambucus nigra. Taxonomy (NCBI): domain Eukaryota; kingdom Viridiplantae; phylum Streptophyta; class Magnoliopsida; order Dipsacales; family Adoxaceae; genus Sambucus; species Sambucus nigra. The sequence continues at coordinate 185,273,796 of OX422210.1, forward strand.
TTCAGAGCTTTGCAATTATCAGTTTGGTGACCGCCCTCCTTATGGAACCCATATCTCAGTGTGTTGTTCCTCTTAGTTGGGTCACCGCCCATATTCTTGGGCCATTTAATGAAAAGATCATCCTTGATCTTGCTGAGAATCTTGTAGATAGGTTCCTTGAAGAATGTGTTAATAGCCTGGAAAGCTTTGGAGGAGTCAGCCTTATTTTCATTCTTAGAGATATTCTTGCCTCCATTCTTGTTTCCCTTCTTTTGGGTATAGTTCTTATCCATTCCCTTGCTCGCCTTTGCTCGACCATTTTCCTATCCACTGGTCCACATCCTCCACCTTGGAGTATTTCTTGATACGAGCCATAAGATCATCATTGGTGATGGCCTCCTTTTTAGTAAGGGATTGGTGCAGCAAATAGGTAGTCGGTAAGCCAATTTAGAAGGTTACTACAAAAACATGCTCTAAGAAACCCTCGATCTCAATGAAAAATTCCCAATACCTCTTACTGTAGTATCAGAGGTTCTCCTATGGATTTTTCTTCATTATGAGCAGTGCATCCATCCGCTTGGGATGGGAATTGCTAGTTATGAATCATGTCGTGAAGGCCTCTACCAGTGCTGTAAAATTCCTAATCAGTTTGTGAGTAAGCCTCTCAAACCATTTCGGTGCTACATCATGTAGGCTAGAAGGGAATATTCTACACATAAATGCATCGTTGTAGATCCATAAGGTCATTACCTGCTAATATTATCTGACATGGTCTATAGTGTATGTCTTCCCGTCGTAGACCTTGAACCTGGGGATAGTGAATTTTTTTATGGGCTCCTACTTCTCAATTGTCCTTAAAAAAGGTGCCTTCATTAGAGTATTGAGAACTTTTTTAGCTAGATCTCTGGTGGATCTAACTCCTCGGTGAGCTGGATATTAGTCCATCTCCCTACGAACCAGAATCTTTAAGTCTTAATTATGTCGATCATTATTTATGTGACGCCTCTCCTATTGGCCACGCTCTGATCACCCTCGCTCTGACCAGTCATGTTCAGTTCTTCCTTGGTCATTCCTGGAGCTCCTTCCTCGGTTGCAAGTGTTTCTCACCTGAGGGCTAGGATTTCTCGCACGATATTTTCCAGTGGCCCTTTGGAGGTCTCTCTCCAGTCTTTCGAGTCACCTCTACAGGTGAACATTTTCTTCCATTTGGAGGCGCATAGCCTCCTCTTGTTCATGAAGCCTAGCTTAATAAGAATTGATCCACTTAGAAATATGGGTAGACCTAGGTGTCCCGTGGCTCTCTTCAGAGGGTTACCTATCCTGGCGGAACCTGGGGCTTGAATGCTGGCGAATCTCAAACCTGACCCTAGGAGGAACTGGGTCTTCTTATATGTCACCTACTTGGGGGATGTTGATAATGTGGTGAGACATTATGGTAATTCTAGTAATTAATGCTTCCGTAGGAATACAAGTCGCTTCCCACAGACGATGTCAATTATGAGTGCAGAAAATATCACAATAAGAGATTCCATGAAAACAATCACAAATGGCAGAAAGGAAAGGAAATCACTCACACAACAATAATTTACATGGTTCGGCAACTTGCCTATGTCCACAGAGAGGTTACTTATTCTTAATAAGTGTCTATAAAAATCTCAAGTTTTGATCCCTTTGCCCCGGGTCAGGGTTTACAATTTATAGATCTTGCTTTGCAGAGATTGAGTTGTATAAGGAACTCGATTAATCACATTGGATATATCATGAAGCACCTGAATATCTCTTCTGACATTCTTGAAGGTTTATTTGAGTATATCCCTAAGTATTCTATTATATATTACATATATGTGTGTTAGTCGATCATTAGATTTGGGTCGCTTCTTATACCTATTCGGCCACTCTCATTGGTCATAAAAAATAGGACCCCACACTTACATAGGTTGGAATGACTTCTTAGTGATCTTTTATGGTAAATATTTTCCTAAAATGGAAAAAGATGAAATGGCAGCTGAGTTAATGAGTCTAGTGCAAGGGAATATGACGGTTAATTAATATGAGGCAAAGTTTATTGAGTTATCCTATTTTGCATGACATTTTATGGTAATTGACATTTTAAAAAACAAGAAGTTTGAGCGTGGGTTAAGGTTGAATATTCGTAGTCGAATTTCCATCCTAAATTTGACATCATATAGTGACATCGCGATTAGGGCTACGATAGCCGAGAGGGATGACAAGGAGTATAATCGAATTAGAGATGGTAAGAGGAAGTTTGGGAACAAATAGGGAAGAAACCAAATAATAGAAATAATTTTAAGCGTACACCCAATATTGGGGGAGCTGGTGATAACAAACAGTATAATAACAAGATATGTCAGTGATTTGGAAAGATGCATGGACGGCTACCTTAGTACAGGGATTCGGAAGCTTGTTTTAGATATGGACAAAAAGGACATCAAATATTGTCCAACCCCGTAAAGGGTTCCGATACAACCTTTAGGTGAAAAGAAAGAACAAGGCGGATAGGGTAGAGTTTTTCACTTTTTGATACCCAAGCTTCTAACACAGTAGTGTAACTTACACTTTCTATTTGTGCACAATATTTTCATGCTTTAATTGATCCTGGTTCTACACATTCATTTGTGTATGTACGTTTTGTTAACCGCTTTCTTAATAAGCCTACACATTTGAATCATAGCATACACGTTTCTACTCCTTCGGGTGAGTTATTGACGGGAACATTAGTATATAAGTCCTGCCCTATCAATGTTAGTAGTCATAAACTATTCATCGATTTGATAGTTTTAGACATAAGAAATTTTAAAGTCATTTTGTGGATAGATTGGTTAGCATTGCATCATGCTAAGGCAGATTTTTTTGAGAAGAGAGTTACTTTACAAACTCCTAACCAGCCAAAATTCAGTTTTGAAGGAACTGGCATCCTATCTCCCATGTATTATATCCCTACAATGCAAGCTTATAGTTTTCTTAAGAAGGCATATCAAGGATTCCTTGCAAGTGTTATTCATTTGCAAACAAAAGAGCCTAGTTTAGAAGATATTCCAATAGTTATTCATTTTCCAGATGTTTTTCCAAATGATTTACTTAGTCTACCTCCTAGTAGAGAAATAGAGTTTACAATTGACATTATTCCTGGAACTATACAAATATCAATACCACCTTATTGCATGGCACCCTTAGAATTAAGGTAATCAAAAGTTCAATTACAAGATCTATTAGACAAGGGTTTTATTAGACCAAGTGTATCCCCTTGGGGTGCTCCAGTGTTATTTGTTAAATAAAAAGGATGGGACGATGAGGTTATGTATAGATTATCGTGAACTAAATAAGGTGACCATTAAGAATAAATACCCCTTACCTCGTATAGATTATTTGTTTGACCAACTTCAAGGTGTGCAAGTATTTTCAAAGATTGACCTTAGGTCAGGCTATCACTAATTGAAGATTAAGGAAGATGATAGTTCGAAATAAGCTTTTCGCACTAGATATGGTCACTATAAATTTCTTGTGATGCCATTTGGACTAACTAATGTACCAGCCTCTTTTATAGATATGATGAATAGAGTGTTTAGGAAATATTTGGATCAGTGTGTGGTTATTTTCATTGATGACATCCTTATTCATTCCAAAATTATTGAAGAGAACGAAAGCATTCAGAGATAGTGTTACAAATCCTTAGGAGGGAGAAATTATATGCGAAATTAAAGAAGTGTGAGTTTTGGTTGCCTAACATCTCTTTTCTAGGACATGTCATTTCTAATGAGGGATTTTTGGTTGACCCTCAAAAGATCGAGGCTATACTAGATTGGCCTAGACCAATTAATGTGGTAGGGATTCGTAGTTTTCTTGGATTAGCAGGTTATTATTGACGATTTTTTGAAGGATTTTCTACTATTGACAAACCTCTATCTAAATTAACACAAAAGGAGGTAAAATATGAATGGTCTGAGGAAGTTAACTGCCCCAATTTTGACTATTCCTTCCATAATAGGGTGATTTGTGATTTATAGTGATGCTTATAAAAATGGTTTGGGGTGTGTGCTATGGCAAAATGGACAAGTATTAGCGTATGCCTTGAGACAGTTAAAACCACACGAGTATAATTATCCAATCCATGACCTAGAATTAGCAGCTATAATTTTTGCTCTTAAGATATGGAGACATTATTTGTATGGTGAGAATTATAAGATTTATACTGATCATAAGAGTTTGAAATATGTATTTACTCAGAAATAATTAAACATGAGACAAGGGAAGTGGTTAGAATTGATGAAGGATTATAATTTAAATATTCATTATAACCCAGGGAAAGATAATGTAGTAGCTGATGCTTTAAATAGGAAGTCTACAATAAATTTAGCATGTCTTGTTACAAATTAGGAAACTTTGTTAAGTGATTTGAGAAGTATGGAAATATATGTAAGTATTTATAGCAAAGGAGGAATAATCGAAAACTTACAAGAACAACCCATGTTGATGGAAATGATCAAAATTGCACAAGTAAATTACCCACAATTGAAGAGGATTGGAGAAGAAGTTATTGAAGGAAAGAGAATAGAATTTGCAATATGAGATGATATATTAAGGTTTGGAAATAGTTTATGTGTTCCATATAATGCCCAACTTAAGAGGCAAATTTTAGAGGAAGGTCATTACTCAAGTTTCACATTTCATCCCGAATCTACAAAGATGTATAGGGATCTTCGAGAAGTATTTTGGTAGAATAACATGAAGAGGGAGATAGAAGAATTTGTATCTCAGTGTTTAGTTTGTCAACAAGTAAAATCTGAATATCAGAAACCATCAGGATTACTATAACCCCTACCTATCCCTGAGTGGAAATGGGAACATATTACTATGGATTTTGTGACAGGTTTACCAAGGAGTTCAAATGGTAATGATTCTATTTGGGTAATTATTGATATGCTAACTAAATTTGTTCATTTTCTTTCCATTAAGATTACCCATTCTTTAGAAAAATTAGTTAAGTTATATGTATGGGAAATTATTAGGATTCATGGAACCCTAATTTCAATTATTTCTGACCGTGACCCTATATTCGTGTCTCACTTTTGGAAAAGCCTACAAGTAGCCATGGGAACACATTTGAATTTCAGCACTGTTTTTCATCCTCAAACAGATGGACAATCTGAGAGAACTATTCAAACCTTAAAGGATATGCTTAGGGAATTTGTACTTGATCTGAAGGGGAATTGGGATGATCATTTACCATCAGTGGAATTTACATAAAATAATAGTTATCAAACAAGTATTCAAATAGCTCCGTATGAGTCACTCTATGGTAGAATGTGTCTTTCTCCTACATGTTGGGTAGAAGTTGGAGAAAGAAAAATATTGGGACTAGAATTGATTCAGATCACAGTAGAGAAAATGAAATTAATACAAGCCCAACTTCGAATCACTCAAAGCCATCAAAAGAGCTATGTCGATAATCGCCACCGAAAGTTAGAATTCCAAAGAGGAGATTATGTGTTCTTAGGAGTATCACCAGTAAAGGGAGTAATCCAATTTGGAAAGAAATGGACGTTAAGTCCAAGATACATAGGACCTTTTGAAACCCTTGAAAGGATAGGAGATGTTGCGTATAGAATAGCCTTACCCCCTAAACTCTATAGTGTGCATAATGTATTTCAAGTGTCAATGATGAAGAAATATGTCTCAGACTCAACGCATATCTTAAGTCATGAACCTTTTCAAGTTAGAGAAGATCTCACCTTCAATGAGCATCCAGTAGAACTTTTGGACCATAAGGATCAAATATTGCGTACCAAGGTAATTCCACTGGTCAAAGTATTATGACGTAATCATTCCGTTGAACAAGCAACATGGGAGCGGGAAGATGAAATAAAGGAGCGATATCCATACCTGTTTTAAAATTAATCTAAGTCAAGTTTGGAGACCGAACTTTTTATAAGGAGGGTAGGATGTAATGACCCCACTTTTATATGCTCATATATAGTTTTTTTTTACAATTGCATCTAACTTATTATTTGATAAATGTGGTATTGTTAGATATGTGATATTTTAGGTTCTTAATATGACAAGAAAATATAAATTTATGAAACTTTAGGGACTTGGTTTCAATTAAGAAAGTTTCAGGGACCAAAATGAAAAAAATAAAGGACCTTTTTGTAAATAAAATATTTTCAAGAACCTCTAAGAAATATTGAAAAATATAATGCGAAATTACCAAAATACCCTTTATGTGTAAAATGACCCTTATACCCTTAATACATATCCATCCACCTCGTGCTTACACATGTCATCCATATAGATAAAGCTTAAACACATGTCGTCTTTAGAGAAAAAGCTAAAACACGTGTCGTCGTTCGGTGAAATAAGACTGTAAGACCTCTCTGTTACGCGACACTTCAACGCCGACTCGTTGTCGTGAGAGCTTGGTCACCCAGACACGTGTCAACACCCAAATATCTTTGAAAAACTATAAAAAGAGTCTATGGGATCATTTATTACATGAAATTACTTCAAAAGTTTAAAAAGAAAGTGCAAGATAAAGGGTGAGAAAGTTTAAGAAGAAGTTTTATTAACAAGTGATCCAAGACTCAATAATTGCATTTTCAAACCTTTATTTTAGGTGAGTACCCTATGATATTCCTTGCGTATTTTGATTATATGATATTATGAAAACTATATATATTTTGTGAAATTGCTTTTACTCTCAAAATACATCTGATATCGATGATTCTGTCGTTTGTTATATGTGTATATCTCTCGATATAAACATCTGATTGGAATTTTGAAAATTTTGATTCGGCCTATGGAAACTCTCGTACTATGTTGGCCTTTACTACCGGGTGGAAATATTTGGGTGATACGTGTAATACCCCATACTTTTATGGATAATTTAAATTTCATAAATGAGTATAATTTGGAGATTTGAGGAGTTTCTCTGAGATGATTTTCAATGAGTATAATTTGGAAATTTTGGAGTTTATGAGGGTTACATGATTTTCAATGGGTGTTGCACTTACTTTCAGGATTAAGTAAATGAGTTAGACCATTATAATTACATGTTGCAGTTGGGTAAAGTGACAAAGGATAATATTTTAATTAGAAAACCCATACTAAGATGTGTTGGGTTTAATTAGTGAATTGCGGTCAAGTACCTCGGATGGATATTTCGAGTGTACGGTTAATTTTTCAGAATGGTCGAGATAGTTAGAATAGAGTATCCGGGAGTAGTGTTTAGATACCAAGAATTTTCGCATCAGTAGGCACTCATAATTGAGTAAACGAGTCATTTTTGGATTTTAAAGGGTTAAACCTTTATTCTCTCCTATATAAGGCAAGAGAGAGTGGGAGAAAGGAAAGAAAAAGAGAGAGGAGAGAAAAGAGGAAGAAAAGGGAGATTCTGGCCAAACTCCACGGGATTCGATTCGAGGTCGTTGGATTTTATCCTCCAAGCAAGTGTTTACTTGCTTTATTTAATTTAGTGTGTATATCTCATATCATAATTGGTAAATTATGTAACTTTGGGTTAGAACCCTTAAAGTAAATTTGGGAATATCTGAGTATGAGTTTACAAATCGATGTATTGCAAACTCTATATGATTTCTAGGGATAAAACCATGTTAATGGATCGTAAAAATTGAATTGAGATGGGAAAAATGTCAAACTAGGGTTTTTATAGTTTAAAAAGGTTTAAACTTAAGAGAATTGGTTTAATACCATCAATTTATTGAAGTATTAGTTGTAAATCATTATTAGGATGATATTACGGTTGTTGGTTGAGATTAGAAACCACAAAAATGGACGTTGGGTTGATAATCGGGTATTTTGGAGATTAAAAAAATGCCCAAATAGTGCCCGTCGAATAGGGCGAATCGATTCAGGTCTAAGCCGAATTGATTCGCATAAGGGGATCTGTAAGGCTACCTTAGGCCGAATCGATTTGGATTTAGACTGAATTGATTCGCCTTTGAGGACCTGCTTGCAAAGCACTTTTCGAATCGATTTGGATTGGGGCCGAATCGATTCGCCAGCCCGAATCGATTCGCATTAAGGGCGAATCGATTCGCTTTTGCCAGAATTGTTAGTTTTCTTCCCTTGAGTGTATGGGGAGTTAAATCACAATTTGGGGATTTATTGGGGGGATCCTATTTATGATAGTGGGACTCCAAAATGATGGTTTAGAGGGCGAGTAAACTTTTAGATGAAAGAGAGAACCTTGGATTAATTTAGGGTGCAATCCGAGGGACGGACCTAGTGAGTGTTCGGGTCGAGTAACATTCAAGAGAGAGGTTTTTGATAAGAGTGTAAAGACATGTACATGGTTAGAATTTTTATGGGCTAAATGCATTCGAGTAAATCCTAGGATGTGGATAGGATGGAAATTGAGGATAGGGGCTAGAGATTCATGAACGGCTATCCGGCGTCGGTTGACGAATAGGATTATAGGTAACGTGATACCTACAGGATTAAGAATAAGCTGAGGGTATACTTATTTAATTATTATGAATTGGGAACTTTCGAGGTTATTGGCTATCGCTATATGAGTTTGGCAATTATAGCCATATGCTTGTACTAAGAAGTGATATATACTATACATACGGGAGTTGTTTCTGTATATATGATATAATTATAATTATATTTGTGTGTGAATAATATATTTATATGTGAACCATACCCCCTCTAATGCTATCATGGGAAGTTGCGCGATGTGGGTGAGGCCCCTGGCTTGAGGAGCAGGGAGCGTATAGTCCCCAGGTCATAACGTCCATTTTATATTGTGTGATTTTTATTAGGGGTGAGACGTGGTGGGTATGTTTCGCCTCACTTTTGGGGAGGAACTATGAACGCTTCCCATACGTTGTGATTTGGCTTTTACCAAGGTGGTGTGAGATTCCGACCGTTTGTACCCAAGATGGTATGTTAGTGATTCCCTGGTAGATGATAGCATTGAGACTGCATCCTCGAGTTATAGCTCGTTGGGATGGTTATTATACTTGTGTTTATAGTATATTACCTGTGTATGAGAACAAGATATTATATATCTCTAATTAGAGTAAAGAGATAAAATGAATAATGATTAATTCTCATTCCGAGAGATTTCATCCGGACTTATATTGTGATATGTATATGAAAGAGAGTAGGATAATGTACATAATTATATGAGTATGTATATATACGTTGTGTACTGAGGGTCTAATGGATCTCGACGATCGACACTGCCAAGTAGTAGTGTATTGGGGGGTTCCTTGTTTGGATTTCGCTTCGGGAGACACCCCACATACGAACATGGCACAGTGTTGAGACTGGGGAGAAGTTTAGCCCGTAGTACTCGAATCAATTAGGATTTTTAGAGTATTGATGGAACGGATTAGTTACGCAGGGTAATTGGACTAGGTTATTTAATAGGAACACGATAGCTGTGCACTATTAGAGGAGGAGTGAGGGGTATCTCATGGGAGTGTGCTACCAATTTAAATATGAGATCAAACATATTTTTCATAAATAAAGCATTTATGCACTTGCAAAATATTTTCACAACTCGGGCTCTGACCCGTTTATTTATTTTCCTCTCTTTTGCTATATATATATAGGTATCCTGACACAGGGACGCTTGGATGATGATTCCTTTGAGTTTGACGTTGGCTGCAGCAGCTGTGGATGCATGCAGGTTTCTTTTAGACGCTTCTATTCTTGCGATCTAGATAGAAAGCATTATAGTATCACTTGGGCCAAAAGCGCAACTTCATTTATTTATTATTTTCCCGCCTTTTATTGCGGAATTTGATTGGGTTGTATTATTGTTAAACCGAGTGTTCGGTTATTTTATTTCATTTTCAGTCTTATATATAAACTGTGTGATGGTTTTACTTTGTTGTTTTGATTAAAAAGATTAGTTTAATAAAATTTTGACGCCAGCCTAATAGGTTATTAGTAATTAAATTGGTTTTCGACAGTGATGCTAAGAATGAACCATATGAGACTCCTGTTTTAATTTAGTATAGGATTGATCGCCCGGTATTTTATTAGGTGGGGTGTCACAGATGGTATCAGTGCATCAGGTTCTAGTGTCCTTAGGAATCTGTGCGGATGTACTACGCTTTCAGCGTTGCTCTCGATTTGATATAGAGCCTTAGTATTAGGATTGTTGATTCCTCTTATGAGATTTCGTTCTCCTGCCATTTCATATGATTATAGTAATCTTTTGCGCACTCATTTGAGATTCATGTGCTGATCGATGAAGGACAACCATAGAAGGCCATTGCAAGGGTATCAGAAGGCGGGACTTAATTGGAACGGTTAGTTGAATTCGGAGACTAGGACCGTAGTAGAGGTCACTCTCCTTATGGCATTTGTCAAGGATGGTTGTAAAGACTACTAAAATATAGTAGTTATAAGTATCCAAGTACTTCTATAGTAGAGAGTGGTGCTAAAGTTGAACTACCCAATGAAGCCAAATTGGGAAAAGATTCAAAAGGTCTTTGATAAGGACCATACATTGAAGTTTAAGTTATATGGAGTAAGTGTAATTTGATTCAACGAAAGTGAAAGGCTCAGAAGCTTTGGCGTAGTGCAGGGTGTGGAAATACCCATATGTGAAAATTTGAGGAAAACTTTTCACTTGTAGGAGCAATATTGAAATGGTGGGAACGGTGGTCACCATATTTGGGGGAGTAGGATGTTTTGCTCAAGAAGGGATCTTACGGATGGTTTTAACCACGAGTTCCCATGATTTAGTAGGAATGAAAAGAATGCAGTTTTGAATTATTCACATAAGGATCGGTCAAAGGCCGACAGTGAATAAAGAGTGATATGGAAAAGTGAACCTTGTACCGAAGTAAGGTAGGTATAATGAAGAGAGAGAGTCCTTCAGAAGAATGATAGACTCACTAGAAAGTGTTCCTAACACCTATGGAGAGTTTGTGTTCGTGAAACCCCATTGGTGGACATCCACCGGGGGAATTCATGGAATCGGGACTATTGAGAACGATGGCGGAGTTTCCTTTTAACGAAGAAGTTAAAGGAACTATGAAGGAAATCATCAGGATCAAGGCTATAGAGTCTGGGATACTGATAACCTTAACCTGGTCAGGGTGGCCAGAGGTGGGGAAATTTGCAACGTGGAATGTAGAACCATGCACTTTGACCTTGCCCGGTAGGAGTTAAAGGACAAGAATAGGATGTCGAGGTGGGGCATTGATTAAGGTAGTTTTGTTTCGATTAGGGCAAGTATATCATGTCCAGGAACCGTTTGGAGTAGCCAGGGAGATTGGCGAAGTCATTGTTATGAGTTTCACCTCGGATGAAGGAGGTATATCCTGTGTGACAAGATTGAATCATAGTATTTTATTAACCCTAGATTCATGTGTGATTAGAGTTTACTAGTAGTATCGGTAAAATTATATAGTATATGTTTATGTCTTTTTCCGCAATAGTGGGGATCTATTTTCCTTCATTCGCTATGAAAAGCGGGTGTTACTATTTTGAGTTTTTATCAGGTTTGTATTACTCATTTTGTGTGTGTTATACGAGTATGGTGTTATTTCGAGTATAATATGTTCTTCGTTGATCAGAGCGATAGCAGGCTAATGATTGCAAGACTATCGTGTCCGCGGTTCCAGGGTGGACAGGTTGTTGTGACGATATCTCACCTGGACAGAGGTTGAGTTCTTATAATATGTATAGATTAAACTTCAGTGAGTAGATGTTTCAATATCATGATTCGAGTGCGTGGCAAACTTATAGATATGATTTAAGGTATGCAGGGTTTATTATTGAGTTGTGAGTTTAAGCTCATTGTGGTTTGTGCTAAGAACTTAGTGCTAGTACAAGAGCTTGGTGGTGTGGCTTCTAGAAAGAAATAGGAGTTCAGACCACATTTTGTTGAAAGAGGTGATAGGGTTATTCCGATTACACATTAAAGCTAACGGACCTCCACGATCGACAAAGTTAAGTAGTAGTATTTTTTAGGGGTTCCTTGTTTGGATTTCGCTTGCAAGACGCTCCACGCATGAACCTTAACAATGTCAGTAATGGAGAGATGTTATAGAATGCAAGGATATTGGTTTTGTCGATAAGTTATATAGTGTGGAGGAAACACTATAGACTGTGAGCCGTATGATGATGGTATGCTTATGGAAATATAAGTGCTATGGAGAAGCACTGACATGGTTCTCTCACCGCAAGTATCTGGGTAAGGCAGGAGTTAGAGAATTGATTTGAGGCTTATATCCAGGCCTTGGATAAAAGGCAAATTGGAGGTAGTATGTTTTGGGTATGATGTTCGTAACACGTTTGCAGAAAGTAGGCTCTCCGATTAGTTAGACTTTCCATTTCGCTAACATGGAAGAACATAGTGGTAGAAGAGCCTTAGTAGGTTAGAGAGATAGGACTTAGAACATCCCATTGGTGTGACTTATGCCGCTATATCTCGAGGACCGACGATGTGAGCAAGTAATGTAACGGGAGGGTTCCTTGTCTGGATTTCACTTTGTGAGATATCCCACGCATGAAATCGAGCAAATGTTGTAAGTTGAGAAGGTCTGAGGAACTAGGGATATAGTTAGAATAGTACTATTTTTTTGTATGTAGGAAATGCTTCGATCTTAGAATTATTGGGAAGTAAGGCCAGTAGAGTTAGTGGCGCCGATATAGTAAGATTGTTGGGAGTTAACCACAAGAAGATTGGTTGGTTAACCTTGAGAAGGATTAAATTTCCAAGTATAGGAAGAATTGAATTTTACGGGTTAGGAAAACCCATGTGTGAGTGTTACGCCGAGGATATAAGTCCCATTGTTTAGAGAGAGTGTACATGTCGGACGTTTACAATGGCTATGCATCTAGGCACGGGCCATAAAAGGTGCATCGACACCTTGGTAAGTTGATTTTATATACCGCCCGAAATAGAAGGGGGCGTAGTATATAAAACAGAAGATTATGCCGTGAAGCAGTCATGAATGGATTTGGAGTGTGTTGGATGCAATGTCATAAGAGGGACGCGATAATCCAATTGTGTAGGTAAATAAGAGATAGCATGCCCAAGATAAGCGACAAGACTTATGGGAATAGTCAACCGTTAGAGTAATTTCCTTTTCGAGGTGAAATTAGTATCCTGATGTAGATGAGCGGACGCTTAGAATCGTGATTCTCCGGTGAGATTTAGACGTTAGAGTGGCGACTATAGGCTCGTTTTCTCTATATGTGGTACAATAAACGATGAGTGTGATGTGACATTATTAGAGTCACCTTACGATGAGGTAGTGTTGTAGCACATAGGGATTCAGTTAAGCTACTGCGATATAGTATGAACCTTGAGATAGGTGGGTACCGAAAGAGTGTATGGTTGAGGTGTGATTAGCGATCCTAGGTTGGTAGTACCAGCCGCATCTGAATTTCGCGGGCGAAATTCCGTTGTAAGGGGGGAGTATGTAATACCCCGTACTTTTATGGATAATTTAAATTTCATAAATGAGTATAATTTGGAGATTTGAGGAGTTTCTCTGAGAAATAAATTTTGGAGTTTATGAGGGTTACATGATTTCCAATGGGTGTTTCACTTACTCTCAGGATTAAGTAAATGAGTTGGACCATTTTAATTAAATATCGCAGTTGGGTAAAGCGACAAAGGATAATATTTTAATTGGAAACCCCATATTGAGATGTGTTGGGTTTAATTAGTGAATTACGGTCAAGTACCTCGGATGGAGATTTCGAGTGTGCGGTTGGTTTCAGAATGACCGAGATAGTCAGAATAGAGTATCCGGGAGTAGTGTTTGGATTCCGAGAATTTTTGGATCAGTAGAGACTCGTAATTGAGTAAATGTCATTTTTGGGTTTTAAAGGGATAAACCCTTATTCTCTCCTATATAAGGCAAGAGAGGGTGGGAGAAAGGAAAGGAAAAGAGAAAAGAGAGAGAAGAGAAAAGAGGAAGAAAAGGGAGATTCCGGCCAAACTCCGTGGGATTCGATTCGAGGTCGTCGGATTTTATCCTCTAAGCAAGTGTTTACTTGCTTTATTTAATTTAGTGTGTATATCTCATATCATAATCGGTAAATTATGTAACTTTGGGTTAAAACCCTTAAAGTAAATTTAGGAATATCTGAGTATGAGTTTACAAATCGATGTATTGCAAACTCTATATGATTTCTAGGGATAAAACCATGTTAGTGGATCGTAAAAATTGAATTGAGATGGGAGAAATCTCAAACTAAGGTTTTTATGGTATAAAAAGGTTTAAACTTAAGAGAAATGGTTTAATACCACAAATCTATTGAAGTTTTAGTTGTAAATCAGTGTTAGGATGATATTAGGGTTGATGGTTGAGATTAGAAACCATAAAAATGGAGGTTGGGTTGATAATCGGGTATTTTGGAGATTAAAAATCGCCCAAACAGTGACCCTCGAACAAGGCGAATCGATTCGGGTCTAGGCCGAATCGATTCGCATAAAGGGGATCTGTAAGGCTACCTTAGGCCGAATCAATTCGGATTTAGACCGAATCGATTCTCCTTTGAGGACCTGCTTGCAAATCACTTTCCGAATCGATTTGGATTGGGGGTTGAATCGATTCGCCAGCCCGAATCGATTCGCATAAAGGGCGAATCGATTCGCTTTTTCCAGAATTATTATTTTTCTTCCCTTAAGTGTATGGGGAGTTAAATCACAATTTGGGGATTTATTTGAGGTATCCTATTTATGATAGTGGGCCTCCAAAATGATGTTTTAGAGGGCGAGTAAACTTTTAGATGAGAGAGAGAACCTTGGATTAATTTAGGGGGCAATCCGAGGGACGGACCTAGTGAGTGTTCGGGTCGAGTAACATTCGAGAGAGAGGTTTTTGATAAGATTGTAGAGACATGTACGTGGTTAGAATGTTTATGGGATAAATGCATTCGAGTAAATCCTAGGATGTGGATAGGATGGAAATTAAGGATAGGGGCTAGAGATTCATGAACGACTATCCGGCATCGGCTGACGACTAGGATTATAGGTAACGTGATACCTACAGGATTAAGAATAAGCTGAGGGTATACTTATTTAATTATTATGAATTGGGAACTTTCGAGGTTATTGTCTATCGCTATATGAGTTTGGCAATTATATCCATATGTTTGTACTGAGAAGTGATATATATTATATATACGGGAGTTGTTTCTGTATATATATGATATAATTATAAATATATCTGTGTGTGAATAATATATTTATATATGAAGCATACCCCCTCTAATGCTATCATGGGAAGCTGCGCGATGTGGGTGAGGCCCCTGGCTTGAGGAGCAGGGAGCGTATAGTTCCCAGATCATAACGTCCATTTTATATTGTGTGATTTTTATTAGGGGTGAGACGTGGTGGGTATGTTTCGTCTCACTTTCGGGGAGGAACTATGATCGCTTCCCATACGTTGTGATTTGTCTTTTACCAAAGTGGTGTGAGATTCCGACCGTTGGTACCCAAGATGGTATGTGAGTGATTCCCTGGTAGATGATAGCATTGAGAATGCATTCTCGAGTTATATCTCGTTGGGATGGTTATTATACTTCTGTGTATAGTATATTACCTATGTATGAAAACAAGATATTATATATCTCTAACTAAAGTAAAGAGATAAAATGAATAATGATTAATTCTCATTTCGGGAGATTTTATCCAGATTTATATTGTGATATGTATGTGAAAGTGAGTAGGATAATGTATATAATTATATGAGTATGTACATATATGTTGTGTACTGAGGGTTTAATGGATCTCGACGATCGACACTGCCAAGTAGTAGTGTATCGGGGGGGTTCCTTGTTTGGATTTCGCTTCGCGAGACACCCCACGCACGAACATGGCCCAGTGTTGAGACTGGGGAGAAGTTTAGCCCTTAGTCCTCGAATCAATTAGGATTTTTAGAGTATTGATGGAATGGATTAGTTAGGCGGGGTAATTGGGCTAGGTTATTTAATAGGAACGCGATAGTTGTGCACTATTAGAGGAGGGGTGAGGGGTATCTCATGGGAGTGCGATACCAATTTAAATATGAGATAAAACATATTTTTCATAAATAAAGAATTTATGCACTTGAAAAATATTTTTACAACTCGGGCTCTGACCCGTTTATCTATTTTCCTCTCTTTTGCAATATATATATATATATATATATATATATATATATATATATATATATGTGTGTGTGTGTGTGTGTGTGTGTGTGTGTGTGTGTGTGTGTGTGTGTGTGTGTCCAAACACAGGGATGCCTGGATGATGATTCCTTCGAGTCAGACGTTGGCTGCAGTAGCTATGGATGTATGCAGGTTTCTTTTAGACCCTTCAATTCTTGCGATCTAGATAGAAAGCATTATAGTATCACTTGGGCCAAAACCCCAACTGCATTTATTTATTCTTTTACCACCTTTTATTGTGAAATTCGATTGGGTTGTATTATTGTTAAACCGAGTGTTCGGTTATTTTATTTAATTTTCAGTCTTATATATAAACTTTGTGATGGTTTTACTTTGTTGGTTTGATTAAAAAGATTAGTTTAATAAAATTTGACGCCAACCTAACCGGTTATTAATAATTAAATTGGTTTTCGACAGTGATGCTAAGAATGAACCATATGAGACTCCTGTTTTAATTTGGTACCGGATTGATCGCCCGGTATTTTATTAGGCGGGGTATCACAGTACCTTCCCAGCTGGTTTATCATCGGTGTGCCCTAAACAATGCATTGTTCCAAAAATCATGATTCTCTGTCTATGTTGTTGCTGGGTAGAAACATTTGGTAAAACTATTTATCTGGGTATTAGAGCGTACATGGCCACTAAAACTGGATAATTGAAATATTTCTCAATTGCTTTATTTGTTCTCTTTTGAACTGTTTATTCTGAAAATATATTTTAGTTACTTTATATATATGATTGCAAATTCCTATCTCTATATATATTCCTTATGTTTTAAATTGAATAGGTATCAATTTTTTGAAAAACCTTGGAATGTCTGAAGATTGAATCTCATTCAGCTTTTACTAATGTTGTATAAATAATCATTTTACAGGAAATAAGTAGGCTCACGGAGGGAACATAAAAGGACTATGTTGAAGATTCATCTTTTAGAGCTCTTTTTGTTACTTTAAGTTAAATGTTTGTTTTATCATATAAAGCATGTTTTTCTTTGCTGCAATATGTTTTAAATTGTGTCTTAATTTGTAACTCGTCATTACTTTTAATATAAATGAAGTTTCCTTTAGAAAGCTCTAATGACGTAATTCCTTCACTTTCACTATTTTATGATTCATAACTATGTGATTGTATTTTCTTTGCATTCATTTTAAGATATATTTTAAATCTAGAATATTGAACGTCTTGTTGGCATATCAAGACACTCGTTCCCTACTAATTTTGGGTCGGGGTCGTGACAAACGTGCCGAACAATAATATGTGATCTTTTTCATCCTCGATTAAAATGTTCATATAACATTATTCTCGGCAAAGTTGGGTTGAAAGAATTTGAAGCCATACCATCTACAGTTCATCAGTGTTTGAAATTCCTAACCCATTACTGAGCAGGTGTTGTCAAGGGGAAACATATAGAAGCTTAAGAGTGCTACTTTACTTCGGCCGACCAGTAGGAATATGAGAAGCTGACTATGACCTACCAAATTAAAATGATATATCTGTGGGATGAGGAGAAGTTAGTCAAGGGACAAATAGTCGAAGAAATTAAATTTGTCGTACTCGATGATGAACATCCGAAGAAGATTGTCTAGAGCGGTTCGTCCCTAGAGTCAAAACTCAAGAAAGACATGGTTAGCTTCCTTAGAAAGAAAAAGAGTGTTTTTTTCTTAGAGCCATGAAGACATGCTCATGATCGACCAAGATTTCATATGACCTTAACTAAGTATAATAAAATATACTAAATCGATCGAGCATAAACGATGACTTTTCGATGCCAAGAAGAATATGGAATTTTAAGAAGAAGTTTAAAAGCTACAAAAGGCGAATTTCATAGAAGATGCCAAATATCCCGAGTGTCTCTCAGACGTGGTAATGGTGAGCGAGAAAAATAATAATTGGTGGATGTGTGTGGACTTCACTGACTTGAATAAAGCTTTCCCAAAAGACCACAACTCACTACCTAGGATCGACCAACTAGTTGATGCCACTTTAGGTCATGAGACACTCAGTTTTATGGATGCCTAATCTGGGTACATTCAGATCAAAATAAAGCCTAAAGATTGAGAAAAAACTTCTTTCATCACCAGTCAAGGCACTTATTGTTACTGTTATACCCTTCGGTCTAAAAAATACTGGAGTCACTACCAGAATTCAATAAAAATGTGTTTGAAGATCAGATTGGAAAGAACATGGAGGTATACTTCGATGACATGCTCACCAAGAGAAGAAAGGTGGACGATCACGCAAAGGACTTACAACAAACCTTGATCTGTTATAAAAGAATAAGATGAAGCTTAACCCAACCAAGTGCGTGTTCGATTTGAAGGAAGGAATGTTATTAGTCTGCATTATCAACCAAAAAGGCATCGTGGCCAATCCTAAGAAGATCCAGGCCCTGATCAACATGTAGTCCCTGATAAGAAAGAAGGAGGTGCAAAAATTGATAGGACACATCATTGCATTCAATATGTTTGTCTCTAGAGCAGCTGATAAATTCCTTCCATTATTTAAAGTCTTTAGAAAAACATTTGAATGAAACGATGAGTATAAAATTGTGTTCCCAAAATTAAAGAGATATTTTATGTCGGAACCTTTCTTATTAAGACCAATCTTTGGGGAAAAATTCCACCTCTAACTAGCCATATCAAAATTTGTGATTAGTTCATCTCTGGTGAGACAAGAAGGAAGTAATACAGAGGCCCCTATATTATACCAGCAAAGCATGCCGAGGAGCAAAGATCTAGTATCCCAAGCTAGAGAAATTATCCCTTGCGCTAATCAAAGCTTCAAGGAGTATGAAGACATACTTTCAGGCTCACACCATTGTTGTCTACACAGATCTACCTTTATGACATGTCCTTCACAAGCTTGAAATTTTAGATAATTTATGGCTTGGGTGGTAGAACTTGGAGACTACTAAATCCAGTACGAGTCTAAAATAGCTATCCAAGGACAACCTATATCAGACTTCATTGTTGAATTCACTTACGAAGAGAAACCTTCCAAGAAGACTCCTTCAGGAGGGAGCTCATCCCCGATGACAAAGAAGACTTCTATGGAATAGAGTTAAGACACGGATAAAATAGAGAAAACTTCTTCGAAAGAGATCTCACTTATCAAGAGAGATGAGCAGACCCCTCCGGGATAGAGCTCAACCATGCCAATGTCATGCCAAAATAAAGATGTTCCGAAATCGTCAACCCGATGAGAAGATTTTTCTCATGACTAGGAGAAGGAAATAAAATTATTTTAACATGGAGAGTTGACCGTACGAGAATTTGAGCAATACATGCCAGATGATATAGACGTGGAATACGCACTTAGATTTCAATTTGAAGCCTCCAATAACAAATTCGAGTATAAGGCGCTCAAAGCAGGCTTTGGGTTGGCCTTATTATTGGGTGTCGAGAAGGTTTTGGTAAATAGTGACTCCTATTTGGTAGTCAATTAACTGTTAGGGTTATATGAAGCGAGAGAGTAATCCATGGTCAAGCACTTGGAAAAAATGAAATGGTGGTTAACAAAATTTCCAAGGACTAAGATTTTAATAATCCACAGAACATAAATTGCGCAAGTAAATGCACTGGCTCGTTTAGCGTCATCTACCAAAATAGACTTGCGAAACTATCCTAGTGGAAATATTCACACATCGAAGCACAGATGAGGGAGCAGTCAACATCATGAAAATAAATCTCGGTCCATCATGGATGTACCCAATATGGGATTAACCGGTGTTGTGCCATCTGACCCAAAGGAGGCAAGGAAGCTTCGATTCAAAGCATCCAGATACTTGTTGAAAGGAGGGATCTTGTATAAATGGGAATACATGGTCTCATTGCTACGATGCGTTCACCCAACCAATGTGGGAAATATAATCAAAGAAGTAAATGAAGGATGTTAGAGGGGACATTTCGCAGAAAGATCGCTAGTTTAACGAGTTGCCACTCAGGGCTATTATTGTCCCTCAATTAAAGCAAACTGCGCTGACTATGCTAGAAGATGTGACAAATGCCAGAAATAGGCCAAGATTCATCACATTCCAGAAGCCTCATTCACACAGATCATATCCCCTTAGCCTTTTGCAATCTGGTGAATAGATTGGTTCAACCTGTTACCTAAAGCGAGGGAAAGGTTAAAATATTTGGTGGTTATTGTAGATTACTTCACTGAGTGGTTAGAGGATGAGCTCATCCTAGAGTTACCATATAAAAGGGTCTTCCAGTTTATCTAGAAGAACGTTATTTTTCATTATAGTATCCCCTATATCTTCATTACAGACCATGATACTGATTTTGACAACAAAGAGTTCGAAGACTATTGTATCCTCTCTAAGACACAGAAGTTGCATTCCGCCCCAGGCCATCCCTAGTGCAATTGCCAAACTGAGGTCACCAGTAAAACTCAACTGGATAAAATCAAGAATAGATTATATGACACAAAGAAATTGGATCAACGCACTGCAGAGTGTCTTATGGGCTTATAGGACTACCCCAGGATGATAATTAGCAAAATTCCCTACATGTTAGCATTCGGCACAAAAGCAGTAGTTCTAAATGAGATCGAACTTCTTAGACATCGAGTTATCAATTTCAACTTACCAAAAAGTGACGTGATGAGGAGGTTATAACTTAATCTTGTGGAAGAAGTAAGTAAAATGTCGCATTTAGGGTAGCTACTTACCAGTAAAGAACAACCTGATTCTATAATCAAAGAATAAGGTCGAGTTGTCTGAAGGAGGGTGACTACATACTAGAAAAGGTGATCCAAAAAGGAAACAAGTTGAAACCTAACTGACACAGCCCTTATAATATTTCAAGCATCATCAGGATAGTAACTTACCGAATTATGAGCTTGGAGGGCGACCAGTTCAAGAATCTGTGGAATGCAGAGCACTTAAGAAAGTATTATAGTAATGTAGTGGAAAAGATATTTCTTTTTATCTCATTATGTAGCATGCACTTCCCTTTTGCTACTAATAAAGTTTCTAGTTTTTCCATCAGTCCTTTTGTTCTTATTTTTACGGGAATGGGATATGTACATGTTAATATTCATCACCAAAAACTAAACACTCCTGTATAATCTCGTTGCAAGACAGATTACCAACAAGAGGTATTAATATGAACCTCATGTATGACTTCGATAAACAAATAAGTAACGAACAAGAAGTTGAACTTCATGTACGATCTCATCTTATGAAAGGTCGTGAACAAAAGGCATGCCTACCAAAGTAAAGGGATTCCATGCTTTATGGACAATAAAGATCCGACCATAATCCAATACAAGGATAATACCTTATAAACTTTGTTTGACCAAGGAAATCAATGTTGACACATAATATGCACCCATGAGATTAGTAAGTTGGCCAAAACACTGGTAGAACCCAGGTTAGGATAACTCAAGTTCGTCCACAAATATATCGCTAACAAAGCAGATTAGGTCGACTAACAACGACTATATGATCAAATTACTAGAACATAACATGTGAGTTATTTCTATTAATAAAGGCAATGAGAAAAGTAAATATATATATATATATATATATATATATATATATATATATATGCAAGGCTTATTTATATAAATTTGAACAAAACATACTGTGCCATTATAATGAGAATGAAGAAAAAAGGACAAAATTCATATTTCCATTACGTTTGTTTGATAAGATAAAAATGGAGGAACTTATTAAATATAAATCTTCACAAAAGGCTTATGTTACAGAGGTTTTCTCTCTAGTAGCTATATCAGGGATAGCTAAATTAACATTGGCGTCAATATCACCTAGAGGAAGGTTCAATTCAGGCATAATCTATGAAAAGATGACTATGTCTTCAGCAATAGGCACATCAATTTCCATCATCTGATCAGCAATAAGTGTAGTAGCATCATCATCATCACCTTGTCAGTTGTTCACTACTTTTGCAATATCTGGGTAATAAGTTATTACCCTCTACTTCAACTTCTCATACCCATCCATAAAAAAGCCTACGCAGTTGTACCAACCAGCCCAACTTCCTTAGTTATAATCAAAGCCTTTTTAGCTTTTTCAAGCTCTTGGGTCAACTTTGTGTTCATCTGAGTAGCCACCTCTAATGCCCAATTTGATGTCGATAAATCCTCTTTAGCCTTATTCAAAGCCTCTTATAGACTCTTCAACTTAGCATCATCTATAGCCTCCTTGTCTTTAAGCTTTATATTCTCTTCCTCATATGTACTAAGGGAAACAGTATTGGCCACCAACTAGTCGTCCCTCTCCTGGATCTCCTCGCTAACCTTCTTGAGGTCTTCTGTAATTTGTTGCAACTCAACTTTCAGCTTCTGATGATCCTCAGCCAATTCTTCATAAGTGTAATTATTGATAATAGCCTTCTCTCTTAAGATTGTAGATACTCCAGAAGTCTGCCAACAAAAGAAGATAACTCAATAACTAGATGAGTAAAAGTACAAAATAAAAGTAGTTATGATAAAACTTACTATAGAAAACCTATATTAAATTAATTTCCATAACGAATCGGGTCATACCCCCTCAAACATTCAAAGTCTTTGTAATAGCCATGATACCCCAATAGGTCGGTGGCATTATTAGCGTGATAAAAAAATGGAGTTAGGATCAGCTCTTAACTCCTTCGATGAAATTATGTGTGCTGGATCAAATTTAAATTCTTTAACCTCTCAGTAAAAAGGAGAAACTCCCTAGCTCCGTACCAATCGTAGAAAAGGTCTTGACTCTGTTGTCCTTCGAAATACTCATACTAACAGTGGGCTCAAGAGGTCGTTTGTCCCCCACAATAGGAGCATTGGAGTACATAGGAGACTTGCCCTTAGATTTTGCTTGGGCAGCAGTAGCTTACTCACCTTTCTTCTGAGCATTCTGCTCGTCTTATTTTTTTTACTCTTTATCCTTCTTCTTCTCGACCTCTACTCTCTTATTCTCGGCTTCCACCATATTCTTATCAGCCTCTAAATTCTTCTGGCGAGTTATCTCCATGGCTTTTGGTCAAAATTTCTAGGAGCCATTTCTATGGTGGATTCTGATCGAGGTTAAGAGGTTAAAGAAGATAAAGCTAGATGAGAAAATATGTCAGAAATCAAAGGAAAATATGGCAAGGACAATCCAAGAAAAGAAATCATGATTACCTACACCAACTTTAACTTCGGCCTCTAAATCAGCCAGAGTCCCAGGATTAGTCTCAAATAGCAGGTACTCCTCCAATAGGATAGCTACTTCTACTGGGGGAACAACCCATAGAGGTATATCATATCTAGAAGCAACAAATTTTTCAATATAAAATAAATCTTCGAACTTAGGGAGCTTCTTTACATAATAAAATTCGACCAGATTCTTAACAGCCGCATGAAGTCGTGGAGCCCTCTTCACTGAAACAAACAATGAGAGAATATTAGAATACAATAATCAAAGACATAATAAGGTATGTAATGACACGAAGATTTATCTATTATATTGGTCCCATTCCATTCGCGGGGGACCCTACACGATCTATCCTTTTTCGTGTCCCCCAATCTCCCATTTCACGTTTGGCAAAAACATATTGACCCTTCCAATTGTTATTACTAGTTTGGATGATCTTAACCATCTTTGAGTTAGATTTCCTAGGAGAAAAATAGTGGAATCTGGGGGCTTTTATGTTATCTTTTAGGCCAAAAACATACCTAAAAATGTCTCCATTAATATCAAATCCGATTACGATTTTCCAAACATTATTACCCCCAAAATAGTCCTATAAGCGGTAGGAGGGAGTTGGGTTAATGTAACACCATATCCACTAAGGATGAACTTGATAATGAGATTCAGGGGAAAGATCATTATTCATTTTTTTGATGACCTCCACATGTTGTGCTTTAAGATATTTCAATGTTGTGGCATGACTAGTTATTATCTCTTGGATCAAAACCTTAGTAGCAGTCAACTTTTCTTGATTGGCTGTGACTTGCTTGGCAGCCTATGAGTTTCATTCTTTATAGTCTCCAAGTCCTTCACAACCTGATTAAAGTTGTCTTATACCTTCTTTTAGGATTCAGTTACAGCACAGATCTGAGAATCATCATTCATTTTATAGGCTTCAAGAGCAGCTGCAGACGATTGCTTCCCAGCTTCGAAGGAAGAAGTTCTGGCAGCTTGAAGTTCGGACTGATGAGCAGACTTCGCAGCATTGTGAAGTTTGAATAAGACTCAATATTTTTCCTTTTGGAACATGATAACTTTTGCAGACTATAAAAAAAAATAGTCCAAGCACAAAGTAATTTTCAGTAGAAAGTAAATAAGGGAAGGAATTTACCCGCAACAGACTATGGAGGGAATATTCTTCTAAGTCCTCATGATCCTCTTCCACCAAATGGTTGCGGTTTATAGTGTCTACAGCCCTTCTTATCCTAGAGACCGCCCTAGAAGTTGTATCCCATGAGTATTTGGGGTTAGGTTGCCTTAATTGAGGTCACAGGCGACCATCAAGTTCTCTAGCAGCCTTACTTTGGGGGGGTGGATAAATTAGAGTTAACTTCTATCACTCTCCATGGAGGAAAATCAGTTGTTGAAACATGAATGGGCCTAAGTCCACCTTGAAAGTCCCCACCAAAAAAGGTTATACATGTTGCGACCAGTTCAGCTCCTATGTCGTCATCAATGGGAGCATCATTATTCCTCTCCTCAGCAACGGCATCAGCAACAGGGGTTGTGTCATCAGTAATCGTAGGATTGGCTGTCTCAGCCCTAGTAGCAGTAGTGGGCTCAGTTATACGAGTCGTCCCTTTGGGTGCCCTCTTCCTCTTCTTACCCTCCTTCTTGGGGGCTTGATTGAGGGAAGTTGCATCCTCATCCATCTCAACAAACTGAGCAACAAATAGTTCGCGGTCAATCTCCTCTCCTTAGAAAAAAAAAAAATTACACTCAGTTAAAAAAAAAATGCACCTGAATATATTAGCCAAAATATAATCAAGCTATCGAGAATTACCTTTTGCTATTATTTTCTTTGGCTGGATCTTAGATGGAAAATAACCTTGTCGATAAATATATGCAGCGGTGACTAGTATAGGAAACCTCTTCTCGGTATCACTAAAGCATGCCGCAACCACAATTCTATTTTTTGGTGTTTGCTGAGATTAAGGCCGTCAGAAGTTGTACACAAGTGTTAGAATAGGCAATGGAGAATAAAAGAATAAAATTTTACAAGTATAAAATTTACGGTGGGTGGTCCCATATTTTTTAAGGACGCCCCCACACCCGGGGCATCCTATATCCTTTTTCTCTATCAGATTCCTCAGGATGGATTTCCCAATTCCTCCCAAATATGAAGAAAAATTTGCCTCTCCAGTTCTTAACACTGGTAGGCCTCTCAATATAAAGATATTCATCTCCATTTCGTAGAGTGAAGTAATAGTTCCATGGAAAGTCCACGAAGTTTTCTTTTGGCCTATAGAAGTGAAAGAACCCCGCGGGAGTAATGTCCTTGTCAAATTTCTTTTTACCAAAGCACTAAAGCGGCAAGAATGTCCCTCCAGCCATTTGGATCTAATTAGGCTGGGGACAGATTCATAATAATAAATATTTTTCTAACTGGAACAGGGACTGGTAGCCACATCCCTAGAAGAAGGTGTGCAAAGGAAAACAAATCCCTTCAATAGGGATTGTGGAATATGACCTTTGTTCTGCAGTAGGAGGTGTATAAATGACTCCTTATGGAAATTCAAATGTCGTCATTGATCCACTCTTCATCCATTAATCAACGGATATTTAATATCGTGAGATCCTTCTCAGTTCTGTCAAAGGGTATAGCTGGAATATTTCTAGCCTCGGATGGGACAATCGAAGTCCCAGTAGCTGCCATAACCATCACTTCAGTAGGAGGATTGTTATTGGAATTTGTATCCTCCATATTTTTCCTATAATGAGAGGAGTCCACAGAGTCAAAATCAATTGTGATGTAGTTGGGACAGTCCTTGAGTAGACAAGGCCCAATTGCCTTTAAAGGCTTTATCAAGGGAATTTTAGGAGAAGGAATGCCGAAGTGCTTTCTCTAGAAGTCGTACAGGGACTCTGAAGGGTCCCAACTCATAGAGTCGCAGTAATACCTGAAATGAAGAAGGGTTTCTCCGTTAGGTGTAGCAACCACTATGATCAGGAAAGCCTCTTAGATAATTATGGAGTCAAAGGTAACAGTCCATTTCCTAACTTTAGGTTAATGGAGCATCAAGTAATTATGAGTCCGCAGTCAAAGAATTTAAAAAATAAAGAGTGCATCCAAATTTTATAAGTTACACTACCATCCATGGTCAAAGGCACAAACAGGTAAAAGTTTGGATTGAAAACTCTCAAAGATTGAAAATTCAAAATTGGGACAAGGAGCAAGTCAACCTAAAAAAAATTAGAATTTCAATCCTAACTTAGATCAAATTCCAGTACTAGTCTTAACTTGTAGCTAAGTGCCAAGATTCCAAGAAAGCCCTGAATTCAAACAACGTATTACCTTGATATCCAAATCCATAAATCAAAATCCCAATAAATTAATCCAATTTCATTTATAACCCAGCTATCCAACAAACAACAACCCTGATTTCTGCAATCAGGTGATAATCAAAAGCAAGTAACATGGATTCACAAAGAAGTATCAACAGATCCAAACATGGGCTTACAAAGCATAAATTTACAAAATAGGGGTTCATATGTATGGATTCAAATTTTTTTCTAGAAATTAAAGTTCAGAGAAGAAGGTTACCTAGAAATTAGTGGAAAATGAAGGAACAACCAAAAATCTGCCATAACTCCACCTTGAACTTCCATAAGAAACTCGTCAAAAAACTCAAAATATGAACTGATAGAAGTTGGCTTTTAATTTTCTCTCAAAGGTTTGGTTAAGGTAATGAAGGTCACTGCCAAATCCAATTTATATAAGAGGGCGCTGGAAGGTGAAACGTCACCTTGTAGTGGGCATGGCATCAAAACTATGAACAATGACATCGCACTATGGTCATGAACAGCCCCAGCTGCAACCCCAACTCGCCACCTCTTGGAACTATGGCTTAGGGGCTTATTGATATGTACATTATAGTCACCAAGGCCGCAAAAAATTAATAACAGGTCGTTGTTTGGAATCAGGTAGGCCGCTACACTGCTCCAGCCGCTACTAACTGGTCTCAAACAGTCCGCCACACCTCTCCAGGCCTTGGTCGTTGCCTAGGTTTAAACAGGACACAACCCCTACTCTCACATCAAACACTTGATAGTTGTCCATCTTCTAAAAGGATTCCATATTCGTACGACTTATCCACATGTCACATGCTCCGGGCACGTGACACCACCTTTAGGACTTCTCTAAGTAGAAGTCATCACCTAATTATTGAGGGGGGATTCACTTGGCCTGACCAATTCTCAGTTCAGTCTCTCTCTCTTTAGAGATCTCCATATTGGGGGCTCACCCCCTGTCTCTGACGCTCTGGTCAACCTTTACAAGTCGCATCCAGGGATAACAGTTTAACTAATCTCATGTACTCTCTTACCCTCTATTTCTTGACGCCTTTAATAGCTCCATATCTTTGTATCAAATAATGCATATAATGAGAGTAGAGCACCAAAGTGGACGTAGGCTCATTTTCATAGCCGAGCCAATATATATCTTGTGTTTATTTCCTTTTACTTGCTTTATTTCTACTCTATAGTTGATATGATGGTTGAGAAGGATTTATGACCAATTTTCCTATCAACAAAGTATTTTTGCATATTATGTTTGATCCCTGAATTTAGTTTGGGTGTTTAATGTTTTAACTGAGGCCATTTTTTGAAAAATATTTTTTAAGAAAAATATTTTTGTTTTTAAATTTGTTGGAACGAGTTTCTTATGTCGTTCAAACGAGTTTCTGTTTGTCATTCGAACGAGTTTATCTTTTGTTCCAAAGAGTTTAGACATATCATTCAAACAAGATTCAAGAGACCGTTGATAAAAAAATTCTGCTTGCATGAATGTTCTCGTTCAAAGTTCGTTCGATCCTCATTCAAACGAGGTTAGTTAAGTCATTCGAACGACCTAATTTTGGTTCAAACGAAATAGATAATATCGTTTGAATGATTATGTGATTTTCCTTCAAAGAAGTATGTGGTCTTCGTTCGAACGACTTGTCCTAGATTGCGTGCCGCCATTCTTTACTATTTTTTTATGAATATAAGACATAACAAAGTTATCATATGATAGATTATCTGAAAACAATTTTCCAAGACAAATTTAGACCCTCCAAAACCCTACTCTACACCCATAAGTTTGATATCCAAGTTTCTACATAATATATTTGTTTGAGATCTCATATGTTTTGCACCAAGATCATTTACTCTACATCAGTGAGAGTGTTTCAAGTGGTGGATACCATTTTTACATTGGGTGACGGCTGAAACCAGTCAAAAAACAAGAAAGATTGGTGGATACCAAGACGTGAGAGACGTTTGCATTGTGATTGCCATTGGAAGGCGTCTAGTGGTGAATGTGAAGAAGGTAGCAAGAAGAAAAGAAGCACATCAAGTCTTGAAGGTGTCGAATCTATCAGTAATTCTCTTTTTCCTTGTATTAAAACCTATATATCATAGTGGACTTGTGTGGTTAGGTCGTCAGAGGTACTTTCCATTGTGGGTTTTCCTTGTACATCACGCCTTGTGGTTTATTGCTTTATTTTGCTCTTCCCATATCACCTAGATTAGGGAAATATAAAATTGGTAATTAGTTTACAAAAGGTTTGGTTAATTAGTGCTTAATTTAAATTGGATAAATTAGTTATTCGATTAATTTAATTTGAAAATTAAAAGTTTGTGTTTGCTTATCCTTAACCCTAGCACTAGCGTGGTTTCTCAGTTTCACCCCATAATGGGAGTACGTAGGCAACCCTAAGGGGTTATTTCAACCAAACCACACTCCTCCTAAAAGGGATGAGGTATTTCTATTTTCATTTTATTTCATCTGTTAGATTCTAAAAAATGATTATAGAGTCACTAGGATGACAAAGAAAGGTTTGAGGCTCGCAGGGGGACTAATGTTTTCATAAAAAGTAAAAAAATTTATTACAAAACATATATTCATCATCATCAGAAAAAATAACAAATTACATAAAGGTACCCAAAGAGAATTTTTACCCATAATATCAAAAGATTTAGAGCCATGTACTCATGACATAATCATTTCCCTTGAACCGATGTTATGCCATGTGTCTCTATTTCGTCCCCTCTCATGTGGTCAAAGAAATTTTCACCTCCACCTTATAGCTTGGGCAATTCCTCGAATTTCCTCAAATACGAAATGGGTCAGTCCGAAGAGCCAATAAAGGCCCATCTCCTTTAATACCACTGAATCTATAACCTTTTTTCATATCCACAAAAGGTACTCTTTAAATAAATGCATCTCCATACCCCTGAATAAATCGAGTGGAACCGGAAGAAAAGAGGGATGGGATTCCTTCGTAAGTCAGAGATCATACTCATCAAGAATGGAGATAGAGGTTTAATTGGATGCAGCCGACCCAAAGGAGGGAGAATCTTTTGCCTTCTCCTGTATTGACACATTACGCAACTTGGGAAATAAAAAGAAGTAAAATTCAAAGCACACAAACAGATATAAGGGAACGGTCCCATATGAAAAATGAGGCACTACGGGCGGTCTCTAAGGAAAATAAGATCAAAGGTAAGAATGGTCAGACTTAAGTATCCGGTACACCCACTCTCCTTTAACCTCCTTAAAGTGGATAAGTGTATCACGAAAAATGAAATTTTTTGGTTGATAAAGAAAAGATAGAGGATCTAGCATCAGGCTCAATCTTTCCAAAAGACACATGTATAAAATCAAGGTGCTTACTCAAAGATGAGGAAATTCACAAGAATGAAAAGAGAAAAGGTCCTTGATAGTTTCACCTAAAATAAAGGGTATCGAACTTTTAACCCCCTTTATTTGAAAGACTACATCCGCCAGACGCATGTTGACACATGTGGCACCCATGACAAGAAAATACTGAGACGCCAAGGCCAAAGCTAAAGCAACTCTTCATCCTGCCTATGCCTCATCTACGAAATGTCATACAAGAAGAAAACAATGACCACCATAAGATCGACCCCACCCTAAGTGAGGAATGCAAAAGAAGTGAGATGGTCCATTTTTAATAAAGTGGAAAAAGAAAAGATTCCACCTTGGCATAGATATATCTCCACTATGGGTTGGTCTATAATGTAACCTGTCAAAAAATAATAATCCTCAAAGGTTGGGTCGACCCCTTCTAAATAAAAATGGAATAGATGATCCTCTAGGTACCAGAAATGAGCAACAGTCTACAAGAAGACCCAATTAATGATGATATGTCTCCAAGATAACAAGCGGCCCCTGCCCGAGAGAGACCAATCATCAAAGCTATGGATGAAAGATCCTATTTTGTGATTAAGAATGGCTTGATAATCGAAATTTAGGATATCCATCTAAAAAAGAAGCTAAGAAAAGAATATAGTATCTAGACTATTGGAAAGAAGAGCAGAAGGTGTGAGCTTCTAGGCTAAAACTCTACTTTTATTTATAGGTAAAAAGGGTTGACTAATCGGTCCTCTTGGAAAGGACCTAAGATCGATCGGTCCTCAGGTCAAATACAGAATATTCAGACTGTCCCTATCAGCCTACAGATCCAAAAATCCATTTGAAAAGACCTGATATGAGAATGGAAACAGTAATAGATCTAAAATTTTGGAAATAAGATTTGTGCCATTTTTTAACCTTTGCCTTATATTTTACATATCTACTCCATGTTCATATCATCATTAGCATGAAATAATGAATAGATCAAAACTCAAAGAAATAAATAGCATTCCTCTTTGTTAGTGGAGTCGGATACAGCCACTTGCGTTGCAAAACTCTCTTAGATCACCGGACCTCCTTAGGGAACCACGGGAGAAGTAAGCCCTCAATACTGAGGATGTAACCTCTGTGAAGACTCAGGAAAATCCATTGCACGAATGCCTCGATCACCATAGGTGAAGGGATCCGCAATATCCTCAATCATCGATTATCCCAGACACAAGTTCCTCATCCTCATCCTAACGAAGGCGAGATATGAGCCTATCATCTGGGACATCTGCTCCAACACCATTCGAGAGATAATAAAATCATGCAATAAAAGAAATTACTGCATCATAATATGATTTAAGGAAATTATAACAACAAAAAAGACAAATCAAATAAAAGACATTACATACCTCAACTCTCTCAGGAATGGAGAAATAAGGATGAGAGACAGGAACTGAAGTCTCATACTGCACCCTATCATCCTCAATACACTGTAAAGATAGACCCCGGACCCATACCACAAATGGTAGAGCTATGGACCGATTTGATACTACTGTAGATCGCATAGAAGGACCTTTTAAAGGGGTAACGGAAGTAGTCATTGTGGTTTCCCTTCAATCCCTGTCCCTCTCCAACTAGTAGGACCACAAGTATCAGCCTTTTTACAACAAAGACGGCATAAGGGATGGTGTAATCAAATTGGATGATATCCACTTGAACCCACTAGTATACTTCTCCATGTCATCGGGAATAAGTAGATGTGGCTCCATCGTCCTAAAGGCAACAAGTAGAAGGAAGCAGCTTGTCAATACAAATCGTTAGATAGTTTGGGTAGCGATCTTGTTCACAACCCAATCTCTCCTGGGCATTGTCCAAGGTAAGAAGGTGACCTGCAATCCCAGAAAATATAATCAGTAAATGAAATAAGATACAAAATTTTGAAAATATAAGAAAGAGAATATATATTTTATTCGCAGTCAATCTTCTTAAGAGATTGTGTATCCCTCCCTAGATATACACACAGAATCATTCCCCCTAGTTATCTTCCCTCCATCTACTCTAGAGAGGCTAATGGTGGAATCTTGGCGAAGTCTAAAGACTTCAAAGACCCACAACTGCATAAGGATAAAATGCAAAATATCAATAATAAAATAAAGAGTAATACAAACAAAAGGAAAAGATAAAAAAGAAATGAGAAATTCGTACCTCCCGAATCAACACATAACCGACGGGATTCTTAGTCACCCTTCATGAAATGGAACTCTTGCTGGCAAAGATCAACCCCTACGAAGAACTACACCAATCGCACTAACAAATGAAGCTAAAATACCAAAGAGGGAAGAGAAGACCCTCATGAATTGCCTCACTATGTGAAGGATAGATAGTGTGACTAAGCATGAAAAGCCAAATGATTCGAGTAAACTGACGAATCCAAGTCTCATCTATACCTAAGCACCTCCAATGGGCCCACATATGGCCATTTAGAAAACTAGGTGCCAATGTTACGCCAGACCAAATGGTAGGAATGAAGACTATTGCTGCCCGAATAGCCTCCCCGACAGCCGAAAGTGGCGTGGGATCATCACTAGAAATGGATCATGAGGAAAACCAGTTAAGACATGTAAATCTGGTTGGGTGAGTGTCATCTCCCTCAGTGGGATGTAGAAGGTATAGATAGTATCCCACCACCTCTCCTCTAACATTAGGAGCACATTTGTACCACGAACTGTCACCGTCCAAGAAAGGGACAAAGCCCAGACCTCATATAATCTCCCAAATGGTGTCAAAAAAGAACTCGTGGGTCCATAAGACCCGCATCCCTCTAAAGAAACCCTTAAGTCTGAAATGGGTGGCGCTACCCTTTTTAGGGTACTGTAGAGAAGTCCGCAAAAAATAGTAATAAATCAATAAAAATAAATGTTAAAGCAATAAATTTCTAATAAATAAATAAAAGCACAATGCAAGTAAGAAAATGACAAAAAAATAAATGCGTACCTTAGAGTTGCGCACACAGCAGTAGAGAGGTGAGTGGAAGGCTCCAATAGAAGAATAGCTTAATCACCAGGTTGAGATACATAGTGACGTAGGCTTATGTCCCTAACCACCGGCTCCGTGGAGATTTCCACATTGACCCAATCATCGAGCTCTCCAGCCTCTGGGTGAGGCCTAACATCAGGGAGATCATCCAACAAGATCTTCAATAGCTCTTTGACCTCTCTCTCATTCATCACTGATAACTCAAAAAATGGAACTTGAAAAACTCCAAAAACCATATAGAAATTAGAGACTAGAGAAGTTAGAGAGAGTGAAAGGATGAGAATGAGGAGAAATTGGGAAATCCCCATTTATATAGAGGGTCAAGTGCGCTTGCCCGATCATTCCTTCCCCTTAAATTTAGAAAATAAAACTCCAAATTTAAATCAAAATTCCTTTTCCTCCTCAATAAATTTCAAAAATCAAAATTCCTTATCAAATCCAAGATTAAATAAATTTTCCTTGCTTTTGACCTAGCTCTTCCCTTTCCTTGAACCTCGTCCCATGCGGACGATTTCAAATTACCATGGTGTTTCGTGAAAAACACCTCATCTCATGAAGATGATTTTGAATTACCATGGTGTTTCATAAAAATACCTCATCTCATGTGGACGATTTCAAATTACCATATTGTTTTGTAAAAAAACACCTAGTCAGCAGATAATGTCAAATTACCAAGGTGTTTTGTTAAAACCCCTCGTCTCATGGGGATGACTTCAACTAACGCACCACTGTCTCATGCGGACAACTTCAATTATTATGGTTTATTTTAATGCACCATCATCCCATGCAGACTTTAACTACCGTGGTGTATCATAATGTACCACTGTCTCGTGCATACGTTAAAGTTATTATGGTGTATCATAACGCACCATCGTCTCATGCAGACAACTTCAACTACCATGGTGTGTCGTACCGCACCACCGTCTCATGCAAACGAATTCAACTACCATGGTGTATCATAACTCATTATTGTCCCACTAGGATATTAAAAGTTACTATGGTGAATCTTAATGCACCGCTATCTTTAACAGACATTACCATAGTGTATCGTAATGCACCATCATCTCATGCAGATGTTAAACATTGCCATGGTGTATCGCAACGCACCAGCATCTCTCGTGGATATTAAAGATACTCCAAGCATCAGGAACACGATCAAGCAAGCACCGCAATCCTCTCATGATAATCTCAAGGGAACATTCATCGAATTGAACTCTTCAAGGGAGAATAATCCAAAAATTCCCAACCAAAATAGTAATTTCCCTTGGAAGTCGCAAAACGGGTGTCTTTCTTTACAACAACTTTCATTCAAATATGAACTCTACAATTGAGGGGATCTATACACACCCAATAAATATGACACAACTTGTCATAGCCTCCCCAAGGTCCCAATCCTCATACTTCACTAAAAGTACCAAAAGTCTTAAGATGCCGAAAGATAAATCATCTTAAAAAACTCCAAACCAGCCCAGAATAAGCCCAAATTCAAAGGAAACACGTGTTTGGTCGATCGATCCTTATGCACAGTACACTTGACCAAATGGTGTTTTGCTCAGGCAGTTTGCCTATAAAAGGGTCCCTCACCTACCATTTCAGCAAGCATTAACTTCGGTCTTAAAAGCTATCTTTCTACCCATAAGTGTTTTCTCTATGAAAAAAAGGCACAAAACTCTCCTTTTACTTTTAAAACTCCTTCCGAGATTAGATATAGAGTAATAACCCAAAGCCCTAACTTCTTCCCTCTCATTCAAACCCAAAAGAAACCAAAAAATCTCTTTTTTCTCTTTCTTATTTTATTTTTCTTTTAAAGGTGTTTTGTCTTCAAGTAACCTTAGGTCCACTCTAAAAAAAGGTTAATTCTAAGCTGGAACGTTTTTAGAATGAAAAGGAGCACGTGTAACATAACAAATACGCTTATACTCAGTATTTCATTTTAAAGTCTTGATATAAAAGGATCACGTTGTGCTGCGACACTACCCCAAGTTATTCTTATCTTTATCTCTTTCTCATTTTAGGATTGACTTGTATTTAAATATGATGCCCGAACTACATTGCCTTTGATTTCGCCTACGGTGGATATGTAGACGTATCGTAGAAGTTCAATCTATAAAACTCAAGTCATATTCTATACATATTCATCCATTTTCACCTTTATTCTCAAAAATACCCAAAAACTAAACAAAAATATTTAAAATCATATATTACTTTCATAGAGGCTAAAGGATCACTAGATTTGGGAATTTAATGTACTATTTTGTTCTTAATGTTGAATGTTTAGTCATTTCTTCATCATCAAAGTGATTTTATGAGCAAATCCATCTAATTCAAGTTATTTCGTGAATTATAAATAATTTATATCTTCATATTCGGTCTTGTTTCACTCTAAAACACCTTGAAATATCAAAGAAAGTATACATCCCTTATATTGAGAATATAAGAGGTAAAATCCCTCTTATTTCAACATAAAGTACACGGAATTTGAATCGTTCACACACAAGTATGTAGGCTCACTCAGGTTATCGTCTAAGTGAAAAAGTCCAACTTTTTACATATTTACTCTTCATCTGTAATGTCTACACACGCATCTCTTGTTGCACCGCACAGTCTAGGTACATACTACATATTTTCATTTTATTATTTTTTTACACTATAATATGCTAACATAAATATTTTAAATTAACACCGTCATAATCCGTAACCCAGTCCTTAAACCTCCGACTCTCTAGTTAAACATGTAGATCACTTTCCATCATTAGGTTTATACAGAGACCTACCCCTTGTTTTATTTATTTTGTATAAATAGACTTGTGACTCCATTCCTTTCAAAAACAGAACGAGGTGATGACTACGAGTCACGGCTAAAGAGACCCCCCATTTCCCCTCATTCCTCTAAAAAGATGCACGAGGGAGGAGAGAGGTCACTCCACCTCTAGATTCGAGTTCTCACATGCTCGTTGATGCTTTATCATTTCCATAAGGTCCAAGAAATAATAGAATAAGGAAAAGGTTATCACACGGGGATTACCCCCTCTAAATAGCATCTAAAGTATAGGACACCCGGGTAGAAGAAATCAGGGTGGCCCCCACGGATAGAGTCATGGAACCATTATAGGACGTTTCATTCGATGACTCTCACCCAAAGAAGAATTTTTTTATCAATACCTCACTCACCAATCATTAAAAAGAAAAATTTATCTATCCTAAAGATGAATCAGGACGTGTTCGCATGGAAATCGTATGATATTTTTGGGATCTATATCGAAGTCATTTTCCATCGACTTCACGTGGATTCGCATTTCCTCCGATCACAGAAAAGGCATGTCGAACAACCCCTGAAAAGGCAAAAGAAGTGGAAGAGGAAGTAGGGAAACTTCTGGAGGCAAGGTCTGTCAAATAATTTCAATTCCCTATGTGGATCTCAAATCCGATCGTGGTCGGAAAGAGTAATGGGAAGTGAATATTATGCATAGACTTCACAGACCTAAACAAATCATGTACCAAAGATAGTTTTCCCTTGCCAAAGATTGACCAATCGGCCAACACCACAGCTAGTCATGAACGAATGAGTTTCCTAAATGGGCACTTCGAGTATTATCCCATCCCTATGTTTTGGCCCGATCAAGAGAAGAATTCATTCATCCTTACCCTTGGCATGTATTGTTACACGATCATGACATTTGGAATTAAAAATGCAAGAGCGACTTAACATTAGTTGATCGCCAAGATGTTCCAACATCAGTTGCGTGATACCATACAGTTGTATATAGATATATGTTCATGAAGAGTAAATACAAGGGCAACCATCTAGCAGATATGGCAAAGATGTTCTAAGTCCTTAAATATTACAAAAATAAGCTCAACGCAGCTAAGTACTCTTTTGGAGTACGGTTCAACAAGTTTTTGTGCTACTTGGTTGTCCAAGGGAGAATTGAAACGAAACTCGACCATATTTTGGAGATAAATAAGATCCATCCATCTAGAATGGCCAGGGACATACAAAAATTGACGGGTATGTTAGATCTTAAGATCCTTTGAAAAGTGAAAACCTTTCTTTCAACTCTTCAATAAAGAGAAGGATCAGGATTGAAATGAAAAATGCACAAAGGCACTCGAAGAGATTGAGTGCTACTTTACCCGACCTTTACTGGTCGTGGTCCCAAATTCGAGTGATCCAGTATACTTGTATCTCTCGATGTTCGACCACTCCGTTAAATCGACCTTGGTATGCAAGGAGGGGCCCTAGGCCCCGATCCATTATGTTAGTAATGCATTACTAGACACCTAAAAATAGTGCCTTCCTTTATAGAAGTTAGCTTACTCATTAATAATCGTTTTACACAAGTTTGAGCACTACTTTGAGTCCCACTTCATCATCATTATCACTTTATTTTCACTTAAGGTAGTCCTCAAAAAGGTCAACCTCTCCGGACAGATGTCCAAGTAGTCTATGGAATTGAGTAGATTTGATATCCATTATCAACCTATTACCGCTATCAATGGATAGGTATTGGCATACTTCATTATTGAGTTCACTCGAGGGCATGAGTATGACAAAAGGGAGTTTACCTATCAAGCAACCACCTAAGATCCCAACTAAGTCAATAAATTGACCCTCGATGTTGATGGGGAATCTAGCTTAAAGTGGAAGGGGTGGGAATTATCATAATCACCCCTGGTAATACTGTGCCCTAGTAAAGACTCATACTTGGCTTTAAGGCATCCAATAATTAGACCAAATATGAAGCCCTCATAAGTGGATTGAAAAAAGTCTTATCCTTAGGATCTAGCCACTTTGAGGTCTATTGCGATTCAAGGCTGGTATCCGACTGGATATCAAGAGACTGCAAAGCTAGGGATAAAAAATGTTTGTCGACTCATAGGTTTCAAAGTTCAAATATGTCCAAGTTCAGTAGTTCCACCGAGGAAATAATAAATGTAGGCGCATTAGCTACTTTGGCTTCAATTTTTTAACTCTGGCCTCAAGAGAACAATTGAAATATAATATCTAGCCCAACCAAGCATCATGAAGCCAAAGAGTTATGAACAAGTTCTCACTCTCCAAAAGGCTCCCAACTTGATAGATCCAACCATTACATATTTGCAAGAGGACACAATGTCCATCGATAAAAAGCAAGCTCGTCAAATTAAAGTCTAGGTTGATCAATTTTACTTATACTCTACGGGAAATATCGATAGGCGATATTTCACTAGGCCATACTTGCAACGCGTGCACCTCCATGACGTCGACCAAGTTTCTAAATATAAGGTTCGTAAGGATAGTCCGTATGTTAGGTTACACACACACAAGATCCACTTTTTAACTAAAATTTATCTTGATTTGAATTAGGTTTGAATGCAAGATAAAGTCCAAATAAAATATATCCAGTTTCATAATCAAACCAAACAAACAGAAGAAGAATATGAGAAAAAACCTCTTTCGAGCAAAACCTAGATTTCAGCACCGTATCATAAATTGGCAGACTAGATGACTTACGTACTAGTTAGAGCCGGACTAAGTATAATGCAGAGGTCTTCAATTCTTCTATATATATGGCACAGTCCGACATCACAAGAAGAAGCTCTTCCCTCAATATCCACCGATCAGTCTCAGGATATCAAAATCATTTCTTCTTCAGTCGTAGAGTCACAACTCCACAATCAATAGTAGAGAACACTCTACAAGGGTTTGATGTAGTATTCAGAAACTAAGGTCTTAAACTCAATAAATCATTCAAGGTGATGAGTGATTTGTAAATAAGAAACTTATTTTTGAAAAACAAAAAGATGAGCACTTTTAGAACAGATATAGAGAATTCGTTTTAGCTAAAAGTCTTGAGAAAAACTTATCATAACAGGTTTTTTGTAGAAAGATATGAATTTTGAGGCGGCTTTCTCTTTCGAACAAAAATAGGGTCTCGTTAGAATGAAAATTGTAGGTTCATTCTAATGAGGCCCAATCTAATTCGAACATCAAGCCTATCTTGTTCGATTGAGCTTCCAACAACCTTCCAACTATAGTGGTTCTGTCAAATAGAGTCCATGTTGTTAGATGCTTGATAGAAGTCCGTTCTAACGAAATTGCCTTTTAGTTCTAGCAACTTTAGACTTCGTCCGAATGAATTATGGAATTCGTCCTAATGAGGTCTACATGTCGTTCTAACAAGATTAAAAATAAAAAATCGTTTAATAAAAAATCCCTCAAGTAAAAAACAAACATCCTAGAATATATTTGACACAAAAATCAGAACAACAAGTTCACATACCTCCATAAAATGTTAGTGACGATTCTAATGACTTGAATATCGGACACAAAGTTTGGTCACTAACACGTCTTCAAATGATCATGGAGGCCAATGCAGATATAGAGTTCGGTTTGTAGCAATGGTTTGTAACGGGATATGCCAAAATAACTAAGCTATGAACAATTATAAGATCTTGCTCTTACAAATATCTCCCTTTAGCTATTCCAGTACAAAAACAAAAAATAAAACCCAAATTATAATAAATAAAAGAACCTAAGACAATGTATCATAATGTCCTCCCAAACCGAAAATGGAATGACATTCGAGACTTTATCTTCAAATGAAATTCTTCATCTTGTGTAGTGCATGTCATCATCATGAAAGCGGTAGAGACCTACACACATGAAACAAAAGAATACCGTGACTCGTACGAGTTTTAAAGAAAAATAAAACTCCCCCTCAATTTGTTCTCCCCCTTTTTATCCATCATGCACAAAGGGTTATACACTAAACATGAATAATAAGCATCATCCGAATCCAAATGAAATAACATCACAAAAATAATCAATTATGCACTTGCGATGAGATTTCAAAGAAGCATACCAACTTTTTTTTAAATCAATTTTTTTCAAGTATAAAAAGTATATGTATAAAAATTACATATAGGTACAAAATATATAACAACATGGAATAACACTAAAATATCGGAATCATGAAAGCAGAATGTAATTATGTAAGCATTTTTCATGGGCAAATCAACATAGGGATTCATAACATAGGCGCACGAAGTCAATGAGATATTTCTAAATAAAGAACTCAATTTCAACCTTAGGTTTAAGAATGTTCCACAAAAATGAAATTGACTCAACTTATGCAACTTGCCATTAATTTAAATGATTTTGAAATCAATAACGCCAAACTATTTAATCTTTTCAAGAGAGTCCGTTGTGCAAACCCATTGATATTCTATTTTACAACACCGTAAAAATCTCACATATATAAGAAATAACTCTCAAATATTTTTAAAGATGTCATAATATTCATATGTAGCGACGCATCAATGAAATAAAGATGGCCTTGCCACTTCTGTTTTTGCGTGCCGTCAATCTTTTTAGGCTCTTTTTGAAAAATCGTGGAATTTAACACAAAGAGAAAATGCTCTTTGATACACCCTTTCCATTACTTAACATATAACAAATTGTTGGGAAACAAAATTCGGGCAATGGTTCTTACAAGCACAACATGTCTCTAGTGTGTTTGGTTCGTTATTAAACACTATTGAGATGAGAACAATGTATTCGACACATGATAAGCAAGTACAATGTTAAAAAAAATTGTATATATGTGTAATAAAGGTGATAAAGAGTTTAGCATGAAGAAAGTAATCATTAATAAACAACGAAATGACATCCACATATATTAAGCCCACTAATTAAACAAAGCCATGTCTTAAAATAACATGAAAAAGTCACATGAGTGGATGGAATGCAGTGGTGATCCAAATCTTAAATGTAGGTCCATATATGGTGAAAAAAGAAAATACAATAAACTTTTTGTCTCTATCAAGAATGTTATCAAAAATAAAATCTTTCGGGAATTTTTTAAACTTTTTCTTAAAAATCGAAAATCTTTTTGCATTTCTTTTTTCAAAATATATTAAAAAGAAAAATCAAGGATAAACATAAGAATACAATATAGCAATAGGGACAAATGACATGAACATGATAATCACCTTATACTAGAAAAAGTACCCAACCTCAATCATTGGTCCGAGAGTCATTCTTAACAGGAATAGACATCCTTTGAAGCTCATCCATCAAACTTTGCAAAGATTTGACCAAAAACTCAACTTAATTTTGAAAACTCTCAAAATTTCTACGATCATGTGTTCCATTTGGAGTACCATGTGGGGGAGTGCATGTGGGGGCACATACAAGAACACGTGTCTGAACTCCTGTGGGAACAAATCGGGGAACACACGTATGAGAAATTCTCCTTAGCTTAAAAAAACTCCCTATGGTGGCCTCTTATTTGCAATGGGAAAAACATAAATTGTATTAGGTCTACCTTGATCAAAATATCTAGGACATGCTCACCTTGGTGGATTCGATTTGCTATGTGGGTTAAGATGAGGGCCATAAGGATCCATAAAAAACTCGAGAACTATTCGGGTGCAACATGGGAAGTGGATGCACCGTCATACCTTATTACTTGCCTCTCGTTAAAGCCTAATGCGGGACCGAGGAATATCTTTCCATACTTCTTACTTGTGTCCTTAAAAATGACCTTGACCTCCCGATCATGTTTTAGATATTTCTCAAGTTAAGATAAACGGGATACAAGTTTCTCACGAGTCTCAATGAAGCTTGAAGATCTCTCGTAAGACTAGCCATGGTGTTGGTCAAGTCGGTCTTCTCCCTACCAACAACAATCAATTTTTCACACAAAGAAAATCTTAACTTCTTGAGTTGACTCACCGATGCCTCAGACTCTCTCAAAACGTCCACATCCTTTTCTAAATAAAATACCCTAAGAGATAAATCTTTGTTACTATGTTTCATTTTTAATGTCCCGATTTAAAGTTCGCGAAAGGCGCTTTATATTCCACCTTCTCCCTCACTTGAATTATCTTCATCACTCTCACTCTCTCTAGAATGGTTTGAAACATCGTTGAGGCTCTCACGTTTAGTATTCTCCTCGCCGGCATGGGATGAACCAGTATTACTCACATGAATGGCCATGAACGCACATAAATTAGGTTCATGAAGTGATTCATCCCTAGAATTCACCTACATGACATCACTATCGCTAAGAGTGGATTTGTATGCATCTTGCCTTTGCCCTGTCTCTTTAGCCTAGTTTCACACTCATGGGCTTTATGAACCTTGTCCTTACACTTATAACATCTCACTTCATCTTTCTCACGAACATTCTTGTGCTCATTCACATTTTTATTTTTCTCAAAAATCTTTTATTTGAATGAATTTTCTTCATTAATTTTGAGAAATTTCTTGAATTTTTTTTCCAAATATGGCAAGATCATTAACCTCAAAGTCAAACTCAAAATTGGAATGAAAAACTTTTTCCTTTTTCTTTTTGGCCTTGATTATCAAAGCAATCTGTATTTCCTTTTTCTTTTTAGTTTTGGGAAGCATATCTATTTCATAAGTTTGAGGGTCCCCTATGAGTTATTCTAACCTAAGAGTATCTAAGATTCCAAATGAATTCGAGACAGTGACCTTAGGGATAAAATGGGATGGAAGTTATCTCAAAATATTTGCATGACTCTCGTCTCAGGAATTCTCCAACCTAAATTCAAACTATAGTTAACTATATCAAACAATCGTGCATAAAAGTCATCAAATGACTCAGCTTCTAGCATGGTAATGGTCTCAAATTGTAAGGTGAGATTTTGAAGCTTTCACAGCGTTGGTACCCTCGTGAGTGAGTTAGAGGATATCACACGTTTCCTTAGAGATGGTGCACGTCATTATGCGATGGAACTCGTCAGGGTGACAGCTCCGAAGTAGAACTTAAACCGCGAGAGTCGAAAGTACTCCATTCAAATTCATCATCAGTCCAAGCAGTGACAGGTGTAAGACTTTTGACATTACTGTCAGTCACAGTGGATGATGTCCACCCTCTTTCACACACAAGTCAGACATACTCATCAATCTCTTTAAAAGTTGACCTCATTCAAGCTTTCTAATAAGCATAATTAAACCCATCGAAAATAGGTAGACTATTATACAAATTTTCCATTTGGACCCAAATTAAATACCAATTTGAAAGAATTGATATCCAAAAAAATGCCATAAAAAGAATCACACAATATTTAAGTGCAACTGGATCTGATACCAATTTGTAAATGCAAGGTTTGTATGGATAATCCGTATATTAGGTTACGCATACACAAGATCTAATTTTTAATTAAATATTATCTTGATTAGAATTAGGTGTGCATGCAAGATAAAGTCCAAATAAAATATATCCAGTCTCATAATCAAACAAAACAAACAAAAGAAGAATATGAGAAAAAATCCCTTTCAGGCAAAACTCAAATATCAGCACTGTATCAAAAATTAACAGACTCAATAACTTAAAAACTACTTAGATATCCCCAAAGTATTAAGCACGGGCTTTAGTTCTTCTACAGATACGGCATAGTTTAGCACTTTCCACGGGAAATATCTTTTCCCTCGATATCTACCGATCATCTTCAAGATATCAGAATCCTTTCTTCTTCAGTCGTAGA
Source organism: Sambucus nigra (assembly GCA_949130495.1). Classification (NCBI taxonomy): domain Eukaryota; kingdom Viridiplantae; phylum Streptophyta; class Magnoliopsida; order Dipsacales; family Adoxaceae; genus Sambucus; species Sambucus nigra. The sequence continues at coordinate 185,317,286 of OX422210.1, forward strand.
GTCACAGCTACACAATTAGCAGTAGAGAACACTCTACAAGGATTTGATGAAATATTTGGGAACTAGAATTTGAAACTCAACAAATCATTCTAGGGGATGAGTGATTTGGAAAACGTAAACTTATTTTGGTAAATCAAAAGGATGAACACTTTTGGAATAGACATAAAGAATTTGTTTTCATCAAAAGTCTTAAGAAAAACTTATCAAAACAGGCTTTTTTTATAGAAAAACATGAATTTTGAGGCGGAGTTCTCATTCGAACAAAAATAGGGTCTCATTCGAACGAAAATTGGAGGTTCATTCTAACGAGGTCCTATCTCGTTCAAACAATATGCCTATGTCACTCGATCCAGCTTCCAACGAGAGTGGTTCTATCAAACAGAGTCCATCTCATTAGATGCTCGTTAAAAGTCTATGATAACAAAGTTGCCTTTTCATTCTAGCGACTTTTGACTCTGTTCGAACGAACTACGGTGTTCATTCTAATGTAATTTATATCTCATTATAACGAGATTAAAATTACAAAAAAATTATTTTAAAAATCTTTTTATAAAAATTTCCCTGAGTAAAAAACAAACATCCCAGAATATATCTAACAAAGAAATCAAAATCACAAGTTCATATACCTCCATAAATTGTTGGTGGCCATTCCAACAGCTTGAATCTCGGACATGAAACTCAATCACTGACACATCTTCAAATTATTATGGAGGCAAAAGCGGATGTAGTGTTCAGCTTGTAGCAACGGTATCTAATGGGATATACCAAAATAACATAGCTATGAGCAATTATAAAATCTTTCTCTACAAAGTTCTGTAGGAGTTTCATGAAAGGATATATGGAAGTAACACTAGAGGAAGATCTTTGACATTTAAAGCCATAAAGGAAGTTTATTGGTGGCCTTACATGTAAAAGGACGCGACCTCGTACATAAGGAAGTGCAAGAAGTGTCAAGAATTCTGGCTAATGCTTCATTAGCCTTCCAGCGACCTCAAATCCTTGCCAACCCGTGGTCTTTCCCACAATTTAGGTTGGATATTTTTTAGGCCCCGTGCCTACAATGCCTAAAAATTGAAAGTATCTTACGGAGGCACGAATTACTTCACTAAGTGGATAGAAGTCGAACCTCTAGAGAACATAAGAGATACTTATTTGATCAGGTTTATTTGTTGAAACATCGTGACCCACTTTGGCATGTCAAGGATTATTATAACCAATAATGAAACATAATTTGAGAGCATACAATTCCAGGACTTCTGCAACAGCCATGAAATCAAGCACTATTTTAGTTCAGTGGCCTATACTCAAATAAACGTCCACGATGAAGCTTCCAAAAAGATAGTGCTCATAGGGATGAAGAACAGATTGGAAAAAACAAAAGGTGTTGGGGTGAACAATCTTGCCCATGTCTTTTGGGTGTATCGAACAACACCCAAGAGGTCAACAGGGGAAACACCCTTCACTTTGGCTTACGGAATGAAAGTCATAATTCCACTGGAAGTAGTCTTGCTTACCATGAAGAGTATTTTTACTAATCAAATCATGAACGAACTAATCATAAGGACTTAGCTCAACCTAGCCACGGAAAGAACGGAACAAGCTATGATCAAACTGGCATCCTACCAACAATAGTGTGCCAAGTAGAAAACAAAGGCATTAATCCGAGGAAATTCCAGGTTAGAGATTATGTGTTGAGAAAGGTCATGGGCAATGTGAGGAAGCTATTAGACAAAAATTTGTGCCCCAACTAGGTAGGACCATTTGATGTCATCAGGCACGACCTACAAGGAGCCTATTGTAACAACTTGAGGATACGAATAGACTATGATACCATTTGTTTACTTATATACGGGAACCACGACTACACACCAGTAATAAATTAGATATACCCTACACCAAAAACCGAACATTTAAAAATAATTATCATATTTATTACCCAACTATATACGCAAGGAAACCACAAATTACTTAGTATGCCCTTAAGTTATAATAATTCTAAAAGTGGCCCTAGAAGTTTCAAAACCTTGTCTAAACCTATAAACCACTACCAAACCCAAAATTATTTACGCACATAAGCTATGAATATTAAAAATTACTACAAGTACCCTGATATACCTTTACAAGTTTGTATAATTTTATTTAACCCCTAAAACTTTTAAAATGTAGAAAAGGATTTATATACTTAAACCTAAATTACCTAGGGACCTAAAACTTAGATCAAACTTATTACACAAACCCCCTGAGTTTTAAGACACCTAGGTAACCACCTAGGCCTTAGCATATTTAAATCCATATGAAACCACATGGTGCCAATTTTCCCACAACTTAAACTTTTATAATAACCTACTAATCTAGCTCTAAAACAACCAATCAACTCCCCATCTTCAACCCTATAAAAGGCCGTTATTACCACTGTAAAAACCTACATGTTTACCATTCAAAAATTAACCTCAAAATTTGAAAGTTTTGGTATCTTAATATTTTATGTATCAAACTTAGTTTTCTTGATTCCATTATGTTTTTGCACTAACCTAGTATTGTTTTTAGCTTTCAAGTGTAAGAATCCACATTCATTCAGCACTGAACTGGATTTAAAATCTAAAAACTCCATTGGAGCCTGAGCTTTAATGGTGGATTTTGTGTTCCTAACCTTGAACCTATTTCAAGGTGGAAACGTTTGATCTTTGGTTCTCATGAACCTAGGTGAAATGGTCAGTTTGAGTATAATATAGTTTAGATACATGACATTGAAAATTTTTCTTTATGGATTGAAAATTTTCATGATAAAAATTCTCCATTATAAACTATCAATTAAAACCTCAAATTAAAACCCTTTTGTTCTAAATTCACCTAGAAACAAAACCATGTATATGATGTAGTTCAAATGTACCCAGAAAACCGTGAATATCAAGTCAAAATTTTAAACCTTTTAAAAAAACTAGATATGAGGCTACAGTAATCCTCAATCCATAAAAGTTATGTATTTGGGTTCCTCATGAAAAATTAGGAAGAATGGCTTTTGAATCAGTTAAAATGGTATTCTATATAATATTTAATCAAGGGATAAAGTTTAAAACCCTAAAGTCAAATGTTGAGAGGTTGATGATGAAGTGATCAACAGGTGCACAAGTGAAGTCAGGGTGTAGGAAGTTTGACTTTGCACGTAACGGCGCGAGACAAACCAATAAATTCTGAATTTTTTCTCAAAATTTTATTTTATTTTTTGATCAAAATGGTATATTACATCACACTGTTTGGTCAACCATAAACCATTTTCATTAGAACCTTAGAAATGGGATTAAAAAACCCTAAAGTTATTTTGCATATAAACCCCTAAAACTTTTCAACTTCTGATAATATTAGGGAAAAAAACTCTACTACATCTATTTTCAAATATGCTTAGAATAATTTTAAAAGAAAATTACAAAATAAACCCTAAACTCATTTTCAATACGCAATAAAACATTTTATTGTAATATTAATTTTAAACCAAAAGGCCTTACTTATTTCTTTTCTAAATTTCAGACAATCCCAGTCCTCAGCCTTAACAATACAAATCAAACTAAAAAACAAAGCCCTTATCCAAGTAGGTAACTTCTATTTTGGTATTATTTCATGCAATTATCTTGATTACGCCAATTGTTCATATCACTATGTGATAGCCCCCGATACCTTATTCTCATTTCTAAACTCATTTGTATAGTTCACAACACATTAAATTTGATTTGAGTTTAAAACACGATGTTGATTCTGGACCGATGATTTTCATTTAACCTAATTACATATTATATAGCACACATTATAACCATGGAACTAACTACCGTTCTACCCACAAAAGTGTTATTTGGCATGTAGGAGTCGGGGTATTGAGTGTATAGTTTTGCTTACCATATGAAGTCAGGGTATTGTGCTCGATAATGTTACTATGATTATTATTACTTTATCTCCTAAGGTTTTGGATTATTTTTTATCTGTATTGTTATTAGTCCTAAGCTTCTTTAATAGATAATTATTGATTATCTTGTTTTAGAAACCATCTGCAACTTTAACTGTTCTAAACTTGATAACTGTAGTTATATCACCATATTGCTTCATTCAGATTATTGTTATTATTATTATTTCAAATAACACTTTCCTTTATGTCAGAGTAGATGTTTTGATACCACTTTGCACGCACGTGAACACGCCCAGAAAGGATGGACACAATCAAAAATTCTATTTTTGTATTTTTCATTTTATTACAGATTGAACCTTTAAATAAATACACCTAATTTTAAACCGACTTGTAGCAATAAACCAATCAACCCAATTTTATCTTTTTAACCTAAAGCATACATCTAGGTGATAGGAGAAAAATAAACCAATCTAGCAAATTTACTACGCATGCAATCATACAGTGAATGAGGAAAAATTCCTTTTCAGGGCAAAATCTATATTCAGCACTTTAGAACATTTTACAAGACAGTCGACTTACAGACTACTTTAATTAACTAAGTATAATGTGCAGTCCTCAAAAAACTTCTGAAGAAAACGGCTCAGTCCACAGTCGTCCAAAGGGAGCGGTCTAACCTCGATATCCACCGATCAGCCTTTCCTTCTTCGTTAGTCGTGATCCCTCGGGTCACGAGTTCAGCTATAGAGAATACTCTCCACAAGGTGTATGCAAAATATGGAAACTCTCTAGGGTTTCAAAAGGAATAACAAAATATTTGGGGATGTAAAGTTTGTGAATCAAAAGGAGTCTAGAAAATGCAAATTGCCTATGTTCAGAGAGAGGTGTCGAGATGAAAGCAAGTAATCACACAAATAATAACAAATGTACGTGCTTCGACAAATTTCCTATGTTCAGAAAGAGGTTACTATCTTCTTATTAGCGTCTCCTAATAATCAAATTTACATCCCTTTGCCCTGGGTCAGGGTTTACAAGTTATAGTCGTAGAAAATAAGTAATTGAATTATACAAGTAACTCAATCAGCTTACAGATAACTCGGGGTTTCCCTGAATATCTCCTTTGAGATTGTTGGAAACCGTTTTCAGTCTGTATCCATGCTTTTAAGCGAATGTTAAATACACGGGTCTAAATAAATTTCTGAGTTGGGTCGGCAGTCCACTACGTATGTTGGGTTGGTCGGTTGCACTTTCGAGCTTGAGTAAATAAGCCCCCACAGTTAGAATTACAGGAACTCAAAAACCAGTTGGACGAATTATTAGCAAACGGATTTATCCTACTGAGTACATCCCTTTGGGGAGCACCAGTATTATTCGTCAAAAAGAAAGATAGAGCATTCCACTTGTACATTGATTACCTTAAATTAAACTAGGTCACAGTCAAAAATAAATACCCATTACCTAGAATAGGTGATTTGTTTGACCAATTATGAGGCAGGTATATTCAAAATAGATTTAAGGTTCAGCTATCATCAATTATGAGTAAGAGAAAAGGATATACCAAAGACTGCATCTAGAACTCACTATGGACACTTTGAATTTTTAATTATGTCCTTTGGATAAATAAACGCACCTACAACTTTTATGGATTTATTGCATTCGACATTACAACCAATTCGTGATCATATTCATTGATGATATTTTAGAATATTCTAAAGCCAAGCAAGATCACGAACAACATTTACAAATTGTACAATAAATATTACGACAACACTACCTCTATGCAAAGGAAAGTAAATGTGATTTTGTAAAAAAGAAGTCTCTAAGACATGTAATTATCAAATTAGGAATAAAGGTTAATCCAGCAAAAACTACAGTAGTAATTGAGTGGCCACAACCATTTATCGTTATAAAAATTCAAAGTTTTCTAGGACTCGCAGGTTATTAAGGATTCTCAATAATTTCATTACCCTTTATGAATTTAACTTGTAAGGATGTATGATTCGAATGGACCAACGAATGCAGACAAGCATTTCAAACCTTAAAAGAAAAATTAACTACTACCCATATTCTTACTATACCTTCTAGTGATGTTGGTTATGAAGTATATACGGATGCCTCTTTTCAAGGATTAGGACGTGTACTCATGCAACTAGGAAAGGTAATAGAATATGGGTTACGTCAATTAAATACTCATGAATGATACTATCCACTTCATGATTTAGTAGATGCTGTAATAGTTTTTGCATTAAAAATCTGGAGATGTTATTTGTACGAAGAAGATTTTTAAGTATTTTTAGTAAAAATCTTAAATATATATATTTACCCATAAATACTTAAATCTTCGGCAACGGCGATGGATCAAATTCTTAGAAGATTACAAATTTCGATCACAATATCACCTTGGTAAAGGCAATGTTGTAGCAGATGCACTGAATTAAAAAATAAGCGGAAGATTAATAGGAATGTTTTCATACGAGGTTATGACTACCTTGAAGGAATACAATCTACAAAGAAAAAATACGAGAATTCCCATTAATCTCCAAAGTATTACGGCATACCCTACTCTTCAGAAGAGGGTAATAGAGCAACAATCTACTTATAATTTCATTAAAACCCAACAACAAGACATCGAAAATGGAGAAGGAAAGAAAGATTGGACTTATAGCCAGAGAGCGGACTACGATATAAAAATCAAATATGCGTACCTTCTAATTTCGCTCTAAAAGAAGAAATGTTATAAGAATCACATCATTCTAAATTCATCATACACCCTGGGAATAAAAAGTTGTATCACGATCTTAAAAGACAATATTGGTTGCAAGGAACAAAGCAAGATATTAAGGAATTCTTGGCAAGATGCCTAACCTGGTAACAAGTGAAAATCGAGCATCAATGCTCTGAAGGATTGTTACAACCCCGCCCTATTCCAGCATTGAAATGGGATCATAAAACTGTGGACTTTGTCAGTGGACTACCCACAACATCAAAGGTTAAAACTCAATTTCGTTAAGGGTAGGGCTATTCCCACTCCTCAAAGTCTCCTAACACTCCATTTTCTTCTCAAAAGACTCATATATCCTTATATCAAGTCCTTCATCCTTCTATTTCACTTGTACACATAAATAAAAAATAAAATCTACTATTAACTTGAGGCAACTATTAAATGTTCTTTTATAAAAAGAAATGGTTTTGTTAGAAAAAACGTTTTTTACTAAAAATAAAAATAAAAAACGTTTTTTAATTTCTTCCCACATAATCTTTTGTGGCATCAAAACATTGATTAAAATGGCTTTTTACATATTTTTTTATCAAAACAGTTTTTTTTTTCAATATTTTCTTTATTTTTTGTTAAAAATGATTTTTTGACCAAAAACTGTTTTTTTACTGAAATCTAGTTTTTAAAAAAATTATATTTTTTGCTAAAAACTATTTTTTTTTTGTCAAACCTATTTTTTAAAGATTCGCGATTGGATAGTACCGCTGGCGCGGACCCACATCATTTAATGGATGTACATCCGTGCCAATGAACTAACCAATCACGAATCTTTAAAACGGACATATACCAAATAGTCATTCTAACATTTTTTTAATATATGTGTAGTCATAGAATTTTTAAAATAAAATAAAAAGGTTTGGACTGAATGTGTATTAAAAATTATTTGAGGGACTTTTTGGTAATTGATCCAAAACAAAACATTATTTTAACGAAAAATAATTTTTAGCAAAAAATATATTTCAACACAAGCAAACACGACTTGACAAGAGTCATAGTTTTAACTAGTGCAGACACATCACGAGTCTTAATTATAGCACGAGCATGGAACAACGTGAGTCATGATTTTGAAGAGAACTATATGACACAAAATATATTTTTTATTGAAAATAAATATTTTGTATTGAAAATAAATATAAACATAAGGATTTAAATTTTATTTTTTAAATGTATAATGAAAAGTTAATTTTGTTTTCGAATAAAATACACGTTTTGACTTTTTTTATAACAAATTTTGTAAACCTTTTTTTTATATTAAAGCAGTTTTTTTAACAAAAGATTTATAAAAAAACGTTTTTTTAGCAAAACTATTTCTTTTTATAAAAAAAAATAGTTAATAATAAATATTTTTTTTGGTGCCTTAAGTTAATAGTAGATTTTATTTTTTATTTATGTTTATAAGTGAGATAGAAGGATGGAGGAATTGATATAAGGGTACATAAGTCTTTTAAGAAGAAAATGGAGTGTTAGAAGAATTTGTAGGAGTGGGAATAGCCCTACCCTTTGGTTAATCGTAGGTCGCTTAACCAAATCAGCACATTTTCAATAAGTTAGAACCACCGATTGTTTCCAAAGACTTAGCAAGTTGTATATTCAAGATATTATCAGACTCCATGGAGCACCCTTATCCATAGTATCCGACCGTGACTCTCGATTGTGGGATGCCTTTGCCAATCATTACAACATGCCATGGACACCAAATTACATTTAAGTACCGCTTTTCATCCCCAAAATGATGGGAAATTCAAAAGGATAATTCAAATACTCAAGGATATGATACGCGTATATGCTCTAGATTTGGCCGGAAATCGGAATGATCATTTAGCATTTATTGAATTATCCTATAACAATAGTTACCAAGTCAGCATCCAGACTTCTCCTTACAAAGCACTCTATGGGAGACCATGTCGCACTCCATTATGATGGAATAACTCCGGAGATAATAGTGTCTTTGGAACTGAAATAATAGAAGAAACCACCAAAAAGATACGCCTAATTAAAGAAACATTGCAAGAAGCCCAAAATAGACAGAAGAGTTGAGAAAATCACAAAAGGAAACCCTTTGAATTTTAAGTGAATGATCGGGTATTTCTAAAACTATCACCAAGAAAGCGGATCATACGATTCAGAAGAAAAGGAAAACTAGCACCACGATATGTGGTACCTTTTGAAATCATGGAACTAATAGGGCTAGTAGCCTATCGATTTGAACTACCCCCCGATTATCAAAAATACATGACATGTTTCACATATCACAATTACAAAAATACATACCAGATCCAAGACATATCATCACATGGAAAGGGATATCCGTACAATCCAATTGTGACATCAAAGAGAAACCCATTAGGATATTAGACTCTCACGATAAGATTATTCTCAACAAAACCATTCCATTAGTCAAGGTTCTTTGGATGCATCATAAAGTTGAAGAATCCACATGAAAAACTAAGGACGTAATGAAACAATGCTACCCAAAACTTTTTTGAGGTAATTTCGAGGAATATATTTTTTTTAGTAGGAAGATTGTAACAAACCAAACATACGAAAAGACTATGATATCGTTAGTTTACTTATATACAGGAACCACGACTACTCACCTCTAATAAATTGGAAATTTCCTATACCAATATGCGAATAATTTAAAGTAATAGTATTACTTATAATATTACTTATTACCCAACTATATACACAAGTAAACCAAAAATTACTTAGTAGTCCCTTAAGTTATAATGATTCCAAAGTGGACCCTAGAAGTTTCAAAACATTGTTTAAACTATTAAACCAATCCCAAACCCAAACTTATTTATACACACAACCTATAAACATTAAAATTACTACAAGTACCCTGATATACCTTTACAAGTTTTTAAAATTTCATTTTAGTCCCTAAAAATTTCAAAAATATAGAAAAGGACTATATACTAAAACCTAAACTACCTAAGAACCTAAAACTCGAACCAAACTTATTACACAAACCCCCTTTATTGAGTTTTAAGACACCTAGGCAGCCACCTAGACCTTAGCACATAGAAATCCATATGAAACCCAATGGTACCCATTTTTCCATAATTTAAACTCTTACAATAACCTACTGAAATCCGTCTTTAAAATAACCAATCAACTTCCCATCTTCAACCCTATAGAAGGCCCTTATTACCACTGTAAAAATGTACCTATTTACTATTCAAAAATCAAGCTCAAAATTTGAAAGTTTTGGTATCTTAACATTTTATGTATCAAACTTAGTTTTATTAATTCCATTATGTTTCTACACTAACCTAGGAATATTTTTAGCTTTCATATATAAGAATTCAAGATGGTTTGGCACTGAACTGGATCAAAAACTAGAAAAGTCCGTTAAAGCTCGCGCTTCACTGGTGGAATTTGTGTTCCTGACCTTGAACCAATTTCAAGATGGGAAAGTTTTATCTTTGGTTCTCATGAACCTAGGTGCAATGGTAAATTTGAGTATAATATAGTTTAGATACCCTAAATCACAAATTTTCCTTTACGACTTGAAAACTTTTAGAGTTAAAATTCTCTTTCTAAACTATGAATTAAAACCTCAAATCAAAACCCTTGTGTTCTAAATTCACCTAGAAATAAAACCATGTATATGCTGTAGTTCGAATTTCCCAAGAAAATCACGAATATCAAGTCAATATTTTGAACCTTTTATAAAAATTAAATATAAGACAACATTTAATCTCGATCCATAAAAGTTATATATTTGGATTCCTCGTGAAAAATTATGAAGAATGGTTTTTGAATCAGTTAAAATGGTATTCTATACAGTATTTAATCACTGGTCAAAGTTTAAAACCTTAAAGTCAAATATCGAGAGGTTGAAGATGAAGTTATCAACACGTGTGCAAGTGAAGTCAACATAAGCGCATAGGAAGTTTGACTTCATGCGTGAGGGTACGTGATTAATCAAAAAATTCTCAAATTTTTTTCCAAAATTTCATTTTTTTTTTTGTCAAAGTGGTACATTACATCACACTGTTTGTTCAACCAGAATCCATTTTCATGGAGAGCATAGAAATGGGATTCAAAAACCCTAAAGTTACTTCGCACATAAACACTTGAACTTTTTCAACTATTGAATTTTAACCCCAAACTTTATATATAGGTTCTGGATAATATTAGGGACAAAAACGTCTATTACACCTATTTTCTAATATGCTTAGAAACCTAATTGATTAAAAGAAATAGAAAATTACAAAATAAACCCTAAAGTTATTTTCATTAAGCGATAAAACTTTGTATAATAGTATTAATTCTAAACCAAAAGGCCTTACTTATTTTTTTCTAAATTAAAACTTTGTAAATTAATATTATTTTGAACAATTTCGGCCTTCAGCCTTAACAAGACAAATCAAATTAAGAATCAATTCCTTTATATAAGTTGGTAACTTCTATTTCGGTATTATTTAATGCAATTACCTTGATTACGCTAATTGTTCATATCACTATGTGATAACCCCATATATTGTAACACCCCACGCATTTTGGCAAGCGAGGTGGCCAGCCTGTGCCGTCAAACTACACCGGGCCTCACTAAATAAGTTATCATTCTCAACATATGACAGAAATATGAGACAATAAAAAAATGCTCAAGATAATATTCAAATTTATCCAATAAATACAACCATTCATGCAAATTAAAATCCATCACCATGTTATCTCCAAAATAAATCCAACTACAAATTATTAAAAACTCAAATGAAAAATCCAACAATAAATATCTTACTGAAACCATAAACAACTATGGAACCGATTGGCCCGCGAAATCCATATATGAAAGTTTCATAATAAAAATGATGGAATGAAAATTAATCAAACTACAACTAAAACGAAAAAAATATCCAGCTACACCCCTAAAATCTCCAATCCATGTTATACAGCTACTCAAGCAACTATACCTCAAATGTTAGTTAACGCAATTGGCCAAAGCCCACCGCATGAATACTAGCTACTCCTCCAAATCAGGGTTCATAAACCATACAGAATCATTGTACATGATAAATATCAAAATAGAATATTTTAAATTAAACGAGACATGTCACAATAGCCAACCAACCTAATTTTTGTTAGCCTTGCACTTATTGGTGACGCTAACACACACCCATATCGCTATAGCGAGCCAGCTCGATAGCGTTATCCTTGCACATATTAATGCCGCAAAGTCATTTTAATACCCGTTTATTATCTTAGGCATTCATTCCCCATTTTATCAAGTTCATTATTTTCTAAAAGGCCCACCCTTTAATCGAGCACTAATCATCAAAACACCCCTAGTCCCATACTTAGAGGTCTCCAAAACACAAGTATATCCTATCCAATCATTTAGGAAGGATACCTAGTCTAGAATTTATACTAACGAAACAACGAAAAACTGTACTACTTAGCCCCACCCCAAAAATACCCATCTGTAAAAATTCTACACTCACTAGCCCCATACCTAGAAAATGTTAACAGTAACAAAGGCCTACCTGCTAGTCCCATACCTAGCAAGAAACCTAAAATAAGGTGAAAGCATAGCTACCCCCAACATCCTATCGTCCGTACGGTGTCGAATGTTAACATAATTAACGATCACATAATGCATATTTTCAATTATCACAACAATTCTTTCAATTAATCACAAGATTATTATTTAACCAATTTATGTTCGTTTAATTATAATAATAATTAAATAATTCCTTTTTTAACAACTTATCTAATTCTACAAACTACAAATTAAACGAGACATTCACATGCTCATTCCGCGGGCATACAACTATAAATATCTATTCTACAAACTACACATAAGTAACGTGATTTTACGAGTCGAATTTGAATTATAAAATTCAAACAATTTATTTTACCATGCGAATGTCCATATATTCTAACGAAATCGCATCCTCTAATATAAGCATGCGAGTGTTTTGAGTCTTAATTCGTATTAGAAATTTGAAGAAAAATAGTTCCAACTTTAGTTTCACTTTTCCTAATTAGTCTCTCTAATTTATTTTAAGAAAATAATGATTATTAGTGTTTAGGATACATTTAAAATGCATAATACTAAAGGGGAACAATAGAAGTATTAATTCCTGTAAAGGATTCATCTTAAACATCTGATTTTACGGTTGCGTTCCTCTCGTGAAAATATCAAAGACACGCTCTTGGATGTTCTTGAGAAAACTTGGTTTAGATGTTCAAAACTTAGGTTTGAAGTTTATTTAAATGGGGTTTAGGTTTTTGTAAATGAGAGAAAGTATAAACATGGGAGGCTACTACTTTTTGAGAAGGTTAAAATATGTTTTAAAAATTCTAAACCCGTGTCTTTATATTTTAAGAAAAGAAAAGAGTTTGAGTCCTACATAAACACTAAAAAAATGTCAAATTTTGGCCTACCACTGAAGTGAATCTGTTCGCCCCCAGGGCCGAATCAGTTCAGATACCTTGCCAAACAGAGATTCCCCATTTTTATGTTAACATTTATGATTTCTAGAATTAAATCCCGATTTCAATTTCGATTAAAAAATCTCATTTTACTTAAATCAAAACAAACATTTTTAAGTATAAAAATTAATAATCGCAAAATTTTATTTTTCCCAAAAATTTAATTTGTAAAAGATTTTATAGTTTAAAATCACAGGGTGTTACATTCTCCACCACTACTATAGGAATTTCATCCTCGAAATTCAATGAAGCATAAATTTTAGACTTAAACTCGTGCAAATAAAATAAGGCTTACATATGCCTACCCATAGAAATACTACGATTGGGCATCCAATCCTACACACACTTACCCTAGGGACAAAAGTATAATATATATTTTAACTATATGTATAAGCATAACTATAAAAATAACACGTACCACACTCTCCCACGAATCACCACTCGATACTATCTCCAAAAGCCATTATAACACTTAAGTCCTCAAATCAAGTCACATCACCACATTTATACTAGAGATAACATCCATACTAATGATCTTAAAAATAATTCTCGTCTTCAAAAATCAATTCTAAGGATCCTCACATCAAGATTACTACTTCCATCCTCAAAGCCTACAATTGCCTTAACACAAAGCCCCTTATCTCCAAGAAATACAGCTAACACGTACGCTAGACCCAATAACTTACAGAGTACGAATCAACAAAGCGAATCAAATATCGGTAACACAAAAGCTAAACAAACTCACAACTACGAGACCTAAGACCATGCTCTAATACCATATATAACACCCCGCATATTCTGGCAAGCAAGGTGGCCAGGAGCCACCGTAAGACTACGTCGAGCGTCACTAAATAAATAATCATTATCAACATGTGACAGAATTATGAGACATTAAAATCTTTTCAATAGATAATATTCAAATTTATCCAAAAAATATAACCATTCATACAAATTAAAATCCATCACCATGCTATCTCAAAAATAAATCCAATTCCAAATTATTAAAAACTTAAACGAAAAATCCAACTATAAATATCTGGCTGAAACCATAAACAACTATGAAACTGATTGGCCTACCAAATCCATAAATTAAAGTCTCATAATAAAAACAATATAATGAAAATAAATCAAACCGCTACTAAAACGAAAAATAAATAAATATCCAGCTGCACCCCAAAAATCTCCAATCCATCCTATGCAGCTACTCCAGCAACTATACCTGAAATGTTAGTCAACGCAATGGATCAGATACCACCTCATGAATACCATCTCAATTAGGGTTCGAAAACCCATACAGAAGCATTATACATAATAAATATCACAATAGAGTATTTTAAATTAAACGAGATATATATTAACATGCTAGTAAAAATAAATTACCGTTATCTACCCACATAACTAAACCACCCCAATGTTCATGTCCAATTATGATATTTCGATCATTTAATTATGCTAAAGCTATTAATTAAATTTCATTCGATTAACCAAATTATTATTATAGCGACACCCTATAGCCAGTCAACCTTTCTATTGGTCCTACACTTATTTGGGGTTGTCTAAAGTCTTACTCCACACACATTCCTCTCGCTATAGCCATTCAGCCCAATTTCGTTAGCCCTACACTTATTGGCGAGGTTCCACACACGACACATCACAATAGTCATCCAGACTAATTTTCGTTAGCCCGACACTTATTGGTGACGCCAACACACACCCATGTCACTATAGCCAACCAACCCAATTTCATTAGCCCTGCAGTTATTGGGGATGCAAATTCATTTTAATACACGTTTATTATCTTAGGCATTAATTCCCCATTTTATCAAGTTCATTGTTTTCTAATAGCCCCACCCTGTAATCGAGCACTAATCCTCAAACCACCCCTAGTCCCATACCTAGATGTCTTCAAAATACAAGTATATTCTAGCCTATCATTTAGGAAGAATACCTACCAACAATTACAACCTAGTCTCGCATCTAGGCTAACGAAAAAGTGTAATACTTAAGCCCACCCCGAAAATACCCATCCGTAAAAATTCTACACTCACTAGTCCCATACCTAGAAAGTGATAAGAACAACAAAGGTCTACCTACTAGTCCCATATCTAACAAGCAACCTAAAATAAGGTGAAAGCATAGCTACCCCCAACAATCCAGTCGTCCCCACGGTATCGAATGTTAACATAATTAACGATCACATAATGCAAATTTTCAATTTATCACAACAATTCTTTCAATTAATCACAAGCTTATTATTTAACCAATTTATGTTCGTTTAATTATAACATTAACTAAAAAATTCATTTTTCAACTACTTATATAATTTCCATTCACATGCATATTCTGGGGGCATACAACAATAAATTTCTATTCTACAAACTACACATAAATAACATAATTTTACGAGTAGAATTCGAATTATAAAACTCAAACGATTTACTTTAACATGCGAACGTCCATATATTCTAACGGAATTCCAACCTCTAATTTAAGAATGCGAGAGTTTTGAGTCTTGATTTGTTTTAGAAATTTGAATAAAAACAGTCCCAACTTTAGTTTCACTTTTTCTAATTAGTCT
This sequence comes from Sambucus nigra, assembly GCA_949130495.1. Lineage (NCBI taxonomy): Eukaryota > Viridiplantae > Streptophyta > Magnoliopsida > Dipsacales > Adoxaceae > Sambucus > Sambucus nigra. The sequence goes on from OX422210.1 coordinate 185,332,979, forward strand.
CTCTGATTTATTTTAAGAAAATAATGATTATTAGTGTTTAGACAACATTTACAACGCATAATACTAAAGGGGAACAATAGAAGTATTCATGTCTATAAAGGAGTCATCTTAAAAATATGATTATACGGTTGCGTTCCTCTAGTGAAAATAGCAAAGACACGTTCTTGAATGCTCTTGAGAAAACTTGGTTTAGATATTCAAAACTTGGGTTGAAAGTTTATTTAAATGGGATTTAGGTTTTTGTAAATGAGAGGAAGTATAAATATGGGAGGCTACTACTTTTTGAGAAGGTTAAAATGTGTTTTAAAAATTCTAAACCTGTGTCTTTATATTTTAAGAAAAGAAAACAGTTTGAGTCCTACATAAACACTAAAAAAATGTCAAATTTTTGCCTAACACTGAAGTGAATCGGTTCGCCCCCAAGGCTCCCTTCCCAAATCAAGATCCCTCATTTTTATGTTAATATTTATGATTTCTAGAATTAAATCCCGATTTCAATTTCGATTAAAAAATCTCATTTTACTTAAATCAAAACAAACATTTTTTTAAGTCTAAAAATTAATTAATTCCAAAATTTTAATTTATAAAAGATTTTATAGTTTAAAATCACAGGGTGTTACATATATTTTATTCTCATTTATGAACTCATTTGTGTAGTTTACAACACATTAAACTTGATTCGATTTTAAAAACCCTATGTTGATTTTTAACCGATGATTTCAATTTAATCTTATTTCATTGAACCTGTTTTTATATAGCATACATTATAACCAGGGAATAAACTACCGTTCTACCCACGAAAGTATTATTTGGCTTGTAGGACTTCAGTGCCTAGTTTTGCTTACCATATAGATATCGCTCTTATGAGTTCAATGTTACTATGATTATTGTTACTTTATCTTCAAATGTTTTGGATGATTTGTTAACCCTAAGCCTATTTAACAGATAATTATGGGTTATTTTGTTTTAAAAATCATCTGCAACCTTAAGTTTTCTAAACTTGATGTTTCTAATTGTAGTTATATCATCATACTTCTTATCTATACTGCTTCATTCATCATTTTATTTCAAATCTCACTTTCCTTTACTATCAAAATATTCAATTAATTATGCTTATACTCAAAAGTTTTTTTTTTTAATGTATAGAGTTAGAATTATCTACTTAACAAAATTTTGCTTATTCTTTTCCCTTCCAGATGGACCCCAAGCATAGGAATGCGAAATTCCCCCATCCCCCAGAACCTTTTAGCATCGTCACGCATGTCCCTATCAGTTACGTACATATGAAAAATCGTTAACAAGGTAAGCAAAACCACAGGGATAATATATACTATCACTTATCGACCGATGTAATTATTATGTGTAATTTTTTTATTTTAAATTTCTCTCATCAAACTTGTGAATGTAATAAATAAGGTGCTTAGGCGCCATGTTTAAATAAAGTTCAGTTTCTATAAACAATTTTATATGTGATGTACTATTATGATATTAATGTGGTTACCATTGGTACGTACGACTATTGTCATATTAATGTGGTTTGGAAACAATGGAGCCAAGGGAGTAACTTAGTGCTTGGAATGCAACCAATCTTAGGAAGTTTAATTTTTAAAGTCTTAGTCTTATTTCAAAAAAATTAGCTCATCTTGATTATGCAAATTCTTTGGTTTGTCAATTTCTTGAGTGATTCAAAGTTGAATTAATGTTATTAGCTTTCATATTGTTCTAAATGGAAGGCCAAGGCTATTACTAGCCTATCAGAATAGATTACGAATATTCTGATGACTTAATGAGATTACACTTAATCATTTTTTAAATTTACACTTTTTGTCACTTAGCAAAAAATGAAGATACCAAGAGTTGTTCGGGAAATAAAAAGACCAACGGGGATCCCTGGCCACTAAGTGCTTCGAATTTGATTGGATAAAATCCTTAACGAGTGGATGACCAAACAAATAAGTGATTTTTCGCAATAGATGGATTCTAGGCCTAAGGCACTATCCTACGAGGTAAGACCAATAATAATACATACTCGACATAAGAAATTGGAAAATGCGAACAAGATATTAAGTTATAGTTTTATTCACTTAATTATAAAAAAGTAGTCAAGTCGACGGAATTACAAGAGAAAATGATGATCACAACTGGTCCATCTTTGACGATTAAGCTCAGCGGTCACAGCAGCTCGACGACCATCATCTAAATTGGGACAGATTTTGTCATTGCCATCATATTCGAGAAGGTAGTCCCTTAGAAGCTTAATGGGAATGGCGTCTGTAGAAATCCATGATTTCTCATTCCTAAGTGGGGAAGCCGAACAAAGAGGTAATTAACCCCATACCAGTACCAAAATTGAGAATTCAAAGGTACCCTAATGACCACCAAAGCATTCAGTCATACGTGCTTATAGACGACCTACCTAACTTCATCCAAGTGGGGCAAAGCATCTCGCCATCCCTCGTCATAGTAATCTGACCAGACTACCGAAGTCCATAACGGGATGGTACCTCGACCTCATCACCATTTGTTGAAGACTCTACTTCACCATTTTGGTCTTCCTTGAAAGCTTACTTGGCTTTATCGAGCTCCTCTCGTAGAGAATTATTTTCATTTTGCAGCAAGCCAACTATGTTATGTGATTTTCCCAAGCTCGGTCTGAAGTGTAAGGACCACACATGTCTAGTCACCATAAGCACTTGTCATTTTTTGAAGCTCTTATTGAACAGTGAAAAAGGTTGCTCGAGCTCGATCATAAGCATATGCACCAATAATGAAGTCTAAACCTTCACTCTCTTGGGTTATTGACACTAAGGCAAGTTGTTATCAGACTACAAAAGTATTATATAAAAAAAGGCTTTCAGAAATTAAAGACAAGAAAGAAAGCAATAAAATACGGACAGGTAATAAATTATAGCCTAAGAAAGCATAATGGAGCCACAAAATGTTGTATTATTCCATTTAACGAAAATTTGGAACAAGCCCTTAAAAGAAAAAACAAAAAAATACGGGGAATCTAAAATGTAAGAAGATACTAAACTTATATTTAGCATGAGTCTCCTTCTTTGGTATTACCTTATCTTAATCAACCACTATCTTATACAGACCAGTTATCTCATTCTCTCGTTTGGAAGTCTCTTCTTCATCCTCATACAGGTTGAGGGAGCACGATGAGCGAACAGCATGGGCTCGAAAGGAACTACAACCTTTATTAAGGCCTCATCCCAACCCTTCTTGAAGAAGGACTTGTGGAAAAAGTCCAGCTGCTTCTCGATAAGGGAAAAGGCCTTGTCCCATCCGTCATCATAAGAATTTTCCCTTACCTCCAACGCCACCGATAAGGATTGGGTAGACTATTCACTAGCTTTTTTGAGCTGCTTGACCCGCGATCTCAGAGTGGCGAGCTCCAAGTCCTTGGCACTCATAGCAATGTTGTGCTCCTTTTTACTAACTATGGGTGGCATTGAAAGCTTTTTATGCCTCATCCAATTCCTTTCCCAACTTGGTGTTCACCCGTCCCTGTTGTCGAGGATGTCGACGAAGTCTACTAGAAAATGCAGGTAAAAATAGAGCAAAACAGTATTATAAGAAAAAATTGAAGAGTTGAAGATCCAAATAAATAAATTCAATATTACCAATGAAAAAGTCTGGGTAACATGTGAGACAAGCCTGTCAATTAGCAGGCTCCCGACCACTACCTAGTCGGTTAGAAGGCAAGCCCCTCAGCAGACTCGAAGCCAAGCCGGCATTCTTGGCCACTAACCCTTCAGCATGAACCTTCCCCTTTATTAGGGGCATCCACCATTTTTTAGGTGGGAAGATTTATTGCAAGACCATAGTTGTCCTTCCCCTTTTTCACAGGATGTTCTTACGACTTTTCAAGGAAATTCCCCAAGTTGATTAGGTCAGATGGACACCCGACCTCCTTCCTCTTAGGAGGTTGTGCAACTGGAGAACTTGGGGCAATGGCCCCTTCCTTCATCAAGTTTGGAATCCTCCTCCTCGATGCCATTCCCTCTCCTGGAGTGGTAGGAGTAACAAGAGGGATGATGGAGATATCAACAAATTCAAACGAGCCTAAGTTGTTCAAGGAAGAAATGTTTTGCTCGCCAAATCCTTCAGGGATTTTTGGCTTCCTGTCAATCGATCAGGATACGAAGGATGTGGTGGTGTGTGTAAGACTGCAGTAACAAAGTCGATCTAGGGTGTTCAACAGAAGTCAGATGTTTCCTGAGTAACCAAGCTTTCTTTAACTCAGCAAAATTAACGTGTCCTTAGTCGAACTCTTCCTTTTTTTTTGCTTTATACATAGACAAGGACCACAACATCAGAGAAATTAAACAAGTTATGGGTGATAAAGAGAAAATATCAAAATTAATGCTAGACCTATTTTATATCCTTTTGGGGGGACACCTAGGTCCCTATAGGTTTCACTTCACCACCCTTTATCATGGCTAAATGATCCCTGTCCTTTACTACAAAACCATGCGACCAATAGTATCCATCAAGTTTACTACGAGGACTTTCTCAGCCTTCCTCTCTTTCAAGTAATAGATGTTCTCATTGGATTTAACCCACATGTAGTAGTAGCGAATTTCTAGGATTCCAAGCTTGGTCCCATATTGTCAGTTGATTCTATGGACACCATATATAATTCTCTAAGTGTTCGAAGAACATGGGGCAGAGACCACGCCAAAGAACTCACAAAACTTAAGGAATGGTTAATTGGGGGGAAAGGTGACGCTTGCCTCAACAACAAATTGAGAGTACATTTAATGCCCCCCTTCAATGTTGTAATAGTCAAGGGGACCATCCCATAACTTTATAACTACCTATTTAGGGATATAGCGACTTTGAACGTCTTCTATGGTGTTTTCATTGATGGTATAAATCATCTTTACAGCAAGAAAATGAAGAAGAAACAAAGGAAAATGGAAGCTTTTGAGAGAAATTTGCAAAAAGAAAAAGGAAAATTGAGAGAGAATTCACTACAAGAAAGTTTCCAATTGGTGGCAATTTATTTGGTGGCAAAACGATTTTTTGCCATGAAATATAATAATTGGTGGCAAAAAATTTCATTGCCACTAAAATAATTGCAGAGGAAGTATTAGTAGCAAAAATGTGAGATTGTCACAAAAATTGCCACTAAAAGTTTGGCGCAAAAAATTTTAGCTGGCGGGAAGTAAATTGTAGTGAAGTAGGTGGAAAATTAAAAATATTGCCACTAAAAATCAACATTTAGTGGCGATTTTGAAATTTTGCAACAAAATATTTCGTAAATTAAATTTAATTAAGAATTTACTTTTGCCTCCAAATACTAAATTAGAAGAAAAAAAAGGTAAAAACTTGTTAGGAGTCCCGCTCAAATCAGAACTCGTTGCCAGAAAATACTCAAATAGACCAAACGTGCAGCCGCTCAACCCGCATATCCAGTTCTCACCTCTCACGTTTCTCTATTCTTTGTTCTCTTCTCCGTAAAAACAACCTAGGGTTTCTCTCTCTCTCATTGAAGGTCACTTTGAAAGTTGCATTGAAGGTTGGCTTTCAAATCTTTTCTTATTTGAATCAGCTATGTATCGCTATATATGTATATATATGTATCTTACGTTTAATTTGAATCTAGTTTTAAATGGGTATTATGAAATCTTTACCTATTTTATTAACGGGTTGATTAGAATCACAGATACATATAGCAACATATGTAAACATATGTATTATACATCTAATTTGAATCAAGTTTCAAATGAGTATTATAAAATCTTTGATTTTTTTTTTCGGTTTCATTGCTTTTGCTAAGTTTTATTAACTTTCTTAATATTTTATGGTAACATCTCTTATTTTTCTGTTTTTTCATGAAATTCAGTATGTGATTGGTGACAAAAGTTTTCTTCCTAATTCAGTTGGTTGCTAGACATCTTAGGTAAGTACATTTCTGTAATTTTTTATTTTAAATTCAAGGTTATACCATGTATTTTCTTAAATGTACACATACATATATATACCCATTACTGAATTTGTGGTTGTGTTAACTTCGACTCAGTCCATGTTAAATGGATTTTAATAAAATAAATTGATGTATGTAGAGTTTTTTTATAGCTGAAATAGTTTTTTTTTCTTTCTAATAGCTCAAACATTTCTTTTAGCTGAAATAGTTATTTTTTAATGCGGCATATACCAAATAGCCCCTCTAATTTTTTTTAATACACGTTCAGTCAAAGGCTTTTTATTTTGCACCAAAAAGTCCTTCACCATGCCAAAAAGGCTTTACCATGCCACAGACGCGGACCTTTAAAGATAAGAGAATAAGGGACTTTTGGGTACAAAACAAAAGGCTTGGACTAAATGTGTTTTAAAAAATATTTTATGGACTTTTTGGTATTTGATCCTTTTTTAATAGCTGAAATAGGGGTTATTTTTTATAGCTGAAACAGTTTTTTTTGTGTGTGTGTGTTCAATATAGTTGTTTTTGTATGGTAATATTTATTACGTGTTTGAGATATGAATCTTATTGTCTATTATGGGTTTATATCCATATTGGATAAATGACCGCCAATTGTATTTCCAACAACAATTTATTTTCTATTTTTTATTTTGAGTTTTCGTTTCTATTTTTTATTTTTATTTTCAATAGAACATTTAGAGAACGAGGGAAGCACATTCATTTGTTAGAAATAGACTATTATTTTTAAAATATAATTTATAGATATTTAAAAGGATGGAATATAACTTAGAGAAAGTTTGATGTCTAAAATGTAGTTTACCAATAATGTAATGGCTAAAATATAATTTATAGAAAGTTTAGGGACAATAATATAACCACGGAGATTTCATGGGCCAAATCGTAATTCACCAATAGTTTTCAACTTGTTATATTGTTCTTAATATTTACGAATAAAATGTATTTTTTTTAATTTTAGGGGCCAAAATGTTATTTGCAAAAAAATTAGGGATGTAAATATAATTTTGAACGTTTCGAAAATTTATTGAAAATATGGTAAAGTAGTTTATGGAAATTTGGAAAATCAGAAAACTATTTTCCAACTTTTTTTGGAAAAATAAATTTGAATATATTTTCATTTTTATGGAAATTTTTCAGAATTTTCTTTTGGAAAACAACCTTATTTTATACAACTAAACACACCCTTAGCGTTTTAAGATATTGATTTGCATTTTTAAAGGTTAAAAAGAAAAAGAAAAAATGAAGAAAGGAAAAAAACGACGTAGTTTTGTAATTGATGCATTAAAATGACTTATGCCCGAATTGCTCCCAACTAGCACTAAATAGGGTCAATCACGCAAATGGCGTAAAAAAGCATCAAAATCGCGTGCTATGTCATCAATCGCACACACTATTTGGGCTTCTCGCAAATCAGAGTAGTCAATGTCGCGCTATCACACACAAAAGCGCAATCGCGCACTACATCGCGCACAATTGCGTGCTTTTTAAATATAACTATTGTTCATTATTTCTAAATATATCGTGATTTTATTATTATATTTTATCATTGATATTTTTTAATGTTCTCTCAAGTTGTAGGGTTTTGAAATGGATAAGAGTTGGATGCATCATCCAAATAGAATTAGTAATGCATATCGAGATGGGGTTAAAGAATTTCTTGATTTTGCATTTGCTAATGTTGAGCAAAATGGCAAGATTAAGTGCCCGTGTAAGAAATGTAATAACTTCTATTGGAAAAATCGTCAGGATGTTCAAAGTCATTTGCTTATACATGGCATAGTGAAGAGTTATACTAGGTGGATATTGTGACACCCCGACTAATTAAATACCGGGTAGCTACTCCTTTATTAAATTAATTCAAAATGCCAATTTGGTTCAGTTAATAGCATCACTGTCGAAAACAGTTTAATAATTACTAACCACCTAGTATTTAAAAGTAAGTGCCAAATTTTAAGTTAAGTCTGATTAACATGCAGTAAAAAAATACTGGAAGAGCAACATAATCCATTCACCATAATGAAGTAATGAATAACCAACAATTAATAGTAAGAAATCCGGAGGAAAACTCCTCACAACAATCCCAACAAATGGAAATAATACTACAAGTCTGAATCCTGAATAATTACATGCCAAAAGTCTGAATAACTGAAATAAATGAAATATCTCTAAAAGAAATGGGCGACATGCCCTACAACTGATAACTGATGAATATCGAGTCAAGATCGATGAAGCGTCTACAAGCAAGGTCCTGTAACTTCCACAATCAGCTACAGCTCGTCACCTGAATGAGAATCCTATGCATGGTGTCCTTGTGGCTGGGCACCTAAAATGGTTTTTACAAAAATAGATTTGAAAGCAAATGGGTCAGAGCCCGAAAGTGGAAAACATTTTGAAAACAGCAAGTGTTTTAATAACATTAAAACATTAAATGCAAAGTACATGTTAGGACGTGAACTCACATGAAATTCTCACCTCTCGACTACATGTGCACTCCTAACGTACCGTACCCATCTATAAGACATCCATATCTAACCAAATCGTAATAAGTTCTACCCCTTACTACTCGATCCCCATATTACATTCTAGTGTTATCAAATAAGTAGAGGACTTCACTTAAACTCAGATTCTCAATTAGTAACATAATTCACTATCAGTTAACTCGTTATGTTCTCTCACTACATTACCATAATTATGTTCGCAAAACAACATGAAAGTTCCCATTAATTAAGTGTATATTATTCACGTCATAAATATACAATACAAGCACCCCGAGACTAGCTGCGGTGCACACATACTCTGCTCTCCATCCCGGTACATCACGTACATAAGGATCAGATATTCCGAATCTCTCAGGAATAGTTCACAGATAACAACATCACAAATAATGGAGGCGAACACAGTCACATCACATGGGTCACGCACATACCTGCGCTCCCACGATCAGCAGACTTATTAATATCCCAATAAGTCCTTCTCTGACCTATGTTCATCGAGGTAACCAGTCTAAATCCGGGCAACACAAGGATTAGAGGGCCCTAAGCGAACGCAAACCTCCCGTGATAGCAAGTATGGTAGGTATGTCATACACATAAAATCAATACATATACTAAGTATGCACACGTCTTAGTAATCACCATAATATATTGGTACATATCTCTTCTCGTACTGACATATAATACTACACCATTTATGTTTTTCGATTAATATAATTAATTAGGCCGTCAATATCTCACATCGTAATAGACACTCACGTCCTACTTCATATTTTCCCTTTGGTTCAAACTACACTTCTAGGTTTGACTCCTCATTATATCCCAAACATCCCAAATATATCACTTACTCATCAAGGAAAGGCTATCTCTACCTATACACAAGGTTACGGGGCACTTGGGATCAAAACAGGCTAAAAAGCCTAAACTGTCAACTCGTTCGAAGTCTCGTTCGAACGAGGCTGTTCGAACGAGACTTCGTTCGAACGAACTGAGCCTTCTAACGAGATCTCGTTCGAACGAAGTGGGCTTTCTAACGAGATCTCGTTCGAACGATCTCATCGAACGAACTTCACCCTCCTTAGAAGTCAATGGTCAACTCGTTAGAAGCTCGTTCGAACGAGGTCGTTCGAATGACCTGGGCAGGTCTTCTAACGAGCGACCAGATTCGAGCCCAGATTTCTGATTTTCGTTTTTCCAACTTCTCTACTCCCCAAATCTCATCCAAACCTCAATCTAATAATTGTTTAAGGTCTCTAATCGTCCCTAAACATACTTAGTTCACATATTGACATGTTTGGGGGTATTAATTCATCCTAACATCATTCAAATATCAAATCTCTATGTATTTTTCCCCAATTTTAAAAATATGAACCCTAGAATTTATGAATCATCAAAGAACTGAATTAAATCCATTTTTGGTTTCCTACTAATTGTAATATCATCAGAATAATCATTACACACCAATCTACATGCGATTTCCTCATCAAAATGTACTTTCTATTTCCAATTTACATGGGTTTTTCATTAACTCCCAAGAACAACATGATTTTAATAAATTCCTACACATGGAAGAAGCATTCTTTGAAATAAATGAAATTAAGCCACTTGCCTTATAGGAATCTCTTATTTGATGATGAATTTGATGAAGTATTCCCTCTCTCTCTCTGCAGAATCCTTCTATCTCTCCCTCTACAAGCTCTTCTCTAATGATGGCTATGGAGGCTAGGGTTTTGTCTTAGGAACTTTTGGGTTTTCTTCTAATAACCCCCGTAGCCCTCAATCAGATAATGGCTGGTAATGGGTTAGTGGGTGTTTTAATTTTCCATTTAAAATTCCTAAAATTCGTTAATCAAAAATCCCATAATTCTAAAATTACCAAACTGCCCTTAAACGTTGCCGGTATGGCCTAAAAATACCCCGGGACCCAAACCAAACCCCCGGCTAGTGTTTTCTGACTATTTCGACCCTTCTGGACGCGTTGGTGCACTCAAAACGACCATACGGATAATAGAAATAAAATTCACTTTTTAATTATCATAATTATATACCATGACGCGACTGTCACACGCGTCTCAACAAAATTTCCAAATTGTCGTATTTCAATCTCACGAAAAATTTCATAATTCAATATTCATATATAATCATATATGCACATATAATCAAATACCAACTCGCATCTCGCTAGTATTTTAATCCAGATTAATTTCCAATTAATACGCATTTAATTAAATTAATCCCATAAAATAAATATCACAAAAAATACGGGGTATTACAGATATATCACGATGAACCATTGGAATTAGAGAACGATAATGCTTATGATTACAATGAGTATGATTTTGAAGTTGGAGATGATGATATTATAGGGTAGGAAGAACACACTGGAAACGAGTTTGAGAAAGATGACATGGAGGTAATGTTACATGATATGTTTACCAGACCTTACAACAATGATGCTTTAGGGGATGAATCTGATGGCCATGCTACTCAAATGCCCGAGGGTGAAGGAGAAAATTTTGCTAGATTAGCTAGGGATACGCAACAACAACTGTATTCGAGTTTTCAGAAGCTATCTAAATTATCTTTCATTGTTGAGCTAATGCATCTAAAGTCAATGAACAACTGGAGTGAGAAATCTGTTGACTCGCTTCTTGAACTTTTTAAGAAAGCACTTCCAGATGATGCCCACATTCCAAAGTCATTTTACAAGGCAAAGAAAATAGTTCGTGACCTGGGGTTAGACTATGTGAAGATTGATGTTTGCATAAATGATTGTATTCTCTTTTGGGGACCAAATAAGGAAAAAACTAAATGTCCAACATGTGTAGAATCTAGATGGAAAATCGAAAAAGCTAATGGTGTGAAGATCCCTCAGAAATTTTTTCGTTACTTTCCACTTAAAACGAGGTTGCAACGTGTATTTATAAATTAGGATATAGCTTCAGAAATGAGGTGGCATAAAGATAAGCGCGTTGAAGAGGCCAATGTATTAAGACATCCAGCGGATGGGGAAGCATGGAAAAAATTTGATAAGGTTCATGAGTCATTTGCTAGAGATGCTCGCAATATTAGGATTGGACTCTCTAGTGATGGATTCAATCCATTTTCAAATATGAGTAGCAAGCACAGCACATGGCCGGTTGTTCTGGTGATATATAATTTACCTCCATGGAAATGTATGAAGCAACCATTTTTCATCTTATCAATGCTTATACCGGGTCCTAAGGCTCCTGGAACTGACATAAACGTGTTTCTTCAACCATTGATAAAAGAGTTGAAAGAGTTGTGGAATGTTGGGGTGCAAACATATGATGTCGTCATAGAGACTACATTTATGTTATGTGCAGCAGTGATGTGGACTATTAATGATTTTCCAGCTTATGCTAACTTGTCAGGTTGGAGCACAAAGGGGAAGTTGGCCCAGTATGCAATAAGGAGACTCATTCCATGTATCTAAAGAATGGACATAAGACATGCTACATGGGGCATCTTCGTTTTCTACCGATGAATCATAAATGGCGAGAAAATATGTCTTCCTTTGATGGTAAGAAATAGCATCGAGAACGACCAAAAGAGCTTAGTAATGATGAAATACTTGTTCAACTTGAGAGGGTTCGACCTAAGGTATTTGGGAAAGCATGCAAAAAGAGGAGTCGCAAGGCGTATGAGTTGCAATGGGACAAAATAAGTATATTCTATGATTTGTCATACTAGAGAGATCTTAGATTGCGTCACAATTTAGATGTCATGCATATTGAGAAAAATGAATGTGAAAGCATTTTAGGAACATTGCTAGACATTGATGGGAAAACAAAAGACATCGTCAACTCTCGATTAGATTTAAAGGCAATGCGTATACGCAAAGATTTGCATCCATATAAAAAGGGAGACAAATAGGTGATTCCTCCTGCTTGCTATAGTTTGTCAAAAGCAGAGAAGATGGTTTTATGCGAATTTTGGCAATCACTGAAGTTGCCCGACGGGTATGCGTCCAACATTTCTCGATGAGTGAGTGCTACTGATGGAAAGATTTCAGGGATGAAAAGTCATGACTACCACATTTTTTTATAACGTTTACTACCGCTTGCAATTCGTGGCCATCTTTCGAAGGAAGTGTGTCAACCGTTAATTGAATTCGGGTTATTCTTTAAGGAGTTATGTTCAAAAACATTGATATTGGATGTCTTGGAGAGACTTGAGGAGAGACTTGCTATAGCTATGTGTAAACTTGAAAGGATATTTTCACCGTCATTCTTCAATGTTATGGTTCACTTGCCAATTCACCTTGCACGAGAAGCCATTCTCGGTGGACCAGTGCAGTATCGATGGATGTATCCATTTGAAAGGCAAATGTAATAAGTAATATCTTATTTTAGTAATAATTTAATGTTTTCATTGCATTTTCTGACCATCTTACTTCTCGACCGATATATGCACACCTTAAAACTTACCGTGGGAAACAAAACACGTCCAGAGGGCTCAATTGCCGAGGCTTACGTTCTTAATGAATGCCTAACATTTTACCCGATGTATCTACGTGGTGTTGAGACAAAATTCAATCAACCCGAGCGAAATTATGATGGTGCTGATTTTCAAGAAGGTTTATCCGTTTTTCGATACAACGGTCGTTTGCTTGGAAAAGCGGATTACCAATACCTCACACAAAGTGAATGGAAAATGCTCGTTTATATGTGTTGGATAACTCTGATGAAATACAACAATTTGTGAAGTATATTAAGCTATACTACTTATTTTCCTTATAAACACACACACACACAGACACACACACATATATATACACATTATTTTTTCTAATTAAATTCATTTATATATGTTTAGTGAGCACAAGAATTTGTTAAAAGCCGAAAGGAACACAAATATTGACCAAAGACATGCAGAGAGATTTCCCAAATGCTCAGATATAGTTTTTTAATTGTTTGTTGAAAACCTATATATGCCTAATTCTTTCTTTTCTTCTTATTTTGATTGTTTTTAATTTCGTATATGATTTATTTTGTTTTCATCCTTTTGACATCAATATGCATCGCATACACATTGGGTGTGCACCGATAGATATTTCATAAATATCTCCATAGCTAATGTAACATTTTTGTTTTGTTGTATTAGGCTCCAGTCGTGCACGCTCCCCAAAATCTTTTACGTGGCAAGGATTCACGAGGGAATCCATGCGTATTCGTTCTAGTTCAACTAATCCAAATATCAACGACTGTCCCAGTGATATCGCTTTTGATGTTAACAACTATGAGGGTACGATCTTCGTATTTGGAAACATATTAATTGACAACATATAAATAATTTTAGTTAAGTAGGGATATCAATGTTTTTTTAAGTATAAATTTAATTAGTATTATGTTGATCCATTTCATGCATGCTATAGGTCGAAGAGTAACACCAGTGCAACGATTTGTGAGAGAGTCCAATCACCCTCCTTCACACCCTAGTCATCAAAATGTTGTCGATTTTATAGACATTGTTTCATCGGATACTAATACCAATGAGGGTATGATTGTGAACTTAGTAGCTTTACTCACTGATTTTATTCTATATTTACTGTCATAGATTTCTTTTTTGGGTTATTACGGATGAAAGAGATATGTATGTGTTCTATTTTTGTACTGTGATTACTTATGCTATTTTTTTTAATAGGTTCTAGTTCCAGGATGCGAGGCAGGGGACCAACACGAGGGATTGGTTTACAGAAGAATCTAGAGAGGGGGGAGAACATCCAAATCCTAATCTCGGAGAGTCGTTTAGTAGGGTTCTCTTCTTCGAATTTAAAATCTGAGGCAGGCATTGTTATACGAGAAAATGTCCCATTCAAATTCAGGTATTGGAAGGAAGTTCCAGAGGAGAACAAAAATCATATGTGGATACTTGTTCGGGTAAGCTACATATGCTTATATATGGAACACAATCCGCATTTAGAGTTGTGAGTTATTTTTTTTTTTCCCTTTTGAATAGGACAAGTTTCAATTGCCAAATGATGATTACATGAAGTCTGTAGTATGGGCACAACTCAATAATCAATTTCGTAACTTTCGCTCGAAAATGTATCGTGAACACTTTAAGCCACACGGCTCTTTGGAACGGGCTCTTCAGCATCATCCTCCGGAATTAAGTGAGGCTAAATGGCATGATCTTTGTTTAACACTTGCGGATGAAAAATTTCAGGTTAAATGCGATTTTTAATTTTTTTTATTATTTATGTAAAGTGCTGATTTTTCTCATACTTACTAGACCAACCAATGTTAGTGGGGAGAGTCCAATTAAGATCCAATGCTTAGATTAGGTCTGACTCTTTGACTTAATTAGGGGTTTACATCTAGTTATCTATTTTTAAATTTATTTGAACATGAATATCTGCAGAAAAGAAGTGACATAAACTCGAACAATCGATCGAAGCAGATGATTCTCCACTGCAGTGGAAGCAAAGGATTTCATCAAGTGGAGTTTGAGATGGTAAATATCTCTATAAATCTTTTGTCTAAACCAATCATTTTAATATGTTTTAGCACTTTGTTTTGTATCAAAATATGTACATCGTGATAAAGAGACCGGAACTCCGGCGTCCATGAGTAAGGTATGGCATACGACTCATTGGAGCAGAAAAAAGAGAAATTGGGTGACTACAACGGCTGGCAATGTCTATGTAAGAAGTGTTTCAATAGTAGTTTGTTAATAAATTTTTTACCTATACCGTATGATATAATTATAATATCTTCATTGTTATTAATAGGATAATGTGCAAGCAATTCACAATCTGAACTTGAAGACGGTGTGGTGATGAATGATGCTGATGCATTTCAAGAAATTCTAGGACATCGCTCGGGATATGTATGTGGTCGTGGGGTTGGTCTTAAACCCACATCATCCGCAGTTGTTGCTATGCAAAAGGAGAAAGACATTGAGAGAGATAGACAGGTTGCTGAGGCAAGGAAGGACGCTGATGAGGCAAGGAGGGAAGCAGATGAAGCAAGGAGAGAAGCTAATGAAGCAAGAAGGGAGAACGCGATAATGAAAGGACGAATGGATGAGCTTAATGGAAAACTTAAGGCATTAATTAACCTAGTAACACAACAATATAACTCTTCGTGGTAAGCACATAACCCCAAACTTGTTTTATATTTGACATGCACAATTTTTTCTTTCTCTTGTTATCCGCTAATAATAATCCTAATACACAGAGAAGAAAAAATATTATTTTTTTTGTGGGTGAGTGGGGTATAATTGGGAAACGAATTTGATGTTAATGAATGTGATTTATCATATTTTTATTATTATTTTGCAAGACTTGTAAGTGAAATTTATATATGTACTTTGATTAATCTTCCAAAATTTATTGTAGTTGTTTTTCAAAGTGATAATTCTAAACAAATTCTTTGTGTTTTTTTTTGCAGATTCAGTGGAAGCTTTTGTAGAAGAGAGTAACAATAAAGAAGAATGATGGATTAGACCTATTTTATTTATTTATTTTTGAATGGTAGCACATTTCTTGTAAATAATTTTTTTGAAATAGTATTTAGCGTAGGAACTTTTGAGACAAAGATTCGTTTTTCAAAGATTGCTATCTTTATGAGCTATATAAATGTCAATGACTTTATTAGAATTGTGTATATGAGTTATTTTGAGAATTATATGAATTGGATGACAAGTAATAAAAACATGCGGCAAAATTAAGTTGTTACCAAAGCGACGTGTATATGTATTGTGAAAAATATTGCATCAATTTATGGAGATTTTTTTGCAATAAAAAAAAGTCATTTAGTGGCAAATTTAAATTGCTAAGAAAGCTGTTCCATACAAATTTAAGATCAAATGTGGCGATTTTTTGCCACGAAACAGCACTTTGAGTGGCGATTCTTTGGTTTGCTACAAAAAAAATAGCCTTTTGGTAACAAACTATCAACTAGGGGTGGCAATTTAATATTTAAAAAATTGTTCCATACAAATTTAAGTTCAATTGTGGATATTTGTTTTACCACGAAAGGTTCCTTTTGGTGGTGATTTTTTATTTTGCTACAAAAAATAGACTTTTGGTGGCAAAATATCAACTATTAGTGGCAATTTAATCTTTATTAGATGCAAAAAAAATTGCCACCTAAAGAGATGTTTTGGTGACGAAGTGATTTTGTCACTAAAAAATCAACTTCGAGTGGCGATTTTAATAAATTGCCACAAAAACAATCCGCAGCACACCTTTAGTGGCAAAAGCATGACGAAATTTTTTTTGCCACTAAAAGATTTGGTGGTGAATTTTTTATAATTAGGTGCAAAAAATTATGCCACTAAAAATCATTTTTCTTGTAGCGAGTGAACTTACAATAAGGGCACAAATGGAGCTTTAAGATGACTTGAAGACAAAATGAGAATAAAAAGACACCAAGCCAAACCGACGGCATCAAAGGAGTTAATGGGAGGGTTCAACTTCCAAGACATGTCTTATCATATGATGCCACGTCCCCAAATGGCAGCCCATCACACATAACCGCCTCCTGCGATAATTGCTACATATTTCCCAGCACACCCTTGAAAACATCGAGGTAAATTACACGCATGACTGTAATACCCCGTACTTTTGACTATAATTATTTTTGGGATTAATTAATTAATTAGCGTATTAATTGGAAATTAATCCGGGTTATAAATACTAATGAGATGCGAATTGGTATTTGATTATGTGCATATATGATTATATATGTATCTGGTACTATAAAATTTGTCGTGAGATTTATATACGGCATTTTAGAAATTTTGTTGAGACGCGTGGGACCGCCGCGTCACGGTATAATATATTGATGATAAAAGTGAATTTAAAATCTATAATCCGTATGGTCATTTTGAGTGCGTCAACGCGTCCGGAAGGGTCGAGATAGTCAGAAAACACTAGCCGGGGGTATAGTTTGGGTCCCGGGGTATTTTTAGGCCATACCGGTAACTTAAAGGGTATTTTAGTAATTTGGTATTTTTTGGGTAATTAAAAGTGACGAAAATTGAGAGTTGTAATCTGATAAGGAATTGAACCAACCAACCCTTTATTAACCCCATAAGCTACGTAGGTTATCATTTAGTCTTCCAACTCTCCCAAAGCAAACCCTAGCCACCATAGCCTTTTGGAGAAGAAAGCTTGGAGAAGGAGAGAGAGAGAGAAATTCTGCAGAGATTCTTCACCAAATCAACACCAAATCCGAAATCAAACCAAGGCAAGTGATTTACTCCATTTAAATTTCAGAGAATGCTTCTTCCATGTTAGATTATTCATAAATTTTGTATGTTCTTGGAAGATAATTAAAAACCCATAAGATTGGAGTTATTAGTTTAAATTTTGGGATATAGGTTGCATGTAGAATGTTACTGGAAGATTATATTAAGAGAATTACTGACTTTTGCTATACCAAAAACGGATTTAAGATGAAGTTTATGAATGTTCTTGAGAAAAATCTGGAAACTAAGTTTTTGATGAAGATTGATCCATATGTAGCCTATAATTGTTGAAATATGGATTTATGGACGTTAGTAATATTGTAGGATTGTTATATGACATTACTATAACGTTATATTTGAGAATCACACGTTAGAAATAAGTTTTGGGACGTTTTCAAATCTGCGGAACGAAGCAGTCCGTAGCCATACCTGTTCGATCGATCGATCGACATTCATCAGTCGATCGATCGACTAGATCGATCGATCGATCGACTAGATCGATCGATCGATATTCATAGGTCGATCGATCGACCTTCCCAGAATGAGTAAAATTTTTCTTAATTTGATTTTAATGGCGGAAACCCTCGGAGAATATGTTTGGAGAACTTATGAATACCCTCACCCTTAAGGAAGACCAGTAGGTGCGATTATTATAGTGGACTTTAATTAGAATGCAATTCGGGGAATTATTCTAGGTTATTGAAATTCGTTAGAGAGGTAATGTTTGGGTTAATAGTGCAAAATTGTGTAATTCGATGAAATAAGGTTTAGAGCAGAAGTAAAGACCTTAGGAATAAAGATGTTATATTTGGGAATAATCGGAACCTAATAATCTATTATAGATAGGTTTTAAGGTTAAGGGACTACGACGTGAGACGTGTTGGTATTTTAACTTTATATTAACGGGAGACTTGAATAATATAAGTTTGGAAATGGTATAATGATGTAGAGTATTACAATTATACTACGGTGATTACTAAGATGCGTGTATACTTAGTATTGATATAGTATTTGTGTGTATGACATACCTACCATACTTGCTATCACGGGAGGTTTTCGTTCGCTTAGGACCCTCTAATCCTTGTGTGCCTACGGGGGGGGATTTAGACTGGTACCTTGATGAACATAGATCATAGAAGGACTTATTGTGATATTAATAAGTCTGCATGATCATGGGAGCGTAGGTATGTGCGTGACCCATGCGATGGTGACTGTGTTCGCCTCCACTATTTGTGATTTGTGTTATCTGAACTATTCCTGAGAGATTCGGAATATGTGATCCTTATGTACGTGATGTACCGGGATGGATAGCAGAGTATGTGTGCACCATAGCTTAGATTGCGGGGTGCTTGTATCGTATATTTATGATGTGAATAATATACATTAAATTAATGGAAATCCTCATGTTAATGTTGTAAAAATATTACGGTATTGTTTTGAGATATATAATGAGTTAGCTGATAGTTATATCAATGGCATAGTTAGTAACTGAGTTTACGTTAAACCTCTATTAAATTACGAGCGTTGTTATGTTAAATTAACCGAGTAAAATGGGTAGAACCTTTGGTAGTCTAGCTAGTTACGTTGTCACTTAGCTAGTGGAAAGGGTAGTTATAGATGGGTACTTACGTTAGGAGTGCACAGTTAGTCGAGAGGTGAGAATTTAATGTGAGTGCACGTCCTAACATGTACTTTGCATTTAATGTTTTAAATGTTTTTAAAGCACTTGCAGGTTTTTAAAATGATTTCCACTTTCGGGCTCTGACCCATTTGCTTTCAAATATATTTTCTTGTAAAACCATTTTAGGTGCCCAGCCACAAGGACACCAAGCATAGGATTCTCATTCAGGTGACGAGCTGTAGCTGTTTGTGGAAGTTACAGGGATTTGCATGTAGACGCTTCTCTCCTTTGGATTCCAGTCTCAGCATCTATCAGTCGTAGGGCATGTTGCCCAATTCTATTAGACATTTTTACATTTCAGTTTTCAGACTCTAGCATGTATTGCTCAGTATTCAGTTTTAGTTATTTATTTCAGTACTTATCAGTTGTGGGATTTGTATTGAGGAGTTTTTCCTCCAGAGTTTATTTACATTTTGTGATGGTTATTCGTTTTACTTCAGTATGGTGAATGGTGTTATTTAGTTATTCATTACTCTTGTTGCATGTTAATCAGATTTAATAAAATTTGGCACTTACTTTTTAAATACTAGGTGGTTAGTAATAATAAAACGTTTTCGACAGTGATGCTATTAACTGAGCCAACTTGGCATTTTGAATTAATTTTATAAAGGAGTAGCTACCCGGTGTTTAATTAGTCGGGGTGTCACAGGTGGTATCAGAGCATCAGGTTCTAGTGTCCTTTAGGATCTGTACGGCTATTATGTTTCCGCTACGTTTTCTTTGATATAGAGCCCTATATTTTAGGACTGTTGTATTCTTTTGTGTATGCTTCGATCTTCAGCTAATTTAAGTTTATAAACCGTGAACTTATAAACTTTGTTCTTATTTCAGATGCCTCCACGACGTGCACGACGAGTTCCCAGGAATGCAGTGCCCGAACCCCAGCCCGCTCCAGTTCAGGGCATGTTGAGCGCCGCTGAGGTTGCAGCTATAGTAGCTCAAGCGGTGAATGCCGCGATTTCCGTTATTCAGCAGGCACCGCCTCAGGCGCCGATTGCCGCGCCAGCACAGGTTAATGCATTCCCGTCTGCTTGGGAGCGTGTACGTGACGCTTTTCAGAAAGCGCATCCGCCAGAGTTTACAGGTAGCTCAGACGTGGTAGTCTCGAGCCAATGGAGGAAGGACATACAGAGGCATTTGAGGATGCATGAGTGCACAGATGTTCAGAAGCAGGTGCTAGCTACTTTCAAGCTAGTTGGATCTGCGCTGCAGTGGTGGGAGTCCATTACCACCGCGGAGGAGAGGGATACCCTCACCATACAGGAGTTCTGGGTGCGGTTCGACCGCAAGTACTTTCCGTCCGCAGTTCATACAGAGATGAGGAGGAAGCTGATGAGTTTGAAGCAGGAGAGCAAGACAGTGGCCGAGTATGAGGCTGAGTTCACTAACCTGTTGAATATCGTTCCAGACGAGATTCCAACAGAGAAGAAGAAGATAGAGAAGTTCACTGATGGGTTGAATTGGAGGATCCGTCAGCATCTGCTAGGGAACCTATCATTGGCCACGTATTCTGATGTGGTTAACGCTGCACTATTGCACTGCCAGGACCACCGTTTTCATATGGCCGAGGGCAAGCGGTCAGGGGAGTCTAGCCATCAGGGCAGGACTGGAGGACATGGTGCCAGCGGGGCACAGGCCGGTCAGGGGCAGAGACAGACTGAGCAGGGTACCCAGCAGGGGGACAATAAGAGGTTCCGGTCAGGGAACTACAGGCAGGGACAGGGAGGTTTCCGTCAGGGCCATCAGGGTCCAAACGGCCAGCAGGGCCAACAGGGACAGAATGGGCAGCAGTTTCACCAGGGCCAGCAGGGCCAAGGGAGGAACGGTAACGGCCATCATGGCCGGGGTCAGCAAGGGCAGAGAGGAGGGAACTTCCCAGTGAAGTGCTTTACTTGTGGCAAGACTGGCCATAAGAAGCAGGATTGTCCTGATAGGGGCAGGGCCCCACAGCAGCAGCAGGGTGCTCGCCAGGAGCCACAGAGACCTATGTTTCCCGCCGCTCTTCCTGCACCGCCACAGATGGCAGCATTGCCACCCATTCCAGCAGTCCCAGCTCAGCAGGGGCAGCTACAGTATGGACGTGTCTACAACGTTCACCAGGCTGCAGTTCCACAGGCACCGCCCGCGATCGAGGGTACGTTTCCTATCCATGGCACTATGGGTCGGGTGTTATTTGATACGGGTGCTACACACTGTTTTATTGCTACACACTTCGCGAAAGCTTTAGGATTGTTAGCTACGGCAGAGAGCACAGTGACGTGTGTCGACTCACCATTAGGGAGTGGGTCACTTATTTTCTTTATATGCCGGGGAGTGGGGGTAGAGGTTGGTGGTTTGGTATTACCTGCGGACATGTTAGTGTTAGACATGCATGTTCACGATGTGATCATCGGTATGGATTGGCTCGTAGCATATAGGGCCATGATTGATTGCTTCAGCGGGAGCATTGTTTTTGCCATTCCGGGGCAGGAGATGTTTATAGTGGCGATACCTCGCCCAGAGGGAGGATCGACCACTCATCTGTATTACATAGAGGAGGATACCTCTAAGGAGGTTGTGATTCCTTTGGATTCGATCTCGGTTGTCAGGGAGTATTCAGATGTGTTTCAGGAGATACCAGGCTTACCACCCAGTCGAGAGATAGACTTCGTTATAGATTTGCTACCGGGTACGAGACCTATAGCACGTGCACCGTACCGTATGGCTCCGGCTGAAATGCGAGAGTTACGGGATCAGATAGAGCAGCTATTAGGGCAGGGCTTTATTCGCAGGAGTACCTCACCTTGGGGCGCTCCAGTTTTTTTTGTGAAGAAGAGGGATGGTTCACTTAGATTGTGCGTGGACTACCGAGAGTTGAATAAGGTCACGATACGGAATAAGTATCCGTTGCCTCGAATCGATGACTTATTCGACCAGTTGAGAGGAGCTTCTTTCTTCTCGAAGATTGATTTGAGATCGGGATACCATCAGTTGCGTATCAGGGAGGAGGATGTCTCGAAGACTGCGTTCTTGTCGAGATATGGTTCTTACGAGTTTCGGGTTATGCCTTTCGCCTTGACCAACGCTCCAGCAGTGTTTATGGACTTGATGAACAGGGTGTTCAGAGATTTCCTCGATCAGTTTGTCATTGTCTTCATTGATGACATTCTGGTCTACTCTCAGACAGAGGAGGAGCACGCCGAGCATTTGAGGCAGGTTTTGCAGACACTTCGTCAGAACGAGCTGTATGCAAAATATGAGAAGTGCGGGTTTTGGCTGAAGGAGGTCCAGTTCTTGGGTCACATTATTTCCGACCAGGGAATATCTGTCGATCCGGGGAAGGTGTCAGCGGTGAGGGAGTGGGGACAGCCCACGACACCAACGGAGATTCGTAGTTTCTTGGGCTTAGCAGGATACTACAGGAGATTTATTCGGGGTTTCTCGGAGATAGCAGGTCCTTTGACACATCTTACTCGTAAGGGTGTGCCATATATCTGGAGTGATGCCTGTCAGTTGGCATTCGATGAATTGAAGGACAAATTGACCTCAGCACCTGTGTTAGCATTGCCGAGACCGGGAGTTGAGTATTTGGTTTACACCGATGCGTCTTTACAAGGGCTTGGAGGTGTTTTGCAGCAGGAGAGACAGGCCATAGCTTATGCTTCCCGTAAGCTTAAGCCTCATGAGAAGAATTACCCCACACATGATTTGGAGTTGGCGGCAGTGGTATTTGCCTTACGGATTTGGAGGCACTATCTTTTTGGGGAGAAGTTTCAGCTGTTCACGGACCACAAGTCCCTACAGTATCTGTTCACGCAGAAGGAGTTGAACATGCGGCAGCGTAGGTGGCTTGAGTTTGTGAAGGACTACCAGTTCGACATCCAGTACCACCCGGGTTAGGCTAACGTGGTAGCAGACGCGTTGAGCCGCAGGCCAGCAGATGAGGTGGCAGAGGTGTGGAAGGCTAAGTGGAAGGAATTGGGACACCAGGATGCAGTGGCCCGATCTTTCATGTCTGTGATGACCGTTACACCGCAGATTGTCACGAAGGTAGTACGGGCACAGGCCGATGACTCGTTCTGTCAGGAGCAGATAGTTCGATTACTTGCAGAGGGAGCCGAGTCCTATACCGTTAGCTCAGACGGGGGATTGCGCTTCAATGGAAGGTTGGTAGTTCCGGAAGGGGAAGAATTGCGGCACGATGTTATGGCTGAGTCGCACGGCTCACGGTTCGCGGTACATCACGGAGGGGACAAAATGTACCAAGACATGAGGCGGCAATATTGGTGGAGCGGTATGAAGAGAGATATCGCTGAGTTTGTCTCGAAATGCGCCACTTGTCAGCTTGTAAAAGTGGATCATCAGAGACCAGCAGGATTGCTACAGCCGTTGGAGGTTCCGGTGTGGATGTGGGAGAGCATATCCATGGATTTTGTCACGGGGTTGCCTACGTCGCAGAGGGGTCACGACTCCGTTTGGGTAATTGTGGACAAGTTATCCAAGGTCGCTCACTTCTTACCCGTAAGGACTGACTACACTAGGGGACAGTATGCCCAGCTTTTCATTTCAGAGATTGTGAGACTTCACGGTGTGCCCCTGAATATCGTGTCTGACAGAGACAAGATATTTGTTTCGAGGTTTTGGGAGAGTTTCCAGGAGGCCATGGGCACGGAATTGCGGTTGAGTACGGCTTATCACCCGCAGACCGATGGGCAGACAGAGCGCACCAACCAGATGTTGGAGGACATGCTACGCATGTGCATTATTGACTTCGGGGGTGGATGGGAGCAGTATCTTCCACTGGTGGAGTTTGCTTACAACAACTCCTATCAGTTCACGATTGGCATGGCTCCGTTTGAGGCATTGTACGGCAGGCCTTGTCGTTCCCCAGCATGTTGGTTGGAGGTGGGGGACAACAAATTACTTGGGCCAGAAGTGATCCAGGATACTTCGGCAAGGATTGAGTTGATTCGGAGTCGCATTCGGGTAGCTCAAGACAGGCAGAAGAGTTATGCTGATGCGAAGAGATTTTTCAGGGAGTTCCAAGTGGGGGACCAGGTTTTGCTTAGGGTATCTCCGATGAAGGGGATTATGCGATTCGGGAAGAAGGGGAAGTTGGCACCGAGGTATGTGGGGTCGTTTCCTATTATTGAGCGGATAGGACCGGTTGCATATAGACTTGGGTTGCCGGAACATTTGCATCGGATTCACGACGTGTTCCATATTTCCTCGCTGAGGAAATACCTTAGGGACAATTTGACTCATTCTCACATTGCTGTGGAGGACATTGATCTCCAGCCGGATAGCTCCTACGAGGAGGGGCCAATTGCTATTTTGGACCAAAGCGAGAGGAAACTGCGGTCAAAGATAGTCCCGTTAGTGCGTGTTCAGTGGCGACATCACAATGTCGAGGAGTCCACATAGGAGCGCGAGGATGAGATGCGCGAGAGTTATCCAGAACTGTTTTTAGCAGGTACTTTCTAGTTTCGAATTTCGGGACGAAATTCAGTTATTAGGGGGGAAGTATGTAATATCCCGTACTTTTGACTATAATTATTTTTGGGATTAATTAATTAATTAGCGTATTAATTGGAAATTAATCCGGGTTATAAATACTAATGAGATGCGAATTGGTATTTGATTATGTGCATATATGATTATATATGTATCTGGTACTATAAAATTTGTAGTGAGATTTATATACGGCATTTTAGAAATTTTGTTGAGACGCGTGGGACCGCTGCGTCACGGTATAATATATTGATGATAAAAGTGAATTTAAAATCTATAATCCGTATGGTCGTTTTGAGTGCGTCAACGCGTCCGGAAGGGTCGAGATAGTCAGAAAACACTAGCCGGGGGTATAGTTTGGGTCCCG
Source organism: Sambucus nigra (assembly GCA_949130495.1). Lineage (NCBI taxonomy): Eukaryota > Viridiplantae > Streptophyta > Magnoliopsida > Dipsacales > Adoxaceae > Sambucus > Sambucus nigra. The sequence continues at coordinate 185,358,184 of OX422210.1, forward strand.
GGGTATTTTTAGGCCATACCGGTAACTTAAAGGGTATTTTAGTAATTTGGTATTTTTTGGGTAATTAAAAGTGACGAAAATTGAGAGTTGTAATCTGATAAGGAATTGAACCAACCAACCCTTTATTAACCCCATAAGCTACGTAGGTTATCATTTAGTCTTCCAACTCTCCCAAAGCAAACCCTAGCCACCATAGCCTTTTGGAGAAGAAAGCTTGGAGAAGGAGAGAGAGAGAGGAATTCTGCAGAGATTCTTCACCAAATCAACACCAAATCCGAAATCAAACCAAGGCAAGTGATTTACTCCATTTAAATTTCAGAGAATGCTTCTTCCATGTTAGATTATTCATAAATTTTGTATGTTCTTGGAAGATAATGAAAAACCCATAAGATTGGAGTTATTAGTTTAAATTTTGGGATATAGGTTGCATGTAGAATGTTACTGGAAGATTATATTAAGAGAATTACTGACTTTTGCTATACCAAAAACGGATTTAAGATGAAGTTTATGAATGTTCTTGAGAAAAATCTGGAAACTAAGTTTTTGATGAAGATTGATCCATATGTAGCCTATAATTGTTGAAATATGGATTTATGGACGTTAGTAATATTGTAGGATTGTTATATGACATTACTATAACGTTATATTTGAGAATCACACGTTAGAAATAAGTTTTGGGACGTTTTCAAATCTGCAGAACGAAGCAGTCTGTAGCCATACCTGTTCGATCGATCGATCGACATTCATCAGTCGATCGATCGACTAGATCGATCGATCGATATTCATAGGTCGATCGATCGACCTTCCCAGAATGAGTAAAATTTTTCTTAATTTGATTTTAATGGCGGAAACCCTCGGAGAATATGTTTGGAGAACTTATGAATACCCTCACCCTTAAGGAAGACCAGTAGGTGCGATTATTATAGTGGACTTTAATTAGAATGCAATTCGGGGAATTATTCTAGGTTATTGAAATTCGTTAGAGAGGTAATGTTTGGGTTAATAGTGCAAAATTGTGTAATTCGATGAAATAAGGTTTAGAGCAGAAGTAAAGACCTTAGGAATAAAGATGTTATATTTGGGAATAATCGGAACCTAATAATCTATTATAGATAGGTTTTAAGGTTAAGGGACTACGACGTGAGACGTGTTGGTATTTTAACTTTATATTAACGGGAGACTTGAATAATATAAGTTTGGAAATGGTATAATGATGTAGAGTATTACAATTATACTACGGTGATTACTAAGATGCGTGTATACTTAGTATTGATATAGTATTTGTGTGTATGACATACCTACCATACTTGCTATCACGGGAGGTTTTCGTTCGCTTAGGACCCTCTAATCCTTGTGTGCCTACGGGGGGGGATTTAGACTGGTACCTTGATGAACATAGATCATAGAAGGACTTATTGTGATATTAATAAGTCTGCATGATCATGGGAGCGTAGGTATGTGCGTGACCCATGCGATGGTGACTGTGTTCGCCTCCACTATTTGTGATTTGTGTTATCTGAACTATTCCTGAGAGATTCGGAATATGTGATCCTTATGTACGTGATGTACCGGGATGGATAGCAGAGTATGTGTGCACCATAGCTTAGATTGCGGGGTGCTTGTATCGTATATTTATGATGTGAATAATATACATTAAATTAATGGAAATCCTCATGTTAATGTTGTAAAAATATTACGGTATTGTTTTGAGATATATAATGAGTTAGCTGATAGTTATATCAATGGCATAGTTAGTAACTGAGTTTACGTTAAACCTCTATTAAATTACGAGCGTTGTTATGTTAAATTAACCGAGTAAAATGGGTAGAACCTTTGGTAGTCTAGCTAGTTACGTTGTCACTTAGCTAGTGGAAAGGGTAGTTATAGATGGGTACTTACGTTAGGAGTGCACAGTTAGTCGAGAGGTGAGAATTTAATGTGAGTGCACGTCCTAACATGTACTTTGCATTTAATGTTTTAAATGTTTTTAAAGCACTTGCAGGTTTTTAAAATGATTTCCACTTTCGGGCTCTGACCCATTTGCTTTCAAATATATTTTCTTGTAAAACCATTTTAGGTGCCCAGCCACAAGGACACCAAGCATAGGATTCTCATTCAGGTGACGAGCTGTAGCTGTTTGTGGAAGCTACAGGGATTTGCATGTAGACGCTTCTCTCCTTTGGATTCCAGTCTCAGCATCTATCAGTCGTAGGGCATGTTGCCCAATTCTATTAGACATTTTTACATTTCAGTTTTCAGACTCTAGCATGTATTGCTCAGTATTCAGTTTTAGTTATTTATTTCAGTACTTATCAGTTGTGGGATTTGTATTGAGGAGTTTTTCCTCCAGAGTTTATTTACATTTTGTGATGGTTATTCGTTTTACTTCAGTATGGTGAATGGTGTTATTTAGTTATTCATTACTCTTGTTGCATGTTAATCAGATTTAATAAAATTTGGCACTTACTTTTTAAATACTAGGTGGTTAGTAATAATAAAACGTTTTCGACAGTGATGCTATTAATTGAGCCAACTTGGCATTTTGAATTAATTTTATAAAGGAGTAGCTACCCGGTGTTTAATTAGTCGGGGTGTCACAATGACCTCAAAGTCCAACGAGAATAATGAAATAAGTTTACAATTATATAACACAAGTGCCAGCATCCTCCAAACATAGTACGTGTGTATGATTTCATTTCACTGCCGCCCTCGATCAAGACTCTATCTTGATGTCGAGCAAACCTTTACACCTTAATCAACTGCAAAGCTTTGGGATCAATTGTGGAAGAATTATTCGATCACACGTGTGAAGATGGTACGTGTCCGCTAATCCTACTAGTGACCACAATTCAAGAGGGATAAGAACACTTGACGTCTATAAGCAAAAATCTCATGACTGAATGTAGTCAATCGTGTTCGAATAACTATCCAAGATTATAAAGTCCCACACGGCTTAATATCTTTCTTTTCTCTACAAGTGTAACCTTCACCCCAAGAAAAAGGGTCAATAATCTTTGTTATCAACAAACGACCAATAAAGAAGAGAGCAACATCCATGGACACAAGGACATTGTCGAACCACATATAACATAGTCTTGTGTAATTGTGCATGGTTTTGCTTTGCTCGGCTTTTATTTTATTGACTAAATACCAGTAGATATATATATATATATAGTCCTGCTCTTGTGCGGACTAATCCGCATTTTAAGAATGAGGACCAGACATGTGCCACCTGACGGTGAGCCCAGAAAAGAGAGAGAAAGCGCCTATAATTTAGGCGATAATTTCTAGGCGCGCCGTTAAGTGACACATGCTCAGTCCGTATTCTTAAAATGCGAACTAGTTCGCACTAGAGCATATATATATATATATATATATATATATATATATAATGCTCTTGTGCGGACTAGTCCGCATTTAAGACTGCGGACCAAACATGTGTCACCTTGCTGCGACGACTAAATTATAGGAACTCTCTTTTTTCTGCGCTCACCGCCAGGTGACACACGTGCGGCCCGCACTGTTAAAATGCGGACTAGTCCGCACGAGCAGTATTGAGTATACACACACACACACACACACACACACACACGTCGCAATTTTCCAATTGACGCAAGGGCAAGCTACGAGGCGTTAAAGAAATGCAACTAGAGAGTACATCATAGACAAAGCTTGCTGACATTGGCACATTTTGGTGGAACAATATCCTCCGATGCTCCAAAAATGATTTTATGGGGTAACTTTGAAGTGCCTTTAGAAGCCCGCAATATAATTGAAAGATACCATAGAGAAGGAACCAAATGCATTTCGGATCTTAAAGAGAGACTTCCATAACCTTTCTAGAACTTATTCTATTCACTTGGTTCTTTAAGCTGAAAAGTTCCTTTCTATAAAAGGAATTCTTTTCAAAAGGAAAAGATATAACAAATTTTTAAAATAAATAAATAAATAAGCGCTATGCATTCCCAAAGTCTAAAAATAACATTACAATAATTACATTAATGAGATTATAGTAGAAGAAGTTGCAAATACTAGAGTTAATTACCGGAACATAGATCCATGAACTTGCACAATAACCATCAGGCTCACGTCAGTGTAAAATCACGCTATTTTTGCTATAGAGAAATAAAGAATCATGGAAGCCAAAGATGATATGGATAACCATTGGATGACTATAAATTTCAAGAAACTAATGCAACAACATTTCTACATGATTATTTATCTGCATCTGTAGTGGCCTGAGATTTTTTTTGGTAAACCTCTTCTAGACATTCTTTGGCTCTATGAACCTTTGATTGGAGATAAAAGCTCCCATTCTTTGCATTCTGCTCAAACAGGTTATCATACTTCTGCAAAGAGAGAAGCACAAGTTTCAGGTAAGATTACAGCACTTGCGATGTTTTGGTATGAATAAGTGAAACAAATCTGGAATTCGAGACAAACCTGGATGACGTCTTCCCATGGTGAATTCTCAGTGATGCCCAGGATCTGTCTTGCCTCTTGTTCAGCCATGGTTTTGCTCACTCTTCTGATGTTTTGTACTGCTTCTTGAGCAACCCCCGTCTTTGAGGCATCTGTGATCACCAAATGACTATCATTGTAGGCATATAAATATCATTTTCTGTTAGATAACTACGTATTGTAGATTTATTATACAATGTTTTTTGTATGTTTAGTTAAATTACCATAATAGTTATACTATGCAACATTTATTTATATTGTGCGTAGTCATATTTATTGTCAAGGACTGAACCAGCACCAAAAAACACGGAGAGGGACTGCAAAAAAGGACAGAGAACAGCCCTTGTAATCCTACAAAAAGTCTAAAGTGAAGAGTATCCCCAATTCCTGAACTATGCATTTTTTCAGGAAACTCCCATGAACTATATTTAATCAAAAAAATCCTTATATCATGCATTTTGATGCAAAAACGCTCCTACATCCTGTCAAATTCCATGATTTTTTTGTTGAAATGCATAACTCAGTTTTTTTATTTTTTGATTGCAGTCTACCAATGGATCCAACAAACTTAAGAGACTTGTAAAAAGATAACTCTAGTCCAAAACTTCCCTTTCTAATATGGTGCTTATAAAGGCACCCCTTTTTACCCCCTCCCTAAACACCACATAGTTCTTAGAAATCATTGTAAACTAACAAGAAGGGATGCTTCTTTTCCTTAATTAAAAGAAAGGGTGCCTTCAACGGCACCCTTTCTGAAAACAAGGACAGATTAATGAGACCAGACATAACTTTAGTAATAGACACTGAATTAAATACTACAGCCGTTGAATTCAATATTGCTTCCCCTCACTGTTGAGCTCTATTTGTGTCAATAGCGAGTGCATATTAACAACTGCCAACAAAAGCATATCTAAGCATGAGCATTCTAGACCATCACAAAAAAAGGAACACTAGATTCAAAAGATGAAGTCTCAATCAGAAATGATATAAACAAGAAACCTACTTGTAAGGGCCTGACGATATGCTTGGACAAGAGCCCTTGCCATTATTCCTGATCCCATCACAATCAAATTTGCCAGAATCCTTGCAGCCTGCACCAACAAGTACCTATAAGTTGATGAAGAGATATTTTTGTTTCCCAACTTGATATCTTCTTTATGCCACAACTGTTGCACTAAGCATGTTAGCAAGTTTATCAAGATAGACAGAAAAACTGGCATTAACTCTGAATATAGTATCAGTAACTAAAGAGAATCACTACAATTCACAAGACAATGATTCATTTTTTAAATAAACAAAGTAAGCAAAGTATTAAAAGACGAATGGCTTCTGATAAAATGTGTCCCAAGGGCACGTGTTCAGAACGTCCCCCCAACATACAATTAGTAGGAATGATTCAATTTTTAAATAAAGTAAGCAAAGTATTAAAAGACAAATGGCATGTTAAGAACAACGTCCCACATACAATTAGTCGGACAAAGGCACAGGACCCTTATTAGTACTACTTTGAGGCACAAAAACTTTGACCTCGGGAACATGTTATCATTTACCAAGAAGACTTGTAACTCTAGCAAAATAAACCAAGAGCATCATGGTTCATTTGCATTTCACAAGATAAAAATTGAATGCATCAAGATTCTAAATATTTCATTCATCGTCACAGTAAAATATACATCTTCATTTAAAATTGAACAGCATCTTCTTGTCCAGATACAATGTAATACATGTCTCAAAATAAGGGATATAAAAATTGACCAACCTTCACTCAGACTGGCCATTAAAAACTTTTTACTCGAGTAGAGAGTACAGGGGCTTAATTGTAATGGTTCATAGTTATGCTCTTAATTTTCCCCTTCTTTTGCTTTGCTATTAGTATAGGTAGATTACATATCCTCTAGTTATAATAAATAATCCCCCTTATAGTCTTTTTGGTTAATATAGCAGTGTGGTCATAGCACACTACCCTAGGTTATTAATAATGATGAATTATCTACAGTTTTGAGTATTAGTTTGAATATTCCTTCATCGTGCCACTGAATTTAGGTATGTCAGAGAGAGATAGAAAGAGATACACACACACCCATATTTATATATGGAGAGAGAGAGAGAGAGAGAGAGAGAGAGAGAGAGAGAGGTCTGACTATGGATCAATTTTCTTACAATTCATCCAGTCAGTGTTCTCTTAAACAAACCTAGTATTAGTACATACAGAGAATCTCAATACCAGTAAAATGATTTTACAGGTAAATCTTACAAAAACAAATTATTTTTTTTTTAAAAAAAAAAATCAAGCCCTCAATCTAACTAAAGGGATCGAGTTACTCCTACAATCATCATAGACAAAAATCCTCTTACACAGACCAATGATCTTCATCACGAACCAACACTGCTTGTCTATTCATTTGAGCCAAGCTCACACAGAGAACTATTATCAACTAAGGACCAGCCATTTAGGAAATCATGTCTGATTGAACAAGCTAAGCTTTGACTTGATATATCAGAACCACTTGACTCAATTACAGCCTTAAGACAGAGTGAAATGTAGCCGCCTCACATGTTGAAGTTATTTTGAAATTTCAAGGCCCATATCAATACCAAGACATAAAAGCTCTACTATGCACATCAAGAAATGCTATGAGTTCCCAAATAGCAACAACACATTTATGTGATAAGTATCAATATAAAATAGAGTGAAACAAAGGAGACAATTATTTAATGAGCAATGATAAATTATGGTTCTTAAAGTACAATTTTTATAAGCAAAGGATTCATTTTAATGAGAACAAAATCATTTTACTGAAAATCAATCAAAAGGTACAATAGGAAAGAGGGCGAACTGTCCACCAAAGTAACTACAAACCCTTAACAGAAAAAGAAAAATAATTCACTAAACAAGTATATCTCAATGTTTACAATCATGACACCTCATAAGACAAAATATGATGGAATCTCTTCAAAGATTGGAAGCAAATTAGCACAAGTTGTGATGTGAACGCAACGGAATATACGTATGTTAATTGCACACACACACACACAAATAAAGTCATGAAATAAAGAATCTCCATGAATTCTCTCTCTAAACTCTCTCAAACATAATGATAATAATGAAAGCTAAACAACTAGGAATCCTTAAGCAAGGACCCAAAAGACTAAAATACCCTAAATATGTAAATGAACAAAATAAATGAAAATACACGCTCCTGCATCACTCTCCCCCCTACGAAGCATCGCCATATCCACCGGGAGATGGCCATAGAAGTCACGGTCAACGAGATGCAATGTAGCCTTAGAAATCCATGTGTCATCTCTCTCAGGGCATCCCCACCAACAGATCAGATAACGGACAAGAGGGCCCTTAGGTGTCATAGTCGATCTCAGAGTCCAAAATACCCTCGACATGGCCAACATGCAAACAAACAGGCTTCGTCAGATCCACGGGTTAGGGAATCAGAGGAACGTGTGAACCCCAAAACAGATTCAAATTGGCCACATTAAGTGTGGGATGCGTCCTGAAATCCTCGAAAAGGGCGAGCTCATGCGCATTATCACCACAGCGACAGAATAGGGAGAGGACCAAAACGCAGCATCTGTAACTTGGCCTTGTCCACCCGCCGCTCTCACTGAAAATACACCATAACAAGATCCCCAAACTCAAAAACAGGGGACCGACGACGAGAATCCGCATGCTTTGTAGGAAGCATACATACACTGTAAACGTGTCCGCACGTCGTCGTGAATGGAGAGCATTTTGGTAGCAAAATCAATAGTTGTCGGGCTCACTGTCATAATAGGGGGTCTCGGCAAGGTCAACAGACAATAAAGGAAAAGACCCCAAAACAATCTCTAAAGGGGAAAGACAGTAGAACGATTGACAGACTTATTGAAAGTAAATTCCGCCAAAGCAAGAACCACCTCTCAAATCTTAGGTGACTCACTAGCTAAGCACCGTAAAAGATCTCCCAAACTCCCATTGACCACCTAGGTCTAACCAACTGTTTGCGGGTGGAAAGACGTGAACAATTGAAGCGTGCATTGTAACGATTTCCAAAGAGTCCCCCAAAAGTGAAACTTATTGGTACTTCGTGTAAGCGAATAATTTCTCAGAAGTAGAGTGTGGCAACATGAAGCATTTGAAGTCCGCGAGCATGCAATATAATGGGCAGTCTTAAAAAATATGTCAACTACCACAAATACAAAATCATGTCCCTTAGCCGTCTTCGGTAACGCGGCAACAAAGCCCATAGAAACATCGAGCCACGATCGCTCAGGTATGGGTACGGGTGTATACAAACTAGGGGTGTGCAAAAAAAACGACCAAACCGACAAAATCGAGCCGAACCGAAAATTTTCGGGCCGGGTTCTTTTAACGGTCGGTTCGGTTCGGTTTGAGCAGGTATAAAACCGACAGGGTCGGTTCGGTTTTCGGTTTTGACATAAAAAAACCGATTTTGAACCGAACCGAACCGAATTAATTTTTATACTTTTTAATTTTATATTTTATATTATATTTATATTAGTGTTGGCATATTATATTATATTTTTTAATTTTATATTTATATTAGGTATTAAAAAAATTATTTTTTATTAAAATAAATGAAAAAACGGAACCGGCCCTGTTAAAAACCGATGGGCAAACCGAACCGGCCCTGTCAAAAACCGACCTTGTTCGGTTCGGTTCTTCAACAGATTCGGTTCGGTTCAGTTTTTCTCCTACAAAAACCGACATGGTCGATTTGGCTCAAAAAACCCGGCCAAAACCGAACCAACCGACCCGTGAACACCCCTAATACAAACCCACATTAGTATGCTGACCTTTTGTTACCTGAAAAGTATAGTAACGCTGAACATGGTTGTTAACCTCCCTCCTCATGGTAGGCCAATAGAAACGCTCACAGAGTGTAGCTAAGTTACTAGCGCACCCGAATTGCCAGCTAGGATCCCACTATAGAGCTCTGTGATGATTTTCTCCATAAGGGAAGAAACAGGGATGCACAAGACAGTGCCAGTGTGACACGATACAAATACCCATCCTGATGCAGGTAATTACCCTGAACGTCGTACTAACGTGCACACGCCTCGCATACAAATCACGAATCTCAGAAAAATAGGAGACCGATCCCTAAATGGTGACTAGGCCAAGAGACCTCCGACTCGGGATATCTGTTCTCTGTATCTTGCTTGTACTTGTACTGCATATGGAATGTAAATTGCTACAAGAAACTAGCCCACTTGGCATGTCAATCGCTGACCTTCTTTTGGGAGTTCATAAAACAGAAGGCCTCCTGATCCAATTTAATGACAAACTCCGGATGAATTAGATAGGGTTGCCAATGCTTGACAGCCTAAACCACTACATAGAACTCCAAATCAATATGCAGAACAGTTGCTAACAGAACCGGCAACTTTTAAACTAAAGTAAGCAACGGGGCGACCATTCTGACTCAGGATTACACCAATCCCGAACTTGCTAGCATCGCAAGACAACTCCAACAGCTGGATAAAATCTGGTAGGACTAGAATGGGAGTTGACGTCATCTTGAACTTGATGAGCTAAAATGTCGCCTCAGCCTCCCCAATCCATGTAAATTCAGTCACGGACGCGCGCATCAACGCAGTAATAGGAGCCATCAAAAAACTGAACCCCTCAATGAAGCATCAATAAAAACTGTCCAGCACGTGAAAGTTGCGGGTCTAGGAGACAGTGGTCGGCCTAAGCCACTCCTGGATAGCCTGAACTTTTTCGCTGTTAACTCGTACTCTATCCCCCGAGACTATATACCCTAAAAAGGAAACATGTGGCACCATAAAAGAAGCTGGAGATAATATCTCCCATGTCGAAGAACCTCCAATACTTGTCTGACATGATCCATGTGCTCCTATGTGGATCGATTGTATATCAAAATGTCATCAAAATACACCACGACGAACTTACCCAAGATGGGACGGAGGATTTGTGTTATAACACGCATGAATATAGATGGGGCAATGAACAATCCAAACGGCATGACAGTTTACTTGTACAATCCATCTTCATCTTGTAAGCAGTTTTCCACGTATCACCTGGCCTCATGCAAATCTGATGGTACCCACTTGTCAAATCAAGCTTGGAAAACATTGTAGCTCCGCTGATCAATCATATCCTCCTCCAACCTCGGAATGGGGAAAAGATACTTGACTGTGATTTTATTCACAGCCCGACTGTCTACAAACATCCACCAACTACAAAGCATGCACAGCACATGAGGACATACTCTCCCGTACGAGGCCACGGTCGCATAACTCTGACACATGTCGTAGCTCAGCGTGCTTGGCGGGTAACATCTTGTAATGGGGGAGGTTGGGTAACTAAGCTTCCGAAACAAAATCAATCGCACGTTGTATTCCCCCCCTGATGGAAGGTAATAGGGCGGTGTACATACATCTTGGAATGATGCCAAAATATCTCGAAGGGCCTCTTGCACACTGATCGGTGCGGCTCTCAAGAGGCCAACCCTACTCGTGGCCGTCGGCAAGGAGTACAGGCTTCGAGGTCAAAGTCATAAGGAGGCCGAGGAGTCTGGGTTGCGACATGGAGTCAAGGACCATATGGTGCGTAAATGTAAAAGTATTAGCACGACCATCATGCATGCTAGCATGATTGAACTGCCAGGGTCGTCCCAAGATGAGGTGGTACACGTCCATATCAACAACCGTACACACAACCTCATCCGAATATGGACCAATAGTAAATGGTACTCGGCATCGCCACGTAGGCCGCACTTCGTCCATAGATCCCAACCACCCAATCTTACACAGATTCTAGGTGAGCTCGACACAAAGACCCAAACGCTCCACAATCTCTTGCGAGACCAAATTAACACTAGAGCCACCGTCAATTATGATCTTAAACAACTGCCACTTCACAACACACTGGGAGTAGAATAAACTATGCCGTTGTGACTGATACGTCAACGTTACGACTGACCTGGATACGAGGGCAAATGGAAGGATGAGGGAACGGAAATGGGTACTCGGTGGGGCGAACGTAGATTGGGGCAGCCATGGGTCGTTTTGGGTGTGGGGATGGGATATAGAGTTGCTTGTTCAACAAACGAAGTTGGGTTTGACTATGGGTGACTCGTCTATAATAAATAGAGGCGCAAATGCTAGCAGGATCATTGGGTTAATGGGTTCGAGAACCCAGCGAGTGGCCAGTGATCGAAAACAACCCCTTGGTGGCCATTTCGGTGAGTGGTTGTTACGGCGGATTATGGCTGAGTTGATTTTTTTTTATGTTTGTGGGGGTGGGGTGGATTACAGGGTTTGGTGATGTGGCTCGAGGTTGCGGCTTGGGTCATGGCAATCGGTAGTCCGACATGATTGGTCTGGGTGGTAAAAGGGGTTTTAATGGCAAGTGGAGCTTATCACACGACGGGGACAAGTGGAGGGTTCAACCGGGGGGTTCCTGCATGGGTGGGGTTTCCGAGGGGTATAGGTTAGTGGGTTTGGGGTTGAGGCGTGGGCCTGATGGGTTTTTGAAGGTGGGGCAGAGGCTGGATCACTAGGGCTTGGGAGTAGTGGCTAGGCAGTAGTGCCGCCACTGTTGTTTCTTCCTTGAGGTGGCTGACAAGGGTCAGAATGGGGAGCGTCACAGCTTTCCTGTGGAGTTGGAGCGGGTGGTTGGATCTAGGGTTAAAACCATAGAGGCGGAAGGGGATTTGGATGGCCAAAATTCAGTCGAATGTAACGACCTTGTTCCCAATCGTCACACACATTTGATCCAAGAACAAACCTGGATCTTGTACAACTTTTGATGTGAACGCATCGGAATATACACGTCGGTTGCGCGCACGCACATAAAATCATGAGATAAGAAATCTCCATTAATTCTCTCTTTAAACTCCCTCAAACATAATGATAATAATGAAAGCGAAACAAAAAGGGGTCCTTTTATAAGGAGAAGGACCTAAAAGGCTAAAATACCCTAACAAAATAAATGAAAATACATGCTCCTGCGTCTAGTAGTCTCCTTTTTTTATCTTCTTTCCCTTAAAAATTCCAACAGTCCTCTCATTTTGATTCTTTACTTTTTTAATCAGAAACACCAACATTTTATTAGTAAGATAAGAGTGTACAATACAGGCAAGCAGGGGACCACTATTTTTTAGACTAAAATCATAACGTCAGCAAAACAAGCTATAAACAGGGAAAGGGAAAACAATAAAATAAGGAAAAAAAATATGCAATCATCAAATCCACAACTGTATCATTTCAGCTTACTCTGTTGCATACCAATCTTCCATGTGGGCAGAATCGATCACTAATACCCTTCTAACTAGCTAGCTTCATCGGAGCTACAGTAAACATTAAGTCTAGTTATTCACTATTAATGACAACTCAACTCCCTTCAAAACTTCTATGTTAACACCTAAAGCGAATCTAAGAATTCAATTCTTTCCAAAAACGTTATTCTAAAAAATTTTATGATCTCTTTCTTTCCAAAAACATTCTTCTTTTCTATTATTTACTTAAAATAAAAATATCAGAAGGAACTTCTCCCATGATCTTGGGACTAATCCCAACATGTCAAGCTCCCCAAAAAAATCACACAAGAATTCAAAGACCTCACAATGGAGAAGAATATGATGCATCTTCATCCAATCTTTTACATAAAAAACACGACTAAATGTGTTGGTCCACTTGAGTTGCATCAAATCACAAGTGTTCACTTATTTGTGAGCCTACAACCATGAAAAACTTGAACTTTTGAATGAATATATCGTTCCATATCATATCCATAAGTGCCAAACCAAAGGGAGATCAAATGAGTAATAAGTCGAAATAAAATCTCATTCCAAATTATTATCCAAAATGTGACATTACTATGCATCTCCACAAATGCATTTTTTGCTTCTTTTTCCATGGGTCATCTCAGAACTCGAAAGAGCTCTATCCACTCAAAATTCCCCCACAACTTCACTCCAAGTGAAAGAAGCAACTTTACAATGATTCACGATCATTGTAATGTGACACACACCGAACTGGAGATAAAAGACCGACCATTTAATAATGCAATTGGTGCCATTTTCTAATTCTCATTTAAGGCAATCCGACATAAAGAAGAAGTTCAACTTGATATTTGAGCGTCCTCCCAAAATATAAAGAAATCCCCCCCCCCCCCCCCCAACACACACACACCCCCCACCAACAACTTCTCCAACCCCCACCTTCCCACCCACCCACAAAAAAAGGGGAAATCTCCTCATAAATGCTCGAGTCTCACTCATTCTCATGCAACTCATAAATGCTCTTGATGACTTAGTACCACAAGGATTGCTTTTTCTTTGGGAATTCTCCACAGCCATTTGTCAAGAAGAGGGGGCCTTGTTATTTAGATATTTGGTTTCCAATTCAAAATCCCTTGCATCTTCTCTTTTATTAATACCATGGAACATTCTAGAAGGTGATTATTGTTTCTCCTCACTCCCATCCCAAAAAATCCTTCACTCTTTTTCCAATATAGTTTGCAATCTTTATTGGTAATCTAAACATGAGGAAGTAATCAAAACCACAAGAGTTTAATATACCACTCTTACAAATATTATTTTTTTTTCTTTACCATATCTAGCACCAAATTCCAAAACTCTTACGGACAAAGGTTTTCCTCCAAAGGTTTCCCCGACATGTTAGCCTTTTTTGCTAACCACTCGTCCTCAACATTAATTCTTATTAGGAGAGAAGGTTGATCTTATACCATTTAATGGAACACGCGGGAGAATGCACACACCCAAAACAACTTAACTCAACAAAGCCTTTTCCTAATCATTTGGGGTCGGCTAAATGAATCCTATTTTTCCATTATGCTCTGTGAAGCGCAATATCCTCAGTTAAGCCACATGATATCATGTCCTTTATAACAATTTCTCACCAAGTCAATATAGGTCAACCTCTACCCCTAGCGTTACTATCAATACTAACTAAATCACTTTCCTCACGGGAGAATCCATTGATCTACGTTTGATGTGTCTAAACCATTTAAGTCGATTTTCTCTTAATTTATCTTCTATTGGAGCTACCTTTACCGTTTCACGAATTTTTTCATTTCTAATTTTACCCTTTCGAGTTTTACCTCAAATCCATTTAGCATCCGCATCTCTACCACGCTCATTTTCTGCACATTTTATTAATTTGTTGCCCAACACTTTGTCCCATGTAAATATGACAGGTCAAATGATCATCCTGTAAAAAAAATTCCTTTACTTCAAAGGTATACGCCGATTACACAATATGCCGATAGCACTTCTCCCCTTGACCCAACCTGCTTTAATACTATGTGTAACACCATCACTAATATCTCCATCTTTTTGGATAATCAAGTCTAAATAACGAAAATGATCATTATTTAGGTCTCTTTTGACCCTCAAGTTTCACCACATTCCCGTTTCTCCTCCTATTACTACTAAAATTGCACACCACGTATTCTATTTTATTTCTATTTATTTTAAGCTCTCTTGTTTCTAGAGTTTCTCTCCACAATTCCAATCTAGCATTAATTTTTACCTTAGTTTTATCCACTAAAACAATATCGTCTGCAAATAACATACAACATGGCACCTCATCTTTTATTTGTCCTATCAACCCATCCATAAAAAGAGCAAATAGATAAGGACTTAGTGCGAAACCTTCGTGCAAATCTACAATAATTGAAAATTCACTACGTTCTTTAGATGTTGTTCTCTCTGTTGTAATGGCCCCATCATACATATCCTGAATCACATCAATATATCTGAGTCACTCATTTTTATGTAAAACCCACCATATTATATCTCTTGGTTATCTATCCTACGCCATCAATCTCATTAATTAATAAATATCTTGCATTGTTAACCTTTCATCTCAGATACAATTGTTTTTAATCTCAATCTATATTCGATCACTCTCCCAAAATTTCATTGTATGGCTCATTAACTTAATACCACGATAATTTGAACAACATTGTATGTCTCCTTTTTTTATAAATAGGTACTAAAACACTCTTTCTCCATTCACCGGGCATCCTATTAGTCATAATTTTATTAGTCAACACACTCCTTCCTCCCCTAAGCACTTCCAAACCTTAATAGAGATACCATCCGGTCCCAAAGCCCTCCCGATTTTCATCATTTTTAGAGCAATCCTAACATTTGTTGTCCTGATTCCGCGAAAATATATATTTTTTCAAGTCTCCCTAAGTTCTTCCATACCTAAACTACTCCCATTATCTTCATTCAATAAGCTCACAAAGTAATTTTTCAATCTTTCCTTAATCTCGGATTCTCGAATCCTCCTTTTAAATACAATTGATATCTAATTTTTTTCACTGATTTTAGCAAGCTTATAAGTACTTATTTCCCCTTCTTGCCCAAAACAACTACACTCGAGAAATAAGGTTTGATCTCTCTCAATTCGTTCTCATTCATCAATTCATAATTGATTACAATGAGATATTACAAGACTAAATATATGAGCCAAGGTGATTTCTCACTAAAAAAAACTATAACGGATATAAAAACTAGACTAACCTTAACTAATTTTATAATATTTTTTGTTCCGATAACATTAAAAGACTAAATTAAATAAGAAATTGCTAATAAATATACTTTCTTGAACCAACTCCATGCTCCATAAATACAACCCAGAAACATCATTGTTTGCAAACTTTGCATCACTCTCTTTTCCAAGTTGTTCTTCGACTCAAAGGCCCAACATAATAAGTCCATAAGTTTTATTAAGTGATGTACATAATATGGGGTAATCCTGTAATCATCTCACTAAGTGGCCCACATTCCTTTTCCTTTATTATTAGACTTAATAGTAGCTACAGGAAATGGAAAAATGTTCTTGATGATGTCATGGCTTGTCCTGCCATTGTCCCCCCCATGACATCACATGTGCTAGAACATTACTGATTGATTAGCATGTGTGGAGAACACTCCCTCTTCCTTCAAACTATAATATGTGGCCCTCTTTTATGTAAAGGACACCGATACAGTTAAAATATAGATATTTATTATCATCTATATTATAATCAAAGCCTTCTTTGGGTTGGTATCAACGGTTTATTATTAATGTTGTAGACACTCCAATGACTCCAAAGAAGAACATTAAGAAGCCCAAATGGAGTAAAGAGCATCATCACTTGAGGAAACCATCAGCCTCTCGGTAGCTAAAGTATGGAATCTCACTACCAACAAACCTCAACCCTCAGCAACGACTCTCCCTACCTCTTCCTTCACCATCCCCGTTTTAGCCCATCAATCAAGTTCCACCCCAGCCGTGGCTTCTACAAGCTCCAACCACACCGACCAGCCTCGCGTTTGTCGGCCACACATCGCCAACCTCTGCCATCCATGGTGGTTTCCACCCCTCAGCGGTCGAAACCCCAGGTGGCCCCGTGATCCACTTGCCTAACCGCTAACAGATCACCTAGACTTCTGCTGCCGCCAACCCTTCTCACCCAAACACGGCCTACTACTTCCAAATTGCAACATCATACATGACAAGGCTCTTACACATCATATCCAGCGACGCTTACCTTACTGGCAACAACAAGAAACCCTCGTACCACTAATCTTGTTCACTGCGCCTGCGCCAGACATGTGACCAGTCTAGTGACGTCATGCTCGTCGAAGGCCATGATCCTCTAAAATTGCCTTAGGTTCCCAATTGACAGTGGTAAAGGGGATCAAGATCAAGAGTATTGCATTCAGGAAGGGGTCCAACGCGACTCCTCTGGTGGGACCGCTGATTTGTTGTGACTTCTCAGGCACACCCTATGATGACAAGGCAGCCCTCTCTCTGGAAGATAATTAAATATAGAACGTCAATTTGACCTAAACAATAATCAAATGAAGGATGGCAGTTTCACCTAAATCTCTTTAATAGTCAAGGATTAACTCTTTGGGGGGATCAAACAAACATATGTTTAATTAACAAAAGCATTAAATACCCTTTTTCAAAAAAACAAATAGAAAAATCTCATGATAAATAAGGCCATTGTGAATCCATCCTGCCTGGGAATTTTATCTCCAACAATTAATATAAATAAGGTCAGTGCAAATCCATCCGGCCCGGGAGATTTTTCCCACAAAATCCCAAATCGCACTCTTGACGGCTTCTTCCTCAATCTCCTCCCTAACCTAGATCCCCACTCATTAATTGGATGCCAATTAATTCCTTCCACCCCTACATACTTCCAATCTTCTTTGTTGAATAGATTCTCAAAAAATTTAATGATTCCTTCCACAATTTCATTCTCTTCTTCCAAGATTCCGCCATACTCTTTCCATTTTATAAATCAATTTAGTAGTTCTTTTCCCACTCTCTTGTGCATTTTACTTTCGCCTTTTGTTTCCATGAGATTTCCTTCTCACTAACTCATCTATTATTCTTGGCTCGACACCTTTCTTCTTTTTACGAGCAAAAGAATAATAACAACTTGAAACTGGAAGGATACAAAGAAGAAACCAACCCACACCCACCCCTATAAATAGTAAATAACAAAACAAATACATAGCGCGAAAAAAGAACTGTGTGAGGGATTCAAAGGGGGAACTCATTGCAACCATCTCTGCTAAACAATGAACAGCAAAATCAAAGGACCTTTGGATTCTAAAAGAATAACAAAATAAATGATATATATAGACCAAATATATAAAATATATATCCAAAGTAAGCAAACCTCTGGGTATAATTTATTCAAGGGCAAGGTTCTAAAAGGCGCGATGCGTGACCAATGCGTGGAGGCCAAGCATCAAGCATTAGGAGCCTAGGCGCGCCTAGGCGAAGCCTATGCGTGAAAAGGCGTTTTGCCTTTTTTTTAATATTTTTTAATTATACTTAGGTTTCTAAAATAATAAAAGCATAAATATAAGCACAACTTACATGAAAAAAACATAATCATAAACTTGCAATCAAAATTTTGAATAAAATAATACATACCTTGAAATTTGAGATTTTATTCCTACAAAATTACGAATAAAATAAAACGTACCTTGAAGTTAGGGTTCTTTTTTTTTCTTTCGTTTTGTCTGATCGGGGTTCTCTTGGAGCGGTTTAGTTTGTTATGTTAGGGTTAGATTAGTATAGTAAATAAATAAATAAATAAAACTTGTGTATGCTTTTTACCCAAAACGACGTCATTTTAACTCAAACATAAGAAAAAAATGATTTTAGCAATATAAAAATTTTGAGAAAAAAGCACGCCTTATGCGCGCATTGCACGCCTATGCGCGCATCACCCTCGTTGACCGCCTTAAAAAAGCGTTGACCACGCCTTTTCCCACGCATACCCCTTATGCGTTGTGTTTCTAAAAAGCATCACGCATAGGCGCGCATAGGCGCCGCCTATGCGCGCCTTTTAGAACACTGTTCAAGGGAGTCATTCATGTCACCATCTTCATGTCATATTAAACAATAATTACCCGGATTAGAAGTGGAAAGAACAACACTATAAATTAATTAATCATATTTGTCACCCGTGACACTAGTATGCAATTATGCAAGGACTTGACCAAGTCTAATTATAATTTCCAAATACGAAAATGAGATACAAACAAATCTAAACTGCCATTCTTTATTAAATTTTCTTCCAGGCAAGCTCAGATTGCTCAATCCATTTTTAAGCAGTTCATTTCTTTCAAATCTAAATCATTAGCCCGGTTAGGTGGCTACAAATGAGACCAAGGGAATTAATAGGGCACAACTGCAAGCCAAAAAGAACAATTTCAGATATAATTATTGACGTAAATGACGTCAAATGGGAACAAGAAAAGATAAATATCTCTAAAACTCTCTCAAATCTCTACATCTCAAAATGGATGAATGCCTCAAATGAAGCTACATATGAGTATTTATAGGAAGGAGGTTGCTTGGCCTCTAAGCTAAGAATCTAATTACAATTATCTTCCTTCTTCTAAATACTAACAAAAAAAGGAAAATACAATAAAATACTAACAAAAAAAGGAAAATACAATGAAATATTAAAAATAAAAGAAAGACTAAAAAATAACAAAAAATACAATAAAATACCAAAATACTAAAAATAATCCCTAATTCTTCATTCACGTCATTCTCTCCGCCTTCGAAAAAGTTCGTCCTCGAACTTTAAGATTGAGGTCGAATGCAAAAATTTCCAAAATTGCGAAAGAGGCAAAACTTGAGGGGCTAAAATAGAATTTGCTGAAAATTTGAGGAAGATTCTTCAATTATTGCATCAATCTTCATCTTCTTCCTCATGCCACTCGTATGAATTTTCAAAAAGATCTACCCCCGGGGTCAAAAACCAAGGTTTTAGTGTCAAACCCGAGTTCTTGAATTAGTTCTTAATAGGATTGGGGCAAAATGGGCTGAAATGGAATTGAGAATTTGTGGGAGGAGGGTTTTGGGATACTTTCGGGCGGATCTTGGATGGGTCGGGGTAAAGAAACACCGTTTCTTTAAAAAAAAAAAATTGTCGTCGACCACCGTTTGGGTGGTCCGAACATGGGATAAGAGATGACAAGGCTGCCCTAGGGTTTTCTCCACTGAAACATGCCTTTTATGGCCGGATTTTGGTCAGAAGTAGTGTGAAATGTCAGACCTGCTTTATTGAGGGAAACCAGGGGTTCGCCGGGGTTTTTCAACGCCGGAAATATATCAAAACCACTGGTCGAAGTCGGATCTGAAGTGTTGTCCTGAATCAGAGGTCGATCGGGACTGTTTATCACTGAAAAGTTGTCGGATGATCCAAACGGTGGGTGTTGGTGCCCTGTGGGGTTTGATTGGCATCGAAAAAAGGATCGGTTGTTGTAGGAATGTCAAGAAGGCCAACCGGCCTTACGTCATAGTTGTTCAGCATCAAAACATAGTGTTTTGGAGGCTGTGATGCTGGCAGGGGGTTCGGGGCAGTAGTCGGGGGTAGAAGAGACCATGTCGGCGTCGGAGAAAGGATATGGAAGTGGCCGACCTGCTGTCGAAGGTTGCGGCCTGCGGGGGAGTGGTCGGCTGTGAATGGGCAAGGGTTCTGCCCTTGCCGGTGGGTGGAGGCGGCGACCAAAGGTGGCCAGGAGGTTATCGGGGTTAGTAGAGGGTTTCTTAATGTGGTGGAGAGTGAAATAGGGTTAGGGTTTCGATTTTTGGGGGAATAGGTGTGAAATAGGTTGCGGAAGAGTAGGTAGATAGGGTTAGGGTTAGGGTTAAGGTTAATGGTGGTGGTGGGGTGGCGGGGATAAGTCAAAATTTGGAGGAAGAGAGGGTCATGGTGCGAGGTGGTTGTTGGTGGAGGAATACGCGCATCGAGTTCATCCATCCAGGCCGTCAATTGGTTGAAGGCGTCCAAGATTTGATTGTAAGGATTTTCCGCGGAGGTGTTTACCTTTTCTTGAACCCACATTGACGTTGTTTACGAGTTTTTGTTTTTTTACAACAACAATAACAATCGGTGGAGCGAAGGCTCTGATACCAATTAACGTAAATGATGTCAAATGGGAGCAAGAAAAGATAAATCTCTCTAAAACTCTCTTAAATCTCTATATCTCAAAATGGAAGAATGCCTCAAATGAGGCTACATATGAGTATTTATAGGAAGGAGATTACTTGGCCTCCAAGCTAAGAATCTAATTATAATTATGCCCTTAAGAGCCAATAACCTTCCTTCTTCTAAATACTAACAAAAAAAAGGAAAATTCAATGAAATACTAAAAATAAAAGAAAGACTAAAAAATAACAAAGATACAATAAAATATTAAAAAAAAAACTAATTCTTCATTCACACCAATTATCTTCTCACATCCTATCACCGAGTTTATTTTTCAAGAGATTTCCACACACATAAGTTTCTCCCAACTTATGATTTCGTTTGACATTGCACGACCAGCCAATCACAGGAACTCTAATCTCGAACATGTCAAAATCTAGAAGAGTTAACAAGGAGCATAGTAATTGGATTTGATTTTAAGTTTTCAACATCGAACAAAATATAATGAAGAGGATATAAATACATCATGTGAATGTTTCCCACAAAAAATAAAATGAGAAGCCTAGGAAATAGAATTTGGAGTATCGTATTCATTATATGAAAAGCGAGATAACAAAACAACCAAGTACTACTACTATTTTATCGGCTTGTAGATCTGTGCGCGCTAGCAAAGCATACACGGGGCATAAAGATGGCAGACCCATGAGCCTAAAACAATCAATATTCCTTATTTGCAATCATTAGGTTACAACTGACGAGAACTGCCACAAAGGAAAAAATAATTAATAATACATACCATCACTAAAAATTTGGGATAGAAAGTTCCACAAGTGAAGCACTGAAGTGATGAAGAAGTTCAAAAACCAAGTAACCTGCAATGAATCAAACGACATAATCAAAATTTTCTTTATGATTTAACAATTCATTTATCATAGAACTATAATCTTTAAGAATTGTCGATATGTACCTAGCACCTGTGTTTGCTTTCAAGAGTAATAGATTGAAATTAATCGAAGAAAAAAAGTCAAATAATTTTGGGACTCAAAAAGGAATAAAAAAGCAACCAAAAAGTTTTGTAGTGGAAAAATAAAATTTAATTGCTTTACAAGTCAATTAAAGGAATGCATATACAGTCACACAAAAACACATTTGCAGAAAAATCAATTGCTTAATGACTTCCTTTTCCTTAATGCTCCACCATTTTTTCCTCTTTTGTTTTTGGTGAAGAGGGGAACACGTTATTTCAGTTCATGCACATCCAAGAGATTGGAAAAAATATCTAACTTGAACTCGTAAGTATGCCCACCACGTCTTATTCAACAAAAGCTTACTCACTAGCATACCTAAAAAATGCAAAAGTGCAACCAGGGACGGAGACAGGATATTTTGGGAGTGGGGGCTATTAATTTCCGAGGGTTCGGGGGCAGGAGCCCCCTAAGCCATTTTTTTTAAGGTTATTCTTAAGAATTTACCAAATATTTTCTCCATAATTTAACTGTTAACACACAAATATATAATATATTCATCAATATCTAACAAAACAAACATTAAAACATTTCAAGTTGTAAATTTTCATTGCATAAACTATAACATTTTACCCTAAATTTCAGACATTTCATCCCTAAAATTCAACTATAAAATTTAGCCTAATATTAACTCTAAAATTAAAGGCAAGAGAAATTGAGAGGAAAAGAGAGAAGACATACCCGTCAAAATGGGGAGGAGGATCTCTAATGGAGAAAAAAATAAATTTTGATTGACACAAAAATTAAAACCCTAGAAAATGAATGAAACCATAAAATAGAGTAAATGAGATAGAGTCATATTTATATAAAGAAAATTACATAACCTAAAATCTTACCAAGATGTTGAGAAGAAGAAGAGAAGAAGGTTTTGGAAGAACATAACGAGGCGTGTAATTTTGCGAGGGTTGGGAGAAAAAGTAAATCTTTTAAGTATTAATATTTACCTTTTGTTGACCTAGTTTTTAAAACATTCAATTTTTACCCCTAAAATTTTTTTTACTTATAAAATTAATATTTTTTATAAAAAAAAAATGGGAGCCTGAGCCCCCACATGCCCCCACCTCCCTCTGCCCCTGTGTGCAACTAAATCACACGAAGTCAATTGTCTATAAGTAGATTAAGATATAGTTCAACTCTGTGCCAACATCAAGTCGTCAAGATGAAAAGTTTAAAACACATTAAACTATTCGGCTTCTGGAATAGTTGTCACATAATTGACATTACAGTCAATAACTCCTTAATAGACTGTTTATCATAATATTTTTCAATGTGGCCCCTTCTCTTTCGTTTAGAAAGAGAAGGCCCTGAAATATTGTATCCTATACAACTACATAAAACTAAACGCTCTTGATAGTGATCCAATATATATATATATATACAATAATTCTAGGCCGACTCTCCTTTGGGACCCAATGGATGGGACTCGTTGATGTGTCGCACACGTATTGACTCGTGTTTGGGCCCGAACACGAGCCAATCCAGGGGCGACACGTCAACGAGTCGCACCCATTGAATTCCAAATGAGAGTCCGCGTAGAACTACTCGAATATATAACATATATATATATATATAGGGAGTCTCCTGTAAGGACTCCTTATGGTGCAAACTCCATACATACCATTTTTTAAAATAATAAAAAAAAAAATTATGAAACTTCATGGATATGATCTCCACAGTGAGAAGAAGTTTTATCAAAAAATTCAATCAAAAAGTGGGTGAGATGATCGCCAAAATTTCAACGGCCGAAAATGCATATTTACACCATTTTTTTTCATATCACCTCATCTCACCCACTTTTTAATTGAATTTTCTGATGAAAAAAATTGAAGATGATCTTCTAACTGTAAAGATCATATCCATGAAGTTCCATAAAAAAAAATCATTTTTTTACTATTTTAAAAAAATGATATTACTGGAGTCTGGACCATAAGAAGTCCTTACAGGAGACTCCCTGTACACACACACACACGCACACACACACATATATATATGTATGTATGTATGTATGTATGTATGTATGCTCTAACCAATCAAAAAAAATATTATGTCACCCAACCACTGAAGGATGTCCTAGCAATGTTGCAACACTTTTGGGTGTACAACATTGTCATGAGAAACATTTATTTCAAACTAACCACCAATGACTTCTGGTCAAATTCGTTGACAAACAGATCTTACATAATCTGGTAAGATCCTCAAGATTTTATTTTACGTTTATATGTAGCAAGATTCAATAGAATTGAAGATGTAAATACCATTATGAGAAGAGAGAGAGAGAGAGATGTGCGTCTTTGGATGCTCAATAGCTTTAAAATTTTATATCAATTTCAGTAGGGCAATAATTTGGTGCGATGGCAAGTGCCCTCATCCAAACTACGGTTGGTCTCGAGTTCAAGACATAGGAGCAGTCTCTCCATATATGAGGGTAAGACCAGCCGACATCCCCCTCTCCCAAACCCTACAGTTAAGCAGGAGTTTTGTCCACTGGGTACGACCTTTAATAATTTGGTCATGTCATGTGTGTATTCCTAATCTTGACAAGGGAGATTATTTTCAAGGATCATAGACCACTCCAAAGATTAAATTTTCACACACAGAGAGACCAGAGAAAAGATAAAAGACAGTAAGTTTATACTAAATATACCAAATTATGGAAAAAATTCCAAAAGACCACTACAATGCAAGCATACCTTACAAAAATGAAAGAGGGGTGGGGGGAGTGAGAGAGGGAGAGAGAGAGAGGGGGAGGGGGGGGCAATGATTACAATTCAAAGAAAAAAATAACATTGTTAATTCCCCTAAAAGCAAGTAAGCGGCTTTGACTTCTATATTTGTCAAATAGAAGTCTCATTTCTTTTATTCTAATTTTGTTTGTGCTACATAGTCATAAGGCTCACCGATCTACTACTCTACTTGACAGAGTCTTTCTCATATTATTTGTGATCGGTCACATAAATCATATTTCTCCATTACGATGGTTTTAATGTAGCGGATTCAAGAAGGAAAAGGGGGAGTAGCACACTCGCCTTCGCAGGCAGCCCTATTGTGTGGCGATCAAGTGTCCATCGTCAAGAGTTGGCATTGGTGATGCTGAGAAAGTGCTCAATTAAACAACATGAAATCGTGTCCTTAATAATCTCGCGTACAAATAATTGAGATCTACCTCTTCCCCTAATGTTACCATCAATATTAACCCAATCACCTTAACTTACGGGGACAATTATTCCTCTACATTTAACATGTTTAAACCATTTATGTCGATTCTCTCTCAATCAATATTTGCGCAAGGCGTTTTGTCTCAACGAGGCGAGGCGAGGCGAGACGTAAGCCTCAAGGCGTATTGAGGTGTAACGTACGTCTCACAAAAAAATAGCAAAATAATATTTAAAAAAATACTAATAAAACCACAAAAAATAATGTAACAAAGAAATATAAATAAAATCACAGAAAACATCTTCGAAAACTTTCTCACATAGTTTAACATTTTTTTTTGCCCCGGGTTGATTTTTTTTTTGTAAATAATTTGAAAAAATCAATTTTAACATAATGGCTATTTTACAATATGCCAATAAATTAATCGATGCAAAATCAATTTTTTTTTATTTCATTCACATATTGGTTATTTTATAAAACGAAAACAAATTAATCAATGCAAAATCAAAATAACAAAATCACTTTTTTTTAGTTTCATTCACATATTCATTATTTTTTAATGACAATAATGCAAAATCAAATTGACAAAATTAAACTTTTTTAGTTTCATTCACATATTAGTTATTTTATAATATGTCAATTAAACATATTTGTATTAAATAGAAAAAACAAAAACATAATTTGGTATGTAAAACAATATGTAAACTTAAAAAATAAAACATCACAGAGAAATAAGAACAAATAGAAGAAAAAGTAACCATCGGGAAAAACAAGAAAATGAAACCATCGCGAAAAAAAAAATGAAATCATCGGGAAAAAGAAAATGAAACCATCATGGGAAAAAAAAGAAACCAAAAGAAATCTGCAACGAAATTGCATGCTTCGAACAAACCCACTTCATAAAACAAAAGTGAAAAAGCAAAATGACTCAATTTATATATAAAACAAACCCACGCACCTGGGAGTTAGTATGAATAATCGAAGAGAGAGACAAACCTGGATAAAGAAAAAAAATCACCTTGGAGTCGAAATCAAGAGACGAATCAAGAGAAGGAGGGCAAATATAGTCACAGAAGCTTCTGGAGTAGAATCGCAGCAACAAAAGGTACTTTTGTCTTGGAAAAACCCTCGATGTCTTCACAGTTTTTCAACTAAAAACTGAGGCGTACGCCTCTACACTCCGTCATGCCTCGCCTTTAGGTGCAACGCCTTAACTCGAGATGTATTGATATGATCAATTCAATGGATTAAAACAATATACGCACGAGAAAAGAAAAGAAAATAAATAAGGTAATAATAAGGTTGAGATAGTCTATCAAAAGTAAGAAATAACTTACACAAATATTCTCAGATGGGGACGGGAGGGGGAGGTTAGGGTTCTTGTAATGGATTTAACTTTTTGCAACGAATAAAGAGGTTGTCCGTTCGCCGTTAATGGAGAAAATTAATAAGGGTAGCGAAATTAGCCCGACCCTTTAGGGCTCGTTTGCGAGTTCTATTTTTGGAGTGAAAAGAAAGGAAAGGAAGAGAAAGTGTGTTTCCTTTCCTTCGTTTGGGAGTTTAAGTAGGAAAGAAAGTGACTTTCTCTCATTTGGGAGTTTCAAAGGAGAGAAAAGAAAGGAAAATTTTAAAAAAACTTTCTCTTCCTTTCTCTCCAAAACTTTCTTTCCAAATCGGAAAGAAATGGAGAGAAAGGAAAGTTTTTTAATGAACTGTTCCTTCTTCCTCTTAAAAAAATTATTTTCCTCCCAAACTCCCAAACGCAAGAAAGAAAATTATTTTCTTTTCTCTCCCAAATTCCTTTCTCTTCTCTTCTTTTCTTTTATCTCCTATTAACTTTCTCTTCTTTTCTTTTCTCTCCTAATAAAATTTTCCTTTCCTTTCTTCTCTCTCAAACTCCCAAACGAGGCCTTAAACAGACAGGCCGCCGCCCACAAATTTTTTTTACCTCATTTTTATTATGTAATAATGTTTTTAATTACCTCACTTTATATTCTGTACAATTATTTGACTTAATCTTAATTTTATTAATCTCATAAAATTATTTAACTTTCACTTTAGGGATGGCAACGGGTCGGTTCGAGGTCGGGTTTTAACTCCCCATCCCCGTCCCCGTTAGAAAAAACATTCCCCGTCCCCGCCCCGTTCCCCGTTATAACGGATTCGGGGATCCCCGTCCCCGTTTAAAACGGGTATCGGGTTTCCCGCGGGGAACCCGTTTTAAATTACCTGTTAAGTCTCAAAAAAAAAAATAGACAAGCGTAACAGGTTATCTAAAAAAAAAAAAGCATCTTCAAAATATTATCAAAAAACATTTGAACAGGTTATCATATCAACTGAAAATTACAACTGAAAATTACAGTTAATTTTATTATCATAACCAATCTTTAGTCTAATACCACACACAAACCCTTGAAGCTTTCATACGCAGATGAGGGATAATAAAAATCAATGGACAATGGTGACAATCTTATAAGAATCAATGGTAACAGTATAGTGAGGGATAATAAAAATCGTTTAATTTGCAAGAATTTTAACTATTAATGGTAACAATATAGTGAGGGAAATCAATGGTAAAAATCGAATAACAGTATGTTAACTTACAAGAATCAGATGCAGATGAGGGTATGACGATGACGAGGCAGACGCAGATGAGGGTATGAGGATGAGCAGCGGCGTGAGGGAGTGAGGAAGAGAGCAGCGGCGACGGGAGGGAGTGAGGGAGAGAGCAGCGGCGACGTGAGAGGGTGAGGGATCTCGTTAGCGGCGTGAGAGAAAGAGTGAGATTGATCTGGGGGGTATTTTATTTTTAGAGGCTTTTATATACTTATATATATTTATTATAATATAAATATATATTTTTTATTATATATTAATAAATCGGCTATCCCCGCGGAGACCCAAGTGTATACCCGAAACCGAACCGAAATTTTTTGGGAATTTTTTTTACTCCCCGAACCCGACCCGATCCCCGAAATTTCGGGGATTTTTTTCGGATATCCGCGGGGACTCGAAAATTCGGGGAAAATTGTCATCCCTATTTCACTTTGCCACATATTTGTAATGTCAACTCAAACTTAATTCATAAAAACAAAGTGTTATCATAGTAAAGTCAAATTAGAGATTAGGATTTCAGGATTAAACGAAAATGACCATTTTGATTATGAATAAGAATAATAATAAGCGTTCCAACATGTCTTCCAATAGATTCTCAAAATGCAGTAAGTGATTGTACCTTATGTGGGTCCCCACCTAATGTACAAACACATTATGCAAATTCGGAGATGTTTGGGGTTAAGTTTGGGTATATATCATTTTCGTATGAATAATTATATGCGTACAAAAAGCTCTCCAAAACCCCACCAAAAGTGATGTGAATCTCATATATTCTCTCTCCTCCTTATTAACATTCCAACGAACTGTTTATAATCCTTCCATATTAATGTTTCACCACCACCACCACCACCACCAACAACAACAACAACAACCACACACACACACCAAGAAAAAAATCTCATACATTCCCTTACTCTACAGGCCTTCCCTCAATCAAAGACAGCATTAACGGATTTGCATCCCATCGTAGGTGAGTTTTACTACATTTTTATTGTTTCTTCCTTTAACAATATTTGGGAGAATCAATCATATATATATATATATATATATATATATATATATATATATATATATATATATATATATATATATATATATATCAGGCCGGCTCAAATGCGGACGCAACTTGCCGATGGATTTTTTCGTATTTTTTTTAAATAGTAAAAAACTTTTTTCGACTTGAGTTTTTTCTGCGGTATTTAAACATTCCAAGGGACCCCTATAAAAAAAATCAGCTCAAAATGAATTGTTTTGCTATTTTTAAAAAATCGGTCAATCATATGTCAGTTTTTAAAGCTCTTTAAAACTGGCATATGTTTGACCGATTTTTTAAAAATAGTAAAACATTTCATTTTGAGCTGATTTTTTTTTACATGGATCCCCTGAAATGTTTAAATACCACAGAAAAAAATCAAGTTGAAATTCGATTGTTTGTTATTTTTAAAAAATACATAAAAATCCGTCCGCAAGTTGCGTCCGCATTAGAGCCTGAATGATATATATATATATATATATATAATGAAATTATGTTAATGATATTGTAATAAACTACAAATTTAAATTACAACTTTTTTTAATCAATGGAGAATGAACTATCAAGTAGTTCTTTAGTCATGGATGTTACAATAGGAAACAAAATGGTGGATTCAAAGGTTATCATGTTGTTTAAGTCCATTGGTGAGTTTTTGAGTTTTATGAAAATTATG